>CM065908.1:22870833-25726666 GCA_033439115.1 Firmiana major | reverse complement strand
GCATGATTTAAGGAATTTTCTGAATTAAGGAATTTTATTGGTTTTTAAGCAAAGCAAATCGATAGATTGGCCAGTAATTGCATAAATTTCACAAGATAACACTACGTAAGTGTTATTTATATTTAAATGAAAATCCTTTGGAAAATGGGCCAACTATCAAGTTTATATGGAAGCAGATAGTATTGGCGCATAACTCGCACTATATCTGCGTTTGTGAGTGTGCATAAATGTGCTTGAGCGGTTGCTTGCACCGACTTGTGTGACATCATATGCATGAAATGTGCTAGAGCGGTTGCTCGCATTGATTTTTATTCTTGTGAAATGCATGAGAGGTGCTGGAGCCTAGCTCGCACCCTGTTTTGACTGAATATGCATAAAAAGGTGCTGGAGCGATTTCTCGCACTAGTTTTGATGATTTGACATGCATGAGTTGTGCTGGAGCCTAGCTCGCATCCAGTTTTGATATGATATTGCATAAAAGCCGTGCTGGAGTGTAACTCGCACGAGATTTGATTTATTTAGCATAAAGCCGTGCTGAAGTGTAACTCGCACGAGATTTGATTTATTAATGCATAACATTGTGCTGGAGCTTGCTCGCATGAAGATTTTATGTGGATTTATAACTCATTTAAAGTCGTACTGGAGTGCTACTCGTAGGCAGATTTTACTGATTTTATGAAACTGTGCTAGAGCTTCGTTCGCATGAGATTTTCTAATATCATGAATATACATGGAGCCGTGCTAGAGCTTCGCTCACACAGGGATTTATATGACATGCATATAGAGGTGTTGGAGCCTCCTGTAGACTGTTTGTCACAGTGAGATGATATGCTCACATGTGCATACTGAGACAGAGATGATATGGGTGGATGAGACCTATTGCAGGCACCCCTGACTGAGCTTGGGTTCATGGAGTACGTTGTACCGTGTATGTCACACGGAGTACGCTGTACCATGGGGATTGTTGGAGTGGAGTGGTATTAGCCATGAGACAGCAAGCCTTGCCCTCGCAATCCTGATGTTATGCTGTTCTGACGGGTAGGACCGACCCACCTCCCGTTTCAGGTGTGATACCTCTCACACTAGGTACCGTGTTGCCAGGGATCACGAGGTTATGGCCATAGTCCTATGTTGTTACTGATGGTCACCTACTTGTCTCACATGATATAACTATTGGTCGATAGATCAGGGTAGACCCGAGGGAGGGGTCAGGCCCCCGATTTTATGAATTTATGATATGTGACCCTGAAAGAAGGGTGGTTTTATAACCGAAGTTTTATAATGAATTTTAATGAATTGTTTAATGAGTTTGGAATTGAATTATGAGATGTTTAACCCCTTTAGGTTATTTTATACTGCGTTTTAAATGAAATGATTTAAATGTAGTAGCATGATGTGTTTTCCATGCTTTAATGATAAATTCATGAAAGGATTGTATCTCATGATTTGTTTTATATCGCACGAAATAATGCATGATTTTAATTTAATTCATGCTAAGTATGATTTAATGATGTCACATAAAATACTATTGATACATGATTTCGATATGCACGAATAGTTTTATAAACTAAGTCATTGATGAAATACATGATTTGTGCTTGAGATTTTAATGAAAAGAAATGGATTTTAAGGGCATGGTATTATGAACATGTAGATAGTGGAACTATTTACTTACTTGCATAATTGTCTTACTGAGCGTGTGGTTTGCTCACCCCCTTATTTTTCCATCTTTTCAGAGCACTCGCAATAGTTAGTGAGCGGCTGAGGACTTGCATTCTTGGTATCCGCTGCTTCCCATCGAGAGACAGGTATACACATTTGTATGATTTTGTATCTAAATATGTAATGCACAATACTATAAACGATTATGATGTCGGGGATGTAGAGTTATAAATACCATTGTGTATGTATATAGTTAAAGTCAAAAGATAGTAAACTCTGATATGTGAATGTGATTATGAAAATGGAATGGTAAATAAGTAAGAGGTGACTGATACCGAATCATAGCCCAACTGTTTGGTAAGATGGTCACGATGAGAGAAAGGTAAGAATTAAATAATAAATGAAAAAACGAAAAATTTACTCTGATTTTTAGGTAATTTGGGTCGTGACAATATATTCTATAAACTTATGCACATTTCCAAAGCCCTATATTATATACCCACAAAATATGAGCAGCTACCTCTATACACTTACAAAATTCCCTTACCTGGAATCGTGACACGTGATTCCACTTCCTTAAAGCTGTGTACTCGTGCGGTCTGATTCATCTCCAACAATCTCTCCGGAACTGCACATAAATGTATTTCACAACATTTTAGCCCATTATAATCCAACACTTGCGTTTACTATAGTCGATTCGACCTATAGTCTCTATTAACGCTTATGAGGCCTCGTTTCATTACTATAACCATAACTCGAGTCTATGGATCCTTTTAGGCCTATTAACTCATTCCAAATTGATATTAGATCGATACTAAGTTCATAGTGTTCATATTTCATTGATTTCTTCACTACAGCATTTATCAAGCATTTACAACATCATTCCCCACAAATTCTCTAAACTTCCAATGTGGCTTCGTTTAACCACTACAAATCATTTGTATTACTTCAATAACAACTTATCACAATCCACAAACCACCAACTCATCAAAATCACACTTTCTCACGCTAGGTTCATCCCATTTTCTAGGTTACCTTAGTTCCATCATAACCTAGGTCGCTTAACTATTAACACACATGCAAATCAACCCTAAAACCATTAAATAGACAATGTACTTTGGGCTGAAGTGTTACAAACTTACCAAATCTAGTTTCTCTTCTTGCTCCAAAGGGAACTGTTCCTTGCTCCTTCAATAGCAACAATGTGGTTTTAGGTTTCAACTATGTTGTTCTCTTCCTCAAGATGAACAACTTTGTGTCTAATGGCTTCCCTTCAAATCTTACTGGAATGGATGGATTTTAGAAAGAGAAATCTAGGTTTTGGGTTGAAAATGGAAGGGTGAAGTGTGTTTTCCGTAAATGGCAGATTTCACTGCTCCTATATATAGAATTGCTTGATGAGATCGATTTGCAGGGGAAGGAGATCGATCTGGTCCTCTTAAAATTCCTCTTTTTCATGGCATTTTATAAGCAGGAGATCGATCTGTCGGGCTTGGAGATCGATCTGTTTAAGGTAGAGAGTTAAGGGGGATCGATCTGGCTAAGGGAAGAGATCGATCTGCTCTTTCCAGTAGCCAATCGGAGATCGATCTGTTTGCTTCAAGGATCGACCTCTTTATTACAAAATGTTTATTAGATCGATCTGCTCTATTGCATTGCTCAAATAAAATCATTCTGGCTCTTCCAGATCGATCTCTCATCCTATGAGATCGATCTGACCTTCATATTTTTCAGATTTCCTGCAGTTTTTCTGCAACAACTCCCACCCAAACATTCTTAATTTGCTGTTATAGTCATTTTCTCATCCGATCACCTTTATGACTTGAAAATGACATCCATTCAAGCTTTATACATATTAAAACTTGTGTGTATTCTTTGTATATCCAAAAGTACACATTACAAAACCAATTGAAAGTATAACTTCATTCCATTCTACCACACTACTCGTTTTGAGTTCCAAGCACATTTATCACTTATAAAAGCTCATTTCTTCATATTCAGACCCAATGCAACTTGTATGTACATTACAAACTCATATTACACGTATGTACATTACATTTATGGACTTTACATCAATTGTACTTCACATTACAAGTACATTATCACACTTATGAATCTATAAGGTTTACATCCAAAAATACGGGTCTTACAAGAATTTCTTAAAATTGGGTATACTTTCGAAGCAGAAATATACTCCGCGGAATCACAGCTATGCGAAATGCCCTACTAACGGAAGCGGTCCAAGTTATCGATGAGCTCTGTGGAGGAAAGTAAGGGGTGAACTCAACATGCTCAGTAAGAAAAACCTCATAGCAGGTAGATAAATATACTACATATATATATATATATATTTGCCAAAACCAAAAAATTTTCACAGAGTATACAGATAATTTGGCAAATCCACAGATACCAAAAACGATTTTCAGAAACCATAACATATATCGATAGTAAAATTAGTTATTGTGGTAAATACAGAAATTCAGAACTTCCAGTAGCAAAATAAACAGATTTTCAGATATCACAGTTCATGCAGGCAATTTAAAAAATATTTTAATTATCCACAGAGGCATTGTCAGTTCTAAAATCAAAGTCGAAAAAATCTATGACAATTTCAGTGTGAAAATGGAATTGAAATTAGTACCTTTTTCTAAAAATTTAAACAGTTTTTAAAAGTGATGACAGTGTGACACTTTGGTCCCGCAGGATTCAAGAGGTGGCCCCCATAGTCTTTTATGCATTAAAATATTCAGTTCCATACGAAAATACAATCACACAGTCAATTCAAAAGTTCAAATAGACGAGACAAGACAGACTTGCTATATCAGATATCAGAAATGACAATTGGCTAATGTCAGTGACTCCGGACAATCACGGGCCAAGTGTGCCGAGATGTCAATCGCCGTGGGAGTGGTCAGCTACCCAAGCGGCTCACAGTACAATATGTTCAAAGACCAGTAACATGGTACATCGTACTCACATGCATGTTGTACAGTACTTCGTACTCCGTGGATCACAGTTCAGTAACAGTAACGGTGTAGCATGACTAATCATCGCCTTTGTCTCAAAATCAATGCGAGTCGGACCGTACGACACAATTGGTACGCGCTTAAGCACATCACCTCAATATTTCTTTATAATCAGATCGTTTTTTCTTAAATCACATATAAATTCAATTTATTTTACGTAGCGGTTCAAAACAGGCAGATTAGCCCTTTTCAGTTAAAATCCCAGTAAACAGTCTATAAAATTTAAAATTCAAGATTTTCGATTTTAAATAATAATTTAAGCCATATCAGTCAGTATCTATGAAAACCATTTAAATTTAAACTGTAAAGTTAGGTTGTTCAACTAGGCTAAATTCTATAATTTTCAGAGTCATAAAATTCATCATAGATTTTTATGTAATTTCGGTACTGCGAAATTCAACCTAAAATTTTATATCTACAAATATACGAAAATTACGCATATTTATCTCTAACAGCAACGAGAATTTTTCTTACCTCGTTGTTTTGTCGGTAGTCCTCGATGTCTCCGCAGTGCGATTCGGTGAGTAAGCTTTATTCGGTTTATTTCCTCATAAGTTTGTACCTGTAATTGCAATAATATTTTTCGAGTAGTCTATTACTTGAATTACCTAAATTCCTTGTGTACTCTGATCTATCTTAAATTTTATTTTATATATATATATATATATATATATATATATAAATAAATATACATTCCTTCTTTTTTTTTTTTTTAATTTGCTTTTCTTTCCCGCGTCTCTTTCCTTTCTTCCTTTTCTTTCTTCTTCGGTTTCGATTTGGCCACTGTTCACCGTCGCTGCCATCACCTCGTTCTTCTTTCTCCTCCATCCGATGCCTCCCATCTCACCTCTCTTTACCATATCCTTCCGTTTATACCACCCTACACCACCTGTTTTAGTCACCATCAACATCATCCTCCAGCTTTTTCCATCTCCAGTATCCCTGTTTTCCAGCATTGACACTGAGGCGAGTTAGTCTCAGTTAAACGTTTTCCTTGACTCGACTTACTCTCTTTCTCAAGCCTCTTTCATCATCCACTTCCTGCCATTTTTCTTCCTTCTTCTTCCTCACAACACTGTTCACTAACTCTGCCCCTGTTTCTAGGCCACGGTTCTCCTCCTTCCACTGTTGTTGCTGCTGCTTCAAACCAGTTTTCACCCTCTCGGTGCTGCCATGCTTTCTTCTCCATCATCCTCATCACCTTGCTGCACGTCTACTGCCTCCTCCAGGGCTCTGTTTTGGGTCCTTCTCTATTGTTGCCTCGTCTATTCCAGATCCTGTCTCAAGCAACGTTTCCTTCATGGCTCAGGGATCTTAATTTCCCAGCACCTCACTTCATGCATTCATGTCTCCCTCTAGTTTGCTGCTCTAGCTCTGATATATACTTACATATATATATATATATATATATATATATATATATATATATATATATATATATATATATATATATATATATATATATATATATATTTCTTTCTTTCCTGTGTAGTGGAGTGGTCTATCCCCAGCTGGCTTCTTTTCTTTCCATTCCTTACCATCGAAAGCCAACCCATCTTCAGCAGCCAACAGAGCTTCATTCCTGTTTTTGAACAGCTTCAGTTTCGGTCTTCTATTTTCTTCCAGTTTCATCTCTTTTGCCTTTAACCTCCTTACTCTCGATTTCTGTCACAGTCATACAGTTTCTTAGTTGTAATATGTATATATATTTACCACTTTCTGTCTTCCTTATCTGCTTCCATTATAATTTTCTTCCCAATTACTGCTACTGTTCTCGGGTTTGGTTCATTTCAAAATTCCATGCTTTATCACCTGTTTCAACCCCTCGGTTCTATGCCTTGGCCAGCCTTTGTCCCCACGATTTTATCTAAACTTTCAGCCACTGTTTTCAGTTTACTTGCAGGCTTCCTACTGCAGTACCTAGCACCTGCTGCTTCCTTAAAATGAGATTCAGTTTTATTTATAATTTTGTTCCACCAAAACACTAAAATCTTCATCCTTCCCCCCTTTCCTTTCACTGAGATGTCCCATCCCTATTGATTCAGTCTGTCATACTTGCCACTCTCTAGTCTCCCTACAACAATTTCCTTACACTCTGACTTTCCCAGTACCAATTCCCCTTTTCCTGTGCCGAGTAGCTCATCCCTTCCTCCATCTATTTCATGTTTCCCTCTCGCGCCCCCTGTTTCCTACTGCTTTAGTTACGTGTTCCTTTCCCACTCTCTCGTCTACTGCATGCTTCAATCTTTCTCCCAGCTCAATTCTCCTCTGTCCCGCGTTTTAATCTATGGCAGACAAGGTCCCTCACTCATCAGTTTTTTCCCATGTTATTTGGTTATGTACAGGCTTCAAATCCCCTTACCGCACTCTCACCAATATATATATATATATATATATATATACATATATATATATATATATATATATATATATATGTATATATATATGTATATATTACTAAATGGAGCCCTCGGCCTTGAAGCTATATATGTTTATTTATACATATCCCTATGTATATACATAGATACATATATATGTATGGACACACATACACATACATATATACCTGCATATACCTGTATTTATTTATTCTTAGGGATTATGTATTTTATTTAACTCTTCTAAGTCCCATAATGGAAAAAAACAACTTAATTTAAATCTTTGACTATGGAATTGCATCTTTAATTCCAATGACTATATTGTTATTTGTGGATAAATCCAAATACATAAAATTTAGGGTGTTTACAGATGCCCTCCCTTAGAGGATCGATCCCCGTGCCAAGATACTATAGGAATTTGCATTTTGAAATTAAGGGACTGATCCCCTAAAGAGAATGGAACGATCTCCTAGCTTTAATCCTTGCAAAATCAAAAAAATTTATGGAGGGATCGATCCCCTTCGTCAACGGATCAATCCCCTTGTATCTTGATGAGCTCACTTGCTTCTATTAAGGACTGGAAAGGCTACCAAAACCTTATTTTAATCCCCATCACCCATTCTCTCTCTTCACTTCAGCTTTTTCACGATTTTTTTTACCCATAATCACCCTAAACCTAGAGAGAGAAAGGAAAGAAAAGAAGAAGGAATGAAGGCACGAAGGGTACCTCCCAAAGCTTAAACTCAGCCCCCTCACCATTATCCATCAATTTAGAGCTTAGAAGAAGTTGATTTGGTAGTGAAACCCTAGAGAGAAGCTTTAAAGCTTGAGGTAAGTTAAAGGAATGAAATTAATCTTTGAGAGGTTATGGTTTTAAGTTAATTTTGTAATATGTAATGGTGGTTTTGGTGTGATTGTAATTGAGGATCTAGAAAGGGAAGAATTAAGGTTTTCACAGAACTTAGGTACGAGTTTTGGGATTTAAAGATAAATTGTGCGTGGGTTTAAGTATTGATTTATGTTTTGGGTTAAGGAAGTTATTAAGTATTGATTTATGTTTTGGCCTACTTTAGAGTTTGGCCAAGAGTATACGTAATAATGTGTAGGAGTTGTGTTGATGAGTTCATAATATTTAATGGTTTTGTTGTAGAAATGTGGCCAAGGTATTTTAAGTAGTGCATTGAGCCAAAGAAGGGTGCTAGAACCCCATTGGTGATAAGTGCTGCATTCAAGAGGTAAGAGAGATGTTTGTTAGCATGATAGTGTTCAAAAAGGGCATGTTTTGATGCATAGAAACTTAGGAAACCACTTAAATAACTATTTTGAAAATTTATTCGAAACGTAGCTCCATTTCTTTAGTTTTAAAAGGTTTTTAGTGCATGATAGGTTTTGCAAGCACATTATAAAGGTCTTATTATGATAAAGGTTTCTATAAAATGCATTTAATGTTTTGAACTTGTTTTAGGTAGGCTAGGGTCTTAAAACCTAGCCAAAACTTCATTTATGGACTTTAGCGATTGGTCCCTTAAGATGATGAACCGATCCTTTATCAATTTTTTTAATGAAAATTGCTTTATGACTTTGAGGGATTGATCCCTTTTGAGGTAAAGATTGATCCCCTCCGCTTTTTTGTGAAGGCAGTAGCATTTCGCCAGTTTGAGACTTATCCCCTTCACCAAGAGGATCGATCCCCTCTTCAGATTTTGAAGTAAACCCAATTTTAAAGGCTCAAAACAACCTATTAAACTCTATATCTGTTTGAATCACATTCGAGCTTTTCTTAATAATCTATATGCCATATTATGTACTTTGATATTGAAACGTGGATTGCCGAATGGCTCACTATAAGCTTTTGAAACAATGTTTTGAGGTGACAGAGATCATTATTGTATGCATAGAGTGTCAAGTTACGAGTTAAGTGGTATCCACGCAATGGAGTACTGAGTGGTAACTGTGTCATGTCGCGAGCCACAAAGCATCCATACAGGCATGTATCAAGTGGTACTCTTTATTGTGCTGAGTGGCACTTTCCATGGCTGTTAAATTTGGACATGTCTACAGCTTCCCATTACTCATCTATCCTAAGATACTAAGGGCCCTAACCATGGCCATAGGTTACCTTCAGTTTAGTTGCATGCTAACTACATGATTGTAGCTTAGTCTCTGCTATTTGATTCAAAATTTGATTTGATAAGTTTTAATCCGATAATTATGCTTTCGAAATGTGTTGTTTGGATAAGTTTGATTTCGAAATATGCTTATGTTAAGTATTTTATTTGATAAGCATCTTTTGGAAATTATCATATGTAGATAAATTAAGAATTATTACCTGTCAATAAATAAGGAATTATTATTTGTTTTCTTATTTAATAGGAAACTACCTAAAATCAAGGAAATTAGAGAAATCCTGATTTTTTGGTTCTAGAATTACTCCTATAATTACTTTCTGATTTTCTTATTTATATTGTAACAACTATTGAATCCATATGGAGAAAAATTACATTTAGTTTTACCTCTCTACTGTTTTCTTTCTTTACTACATGGAAAAGGAAAACTTGGATATCTGAATGGAGAAATCAAGCCTTCAGTTGCTGATGATCCAAAATACCAGCAATGGAGATAAAAAAAATTCCATGGTTATCACTTGGCTTATTAATTCCATGGAACCAACCTTTGGAAAGCCGTTTATGTTTCTACTAACTGCTCGTGATGTTTGAGAGGCTGTTGGAGAGACGTACTCTGACCTAAAAAATTATTCTCAATTATTCGAGTTAAATACTCAGATGTGGCGGATACAACAAGGTGATAGAGAGGTCACTGCCTATTATAATGACATGATGACTCTATGGCAAGAATTGGATATGTTCGAAACTGAAGAATGAGAGAGTTTGAATGATAATGATCGTTACAAGAAAAAGGTTGAACGAAGTAGAGTGTTTGTATTTCTGGCAGGTCTAAATAAAGATCTTAATAAGGTTCGGGGACGTATTTTAGGGCAAAAACCTCTGCCCTCTATCAAAGAGGTTTTTCTGAGGTACAGAGAGAGAAAGCTCGGAGACTAGTGATGTTAAAAGGAGAAGAGCAGCCGAAAGTTGATCAGGACAGTTTACCTCTTGTAGCCCACAGTAATGAGCAACAAGGAGAAAGACGAGGAGGCAAACAAAAGCCATGGTGTGATCATTCTAGGAGACCATGCCATACAAGCGAGACCTGTTGGAAACTCCATGAAAAACCTGTGAATTTGAATAAGAAACCTGGTGATGACTCTCACCCAGCAGGGGACACTTGTGCTTTCTAGGTTAACACTACTAATCTAGGGCAGCGGCCATCCTCAGACTCTCTTCCTTTCACTAAGGAACAAATGAAGCACATGTACAAGATGTTTCAGTCTCAATCTATAGGAAATTCTAGTGCGTCTTGTTCTTTAGCCTAGTCAGGTAATTTTTTCACCACAGCCTTTACTTGTGTCAATCCAAATACCTCTTGGATATTAGATTCACGAGAAACCGATCATATGATTGGGTTCTTGCAGTTGTTTTCTTCTTACATACCTTGTGCAGGAAATCAAAAGTTCAAAATAGCATATGGTTCCTATGCTTCAGTTGCAGGGAAAGGAAAAATTATTGTTTCTTCTCATCTTACTCTAAAAGATATCCTTCACGTTCCTCAATTGCCCTATAATCTATAGTTAGTCAGTAAATTAACTCGTGATCATAATTGTCAAATTAATTTTTGGTATTCTCAATGTAAATTTCAAGATTTAACCTCGGGGAAGATGATTGGGGATGCTAGGTAAGACGATGGCCTTTACCTCCTAAATAATGATACAAGTTTTGGAAGGCAAGATCAAGCTTGTTTTAATTCTATTTCTATTTCCAGTGACAGTGAGATTATGTTATGGCATTTTCGGTGAGGACATCCAAATTTTCATTATTTAAAGAAATTATTACCAAAATTATTTATGAATAAAAATGCTTCTATTTTTCGATGCGAAGTTTGTGAATTAGCTAAACATCGTCGCGTTGTTTTTCCACCAAAACCATCCACAGTGATGTATGGGGTCCTTCTAAAGTGACAACTCTTTTTGGAAAATGTTGGTTCATTACATTTATTGATGATATGTAATGCCTGTAGTTTTACAAGGCCTTCTTATGAAGCTATGATGTATATGTACCTGGTTACATGTGTATAGATGTCAAAAGGATGTAAGGATGATGAATCTAATGTATAATCCATGATTTTAAGTGTGTGCACAAGTTTCATTGCCTATGAACTATACAGAATGGATACTATTATACGTTGGTTGTGTACGGAATGTAAAATGAGGTATTAGGCAAACAAGAATGAATTACAAAGTGAAAATCTGCAGAAAACTGCAGTAATAGGGGTGCAGGGGAGGGGCAGATCGATCTCCCATGAAGGAGAGATCGATCCACTCTCACAAAATGCCAAATATTAGTTCAATTGAACAAGGCAGATCGATCTCATGAGAAGGCAGATCGATAAGTCTTTGCCTGGAAAGAATCGATCTCTCATAAGGCACAGATCGATCCCCAAATGTCTCGACCAAGGAGAGATCGATCTCCCTTAAGCAACATATCGATCTCCCCTTTATAAACAGATCGATCTTGTTAGGAATTGTGGGGAGAAGATCGATCTCCTACAAGAGGCAAATCAATCTCGAAGAAGAATTTTGCTTGCAACAGATAGATCTCATCATGAAGAGCAGATCGATCTGGTAGTAGTTACGTTAGTTAAAAGGACTACCAAACCATGTAGAGATCGATTTCCACAAGGGACCAGATCGATCTCATGTCTCTGCATCTATAAAAAGAGCACGAGATTGAGCTGAAAATCAGATTTTTCTTCCTACCAAACCCGCACCTATCCATTTCTCTCCAAGAATCAAGCTCTCTCACTCTAAATATCATTACATTTCAGCCAGATTTGGAAGAAGCTCAAGGAGGAAAAGTTGTTCCTTGAAGTAAGGAGAACCACATACTCAAAAATCACACATTGGTTTGATCAGGAGGAGGAGAATGGACTACCACAAGTTTGACTTAGGAAAAAAAGACTAAGCTAGGTAAGCTCTTCAACCTTCAAGCTTTAAATATGAGTTTCTAGATGTTGTGTGGGTTGAATGGTATGTGAAATATGAATAGAAATGATGATTGTAGTGATGAATGAGTAATATTAAGAGGGAATTCATGAAGAAATACTTATGGACAAGTGATGGAAAACTTAAGAGAAGATATAGTGATACTAGTGGAAAAGGTGAAATATGATAAAAGGCTTGAGAAGTATGAGTAGATAAATAAATGACAATGTGAGTGTTTAGAAGAAGAGAAGGAAAATAATTCAATGATTTACACGTGTAGGTTTGAATACATTGAGACTCGATTAACCCGGATCGCGAATGGAGAAAGCGAGACGAAGGAAATGCAAGTACGATTTGAGGTAAGGGATTGTATGTTAGCGATAGAGATATTCGTACGTATTTTACAACGATTTTAGTAGTTATGACGCCAGTAATATTATGTTTAGCTATTGAGCCATAAGTGAATTGAAATGTATTATGGTATGAATTGTGAAAATGGGATGTGGGAAGGAAAACAACCTGATATGCATGTTTTTAATGTTTTTACAACTATACATTGTTTGTGACAAAAAAATGATGATTGGATAGGCTGGCTAGTTTTGCATGTTTTGCATGGAACGACATGCTATGTTAATAAACATGATTTGAGTTTTAAAAGAGAAAATAACTACTTATCAGATTTGAGATGTGAATTGGTGTTGGAGCCTTAGCTCACACCTGTTTTGATGATTTTGACTATGCTGGAGATTTTACTTGCATGTGTTTGCATGATTTTGATAAACCGTACTGGAGCGTAGTTCGCACGTGGTTTTATGATGATGATAATGTGCCGGAGGCTAGCTCGCACAATGAATTGAGATGATACGGTGCTAGAAGCAGTTGCTCGCACTGTGAGATACCACGCTGGAGCCTTGCGGAGATTATGTGTCACGTTGATTCTGCTCCCTTGGTATATGAGACATGGTTTAGGACGAGAAGTCTATCAGTATAGGGTAGATGGATTGGGTCCACTGGCGTACGCTGTAGCGTGTAGTTGTCTGAGAAATACTATGTACCATGCTATGTGCACGTGGGTACGAGTATCACGTAGATGACACATGGAATACGTTGTACCATGAGTTTATGTGATGTGATGAGGAAGATGATGAAGATTGAGATGAGCCGGAGGGTAGGACTAACCTATCCCCCTTCAGGCGAGTGATGCCCTGTGCACACCTGATCAGTGAGGCTGGGATCACTGACTATGGCCATATGTCATGGATATTTGTTTGTCTAAAGTTCCCTACCTGTCTCAGAGATAAGAGAAATTTGAGAAACTCAGAGAAGAAAGAAATTTAATGAAAAGAAATGATTTGTGAAAACAAAAGAGATATTGTGATTTGGAAAGAAATTTAATGAAAAGAAATGATTTGTGAAAACAAAAGAGATATTGTGATTTGATAAATATCTTGTTTTGAATACTTGTGTTGTGATAACATTATTTTATGGTATGTTTTCCAAATAGAAAAAATGAGCATTGATTTTACTGAAACGCCTATGAGAGAGAAGTGTTTTAATACATTTTCCAGTGATATCTTCATTTATAAATTAAAGATGATTTTATTCATCACGCATGGGCTATGTAGATAGTACAGTATCTACCTGTTAGCATTCTTTTCCGTACTGAGCTGTGGTTTGCTCATCCCACTATTTTTTCCCTCAAGATACTGAGAAGTAGAACCGTGTGGTGGTCTCCAAATCCTTTTGTGTTGGCCAGCTGCCACCAGTTGCTAAGGTATAAGGATGTAACACATAAGTATTTTGTATCTATCATTTTGTATCATACAGTCATACATTGACAATGAGATAATTGTATGGGGATGTCATGTAATGGTATTATACTTTTACAATTGATTTTACTTATCTACACACATGCTTGGGAGTGTGTAAATCAAAGTTTTAAATATTTTCGCTATAAATGTATGGAATTAGTAATTTCATCGGCTCATAGTCCAACCGTATGTGGTATATGTAAGGATGAAAGGCACCCGGAGTCGGGGTGTGACAAAATTTGGTATCAGAGCATGGTTGGTCTGATGTGAGTCGATGTTTGGGGTTAAGAAAATGTACATCCCCAAGTCACTGTGTGATATTTAGATACAAAAGTCTATACGGAGCTCGTAGTGATTTAAAAAGTTTGTTATGAATGCAGGAAAGGCAACAGGCTTGTGAGTTATGCCTGAGAGACACCGCAAGAGGGATGAGAGCTCACGAGCTCAGGGGCGGAATGATATGACTGAGAGGCCTAGTAAATCGTCCTCTAGTCATGAACCCCATGATCAGAAAGAGACTCCAGATTCTCGGGTAGCCAGATTAGAGGAAGATATGCGCACGATGATGACCATGATGAGTCAGATCATGTCTAGGTTGGAGGGTATTGTCACGACCCTCAACTTACCAAAAATCAGAGCAATTTTTTTGCTTTTCATACATCATTTAATATTCGTTCTTTTCTTACCTTGATCGTGTTCAACTACAATCTCAAACAGTTGGGCTGTGTGTCAATGTCTACCTCATCCAACTATAATAATTTAATTTGTAGTATTATTTATAAGTAAACACTTGTATAAATAAATCAGAGTTGTTGTTTACATGTGTTTACATTGCTTTACACTCCCAATGATTACATTCAAAATGCTACTGTGCTATAGAAGGTTTAGATACAAAATTCTACAAGTGTGTATACCTTTAGTGATGGGATGCAGCGGATACCAAAAGGGAAAGCCTCCAGTCGCTCACAGTCTATACTCAAAGCTCTGTAGAGAGGGAAAAATAAGGGGGGTGAGCAAACCACATGCTCAGTAAGATAATCATGCAAACAGGTAGATACTGCACTATCTACGTGATCGTGATGCCATACTCGAAACCATACAGTTCTCATTTACATCTCAAAAGCATTAGTTGATGCTTGTGTTAATGGCATGTAAAGCAAGTCATGCTATTGAAAACTCAGTATACAAATCAAATTCAAAGCATGGAATAACCATCATGCATAGTTCATAAATCAGGCATGGAAAACCATCATGCGTAAGTGCACTTTAAAGCCATTATCATACTTTTGAAAGAAAATCATGCTATTTAGTTCAGTGCACAAATCAAAATTGAAAGTGTAAGACCCACTTTTATTATCTGTTGATGTGTTTCCTTATGATTCATGTGATGTACATTTTCATATATTCGATGAATCATAAGAAGAGCTTTGACTGAAATACAATTTGCAAGTAGAATAAAAATGAAATCTCGATGAACATCGGAAGTAGCCAAATACGGATCGAAATGGTCATAGGCCAAACGGAAAGGATCGAAAATGAAGTTTACCGAAAATACAAAATTAAATAAGAAAAGATGGTGGATGTATGAAGGAAAGTTAGGTTAATTTGGTTCCGAAACAAGTGTAGGGGTAAAATGGTCAAAAGATCGAAATTCGGGATAAATTCGATAAGAAAAATTTAATTAAAAATAAGGATTTAGAATATCTTGATCAATTAGACTCAAAAGTATATAATTTCCTCATTATTGATCAAGATATTCTAAATCCTTATTTTTAATTAAATTTTTCTTATCAAATTTATCTCGAATTTCGATCTTTTGACCATTTTACCCCTGCACTTGTTTCGGAACCAAATTAACCTAACTTTCCTTCATACATCCACCATCTTTTCTTATTTAATTTCGTATTTTTGGTAAACTTCATTTTTGATCCTTTCCGTTTGGCCTATGACCATTTCGATCCGTATTTGGCTACTTCCGATGTTCACCGAGATTTCATTTTTATTCTACTTGCAAATTGTATTTCAGTCAAAGCTCTTCTTATGATTCATCGAATATATGAAAATGTACATCACATGAATCATAAGGAAACACATCAACAGATAATAAAAGTGAGTCTTACATAATCTCCCCCACTAAAAGAATTTGGTCCTCCAAATTGGAACCAAATCAGTCTCTGAACAACTCCGGATACTTCTCTTTCATCAAACTCTCTAACTCCCAAGTCGCTTCTTTCGGAGTTTGATGCTGCCACAGTACTTTCACCAGGGAAATCGTCTTCGATCTCAATACCTTCTCCTTCCTATCCACAATCTGGATCGGTCTCTCGATATAGGACATACTCTCACTGAGCTCCAGTGGCTCGTATCTGATCACATGCGACGGATCTGGCTGATACTTCCGAAGCATAGAGATGTGGAAGACGTTATGGACATTTGCTAGCTCTGGTGGCAACGCTAGCCTATAAGCTCGATCTCCCACTCTCTCGAGTATCTCAAAAGGTCCTATGAAGCGAGGGCTCAACTTTCCTTTCTTTCCGAATCTAATAATACCCTTGGAAGGAGAAACTTTCAAAAATACTGACTCCCCTGCTATAAACTCCAACGGTCTACGTCTCCTGTCAGCATAACTCTTCTGTCGACTCTGAGCTGTCCTCAACCTCTCACAAATCAACTGGACATCCTCAGAGGCCTGACGTATCAAATCGGGAGCGAATATCTGCCTGTCACCAACCTCCTCCCATCTACAGGAGAACGACATCTACGGCCATACAAGGCCTCATATGGTGCCATCCCGATACTCGAATGATAACTGTTATTGTAGGCAAACTCTGCGAGTGGTAGGTGATCATCCCAGGAGCCTCTAAAATCAAGTACACAAGCTCTCAACATATCCTCGAGGGTCTGTATAGTCCTCTCTGATTGCCCATCTGTCTGAGGATGGAAAGCTGTATTGAATCTCAACTGGGTTCCCATAGCTTCCTGAAAATGTTCCCAAAAATGGGAAGTGAAGCGAGAATCCCTATCCGACACAATACTCACTGGGACACCATACAGTCTCACAATCTCCCGTACATATAGTTCCGCCAATCTACTCAAAGTATCGGTGACTCTCATAGCTAGAAAATGTGCCGACTTCATCAATCTGTCAACTATCACCCATATGGCATCATTTCCCCTGCGAGTCCTCGGTAAACCCATCACAAAGTCCATGGTGACATGCTCCCATTTCCAAGTCGGTATAGGTAGAGGCTGCAATAACCCTGCAGGCTTCTGATGCTCTACCTTCACCTGCTGACAGACGAGACATCTCGCAACAAACTCTGCTATATCTCTCTTCATCCCCGACCACTAGTATACCTTTCGGAGATTCTGATACATCTTTGTACTACCCGGATGCAAGGTATACCTCGACGAATGAGCCTCTGTCAAGATCAACCTCCTGATCTCAGTATCCTCGGGAACACATATCCTGTCTTGAAACCTCAGTAATCCATCCAAACTCAACTCAAACTCAGTCTCAATACCCCTTTGCATCTGCCTGACTATCTCAATACAGTGCTGATCCTCATGCTGAGCTTGTCGAATCCAATCCATCAAGTCCGGCTCTAACCGCAGGCTAGCAATCATATAACCACTCTCAATATCAGGCGGAGTCACATCCAAACTAGGCTCACAAACTGCTCTAACAACTCGTGTTCTCGTACCATCATATAAGAAACCAACCCGAGGTGCTTCCTGCTCAACGCATCAGCCACTACATTCGCCTTACCTAGGTGGTATAGGATCTCACAATCGTAATCTTTCAGAAGCTCAAGCCACCTTCTCTGTCTCATGTTCAATTCCTTCTGCAAGAATAGATACTTGAGGCTTTTGTGATCGGTAAATACCTGAAATTTCTCACCATACAGATAGTGGCGCCATATCTTCAATGTAAACACTACGGCCGCCAACTCTAAGTCGTGGGTCGGGTAGTTCCTCTCATGATCCTTTAGCTGCCTGGATCCATAAGCGACTACCTTCCCGTCCTGCATCAATACACAGCCCAGTCCTTGGTAAGAAGCATATGTGTAAACAGAAAAACCTCCTGAGCTGGTAGGAATGGTGAGAATCGAAGCAGAGGTCAATCGACGCTTCAGCTCTTGAAAACTCTCCTCACATCTGTCGTCCCACTCAAATGCAACACTCTTTCGAGTGAGACGTGTCAACGGAGCAGCCAATCTCGAAAACCCCTCCACAAACCGTCTATAATATCCAGCTAAACCCAGAAAGCTCCTGATCTCCGTAACTGTCTGAGGCCTCTGCCACTGTACTACTGCCTCAATCTTGGATGGGTCTACTGACACACCATCCTTTGACATAATATGTCCCAAAAAGGAGATCTGCTCAAGCCAAAAGTCACACTTACTGAGTTTAGCATACAACTGCTTCTCACGGAGGGTCTGCAATACAATCTTCAGGTGCTGCTCATACTCCTCTCTAGATCTCGAATAAACTAGGATGTCATCGATGAAGACAATCACAAATCGATCTAAATAAGGCCGAAACACTTCATTCATCAATGACATAAAAGCTGCGGGAGCGTTCCTTAACCCGAATGGCATAACCATAAACTCAAAATGACCATAACGGGTGCAAAAAGCTGTCTTGGGTACATCTTCATCCCGAACTCTCAACTGATGGTACCCAAATCTCAGATCAACCTTAGAAAAGACCTGTACTCCCCGTAGCTGATCCAGTAAATCATCAATCCTCGGAAGGGGATACTTGTTCTTGATGGTAGCATTGTTCAACAATCGATAGTCGATACACAATCGAAGGCTCCCATCCTTCTTCCTCACAAACAGAACCGGTGCTCCCCATGGTGACACACTCGGTCTGATGAACCCCTTCTCTAATAATTCCTGCAACTGTTTCCTCAGCTCCTCCAACTCAACCGGAGCCATCTTGTACGGTGGTCTAGATATCGGCTCTGTACTAGGTGTCAAATCAATAATGAACTCTGTCTCCCGCACTGGCGGTAACCCTGGTAACTCATCCGAAAATACATCTGGAAATTCACTCACAACTGGAATGTCTCTCAATTTCGGACGTGCCTTATCTATGTCAACCACATATGCAATGAATCCTTCAAAATACCATTTTCCACCATTAGTAACATAATTCATCATATAAGTATCCATTATTAATAAATAAATTTACCTCACAAATATGATGAATTACAACTATACTTTTCCAAATGCAATAATTATATGCTTTTTACTTCTTTTCAGCAAAACTTACAGTAAGACTATCTGTCCCTGAAAACATTACTGTCTTAGCATAGCAATCTAAAATAGCATGGTTTGCAGTCAGCCAATCCATCCCTAAAATTACATCAAAATCCCTCATATTTAGTAAGACAAGGTCGACTGACATGTCCTTTCCCCTTATACTCAGCCTACAACCTCTATATACATACTCAGTCAACTGACTGTCATTCATAGGTGTAGAGATTAACAACATTCTATCTAACAATGTAGGCTGTACATACTTCAACAATTTATGAGCAAATGAAGGCGATATGAAGGAATGTGTAGCACCAGAATCAAATAACACAAATGCTTCTAAATCAAAAATTAGGATAGTACCTTTAATCACATCAGCTGAAGCATCTGCGGTGTCCTGATCCAATGCATGCACTCGCCCTCTGCCCATAACTTGCTTCCCTTTCTCCTCAGCAGTGGCTCTTCTCCTAAGAGCAGGAGTCTCAATAGGAGCTCTCTCTGGCTCTTTGCCCTTCTGTGGGGTAGTAGCAATCATCTCGGGACAGTTTCTTATGACATGCCCCGACTTCCCACAATGAAAACATACCCCAGTAGTCGTCGGACAAGGCCTGGTACCATGAAATCTACCACACCTCCTACACTGCTCGGTAGTCGGCCATGTCCGTCCAATAACTATACCTCTCGATGATGGTAAAGCTGGATATAAAGAAGGCTTACCCGTCCTCTCCTGTATCTCCTCAATCCGAGGTCTCTTATCAGCAAACCTCTGACCTCCTCTCCTGATCACCCTATCCCCTCCGGATCTCTTTCGGTCTCTATCTCTAGCTCTGTTGACCTTCCCAAACTCTGAGGCACTCCGCTCAAAATCTTGCTCACACAACTGAGCTCTGTGTACTGCCTCCTCATAAGTAGAGACATCAAACAGAGCTAACTTAGATCTGATGACTGGTTTCAATCCATCTATGAATTTCTAAACCTTTCGACTCTCACTGCTCAATGTATTTGGGTCATACCTCCCCAAGGATATAAACCTCGACTCGTACTCATCAATGGAGCGGTTCCCCTGAACTAAACTCATAAACTCCATCCGTAATCTCCGCTGTGCAGTGGTCGAAATATACTACCTTCTAAAAGCCTCTAGAAATATCTCCCAAGTAATCACTAAGTGTCGGGCTCTCAAGATAGACACAATAGACCTCCACCAATGCTCTGCCTCGCCCTTCAGCATAAACACGGTAAAGGCAGCCCTCTCAGTCGATGTACATCTGAAGAACCCATACAATTTCTCCATCTCATATATCTAATCCTCTGCAATAACTGGGTCCTTTACTCCTCTGAAAACTAGAGGTCTAAATTCCTGAAACTGTCATAATCTATCTAGCTCACAATCATAGCCCAACTCACTACCGCCCGGTTGTGGAGTGACAGGAGAAGCTGTATCCTGAACCGATGGTGGTGTAACAGTCTCTGTAGTCTGTCCAGTAGCAGTAGGCTGTCCAACTGGGTCTCGTCTATCACTATCCCCTAATGTCTGTATAACTATCTCAACAAGGCTTTCTATACTCCGCTCAATCCTAACGAAGCGTGCCTCAGTATCCCCTGATCTCTCAATGGGGTCCTACGGAGCCTGGCTAGTCTCTGGCTCTGTACGGCTCTCGAGTCTACCTCTATGGCCTCTAGCACGTGAACTTGCCCCTCTACCACGGCGAGTGACAGGCATAATGCTTAAGTTCCTGAATCCACGACCAATTATTAGTCTAGTCCCATATTGGTATACATAGTTATATCTAAACAAAGCACAATATTATGGGGATTTAATTTCTTAACTATTATTACTGACTCATATCCGACCAACTTTAGCTCTGATACCACCTTTTTTCAAGATCCAATTTACCTAAAATCACTACAAATTTTTTTTTTTACACTTTTTTAACGAGTTGGGCTATGAGTCAATAATAATCCCAACTCTTATCCCATTTGATCATATCATTTTTACCATGGTAATCATATTAAAATTTCAAACAATGTAATAATAAGTACATATATTATACAACTGTATGTACATATGTTTTCATATATTTACATCCCCCATAATTATATTCGTTACAAAACTGTGCTATTAATTTTTTAGATACAAAACTGTACAATGTGTATACCTGATTCACGATGGGAGCAGCGGACAACTAGGGATGCAGTCTCTACCCGCTCTCGACTACTGTAGGTGCTCTGTGGAGGGTGGAAAATGAAAGGGTGAGCATAAACATCTCAGTAAGGCAATAATGTAAGCAGGTAGATAACTATACTATCTACGTGCTGATAATATCATGATATAAAATCGTTTATATTTGGAGCATGAGAATTGACTAAAATGATGTCATATGTATGTATATCATATAATAGAAATCATGAAATTGACATATAAAATCAACATGGAAAAATCATCATGTATAATATCTCATGCTCGTCACATTAAAACTTACTAGTTTCATTATAAACTCTTCACTTTAAAACTCATTTGTTTAATCATAAAATCATCACATCAAGGCTAAACCCATTACTCGGGAATACCTTGATTCTTTAAATCACATCTCTTTTAAAAACATAAAATGAAACATTACCCCTCATTCGGGTTTGTCCTGGTCTATCCAGACCGTATGATGTCATGTGAGGCATGTAGGTTACTGTATGAAAATCGAGGACTATGGCCATACTTTGTCCCTGTGATCCCAGGCTACACGGATCCCGGTGTGCGGGGCATCACAACTGTAACGGGAGGTGGGGTCAATTCCTACCCGCCAGAATAGCAAGTAACATCATAGAGTCATCATGACTGCATGGTACAACGTACTCCGTGTGACATACACGGCACATCGTACTCCGTGGACCCATATCATAGTCTGGGGGTGCCTACCGTAGGTCTTATCCACCCCAATACTATGTCGATAACCAACCCATGTCTCAAAGTATACGTGCGAGCATCTCAACTCTCTGCGACACACAGTCTACAGGAGGCTTCCGTACGACCATATGCATGTCAACTCACGTCTAGTGCGAGCGAAGCTCCAGCACCACGCTATGCATATCATGATATCTAAAATCTCGTGCGAGCGAAGCTCCAGCACGGTTTTGTACACACACAAATTTCTCGTACGAGCAATGCTCCAGTACGGCTTTTTATGAGAAATAAATCAGTAAACTTGAGTGCGAGTAAGACTCTAGTACTCTTTTTACTTGTATAAATACGATAGGTGGCTAAATCTTGATAAAACAGCTTTTTAAAATAGTAACCGGTATAAACCGGTACCCTTTCGTATATTTCATGAAATCAATAGCCAACCTATGTGCATATTTGCTTAAATCAAAGCAATATAATCATATAGAACATTAAAACATGATAATTATGCAATTTATCTGCTTTACTACCCTTTTTTGTAAATTTTACTCCCAGGGGTAAAATCATCTTTTTCTTTATTCACCTATGCCCTGGTTTTCACAAAATTATTATTTCGTTTCTAGATAGTTTAAGTAATTCTAGACCCTATAAATCCCCTAAAAATTACGTATAGGTATCTCTATGCACCTACAAAATTTCCTTACCTGGAATCGCGCTCAGACTTAACCTGTCTCGATGATACCGAATCTCTCAGCCCAAATGCGCGCCAACCAAAGGTACGTAACTGCATATAACCACACAGTTGAGGTCAATTCAATTATCTTGATCAGTATATCGTATTTACTGACCAACTTAAGGTATTGGGCCCTATCTACCTTATTGGGTCTCGGCCCATTTTCAGCCCCTTTTATTTTTATTAATTCCCTTTTTCGGGTATACCGGGCTCATGCAGCTTACCGATAATTATCGGGCTTCGTTCCAAACTCATTGGATAGCCCATATACCGTTTATGGCAATTACATTACAATTCCAAAAATATTCCTTTCTATACGAAATTAATCCATAATTCCGTAAAAATTCAAATTCTATATTAAAGAACTCATATTGTCGAAATTAAAATGTACTTACCCGATACGATGTGGGGTACAAAAGTCAGAGCTCAATCGGCTCTCGTTCGGTCTCTGCCGTAAAGCTGCACAGTTAGGTAAATCCGGTTACTTTCCATTAAAATAATATTAAATAAATTTTCAAAAATTTACCCGTAGGTCAATCTCGACCCTCGATCAACTTACCCAAATCTCGGGTCGTCCCCGATAAATTTTCTTTCCTTTTCCCTTTTTTCCTTTCTTTTCTTTTCTTTTCTTTTCCTTTCCTCTTTCCTTCCTTTTCCCTCATTTTCCTTCCCTTTCCTTCTGGCCAAACGGTGCCGTTTCTGCCACTTTGCCTTCGCCGGCGTTTTTGACGGTCTTACTGGTCGATACCGATCTCAAAAGAACAAGCTCCTCCCCCTGAACGCGTCGGTGGCTTCCGTTCAAGCCCAGTCACGGTGGTTCGCCGGGAATCGGCCCGTTTCTCCCTCGATCTTCCTTCGCTCCGATCGGCGTCCTTCGGTCACCTGACGGTGCGTTTTCGGTGTCCACGTGATCGCTGGCCTCTCCTCTTCCTCCTCATGGCTTCGTCGGAGGTTGTCGGTTGCCGGTGTGCTGGGATCGTAGTCGGTTCTCGCGGGTCATTTTCGGTTTCATTTTTTTTTGTTTTCGGGTTCTCCTGATTTCAGATTTCTCTCTTTTCTTTTTTTTGATTATTATTATTTAACAATTTGTTTTATTATTAAAATATTCATTAAAATATTCAAATATATTCTAAAAATATCTACAACTATATTATTTTATTCCAAATAAATAAATTTAGTTTAATTTAATTTGTTTATTATATTTTTAATCATTTTTTTGGTATAATTTCTCCGTATTTTCGAGATATTGGCCCGGGTGGCTTTTTCGGTATTTCTAAAAATTTTGGATCTTGATCAACGCGAGCTCAATGGTACCAAGAGTGCAAGAACAAGGGTGTTGACCCGAGTTCGAGCCTCTGGGGACGCGTCCTGGGTGAGCAAAGCCGTGATGGGCTGGAGATGGCTGAGACCTGTAAGCCTGTGACTTGGTGTGGGGCGGGCAACAGGGTTCTCACAGAAAGCATGAAAAATCATCATGTATACGTGTACTTTAAAGCTCTTATCATGCTTTCTCATCTCAATAAAATCAATACTCGTCAGGTCTCAGCCCCTCCCTCAGACTGTCCTGACCTATAAAACATTTCAAACATGGATTTATGCATAAATAAGAGACATGTGAGATAGGCAATATAATTAAGCGAAATCTCCTATAGGACTATGGCCATATCCTGTAATCCCAGGCTACACTGATCAGGTGTGCAGGGCACTATTGGCTTCCACACAGGAGGAGTGTCATTTCCACCCCGCCGGTCCATAGCAGATCTAACATCGTCCGAAGATGGCGTATCACAATCTTAACATGGTACAACGTACTCCATGCTACATGCACGGTACATCGTACTCCGTGGACCCATATCAACACATCGTATCACGCCACATCTAAAAAATGCACGTACGAGCCTATTTAATCGGTAGACACCCAGTCTACCCGAAACTCCTAGCACACCTATCAACATGTCAAATTCTCAAAAATGTACGTGCGAGCCTATTTAATTGGTGTGACACCCAGTCTACCTGAAGCTCCTAGCACGGCTATCAATGTGTCAAAACCACGTGCAAGTAATCTCAAGCACGGCAACAAGTATGGTAGGCATCTAATGCGAGCTATGCTCCAGCACCATGCCAAAACTAGTATAAAGTCTGTGCGAGCTCAACTCTAGCACAACATCATAAAAATCCATGTGAAAACTAGTGCGAGCTACGCTCTAGCACTCATTCGTATGAAAACACATCAAATCTCGTGCGAGTCATACTCCAGCACGCTTTCATTCTCACGAAATCCCTGTAAGTGGCTCAATTCTATGCAAAACATGGTTATCAACCAAATCAAATCATTTCTTTTGCAAATCATTTCAAATGTTAGCCAACCCACCAATCACTTGCTAAAAAGCAACAAAACAAGGTTTTCAAAGCATCTTGCTTTTGTTTTCATGCACATTTCTCAAAACCCAATTCTTTGCCCTTCAATCACCCAATTTCATTTCCTAATATCACATGCACTCTAGCAAAACATTATGCACCCAAATTACGTACAGATATCTCTAAGAGTCCACAGAATTCCCTTACCTCGATTTACTCGGGGTGTGACTCTCTTCCTTTACGTTTCTCGCGCTTTTGGCTCAACTTGCTCCGATGTATCCTCGGGAGCTGCAAATCATTCATCAATCACTTGAGTTAATGTTGCTAACTCACATTTGACTTTAACTAGTCAATATATCTCATTGAGCCTATTTTGTTAAGTTTGGCTCATTTTTACAATTGGCTATCATCAAGCCTTCTAACCAATTTCATCTAGTAACTCATTTAGTTACTTGTTTAAGACTTGATATAAAATACCCTACCTTTACTCTCTCATTCAATTATGCATTTTACCTAATGTCTTAAATACACATTTTACTCTTTTTGGGTAAGTCTCACAATTCTTTCCATAATACCATCTTAAAATCATACTCATAACACCATTATTATCTTAAGGTATCCTATTCATTATTATTTCCAACACATTTCACTTTCTCACACTAACCTATTTCTAGGTTATAATAGTTCCATTGCATTCTAGATAGTTTCTACCATTAATAAGCACACCAATCAACTCTAAAATCAATAACTAAACATATAAACTTGGATTGGTGCATTAGAAACTCACCTATTTGGATTTCCTTCTCACTCCAAATGACAATGCTCCTAGCTCTTTCAATCCAACAAATGGGGCAATGACTCCAAACTATGTTGTTCTTCTCTTTGATGTGAACAACTTTGCATCTAATAGCCTTCCCTAAAATCTTTATGAAAATGGGTGGATTTAAGAGTGAGAAAGATAGGTTTTCGGGTTAGAAATGGAGAGGAATTGGTTTTGTCCGTGAAATGCAGATTTTAGCTGCTCCTATTTATTGAAATGCTTGATGAGATCGATCTGTTAAAAGCTTGAGATCGATCTGGTCCTCTTAAAATTCCTCATTTTTGTGACATTCTGAAGGCATGAGATCGATCTGTCAAAAGCTTGAGATCGATCTATCTCAAACAGAGAGTTAAGGAGATCGATCTGGGTAGGGAGGAGATCGATTTGCTCAAACCCAAGAGCTAAGGAAATCGATTTGCTTGCATTGACGATCGATCTCTTCATTTACAAAATGTTTAGCGGATCGATCTAGCCCCATTAGAGATCGATCTGCCATGTTCCATTACTCGAATAAGATCATTTTGGGCTCTTCTAGATCGATCCCTCATCCTATAAGATCGATCTGGCATTCATATTTTCCAGATTTTACTGTAGTTTTCTGCAGTGACTCATACCAAACAATCCTTAATTTACTGCCATAGTCATTTTCTCATTCAACCACCTTTAAGACTTGAAAATGACATTCATTCATACTTTATACACATTAAAACTTGTGAGCATTCTTTCTATAACTAAAGGTATACAATATATAACTAAATGGAAGTCCAAAGATTTATGCAACTCATGCAACTTCATTCCATTTTACCATACTACTCATTTTTCATTCCACTAACATTCATCACATACAAAAGTCCTTTTCTTCATATTCATACATAATGAAACTTGTACGTACATCACAAACTCTTATTAGAAGTGTATACATTGAATTTATGGACTTTACATCACTTATGCTTCTCATTACAAGTACATCACCATACCTATGAACTCATAATTACTTGGTTAAACATATATGGGGTCTCACATTCTCCCCTACTTAGAAAATTTGGTCCTCCAAATTGGAACCAAATCAATCCGTGAATAACTCGGGATACCTCTCCCGCATCAAACTCTCCAATTCCCATGTGGCCTCTTCCACCGCGTGATGTTGCCAAAGGACTTTCACCAAGGGAATTGTCTTTGTCCTCATCACTTTCTCTTTTCTATCCAATATTCGAACCGACTTCTCAACGTACGTCATGATTTCATTGAGCTCCAAAGGCTCGTATCTTATCACATGCGTACTACCGTAAAATGGATATGTGGAAGACGTTATGTACGCTCGCTAGCTTTGGTGGGAATGCCAACCTGTATGCCTTATCTCCCACTTTGTCATGTATCTCAAATGAACCTTTATATCGAGGGTTCAACTTTCCCTTCTTCCTGAATCTCATAATCCCTTTCGAGGGAGAAACCTTCAAAAACACTAACTCACCCACCATAAACTCTAGTGGTCTCTGTCTCCTGTCAGCATAACTCTTTTGTCTGCTCTGAGCTGTCCGTAACCTCTCACAAATCAATTGGACATCCTCAGAGGCTCGTCTAACCAAGTTAATAGCAAAGATCTGTTTGTCATTAATCTCCTCCCATCCAATAGGCGAACGACATCTACGCCCATACAATGCCTCATATATGGTGCCATCCCGATACTCACATGGAAACTGTTATTATAGGCGAACTCTGCGAGTGGCAAGTGGTCATCCCATGAGCCTCCAAAATCCAATGCACACTCTCTCAACATATCCTCCAGGGTTTATATAGTCCTCTCTGACTGACCATCTGTCTGAGGATAAAACGCAGTGTTAAAACTCAATTGGGTCCCCATCGGTTCCTGAAAATGTTCCCAGAAGTGGGAAGTGAAGCGGGCATCCCTATCAGAAACAACGCTTACTGGAATTCCATGTAGCATCACTATCTCGCGCACATACAAGTTCGCTAACTGGCTCAGAGTATCGGTAGCTCTCATAGCTAGAAAATGGGCTAATTTTGTCAACCGATCCATAATCATCCATATGGCATCATGACTTCTGCGAGTCCTCGGTAATCCCATCACAAAATCCATGGTGACATGCTCTCACTTCTATGTCGATATTGGTAGAGGCTGCAATAATCCTGCAGGCTTCTGATGCTCCACCTTCACCCGCTGACAGACGAGACATCTAGTGACATATTTAACAATGTCTTTCTTCATCCTAGACCACTAATAAACTTTTTGCAGGTTTTGATACATCCTAGTACTCACTGGATGTATCGTATACCTTGATAAGTGAGCCTCTGTTAAGATCAACTTCCTGATCTTTAGATCATCAGGAACACATATCCTACCTCTGAACCTCAACAATCCATCTGAATTCAATTTAAAATCAGTCTCTGTACCCCTCTATATCTGCCCGACAATATCACTGCAATATTGGTCAATTCACTAAGCCTATCGGATTCGATCTACCAGATCCAGTTCCAACTACAGGTTAGCTATCATAAAACCACTATCAGCGTTAGGCGGGGTCATATCCAAACTAAGGTTCGTGAACTGTTCCAACACCTCGTGTTCCCTAACCATCATAAATGACACCAACCCGAGATGCTTCCTACTCAATGCATCGACCACTATGTTTGCTTTACCTGGGTGGTACAGGATCTCACAATCATAATCCTTTAAAAGCTCGAGCCATCTCCTCTGTCTCATGTTTAACTCTTTATGCGAGAACATGTACTTAAGGCACTTATGATCAGTGTAAACCTAGAATCTCTTACCATAGAGATAGTGACGCCATATTTTCAATGCAAACACTACGGTCACCAACTCTAAATCATGGGTCGGGTAGTTCCTCTCATGATCCTTTAACTGTCTTGATCTATAGGCTACTACCTTCCCAATCTTGCATCAATACACAGCCCAGTGCTTGGTCTGAAGCATTCGTATACACCGAGAAACTTCTTAAGCTTGTAGGAATGGTGAGTATCGGATCTGTAGTCAAACGACACTTCAACTCCTGAAAACTTTCCTCGCACTTATCATCCCACACAAATTCAACATTCTTTCTTGTGAGACGTGTCAAAGGAGCAGCTAATCTCGAAAATCCCTCCACAAACCTTCAATAATATCCAGCTAAACCTAGGAAACTTTTGATCTCTGTCACTGTCAGGGGTCTTTGTCACTATATCATTGCCTCAATCTTTGATGGGTCCACTGACACTCCATCTTTCGATACTATATGACCTAAAAAAAAAGATATGTTCCAACCAAAAGTCGCACTTACTGAGTTTAGCGTACAATTTCTTCTCTCGAAAGGTCTGTAGCACTATCCTTAGATGCTGTTCATGCTCCTCTATAGATCTAGAGTACACCAGTATATCATCAATAAACACAATAACAAATCGATCCAAATACTAGTGAGACACCTCATTCATCAACGACATAAAAGCTGCGGGAGCATTCGTCAACCCGAATGGCATAACCATAAACTCATAATGTCCATACCGGGTGCGAAACGTTGTCTTGGGTACATCTCCACTCCGTATCTTTAACTGATGATACCCAGATCTCAAATCTATCTTGGAGAAGACCTGCGCTCCCTTAAACTGATCCAACAAGTCATCGATGCGTGGAAGGGGGTACTTATTCTTGATGATGACCTTATTCAATAACTGGTAATCTATACATAATCGGAGGCTTCCATCCTTCTTCCTTACAAACAGAATCGGTGCTCCCCAAGGTGAGATGCTCGGCCTGATGAACACCTTCTCTAGCAACTCCTGTAACTGCTTCTTTAATTATTCTAACTCAACTTGAGCCATTTTGTATGGTGGCTTGGATATCGGCTCTATACCAGGTACCAAGTCTATACCAAATTTGATCTCCCTATCCGAAGGTAACCCTGATAATTCATCCGAAAAGACATATGAAAATTCCTTGACCACTGGGATGTCTATCAACTCCGTACGTGCCTTATCCGTCTCAATCACATAAGCAATGAACCCTTCACATTATCCTTTCCACTGTTAGTAACTCAAATCATCACATTAGCATATATATTTGATAAACAAATTCATCTCTCGAATACTATGAATTTAAATCATACTCTTCTCATTTATAAAGATTTTTTCGTTTCATTTCTTTTCATCAAAGTTTACAATAAGATTATCTAATCCTGAAAACATCAAGGTACTAGCACGAAAATCCATAACAACATGGTTTGCAACCAACCAATCCATTCCTAGGATTACATCAAAATCACTCATATTTAATAAAATTAAATCGGCTGCCATTTCTCCACCTCATATCCTCATCTTACAATTTCTATATACATGCTCAGTCAATTGACTATCATTCATAAGGGTAGATATCATCAACATCTTATCTAGTAGTGTGGGTTTTACATGCTTCAACAATTTACATGCAAATGATGGCGATATAAAGGAATGTGTGGCACCAGGATCAAACAATACAAATGCTTCTAAATCAAAGATTTGGATGGTACCCTTAACCACATCCGAAGACTGATCCGTAGTGTCTTGGTCCAGTGCATGCACTCTTCCTCTACTCACACCCACTGCCTGCTTCCCCTTTTTCTCAATTGTAGCCCTCCTCCTCAGAGCAGCTGTCCCAACTGGAGCTCTCTCTGGTTCCCTGCCCTTCTGTGGGGCTCTCTTTGTCATCTTTGGGTAATCTCGAATTATGTGCCCCAATTTTCCACATCTGAAGCATACTGCAGGAGGTCCACATCATGGTCGAGAACCATGGTACCTGCCACACTTGCTACACTGTTTTGTAATAGGCCTTGACCCTCTAATCATAATTCCCTTTACTGGAGCTATGGTCGGATACATGAGAGGATTAACTGTCCTCTCCCGAATCTCCTCAATCCTCAGCCTCTTCCCAACAAACCCCTTGCTTCCTTTATAACTGAAGCCTCTATCCATCACTGGTCTCTTCTTATCTTTATCCCTCACTTTACCAACCTTCCCGAACTCTGAGGCGATCCTATCAATGTCTTGTTCACACAATTGCGCCTCGCGCACAACCTCTTCGTAGGTCGATATATCCAAGGGAACCAATCTGGACTTGATGGTTGGTCTCAATCCATCCACAAACTTCTAGATCTTCTCGACCTCATTACCCATCGTATTAGGATCATATCTGCTCAGGGAGATGAAAGTCGTCTCATACTCATCCATCGTCCTACTCCCTTGGGTCTGTCCCAAAAATGCCATCTTCATCTTTCGCTGTGCAGTGTCTAGAACATACTGTCTTCGAAAAGCCTCCAAAAATACTTCCCAGCTAATCTCTATATACCGAGATCTCAAAATAGGCCAAGTAGATTTCCACCAGTGTTCTGCTGATCCCTTCAGGATGAACGCTGCAAATGCTACCATCTGGGTAGTAGTGCACTCAAAGAACCCATATAACTTCTCGATTTCATTTATCCAATCCTCTGCAGCTACTGGGTCCTTAACTCCACTGAAAGACGACGGTATAAACTTTTAGAACTGTCGCAGTCTATCCAAATCACAACTGTAACCCCAACCTCTACTAACCTGTGGTGTAGCAACAGGTGTAGGCATATCCTGTGTGGGTAGGGGTGTAGGTGTATCTGTCGTATGAGGTCTCTGGGCTGGTCGTGCCCGTGCCTCAAGAGCTACCACCTGCTCGGTATCACCCTATGTAGTGGGACTCTATCTGCCCCCAACTCCAGGCAACGATTGAGTGACCAACTCCAAGATCATCTCTATGTTTCGTTCAATCCTCGCGAAACGTGCCTCAGTACTCTCGGGTCTCTCCTTTGGACCATGTGGAGCATGCTCAACCTCAGCCTTCATTTCAATCTCATCCTGAGTCTCGTGTATTTCTGGCTCAACACTACCCCCAGGCCTACCTCTACGGCCTCTAGCTTGCACTCTCGCCCCTCTACTGTGACTGGTATTAGGCATAATGCTCAATTCCCTACATTTACAGCAATTTCTTAGTCAACCTATCAACACACACACAATTTATATCTAAACAAGCACAGTAACATGGGGATGTGATTTTTCAACTTATTCAGTGTTTTAGACACTGACACATGTTAGATCAACTCGGCTCTGATACCAACTTCTATCACGACCCTCAACTTACCAAAAATTAGCGTAAATTTTTTGCTTTTCATACATTATTTAATATTCGTTCTTTTCTTACCTTGATCGTGATCAGCTACACTCAAATAGTTGGGCTGTGTGTCAATGTCTACCTCATCCAACCATAATAATTTAATTTGCAATATTATTTATAAGTAAACACTTGTATAAATAAAGCAGAGTTGTTGTTTACATGTGTTTACATTGCTTTACATCCCCAATGATTACATTCAAAATGCTACTGTGCTATAGAAGGTTTAGATACAAAATTCTACAAGTGTGTATACCTTTAGTGATGGGATGCAGCAGATACCAAAAGGGAAAGCCTCCAGTCTCTCACAGTCTATACTCAAAGTTCTGTAGAGAGGGGAAAATAAAGGGGTGAGCAAACCACACGCTCAGTAAGGCAATCATGCGAACTTGTAGATACTGCACTATCTACGTGATCGTGATGCCATGCTCAAAACCATACAGTTCTCATTTACATCTCAAAAGCATTAGTTGATGCTTGTGTTAATGGCATGTAAAGTAAGTCATGCTATTGAAAACTCAGTATACCAATCAAATTCAAAGCATGGAATAACCATCATGCATAGTTCATAAATCAGGCATGGAAAACCATCATGCGTAAGTGCACTTTAAAGCCATTATCCTACTTTCGCAGGCAAATCATGCTATTTAGTACAGTGCACAAATCAAAATTGAAAGCATGGAAAATCATCCTGCATACGTGCACTTTAAAGCTCTTACCATGCTTTCTCATCTCAATAAAATCAACATTCGTCAGGTCTCAGCCCCTCTTTCAGACTGTCCTGACCAACAAAACATTTCAAACATGTATTTATTCATAAATAAGAGACATGTGAGATAGGCAATATAATTAAGGGAAATCTCCTCTAGGACTATAGCCATATCCTGTGATCCCAGGTTACACTGATCAGGTGTACGGGGTATCACCACTATCTGCTTTCACACGGGAGGTGGGTCACGTCTAGCCCACCGGTCCATAGCAGATCTAACATCGTCCGAAGATGGCATATCACAATCTCAACATGGTACAACGTACTCTGTGCTACCTGTATGGTACAACGTACTCCGTGGACCCATATCAACACATCATATCATGCCACATCTCAAAAATGCCTGTACAAGCCTATTTAATTGGTACGATACCCAATCTACCCGAAGCTCCTAACACGGCTATTAACATGTCAAATTCTCAAAAATACACATGTGAGCCTATTTGATCGGTACGACACCCAGTCTACCTCGGCTATCAACGTGTCAAAACCACGTGTGAGTAATCTCAAGCACGACAACAAGAATGGTGGTCATCTAATGCGAGCTATGCTCCAGTACCATGCCAAAACTAGTCTAAAGTCTGTGCCAGCTCAACTCTAGCACAACATCATAAAAATTCATGTGAAAACTAGTGCGAGCTATGCTCTAGCACTCATACGTATGGAAACACATCAAATCTCGTGCGAGTCATACTCTAGCACGCTTTCATTCTCATTTAATCCTTGTAGGTGGCTCAATTCTTTACAAAACATGGTTATCAACCAAATTAAATCATTTTTTTTGCAAATCATTTCAAATGTTAGCCAACCCACCAATCACTTGCTAAAAAGCAACAAAACAAGGTTTTCAAAGCATCATGCTTTTGTTTTCATGCATATTTCTCAAAACTCAATTCTTTTCCCTTCAATCACATAATTTCATTTCCTAGTATCACATGCACTCTAGAAAAATATTATGAGCCCAAATTGCATACAGATATCTCTAAGAGTCCACACAATTACCTTACTTCAATTTAATCGGGGGTGACTTTCTTCCTTTACGCTTCTCATGCTTTGGCTCAACTTGCTCCGGTGTATCCTTGGGTGCTGTAAATCATTCATCAATCACTTGAGTTAATGTTGCTAACTCACATTTTGACTTTAACTAGTCAATATATCTCATTGAGCCTATTTAATTAAGTTTGGCTCATTTTTGTAATTGGCTATCATCAAGCCTTCTAACCAATTTCATCTAGTAACCTATTTAGTTACTTATTTAAGACTTGATATATAATACCCTACCTTTACTCTCTCATTCAATTATGCATTTTACCCAATGCCTTAAATACACATTTTACTCTTTTTGGGTAAGTCTCACAATTCTTTCCATAATACCATCTTAAAATCATACTCACAACACCATTATCATCTTAAGATATCCTATTCATTATTATTTCCAACATATTTCACTTTCTCACACTAACCCATTTTAAGGTTATAATAGTTCCATTGCTTTCTAGATAGTTTCTACCATTAATAAGCACACCAATCAACTCTAAAATCAAAAACTAAACAATTAAACTTGGATTGGTGCATTAGAAACTCACCTCTTTGGATTTCCTTCTCACTCCAAATGATAATGCTCATAGCTCCTTCAATCCAACAAATGGGGCAATGACTCCAAGCTATGTTGTTCTTCTTTTTGATGTGAACAACTTTGCATCTAATAGCCTTCCCTAAAATCTTTATGAAAATGGGTAAATTTAGGAGTGAGAAAGCTAGGTTTTTGGGTTAGAAATGGAGAGGAATTGGTTTTGTCCATGAAGTGCAGATTTCAACTGCTCCTATTTATAGAATTGCTTAATGAGATCGATTTGGTCCTCTTAAAATTCCTCATTTTCGTGACATTCTGAAAGTATGAGATCGATCTGTCAAAAGCTTGAGATCGATCTGTCTCAGGCAGAGAGTTAAGGAGATCGATCTGGCCAAGGAGGAGATTAATCTACTTCAACCTAAGAGCTAAGGAAATCGATCTGCTTGCATTGAGGATCGATCTCTTCATTTACAGAATGTTTAGCGGATCGATCTGGCCCCATTGGAGATCGATCTGCCATGTTCCATTACTCGAATAAGAGCATTTTTGGCTCTTCCAGATCGATCCCTCATCCTATGAGATCGATCTGGCATTTATATTTTCTAGATTTTGCTGTAATTTTTTGTAGTGACTCATACCATACAATCCTTAATTTGCCGTCATAGTCATTTTCTCATCCAACCACCTTTAAGACTTGAAAATGACATTCATTCATACTTTATACACATTAAAACTTGTGTGCATTCTTTGTATAACCAAAGGTATACAATATATAACTAAATAGAAGTCCAAAGATTTATGCAACTTCATTCCATTTTACCACAGTGCTCATTTTTCATTCCACTCACATTCATCACATATAAAATTCAATTTCTTCATATTCATACATAATGAAACTTGTACGTATATCACAAATTCTTATTACAAGTGTGTACATTGAATTTATAGACTTTACATCACTTATGCTTCTCAATACAAGTACATCACCGTACCTATGAACTCATAATTACTTGGTTAAACATATATGAAGTCTCACAGGTATACCCGGTATAGCAGGACAGGCTGCATCGAATTTCCCAGCAGCTGCCCCTGAACCTGAGAATGCTGTAGCTACACAACTTGAACCAGATAGACCACGAGGCCCTCTATTCGGCTAGTTCCTCCTCTAGTGGCCTGGCAGCAGTATGCTGATGATGATTTGGGGCATCGTTATGATTGTGACATGGAGAGGTTAAGGCATTTTATGGAATTTAAGCCTCATTCTTTTAGTGGGGTAAAGGATCCAACTATGGCTGAGGATTGGCTAAGTAAGATTGAGAAGTTGTTTGATTTTTGTAGATGTTCAGCTACGGAAAGAGTAGCGCTTGCGGCCTTCGTATTGAGAGGCGAAGCAGAGCACTGGTAGAAGTCCACCAGACCTATGTTGAGAGCTCAAGGTACAACGATCACATGAAATATGTTTTTTGATACTTTTAGAGAGTAATATATCCCAGATACTGCTCGATAAAGGTTACAAATAGAATTTTTAAATCTGACTCAAGGGAACCGGATAGTGGATGAGTACGAGTCATGATTCACCTCATTGGGTCGGTATTATCTAGATTCTATCAGGAGTGAGGCTATTAGGGTCCGCAGATTTGTTGATGGACTCAAGCCTTCGATTAGAGCTAAATTGGCCCCGTTTGATGTTGCTACATACAGAGAAGCTATACGACGAGCCCAGTTATGTGAACGAGACTATGACCTGCATATTTCAGAGTTCAGTTGGGGTAAGGACAAGGGTTTGAGAAAATTGAGAGATGGAAAGAGTGACAGGTTTGGTCGAAAAAGGTGATGGTAAGCATCGGAGAGAGGTAGATGAGGCACAAAAGAAGGCTATTAGGCCTATTATGTATCTGACTCTAGCCCCAGCCAGGGGTATAGTGATTGGTGGACCCCGATCGACTAGTGATCAGTGTAGAGTCTATGGCCGATATCATGGTAGTAGACCCTGTCATTTTTAGGGTACATGATGCTTTAGATGTGGTAGAGTTGGGCAATATGCAAGGGATTGTCTAGAAGCAGTTGAGGTAGTCCCACAGAAGGGCAAGGAGCCAGAGAAAGTTCTCGCAGTTACACCTCCTGTAAGGAGGAGAGCCATGGCTGAAGAAAATGGGAAGCAAGTTGTGGGTCAAGGCAGAGTTTATGTGATAGACCAGGCATCAGCAGATACCTCTTCTGAGGTGATAAAAGGTACAATTTTGATTTTCAATTTGGAAGCTATGGCTTTATTTGATTCTGGTGCTACGCATTCCTTCATATCACCTGCATGTGCATCAAAGTTAACAAGTTTTGTAAGACCTACCTACTTAAATAGGACTTTATTAATAAGTACTCCAATGAGAGTCAGTCAATTAGTTGAACAAGTATTCAAAGATTGTAAAGTGAGAGTAGGAGATAAGTGCATGACAGCTAATCTGATTTTGATGAATATATATGACCTTGATGTAATTTTGGGAATGGATTAGTTAACAACCAATCATGCGGTCTTAGACTGTTACTCTAAGTCTGTTACATTTTTCCTACCTGAAAAACTTGTTATAAAATTTTATGAGAAGTAATGTAATCCTCATTTTGTAGAAAGTAAAGTGCATGGGTATATAAATGACATGAATGCTGTTTTGAAGGTTTTATTGCTTATGTGGTGGACTTGAACAAAACACATCCAGATATGAATGACATTTTAGTGGTTAGAGAATTCCTCGATGTCTTTCCAAATGACCTACCAGGATTACCACCGGATAGAGAAATGGAATTTGGCATAGACATGGCACCAGGAACAGAGCCAATATCCAAGTCACCATATAGGATGGCTCCAGTTGAACTAGAAGAATTAAGGAAGTAGTTGCAAGAGATGCTAGATAAAGGGTTTATAAGATTGAGTGTCTCTCCATGGGGAGCCCCGGTATTGTTTGTGAAGAAAAGAGATGGGGGCCTCAGGTTGTGTATTGATTATTAAATGTCGAACAAGGCTACCATCAAGAATAAGTACCCCTTGCCGCACATCGATGATTTATTGGATCAGTTTTGGGGAGTATTGATCTTTTCCAAAATAGATCTGAGGTTTGGGTATCATCAATTGAAGATTTGGAAGGAAGATGTGCCCAAGACAGCTTTTCGCACCCGCTATGATCATTACGAATTCTTGGTGATGCCTTTCGGGTTGACAAATGTGTCGGCAGCTTTTATAGCTCTAATGAATGAAGTATTCAAGCCATACCTGGATCAATTTGTGATAGTATTCATCGATGATATATTAGTTTATTCCAGATCCAGGAAAGATCACGAGCAGTATTTGAGGATTGTTTTGCAAACCCTTCGAGAGAGAAAGTTGTATGCCAAGCTGAATAAATGTGACTTTTGGCTAGAGCATATTTCTTTTCTGGGCCATGTTGTATCAAAGGATGGGATGTCAGTAGATCCATCCAAGATTGAGGCTATTGTTCAATGGGAACAGTCCAGGACAGTCCCAGAGATTATAAGCTTTTTGGGTTTGACTGGTTACTACAGGAGGTTTGTAGAGGGTTTTTCTAGATTGGTTGTTCTGTTGACACGTCTTACAAGGAAGAATGTGGAGTATACATGGGATGAAGCATGTGAGAGGCGTTTTCAGGAACTTAAGTACAAATTAACCACCGCGCTAGTTCTCACCATTCCTAACAGCTCAGGGAACAATTTCGTTTACACAGATGCTTCACACCAAGGACTGGGTTATGTTTTTATGCAGAATGGAAGGGTAATTGCTTATGGATCCAGACAATTGAAAGATCATGAGAAGAACTACCCCGCTCACGATTTAAAGTTGGCGGCCGTAGTATTTGTATTGAAGATATGGTGCCACTATTTGTACGGTGAGAGATTCCAAATCTTTACGGATCACAAGAGTCTTAAGTATCTATTCTCACAGAAAGTGTTAAATATGAGATAGAGAAGGTGGTTAGAACTCCTCAACGACTATGATTGTGAGATTTTGTACCACCCGGGGAAGGCCAATGTGGTTGTCGATGCATTGAGTAGGAAGAGTCTCGGGTTGGTATCATATATGATAGTTAGGGAGCATGAGTTGTTAGAGCAATTCATGAACCTTAGATTGGATGTGACCCCACCTGAGATTGGCAGTCATGGGATTATATCCAGCTTGAGATTAGAACCGAAGTTGATTGAGAGAATCCGACAAGCTCAGCAGAATGATCAATGGTGTATTGATGTAATTAGCCAAATTCAGAAAGGTGAGGGCACTGATTTTGTATTGAGTTCAGATGGACTACTAAGGTTCGAAAATAGAATATATGTCCCTAATGATCCAGAGCTTAGGCAGTTGACTTTATCAGAGGCCCACTCATTGAGATACACAGTACATCCGAGGAGCAGTAAAATGTATCAAAACGTCTAGAAGATATATTGGTGGTCTAGAATGAAAATAGATGTAGCTGAGTATGTTGCTAGATGTCTCATCTGTCAGTAGGTTAAGGTACAACATCAGAAACTTAGAGGATTATTGCAACCTCTACCGATACCAACATGAAAGTGGGAGCATGTCACCATGGACTTTGTGATGGGATTACTGAGAACCCGTAAGAACTATGATGCTATTTGGGTTATAGTAGATCGGTTGATGAAATTGACACACTTTTTAGCTATGAGATCTATAGATACTTTGAGTGCATTGGCGAACCTGTATGTACAAAAAATAGTGAGACTGCATGGAGTCCCAGTGAATGTTGTTTCTGATAAGGATGCCTGCTTCACTTCCCATTTTTGGAGACATTTTCAAGAAGCGATGGGGACACAATTGAGCTTTAGCACTGCTTTCCATCCTCAAACAGATGGTCAGTCAGAGAGGACTATATAGACCTTGGAAGATATGTTGAGAGCGTGTGTGTTGGACTTTAAAGGCTCATGTGACGATCACCTACCACTGATTGAGTTCGCCTACAACAACAGTCATCACTCAAGTATTGGTATGACCCCTTATGAGGCACTATATGGTCGTAGATGTCGATCACCTATTGGTTGAGAAGAGGTTGGTGATAAGTAGTTGCTCGCTCCCTGTTTGGCTAGACAAGCCTCAGAGGATGTTTGGATAATATGTGAGAGGTTGTGAACAGCTCAAAGTTGACAAAAGAGCTATGCTGATAGAAGACAGAGACCACTTGAGTTCACTTGGGTGACTCTGTATTTTTGAAAGTATCTCTTTCTAAAGGAATAACGAGGTTCGGGAAGAAAGAAAAACTAAGTCCTCGTTACATCGGTCCCTTCGAGATATTGGATAGAGTGGGAGATAGGGCATCTAGACTAGCCTTACCACCTGATCTAGCAGAGGTCCACAATGTCTTCCATGTTTCCATGCTCAGGAAGTACCATCCGGATCCAGCATATGTGATTAGCTATGAGCCACTGGAGCTCAAGGAGAATATGTCATATGTAGAGAAACCGATCCGAATATTGGATAGAAAAGAGAAGGTGTTACGGAACAAGTCGATTTCATTGGTTAACTTCCTGTGGCAACATCATACATCAGAGGAAGCCACCTGAGAGTTAGAGGACCTGATGAAGGAGAAGTATCCCCAACTTTTTTAGGAATGAACTCGGTTTATTTGGAGGACCAAATTTTCTAAGGAGGGGAGAAATGTAATGCCTGTAGTTTTACAAGTCCTTCTTATGAAGCTATGATGTATATGTACATGGTTACATGTGTATAGATGACAAAAAGATGTAAGGATGATGAATCTAATGTATAATCCATGATTGTAAGTGTGTGCATAAGTTTCTTTACCTATGAACTATACGGAATGGATACTATTATACGTTGGTTGTGTAAGGAATGTAAAATGAGGTATTATGCAAATAAGAAAGAATTACAAAGTGAAAATCTGCAGAAAACTACAGTAATAAGGGTGCAGGGGAGGGGTAGATCGATCTCCAAAAGTCTCTGCCTGGAAAGAATTGATCTTTCACAAGGCACAGATCGATCCCCAAATGTCTCGGCCAAAGAGAGATCGATCTCCCTTAAGCAACATATCATTCTCCCCTTTATAAACAAATCGATCTTGTTAGGAATTGTGAGGAGAAGATCGATCTCCTACAAGAGGCAGATCGATCTCCAAGAAGAATTTTGTTTGCAACAGATCGATCTCATCATGAAGAGCAGATTGATCTGGTAGTAGTTACGTTAGGTAAAAGGACTACCAAACCATGCAGAGATTGATCTCCACAAGGGACCAGATCGATCTCATGTCTCTACACCTATAAAAAAAGCATGAGATTGAGCTGAAAATCAAAATTTTCTTCCTACCAAACCCGCACCTATCCATTTCTCTCTAAGAATCAAGCTTTCTCACTCTAAATATCACTACATTCCAGCCAGATTTGGAAGAAGCTCAAGCAGGAAAAGTTGTTCCTTGAAGTAAGGAGAACCACATACCCAAAAATCACACATTGGTTTCATCAGGAGGAGGAGAATGGACTACCACAAGTTTGACTAAGGAAAAAAAAGGCTAAGCTAGGTAAGCTCTTCAACCTTCAAGCTTTAAATATGAGTTTCTAGATGTTGTGTGGGTTGAATGGTATGTGAAATATGAATAAAAATGATGATTGTAGCGATGAGTGAGTAATATTAAGAAGGAATTCATGAAGAAATACCTACGGAGAAGTGATGGAAAACTTAAGAGAAGATATAGTGATATTAGTGGAAAAGGTGAAATATGATAAAAAAGGCTTGAGAAGTATGAGTAGATAAATAAATGACAATGTGAGTGTTTAGAAGAAGAAAAGGAAAATAACTCAACGATTTACACGTGTAGGTTTGAATACATTGAGACTCGATTAACCCAGATCACGAACGGAGCAAGCGAGACGAAGGAAATACAAGTGCGATTTGAGGTAAGGGATTGTATGTTAGCGATAGAGATATTCGTACGTATTTTACAACGATTTTAGTAGTTATGACGCTAGTAATATTATGTTTAACTATTGAGCCATAAGTGAATTGATATGTATTATGGTATGAATTGTAAAAATGGGATGTGGGAAGGAAAACAACCTGATATGCATGTTTTTAATGTTTTTACAACTATACGTTGTTTGTGACAAAAAAATGATGATTGGATAAGCTGGCTAGTTTTGCATGTTTAGCATGGAACGACATGCTACGTTAATAAACATGATTTGAGTTTTAAAAGAGAAAATAGCCACCTATCATATTTGAGATATGAATTGGTGTTGGAGCCTTAGCTCACACCTGTTTTGATGATTTTGACTATGCTGGAGATTTTACTCGCATATGTTTTCATGATTCTAATAAACCGTGCTGGAGCGTAGCTCGCACGTGGTTTTATGATGATGATAATGTGCTGGAGCCTAGCTCGCACAATGAATTGAGATGATAGGTGCTAGAAGTAGTTGCTCGCACTGAGAGATACCACGCTGGAGCCTTACGGAGATTATGTGTCACGTTGATTCTGCTCACCTAATATATGAGACATGGTTTAGGACGAGAAGTCCATCGGTGTAGGGTAGATGGACTGGGTCCATGGGCGTATGTTGTACCGTGTAATTGTCTTGAAAATACTATGTACTGTGCTGTGTACACGTGGGTACGAGTATCGCATAGATGACACATGGAGTACGTTGTACCGTGAGTTTATGTGATGTGATGAAGAAGATGATGATGATTGAGATGAGTCGGAGGGTAGGACTGACCCATCTTCTTCAGGCGGGTGATGCCCTGTGTACAGCTGATCTGTGAGGCATGGGATCACTGACTATAACCATATGTCATGGATATTTGTTTGCCTAAAGTTCCCTACCTGTCTCAGAGATAAGAGAAATTTGAGAAACTCAGAGAAGAAAGAAATTTGATGAAAAGAAATGATTTGTGAAAACAAAAGAGATATTGTGATTTGATAAATATCTTGTTTTGAATACTTGTGTTGTGATAGCACTATTTTATGTCATGTTTTCCAAATGGAAATAATGAGCATTGATTTTACAGAAACGCCTATGAGAGAGAAGTGTTTTAATACATTTTCCAGTGATATCTTCATTTATAAATGAAAGATGATTTTATTCATCAAGCATGAGCTATGTAGATAATACAATATCTACCTGTTAGCATTCTTTTCCTTACTGAGCTGTGGTTTGCTCATCCCACTACTTTTCCCCTCCAGATACTGAGAAGTAGAATCGTGCAGTGGTCTCCGGATCCTTTTGTGTTGGTCAGCTCCCACTAGTTGCTAAGGTACAAGAGATGTATACACATAAGTATTTTGTATCTATCATTTTGTATCGCACAGTCATACATTGACAATGAGATAATTGTATGTGGATGTTATGTAATGCTATTATACTTATACAATTGATTTTGTATATCTACACACATGCTTGGGAGTGTGTGAATTAAAGTTTTAAATATTTTCGCTATAAATGTATGGAATTAGTAATTTCATCGGCTCACAGCCCAACCGTATGTGGTATATGTAAGGATGAAAGGCACCCGGAGTCAGGGTGTGACATCATACTTGGTTTACTTTGGTTTTTTTGCTAAAAGATAAATCTGATGCTGAAAAATTGCTTAAAAACTTCTATACAATGGTACCAACACAGTTTGAAACTCAAATCAAAGCTTTTCGTAGTGATAATGGAAAATAATTCTTTAATCATGTGTTAGGGAATTTTTTTGATGAAAAGGGGATTGTACATCAAAGTTCTTGTAACAACACACCTCAACAAAACAGGGTAGCCAAAAGGAAAAATGAACATCTCCTTGAAGTTGCTAGGGCCTTAAGCTTTACATCTAGAGTTCTAAAGTATCTTTGGGGAGAAGTTGTTTTAACAGCCACATTTTTTATAAATAAAATGCCTCCAAGAACCTTGGGGTTTAAAACACCAATAAAACTTTTCAATGTGTGTTTTCCAACTTCCAAGTTAGTAACAAACATTCCTTTAAAAATTTTTGGCAGTGTTGCATTTGTTCATAACCATGACCATAAAAGAAAAAAACTCAATCCAAAAGCACATAAATGCATATTTGTAGACTATTCGACAAATCAAAAAGGTTATAAATGTTTTGATCCAGTTCTGAAAAAAAAATGTTTGTTTCTATGGATGTCACTTTCTTTGAAGGACAATCATACTATCACACTTCTCATGTTCAGGGGGAGAAGAACAATAGTGAAGATGATATGCTTTTAAATAGTTCTGAACTAACCATTGATTTTGAATGTGCTAGTGATGATATTTTACCAAAAGTAATTGAGAAAGGAAATACAAATGCATTAAATGATGAAAATCTACAACAACCTCTGATAATGTCATCTCAAAATCAAAAGTCTAAAACAACAGAGATGTGTGCGAAACGATGGAAGGGTCTTGTATATTCAAAGGAGTACCAAGCACAAAAAAAGGAAAGGAACACTATCTTACAGCACCCCCAAGAATCTGATCAGGGGTTGCATCGTGAGATCAATGTTCCTTCAGTCAATTTTGACAATAATCCTCCAGGTAATTCTAAGTCAAATTCTTCAAGTTAAGATGATCTTCCCATTGCTCTTAGGAGAGGTGTTAGGTTTTGTACTAAGCATCCTCTATCCAATTTTATTTCGTATAATAATGTGTCACCCCAGTTTCGTGCTTTTATTACACAAGTGTCTAGTGTGGTTATTCCAAGTTATGTACACGAAGCTCTAAATGTTCCAAAGTGGAGGGAGGCTATTCTTGAGGAGATGAGAGCTCTAGAGAAGAATGCTACTTGGGAAAAGGTTGATCTGCCACAAGGAAAAGCAATTGTTGGTTGTAAGTGGGTATTCATCGTGAAGTATAATTCTGATGGATCTCTATAACGATACAAGGCTTGATTGGTAGCTAAAGGCTACACACAAACTTATGGAGTGGATTATTCTGATACTTTTTCTCCGGTGGCAAAACTAAATACTGTTCATATGCTCTTGTCAATTGTTGTAAACCTTGATTGGTCTCTAAATCAATTGGATGTGAAGAATGCTTTCCTCAATGGAGACCTTGAAGAGGAAGTTTACATGGAGGCACCACCTGGTTTTACTGAGAAGTTTGGATCCAAGGTATGCAAACTTAAAAAATCACTATATGGTCTTAAACAGTCACCTAGAGCTTGTTTTAAAATGTTTACAAGGTTTATGAAGAATCAGGATTATAGACAGGGGCAGACAGATTACACTCTTTTTACAAAAGTCTCTAACAAAGACAAGATCTCAGTTTTGATTGTCTATGTAGATGACATAATTCTTACAGGACATGACAAAGAAGAAATGAACCGATTAAAGCAGAATTTAGCCAATGAGTGTGAGATCAAGGATTTCGGGAAAATGAGAAATTTTTTGGGTATGGAAATTACAAGATTAAGGAAAGGTATCGTATTGTCACAACGAAAATATATCTTGGATCTCTTGAAAGGAACTGGTATGAGTGGGTGCAAGCCAACTGATATTCTAATAGAAGCAAATGTGAAGCTTGGAGAGGTAAAAGATGGAGTTCCTATGGATACTAGTAGATATCAAAGATTAGTTGGGAAGTTAATTTAACTATCTCATACACAGGCTGACATTGCTTTTGCTGTAAGTATGGTAAGTCAGTTCATGCACTCTCTGTCACACCCCGTTTCCACATTTAAATCATTATTATTCATTCTTACACACACATAACGGAGTAGACAACATACGGATGGTTGGGCACACGAGCCGATATTGACCTTACACACTTAAATATAAACCTTACATGATAATTTATATTTCTTTATTCATATATGTATTTACATATGTACGTCTACATCCCCGTAATTCTTAATATACATAACTGTGCCTTACAAGTTTAGATACAAAAGCGAAATAAGTGTATACCTTTGCACACAATGGAGTGTGGGCTGTCAAATGCTCAGGACTACCCCAGCTTTCCCTACTTAGGTAACTCTGTGGAGTGGAGGAAAAAAAGGGGTGAGCTAACGCGCTCAGTAAGAAATCACGCAAGCAGGTAGATAACTATACTACCTACATGCATGTCATGCAGAAAATCTTTACTTTCTCAATTCCAACTGAATCACAAAACCACACACGTATGCTTTCTCAAAGTCATGTCATATCACAAACGAATTTCTCAAAACACATGTACTCATAAAGCTGATTTAAATCAAATAGGATATAAATCAAAAATCTCGAAATTTAAATCAGAAATCATATAAGTATGGAGACAAAGCAGAGCATATGGAAACGAATAGACATATGGCCATAGTCATGGACTCCATGCAATCACGGATCAGGTGTGCATGAATGTCCCCGGATGGCTGATGATAGGGGATCAGTCTACCATCAGACACAAACAAACAACACGGTACGTCGTACTCCATGTGCGTCCACATGGTACATTGTACTCCGTGGACCCCAATATCTGAAATCAGCGAGATTAGGAGTGCCCGTCCAACGGGTCTTATCATCCCATCTCCAGCTATATCAATACTGAGTCTCCAAAAATGCACGTGCGGGCATATCAATCAGTGTGACACCCAGTCTACACGAGGCTCCAGCACGGCTTTATCAAATCACGTGCGAGGATCAGTGCAAGCTTACACAGCCTACACGACGTCTCCAAACACGGTTTTATGCACATCACAAAATCGAAGTCCCGTGCGAGCAAAGCTCCAGCACGGTATCATGCACAAATATGTAAAGTCTAGTGCGAGTAACGCTCTAGCACGACTTTAATCTCAAAACTGATAGATGGCTCGATGCACATAAGGGGCGTACAAACCAACCTCAACCACGGAAGGTAGTACCCACTTGAGTGAGAGAAAACATTTTCTATCAAATCACTCAGCAAACACTTTTTATTCTGAAAACATTGCAATTTAATGCAGATAATCAAATTCAAAGCCATTCTATCAACACTTATTCACAAAACATGCTTATTCATGTAAAATACATCAAAATATGCCATTTCGGCCATTTTCATATTTTTCGTACCTAGGGGCATTTTTGTAATTTTTCCATATTTGGGTACTATCCAAATATTTCATATTCATACTCTATACGGAAATTTAGGTGTACGTAAACGACGATAAAATACGTACAGCTATCTCTAAGAGCTTGCGGAATCCCTTACCTCGAAATGAGTCGACTGCGAATTTTTATTCTTTATCTCTCCGAATCACGCAGTCTAATTGGCTCTGGACGTATTTTTGAAAGCCAAATCTTTCTTAGGTGGCACGTAAGTCGAGATCCGCTCGAATTCGTTTACGTCGCCTACCGTTTTTCCGCTACACAGCAATATATATTTAAACCGATTAATTTCGGTCTAATATAAATTCAAATTAATTATCCGAAAAATAATTCGACTGATTTTCTACCACTTAACGGTCTACTGCTATGCCGAGATAACACTGATTTTTTTTCCAAAATTTTTTTTCTCTCTCCTCTTTCTCTCTCCTACTGAACCGGTTCGGACCGGTTCAGCCCCTTTCACACTGAACCTGTCCGACCGGTTCAGGTGCGATTTTTCACCATTCGGGGCGATTCCGACAGGTTCTCAGGCGGCCGCTGGTGCCGTTCAGCGCGCCTCGGCCTGGGTAACCTTCGGCTGGAAGGGCTCGGCCCAAATCGACGCCGGTGGCCGCCATTTTTCCTTTCTTTCCCGCGGGTTCCTCCCTCGCCGATCTCCTCACCGCCGACGATCTGGGGCGCGTCGTTGCTGTCGGACGCTTCCTCTGGGCCGGTCGTCCCTTCGCCGGCCGTCTCGCGCCCGTGGTCCTCGCCGTTCGTCGCCGGTGGAAGGATGGCAGAGGTCAGGTTTGGGGGGGGGGGCTTCCTCGCGTTTTCGGGCTTCTGTTTCCTTTTTTTTTCGATTTCTTTTTTTTTCCTTTTTGTTTTTTTATATATATTATATTATTTACAATATCATATAATATATCTATCAAAATATCTACAAAATACATATAATAATACTAAATTATCATATAATTTTAAAATATAATAATAATAATAATAATAATAATAATAATAATAATAATAAAACAAATATTATTATTATTATATTTTATTTTATTTTCGTAGTGTATTTTATACACTAAAATTTATACATCTTTGTACATATATTTTATTTTATTTTATTCCACAAAAATATATGTACATTCCATTTCATTTTATCTCATTGATTTATCCCTCCAAAAATATTATTTTTCTGATATTTTCGGGATAAATTGCCAAATTGGAAAATTTTCGGTTTATCTTTTTCGGACTAACTTCCCTTCTTGGACTCTCTATATTTTCGCATTTTGAGTCCATATTTACGATCGGTTTAACCTAATTTCATTCGATTTATTCCGAATTTATCCGAACTCTTATTTCGGTACTTTAAAATTTATCGGTACCCACTTTAATTATTTATACTTGAAATTGTATAATTTCTTCTTTATTGCCCGATATATCATAATTATATATTTAACATAATATATTTTCAAAGAAAAATATGAAATTCGGGTCTTACATTTTCTCCCCCACTTAAAAAAATTTGGTCCTCCAAATTGACCAATACTCAACTCTCGAATAGGTGCAGATACCTCTTAAGCATCAGGCTTTCTAATTCCCGCGTAACTTCCTCAGAGGTGTGGTACTGCCAAAGAACCTTGACTAGAGGAATTATCTTACATCGAAGTACTTTATCCTTCCTATCTAATAACCGAATCGACTTCTCCACATACATCATATCCTCCTTGAGCTTCAATGGCTCTTACTAAATTACATGTGCCGGATCCAGATGATATTTTCGATGCATGGAGATGTGGAAGACATTATGGATGCCTGCTAGCTCAGGGGGTCACGCTAGCCTATAGGCCTTATCTCCCACTCGATCTCAGATCTCAAATGGTCCGATATAGGGATGATGAAATTTTACCTCTCTTTTTGAACCTCATAATACCATTGGAGGAAGAAACTTTTAAAATATAGATTCACCCATAGTGAATTCTAGAGGTTTAAGCCTCATATTAGCATAACTCTTCTGCCTGCTCTGAGTTGTCCTCAATCTATCACATATCAACTGGATATCCTCAGAGGCTTGTTTCACCAGATCGGAGCAAATATCTTTCGATCATCTACCTCTTCTTATCCTATGAGAGAACAATACCTGCGACTATAAAACGCTTCATAAAGTATCATTCCAATACTCGAGTGATAACAGTTGTTGTAGGCGAATTCGGCTAATGATAAATGCTCATCCCAGGAGCCTTTAAAGTCTATCACACAAGCTCTCAACATATCATCCAGAGTCTGAATGGTCCTCTCTAACTGACCATCTGTCTGAGGACGAAAAGCTATACTGAAACTCAATCAGGTTCCCATAGTTTCTTGAAAATGTCCCTAAAAGTGGGATGTGAAGCAGGAATCCCTATCAGAGACTATGCTCACTGGAATGCCATGTAGCCTCACAACCTCTCGTACATACAAATCCGCCAATGCACTCAGAGTATCCGTAGGTTTCATAGTTATGAAGTGGGCTGACTTCATCAATCGATCAACGATCACCCAAATAGCATCATGGTTCCTTCTAGTCCTTGGTAAATCCATGATGAAATCCATGGTGAGACACTCTAATTTTCATGTCGGTATAGGTAGAGGCTGCAATAACTCTGCAGGCTTCTGTTACTCTACCGTAACTTGCTGGCATACCAGACATCTAATAACATACCCGACGATGTCCATCTTCATACCTGACCACCAATGCAACTTTTTGAAGTTTCTTCTACATTGTACTGCTTCCCGGATGTAAAGTATACCTCGAAGAGTGAGCTTCTATCAAAATCAGTTTCCTCAACTGCAGATCATCGGGGACACACACTCTGCCTCGAAACCTCAGTAAACCATCGGTGCTTAACTCCCAGTTGGCACCGGTACCCATCTGTATCTGACTAGCCATATCAATACACAAGCGATCCACTCGCTGAGCTTGTCTGATCTAGTTAACCAACTCTGGTTCTAACCTCAGACTAGCTATCACACAATAGGCCTCAGTATCAGAAGGGGTCACATATAAATTGAGGCTCACAAACTCTGCTAGCAACTCGTGTTCCCTGATCATCATATAAGATACCATCCCAAGGCTCTTTCTGCTCAACGCATCAGCAGCCACATTAGCCTTACTCGGGTGGTATAAGATCTCACAGTTGTAATCCCTCAGAAGCTCTAACCATCTTCGTTGCCTCATATTCAATTCCTTCTGTGAAAATAGGTACTTGAGGCTCTTATGATCGGTATATACCTAAAATTTCTCACCGTACAAATAGTGGCGTCATATCTTCAGTGCAAACACTATGACGCCAACTTTAGATCATGGTTAGGGTAGTTCCTCTCGTGGTCCTTCAACTGACGGGAGCCATAGGTAACTACCTTCCCATCCTGTATCAATACACAGCCTAGTCCCTGATGTGAAGCATCAGTGTACACACAGAAACCTCCTAAGCTGGTCGGAATGGTGAGAATAGATGCAATGGTCAGTTAAAGTTTCAACTCCTGAAAGCTTCCTCTCACAAGCATCATCCCACTCAAATGTCATATTCTTCCGAGTGAGACGAGTCAAAAGAGCAACCAATTTCGAAAAGAAGACTCTACAAACCTCTTGTAATACCCAGCTAAACCCAGTAACTACTGATCTCTTTAACTATCTTGGGCCTGTCCCACTGGACTACAATTTTCTATCTTGGACGGATCCACTGATACCTCATCCTTCGATACTACATGGCCCAGAACTGATATCTGTCCCAACCAGAAGTTATACTTACTGAGTTTAGCATATAATTCCTTCTCTCGGAGGATCCGTAACACAATCCTTAAGTGCTGCTCATTATCTTTCCTGAACTTCAAATACACCAAAATGTCATCGATAAAAATGATAACAAATCTATCCAGGTACGGCTTGAACACATCGTTCATTAAAGTCATAAACGCTGCAAGCGCATTTGTCAATTCGAAAGATATAACCAAAAATTTATAATGGCCAAAACGGGTACGAAAAACTGTCTTGGGTACGTCTTCGCTCTGAATTCTCAACTGATGGTACCTAGACCTCAAATCAATCTTGGAAAAGATCTTTGCTTCTTAGAACTGATCCAATAGATCATCTATACATGGCAAGGGGTATTGATTCTTGATGGTAGCCTTATTGAACAACTGAAAATCACTGCACAGTCAGAGGCTTCCATCATTTTTCTTCACAAATAGAACCGAAGTTCCCCAAAGTGACACTCTTGGTCTAATAAACCCCTTATCCAGTAGCTCATGTAACTGCTTCTTTAGCTTTTCTAACTCTATTGGTGTCATTTTATACGGTGGTCTCGATATGGGCTCAGTACTAGGTGCCAGGTCAATATAAAACTCCATCTCTCTGTCTGGTGGCAATCTTGGTAGATCATCCAGAAAGACATAAGTAAATTCCTTGACTATTGGAATATCAGTCAACTCCGGACGTGCCTTATCCATATTGACCACGTACGCAATAAAACCTTAAGCCACATCAGATGAAATATTTGTCGTGTCCTGATCCAATGCCTACACATGTCCCTTACTAGCAGTCTGCTTCCCCTTTCTCTTCAGCTGTGGCCTTTCTTCTCTGGGGTGGGGGTATAATAGGAGCTTTCTGTGGCTCCTCTCGCCTCTGCAGAATAAGGGCTGCATATTTCTAGCAGTCTCTCCTCAAGTGGCCCGTCTTTCCGTAACTAAAACATGCTCCGGATGCTTGGTAACATCGCCTACCACCATGAGGTTTCCCACATACTCTACATGGCTCAATAGTAGGTCAGGGTTCACCATTTCTATACCTCTAGACGAAGCTGAAATTGGCGGAATAGATGGCTTCACTATCTTACCCCGAAATTTTCCAAACTTTGGCCTTTTCTCAAATGACCTCTTCCCTTATCTGAACCTTTTGTACTCTACAGTTCTCTTCCTGTCCTTACTGAACTTACCAAATTCAGGGGCATGCTACTCAGAATCCTATTCACACAACTGAGCTCTACGCACTGCCTCCTCGTAAGTCAGAATATCTAAAGGATCTAATCTAGCTCTGGTGGACAGTATCAACCTATCCATAAACTTCCTGACTTTTCTATCTTTACTACTCATGGTGTCAGAATCGTACCTTCCCAGAGACGTAAATCGAGACTCATACTCATCCACTGATTGGCTACAGTAAGTCAGACTAATAAACTCCCTCTGTAGCCGTCTCCGGGCAATCTCTGAAACATATTGCCTCCTAAAGGCATAAAAAAAAAATCTTTCAAGTCACTACTTGGTTTCGGGTCCTCAATATAGGCTGAGCGAATTTTCATAATGTTCCGTTTCGCCTTCTAACACAAATGCAGTAAAGGCCACCTTGTCAGTCTGGGAACACTCGAAGTACACATACAACTTCTCTAATATGTTTACCCAGTTCTCTGCTACTACCCGATCTTTGACCTCACTAACCACTTTTGTCATGCTACGGGGTGTAACGGCCCAGCCTAGTCTGACCAGCCCAGTCGGTCATGGCCACCCCTCTTGGGCCCACAACATCGACTGCTGTTGACATCGTTACGCATCTGTACTATCCTCTTTGGGACCCACTGGTCCTCAAAGTTTTCTTTCGCGTTCAATTGTACAGGTGAGGCGGTACAGGATGACTAGAACCAGAAGGTCTAGCGATCTATGGTACGGCGTGGCAAGGGCTGTTGTGGGTGCACTCATACCCTACAGACTCTCCAATCTAGCCATCGCCTGTCCAAACAACTGTGTCATACTCTCCACAGTCCGCTCTAACCTCACCATGCTTATCTCAGTAGTCTCTACTGGATCTTGAAAGGCATGGCCAGAAGATGATTCAATACGTCTCTCGGGCCTGTCTCTCTACCCTCGAGATTGAGAACTTTTCCCTCGACTGCGGTGTCTATCAGTCATACTGATGATTTTCCATTCACACACAATCAATTCTTATTACATTAACAGCCCGGTATACACATTTGTATCTAAACAAGGCACAGTACCAAAGGGATGTAAACTTTCCTAACGACTTATACCGACTCGTATTCAGACCAACCCTGCTCTGATACCAACTTCTGTCACACCTCGTTTCCACATTTAAATCATTATTATTCATTCTTACACACACATAACGGAGCAGACAACATACGGATGGTTGGGCACACGAGCCGATATTGACCTTACACACTTAAATATAAACCTTACATGATAATTTATATTTCTTTATTCATATATGTATTTACATACGTACGTCTACATCCCCGTAATTCTTAATATACATAACTGTGCCTTACAAGTTTAGATACAAAAGCGAAATAAGTGTATACCTTTGCACACAATGGAGTGTGGGCTGTCAAATGCTCAGGACTACCGTAGCTTTCCCAACTTAGGTAACTCTGTGGAGTGGAGGAAAAAAAGGGGTGAGCTAACGCGCTCAGTAAGAAATCACGCAAGCAGGTAGATAACTATACTACCTACATGCATGTCATGCAGAAAATCTTTACTTTCTCAATTCCAACTGAATCACAAAACCACACACGTATGCTTTCTCAAAGTCATGTCATATCACAAACGAATTTCTCAAAACACATGTACTCATAAAGCTGATTTAAATCAAATAGGATATAAATCAAAAATCTCGAAATTTAAATCAGAAATCATATAAGTATGGAGACAAAGCAGAGCATATGGAAACGAATAGACATATGGCCATAGTCATGGACTCCATGCAATCACGGATCAGGTGTGCATGAATGTCCCCGGATGGCTGATGATAGGGGGTCAGTCTACCATCAGACACAAACAAACAACACGGTACGTCGTACTCCATGTGCGTCCACACGGTACATTGTACTCCGTGGACCCCAATATCTGAAATCAGCGAGATTAGGAGTGCCCGTCCAACGGGTCTTATCATCCCATCTCCAGCTATATCAATACTGAGTCTCCAAAAATGCACGTGCGGGCATATCAATCAGTGTGACACCCAGTCTACACGAGGCTCCAGCACGGCTTTATCAAATCACGTGCGAGGATCAGTGCAAGCTTACACAGCCTACACGACGTCTCCAAACACGGTTTTATGTACATCACAAAATCGAAGTCCTGTGCGAGCAAAGCTCCAGCACGGTATCATGCACAAATATGTAAAGTCTAGTGCGAGCAACGCTCTAGCACGACTTTAATCTCAAAACTGATAGATGGCTCGATGCACATAAGGGGCGTACAAACCAACCTCAACCACGGAAGGTAGTACTCACTTGAGTGAGAGAAAACATTTTCTATCAAATCACTCAGCAAACACTTTTTATTCTGAAAACATTGCAATTTAATGCAGATAATCAAATTCAGAGCCATTCTATCAACACTTATTCACAAAACATGCTTATTCATGTAAAATACATCAAATTATGCCATTTTGGCCATTTTCATATTTTTCGTACCTAGGGGCATTTTCATAATTTTTCCATATTTGGGTACTATCCAAATATTTCATATTCATACTCTATACGGAAATTTAGGTGTACGTAAACGACGATAAAATACGTACAGCTATCTCTAAGAGCTTGCGGAATCCCTTACCTCGAAATGAGTCGACTGCGAATTTTTATTCTTTATCTCTCCGAATCACGCAGTCTAATTGGCTCTGGACGTATTTTTGAAAGCCAAATCTTTCTTAGGTGGCACGTAAGTCGAGATCCGCTCGAATTCGTTTACGTCGCCTACCGTTTTTTCGCTACACAGCAATATATATTTAAACCGATTAATTTCGGTCTAATATAAATTCAAATTAATTATCCGAAAAATAATTCGACTGATTTTCAACCACTTAACGGTCTACTGCTATGCCGAGATAACACTGATTTTTTTTCCAAAATTTTTTTTCTCTCTCCTCTTTCTCTCTCCTACTGAACCGGTTCGGACCGGTTCAGCCCCTTTCACACTGAACCTGTCCGACCGGTTCAGGTGCGATTTTTCGCCATTCGGGGCGATTCCGACAGGTTCTCAGGCGGCCGCTGGTGCCGTTCGGCGCGCCTCGGCCTGGGTAACCTTCGGCTGGAAGGGCTCGGCCCAAATCGACGCCGGTGGCCGCCATTTTTCCTTTCTTTCCCGCGGGTTCCTCCCTCGCCGATCTCCTCACCGCCGACGATCTGGGGCGCGTCGTTGCTGTCGGACGCTTCCTCTGGGCCGGTCGTCCCTTCGCCGGCCGTCTCGCGCCCGTGGTCCTCGCCGTTCGTCGCCGGTGGAAGGATGGCAGAGGTCAGGTTTGGGGGGGGGGGCTTCCTCGCGTTTTCGGGCTTCTGTTTCCTTTTTTTTTCGATTTCTTTTTTTTTCCTTTTTGTTTTTTTATATATATTATATTATTTACAATATCATATAATATATCTATCAAAATATCTACAAAATACATATAATAATACTAAATTATCATATAATTTTAAAATATAATAATAATAATAATAATAATAATAATAATAAAACAAATATTATTATTATTATATTTTATTTTATTTTCGTAGTGTATTTTATACACTAAAATTTATACATCTTTGTACATATATTTTATTTTATTTTATTCCACAAAAATATATGTACATTCCATTTCATTTTATCTCATTGATTTATCCCTCCAAAATATTATTTTTCTGATATTTTCGGGATAAATTGCCAAATTGGAAAATTTTCGGTTTATCTTTTTCGGACTAACTTCCCTTCTTGGACTCTCTATATTTTCGCGTTCTGAGTCCATATTTACGATCGGTTTAACCTAATTTCATTCGATTTATTCCGAATTTATCCAAACTCTTATTTCGGTACTTTAAAATTTATTGGTACCCACTTTAATTATTTATACTTGAAATTGTATAATTTCTTCTTTATTGCCCGATATATCATAATTATATATTTAACATAATATATTTTCAAAGAAAAATATGAAATTCGGGTCTTACACTCTCCTTGTGGGGAACATCCAAAAGTTGTGTTTCAAATTCTTCGTTATTTGAAAGCAACTCCAGGGAAATGATTGTTTTTCAATAAAAATGAAAATAGAGGAATTGAAGTCTATACTGATGCAGATTGGGCAGGTTTAATCACTAATAGAAGATCGACATCTGGATACTGCACCTTTGTGTGAGGTAATCTAGTTACTTGGAGAAGCAAAAAACAAGGTATTTGTTGCCATAAGTAGTGCAGAAGTTGAATTTCGTTCAATGGCTCAAGGAGTGTGTGAGGTACTCTGGCTAAAGCAGGTTCTAGAAGAAATTAAAAGGCCAGTTAGTCTTCCTATGAAGTTGTATTGTCACAATAAATCAGCCATCAACATAACTCATAATCCGGTTCTACATGACAGGATAAAACATGTTGAGATTGATAGACATTTTATAAAAGAGAAGCTTGAAGAAGGGGTAATTTGTACTCCTTTTGTTCCTATCATGAAACAGGTTGCAGATATTTTCACCAAGAGCTTAATGAGACAGCCATTTGAACTTCAAGTGGGCAAGTTAGGCATGATTGATATCTTTGCACCAACTTGAGGGAGAGTGTAGATAAATTAGGAATTATTTGCTGTCAATAAATAAGGAATTATTATCTGTTTTCTTATTTAATAAGAAACTACCTAAAATCAAGGAAGTTAGAGAAATCCTGATTTTTTGGTCCTAGAATTACTCCTAGAATTACTCTCCAGTTTTCTTATTTATATTGTAACAACTATTGAATTCATATGGAGAAAAATTACATTTAGTTTTGCCTCTCTAATGTTTTCTTTCTTTACTACATCATATAATCTAATTTTACATTTACATATTTGTTTTTGCATCACTATTTTGATGCTATTATGCTTGGAAATATGTTTTTTTCTCAGCCTGTTGCTCACCCCTTTATTTTTTAAATTGATCTTACAGTGCCCCAAGGAGCACCGCTTTTATAGGTGGATTGACTGAGAGCCTTTCCCGGTTCATCCCTTGTATCTCTCGAGGTATACACCTCTTTTGCATTCTATTTTCTAGACTATCAAGGCACAATCTATGATAATTGTATTTTGTAAGTTATTTTTCTTGGGATGTAATGTTAGGTTGTAATAGATGTCTAATACAGTAAATTAGGCTAGATTATATATAGATTATAACCTTTCCTAAGGTGATGTACGAGGAGAATATGATTTGATTTTTTTTTTTTTTTTGTGATTGATAAATGAAATCAAATGTAAATGAATGCAATATTTTTGTGGGTGGGTAAGTTGGATTAATGAATCACTATGTGCATTACTTGGAGTTCGAACTGGGACCACAAACTAAAGAAATTGCAATAAAAAATCACTTAGGATTAGCTAACTAATTTAATCATATCTTGCATTGCACGTAGGCAACTAATAGGAAGAAAAGAAAAAGATAGTCCGTAATTCTACAAATTCAAGACGTTACAAAGTTGGTATAAGAGCTTGAGTTGTCTAGTGCGTGATAGTGTAGGCAGGTTAGGATTCGACTTACATCCTATGTGTCTCTACTTGTCTAGTTCTTAGATCGAGTATAATTGTGAAGGGATGTATTAATTTTTTTGCTCGGATACAAATTAGCAAATTGACATGAGTGGACGATGGAGTAGACCTTGGAGGCAGGCTCTACCACTTTCACCACCTGCTCTATAACTCGAGAGTCCAAACTCTCATATGTCTAAGCTTGAACAAATGCTTGAGCAAGGCTTTAAGACTTTTGACTGTGATGTTTGCCCCTCATTTTAGGGCAACTAACTTCAAGACGGATGGTTAGCAAGCAGCAACTCTTTTGGCTCAAGCACCACCATCACTGATACCTTCAACCCCTCAGTATCCTTTACCTCAACCTTATCCTCTGCTACAAGCTTCACCACAACCTAAAGCTGAAGGTAGATATGGTAGAATGATTACCTGTTAAAAGACTTCCTAAAGATAAATCTCCTGATGTTTAAGGGTAACAAGGACTTAGTGGAAGCGTAGATTTAGGTACTAAGTTTAGAGAAGTTCTTTAAGTATTTGGACTATTCCCTTATCAAAAGAGTATCCTTAGCGGCTCATGTACTCAAGGATGAAGTCGAACATTGGTGGAAGTCCAACTGAACGATATTAACAGCTCAGCACCCAAAGGTCACTTGGGAAATTTTCTTAGGGACATTCAACAAGCAATACATCCCTCAAACTGCATGAAAAAAGATGTAGGCTGACTTCTTAAACTTGGTCTAAGGAAGGATATTTGTTGATGCATACAAATCTTGTGTCATTGCTCTGAGTAGATTTAACCCCAACAGTGTGGGATGAAGAGCAGATGACGGAGAGGTTTTTTTCAAGATTAAACGCATAATTAGAGATAGGTTGATCGCCTTGGATCTAATTACTTTTGATCAGGCCATCAGAAGGGCCCAAGTAGTTGAGTGGGCAATAAAAGCTACGCAGATGGAGTATAGGTCAAGGGGTAAAGGTAAAGACAAGGGGAAAAGATTTGAGAACACACAATGGGGACAATTTAAGAGTTAGAAGTTCGATGAGCCTCGAGCTAAGGCTAATAAATCTGTGATTCCTCCTTCACCACTCAATCAGCTTGACTATACGAGGCTTACTATAGCGAGGCCCGATCTGTAATGACTATGGTAGGAACCATGGTACCCATGGCTACCTTTGGCTCACAGAAGCCTATTTCAAATATGGGTAAGTGGAGCATATAATCAAGGATAGCCCCACACTGAAGGATTCATAGAAGCAGTTAAAGAAGCCAGCTCCACTAAAGAAGGCCATGGTAAGCGAGAAGGATAAGAAGTCAGTCACCTAGTGATGAATCTTTATCTTGGACAAGGGGTTAGCTGAGTCCTTCACTGAAGTTATTAAGGGTAAGTTTTCTATCTTTTATACTGAAGCGTATGTGTTGTTTGATTCTGGCTCCATGCATTCTTTTGTATCCTAATCATTTATTAGCAAAATTGCATATAGAATCTAAGCCCTTAGGTTTTTTGTCGCAAATTTGTACCCTTATAAGAGAGTCGCAAATGGCCGAATTAATGTGTAAGAACTATAAGATTAAGGTGAAAGATAGAAAAATGATAGCAGATCTAAGTTTGCTTAGTATTTGTGACTTCGATGTTATTTCAGGCATAGATTGGTGAGTCACCAATTGTATCAGTTTAAACTAGTACCCTAAGACTATAGCCTTCTCCCTACCCGAGATATACGATGTATGTCTTGCCAATAAAAAATGAAATTAGATGATTCGCATGTCTTGTAAATCTGACTAGATTTTTGGGTTAATATGAAGGTTTTATTGTTTATGTGGAAGATTTGGAAAGGTGTATCTAGAACTCAAAAATATTCTTATGGTCAAGGAGTTTTCAGATGTATTCTCGATGAATTGCTAGGGTTGTTACTAGGTAGAAAGTTTGAGATTCCTATAGATCTAACACCAGATGCCTAATTACACCTAATCCTCCTATTGTATTACATTAGTTGAATTGAAAGAGCTCAAGAAACAGCTCCAAGATTTACTGGACAAGAGCTTCATTCGTTTGAACGTCTCCCCTTGTGGTGCTCTTGTCCTGTTTGTTCGGAAGAAGGATGGTAGGTCGAGGTTGTACATCGATTATAGGCAGTTAAACTAAACAACGATGAAAAATGACTACTTGCTACCTAAAATAGATGATCTCTTTGATCAATTTCAAGATGCAATGGAGTTATTCGAGATTGACTTGAGGTCAGGGTATCACAAGTTAAAAAAATAAGGAATCCGATATCTCGAAAACTGCCTTTAGGACTCGTTACAACCATTTTGAGTTTTAAATGATGTCGCTTGGTCTAATTATGAACCAACAATGTTTACATGTTTGATGAATGAGGTTTTTAAGTTATATTTAAACTAATTTATCATCGTCTTCATTGATGCCATTTTGGTTTACTCGAAGTCCTCGAAAAAGCATAAGCGACACCTGAGGACATTACTACATAGCCTTCGAGAGAAACGATTGTATACTAAGCTAAGTAAGTGTGAATTTTGGTTGGAGCATATAGTATTCTTAGGACACATTATATTTAAGGATGGGGTATTAGTGGATCTATCCAAGGTTAAGGTGGTACTGGAATGGGAAAGGTTGAAGAGTGTCACTGGGGTATAAAGTTTCTTGGGACTCATTGGTTACTATAAGCATTTTGTGAAAGGTTTTTTAAGATAGCCGTATCGATGACTTAACTAACATGCAAAGATGTTACGTTTGAGAGGTCAGATAAATGTGAAGAAAGTTTCCAATTGTTGCAAAAGAGATTGACCTCAACACCGATCCTAACCATTTCTAGTGGATCTGAAGGTTTCACGATTTACAATGATGCTTCCTTCGAGGGTTTGGGCTATCAACTAATGCAATACGAGAGGGTAGTTGTTTGTGGTTCTTGTCAACTGAAGGATCATGAGAAAACCTACCTAACACATGACTTGGAATTGGTCAATGTGGGGTCGCTTTCAAGATTTAGCGACATTATTTATATAGTGTGAAGTTCCAAATCTACACCAATCACAAGAGCTTAAAGTATTTATCTAATTAAAAAGAGTTCAACATGAGGCAACAACAGTGGATGGAACTCTTATAGGACTATGATTGTGAGATCCTTTACCATTTGGGAAAGGCAAATATAATGGTGTATGTTTTAAGTCGAAATGGGATGGTATCCTCTATGATTGTCAAGGAGTGGAATCTCTTGGAGTAGTTTATTCGGCTCAGAATCCGTGTAGAACCTACTGGGAACTGTTGCTTGGTAAGTCTTCAGATAGAGATAAGTTTGATGGATCAGATTCAGTTGGCACGGAGGAATGATAAAGAGTTAGTTTAGATAACTATTCAGCTGGATCAGGATATGCAATCAGAGTATGTAGTCAGTAGTGATTGGTTGCTTCGGTTTAAGGGTAAAATTTATGTTCCAAATGATTATGACTTCAAGCAATTAATTTTGAGAGAGGCACAGAGTTCCTATTACACCATGCACCTAAACAGTAACAAAATGTACCACTACCTACGTTGTGTGTATTGATGGGTTGGGATGAAAAGGGATATTACTAATCATGTTGCAAGATGTTTGGTATGCCAACAAGTGAAAATAGAGCATAAAAAGCCGACAGGCTTGCTACAACCTTTACCCATACCCACATGGAAATGGAAACATATCACTGTGGATTTCATCATAAGCCTACCCAAGACCAAGAAAGGACATAATGCAATATGGGTGATAGTGGATAGATTAACCAAGTCAGCTCACTTCCTAAATATTAAGACAACAGATACTTTGAACTATTTAGCAGACCTTTATGTAAGGAAAGTAATTCAATTTCTTAGCACTCCTATGAGCATCACTTCTGATAGGGATTTTGGATTTACATCTTGATTTTGGGAACACTTTCAAAAAGCAATGAGATCTAAGCTGAATCTTAGCATGACTTTCTATCCTCAAATCAACAGTTAGTTTGAGAGGACGATTCAAACCTTAAAGATATGTTGAGGGCATGTGTTATGGATTTCATGGGTTCATGGGATGACCATTTGCCATTGGCGAAATTCGCTTACAACAATAGTTTCCATGTAAACGTTGGAATGGTGCCTCACGAGGCCTTGTATGGGAGGAGATGTCGATATCCGATAGCTTAGGAAAAGGTAGGTGAAAGGAAACTATTGGCTCCCAAATAAGTTAAGTAAGCTTCTGAGGGTGTCAAGATCATTTGTGAGAGATTGCGAATCGGTCAAAGTAAGCAGAAAAGCTACGCTAATGTCTGTAGGAGAAACCTTAAGTTTCAAGTTGGCGGTGCAGTGCTTTTGAAGGTGTCTCATAATAAAGACATCATGTGATTTGAAAAGAAATAGAAGTTAAGTCTTCGGTTCCATTCGAGGTATTTGAAATAGCGGGAGATGTAGCCTATAGACTAGCCTTATCACTACAGTCAGTTAGAGTACACAATGTCTTTTATATCTTTATGTTGAGGAAGTATCATTCGAACCTTTCTCATTTCAGAAAGTATGCACCATTGGAGATTAGAGATGACATGAGTTATGTGGAAAAGCCAATTTAGATTCTAGATCAAAATGAAAAGGTGCTTCAATCAAAGACCATTCCCTTAGTAAAGGTGCTATGGCAACACCATGCTACGAAAGAAGCTGCATGGGAATTAAAGAGCCTCATGAAGGAAAAACATCACTATTTATTTGGTCAAGCCTAGAAGAATTTGGAGGACCATATTCTCTAGGGTGGGGAGGATGTAAAACCTACCATTTTCTTAGCATTTGTATGAGCAATGTATGTATTTGATTATGTAAGATTTGTATTAAGACAAATTTAGTATAATGATGAATGAAAACACAATTGTGGAAGTAAATTGTTCATTTTGGCTTGATATGTGCATGATGAGCAATGAAAGGCTAAAAGAGGTGAGATTCATGGGGAATTCAATGAAATGGATGAAAGGTTATGAGAAATCAATCCAAACAAGCGTAAAATGATGTGTTTGATGTGTAGGGAAGGTTTGAAACCTTGAAAATGATTTGGTATGAAAATGGTATAGTTTAAGGACGATTTTTAAGTTAAAAATTTGCAAAAAAGTGCAGTTCTGATATTAGAGATTGATCCCCTCCCTTAGAGGATTGATCCCCTCCTTAGAGGATTCATCCCCATGTCAAGATACTGTAGAAATTTGTATTATGAAATTAAGGCACTGATCTCTTAAGGAGAAGGGATCGATTCCCTAACTTTAATCCTTGCGAAATCAAAACTTTTATGAAGGAGGGATCGATCCCCTCTCTCGACAGATCTTCTTGTATCTAAAGAGTTTATCTACTCCCACTAAGGACTGAAAAGACTACCAAAACACTATTTTAATCCCTATCATCCATTCTCTTTCCTCACTTTAGCTTTTCCACGATTTTTCCAACCCAAAATCACCTCAAAGAAACCTAGAGAGGAAATGGAAGATAGGAAAAAGAAGAAAGGAAGGAAGGGTACCTCCCAAAGCTTGAACTCAGCCCCTTCACCATCATTTATCAATTTAGAGCTTAGAAGAAGTTGTTTTGGTAGTGAAACCCTAGTGAGAAGCTCTGAAGCTTGAGGTGAGTAACAAAAATGAAATTGATCTTTGAGAGGTTATGGTTTTAAGTCAATTTTGTAATGTGTAATGGTTGTTTTGGTGTGACTGTAACTAAGGAGATAGGAAAGGAAGAATTAGGGTTTTGATATCCACAAGAGCATTAAGGTTTGAGTTTTAGGATTTAAAGATAAATTGTGCATATGTTTAAGTATTGATTTATGTTTTGGTTTAAGGAAGTTATTAAAAAAGATGTGGATTACCTACTTTAGGATTTGGCCTAGAGTAGGCCTAGAAATGTGTTGGAATTATGTTGATGAATTTTTAATAATTAAAAGATTTTGTTATGGAAATGTAGGCAAGGTATTTAAGTAGTGCATTAAGTCAAGGAAGGGTACTCGGATCCCATTGGGGATAGGTGCTACATTTAAAAGGTAAAGGAGATGTTTGTTGGTATGATAGTGTCAAAAAAGGGCCTTTTTAATGGATAAAAAGTTAGGAAACGACTCAAATAACTATGTTGAAAATGTATTGGAAAGTTAGGTCTATTCCCTTAGTTTTTGAAAGGTTTTTATTGCATGATAGGTTTTTGTAAACCCTCGAATTTTTTCAGAATTCGGTTTGAGCATTATCCGATTAATTCATTTTTTGCGTTCGGATAATTAAATTAATTATGTCGGAAAGGAGAAATTAGGTTAGGTCGGAAATTCTATTAAAAATTCGATTTATGAAAATAAACTAATAATAATAATATTAATGATAGGATAAACAATATGTATATATAAATATACATTTATTATGATTATATAAATGTATATATATATATTGAGTATATAAATGTATATATAAATTTATTTTGAGTATATAAATGAATATATTTTCATTTTAATTTGGATTATATTTTGATTATACAAATGTATGTATAAATGTATATATAAATATACATTTAATATTGTTTAAAAAAAAAAACAAATAAACCGATGCGTTTTGGGAAGGGATAGCCACCCTGCACCTAAGCCCCTCGTGCACCCCTGCCTCTCCTTACACCCATGTGCCCAGCTTGTATCCCAGTTGCACCCCTGCACCATGCTCGAATCACATGCACATCAGACCCCTGTGCGCCTTGCATCATCCAGACGCCTGCATGCCCTGCGTCTGCACCCCCAGTCGCGCACTAACCTGCGCCAAGCGCGCCCCTGTCAGACCCCATGTGCGCCCTGCACGCCTCAGGCGTCCTGTCTAGTCCTGCACGAACCAGCAGCGCCCTGCACACCCCAGGCGTCCTGCCCAGTCCTGTACAAACCAGCAGCACCCTGCACGCCCCAGCACCCTCCTGCACACCCAGGTGCGCACCAGTCTTACACCTAGCCTGCACCTGTCCTGCACCCAGCGTTCACCCCTACCTCATGCCAAATTTTCCTACATAGTACAACCCAAAAACAGACCCTACACCAGTTGCAAACCTTACTGCACTGGTCCTGCACCCCTGTCATCCCGTCTTGCACCCCTGCGCGCCCCAGCCCTGCACCCCCACACCTCTACCACTGATGACTATAAGAGAAAGGGGAAAGAGAGGAAAGGGTTGGCTGGTGAGGAAACAGTGGAGATGAAGCTAAAACAGAGGAGAGAAAGGGAAGGGAGAGAAAGACTAGAGAGAGGTGTTCGATTGATGGTGAAGATGATGATGGCGATGGTGATGATGTCGAGACCAAGGCTAGAGATGGTGATGCCTGAAAGATGGAGAAGATGAAGGTACCGAGGAGGTGAGGGGAAGATCCGAGAGAAAAGGAAGGAGGAGAAGAGGAAGCTCGAGGAGGAAAACAGAAGGCATAACGACGGTGGTCGGAGATGATGGAGTGATGGAGGAGAGGCGTGGCAGCACCAAGAATGCGGGTTAACGACGAACAAGAGTGACCGACGACGAGGAAGGCGTGAGCAGGTGTGACCAGCGAAGGAGGAAGAAGAAGGGAAAAGAAATTTGGCGCGAAGGCGCCAAATTCTAACAGGAAAAAAAAAAAGAAGGGATATTATATAGATAAATATATATATATATATATATATTTGGAAATAGAGATAGAGCCATAAGGAAATATTAAGAAATTCGGAAAGAGTTCCAAGGAGGAAAATATATCGAGAGGGCCAGACCCACCAACTCCAGACATAAGGCATCTAGGACTACGGGCAGACACCGAGGTAAGGAAAATCGGGTTGTGCTATTAGAGATGAATGCACGTATTTTTCGATGATTTTTGTAGATATGAATTTTAGGAAATATATTTATTTATGCTATAGAAAATTACCTGTGAACTGTCTAAATTATACTATGTATATTTGTTGTGTATTTGGAGACTGTGAACCCTAGGACAAAATTTTGATACGCTTGAACCTAAAAATCCCTAGGCAAATTTTACTGCCCAAAATTTAGAAAGAAGTTTTAAGGAACCTCGAAATTTACCCCGATTTTTTTGAAATAGCCTAATAAGTGTATTTAAATAAATATTAGAGTATTTTTAGAATTTTCGCTGGAAAACCTAAAATTTCGGATTTGCACCTGAGACTATATTTTATGCATTTTTACATGAAAAAGGCAAGACCATGCCTTTTTAATCTATTTTACACGCTAAAAGGAAATTTAAGTATTTTAAAAATAAAACTTGTGACAGTCATACGTGTATTGTTGTGTGATCTTACACGGAGCTGTTTACACGAGATTTTGAGATGTTTTAAGGACAAAACCATGCCAGTGGGACGTGTATTGCTGTGTGATCTTGTACGGACGCGCTCGCACATGATTTTAAGTGATTTGATAAAATCGTGCCAACCAGACGTGTATTGCTGTGTGATCTTGCATGGACTCGTTTGCACGTGATTTAAGTGATTTGATAAAACCGTGCCAACTGGACGTGTATTGCTGTGTGATCTTGCACGAACCCGCTCGCACATGATTTTAAGTGATTTGATAAAATCGTGCGAGCCGGACGTGTATTGCTGTGTGATCTTGCACGGACTCGCTCGCACATGATTTTTAGTGATTTGATAAAACCGTGCCTGACAGACGTTTATTGCTGTGTGATCTTGCACATATCTGCTTGCACGTGATTTGAGGCAAAGAGGGTGATGATGAATTACATGGAAATGTGAATAATGAAATTATACGAAAATGTGAATGATGCCGAGGTCCATAGAGTACGATGTACCATGCTGTGTGCACGTGAGTACGTTGTATCGTGCTATTGAGAAATAGTGAAATGAGTAAGCCTATTGGGTAGCTGACTACTCCCACGGCACCTGACATCTTGGCACATCTGGCTCGTGATTGCCCAAAGTCATTGTCATTGGCCAATTGTCCTATTGATTGATTATTGATAATGAATATTCCGCCATGCCTCACTTATTTGATTTATTTGAACTGAGTTTGATGAATTGAATTTATGATATGAAATGAGTTTTATTTTACTGCATTTAATTTAATTGATATTTTGCAATAATGTTTTCTGTGATACCGACATTGTGAGACAATGGTAATTTTCACTATACTACACTGAACTGTATGGTATTACTTTAAGCTCGTATTTTGGAGATAGTATATTTATCAACATGCAGCTTGAATTTTCTTACTGAGCATGTTGAGCTCACCCCTTACTTTACTCCAAAGAGCCTCATCAATAACTAGGAGTGTTTGTAAGTCGAATAAATTTGCACAGTCATGTGTCAGCATAGGACTCTTCAGCACTAAAGGTATACCCGACATAAACATTTATATTGTATCTATATTTTGCAAGTACAGTAATGTATAGAGAAATCTGTTTGGGGAAATGTGAATATGAATGAACAATTATGATGATTAATTTTGTTTAAATTTGTCACCAAAAAAAATGGAATATAGTACTCGTATTTACTGTTTTTGATCTGATATCGACTTATAGCCCAACCAGTAAAAGTGCGAGTAAAATAGGTCGCTACAGTTTTGCAAGTACATTATGAAGGTTTTATCATGATAAAGGTTTCTATGAAATGAATTTAAAGTTTTGAACTGGTTTTTGGTAGGCTAAGGTCTTAAAACCCAACCAATATTGCATTATGGACTTTAATGATCGTTCCCTTAAGATGATGGATCGATCTGACACGTCGCGTCCTAGTTACCTAGACATGTAAACCGTAAGTGCACGGGTCGTGCAAGTAATAACGAGAATTGAGTCTCGGATTATCGTCTCACAGAGAATACAATTAGCCTAACTAAGTACTAGTTAATTTTACCCTAAATATATCCTAACAAATTATGAATGTTAAGAGGGTGATCTACAAGGCTTAATTTGAAAATACTAAAAAACACTAAAAATAATGAAAATTGTAAAATAAATAAAAAAAGCAAAAATTTACTTACAGAGCTCCAAGCAAATAAAAGCGATAATCTGCAAAAGAAAAATATTGAAACCCGAATTAATTAGTGCAAATGGACTAAAGATGCAAATATAGGAAAATGTAAACTAAAATGAATAAAACTAGAAAATTCTAATATGAAAATAAAATTTGCATGTATTTAATCTAATGCAAAATAATCTAACATATGGTCTAATGAAATAAAACTTCAAATATATAAAGCAATAAATAATTACTAACTTACTAAAATGCCTAAATTAAAAATAAAATCTACTCTAAATGATGCATGAGAAATATTTTTTTTTTTAATTGAAAGACTAAGTAAAGATCATAAATTAAATTTTCCTATAACATAAATTAAATTTTTAAAATTAAATAACTAACTATTTTAATTAAATTAACCAAAACTAAAGTGATAAATTAATTAACTATTAAACTAAACTGCTAACTACGAAACTAATCTAATATAATAATGCACAAGTAACATATTATACCAACAAACTAATTACTAAACTTTAAAATACTGCGAGATGGATGACACCCATAAGCTGCCCAGCCATTTTCCCCACGCATGTACTGCCATGGGCCTCTATTTTGCTTCTTGCTTTGCACATCAAACCCTCATGCCAGCTGCACTCTTGTCCGCTTACTTGCTCCTTCATAGTCAGGCACAGCACAACAGGCTACACCGTACTCCCACTATGTCACGACCCTCAACTTACCAAAATACGCACAAATTTTTCGCATTTTCATGCTTCATTTATTATTCGTCCTTACCTCAATCGTGAACAGTAACTCTCCTCAATAGTTGGGCTGTGTGTCGATGTCTAACTCACTTCATCATACCAACTCAATTTGTATAATATTTATGAGTAAACACTTGTATAAATGTATATATATATATATATATATATCAGAGTTGTTACATGTGTTTACATCGTTTTACATCCCCAATAGTTACATACAAAATGCTACTATGCTATCGTAAGTTTAGATACAAAATTTCAACAGTGTGTATACCTTACGTGATGGGATGCAGCGGATTACCAAAAGGGAAACGCCTCTAGTCACACTCAATCTATACTCAACACTCTGTAGAGAGGAAAAAAATAAGAGAGGTGAGCAAACCACACGCTCAGTAAGGCAATCATGCGAACAGGTAGATACTGCACTATCTACGTGATCGTGATGCCATGCTCAAAAACATTTAATTCATCATTTATCTCAAAACATGAGTGTATGATTGTGTTAATAGTATGTAAAGCATTCATGCTATTAAAATCCAGTGCACATTTCAACTCAAAGCATGGTATAAATCATTATGCATAATTCATAATAAAGCATGGCATTAACCATCATGCGTTTTCTCAAATAAGCATGGCATTAACCATCATGCATTTTCTCAAATAAGCATGGCATTAAACATCATGCATCCGTGCACTTTAAAAACCATTAACAATCAATATCTCAAAACAATTCAACACTTGTCAGGTCTCAGCCCATCCCTCAGACTGTCCTGACCTACAAATCATTTCAAACATGGATTTATTCTCAAAACAATAGACATGTGAGATAGGTAATTCAATAATAGGTAATAACCTCAAGGTCTATGGCCATAACCTGTGATATCGGCTACACGGATCAGGTGTGCGGGATATCACCACTATCTGCTTCCACAGGGAGGTGGGTCAAATCCTACCCGTCGATCCATAGCAGATCTCGTCCGAAGACGGCACATCACATCTCAACACAGTACAACGTACTCCATGCTACATGCACGGTACAACGTACTCCATGGACCCAATCAACACATCATATCACGCCACATCTCAAAACGTACGTGTGAGCCTATTTAATCGGTACGACCTCTTGTCAACCCAAAGCTCCTAACACGGCTAATAAATCATGTCAAAATAATGCACGTACGAGCCTATTTAATCGATGTGACAGCCATTCTACTCGAAGCTCCAAGCACGGCAACAAGCAAGGTGGCCTTCTAGTGCGAGACAAGCTCCAAGCACCATGCCAAAACCAGTATGAAATCCATGTGAAAACTAGTGCCTCTAGCACTCATGTGTATAAAACACGTCAAATCTCGTGTGAGTCGTACTCTAGCACGCTTTTATTCTCACGAAAACAATATAGGTGGCTCATTTCTTTGCAAAGTGTGGTTAACAAACCAAAACAACTCATTTCTTTTGCAATTCATTTCAAATGCTAGCCAACCTACCAATCATAAAAAGCAATAAAACATGATTTTCAAAGCATTATGCTTTTATTTTCATGCAAATTTATCAAACTCCCAACTTTTACCCTTCAATCACCCAACATTATTTCGTAATATCTCATGCATTCTAGCAAAGCATTTAAGCTCCCAAATTGCGCACAGATATCTCTAAGAGTCCACATAATTCCCTTACCTCGATTTACTTGGTGTGACTCTTTTCCTCTTAGCTTCTCACGCTCTTGGCTGAACTCGCTTCGACGTATCCTCGGAAGCTGCGATTCATTCATCCAAATCAATTGAGTTAATGTTTTTAACCCATATTTGACCTCACTATTCAATATAAATTCACTTATGCATTTTACGAATGCCTTAATCCACATTTTACCCCTTTTAGGTAAATCTTACAATTTATTCACCAACAACATTTTAAAATCATACCCATAATACTATTGTCATCTCTAGACATCCCATTTCTCATTAATTTCCATACATTCCACTTTCTCACACTAGACCATTTCTAGGTCATAATCATTCCAATGCATTTTAGATAGTTTCTAACCATCCATACTCATGCCAAACAACTCCAAAATCAATTAAATAGACAATGTACCATAGTTGGAGTGTTAGAATCTTACCAAATCTGATTTCTCTTCTTGCTCCAAATGACAATGCCCTTAGCTCCTTCAATACCAACAATGGGATTTTGGGTTCCAACTATGTTGTTCTCTTCCTCAAGATGAACAACTTAGTGTCTAATAGCCTGCCCTCAAATCTTACTGGAAATGGCTGATTTTAGAGAGAGAAAGTTAGGTTTTTGGGTTAAAAATGGAAGGAAATGGTTTTTTCCCGAAATTTTTAGATTTTCAACCCTCCTTTTATAGAAATAGCTTGAGGAGATCGATCTGCACTAGGAGGAGATCGATCTGGTCCCCTTAAATCCCTCTTTTTCACGGCATTTTAAGCATGAGATCAATCTGTCGAAGATTGAGATCGATTTGCTCCTAAACAGAGAGCTAAGGAGATCGATTTGTAGGCTTGAGGATCGATCTTTTCATTACAAAATGTTTAGGAGATCGATTTTGCCCCATTGGAGATCGAACTTCCCTATTCCTTTGCTCAAATACAAGCATTCGGCTCATCCAGATCAATTTGTCATTCATATTTTCAGATTTTCTGCAGTAAACTTATACCAAAACATCCTTAATTTGGTGTCATAGTCATTTTCTCATCCAATCATCTTTGAGACTTGAAGATGGCATCCGTTAATACTTCATACACATTAAAACTTGTGTAGAATCTTTGTATAGCCAATGGTCCATGATATAAACCAAATAGAAGTGCACACTTATGCAAATATTCTTTCCATTTTACCACACTACTCATATTCCATTCTACTCACATTCCTCACATGTTTAAGTCCATTTCCTCTTATTCATACATAATGTAACTTGTACGTACAATCATAACTCTTATTGCAAGTGTGTACATAAACTTATGGACTTACATTTCATATACTTCACTTATGAATTCATCGTATAACTTCATTTACATTTCTATGAACATATATACAATTATATATATACGGGGTCTCACATTCTCCCCTACTAAGAAAATTTGGTCCTCCAAATTAAAACCAATTCAATCTATGAATAACTCGGGATACTTCTCCCGCATCAAACTCTCTAATTCCCATGTGGCCTCTTCCACAGTGTGATGTTGCCAAAGAAAAGAAGCAACTAATGGAATAATGCATAATAAAAAGAAAATCTAACATGAATAATAACATAAACTATAAATAGAGCAAAACAGAGAAAGAAACTTCTGCCACTGTTGCTGCCAGGCAACTCGTCCAGCATAAACTCAGTCCACACAGCTTCCTTACTGATCTACGTTTTGCCTCCAGCCTAGTCTGCCATGCATTCGGCCATGAACCAGCAAGCATCTCGTATTCTTTCCTGCACTATTTCACCTTGCAATAACAGCAGTAACAAGGCACTAAAGCTATGCAACGCCTCGGTCACCTTTCCTTCTCTCCCGTGTTTGTTCACCCAAGATTAAGATTAAAGCAAAAAGACAAGCTACTTCGAGAAACTGTCACACAGCCTCTATTCACGATCTGTTTCAACAGTAAAGAGAGAATGAAAAGAAATAGAATGATGAAGAATACAAACAGGACAACTGTAAGATAAACGACATATAAAATAAATTTGCAGGAAACGAAAATGAAACAGTGGCAACAAGTTGAGCAATATGGCTGCTGTCAGCAGCCCTTCACACCCGAATGAACAGTAAAAACCATGAAAAGCAAATAGTAAAACGAACTAGTAACAGACACATAAACAAAGCTTTTCATAAAAAAAAGTTAAATGTGTCGAAATCAGTAAAATGGAAACTTGTAAAACCTAGAGGTGACGGTGGCTGCCACCAACAAACCAATGTGAAAAGCTAAGAAAAACTAGAGAACAATAAACCTAAAACCTAGCAATAAAACTTTAACCTAAAAATTTTAAAAATTATTCTAAAAACTACTTTTAAAAACTACTTCTAAAAGCTACTTTAAAACTACTTCCTAAAAACTACTTCCTAAAAACTACCCTCTTTTCCAATTGTCTCATAATGTTCTATTTATACACAGAGGGTACAAAGGTAATTTTCAATCCTAGATGAGTTGGCATTGTTTGGCCACTTGTCTTCACTCCATTCGCTTTAGAGAAGATATTTCCATGTCATTTGTCTTCTTGTCCAATTGGATGTGCGATGTGGCATGTGGTGGCCAATGTGTCCTATTAAGCCCATTTTCAGTCCATTTTCTACTGAAATGACTGATATTCATCCGGATTTAATTTATCTGTAAACACGAGGATTTTAATTAAATTGAGGGGATAATTAAAAAATAATATGGGGATTAAAATAATTAATTAAGAAATTAAATACAAATAATTTTATTTTAATGGAATTATCACGATCGCTTATCAACAATTCTATAAAAATCACTTTTTGACTTTGAGGGATCGGTCCCCTTTGAGGTAAAGACTAATCCCCTTTGTTTTTTAACCAAGACGGTAGCATCCTGTCCATTTGGGACCGATCCTCTTCACCGAGAGGATCGATCCCTTCTTTAGATTTTGAATTAAACCCTATTTTAAAGGCTTAAAATGACCCATTGAACTCTAAGTCGGTTTGAAATGCATTCGAGCATGTTTTTAATAATTTATACGCCATATTATCTATTTTGATAATAAAAAGTAGGTCACTTTTAATGGTTTATTAGATGTGAGACCAAGAGGCTCACTATAAGCTTTTGAAAACAATGTTTTGAGATGACAGACACCTTTAGTGTATGTGTAGTGTGTCATGATACGAGCCAAGTGGTATAAACACACAGGAGTATCGAGTGGTAATCCTGTTGTGTTGTGAGCCACGAAGCATTCAAACATGCATGTACAGAGTGGTACGCTGTGTTGTGCCAAGTGGCATTTTCTACGGTTGTTAGATTCAGACATGTCTGCAGCTTCCCAATACTCATCTATCCTAAGATTCTAAAGACCCCAACCATGGCCATAGGTTACTTTCAATTTAGTTACATGCTAACTACAATATTGCAACCTAGTTTCCACTATCTGATTCAAAATTTGATTTAATAAGTTTCGATCTGATAAATATGTTTTTGAAATGTGTTATTTGGATAAGTTTGATTCGAAATATGCCAATGTTAAGTATTTGATTTGATAAGCATGTTTTAGAAATTATCAATGATCTGTTTTTGCATGTTACCCATTTGGTTTTGCATCACTATTTTGATGCTATTGTGCTTACAAATATGTATCTTACTGAGCATGTAGCTCACCCTTTCATTTTTTAAACTAATCTTAGAATGCCTTAAAAGGCACCGCTTTTATAGGTGGTTTGACTCGGACCTCTCCCAGTTCATCCCTTATATCTCTCGAGGCATAAACCTCTATTGCATTATGTTTTCCAGGCTATGAAGGCACAAACTACGATAATTGTAATTTGTAAGTTAATTTTGTTGGGATGTAATGTTAGGTTGTAATAGATGTCTAATGTAGTCAGTTAGGCTAGATTGGATGTCGACTATAGCCTCTCATAGGGTAATGTACTGAGAGGATATGATTTGATTCTTTTGGTGTGATCTATAGATGAAATCAAGTGTGAATGAACACAATATTTTTGCAGATGGTTAAGTTGGATTAATGAATCATTAAGTGCATCATTTAGAGTTTGAACTGAGACTAAGGACTAAAGAAATTATAGTAAAAAATCATAAAGAATTAGCTAATTAAGTTAATCATATCCTGCACTATACGTAGGCAACTAATAGGAAGAAAAGAAAAAATTAGTTTGTAATTTTGCAAATTTGGGACGTTACAAGTTTACTATAGTATTTGCAAGGGCTCGATTTTCGGCTTTTATAGATGATTGAGTAACTGATCTTTTTTTGGAAGATTTCCAAGAAATAAGATTACCTTCTAGATAGATGACTTAAGTTGTAGTTGAGGATCTGTCATCCATGTCTCTAGCCTAATTAGATTCACTGAAGGCTAATAACCTAAGTTGCTTAGATTGTTATAGAAACAAGCCATGATATATAGTGCCTTTGTGGTATGCCAAAATCCTTTTCAGACAAGACCAATGGCTTTTACTAGGTGCATGCATAAATTGTGAGAGCTTATTGACATAATAGGCTATATTAGGTCTTGTTAAGGATAAATGCTGAAGAAAGCCAATGACTATCCTATATTGAAGTGGATTAATATCCCTAGTCCCATAGCTTGATAATTGTAGCCATAAGAGTTGGACTTCTTTAGTGTTAATCATGTCATACCTTTCCAAAATGTCCATTATATATTTGTGTTGAGGTAAGAACATACCGATATATGTAGAAAAATTGTAACACCTAAGAAAAAATTGAGGCATCCAAGATCTTTAAGAGAAAACATTCAAGAAAGCTGTTGAAATAAGAGAATTAGAGTTTCTTTGTAGTTTCCTGTAACAAGAAGATCATTATCGTAAACAAAGAAGTAGATGAGAACAAAATCCTTGGAATAAATGAATAATGAAACATTGGGTATTGAATTTGTGAAAATCCAAAATCAACCAAAGTAACCTTGTTGAGTTTGCATAGATAAGTTGGAGTGTCTGTAAGACCCTTAAATTCATATGTATATATATGTACATGCTATGTGAAGCATAAATGATGTAAAGTCCATAAATTAAATGTACACACTCATGATATGAGTTTGTGATGTACGTATAAGTTTCGTTATGTATGAATAATAAGAAATGGATTTTTGTAGATGATGAATGTGAGTGGAATGGAAAATGAGTAGTATGGTAAAATGAATAGAAGTATGCATAAGTTGCATAAATGATTATACTCCATTTGGTTATAAATTGTATACGTTTGGTTATACAATGAATTCACACAAGTTTCAATATATATATAAGGTATGAATGGATGCCATTTTCAAGCCTTAAAGGTGATTGGATGAGAAAATTACTATGGTAGCAAAATAAATGAAGTTTGGTGTGTGTTTACTGCAGAAAACTGCAGTAAAATTTAGAAAATATGAATGAGAGATTGATCTCATGGGATAAGAGATCGATCTGGAAGAGTAAAAAATGCTCTTGTTTGAAGCAATGGAACAGGGGCAGATTGATCTCCAAGGGAGACAGATCGATCTGCTGAGCATTCTGTATTGAAGGAATCGATCTCAAAAGGGCCAAATCGATTTCCTTAAGCTACTGACTTGGAGAAGATCAATCTCATGAAAGAGCATATCGATCTCCTTAAGGTTCTGTATTGGAGAAGATCGTTCTCATGGTTGGGATCAGATCGATCTCATTATGTTGGAAACATCGGTTTCGAGAGGAAAAAGTGCAAGGTAGATCGATCTCATTGGAGAGCAGATCAATCTCATAGAGACAATTTTATAAATACTGGACTTCTGCACTTCAGTTTCACAAGAGAAACTATTCCATTCAAGAACCAAACCTAGACCTAACATTTCTAAGCTAGGAAACTTTAGTTTGTGATCAGCTTTAAGTGAGGTATAAGTGAGCAAAGTTGTTCTTGGAAAAGAGTAGAGCAATATACTTGGAAACAAGAGATTGAAATCAAGAGTTGAAGGAGCAAGAAGGATTTTACCATTTTGGTGAAAAAGGAAGGAAAGTTCAACTAGGTAAGATTCAATACACCACTTTGATATATGTTAAACTGGGTGTATTGATGAGTTGATTGGTATATATATAACTTGTTGGAAATGAAAGGGTAATGGAAAATCACCATAACCTAGATATTAGTGAGAAATTGAGAAAATGATAAGGAATTTGAGTAAACATGAGTTTAATGGTGGAATATGCATGTATGGAAGATTATAAGGTAATCTTATGAAATGCATATATTGGAAACAAGGAGTAATAAATATAGTTATGTGAAAAGTGTGGTTTTAGACTATATTTAGATAAAGTGATGAAAATTATGTGTTTAATTGAGATTTGGCAATGAAATGAGTATATAGCGATATACTAACGCTAATGATTATAACGGCTTCAGAAGATTACATTGGAAACTGGCTGGATTGCAAGAGTGAGCAGAAACGAGGAAGAGAGGTCACTTGATGTGATCCGAGGTCAGGGAATTGCGTGAGTAGCTAGAGATGGCTACACATATTTAAATAGCATTTCGATATTATATGCTATATGAATGCCCATGAATAGGCCAAATGTGTGTGATAGAGATTAATGAGATTAAGCGAGAATTTATCCAAAAATAGGATAAAAAGCATGAAAGCATGTTGTGAACCAAAATGCATGAGCTGCATGATAGAATGACTAATGTTTTCATGTATATATGAAAACAACACATTTGAGTGCTTATTTGATCTCCTTGTATGAAATGTGATTTGAATAGCCATCTATTCAGTTTCTGTGTGAAAACCATAAGTGCTAGAGACTACTCACACTATATTTTGAGATATGCATCATAAAGTACATAAGTATATACTCGTACTTGATTTTGAATGCGATTTTATGCATGTGAGAGTACTAGGAGAATTACTCTTACTCAGTTTTGTGAGTGATGCATTATAGAGTATTGGGAGCCTTGCTCATACTCAGTTTTACATGATAGAGTACTAGGAGCATTGCTCGTACTCGACTTTTCATGATTTATACATGACATAGTATTGGACCGATAGCTCATACTTGATTTAAAATGAGAATTATGCATTCACCTAGTGCTAGAGGTTACTCGCACTAGTGTTTGATATTTTGAGAATGCATACACAGTGTTTAAGAGGTGGAGTGTTGATTGTGAGTCACACTCAAGACGCGCAGTGTAGTTTTTATGTGATATATAATACATGTTTAAGAGAAAAATCGTGACAATTTTCTCGTGTAGACTGAGTGTCACACTGTGAGATATTCGCATGTGGATTTAGAGACGTGGCATTTATTCCATAGTGTGAGGGATAAGACTTATGGCAAGCACCCCGACTATGATGTATTTCTATGGTGTGAGGACTAAGACCTATGGTAGGCATCCCAACCATGAGGAGAGGGTCCACGAGTGTACGTTGTACCGTGCGAGTGGCATGGAGTACATTGTACCGTGTGTTGTGTGGAGTTGTGGAGTTGATGAGTATATAACTGACAGTTGTGATGGACTAAACCCCCTACCGTTGCAGTAGTGATAACCCGCACACCGAGATCTGTGTTACCTGGGATTTCACCTTTATAGGATATGGCCATAGTCCAAGAGAGTATTGCATTTAGCCACTGAGTCTCGCATGATATATCACTTGTTTTCATGATATGGTTAGACTTAAGAGAGATAGGTCAGAAAAGTGGTTTGTGTTGTGTTGTGAACTACCATATTTACTATGATTTATGTGTAAATGGCAATGATTTCTATAAAGGCATTCTGAAATTATAAATAAGCATTGTTTGGCATGAATGCCTACATTTGATAACTCAGCATAATTTTAAGTACATGAGATTTATTTTTTACTATTATTATATCATTTTTGATTCATGCTTTTGAGATGAGAGAAGGAAAGGCAAAGCATTATTTTCAGTAGATAGTGTGGACGTCTACATGCTTGCCTGATTTTCTTACTGAGCTGTGAGCTCACCGCCTTATTATTTCCCTTTTTTCAGAGCATCCACAATAGGTGGACACGACTGGAGATTTGTAGACCCTGATATCCACTGCACATCCATTTTGATTGAGGTGTACACACTTGACGTTTTGTACTGAACATTGTATAAGCACAACTATGTAAATTAAAGTACATCGGGATCTATATGTACAGATAATTGTATTAAAGTACAAGAGTTTGTATTACATTAAAAAATATTTAAATCTATTATGTTATGAATGAGTGTGAAAAGGGTGACTAATATCGAATCACAGCCCAACAGTTGGTGAAGAGAAAGGTAAGTGAAAAGCGAAAAATTAATAGTGGTTTTTGGTAAGTCACGGAATGAAGTCTTGACAGGAATGGTATCAGAGCAGTGTTGGTCTGATGTGAATCAATATTTGTTCTGTTACAATTGTGTATACAAGATGGATATCATACTAATAAATGGTTGTAAATGCAGGGATTTAGCCATTATGGTTAATACTCGCCGTGGTAGAGGGATGAGAGATAGGGCTGGAGGCCGTAGAGGTAGGTCGGAGACCCGAGATGAGACTACTGATCAGACTGAGGTATTAGAGACTACTGAGGCACATTTCACGAGGATTAAATGTAGCCTAGAGATGATAGTAGAGTTACTGGCACAAATTAGGCCAAATAGACAGGGACAGGATGCAGAGACTGCGAGACGATATGCAGTTGCACCTGACACGCCTGTACATCCTGCACCTGAGATGCCACAGGCTGTAGATACTCCTACACCCCCACCAATTCAGGATATTAGTGGATTGGGATATGGGTGTGATTTGGATAGATTGCGACAATTCTAAAAGCTTGGACCTTCATCTTTTAGAGGGGTCAAGGACCCAGTTGCTGTTAAGGAGTGGATTGGAGAGATGGAGAAGTTGTACGGATTCTTTGAGTGTACGACTTTAGAGAGGGTCGCATTTGTTGCGTTCTTACTGAAGGGAATGATAGAGCATTGATGGAAGTCCACCAGGCCTATATTGAGAACCCGACATCCTGAGATTAGTTGGGAGATAGTTTTGGATGCCTTCAGGAGGCAGTTTACTCCAGATACAGCATAGCGGAGGCCGCAGGCCAAATTTTTGGGGTTGAGTCAGGGAAGTCTCTCAGTGGATGAGTACGAGACTAGATTTTTAGCCCTAGGAAGGTATGACCCTGATACCATATACAGCGAGACCAAAAGGTCCGCAGATTTATAGATGGATTGAGACCGGTGCTACTGTCTAGATTGGTACCATTGGATATTGGTACATATGATGAGGTAGTGCGCAGTGCGCAATTATGTGAGCAGGACTATGAGAGGAATGCCTCTGAGTTTAAAAAGATTAGTCGGAGCAGAGAGAAAGATAGGAAAAGGCCAGTTAGAGACAGAGATTTAAGTTATCGATGAGGGAAGAGACTTTTCAGTAAGAGACCACAGATAGAGGAGGTACGAGAGAGACCAGTTAGACCTCCTACATACCCGGCTATAGCTCTGACGAAGGGCATTACGATTGGAGGATCGAGGCCTACTACTGATCAGTACAGTAGATGTGGTAGATACCATGGTGGTAGACCTTATCCAATGAGTCCTGTTATGTGTTTTTGATGTGAGAAACCAGGGCATATTGCTAGAGTTTGCCCAAAGATGGTGGAGATTGCCCTACAGAAGGGTGGAGATCTTGAGAGAGCTCCAGCTGATACGTCTACTCCGAGACGGAGAGCGACAGCAGAAGAGAAAGGGAAGCAAGTTATGGGACGAGGGCAAGTGCATGCCTTAGACCAGGGGACAGCAGATGCTTCATCGAATATGATCAGAGTTAACATCCTGATTTATGATTTAGAAGCACATGTATTGATGGATCTTGGTACCATGCATTCATTTGTATCACCTTCATTTACATGTAAGATAGAGAAGCATGTAGAGCGTACACTTTTCGGTATGATGATGTTGATTAGTACGCCTATGGATAATAGTCAACTAGTGGAGTATGTGTTGAATGATTGTAAGCTTAAAGTAGAGGAAAAAACATAACAGCCAATCTAATACTGTTACGCATGAGTGATTATGATGTAATCCTATGAATGGATTGATTATCTGCAAACCATGCTATTTTAGATTGCTATACTAAGACAATTATGTTTTCTAACCCTACGAAATATGTTGTAAAGCTTGATGAAAAGAAATAAAAGTGGTAGTTATGATTTGTGATTTATAAAGTACTATGCTGACTGAGAGATTAATATGTTGAAGGTTTCATTGCGTACGTGGTTGATACGGATAAGGTATATCCGGAGTTGGCAAACATTCCTATGGTTAGTGAATTCCCAGATGTCTTTTCGGATGAACTGCCAGGGTTACCACTAGACAGAGAGATGGAGTTCTTTATAGACTTGGTGCCTGGTACTGAACCTATATCGAAACCACCGTATCGCATGGCTTTAGTTGAGCTAGAGGAGCTCAAGAAACAATTACAGGAGCTATTGGACAGGGGTTTCATTAGACCGAGTGTTTCATCTTGGGGAGCATCGGTTTTATTCGTGAGGAAGAAGGATGGGGGCCTCTGATTGAGTATAGACTACCGATTGTTAAATAAGGCAACCATCAAGAATAGATATCCCCTTCCACGTATTGATGATTTGTTGGATCAGCTCCGGGGAGCGCAGGTCTTTTCTGAGATTGATCTGAGGTCTGGGTATCATCAGTTGAGAGTTCAGAGTATAGATGTGCCCAAGACAGCATTTAGGACCTGATATGGCCATTATAAGTTCTTGGTATGCCATTCGGATTAACGAATGCTCCCGTAGCTTTCATGACTTTGATAAATGATGTATTCAAGCCATATTTGGATCAGTTTGTATCGTCTTCATTGATGACATTTTGGTATACTCGAAATTCGAGGAGTTTAAGAGACACCTCAGAATAGTATTGCAAACGTTACGAGAGCAGGAGTTGTATGCTAAACTCAGCAAGTGTGACTTTTGATTATCACAGATCTCATTTTTGGGACATGTAGTGTCAAAGGATGGTGTATCAGTGGATCCATCCAAGATTGAGGCTGTATTTCAGTGGGAACAGTCGAGGACAGTCACCGAGATCAGGAGTTTCTTAGGTTTAGTAGGATATTATCGGAGATTCGTAGAAGGATTTTTGAAGTTAACTGCTCCGTTGACACGCCTCACTAGGAAGGGTGTAGCTTTTGTATGGCATGAAGATTGTGAGAAGAGTTTTTAGGAGTTGAAGAGTCGATTGACAACCGCTTCAATTCTCACTATCCCTACCAGCTCAGGAGGATTTGCAGTATATACTGATGTTTCGCATCAGGGACTAGGTTGTGTATTGATGCAGGATGGGAAGGTAATTGCTTATGGATCCAGGCAGTTGAAGGATCATAAGAAGAACTATTCGACCCACGATTTGGAGTTAGCAACAGTAGTGTTTGCGTTGAAGGTGTGGCGCCACAACTTGTATGGAGAGAAATTTTAGATCTTTACCGACCACAAGAGCCTTAAGTATGTATTCTCACAGAAGGAACTGAACATGAGACAGAGAAGATGGCTAGAGCTTCTGAAGGACTATGATTGTGAGATACTTTATCATCCGGGTAAGGTTAATGTTTTAACTGATGCTTTGAGCAGAAAGATCCTATGGATGGTATCATATATGATGGTCAGGGAACATGAGTTGCTAGAGCAGTTTTCTAGCCTCAGTTTGGGAGTTGTGCCTTCTGACATGAATACAGACTATGTGATTGCTAGTCTATGCTTGGAGCTGGATCTGTTGGAGATGATCAGAGTGGCTCAACAGACTGATCCATATTGTATTAACATGAGAGGTCAGATACAGAAGGGCACAATGACTGACTTTGAGATAAGTTCAGATGGACTCCTAAGGTTCAAAGGCAGATTGTGTGTTCCCGATGACCCAGAGCTCAGGAGATTGATATTGTCGAAAGCTCATTTGTCGAGGTACACATTACATCCGAGGAGTAACAAGATGTAACGCCCTGAAAGCGCGAAAAATAGGGCAAATTTAAAACTTTTTACTCATCAAATCACAATTAAGGATGTATTCCTGTGCAATGTCATACATCATCATACTTATCATGCCTAAGGATCTCATCATAAATTAGTATATATCATATCATATACATTACTCAATTCCGAGTTAATTAATCCTAATACATCCCATACATCATTGTACAACAAGTGTCTGTAAATATAACTCTAGTCTGGATACATGAATGTCAAATATATACCTCAATACAGAAAATACGGCCTAGAGCTCAAGTCCTCCACTAGCCTCCAATCTGTACGCTGCAGGGAACTCACTTCACTTGAAGAAATCTAAAGGGGGAAGAAAACAGGGTGAGCTTCTAAATCGCTTAGTAAGGGGGGGTAAGGGAACTCAATTATATAAACCATATAATACATCATAAATATGTATTTGTATATGAAACTCAGTATACTCATTTGAAATCGTAGCATGAAAATTCTCAAAACATCATCATCTCATAGCTCATAAATCATGTGAAAACATGAAGGTAAAAGGGCTCAATATAGAGCATTCACAAGCATGTGTAAATATATGCGATAATGGCTTTTCTCAAAATATGTGATAAAATCACCTCAGTAAATAGCACGTGACAAAGTCACAAAACATAACTCATGTGTAAAACGAGACTAGGCAATAAAACTCATATAAAACTCGTCATGGCACAACAAATATATATAATCTCCTCTAGGTACGCATCCCAGGCATCCTCATAAGAAGGAACGTCGATAATATAGTCGTATGCATGGTATATTGGACTTATATGTTACCAGAACAAGGCCCGGCCTTACATACTACCAGAGCAATGCCTCGCCTCATGCACACTATCACGTGGTCCCTGGGTCGGTTCCCAGGCGGCCCACTATATCGGTCTTACATGCTACCAAAGCAAGGCCTCCCAATGCTACCAAAGCAGAGGAATAATTGGACTTACATGTTACCAGAATAGGGCCCGGGCTTACATCCTACCAAAGCAAAGCCACCCAGCATTACCAGAACGGGGGTCATCTCACGTTACCAAAACGGAGGCATCTCTCGTTACCAAAACGGAGGAATATCAGACTTACATGTTACCATAACAAGGCCTGTGGTCCTTGGGTCGATTCCTAGGCATCCTACTATATCGATCTTACATGCTATCAAGCAAGGCCCGATGTGTGTTCAACATGACACGCCTAAGTCTCAATCATTAGCCATTATCATATAAAACGTTTTGCCTTCACGTAGAACTCATAATGGTTTTCTCTCATAAAACTCATTTAAAACATTCATGTACTCAACATAAAACTTATTAAAATCGAGTTTCAACCGGCAAAACACGCACACATTTTCTCAAATCTCAATATTGCCTTAACGTAGAGCCCAAGTTACTTTTCATGCAAACTCAACGATTTATAAAGCGATTTTACACTTAGCTTATAAACTCAAAAAACAACAGGCCCCAACCGGCCATAAAAATCGTGTGCACTCATATCATGACACAACGCTAAACATGCTTGTATTCTCAAATCATGATTCATGCTACAAACATTTCAACAAAACACATACACAAATAGTTTAGTCTTCCCTTACCTCTTTGCACCTCTTATAGTGCAATCGTTCCCCCGTATCACGGACTAGCCTCGCATTCCACTCTTGAACTCCCGAGCTGTCTAAACAATGTTAAAAACATCAATAACCTAACTCAATCGCATTATTGAGCACACATTTGCTCATTTTCTCATTAACACCTCAATTAACTTAAATCTTCACAATTCTATCACAACTTACATTCTCACCCACTACATCTCAAAATTCTACATTTCTCATACTATTTTCCACACTAAATTCACCACATTGTCTCAATTCCAATTTATAGCCACAATTCCCAAAATTACCAAAATTGCATAAAAACATCTCTACTCCAACAAAATCATAGTTTCATCAATCCCTAATCATTTCCCAACTATTTCACAACAATGCCCATGCTCACAATCACCAGAGATTACTTCAAAATCAAGGATTGAAGTTTAGAGATTACCCAAACTTGTGGAGCGCTCAATTCACACCTCGATTCGATTCGTCTTTCGATTTCCAAGTATGTTATTCTCCTTTGGGTGAGCAACAACTTTCCGTCTTACTGCAACTCTTGATTCGGACGAAAATGGGCGATTTAGAGGAGAGAGAAAGTTAGGGCTCGGCTGAAATGGAGGTTTAAATGAGAGAGAAAAGATGAAATGCAGGAAAACACATGGGTTCTTTTATAGACGGAGGGTAGGAGATCGATCTGGCTCTTGATGAGATCGATCTGCATTTGAATTTGGGGACGATTTGGGGTAATTTTATGCCTAGGAGATCGATCTGTCGTGAGGTAAGATCGATCTCTTAATGGCTTCAAGAGATCGATTTGCTCCATTTATGAGATCGATCTCTAGTTTACAGAATGCTTCATGAGATCGATCTGCTCCTTGAGGAGATCGATCTTCTCCCAAACAAAAACATTTTGAGATCGATTCTTTCCTCATGAGATCGATCTCTTCAATATAGAATCATAAGGAGATCGATCCTCTTCCATTGGAGATCGATCTGTTCACTTAAATTCCTCCTTTCTTGTCATTTTTAGCCCACCAGATCGATCTTTCTTCCCTAAGATCGATCTGACCTCATAGTTTCCCACTTTGGTTAAGCACTTACACATAAATCTCCAAATATAATTTTCACAATTCACTACTTTGATTATTTCTCATTCATTACTTATACATTTCACTCAGCTCAGTAACTTACACTTCAAGTTCATATTACATAATTAAAATATGTCTAAAATTCTCAAATCTCACATCCTCCCCACCTTAAAAAGAATTTGGTCCTCCAAATTCAACTCAACTCGTCAAATAGATGGGGGTATTTCTCCTTCATGAGACTTTCCAATTCCCATGTTGCCTCTTCCATTGAGTGATGTTTCCATAAAACTTTCACTAATGGGATGCTCTTGGTTCTAAGTACCTTCTCTTTTCTATTGAGAATCCGGACGAGTTCTTCAGTGTAGCTCATGTCCTCTTGTATGTCCATCTCGTCATACTCTATGATATGAGAAGGGTCCGGGTGGTACTTCTTCAACATAGACACATGAAAGACGTTGTGTATTTTGGACATCTGTGGGGGTAATGCCAATCTGTAGGCTACCTCTCCCACTCTCTCAAGGATCTCAAATGGTCCTATGTATCGGGGACTAAATTTCCCTTTCCTTCTAAATCTCATGATACCCTTACTCGGTGATATCTTCAGAAATACTGCATCACCAATATTAAACTCAAGTGGCCGTCTACGCACATCCGCATAGCTTTTCTGTCTACTCTGTACAACCCGTAACCTCTCACATATGAGTTTCACACTCTATACAGCTTGCTCAACAAGCTCGAGAGCATTTATCTTTCTGTCACCGACTTCTTCCCAAGCTACAGGGGATCTACACCTCCTACCATATAGAGCCTCAAAAGGTATCATTCCAATACTCGCATGATAGCTGTTATTGTACGCAAACTCTGCTAGGGGCAGGTGATCATCCCATGATCCCTTAAAATCCATCATACACGCCCTCAACATATCCTCCAGGGTCTGAATAGTCATCTCTAACTGACCATCTGTCTGAGGATGATAGGCGGTACTAAAGCTCAATCGAGATCCCATGGACTCCTGAAACTAGGTCCAAAATCTGGAAGTAAATCGGGAATCTCTGTCAGAAGTAATACTCACTGGAGCCCCATGTAATCTAGCTACCTCGCTGACATACAACTCAGCTAAGGCATCCACAGTATCTGTGCTCTTGATGGCAAGGAAGTGGGCACTCTTGGTCAGTCTATCCACTATGACCCATATCGCATCACGACCTCTCCGGGTCCTCGGTAAACCCATAATAAAGTCCATGGTGACATGCTCCCATTTCCATGTAGGTACAGGTAAAGGCTATAGTAATCTTCCGGGCTTTAGATGCTCAGCTTTCACTTGCTGGCGTACTAAACATCTGGCCACATAATCTGCCACGTCTCGCTTCATACCACTCCACCAGTACACCTTTCTCAAGTCTCAGTACATCTTAGTGCTCCCGGGGTGCATGGTGTATCGCGAGCAGTGAGATTCTCTCAGTATCTGTCTCTTCAGGTATCATCGTCCGGTACATAAATCCATCCTCTGAACCTCAACAATCCATCCTCACTGATTGTGAGATCCGACTGCGAAGTCTGCTCAGCTTGGCTAACCATATCTATCAACCTCTGCTCACTGTGCTGCCCAGTTCTAATCTGATCCATGATCTTCGGTTCTATTCGCATGCTAGCCAAAAATCCAATCGCTACCTCTTTAACTCTAATCCGAAGTTTGGCAAACTGCTCCAGTAAATCCCACTCCCTGATCATCATAGCAGATATCATACTCTTTTTGCTTAAGGCATCAGCAACTACGTTCACCTTACCCGGATGGTACAAAATCTTGCAGTCATAATCCTTAAGGAGTTCCATCCATCTCCTTTGTCTCATATTTAACTCTTTCTAATCAAAGAGATACCTCAAACTCTTGTGATCAGTGAAGATCTGGAATCTTTTCCCGTATAAGTAGTGTCGCCAGATCTTTAAGGCAAATACCACAGTGGCTAACTCCGAATCATGCGTGGGGTAATTCTGCTCATGGTCTTTCAACTGTCACGATCCTTATACGACCACTCTTCCGTGCTGCATAAGCACACACCTCAATCCTTGATGGGATGTATCACTATATACAGAAAATTCTCCTGGTCCCTCAGGAATAGTCAACACAGGTGCCGCTATCAATCTCCTCTTTAACTCCTGAAAATTGAGCTCACACTGATCAATCCATATGAACGGAGTCTCCTTGAGCGTGAGCTTAGTTAAAGGAGCAGCAATCCTAGAAAATCCTTCCACAAATCTTCTGTAAGAGCCTACCAAACCAAGGAAGCTTCGTACTTCTGTAACTGTTCTCGGTCTTTCCTAATTAAGCACAGCTTCTACCTTACTTGGATCCACTGATACTCCTTCCTCTAAGACTATATGACCAAGGAAAGCTATCTGATCCAGCCAAAACTCACACTTACTAAGCTTTCCATATAATTGCTTATCTCAGAGTATCTGAAGTATTAACCATAAATGTTGTGCATGTTCCTCGTAAGATCGAGAGTATACCAGGATATCATCAATAAAGACTATCACAAATTTATCTAGATAGTCTCTGAACACCTCGTTCATTAATCTCATAAATGCTGCAGGGGCGTTCGTCAATCCAAAGGACATCACTAGAAATTCATAATGGCCATACCTTATCCTGAAGGCCGTCTTCAGAATATCTTCTTCCTTAATCCTCAATTGGTGATAGCCCAATCTCAAATCAATCTTAGAAAAGACTGAGGCCCCTCTCGGCTGATCAAGTATATCATCAATTCTCGGCAATGGATATTTATTCTTCACCGTGGCTTTATTTAATAATCGGTAGTCTACGCATAATCTGAGACCACCATCCTTCTTCTTAACAAATAAGACTGGTGCTCCCCACGATGAAACATTGGGTCTAATAAACCCTTGATCCAATAACTCCTGTAGTTGTTTCTTCAATTCCTCAAGTTCCACTAGTGCCATCCTGTATGGAGGTCTAGAGATTGGCTGAGTATCCGGTACCAAATCAATGGTAAACTCCAGCTCTCTTTTTGGTGGTAAACCTGGCAACTCATCTAGAAAAACATCCAAAAATTTGCACACCACAGGTATATCCTCCATCCTCGGATGTTCCCGCTCATCATCTGAGATGAGTGTTTCGTAACCTTCACATGAACAATCATATTTAATACTCTCAAGAATAATATTAAAATTTCAAATTACTTGCTAGAATTTCGCATATTCATTTCCTCAATATCTCAACCGTACACTGTAAGGTTCAGATAGGGAGAAAGTTACAATCTTAATGTAGCAGTCTAAACTCACTCGATTGGTTGCTAGCCAATCCATTCCCAAAATCACATCAAACTCATGTATATTTAACATTATTAGATCTGCTAACATTACTCTATCTCCCACCTTTATTTCACATCCTCTACAGATTAACTTAGTTCTCTGGGATTCACGCATAGGGGTATTTACATGTAGTATATACTCTAGAGGTTCAAACTTCAAATTTAATCTACATGCAAAATACTCAGAAATAAACTAATGCGTGGATCCTGGATCAATCAACACATGAGCCTTATGATTACAGACAGAGAGTGTACCTCTTATAGTTTCTACAGAAGTGTCCGTAGTTGCCTTATCGAGGGCAAACACACGTCCCTGTGTAACAGGCTTCTTCCCTTTCTCTGCAGCAGTGGTCCGTCTCTGAGGATTCACTCTTTGAGGCTGCTGTCTAGTAGGCTCCAGAGCATGTGGTATCTAAGGTTGAGGACAGTCCTTCACTCTGTGACCCATGTCACCACATTTAAAACATCTACGGATCGACTCAGTACAACTTCCCTTATGCGATCGGCCACAGTCTCTACAAACCTTTATCTTAGGCCTGACATATCGAGGGGTCTCCTTGATAATAGGATAAGCTCTGGGTCTCTCCGATCTGCCCTTCTGTACCTCAATCCTTCCTCTCCTGAAGGAACCTCTCCGAACATCTGCCTGGGACATCGCTGGCCTCTTGCCCTTATCCCTAGTCATTGCTCCGAACTGACTATAGGATTGTACAATTTCAATTGCCCTCTCAATCTCTTGTGGTCGTCTCAGAGCATCTCTAAACTCAGTAATACACAACCCAATCAATCAATCTCTGATGATAGACTTCAATCCATACACAAATCTCTTAGTATAGAGCTCTTCATTCTTGAAGGTTTCTGGATCATATCTTAGCAGAGCGGTAAATTGGCTCTCATAATCATCCACAGACATGTCGCCCTATACCAAACTCAAAAACTATGCTTGCCTCCTTCTCTGGACAGCTCGTGGTACATATTGGGCTTTGAAAGCTACCTGAAACTCTTCCCAACCAATCACATCTCGGTGGGACATCAAAATACCCTAGGTAGTACCCCACCAATCTCGAGCTCTCCCTTTTAACATATAGGCACTCATACTAACTCTCTCAGCATCGGTGTACCCCAGATAGTCAAATATAACTCTCAACTCCATCAGCCACTCCTCAGCCTCTGTAGGATCCTTCTTTCCCCTAAATGCGGGTGGATTCATTTTCAAAAAGTCCTTCAGTCGGACCATACTCCTGTCATCAGGCTGAGTGACGGGAGGCACTGGGTCCATCTGTACTGGGGGTACGGGAGGTCCTTGTGGTGGTGTAGGAGTAGTACCCGAGGCATTAACTCCAAAATGTTGCATGAATAGCGCTGCCATTTACTTAAATCCTTACCTCACATCGGTCTCAATCCGATTAAATTGAGAGTTAGGACTCTCTGGTTGTAGGCAGGAGGTGAAGGGGACTCTGCCTGCCTCCTCGAACGACCTCGTCGTTCACTCATTCTCTATCTCAACTCGTCTCCTGCGCATACATACCAAAATCGATTGAAATCTCAATCTTCAATTTCAATTCATGACCAGACAATTACAGACACTTGGGATGTATTCAAATTCACTAACCGACACCGACAGTACCAGACACCCTAAGCTCTGATACTAAGAAAACTCTGTGACGCCCCGAAAGCGTAGAAAATATGGTAAATTTAAAACTTTTTACTCATCAAATCACAATTAAGGGTGCATTCCTGTGCAGTGTCATACATCATCATACTTATCATGCCTTAGGATCTCATCATAAATTAATATATATCATATCATATACATTACTCAATTTCGAGTAAATTAATCCTAATACATCTCATACATCATTGTACAACAAGTGTCTATAAATATAACTCTAGTCTGGATACATGAATGTCAAATATATACCTCAATACAGAAAATACGGCCTAGAGCTCAAGTCCTCCACTAGCCTCTAATTGTACGTCACAGGGAACTCACTTCACTTAAAGAAATTTGGAGGGGGAAGAAAACAGGGTGAGCTTCAAAATCACTCAGTAAGGGGGTAAGGGAACTCCGTTATATAAATCATATCACACATCACAAATATGTATTTGTATATGAAATTCAGTATACTCATTTGAAATCGTAGCATGAAAATTCTCAAAACATCATCATCTCATAGCTCATAAATCATGTGAAAACATGAAGGTACAAAGGCTCAATATAGAGCATTCACAAGCATGTGTAAATATCTGCGATAATGGCTTTTCTCAAAATATGTGATAAAATCACCTCAGTAAATAGCACGTGACAAAGTCACAAAACACAACTCATGTGTAAAACGAGACTAGGCAATAAACTCATATAAAACTCGTCATGGCACATCAAATATATATAATATCCTCTGGGTGCGCATCCCAGGCATCATCATAAGAGGGAAGGTCGACAATATGGTCGTATGCATGGTATATTGGACTTATATGTTATCAAAAAAAGGCCCAGCCTTACATGCTACCAAAGCAATGCCTCACCGCATGCACACTATCACGTGGTCCCTGGGTCGGTTCCCAGGTGGCCCACTATATCGGTCTTACATGCTACCAAAGCAAAGCCTCCCAACGCTACCAAAGCGGAGGAATAATTGGACTTACATGTTATCAGAACAAGGCCCGGGCTTACATGCTACCAAAGCAAAGCCACCCAGCGTTACCAGAACGAGGGTTATCTCACGTTACCAAAACGGAGGCATCTCTCGTTACCAGAACGGAGGAATATCGGACTTACATGTTACCAGAATAAGGCCTATGGTCCTTGGGTCGGTTCCTAGGCATCCCACTATATCGGTCTTACATGCTATCAAGCAAGGCCCGATGTGTGTTCAACATGACACGCTTAAGTCTCAATCATTAGCCATTATCATATAAAACGTTTTGCCTTCACGTAGAACTCACAATGGTTTTCTCTCATAAAACTCATTTAAAACATTCATGTACTCAACACAAAACATATTAAAACCGAGTTCCAACCGGTAAAACACGCACACATTTTCTCAAATCTTAATATTGCCTTAACGTAGAGCCCAAGTTACTTTTCACGCAAACTCAACGGTTTATAAAGCGATTTTACACTTAGCTTATAAACTCATAAAACAATGGGCCCCAATCGGCCATAAAAACCATGTGCACTCATATCACGACACAACGCTAAACATGCTTGTATTCTCAAATCATAATTCATGCTACAAACATTTCAACAAAACACATACAAAAATAGTTTAGTTTTCCCTTACCTCTTTGCACCTCGTTAGTGCAATCGTTTCCCCATATCACGGACTAGCCTCGTATTCCACTCTGGAACTCCCGAGCTATCCAAACGATGTTAAAAACATCAATAACCTAACTCAATTGCATTATTGAGCACACATTTGCTCATTTTCTCATTAACACCTCAATTAACTTAAATCTTCACAATTCTATCACAACTCACATTCTCACCCACTACATCTCAAAATTCTACATTTCTCATACTATTTTCCACACTAAATTCACCACATTGTCTCAATTCCAATTTATAGCCACAATTCTCAAAATTACCATAATTGCATAAAAACATCTCTACTCCAATAAAATCATAGTTTCATCAATCCTTAATCATTTTCCAACTATTTCACCACAATGCCCATGCTCACAATCACCAGAGATTACTTCAAAATCAAGGATTGAAGTTTAGAGATTACCCAAACTTGTGGAGCGCTCAATTCACACCTCGATTCGATTCGTCTTTCAATTTCCAAATATGTTATTCTCCTTTGGGTGAGTAACAACTTTCCTTCTTGCTGCAACTTTTGATTCGGACGAAAATAGGCGATTTAGAGGAGAGAGAAAGTTAGGGTTCGGTTGAAATGGAGGTTTAAAAGAGAGAGAAAAGATGAAATACAGGAAAACACAGGGGTTCTTTTATAGACGGAGGGCAGGAGATTGATCTGACTCTTGATAAGATCGATCTGCATTTGAATTTGAGGACAATTTTGGGTAATTTTATGCCTAGAAGATCGATCTGTCGTGGGGTAAGATCGATCTCTTAATGGCTTCAGGAGATCGATCTGCTCCATTTAATAGATCGATCTCTAGTTTACAGAATGCTTCATGAGATCGATCTTCTTCCAAACAAAAACATTTTAAGATCGATTCCTTCCTCATGAGATCGATCTCTTCAATTCAGAATTATAAGGAGATCGATCCTCTTCCATTGGAGATCGATCTGTTCACTTAAATTCCTCCTTCCTTGTCATTTTTAGCCCACCAGATCGATCTTTCTTCTCTAAGATCGATCTGACCTCATAGTTTCCCACTTTGGTTAAGCACTTACACATAAATCTCCAAATATAATTTCCACAATTCACTACTTTGATTATTTCTCATTCATTACTTATACATTTCACTCAGCTCAATAACTTACACTTCAAGTTCATATTACATAATTAAAATATGTCTAAACTTCTCATATCTCACACAAGATGTACCAGCATCTCCAGAAGGTGTACTGGTGGTCAGGTCTAAAGAAAGATGTTACGAATTTTATGACAAAATGTATTGTATGTCAGCAAGTGAAGGTAGAACATCAGAAACCTGCAGGGTTATTGCAACCTCTACCTATACCAACATGGAAATATGAGCATATCACCATGAATTTTGTGATGGGTTTACCGAGGACCCGAAGGAATCACGATGCTATATGGGTGATAGTTGATAGACTGACGAAGTCAGCCCACTTTCTAGCTATGAGAGCTACTGATACTCTGAGTTCATTAGCAAAGTTGTATGTACGTGAGGTAGTGAGGTTACATGGTATTCTAGTGAGCATTATTTTCGATAAGGATTTCCACTACACTTCCCACTTTTGGGAACATTTTCAGGAAGCCATGGGAACCCAGTTGAGTTTGAGCACCGCTTTCCATCCTCAGACAGATAGGCAGTCAGAGAGGACCATATAGACTCTGAAGGATATGTTGAGAGCACGTATGCTGGATTTTAGAGGCTCTTGGGATGATCATTTGCCACTAGCCGAATTCGTCTACAACAACAGTTATCATGCGAGTATCGGGATGGTACCATACGAGGCTTTGTATGGTCGAAGATGTCGTTCCCCTATCGGTTGGGAAGAAGTGGGTGACATAAAGATTTTTTCTCCTGATTTGGTTACCCAGGCCTCTGAGGATGTCCGATTGATTGTTGAGAGATTGAGGATAGCTCAAAGTAGACAAAAGAGTTATGCTGACAGGAGACATAGGCCACTTGAGTTTACTGTTTGTGAGTCCGTATTTCTGAAGGTTTCTCCTTCGAAGGGTATAGCGAGATTTAGGAAGAGAGGTAAATTGAGTCCTCGCTACATTGGACCCTTTGAGATACTGGATAGAGTGGGAGATAAGGCATATAGATTGGCATTGCCACCATATTTATCGGGAGTGCATAATGTCTTCCACGTATCGATTTTGAGGAAATATCATCCAGATCTAAGTCATGTGATTCGGTATGAGCCATTGGAGCTCAAAGATGATTTAACATATGTAGAGAGACTGAACCAAATTTTGGATAGAAAAGAGAAAGTCTTGAGAAATAAGACTATTGGGTTAGTGAAGATCCTCTAGCAGCATCACACTTCAGAAGAAGCTACTTGGGAGCTAGAGAGTTTGATGCGAGAGAAATACCCCCATTTGTTTGTAGAGTAACTTGGTTCTAATTTGGATGACCAAATTCTTTTAAGGTGGGGAGGATTGTAAGACCCTTAAATTCATATGTTTATACATGTACATGCTATGTGAAGAATAAATGATGTAAAGTCCATAAATTAAATGTACACACTCGTGATATGAGTTTGTGATGTACGTACAAATTTCGTTATGTATGAATAATAAGAAATGGACTTTTGTAGATGATGAATGTGAGTGGAATGGAAAATGAGTGGTGTGGTAAAATGGATGGAAGTATGCATAAGTTGCATAAATGATTATACTCCATTTGGTTATAAATTGTATACGTTTGGTTATACAATGAATGCACACAAGTTTCAATATATATAAGGTAGGAATGAATGTAATTTTCAAGCCTTAAAGGTGATTGGATGAGAAAATGACTATGGCAACAAAATAAATGAAGTTTGGTGTGTGTTTACTGCAGTAAAATCTGAAAAATATGAATGAGAGATCGATCTTATGGGATGAGAGATCGATCTGGAAGAGCCAATGCTCTTATTCGATACAATGGAACAGAGGTAGATCGATCTCCAAGGGAGCCAGATCGATCTGCTAAGCATTCTGTATTGAAGGAATTGATCTTAAACGGCCAGATCGATTTCCTTCAGCTACTGACTTGGAGAAGATCGATCTCCTTAAGGTTTTGTATTGGAGAAGATCGATCTCATGCTTGGGATCAGATCGATCTCATTATGTTGGAAATGTCAGTTTCGAGAAGAAAAAGTGCAGGGCAGATCGATCTCATTGGAGAGCAGATCGATCTCATAGAGATAATTCTATAAATACTAGACTTCTGCACTTCATTTTCACGAGATAAACTATTCCATTCAAGAACCAAACCTAGACCTAACATTTCTAAGCTAGGAAACTTCAGTTTGTGATCAATTTTGAGTGAGGTATAAGTGAGCAAAGTTGTTCTTGGCAAAGAGTAGAGCAATATACTTGGAAATAAGAGATTGAAATGAATAGTTGAAGGAGCAAGAAGGATTTTACCATTTTGGTGAAAAAGGAAGGAAAGTTCAACTAGGTTAGATTCAATACACCACTTTGATATATGTTAAACTATGTGTATTGATGAGTTGATTGGTATATATATAACTTATTGGAAATGAAAGGGTAATGGGAAATCACCATAACCTAGATATTGGTGAGAAATTGAGAAAATGATGAGGAATTTGAGTAAACATGAGTTTAATAGTGGAATATGCATGTATGAAAGATTATAAGGTAATCTTATGCAATGTATATATTGGAAACAAGGAGTAATAAATATAGTTATGTGAAAAGTGTGGTTTTAGATCATATTTAGATAAAGTGATGAAAATTATGTGTTTAATTGAGATTTGCCAAATGAAATGAGTATATAGCGATATACTAATGCCAATGATTATAACAACTTCAGAAGATTACATTAGAAGCTGACTGGACTGCAAGAGTGAGCAAAAACGAGGAAGAGAGGTCACTTGACGTGATCCGAGGTAAGGGAATTGTGTGAGTAGCTAGAGATGACTACATGTATTTAAATAGCATTTCGATATTATATGCTATATGAATGCCCATGAATAGGCCAAATGTGTGTGATAGAGATTAATGAGATTAAGCGAGAATTTATCCAAAAATAGGATAAAAACCTGAGAAGCATGTTGTGAACCAAAATGCATGAGCTGCATGATAGAATGGCTAATGTTTTCATGTTTATGCAAAAACAACACATTTGAGTGCTTATTTGATCTCCTTGTGTGAAATGTGATTTGAATAGCCATCTATTCGGTTTTTGTGTGAAAACCATAAGTGCTAGAGACGACTCGCACTATATTTTGAGATATGCATCATAAAGTACTTGAGTATATACTCGTACTTTATTTTGAATGCGATTTTATGCATGTGAGAGTACTGGGAGCATTGCTCGTACTCAACTTTTCATGATTTATATATTACATAGTATTGGAGCGATAGCTTATACTTAATTTAAAATGAGAATTATGCATTGACCTAGTGCTAGAGGTTACTCGCACTAGTGTTTGATATTTTGAGAATGCATACATATTGTTTAAGAGGTGGAGTGTTGATTGTGAGTTACACTCAAGACGCGCATTGTAGTTTTTATATTATATATAATACATGTTAAAGAGAAAAACCGTGATGATTTCGTCGTGTAGACTGAGTGTCACATTGTGAGATGTTCGCAAGTGAATTTAGAGACGTGGCATTTATTCCATAGTGTGCGGGCTAAGACTTATGGCAAGCACCCCAACTATGATGTATTTTCATGGTGTGAGGACTAAGACCTATGGCAGGCATCCCGACCATAAGGAGGGGGTCCACGAGTGTACGTTGTACCATGCGAGTGGCATGGAGTACACTGTACCGTGTGTTGTGTAGAGTTATGGAGTTGAGGAGTATATAGCTGGCGGTTGTGATGGACTGACCCCCCTCCCGTTGCAGTAGTGATAACCCGCACACCGAGATCTGTGTTGCCTGGGATTTCACCATTATAGAAAATGGCCATAGTCTAGGAGAGTATTGCATTTAGCTATTGAGTCTCGCATGATATATCACTTGTTTTCATAATACGGTTAGACCTGAGAGAGATAGGTCGAAAAATCGGTTTGTGTTGTGTTGTGAACTGCCATATTTACTGTGATTTATGTGGAAATGGCAATGATTTCTATAAAGGCATTTCGAAATTATAAATATGCACTGTTTTGCATGAATGCCTACATTTGATAACTCAGCATGATTTTAAGTACATGAGATTTATTTTGTACTATTATTATATCATCTTTGATTCATGCTTTTGAGATGAGAGAAGGAAAGGCAAAATATTATTTTCAGTAAATAGTGTGGACGTCTACTTGCTTACCTGATTTCCTTACTAAGTTGTGAGCTCACCCCCTTATTATTCCTCTCTTTTCAGAGCATCCACAGTAGGTGGACACGACTGGAGATTTGTAGACCTTGATATCTGCTGCACATCCATTTGGATTGAGGTATACACACTTGACATTTTGTACTGAACATTGTATAAGCACAGCTATGTAAATTAAAGTACGGTCGGGATGTATATGTTCAGATAATTCTATTAAAGTACAAGAGTTTGTATTATATTAAAGAATATTGAAATCTATTTATGTTATGAATGAGTGTGAAAAGGGTGACTAATATCGAATCACAGCCCAGCAGTTGGTGAAGAGAAAGGTAAGTGAAAAGCGAAAAATTAGTAGTGATTTTTGGTAAGTCACAGAATGAGGTCGTGACAGTGTCTCTGTTGATAAATCTAGCAGGTTGAGGGAAATAAATCTCATCACTCAGTTTACTTGAAAAAAAGGCATTGTTTACATTTAATTGCCTCATAAGCTAGTTATTATGATGAGCAATGCAATGAATAGTTCTTATGGTAGTATGTTTTGTAACAAGACTGAAGGTCTCCTTGTAGTTAATATCAGGGCATTGATGAAATCATTTGGCGACTAACCTGGCCTTATATCTCTGGATAGAGCTATCAATGTTTCTTTTTACATTAAATACCCATTTAGAGTCAATGATATTTTGGTTTGGTAGGGATGGAACAAGATTGTAAGTTTGATTTTTTTTTTATTAGAGCATTGAATTCTTCTATCATAGCCTACCTTGATTGTGGACATTTGAAAGCTTGAGTGAAACCAGTAGGTTCAATAGGGGCAAGAATAGCAAGTTTGGAGATTGTAAGGACTTTTTTGGTTTTTAAGATGTTGTTTTGAGACCTGGTTACCATTGAGTGGGTTTTAATAGTGGATGATTGGTCATGTGGAGGTATAGATTCGGTAACAGAGAGTCAGATATATGTGAAGATGAATTATCTGATGTTGGAAATACCACTGTAAGTGACTCATTAAAAGTTTGAGCAAAACATTCTTTAAAAAATGGAGTTAATGGTAGCAACAGTAGTTGAGGGAAAGAATCAAAACACTTGTATACACTCTGAGAGGTTGAGTAACCTAGGACGATACAAGGTTTAGATTTAGGTTGCATTTTGGAATTGTTGTATGGTCGTAACCAGGGATAGCAAAGACATCCAAACTCCTTAAGCTTATAAAATTTTTGTGGTTTAAACAATAATTTTTCAAAAGATGATAGATTTTGAATGATGGGGGTAGAAAGTCAATTGGTAAGATAAACTGCAGTTTGAAAAGCATAGGACCAAAAGTTCAATGGCATGGCAGCTTGATGTAAAAAAGTTAGACCAATCTCAACAACTTGTCTATGTCTTCTTTCTGTGGTGCCATTATGTTGGGGTGTGTGGGGAGTAGTAAGATGTGAAATTCCATGCAATGAAAGCAATTTTAAGAATTTTTTATATTCTCCTCTATTATCATAATAAACAAATTTGATAGAGATGCTAAAGAAAATTTTCAGTAACGGCTTTGAATAAAGGGAATAAATTGTAAACATTAGATTTATGTTTAAAAGGATAAAACCAAATGTAAATAATACAGTGGTCTATATAAATAATATAGTATATGAAAATATCAATGGATGTAACATTCGCTGGTCCCCAAACATTAGTCTATGATAATTCTAAGGTTTTGAACTAGTTAAACTAGAAGTATGAAATGGAAGTTTATGACTTTTATTATAATGGCAAGAGTTACAAACTGACATATTTTGAAGACTACGAAATGACAAATCTAAAGACTTAACCATATGACTGAGAATTTAAGATGATGGATGTCTTAATCTTTGATGCCATATATCAACAGAAGTTTTAACACAGAGTAGTGCTTTAACTGAAAAGACAGAAGTTGGCATTTAACTAGAAAGTTCATATAGATTGTTCCTACTCAGACCTTTCACTAGAGGTGCTCTCATGCTTGATAAAAAATGTAAACTTTGTTAGTTTTACAAAATTGGGAAACAGAAATGAGATTATTTCATGGGAGGAACATGTAAAACTTTTAATATTTAAGAGGTTTAATGGTAGTGGAAATAACAATAGAGCCTTTATAAGCAATATGCAAACTTGTACCATCACCAACGGTTATCTTATCTAGACCTCCTTAATCCAAATAAAGAGATAAATTGTTTACGTCTATTATGACATGATGTGAAGCTCTTGAGTCCATGATCTAATGATAATTGGGCTTGAAGTTTGAAGTTGTAACATGATTGGCCACTGGTTCTTGTGAATAGAGTTTCCGACGCTCATAATTATTTGTTGTATGGTCCGACTTTTCACACAGTTGGCAGATTAGTTTGCTTGGTTGGTAAGTGTGGGATGGGATGAATCTTCTCTTCTAGTAAATTAGATTGAATTCTGTTGGAGTTTTTTACATAACTCCCTCTGAAATTATCTCCTATATATTAGTGTTGTCCTCTTCCTCTTCTAAAGTAGTTTGTGTTGTTGGCACGAACTGTTGAGACAGAATTGAAATCATCCTGTTTTATTATTGCTTCATAACTAGTAAGTTTGTCATGAAGTTCCTCAAATGAAATAGTAGTCTCACGAACTCTGATTGTTGTAAAGAGCTCTTTAAATTTAGAACCTAGTCAATTCAAAATGAAGTTGATTAGATCATCTTCATCCACGGGTGCTTGAGCCGGTGCTAGCTCAACTGTGGTCCTTGATTGAGTTTTGCTGGCAAACATTTTGGACAACTTCTTTCATGCCCCGAGATGTTTTGGCTGTTGTAATAAGAAGAACAATGGATTCTATTGCTGAAGCCGCAGTAGCATGTAAAATGAACTTATCTTGTCTTTACCAGAAGGTATATGCAGCGTTGGGTGGTCAAGTAAGTTATGGATAAGGATTTGCTCTTGACAAATAGGCAAGCAAATCATATCCTGTCAAGAGAGATTGAAATTGTATTTGCCAAGAAGGAAAATTAATATAATTGGGTTTCAAGGGTAACTGTGCTACTACATTGACTGACACGAGAACAAAGAGGTTGTTTTCTGTTGTCATTGAAGAATAGACTATGCTGTTAAGCAAAACAAAGGCTACTGATACCATGAAAAATGAAGAATAAGATGCTGAAATAACCAACTTTATTGATTAAATTCTTACAATATATATACAATTCTTAGAGAAGATATTTGTATAAAGAATATTATAATTGTTATGATTGTAATTACATAAAATCAGGAGACCGATTAGGAAATGACAGCTTCAGTGGTTGACTTTGTGATTCCAAATCCTGTTTTGATTGCTGAAATTGCCGCTCAAGATAATGGCTTGAATTGTGCTTCTGTTTTGAGACTTAAGCTGTGCGAGTGAGGCTGCTCCTTTTAACTTCTTATAAGTTCGGTGCAGGTGATTAGTTTCCTAAATATAGAGACGGAAATTTTTGTGAAGATGTTTTGACAAAGTCAAGATCTAATCTCCGCCTGCCTTTTCAAGATTGGTTTTTATACAAGGCATGAGGTGTAATTTCATGGTAATTTTAGACTTCCATTTGGTTCACTGAAAATAAATTTTAAAAAAAGAATTTTTCAAAAATTAGACTTCAATTAGTTCACTGAAAATAAATTCTAGAAAAAGAATTTTTCAAAAATTTTTACTTTTTTTTTTTAGCTAAAGTTTGTCCATTGTTTAGGAGAGTCAATGAAAAATATTTTATATTGTTTGGTTTTGTATTTTTTTTTTAATCTATTATTTTTCAAATGATATTAAAATAATTAATAAAATATGAAAAATTATTTATTATTTATTAATTTATTTATTAATATTAAAAATAATTATATTTTGAAAAAAATTAATATTAATATATTATATTTTCAAAAATTTAAAAGAAAAATATTTAATATTAATTTTATTAGTATTTTAAAAATTTGTAGTAACATTAATATTTTAATATATATATAATATTAATAATATATTAATATTTATTTTTGAAATATTAAAAATATTAATTATTAAAAAAATAAATATATTATTTATTAAATCAGTATTCATTTTTAATTAAAATAGCAATATAATATTTTTATTATTGAAATATTTAAATTATTTAAGATTAATAATATATCAAATAAAATGTTTAAACTTAAAATATTGAAAGATTTTAATATTTAAATTTTCTAATCTAGTTAAATAAAAAATATTTTTATATAAGGTTAAATTAAATTAAAATTTAAAAATTCATATCCAATGTCTAACTTTAGTAAAATTATACTTACAAGTTTTGTAAATAACATTACACATAAGCATCTATTTTTCAAAAAATATTTTTTCATTTAAAAAAACGCAAGACAATTTTAAAAAAAATATGATCTAATTTTATATTGATCAATCAATTTTCTATTAATCAAATATAAGAAAATATAAAAATTATTTTTCAAAAGTTATTTTTTATTATCCAAATAAAACTTTAAGTTGATCAAACTTAATTATATTTACCTTTGTAAAAAAAAAAACTAATAATAAAATAACTAATAAAATATGAAAAATTATGTATTATTTATTAATATTAAAAAATAATTATATTTTGAAAAGAAAATTTAATATTAATATATTATATTTTCAAACATTTAAAAGAAAAATATTTAATATTAATTTTATTAATATTTTAAAAAAATTTAGCAACATTAATATTTTAATATATATATAATGTTAATGATATATTAATATTTATTTTTAAAATATTAAAAATATTAATTATTAAAACAATAAATATATTATTTATTAAATCAGTATTTATTTTTAATTAAAATAGAAATAAAATATTTTTATTATTGAAATATTTAAAGTATTTAAGATTAATATATATCAAATAATGTTTCAACTTAAAATATTGAAAGATTTTAATATTTAAAATTTCTAATCTAGTTAAATAAAACATATTTTATCAATATAATAACATTTTATATAAAGTTAAATTAAACCAAATTTTAAAAATTCATATCCAATGTCTAATTTTAGTAAAATTATACTTCCAAATTTAATAAATAACATTACACATAAACATTTATTTTTCAAAATATATTTTTTCATTTTAAAAAGCGCAAGACAATTTAAAAAAATATGATCTAATTTTATATTAACTAATCAATTTTCTATCAATCAAATATTAAAAAAATACAAAAATTATTTTTCAAAAGTCATTTTTTATGATCCAAATAAAACTTTAAATTGATCCAACTTAATTATATTTACCCTTGTAAAAAAAAAAATATAATAATAAAATATATAATGAACCTACCTTGGCCGCTTGAATTCCATTCTAGCGTGGAACAAATATCAAACTTTTTGTATTGGAAAAAAGTGGTGGTACCGCCCTACTCCTGCCCCTTGGCTATAAAGGGACTGTTTAATTGGGATGAAATAGAAGAACTGTCGGACCTTAATTGAGTAAAGTGGCTGCCAGCCTGGCCAATAACCTTGTGAAATGATAGACACCGAACATATCAGCATCCTCGGCCCACCCTTTTACATTTTTTATCGATTGTTTAAATTTCTCTGCAAATCTCTTAAAAACAAAATAAATAGAAGATAAAATTATATTTTTTTATTTTTTATTATATTTCATTAAAAATATTTTTTAAAATTATTATTTTATTTCTCACTCACTCACGTTCGTCCAAATCAACTCTAAATAAATAAATAAAATACATAACCAAACTAAAGAACGAGATATCCATTACAACTTTGGGGTAATGGGAGCTTAATCTCAGCCGAAACAGTAACTTTCCACTACCATCAACAATGCTACTAAGTGAGAGCAATGTTTTACCGCACCTTGGCTATAAAATCTTCATATTTTTAACCGGACGTCTCAATTACAATGGTGTATGGAGGAATAACATAGGAAAAACATCATAAAGGTGATAATGAGACATTACAGTTTTTATTTGAACATTGTCACAACCTAATGAAATAGAAAAACAATCACGATATATTAGACGTCAGAATCAGAATAGACCAAAGCGATCTAGGCTTAGAAAATGTGAAATCTGCAGCCTGACTAACTCATGAAAACTGAAAATAGAGGCTACGACTTCTTAATGGAAATGGTCCAAAGAAGATCAGAATCTGATTGCACCGTAACTTTCTCTCCTTTAACTATATTCGATGTGCTTACTAAATCACCAAATCTCATCTCTGTGTTATCTGGGGTAAGAAAAAAAATAATATTAACATTTAACAGTAATGTCACAGCCAGCTCTGGGAGAAAATGGGAGAACAGTAGACAATGGAAAGATGAAATGGATACAGCATTATTTATGACCATTGCTACCATAGTTTTTCAGCCAAGTTAACTGGCAAGGAATGATTCCATATAATAGCATGTAATAGGATAACGAGTTATACATGTGAATACCACCAAATAGAGAAACATAAATGCAGCTCTAACACATTTACATAGAAATAGGACATACTAAGATTTCCATTTACTATTATACAAATGCAATTTAAAGGAGTCACTAACACACTAGTACAATAGTTCCGACGGTTTGTATCCACCTTACGTTGGTTCTCAGGGCTTGATTAGAATAAGGGACGTGTGTATACAAGTTTGGCAGCTCATGTCAGCCATCACAATGCATCCGGATACATTGGAAAGATGAGAAAGACAAAAAATGGTAAAAGCAAAGAAGCTATATTTAAGTGAAATTCAATATCTATCTCCTTTAAAATAAAAATAAATCAATTTCTCCCTAGTTGTTTGGATCCCAATGAAACGAGATGAAGAGATGAAATGATTCTAAACCTGTATAAGGTTTGCCACTGTTTTACTAATGAATGGAAGGAACACATAACAAATCATATGGAACTAAATTAGTTTCTTTCTCTTCATTGGCATACCTCCATTGTTGGAGAGCTCAAAATATAAGCTAGGAGAGAAATTATCTTATATACAGTTCATGACGACTTCATCTGACTACGTTTGCTATCCAAAAAAGTATAATTTTCAAGTGAAATAAAAAGCAAAGCAACATAACAACGCATGATAAAGTGATGACATGAGTAAAGCATGAAATTATGTCCATTTCAGTTCAATAGCCTAGTAAATGGAAAGTACTTACTCAGATTCCACTGAAGCCCAGTTGTTGTACTACTCCTTGATGGCATCCCAAGTGGGATAAGTCCACAGTGTGGGCCCTCAACAGAAGTTTGAATATGTATCTCATGATGATGAGTCTTTGGAAGAAGATGGATGAGACTATCATCAGATAAAAGGACTATTCGCAGGGATGAGAAATGACAAAGGACATTTAGGTTTCCCATCTCATGGTCAAATCGTCCACCAAGTGCTCCAGCAACAAGAATGCAAAGCTGCCATTATAGATGGAAAAAGAAATGACAAACTATCAACCTAAGCACATAATACAGATAAAGTGCATAGCATAAAGTGCATAGCGTGTGGCGCATGTCCTGTCCTAACCTGTAAGAACTGCTTCCCAGACCAATATTCAAGTACTAAAGCAAGTAAACAGAAAATAAAAGCAAAATGAACGTTCAGAAACTATAAGTATTAGAAAAATAAATTCTAGAACGATTAAGTTTAACATACATTAGACTTATCCAAATCCGGAGCAAAGTCACAAATGTATGTTACACATTTATGTAGATCTGTGGTGTCTTGATCATGAGATTTATCAATAATCTCCGTTCCCTGCACCAAAGAAGCAAGTGAAAACATCTCAGCAATACAAATATACGAACTAGGGAAATGTAACACCTCAAATGCAAGGAAAAAGAAACTAAGGCTCATAAAAACAGAGCAGCCCATGCCACACACATAGGCCACACGACTGGCAAAGAATAAGTGAGAGCAAGCTTAAGCATGGATGGAAATAAAACAGGAAAACATCAACTTTATCAGTTAAATGGTTCTATAAAAAGATATTTGAAAACTTACCAGGCTTGTATAAAAGTCACGTACTTCCATTCGTATTGAATCCATATCTCCTTTAATTACATCTGGTTTGTATCTGCTATGAAGCAAAGTGCCTATGTTATCACATCACTTGAAAACAACAATGGACAAAGCATTTTTCCGGATCAGTTAGAACAGAAACATCAATTTAAAAAACTAAGATCAGGGAAATGGTTCTCAAAACTACAATAAGGAAAGAAACTATGAATCTAGCAATTGCCCTATTGCTTGGAAAATTTTTTGATCAAACTCAAAAGGTTTTAACTAATATAAAAATTTAAATCACATGATTCAGATAAAGGGAAATAAGTGGATTTCAACTATAATTATACAAGAGTACTAAAACTAACACAAAGTCGAAGCCATATAACAGAAACAGAGGGAAAAAAAAAGGACAAGAAACCTGCGTCGAACAGCGGAGGCATCTTCAAGAGGGAAAAACAGAGGCATTTCATCGTAAACACGATTGGCGCCACCGTCGGCACAGAGACGAAGCTGAGCTGCTCTAAACAAAAAAAGACAACAATTAATCCTCAGAAAAATAAATAGAATAACAACTAATGAGTATTAAAAGATCAAAGGTGAGAATAGAGGATACATACCGTGCTTCCAGAGAAGACGAGTAAAGCTCGGGAGGTTTTGGTTAAGAACGACTAGAGCGTACGTTAGGGAAGGGCGGTGGTCTGGGGGAATGGTGGGGAGAAGAAAAATCGAAGAATGATGCATAAGTTCCATAGCTAACGCGCGGCTAAGGAGAAAACAAAAAAAAGCAAAGAGCAGAGAAGAGATCGTAAATCGGTTTTCCTTTGCGACAGTGTTTGGACTGTTGCGTCATTCACCGGTTGAATGAAATAAATGGGTGATGGAAGATTGAAGAACCAACGCTTGTGACTTTTTCTGCAGTCATTTTTGGATGGCCCTTTCTTTTCCTTTATTTATTTATTAATTATATTTGACTAAATTTTATAAATCTATTTAAGGTTTAATGTTATTTCAACTTTAGTTTATTATTTTCAAAAATAAAAAAAAATTTTTCAAATTTTTCTATTTTACAAGACAAGTTAATTTTTTTATTAGTTAATAATTAATTGATAGTTAAAAACTTTATTTTGATATTATTTTACCCATTGAAGTTCTTTAAATACTTCAATCAATAATAAAAATATTAAAAACAACTACTAAATTTTAAAAAGTTAGTTTTTTTCTTTATAGTTTATTTATTGTTTATTATTTTATTTATTAGAAAAAATTATGACCTAAGAGTGCGAAAAAAATTTTAAAAATATTATTATGTCTTTTTCAAACAATAGTTTAAGGTGAATGAAAATAAAGAGTAGTAAGTCTGAAAAATTTCAACTTGGATATTATATCATTGCACATTTTCTGCTAGCTATTTTCAACCATGTTAAGTTATTTGGATGTAAGTGTCTATTTTTAAAACTAATAGATTAAGGTTAGATTAAGATAAAATCTTATGGAGGCGGATGGAATTCACCCATTAATTTTTTTTGGATTGTGTTTATGTAAGGATTAGTGTATAATCAAATCGAGACTCAAAATTCAATTTGAGCATGATTGAGTTTAGTTTTTGAAGTTCGAATTGATTCGACAAAATATTTGAACCGTTTAAACTCAACTCGATGAGCTTGATTTGTGATTTTTAACAATATATTAAAAGGGTAAAATAGTAAATTGATAATAAAATATAAAAATTATATTATTAAAAAAGTTTAATTAGGCTTGCGAGTCAGTTGAGTCAGATATTAAGATATTTAAACTCAACTCGACTTGTTACTCAAGTAGTTTGAGCTTAGACTCAACTCAAAAATAAATGAGTCAAACTCTCAAGTAATTATTGAGTCAAACTCGGATAACTCAAAAGTAGTTTGACTTGTTTACATCCCTAGTAAGAACGATTTACAACATGGTTTAAGCCTCAAGGTAAGGAAAGGGCCCCATAATTTGATGGTCAGGGTTAACGAAGAATGGAATGTCACTTCAGATACTTGCTAACTTCTTCTTTTTCTTTTCACATGACATAGGTTATAAATTGAAATCAAAATTTGTTACTGTTGTTATTACCCAATCACATTGGGCTTTTAAAGCAGAGTTCAACAAACCATTAAGCTTAAGGCTTAGGAACCCAACATTGCCAAAGACAATCAAACCTATCCCCCAACTCCTCTAGAATGTGGGATAGTGGGTACAAACTACCCACTAATCTACCAAATAATACAACATAAAGGAGTGGCCAACACTCATGCAAGAAAACTGCCCAATTACACTGGAAATAGCCGCCCACTTACACTCCTACAAATAACTAACCAATCATGCGCATTTTGTACATGAGAGATGTAGGCTTCATGTAGGAGATAATCCTCTCTTATAGAATGAGACCCCTTAGAGAAAGCAAAGGCATGAACACTCTCTAAACATTTATACTCTTTCTATTTACATGAGCAGATCACTCAAACACCCTTACTGACTTAAGATCAGACTAACTCCCACTAGGAACAACCTTAATGGACCTTATGTTTTACAGGTTGATCCAAGAAGAGCAAGTTGAGCCACCATCAACAAACCTGCAACATTTTTTGCATCAAAATTTTGGCATGGTTTATGAGAAACTCAAAGAAAAAAAAAAAGCCATGTCAAACTCTTACATAAACTAGTAAATGTTAATCCTAATGGATACTCAACAAACTCTCATCCCTGCACCAATGGTGGTAAACTTTACCCTTTAAGGAGATATACCTCGATTTCAACCCTCGAACCTGTTTTCCATATGTGGGATAACAACCTCACATTCCATAACCTATTCACCTACATTGATCTAGCCACTTTAATTCTGCCATACCACTCGATTGTGTCTTTACCACCTATCACCTCTGTTAGCTTTAAATTGATAAATGTTTTGAAATGAAAAAAAAAAAAGCTTCAATGTACTTAAATATGTTTTTATAAAGTAAATTTTCTTTTGATATTTAAGTATTTCTCAAACAAAAAAAATGTTTTTACTTAGTCTTAATATTATTGGTTTTGTGAAAGAATCTTTTGATTGAGCTCTATAATGTTTTTATTTTTCTATATTAATCTATAATATTTTAATATGCAAATCATATATGGTTAGAAATATTTTTAAGTCTACTTTCAAATGGATTAAACGAAATCAAAATCTGAGTTTTCTATGAAAAGTTATTAATTTTTTACTAAAGAGTTTACAAATTGTTTAACAACTCTAAGATGGGTAGATTTGAAATTTCACTATACATGTTCTGCATTTATTCAAATGTTGATCTTTATATTTATGAAAATATAATTAAGTCTAGTTTTCAAAACTTCAAATGGATTATGATTTCGAGTTTTCTAACTCAAGATATAGTCGATTTAGTAATTAGTACTTAAGCCTAATTTTTGCATATTTTCTTGGTTGAGAAGCCAGAGTATCAATACCTTCATCAAAGGTATCTATACCTTACAATACTAACGACTATTTTCTAAGTTTTTCAGCTAAGTACCTATAACCCATTAACAAGAATGCATAAGACAACTAGTTTTTAAACTTGTAACGACTATATTCTCTACTAAATGATCCCTAATGACTTCAAACTTAAGTCTAAGTATAAAAGGGGTTTTCTAACACTTCATAGAGTGGGAGAGGCATGGCAATTCATCCACAAGAAGATTGAATAAATTAATCCACTAAAATGAAGAGTGTTTAAAAGTCTAGAGTTTATTTTTCCTATTTTTGTACCCATAATTGTATTCATTGTATGTCACGACCCATTTTATCCTTTTTATCCGAAAATCACTGTAAATTTTTCACATTTTCCTTTCCTTACCCGGTCGTGAACAAACTCACCACTACACAGTTAGGCTGTGAGTCAATAATAAACATCACTCAACATTCATTCTCAATAAATCAAAAGAAGTGGCAATCATTTCAAGTTAAGTTATACACTTAGGCATGACACGTTTTTTTTTCTAACTTTTACATCCCCACATTACAATACAAACTGACTATTGTGCCTTTACATGTTTAGATACAAAAAGAATCTCTGTGTATATACTTCTGAGTGATGGGGATGCGCGGATGTCACAACAAAACGCCTCAGTCCTCACTAGGCCACTATGTACGCTCTGTAGAGGGGGAAATTAGAGAGGGATGAGCAACTACACGCTCAGTAAGGCAATAATGCAAGCATGGTAAATAACTACTCTATCTACATGCTGATAGTGTTATGCATAAATCGTTTATAATCGGAGCATGAGGAAATAAAACTATGCCACATGCATATACATATATCATGTATTGAAAATCATGTAAATAGGCATAAAATATAGAAATATCAACATGTAAAAAAACCATCTCATGCTCATTCTCATTAAATCTCATCACAAAAGGGCAATTCATTCAAGAAACATCATTTTCAAATCACATTACATCTCGTCATAAATCAAATCATCATTTCTTGAAATAACAAATCCCACAAAGCTCGACCCCTCCCTCGGGTCTACCCTGGACATTCACACTCACACTTATATATCAAAACTATGTGGTATTATGTAATATCAAATGAGACAGGTCACTATATCTCAATAGACTATGTTGGCCAATTATGTCATAATCATCCCAGACTACACGGATCCCGGTGTACGGGGTATCATGCTGGAACGAATGTGGGTTAGTTCTTCGCCAGACTTTCTCATCAGTAACTCAACCACGCGGTACAACGTACTCCATGTGATATACATAGTACACCGTACTCCGTGAACCCATATTATGGTTGGGGGGCCAGCCGTAGGTCTTATCTACCCCAATGCCATGTGTAACTGATATAGTCCTAAGTGCAAGTGGGAGCATTTTCTCTGATGTTAGGTCCTAGCCCATCATGGCCTTGCTCACCCCTTTTGGGTTCCCTGAACACCATATCAGGTCCTAGCCCCTCATGGCCTTGCTCGCCCCTTTTGGGTTCCCTGAACACCATATCAGGTCTTAGCCCCTCATGGCCTTTGTTAGCACCGAATTTTATATATGTTTAGGACCCTTTATACTTAGTTATTTGATTTGTTCTTTGCAATATTAGGTATGTTTTATGTGTTTTGTGCACTTGTGCAGGAAAAAGAACAATTTGGAGAAGTTAAAGCTTTTGGTGCTGGTTCTGATGATTCCGTGAAGAATTGAAGTTACAGGCTGCTGATCGTAACTTATGCTGCAGCAATAGAAGAAACTGGACAGTGTAGAGCAGATCTGAGGAATTAATACTATTGTCGCAGCATAGCAGTCTGATTAGGGCAACACTGTTTTTCCACGTGGCCTTCCGCGTTTTAGTGCTTGAAAACCTTATAAATAGTCTTTTTATTAGAATTTCGAGGGAGACTGCGACAGAAGACTTCAAGATTGATTTAGCTCCGTAGAAACTTCATCTTTTTCCTCTTTTTCACCAATTCTTGTTCTTGGGATGATAAATTGGAATTCTTGGATGTTTATTATGATGTCTAGGAACTAAACTCCATTTTCCTAGAATCGATGTGCAACTTTGGGCAGATTGCAATTACTTTGTGATGTTGTTTGGATTATTTCTATTATGTTTATTTAATCTACTTGTTCTTAATGCTCTAGTTGATTGGCCACCAATTAGATGAATTAGTATAATAATCCGGCACTCGGGAAAGAGGATTATTTATATGCACAAGGGTAGATTAACATAGGACATTGTTGAATCGGGAGGTTGACAATTCTTATAAGTCATAAAGAAACAGATTATTATTACTTAATGAACTCTATTATTTAATTCTGAATCGGGAGGTTAGGATTAGGTAAATTGGGTATGACTGTTTAAAACTTGGGAGAGATAAACAGGAAATAGTTTCGGCTATAAACAAATTGAAATCAAAAGAACAATTGATCAAAGGAATTGCATGAACCCTAGTTAGGTGAAATCGATTTCTAGCAATATTTTGCCATTGATATTTTCATTCTTAATTATTGTGATTTATTTTAATTAAATTGTTCCGTAGTTAATCGTTAAAGTAATAAATATGATTTTAACCAACATTCATTAATTTTCTAAATAAAGCTCAAGGTTGTTGATTACAGTGATTAGCGGTAGACACAGTTCCCTGTGGGACGATACTTATATTTACTCTATACTCGAAAACTGACCTGTGCACTTGCAGTAGTGTTTCATTTAAGGATAACAAGTTTTCTGACGCCGTTGCCGAGGAACTGTTGTTTAGTTTTTCGTTGACACTGTTCCCCAATAGCTTTTACTTTAATTTAGATTTTTATTTTTATTTTTGTTTTAATTTATTATCTACGAATATATATATATATAGGTGAATGGTAAAAACTCGCAGAAGTGAAAATACAGATATAAAAGAAGAGTCAGATCAAGAGCTAGAGAGAAACATTAGACAAATTCAACAGAACAGATTTGAAGAGAAAAATCAAAATTTAATCATTGCAGATGAAAATCAACAGCGAGGTATACGCGATTATTTCACCCCAGTTGTGAATCAGAATTTCGCTGCTATAAGAGAGATTCCTATGAACTGCAACAATTTTGAATTGAAGCCGTCATTGATCAACATGGTTATGCAAAACCAATTTGGAGGTTCGACCTTGGAGGATCCTAATACACATTTGACAAGTTTTCTGCAGATTTGTAGCACCATTAAGATTAATGGAGCCTCTAACGATGCTATTCGGCTAAGATTATTTCCTTTTTCTCTTCGGGATAAAGCATTGAGTTGGTATCAAAACCTACCAGTAGGAAGCATTCCGACATGGGCAGTGATGGCACCGAAATTCTTGACAAAGTATTTTCCACCAGGAAAGACAATACAGATGAGATTAGAGATTACCCAGTTCACACAGTTAGATCAAGAGCCATTACATGAGGCATAAGAGCGATTTAAAGAGTTATTGCGTAGATGCCCTCAGCATGGATATGAGGAAGGAAACCAGATACTGGTTTTCTACAGAAGCATGACTCCGTAAATAAGAGCTATTGTGGACACCTCAGCAGGAGGTTCACTATGGTCTAAGACACCTGATCAGGCTATGCAGTTAATTGAGGAGATGGCTATAAACAGTAGCAAATGTCTAGGTAAAAGAGCTAATGTCAGAAGAGTAGCAAGTATGCATGAGTTAGATACGCAGACAGCCATCCTAGCAAGACTTGAGCAGATTTCAACACAAATTTCTTCAATGAGTATACAAGGGCCGCAAGTTATGATTCATCCTGACAACACAAATCCTAACTTGATGGGGACAGATTTGAAGCAGGTGAATTATGTTAATAATCGTAACTTTAGTTTTCAGGGAAATCGGGTTCCTAACTATTACCAGCCAGGATTTAGAAACCATTAGAATCTATCTTATGGTAATTCTAAGAATGTTCTAAACCCACCAGCAGCAAGTAACAACAATACGGGATTCAATAACCAAGGGAATTCCCAAGGTTATGGTGGAGTTAGAAGGAACGAATTTGAGGAGTTCATGGTTGAAACTAGAACACGATTTAGCAAAACTGATGCGCGGTTAGACAACGTGGAAGCTAGAATGTCAGAGATGAATATCAGTCTTGGTGCGCAGATGAAGTTTGTTAAGACTACTTTGGGACAGTTAGCTACAGCTGTCAGTTCTTTGAATGAAAGAGGTAAGTCTCCTAGTGATACAGTGCTAAATCCGAAAGAACACTGCAATGCTATATCTTTGAGAAGTGGGAACACCTACGAGCCACCAAAGGTAGCAGAGAAAGAAGAAACTGCACCAATCACTGAGGTGTAGAAGAAGCAGACTAAACCTGTTATGTCAAAGGATGCAGAATCAAAAACAGTTAAACAGGGAGTTAATTCTAAACCTTTTAGTAAACTTTTTCCTGATAATCCTCCTTTGTTAAAACCATCTATTCCTTATCCTCAAGCTTTGTATAAAAGGAAGATTGAATCTGAGTTTAAGAAATTTCTTGATATATTTAAGAAATTACACATTAACATTCCGTTTGTTGATGCCCTGCAGCATATGCCACATTATGCAAAGTTCATGAAAGAGGTGCTATCAAAGAAACGGAGACTTGAGGATTATGAAACTGTCAACTTGACAGAGGAATGCAGTGCAATTTTGCAGTAAAAGTTACCATAAAAATTGAAAGACCTTGGAAGCTTTACTATTCCATGCGAGATTGGAGGATCGAAAGTGGGTAAGGTATTGTGTGATTTAGGTGCTAGCATAAATTTAATGCCTTTATCTATTTTTAGGAGCTTAGGTCTTGGAGAAGTAAAGCCGACCACCATAACACTGCAATTAGCGGATAGATCGATTACTTATCCCATAGGTATAATAGAAGATGTTCTTGTTAAAGTTGATAAGCTAATTTTTCCTGTCGATTTTATAGTCTTAGATTATGAAAAGGACAGAGAAATTTCAGTTATACTTGAGAGACCATTCCTTGCTACTGGGAGAGTACTAATCGATGTTCAGAAAAGGCAATTAACCTTGAGGATGAATGATGAATTAGTTATATTCAACATCTATAAGGCGATGAAATTTGCGAATGAGCCAGAGAACTGTAAATTGATTGAAGTAGTGCAGAGTTGTGTAAGGGAAGTTGAAACAAAGGAAGCACCAACCGATCATATGGCTCAATGTCTAGTAAATTTAGTTTCTAATTTAGATGATGAATTATTAACTGATGAAATTAAAAGTTGTGTTGTTACTTTGGAAGCCAACCCATTAGAAAGTGCGACTACAACAACTAAGGAAAAGATTGACAAGTCGCAGGTAAGTGAGAAAAAAGAAGGCAAAACTGAATTGAAAGAATTACCAAGTCATTTGAGGTATGCCTTTTTAGGTGATGATAGTACTTTTTCTGTGATTATTTCATCATTTTTATCTGCTACAGAGGAAGACAAGTTGCTCAGAATCTTAAGAGAGCACAAATTGGCAGTTGGATGGTCCATTACCGACATCAAAGGAATTAGTCCCTCTGTTGTAATGCATAAAATTTGGCTAGAGGAAAATCATAAACCCTCATTGAACCACAGAGAAGACTAAATCTAGCAATGAAAGAAGTTGTTAGAGCTGAGATTTTAAAATTATTAAATGTCGGTATTATATATGCTATATCTAATAGTTCTTGGGTGAGTCCTGTGCAGGTTGTGCCTAAAAAGGGTGGAATGACAGTAGTTCGTGACACCAACGATGAAATCATATCCACCAGAATAGTAATAGGTTGGAGAGTCTACATCGATTATAGGAAGCTAAATAAAGCTACTAGGAAAGACCACTTTCCGCTTCCGTTCATTGACGAAATGTTAGACAGACTAGCCGGGCATAGTTATTATTATTTTTTAGATGGCTACTCGGGCTATAACCAGATTGCAATAACCCCAGAAGATCAAGAGAAAACAACCTTCATTTGCCCATATGGAACCTTTGCATATAGGAGGATGCCTTTCGGTTTGTGTAATGCCCAGCAACCTTCCAGAGATGTATGATGTCGATCTTTGCTGACATGGTTGAAGAGATAATGGAAGTCTTCATGGATGACTTCTCAGTATTTGGTAAGACTTTTGACCAATGTTTATCTAATTTGGCACTTGTTTTGCAGAGATGTGAAGAGACGAATCTCGTCTTAAATTGGGAGAAGTGTCATTTTATGGTGCAAGAAGGAATCGTCATTGGACATAAAATTTCAGCTCATGGCATTGAGGTGGATAAAGCTAAAGTCACTGCTATTGAAAAGCTTCCCCCTCCAAAATCAGTTAAAGCCGTGAAGAGCTTTTTGGGACATGCAAGCTTCTATCACAGATTTATCAAGGACTTTTTAAAAATATCAAAACCTTTATGTAACTTATTGGAAAAAGATGCTGATTTTATCTTTGATGATTTTTTCTTACAGGCATTCGAAAAGATCAAGAAGGAGCTTATTTCTGCACCTATTATGATCGCACCTGATTGGACAGAACCGTTTGAACTGATGTGCGACGCGAGTGATTTTGTAATTGGAGCAATCCTTGGGCAGAAAAGAGACAAGATTTCTCGGGCTATCTATTACTCAAATAGGACTTTAGATGAAGCTCAAAAAAATTACACAACAACGGAGAAGGAGATGCTTGCAGTTGTACATGCATTTGACAAGTTCAGACCATACTTAATTGGGGGCAAGGTCATTGTCTATACAGGCCATGCAACCATTTGATATCTATTTACGAAGAAGGACGCCAAACCCAGACTTATTAGATGGATCTTGCTTTTGCAAGAATTTGATTTTGAGATTAGGGACAAAAAGGGATCTGATAATGTTATAGCTAATCATTTGTCTAGGTTGGAGCAATCTAAAATTCAGCAAGAATAGCTTATTCAAGAGGAGTTTCCAGATGAGACAATAATGAAGATTGATGCAAATCTGCCCTGGTTTGCAGACATAGTGAATTACTTAGAATGAGGATTAATGCCAAGTGGTTTAACTTATCAACAGAGGAAGAAATTCTTCCATGATGTCAACTCATATTTTTGGGATGACCCTCTGCTGTTTAAGAAGTGTCCAGACCAGATTATAAGATGATGTGTGCCGAAAAATGAAGTTCAGGAAATTCTGCGCCACTGGCATGCTGCAGCATATGAAGGCCATTTTTGCAGAACATACAGCAGCAAAGGTGCTGCAATCAGGCTTTTATTGACCTAGTGTGTTTAAATATACCTACATGTTTGTAAAAACATGTGACAGATGTCAAAGGGTTGGAAACATTTCAAGAAGGCATGAATTACCTTTGACAAATATTCTAAAAGTGAAAATCTTTGATGTATGGGGTATCAATTTTATGGGACCGTTTCCTCCATCTTTTGGGAAGCTGTAATCAATTTTATGGGACCGTTTCCTCCATCTTTTGGGAAGCTGTACATTCTCTTTGTTGTTGATTATGTCTTTAAGTGGGTGGAGGCAATAGCAACACCAACAAATGATGCAAAAGTGGTGATTCGGTTCCTACACAAGAATATATTGACAAGATTCGTTACTCCAAGGGCCATTTTGAGTGATGAAGGCACTCACTTCTGTAACAAAGTCTTCAATGGTTTGATGTCAAAGTATGAAATTCGACATAAAATAGCTCTCGGTTATCATCCGTAGACAAATGGCCAAGCTGAAATTTCAAACCGAGAAGTGAAGTTGATATTGGAGAAAACTGTCAATCTGAATAGAAAAGATTGGGCTAAGAAGTTAGATGACGCGCTTTGGGCATACAGAATAGCCTATAAGACTCCAATTGGAATGTCTCCCTATAGGTTGGTATTTGGTAAGGCATGTCATCTACATGTAGAACTTGAGCATCGAGCTTACTGGGCCATTAAGAAGTTAAATTTTGACTATAACAAGGCTGGAGCAAATCGGTTACTCCAATTGAATGAGCTTGATGAGCTGAGAAATGAGTCCTATAACAATGCAAGGATTTATAAGGATAGGACCAAGAGTTGGCATGACAAAATGATAATAAGACGTGAATTCAGTCCTGGACAGGAAGTTCTATTGTATAATTCACGACTCAAATTATTTCTTGGCAAGTTGAAGTCAAGATGGTCAGGGTCGTTTATGATACATCAAGTTTTCCCATATGGAGCAATTGAGTTAAAGAAATCAGATGGGAGCTTGTTCGAGGTCAATGGGCAGCGTCTAAAGCATTATTATGGAGAAGGGGTACAAAAATTAGATAACATTCCCTTTGGTGAACCGAATTGAGGAAACTGGAAGAAGTCTGGCTGAAGACTTAAAATTTAGCGCTTTTGGGAGGCAACTCAATTTATATTTTTAGGATTTTTAGTTTTTAATTTTTGTTTATTAGATTTCAGTAGTTTGTTTATTTTTATATTTTTTATTTGATCGAGTTGTGTTTTGCAGGCATATGCATTTGGAAGTTTAATTGTCATACATTTTTCAAGAAAGCATGCATGGGTGCGTAAATGGGGAAAGGAAAAGAAAAATTTTACTAGGGCTTTAGTAGCTTCAGAACGGACGATCAGAAAAGAAACAAAGAGAAAATGGTTTTTCAAGAAAGGAAGTGAAGAGATACGTGAATATTAACTAAGCTGGAAGACTAAAATTATTTTTTTTCTCTTCTTTCGATTGAAGAAGTGAGGGCTGGATAATGTTTGCAATGGTAAGAGAAAGAAAGTCAGGAGTAAGAAAAAGCATGAGAAGAAATTCTGTCAAAAGGGGATGATGTTTACAATTTTCAAAGATGGGGTGAATGGAATACACATGTCAATGCTTTATTGGAAGCTGGATTCCCCTTATCTAGTCAACCCCACTTACTATTCGGCTAAGGAAATTTTGACTATAACCTTACCAAACTAATTAGAAAGAGGCAGCCAAACCTTTTACCTACTCAGACTCTCTCTTTTTCTGGTTATTGCATCTTTATTTAGTCTCTTAAAAGTACCCCGACAAACCCCACTACCTTTATTTTTCTCTCTTCCGATCTTGTTGTTTTCTGCTGATTTGGTAGTTTCGCCAACAAATTTTTTCGTGGGTTAGATCTCTTGGTGGTCCCAAAACCCTTAGGGGAAGAAGAAAGTACTTTCTTGTCGGCTTATTTCTGTGATAAAGACGTAAAGTGGTCAAACTAAATCTTACGTGATTTCAGTTCCGGGTATTTTCCTTCTTTCTTCAATCGTTTTCGATCTTCCAGTGGCTATCCTTTTGGTTCTTTTATAACTTGGATTTTTGAAGCCCTTCTTAGTTTGATAAATTTGTGTTGGAGAAATTCTAGTTGTGAAGTGATTTGTCACGCCCTCCTCCCACACGTGACTTACCAAAAACTACAATAAATTTTTCACTTTTTACTTACCTTTATCTCCTCAACAGTTGGGCTGTGAATAAGCATTAGTCTCCTCATCCATACATACCTTACCATTCTTTTTTGTATCATACATACATGACATTCATATCATAATAAGTTCATATACTTAAATATAATTACATCATTACATTTACATCCCTAACATTTAAACCGTGTACATCACTGTGTTTATGCATTGTTCAGATACAAAAGAGTGCGCTTGTATATACCTTTCGCTAGATGGGGAGTGGCAGTGGATCAAAGGAATGCAATACCCTGGCCGACTCGATCTACTGACGAGAATCAGTAGAGATGGGGGAAAATGAATGGGATGAGCTATCAACGCGCTCAGCAAGGAAATCAGGCAAGCAAGTAGACATCCATACTATCTACTGAAAATAGTGCTTTGCCTTTCTTTCTCTCAATTCAAAAGCATGATTCAAATATATATAATAATAGTACAGATTTAAAATCCCATGTACTAAACACATGCTGGTTTATCAATCAGAGGCATTCATGTAAAACAATGCATATTTAATCATTTAAGAATGCATTTATATAAAATATGCCATTTACATTCAAAACACAGTAAATATGGCATTTCTCATCACAACACAAACAAATCGGGTTCCGACCCATCCCTCAGGTCTACCCGTATCATAAAACACATGTGATATATCATGAGAGACTCAGTGGCTAAATGCAATATCTCCGAACTATGGCCATATCCTAACATAGTGAAATCCCAGGTAACAAAGTACTCGGTGTGCGGGTTATCACTGCTGTAACGGGAGGGGGGTCAGTCTATCACAACCGCCAGCTATCAACAACTCTCCTCCACAACTCCACAACAAAACATAGTATAGTGTACTCCATGCCACATGCACGGTACAACGTACACCCATGGACCCTACATCATGGTCGGGCTGCCTGCCATAGGTCTTAGCTTCTCATACCATGGAAATACATCATAGTTGGGGTGCCTGCCATAGGTCTTAGCCCTTATACTATGGAATAAATGCCACGTCTCAAAATCCACGTGAGAACATCTCAACAGTGTGACACTCAGTCTACACGGAGGAAATCGTCACGATTTTTCTAACATATCTATATATCACGTAAAATACAGTGCACGTCTTGAGTGTGACTCATAGTTAACGCTCCGCCTCAAAACACTGTATATGCATGTCAAAATATCAACACTAGTGCGAGTAAACCTCCAGCACTAGGTCATGCATAGTTCTCATTTAAATCAAGTACGAGCAAATCGCTCAAGTACTATGTCATGTACAAATCATGAAGAATCGAGTACGAGCAACGCTTCAGCACTCTATCGTGCATCTCATGTAAAACTCGAGTACGAGCTAATCGCTCCAGCACTCTATCATGCACAAATCACATAAAACTGAGTACGAGTAATGCTCTAGTACTCTATCATCCATGTCAAGTAAATGTAGTGGGAGTAAACCTCCAGCACTAATGTATGTGAAAAACATCTGAAATCAAGTGCGAGCTGTGCTCTAGCACGATTGTTTCCACATAATTCGGTGGATGGCTCTTTAAAAACAAGGATGTTTAAAATCACTAAAATCAGCACTATAAAGTGTGCTTAGTTTACATCGACCTCAAAACATTAGCCCATCCACCTACTCTTCTACTACACAACAGTAAAAACCACTTAAAACATCATTTCCATGCTTCTTACAACTTTTCCCAAAATTTGACTTTTTTGCCTAACTAAGGGCAAAATCGTAATTTACTCATATCGAATCCCTATAATATTATTGCTTCTCTCTGACTCTCCAACAATTTAAGTGAATGCAAAAGCAGACAAAAATACGCACAGATATCTCTAACTACTTGCAATAGTCCCCTACCTCGGATCACGTAGTGTGACCTCTCTTCCTCTATGCTGTCCAAACCTCACAGTCCGGTCACTCTCAATATGACTCTGGAGCTGCATTTAACCATTCACTGGATTAATTTCACGTTTCCTACTGTATTACACATTTAATACAGTTCATTTCACTTAATTGTGCCCGTTTACTCTAAATGGGCCGAAATACTTTAATTAGGCCTTAATCCGTATTAAGCACGTTTTTCATGTATTATTTCCCTTCATCAGGGCCTATCGACTCATTGGGCCTATCAATACCCATTGGGCTTTATTCCAAGCTCTTTGGATAACCCGTATATCATTTACGATAGTTAATTCGAAATTTCGAATATAATTCGCTAAATGCGAAATTTAATCCGAAATGCGTAAAATAAATCTCTAATACGCGATAATCACATAAATTGTCGTAAATGAGCTTTACTTACCCGAAATTATGCGATGGTACGTAAATCGAAGTTCGATCGGGCTTTCGTTCGAAATTTATCGTCGAACTGCACAATTTTGTATATTTAATTCCGGGTCAATTTTTGATTAAATATAATTTAAATAAATTTATTGAAAATCAAATCGGTCAATTTTGACCTCGTATCGACTGACCCGAAGTCCGGTGAATTCCCCTACAATTTTCCTTTTTTTTTCTCTCTATTTTTTCCTCTTTTTTCCCTTTTCTCCTTGGCTGAACCGGTTCGGTCTGGTTCAGTTTAGAAGGTTCTCCCCTAAACCGCCGATCGGTTCATGGATTTTTGGTCGTTTCGGCACCGTCCGGCCAGTTCTCCGAGTGACGCTGCTGCAGTTCGGTGCGCCACAGCCTGGGGAACGTTCGACTGAGCTCGATCGGACCCAAGCACCGCCGGTGGTCGCCGAAGTTTTCCTTTTCCTCTGCGGCAAATTTCTTCATCTATCTGCTTCTGTCGGCGCCGGTGGGGCGTGTCGTCGGTGGCAGAAGGATCGCGCCAACTTCCTCTCTCTTTTTCGGCCGCTGGACTGGCTGTGGGGTCGCCGGTACTCGCCGTGTGGTGGTCTCTCCCTTAGTTCGGTTTGGCTCACGGGTTCCTCTCTCTTTTCTTCTCTCTCCCCGTGTTCAATCCACTTTCAATTTCCTATCATTCATTTTTATTTATTTATTTATAATAAATTTTTAATATTATTTTAATCCTTAAAATAATATTAAAAATCCTAAAATATCCTAAAATATCTCAAAAATTTATATTAAATTCATTTAGTCCGTAAATGAATTTATCAGTCCGATTTTGCCTTTCCGGTATATTTTTTTCACTATTTTCGGGCTCATTTTTCGAGGCAAAAATTCTGAAAATATTAAATAAATTCATATCTCGATCAATTGGACTCAAAATTCAATATTTTCCTCGATTTTGATCAAGATTCCTCAATTCATATTTTTAATGAAATTTTCTCATCAGATTTATACCGAATTTTGATCAATTGACCGTTTTACCCCTGCACTTGCTCGAAAATCAATTTAACCCTTATCTCGCTATTAAGTAGCTTACATTCATTTTTAATTCTCAATTAATCGATTGCATGACAGTAAATACTCTTCTTATGATTCAACTATGAAAATAAAGCGTTTGTACACATAGGAATCATAAGGTACGAGCTACATACGTAAATCGAAAACTCAGGTCTGACAATCCTCCCCAACTAAAAGAATTTGGCCCTCCAAATTAGAACCAAATCACCCGTCAAACAACTGGGGGTGCTTCTCTTGCATCAAGCTCTCTAACTCCTATGTAGCCTCCTCGGAAGTGTGATGCTACCATAAAACCTTCACTAACCCGATAGTCTTCGATCTCAAAACCTTCTCCTTCCTATCCAGTATTCGAATCGACCTCTCAACATATGACATGTCCTCACTGAGCTCCAATCACATGCGACGGATTCGACTGATACTTCCGAAGCATCGGAATGTGGAAGACGTTATGCACGCCTGACAAATCTGGTGGCAATGCCAACCTATGGGACTTATCTCCTACTCGATCAAGTATCTCAAAGGGTCCAATGTAACGAGGACTTAGCTTACCTCTCTTCCTAAACCTCGCTATGCCCTTGGAAGGAGAAACCTTCAGAAACACTGACTCACCAACTACGAACTCAAGTGGCCTACATCTCCTGTCAGCATAACTCTTCTGTCGAGCCTCAATCTCTCAACTATCAACCAGACATCCTCAGAAACTTGTGTAACCATATCAGGAGCAAAAATCTTTCGGTCACCCACTTCTTCCCATCCAATAGGGGAACGACATCTACGACCATATAAAGCCTCATACGGTGCCATCCGATACTCGAATGATAACTGTTTTTGTAGACGAACTTGGCTAGTGGCAAGTGGTCATCCCAAGAGCCTCTAAAATCTAGCACACATGCTCTCAACATATCCTCCAGAGTCTGTATAGTCCTCTCTAACTGACCATCTGTCTGAGGATGGAAAGCGGTGCTCAAACTCAATTGGGTTCCCATGGCTTCCTGAAAATGTTCCCAAAAGTGGGAAGTGAAGCGGAAATCCCTATCTGATACAATGCTCACTAGAACACCATGCAACCTCACTACCTCGCGTACATACAACTCTGCCAACGTACTCAGAGTATCGGTAGCTCTCATAGCTAGGAAGTGGGCTGACTTCATCAGTCTATCAACGATCACCCATATAGCATTGTGATTCCTCCGGGTCCTCGGTAAACCTGTAATGAAATCCATAGTGATATGCTCCCATTTCCATGTCGGTATAGGTAGAGGCTGCAACAATCCTGTAGGTCTCTGATGCTCTACCTTCACCTGCTGACATACGAGACATCTCGTCACAAAATCTGCCACATCTCTCTTCATACCTGACCACCAGTACACCTTCCGGAGGTTCTGATACATCTTGCCACTCCCCGGATGCAACGTGTACCTCGATGAATGAGCTTCCGACAATATCAATCTCCTGAGCTCTGGGTCCTCGGGAACACACAATCTACATCTGAATCTCAGTAGTCCTTCAAAACTTAACTCAAAATCAATCACTGTGCCCCTCTGCATCTGACAAATCACATCGATACAATATGGATCAGTCTGATGAGCCGGTCTGATCCTGTCTAACAGATCTGGCTCTAAGCGTAGACTCGCAATCATACAATCTGTATCCATGTCCGAAGGCACAACTCCCAAACTGAGGCTAGCAAACTGCTCTAGCAACTTATGCTCCCTGACCGTTATATACGATATCATCCCAAGGCTCTTCCTACTCAAAGCATTTGCTACAACGTTAGCGTTACCATGATGATAAAGTATCTCGTAATCATAATCCTTCAAGAGCTCTAGCCATCCTCTCTATCTCATGTTTAGCTTCTTCTGTGAGAACAGATACTTGAGGCTCTTGTGGTCGGTAAAGATCTGAAACTTCTCGCCATACAAGTAGTGGCGCCATACCTTCAATGCAAACACTACTGCTGCCAACTCTAAATCGTGGGTCGGATAGTTCTTCTCATGGTCATTCAACTGTTTGGATCCATAAGCAACTACCCTCCCATCCTGTATCAACACACAGCCCAATCCCTGATGCGAAGCATCGGTATATACTGAAAATCCTCCTGAGCTAATAGGAATAGTAAGAATCGGAGCAGTGGTCAATCAACTCTTCAGCTTCTGAAAACTCCTCCCACAATCCTCGTCCCATACGAATGCAACACCCTTCCAAGTGAGACGTGTCAACGGAGCAGCCAACTTCGAAAATCCCTCAATGAATCTCCGATAGTACCTTGCTAAACCCAAAAAACTCTTGATCTCGGTAACTTTCCTCAGTTGTTCCCACTGAACTATAGCTTCAATCTTGGATGGGTCTACTGACACACTATCTCGTGACACTACATGTCCCAAAAACGAGATCTCTGTCAACCAAAAATCACACTTACTGAGTTTAGCATACAACTACTGCCCTCGTAGAGTCTGCAATACTATCCTGAGGTGCTGCTCATGCTCCTCCTCGGATCTCGAATACACCAATATGTCATCGATGAATACGATAACAAAATGATATAGATATGGCTTGAACACATCGTTTATCAAAGCCATGAAAGCCGTAGGAGCATTCGTCAGTCCGAATGGCATAACTAGAAACTTATAGTGACCATATCGGGTCTTAAATGCTGTCTTGGGTACATCTCCAGTCTGGACTCTCAACTGATGATACCTAGACCTCAGATCAATCTTAGAAAAGACCTGCACTCCCTGAAGCTGATCCAGTAAGTCGTCAATGCGTGGAAGGGGATATCTATTCTTGATGGTAGCCTTATTCATCAATTTGCAGTTTATACACAATCGGAGGCTTCCATCCTTCTTCCTCACAAACAAAACCGGTGCTCCCCACGGTGAAACACTCGGCCTGATGAAACCCATATCCAACAACTCCTGCAACTGTCTCTTAAGCTCCTCTAGCTTAACTAAGGCCATGCGATACGGTGGTCCGAAATAGGCTCAGTACCAGGCACCAAATCTATACAGAACTCCATATCTCTGTCTGGTGGTAACCCTGGTAACTCATCCGGGAAAACATATAGGTATTCACTGACCACAGGAATATCTACAAACTCCGAATGTACCTTATCCGTATCCACCACGTACGCAATGAAACCTCTAATCACATCCGTAGAAGCATTAGCTGTGTCTTGGCCCAAGGCATGTACTCGCCTTCGACCCATCACCTGCTTCCCCTTCTCCTCTGTCGTCGCTCTACTTCTCTGAGCAAACGTACCAGCTGGAGCTCTATCAGGCTCCCTGCCCTTCTGTGGGGCAGTCACAAATGTCTCTAGGCTATCTCTAGCAATGTGCCCCTGTTTCCCACATCGAAAACATACAACAGGGCTAAACGGACAAGGTTTACCACATCTACTGCACTAATCAGTAGTAGACCTCGATCCTCTAATCACAATACCCTTCGCCAGAGCTATGGTCGGGTATGTAGGAGGTCTAACTGGTCGCTTTCGCACCTCCTCTATACGTGGTCCCTTATTGAAGAGTCTCCTCCCTCATTGATAACTGAACCCTCTATCTCTAGCCGACCTCTTCGTCTCTCTATCTCGGCTCCAACTAAACTTCCCAAACTCAGAGGAATGCCTCTCATAATCTTGCTCACAAAGATGTGCCCTACACACTGCTTCATCATACGTACCAATGTCCAGTGGTACCAATCTAGACCGTAACACCGATCTCAATCCATCAACAAACCTGTAGACCTTCCTGGTCTTGCTGTACATGGTATCGGGATCATACCTCCCTAGGGCCAAAAATCTAATCTCGTATTCATCCACTGTGAGACTCCCCTGGGTCAACCCCAAAAACTCAGCCTGTAGTCTATGTTGCACCGTATCAGGAACAAACTGCCTCCTGAAGGCCTCCAGAAACATCTCCCAACTGATCTCAGCATGTTGGGCTCTCAATATTGGCCTGGTGGACTACCACCGATGTTCTACCATTCCCTTCAATAGGAATGCAGCAAATGCGACTCTCTTTGAAGTCGTACACTCAAAGAAGTTGTACAACTTCTCCATCTTACCAATCTACTTTACCTTGAACTGGTGGGGTTGTAGGAGTATCAGTAGTCTATGGCATCTGTATAGGTGTATCAGGTATAATTACCTCTCTCATCGCAGTCTCTGCATCCTGTCCCTGTCTACCTGGCAATGTCTGTGCCAACAACCCTACTATCGCCTCTAGGCTACGTTCTATCCTCGCGAAACGTGCCTTGGTACTCTCTGGTACCTTTACTTGATCAACAGGCTCATCTCTGCTCTCAGACCTACCTTTAGGGCCTCTAGCCCTACCTCTCGCCCCTCTACCACGGCGGGTAATTGCCATAAAAGCTGGATTCTTGCATTCACAAACATTAATTTATCCAACTCCCATCTTGTATACACAATTGTAACTGAACTAAACATAGTGATATGAGGATGTACATTTTCCTAATTACTAATGCCTAGACACATCAGACTAACTATGCTTTGATACCATTCTGTCACGCCCTCCTCCCACACGCGACTTACCAAAAACTACAATAAATTTTTCACTTTTTACTTACCTTTATCTCCTCAACAGTTGGGTTGTGAATAGGTATTAGTCTCCTCATCCATACATACCTTACCATTCTTTTTCATATCATACATACATGACATTCATATCATAAGTAAGTTCATATACTTAAATATAATTACATCATTACATTTACATCCCCAACATTAAAACCGTGTACATCACTGTGTTTATGCATTGTTCAGATACAAAAAAGTGCCCTTGTATATACCTTTCGCTAGATGGGGAGTGGCAGCGGATCAAAGGAATGCAATACCCTGGCCGACTCGATCTATTGATGAGAATCTATAGAGATGGGGGAAAATGAATGGGATGAGCTATCAACGCACTCAGTAAGAAAATCAGGCAAGCAAGTAGACATCCATACTATCTACTGAAAATAGTGCTTTACCTTTCTTTCTCTTAATTCAAAAGCATGTTTCAAATATATATAATAATAGTACAGATTTAAAATCCCATGTACTAAACACAAGCTGGTTTATCAATCAGAGGCATTCATGTAAAACAGTGCATATTTAATCATTTAAGAATGCCTTTATATAAAATATGCCATTTATATTCAAAACACAGTAAATATGGCATTTCTCATCACAACACAAACAAATCGGGTTTCGACCCATCCCTCAGGTCTATCCGTATCATAAAACACATGTGATATATCATGCGAGACTCAGTGGCTAAATGCAATATCTCCGGACTATGGCCATATCCTAACATGGTGAAATCCCAGGCAACATAATACTCGATGTGCGGGTTATCACTGCTGTAACGGGAGGGGGGGTCAGTCCATCACAACCGCCAGTATCAACAACTCTCCTCCATAACTCCACAACAAAACACGGTACAATGTACTCTAAGCCACACGCACGGTACAACGTACCCCCATGGACTCTACATTATGGTTAGGGTGCCTGCCATAGGTCTTAGCCCTCATACTATGGAATAAATGCCACGTCTCTAAATCCACGTGAGAACATCTCAACGGTGTGACACTCAGTCTACACGGAGGAAATCGTCACGATTTTTCTAACATGTCTATATATCACATAAAATATAGTGCGTGTCTTGAGTGTAACTCACAGTCAACGCTCCGCCTCAAAACACTGTATATGCATGTCAAAATATCAACACTAGTGCGAGTAAACCTCCAGCACTAGGTCATGCATAGTTCTCATTTAAATCAAGTACGAGCAAATCGCTCAAGTACTATGTCATGTACAAATCATGAAGAATCGAGTACGAGCAACGCTCCAGCACTCTGTCGTGCATCTCATGTAAAACTCGAGTACGAGCTAATCGCTCCAGCACTCTATCATGCACAAATCACATAAAACTGAGTACGAGTAATGCTCTAGTACTCTATCATGCATGTCAAGTAAATGTAGTGGGAGTAAGCCTCCAGCACTAATGTATGTGAAAAACTTCTGAAATCAAGTGCGAGTTGTGCTCTAGCACGATTGTTTCCACATAATTCGGTAGATGACTCTTTAAAAACAGGGATGTTTAAAATCACTAAAATCAACACTATAAAGTATGCTTAGCTTCCATCGACCTCAAAACATTATCCCATCCACCTACTCTTCTACTACACAGCAGTAAAAACCACTCAAAACATCTTTTCCATGCTTTTTACAATTTTTCCCACAATTTGACTTTTTTGCCTAACTAGCGACAAAATCGTAATTTACCCATATCGGGTCCCTATAATATTATTGCTTCTCTTTGACCCTCAAACAATTTCAGTGAATGCAAAAGAAGATGAAAATACACACAGATATCTCTAGCTACTTGCAAGAGTCCCCTACCTCGGATCACGTAGTGTGACCTCTCTTCCTCTGTGCTGTCCCAACCTCGTAGTCCGGTCACTCTTAATATGACTCTAGAGCTGCATTTAACCATTCACTGGATTAATTTCATGTTTCCTACTGTATTACACATTTAATATAGTTCATTTCACTTAATTGTGCTCGTTTACTCTAAATGGGCCTAAATACTTTAATTGGGCCTTAATCCATATTAAGCCCGTTTTCTACGTATTATTTCCCTTCATCAGGGTCTATCGACTCATTGGGCCTATCAATACCCATTGGGCTTTATTCCAAACTCTTTGGATAGCCCGTATAACATTTACAATAGTTAATTCGAAATTTTGAATATAATTCGCTAAATGCGAAATTTAATCCGAAATGCGTAAAATAAATCTCTAATACGCGATAATCATATAAATTGTCATAAATGAGCTTTACTTACCCGAGATTATATGATGGTACGCAAATCGAAGTTCGATCAGGCTTCCGTTCGAAATTTATCGTCGAACTGCACAATTTTGTATATTTAATTTCGGGTCAATTTTTGATTAAATATAATTTAAATAAATTTTTTGAAAGTCAAATCGGTCAATTTTGACCTCGTATCGACTTACCCGAAGTCTGGTAAATTCCCAAAAAATTTCCTTTGTCTTTTTCTTTCTTTTTTTCCCTCTTTTCCCCCTTTTCTCCTTGGCTTAACCAGTCCGGTCCGGTTCAGTTTAGAAGGTTCTCCCTTGAACCGCCGACCGGTTCAAGGATTTTTGGTCATTTCGACGCCGTCTGGCTGGTTCTCCGAGTGTCGCTGCTGACCTTCGATGCGCCACAGCCTGGGGAATGTTCGGCTGGGCTCGATCAGACCCATGCACCGCTGGTGGCCACCGAAGTTTTCCTTTTCCTCCACAATAAATTTCTTCGTCGATCTGCTTTTGCCGGCGCCGGTGGGGTGCATCGTCGGTGGCGAAAGGATTGCGCCGACTTCCTCTCTCTTTTTCGACTGTTGGCCTGGCCGTGGGGTCACCGGTGGTCTCTCCCTTAGTTCGGTTTGGCTCGCGGGTTCCTCTCTCTTTTTTTCTCTCTCCCCACGTTTCAATCCACTTTCAATTTCCTGATTTTCATTCATTTTTTAATTTATTTATAATAGATTTTTAATATTATTTTAATCCTTAAAATAATATTAAAAATCCTAAAATATCTCAAAATATCTCAAAAATTCATATTAAATTCATTTAGTCCGTAAATGAATTTATCAGTCCGATTTTACCTTTATGATATATTTTTTCACTATTTTTGGGCTCGTTTTTCGATGCAAAAATTCTAAAAATATTAAATAAATTCATATATCGATCAATTGGACTCGAAATTCAATATTTTCCTTGATTTTGATCAAGATTCCTCAATTCATATTTTTAATGAAATTTCCTCATCGGATTTATACCGAATTTTAATCAATTGATCGTTTTACCCCTGTACTTGCTCAAAAATCGATTTAACCCTTATCTCGCTGTTATGTAGCTTACATTCATTTTTAATTCTCAATTAATCGATTGCATGATAGTAAATACTCTTTTTATGATTTAACTATGAAAATAAAGCATTTGTACACATAGGAATCATAAGGTACAAGCTACATACGTAAATCGAAAACTTGGGTCTGGCATGATTGTTGGGTCTATTTTGTGTACTCGTCTGATTGGGTTCAGCTAAAAATTATTCTTGTTCATTTGTGATTCCATTGGTGGATAATGGCACCCAAAGCCAGAGCCAGATGAAACCTGGAAAGTTCAAGTCAAGCCACTGATAGCTCAACCCCATCTCCACAGAGGGAAGAGCCAGTCATCACCAATTATAATCCCGCTAGATTTGTGAATAGCCAAGCAGCAAAAAATTTTAGAAAATCATGGGTAAAAACATGATTATCGAGAGGAGCTTTCGGCCTGACATTGTGGCTGTGATATGTATTCTGAGTTTTAAAGGGACTTCGGGTTGTTGAAATTAGCAGGGCAACCTAAAGATGCCATCCTTGACGTGGTCCAAGAATTTTATGCCAATGCAATGGAGAGCACGCATTCGACTTCAGAAATTAGGGGTGTTCTTGTTCCTTACAATGCCAACGCCATTAATCGATATTTGGATCTTTCGCAAGGGGTGCAAGATGAGTATACCAGCTATGTTGCAGCTCTACACACTGATTCCGATGAGCTGGTCTGGGTCATTAACGAACTAACAGTCCCAAACACACATTGGCAGAAGAGGCCAGAAGCTAAATCTATGGCATTCCCTTCCAATCGACTGCAATATGGTCTACATGAATGGTATGATTTTATTTGTTCTAGAATCATGCCTACCACCCATAAAAGTAGTGTCGATGTGGATAGAGCTACTCTCCTTTACTGTGTTCTGACTGGAAAGATTGTTGATTTTGGAGCCATTATTTTTCGGTCCATGCAAGAGTTTATACGTAGGGAAAATAGAAGGGGTTTACCTCACTCTTCATTGGTTTGTGGACTCTGTAAGAAATATGGAGTATATTGGACTGAGCTTAAACTAAGATTGGCAAGGAAATCTGTAATCACTTTAAAAAATCCTCGAGTACCTCTGACTCAGAGAGAAGCTGCTACTCCTGCTGCACCACCACCACCTTCTGTTGGTACTTTTGCTGGCCCATCCACTGCACCTTCCACCACTTCTGGCTCCATTGAAACCGTGCTTAATGAGATTAAAGAGTTGTAGATGGAGGTGCGCAATAATAACCGAGACTATCGGACTTTCTGTGCGTATGTTGCCATTACAATCAATCATTGATACAATACCTAAATATGAGGGGTCGTGAGGGAGAGGTAGAATTTTCCTTGCCACCACAATGGTGTATGCCATAGCAGGGAGAGGTAACTGATGATGATGATGATGACATGGAAGAAGATGCCCTAGAGAAAGCTGATGCTGAGAATGGCTTAGAAGAGGATTCGGACAGCTAGATTACCCTAGGGAAGTCCTTTTAATAGTTTTTCCTATTCATTGAGGACAATGAAAATCTTAAGTTTGGGGGAGTTATTGGCTGTGACTGTGTTTTATATGCCTTATGCTTTGTTATGCTTTATATGTGCTTTATATGCTTGTTTCAATGTTTTTTTTATGTGCCTGTTTCCATATTTTTAGCAGTTGTTATTTGTTTCAAATTTATATGTTTGTGTGACAATTATACTCAGTTTTAAAGGTTAGTTTTCTAGATTGTGGCCGAAGATGGATATTGCAAGAACTGATCAATTTTTGTTTAAATGGATGATTTTATTGTTTGAGTATTAATATGTGGATAGAAAGCTTCACTTGAATCTTTTCACTTAAACTTATGCACCGATCATATTCAGTTTATGTACTTACTGTGTTGATTTGTGAAACCAAAAAGACTCTAGAACTTGATTAGCTATTACTTGAGGCAAAATTGATAGACCATGCATAATTAGGAAAATGATCTAGGCCATTTTTGTTTTGAGATTGAGCCTTTCAAGCCTACCCAATTATATTAATCCTTTGGAAAACCCTTTGAGCCTAATTTTTCCATTTTGTTGTTATCTAACCATATTACAAGCCATGGCCTAATTGTTTGATTATCTTTTTCTTTTGGTCCTTTACTTGAAGTGCTATTAATCAAAATTTTGGATTAGGGGATGAGCTCAAAAGAAAACAGGGGTGTTTTGTAAATTGTTGGTTTGAGAACTTGATTATGACAAACATGGGTTTGTTCTCGGGTCTTGATGAAAATTTAGTGTCATATGCAGTTACAAGTAGTGAAAAAAAATCTTCAGCTCATGAGTATAAAAAAAAAGGAAGAAATCAAACTCGAGAATGAATAAAGTTGGGTAGTGATTCATGAGCTCAAAACAAATTAAATCCAAGGGCGATTATAGTGCTTTAGGTGGATTAAACTTCATATTATATCCTTTATCCCACCTAAACCCGAGCCTTACGTTACAACTCTTGAAAAGTCCTTTTGATTCTTGGTTATGCATGAGTCTTTATTAGTGGAGAGTAGTAGTTAGATCAAGCATACGAAGTCTGGTATTCAATTCTTATTTAGGTTTTGCATTAACACTTGAGTGCATGAATTTGAGTAAATGATTGTACACACACACACAAGTGGAAAGTGAATAGTGAAGGGGGATTGGTTTGCTTTGATTGACTTGAACAATATAAATCTGAAATTTGTCTTAAGTTGAGAACCTTGTGAATTCTTGAGGAAAATCCCAATTTAGTATGACAAGCATGTGAGCTGAGTATGGTTGAGAGTCTTTAATTGTTCTGTTTCTAGTATGTCTTTGCTTGAGGACAAGCAATTTTTAAGTTTGGGGGTATTTGTTAGTATCGAATTTTATATATGTTTAGGACCCTTTATACTTAGTTATTTGATTTGTTCTTTGCAAAATTAGGTATGTTTTATGTGTTTTGTGCACTTGTGCAGAAAAAGAACAATTTGGAGAAGTTAAAGCTTTTGGAGCTGGTTCTGATGATTCCGTGAAGAATTGAAGTTATAGGATGCTGTTCGTGACTTATGCTGCAACAATAGAAGAAACTGGACAGTGCAGAGCAGATCTGAGGAATTAATACCATTGTCACAACATAGCAGTCTAATTAGGGCAACACCATTTTTCCACGCGGCCTTCCGCGTTTTAGTTATTGGAAACCTTATAAATAGTCTTTTTATCAGAATTTTGAGGGAGGCTGTGGTAGAAGACTTCAAGATTGATTTAACTCCATAGAAACTTCACCTTTTTCCTCTTTTTCACCAATTCTTGTTCTTGGGATGATAAATTGGAATTCTTGGATGTTTATTATGATGTCTAGGAACTAAACTCCATTTTCCTAGAATCGATGTAACCAACTTTAGGCAGATTGCAATTACTTTGTGATGTTGTTTGGATGATTTCTATTATGTTTATTTAATCTACTTGTTCTTAATGCTCTAGTTGATTGGCCACCAATTAGATGAATTAGTATAAGAATCTGGCACTCGGGAGAGGGGATTATTTATATGCACAACGGAAGATTAACATAGGACATTGTTGAATCGGGAGGTTGACAATTCTTATGAGTCATAGAGAAACGGATTATTATTGCTTAATGAACTCTATTATTTAATTCTGAATCGGGAGGTTAGGATTAGGTAAATTGGGTATGACTGTTTAAAACTCGGGAGAGATAAACAGGAAATAGTTTCGGCTATAAACAAATTGAAATTAAAAGAACAATTGATCAAAGGAATTGCATGAACCCTAGTTAGGTGAAATCGGTTTCTAGGAATATTTTGCCATTGATATTTTCATTCTTAATTATTGTGATTTATTTTAATTAAATTGTTCCGTAGTTAATCGTTAAAGTAATAAATATGATTTTAACCAACATTCATTAATTTTCTAAATAAAGCTCAAGGTTGTTGATTACAGTGATTAGCGGTAGACACAGTTCCCTGTGGGACGATACTCATATTTACTCTATACTTGAAAACTGACTTGTGTACTTGCAGTAGTGTTCCTTTTAAGGACAACAGCCTTGCTCGCCCTTTTTGAGTTCCCTGAATTAATCTGTATTACCCTCACCACGGCATCATACATACCACAATGTGAAAACCTGTGCCAGCTAAGCTCTAGCACAATTCATGCATCATCAATAATTATCCTCGTACGAGCAATGCTCTAGTACGGTATTTATGCATAAAAACATGAGAAAACCACGTACGAGCATAGCTCCAGTACAGTCATATGCATAAGAAAACCACTCGAAATCCACGTACGAGCAGAAACTCCAGTACGGTTTACAAAACATCACCACAATTTCAAATCAAAGTGCAAGCTAAGCTCCAGCACATTTCATACATATGAAAATACCAAAATCCTGTGCGAGCGAGGCTCTAGCATGATTTAATTCACACAAACACAATAGGCAGCTCATATACATTCAAAACAATCTCAAAACATGTTTAGCACCTCACATGTGCAATTTCACAACATCCTTTAAACATTAGCCAGCCTACTCGTAGATTTTCTTAAAACAAAGCAATGTTTTCTAAAAACATCAAAACATGCGATTATGCAATTATTAGCCTTACTATCCCCTTTTTCAAAAATCGTTTCATATTCAAATCATATACATACTCGCAGAAATTCATGCATACCAACAACCATTTTTGTAAGAAATCATGCATTTTATAAACGCCCTATATTCACCCATGAGTTTAAAGTACGAGCAGCTATCTCTATATACTTACAGAATTCCCTTACCTGAAATCGAGTCGCAGGATTCCACTTCCTTAGAGCTGCTTACTTGAGCGGTCCGATTCGTCTCCAACGAACTCTCCAGAACTGCACAAAGTCGTATATCACATCGATTTAGTTCATATTACTCAACTCTGGTGTTTACTATAGTCGATTTAACCTACAGCATCCATTAACACTTATAAGGCCTAATGATTCATACCACATCGATATTAAATCGACATTAAGCTCATAGTGTTCATATCTCATCAATTTCTTCACTATGGCATTTTATAGAACATCTTATATACTCATTTTCATAAATCCTCTAAACTCACAATGTGGCTTCATTTAACCATTTCAAATCATTCATATTACTTTAATAACAACTTAGCATGCCCATAAATCATCAACTCATTTAACTCATATCTTCTCACACTAGATTTATTCTAGGTTTTCTAGGTCACACTAATTCCATCACATCCTAGGTAGTTTTAACCATCAATATACATACAAATCAACTCAAAAATCAATAAATAGCCAAATGTACTTGGGCTGAAGTGTTAGAAACTTACCAAATCTAGTTTCTCTTCTTGCTCCAATCGAAAATACACCTTACTCCTTCAATATCACAAATGAGACATTGGTTCCAAAGTATGTTGTTCTTCTCTTTGATAAGAACAACTTTGTATCTAATAGGTTTTCCTCAAATCTTACTGGAAATGGGTGGATTAAGGAGTGAGAAAGTGAGGTTTTAGGTTAAAATGGAAGAGAGAGATTGTTTTCCCGAAATCTGCAGATTTCACTGCTCCTATTTATAGAAATTGCTTGATGAGATCGATCTGGTCCTCTTAAATCCCTCATTTTCACGTCAATTTGAATGCATGAGATTGATTTATCGAAGGCATGAGATTGATCTGCTTGAGTAAATGAGATCGATCTGCTTCAATGGAACAGGATCGATCTATCTCAGGTCGAGAGCTAAGGAGATCGATCTGGCTAAGGGAGAAGATTGATCTGCTCCAACCCGAGAGCTAAGGAGATCGATCTGTATTGGTGAGAGATCGATTTGCCTCTTCCAACATGCTTGATTCTGCATTCTTCAGGCCATGAGATTGATTTCTCCTTGCATGGGATCGATCTGGCCTTCATTCTGCGGATTTCCTAATTCAACTCCTACTTAATCACTGCCACATTAATTCATCTTTCCAATCACACTTAGAACTTTCAAAAATATATATTTCTTATGATTCATACATAATTCAACTTGTTTGTACATCACATAAGTATATACATTGCATCAAAATTAAGGGTTTTACAATCCTCCCCTCCTTCAAAGAATTTAGTCCTCCAAATTAGAACCAAGTTATCTCAAAATAACTCCGGGTACTTCTCTTGCATCGTGTTTTCCAATTCTCATGTGGTTTCCTCCGGAGTGTGATATTGCCAAAGCACTTTCACTAAGGGGATTATCTTTGTCCTTAGCACATTCTCTTTCTTATCCAATATCCAAACCGACTTCTCAACATAAGTCATACTCTCATTGAGCTGCAATGGCTCATATCTTATCACATCTATCGGGTCCGGGTGATACTTCCGAAGCATAGAGACGTGGAAGACATTATGAACATTTGCCAAGTTCGGTGGCAATGTCAACCTATACGCCTTATCTCCCACTCTCTCTAAAATCTCGAAGGGTCCGATATATCTAGGGCTCATGTTGCCCTTCTTACTAAATCTCATAATACCCTTCGAAGGTGAAACTCTCAGAAATACCGACTCACCCACATCAAACTCTAGTGGTCTCCGTCTCTTATCAGCATAACTCTTTTACCGGCTCTGAGCTATCCGTAATCTCTCACATATCAATTAGATGTCCTTAGATGCCTACTGCACTAAGTCCGGAGTAAAAATCTGTCTGTCACCAACATATTCCCATCCAATAGGGGAACGACATCTACGCCCATACAAGGCCTCATAGGGTGCCATCCCGATACTCGCATGATAACTGTTATTATACTCGGCTAACTGCAGGTGATCATCCCAAGAGCCTCCAAAATCTAGCACACACGGTCTCAACAAATACTCTATGGTCTGTATAGTCCTCTATGACTGACCATCTGTCTGAGGCTGAAAAGTGGTGTTAAAACTCAAGTGGGTCTCCATCGCTTCTTGAAAACGTTCTCGAAAATGGAAAGTGAAGCGGGCATCCCTATAAGAAATAACGCTCACTAGAACACCATGTAGCCGCACTATCTCTCGAACATACAGGTTCGCCAACTGACTCAAAGTATCGATAGCTCTCATAGCTAAGAAATGAGTTGACTTAGTTAATCGATCCACAATAACCCATATATAATCATAACCTCTGCGGGTTCTCGACAATCCCATCATAAAATCCATGGTGACATGCTCCCACTTCCATGTCAGTATCGGTAGAGGCTGTAATAACCCTGCAGGGTTCTGATGCTCTACCTTCACCTGCTGACAAAAGAGACACTTAGCGACATATTCATCAATGTCTCTTTTAATTCTAGACCACCAATAAACCTTCCGAAGGTTTTGATACATCTTGGTACTCCCCGGATGTATCGTGTACTTCGATGAGTGAGCCTTTGATAAAATCAGTTTCCTGATCTCAAGATCCTCGAGAACACATACTTTGCCTCTGAACCTCAATAAGCCATCTGTACTCAACTCAAAATCAATGCCCACACCTGTCTGGATCTATCTCAACCAATCGGTACACTGTCGATCGCTCTGCTGAGCCTGTCGAATACGGTCAATCAACTCTGACTCTAATCTCATACTAGCCATAATATCTGATCTCTTTGATCCAGGTGGGGACACATCCAAACTGAGGTTCGTAAATTGTTCCAACAACTCATGTTCTCGTACCATTATATAAGATACCAACCCTAGGTTCTTCCTGCTCAAAGCATCGATAACTACATTTGCCTTACCCGGGTGGTACATGATTTCACAATCATAATCCTTTAAAAGTTCGAGCCATCTCCTCTGTCTCATGTTTAACTTTTTCTACTAGAACAGGTACTTAAGGCTCTTATGATCTGTTAAAACCTAAAATTTCTCTCCATAGAGGCAGTGGCACCATATTTTCAAAGCAAACACCACAGCTGCCAACTCCAAATCATGTGTTGGGTAGTTTCTCTCATGATCCTTCAACTGTCTAAATCCGTAGGTAACTACCTTCCCATCCTGCATAAGCACACAGCCTAGTCCTAGTGTGATGTATCCGTATACATCGAGAAACCTCCTGAGCTGGTAGAAATGGTGAGAACTGGAGCAGTGGTCAATCGACGCTTAAGCTCCTCAAAACTTCTCTCACATACCTCATCCCTTACAAACTTAACATCTTTTCGCGTGAGGCGTGTCAATGGAGCAGCTAGTCTAGAGAAACACTCAACAAATCTCCGATAATACCCTGCCAATCCCAAAAAACTTCTGATCTCAGTAACTGTCTTGGGTTGTTCCCACTATAGAACTACCTCAATCTTGGATGGATCCACTGACACCCCATCCTTTGACATAATATGGTCCAGAAATGAGATCTGCTCTAACCAAAAGTTACACTTGCTGAGTTTGGCATATAACTCTTTCTCTCGGAGGGTCTGCAGAACTAATCTCAAGTGCTCCTCATGATCTTCCCTGGACTTGGAATAAACCAATATGTCATCAATGAACACCATCACAAAATTATCCAAGTATGGCTTGAATACATCATTCATGAATGCCATAAATGTTGCAGGGGCATTCGTCAATCCGAATGATATAACCAAAAACTCGTAGTGGCCATAACAGGTATGAAATGCTGTCTTGGGTACATCTCCACTCCTTATCTTCAACTGATGATACCCTGACCATAGATCTATCTTAAAAAATAGTTGAGCTCCTCGAAGCTGATCTAACAAATCATCTATACATGGAAGGGGATACTTGTTCTTAATGGTGGTCTTATTCAACAACCGGTAATCTATACACAGTTAGAGGCTTCCATCATTCTTCCTTACAAACAGGATCGATGCTCCCTAAGGTGAGACACTCGGTCTAATAAACCCCTTCTCTAGCAACTCTTGCAGTTGTTTCTTTAACTCTTTCAACTCGATCGGAGCCATTCTATACGGTGGTTTAGATATCGGCTCGGTACCAGGCACTAACTCTATGCAAAATTCCATTTCCATTTCAGGTGGTAGCCCTGGTAAATTGTCCCAAAAGACATCAAGAAATTCTGCAATTACTGGTATGTCTCTCAATTTCGGGTGTGCCTTATCTATGTCAATCATGTATGTAATGAACCCTTCACACCATCCCTTCCATCGTTAGTAACATAAACCATCACATTAATATTCAACATAAACAAATAAATTTATCTTTCAAGTAGGTTAAATAAAATCATACTCTTTTCATTTATCATGATTATGTTCTTTCATTTCATTTCACAAATCTTAAAACATAATGTTTTATCTTTGGAAATGTTTTAGCATGACAGTCCATAATAACATGATTGACAGCCAACCAATCCATTCCCAATATTACATCAAAATCATTCATATTCAACAAAATTAAATTGGTTGCCATCTCATTTCCCTCTATCATCAATTTACAATCCCTACATACATGCTCAGTCAATTGACTATCATTCATGGGTGTGGAAATCATCAACATTTTATCCAACAATGTAGGTTTCACATGCTTCAACAATTTATGTGCAATGAAAGGCGATATGAAGGAATGTGTGGCACCAGGATCAAATAATACCAATGCTTCTAAATCAAAGATTAGGATAGTACCTTTAATTACATCAGTCGAAGCATCTGCAGTGTCCTGATCCAGTGCATGTACTCTTCCTCTGCTCACACCCACTGTCTGTTTCCCTTTTTCTTCAGCCGTCACCCTCCTCCTCGGGGCAGCTATCTCAACTAGAGCTCTCTATGGCTCCTTGCCTTTCTGTAGGGCAGTCTCAACCATCTCAGAACAGTACCTTAAGATATGTTCGGGCTTCCCACACCTATAACATGAAACAGGGGGCATTTGACATGATCTAGTCCCATGATATCTACCACATCTCCTACACTGATCAGTCGTAGGTCGTGGTCCTCCAATAACCATACCCCTCGGTGCAGTCAAAGTCGGGTACACGGGAGGTCTAGCAGCTCTCTCCTGCACCTCCTCAATCTTGGGTCTCTTCTTGAAAATTCTTTGGCCTCCTCTCTTGGCCACTCTATCCATCTCGGATCTCTTCCGATCTCTGTCTCTTCTGAAATTAATCTTTCCAATCTCGGAGGCATTCCGCTCAAAGTCTTACTCACATAACTGAGCCTTGTGCACTGCCTCCTCATAAGTCTGTATGTCAAATAGGGCTAGCTTAGTCCGAATGGCCAATCGTAATCCATCAACGAACTTCTGAATCTTTCGAGTCTCACTACCCATTGTATCCGGGTCATATCTCCCCAAAGACATGAATCACGACTCATATTCATCCACAGTACGATTCCCTTGAACCAAATTCATAAATTCCATCTGCAATTTCCTCTGTGCGGTGGTTGGGATGTACTGCCTCCTGAAAACCTCCAAAAATATCTTCCAAGTGATCTCGGAGTGTTTGGCCCTCAAAATAGCCTCAGTGGATCTCCACCATTATTCTGCCTCGCATTTTATCATAAACACGGCAAAGGCCACTTTCTCTATAGAGGTACATCAAAAAATTCTATACAGTTTCTCCATCTCGTAGACCTAGTCCTCAGTAATTACCGGGTCCTTTACCCCTATAAACACTGAGGGTTCCAACTCCTGAAACTGGCATAGCCTGCTCAACTCGCAATCATACCCTAAATCACTATCACTCTGCTGTGGTGCGATAGGTGAAGTCGTATCCTATACTGGGGGTGTAACTGTCTCAGTAGCCTGAGGTCTCTCCGCCTCTGCAGCTGCCTGTCCAGTAGTAGGCTGTGCTGCGAGACCTCGTCCATCACGGGCACCTAAAGCCTCTGTGACTATCTCCACTAGGCTCTCAATACTATGCTCTATCCTAGCGAAGCGTGCCTCTGTATCTTTTGCTCTATCAATAGGGTCTTGTGGAGCCTAGTCAGTCTGTGGCTCCACACGGCTCTCAGGCCTACCTCTACGGCCTCTAGCGCGTGCTCTTGCCCCTCTACCTGGACGCGTAACATGCATAATGCCTAACTTCCTGTATTCACAATCACTTATTAAACTCAATCTATCACGGTATACACAGTTATATCTAAACAAGAGCACAGTAATATGAGGATGTACTTTTCCTATGTTTTATTACTGACTCACATCAGGCCAACTCGGCTCTAATACCAATCTCTGTCACGACCCATTTTATCCTTTTTATCCGAAAATCACAGTAAATTTTTCACATTTTCCTTTCCTTACCCGGTCGTGAACAAACTCACCACTACACAATTTGGGTTGTGAGTTAATAATAAACATCACTCAACATTCATTCTCAATAAATCAAAAGAAGTGGCATTCATTTCAAGTTAAGTTATACACTTAGGAATGACACGTTTTTTTCTAACTTTTACATCCCCTACATTACAATACAAACTGACTACTGTGCATTTACATGTTTAGATACAAAAAGAATCTCTGTGTATATACCTTTGATAGTGTTATGCATAAATCATTTATAATCGAAGCATGAGGAAATAAAACTATGCCACATGCATATACATATATCATGTATTGAAAATCATGTAAATAGGCATAAAACATGGAAATATCAACATGTAAAAAAACCATCTCATGCTCATTCTCATTAAATCTCATCACAAAAAGGGCAATTCATTCAAGAAACATCCTTTTCAAATCACATCACATCTCGTCATAAATCAAATCATCATTTCTTGAAATCACAAATCCCACAAGGCTCGACCCCTCCCTCGGGTCTACCCTGGACATTCACACTCACACTTATATATCAAAACCATGTGGTATTATGTAATATCAAATGAGACAGGTCACTATATCTCAATAGATTATGTTGGCCAACTATGTCATAATCATCCCAGACCACACGGATCCCGGTGTGCAGGGTATCATGCTAGAGCGAAGGTGGGTTAGTTCTTCGCCAGACTGTCTCATCAGTAACTCAACCACGCGGTACAACGTACTCCATGTGATATACAGGTACAACATACTCCGTTTACCCATATCATGGTTGGGGGTGCCAGTCGTAGGTCTTATCTACCCCAATGCCATGTGTAACCGATATAGTCTTAAGTGCACGAAGGAGCATTTTCTCTAATGTCAGGTCTAGCCCCTTATGGCCTTGCTCGCCCCTTTTGGGTTCCCTAAACACCATATCCGGTCCTAGCCCCTCATGGCCTTGCTCGCCCCTTTTGGGTTCCCTGAATGGATTAATATCAGGTTCTAGCCCCTCATGACCTTGCTCGTCCCTTTTGGGTTCCCTAAATTAATCCGTATTACCCTCACCACGGCATCATACATACCACAGTGTGAAAACCTGTGCGAGCTAAGCTCTAGCATGATTCATGCATCATCAATAATTATCCTCGTACGAGCAATGCTCTAGTACGATATTTATGCATAAAAACATGAGAAAGCCACGTACGAGCATAGCTCCAGTACGGTCATATGCATAAGAAAACCACTTGAAATCCACGTACGAGCAGAAGCTTGGCGAGTGTCGAATTCAACCAAATTTAAATTACTGGTCTTACCGAAATTTTGCAGTAACGGCAAATCCAGGTCAAACCTTAGAGACTGGTGGATTAATTATCATACAATAATTGAAATAATTTTGGGGGGGGGGGTTTAATTTAACTGAATTAAAATCCTAAAATAGAATTTATGTTTAACTAATTATAAAAAGGGTAAACCAAGATTAACAATTTCGATTCAAGGGAACTGCCCAGTCATTAACAATTGATCATTAATATAAAATTTACCATTTTGTCTTCAATTACTTAGCTGAGGTATTATCTACCGGCAGAATAATATCTCTTCTTCCCTGTTATCATTAACTCAAGCCCAACACCCGAATTAAATTCTTCTCCCTAATCTAGTATGTTTTGGCGCAATCCTATTTAGACTAGGAATAGCATTAACGTTCTAGGAAGACTACTAAACCGAATAACACTTCAACCACAAGTTGAATGTTTAATCCGTTCTATTGTTTCACTTAGAGTTGATGAACCCTAATTGCTACTGGTTCTGATTTCTATCACAACAATTACGGATTGTGAAAACTTCAGATAGCATACAATCACATGCATAGAATATTCAATTGGCCAAATCATATAATTTTCTCATGCAATCGAATCTAATAATACCAAAAACAATAGATAATTAAATCAAAAGATAATTTAGATCAACAAACAGTGTTTCTCAATTGTTGAAATTTACTGGAGTCGATTCCCTTGAACCGAATAAAAGATTTAGCAGCACATGATTATTGAAAACGAAAATAAAAATATAGAGAGTGAATTATTTTTTTTCTTCTGACTGCTGCCACCTCTGATATTCCCTAAAGAAAACGAAGCTATATATATATAGTAAAAAAAAAAAACCTAAATTCGACAATCCTATTACAAGTGGGAAAAGGCTGATAGATTCGGGCTTTTGCTTCATAGCTGGTTTTAGAGTGGAAACAGGCCGAATTGGATCTTGGGCTCTTCTTCAGAGTTGTAAATCAGTAAATCAGTGTTCCAATGGGATTAACCTTGCATAATTTGGAGGTCTATAACTCCAGATATAGGCTAAAAACTTAAACTGCCTTGAAATATTAAAACCGATTTGTTGCAACTTTGTGGAATTGTTGTTATCTATAAAACATCCAAATTGGGCTTAGTTCTCTTTAAAGAAATCGTAGCCCTTTTAATCTTCTTTCCAGCGAGCTAAAAATCACCCCAATCTGACATCTAGAACTCTGTTTAGAGCCAAAATCCCAAATAACACTAAAATTGTCCAATTTCTTCGATTAAGCTTTGAAGCCCAATTTATCTGCCAAAATCACAAATTATCATAAGTACTCTAATTAATATGAGGAACATAGTAAAATATTAAAATGTAGAAGGAAATAAATAATAAAAATATGACACTTATCAAATTCCCCCACACTTAAATTTTTGCACGTCCTCGAGCAAACTCAAAATCTAAGACTAAATCACCCTCTAAAACTTTTCAATCACATCAAGTTTACAAAAACCAAAAACAAAAAAAGTCAACCAACATTTTCGAGAAACATAACATGTCATGAATCAAAATCCTTAACAATCTCAAGAATTTGCCAACATAGCAATTTCATTCAAAACGAAGCAAATTAAATTGGTAGATCCTCATAATATTCTCTTTGTTCACTCAAGCGTTTTAAGGGTAAGTATTTCACTCATATTCATTCCATAAAACATGTCCTACCATAAGCTTACTTATCATCTAATCTCCACTACTTAGTATTCATGCATAACACAAATCAAAAGGACTTAATTCAAGGGTTATAATGGGGCTAGGGATAAGGAACGGAATTATTTTTGGGGTAAGAGAGTTTAAGACCCTAAAAATTAATAGACCATTCAAAATTACAACTTGGGTAAATAAAGCAATCAACAACCCGCAATCACCTCAAATACAAACACTTTATTAATCACTCGCACCTTACTCAAGTCCTTTATCAATTAAATACCCTATTTTCTTTATTTTTTCTTTATTTTTTGTTTTTTTTTTGTTTTTTTTTAGGTCCACCATCACCACCACTAACATATGGAATTAATCACACCCCCACACTTGTTTCATAATCTGCTCGAGAATTTTCAAATGCCCTACTAATTTTTAAGGTTAGGTAAAGTCATTCATGTTAAGCTCACAGTTAAAACAAGTTATTCAACAAAAAAAAGTCAATTAGGCTCAAAGGGGCATAACAATGGTAAATTATGTTAGGTGGGTTATTTGGCTAGAGTGGTTCATCCAAAAATGGCCTTAATCACTTTTATGTACGCCTGAATCAATGTAGTCTCAAATAGAATCAATGTAAGTTCTAGAGAAACACATCCATGGAAGAATATCACACATCCAAAGAAAATAAAGATTGACATTAATGCTCAATCTATAGGCTCAAAAATCTCACAGGTACCAATTCAATTCACCAACATTTCGAATTGACATTAATGCTCAATCTATAGGCTCAAAAATCTCACAGGTACCAATTCAATTCACCAACATTTCGAAATCAATCACTTAATCAACAAATTTTAATATGAAAAGTCAATCAATTCAATTGTGTTATTCTCTGTCCAAATCCAGTTTATTCAAGTTTATGATAAATATAAACTATCAGTGATAGAAAGCACCTAAACATGCATTCAGATATTTTTTTTATGTAAAATTTCAAAAATCCTAAAATTCTCCCCCCCCCCCCCCCCCCCACTTAGATTTTACATTGTCCCCAATGTAAAGCACATCATTAAAGCAAATAATGGACAAATAAAATTAAAAGAGATAGGGTGAGAAATCAAATCTGGGGTTCATGGGTTGCCTCCCACGCAGCGCCTTTGGTTAATGTCGTTAGCTCGATAATACAACTTCCTTCACATCGAGTAGACTGCATCTCCTAACTGCACCTCCTCAACTGTGTGTGCTTGAAAATCGTCATAATATGGCTTGAGTCTATGCCCGTTAACCTTGAACACCTTGTTGGTTTCCATACTTTGAATCTCAACTACACCATGAGGAAATACGTCAGTAACAACAAAGGGTCCAATCCAACGAGAACGTAACTTACCAGGCATCAACTTCAATTTGGAGTTGTATAACAAAATTTTTTGGCCAACCACAAATTGCTTCCTAATGATCATCTTATCATGAAATGCCTTGGTCTTCTCCTTGTAAATTCGTGAGTTCTTATAGGCCTCAAGTCAAATTTCCTCCAATTCCTGCAACTGCAACTTCCGTTCCAAACCTGCCTGCTATAGGTCCATGTTGCATCGTCTAATTGCCCAATAAGCCTTGTGTTATAACTCTACAGGCAGATGACACAACTTACCAAAAATCAGCCTATACAAGGACATCCCAATAGGCGTCTTATATGCTGTCCTATAAGCCCACAAAGTGTCATCAAGTCTGAGACTCCAGTCTTTTCTATTTGGATTTACCATTTTCTCTAAGATCAACTTGACTTCCCTATTAGACACCTCGGCCTGTCCATTCGTCTGGGGATGGTAAGCTATGGAGGTTTTGTGCAGGACTCCATACTTCCTTAATAAAGCCTCCATTGATCGATTACAAAAATGAGTTCCCTGATCAATAATCAATGCTCTTGGTATGCCAAACCTGCTGAAAATGTTAGATTTGATAAAACCTACAACAGCTCGTGAATCGTTAGTTTTGGTGGCCTTTGCTTCCACCTATTTCGACACATAATCAACAGCAAGTAAAGTGTAAACAAACCCAAAAGGAAGGAGGAAATGGACCCATAAAGTCAATACCCTACACATAAAAAATTTCACACACAAGTATAGGAGTTTGAGGCATCTCATTTCTACGGTTTAAGCTCCCTGTCCTTTGACATCGTTCACAATTTTTACAAAACACATAACTGTCACGAAATAAAGTAGGCCAATAAAAACCATAATCTAACACCTTCCTAGCTGTTCTCTTTGGCCCGAAATGACCCCCACAGGCATATGCATGACAAAAAGTAAGGACAGACTGAATTTTCGAATCAGGGATGCACCTTCTAATGATTTGATCAGAACAATATTTCCACAAATATGGTTCATCCCATACATAGTATTTAGCCTCACTTTTCATTTTATCTTTTTTAGCTCTACTCAAATCTTTAGGTATGACCTTAGTAACCAAATAATTTACCAAGTCAGCATACTAAGGGGTCATACCTTGCACCGTAAAGAGCTGCTCATCAGGGAAAGTTTCGTGCAATGGCATTGGATCTTCTTCGCTCACTAACCGGCTCAAGTGGTCAGCTACTAGGTTTTTTGCTCCCTTCTTATCTTTGATCTCGAGATCAAACTCTTGCAGTAGAAGAATCCACCTAATCAGCCTTGGTTTTGCCTCTTTTTTTGCCAAAAGGTATTTCAAAGCTGCGTGGTCAGAAAACACAACAACTTTAGTCCCAAGTAAGTAAGGCCGAAACTTATCTAAAGTAAATACAATAGCCAAAAGCTCTTTTTCGATCGTGGAATAATTGCACTGAGCTGGGTTAAGCATCCTCGACGCATAATAGATCACATGCCCCTGGTTGATGACCCGCTGTCCTAAAACAGCCCCCACAGCGTAGTTGCTTGCATCGCACATTATTTCAAAAGGTAGCTCCCAATTCGGTGGTTGAATGAGGGGGGCAGAGGTCAAAGATGACTTCAATTCATCGAAAGCTGCCTTGCACTCTTCATTGAATTCAAATGGTACATCTTTCTGTAACAACTTTGACAATGGTAATGCTATCTTTGAGAAGTTCCTAATGAATCTGCGGTAAAAACCTGCATGACCAAGAAAAGAACGCACTTCCCGCACACTAGTGGGGTAGGGTAAGCTCAAAATCAAATCAATCTTAGCCTTGTCTACTTCAATGCCCTTAGATGAAACTACATGACCTAAAACAATGCCTTGTTCTACCATGAAATGACATTTTTCAAAATTCAGCACTATATTAGTTTTAATGCAACGCTCAAGTACACTCGTCAAATGATTTAAGCATTTATCAAATGAGTCAACATGCACTGTGAAATCATCCATGAACACCTCAATGTAATTTTCCAACAAATCAAAAAAAAAATACTTACCATGCATATTTGAAAAGTACCTAGTGCATTACAAAGGCCGAATGACATCCTCCTAAAAGCAAATGTTCCAAATGAGCATGTGAAAGTTGTTTTCTCCTAATCTTCTGGTGCAATCACAATCTGGTTATAACCTGAAAATCCATCAAGAAAATAGTAGTGAGATTTACCAGCTAAACGCTCAATCATTTGATCAATGAAGGGTAAGGGAAAGTGATCCTTTCTAGTTGCTGAATTCAGCTTGTGATAGTCCATACACACTCTCCACCCATTCTGCACTCTCGTTTGTACAAGCTCATTATTTTGATTTCTCACAACTGTGATCCCAGTCTTCTTTGGCACAACATGAATTGGACTCACCCATTTACTATCCGAAATTAGATAGATTATACCTGCATTTAACAACTTCAGAATCTCTGTCTTAACTACTTCCATCATCTGGGGATTCAATCTTCTTTGAGGTTCTCGGCTTAGTTTAGATCCCTTTTCCAACAGAATTCTGTGCATGCACATGGATGGATTAATTCCCTTAATGTCAGCTATGGTCCATCCTATGGCTGTTCTATGATCACAAAGCACCCTGATTAACTTTTCTTCTTGTACCACTGTCAAGTTCTTCGCAATAATGATTGGAAGTGTCTCACCATCTCTCAGGTAAGCATACTTCAAGTGGTTAGGTAAAGACTTCAATTCCAGAATCGGTGCTTGCACAATAGAAGGTAGTAGCTTCGTGTTAGAAAATGATAGTTTAAATCTTTTAACTTCATACCTGGGCTGCAATGACTGCATAGCCATGATCATTTCTTCAACTTCAGGACTTAGCTCCAATTCAGCCTCGTTCTGCATCAAGCTCTTACTGATTACCACTTCTAGCTCATCCATTATGCTTACTTCAAATGTATCCTGCGTCAAGACATCAAAACTGTAAATGAAAAATGTTGAATGTACATCTGCTGGATACCTCATAGCATCAAAGATGCTAATTTTGATAATCTCTCCATCGAACTCCATAGTTAATGTCCCATCAAACACATCAATCTTAGTCTTGGTAGTGGCAAGAAAGGGCCGACCAAAAAATTATTGGTGCGGGATTCACTGGACTACTGCTGTCCTCCATATGCAGAATGTAGAAATCAACTGAAAAGATCAACTGATTCACCTGCACCAAAACATCCTCAACTACCCCTTCGGGGTATGCATTAGATCGATCTGCTAATTGTATGATCACTCCAGTTTTTTTCAAAGGAGCTAAATTTAAGGATGCATAAATTGAAAAAGGCATAACATTAATCGATGCACTCAAATCTGCCATGGCATGTTCAATTTGCCTATTACCAATGATGCAAGGGATTGTAAACGTACCTGGGTCTTTACATTTTTGGGACAGTTTTCTATGAATGACAGCAGATACATTCTCCCTCACACTTACCTTCTCATCGCCTCTTAGTTTCCTCTTTGTCGTGCACAACTCTTTAAGGAATTTCGCATACCTTTGAATTTGCTTCACTGCGTCCAAAAGTGGTATGTTAATTTCCACCTTCTTAAATACCTCCACGATATCTTTCTGTTGTTCCTCTTTCTGTGTCTTAGCTAACCTACAAGGAAAGGGAGGACGAATAGGGTTAGTGTTATCTATAACAGGTTACATCTGTGTCTCAACCTTTTTCTTTGCCTTTGTAATCTGTCTTTAGATCTCTTTTCCACTACGCAGCATTATGGTACTCGCATTCTCCCTAGGGTTCTTTATTGTTTGAGATGGTAACTTCCTAGAACCTTGAGCTTCTAATCTATCAACCATGGTTGCTAGTTGATCTATCTGTTTTTCCAAGTTCTGGCTGCTTGTCCTTGTTTCCTATTGGAATTTCAAAGTATTGTTAGCTAGGTTTTTTACAATATCTTCAAGTGACATACCTGAACCTGAGGTTGTGGCTTGATTTGTTTGCGACCTCTGAACAGGATGTTGATAGCCCGCTTGGTTACCATATCTCAAATTGGAATGATCTCTCCAGCCTGGGTTATATGTATTTGCATACGGATCATGTCTCTGTTAGGGCTGACCTGGAAAATTTCCTATGGCATTCACTTGTTGCATGGCTGGGTCATCTTCTTGCAAAGTTGGACACATGTAAATGTTGTATCCTGCCAACGAACAGATTTCTCACACCTTCACTGCTTATAAATTCCCTACTGCCATTTGACGAACTAAAGAGGTTAGATAAAAAATTTGACGTTCCAGGTTGGAAGTACTTACCTCGTTCACCTTCTTCGGTGTGTGATCCAATCTATTCCTGAACTGTTGTGTATTGGCTGCTATGTTGGCGATGAGATTCCTCGCAGCCTCTAGGGTCTTATCAACTAATGCTCCTCTACTGGCAGCATCAATCATACTCCTGTCCATTGGCATTAGACCTTCATAGAAATACCAGATTAGAAGCTGGTCAGTAATCTGGTGGTGTGGGCAGCTCGCACATAACTTCTTAAAACGCTCCCAATACTTATACAAGGTTTCACCATTATATTTTCGAATGCCACAGATCTCTTTTCTTATATTTAAAGCCCTAGAAGCTGAGAAATACTTCTCCAAAAACAACTGCTTCATCTCATTCCAAGAACGTATTGACCCCAAAGGAAGGTAGTATAACCAGTCCTTCGCTTGATCTGCCAACGAGAAGGGGAATGCCCTCAGCTTGATCTGATCTTCTGAGATGCCCTGTGGTTTCATGCTCGAACACACCACATGAAACTCCTTGAGGTGCTTGTGGGGATTTTCACCTGTAAGTCCACGGAAAGTAGGCAGAAGATGTATTAGTCCCGATTTAAGTTCAAAAGACGCATCTAAAGTAGGCTACTCAATACACAAAGGTTGTAAATTTAAGTCAGGAGCAGCAAGCTCCTTTAAAGTCCTGTTATTATTCATTGTCATGTTGTTAGTGTCAAACTCCTCTATTGAGCTCTTATCTGGCGTACTTTCAAAATCTAAGGGTTCTACAATGGTTGTAGCTTCTTGGTCTCTTTTCAACCTCCTCAAGGTTCTCTCTATCTTTAGATCGAATCGAAGTGCAATTTCATCTGATTTGGAGGATCTTGTCATAAAAACCAAAAAACAAATCTTAAAATAATTACGACTAAAACACAAAATGGGCTAAAACTATAAGAAAACAATGGAATTTGGTCGAGATAGGGTAGGGCCAGAATAAAATTTTTTAGTCTATTTTATTTTGCCATTTCCATTTGAAATCAAGTACTCACAAGCCTCCTAACTCAACAAATTTTTTTCCTGTGAATAGTGTGAATAGTACCAAAAGCCCAAAAAAATAAATAAATAATTAAAAATAAAAATCAGAAGAATTTAAAAGTAAATTAATGAATAATAAAAACACAATAATTAATCTGAACCAGTCCCCGACAACGGCGCCAAAAATTGGTGAGAGTCGAATTTAACCAAATTTAAATTACTGCTCTTATCGAAATTTTATAATGGCGGCAAATCCAGGTCGAACCCTAGAGACTGATGGATTAATTATCATGCAATAATTGAAATAATTGGGGGGGGGGGGGGGCTTAATTTGACTGAATTAAAATCCTAAAACAGAATTTATATTTAACTAATTATAAAAGGGTAAACTAAGATTAACAAATTCGATTCAAGGGAACTGCCCAATCATTAACAATTAATCCTTAACACCTAATTTACCATTTTGTCTTCAATTACTTAGCTGAGGTATTATCTACCAGCAGAATAATATCTCTTCTTCCTTGTTATCATTAACTCAAGCCCAGGACCCGAATTAAATTCTTCTCCCTAATCTAGTAGGTTTTGGCGCAATCCTATTTAGACTAGGAATAACATTAACGTTCTAGGAAGACTACTAAACCGAATAACACTTCAACCAAAGGTTGAATGTTTAATCCGTTCTATTGTTTCACTTAGAGTTGACGAACCCTAATTGCTATTGGTTCTGATTTCTATCACAATAATTACGGATTGTGAAAACTTCAGATAGTATACAATCACATGCGTAGATTATTCAATTGGCTAGAGCATATAATTTTCTCATGCAATCGAATCTAATAATACCAAAAACAATAGATAATTAAATCAAAAGATAGTTTAGATCAACAAACCGTGTTTCTCAATTGTTGAAATTTACTAGAGTCGATTCCCTTGAACCAAATAAAAGATTTAGCAGCACATGATTATTGAAAACGAAAATAAAAATATAGAGAGTGAATTATTTTTTTCTTCTTACTGCTGCTGCCTCTCTCTCCCTTTTCTCTGATATTCCCTAAAGCAAATGAAGCTATATATATATATATAGTAAAAAAAAAAACCTAAATTCGAAAATCCTATTATAAGTGGGAAAAGGCTGACAGATTCAAGCTTTTTCTTCACAGCTGATTTTGGAGTGGAAACAGGTCGAATTGGATCTTAGGCTCATCTTCAAAGTTGTAAATAAGTAAATAAGTGTTCTAATGGGCTTGACCTTGCATAATGAGGTCTAGAACTTTGTGGAATTTTTTTGATCTATAAAACATCCAAAATGGGATTAGTTCTCTTCATAGAAATCGTAGGAATTTTAATCTTCTTTCCATAGAGCTAAAAATCGCCCCAATCCGACATCTAGAACTCTGTTTAGAGCCAAAATCCCAAATAGCACTAGAACTGTCCAATTTCTTCGGTTAAGCTTTGAAGCCCAATTTATCCACCAAAATCATAAATTATCATAAGTACTCTAATTAATATGAGGAACATAGCAAAATATTAAAATGTAGAAGGAAATAAATAATAAAAATATGACACTCATCAAAGCTCCAGTACGGTTTACAAAACATCACCACAATTTCAAATCAAAGTGTGAGCTAAGCTCCAGCACGTTTCATACATAAGAAAATACCAAAATCCTGTGCGAGCGAGGCTTCAGCACGATTTAATTCACACAAACACAATAGGTGGCTCATATACATTCAAAACGATCTCAAAACATGTTTAGCACCTCACATGTGCAATTTCACAACATCCTTCAAACATTAGCCAGCCTACTCGTAGATTTGCCTAAAACAAAGCAATGCTTTGTAAAAACATCAAAACATGCAATTATGCAATTATTAGCCTTACTATCCCCTTTTTCAAATTTCATATCCAAATCATATACATACTCGCAGAAATTCACGCATACCAACAATCATTTTTGTAAGAAATCATGCATTTTATAAATGCCCTATATTCACCAACGAGTTCAAAGTACGAGCAACTATCTCTATATACTCAAACAATTCCCTTACCTAAAATCGAGTCGTGGGATTCCACTTCCTTAGAGCTTCTTACTTGTGCGGTACGATTCATCTCCAACAAACTCTCCTGAACTGCACAAAGTCATATATCACATCGATTTAGTCCATATTACTCAACTCTGGTGTTTGCTATAGTCAATTTAACCTATAGCCTCCATTAACACTTATAAGGCCTAATGATTAATACCACATCGATATTAAATCGACATTAAGCTCATAGTGTTCATATCTCATCAATTTCTTCACTATGGCATTTTATCGAACATCTTATATGCTCATTTCGATAAATCCTCTAAACTCACAATGTGGCTTCATTTAACCATTTCAAATCATTCATATTACTTTAATAACAACTTAGCATGCTCATAAATCATCAACTCATTTAACCCATATCTTCTCACACTAGATTTATTCTAGGTTTTCTAAGTCACACTAATTCCATCATATCCTAGGTAGTTTTAACCATCAATATACATACAAATCAACTCCAAAACCAATAAATAGCCAAATGTACTTGGCCTGAAGTGTTAGAAACTTACCAAATCTAGTTTCTCTTCTTACTCCAATCGAAAATACACCTTGCTCCTTCAATACCACAAATGAGGCTTTGATTCCAAAGTATGTTGTTCTTCTCTTTGATAAGGCCAACTTTATATCTAATAGGCTTTCCTCAAATTTTACTGGAAATGGGTGGATTGAGGAGTGAGAAAGTGAGTTTTAGGTTGAAATGGAAGAGAGAGATTGTTTTTCCAAAATCTGTAGATTTCACTACTTCTATTTATAAAAATTGCTTGATGAGATCGATCTGTCTAGGCATGAGATCGATCTGGTCCTCTTAAATCCCTCGTTTTCACACTAATTTGAATGCATGAGATCAATCTGTCGAAGGCATGAGATCGATCTGCCTGAGTAAATGAGATTGATATGCTTCAATGGAACAAGATCGATCTATCTCAGTTCAAGAGCTAAGGAGATCGATCTGGCTAAGGGAGGAGATCGATCTGCTCCAACCAGAGAGCTAAGGAGATCGATCTGCATTGGTGAGAGATCGATCTTCCCTTTCCAACATGCTTGATTCTGCATTCTTCAGGCCATAAGATCGATCTCTCCTTGCATGGGATCGATCTGGCCTTCACCCTACTTCATTTTTCTGCGGATTTCCTCATTCAACTCCTACTTAATCACTACCACATTCATTCATCTTTCCAATCACACTTAGAACTTTAAAATATATATGTCTTATGATTCATACATAATTCAACTTGTTTGTACATCACATAAGTATATACATTGCATCAAAATTAAGGGTCTTACATTGTATCTTGTAATTCCTTGTTTGAGACCCCATACATGTATAGTCTGTAATATGTGTAAATGGATTAAATGAATGTGAAGCATAAGTGATGTAAAGTCCATAAATGTAATGTACACACTTCTAAAAAGAGTATGTGATGTACGTACAAGTTTCATTATGTATGAATATGAAGGATTGGACTTGTGGATGAATGTGAGTGGAATGAAAAAAGAGTAGTGTGGTAAATGGAATGTAGTTGCATGAATCTAAATACTTCAATTTGGTTTTATATTGTATACCTTTGAATATACAATGAATGCACACAAGTTTTAATGTGTATAAGGTACAGATGGATGCCATTTTCAAGTCTTAAAGGTGGTCGGATGAGAAAATGACTATGACTGCAAATTAAGGATGTTTTGTGTAAAGTTACTGCAGAAAACTACAACAAAATCTAGAAAATATGAAGGCCAGATCGATCTTATAGGTTGAGAGATCGATCTGGAAGAGTCAGAATGCTCTTATTTGAGCAGTGGAATAGAGCAGATCGATCTCCTATGGGGCCAGATCGATCTCCTAAACATTCTGTAATGAAAAGATCGATCCTCAAGCATACAGGATCTCTAATAAGCTACTGGAAAGAGCAAATCGATCTCAAGGTTCGACAAATCAATCTCATGCTTAAAATACCGTGAAAAAGAGGGATTTAAGGGGACTAGATCGATCTCCTCCTAGTGCAGATCGATCTGATCAAGCTATTTCTATAAAAGTAGCAGTGAAATCTGTATTTTTTTGAGATAGAACCATTCTTTCCATTTTAACCTTCAAAACCTAGTTTTATCTCTCTAAAATCAGCCCATTTCTAGTAATATTTGAGGGGAAGCTATTAGATACAAAGTTGTTCATCTTGAGGAAGAGAACAACATAGTTGGGAATCAAAACCCTATTGTCGATATTGAAAGAGCAAGGAACATTTCCCCTTGGAGCAAGAAGAGAAACTAGATTGGTAAGTTTTTAATACTCCAATCCAAGTACATTGTCTATTTAAATGATTTTGGAGCAGATTTGCATGTGTATTGATGGTTGGAGATACTTAGGAGGTGATGGAATTAGTGTGTGACCTAGAAAATGGAATAAGTCTAGTGTGAGAAAGTGTAATTTGGATGAGTTGGTGATTTATGGGCATGCTAAGGTGGTTATTTGAAAATGTGAATGATTTGAGAGGAGTAAATGAAGCCACATTGTAAGTTTGGAGAAATTATGAAAATGGGTATGTAAGATGTTTGATATATGCCATAGTGAAGGAATCAATGAAATACAAACACTATGAACTTAGTATCGATCTAATATCGATTTGGAATGAGTTGATAGGCCTAAAAGGATCCATAGACTCGAGTTATGGGTAGAGTAATGTAACGAGGCCTCACTAGCATTAATAGAGACTATAGGTCGAATCGACTATAGTAAATGCAAGAGTTGAATTATAATGGGCTAAAATGTTGTGAAATATGTTTATGTGCGGTTCCAGAGACCTCGTTGGAAATGAATCGAACCGCACGAGTAAGCAGCTTTACGGAAGTGAAATCTCGCGACGCAATTTCAAGGTAAGGGAATTCTGTAAGTATATAGAGGTAGTTGCTCATATTTTGTGGGTGTATAGGGCTTTGGAAATGTGCATGAGTTTATAGAAATGTGTTTGACGATGTATGGAAGTAATTATGAGTATTTGTTTGAGATTTGGTTGTTGAAATGGTATTATAAAGAAATGGGATAGTAAGGCTAATAATTGCATAAATCAAATGTTTTGAATGTTTTCCCAAAACATATTGCTTTGTTTTAAGCAAATTGATGGATAGGCTGGCTAGTGTTTGAATGATGTTGTGTGATAGCACATGGGAGGTGCTAAATGTGTTTTGAGATTGGTTTTTGAATGTTTATGAGCCGCCTATCATGTTTATGATGTAAGACCCGATTTTTATCGTATTTCCTTATGATTCACGTGATGTAAACATGGTTATATGTAAATTGAATCATAAGAAGAGTTGTACGTGAATGAAAAATGCAAATGGAATGAATAAAAAATTTTCGAATGCATTTAAAGATCAAATGAAGGATTGGTTTGGTCCCAAACACGTTGAAGGGTAAAACGGTCAAAAGACTGAAATTCGGTATTAATTTAACAAAAAAAATTTCATTAAAAATATGAAATTGAGAAATCTTGATCAATAACAAGGAGAATATTGAATTTCGAGTCCAATTGATCAAGATATGAATTTATTGGAATTAATCGAAATTTTCACATCGAAAAATTATTCCGAAAATATTGGAAAAATATACCGAAAAGATGAAATAAGACAGATAAATTCATTTATGGATTAAATGAATAAAATAAGAATTTTTGATGATATTTTTAGATTTTTATAATATTTTAATGAATAAAATAATAATAAAATAAATTATAAATAAATAAATAAAAAGGAAATCACAAAACGCGATTTCTACAGAAAGAAATGAAACCGAAGGCGCGAACCAAGGAGATCCTCTGCACCGACGAGCACCGACAACCAAGAACCCCAGGCGAGGGTCGACGAAGAGCGACGAATATCGTGGGAACCACCGGTAGCCGCGACGCGCGTCGACATCCTCGGAAAGAGGAGATCGACGGAGGGGAGGTCGAAAGAGAGAAGAAGGAATCGGCGGCCATCGGCGTCGTTTCGATCCAACTCGAGGCCCGACGAAGAATACCCAGGCCATGGTACGCCGAACAGCACCGAAAACGGCCTGGGAACCTGCCGGAGGCGTCGTGAATGGTGAAGTGATGCCTGAACCGGTACGGACCGGTTCAGTGCAGTGTAGGTATGCTGAATCGGATCGTACCGATTCAGCCAAAAAGAAAAGAATGAAAAGAAAAGAAAAAGAAAAAGGGAAAAAGAAAAAGGGGAAAACGAAAAAGGGAAAAAATTGGAGAAAAATCTCGGTGATGCAGTCGAGCTACGGGTAAGTCGGTAAGCGGTCGAAATTGACCGATTTAAATTTTGAAATATTTAATTTGATTAATATTCGACTGAAAATTTACCCAAAAAATATGTAATTATGTAGCTCGATAATTGACGTCAAACGAGAGCTCGAGTCAGCCTCGATTTACATACTATCATGGAATCTCGAGTAAGTAACCCTTATTTACGACAATTTACATAGTTATGCGTGTTAAAAATTTATCACATAAATTATGGATTAATTCCGTATAAAATGAATTAAATTATGGAAATTAAGATAAATTGTCGTAAATAATTAATTGAGCTATCCGAGAGTTTAGAACGAGGCCCAATAAATACTGATGGGCCCAATGAGCCCAATAGGCCTCGATAATTTAAGCCCGTTAAGGCCTATTATGGTACAATCGGGCCCAATATGGGTAAACATGCTCAATGATTTAAATTAAGCCCAGAAAATATGAAATACAATTAATTATATTGTATTTGACCTAATGAATAATTATACGTAGTTCCGAAGATTGGATTGGGAGCAAATTGGACTGCGTGACGAGACATCAGTGGAATGGTCAAACTGTACAGAAAAATAAGGTAAGGGAATTTTTCGAGTAGCTAGAGGTAGCTACACGTATTTTTAACAGCTTTTACATACATTGAAACTGTATAAAGATCCTAGAAATGGGTTAAAAATTTTAAGGACCCGAGATGGGTAAAAGACTATTTTACCCCTACTAAGGGAAAATTCACCTAACGAAGGTGAAAGCATGACATGCATGAAATGCATGATTTGAATTAAATTTCAAATTAGTAGATTGGCCAGTAATTGCATAAATTTCACAAGATAACACTACGTAAGTGTTATTAATATTTAAATTAAATTTCTTTGGAAAATGGGCCAACTATCAAGTTTATATGGAAACAGATGGTGCTGGAGCATTTCCTTGCACTATATCTGAGTTTGTGAGTGTGCATAAAAGGTGCTGGAACAGTTGCTTGCACCGATTTGTGTGACATCATATGCATGAAATGTGCTAGAGCGGTTGCTCGCATTGATTTTTACTATTGTGAAATGCATGAGAGGTGTTGGAGCCTAGCTCGCACCCTGTTTTGACTGTTTTGACTTGATATACATAAAAAGGTGCTAGAGGCACTAGTTTTAATGATTTGACATGCATGAAAGGTGCTGGAGCTTAGCTCGCATCCTGTTTTGAAATGATAATTACATAAAAGTCGCACTGGAGCCTTACTCGTATGTGATTTAATCGATTTAATTTCATAAAAGCCGTGCTGAAGTGTAACTCGCACGAGATTTAATTTCTTTATGCATGAAACCGTGCTGGAGCATTGCTCGCACGAAGTTTTGATTTACTTGAGCATTTATTCGTGCTGGAACATTTCTCACACGAAGTTTTAAATGATTTATGCATGATACCGTGCTGGAGCATTGCTCACACGAGGTTTTGATGGATTTTATGCATAAACCGTACTGGAGCTTGCTCGCACGTGATTTTATATGAATTTATAACTCTTTTAAAGTCGTATTGGAGTGCTGCTCGTATGCAGATTTTACTGATTTTTATGAAAACGTGTTGGAGCTTCGCTCGCACGAGGTTTTCAGATATCATGAATATGCATGGAGTTGTGCTGGAGCTTTGCTCACACATGAATTTATATGACATGCATATAGCCGTGTTGGAGCCTCCTGTAGATTGTGTGTCACAGTGAGATGATATGTCCACACGTGCATACTGAGACATAGGTTGGGTGGATAAGACCTACGGCAGGCACCCCCTGACTATGATTTGGGTTCACGGAGTACATTGTACCGTGTATGTCACGCGGAGTACACTGTACCGTAGGGATTGTTGGAGTGGAGTGGCATTAGCCACGAGGCTGTAAGTCTTACCCTCACAATCTTGGTATTTATGTTGTTCTGGCGGCAGGATTGACCCACCTCCCGTTTCAGGTGTGATACCCCACACACTAGGTACCGTGTAGCCAGGGAACACTAGAATATGGCCATAGTCCTCGATGTTACTGATATAGTCAACTACATGTCTCACATGATATAACTTTTGGTCTCGATAGACCAGAGTAGACCTGAGGGAGGGGTCAAGCCCCCGATTTTGTGATTTTCACTGAGATGTGATTTTATACTATGATGCTAGATTTTTCAGAGGATTTTATGACATGTGACCCTAAAAGAAGGGTGATTTTATAACATAATTTTATAATGAAATTTTAATGAGTTTGAGATGATTGACCCAAAGGGGTTATTTTATACTGAGCTTTAATGAAGTGATTTAAATGCAGTAGCATGAGGAGTTTTCCATGCTTTAATTATAAATTCATGAAAAGAATTATCTCTCATGATTTGTTTTATATGGCATGAAATAATGCATGATCTTGATTTACATTATGCGAATTATGATTTTACATAAAATGCCATTGATGCATGAGTTGCATGATTTCTATATGCACGAATAGTTTTTTATAAATTATGGCATTGATGTATGCATGATTTTTTGCGTGAGATTTAAACGAAAAGAAATGGATTTAAAGGTATGGCATTATGAGTATGTAGATAGTGGAGCTATCTACTTACTTGCATAATTGCCTTACTGAGCGTGTGGTTTTCTCACCCCCTTTATTTTCCTCCTCTCTAGAGTACTTTCAGTAGTTTGAGCGCGGTTGAGAACTTGCATCTTTGGTATCCGCTGCGTTCCATCGAGAGACAGGTATACACATTTGTATAGTTTTGCATCTGAACATGTAAATGGATATGATGTCGGGGATGTAAGGTTATGTAAATACCATTGTAAATGTATTTAGTTAAAGTTAAAGGATAGAAAAATCCTAATGTGAAAATGTAACATGGAAATCAAATGGTAAGAAGTGTGAGGGGACTAACACTGAACCATAGCCCAACTGTTGGTAGGATGGTCACGATGAGAGGAAGGTAAGAATTAAATATGAAAGAAAAATGAAAAATTTAGTTTGATTTTTGGGTCGTGACATATGAGAATTAAACTGTGCTGGAGCCTAGCTTGCACTGGATATTAATGTTTTTACGTGTTTGAAACGTACTGGAGATTAGCTCGGACTTTGATTTGAACTGTGGTGATGTTTTATAAACCGTACTGGAGTTTTTGCTCGTACGTGGATTTCGAGTGGATTCCTTATGCATATAACCGTACTGGAGCTGTGCTCGTACTTGGTTTTCTTCATGTTTTATGCATAAACACCGTACTAGAGTGTTGCTCGTACGAAGTGATTTGTTTATGATGCATGAATTCGCGCTAGAGCGTAGCTCGCACAGGTTTTCACACTGTGGTATATATGATGCCGTGGTGAAGGAAATATGAATTTAGTGTTCAATGATCCCAACAGGCCTAACAGACCTCTTGAGTGGGGTGAGGGTGAGGGGCTAGGACTTGACACCAATCCATTCAGGGAACCCAACAGGCCTAACAGACCTCTTGAGTGGGGTGAGGGTAAGGGGCTAGAACCTGAATCAGGGAACCCAACAGGGGTGAGCAAGGCCATGAGGGGCTAGGACCTGGTATTAAGAGTACTCCCACGTGCACTTGAGACTAGAGGTTTCACTCGGTATGAGGTATATAAGACCTACTGCAGGCACCCCCAACCAGGTTATGGGTCCGCGGAGCACGATATATCGTGTATATCACATAAAGTATGATGTACCGCATGGTTGAGATACTGATGAGAAAGTCTGGCGGAGAACTAACCCACCTTCGTTCCAGCATGATATCCAGCACACCGAGATCCGTGTGTGTGAAACCCGAGAATTTCTTAATAATTTCATGTATGATCATGAAATGATGTTTATAAATGAAAACTAAGGTATTGAAAGTGAAAAAAAAAATTAGTAAGGTTCGGGTTTTACACTAAACCGAGCAAATGGGCTCGGAATTAGAAATAAATTCGGATTAAATACATAAAATTCACGAAAATTATTTTGAGGCCATAGAAAATTTATATAAGGTGAAATTGACTTGAGAAATCAAAATCAAGTGGAAATATAGAGGTTTCGGGGATCAAATTAATTTTTAAGGTAAATTGAAAACTTTAAGCCATTTTGCTCGGTATTGACCAAATCGCGCAAAATGGACTCAATCGGGAAATTTTTCTTAAACAAGTGACCCCCAAATTTTTATGAAACATACTAGGGACATATTATAACACTTGAGAAGTGGAAATTTGGAGAAAATAAGACTAGAATGATTTTTTTTGGAATTTTCCAAAGGAGAACAAAAATCTGTCCTGCTTCAGATTTCTGACCAACTCCCACATTTTGTCAACTTTGAAGACCTTCCGTTATTCAATTTGAGCCAAGTTTTTCAAGTCTGAAATTAGACTTATAGAGCTTCAAATGGGCATAAAAATCAACCCCATCAGACTTCTAGGCCGAGAGCAATCAATCCTCCAAGTTGCTCCAGGCGTCCTCCCTTTACCCTCCTTGTGCGATTTTTCCGGCCACCTTCCGGCCAGATTCAGGTTTCGGCCAAGAAGGATTAAATATTCCTCATCCAGTTATATATAACATATAAAAAATTCAGCTACAAATAAGTTCATTTTCTAGGTGAAAAACGCAAAATAAAAACGGTAGACGAATCTGCCCTGTTTTTGGTAAGTGAGGAATTTAAGATTTTTCATTCTTTGATCGGTTTTTGAGCTAGTTTTTCATGGTTTTGAGCTATATACATGTTGAATTTCAGTTGAGGATCAATTTTGTGGAAGAAAAACGTCGTCAACCTTGGTCAAACCCGAGGTAAAATTGATGGATGATGATAAAATTCATATATGTTGTTATTTGATGTTTTTGGAAGGTTTTTAGTTAAGTGGAATTAGATGATTTAATTTATATGAAGGATTTGAGATCTGGACAGAATAGTGTTGATGTGTTTGTGGTGAAATTTGATGGATCTAAGGTTGTTAACGGTTAAATTTATACCGAGAAAGCCCGATTTATAGCTTAACTCAGTGTAAAACCGAAAAGTGAAAGAATTGAAAATTTGGCAAAGTGATCAACATGATTTATGGACTTGAATGAGTCATAAGGTTAATGAAGTTATGAAATGAGAAATTAAAATAATGAAATTGGTCAAAAACGGGACTTAAATCGGTAAAATCGAGAAAATCGAAAAGTTGACCGAAAAGTCAAAATTGGTCAAACTTCGAGAAGATAAATTAAAATTGAGTATGTTAAGATGAAATTGATCAATATATGATGAATTGGTATCGCTTTGGGCAGCTCGGGAATTTGGCACGCAAATTGAGGTAATCCCGAGACCCGACGATTTTGCACTGCCCTAAGGTTTACGAGGTAAGGGATGTAATTTAGCTTAATTCTGACCTATTTACATTCATGAAATGATTTATAAAATATAATTATGTTCTTGAAATGATTTATAAAGCATAATTATATTTATGAAATGATTTATGAAGCATATTCAGATTTATGAATGATTTACAAAGCATATTTATGCTCATGAAATGATTTGATGAAGTATGTTTCGTTTTATGAAATGATTTATAGAGTATGAAACACATGAATATTTTATAGTTTTCTATATGACTTTATATTCATGTTTCAACGGAAATTTTGATGTTTTCCGAAAGTATTTAAGAAAAGAAAAAGAGATTTTGAGACTAGAAGGCTATTTATATGCATGGCAACTACTCGTGGCGCTCCGGCTCCGCCACTTGAGATGCCGATACGTAGGACCCTTATAGCGCTTGTCTTCACCTGTGTGGTGGTTGACTCGCTACTCGTGGTCTATGATGATGATTTCTGGTAGTATCTCATGCCCGCGCAGCACGCAAGAATGTTTCCCGCACGGCGAGTGCCATCGGTGCCCGTGCCCTAGCTATGTGCTAGTATATGATAAGAATGAAAAGATACTACCCATGTTTATGATTATGATTGCTGTACGACCCTGATCCAGTCTACAGCCCCCACCATGCCCATCGGTATGATTATGACCCTCTACGGAGGATGACGTATATTGCATGACTCAGATATAGCCTAGTCTCCATGTTTTGATGATGATGCGATTATGAAAGAAAGTATGATGATGATTATGAAAGAAAGAATTATGATGTTCTTATGAAAGAAAGTATGATAATGTTTTCATGAAAGAAAACATGTTTTACATTTTCAGATGAAAAGATCTATATGATGATTTTACGAAATGAATTATGTATGATGAATATTTCATGAAAGAAAACTATGCATGATGATGTTTTCATCAAAGAAAGTATGATTTATTCTTTCAGATAAAGATTTACATGATGATTTAGTGAAAGAAAATATGTTTTATGTTTTCAGATGAAAAGACATTCATGGTATTAAAAATGAAAGTATACGTATTTATGATATTTTCCTGTATGAATGTTTTACGTACGAAATAGAATTTATACGTACGATTGAATGATTATTTTTCAAGTAAGTTTATGATTTGATTTTCAGAAGTAAAGTATGAAAGTATATTTGCATGATTTTCACATGCTTTTTATAGTCAGAATTATTCTAAACATATTCCTTACAGAGCTTTTCCCCAGAAGCTCACCCCCTTTTTCTCCATCTCAGATATCCTGCAGTAAGTGTTACGCAGCTATCTACGAAGTACTTGTTCAGGTATAATAACATATGTTTATTTCAGACATGTATAATGTACAGATATGTGGGTGTATAATTATTACGGGATGTAATCATTATTTTTATGGATTAGTATGTAAACGTTCAAGAAACAATTAATATGTAGATGCTACTTACTATTTAACGCATGGGGTGGTTGGAATATACGAAAACTAGAAAATAAATAAAGAAAGAAAGAAGTATCCTACACTGTACAGGAATACAACCTAAGTAGAGATTTAAAGTAGAAAAAAAAAATTTGCCCTATTTTTCGCAATTTCGGGGCGTTACAGTGTGGTCTGGGATGATTTGCGACATAGTTGGCTAACATAGTCAGTCGAGATATAGTGACCCGTCTCCTTGCTTATTACATAATACCACACAGTGTTGATACTTGAGTGTGATTTTGACGGTCCAGGGTAGGCCCGTGGGATGGATCGAGCCTTGTGGGATTTGATTTGTGAAATGATACTGAGGTTTGTGATTGAGAATTGATTTCGATGAGATTGTACGTATTTGAGAAAGAGATGTGATTTAAGAAGGAGGTTTCTTAAATGAATTGCCCTTTTTATGAGTTTAATGAGAATGAGCATGAGATGTTTTCACATGTTGATATTCCATGTTTTATATGCCAATTTTACATGATTTTGATACATGATATATATATGTATATTCATATGGTATATTTTTATTTCTCATGCTCCTATTATAAATGATCTATGCATAACACTATCAGCATGTAGATAGAGTAGTTATCTACCATGCTTGCATTATTGCCTTACTGAGCGTGTGGTTGCTCATCCCTCTCTACTTTCCCCCTCTACAAAGCATACATAGCAGCCTGGTGAGGACTAAGGTGTTGTATTTTGGGATATCCGCTGCCATCCGCTGCCATCTAAACAAATGTAAAAGCACAGTAGTCTTTTGAGTTGTAATTACGAGGGATGTAGATATCAGTAATCATATTTTGTATAAATGAATGATTGACGTTCAAATGTATGACATCACTTTTATTAACTGAGAATGGATACTGCGAGTGGATTATTATTAACTCACAGCCCAACAGTGTAGTGGTAAGTTTGTTTACGGCCGAGTGGGGAAAGGAATAAATGTAAAAAATTTATAGTGATTTTCAGTTAAAAAGAATGAAATGGGTTGTGACAGAGATTGGTATCAGAGCTGTGTTGGCTTGATGTGAGTCAGTAATAAAACATAGGAAAAGTACATCTCCATAGAACTGTGCTTTTGTTTAGATATAATTGTGTATACCGTGATGGATTGTGCTTAATAAATGATTATTAATACAAGAAGTTAGGCGATATGCCTGTTACGCATCGAGGTAGAGTGGCGAGAGCACGTGCTAGGGGCCGTAGAGGTAGGCCTGAGAGCCGTGCAGAGCCATAGACTGATCAGGCTCCACAGAACCCTGTTGAGAGAGCAGGAGATACAGAGGCACGCTTCGCTAGGATAGAGCGGAGTATTGAGAACTTGGTGGAGATAGTCACGCAGGTATTGGGTGCCGGTGATAGATGAGGTCCCGCAGCACAGCCTACGATTGGACAGGCAGCTGCAGAGGCAGAGAGACCTCAAACTGCAGAGACAACTACAGTTACACCACATCCAGTCCAGGATACAGCTTCTTCTATTGCTCCACCGCATAGCAGTTATGACTGCAAGTTAAGTAGATTGCGAGAGTCCCAAGGGTTGAAACCCCCAGTGTTTCGAGGGGTGAAGGACCTAGTGGTTACGGAAGATTAGGTGTACGAGATGGAGAAACTGTATAGGTTCTTCAGGTGCACTTCAGCTGAAAAGGTAGCTTTTGCCGTGTTTATGCTAAAAGGCGAGGTCGAACACTGGTGGAGATCCATCGAGACTGTTTTGAGGACCAGACACCCCAAGATCACTTATGAGGTATTTTTAGAGGCCTTCAGGAGGCAATACATCCCAGCCACCGCACAAAAGAAATTGTAGATGGAATTCATGAACTTGGTTCAGGGGAACCGAACTGTGGACGAGTATGAGTCCAAGTTTATGTCTTTGGGAAGATATGACCCAGACACGATGGGTAGTAAGACTTAGAAGATTCAAAAGTTCGTTGATAGATTGAGATTGGCCATCCGAACTAGTCTAGCCACATTTGATATTCAGACTTATGAGGAAGTTGTGCACAAGGCTCAGTTATGCGAGTAAGATTTTAAGCGGAATGCCTCCGAGCTGGGAAAGTTTAATGTCCAAAGAGACAAAGACCGAAAGAGATCCGGGATGGATAGAGTGGCCAGGAAAGGAGGCCAAAGATATTTTGAGAAGAGACCTAAGATTAAGGAGGTGCAGGAGAGAGCTGCTAGACCTCCCGTATATTCGACTTTGACTGCACCGAGGGGTATGGCTATTGGAGGACCACGACCTACTACTGATCAGTGTAGGAGATGTGGCAGATACCATAGGACTAGACCATGTCAGGGGCCCCCGGTTTCGTGTTTTAGGTGTGGGAAGCCAGAACATATTTCGAGGTATTGTACTGAGATGATTGAGAATGCCCCGCAAAAGGGCAATGAGCCAGAGAGAGCTCCAGTTGAGACAGCTGCCCCGAGGAGGGGGGCCACAACTGAGGAAAAGGGGAAGCAAACAACGGGTGTGAGCAGAGGAAGAGTACATGCATTGGATCAGGATACCGCAGATGCTTCGACGGATATGCTTAAAGGTACCATCCTAATCTTTGATTTAGAAGCATTGGTATTGTTTGATCCTTGTGCCACACATTCCTTCATATCACCTTCCTTTGCATATAAATTGTTGAAGCATGTGAAACCTACATTATTAGACAAAATGCTGATGATTTCTACACCCATGAATAATAGTCAATTAACTAAGCTTGTATGTAGAGATTGTAAGCTAACTATAGAGGGAAAGGAAATGACAGCCAATTTAATTTTATTGAATATGAATGATTTTGATGTAATATTGGAAATGGATTGGTTGGCTACCAATCATGTTATTATGGATTGTCATGTTAAGACATTAATGTTTTTAGGATTTGACAATCTTATTGTAAATTTTGATGAAAAGAAATGAAAGCACATGATTAATATAAATGAAAAGAGTATGATTTTATTTAATCTACTTGAGAGATGAATTTATATGCTTATGTTGAATTTTGATGTGATGACTTGTGCACTAACGGGGGAAAGAATGATGTGAAGGGTTCATTACCTACATGGTCAATATAGATAAGGCACACCCGAAAGTTAGGGACATACCCGTAATTGCGAAGTACCCTGATATCTTTCCGGACGAATTACCAGGACTACCACCTAAAAGGGAAATGGAATTTTTCATAGAGTTAGCGCCTGGTACCGAGCCGATATCGAAACCACTGTATAGGATGGCTCCTAATGAGTTGGAAGAGTTAAAGAAACAGCTGTAAGAATTGCTAGAGAAGAGGTCTATTAGGCCGAGTGTCTCACCATGGGGAGCTCCGGTTCTATTTGTAAGGAAGAAGGATGGAAGCCTCCGACTGTGTATAGACTACCAGTTGTTGAATAAGGCCACCATTAAGAACAATTATCCCATTCCACGCATAGATGATTTATTAGATCAACTCCGAGGAGCCCAAGTATTTTCAAAGATAGATCTGCGGTCAGGGTACCATCAGTTGAGGATCAATAGTGGAGATGTACCTAAGACAACATTTCGTACCCGCTATGGCCACTACAAGTTCTTGATGATGCCATTCGGATTGATGAATGCCCCAGCAGCATTTATGACACTGATGAATGATATGTTTAAGCCATACCTAGATAAGTTTGTGATTGTGTTCATTGATGACATATTGGTTTATTCCAAGTCCAGGGAAGATCATGAGGAGCACTTAAGGATAGTTCTGTAGACCCTCCGAGAGAAAGAGTTATATTCCAAACTCAGCAAGTGTAACTTTTAGTTAGAACAGATCTCGTTTCTGGGCCATGTTGTATCGAAGGATGGGGTATCAGTAGATCTATCTAAGATAGAGGCAGTTGTACAATGGGAACAACCCAAGACAGAGATCAAAAGTTTTTTGGGTTTGGCAGGTTATTATCGGAGATTTGTAGAGGGTTTCTCTAGACTAGTTGCTCCGTTGACACGCCTCACACAGGAGGATGTTAAGTTTGTATGGGATGAGGCATGTGAGAGGAGTTTTGAGGAGCTTAAGTGTCGATTGACAACTGTTCTAGTTCTCACCATTCCTACCAGCTCAGGAGGATTCTCAGTTTATATGGATGTATCACACCAGGGACTGGGCTGTGTATTGATGCAGGATAGGAAGGTAGTTACCTATGGATCTAGACAGTTGAAAGATCATGAGAAGAACTACCTGACACATGATTTAGAGTTGGCGGCCGTGGTGTTTACTTTGAAAATATGGCACCACTATCTCTATGGTGAGAAATTTCAGGTGTTCACAGATCATAAGAGCCTTAAGTACATGTTCTCGTAGAAAGAGCTGAATATGAGATAGAGAAGATGGCTCGAACTCCTGAAGGGCTATGATTATGAAATCATATACCACCCGGGTAAGGCAAATGTAGTTGCCAACGCTTTGAGTAGAAAGAACTTTGGGTTGGTGTCTTATATGATGGTACAAGAGCATGAATTGTTGGAACACTTTACGAACCTCAGTCTGGACGTAACCCCACATGGATCAGAGAGATTAGATATCATGGCTAGTATGAGATTGGAGCCAGAGCTGATTGGCCGTATTCGGCAAGCCCAGCAGAGCGATCGACGGTGCATCAATTGGTTAAGGCAGATATAGACAGGTGTGGGTATTGATTTCGAGCTGAGTACAGATGGCTTATTGAGGTTCAAAGGCAGAGTATGCGTTCCCAAGGATCCTGAGATCAGGAGAATGATCTTATTAGAGGCTTATTCATCGAGGTACATGATACATCCGGGGAGTACTAAGATGTATCAAAACCTTCGGAAGGTTTATTGGTGGTCTGGAATGAAAAGAGACATTGCTGAATATGTCGCTAAGTGTCTTGTTTGTCAGCAGGTGAAGGTAAAGCATCAGAAGCTTGCAGGGTTATTGCAGCCTCTACCGATACCAACATGGAAGTGGGAGCATATCACCATGGATTCTGTGATGGGATTACCGAGGACCCGCAAAGGTCATGATGCCATATGGGTTATTGTGGATCGGTTTACTAAGTCCTCCCATTTCTTGGCTATGAGAACTACCGATAAACTGAGTCAGTTGGCAAACCTGTATATTCGAGAGATAGTACGGCTACATGGTGTTTTAGTGAGTGTTATTTCTGATAGGGATGCTCGCTTCACTTCTCATTTTTTGGAACATTTTCAAGAAGCGCCGGGGACCTGACTGAGTTTTAGCACCGCTTTTCATCCTCAGACAGATGGGCAGTCAGAGAAGACTATACAGACCCTCGAGGATATGTTGAGAGCGTGTGTGCTGGATTTTAGAGGCTTTTGGGATGATCACCTACTGTTAGCCGAGCTTGCCTATAATAACAGTTATCATGTGAGTATTGGGATGACACCCTATGAGACACTATATGGACGCAGATGTTGATCCCCCATTGGATGGGAAGAGGTTGGTGATAGACAGATTTTTGCTCCTGACTTAGTGTAGCAGGCATCTGAGGACGTCCAATTGATATGTGAGAGATTACAGACAGCTCAGAGTTGGTAAAAGAGTTATGCTGACAAGAGATGAAGACCACTAGAGTTTGATGTGGGTGAGTCGGTATTTCTAAGAGTTTCACCATCGAAGGGTATGATGAGATTTGGTAAGAAGGGCAAGTTGAGCCCTAGATATATCGAACCCTTCGAGATTTTGGAGAGAGTGGGAGATAAGGCGTATAGGTTGGCATTGCCACCAGACTTGGCAAATGTTCACAACGTCTTCCATGTCTCTATGCTTCGAGCACATGTGATAAGAAATGAGCCATTGGAGCTCAATGAGAGTATGACATATATGGAGAAGTCGGTTCGGATATTGGACAAAAAGAGAAGGTGTTACGGAATAAGACAATTCCCTTGGTGAAAGTTCTTTGGCAACACCACACGGTTGAAGAGGACACATAGGAATTGGAGAACTTGATACGGGAGAGGTACCCCCAACTTTTTAAAGATTAACTTGGTTCTTATTTGGAGGACCAAATTCCTTAAAGGAAGAGAGAATGTGAGACCCCATACATGTATAGTTTGTAATATGTGTAAATGGATTAAATGAATGTAAAGCATAAGTGATGTAAAGTCCATAAATGTAATGTACACACTTGTAAAAAGAGTATGTGATGTACGTACAAGTTTCATTATGTATGAATATGAAGGATTGGACTTTTGGATGTGATGAATGTGAGTGGAATGGAAAAAGAGTAGTGTGGTAAATGGAATGTAGTTGCATGAATCTAAATACTTTAATTTGGTTTTATATTGTATACCTTTGGATATACAATGAATGAACACAAGTTTTAATGTGTATAAGGTACACGTCCACTGACTTACCTCCCTGGGTCAAACCTGAAAACTCAATCTGTAACTTCCGTTGAGCAGTGTCTGGAATGTATTGCCCCCTGAAGGCATCTAAGAACATCTCTCAAGTAATTACCTGATGTCCAGCTGATAGAATAGGCATAGAGGACTTCCACCAGTGTTTCGCTTCACCCTCTAGCATAAAAGACGTAAAAGCCACTTTCTCAGTAGTAGAACATCGGGCCGGAGAGAGAGTTAGAATTCACTATAGATTTGGCACCAAAGACTCAGCCAATCTCGAAGTCTCCTTACCGGATGGCCCTTGTTAAACTTGGAGAACTGAAAAAGCAGTTGCAAGGCCTGCTAGACAAAGGGTTCATTAGGCCAAGTGTATCCCCATGGGGAGCTCCGATATTATTTGTGCGGAAGAAGGATGGTAGTATCAGGTTATGTATAGACTACAGGCTGCTGAACAAGGTCACAATCAAGAACAAGTATCCTTTACCCAGAATAGATGATCTATTTGACTAGCTAAGAGGGGCTACGGTGTTATCAAAAATTGACTTGAGATCGGGCTATCACCAATTGAGGATTAGGAAGGAGGATGTTCCGAAAACGGCCTTCAAAACGAGATATGGCCACTATGAGTTCCTCGTGATGCCCTTTGGTCTAACTAATGCCCCAGCTGCATTCATGAGCCTAATGAATGAGGTGTTCCAAGAGTATCTAGATCGATTCGTCATAGTTTTCATTGATGATATTTTGATCTACTCAAAGTCCCGAGAGGAGCATGAGCAGCATTTGAGAGTAGTGCTCCAAACTCTCAGAGAGAAGCAGTTGTATGGGAAGTTGGACAAGTGTGAGTTGTGGTTGGAGCAAATAGCATTTTTGGGCCATGTTATTTCTAAGGACGGGGTTTCAGTGGATCCGTCTAAGGTTGAGACAGTACTTAACTGGGAGAGGCAAAAAACTGTTACAGAAATTTGGAGTTTTCTGGGACTAGCTGGATTCTACATGAGGTTTGTAGAAGGTTTCTCCAAGATTGCCACTCCACTGACTAAGCTAATACGCAAGGATGTTCCATTCGAGTAGACTGATCAGTGTGAGCAGAGTTTTGAAGAACTTAAGAAGAGGTTGACTACCGCCCCAGTCTTAACTATTCCTAGTGGGTCTGGAGGCTATGCAGTATACAGTGATGCATCATACCAGGGCTTGGGGTGTGTACTTATGCAGCATGGTAGAGTGGTCGCATATGGTTCTCGCCAGCTTAAGAACCATGAAAGGAATCACCCACCCATGACTTGGAGTTAGCCGCGGTTGTTTTTGCTTTGAAGATATGACAGTATTATCTGTATGGAGAAGGATTTCAGATTTTTACTGACCACAAGAGCTTGAAGTATATATTTGATCAAAAGGAGCTAAATATGAGACAGAGACGGTGGATAGAGCTCCTCAAGGATTATGATTGCAAGATTCTGTATCACCCGGGCAAGGCAAACGTAGTGATCGATGCTTTAAGTAGGAAAGGGATGATTTCTTTTATGATGGTCAGAGAATGGGAGCTGTTAGAGCAGTTTGCCAAACTCAGTGTTAGTGTGGAAACAACAGATGTTGGGTTCATAGCTAGTTTACAGATTGAACCTAGTATACTAGATCAAATCAGAACTGGACAGAAGGGTGATCAGAAGTTATTGGACATGGTCAGTCAGGCAAGATGGGTTGATGAGATTTAGGGGCCGTATATGTGTCCCAAATGATGATGCCCTACGGTAAAGGATCTTAAAGGAGTCTCATTATTCTCGGTACACCATGCACCCGAAAAGCACTAAGATGTACCATGATTTACGGAAGGTGTATGGGTGGGTAGGTATGAAAAGAGACGTAGTTGAATTTGTGGTCAAGTGTCTGATTTGTCAATAGATTAAGATCGAACACCAAAGGCCAGCGGGATTACTTAAGTCTCTTCCGGTGCCTAGTTGGAAATTGGAGCACATTACTATAGATTTCATTACGGGTTTACCAAGGACCCGAAAGGGACATGATGCAATCTGGGTAATCGTAGATAGATTGACTAAGAGTGCCCACTTCCTAGCCATCAAAAGTACAGACTCCTTAAGTGCTTTAGCAGAGTTGTATATGAAGGAGATAGCTCGGTTGCATGGGGCTCCCATGAGCATTACATCAGATAGAGATTCTCGATTCAATTCTAGATTTTTGGCTCATTTTCAAGAAGCCATGGGATCTCAGCTTAATCTGAGCACAGCCTATCATCCTCATACTGATGGTCAGTCCGAGAGGACTATTCAGACCTTAGAGGATATGCTGAGGGCATGCGTTTTGGAGTTTAAGGGCTTATGGGATGATCATCTGCCTCTCGCAGAGTTTTCTTATAACAACAGTTATCATGCTAGTATCGGGATGGCACCATATGAGGCCCTGTATGGTAGAAGATGTAGGTCTCCAGTGGCTTGGGAAGAAGTGGGTGACAAAAGGATCTTGGCTCCCGAATTGGTAGAACAGGCAGTAGAAGGTGTTCGGATAATCTATAATAGACTTAAGACCACACAAAGTAGGCAGAAGAGTTATGCGGATAAGCATAGGTAGCCACTTGAGTTTCAGATTTGGGACTCCGTGTTTCTGAAGGTATCTCCGGGCAAGGGTATCATGCGGTTTGGGAAGAAGGGGAAATTGAGTCATCGTTTCATTAGTCCTTTTGAGATCCTAGAGAGAGTGGAAAACGTAGCCTACAGACTTGCCTTACCACCGCAACTTTCTGGGGTACATAATGTCTTTCATGTCTCGATGTTAAGGAAGTATAATCCGGATCCCTCACACATCATTGAGTATGAGCCCTTGAGCATTCAAGAGGATATGAGCTACGTTGAGCGACCTATCCGGATTTTGGATAGAAAGGAAAATGTATTTCGATCGAAGATGATACCTCTGGTAAAGGTTCTCTGGCAACACCATTCGATTGAAGAAGTTACATGGGAGTTAGAGAGCCTCATGAAGGAGAAGTACCATCATCTATTCTGATGGACCAGAATGAATTTGGAAGACCAAATTCTCTTAAGGTGGGGAGAATGTAAACACCACAAATTTCCTACATTTAATTAGACTATATAAAAATGAGAATAATATGTCTTAATGGAAGTGCGAATATTCGTTGTAAGACTCAAGGAGTATGGGAGCAAAGAAGCCCGAAATACAGGAAGTGATGAAGCAAATGCAAGCATGGAGGGATTGAAAAATTTTGATTCATTAGTTGAAAATTTTGATATAAAACTTATATTGGGAATTTATGAGAAATGATGAAATCCTAAGAATATTTTATTTTTGAAATAATGAAAATTTCATGGAAGACATGAACATTGTATCATGGAATAATTTTATTATATATATATATATAATAGACAAATTTAAAATATAGATAGATAATATATATATATATATAACAAGTATATATGTTAGGTAATATATAGTATGTAACATATAAAAAAAACAAAACAAAACAAAAACAACAAACAACAAATAACAAATAAACCAACAAACAAATATATATATATATATATATAAATCAATATAATATATATATATATAAATATAATATTAATATATATATATATTATTATTGTACGGAATTGGCTTTCAAAGAAAGCCAATTCCGCATTTTGGTGTTTCAAAGAGCAAAGTGCCTCTGCTGAGCGGGAAAACAAAGAAAAAAATAGAAGAGGAAGAAAGCTGGTCAGCCGAGAAGGGAGAGGAAGAAAGAGAAGAAGGAAAGAAAAGAAAGGAAAGAAGAAGAAAGGGAGGAAAGCAAACTAAGAGGAGAACTGACCGGGGGAAGAAAGAAAAAAGAAAGGGAGAAGAGAAGGAAAGCTGGTTCGACCGAGGGGGAAAGAAAGAAAGAAGAAAGAATGGAAAGAACTGAAATGAAAAGGAGAAGAAGACCAAGCAAACCGGGAGCTGGAGAAAACTGGAGCAAGACTGACAGCCATTGGAAATTTAAGCAGACCCGATAGCAGAAGGAAAACCAGAAAAAAAAAAGGGGGGAAAGCTAGACTGGCCGAGAGAGGAAAAAAAGAAAGGAAACTGAAGATGGGAACCGAAGCAGAACCGAGGGCCATTGAGCTGGAACAAAATCGAGGAAGAGAAGAGCTAAAGGAGCAAACCGAGAGTGAGGAAAGCAGGACCCCAGAGTTGATGGAGAAACAGAGATCCGGTGGAAGAAGAGAAGTGATCGAATGAGGATGATGATGATGGAAGGTTGGAACAGAGGCAGTCACGGTAGCTGAAGAAAAAAAACATAACAGTGAGCAATAGCCGAGGAAGAAGGAAGGAAAAAGAGAAAGGAAAGAAGAAAAGGGAAAAAGAAAGGAAGAAAAAAAAAGGGGGGAAAGCTGGAAATTGGAAGAAAAAAAAAGAAAAAGGTAAAACTTATATATATGTGTATATTTACTGTACATGTATATATATATATATGTGTGTGTGTTGTATTTATAAGCATGATAGTGTAAATTAAATTAGAGATGAAATAAAAAAAATGGGAGAGATGAGAAGTAGACAAAAATATATATATATATATATGTGATAAGGAATAATAAAAATAAATAATAAAATATATATATATATGGGTGTATATACTTATGTGTATATACATATAGATGTATATAATAAATGTGTATGTTAGTATATGTGCATACAAAAAAATATAGTAATAAAAATATATAAACACACGTGTTGGCCTAGGTATGTACGATTATACGCACACATGAAGTAGTGACGAATAGGTTACAATTTTAACGCAATTCGGACAATTCGTATGAATAGGATGCTAAGTATACAATTTCGGTGTAGGAGGATCGTAGAAGGAATTAAATGAGGTACTGGGAGGCGTCACCACTCGAGCTCGAAATTTTCGATAGATCGAGGTAAGGGGGTGTAATTTAAAACAGTAATAGTTTACTTTTTGAATCTTGATTAAGGAAAACTTACAAGGTTCTGAATTATGATTTTCGATCATGTTTTCTGCTTTTGTTTTCTGAGTAAGAACGTGATTTCTGAAATTGGTTTTTTTGAATAAAAGCCTGTTCCTGGATTTGTATTTTGAATAATTGCATATTTTTGAATTTGACTTCTGAATAAGAGCATGTTCTCTGAAATTATCTTTTGAATAAGATGATTGTATTTCGATGTTTTTATATATGAAAACTATAGTATGTTTTGAGACTAAGGGTCACTTATGTTGTATGCTAACGCTTATCATGCTCGCCTGTGTGGCGTCTGAACTTCGCCTGTGTGGCATCTGAACTTTGCCTTTGTGGCGTCTAAATTCCACCTTCGGGTGTCTGAACGCTGTACAACTTTTATCATGTCTACAGCCCTACCATGGCCATAGGTTCTGAATTCCCTCTACGGAGGATGACTTTGTTATAAATGCATGATAATCATATGGGCCAACGTAACCTCTATCTGAATTAAACTCTGCTTTCAGATTTGACTTTATGATATGTGATTTTACATGTAATTATGTTTTTGGAATTCTGAATATACGAAAAGGATATGTGATAACTGTTAAGTTCAAGTACTTAAAGATTTACGTTTTGAATCATGATGTTTCCGACTTTCTTAATATCGAAAGTCATTTATATTAGTTTCAGAGAATAGTCATTGTACGTATTATTATGTTTTTCTACATATTTGAATCACTAAGACCGTTTTAAATGCAGTTTCTTACTGGGCTTTTTCTCGAAAGCTCACCCCTCTACCTTTTAGACTATTTGCAGTGTTTCGTAGGCGCTACCTGCCACGTACACGACGTAGGCTGATGAAAAATAGCTACCCTATGCTACTTTTTGTACACGCAGAAAAGGTATACAATTACATTCCTTTACCAGACATATTTTGTATGCACAGACATATTTTAGAAATATTTTGTTGGGATGTAATTTGTAAGGAAAACAATGTAAAGAATATTACTTTTGGAATTATGTTTTAAGACGATTGGTATTGAATCGAAATGGATGTGTTGGGTTGTAAATGTGGATTTGGAAAGTATGTTTGGTAGTTGTGGATATTTAGGATTGTTAAAACAATTGATTTGCAGGTGGGTAGGCTCATATATAAGCCGTTATGCTGCCGAAATTTCTATCGGCCATATATGTTAAACATAGAATTTAAATATATTTTTGGATAAAGTATTAGGAAAAGTGAATTAACATTGAATAGGAATACAACCTAAGTGAATAAGGGAATAAGTGGGTAAATTAAGTTTTTAAAAAAAAATCTCCTAATTTTCAAGGGTCAAGGGTCGTTATAGGAAAACAACTACTAGATTAAAACTTATTTGTTGAATTGGTCTAATTTTATTACAGATTCATAATTTTGATTTTGTTTAAAGTTAATCTTTTTTTAATAATTAGTTTATGTCTTTGTAAGTGACAAACTTTGCTTGGTAGAAAGGATGAAAAGAGGCAAGGATAAAAAATTTGCTAATCAAATAGTTAAGTGGTCATTTGGCATAGTTTTTGTTTCTTTTCTTTTAGTGTTTTTGAAAAGCAATTGTAGAAACACATGTTTGGTAATGTGTTTCTGTTTTCAAAAAACGAAAACGAAAATAAGAATTTCCAAAATTGTTGGAAATAATAATTTTTTGTTTCCATTGTTTATGAATACATGTTTTCATTTTTGGAACTGTTCACAAGAAAATGAAATATATCTATTTATTAATATAATATTAATATATTTTTATAATAAAAATAAAATAAAATAAATTATTTTTTAAAAATAAAAGTAATAATAAATTTTAAAATAAAATATTATTTAATTATAATATGAATAGTTTTAATTTAATATATTCATTTTAATATAGAAAAGCTAAAAAATGTTTAAATATAAATTATAGTAACTTATAATATCATAATATTATTTAATTTAAATTTGCATAATAATTTATTGAATATATTATATATATTAAATAATATCATTTATTATAATTTTGACATATTAATAATTAATATTATTTCTAAGTACTGTTGTCTAATTAAATATTATTTTACTAAATATTATTATTTAACATTATATTTTCAATTAAATTTAAAGTATATCACTACTAGTATTAAATAATTTAATATTATTAAATAAGAGAATACTTTACACAAAATAATATTATTTACTTTAAATATAATATATTTTAAGAATTACGTAATTTATCATAAATTAACTAATTGTATATATATATATCATTTAATAATTTAATATTATTTTAATTAAATTAAATAATATTATTAAATATAATTTATAATTTATTAATTCTTGTTATTATTTTATATATAAAATTAAGAACTTGTTAATCTCAATTATAATCTAATAAAAATTAATATTTATTTAATATTATTTGTAATTAAATTATTTTTAAAGTATTATTTTATTTAATATTATATTTAATTATAATATTATTTGAATGATATTAAATTTTAGTATTATTAAATGATCATATTTAATATTGGTATTAATTAATATAAAATGACATTATTTAATATTAAGTAAATAATATTATTTAATAAATAATTTATTTTTATTTAATTTTTAACATTTTATTTTGTAAATTTGAATTACTATATTTGCATCAATTTAAATATTTGTTTCCTATGAGTAACAATATTAATCAAACATATTTTATTTGTTTTTATAATTTGAAAACAAAGCAAAACAAGAAAAAAAAATTTAAAGAAGTAAGAAATAGAAAACGAAAAAAAAAAAAGAGAGAAAGAATTCCAATTGATTAGACTAGTTTAAAGGTCGGGCTACCCATTCAAATCAGAATGTATGCTTAATATTTGATCGGGTTTGAATAAAAAATTGGATGTAATAAAAGAGCTTGGCAAAACTTTTAGACTTGATTAAAAATCAGGTCCTAGCTTGACGCTTGAAGCCCGACCTGACCCAAAAATATAATTATATATAAAAATTTTTAAATTTATTTTATAAAATATAATGTAATTACATGTAAATAAAACATTATATATTAATAAATATAATTATATATATATTTAATATAGAAATTGACACGTAAATCTTGACAAATCAAATTAAGTTTTAAAGGAATTAAAATATTAAAAGAACAAATAAATAAAAAATTAAAATTGTTGTAAATAATGAGATCTGACTAAATTTTAAATCTAATATATATATATATATATTTATATAACTCAAGAGACATAATTAATAAAAAATAGACACGTGTAAGCGCGTAATCTCGCATGCTACTGTCGAAAAGAAAAATTTCAATTACGAGGATCAATCAGAGTGCGCCATGTGGCACAACAAAAATGCGCCACGTGGCGCCACTTAAATTCGCCACGTGGTGCCACTTAAATCCTCCGCATGGTCTCCCACCTATGCATTTTCATGGGCAGTAATAAAAAATTTATTCTTTATTTATTGTGGACGAGCCACAATAAATAAAGAATAATTTTTTTATTATGAGAAAATTTGATGTTGTCAAGAGACTCCGCGTTAAAATTAATTCTGACAATTTTACTATTAAATATTTTTAAGTATGCAGGACTTACAAAACTGTAAAAAAAATATTTAATTAGTGAATAAATATGTAATTAAAGCTCGAATCAATGTCACGACCCTCAACTTATTAAAAATCGACACAAATTTTCTGTTTTTCATGCATTATTTATTTTTCGTCCATACCTTACATCGATCGTGATTAGCTACCCTCTCAACAGTTGGGCTGTGTGTCAATGTCTTCCTCACCCAACCATGACAATTTCATTTGCTTTAAAATTTTGAAGTAAACACTTGTATAAATAAATCAGAGTTCTTGTTTACATGTGTTTACATTTCTTTACATCCTCAATAGTTACATACAAAATGATTCTGTGTTATAGAAAGTTTAGATACATAATTACATCAGTGTGTATACCTTACGCGATGGGATGCAGCGGATACCAAAAGGGAAGCCTCCAGTCACTCTCAGTCTATACTCAAATCTCTGTAGAGTTGGGAAAATAAGGGGGTGAGCAAACCACAAGCTCAGTAAGGCAATCATTCGAACAGATAGATACTGCACTATCTACATGATCGTGATGCCATGCTCAAAACCATACAGTTTCTCATTCACATCTCAAAAGCATTAGTTCATGCTTGTGTTAATGGCATGTAAAGCAAATCATGCTATTTGTTAGAGCACAAATCAAATTCAAAGCATGACATAAATCATCATGCATATTTCATAAATAAGGCATGAAAAAATCATCATGCATCAATGCACTTTAAAGCCATTATCATACTTTCTCAAGCAAATCATGCTATTTCATCTCAATGAAATCAACACTTGTAGGACTTAACCCCTCCCTTAGACTATCCTGACTCACAATACGTTTTCAAAACATGGATTCATTCATAATAAAAGACATGTGAGATAGGCAATATTATAAGAGAAATCTCCTCTAGGACTATGGTCATATCCTGTGATCCTAGGCTACACTGATCAGGTATGCGGGGTATCACCACTATCTGCTTCCACACGGGAGGTGGGTCAAGTCCAGCCCGTTGGTCAATACGGTACAACATATTCCATGCTACCTGCACGGTACAGCGTACTCCGTGGACCCATATCAACACATCATATTCACGTCACATCTCATAATGAACGTGCGAGCCTATTTAATCGGTACGACACCTAGTCTACCCGAAGCTCTTAGCACGGCTATCAACATATCAAATTCTCAAAAATGCACGTGCGAGCCTATTTAATTGGTGTGACACTCAGTCTACCCAAAGCTCCTAGCACGACAACAAGTATGGTGGGCATCTAATGCGAGCTATGCTCCAGCACCATGCCAAAACCAGTGTAAAGTCTGTGCGAGCTCAACTCTAGTACAACATCATAGAAATCCATGTGAAAACTAGTGCGAGCTATGCTCTAGCACTCATGCGTATGAAAACATATCAAATCTCATGCGAGTCATACTCTAGCACGCTTTCATTCTCACGAAATCCATGTAGGTGGCTCAATTTTTTGCAAAATATGGTTATCAACCAAATCAAATAATTTCTTTTACAAACCATTTCAAATGTTAGCCAACCTACCAATCAATGCTAAAAAGCAATAAAACAAGGTTTTCAAAACATCATGCTTTTGTTTTTCTTGCTCATTTCTCAAAACCTAATTCTTTGCCTTTCAATCACCCAATTTCATTTCCCAGTATCACTTGCACTCTAACTAAAAATTAAGCGCCCAAATTGCGCACAGATATCTCTAAGAGTCCACACAATTCCCTTACCTCAATTTACTCGGGGTGCGACTCTCTTCCTTTACGCTTCTCGTGCTCTTGGCTCAACTTGCTCCGATGTATCCTCGGGAGCTGCAAATCATTCATCCAAACACTTGAGTCAATGTTGCTAACTCTCATTCAACTATGCATTTTACCCAATGCCTTAAATACTCATTTTACCCCTTTTGGGTAAGTCTTACAATTTATTCCATAACATCATCTTAAAATCATACCCACAACACCATTATCACCTTAAGATATCTTATTCATCATTTATTCCACTACATTTCACTTTCTCACACTAACCCTGTAACAACCCAAATTTACAGACATTTTTCGGTTGGGCTACAAGTCGATATTAGGTCAGAACAGTATTCAGTGTGATTAATTTTTTTTCTCAGTAACAATTTTAAATAGAATATGTTCACATTCCCCAAACACATCTTGTATTGCATTACTGTACTTACATAATTTTAGATACAAAAGAATTTCTTACAACTGGGTATACCTTTGATGTAGAAATACGCTCCGCGAAATCTTAACTATGCGGAATGCCTTACTAACGGAAGCGATACCAGCTACAGAGGAACTCTGTGAAGGAAAGTAAGGGGTGAGCTCAACATGCTCAATAAGAAAAACCCCATAGCAGGTAGATAAATACACTACCTATGAAATATATATATATTTTTTATATTTACCAAATCCAAAATATTTTCACAAGTATACAGATGATTTGGTAATTTCTCAGATAACAGATTCAGAATTCGAAAAACAGATTTAGTATCGGCTAAAGCACAAATACTAGAAACAGATTTTTCAGAAACAGAATATGTATCAGTAATACATTTAACGACTGTTATAAATCCAGAAAGTTCAGAGTTTTTCAGTAGCAAAGCAAACAGATTCCCAGATATTTCAGTTCAAGCAGACAAATTCAAATAAATATTTTCAAATAGACGAGACAAGGCATGCATGCTATATCAGATATCAGAAATGACTATTGGCCAATGTCGGTGACTCTGGGTAATTCACGGGCCAGATGTGCCGAGATGTTAATCACCGTGGGAGTGGTCAGCTACCCAAACGGCTCACAGATCAGAATGTCCGAAGACCAGAAACAGAATCAGAAACACGGTACATCGTACTTGTGGACCACAGATACAGAACAGAAGTGCAGCATGATCTCACCAACGCCTTTGTCTCAAAATCAGTGCGAGACGAACCATACGACACACAGTTAGTACGCGCTCAAGCACATTTCATCAGAATAATTTTATAATAGATCATTTTTCCTTAAATCACATATAAATTCATTTGTTTGATGAAATCGTTCAAAATATACTGACTAGCCCTTTTTTTAAAAATCTCAGCAAACGGTCTATGAAAATTCAAAATTTAAGATTTTCAATAATTAAAACTGAATTCAAGTCATATCGTAATTTTTGCAAATCATTAAAATTTAGTCCATAAAATTTGTTTGTTCAACTAAGCTAAAATCTCTAATTTTTCAGTCATAAAGCTCAACCTAGTCTTTTCGATAATTTCGGTGCTGTGAAATTCAACTTAAATTTTATATCTACAAATATACTAAAATTACGCATATTTATTTCTAGCAACGACGAAAATTTTCCTTACCTCGATGCCTCGTCGATAGTCCTCTATGCATTAGTGGCGCGGTTCAGCGGGTCTGATCTGCTCAGTTAGTTTCCCCAAAATTTCGTACCAATATTTCCCAAATTTCAAACTTCTATTTCTGAATAAATATTTTTGAATTATCTTCCTCGAGGTTTTTCTCAATTCTCGATGTTTTCTTTCCTTCCTCCAAATATACATATATATATATATATATTTATATATTTATATCCATAAATATTTTTTTTTCTCTTTTTTTTTTTCGAATTTAGCTTCCCGCCAAATTCTTCTTCTTTCCTTTTTTTTTTCTTTTCTTTCTTCTCCAGTTTTCGGTTTGGCCACTGTTCATTCATTTTTTCTTCCTCTGTTTTCTTACATCTCGACCTCACCATCTTCTCCTATCGTTTCCGTTGGTTTTCGACACCCCGTCATCATCCTCACGTCGTCGGCCATCTTCACCGCCGCCTTGACAGCCCCGATAGCAAGCTTCCAGTTTTCCAGCCAGCATTTCCCGCCTCCTTGCCTATGCTCTGTTCCAATTTCCAGACGTTGGACTCCTATTTCAAGTGCACAATGATCAGCCACCATCCTCCTCTTCTTAGTGTCCGCCCGATGCCAGTCGTCCAGCTTCCACTGCTTGCCCCCATTTCTTTCGGATTCCAGCTTTCAGCTTCTGCTCGAGGCTCATCCACCACCGGTCTGTCATTCTCTGTTTTGGCCACCAGCATCATCATCATCACCTCCTAGCTAGCCTCTGTTCTCACTCTTTATCTCCAGCACTTCCAAGCTCCTCTGTTCTGGTCATCATCCCCCCTAATTCTTCTTCCAACTCTGCCCCCGGCTACCACTCTCTTCCCCCTCGATTTTCCCTGCTCCAACTCACTTCCGCCTCCCTGATCACGTCTTTGTTTCGAGCTTCTCTATACTGTTCAGTACCGAGGAAAAGGAAAAAGAGTTGTAGTTGCCTTACTGCATGCATAGCTGTCATTATCATCATTCTTCATTCGGCCTCTCTCTCGGGTCCCTTCTCCTTGTTTCGTTTTCAGACCCCTCTGTTTCCAGCCTTCACTCTTCTCCTTTCTATCTCCCTCACACACTCTATCGGTTTCTATCTTATTTTCACTATATATATATATATATACACATTTTTTTGTTTTCCTTTCCTGTTTCTTTTCTTTTTTTGCTGCAGTTTTCAGTATATTTTTATACATGTATATATATATATATATATATATATATATATATATATATATATATATAATTTGCCACGTTTCTGTCCTCCTATCCTGCTCCCATTTCCTTCACACGTTACCTTTCCTTCAACTCAGACCACGTGCAGGTAGTACCTCCTCACCTAAGGTCTGTCATCCTTCACGTTTGCCTCATTATATAATGTACTGTGTATTAATTCCACTGAGTAGCTGCTTCACTTCTGCGTGGTGCCTACTGCTTCGGTTGGTGAGAGCTTCCTGCCCAGTAAGTTTCTCCACCCAATTTTCTATTTCTTTCCATATTTCAGCCAACTACTCCTAGTCAGTCTCTTCCATTTTCCAGCAGGCTATACTTTCTTCTTCTTCCCTTCAATCAATTCGGCCTGCTCAGTTCAGTTTTTAAGTCCCAAAAATTTTATTTCTTTTCTTTTCCATTTCACGTTTTCCTCGGTTTCTTGTGCAGCTTCAGTTTTGCTAGTTTACTATCATCCAGCCTACCTCCCACTCACCTACTATCCATCATAAGCTACCATTGCCTCTGACTTCCTTCTTTCTTTCTTCTGTCGTTGCCATTCCTATTATATTATCCTAACACTCTACTATCTCCCTTGTTGCAGTCTGCCACTGCCACACTCGGTCATGTATATATATATAATATGCATGTATATATACATAATCCCATGTTCTTGATCCAAATAATAAATATAATATCACATACCGACATGAATATATATATATATATATATGTATATATATATATATATATATATATCTATGTACTGGGTAAATTTTCTTAAATGAATCCTAATCCCAAAACCTTCTCTTGTAGCCTTTGAAACCTTGAACTCAAGCTAGAGTCTATCTCCATCTAGCCATCAAGAAACAAGGTTGGCTTCAATTAATACCAATCCTTGCTCCTAAAATTTGTTTAAATACCTTAATAATCATAACACTATATAATTTAGTTAAATGTGAATTTAATTTTTACATTATATTCCACTTGGTATATTGTATTGTTTTATATTCATTCATATTTCAAAGTAAATATTTGTTTGCTTGAATTTATCAAGATCCTTCATGCTTTATTATATTTAAAATTATTCATTGATAAGACCAAGTAAAAGGAAATCTTCAAGGCGTTTACAAACCCATTTCTAGGTTATAATTGTTCCATGGCATTCTAGGTAGTTCCTACCATTAATATACTCACTAATCAACTCTAAAATCAATAACTAAACAAATGTACTTGGATTGGTGCATTAGAAACTCACCTAGATTGATTTTCTCTTTGCCCCAAATGGAAATGCTCCTTTGATCCTTCAATCCAACAAATAGGGAAATGACTCCAAATTATGTTGTTCTTCTCCTTGATGTTAACAACTTTGCGTCTAATAGCCTTCCCTCAAATCTTCTTGAAAATGGGTGGATTTAGAGAGAGAAAACTAGGTTTTGGGTTGAAAATGGTAGAGTGAGAGTGTTTCCCGAAATCTGCAGATCCAACTGCTCCTATTTATAGATTTAGCTTGACGAGATCGATCTGTGTTGGGTGGAGATCGATATGGTCCTCTTAAAATTTCTCTTTTGCATGACATTTGAAGGTAAGAGATCGATCTGTCGAGGGCTTGGGATCGATCTGTCTCAGGCAGTAGCTTAAGGAGATCGATCTGGCTAGGGAGGAGATCGATTTGCTCTAACTCGAGAGCTAAGGAAATCGATCTGGTTGCCTTCAAATCGATCTTCTCATTACAGAATGTTTAACAGATCGATCTAGATCCATTGGAGATCGATCTGCACTATTCCTATTGCTCGAATAAGAGCATTTTGGTTCTTCCAGATCGATCTCTCATCCTATGAGATCGATCTAGCCTTCATATTTTTTAGATTTTTCTGCAGTTTTCTGCAGCAACTTATACCAAACTTCATACATTTTTTTGTCATATTCATTTCCTCATCCAACTACCTTTAAGACTTGAAAATGACATCCATTCATTCTTTATACTCATTAAAACTTGTGTGAAATCTGTGTATAACCAAAGGTATATAATATAAACTAAATGGAAGTGCACAACTCATGCAATCTTCATTCCATTTTACCACACCACTCAAAATTTAATATATTTACATTCCACTCACATTCATCACATACAAAAGTCCATTTCTTCATATTCATTCATAACGGAACTTGTACATACATCACAACTCTTATTACAAGTGTGTACATTGAATTTATGGACTTTACATCACTTATGAATCCATAATTACATAATCGAAAGTCATCCATATTATACTTCCATTTACACATATATACAAAGTTATATATATATGGGATCTCACATTCTCCCCCACTTAGAAAATTTGGTCCTCCAAATTGGAACCAATCATTTTTTGAACAACTCGGGATATCTCTCCCGTATCAAACTCTTCAATTCCCATGTGGCCTCTTCCACCGTGTGATGTTGCCAAAGGACTTTCACTAAGGGAATTGTCTTTGTCCTCAACACTTTCTATTTTCTATCCAATATTTGAACTGGCTTCTCCATGTATGTCATGCTTTTGTTGAGCTCCAAAGGCTCATACTTTATCACATGCGTCGGGTCCGGATGGTACTTCCGTAACATGGATACATGGAAGAGGTTATGTACATTTGCCAGTTCAGGTGGCAATGCTAGCCTGTATGCCTGATCTCCCACCTTATCGAGTATCTCAAATGGCCCTATATACCGAGGGCTCAACTTTCCCTTCTTCCCGAATCTCATAATCCCCTTCGAGGGAGAAACCTTTAAAAACATTGACTCACCCACCATAAACTCTAGTGGTCTCCGTCTCCTGTCAGCATAACACTTTTGTCTACTCTGCACTGTCCGTAATCTCTCACAAATCAACTGGACATCCTTAGAGGCTTGTCTAACCAAGTCAGGACCAAAGATCTGTTTGTTATGAACCTCGTCCCATCCAATAGGGGAACGACATCTCCGCTTATATAATGCCTCATATGGTGCCATTGCGATACTCGCATGAAAACTGTTATTATAGGCGAACTCTGTGAGTGGCAAATGGTCATCCCATGAGCCTCTAAAATCCAATGCATACGCTCTCAACATATCCTCCAGGGTCTGTATAGTCCTCTCTAACTGACCATTTGTTTGAGGATGAAACGCGGTGCTAAAATTCAACTAGGTCCCCATCGTTTCCTGAAAATGTTCCCAGAAATGGGAAGTGAAGCGAGCATCCGTATAAAAAACAACGCTCACTGGAATTTTATGTAGCCTCACTATCTCGGGTACATACAAGTTCGCTAACTGGCTCAGTGTATCGGTAGCTCTCATAGTTAGGAAATGGGCTGATTTCGTCAACCGATCCACAATCACCCATATGGAATCATAGCCTCTACGGGTCCTCGATAATCCCATCACAAAATCCATGGTGACGTGCTCCCACTTCAAAGTCGGTATCGGTAGAGGCTGCAATAATCCTGCAGGCTTCTGATGCTCTACCTTCACCTGCTGACAAACGAGACACTTACGACATATGCACGGATGTCTTTCTTCATCCCAGACCACCAATAAACTTTTCGCAGGTTTTGATACATCTTAGTACTTCCTGGATGTATCATATATTTCAATGAGTGAGCCTCTGTCAAGATCAACTTTCTGATCTCTAGATTATCGGGAACACATATCCTACATCTGAACCTTAACAATTCATCGAAACTCAACTCAAAATCAATCTCTGTGCCCCTCTGTATCTGCCTGACAATATCACTGCATTGCTGATCAATTTGCTAAGCCTGTCAGATTCAATCTATCAGATTCGTTCCAACCATAGGCTAACTATCATAAAGCCACTATCAGCATCAAGCGAGGTCACACCCAAACTGAGGTTCGTGAACTGTTCCAATAGCTCGTGTTCCCTGATCATCATAAATGACACCAACCCGAGATGCTTCCTACTCAATGCATCAGCAACTACATTCGTTTTACCCGAGTGGTACAAGATCTCACAATCATAATCTTTTAAAAGCTCGAGTCATCTCCTCTGTCTCATGTTTAATTCTTTCTACGAGAACAGGTACTTAAGGCTCTTATAATCTGTGTAAACCTGAAATATAGTGGCACCATATTTTCAATGCAAACACTACAGCCGCCAACTCTAAATCATGGGTCAGGTAGTTCCTTTGATGATCCTTCAACTATCTTGATCCATAGACTACTACCTTCCCATCCTGCATCAATACACAGCCCAATCATTGGTGTGATGTATCAGTATACACCGAGAAACCTCCTGAGCTGGTAGGAATGGTGAGAATTGGAGCTGTGGTTAATCTTCTTTTCAACTCCTGAAAACTTTCTTCACACTTATCGTCCCACACAAATTCAACACTCTTCCTCGTGAGACGTGTCAAAGGAGCAGCTAGTCTTGAGAATTTCTCTACAAATCTTCGATAATATCCAACTAAACCCAGGAAACTTCTGATCTCTATTACTGTCTGGGGTCTCTGCCACTGTATCACTGCCTCAATCTTTGATGGATCCACTGACACTCCATCTTTCAATACTAGATGACCCAGAAAAGAGATCTGTTCCAACCAAAAATCGCACTTACTGAGTTTAGCGTACAACTTCTTCTCTCGGAGGGTCTGTAGCACTATCCTTAGGTGTTGTTCATGCTCCTCTCTAGATCTTAAGTACACCAATATATCATCGATAAACACAATCACAAATCGATCTAAGTACTGGTGAAATACCTCATTCATCAACGACATAAAAGCTGCAGGAGCATTTGTCAACCCAAATGGCATAACCATAAACTCATAATGTCCATACCGGGTGTGAAAAATTGTCTTGGGTACATTTTCACTTTGTATCTTCAACTGATGGTACCCAGATCTCAAATCTATCTTCGAAAAGACCTGCGCTCCCTTAAGCTAATCCAACAAGTCATCGATGCGTGGAAGGGGGTACTTATTCTTATGGTGGCCTTATTCAACAATCGGTAATCTATACACAGTCGGAGACTTCCATCCTTCTTCCTTACAAACAAAATCGGTGCTCCCCAAGGTGATACACTCGGTTTGATGAACCCTTTCTCCAACAACTCTTGCAGCTGCTTCCTTAATTCTTCCAACTCCACTTAAGTCATTTTGTACGGTGGGTTGGATATCGGCTCTGTACCAAGTGTCAAATCTATACCAAATTTCATCTCCCTATCTGGAGGTAATCTTGGTAACTCATCCGAAAAGACATCTGAAAATTCCCTGACCACTAGGATGTCATCAACTCCAGATGTGCCTTATTTGTCTCAATCACATAAGCAATGAACCCTTCACCTTATTCTTTCCACTATTAGTAACACAATCATCACATTAACATACATACTTGATAAATATATTTATCTCTCAGACATAATGTATTAAGATCATACTCTTTTATTTACATTAATTATGTCTTTCATTTCATTTTACAAAACTTACAACAAGATTATCTATCTTTGGAAAAGTTAGTGTCTTAGCACTGCAATCCATAACAACATGGTTCGTGGCCAGCTAATCCATACCGAGGATTACATCAAAATCATTCATATTTAATAAAATTAAATCGACTGCTATTTCTTTACCTCCTATCTTCATCTTATAATCTCTATATACATGCTCAGTCAACTAACTATCATTCATAGGGGTAGATATCATTAACATCTTATCTTGCAGTGTGAGTTTTACATGCTTCAACAATTTACATGCAAAGGATGGCGATATAAAGGAATGCGTGGCACCAGGATCAAACAATACCAATGCTTCTAAATCAAAGATTTGGATGGTACCTTTAACTACATCCGAAGATTGATCCGCAGTGTCCTAGTCCAATGCATGCACTCGTCCTTTGCTCACACCCACTGCCTACTTCCCCTTTTCCTTAACTGTAGCCCTCCTCCTCAGAGCAGCTATCCCAACTGAAGCTCTCTCCGATTCCTTGCCCTTCTGTGGGGCTCTCTTTGTCATCTCTGGGCAATCCCTGATTATGTGCCCTGGTTTCCCACATCTGAAGCATACTGCAGGAGGTCCATAACATGGTCGAATACCATGATATCTGCCACACTTGTCGCACTGCTCTGTAGTAGGGCGTGGCCCTCCAATCATAATTCCCTTTGCTGGAGTTATGGCCGGATACATGAGAGGATTAACTGTCCTATCCCGAATCTCCTCAATCTCGACCTCTTCCTAACAAACCTCTTGCTTCCCTTATAATTGAAGCCTCTATCCATCACTGGTCTCTTCTTATCTTTATCCCTCGCTTTACCAACCTTTCCAAACTCTGAGGCGATTCTATCAATGACTTGCTCACATAATTGCTCCCTACGCACTACCTCCTCATAGGTTGGTATATCCAGGGGAACCAATCTGGACCTAATGGATGGTCTCAATCCATCCACAAACTTTTGGATCTTCTCGACCTCATTACCCATCGTGTTGGGATCATATCTGCTAAGGGAGATAAAGGCCGTCTTATACTCATCCACCGTCCTACTCCATTGGGTCAGTCCTAAAAATGCCATCTTTATCTTCCGTTGTGTAGTATCCGGAACATACTGTCTCCGAAAAGCCTCCAAAAATACCTCTCAGCTAATCTCTGTATGTCGAGCTCTCAAAATAAGCCTGGTGAATTTCCACCAATGTTCTGCTGATCCCTTCAGCATGAATGCGACAAACTCTACCATCTCGATAGTCGTGCAGTCGAAGAACCCATACAACTTCTCGATTTCATTTATCCAATCCTCTGCAGCTATTGGGTCCTTAACTCCATTGAAAGACGACAGTCCAAACTTCTGGAACTACCGCAGTCTATCCAAATCACATCCATAACCCCAGCCTCTACTGCCTTGTGGTGTAGCAACAGGTGTAGGCATATCCTGTGCGGGTGGGGGTGTAGGTGTATCTGTCGTCTGAGGTCTTCGGGCTGGTAGTGCCCGTGCCTCAGGAGCTGCCGCCTGCTCGACATCACCCTCTATAGCGGGACTCTGTCTGCCCCCAACTCCCGGTAATAATTGAGTGACCAACTCTAGGATCATCTCAATGCTCCGCTCAATCCTAGTGAAACGTGCCTCAATACTTTCGGGTCTCTCCTCTGGACCCTGTGGAGCATGCTCAACCTCAGCTTCCACCTCAACCTCATCCTGAGCCTCGTGTGTTTTTGGCTCAACAATGTGTCACGACCCAAATTACCTAAAAATCAGAGTAAATTTTTTTTCGCTTTTTCATTTATTATTTAATTCTTATCTTTCTCTCATCGTGGCCATCTTACAAACAGTTGGGTTATGATTCAGTGTTAGTCACCTCACACTATTACCATTTCCATTTCCATATTCACGTATCAGAGTTTACTATCTTTTGGCTTTAAATAAATACATACCCAATGGTATTTATAACTCTACATCCCCGACATCATTTCCGTTTACAGTACTGTGCATTACATATTTAGATACAAAACTATACAAATGTATATACCTGTCTCTCGATGGGAAGCAGTGAATACCAAGCATGCAAGTCCTCAGCTGCTCAATAACTATTGCAAGTGCTCTGAAAAGATGGAAAAATAAGGGGGGTGAGCAAACCACACGCTCAGTAAGGCAATTATGCAAGTAAGTAGATAGCTCCACTATCTATATGCTCATAATGCCATGCCCTTAAATCCATTTCTTTTCATTTAAAATTTCACGCACAAAGTCATGCATATTCAATTCCATAGTTTATCCAAAACTATTTGTGTATAAATAAATCATGTAATTCATGCATTCCAAGCATTTTATGTGACATCATTAAATCATAATAAGCATGAAGTAAAATAAGATCAAGCATTCGTTTGTGTCATGTAAGACAAATCATGAATTTGAATTAAAAGCATGGAAAACAACATCATGCTTCTGCATTTAAATCAATTCATTTAAAACTGCAGTATAAACTAACCCTTCCGGGTTAATAATCTCATTAAAACAATTCAGTAAAGTTCATTATAAAACTCCAGTTATAAAACCACCCTTCTTTCAGGGTCACATATCATAAAATCATCTGAAATCTCATATCACAGTATAAAATCATAAAATCGGGGGCCTGACCCCTCCCTCGGGTCTACCGTGGTCTATCGACCAATAGTTATATCATGTGAGACATGTAATTGATTATATCAGTAACACCGAGGACTATGGTCATATCCTAGTAATCCCTGGCAACACGGTACCTAGTGTGCGGGGTATCACACCTGAAATGGGAGGTGGGTCGTCCTACCCGCCAGAACAGCATAACACCAACATTGCGAGGGCAAGGCTTGCTGCCTCGCGGCTAATGCCACTCCACTCCAACAATCCCCACGGTACAGCGTACTCCGCGTGATATACACGGTACAACGTACTCCGTGAACCCAAGCTCAATCAGGGGTGCCTGTAATAGGTCTTATCCACCCATATCATCTCTGTCTCAGAATGCACGTGTGAGCATATCATCTCACTGTGACACACAGTCTACAGGAGGCTCCAACACGGCTATATGCATGTAATACAATTCCCTGTGCGAGCGAAACTCAAGCACGGCTCCATGCATATTCATGATATCAGAAAACCTCATGCGAGCGAAGCTCTAGCATGGTTTCATAGAAATCAATGAAATCTGCGTACGAGCAGCGCTCCAGTACGACTTAAACTGATTATAAATTCAAGTAAAATCCACGTACGAGCAATGTTCTAGTACGGATATGTATAACAACTCAGTGAAAACCTCGTACGAGAAAAACTCCAGTACGACTTTAAAATGAGTTATAAAATCATTTAAAACTTTGTGCGAGCAACGCTCCAGCACAAATGAATGCCCAAGTAATTCAAATCTCGTGCGAGTTACACTCCAGCACGGCTTTATGCATAATTAAATCAAATCTCGTGCGAGTTACACTCCAGCACGGCTTTATGCATAATTAAATCAAAACAAGATGCGAGCTAAGCTCCAGCATCTCTCATGCATATTAAATCAATAAAACTAGTGCGAGCAATCGCTCCAGCACCATTTTATGCATACCACGTCAAAACAAATCAAAACATGTCAAAACAGAGTGCGAGCTAGGCTCCAACACTACTCATGTATTTCACAATAATAAAAATCAGTGCGAGCAACCACTCTAGCACATTTCATGCATATGATGTCACACAAGTTAGTGCGAGCAACCGCTCCAGCACATTTATGCACATTCACAAATGCAGATATAGTGCAAACTACGTGTCAGCACTATCTGTTTCCATATAAACTTGATAGTTGGCCCATTTTTCAAAGAAATTTCCATTTAAATACAAATAACACTTACGTAGTGTTATCATGTGAAATTCATGCAATTGCTGGCCAATCTATCGCTTTGCTTTGATTAAAACCAATAAAATTCCTTAATCATAAAATTCCTTAAATCATGCATTTCATGCATGTCATGCTTTCACCATCCTTAGGTGAACTTCCCTCAATAGGGGTAAAATAGACTTTTCACCTATTTCGATCCTTAAAATCATTTAAACCACTTTTAGGATCATTATACATAATCAAGGTATACATACATATTCAGTGTACAAAAAAACTATTAAAATACGCGTAGCTACCTCTAGCTACTCACATAATTCCCTTACCTCATTTTTCTGTACAGTTTGACCTTTCCACTGATGACACGTCACACAGTCCGATTTGCTCTCAATCAAATCTCCGGAACTGCGGATACACATTCATCAAGTCAATTACAATACAATTTAATTGAATTTCATATTTTTCTGGGCTTAATTTAAATCGTTGGGCCCGTTTACCCATATTGGGCCCGATTGCACCTTAATGGGCCTTAATCGGCCTTAAACTCGTTTTTCCACTTACTATTCACATTATCGAGGCCTATTGGGCTCATTGGGCCCAGCAATATTTATTTAGCCTCGTTCTAAATTCTCGAATATCTCAATTTAATATTTACGACAATTTATCCAATTTTTCATAATTTAATTCATTTATACGAAAATTAAATCTGAAATTCATCAACACGCATAACGATGTAAATTGTTGTAAATAAGGGTTACTTACCCGTGATTCCATGATAGTACTCAAATCGAGGCTGTCTCGAGCTCTCAGTTGATGCCAATCGTCAAGCTACACAATTAAATATATTTCCGAGTAAACTTTCAGTCAATTATTTATCAAATTAAATATTCCAAAAATTAAATCGGTCAATTTGACCGCTTACCGACTTACCCGAAGCTCGATTGCATCACTGGAATTTTTCTCAATTTTTTTTCTCTTGTTCTTCCTTTTTTCCTTCTCTTTTTGGCTGAACCGATCCGGTCCGGTTCAACCCGGTTCAGACCGCCGGTTCGGTACGATTCGGTTCGACCGGTTCAGTTCGATTCGGCCGGTTCAGTCACCATTTGGTCATTCCGGCACCGTCGGGCCGATTCTCTGGTCGATTTCGCCACCAATCGGCGCGCCACGACTTGGGCTTCCATAATCGGTCCTCGGGTTGGACCAAATCGACGCCATCACCGGCGAATCGAGGTATCTCTCCCGCGGCATTTCCTCTCCCGATCTGTTGATTCCGGCCACCTCGCCGCGAGTCGCGGCTGCCGGTGGGTTGCGCGGGTGTCGAGCCTGCTTCGTCGGCCCTCGCCTGGGTCCCTAATCGTCGGTGGCCGTCGGTTGGAGGGAAACCGTTCCCTCGGTTTCCTGCTTGCTTTCTCGTTTCCAGAAATCGCGTTTTGCGATTTCTGGCTTCTTTTTTTTTTTTTTCATTTACTTAGTTTAGTTTTTTTTAGTTTTTTTATTATTATTTTTATTATTATTTTATTTTTAATAATATTTTAATCAATAAAATAATATTAAAATTTCAAAATATCAAAAAAATTATATTTTATTCATTTAACCAATAAATGAATTTATCGGTATTATTTCGACTTTTTGGTATAATTTTTGATTATTTTCGGGATTATTTTTCGATACGAAAATTTCGATTTATTCCAATAAATTCATATATTGATCAATTTAACCCGAAATTTAATTATTTCATTGTTATTGATCAAGATTTCTCAATCCCATATTTTTAATTAAATTTTATTGTCCCGATTAATACCGAATTTCAATCTTTTGACCGTTTTGCCCTTGCATGTTTTTGGGAATACCATTTAAGTCCTTTTGCATTTTTTAAATGCACTCAAAAATATCAGGTCTTACAATCTCCCCACTTAAGAAATTTGGTCCTCCAAATTAGAACCAAGTAATATGAGTCTATAAATAACTCCGGTTACATCTATTGTATCATATACTGTCATTCTCAAGTGACTTTCTTCGGAGTGTAATACTACCATCATACTTAACTAGGGAGATCATCTTAACCCTCAACACTTTCTCCTTCCGTCTAATACCCGAATCAATTCTCCAATCATATGTTATACTTTCATTGAGCTAAGCCATTAAAGCTCATATCTGATCACATATACTGGGTCCGGATATTATTTCCGAAACATCTTAAGATAGGACACATTGTGGATACCTGTTTATTCAAGTGGTAACGCCAACCTACAGGTCTTATCTCCCACTTGTCTAATATCTCTATCCGAATCTCGTTACGTCCTTATGACAAGTAACTGTCAACAATACTAATTCACCCTAAGTGAATTTCCAATGATTTCTGTCTCTTGTCAGCATAGCTTTTCTATCTGCTCTGAGGTGTTCTTAATCTCTCATAATTCAACTGAACATCCTCAGAGGTTAGTCTTACCAATACGGGAACAACTCTCTATCTGTCACCCACTTCTTCTTATCTAAATCGGGGAAACAACTCTCTACGGCTATACAATGCCTCATATAATCTCATCCCGATACTCGAGTGACAACTGTCATCATTGGCGAATTTGATTAGTAGCAACTGATCATCCCAGGAGCTCATAAAATCAATGGCACACGCTCTCATCACATCCTCCAGAACCTGTACAGTCCTCTCTGACTGACCATCTGTCTGAGGATGGAAGCTGTGCTAATACACAATCGGTTTCCCATAGCTTCCTGAAAAACATTCCCAGAAGTGGGAAGTGAAGCGGGAATCCCCATCTGATATCATGCTCCCTGAAACGCTACATATTGTTCCACAAATTTCCATACATTAAAATCCGCCTACGCACTTAGAGTATCTGGGGATTTTCATAACCAGAAGGTGGGTAACTAAATCGATCTATCGACTATCACCCAGATAGCCTCGTAATTTATCCGGGTCCTCTATAACCCATCACGAAATTCATGGTAACTTATTCTCATTTCCGTGTCAATATATAAGTAGAGGCTGCAATGACTCTGCAGACTCCTCGTACTCTACCTTACTCTGCTGACATACGAGACACTTATCCACAATCTCTACAATATCTTTTTTTAATACCTGACCACCAATACCCTTTTCAGAGATTCCAACATATATTTATTATTTCCCGGATGCACTGTATATCCCGAGGAGTGAGCTTCTGACAATTACTACTATCTCATCAATGTGGTCTTGGGGAGCACTTATACTATCTCTGAACCTCTGTAAATCATCTTCACTCACTGTGAACTCTGTCACTATACCCTTCTGAATCTGACCCACACTATCGACATCATGCCGATCATCACGCTAAGCCTGGCAAATCCGGTCACACAATCCGGTTCTAACCTCAGGCTAGCTGTCACACAATCACCGTCATCATCAGAAGGGATCCCATCACTACTGAGGTTCACAACAGCTCTCGCTCCCTAACCATCATATGTGATACCAACCAGAGGCTCTTTCTATTCAAGGCATCAACCTTTACATTAGCCTTTCCTGGGTGATACAATTTTCACAATCATAATCTTTAGAAGCTCTAACCCTCTTGGTTATCTCACATTCTACTCTTTCTGTGAAAACAGATACCCGGGCTTTTACGATCAGTGCATACCCGAAATTTCTCACCGTATAAGTGGTGGCGCCATACTTTCAGTATAAACGCTACGGCTGCCAACTCTAAATCATGGGTCGGATAGTTTCTCTCATGATCCTTGAACTATCTGGATCCATAAACAACTATCTTCCCATTTTACATCAATACACAGCTCAATCCTTATTTTGAGGTATCCATACTCACTGAAACCTCTTGAGCTGTTAGTCATGGTGAGAATACTTACGGTTGTCAGTCTATTACTTCAATATAACCAAAACTCACTGAAGCTACTTTCATACTTATCATACCACTCGTATGCAATCTTCTTCTTTTTTCAAACGAGACCTGTCAATTGAGCAGCCCATTTCAAGAAACTCATAACACCTTGTCTGTAAGACAGTTTCCTATTGCTACTCATGCTCTTACCTGGACTTCGAATACATCAAAATATCATCGCTAAAGATGACAACCAATCGGTCCAGGTAAAGTTTAAATACCTCATCGTAGTTGAGTTTCACTCTATATTTCAATCACCCATATTCTTGACCCATGTACGCATAAACGTACAATATCGTCATTTCGAAATAGCTTCTGGTCAAGCTACTAACCCACGTCGTTTCCTTTTTCTTATATTGACGGCTTTTATAAAATTTTAAATTTTTAAACCTTCATGGTTAATCAAATTTTTATATCTTTTTATCGTACCAATAAAGGTACCCAAATTTTAAATGCATATATTACGATTGTCGATTTCAATTTCTGGTTATGTGAGCGCTTAACGGCGCTGTCAAGTCTTCAGGTGGTGAAGTATTTTGAAATACCTTTATTAACCTTCAAACTTGACCACAATTACTGGGTGTAGATATATCCACCCCTTATCCTTGGTCGCAATTCATATTCACTACATATCGCTTAATCCAATTTACTTTACATATCAAAGATATTCTCACCTTGCATACGTCTCTTATTCCAATATATCTCCTTTAATATATCACTTATAACCAACTCTTTCATTATTTGTCAAACTTACAATTTCTATACCCATATTCAGTTAGTGAAATTCAGCTAACCATCATCATCTTCTTGTCTCAGGGTATAGGCTTCACATCTTTCATTCACTTATAAGCAACTGAAGGCGGTATGAATATATACGTGGCACCAGGAGCAATTAAATAATTACTTCTTTATTTACAACCAGTGTGGTATCTTTCACCATATTATATGAAACATCAATAGCGTCCTGGTCCAAGGCATACTCTCGCCCTCGTCCAACATCTTATTTCCGTGGTAACTACCACACATCTTACACTGTTCACACTGCTACTCTGTTATACTGTTACGTAGCAGGTCGGGGTCCTCAAATTACATTTTTTTCGTTCTGACATCTCAGTCATTCTCTATTCTCTTTTTGTCTCAATTTCAGTCCTTACTACCTTTCCCAATCTCAGAGGCGTGCAACTCATGATCTTATTCACACCACTATAGTCTGTGCACTGCCTCGACATAGGTATTAATATCTAATGGGCTAATTGGACTCTAATTGACAATCTAAGCCCTTCCATGAACTTTCAGACATCTCGACTCTCACTGTTCATCGTGTCCGAGTCACATCTGCCCAGGAATATAAACTGAGTATCATACTCGTCAATCAACATGTTCCTCTGGGTCAGAGTAAATACTATCATCTATAATTTCCTTAAAATAATATCTGGGATATTCTGTCACCGGAATACATCTAGAATTATTTTTCATGTCCATTCTGGACGTCTAATTCTTCAAATGGGTCGAGCGAACTTCCACCAATGTTCCGACTCGCCCTCTAATCTCATACATACCTTGAGCAAATAGCTCGCAATATATTCCCCACACTCCGCTCTAACCTCGCAAAGCGTGTCTCAATACTGTCTGATCTCTCTGTCAGACTCTATCCGATCTCTCTGTCGAACTCTGTGGGGCATGCTCAACATCAGTCTCCACGTCAATCTCATCTCAAGTCTCATGTGGCAACTCAGTACAACTCTCGGACCTAATTCTACGGCCTCGAGCTCGTGTACTCGCCTTTCAACCGTAGCGGCTATCAATTAATGAGTCTATTCTTGCATTTAAAACCAAATTCTTAGCTGCACTTCCATCTCGATATACACCATTGTATCTAAACAATGCACAATACATGGGGATGTAAACTTCCTTAACCACTAACACCGACTCATATCAGGCCAACTCAGCTCTGATACCATAAACTTGTTACGACCCAAATTACCTAAAAATCAGAGTAAATTTTTTTTCGCTTTTTCATTTATTATTTAATTCTTATCTTTCTCTCATCGTGACCATCTTACAAACAATTGGGCTATGATTCGGTGTTAGTCACCTCACACTATTACCATTTCCATATTCACATATCGGAGTTTACTATCTTTTGGCTTTAAATAAATACATACTCAATTGTATTTATAACTCTACATCCCCGACATCATTTTCGTTTACAGTACTGTGCATTACATATTTAGATACAAAACTATACAAATGTGTATACCTGTCTCTCGATGGGAAGCAGCGAATACCAAGCATGCAAGTCCTCAGCCGCTCAATAACTATTGCAAGTGCTCTGAAAAGATGGGAAAATAAGGGGGGTGAGCAAACCACACGCTCAATAAGGCAATTATGCAAGTAAGTAGATAGCTCCACTATCTACATGCTCATAATGCCATGCCCTTAAATCCATTTCTTTTCATTTAAAATTTCACGCACAAAGTCATGCATATTCAATGCCATAGTTTATCCAAAACTATTTGTGTATATACAAATCATGTAATTCATGCATTCCAAGCATTTTATGTGAAGTAAAACAAGATCATGCATTCGTTTGTGTCATGTAAGACAAATCATGAATTTGAATTAAAAGCATGGAAAACAACATCATGCTTCTGCATTTAAATCAATTCATTTAAAACTGCAGTATAAACTAACCCTTCCGGGTTAATAATCCCATTAAAACAATTCAGTAAAGTTCATTATAAAACTCCAGTTATAAAACCACCCTTCTTTCAGGGTCACATATCATAAAATCATCTGAAATCTCATATCACAATATAAAATCATAAAATCGGGGGCCTGACCCCTCCCTCGGGTCTACCGTGGTCTATCGACCAATAGTTATATCATGTGAGACATGTAATTGATTATATCAGTAACATCGAGGACTATGGCCATATCCTAGTAATCCCTGGCAACAGGGTACCTAGTGTGCGGGGTATCACACTTGAAACGAGAGGTGGGTCGTCCTACCCGCCAGAACAGCATAACACCAGGATTGTGAGGGCAAAGCTTGCTGCCTCGTGTCTAATGCCACTCTACTCCAACAATCCCCACGGTACAGCGTACTCCGCGTGATATACACGGTACAACGTACTCCGTGAACCCAAGCTCAATCAGGGGTGCCTGTAATAGGTCTTATCCACCCATATCATCTCTGTCTCAGAATGCACGTGTGAGCATATCATCTCACTGTGACACACAGTCTACAGGAGGCTCCAACACGGCTATATGCATGTAATTCAATTCCCTGTGCGAGCGAAGCTCAAGCACGGCTCCATGCATATTCATGATATCAGAAAACCTCGTGCGAGCGAAGCTCTAGCACGGTTTTATAGAAATTAATGAAATCTGCGTACGAGCAGTGCTCCAGTACGACTTAAACTGATTATAAATTCAAGTAAAATCCACATACGAGCAATGCTCTAGTACAGATATGTATAACAACTCAGTGAAAACCTCGTACGAGAAAAACTCCAGTATGACTTTAAAATGAGTTATAAAACCATTTAAAACTTTGTGCGAGCAACGCTCTAGCATAAATGAATGCTCAAGTAATTCAAATCTCGTGCGAGTTACACTCCAGCATGGCTTTATGCATAATTAAATCAAATCTCGTGCGAGTTACACTCCAGCACGGCTTTATGCATAATTAAATCAAAACAGGATGCGAGCTAAGCTCCAGCATCTCTCATGCATATTAAATCAATAAAACTAGTGCGAGCAATCGCTCCAGCACCATTTTATGCATACCACGTCAAAACAAATCAAAACATGTCAAAACAGAGTGCGAGCTAGGCTCCAGCACTACTCATGCATTTCACAATAATAAAAATCAGTGCGAGCAACCGCTCTAGCACATTTCATGCATATGATGTCACACAAGTCAGTGCGAGCAACCGTTCCAGCACATTTATGCACATTCACAAATGCAGATATAGTGCGAACTACGTGTCAGCACTATCTGTTTCCATATAAACTTGATAGTTGGCCCATTTTTCAAAGAAATTTTCATTTAAATATAAATAACACTTACGTAGTGTTGTCATGTGAAATTCATGCAATTACTGGCCAATCTATCGCTTTGCTTTGATTAAAACCAATAAAATTCCTTAATCATAAAATTCCTTAAATCATGCATTTCATGCATGTCATGCTTTCACCATCCTTAGGTGAACTTCCCTCAATAGGGGTAAAATAGACTTTTCACCTATTTCGATCCTTAAAATCATTTAAACCACTTTTAGGATCATTATACATAATCAAGGTATACATACATATTCAGTGTACAAAAAAAATATTAAAATACGTGTAGCTACCTCTAGCTACTCATATAATTCCCTTACCTCATTTTTCTGTACAGTCTGACCTTTCCACTGATGACACGTCACACAGTCCGATTTGCTCCCAATCAAATCTCCGGAACTGCGGATACGCATTCATCAGGTCAATTACAATACAATTTAATTGTATTTCATATTTTTCTGGGCTTAATTTAAATCATTGGGCCCGTTTACCCATTTTGGGCCCGATTGCACCTTAATGGGCCTTAATCGGCCTTAAACCCGTTTTTCCACTTACTATTCACATTATCGAGGCCTATTGGGCTCATTGGGCCCAGTAATATTTATTTAGCCTCGTTCTAAATTCTCGGATATCTCAATTTAATATTTACAACAATTTATCCAATTTTTCAGAATTTAATTCATTTATACGGAAATTAAATCCGAAATTCATCAACACGCATAACGATGTAAATTGTCATAAATAAGGGTTAATTACCCGTGATTCCATGATAGTACTCAAATCGAGGCTGTCTCGAGCTCTCAGTTGATGCCAATCTTCGAGCTACACAATTAAATATATTTTTGGGTAAACTTTCAGTCGATTATTTATCAAATTAAATATTCTGAAAATTAAATCGGTCAATTCGACCGCTTACCGACTTACCCGAAACTCGATTGCATCATTGAAATTTTTCTCAATTTTTTTCTCTTTTTCTTTTTCCCTTTTTCTTCCTTTTTTTCTTCTCTTTTTGGTTGAACCGGTCCGGTCCGGTTCAACCCGGTTCAGACCGCCGGTTCGGTCCGATTCGGTTCGGCCAATTCAGTCACCATTTGGTCATTCCGGCACCGTCCGGCCGATTCTCCGGTCGATTTCGCCACCAATCGGCGCGCCACGGCCTGGGCTTCCATAATCGGTCCTCGGGTTGGACCAAATCGACGCCATCGCCGGCAAATCGAGGTATCTCTCCTGCGGCATTTCCTCTCCCGATCTGTTGATTTCGGCCACCTCGCCGCGCGTCGCTGCTGCCGGTGGGTTGCGGGGGTGTCGGGCCTGCTTCGCCGGCCCTCGCCTGGGTCCCTAATCGTCGGTGGCCGTCGGTTGGAGGGAAACCGTTCCCTCGGTTTCCTGCTTACTTTCTCGTTTCCAAAAATTGCATTTTGCGATTTCTGGCTTCTTTTTTTTTTCATTTACTTAGTTTAGTTTTTTTTAGTTTTTTATTATTATTATTTTTATTATTATTTTATTTTTAATAATATTTTAATCAATAAAATAATATTAAAATTCCAAAATATCAAAAAAAATTATATTTTATTCATTTAACCAATAAATGAATTTATCGGTATTATTTTGACTTTTCGATATAATTTTTGATTATTTTCGGGATTATTTTTCGATACGAAAATTTTGATTTATTCCAATAAATTCATATCTTGATCAATTTAACCCGAAATTTAATTATTTCATCGTTATTGATCAAGATTTCTCAATCTCATATTTTTAATTAAATTTTCTTGTCCCGATTAATACCGAATTTCGATCTTTTGACTGTTTTGCCCTTGCACGTTTTCGGAAATACCATTTAAGTCCTTTTGCATTTTTTAAATGCACTAAAAAATATCAGGTCTTACACACTGCCCCCAAGCCTACCTCTACGGCCTTTAGCTTGCGCTCTCATCCCTCTACCGCGATTGGTGTTAGGCATAATATTTCAATTCCATACATACACATCAATTACTTAGTCAACCCATCGACACACACACAATATGTATCTAAATAAGCACAGTAACATGAGGATGTAATTTTTCAACTTATTAAGTATTTTAGACATTGACACACGTCAGACCAACTCAGCTCTGATACCAACTTCTGTCACGACCCTCAATTTACCAAAAATTGTCACAAATTTTTCGTTTTTCATGCATTATTTATTTTTCGTCCTTACCTTACCTCGATTGTGATCAGCTACCCTCTCAATAGTTGGACTGTGTGTTAATGTCTTCCTTACCCAACCATAACAATTTCATTTACATTAAAATTTAGAAGTAAATACTTGTATAAATAAATTAGAGTTGTTGTTTACATGTTTTTATATTACTTTACATCCTCAATAGTTGCACACAAAATGCTACTGTGCTATAGAAATTTTAGATACAAAATTACATCAGTGTGTATACCTTACGCGATGAGATGCATCGGATACCAAAAGGGAAGCCTCCAGTCACTCTCAGTCTATACTCAAATCTCTGTAGAGAGGAGAAAATAAGGGGGTGAGCAAACCACACGCTCAGTAAGGCAATCATGCGAACAAGTAGATACTGCACTATCTACGTGATCGTGATGCCATGCTTAAAACCATATAGTTTCTCATTCACATCTCAAAAGCATTAGTTCATGCTTGTGTTAATGGCATGTAAAGCAAATCATGCTATTTATTAGTGCACAAATCAAATTCAAAGCATGGCATAAATCATCATGCATATTTCATAAATAAGGCATGGAAAAATCATCATATATAAGTGCACTTTAAAGCCATTATCATACTTTCTCAAGCAAATCATGCTATTTCATCTCAATGAAATCAACGCTTATAGGACTCAACCCCTCCCTCAAACTATCCTGACTCACAATACGTTTTCAAAACATGGATTCATTCATAATAAAAGACATGTGAGATAGACAATATAATAAGGGAAATCTCCTCTAGGACTATGGCCATATCATGTGATCCCAGGCTACACTGATCAGGTGTGCGAGGTATCACCACTATCTGCTTCCACATGGGAGGTGGGTCAAGTCCAGCCCGTCGGTCCATAGCAGATCTAAACAACGTCCGAAGACGGTATATCACAATCTCAACACAGTACAACATACTCCATGCTACCTGCACGGTACAGCGTACTCCGTGGACCCATATCAACACATCATATTCACGCCACATCTCATAATGCACGTGTGAGCCTATTTAATTGGTGCGACACCCAGTCTACCCGAAGCTCCTAGCACAGCAACAAGTATGGTGGGCATCTAATGTAAGCTATGCTCCAGCACCATGCCAAAAACCAGTGTAAAGTCTGTGCGAGCTCAACTCTAGCATAACATCATAGAAATCCATGTGAAAACTAGTACGAGCTATACTCTAGCACTCATGCGTATGAAAACACTTTAAATCTCGTGCTAGTCATACTCTAGCATGCTTTCATTCTCACGAAATCCATGTAGGTGGCTCAATTCTTTGCAAAACATGGTTATCAACCAAATCAAATCATTTCTTTTGCAAACCATTTCAAATGTTAGCCAACCAACCGATCACTTGCTAAAAAGCAATAAAACAAGGTTTTCAAAGCATCATGCTTTTGTTTTTCATGCACATTTCTCAAAACTCAACTCTTTTCCCTTCAATCACCCAATTTCATTTCCTAGTATCATATGCACTCTAGTAAAACATTAAGTGCCCAAATTGCGCACAAATATCTTAAGAGTCCACACAATTCCCTTTCCTCGATTTACTCTGGGTGCGACTCTCTTTCTTTACTCTTCTCGCGCTCTTGGCTCAACTTGCTCCGGTGTATCCTCGGGAGCTGCAAATCATTCATCCAAACACTTGAGTCAATGTTGCTAACTCTCATTCAACTATTCATTTTACCCAATGCCTTAAATAATCATTTTACCCCTTTTGGGTAAGTCTTACAATTTATTCCATAACATCATATTTAAATCATACCCACAACACCATTATCACCTTAAGATATCCTATTCATAATTTATTCCACTACATTTCACTTTCTCACACTAACCCATTTCTAGGCTATAATTGTTTCATAGCATTCTAGGTAGTTTCTACCATTAATATACTCACCAATCAACTCCAAAATCAATAACTAAACAAATGTACTTGGATTGGTGCATTAAAAACTCACCTAGATTGATTTTCTCTTAGCTCCAAATGGAAATGCTCCTTTGGTCCTTCAATCCAACAAATGGGGAAATGACTCCAAGTTATGTTGTTCTTCTCCTTGATGTGAACAACTTTGTGTGTAATAGCCTTCCCTCAAATCTTCTTCAAAATGGGTGGATTTAGAGAGAGAAAACTAGGTTTTGGGTTGAAAATGGTAGAGTGAGAGTGTTTCCGAAATCTACAGATTCAACTGCTCCTATTTATAAATTTAGCTTAATGAGATCGATCTGTCTTGGGTGGAGATTGATATGGTCCTCTTAAAATTTCTTTTTTTCACGACATTTGAAGGCAGGAGATCTATCTGTCGAGGGCTTGGGATCGATCTGTCTCAAGCAGTAGCTTAAGAAGATCGATTTGGCTATGGAGGAGATCAATCTGCTCCAACCCGAGAGCTAAGGAAATCGATCTGGTTGCCTTAAAATCGATCTTCTCATTACAGAATATTTAACAGATCGATTTGGATCCATTGGAGATCGATCTGCACTATTCATATTGCTCGAATAAGAGCATTTTGGCTCTTGCATATCGATCTCTCATCCTATGAGATCGATCTGACCTTCATATTTTTTAGATTTTTCTGCAGTTTTTTGCAGCAACTCATACCAAACTTCATACATTTTGTTGTCATAGTCATTTCCTTATCCAGCTACCTTTAAGACTTGAAAATGACATCTATTCATACTTTATACTCATTAAAACTTATGTGAAATCTTTGTATAACCAAAGATATATAATATAAACTAAATGGAAGTGCACAACTCATGCAATCTTCATTCCATTTTACCACACCACTCAAAATTCAATATATTTACATTCCACTCATATTCATCACATACAAAAGTCTATTTCTTCATATTCATTCATAATGGAACTTGTATGTACATCACAACTCTTGTTACAAGTGTGTACATTCAATTTATGGACTTTACATCACTTATGAATCCATAATTACTTAATCCAAAGTCATCCATATTATACTTTCATTTACACATATATACAAAGTTATACATATATGGGATCATGTATGATCTATGAAAGTAAGTCTCTATTTTCTCTACAGAAACTCTGTCAAATTCTCTGTCTGACTTAAGTATCGAAATGCTTACGCAAGGAAAAATCCTTACGTCCCTCTGATCATTCTTTTTCTTGCAGAATCTTTAGTAGCACGCGACACAAAGATCGAAGTGAGGACGTCAGCAACACATCATCATTCTGTTTGGCAACAATAATTGGCGTCGTCTATGGAAAACAGAAGAAAAGTTTTTAGCTCTACAACAATGGTACGGACACATTCAACAGCGATGAGAAGCGATGAGAATGAAGATACGGTGAGCTCTCCAATTAGTGACTTGGGCAATGGAGTCCAAGGGGAGCGAGAGACGAACATGATGACAATTACCCGTGACAGAATTTGAAGTCATGAAAAAACAAGGAGAAGAGACCGTTCAAGTCTTATGAACTATGGTGGATATGTTTATGAGTACTTTCCCGCAAGTGAATTTGTCTCCGATTGTTCAAAACTTAGTAGGAGAAAGAACCCAAAGAAGGAGTACTTCAGATATTGCACTCAACGAACGTCGAGTTACTGGGGAGCCCTAGTCTGAGACTACGCGAGACCCTCACGGCATGGTTGCACGAGACCCTCACGACCTGGTTGCTCGAGACCCTCACGGTCTGAAGACAGGAGACCCTCACGGCCTGGCGACACGAGACCTTCACGGCATGGCGGTGCGAGACCCTCACAGCCTGGTGGGGCGAGACCCTCATGGCTTAGCAGTGTGGACCCTCACGGCCTGGCGGCAAGAGACCTTCACGACCTGGCAGTGCGAGACCCTCACGGCTTGGCGACGCGAGACACTCACGGCCTGGCGGCAAGAGACCCTCACTGCGTGGTGGCGCGAGACCCTCACGGCCTGGCTGCGCGAGACCCTCATGGCCTGGCAGCAGGAGACCCTCAAGACCTGGCGGGGCGAGACCCTCACGGCCTGGCGGCGCGAAACCCTCACGGCCTGGCGGCGCCAGAACCACTGAGTCATGGTACAAGAAATTCAACACGGGAGATTGTTGGTGGTCGAAGACGCCAAAGAATTAGAAACCTTGAGATTTCGGCTATGGTAGGTTCTTGATATTTGGATGCGAAAGATCCTTGGCTCCAGAACACAAATGCCCCGCCAAATAATGGAATGAGAGGTGTCAAAATGACTCATACTTAGAGGAGAAACTCAAAAATGGATCCGACTCGGAACGCTGAAGCAGAAATGGTAAACTTGTCACCTCAGACTAATCAGAAGTGAACTCATAACATATGAGGTGAGAGAAAATATGTTGTTCACTATGACCAGATTGATTAACATAACACCGAAAGGGTGCAAATTCGACCTACACCCATGGCACAAGATGCTGCAGATATGAAGAAAATGGTGGAACAAATCTTGGAGGAAAAAAATGTTAGTTTTGGCTGAAGAAAACTAGAGGAGAAAAGTCTCATTCAATACAACGATCATGAGAAAACTGTTACCCCCAAAATTTAAGATATCACAGATAATGACATATACTGGGAAGACTAACTCTTATGACCACATTCAGAATTATGAATCGTTAATGCTACTACATGGATGGGAAGACGAGATCATGTGTAGGGCATTCTCCTTAACTTTGATCGGTCATGCACTGAAGTGGTTCAACAGTTTACTAGAAGGGTCCATTTCATCTTTTGATCAATTGAGGAGCGAATTTCTAAAGGCTTTCGTGATAAATAGTCAAAAAAGGAAAGAGACCACTTATCTGCTTACCCTAAGACAAGGAAATAATGAATCACTGAAAAGTTATGTAGATTGATTTCGTAATACTACTCTTGAAGTGCAGAATCTACAAGCCGGAATAGCTATGATAGCTATGCTACAAGGGACAAGGTCCAAAAAATTACAAGAATTGCCATCTTTAGATCAGTCAACGACGATTTCAGACTTATTCTCTAGAGCAAATAAGTATGTCGATCAAGAAGAGGTGATGAAGATGATACCAACATGCGACTTTAAGGAAGGAAGGAAGTGAGAAAGAGAGTCTGATGATAAAAACACATAAAGATCATATGAAACCCCAAAGTTGAAGTACGTTAATTACACGCAGTTCGTCGAACCACGTGCTTCAATCTTAGCAGCAATAGAAAGATCTGGGATGCTTCAAATCCCAAAGAGAGGTGAAAGGAATTTAGGATGAGATTTTGGGTCTTACTGTAGTTTCCACTCTGCCTTGGGCCATACAACTGAAAAATGCTGGGAACTAATGAACCAGCTTAAGAAGTTGGCTAGAGAAGGGAAGTTAGATCGTTATGTGTGGAGGAATGAAAGGATTCAATACCTCGCTCGTGGTCGAGGAGACAATAGGCTGCGTGATAGACACGATAATGACAGAGAAAATATGAGGAGAAACGAAGAAAGAAGAAATGAGGCTAGAAGGGGAGAACGTAGGAATCAACAGATAGACAATGAACCTACAGAAGTTGCTATTAATGTAATTTCCGGGGAAGAGTACTTAGCTGGTAGCCCACCAAGGCCTTGAAGGAATATGAGAAGTTCAAGGCAAAGTAGGAAGAACCCTACAGAGTCAGGAGAATGATCGAGCCCTGCACTTGTATCTTGAAAAGCTTACAAGGCAAGAAGATAGTAAAGACGTGGAATACTAACCACTTAAAATCATACTCCCAGTGAGACTTTATTTTATTTAATGTTCTTTATTGTTATTAAACTATAGGTTGAAACTTAATTTGTTGAACTGTGATTTATGCCATATTGATATTATATTACCTGTTAAGGTTTTCAAATATTTGATAGTTGATTGATCGTAACAAGGGCTTGAAGCGAAAAGTGCGCAATGTAAGCCACAAAGAAAAAGTGCAAGAGCTTGAAGCGAAAAGTGCGCGAGGTAAGCTAAACAGTTAAACAAGGGCTTAAAGCGAAAAACTCGCGATGTAAGCCACGAAGAAAAAGTGCAAGAGCTTGAAGCGAAAAGTGCGCGAGGTAAACTAAGCACTTAAACAAGGGCTTGAAGTGAAAAATACGCGAGGTAAGCCACGAAGAAAATGTGCAAGGGCTTGAAGCGAAAAATGCACGAGGTAAGCCACACACCCAAACAAAGGGCTTGAAGTGAAAAATGCGCGAGGTAAGACACGAAGAAAATGTGTAAGGGCTTGAAGCGAAAAATGCACGAGGTAAGCCATGCATCCAAACAATGGCTTGAAGCGAAGAGAGCGCGATGTAAGCCACGAAGAAAAAGTGCAAGGGCTTGAAGCGAAAAATGCGCGAGGTAAGCCATGCACCCAAACATAGGGCTTGAAGTGAAAAGTGCGCGATATAAATCACGAAGAAAAAGTGCAATAGCTTGAATCGAAAAGTGCGCGAGGTAAGCTAAGCACTCAAATAAGGGCTTGAAGTGAAAAGTGCGCGATGTAAGCCATGAAGAAAAAGTGCAAGGCTTGAAGCGAAAAATGTGCGAGGTAAGCCACGCATCTAAACAAAGGGCTTGAAGCGAAAAGTGAGTGAGGTAAGCCACAAAGAAAATGTGCAAGAGCTTGAAGCGAAAAATGTGCGAGGTAAGCCACGCACCCAAACAAAGGGCTTAAAGCGAAAAGTGCATGAGGTAAGCCACAAAGAATTGTTTAAGGGCTTGAAGCGAAAAATACGCGAGGTAAGCCACGCACTCAAACAAGGGCGTGAGAGTTTGGTATTAGGGCTTGACCCGAGAATTTAACTTCAGAGTTTAACCTGAAGATTTAACGAAAGACTACGAGGAGTATATATGTACTCTTCCGCAAGATTATACCTAACGAAAGAGTGAAGAATAATTGTTGTGAATAATGAGATCCGACTAAATTTTAAATCTAAAAAATATATATATATAACTCGAGAGACATGATTAATGAAAAATAGACACGTGTAAGTGCATAATCTCGCATGCTACTGTCGAAAAGAAAAATTTGGATTACAAGGACTAATCAGAGTGCGCCACGTGACGCAACAAAAATGCGCCACGTGGCGCCACTTAAATTTCCCACATGGCACCAAGTGAAGGCGCCACTTAAATCCTCCCGCATATGTGGGAGGATACAGGCGGGAGACGCCCTCCCGCCTGAATGCGGGAGGGGTCTCCTGCAACAACTACGGGTGCGCCACTGGCGGGAGAGTCTCCCGCCTATGCATTTTCATCGGCAGGAGACTCTCGCTCCTGAATGTGGGCGTGCCATGTGGCGCGCCCACAATAAATAAAGAATAAATTTTTTATTATGAGAAAATTTGATGCTGTTAAGGGATCCCGCGTTAAAATTAATTCTAACAATTTTACTGTTAAATATTTTTAAGTATGCAGGACTTACAAAACTATAAAAAATATTTAATTAGTGGATAAATATGTAATTAAAACTAAAATCAACCCCTATAAAAAAGGGATCAAGTATGATCTATGAAAGCAAGTCTCTATTTTTTTTACAGAAACTCTGCCAAATTCTCTATCTGACTTAAGCATTGGAGTGCTTACGCAGGGAAAAACTTCTGCATCCTTTTGATCATTCTTTTTCTTACAAAATCTTTAGTAGCACGTGATACGAAGATCGAAATAAGGACGTCAACAACACATCATAATCATTCTATTTGACAATAATAAAAATATAATAAACTTTAAAAATATTTCGAGCCGGACTAAACCTAAACCCTATTGTACAAAATAAAAAATCAAATCTAAATTTTTAAATAGGTCCGAATTTGAGCTTCTATATAACTTATTGTTATATAGCATATGTCCGACTCGAAGGAGGTGTACGATTGACCGAGTTTCATAACCACTTTTTTTTTTTTTAACTTAATCATCAGATTGGCCATTTTTTTCTTGTCAAGTAAAACTTTAATGCTGAAATATATTGTCATTGTTGAATAATTTCCATCCTTGCTAATATAAAATATAACTTAACAGAGTACCTTAAGCAAAAGTTTAAGGAATCATTTTTCTGCAAAAAATTGACAATTAAATTATGACGAAAAAACAATTACATTTTATTATAAAACTTTTACTACAATATAAAGTGAAGAATTTTATGAATAATATTTATTAAAAACTCAATCAAAAAACTCAAAAAAAAATCTTATATATGTTTTGCTCACCGTTCCCAGAATTTTCTGCAACAGGGGTGATTGCACGCGCTAAATCGGCGCTGGCATCTGTAACCATCTGTTCGGTCTTCGGACAAGACACTTTATTAAAAACGAAAAATAAATGAAAAATCTTATATATGGTGAAAAAAGAAAAAAAAACCCAAAGCTTCATTTCATGCTCAGTTAAAAAAAAAAACACAAAAAAAAAAAACTATTTTCTTTCCTCCTTGCTCCGTCTGCTTAGATCACGTGGACTTAAAAAAAAAAACATCTTCCTTCAAAGATAAAAATAGAAGAAAACTAAAGTAAATTAAAGAAAAAATAAATATTAAAAAATAAAAAAGACGGCTTCTCTGTACTCCAAAACCAGAGAGTCCCACTCTCTCTCTCTCTCTCTCTGGTAATCTATTCCAGCTAAAGAGATCGCAGCCAAAAAAAAGGGCCCTTAGACCCTTATGTTTAAATTACTCTTTTTTTTTTTTTGGAAATTGAACTGTTTTAAAATTTTGTTAGGTGTTTCGTTATCGAGTTTCGGTCCTTTATCAAAAAATTAGGGTAAAAGCCCCCCTCCCCTTGGTGGGTTTTAGGGAGTTTTAGAAATTGTCGGAAAAACTCGTGGGCTTCTTATAATAGAAAATTCCATTTGAGAACTTGATAATTGGGGTGGGTTTTTATTTAAAATTTTTTTATTATTTTTTTGTTGAATGATTTCCTTAGGGAGTAACGATGCGAGGAAGGGGCTAGGTTTTGGATTTGGTGGAAGAGAAATGGAAGAGACTGAGCTTGAAGAAGGAGAGGCTTGCTCTTATAACAACAATAACGATGATTATGATGCCACCACCGAACCTCAAAATGATATATCTTCTCTGTCTTACATAGTAAGAAAATCTGGATCCTCTTATTTTCTCTGAACTGCAAAAAAGCTTTCTTTTTTCTAATTAATGTTTAATTATATTGTGTTGACTTGTTTTTTATTTTTTATTGGGTTATAGATCCAAAGTTAAGATTTTTATGCTGATTAATTGCAATGCTGGGTATTGTACTACAATTTAAATGTGTTTACTTTTTATTGAGTTGCTATAGAAATATATGATATGATTGGTATTTTGTTTTTTTTTTATTCTAATATTGCAATGGTTTATGATGTTTTATGGAACTAGTTTATAAGAGGTTTAATTTAGTAAAAAGAATTGTTTTCTGCAATGTATCTCGTGTGGTCATAATTGAAGCTTTTTCGTGTAGTGGTTTATTAATGTTTTTAGGGTTTTTTGAGTTGTCGGATGTGAGTTGGACACATTGCTCGCAACTTTTGTTTCAATGTAAGGTTGGCGATGTTTAATTATGGAAATCCTTAATGTAGTGTTCGTAATTGGAAGTTAGGCGAGTAGGATTCAAGTGGCATTGTTCCTAACTTTTGTTTTCATGTAAGGTGCGGATGTTTAATTATGGTAATCTTGAATGTAATATTGGGGATTTAGTGATTGGAAGTTTGGAGAGTAAGATTCAAGAACGTTAGTTAGCTTATAGAGTCTCACTGTATTATTACTGCTTATAGAGGATTAGCCTCTAACTGCATGATGTAGGATTATGTGTATGCCTTTTCCAATATCTTATCACTTGTCTGATGCTTCTTCTTAGTCTCTTTCCATGTGTTTTATGATCTTTTAGTGATACGTGGCTTCTGTAATATTTTTTTAAGGATGAGAAAATTCAACATGTTCTTGGACATTTTCAAAAAGATTTTGAAGGTGGAGTATCTGCGGAGAATCTAGGTAAGTCAGAACAAAAAGAGAATCATGGTTCTTGCAAGGTCAAGAGTCAGCATAAGTCGAGCTCATAATCTGAAATTGATGAATTCGGGATTCTTGACATCCCTGCAGGGGCAAAATTTGGTGGGTATGGATCATTCTTACCTACTTATCCATGTTCTCCTGGTTGGTCTCATCCGAAGAGTCCACCGAAAGTTCAGAGCTGGAATGCACCTAGATCCCCAAACAATATTCAATTGGAGGTAGAGTTTTTTTCTATTTGTCTCTTTTCCCATCTTGGAAGTATAGTTCATTTTGTATAAGGAGGCATCTTTCGCAGGATCTTGGTTGATTTGAGAAGTCCAAGTTAAATTGAGCAGTTAGTTTGTTTTGTTATATAGGACGGCCCTCTTAACTCAGCATGTTGGGCAAGTGGTTCTCAGTCACTAAGGCCTGGACCACATCCTATGAATTTTGGAACCCTTCCTGCTTTAAAGGCATCGTTTGCTAATGATTCAATTAAACAAGAGGTCAGCATAGCATCCACTCATGCTGATGAGCTTGCCTCTAGGTGCGAATTTGCAAACAAGAAAACTTTTAATCTGCCAAACCAGAAAACATTGAAGGTGCGAATCAAAGTAGGTTCAGATAATTTGTCGACACAAAAAAATGCTGCAATCTACAGTGGTCTTGGCCTCGATGTCTCACCATCTTCCTCCTTAGATGAGAGCCCATCTGAAAGTGAAGGGATTTATCGGGAGACTTATGAGCCATTATTTGAATCTCCAACCAGTATTCTTCGGGTAAATCATCCATTTACTATTTTGTTAAATAAGAAGAATGTTCCTCTTTTTCTTTAACCTGTTATCTTCTTACATCTGATGCACCTGAAGTGATCAGAATGTTTTTCTTTTCTGGATATTTTTGAGCAGTTTATGACTTCCTTCCCAGTGCCTGGGGAGGCACTACTATCACCTCTCTCTGATCATCTACTTAACTTGACTGTAAAGGAAAAGATTCCAAAAGAGATTAGAACAGATTTTGGAAAGGGCGATGAAATATTTTTGGGAGAAAAGAAAGCAAAGTCAGTGGAGAAAAAGGATTTTCCAGTGAAAAGGAATGGTGGCAGTAACATCGAAATAAGGAATGGCAACAGTATCATGTCAAAGAAGGAAGTCGATATTGACTCATTGTCTTGTGAGGAACTTGTTTCAAAAACATTGAAGCTTCCTCTTTTATCTAATTCTTATTCTGCTGTTGACGAGGTAAAAAATAAGAGCGCAGCAAGAAATAAAGGTGTCCATGATGTAGCTATGGAGGAGTCTGTGGAGCCGATACTTACCCAAGAGATTGGCTTGGAGAATCCAAGGGCAGGTTCAGCTCAAAAGGTTTTTGAGGAACAAAAGACAAGTGTTCTGGATGATAATTCAGGCTGTGTAAGAAAAGATGGGTATAGTAAAGCGGAAAAAACTTATGATTCTGTCAAAGCTGAGCCTAATACTCTAAAAAGTAGCAAAGCTCTAAATGATGAACCGGTAGATCCTCCCAGGCAAAAGATCAGGGAGAGATCTACATTGGTTGAGCAAGACAATATGAAGCTGCCTACTGCAAAGGAACATAAGTCTTCTGGTGGGAAAAGAAAATCAGAAGGCAGTCGGTATCATGGCAGTCTAGATGCAGAAGTACCAAAAGAAAGCTTGAGGCTTGGTTCTTCTTCAATGCTGAAAAATAAGCAGACTGCTCATGTGAACAATCATACAAGCAATTGGGACTCAGAACATCAAAATTTAGAAAGGCCTTTTCGAAAAGCTGATAGGTATAGAGATTTTTTTGGGGATATTGGAGAACCAGAAGAGGCAGGGAACCAAATGAGTCCTTTGGAAATTCAATCTGAAGATCGGCTGAAGGAAGCTCATAAGATTGAAAAACATGTATCAGCCGGTGCACATAATGATAGATTAAGTGGTAGGAAAACTGAGGATTTATCAGCAAATGAATCTTACCCTAGAGTAACTGTGGATGTCGCTTCTAACACTGCCAATGTTAATGTTTCTGGAACTTCCCTTGCAACTGCAGCTCCTGTATTGATAATAGAAAATTGGGTTCGTTGTGATAAGTGTCTGAAGTGGCGTCTTCTTCCAATAAGCATAAATCCTGCTGACTTACCTAAGAAGTGGTTATGCAGCATGCTTAACTGGCTGTAAGTTCTGTATCAGGATCCCTTCTAAATTCTTATGATTGTAATTTATGTTTCAGACTCCTAAGTTTTTCATACATATGTATTGTTAAAATGGTGTTGAACATGGATCCATTGGTGTTGATAGTGAAGTTTGTGACGGATTGTGGAAAGATATCTCAGCTCTTTTCCCTCTTTCGAATTTCTATTATGTTTGTCCTGTTAATGTGTAGGCCTGCAATGAACCGCTGCAGCGTTGATGAGGAGGAAACTACAAAAGCTGTTTTTGCATTGTATCAAGTTCCTGCTGTAGAGAGTCAAGTTTGTCTGCAAAGTAATCCTGGCTCTGTTACGTCCATATTACCTTCAGCCAATTCCATGCAACCTGACCAAAACCAACAAAGTTTTGGTTCACATGCTATGCCCCCTTCTGGAAGGAAGAAGCATGGTTTAAAAGAAATATCAAATGCAATGGATAAAGATGGGCCAATTCCTATGAAGAACATGCAATTATCAGTTCGATCCAGTAACATAACTGATGTGTCTGTGTCTCCTGTGGTAATTGAACCTGGTTTACAGCATCCAAGGAAATGTGATTTGCCTGTTGAGAAACACAAAAATAAGCAGAAAGAGAAGCATAAAGTGTTGGAGCACAGTTCCAAAGAAGGTATTCTTTTTAAGCAAATATTTTTTGTACTTGAAAAAGTTATTTTTTAAAATTATGTAATGTGTTGCTTTTATAACACATGCAATTAGGTGATGTCAAAACTTTAAAGATGAAGGGAAAAAGGATCACTGATCAAGATCCTTTAAGCACCTGCAAGAAAATTAAGGCTGAATGTTTGCATCTTGCTGACGAAGATTGGATGCTTGAGCGTGCTGGTAAGGGGGTTCCTAGCACAAGTAGTGGTTTGCCTACCTCATTGGTAGGAAAGAATCAGCCTAAATACAGTGAACGTTCTTCTTTTAAGGATTCGAAGATGGATAAGAAGTCCAGACAACAAGTCTCTGGTAAAAGACCAAATGACAAAGTTCAAGTTTCCTTAACTGATAGATCGGCTGATCTGGCGAACTGTGATGGTGGGGAAGTTTCAAAAAAGAGGAAAGCTGATGAATGTATCGATGGTCAATTATACACAGGTTCCCTCCAAAGTATGGGTAATCACCCCCAGGATAGCAGAGTGTTTGTAAAGGAAGAGTTCAGCAAATATGACCACGGGAGAGAAAAGAAGGCCAGGGTATCTAAGTCTGGGGGAAAGGATTCCTCTGCAAGTAAAAGCAGTGGTAAACTGGAGAAAAAAAGTAGACATTCAAAGAATCACAAGATTGGGCAAGATCTAGGTAGCACTCTGTCCCAACGTAGCTTGGATGGTACGGATTCATTGAAAAGGGATTTTGGATCTGCACAACCTTCTTTAGCAGCTACCTCAAGCTCATCTAAGGATTCTGGTTCTAATATATCTAAGCCTTGTTTCCATGAAACAAAAGGCTCACCAGTAGAATCAGTTTCCTCATCTCCAATGAGAATTGCTAATCTAGATACGCTTCCATTGAAAAGGAGGAATATTGCAGGGAAAGACGAGTCTCGTGATGCTGATCTCTTTGTTGCAGATAGTCCAAAAAGACGCTCAGATGGTGAAGATAATGGTGGGAGTGACAGGTCAGGGACAGTCAGAAAAGAAAAAACTTCTGTTGCTGCTCAACATGGGTCCCTTGAGTCCTCTATACTTGATTTTCAGGTTAAGGATGGAGGTCAATTAGGTGGCTATAGAGCTAAGGCACTCATTGAATCTTCTCCTGATATCAGAAAGGGCCATTTTATGAATGGTGGTGCTGATTTTTTGGGCCAAGAGGCTCAATATGCTGGTAAATCAACAATGGGTGAACACTGTGATAAAGAAAATCAGAATGACAAAAATTGCAACCCTAATCTCTTTCGGCCAAAAAAGTCAGGCAAGGGATCCTCACGGTTAAAGGATCAGAGTCGTAATTTGAAATCTGATTCTGTTGATGAACAGCTAGACCGTGTGCCTTCGCATGAGGTAAAACCCAGGGATGGTAGAAAATTTCAGGAGAGGCTTGGAGTCAAGTCGGATGAAAGTGAGAATAGATTTCTTGATAATAAAGAATCTGTGGGAAAACTGCTAAGTGAGAGTAGGAAAAGAGAAAGTCAATCTAGTGTTGGTCGTTTAGATGCTAAACCAAATGCCAGTGGAGGGCAAGATGTAATGTCTACTGTGAAGCAGAATATTGTGCAGGATGGCAATGTTGAAAAATATGCGAAGAGATTGCACTCTGACAAATCTGATCATGCTGAAGTTGCTTCTGAGAGAGGGAACTTGTTATCACTACCACCCTCTGGAGAAACTCAAAATGAGATGATGATTTGCTACCCCGCCTTGGTTTCTGGGCCACTAAAGGGAAATGGAGCTTACGAATCTCAAGGTGATGATGCATTGAAGCTACAAAAACAAATAAAGAAGGCTGATCATCAAAATGGGACTCAGCACAGTAGTTCAAGACATCCTACATCAGGTGGACGTAGGCTCAGGGAAGTTGATGCCCCAAGTTCAATGAGAAAGGATTCCTCAAGTCAGGCAGCTACCAATGCTTTAAAGGAGGCTAAAGATTTAAAGCATCTGGCTGATCGTGTAAAGGTTTTACCTTTCTGTTTTCTTGTAACTTGTTGCATTTTTATTTTGACAGTCTATCAAGCTTGATATTTTCTTTTATAATTTTTAAAAATTTCCTCAGAGCTCTGGATCAAATGTGGAGAGTACTGCACTTTACTTCCAGGCAGCATTGAAGTTTCTTCCTAGTGCTTCTCTACTAGAATCTTCCAACAGTGAGAGTAACAAGCATGGAGAGTTGATTCAGTCTCTGCAAATTTATAGTAGCACTGCAAAACTCTGCGAGTAAGTTTTAGGTGCTCTAGTTGGTGTTCTCTTTCTCTTATAACATTTTGTTGGAGCTTGATCTTGTTTTAGTTGAAAAAATTCCCGCAATGTGTTAACTGCACTTTTTTTGAGGATGATTTCATTTTGTGGTACTTGCTTTTATTTTTGTTTGTTTGCCAATTAATATTTCAGGTTTTGTGCCCATGAATACGAGAGATTAAAGGACATGGCTGCTGCTTCTTTGGCCTACAAGTGTACAGAGGTGGCATATATGAGAGTCATCTATACCTCTCATGCCAATGCAAGTAGAGATCGACATGAGTTGCAGACAGCTTTACAAATGGTTCCTCCTGGTAATGCAAAGAACCCAGTGTTTGTACTGTCTGAAATCCTTCGCGCTACTCTGTTTAGCTCATAAACGTGTAAATTGTTGTTTACTGACTCTTCTGCATTAAGTAATCAGGGAGCACCAGCCTCTGATATTTAGTTTGGAATTTTTTTACTTAATTTGTGAAAAGACCTCTGCATTAGAAGGTTGCATCTTAGAAGCAAAGCAGAAATTGATTGCTTTGCATGAACAATTAGTTTACTTGCTTACAGTGCATCTTTTTGCTTATGGATGTGAATGTTCTTTGTTGTTCTTTTGGGGTTTCTCCTTCTCTGTTTTCTTATTTTTTTATTTTTTATTTTTTTAGTTGTTGTTCAAAGAGAGATACACAGACATACATATTTGTTATCCTGTATTAGGTGGACATGAATTTATAAGTCAGCAGTTCTCTAATTGCTCTTTGACATGTAAGATATTTTTAAAAATTTGCCTTTGGACCTAAGTTAAGGATAGGCCTTGTCGATATGCATGCATATAAAAAGATATTTTCAAGCCTATTCATCAGTCCTCATTGTCCCCAGCCCCTTTTCTCACCTTTCTCTTTTGTATTTTCCTTTGTGGACCTTAAATTTCTTTATAAATAATGTTAATATTGCACTGAATGATACAAACTGACAGCTAATTTTAACTTCTTTTCTTGATATTGGTCGTTGTTTCCATATCAGGTGAGTCTCCTTCTTCTTCTGCCTCTGATGTTGATAATTTGAACCATCCAACAACAGCGGACAAGGTTGCTTTTGCAAAAGGTGTTAGCTCTCCGCAGGTTGCTGGAAATCATGTTATTTCTGCTCGAAACCGTCCTAACTTTGTGCGGTTGCTCAATTTTGTAAGTTTAGTTCTGCTTGTATATAATTTTGAAGCGTATTTCATGTGCTTTTACTGGTATGAGCGTGAAAGCATTATTGAACTTCCTGCCCCTCTCCCCCCGTCCCCCCCTTTTTCCTCCACCCAACACAAACCTTTTTCCCTCAAAACATTTTTTCTTTTTGGTCTAATGCCCAAAATCATCATCATCATCATCATCATCATCAGAGCCTTTATCTCAATACTGGGGTAGGCTATATGAATCAGTATACAAATTCACGCTAAGTCGTTAGTATGAATTCTCTTCCTTCACTCAATCTTATTTAATGCAATGTGTTTTTTCAACTCCCGTTCCGTTATATCTTTCCGGATTATTTTCTTTCAAGTCTTTTTCGATCTTCCCTAGTCTTGATCCTTTTTACATAATTTATAGCCTCCACTCTTCTAACTGCAGTAACAATAAGTTTACGTCGTATGTGTCCAAATCAACATATACGACTCACTCGTCTTCGATAGGTGTCACTTCAATTTTTTTCGAATGTTCTCATTTCTTATTCTATCTTTTCTCGTATATCCACAAATCTATCGCAGCATTCGCATTTTCGCTACACTCATTTTCTGCGCATGCGCTCCTTTAGTTGCTCAACATTCACTGCCATAGAGTAATGAAGGTTTAACAACTGTTTTGTAAAAGTTGCCTTTCAACCTTATAGGAATTTTTTTGTTACACAGCACACCTGTAGCGCTTCTCCACTTGCTCAAATCAACTTGTATCCTATGGGTCATATCACCATCAATCTCTCCATCTATCTGAATGATCAACCCCAAATATCTAAAATGATCCCGCTTAGGTATCGTCAACCTATCGAGCATCACTATGTTTCTATTTTCCTCTCTATTTGGACTGAATTTACACTTTATGTATTCGGTCTTTGTTCTGCTTAATCTGAATCCTCTTGACTCTAACGTCTGTCTTCACAATTTTAATTTAGTATTAACCTCTACTCTAGTCTCAACACACAAGACAATATCATATGCAAACATCATAAGTCAAGGTACATTATCCTGGATGGATTTTGTCGGCTTGTCCATCACTGTAGCAAACAAAACTGGACTTAACGCTTGCCTTTAATGTAGTCCTATTGTGATAGAAAATTCACTTGTTTGCCCTCCACACGTCTTCACGTGTTGTTCCATCTCCATACATGCTCTTAATTATTTCAATATATTTCATGGGGACTCTTTTCTTCATTAAAGACCATCATAACACCTCCCTAGGAACTTTATCAAATGCTTTTTTCAAATCTATAAAGACCTAATGAACATCTTTCCCTTGTGCTCGAGAATATTCCACAAGTTGTCTAAACAAGTGTATTGCTTCCATAGTTGACCAGCTAGACATAAAACCAAATTGGTTTTTCGATATCTCTACAGTTTTTTTTAATCTTCGTTTTATCTCTTTTTCCCATAATTTTATCATTTGACTCATTAGTTTTATGCCTCGATAATCGGATCAACTTTGAATATCTCCCTTCATTTCTTACACCTAAACTAAAATCCCCATGTATGCTTTCAAAACCCTCCCTACTAGCACCTACATGGCCATTAAGACCACCACCAATACAAAGGTTCTCTTCTGTAGGCACTTCTTGTACTATCTTATCAAAATCCTTCAAAAACTATCTTTTACTCACATTATCAAGTTCTATCTGTGGTGCATATGCGCTAATAATATTCAAAATGTTCCCTTCTAGAACTAGCTTAACAAAAATAATTCTATCCCATTGTCTCTTAACTTGTATAACATTTTTTTAATATTCTTTGTCTATGATGTTACTTACACCATTTCGGTCTCTATTCTTCCCATTATACCAAAGCCTACATTGCCAAGGTGCTATTTTCCTAGCTTTCTCCCTAACCCTTTTGGTCTCCTGGAGACGCAAGATATTAACCCTCCTCCTACACATAACCTCACAAATCTCTACTAACTTACCATTATGCGTACTTATATTCCAAGATCCTAACCTAAGTTTATGATTATGGACTAGCTTTTTTACCCATCCTCGTCTATTATGGTGTGAGAACCTTTGCCTATTGGGCACCACATCTAGGGGTCGATATGGCGGGTCGCTTCTCGGCGATCATCTAGCAACCCTTGCACATTCTTCATTACAGTCGGGCTTTGATGCAGTGCGTTGTTGAGTTGGGGCACTCGGGCTCTGATGCAGTGCGTCGTTGAGTAGGGGATGCCCCAGTGGATTTCATATATTGGTTCATCTCATAAAAATTGGACAAGTTTTAAGTGGCTGATGGTTCAAATCTACTGCCAAGCCTTCTCCTTTATCCAGGATTGAGACCGGTTATGTTCAACACAGGTGGGGTTTGATCTAATGCCCAAAAACCTTTTTTTTTTTATTTTTTATTTTTTTTGGTATTTTGACAAACCTTTTCTCCCCGTGCATTGACCCAAAGGCTACAGGGTTCCAGATGTTGAAATTGCACATGTCGTTTTGCAGCTTTGTGCGCTTTCAAGCACAAAAGGTTCTGTTGTCTTGCCCGTGAACCGTGTCTGTTGTTTCTCTCTATTGTACATCATGTCACTTCAGGCTTTATTGGCTTCTATATCTTATTTAAGTTTAGTGGCCTATCATAATCAAAACCAAATGTGATGATTTGCAGACACAGGAAGTAAATTATGCAATGGAAGCTTCAAGGAAATCACAAAATGCTTTTGCAGCTGCTAATTTAAGTTTGGGAGGGGCTGAAAGTGGGGAGGTTGTATCTTCAGTGAAAATGGCTCTTGATTTTAGCTTCCAAGACGTAGAGGGACTGCTACGTTTGGTACGCATGGCAATGGAAGCTATTAGCCATTAAGAAAGAAATCTTGTTGGTGAGTATGATTTTATAACATGAGGAGATTTCCTTTTGATGGTTTATCCTTGGGTATGAATTCCTACAGGAGAAAAAGTAAAAGTGGATGGCAAGTTTTTCCTACTGCAATCCAACACTTGTAAAAACTGACCGACCGGTGCCTGCTTTTCAACACTTTGTACATGTGTGCAATACAGGATGAATCTCGGATTTTCAGTATATTATTTCACAAGGTTCAACTGCATTTTGAAATGGAACAAGCTCTGTTACTTTCCTTCTAAAAATGGTATCGAGGATATGTGATTCATAGGGTTTATATTCGAATTCTAAGTTGCATAACTAGGTGATTATGCATCACAAGAATCGTGGTTGAAGAAATAATTTTGTATAAAGATTGAGGCAGATTGGTAGAGTTCTATAGTAAGAGTTCGCCATTGTTTTGGCATTACTGTTCCTCTGGGGGAGTTTAGTTCACTTGACTAATTTGTTAATGCTAATTTACTTGGAGATGTCCTTAGAAAAAAACCAGGATATGCGGTGTGCATGCTCTTTTGCCAGAGGGGCTGTTGATTTCTCAGTTCAAGCATTATGAAGCAGAGCACTGTAGTTGGCACTCAGGCCTGCTACTCTTAGACTCACTGCTTTTTTAAAAATAAAAATTACAACATTGAGTCAAATTTCTTTCCCCTTTTCCTTATCCATTCCAGTTTTTGGAAATTTTTTTTTAGTTTCACCTTTGTTTTTTCTATTGGTGCAGGTCTGTTGCTGTATATACTTATGATTAAGCAAGATGAGTTGAAAGAATATAGGAAAATGGAAAAGATACTTGGTGCATAATTACAGTGGTAGAGATTGAAAAAGATACTTGGTGCATAATTACAGTGGTAGAGATTGAAATAAGGTTGCAGAAATTATTTTTTTCCCCTTTTTCCCCTTTTAAGGGTTGGTGTACTCTTAGTTGTTTATTTGATTGCTTCATTTTCTGCTCTGACGTAGCGTTGCTTCTAATGGTTCTTATTTTTTTGTGGCAGTAAACATTAATGTACCATAAACATATCTTTGTACGGTTCCAATTTGGAATGTGGCAAGTGCTTTCGATAGTGGAAGAGATCATTTTATTATCTTCAAGTTGGCCATCTTGATGTGAGAGGTAAAAACTCTTTGAATGGCCATTATTCTTCTTTTCTTGAATGGCAATTCTCTTCAAAGTCTTGCAACAAATAAATGTATGTGACTTGGAGGCTATACATTGCAAGGGCCCTTGCAAGCAATTGCAATCGGAGTCTATAAAATATGCAGACAATTGTCCTTTCTTTTAGGAGAGGCCTGACACAGGCTGCAAGTGCTACATTGCTGTAGCTGAACTCCAAGCACCATGGGCATGGTGGTAACAAGCCAGTAATCCAAATTTTAGAGGCATGTCATGTTCCCAGTGGGCATGTCCATATGTTACTGAGAAGCTGAGCTTCCTACTGTGTGGCAGCTCCGTATATTTTACTTATCAAGCAAATTTTAAAAACGTAGAGATCTTTCAATGATTGAATATGTGTCTTGCCCGTGAACAATTAACTTTGGCATTAATGAAGGTTGACATATCAGTTTGTTGATTTCAGCAGTTCATGTTTGTAATTTTACTGCTCTGGATCTATTTGTTTAATTACACGATACCCTTTGATTTCAGGTTGAATAATTTGGGCAGTTACAAGAATAGCAAAGCTGGCTATGGATTGATTGCGCTCGTGAAATTGCTCCTTGTCCACCCGCTATTTCACACCCTTAGATGTCTCTAGGTGACATTTATAGGACAAATTTTGATATTTATTTGGTCATTGGAGGTAAAAAGGGAGAAGAAAGGATAACAATTGAAAGGTTAAATCTTGATTGTTATTAATATTATTTATCTAACAACTGTTTTTCTCTTCATGTAGCTAGGGACAGCGATGACATTTTATCCAAGTTCAATAAAATTGCAGATGCTTTAGGTTATTTATATCGGTAACTTTGCCCTTCTGCCTTTCAACACTCGATAGATTGTTGTTATCTCAAGTACCTACTGAACTGTGTTCCATTCTGTTATCAGCAACCTTGATTAGAACCTTGTCATTTTGAAGTCATTTTTAGTATAAAGAAAGGTTATAATATTCAGTCATGGTTTCTAAATTAATAGAAATCAAAGAAAATGAAGAAATGAGTGGTCATATTGTAACCTAGAAAAAAAAAAAGAAAAAGAAAAAGAAGAGTGGTCCTATTACAACCGTCGTTGATGTTCATGGGCGATGACAAACCTGTTGAGGTTCAGAACTCAGAAGTACATAATCTTGTATTATCTACTATATATCTTAAATTCACCACATAGAGAACTATAAAAAAAAAAAATCTTCTTTAACTTATGTATAACACGTTCACAATTTATAAAGTGCATAGCGAAGTTTAAATCGGTATGTTAATATTAGGTTGTATGCATAATTTGGAGAAAGAGCAAGAGGGGAAAAAAAGAGAAAAAGAAAACATAGCAAGTGAACCAAAGAGTTATCAACATGAAAAGAGAGAATACCTATGGAGGTTTGTTTGTAAATAGGCTTAATAAATTTACCAAGTAGGCTGGCATCAATTTCTAGTTTTATAAGCTTTCAGGTATTTTTTTTTTTTTTTTTAAAAAGACGAGCGTTTATAACCGCTTAAACAATACATGCTCTTGGTCTAAAAATGCTAGTAATATCCTCTTGCAAATATCTAACCAAAGCGGAAGGTGGATAACTTCAAATTCACCCTCATGAACTATCTTAGTTATAAAAAACTGCTTAACAATTAGCTTTTTTATAAACGTGAGGAAGAGTTCAAATCCAATCCTTACTCGGAAGTCGCTTACGCTCAAAAATTACCTGGTAAGGATCTTTATCTTGAAATGGCTGCATGATCTTCTAACAGCTAAAAAAGAGTCTGATTTCATCAAAATCTCCCCACAACCATGTTCTCATGCAAGTTGAAGCCCTATAAAAATAGCTTAAATTTCTGCCTTCAAAATAGAGCCCCATCTTGCCTTAAATGGGTATTCGAGACTCCATTATTGATATCGAGTTCGAATAGTGACCTTAAGGTACCATAAACTTGAATCCGATTAGTTTTTTATTAAATATATTTTGTATTTTTTTACTAAATTATGTTTATTAATAATTTCAAAAACATATTTTTATGGATTTCAAGTGTTGAACTACTAAAATTGGTTGAATTATTAAGAAACTTGTATCTTTTTATTTAATTTATGTTTTTAATTAATAGAAAGTTAAATGTTAGAATAATTGATTTTCTTGTAGGAGTTCGGGTTGAGTCAATTAACGGGTTTGTCAAAAATTTTGGTTAAATAATTGAGTAATTAAACAGGTTTAAGTAAAAAATGGGTAGTATGAAATTTATTAGGGCAATGTTTGGGTAGTGTTTTTAAAAAATAATTGGGTAATTATAGGGTTTGAGTCAATAATCGGGTTAGGGGTACATTCCTAGACTGTTTGGCCTAGCTGGAGCTTTTATAAAAAGTGCTGTTCGAGTAAAATTTTTTTTAAAATTGCTGTTAAGAAAAGTTAAATTAACATTTGATAAACTTAATATAAAAGTACTACAAACTATTGAAAACTATTTGATAAAATAAAAATACTTTGCTGATTAAAATAAAAATTAAGAAAATATAAAAATTGCACAAGATAAATAAATAAATTTAAAATAATATAATCTTTTTTATAATTTTGTGAATTCTTGAAGAGTAAAGTGAAAATGTAAATTTTTTTACCAAATACATTTTATTAAAATTAGTACTTTATGAAAATGTTTTAATTCATAGCTTCATAAAAAACCAAAATTGCTTCTCGTATAAATTAAAATTTTTGAAAATTTGAAATCTAAATACTTGATTTCTACTTTTATAGTAGATAAGTTCTTTCATGTGTTAAGCCAAACATGCACATAGTTTCAACATCAAAGTTGAATTGTCAAGTTGAAGTTCAAACCGGTTAGAATTTAGCCCTCTCCAAAGAATAGACAAAAATTTTCACCTAAATAATTTTAGTTCAAAATAGTTCCATCAAAGTTAAAATATCCAAGATCTATAAGAAAACTCAAACATAGATTAAAATGAAGATGATTGAAAAGTAATATGCAAATGAAGTTCAAAATATATAGAACATAAGGGACATTTACCTTGTCGCTCTATAGGACAGAAGAAGCCTATAATTCAAAACATAAGAGAATGAAATGAGGGGGAAAAAGAAAGAAAAACACACACAAAAATCATATGAAAAAAAGAAAAAAATGAACTGAGGGGAAAAAGAGAAAGATCACCTGAAATCTTATACTTTGCTTTTATTCCTTGAATTGATGTTAAAGGTTTTTCTATTATTGCATTTTTGTATTTTTGTGATTGTAAATGAGTTTTTTAAAAGAATGAGAAGAAACATTACAAAGGAGTGAAATAAAAAATATAAAAAGAAAATAAAAAGAAAGATTGGAGTAGACCTTGAAATATTGCATGCAATGGCAGGTATTGGTAGAAGGCTAAGTAAAGAAGAGAACAAGGCAAAACAAAACTAAAAAAGAAATCAAAGAAGAGAGCAATATAGAGAATTTGTCTTAGATCTCAGAAAAGGTCTCTTTCTTTTAAGAATTGTGAGAATTCCTATATAAAGTTCTTTAAAATGAAAGTTACATGACATGAGTATTAAGCGGTGTAATGGTAGGAATTGACAATAACAAAGTATGAATATTTTTATTAGATGTTTATTTAGCCCTTGAACTATACCACTTTGGTCACGTTGGTATATAAAGAATAACAATTGTCATGTTGGTACCTGAACTTTCATTTCGTCACACAAGTTACTCCAAACCCTAACTTTGTTTGAATAAAGTTGCGTGATATGGAATCATTCCTAAATTTAATAGGCATCCCGACAGATATACTGTAAAGTAACTGTAAGACCCACTTTAGGTGATGTATTCCTTATGATTCATATGATGTAACACATTTTCAAATGTTAATTGAATCATAAGAAGAGCTTTTTGGCTTGAATGAAATTGCAAAGGGAATGAATGAGTATTCATGAATTCATGTAATGGCTAAATAATGGTTGAAGTGGCCACTGGCTAAACAAATGGAACTCAAAACATTCAGACTGAATATAAGGTGTCACGACCCTCAACTTACCAAAATACGTACAAATGTTTCGCATTTTCAAACATTATTTATTACTCGTCGTTCCTCGATTGTGAGCAACTACTCTCCTCAACAGTTGGGCTGTGTGTCAATGTCTTCCCCAATCCATCCATAGCAATTTAATTTGCAATATAAATTTTAGAAGTAAACACTTTTATAAATACATCAGAGTTACTGTTTACAAGTGTTTACAATACTTTACATACCCAATAGTTACTTACAAAATGCTACTGTGCTATGTCTAGTTTAGATACAAAATAATTCAAGTGTGTATACCTTTAGCGATGGGATGCAGCGGATACCAAAGGGATAAGCCTCTAGTCAAGCTCAGTCTATACTTAAATCTCTGTAGAGAGGGGGAAAATAAGGGGGGTGAGCAAACCACACGCTCAGTAAGGCAATCATGCGAACAGGTAGATACTGTACTATCTACGTGATTGTGATGCCATGCTCAAAAGCATTTAGTTCATCCTTTTATCTCAAAACATGGGTGTATGATTGTGTTAATGGTATGTAAAGCAATTTATGCTATTAAAATTTAGTGCACAAAACCCATTCAAAGCATGACATTAACCATCATGCATAATTTATAAGTAAAGCATGGCATTAATCATCATGCATATTTCACAAGTAAGCATGGCATTAAGCATCATGCATCAGTGCACTTTGAAACCATTAACAAAACCGATATCTCAAAATAATTCAACACTTATCAGGTCTCAGCCCCTCCCTCGGACTGTCCTGATCCACAAATCATTTCAAACATGGATTTATTCGTAAAGAAATAGACATGTGAGATAGGCAATTCAATAAGAGTAATAACCTCTAGGTCTATGGCCATAACCTGTGATACCGGCTACACAGATCAGGTGTGCGGGATATCACCACTATCTGCTTCCACACGGGAGGTGGGTCAAATCCTACCCGCCGATCCATAACAGATCTCGTCCGAAGACGGCATATCACATCTTAACACGGTACAACATACTCCATGCTACCTGCATGGTATAACGTACTCCGTGGACCCACATCAACATATCATATCACGCCACATCTCAAACGCACGCGTGAGCCTATTTAATCGGTATGACCTCTTGTCTACCCGAAGCTCCTAACATGGCTATCAACATGTCAAAACATCATAAATACACGTGCGAGCCTATTTAATCGGTGCAACACCCAGTCTGCCCGAAGCTCCAAGCACGACACAAATAAGGTGGGCATCTAATGCGAGCTAAGCTCCAAGCACTATGCCAAAACCAATATGAAAATCCATGTGAAAACTAGTGCGAGCTAAGCTCCAGCACTCATGTGTATAAAACACGTCAAATCTCGTGCGAGTCATACTCTAGCATGCTTTCATTCTCACGAAAACCATCTAGGTGGCTCAAATCTTTGCAAAGTATGGTTAACAAACCAAAACAACTCATTTCTTTTGCAAATCATTTCAAATGTCAGCCAACCTACCAATCATTTGCTAAAAAGCAATAAAACATGATTTTCAAAGTATTATGCTTTTGTTTTCATGCACATTTCTCAAACACCCAACTTTTTCCCTTTAAACACCCAATTTCATTTCTTAACCTCTCATGCATTTTAGTAAAGCATTAAGCGCCTAAATTGCGCACAGATATCTCTAAGAGTCCACACAATTCCCTTACCTCGATTTACTCGGGGTGCGACTCTCTTCTTTTACGCTTCTCGCGTTCTTGGCTCGTCTTGCTTTGGTGTATCCTCGGGAGCTGCGATTCATTCATCAAACACTTGAGTTAACACCTTTAACTCTTATTCAACTATGCATTTATCCAATGCCTTAAATACACATTTTACCCATTTGTGGTAAATCTCACCATTTATCCTAAAATCAATACCTACAAATCATACCCTCGACATAATCACCATCCTAAGATAACTCATTCATCATTAACATTTCCACATTTCACTTTCTCACACTAGACCATTTCTAGGTTATGGTGGATTCTTTACTTTCTAGGTTGTTCCTATCATTCATATGTACATTAAATAACTCACAAATCAATAACCAAACAATGTACTTGAGTTGTTTCATTAAAAACTCACCTAACTTGATTTCCTTTTTGCTTCAAATAGAAATGCACCTTTTGTCCTCCAATCCAACAAATGAAGAAATGCCTCCAAACTATGTTGTTCTTCTCTTTGATGTGATCAACTTTGTCTATAATAGTCTTCCCTTAAATCTCCTTGAAAATAGTTAGATTTAGAGAGAGAAAGCTAGGTTTTTGAGTTGAAATGGAAAAGGGTTGGTTTTGTCTCAGAAATTGCAGATCCAACTGCTCCATATTTATAGAATTTGCTTGATGAGTCGAACTGCATTGGGTAGAGATCGATCTGGTCCTCTTAAAATCCCTATTTTCCATGACATTTTGAAGGCAGGAGATCGATCTATCGAGGCTTGAGATCGATCTGCTTCCAACCCGAGAGCTAAGGAGATCAATCGTTCCATTAAGGATCGATCTGTATTTTACAGAATGTGTTAGGAGATCGATCTGGCTCCCTTGGAGATCGATCTGTCCTATTTCATAGCTCAAAATAAGAGCATTTTGGCTCTTCCAAATCGATCTCTCATCCTATAAGATCGATCTGGCCTTCATATTTTCATATTTTCTGTAGTTTTTTCTGCAGCAACTCATACTCAAACATCCTTAATTTGCTACCATAGTCATTTTCTCATTCAATCATCTTTGAGACCTAAAAATGACATCCAATAATACTTCATACACATTAAAACTTGTGTAGGATCTTTGTATGACCAAAGGTACTTAATATAACCCAAATGGAAGTGCACAACTTATGCAACCCTTCCTTCCATTTTACCACACTACTAATAATCCATTCTACTCACATTCCCCTCATGTTTAAGTCCATTTCTTCACATTCATATATAATGTAACTTGTAAGTACAATCACAACTCTTATTGCAAGTGTGTACATTAAACTTATGGACTTACATCACATATACTTCACTTATGAATTCATAGTATAACTCCATTTACATTTCTATGTATATATTACAATTATACATATACGGGGTCTCACATAAGGACTTAAAACACGAAATGATAATGTAAGGAACGTGAATTCTAGGTACCCTTTATGATTCCATGCGGTACATACAAGTCACACAGTATGTAAATCATAAGAAATGAACCTTTTTGGGCTTTAGGAGTGAATACAATGCAAAATGACTAGTGAAGCAATCAAAGGCAAGTTTTCCTTTGAAATTATGGAAAAATCTGCAGTTGGAAACTTGCAGACGAAGGTCAAATCGATCCTCTATTCAAAGCAGATTGATCTCTTGTTCAAGCAGATCGATCTCAGTTTGGTTCTATCTAGAAAGGATCAATCCCTTCCCAAAGAGTAGATCGAGCTCTCCCCATCAGCAGATCGATCTCCACTTGATTCTACCAAGAAAGGATCAATCTCTTCCTAAAGAGAAAATCGATCCCACACTTACATACCTGAATACTTCGATAGTTTAAACAAAGGGAAGATTGATCTCTCACCCTAGGGAATCGATCTCATAATGCTATTTCTATAAAAACCCGATGGCAAAGTCTTCTTCCTCAGAAAAAACAAATCACCTCTCCATTTTTACCCAAAAAGAACAAGCTTTCTCACTCTAGAATACCATCCCCTTCCAAAAAGATTTGAGAAAAGTTACTTTGAGCAAAGTTGTTCATTGTGATGGCTCTACCGAGAGGGGGGTGAATCGGTTTTCTAACTCTTAATGGAAATTTAAGCTCTTTTGAACTTAATTAACAAATAATGAATAAACAATATAATGTAATGAAACAAATTAAAACAAGATAAGGAAGAGAATATCAAACACAGTGGTTTATAGAGGTTCGGCCAATCTCTTGCCTACGTCCTCTCTCCTTGACCTTCTTGTCAAGAGCTTTCTTTCCACTTCCAACGAAAGTTACACACTCCCTTTTTCAGGTTAAGGAATAACCTCTCTACCCTTCTTAAGCAGAGATGTATTCACCCTTTTACAAAGTTTATCTCACTGAGGAACAATCCTCTTCTCTCTCAAAGATAGGATGAATACAATATCAAGCTTTTAATGTGGGTAGGACAAATACAGCTTTTGCACACAAGCTTATATAACAAACTCAATAAATGAGAATTGAAGACAAAATGGAATGAAAGAATTAAACTCTTGAGAATATACATAATGTGCAGCAATGGTGTCTCTTCTTTCCTCAGTGTCTTCAATGCTTGTTTTTATACTGAAGGATTGGTAGTTGGAGCATTTAATGCTGTTTTTCCCATTGAGATTTTTGCAGAAATAGCCGTTGGGTACCTCCAGTAGAATGCCAGATTGATCTGCCATCTTGACCAGATCGATCTCTTAGTTATAATTCCTGCAAGATTAAGGCAAAATGAAGCAAGGAGATCGATCTCATATATGAGCAGATCGATCTCATAATTTGAAAATGTTAGAGCAGATTGATCTGTCGAATGGGCAGATCGATCTTCCAATCTCACTGTTTGAGGCATGATCGATCTATAGATCGATTTGCCAAGTATTCTCGTAGTGATGAGATCGATCTCTTATCAACCCAGATCGATCTCCTTAGCTCTCTGACTTTGGGGAGATCGATCTCTTCCTATACCAGATCGATCTCATGAGCTCTCTATTTGAGTATTGATCGATCTTATAGATCGATCTACTGCCTTTACATTTGTTTTAGGGGAGATCAATCTCTTTCTAGACCAGATCGATCTCCTCAACATCCTGTATTAGGCAGATCGATCTCATAACCCTTATAGATCGATCTTAGCTTCCTCAATACCTTTGTACAGGTTCAAACCTTAGCAGATTGATCTCATATCCTCATGAGATCGATCTCTCATCCTAGAAAACCCAGGAGATCGATCTCTCATATCACCAGATCGATCTCTCATCTCCAGGAACTTAATTTTTGGTACTGATAGCTTCTAAACATGTTTTTATGTCGTCTTTATATTATTGAATTTACTTGTTTTGTCATTTCAAAATATATTAACTCAATACATTGGGAGGAGGAGAACAACATAGTTTAGAATCAACATTCAAATCCTTAGATAGAAGGAGCAAAAAGGGTCTTCCAATTTCAGACAAGAGAAAAGATAAGCTAGGTGAGTTTTCAATACACCAACTCCAAGTATATTTATCTAGACATTGTTATGAGTTGATTGGTGCATGTATTGTTGGTTGAAACTACCTAGAACATGATGAATCAACCATGACCAAAAAATGAGTTTAGTGTGAGAAAATGAGCTAGGGTGGATTTAATGATGAAATGGTTATACTAAGGTGTTAGTAATGTTATATGCATGATTTTGAGTTGGTTTAGTGGAATCAATCTATGAAATTGGATGAAGTTATGAAATGTGCATATAAGGTGCTTGTGAAAATGCATGAATGAATAGAAGAACTAAGGTTAGAGCATGTAAGCCAAGTGCTTGGTTAGATAACTAAGTGAGTTTGTTAGCCGAATTGGCTAGGAATGGCATGATGGGTGTTCAGCCACCATGCCATGGCCAAATGTAATCATAAGCCAAGCTTGATGTAATCGGCTCGATAAGGTCAATGAACCCATAATTCGGTCCAACGATAGATAATAAGCCTAAGGAGCCTAATGGGCCTAGGTGAAACAAATAGAATAGTCAAAATGAACTTAAGAGAGAATTAGGCTCAATAAGATATATTGACTAGGATGAAGTCAGAATATGAGTTATTAGAAATTGACTCATGTGATAAATGAATGTTTACAGCTCCCGAGGATATATCCAGAGCAAATTGAGCCCAATCACGAAAAGTGGGAAAGGAAGAAGAATACTTTCGAGTGAATTGAGGTAAGAGAATTTTTATTGGCTCTTAGAGTATCTGTATGCATTTTCGGGCTCATTTACAATTTCTAAAATGTTTGACAATCACTGAAAAGAATTAATATTTTAAGAGGTTCGAAATGATAAATTATCATTTTCTCTGGGAAGGGCAAAAAGTGAGATTTTGGAAAAGTTCATGAAAAGCAAGAACATGATGTTCTTGAGTCTGTTACTATTTTTTTTAGCATGTGGACTGGTAGGCTGGATAGCATTTAAACGGTTTGCAAGAAAATAGTTGATTTGGTTTTAATAACTTTTCTTTACACACAAATGAGCCACCTACATGAGTTTTGTGAAAATAAAGCATGCTAGAGCGTTGCTCGCACAAGATTTGACATGTTTTTACATGTATGAGTGCTGGAGCTTAGCTTGCACTAGTTTTCACATGGCTTTTATGACATGGTGTTAGAGCATTGCTCGCACTAGTTGTTGACTGCATGTTTGCAGCCATGCTAGAGATTACTCGCACGTGATTTTATGACATGTTGGGGAGCTGTACTAGGAGCTTCGGGTAGACTGTGTGTCACACTGATTAGATAGGCTCGCACGTACGTTATGAGGTGTGGCATGATATGATGTGATGATATGGGTCCACGGAGTATGTTGTACCGTGCATATAGCATGGAGTACGTTGTACTATGTATGGGTATTATATATATACCGTATTCGGATGAAAGATAGATCTGCTATGGACCGACGAGTTGGACATGACCCACCTCCCGTGCGGAAGCAGATAGAGGTGATACCTCACACACTAGGATCCGTGTAGCCTGAGATCACAGAGAATATGACCATAGTCCTAGTTATTACCCTTATTATTATTTGCCTAATTTCACATGTCACCTGGTTTATGATAAATCCATGTTTTTAAATTGTTTTGTGGGTCAAGATAGTCTAAGGGAGAGGCTGAGTCCTGATGAATGCTAATTTGTACTGATTTGTGTTGAGTATGAACTGCTTTTAAGTGCACCTTGCATGATGATTTTCCATGCTTTAATTACGACTTGCGCATGATGATTTTCCATGCTTTATTTACGACTTGTGCACTGATTTGAATAGCATAAACTGCTTTATATATCATGAACACGTGCATGAACTGATGTTTTTGGGTATGACGAGTAACTGTGTGGTTTTACGCATGACATCATGATCATGTAGATAGTACAGTTATCTACCTGCTCGCATGATTGCCTTACTGAACGTGTGGTTTGCTCACCCCCTTATTTTCTCCCTCTACAAAGCACTTTGAGTAGACTGAGAGCGACGAGGAGTTGATTTTTGGAGTCCGTCGCATCCCATCATATAAAGGTATACGCATTTGTACAGTTTTGTATCTAGACATGTAATAGCACAGTAATATTTTGAATATAACATTTGAGGATGTAAAGAATTGTAAACACTTGTAAATCGCAACTCTGATTTTAAGAAATGCTAGTGTTTACCTCTAAATAAAATGTAAATTAAAATGGTATGGTTGGATGAGATTAACATCGATACACAGCCCAATGGTTGGTGGTGAAGTTATTCACGATCAAAGGAAGGTAAGAATAATGGATTAAATAATAAAGAAAAAATAAAAAAATTGGTAGTGATTTTCGGTAAATTGAGGGTCGTGACATATTTAAATTGGTATTAGAGTAGAGTTGGTCTGATGTGTGTCGGTGTTAATAATTAGAAAAATTACATCCCCTTGTTACTGTGCTTATTTAGATACAACTGTGTATATCGAGATGGGTTTGAATAAGAAATGATTGTGAATGTAGGAATCTTGGCATTATGCCTAATCCCAGTCGCGGTAAAGGGGCGAGAGCACGAGCTAGAGGCCGTAGGGGTAGGCTTGAGAGCTGTACTGAGTCGTTACCACATGAGACTCAGGAAGAGATAGAGGTGGAGGCTGAAGTTGAGCATGCCCCACAGGGTCTAGCAGAGAGACCCGAGAGTACTAAGGCATGCTTCACAAGGATAGAGCGGACCTTAGAGACGATTTTAGGGTTGATTGCCCAGTTGATACTTGGAGCTGGGTGCGGGCAAGGTCCAGCTACACAAGGTGATGTTGAACAGGCGGCTGCTTCTAAGATGCCTGTACAGCCAGCCTAGAGACCACAGATTACAGATACTCCCACACCCCCACCAATATAGGATATGCCTTCTACTGTTGCTCCACCACAGGGTAGCAGAGGTTGGGGTTATGGATGTGATTTGGATAGATTACGACAGTTTCAGAAGTTTAGACCATTGTCTTTCAGTGGGATTAAGGACCCAGTAGCTGTAAAGGACTGGGTGAATGAGATTGAGAAGTTATATGGATTTTTCAAGTGCACTACTACAGAGATGGTTGCTTTTGTCGCATTCATGCTGAAGGGATCGGTAGAGCATTGGTGAAAATCCACCAGACCCATTCTGAGAGCCCGACATACAGAGATCAACTGGAATATATTTTTTGAAGGCCTTTTGGAAGCAGTATGTTCTGAATACTGCGCATCGAAAGCTGTAGATGGAATTCTTGTGATTGACCCAGGGGAGTAGATCGATAGTTGAGTATGAGACGAAATTTATCTCATTGGGCAGGTATGATCCTGACACAATGGATAGTGAGGTCAAGAAGGTCTGAAATTTTGTGGATGGACTGAGACCAGCCATCAGATCCCGATTGGTTCCTTTTGATATACCGACCTATGAGGAGGCAGTGCACAAGGCGCAGTTGTTTGAACAGGATATTGAGCGAAATGTCTCAGAGTTTGGGAAGCTTGGTAGAGTGAGGGACAGAGATGGGATGAGACAAGTAGTGGATAAAGGCTTCAGTTATAGAGGAAGCAGGAGATTATCTGGGAAGAGGTCGAAGATTGAGGAGATCCGAGAGAGGACAATTAAGCCTCCTGTGTATCCGTCCATAGCTCTAGCAAAAGGTATAGTGATTGGAGGGCCACAGCCTACTACAGAATAATGCAGTAAGGGTGGTAGGTACCGTGGAACTCGACCGTGTTATAAACCTCCTGCGGTATGTTTTCGATGTGGGAAACTAGGGCATATAATTCGAAAATGCCCAAAGATAATTGAGAGTGCCCCACATAAGGGTAGGGAGCCAGAAAGAGCTTTTGTTGATACGCCTACTCTGAGACAAAGGGTGATAGATGAAGAGAAGGGGAAGCAGGTAGTTGGCAGAGGGCGAGTACACGCTGGACCAGCATATTACAAATCAGTTTTCAGATGTGGTGAAAGGTACCATCTTGATCTTTGATCTTGAAGTTTATGTTTTGATAGATCCTGGTGCCACACATTCATTTGTATATAAGTTGTTTAAATATGTAAAGCTTACCCCGTTAAGTAGGAGCATGTTGATAAGCACTCCTATGAACAATAGTCAGCTAATTGAATATGTATTTAGGGATTGCAAGTTGAAAGTAGGGGAAAAGGAAATGTCAGCCGACCTCATTTTAATGTATATGAGAGACTTTGATGTAATCCTGGAATGGATTGGTTGGCTGCAAATCATGCTGTGGTAGATTGTTTTTCTAAGACGGTAACATTTTTAGGGTTAGATAGTGTTACCGTAAATTTCCCCGAAAAATGTATTGTAAAGTTCCCTTGAAATGTAATGAAAACAAAAGTTGTTGTAAGCGAAATAGATGCATTTTTATGTTGACTAAATGATTAATATTTTGAAAGGTTATATTGCGTAAGTGGTTGAGGCGGATAAGGCACGTCCGAAATTGCGAGACATCCCCGTGGTCAGGGAATTTCCAGATATCTTTCCAGATGATTTACTAGGGTTACCGCCAGATAGAGAGATGGAGTTTTATATAGATTTGGCACCTGGTACAAAGCCGATATCCAAGATACTGTACAGAATGGCTTCGATTGAGTTGGAGGAACTAAAGAAGCAGTTACAGGAGTTGTTAGATAAGGGGTTCATCAGACTGAGTGTATCACCTTGGGGAGCACCGGTCCTGTTTGTGAAGAAGGATGAGAGCCTCCGACTGTGTATTGACTACAAGTTGTTGAATAAGGCGACCATCAAGAATAAATACCCCCCTCCACGCATCGATGACTTGTTAGATCAGCTTCGGGGAGTGCATGTCTTTTCTAAGATAGATCTGAGATCTTGGTACCATCAGTTGAGAATTCAGGATGGAGACGTACCCAAAATAACTTTTTGAACCCGGTATGGTCATTATGAGTTTATGGTTATGCCATTTGGGTTGACGAATACTCTCGTAACTTTTATGTTGTTGATGAATGAGGTGTTTTAACTAGTCTTTGGATCGGTTTGTTATCATGTTTATTGATGACATCTTGGTGTACTCAAGATCTATGGAGGAGCATGAGCAGCACCTGAGGATAGTGCTACAGACCCTTCGAGAGAAGAAGTTATACGTTAAACTCAGTAAGTATGACTTTTGGCTAGAGCCGATCTCCTTTCTGGGCCATATTATATCGAGGGATGGTGTGTTAGTGGACCCATCTAAGATTGAGGTAATGATTCAGTGGCAGAGACCCCAGACACTCATGAAGATTAGGAGTTTCTTGGGTTTAGCTGGGTATTATCGATGATTTATGGAGGGATTCTCGAGATTAGCTGCTCCGTTGACACGTCTCACGAGGAAGAATGTTGAGTTCGTGTGGAACGATAGATGTGAGAAGAGTTTTCAAGAGTTGAAGAGTCGATTGACCATCGCTTCGATTCTCACCATTCCTACCAGCTCAGGAGTTTTCTTTGTATATACAGATGCTTCGTACCAAGGATTGGGCTGTGTACTGATGTAAGATGGGAAGGTAGTGCTTATGGATCTAAGTAGTTGAAGGATCATGAGAGGAACTACCCGACCCATGATCTAGACTTGGCGGCCATGGTATTCGCTTTGAAGATATGACGCCATTATCTATACGGTGAGAAATTTCAAGTATTTACTGACCATAAGAGCCTTAAGCATCTGTTCTCACAGAGGAATTAAACATGAGACAGAAAAGGTGGCTTGAGCTTCTGAAGGACTATGAATGAGAGATTTTGTACCACCCGGGTAAGGCGAATGTAGTAGCTGATACACGTAGTATGAAGCATCTCGGGTTAGCATCGTACATGATGATCAGGGAACAAGAGCTATTGGAATAGTTCGCGAGCCTTAGTTTAGATGTGACACCGCCTGATACTGATAGTGGTTGTATGGTAGCTAGCCTGCGATTGGAATTGGATGTGGTAGATCGTATCCGGTAGGCTCAGCAGATCGATTAACAGTGCAATGATATTATCAAGCAGATACAGAGGGGTACAAAGACTAATTTTGAGTTGAGTTCAGATGGATTGCTGAGGTTCAAGGGTAGGATATGTGTTCCTGATGACCCAAAGATCAAGAGGTTGATCTTGACAGAAGCTCACTCGTTGAAGTATACACTGTATCCAGGGAGTAACAAGATGTATCAAAACCTCCAGAGAGTGCATTGGTGGTCAGGGATGAAAAGAGATGTAGCAGAGTATGTGACGAAGTGTCTCATCTATCAGCAAGTGAAGGTAGAGCATCAGAAGCCTGTAGGGTTATTGTAACCTCTACCTATACCGACTTAGAAATGAGAGCATGTCACTATGGACTACGTGATGGGTTTACCCAGGACCCGTAAGAATCACGATGCGATTTGGGTAATAGTGGATAGATTGACGAAGTCGACATACTTCCTAGCTATGAGAGCCATCGATACTCTGAGTACTCTGGCAGAATTATATGTGCGAGGTTACATGGTATTCCGGTGAAGATAGTGTCAAATAGGGATTCCCGCTCAACTTTCCACTTCTGGGAACATTTTCAGGAAGCTATGGGAACCCAACTGAGTTTTAGCATAGCTTTTCATCCTCAGACAGATGGTCAGTTAGAGAGGACTATGCAGACCCTGGAAGACATGTTGAGAGTGTGTGCATTGGATTTTGGAGGCTCATGGGATGACCATTTATCACTTGTAGAGTTTGCCTATAATAACAGTTATCATTCGAGTATCGTGATGGCACCATATGAGGCTTTGTATGGTTGAAGATACCATTCCCCTGTTGGATGGGAAGAGGTGGGTGACCGACAGATTTTTACTCCCGATTTAGTGAGACAAGCCTCTGAGGACATCCAGTTGATTTGTGAGAGGTTATGGACAGCTCAGAGCAGACAAAAGAGTTATGCTGATAGGAGACAGAGACCATTGGAGTTTACAGTGGGTGAGTCTGTATTTTTGCGCGTTTCTCCTTCCAAGTGTATAACGAGGTTCAGAAAGAAAGGGAAGCTAAGTCCTCGTTACATATGACCCTTTAAGATACTTGATAGAGTGGGAGATAAAGCCTACAGGCTAGCATTACCACCTGAGCTAGTATGTGTTCATAACGTCTTTCACGACTCTATGTTATGGAAGTACCACCCCGATCCGACATATGTAATTAGATATGAGCCATTGGAGCTTAATGAGAACATCTCGTATGTTGAGAAGCCGATTTGGATATTAGATAAGAAGGAAAAGGTGTTGAGATCAAAGACGATTTCCTTAGTGAAAATTCTTTGGTAGCATCACACTGCAGAGGAAGCTACATGGGAATTGAAGAGTTTGATGTGGGGGAAGTACCCCGAGTTATTCACCGACTGATTGGTTCCAATTTGGAGGACCAAATTTCCTTAGTGGGGGAGATTATGTAAAATCCACTTTTGGTGATGTTTTCCTTATGATTCATATGATGTAACACATTTCCATATGTTAATTGAATTATAAGAAGAGCTTTTGGCTTGAATGAAATCGCAAAGGGAATGAATGAGTATTCATGAATTCATGTAATGGATAAATAAGGGTTGAAGTGGCCTCTGACTAAACAAATGGAACTCAAAACATTCAAATTGAATATAAGGACTTAAAACACGAAATGATGATGCAAGGAACGTGAATTCTAGGTACCCTTTATGATTCCATGTGGTACACACAAGTCACATAGTACGTGAATCATAAGAAATGAACCTTTTTGGGCTCTAAGAGTGAATAGAATGCAAAATGACTAGTGAAGCAATCAAAAGGCAAGTTTTCCTTTGCAATTAGGTGGTAATGCTAGCTTGTAGACCTTATCTCCCAGTCTATCAAGTATTTCAAAGGGTCCAATGTAATGAGGACTTAGCTTCCCTTTCTTTTCAAACCTCGTTATACCCTTAGAAGGAGAAACTCGTAAAAATACCGATTCACAAACTGTAAACTCAAATAGTCTCCGTCTCCTGTCAGCATAACTCTTCTGTATGCTCTGAGCAGTCCATAACCTCTCACAAATCAATTGAACGTCCTCAGAGGCTTGTCTCACTAAGTCCGGAGTAAATATCTATCAATCACCCACCTATTCCCATCCAATAAGGGAACGACATCTTCGGCCATAAAAAGCCTCATACGGTGCCATCCTGATACTCGAATGATAACTGTTATTATAGACGAACTCTGTGAGTGGTAAATGGTCATCCCATGAGCCTCCAAAGTCCAGTGCACACGCTCTTAACATGTCTTCCAGGGTCTCTATAGTCCTTTCTAACTGACTATCTGTTTGAGGATGGAAAGCTGTGCTAAAACTCAGTTGGGTTCCCATAGCTTCTTAAAAATGTTCATAGAAGTGGGAAGTCAAGCGGGAATCCCTATCTGACACTATGCTCACCAGAATACCATGCAACCTCACTATCTCGCGCACATATAATTCTGCCAGAGTACTCAGAGTATTGGTGGCTCTCATAGCTAGGAAGTGTGCTGACTTTGTCAATCTGTCCACTATTACCCAAATCGCATCATGATTCCTGCGGGTCTTGGGTAAACCCATCACGAAGTCCATAGTGACATACTCCCATTTACAAGTCGATATAGGTAGAGGTTGCAATAACCCTGTAGGCTTCTGATGCTCTACCTTCACCTGCTGACAGACGAGACACTTCGCCACATACTCTGTTACATCTCTCTTCATCCTTGACCACCAATACACTCTCTAGAGGTTCTGATACATCTTGTTACTCCCCAGATGCAGTGTATACTTCGACGAATGAGCTTCTGTCAAGATCAACCTCCTGATCTCTGGGTCATCGGGAACACATATCTTACCCCTGAATCTCAGCAATCCATTTGAACTCAACTCAAAATTAGTCTTTGTAACCCTTTGTATCTGCCCGATAATATCACTGCACTACTGATCAATCTGTTGAGCCTGTCGGATATGATCTACCACATTCGGTTCCAACTGCAGGCTAGCTATCATACAACAACTATTAGTATCAGGCGGGGTCACATCTAAATTGAGGCTCGCGAACTGTTTCAACAGCTCGTGTTCCCTAATCATCATGTATGATACCAATACGAGATTCTTCCTATTTAGTACATCAGCTGCTACATTCACCTTGCCTGAGTGGTACAAAATCTCACAATCATAGTCCTTCAGATGCTCAAGCCACCTTTTCTATCTCATGTTCAACTCCTTTTATGAGAACAGATACTTAAGGCTCTTATGGTCAGTAAATACCTAAAATTTCTCATCGTATAGGTAATGACGTCATATTTCAAGGCAAATACGACGATCGCCAACTCTAGATTGTTGGTCGGGTAGTTCCTCTCATGATCCTTCGGCTGCCTAGATCTATAGGAGACTACCTTCTCATCCTACATCAGTACACAGCCCAGTCCTTGGTACGAAGCATCTGTATATACAGAGAAACCTCCTGAGCTGGTAGGAATGGTGAGAATCGGAGCTGTGGTCAATCTCTGCTTTAGCTCCTGAAAACTCTTCTCACATCTATCGTCCGACACGAATTCAACATTCTTCCTCATGAGATGTGTCAGCAGAGCAGCTAATCTCGAGAATCCCTCTACAAACCGTTGATAATACCAAGCTAAACCTAGGAAACTCCTGATCTCCGTGACTATCTGGGGTCTCTACCACTGAACCACCTCCTCTATCTTGGATGGGTCCACTGACACACCATCCCTCGATACCAGATAACCCAGAAAAGAGATATGCTCTATCCAAAAGTCACACTTACTGAGTTTAGCATATAACTTCTTCTTTCGGAGGGTCTGTAGCATTATCCTCAGGTGCTGCTCATGCTCTTCCCTTGATCTCGAGTACACCAGGATGTCATCGATAAACACAATAACAAATCGATCCAAATACTGGTGAAACACCTCATTTATTAATGTCATAAAAGCTGTAGGAGTATTCGTCAACCCGAATGGCATAACCAGGAACTCATAATGACCATACCAGGTACGAAAAGCTGTTTTGGGTACATCTCCATCCCAAATTCTCAACTGATGGAACCCCAATCTTAGATCTATCTTAGAAAAGACCTGCACTCCTTGAAGCTGATCTAATAAGTAGTCGATGCGTGGAGGGGGTACTTATTCTTGATGGTTGCCTTATTTAACAACTTGTAGTCAATACACAGTTGAAGGCTCCCATCCTTCTTCTTCACAAATAGGATCAGTGCTGCCCAAGGCGATACACTCGGTCTGATGAACCCTTTATCCAACAACTCTTATAACTACTTCTTTATTTCCTCCAACTCAATCGGAGCCATTTTTTACGGTGGCTTAGATATCGGCTCTGTACTAGGTGACAAATCTATACAAAATGCCATCTCTCTATCTGGCGGTAACCCTGGAAAATCATCCGAAAAGACATCTGAAAATTCTCTGACCACGAAAATGTCTCACAATTTCGGACGTGCCTTATCTGCCTCAATAACGTACACAATATAACCTTTCAAAATATTAATCATTTAGTCAGCATAAAAATGCATCTATTTCGCTTACAATCAACTACTACTTTTATTACTTTTTAAGGAAACTTTACAATACATTTTTCAGGGAAATTTATGGTAACGCTATCTATCCCTGAAAAAGTTATCATCTTAGAAAAACAATCTACCATAGCACGGTTTGCAGCCAACCAATCCATTCCTAGGATTACATCAAAGTCTCTCATATACATTAAAATGAGGTCAGTTGACATTTCCTTTTCCTCTACTTTCAACTTACAATACCTAAATACATATTCGACTAGCTGACTATTGTTCATGGGAGTGCTTATTAGCATCCTCGAACTTAACGAGGTAAGCTTCACTTATTTAAACAACTTATATGCAAATGAAGGCGATACAAGTGAATGCATGACACCAGGATCTATCAAAACATAAGCTTCAAGATCAAAGATTTGGATGGTACCTTTCACCATATCTGAAGACTGATCTGCAGAATCTTGGTCCAAAGCCTATACTCGCCCTCTGCCAACTACTTGCTTCCCCTTCTCTTCAGCTGTCGCTCTTCGTCTCGGAGTAGGAGTATCAATAGAAACTCTCTCTGACTCCTTGCCCTTATGTGGGGCACTCTCAGTCATCTCTGGGTAATTTCGGACTATATGCCCTGGCTTTCCACATCAGAAACATATCGCAGGGGGTCCATAACATAATCGAGTTCCATGGTACCTACCACACTTACTACACTATTCTCCAGTAGGTCGTGGCCCTCCAATCACTATACCCTTTGCTGGAGCTATGACCAAATACACGGGAGGCTTAACTGTCCTCTCCCGGATCTCCTCAATCTTTGGCCTCTTCCTGGATAATCTCCTACTCCCTCTATAACTGAAGTCTCTATCCACTGCCAATCTCTTCCTATCTCTGTCTCTCACTCTACCAACCTTCCTAAACTCTGAGTCATTCCGCTCAAGATCCTGTTCTCACAACTTCGCTGTATGTACTGTCTCCTCATAGGTTGGTATATCAAAAGGAAACAATCAAGATTTGATGGTGGGTCTCAGTCCATCCATAAACTTCCAAACCTTCTTGACCTCACTATCCATCGTGTCAGGATCATACCTGCCTAAGGAGATAAATTTCGTCTCATACTCGTCCACCGATTTGCTCCCCTGGGTCAATCCCAAAAATTCCATCTGCAGTTTTCGTTGTGCAGTATCCAGAACATACTGCCTTTGGAAGGCCTCCAAAAATATATCCCAGCTGATGTCTGTATGTCGGGCTCTCAGAATAGGTCTGGTGGATTTCCACCAATGCTCTGCCGATCCCTTCAACATGAATGCGGAAAAAGCAACCATCTCTGAAGTAGTGCACTCGAAAAATCCATATAACTTCTCAATCTCATTCACCCAGTCCTCTGCAGCTACTGGGCCTTTAATCCCACTGAAAGACAACGGTCTAAACTTCTGGAACTGTCATAATCTATCCAAGTCACATCCATAACCCTAACCTCTACTACCATGTGGTGGAGCAACACTAGAATGCGTATCTTGTACTGGTGGGGGTGTAGGAGTATCTGTAGTCTGAGGTCTCTGGGCTGGCTATGTAGGCATCTCAAGAGCAGCCGTCTGTTCAGCATCACCTTGTATAGTTAGACCTTGCCTGTCCCCAACTCCAGGTATCGACTGGGTAATCAACTCCAAAATTGTCTCTAAGCTCCGCTCTATCCTCGCGAAGCTTGCCTCGATACTCTCGGGTCTCTCTACTGGACCCTGTGGGGCATGCTCAACTTCAACCTCCACCTCTATCTCCTCTTGAGTCTCATGTGGCAACGACTTAGCATGGCTCTCAGGCCTACCCCGACGGCCTCTAGCTCGTGCTCTCGCCCCTCTACCGTGACTGGTATTAGGCATAATACCAAGATTCCTACATTCATAATCATTTCTTAGTTAAACCCATCTTGATATACACAGTTGTATCTAAACAAGCACAGTAACATAACGATGTAATTTTACTAATTATTTACACCGACACACATCAGACTAACTCTCCTCTGATACCAATTAAATCTATCACGACCCTCAATTTATCGAAAATCACTACCAATTTTTCATTTTTCGTTTATTATTTAATCCATTATTCTTACCTTCCTCTGGTCGTGAACAACTTCACCACCAACAGTTGGGCTGTGTATCAGTGTAAATCTCACCCAACCATACCATTTCAATTTATATTTTATTTAGAGGTAAACACTAGCATTTCTTAAAATCAGAGTTGTGATTTACAAGTGTTTACAATTCTTTACATCCCCAAATGTTACATTCAAAATATTACTGTGCTATTACATTTCTAGATAAGTTTATATGATGGGATGCAGCAGACTCCAAAAATCAACTCCTCAGTTGCTCTCAGTCTACTGAAAGTGCTCTGTTGAGGGGGAAAATGAGGGGGTGAGCAAACCACACGCTCATTAAGGCAATCATACGAGCAGGTAGATAACTGTACTATCTACATGATCGTGATGCCATGCGTAAAACCAAGCAGTTACTCGTCACACCCAAAAATATCAGTTTATGCACGTGTACATGATATATAAAGAAGTTCATGCTACTCAAATCAGTGCATAAGTTGTAAATAAAGTATGGAAAATCATCATGCGCAAGTTGTAAATAAAGCATGAAAAATCATCATGCAAGGTACACTTAAAAGCAGTTCATACTCAACACAAATCAGTACAAATCAACATTCGTCAGGACTCAGCCACTCCCTTGGACTGTCCTGACCCATAAAACAATTTAAAAACATGGATTCATCATAAACCAAGTTACATGTGAGATTAGACAAATAATAATAAGAGTAATAACTAGGACTATGGCCATATCCTCTGTGATCCCAAGCTACATGGATCCTAGTGTGCGAGGTATCACCTCTATCTGCTTCCGCACGGGAGGTGGGTCACGTCCAACCCATCGGTCCATAGTAGATCTATCCTTCCGAAGATGGTATATATATATATATATATATATATATAATATCCATACACGGTATAACGTACTTCATGGTATATGCATGCTACAACGTACTCTGTGGACCCATATCATCACATCATATCATGCCACATCTCATAATGCACGTGCGAGCCTATTTAATCGGTGTGACATAAAGTATACCTGAAGCTCCTAGCACGTCTCCCCAACATGTCATAAAATCACGTGCGAGTAATCTCTAGCACGACTGCAAACATGTAGTGAACATCTAGTGCGAGCAATGCTCTAGCACCATGTCATAAAATCCAAGTGAAAACTAGTGTGAGCTAAGCTCCAGCACTCATACATTTAAAAACATTTCAAATCTCGTGCGAGCAACACTCTAGCACGCTTTATTTCCATAAAACTCATGTAGGTGGCTCATTTGTTTGCAAAAAAAGGTTATTAAAACCAAATCAACTATTTTCTTGCAAACTGTTTAAAGGCTAGCTAGCCTACCAGTCCACATGCTAAAAAAATAATAAAAGACTCCAGAACATCCTGTTCTTACTTCTTATGAACTTTTCCAAAATCCAATTTTTTGCCCTTCCCAGAGAAAATGATAATTTATCATTTCGAACCTCGTAAAATATTAATCCTTTTCGGTGATTCTCAAACATTTTAGAAATTGTAAATGAGCCTGAAAACACGTACAGGTATCTATAAGAGCCAACAAAAATTCCCTTACCTCAATTCACTCGGAAGCAACTTCTTCTTCCTTTCCCACTTTTCGTGATTAGGCTCAATTTGCTCCGGATATATCCTCGGGAGCTATAAAAATTCATCAATCACATGAGTCAATATTGATAACTCATATTCTGACTTCATCCTAATCATTATATCTTATTTAGCCTAATTTTCTCTTAAGTAGATTTTGACTGTGCTAATCATTTCACCTAGGCCCATTGGGCTCCTCAAACCCCTTTATCTCTCATTGAACTGAATTGTAGGCCCATTGACCTTATCGAGCTGATTGCATCAGGCTTGGTCCATGATTACATTTAGCCACAACATGGTGGGTGAACACCCATCCGGCCATTCCTAGCCAAATTTGGCTAGCAAACTCACTTAATTATTCACCAAGCACTTGGCATGCATGTTTTAACCTTAGTTTTCCATTCATTCATGCATTTTCACAAACACCTTATATGCACATTTCATAACTTCATCCAGTTCCATAAATTGATTTCACACAACCATCTCAAAATCATGCATATAATATCACCAATGCCATAATATAATCAATTCATCATTAAATCAACCATAGTTCATTTTGTCACACTAAACCCATTTTTAGGTCATGGTTGATTCAACATGCTCTAGGTAGTTTCAACCAACAATACATACACCAATCAACTCATAATAATGTCTAGATAAACATACTTGGAGTTGGTGTATTGAAAACTCACCTAGCTTGACTTTCCTATTTTGGTCGAAATTAGAAAACCCTTTTCTCCTTCAATCCAAGGATTTGAACTCTGATTCCTAAGTATGTTGTTCTCCTCCTCACAATGAACAACTTTGCTCAAAGTAACTTTTCTCAAATCGTTTTGGAAGGGGATGATATTCTAGAGTGAGAAAGCTTGTTCTTTTTGGGTAAAATGGAGAGGTGTTTTGTTTTTCTGAGGAAGAAGACTTTGCCATCGAGTTTTTATAGGATAAGGTGTTGTGAGATCGATCTCCTAGGGTAAGAGATCGATCTTCCTTTGGTTTGAAATATCGAAGTATTCAGGCATGTAAGTGTGGGATTGATATGCTCTTTGGGAAGAGATCGATCCTTTCTTGGTAGAATCAAGTGGAGATCGATCTATTTTGAGGAGAGGATCGATCATTTTTAGAAAGAATTAAATGAAGATCAACCTGCTTGTCGAAAAAGATCGATCCTGTCTTGTTATGAGATCGATCTAGCATTCATTTAAAGGAATCCAACTACAGATTTTTTCCAAAAATTCAAAGGAAAACTTACCTTTGGTTGCTTCACTAGTCATTTTGCATTCTATTCACTCTTATAGCATAAAAATGTTTATTTCTTATGATTTAATTATTATGTGACTTGTGTGTACCGCATGGAATCATAAAGGGTACCTAGAATTCACGTTTGAGTCTTTATATTCAATCTGAAGGGTTTTAATTCCATTCATTTAATCTGTAGCCACTTTAGCCCTTATGCATTACTTGTATTCATGAATATTCATTCATTCTCTATGCAACTTTATTCAAGCAAAAGCTCTTCTTATGATTCAATCAACACATGAAAATGTGTTACATCATATGAATCATAAGGAATACATCACCAAAAGTGGGTCTTACAGAAAGTGAAATACAGATGGAAGAATTGTATTTAATCTGTTAAATGATTATAAGTAGCTCCGGAGATTTAATTTGGAGCAAAACAGATCGCGTGGAATCTCAGCGTTGGTAAAGGCAGAGTGATCAGAGTGATTTGAGGTAAGGGGATTTTGTGAGTACCTAGAGGTATCTACACATATTTTTAAGGATATTTACAGGGCATGAAATTCTCTAAGGTATCTAGAAATAAAATAATAATTTATACAAAAATTAGGGTATCAGTGTAAAAAGATAATTTTACCCTTAGGAGTAGATTTTATGAAAAAGGTAGTAAGGCTAGTAAATTGCATGAATATCATGATTTTGATGTTTTAATGTGATGTGATGCCTTGATTTGGGCAAAGCAAGGATAGGTTGGCTAATTGTTTCATCATTTGCATGACATAGCAAGTGTCGATCCTGATTTTGAGTTTTCAAAGGGGTTTTACCTAAATAGAGCCACATATAAGATTTATATGAGTATAAATCGTGCTAGAGCCTTGCTCACACTGGATTTCAATATTTTAACATGTATGAAGTGTGCTAGAGCCTAACTCGCACCATATTTCGAGTTGAGATACATGCAAGCCATATTGGAGCTTTTAATTGTACGTGGGTTTCACTATTTGTTATGCATATAACTATATTAGAGCTTTTCTCGTACATGATTTCACCATTATTTATTTAGCATAAACTGTACTGGAGCATTGCTCGTATGAGGATTTTTACTGATTATGCATGAAATCGTGCTAGAGCCTTGCTTATACTGGACTTTTTACACTGTGATATGTAATGAGTCGTGCTGAATGCCTCGTGTAGACTTGTGTGTCACATGGATTAGATGCTCGTACACGCCGTGCTAGATGTCTTGTGTAGACTATTAGTCACACGAATGAGATGCTCGCACATGCACTTGAGACTGAGTCGGTTATACATGGTATGAGGTAGATAAGACCTACGGCAGGCACCCCTGACTGTGATATGGGTCCATGGAGTACGTTGTACCGTGTATATCACATGCAGTACGCTGTATCGTGTGGTGATGATGTTGATTTATATTCTGAGCAGTAAGATTTGATCCACCTCTTGTTATAGTGTGATGCCATGCACATCGAGATCCGTGTGGTCTGGGATGATAGAGACGTAGTTGGCCAGCAGAGTCCTCGATTGTATACAGTGACCACCTGTCTCACATGATATCACATGATTTTATATGCACTAAACATGATTTGTGTTATCCAGGGTAGACCCGAGAGAGGGGTCGAACCTTGTGGGATGTTTTTAAAGGATGATGTATTGTTTTATGATAAGTTGACATGCTGAGCATGAGACGTTTTACATGATGACTTTTCATGGTTTTATGCCTGCTTTCATGTTTTACAGTACATGATATATTTGTACACATTTGGCATAGTTTTATCTATTTCCTTATGCTCTAAATGTAAGTAATTTTATATCATGACAATATAAGCACGTAGATAGTATAGTTATCTATCTGCTTGCATTATTGCCTTACTGAGCTAGTGAGCTCATCCCTTTCATTTTCCCCCTCTACAGAGCGTACACAGTAGTTAGTGAGTGGCTGAGGACTTGCATCTTGGTATCCACTACTTCCCATCACTGAGAGGTATACATTGGTATCATTTTGTATCTAAACATGTAATAGCAGTGTAATCATTTTGGAATGTAATATGGGGGATGTAAATATTAGTAAACACGTACAAGTATAGAACCTCAATTATAAAGTATACATGTTTGCTTTTGAATAAATTAAAAGATAGATGACATGGTATATGGTAAAGGTTGACTAATACTAACTCATAGCCCAACTGTTTAGTGGTGAGAATGTTCACGATCGGGAAAGGAAAGGAAAAAGCAAAAAGTTATAGCGATTTTAGGGAAAAAAGGGGGTTGTGACAGAGGTTGTATCAAAGCTGAGTTGGCCTGATATGAGTCGGTATTAGTAAGTAGGAAAGTTACATCCCTATATTACTGTGCTTTGTTAGATATAACTGTGTATACCAAGATGAGATTAAACTAATGAATGGTTATGGATGCAAGAATTTAGGCATTATGCCTATTACCCGCTGTGGTAGAGGGGCGAGTTCACCTACTAGAGGCCGTAATGGTAGGCCTAAGAGCCGTGTAGAGTCACAGACTGGTCAGATCCCGCAAGAGTCTATTGAGAGGCCAGGGGATACTGAGACATGCTTCGCTAAGATTGAGCGGAGTATAGAGAGCCTCGTTGAGATAGTTACACATGCTACATTAAGGGCTGGTGATAGACGAGGTACAGTCGGATAACCTACTGATGCTGGACAGACAGTTGCTACAGATATGCCTACACCCATACCAGTTCAAGATATAACATTTCCTGTTGCTTCAGAGCAGGGTAGTAGAGGATGGGGATATGGTTTTGATTTGGATAGATTACGACAGTTTCAAAAGTTTAAACCAACGAAATTTAGCGAGGTAAGGAACTTAATAGCTGTTGAGGACTGGGTGAATGAAATAGCGAAGTTGTTTGAGTTCTTTTAGTGTAAGTTGATCGAGAAAGTGACTTTTGATGCGTTTATGTTGATGGGTGAGGCAGAGCATGGATGGAACTCCTCTCGACTTATCTTAAGAGTTAAACATCCAGAGCTGACATAAGAGATAATTCTGGATGCATTCCGGAGACAGTATATTTCAACCACCGTTCAGAGGAAGTTACAGATAAAAATCCTTACATTGACCCAAAGGAACATCTTAATCGATGAGTATGAATCTTGATTTACATCCCTGGGCAGGTATGACTCGACACTATGAACAGTGAGAATCGAAAGGTCTGAAAGTCATAGAAGGGCTCAGACCATCTATTAGAGTTCGATTGGCCCCGTTAGATATCACTACATACGACGAGGCAGTGTGCAGACCATAGTGATGTGAATAAGATTATGAGTTGCACGCCTCTGAGTTTGGGAAAGGTAATAAGGGCCGAAATAGAGACAAAAAGAATAGTGGAAAGAGGCCATTTTGCAAGAGATTTAGAGCTGATGAGTCACGAGGTAAGATGATTAGTAAGCCCCCAATGTATCAAGTTTTTAGCGCCTACGAGGGGTATTGTGATTGGAGGACCCCGACCTATTACTGAGCAGTATAGGAGGTGTGGTAGATACCATAGAAATAGGGCCTGCATCTTTGACTAAACACATGCGTTAAGAGTGGTAAAAGGAGCCATCTATTTAAGAATTGCCCAGAGCTGGGTGAGATTGCCCCACAGAAAGGCAAAGAGCCTGAGAAAGCCTCTGCTGATACCTCTGTACCAAAAAAAAAGACTGCAGCCGAAGAGAATGGGGAAATAGGCTGTTGGTTGAGGGCGAGTGTATGCCTTGGACCAGGACACTATTGATGCTTCATCTAATGTGATGGAAGGTACCATCTTGATTGTTAATATTGAAGCAATTGTTTTAATTGATCCTAGTGCCACGCATTTATCATATCGCCTCCCCAATGAAGGATAGTCAGCTAACTGAATATGTATGTAGAGATTGAAGTTGAAAGTGAGGGAAAAGGATACGTCAACCGATCTTATTCAATTGAATACGAATGATTTTGATGTAATATAAGGAATGGATTGGTCGGCTGCAGACTATGCTGTTTAGATTGCTATTCTAAGATAGTGATGTTTCCACCTTAAAAAGTGTATTGTATGTTTTGACAAGTAATGAAAGAATGTAATGGTTGTAACTAAAGGAGTGAATAATTGTACTAACGAAATGAGTAATGATGTGAAGGTTTCATCGCTTATGTGGTTGGTATGGATAAGGCATATCCCGAGTTGGCAGATATCCCAATAGTCAGGGAGTTTTCTGATATCTTCCCGGATGACCTACCAGGGTTACCACCAGATAAAAAGATGGAATTTTGTGTTGATTTGGTACCTGGTACTGAGGTGGTATCCAAACCACTGTATAAAATGACACTAGTGGAACTAGAAAGGACTAAAGAAGCAATTACAGAGTTATTAGATAAGGGGTTCATCAGAATGAGTATCTCACCACGAGGAACACCGGTCCTATTTGTGAAAAAGAAAGATAAAAGCAACCGACTATGTATTGATTATTGGTTGTCGAATGAGGCTACCATCAAGAGTAAGTGTTTCCTTCCATTATTAATAATCTATTGGAACGATTTCGAAGAGTGAAGATCTTTTTCGAGATCGATTTGAAGTTTGGGTATCATCTGTTGAGGATTTAAAATGTGGATGTGCTCAAGATGACTTTCTATACCCGTCAGGACATTAATGAACAAGGTATTTAAACTTGACCTGGACCGATTTGTTATCATCTTTATCGATGATATGTTGGTACATTCGAAGTTAAGGGAAAATCATGAGCAGCATTTGAAAACTGTTTTAGAGATGATTTGTTAAGGATTTCTCGAAATAGGCTGCTCCGTTGACACGTCTCACTCAGAAGAAGGTTGCATTTGAGTGTGTAACGACTGAACCTCATCCCTCACTACCTCACTGGTAGACTTTTGGGGCTATTGGTATACAGTCTTACCCTCCACGTATTGTCCGCTATGGGTACTCCAGCCCAAATGGCCTACTTCCCCTCACGGCTTTGTTTCATTCGGGTACTCCAGCCCACATGGCCTGCTTCCCCTCAGAACGCATCCTCAGAGGCTCGAACTCGGGTTAACACCCTTGTTCTTGCACTCTTGATGCCAATTGAGCCAGTCACGACCCAAAACTACCCAAAAATCAGAGTAAATTTTTCGCGTTTTGTTATTTTCTTTCATGCTTACCTGTCCTCTGATCGTGACCACACTCCACTAACAAATTGGGCTGTGCGTCAATGCCAGTCCCACCATACATTTACCATATAACTTAATTCTTTCTCAGTCATTTATAAGTGTTTACAATATTTATACATCCCCTAAAGTTACTTACAAACATGTTACTGTGCTATGCTTATTTAGATACAATATGTACAAGTGTGTATACCTTAAATGATGGGCAGCAGCGGATATCCGAAATGCAGTACTGAGTCGCCTCAACTTCAACTGAAAATTATCTGTGTGAGAAAATGAAAGGGGTGAGCACATCAAGCTCAGTAAGGCAATCCTACGAACAAGTAGGTAACCATACTACATACATGAACGTGGTGCCATGCATAAACCACCCTTTCTCCACACATTTTAAAACATATGATATGAGTTATGATGTTATGTAAATTCATTCGCATGGCAAAATTCAACATGCAATTATTTCAAATAATTTCTTTCTCGTTTAAAATTTCACAACAAGGCCAAGACTCAACCCATCCCTCGAGTGGTCCTGACTCACATAAAACCAAAAAAATCGATTTACATTCGCACATGGGTTTGAAAAGCATAGAAGTAATCATCATGCACGTTTGATTTTAAAAACCCAGTTTTAATCTCATCAAAGTCGTCAACATGCGAGACTAGGCAATATCTGTATAACGGTAATAACAAGGACTTTGACCATGTGTCCTCGGGAGTTCCTCTGCTACACGGATCCTAGTGTACGGGTTCTCACCATGATCGGGAACCGCTCGGGAGTTGGGTCAATCCATCTCGTCGGTCTTATCCGATCCCATGCATCCGAAGATGCTGTATCCGAAGATACCACACGGTACATCGTACTCCGTGGACCCATATATTATATCTCAATACTCATGCCATGTCTCAAAACGCACGTGCGAGCCTATTTAATCGGTGACACACAGTCTACCCGATGCTCCAAGCACTGCTCATCGCATGTTCTCATAAAATCAGTGCGAGCGATGCTCCGCACTCTCATCAAATCAAGTAAAACTAGTGCGAGCTAGGCTCTAGCACTCTATATATGACTCACATGAAAATCTTATAAAATCTGGTGCGAGTTAAACTCCAGCACCCTGTCTCGAAAATCATATAAAAATATGGTGCGAGTTAGACTCCAGCACCATTTCACAAAAATCATATGAAAACCTGGTGCGAGTTAGACTCTAACACCGTGTCACGAAAAAGCATGTGAAATCTGGTGCGAGTTATACTCTAGCACCTATGCATGTAAAACTCTAGTGCGAGCTCTCGCTCCAGCACTAATGCATGCATCACCCAAATCAAAACATCGTGCGAGCTGAGCTCCAGCACGTCACATGTGAATAAAAACACGTAGGCGGCTCTGTTTCCTCAAAACAGTTTTCAAAACAATTATATCGTTGAAAGTATGCAATGCTGTGCATTTTCTTTCAAGGTTAGCTAGCCTACTCATGCATGCATTAAAATGTCTCCAGAACGAGCAGAAACCTCTTGTTCTTGCGCCTCCCAATTTTTTCTAAATTTGTAAATTTTACCCTTAACAAGGGTATTTTGGTAATTTACCCATTCGGGGCACTAAAATTATTATTTGACCTCTAGAACCTTCAGATAATTTTTAAAGGACTGTAAATGAACTTAAAATTTCATAAAGTTACCTCTAGCAGTCCGCAGAATTCCCTTACCTTATTTTCCTGTCGAGTCTGACCTTTCCACTGATGTCACATTGCGCAGTCCGATCTGCTCCCCCATCAAATGCCCGGAACTGCGTATCAATATTCCTCAAGTTAGATATTATACAATTTAATTGTATTTCCTATTTTCTGGGCTTAATTTAAATCATTGGGCCCATTTATCCCTATTGGGCTCGATTGCACCTTAATGGGCCTTAATCGGCCTTAAGCCCGTTTTCCATTTAATTTTCACATTACCGAGGCCTATTGGGCTCATTGGGCCCACTAACAATTCCTTGGGCCTCATTCTAACTCTCAAATAGCTAAATTTATTATTTACGACAATTTATCTAAATTTCTAAAATTTAATTCAATTTATGCGAAATTTAAATTCATATCACGCATAACGATGTAAATTATCGTAAATAAGGGTTACTTACCCGAGATTCAATACTAGTACGTAAATCGAGGCTTTTTTGAGCTCTCGTTTGACGTCGATTGTCGAGCTACACAATTTCATAAATTTTCGGGTAAATTTCCAGTCGAAAATTAATTAAATATAATATTCCAAAATTCAAATCGGTCAATTTCGACCGCTACTGACTTACCCGTAGCTCGATTACATCGTCAGGATTTTTTTCCAATTTTCCCTTTTTTTCTTTTTCCCTTTTTCTCCTTTTTTCCTCTCTTTCTTGGCTGAATTGATTCGGTCCGGTTCAGACCTGTTCGGACCGTCGGTTCACCCCGGTTCACTCCGGTTCGCTCCAGTTCAGGGCCTTGCAGACCGGTTCTCCGTCGGCTTCCACCGCCAGTGGCTCCGCTGGGTCGTTCGCATCTCAGATCTGGGGTCGGCTTCGGTCGAGGTAGCCGGAAAGTCACCGGTCCGGCCTCTTCTCTCCTGCCGTCGAAACCCATTTCTTTCCTCTCCGTTTTCCGGCGCTAGTCGCCGCCCCATCGGCCAAGGCTGCCACCAATCGATCGGTCTTCGCAGGCACTCCCTCGGCTGGCGGTGGTCGACCTCAAATCGGCGTCGATCGCCGGGAACTTCTCTTCCCCTCTCGGTCGCATCGGTTTCTCATTCCTTGCCGCCGATCGTCGCCGTTCGTCGGCTTGATAGTCCGGTGGATGGCTCGGCTGCCTCGCCTCTGGTCTGGGCTGCCGTCGGTCGCCTCCATCCGGTGAAGCAGCAATCGGGGAAAGGTTCGGTTTGTCGGGCTTTTCCAGAAATCGCAAAAACGCGATTTTTGCGTTTTCCTCTCTTTTTTTTGTTTTCAGATTCTCTTTTCTTTTTATTATTATTATTATTATTATAATTTATTTAATTATTACACTATTCATTAAAATAATCTACAATAATCCAAAATATCTACAACTTATATTATTTTATTCTAATTTAATTTAATTAATTTAATTAATTTAATTAATTTAATTTAATTTATTAAATACATTTTTCTCCAATTTTTGATATTATTCCTTCGTATTTTCGAGGTATTGCTCCGGGTAATTTTTCGGTATTTCTAAAAATTTTGGATCTTGATCAATTGGACTCAAAATTATATAATTTCCTCATTATTGATCAAGATATTCTAAATCCTTATTTTTAATTAAAATTTTCTTATCGAATTTATTCCGACTTTCGATCTTTTGACCGTTTTGCCCTTACACGTGTTCGGGATTAATTTAACCCAACTTCCTTTCATGAACACTCACTCACTTCGCATTTTAAATCCTTATTTCCAATCCGAATCCCATTTAGTTAAATTTTTGACCATTTTCATCCCTCATAAAAATTTACGATTTAATTTCGGGTCTTACAAATCTCCCCCACTTAAGGAATTTGGTCCTCCAAATTAGAACCAAGTCATATGAGTCTATATACAACTCCGGATACATCGATCGTATCATACTCTTAAATTCTCATGTGACCTTTTTCGAAGTGTATTACTACCAAAGGACTTTAATTAAGGAGATCATCTTAAACCTCAATACTTTCTCTTTCCTGTTTAATGCCCGAATCAACTTTCAATATACTTATTTTTGCATTAAGCTGAACTGTTGGATCTCATATCCTATCACCTATGCTGGATCTGGATAGTATTTTCGAAGCATCAAAAGATGGGACACATTGTGGGTGCCTGCTTATTCAAGTGGAAATGCCACCTACAGGTCTTATCTTCCACTTGTCCAATCTCTCAAAAGATTCAATCCAGCGAAACTCAATTTACCTTCTTCCAAAAGTTCGCTATGTCCTTATTCTCTTAGGACAAGAAACATTTCAACCATACTAATTCACCATCGGTGAATTCCAATACTTTTCTATCTGCTTGAGATGTTCTTAATCTCTCACTCAACTGAACGTCCTCAGAGACTTATTATACTAATTTGGAAGAAATTTCTATCTGTCACCCACTTTTTTCTTATCCAATTTAGGGAACAACCCCTACAGCCATACACTGCCTCATATCTTGTTATCCCGATACTCAAGTGACAACTGTCACTATTGGCGAATTCGATTTGTAATAACTGATCATCCCAGGAGCATAAAAAATCAAGGGCACACGCTTTCATCGGATCCTCCAGAACCTGTACAGTCCTCTCTAACCTGACCATCTGTCTGAGGATGGAAAGCTGTGCTAATACTCAGTCGGGTTCCCATAGCTTCCTAAAAATATCCTCAGAGGTGGGAAGTGAAGCGGGAATCCCTATATGATACCATGCTCACTGGAACGCTACTTAATGTTCCACAATCTTCCTTACACATAAATCCTCATATACACTCTGAGTATTTGGGGATTTCATAACCAAAAGGTGGGTAGACTTAGTCACTCTATCGACTATCATCCAAATAGCCTCGTAATTCACCTGGGTTCTCTGCAACCCATCACGACATTCATGGAGACTTGCTCTCATTTCTGTGCCGTGTCGATATAGGTAGAGGCTGCAATAACCCTACAGACTTTTAATACTCTACCTTATTCTGCTGACATTCTAGGCACTTTTCCACAATCTTTACCATGTCTCTTTTCATATCTGACTACCAATACCCTTTTCGAGATTTTGATACATTCTTTACTTTCCGTATGCACCATATATCCCGAAGAGTGAGCTTCTGACAATATTACTATCCCATCAACTGTGGTCTTGGGGAGCACTCATACTGTCTCGAAACCTCTGTAAATCATCATCACACTCTGTGAACTCTATCACTGTACCCTTCTGAATTTGACCCAAACTATCGACACCATGCCGATCATCACGCTAAGCCTGTCAAATCCGGGCACTCTCATCCGGTTCTAATCTCAGGCTAGCTGTCACATAATCACTGTCATCATCAGAAGGGATCACATCACTACTGAGGTCCACAACTGCTCTAGCAGCTCACGCTCCCTGACCATCATATGGGGTACCATTTCGAGGCTCTTTCTAGTCGAGGCATCAGCCATTATATTAGCTTTTCCTGGGTGGTACAATTTTCACAATCAAAATCTCTCAGAAGCTCTAACCCACTATGTATTCTCATATTCGCCTCTTTCTGTGAAAAACAGATACTCGAGGCTTTATGATCAGTGTATATCCAAAATTTCTCACCCTGTACATAATAGTACCATATCCCCGGTACAAATACTATCGTTGCCAACTTAAAATCATGAGTCAGATAGTTTATTTCATGATCAAGGAGTTGTCTGACTCCATAATTGACTATCTTCCCATTATACATCAATACACAGCTCTTTCATTATTTTGAGGTATCCATACTCACTGAGAACCTTTTGAGCTGTTGGGTATGGTGAAATTAATCACGGTGGTCAGTTCATACTTCACTACACCGAAATTCATGTCACATCTATCATCTTATTTATCATCTCATTCAAAGACCATGTTTTCTTAGTTAAACGTGTCAACCAAGTAGACCATATTGAGAACTTGCAACAACCCATTTGTAAAAGCCATTTTCAATTATTGCTTACAATTTTGCCCTGGGCTTTAACTACACCCATCATATCATCAATAATGGTGATTACAAATCGGTCCATATCCTTGACTTATTTACGCATAAGCGTATAAGATCCTTCAAAATCGCTTACGTTTTCAGGTACTAACCTGCGTCATTTCCTTTTCTTATCTTAACGGCTCTTATTAAATTTTACTATATTAACATTTATGATTTGTCGAATTTTAATATTCTTATCGTCTTGGTAAAGGTATCCTAATGCTAAAGGTATTTATTACGACGATCGATTTCACGTTATAGGTTATATATACATACTTTTAGACGCTGTCAAGTCTTCAGGCGGGGAGGTATTTTTAAATTCCTTTATTAACCTTCAGACTTAACCACATAGACTGGTTATGGTTATATCCATCTTTATCCTTGGTTATAATTTATATTCCCTACTTATCACTTAATCCCAATTACTTCGCATATTAAGGGTATTCCTTACCTAGAATATGTCTCTTACTCCAATACATCTTGTATTTAGGATCTATCTTATCTTAAAGATTATCTCCTTTCGTATATCCCTCATGACAAAACTCTTTCATTATTCATTCCGTGAGTACAATCCTTTACTCCTTTAATTTCAACTGTTGCACCCTTTTTTATCACTTGCCAACACTTACAATATACTTTTCAGTGATGTTTTCACCCCTGTTTTCAACTTAAAATCTCTATATCCATATTTCGTTAATTAATCCTCCTCTATTGGGGTACTCATTTATCAGCATTGTGCCTAATGATGTAGGCATTCATGCCTTTTACACACTTATATGCGAATGAAGGCGGTATGAATAAATGTGTGGCACCAAGATCAATAAACATATGTACTTTATTATTCATAACAAGTGTGGTATCTTACACCACATCCATGAAACATCAATAGTGTCCTGGTCCAAGACATCCTCTCGCCTTCGTCCAACAGCCTATTTTCCTTTTTCTTTTCGGCTATGGCCTCCCTTTTCGTTGCAGCTATACCAACGAAGTTTTTCTCTGTCTCTTTACTTTTCTGTGGGGCGATCTTGCCCAACTTTGTACAATCAAAATCAATGGTCCGTCTTACCACACTGAACGGCCATTTTCATCAATACAGTGTAAGTATAGACCCTCCTTCCGTGGTATCTACCACACATCCCACACTGCTTACACTGCTACACTGCTTCGTAGCAGGTCGGGATCCTCCAATTACAATGCCCCTCAAGAGTGCCAAAATTAGATGCACTGGGGCCTTACCAATTATCTTACTCCATGACTCATCAAATTAAATCTTTTACCAATTACCATTTTTCCATTTTACATCTTTGTCATTTCTCGATTCTCTTTTCTGTCTCTATTTCAGCCCTCACTACCTTTCCCAATCTCAGAGGCGTGCAATTCATGTTCTTATTTACCCAACTGTAAATCTGCGCACTGCCTCGGTATAGGTAATATCTCACGGGCCAATCGGACTCTAATTGAAAAGTTAAGCCATTTCATGAACTTTTAGACATCTCAACTGTCACTTGTTCATAGTGTTAAGGAAATATCTGCCCAAGAATATAGTTGAGTTTCATACTCATAAGCATACTCATCAATAAATCAAATCCTCTGGGTAAGAGTAAGGACTTTTATCTATAATTTCTTTTAAACAATGTCCAGGATATCCTGTCACCGGAATACATCCATAAACATTTCTCATCTTAGCTTTGGATGTTTAACAGTTAAGATGGGTCGAGCGGGTTTCCACCAATGCTCCGCTGCGCCCTCGAATCTCATTCAAAATCTGAGCAATTAGCTCCTCAAAATAATCTCCACACTCCGCTCCAACCTCGCGAAGCGTGTCTCAATACTGTCTGATCTCTCTGTCGGACTCAGTGGGGCATGCTCAACATTAGCCTTCATTTCAATTTCATCTTGATTCTCATAGGTCAACTCAGCACGACTAGCAAACTCAGGTCTACCTCTACGACCTCTGCCTTGTGCACTATCTCATCTAACGCGACTCATATTAGGCATTCCTGCATTCTCAACCATTTCTTAGTCAAAACCCATCTCGATATACACTATTGTATCTAACCAAGCACAGTAACACGGGGATGTAATTTCCTAATTACTGACACTGACACACATCAGACCAATTGTGCTCTGATACCACCTTTATATGTCACGACCCAAAACTACCCAAAAATCAGAGTAAATTTTTTGTGTTTTGTTATTTTCTTTCATGCTTACCTGTCCTCTGATCGTACCCAAAAATCAGAGTAAATCATTTCTTTCTCGTTTAAAATTTCACAACAGGCCAGGACTCAACCCATCCCTCGGGTGGTCCTGACTCACATAAAACCAAAAAAATCGATTTACATTCGCACATGGGTTTGAAAAGCATGGAAGTAATCATCATGCACGTTTGATTTTAAAAACCCAGTTTTAATCTCATCAAAGTCGTCAACATGCGAGACTAGGCAATATCTGTATAACGAAAATAACCAGGACTATGGCCATGTGTCCTCGAAAGTTCCTCTGCTACACGGATCCTAGTGTACGAGTTCTCACCATGATCGGGAACCGCCCGAGAGGTGGGTCAATCCATCTCGTCGGTCTTATCCGTTCCCATGCATCCGAAGATGTCGCATCCGAAGATGCCATATCCGAAGATACCACACGGTACATCGTACTCCATGCTACTTGCACGGTACATCATACTCTGTGGACCCATATTATATCTCAATACTCATGCCATGTCTCAAAACGCACGTGCGAGCCTATTTAATCGGTGACACACAGTCTACCCGATGCTCCAAGCACGGCTCATCACATGTTCTCATAAAATCAGTGCGAGCGATGCTCCGCACTCTCATCAAATCAAGTAAAATTAGTGCGAGCTAGGCTCTAGCACTCTATATATGAATCACATGAAAATCTTATAAAATCTGGTGCGAGTTAAACTCCAGCACCCTGTCTTGAAAATCATATAAAAATATGGTGCGAGTTAGACTCCAGCACCGTTTCACAAAAATGATATGAAAACCTGGTGTGAGTTAGACTCTAACACCGTGTCACGAAAAAGCATGTGAAATCTGGTGCGAGTTATACTCTAGCACCTATGCATGTAAAACTCTAGTGCGAGCTCTCGCTCCAGCACTAATGCATGCATCACCCAAATCAAAACATCGTGCGAGCTGAGCTCCAGCATGTCACATGTGAATAAAAACACGTAGGCGGCTCTGTTTACTCAAAACAGTTTTCAAAACAATTATATCGTTGAAAGTATGCAATGCTGTGCATTTTCTTTCAAGGTTAGCCAGCCTACTCATGCATGCATTAAAATGTCTCCAGAACGAGCAGAAACCTCTTGTTCTTTCTCCTCCCATTTTTTTCTAAATTTGTAAATTTTACCCTTAACAAGGGTATTTTGGTAATTTACTCATTCGGGGTACTAAAATTATTATTTGACCTCTAGACCCTTCAGATAATTTTTAAAGGACTGCAAATGAACTTAAAATTTTGTAAAGTTACCTCTAGCAGTCCGCAGAATTCCCTTACCTTATTTTCCTGTCGAGTCTGACCTTTCCACTGATGTCACGTTGCGCAGTCCGATCTGCTCCCCCATCAAATGCCCGGAACTGCGTATCAATATTCCTCAGGTCAGATATTATACAATTTAATTGTATTTCCTATTTTCTGGGCTTAATTTAAATCATTGGGCCCATTTATCCCTATTGGGTCCGATTGCACCTTAATGGGCCTTAATCTGCCTTAAGCCCGTTTTCCATTTAATTTTCACATTATCGAGGCCTATTGGGCTCATTGGGCCCACTAACAATTCCTTGGGCCTCATTCTAACTCTCAAATAGCTAAATTTATTATTTACGACAATTTATCTAAATTTCTAAAATTTAATTCAATTTATGCGGAATTTAAATTCATATCACGCATAACGATGTAAATTATCGTAAATAAGGGTTACTTACTTGAGATTCCATACTAGTACGTAAATCGAGGCTATCTCGAGCTCTCGTTTGACGTCGATTGACGAGCTACACAATTTCATAAATTTTCAGGTAAATTTCCAGTCAAAAATTAATTAAATATAATATTCCAAAATTCAAATCGATCAATTTCGACCGCAACTGACTTACCCGTAGCTCGATTACATCGTCAGGATTTTTTTCCAATTTTCCCACTTTTTCTTTTTCCCTTTTTCTCCTTTTCTCCTCTCTTTCTTGGCTGAACCAGTTCGGTCCGGTTCAGACCGGTTCGGACCGCCGGTTCACCCCGATTCACTTCGGTTCGCTCCGGTTCAGGGCCTTGCCGTGCGGTTCTCCACCGGCTTCCACCGCCAGTGGCTCCGTTGGGTCGTTCGCATCTCAGATCTGGGGTCGGCTTCGGTCGAGCTCGCCGGTCCGGCCTCTTCTCTCCTGCCGTCGAAACCCATTTCTTTCCTTGCCGTTTTTCGGCGCTAGCCGCCGCCCTATCGGCCAAGGCTGCCACCAATCGATCGATCTTCGCAGGCGCTCCCTCGGCTGGCGGTGGTCGACCTCGAATCGGCGTCGATCGCTGGGAACTTCTCTTCCCCTCTCGGTCGCATCGGTTTCTCGTTCCTCGCCGCCGATCATCGCCGTTCGTCGGCTTGATAGTCCGGTGGATGACTCCGCTGCCTCGCCTCTGGTCTGGGCTGCCGTCGGTCGCCTCCATCCGGTGAAGCAGCAATCGGGGAAAGGCTCGGTTTGTCGGGCTTTTAAAGAAATCGCAAAAACGCGATTTCTGCGTTTTCCTCTTTTTTTTTTTTGTTTTCAGATTCTCTTTTCTTTATTATTATTATTATTATTATTATTATTATTATTATTTATTTAATTATTACACTATTCATTAAAATAATCTACAATAATCCAAAATATCTACAACTTATATTATTTTATTCTAATATAATTTAATTAATTTAATTTAATTTATTAAATACATTTTTCTCCAATTCTCGATATTATTCCTTCGTATTTTCAAGGTATTGCTCCGGGTAATTTTTCGGTGTTTCTAAAAATTTCGGATCTTGATCAATTGGACTCAAAATTATATAATTTCCTCATTATTGATCAAGATATTCTAAATCCTTATTTTTAATTAAAATTTTCTTATCGAATTTATTCCGACTTTCGATCTTTTGACCGTTTTGCCCTTACACGTGTTCGGGATTAATTTAACCCAACTTCCTTTCATGAACACTCACTCACTTCGCATTTTAAATCCTTATTTCCAATCCGAATCCCATTTAGTTAAATTTTTGACCATTTTCATCCCTCATAAAAATTTATGATTTAATTTCGGGTCTTGCAGAGTGGGATGATGTCAGTCCCGCATTTTATGTAGCCAGTACCTTATGATTTCGATGTGTATGAACACTCTATAATTATAGTTGAATCATAAGAAGAGTATTTACTAGATTTAAAGTGTTAGTGAAATGATTTAACACGCAAAAAACTACATAAAAAGCCTAATGTGAGCTATAAGAGTCACAGGATAAACCAAGTGGATCTGAATCATTTTGACTGAAGAGAAGAACTTAAAATGAGAAAATATAGAGAGCTCATGAAGGAAAGTCAGTTTAATTTAGTTCCGAACACAGAGAACGAGAGTAAAAGCTAAAAAGGGTAAAATGGACCTTTTTAGCGAGTTAAGGTGTTTCAAGTGTAATTATCTACCGGGAACGGTTGAAACGTAAAGACGAGAGTGTAAGACATAAGATATGACACTTTCAAAATTTTGAGAAAAAGTAAACTTGGTCCATGGTTAAGGAAAAAGTCAACTATAGTTAAGAAAAGTGGACTTTTACCATAGTTGACTAATCATGGTTAGAAATTAACCTAAGTATGGAGAAAAAATTGGGAAAAAATATTCTTGGTCAAAATACAAGATAATCATCCCCGGAAGTAAGGAAAATTTATTCGGAACGATTCTGGATTTAATTTTATGGTTAAAAACGCAATGGGCCAAAATTGGAAATTTTAAAGCCCATTAAGGTATCATAAGTGTGGGCCGAATTTGGGAAGCCCAATGGGCCGAATTGTTGGGCTAATTTATGGGCCCAATATTGATACAATTGAAGGCCCAATAGTTAGTAAACATTTCAGCCCAAAAGCCCAAAGGAAAAGCCCAAACCAAGAAGCCCAATTGAAAGCCCATTTGAATAAGTTAAAAGCCATTAATGAAAGGTAACAAAGTCTAAAATGATAACCATTACCTAAACTTTTTGGAAGTCAATTAAGGTGGCTGGATTTTTAGCTTAATGACAAAGTAATGGACTTATAAATGCCATCTAACACATAATCATCTTCATCCTTTCATTTTCGACAAAGTGAAGAAACCATAACCGAAAAGTTTTCCAAGCTTTCTCTTACTAGAAATCACTAGGAAAAAAACATATTTGGAACTTGCAATCTTCATGAAAGTTGTTCCAAATTGAGAGGAGAGTGACATATGTTGGAATTGGCTATCAAGGAGCCATAGGGTGCAAACCGTGAGGCTTCAAAGTTTCGACCAAGTGTGAACACAAATACTAGGTATAATTTCAAGCTTCCAACTTCATATATGTTAATCTATGAGTTATATGGAGTTGATTGGTATATGTTTTATGGATTGAAACACATGAAAACACCATGAACATGTGATGGTCGAAAATTGGTATATGATTTTTGATAAATACCCATGTGATTTTAAGACATGTATAGGTTGATATGCATGTATACATGATTATGGCATGGTTAGTTAAAATCAATTTGTTCATATGGATGGTGGTATGATATGGCACAAAGGTATTTGATAAAATGCCAACATGAACTATAGGAAAGACTTAAGACATGCCAACCAAGTGTTTGTGAAAATGCTTAAGTGAATTGGCTAAGGAAATGGACATGGACGGCATGCCATGGTGTGACCAACGACATGGGATGCTTTCGGCCATGGCATGTGGCTGAGAGGTCCAATGGGCCAAGCCAAATTATTTTAGGCCCAATGTGATGTAATGGGTCTAGAACAAGCCCAATAGGCCCAACGAAAATGAATAGTAAAATAAAAATGGGCTTAAGGCATAGTTAGGCCCATTAAGGTTTATTAAAGCCCATTAAGGGAAATAGACTGTATTTAATGTGAAATACAATAGAAAAAGTGTAATTAACCTGATAAATGGTTATATGAAGCTCCAGAGTGTATTGGAGAAGCAAATCAGACTGTTGGATTGAGCAGCGTTGAGAAAGTGAAATTTCTCGAGTGATTGCAGGTAAGGGACTTTTGTGAGTAGTTAGAGATACCTGCACGTATTTTCGTCTGATTTTACATTCACTTAAAAACTCTGAGGGTCATAGAAAGTGAATAATAATTATTGTGACCGATTGTGGCAAATTACGATTTTGCCCCTAGTTAGTCAAAAAGTCATCTTTTGTGAAAAGTTGTAAAATGCATGGAAACCACCATTTTGAGTGTTTTACTGCTGTTTAGCAAAAGAATAAATAGATGGGCTAATGATTTTAAGGTTGATGTGAATTAAGCACACTTTATAGTGCTAATTTTGATATGTTGTAAACCATCCCTTTTTTAAAGAGCCATCTATCATATTATGTGAGAATAAATCGTGTTGGAGCACAGCTCGCACTGGATTTCATATATTTTTCACATATATTAGTGCGGGATTATGATTCGCACTAGATTTCCATGACATGCATGATAGAGTGCTGGAGTTATTACTCGTACTCAGTTTTATGTGATTTATGCATGAGAGAGTGCTGGAGCTATTAGCTCGTACTCGAATTTTACATGAGATACATGACATAGTACTTGAGCTGTTGCTCGTACTTGATTTGATGAATTTTATGCATAGCATGGTACTGGAGCTATTGCTCGTACTTGATTTAAAACATGAACTATGTATTGACCTAGTTGCTGGAGGTTTACTCGCACTAGAGTGGAGTTTGTGATGAGAAACAGTGTTTGAGCGAAGTGTCAACTGTGAGTCACGCTCAAGGCGCGCACTGTATTTTATGTGATATATAAGACATGTTGAAAACCATGCTTGATTTCCTTGTGTAGACTGAGTGTCACACTATGAGAGGTTCGCATGAGGATTTAGAGACGTGGTATGATATTCCATGGTTTTAAGGGCTAAGACCTATGGCAGGCACCTCGACTGTGATGTAGGGTCCACGAAGTATGTTGTACCGTGCATGTGGCATGGAGTACACTGTACCGTGTGGTGTTGTGGAGTTGAGGAGGATATAGCTAGCGGTTGTGATGGACTGACCCCCCTCCCGTTGCAGCAGTGATGCCCCGCACACCGAGTACAGCCTGGGATCACCATTGTCGGATATGATCATAGTCTAGGATACTATTGCATTTTGCATTTCACCACAGAGTCTCACATGATATATAACCTGACTGACTGATTTATTTGCGGATAGACCTGAGGGATGGGTCGGACTCCGTTTTTGTGTTGTGAATGATTTAAACGCCATATTTACTGTGATTTAAATATAAATGGCATGATTTATATAAAGGCATTGTGATATTTTAAAGATGCTTTATTTTGCACTACATGCCTACATTTGTGAAAGCAAGCATGATTTCTGTACATGGGATTTAATCTGTACAAGTATATAGATATATATATATTTAAAGACATGCTTTTAAAGTGAGTTAAGGAATTGATGTTTTCGAGGCATAGTATTATTTTGAGTAGATAGTGTAGATATCTACTTGCATGCCTGATTTCCTTACTGAGCGCGTTGTATGCTCACCCCCTTTCTTTACATCTCTCTACAGAGTATCAGCAGTAGAGTGAGTGTGCTTGAGGGATAGTATTCTTGTATCCGCTGCTATTTCCTATCGATCGACAGGTATACATATTTTGTACAGTTATGTATCTAAACATAGAAACAACACAGTGATGTATAAGATATATATTATGGGGAATGTATTTATATTAGATTTTATATGATCTCATATGTATTATAAAAGAAGTTACAGTCAGTAATAGTATATTGACATGTATGTATGATAATAAATGATATGGTATGCGAGGAAGTTAACATCGAATCATAGGCCAACCATTGAAGAGAGGAAAGGTAAGTTAAAAATGCAAAAAATTTGTATTGATTTTTGGTTAAATCACAGATAATGGTTGTGACAGAATGATATCAGAGCAGAGGTTGGTCTAATGTGAGTTAGTGTTAGAAAATATGAAAATGTACATCCCCATAGTACTGTGCTGTGTTTAGATATAACTGTGTATACCAGATGGGAGACGGACAAATTCATGATTGTGAATGCAGGAACTTTGCCTATATGGCAAATACTCGTAGTGGTAGAGGTACGAGAGGTAGGGCTCGAAGCCGTGGAGATAGGCCTGAGAGATGAGCTGCTGCCCATCACCTACCCATGAGACTCTAGGTGCTACTGAGGTACCAGAATTTGCTGAGATGTGTTTTACGAGATTAGAGCGTAGTCTAGAGATGATAGTAGAGATATTGGCACAGACGATGCCAGGTAGGCAGGGACAGGAGGCAGGAGCTGTGATAAGAGAGGCAGTTACCCCTGATACACCTACACAGAAAGCTCATGCACCGAGGACTGTAGATTCTCCTACAGCCCCACCAGTTTCGAGTAGTAGTGGATTAGGGTACGGATGTGATCTGTATCGGTTTCAAGAATTTCAGAAGTTTAGACCTCCATCTTTTAGTGGGGTCAAGGACCCTGTAGCTGCTGAGGAGTGGGTAGCTGAGATGGAGAAGCTTTATGGATTCTTCGAGTGTACGACATCGAAGATGGTCGCATTTGCAGCGTTCCTACTGAAGGGAGTTGCAGAGCATTGGTGGAAGTCCACCCGACCCATATTTAGAGCCCGACACACAGATATTAGTTGGGAGATATTTCGGGAGGCCTTTAGGAGTCAGTTTGTTCCCGATACCGCACAGTGAAAATTACAGGCTGAGTTTTTGGGACTGAACCAGGGGAGTTTGTCAGTGGACGAGTATGAGACTCGATTCCTATCCCTGGGGAGATATGACCCAGATACCATGTATAGTGAGGCCAGAAAGGTCCATAGGTTCATCGATGGATTGAGACCGGTTCTGCGGTCCAGGTTGGTCCCATTAGATATAACCACCTATGAGGAAGCAGTACGCAGGGCACAACTGTGCGAGCAAGATTATGAGAGGAATGCTTCCGAGTTTGGAAAGTTTAGCTGGAGTTGAGATATACAGAAGAAGAGGCCGACTAGTGATAGAGGTTTCAATTATCAAGGAGGAAGGAGACTCCTTGGTAAAAAACCACGGATTGAGGAGGCACAAGAGAGACCTACTACCGAGCAGTGCAGTAGATGTGGTAGACAGCATGGAGGTAGACCGTGTCCGCTGACTCCTATAGTGTGTTTTCGATGTGGGAAACCAGGGCATATTACTAGAGCTTGCCCAGAGATGGTTGATACTGTCCCACTGAAGGGCAGGGAGCTTGATAGAGCTCCAGCTGGTACGTCTGCTCAGAGAGGTAGAGCGACGGCAGAAGAAAAGGGGAAGCAAGTTGAGAGTAGGGAATAAGGATATGGAGCCAATCTAATATTGCTAAGTATGAGTGACTTTGATATAATCTTAGGAATGGATTGGTTATCTGGAAACCATGCTGTTTTAGATTATTATGCTAAGACAGTTATGTTTCCTAACCCTACTAGATATGTTGTAAAGTTTAATGAGAATAAATGAAAGGGGAAGTTATGATTATGATATGATTTACTTACTTAGAAAACCTTCAACATATCAAGGTTTTATTGCGTACGTAGTAGATATGGATAAGGTACATCCGGAGTTGTTAGATATTCCTGTGGTCAGTGAGTACCCAGATGTTTTTCGGATGAGTTGCCAAGATTACCACCAAACAGAGAAGATGGCTAGAGCTTCTGAAGGACTAAGATTGCGAGATACTTTATCATCCCGGTAAGGCTAACGTTGTAGCAGATGTTTTGAGTAGGAAGAGCCTTGGGATGGTATCATATATGATGGTTAGGGAAGCTGAGTTGCTAGAGCAGTTTGCTAGCCTCAGTTTAGAGTTGTGCCTTCTAACATGGACACAGGCTATGTGATAACTAGTCTAAGCTTGGAGTCAGATCTATTGGACAGGATCAGAGTGGCTCAGCAGACTGATCTGTTTGTATGGATGTGAGTGGTTAGATGCAGAAGGGCACAGTGACTGATTTTGAGTTGAGTTCTGATGGACTATTGAGGTTTAGAGGTAGATTGTGTATTCTCGAGGATCCAGGACTCAAGAGATTGATGTTGGCAGAAGCTCATTCGTCGAGGTATGCGTTACATCCGGGGAGTAACAAGATGTATCAAAACCTCCGAAAGGTGTACTGGTGGTTGGGTATAAAGAGAGATGTAGCAGATTTTGTGGTAAAGTATCTCGTATGTCAGCAAGTGAAGGTAGAGCATCAGAAACCTACAAGGTTATTGCAGTCTCTACCTATACCGACATGGAATTGGGAACATATCACCATGGATTTCATGATGGGTTTACCGAGAACCAGTAGGAATCACGATGCTATATGGGTGATCGTCAACAGACTGACGAAGTCAGCCCACTTCCTAGCTATGAGAGCGACCGATACTCTGAGTTCATTAGCAAGCTGTATGTACGCAAGGTAGTGAGGTTACACGATGTACCAGTGAGCATAGTCTCTGATAAGGATTCCCGCTTCACTTCCCACTTTTGGAGACATTTTCAAGAAGCCATGGGATCCAGTTGAGTTTGAGCACCGCTTTCCATCCTCAGACAGATGGTCAGTCATAGAGGACTATATAGACTCGGGAGGATATGTTGAGAGCATGTGTGCTAGATTTTAGAGGCTCTTGGGATGACCACTTGCCACTAGCCGAGTTCGCCTAAAACAACAGTTATCATTCAAGTATCGGGATGGCACCGTATGAGGCTTTATATGGCCGTAGATGTCATTCCCCTATTGGATGGGAAGAAGTGGGTGACCGTAAGATTTTCGCTCCCGACATGGTTACGCAAGCATCTGAGGATGTCCACTTGATTGTAGAGAGACTGAAGACAGCTCAGAGTAGACATAAGAGTTACGCTGATAGGAGACGTAGGCCACTAGAGTTTGCAGTTGGTGAATCCATGTTTTTGAAAGTTTCTCCTTCCAAGGGCATAGCGAGATTTAGGAAGAGAGGGAAGCGAAATCCTCGCTATATTGGACCCTTTGAGATACTTGATCGAGTGGGAGATAAGGCTTATAGGTTGGCATTGCCACCGGACTTATCAGATGTCCATAACGTCTTCCACATATCGATGCTTCAGAAGTATCACCCGGATCCGACACATGTGATTAGTTATGAGCCTTTAAAGCTCTGAGAGGACATGTCATATGTTGAGCGACCGATTCAGATATTGGATAGGAAGGAGAGGTAATGAGATCGAAGACCATTGGGTTAGTGAAGATTCTCTGACAGCATCATACTTCAGAGGAGGCTACTTGGGAGCTAGAGAGTCTGATGCGAGAGAAGTACCCTCACCTATTTGATGACTGACTTGGTTCTAATTTGGAGGATCAAATTTTTTGAGTGGGGGAGGATTGTCAGACCCGCATTTTATGTAGCCAGTACCTTATGATTCCTATGCGTATGAATACTCTATAATTATAGTTGAATCATAAGAAGAGTATTTACTAGATTTAAAGTGTTAGTGAAATGATTTAACACGCAAAAAACTACATAAAAAGCCTAATGTGAGCTATAAGTGTCACAGGCTAAACCAAGTGGATCTGAATCATTCTGACGGAAGAGAAGAACTTAAAATGAGAAAATATATTGAGCTCATGATGGAAAGTCAGTTTAATTTAGTTCCGAACACAGAGAACGAGAGTAAAAGCTAAAAAGGGTAAAATGAACCTTTTTAGCGAGTTAAGTGTTTCGGGTGTAATTATCTACTCGAAACGGTTGAAACGTAAAGACAAGAGTGTAAGACATAAGATATGACACTTTCAGAATTTTGAGAAAAAGTCAACTTGATCAACGGTTAAGGAAAAAGTCAACTATAGTTAAGAAAAGTGGACTTTTACCATAGTTGACTAATCATGGTTAGAAATTAACCTAAGTATGGAGAAAAAATTGAGATAAAATATTCTTGGTCAGAATACAAGATAATCATCCCCGAAAGTAAGAAAAATTTATTCGGAAGGATTTCGGATTTAATTTTATGGTTAAAACGCAATGGGCTAAAATTGGAAATTTTAAAGCCCATTAAGGTATCATAAGTGTGGGCTGAATTTGGGAAGCCCAATGGGCCGAATTGTTTGGCCAATTTATGAGCCCAATATTGAGACAATTGAAGGCCCAATAGTTAGTAAAAATTTCAGCCCAAAAGCCCAAAGGAAAAGCCCAAACCAAGAAGCCTAATTGAAAGCCCATTTGAATAAGTTAAAAGCCATTAATGAAAGGTAACAAAGTCTAAAATGATAACCATTACCTAAACTTTTTGGAAGTCAATTAAGGTGGCTGGATTTTTAGCTTAATGACTAAGTAATGGACTTATGAATACCAGCCAACACATAATCATCTTCATCCTTTCATTTTCGGCAAAGTGAAGAAACCATAACCGAAAAGTTTTCCAAGCTTTCTCTTACTAGAAATCACTAGGAAAAAGGCATATTTGAAACTTGCAATCTTCATGAAAGTTGTTCCAAATTGAGAGGAGAGTGACATATGTTGGAATTGGCTATCAAGGAGCCATAGGGTGCAAACCGTGAGGCTTCAAAGTTTCGACCAAGTGTGAACACAAATACTAGGTATAATTTCAAGCTTCCAACTTCATATATGTTAATCTATGAGTTATATGGAGTTGATTGGTATAAATTTTATCGATTGAAACACATGAAAACACCATGAACATGTGATGGCCGAAAGTTGGTATATGAGTTTTGATAAATACCCATGTGATTTTAAGACATGTATAGGTTGATATGCATGTATACATGATTATGGCATGGTTAGTTATAATCAATTTGTTCATATGGATGGTGGTATGATAAGGCATAAAGGTATTTGATAAAATGCCAACATGAACTATAGGAAAGGCTTAAGACATGCCAACCAAGTGTTTGTGAGAATGCTTAAGTGAATTGGCTAAGGAAATGGACATAGATGGCATGCCATGGTGTGACCAACGGCATGGGATGCTCTCGGCCATGGCATGTGGCCGAGAGGTCCAATGGGCCAAGCCCAATTATTTTAGGCCTAATGTGATGTAATGGGTCTTGGACAAGCCCAATAAGAGTTGGTGGGGCCTACAAGCCCAATAGGCCCAATGAAAATAAATAGTAAAATAGAAATGGGCTTAAGGCATAATTAGGCCTATTAAGGTTTATTAAAGCCCATTATGGGAAATAGACTGTATTTAATGTGAAATACAGTAGGAAAAGTGTAATTAACCTGATAAATGGTTATATGCAGCTCTAGAGAGTATTGGAGAAGCAAATCAGACTGTTGGATCGAGCAACGTTGAGAAAGTGAAATTTCTCGAGCGATTGCAGGTAAGGGACTTTTGTGAGTAGTTAGAGATACCTGCACGTATTTTCGTTTGCTTTTACATTCACTTAAAAACTATGAGGGTCAGAGAAAGTGAATAATAATTATTGTGACCCGATAGTGGCAAATTACGATTTTACCCCTAGTTAGTCAAAAAGTCAACTTTTGTGAAAAGTTGTAAAAAGCATGGAAACCACCATTTTGAGTGTTTTACTGCTGTTTAGCAGAAGAATAAATAGATGGGCTAATGATTTTAAGGTTGATGTGAATTAAGCAAACTTTATAGTGTTGATTTTGATATTTTGTAAACCATCCATTTTTTAAAGAGCCATCTATCATATTATGTGAGAATAAATCGTGTTGGAGCACAGCTCGCACTGGATTTCATATATTTTCCACATATATTAGTGCGGGATTATGATTCGCACTAGATTTCCATGACATGCTTGATAGAGTGCTGGAGTTATTACTCGTACTCAGTTTTATGTGATTTATGCATGAGAGAGTGCTGGAGCGATTAGCTCGTACTTGAATTTTACATGAGATACATGACATAGTACTTGAACTATTACTCGTACTTGATTTGATGAATTTTATGCATAACATGGTACTGGAGCTATTGCTCGTACTTGATTTAAAACATGAACTATGCATTGACCTAGTTGATTGAGGTTTACTCACACTAGAGTGGAGTTTGTGATGAGAAACAGTGTTTGAGCGGAGTGTTGACTGTGAGTCGCGCTCAAAGGCGCGCACTATATTTTATGTGATATATAAGACATGTTGAAAACCATGCTTGATTTCCTCGTGTAGACTGAGTGTCACACTATGAGAGGTTCGCATGAGAATTTAGAGACGTGGTATGATATTCCATTGTTTTGAGGGCTAAGACCTATGGCAGGCACCCCGACTGTGATGTAGGGTCCACGGAGTACGTTATACCGTGCATGTGGCATGGAGTACACTGTACCGTGTGGTGTTGTGGAGTTAAGGAGGATATAGCTAGCGGTTGTGATGGACTGACCCCCCTCCCGTTGCAGCAGTGATGCCCCGCACACCGAGTACTGTGTTGCTTGGGATCACCATTATCGGATATGATCATAGTCCAGGATACTATTGCATTTTGCATTTCACCACAGAGTCTTACATGATATATCTCCTAACTGACTGATTTATTTGCAGATAGACCTGAGGGATGGGTCGGACTCCGATTTTGTGTTGTGAATGATTTAAAAGCCATATTTACATTGATTTAAATATAAATGGCATGATTTATCTAAAGGCATTGTGATATTTTAAAGATGCATTATTTTGCACTACCTGTCTACATTTGAGAAAGCAAGCGTGATTTTTGTACATGGGATTTAATCTGTACAAGTATATATATATATATATACATATTTAAAGACATGCTTTTAAAGTGAGTTAAGGAATTGATGTTTTCGAGGCATAGCATTATTTTGAGTAGATAGTGTAGATATCTACTTGCTTGCCTGATTTCCTTACTGAGCGTGTTGTATGCTCACCCCCTTTCTTTACATCTCTCTACAGAGTATCAGTAGTAGAGTGAGTGTGCTTGAGGGATAGTATTCCTGTGTCCGCTACTATTTCCTATCGATTGACAGGTATACATATTTTGTACAGTTATGTATCTAAACATAGAAACAACAAAGTGATGTATACGATATATATTATGGGGAATGTATTTATATTAAATTTTATATGATCTCATATGTATTATAAAAGAAGTTACAGTCAGTAACAGTATATTGACATGTATGTATGATAATGGATGATATGGTATGCGAGGAAGCTAATATCGAATCACAGCCTAACCATTGAAGAGTGGAAAAGTAAGTTAAAATGCAAAAAATTTGTAGTGATTTTTGGTTAAGTCACTGATGACGATCATGACAGATGATAAATGTGAAAGTAGCTTCTGTGAATTTTGGTGAATTGAAGCATAAACTGACCACCGCACCTATTCTCACCATACCCAACATCTCAAGAGGTTTCTCAGTATATATGGATACCTCAAAATAAGGATTAGGCTGTATACTGATGTAAAATGGGAAGATAGTCGCTTATGGATCCCTACAGTTAAAGACCATGAGAGAAACTATCCAACCCATGATTTAGAATTGGTAGCCATAGTGTTTGCACTGAAGGTATGACACCACTACTTATACGGTAAGAAATTTTAGGTATACACTGATCATAAAAGCCCTAGTATTTGTTTTCATATAAAGAGTGGAATATGAGATAATAAAGAGGGTTAGAGCTTCTAAAAGATTATGATTGTGAGGTATTGTACCATCTGGGTAAAGCTAATCTAGTGTCCGATGCCTTGAGCAGAAAGAGCCTCGGTAGTGATGTGATCCTTTCTGATGCTGACAATGATTATGTGACAGCTAGCCTGAGATTAGAACCAGATTGGATTGACCGGATTTGACAGGCTTAGCATGATGATCGACAGGGTGTCGATAGTGTGAGTCAGATTTAGAGGGGTACAATGATAGAGTTCACTGTGAGTGATGATGGCCTACTGAGGTTCAGAGGTAGAATAAGTGTTCCCAAGGACCCACAGTTGATTAGATTGTTATTGTCAGAAACTCGCTCTTCAAGATATACATTACATCTAGGGACCAATAAAATGTATCAGAATATCTAAATGGATATTGGTGGTCATGCATTAAAAGAGACATCGTAGATTTATAGCAAAGTGTCTCGTATGTCAGCAGATTAAGGTAGAGCATCAAAAGCCTGTAGGGTTATTATGGCCTCTACCTATATCGACATGGAAATGAGAGCGCATTACCATAGATTTTATTATGGGTTTACCCAGGGACCCGACGAAACCATAATGCTATTTGGTTGATTGTGGACAAATTGAGTAAGTCAGCCTACTTTCGGGCTATGAAATCCACAAATACTCTGAGTGCGTGGGTGGATTGATATGTAAGGGAGATTGGGGAATACCATGTAATGTTCCAGTGAGCATTATATCAGATAGGGATTCCCGCTTCACTTCCCACTGCGGGGAACATTCTCAAGAAACCATGGGAACCTAGTTGACTTTTAGCACAACTTTCCATCCACTAACCGATGGTCAATTAGAGAGAACCATCCAGACATTGGAGGATATGTTGAGAGCATGCGAAATGGATTTGAAAGGCTCTTGGGATGATCATTTGTTATTAGTCAAATTTGCTTACAACAATAGTTATTACTCGAGTATCGAAAAGGCATTGTATGGCCGTAGTTGTTGTTCTCCGATTAGATAGAGAGAAGTGGGTGACAGACAGATATTTGCTCTCGATTTGGTAAGATAAGCCTCTGAGGATGATCAGTCGATAGGTGAGAGATTAAGCACACCTTAGAGCAGACAAAAAAGCTATGCTGACACGAGACGGATGCCATTGAAATTCACCGTGGGTGAATCAGTATTTCTAAAAGTTTCTCTCTAAAGGTATAACGAGATTCGAGAAGAGAGATAAACGAAATCCTCGTTCTATTAGACCCTTTTTAAATATTAGACAGAGTGGGAGATAAAGCCTGTACGTTGGCGTTATCACCTGAATTAGAAGGCGTCCACAATGTCTTCCACATTTTGATGCTTCAGAGATATCATCCGGACCCGACACTTGAGGTTAGATATGAGCCATCAGAGCTTAATGAGAAGCTGTAGTATGTAAAGAAACTGGTTCGGATAGTGGATAGGAAGGAGAAAACACTACAATTTAAGACGATCCCTTTAGTTAAAATCGTTCGGCAGTACCACACTTCGAAAAAAGGCACATGGAAATTGGAGAGCATGATAAGTGAGAAGTACCCGAAGTTGTTCACGGACTGATCTGGTTCAATTTGGAAGACCAAATTTCTTAAGGAGGGGAGGAATGTAAGACTCGAAATTTAGTGTCATGTCTTTAAGAAATTGACATTTGAAACTTGCATTTGTGTAATCTTGATCAATAAAGAAGAAGTAATTAAATCCCAAGTCCAATTGATCAAGATATGAATTTATTTGGATAACCCAAAAATTTTCCCACCTTGGGAATTTATCTTGGAAATATGGAAAAAATAATAATTCTGAGAAAATAAAAATAAAATAAAAATAAATAAATAATAGGATATTTTTTAAAAAATAAGATATTTGTCATATAATATATTATATAGAAAAAAAATTTGTCGCGTGAAAGTCGCGCGATAGAGAAGAGGAGGACCGGGCGAAACCCGATCCCTCACCCTCATCTCCCCCGACGGTCAGAGAAGACCACCGAAGGTCGAGATGCCGTCGGAGCCATCGTCGGCGCTGGTAGAGGGAGGAGAAATGATCGACGAGAGAGAGAGAGAGAGAGAGAGAGGAAAAGGAAAACCGAGAGAGATGAGAGAAAATAAAAGAGAGAGAGGCGAACGGAGGCTTGAGGGATGGGGAACGCCTTGCCACCGGCCAGAGGAGGTGACCAACGACTTTGATCCAAGTGCGAATCGAAGAGAAACGACGTCGATCAGGAGAGGAAAAATCGACAGTGATGCTGAAAAAGGAGAAGGCCGAACCTGTCTCATCGTCTTCGATCCGAGCGTGGCCACCACCAGATCCATGCTTCGCATGGCTAGACAGACCAGTTAGAAGTGGAAGCCGGCGAAGAACCGGCCGACGGAGTTTCAAATGGTGAAGGTGGAACTGAACCAGACCGAACCGGTTTAACCAAGAAATAGAAAAAAAAGAAAGAGAAAAAAAAGAAGAAAAAAAGAAAAAAGAGAGGAAAAATGGGGAGAAAAATTCAATGACGCATCGAGTCTAAGGATAAACTGGTAAGCAACTGGAATTGATCGTTTTAATTTTTGGAAAATTTATTTGAATATATATTTGACTGAAATTGACTCGATTTAATTATACAAATGTATAACACGACAATTGGTGACAAACGAGAGTTTGAGTTAGTCTCGATTTACGTGCCATCATGGAATCTTAGGTAAGTAAATCTCATTTACGACAATTTGTATAATTATAAGAGTTAGAAATTCATAGCATAAGTTGCAGATTAATTTTCGTATAAAATGCCTCTGCGTTGGATCCGGATGGTACTTCCGAAGCATAGAGACGTGGGAGACGTTATGAACACCTGCTAACTTTGGCGGCAATGCCAACCTATAAGCCTTATCTCCCACTCATTCCAGAATCTCAAAGGGTCGAATATAATGAGGACTCAATTTACCCTTCTTCCTAAACCTCGTAATACCCTTGGAAGGAGAAACTTTCAAAAATATTGACTCACCCATGGTAAACTCTAGTGGTGTCACGACCCTTTTCCCTTGACTTACCTTACTACTAACAGTTGGGTTATGAGTCAACATCCATATCCACATCTCATCCATTTTATAATTTAAGTTCATTTAATGAAATAGAAACTGTACTTTTATATATATGCGGAAGCATTTACATCAATTTCTATTATGTATATCCATTTTGTAAAAAAGATAGCTTTACTGTGCATTATTTCATAGGATACAAAATTTCTCATAAGTGTATACCTCTGCACTGCTGGAGAACTAGAGAACACGGTAGCAGGAACAACTCCAGTAAACTCACTACTGCGTAGAATTTGTAGAGGAGGAAATAAAGGGGTGAGCTTACACGCTCAGTAAGGAAAATATGAAAGCAGGTAGATAAATACACTATCTACTGTCACGACCTCTTTCTATCCATTTCATCTAAAAATCACTGTAATTTTTTTTTTTTGCTTTAACCGTTATCTTGCCTGGTTATGAACAACCCTCACAAGTACAGTTGGGCTGTGAGTCAATAATAATTACCATTTTCATACATTTCTCAATAATTCAAAAGCATACATTTGATAGATTAAATCGTATACTTATGCTTGACATGTTTACTAACATTTATATTCCCCATATTACATTTCAAAATGATTACTGTGTTGTTACATGTTTAGATACAAAAAGAATCCCTGTGTGTATACCTCTTGGCGATGGAAAGCAGCGAATATCTAAAATATAACGCCTCAGTCCTTCACTAGGCTACTGTGCGAGCTCTGTAGAGTGGAAAAAAGAATGGGATGAGCAACCACATGCTCAGTAAGGCAATAATGCAAGCATGGTAGATAACTACACTATCTACATGCTTAGAATGTCATGGCATAAAACGTTTATATGCGAAGCATGAGGAAATAATGAAACTATGCCACATGTATATACATATATTATGTACTGAAAACATGTAAATAGGCACGTAAAACATGAAAAATCACCATGTGAAAACCTCTCATGCTCATTATTGTAAACACTTAACGATTCCATCCCAAATCATAAATCATTCCCTTAAAGTTTAACACATTGTCAAAACATTATCAAAACTCATCATCATCATACATCATTTCTTTAAGCCATACCACAAGGTTCGACCCCTCCCTTGAGTCTACCTTGGACAACATAAATTATACTCAGCATAGAAAACCATGTGATATCATGTGAGATAGGCGGTCACTACAAATAGGGCTGTAAACGAACCAAACACAAACGAACGAACTAATGTTCATGTTCGTTCATTTATTTTTTAGTGTTGTTCGTGTTCGTTAAGGTATTCGTTCGTGTTCGTTCGTTATGCTATTCATTTTCGTTCACGAACTTGTTCGTTTACATGTTCACGAACAAGTGTTCACTAACCGTTCGCGAACACGTGTTCGTGAACAAGTGTTCAGGAACCGTTCGCGAACATGTGTTCACGAACAAGTGTTCAGGAACTATTCGCAAACACGTTAAATATTAAGATAGGGTGATTATCATCCTATCCTATCCATCATCCTCTGCACCAAACACGACCTTAGTATTTTAGTATATATTATAATTATATAACATATAACTTATATAATAATATAATATAAATAATTTAAAACTTTAATAAATTACAAACAAACAACAAATGAACATAACCGAACGAACAACAAATGACACTTCAAACGAACGAATAATAAACGAACATAAACAAACCTGTTCGTGAACATAAACGAACGAACCACACCTCTGTTCATGTTCGTTCGTTTAATAAGCGAACACAAAAAATGTTGTTCGTGTTCATTTGTTAAGCTTAATAAACGAACATAAACGAATAGTAACCGAACGGTTCACGAATGGTTCACCGAACGTTCTGTTCGTTTACACCCCTAACCACAAATCAAAGACTCTGTTGGCCAACTATGTCATAAATCATCTCAGACCACACTGATCCCGGTGTGCAGGGCATCATGCTAGAACGAAGGTGGGTTAGTCCTACCCTAGACTTTTAAATCAATGTCACAACCACGCGGTACAACGTACTCCATGTGATCTACATGGTACAACATACTCCGTGAACCCATATCATGGTTGGAGATACATGCCATAGGACTTATCTACCCCATACCATGTGTAACCTCCACAGTCTCAAGCACACGTTGGAGCATTTTGTTTTAATGTAAGAGAGCCTCCCCGCTTCAATGGGCTTAAGGATATTGGGCTTAAGGATCTTACCAATATAAGAGAGCCTCCCCATCGAATAAAGCCTCCCCGTCTCAATGGGCTTAAGGATCTTACCATCTCCACGGCTCATACATACCACAATGTGAGAATTCAGTGCGAGCAAAGCTCTAGCACGATTTCATGTATCATCAGCAAATATCCTCGTACGAGCAACACTCTAATACGGTTTTATGCATGACAAATAATGAAGAAATCACGTACGAGCATAGCTTCAGTACGATTATATGCATAAGTAAGTTAAGGAAAACCCACGTACGAGCTAATAGCTCCAATACGGCTTATAAAACATCATTTATTCAAAATATGTTGTGAGTTAGGCTCAAACACGTTTCAAACATATTGAAAACATCAAAATCTTCTACGAGCAAGGCTCTAGCACGATTTTACTCATATAAGTACGATAGATGGCTCTATTTCGACAAAACACTGTCAAAACCAAAGTTGGCACCTCACTTATGCTATTTCAAAAATATGATTTCACTAGCCAGCCTATCCATCAATTTTGCTTAGAGCAAAACGATATGTTTCATAAAAACGTCAAGACATGCGATTTATGTAATTATTAGCCTTACTATCCCCTTTGTAAGAATTACTTCAAAAACCAAATCATATACATATACACTTTGTAGTTATTCACATATATCATCATTCGCTTTTCTAAATAATCGTGCATTTACAAAGCCCTATATTTTGTAAGACCCGAAATTGTATCATAATTTCTTATAAAGGATTGAAAATGGTCACAAATTAAATGAATGGGATTCAGACTAGAGATAAGGATTTAAAACACGAAATGAGTGAGTGTTCAAGAAGGAAAGTCGGGTTAAATTGGTCCCGAACGTGTAGAAGGGTAAAACGGTCAAAAGATCGAAATCCGGTATAAATTTCATAAGAAAATTTCATTACAAATATGGATTTGAGAAATCTTGATTAATAACGATGAAATAATTAAATTTTGAGTCTGATTGATCAAGATATGAATTTATTGGAATTAATCAAAATTTTCACATTGAAAAATATCCCGAAAATACGGAGAAAATATACCGAAAAAGGGTTAAAATACAATAAATTAATTAAAATAAAATACAATTTTTTGGTGGATATTTTGTAATTTTATATTATTTTAAAGAATATAATAATAATAAAATAAATTATAAATAATAATAATAATAATAATAATAATAATAATAATAATAATAATAATAATAATAAAAGAGCGAAAATCGGGAAAAAAACCCAAAATTGAAAACCGACGGAAACGATAGCCGAGACCAAGACCCACCCATGGCCACCAGCGATCGACGGACCCAAATGAAGACCGGAGGAGAAAGAGGAGAGGTCGACGAACACGTTGGCACCGGTGACGAGCGCTGACGACGGCTGTGTCCGGCGAACGGAGGAGGAGAAAATCGCGAGGAAAACAGGCCCGATTCCGGCGATCCACGGTAGTTGGGCATGAGCGGAGGGCACCGACGTGATCGGGAGGAAGAGCCGGTCATTTTGAGACTGGTAGTGGCTGGCGAAATAGCCGAAACCGCCAACGATGGCAAAGACCAGAAACGACACCGTTTGGCTGAAAGGAAAGGGCAAGGAAAAAGAAGAAAAAGGAAGGAAAAAGAGAAGGAAAGGAAAAGAAAAGAAAAGAAAGAAAAGGGAAAAAAGAAAGAAAAATTACCGGGGATGACTCAAGATTCGGGTAAGTTGAGCAAGGGTCGAGATTGACCTTCGGGTAAATTCTAAAAATTTATTTAATATTATATTTAATGGAAAAAACCCAAATTTTCCTAATTGTGCAGTTTTACGACAGAGCCCGAACGAAAACAGATTGAGCTCCGATTTTTGTGCCCCGCATAGCCTTGGGTAAGTACATTATACTTACAACAATTAGCGTCCTTAATGTAGAGTTAAGATTATTTTACGGGTTTTATGGATTAATTCTGCATAAAATGAATTTTATTCAGAATTTTAAAGTAATTACCGTTAATAGTATATGGGCTATCCAATGAGTTTGGAACGAAGCCCGATGATTAGTGGTAAGCCAAATGAGCTCAGTAAATCCGAAGAAGGGATTTAATAAGTAGAAACGGGCTGAAAATGGGTCGAGGCCCATTAAGATGCAATCGGGCCCAATAAAGTAATACGGGCCCAATACTTTAGATTCGATCAGTAAGAGTGGAATACTGATAAATATATTAGAATTGACCCAAATATGTGGTTATATGCATCTCCGTAGACTTGGTTGAAGCAAATTTGGATTGAGAGACCTGGTATCATCGAGACGGGATAAACTTACGCGTGATTCTAGGTAAGGGAATTTTACGAATTGCTAGAGGTAGCTTTACGCAATTTCGACTTCATTTGCTGTGAGATCTAAGAATTTTAGATATATTTTAATGATGTAATAAGAACTTGAAGTTTAATTTATTGAGCTAAGTGAATTGTGGAAATTATATTTGGAGATTTATATGTAAGTGTTTAACATAAGTGTGAAACTAAGAGGTCAGATCGATCTTGGAGAAGGAGAGATCGATCTGGTGAGTTAAAAATGACAAGGAAGGAGGAATTTAAGGAGCAGATCGATCTCCAATGGAAGAGGATCGATCTCCTTATGATTCTGTTTGAGAGAAGATCGATCTCATGAGGAAGGGATCGATCTCCAAATGTTTCTGTTTGGGAGAAGATCGATCTCCTCAAGGAGCAGATCGATCTCATAAAGCCATAAAGAGATCGATCTCACCCCTCGACAGATCAATCTCCTAGGCATAAAATTACCCCAAATCGTCCCCAAATTCAAATGCAAATCGATCTCATCAAGAGCCCGATCGATCTCCTACCCTCCGTCTATATAAGGAACCCCTGCTTTCTCCTGCAATTTCATTTTCTCTCTCTTTAAAACCCCATTTCTGTCGAAGCCCTAGCTTTCTCACTCATCCAAAGCACCCATTTCCGTCCAAATCAGAGACTGTGGCAAGAAGGAAAGTTGTTCCTCATCAAAGGTAGAACAACATACTTGGAAATCGTAAGACAGATTGAATCGAGGCAAGAGATTAGCTCTCCACAAGTTTTGGGTAATTTTTAAACCTCGATCTTGATATTTGAGATGATTTTGGTGATAATGGCTGTTGGCATTGTGTTGAAATAGTTGGAAAATGATTAGGGATTGATGAAATTACAATGTAGTTGGAGTGATAATGATATTTAGCAATTTTGGTAATTTTAGGAATTTTGAGCTATAAATGGAAATTTAGACAATGTGGTGAATTAGCATAGATAATTTAACATGAGAAATGTAGAACGTGGGGATGTTGTGAATGAGATTGTAGTTTGGGGTAAAGTTACGAGAATCGAGAGATTTGAGGTGTTATGAGCAATTATGCTCGATTTTGAGAATTGAGGTTACTGAATGATGAGTGTTAATGTTTTAACATCGTTTGGACAGCTCGGGAGTTCCAGAGTGGAATGCGAGACTAGTCCGTGAAAAAGGGGAAACAATTGCACTATACGAGGTGCAAAGAGGTAAGGGAAACTAAACCATTTGTGTATGTGATTTGTGAACTATTATAGCATGATTTGCGATTTATAAAACAAGCATGTTTGATGTGTTGTGTTTTGATGAGAATGCACACAGTTTTTATAGCCGGTTGGAGCCCATTATTTTATGAGTTTATAAGTTGAGTGTGAAATTGCTTTATAAATCGTTGAGGTTGTGTGAGAAATGATTGGGCTCTACGTTAAGGTAATATTGAGATTTGAGAAATGTGTGCGTGTTTTACCGGTTGGGACTCTATTTTTAAATATGTTTTGTGTTGAGTACAAAACGGTTTTAAACGAGTTTTATGAGAGAAAAACCACTATGAGTTCTATGAGAAGGCAAACCAGTTTTATATGATAATGGCTATTGATAAAGACTTAGGTGTGTAAATTTTGAATACACACTGGGCATTGCTCTGGTAGCATGTAAGCCCGATTCTTCTCCATTCTGGTAACGTGAGATCCCCCATTCTGTGGCTGTGCCATGTATATTTGGTGGCCGTTGCCACGTGAGAACCCTAATTGGTGGCCGTTGTCATGTGAGATGCCCCATTCTGTGGTTGTGCCACGTATATTTGGTGGCCGTTGCCACGTGAGAACCCTAATTGGTGGCCGTTGCCACGTGAGATCCCCCATTCTGTGGCTGTGCCACGTATATTTGGTGGCCGTTGCCACGTGAAACCCTATTTTGTGGTTGTGCCACGTGTGAATCTAAATTAGTGGCTATGCCACGTGTGTTTGGTGGTTGCGCCACGTGCATTATTATTACAGTGATTTTATCACGTTTATTGAGAAAGCCATTATCGCATTATTTTCACATGCTTGTTACTGCTTTATACTGAGCCTTTTACTTCATGTTTCCACATGATTTTAAGATATGAGAATGTTGTTTTGAGAACTTTCATGCTATGGTTTTCAAATGAGTATACTGAGTTTCACATGCAAATAAATATTTTATGATGTGCATTATGGTTTACATAACGAGTCCCTTACCCCCTTACTGAGCGATTTAGAAGCTCACCCTGTTTTCTTCCCCCCTAGATTTCTTCAAGTGAAAAAGGGTTTCCCTGCGACGTACGGAGTAGTGGCTAGTGGAGGACTTGAGCTCCAGGCCATATATATTGTGTTTTGAGGTACCATTTATCTTTTCATGTACCCAGACAATTATTGTAATTACAGACACTTAATGTATAACATTGTATGGGATGCATTAGGATTAATTAACTTGAGATCGAGTAATGTATAAGATATGGTATATACTATTTAATGACGAGATCCTAAGGTGATGATGTATGACACTGCACAGGAATGCACTCTTAATTGTGAATTGATGAGTAAAAAGTTTTAAATTGGCCCTATTTTTCGCATTTTCGGGGCGTGACATTTGCAGTCTCTTAAATTATCTGAAGGGTCTAGATTTCATATAAAAATATTTAGTGCCCGGATGGGCAAATGACCAAAATACCCCTACGAAGGGTAAAACTTCTAAAATTAGGAAAAGTTACGAGAAGCAAAAATGAAGGTTTATTGCTTATTTTTGAGATGGTTTGACACATGCATGGATAGGCTGACTAACTTTTAAATAAAATGCACAGTATTGCATAACTTTAATCAATGTTGATTTTCTCTGAAATTGATTTGAGAAATGTAGCCACCTACATGATTATCTAGTAATGTGACGTGCTAAAGCTCAGTTCGCACGAGTTTTGATTTGTGTGATGCATGCATTAGTGCTGGAGCAAGAGCTCGTACTAGAATTTTACATGCATTGGTGCTGGAGTTTAACTCGCACCAGATTTTCATATGATTTTTCGTGACAGGGTGCTGGAGTCTAACTCGCACCAGATTTTCACTTGATTTTTATAATAGAGTGTTGGATCCTAGCTCGCACTAGTTTTACATGATTTTGACAGAATGCTGGAGCTTTGCTCGCACTAGATTTATGAGATTTATGATATGCGTGCCGGAGTATCGCTCGCAGTGATTTTATAAGAACATACGATGAGTCATGCTTGGAGCGTCGGGTAGACTGTGTGTCACTCCAATTAAATAGGCTCGCACGTGCATTTTGAGACAGGGCATGAGTATAGATATGAGATATGGGTCCACGTAGTAAGTTGTACCGTGTAAGAAGCATGGAGTACATTGTACCGTGCCGGGATTGATTATGTGGCATCTTTAGATGCGAGTGGTATCTTCGGATGTGTGGCATCTTCGAATGCGAGTGGCATCTTCGGATGCGAGTGATCGGGCAGGACCGACGGAATGGACTGACCCACCTCCCTCGGTAGTTCTCGATAGTGGTGAGACCCCACACACTAGGATCCGTGTAGCAGTGGGATCACAAGGACATATGGCCATCGTCCTAGTTATTTGCCCAAGATATATACATATATTGCCTAGTCTCGCATGTTGATGTTTTGAGATACTCGTTTTGTGGATTTTTGTGTGAGTCTGGATCACCCGAGGGAGGGGTTAGATCCTGACTGAGATAAGATTTTGATGAGAATGAAACTGGTTTTTAAACTGAATATGCATGATGTTATTTCCATGCTATTTAAACCCGTGAATGATGTAAACTGGTTTTACATGACATTCATTGTATCGCATGTCACTATTGCTTTGAAAACCATTTGATTTCATGGTTTTGTGTGAGTCAGGAACACCCGAGGGATGGGTTGAGTCCTAGCTTTGTTGTGAAATTTTAATGAGAAATGATTTAAAAGAGTTACATGTTGAATTTTCCATGCTCTTTGAAATCCATATGTGAATTTGTTTTATATGACATCATGACATCACAAATTGTAGTATCTGTTTTGAAATGTGTGGAGAAAGGGTGGTTTATGCATGACACCACGTTCATGTAGGTAGTATGGTTACCTACTTGTTCGTAGGATTGCCTTATTGAGCTTGATGTGCTCACCCCTTTCATTTTCTCACACAGATCATCTCTAGTAGACTTTGTGTCACGACCCAATACTTACCAAAAATCAGTATAAATTTTTTGCTTTTCGAAAATCTTTCTTACCTCCTCGCGACATATTCCTCTAAATAGGTCGGGCTGTGAATTAATATCGATATACCCTTTTTAACCATTAAAATATCACACGTACATATATATATATATATATATATATACTGACATCATTCATATTATAATAGATTGGTCGGTAAGTTTTATACATCACATGATTCTATATTTACATCCCCAAATATTCCTTCATATACAATATTGTGCTGTAAGCATACTAATACAAAATTCTGTACATGGTGTATACCTGAAAATCGATGGGAATCACAGAAATCAGCTATGCCGTCTACTCTCTACACCCACTATCTCTATGGTGGAAACTCTGAAAGTGGGTGGAAAATGAAAGGGTGAGCTCCACATGCTCAGTAAAGCAATAATACAAACGGGTAGATACCTATACTATCTACATGCTGATAAGAATCAGGATATATGTGAGCATGAGGTAAAAACAATGATATGCCATATATATAATATCATCTGTTCTAAAACAGGAAATCGACATATAAAACAAGGAATGATTCTCATGTGAAAACATCTCATTCTCAAATGGATCAACACGTTTTAAAACACCCCATCTGGGTTAAATATGATACACTCAAGGAATTAAATCCATTTCAACAAAATAATTTATCTTAAAATTTTTGTTATAAAATCACCCTTCTCACAGGGTTACAAATCATGAAAGTTTCATCAAAATTCCTCTGTGGGAAATTCAAATCTAAATCATATTCATAGGAAAATAGAAGCCTGACCCCTCCCTTGGGTCTACCCTGATTTATCAAAACCAAATGATTTATCATGTGAGACATGTAAGCGACTATATCGGTAACATTTAAGACTATGGCAATAACCTCATGATCCTTGGCACACGGATCCTAGTGTGCGGGGTATCACACCTGAAACGGGAGGTGGGTCGATCCTACCGCCAGAACAACATAATATCAAGATTGCGAGGGCAAGACTTGCTGCCTTGTGGCTAATGCCACTCCACTCCAACAATCCCCACGGTACAGCTACTCCATGTGATATACATGGTACAACGTACTCCATGAACCCAAGCTCAATCAGGGGTACTTGTAATAGGTCTTATCCACCCATGTCAAGTATGTCTCAGTATGCACGTGTGAGCATATCATCTCACTATGACACACAGTCTACAGGAGAAACTCCAAGACGGCTCCATACATATACATGATATCTAAAAACCTCGTGCGAGCGACACTCCTGCACGTTTTCATAGAAATCAATGAAATCTACGTACGTGCAGCACTCCAGTACAATTTAAACTGATTATAAATTCAATTCAAATCCACGTACGAGCATTGCTCCAGTACGGATAGGTATTAAAACTCAGTGAAAACCTCGTACGAGAAAAACTCCAGTACAGTAGTCATGTGAAATAAATCTGTAAAATAGTGCGAGCAAGGCTTCAGCACTCTGTGTATGAGTTAAAATATAAAATCCAGTGCGAGCAGTGCTCAAGCATTATTTCAACTCATATAACACTGATAGGTGGCTCAATTTTATCAAAACATGTTAAATAAATATCAATTGGCACCTAACATGTGCCTTTTCACTTAAAACATGAAAATAATAGCCAACCTATCCATAAATTGCTTGAATTAAAGCAATATCATCATGAAAACATTAAAATCATGAATTTCATGCAATTTCATAGCCTTACTACCCTTTTGAAAATTTTCTAACTAGGGCAAAATAGTCATTTGTCACTATTTCCATATTTTTCCGTAAAAATTATTATTCTATTTTCGGGTAGCCTAATGAATTTAACGTAATGTAAATCCCCTCGAAACTACGTACAGCTACCTCTAAGTGCTCATAAAATTCCCTTACCTGAAATCATGCGTGAGCTTATACCGACTTGATTTTACCAGTCTCTCAGTCCAATTCGCTCGTCTACGGAGCTACATATAATCACATATGGGTTCAGTTCAAATATACTGATCAGTATTTCACACTTACTGATCAAAAATCTTAAGCTCTGGGCCTGTTTTACTCTATTGAGCCCGATTGCACTTTAATGAGCCTCGCCATCTTTTTCAGCATGTTTCTACTTTTTAAATCCATTCTTCGGGTTTACTGGGCTCATTTGGCTTATCAATAATCATCGAGCTTCGTTCCTAACTCATTGGATAGCCCGGATACTGTTTACAATAATTACTTTGAAATTTCGAATAAAATTCCTTTTATGAAGAATTAATCCGTAAATTCCGTAAAATAATCTGAACTCTGCATTAAAGGACTCATATTATCATAATTAAAATGTACTTACCCAATATGATGCGGGGTACAAAAATCGGAGCTAAATCGGCTCTCGTTCGGGCTCTGTCGTAACACTGCACAATTATGCAAATCCAAGTCATTTTTCATCAATAAAATATTAAATTGAATTCCCGAGATTTATCCGCAGGTCAATCCCGACCCACGGTCACTTACTCGAATTTCGATTCGTCTCCAAGTACACTTTCTTCCTTTTTCTTTCCTTTCTCTCTCTTTTTTTTCTTTTCTGTTTCTTTTTTTTTTATTTTTTTTCTTTTTCTTTTTCTTCCTTCTCGGCTACGGTGCCGTTTTGGGCTATTCACCGTCGCCAGCGTTCCCGACCATCTCGTCGACCGCCACTAGGCTCAAAAGGACCGCCTCGACCAAGGGAGTGCTCGGCTGGGTCAAATCGGCACTGGGGCATCGCCGTTCGTCGGAACCGACGCATTTTCTCCCACGATTTTTCGTCTGTCGTTTCGCCAGAAATAGGGGCCATCGACGCTCGTTACTGGTACCATTAGGTTCGTCGGGCTTCGCTCTATCTTCTCCGACCGTCAACTGGGCTCGTCGGTCACCGGTGACTCGTCGGGGGGTATCGGGTTCTATCGGGTTCGGTGGGTTCAATTTTTGGGTTTTCACTTTCTCTCTCCCTAAAAATTTTTAGATTTTTGATTTCTTTTATTATTAATTTATTTATTATTACTTTAATCAATTAAATATATTAAAAATACCCAAATATCTCTAAAAATATCTTTAAAATTATTATTTTATCCATTTAATCAATAAATGAATTTATCGATCTATTTTCGTCTTTTTTGGTATATTTTTTGATTATTTTCGAGATAATTTTTCGAATTAAAAATCTCAATTAATTCTGAATTAATTATGATTAATTCCCATAAATTAATATCTAGATCAATCAGACTCGAATTTAACTATTTTCCTCGGCATTGATCCAGATTTCGTAAATTCCAGATTTTAATGAAAATCACTTATCGAATTTATACCGAATTTTGGTCTTTTGACCATTTTACTCTTGCACGTGTTTGGGACTAAATTAAATCGACTTTCTTTCATAAATCCACAATCTTTTCTTGATTTTCAATTCTTTATTTTCAGTCAACTCAATTAAATTCCTTATTCGATTTTACGTACGTTATTTCATTTCATCCACATTTATCAAATCCGAATCAACCATCTTATGAATCCATTAACATATAATAATGTCGTACAATATGGAAATCATAAGGAATATCATACAAAGATGCGGATCTCACACTTTGAGGCGACTGAGTACTGCATTCCTGATATCCGCTGCTGCCCATCATTTCGAGGTATATACACTTGTACATATTGTATCTAAATAAGAATAACACAGTAACATGTTTGTAAGTATCTTTCGGGGATGTATAGATAATTTAAACACTTGTAAATGAATGAAAAAGAATAAATGAAAAACTCATGTGTTTACCTTTTTCTGTAATAAGGAATTAAGTTATATGGTGGATAAATGGTGGGACTGGTATTGACGCATAGCCTAATTATTAGTGGAGTGTGGTCACGATCAGAGGACAGGTAAGTATGAAAGAAAAATGAAAAATTTACTCTGATTTTTTTGTAGTTTTGGGTCATGACAAATGGTGGTATCAGAGCGAAATTGGTCTGATGTGTATCAGTGTCAGTAATTAGGAACTTACATCCCCATGTTACTGTGCTTGGTTAGATACAATAGTGTATATCGAGATAAGTTTTAACTAAGAGATGATTGAGAATGCAGGAATATAGGCATTATGCCTAATATTAGTCACGGTAGAGGAGGTAGAGCACGAGGCAGAGGTCGTGGAGGTAGGCCTGAGCCTGCTAGTCGTTTTGAGTTGACCTATGAGAACGAGGATGAGATTGAAATGGAGGCTAATGTTGAGCATGCCCCATAGAGTCCGACAGAGAAATCAGACAGTATTAAGACACGCTTCGCGAGGTTAGAACGGAGTGTGGAGAATATTTTGGGAGCTAATTGGTCAGAGTATGCATGGGATTTGAGGGCGAGTCGGAGCATTGGTGGAAGTCTGCTCGACCCATCTGAAGAGTTAGACATCTAAAGCTGACATGAGAAATATTTCTGGATGCATTCCGGTGACAGAATATCCCGGACACTGCTTAAGGAAAATTACAAATAAAATTCTTTACTCTGACCCAGAGGAATTGGTTGATTGATGAGTATGAAACTCAGTTTATATCCCTGGGTAGGTATAACCCCGACACTATGGGAAGTGAGAGTCAGAAAGCCTAAAAGTTCATGGAAGGGCTTAAATTGTCGATTAGAATCCTATTGGCCCCGTTAGATATCACTACCTATGCCGAGGTAGTGCGCAGACCACAGTTGTATGAATAAGATCATGTGTTGCAGGCCTCTGAGCTTGGAAAAGGTAGTAAGGGCTGAAATAGAGATAAAGAGAATCGAGAATGACAGAGATGTCAGAGCGAGAAAGAGACCAGTTGGTAAGAGATTAGAGTTGTTGAGTCACGGGGTAAGATGATTGGTAAGGCCTCAATATATCCAATTTCAGCACTTTTGAGGGGTATTGTGATTGGAGGACCTCGACTTGCTCCGTAGCAATGTAAGCAGCGTAGGATGTGTGGTAGATACCACGGAAGTAGGGCATACACCTACACTTTATTGACTAAAATAGGCGTTAAATGTAGTAAGACGGGTCATTTATTTAATGATTGCTCAAAGTTGGGTGAGACTGCCCCACAGAAGGGTAAAGAGACAGAGAAAACCCTGTTGATATCTTTGCACCGAAAAAGGGAGGCCACAGCCGAAGAGAAAGGGGAAGGTAGGCTATTAGACGAGGGCGAGTGTATGCCTTGGACCAAGACACTACTGATATTTCATATGATGTGGTGAAAGATACCACACTGGTTATGAATAATGAAGTAATTATTTTAATTGATCCCGATGCCACGCATTTATTCATACCGCCTTCATTTGAAGATAAGTTAGTGAAAGACATGAATGCCTACACCCTTGGGCACAATGCTGATAGTTAGCATCCCAATGAAGGGGGGTTAAGTGACGGAATAATTATGAAGAGATTATAAGTCGAAAACGGGAGAAGAAATATAAGTCAGCTGATTTTATTCAATGGACTATGAATAATTTGAAGTAATATTTGAAAATAAATTGGTCGGCTGTAAATTATGCTATTTAGAGTTCTTTCCTAAGATAGTGATATGGTTACCCCTAAAAAGTATACTGTAAGTTTTGACAAGTAATAAAAGGGGTGTAGCAATTGAAATGAAAGGAGTAAATGATTGTACTCACGGAATGAGTAATGATAGAGTTTGTTATAAGTGATATACAAAAGGAGATAAGCTTTGAGATGTGATAGATCATGAATACAATATATATTGGAATAAGAGGCGTATGCAAGGTAAGTAATTTGGATTAAGCGATATGTAGTGAATATAAATTGTGACCAAGGATAAGGGGTGGATATATCCATAACCAGTCTATGTGGTCAAGTCTGAGAGTTAATAAATGTATTTCAGAATACCTCCTCGCCTGAAGACTTGACAGCGTCTAGAAGTACACATCACCTATAAATTGAAATCGACAGTCGTAATATATATATTTAAAATTAGGGTACCTTTACTGGTATGATAAAGAAATATAGAATTCGATTAATCATGAAGGTTTAAAAAATTAAAATTTTATAAAAGCCGTTAATATAAGAAAAAGGAAATGACGTAGGTTAGTATCATGAACGGAAGCGATTTCGAAATGACATTATACGTTGTTGCGTACATAGGTCAAGGATATAGGTGATTGAAATATTTAGTGGAACTTAACTACGATGAGGTATTTAAACTCTACCTGGACCGATTTGTTATCATCCTTATTGATGATATTTTGGGTGTATTTAAAGTCTAGGAAAGAGCACGAGCAGTAACTGAAAACTATTTTACAAATGAATTGTTGAGAGTTTCTCGAAATGGGCTGCTCAGTTGACACATCTCATTTGAAAAAAGATTGCATATGAGTGGGATGATGATAAGTATGAAAGTGAGTTTTGGTGTATTGAAGTATGAATTGACCACCGCATTTATTTTCACCATACCCAACAGCTCAAGAGGTTTCAGTGTATATGGATACCCCAAAATAATGAATGGGTTGTGTATTGATGCAAAATGGGAAGATAGTCGATTATGGATCCAGACAACTCAAGGATCATGAAAGAAACTATCTGACCCATGATTTAATGTTGGCAGCGATAGTGATTGTACTGAGTATGTGGCACTACTATGTACACGATGAGAAATTTTGGGTATGCACTGATCATAAAAAGCCCCGAGTACCTGTTTTCACAGAAAGAGTCGGATATGAGAATAAAGAGGGTTAGAGCTTTTATGGGATTATGATCGTGAAAATTGTACCACCCAGGAAAGGCTAATGAAATGGTTGATGCCCTGAGCAGAAAGAGCCTCGGGATGGTATTACATATAATGGTCAGGGAGCGTGAGCTGCTAAAGCAGTTGTAAGCCTTAGTAGTGATGTAATCCCCTCTGATGATGACAGTGATTGTGTGATAGCTAGCCTTAGATTAGAACCAGATTTGAGTGATCGAATTTGATAGGCTTAGCGTGATGATCGACATTGTGTCGATAGTGTGGGTCAGATTCAGAAGGGTACAGTGACAGAGTTCACAGAGAGTGATGATGGCTTATTGAGGTTCAAAGATAGTATAAGTGCTCCCCAGGACCATAGTTGATGAGATAATATTATTGTCAGAAGCTCACTCTTCGTGATATACAGTGCATCCGAGAAGTAATAAATATATCAAAATCTCAAAAAAGGGTATTGGTGGTCAAATATGAAAAGAGACATTGTGTAGATTGTGGAGAAGTGTCTCGTATGTCAGCAGAGTAAGGTAGAGCAATAGAAGTTTGCAAGGTTATTGCAACCTCTACCTATATCGACACGAAAATTGGAGCAAGTTACCATGGATATTGTGATGGGTTATAGAGGACTCGGATGAATCACGAGGCTATCTAGGTGATAGTCTACCCACCTTCTGGTTATGAAATCCTTAGATACTCTAAGTGTGTAGGCGGATTTATGTGTAAGAAAGATTGTGGAACATTATGTAGTGTTCCAATGAGCATGTTATCAGATAGGGATTCCTGCTTCACTTCCCACTTCTGGGAATATTTTTCAGGAAGCTATGGGAACCCGACTGAGTGTTAGCACAGCTTTTCGTCCTCAGACAGATGGTCAGTCAAAGGGGACTGTACAAGTTCTTAAGGATATGATGAGAGTGTGTGCCATTGATTTTAAAAGCTCTTGGGATGATCAATTATTACTAATCGAATTCGTTAATAATGATAGTTATCACTCGAGTATCGGGATGATTTTATATGAGGCATTGTATGGCCGTAGGGGTTGTTCCCTGACTTGGATAAGAAGAAGTGGATGACAGATAGAGAATTTCTCTCGAATTGGTAAGACAGGCCTCTGAGGATGTTCAATTAAATTGTGAGAGATTAAGAACACCTTAGAGTAGACAGAAAAGCTATTTTAACAAGAGACAAAAACCAGTGGAATTCACCGAGGGTGAATCAGTGTTGTTAGAAGTTACAGGCCCTTAGGACATAACGAGATTCGGAATGAAGGCAAATTGAGTTTCGTTAGATTGAATCCTTTGAGAGATTAGACAAAGTGAGAGATAAGGCCTGTAGGTTGGCGTTACAACATGAATTAGCAAGTATCCACGATGTGTCCCATCTTTTAATGCTTCAGAAATACTATCCAGACCCATCATCTGTGATCAGATATGAGCTGTTGGAGCTCAATGAAAATATAACGTATATTGAAAAAATCGATTCGGCATTAAACAGAAGGAGAAAGTGTTAAGGTTTAAGACGATCTCCCTAGTCAAAGTCCTTTGGTAATATTACACTCCGAAAAAAGTTACATGATAATTAAAAAGTATGATGCGATAGACATACCCGGAGTTGTTTATGGACCCATTTGACTTGGTTCTAATTTGGAGGACTAAATTTCTTAAGTGGGGGAGATGATGTAAGACCAAAAATTATATCGTAATTTCTTATAAAGGATTGAAAATGGTCACAAATTAAACCAATGGGATTCAGACTGGAGATAAGGATTTAAAACATGAAATGAGTGAGTGTTCAAGAAGGAAAAGTCGGGTTAAATTGTTCCGAACGTGTAGAAGGGTAAAACGATTAAAAGACTGAAATCCGATATAAATTTCATAAGAAAATTTCATTAAAAATATGGATTTGAGAAATCTTGATCAATAACGATGAAATAATTAAATTTTGAGTCCGATTGATCAAGATATGAATTTATTGAAATTAATCAGAATTTTCACATCGAAAAATATCCCGAAAATATAGAGAAAATATATCGAAAAAAAGGGTTAAAATACAATAAATTAATTAAATAAATTAATTTAAATAAAATATAATTTTTTGGTGGATATTTTGTAATTTTATATAATTTTAAGGAATATAATAATAATAATAAAATAAATAATAATAATAATAATAATAATAATAATAATAATAATAATAATAAAAGAGCGAAAATCGGGAAAAACCCGAAACTGAAAATTAATGGAAACGATAGCTGAGACCGAGACCCACCCATGGCCACCGACGATCGACGGACCCAAACGAAGACCGAAGGAGAATGAGGAGAGGTCGGCGAACACGTTGGCACCAGTGACGCGCGCCGACGACTGCGTCCAGCGAACGGAGGAGGAGAAAATCGCGAGGAAAACGGGTTCGATTCCAGCGATCGACGACAGCTGGGCATGAACGAAGGGCACCGACGTGATCGAGAGGAAGAGCGGATCATTTTGAGATTGGTAGTGGCCGGCGAAATGGCCAGAACCGCCGGGGACGGCAAAGACCAGAAACGGCACCGTTTGGCCAAAAGGAAAGGGGAAGGAAAAAGAGAAGGAAAGGAAAAGAAAAGAAAAGAAACAAAAGGGGAAAAAGAAAGAAAAATTATCGGGGACGACTCAAGATTCGGGTAAGTTGACCGAGGGTCGAGATTGACCTACGGGTAAATTTTGGAAATTTATTTAAGATTATATTTAATGGAAAATAACCCGGATTCACCTAATTGTGCAGTTTTACGACAGAGCCCAAACGAGAGTCGATTGAGCTCCGATTTTCGTACCCCTCATAGCCTTGGGTAAGTACATTTTACTTACAACAATTAGCGTCCTTAATGTAGAGTTAAGATTATTTTACGGGTTTTACGGATTAATTCTGCATAAAAGGAATTTTATTTGAAATTTTAAAGTAATTACCGTTAATAGTATACGGGCTATCCAATGAGTTTGGAACGAAGCCCGATGATTAGTGGTAAGCCAAATGAGCCCAGTAAATCCAAAGAATGGATTTAATAAGTAGAAATGGGCTGAAAATGGGTCGAGGCCCATTAAGGTGCAATCGGGCCCAATAAAGTAAAACGAGCCCAGTACTTTAGATTCAATCAGTAAGAGTGGAATACTGATAAATATATTAGAATTGACCCAAATATCTGGTTATATGCAGCTCCATAGACTTGGTTGGAGCGAATTTGGATTGAGAGACCTAGTATCATCGAGACGGGATAAACTTGCGCATGATTCCAGGTAAGGGAATTTTGAAGACTGCTATAGGTAGCTTTATGCAATTTCGACTTCATTTACAGTCTCTTAAATTATCTGAAGGGTCTAGATTTCATATAAAAATATTTAGTGCTCGGATGGGCAAAAGACCAAAATACCCCTGTGAAGGGTAAAATTTCCAAAATTAGGAAAAGTTACGAGAAGCAAAAACAAAGGTTTCTTGCTTGTTTTTGAGATGGTTTGACACATGCATGGGTAGGCTGGCTAACTTTTAAATAAAATGCATAGCATTGCATAACTTTAATCAATGTTGATTTTCTCTAAAATTGATTTGAGAAATGTAGCCGCCTACGTGATTTTCTAGAAATGTGACGTGCTAGAGCTCAGCTCGCACGAGTTTTGATTTGTGTGAAGCATGCATTAGTGCTGGAGCAAGAGCTCGCACTAGAGTTTTACATGCATTGGTGCTGGAGTCTAACTCGCACCAGATTTTCACTTGATTTTTATAACAGAGTGCTGGAGCCTAGCTCGCACTAGTTTTACATGATTTTGACAGAGTGCTGGAGCTTAGCTCGCACTAGATTTTTGAGATTTTATGATACGCGTGCTGGAGCATCGCTCGCACTAATTTTATGAGAACATGCGATGAGCCGTGCTTGGAGCGTTGGGTAGACTGTGTGTCACGTCGATTAAATAGGCTCTCACGTGCGTTTTGAGATAGGGCATGAGTATGGATATGAGATATGGGTCCACAGAGTACGTTGTACCATGCAAGTAGCATGGAGTACGTTGTACCGTGTTCGGATTGATTATGTGGCATCTTCGGATGCGAGTGGCATCTTCGGATACGAGTGATCGGGCAGGATCGACGGGATGGACTGACCCACCTCCCGGGATAGTTCTTGATAGTGGTGAGACCCCGCAAACTAGGATCCATGTAGCAGTGGGATCACAAGGACATATGGCCATTGTCCTAGTTATTTGCCCAAGATATATACATATATTGCCTAGTCTCGCATGTTGATGTTTTGAGAAACTCATTTTGTGGATTTTTGTGTGAGTCTGATAACCGGAGGGAGGGGTTAGATCCTGACTGAGATAAGATTTTGATGAGAATGAAACTGGGTTTTAAACTGAATTTGCATGATGTTATTTCCATGCTATTTAAACTCATGAATGATGTAAACTGGTTTTACATGACATTCATTGTATCGCATGTCACTATTGCTTTGGAAAGCATTTGATTTCATGGTTTTGTGTGAGTTAGGAACACCCGAGGGATGGGTTGAGTCCTGGCTTTATTGTGAAATTTTAATGAGAAATGATTTAAAAGAGTTGCATGTTGAATTTTCCATGCTCTTTGAAATCCATATGTGAATTTGTTTTACATGACATCATGACATCACAAATTGTAGTATCTATTCTGAAATGTGTGGAGAAAGGGTGGTTTATGCATGGCACCACGTTCATGTAGGTAGTATGGTTACCTACTTATTTGCAGGATTGCCTTACTGTGCTTGATGTGCTCACCCCTTTCATTTTCTCACACAGATCATCTTCAGTAGACTTTAAGGCGACTGAGTACTGCATTCCTGATATCCGCTGCTGCCCATCATTTTGAGGTATATACACTTGTACATATTGTATCTAAATAAGAATAGCACAGTAACATGTTTGTAAGTAACTTTCGAGGATGTATAGATAATTTAAACACTTGTAAATGAATGGAAAAGAATAAATGAAAAACTCATGTGTTTACCTTTTTCTGTAATAAGGAATTAAGTTATATGGTGGATGAATGATGGGACTGGCATTGACGCACAGCCCAATTGTTAGTGGAGTGTGGTCACAATCAGAAGACAGGTAAGTATGAAAGAACAATGAAAAATTTACTCTAATTTTTTTGTAGTTTTGGGTCGTGACATATTCACCCACAAAATACGAGGAACTATCTCTATATACTCACAAAATTCCCTTACCTGGAATCGCGTCGAGTGATTCCAATTCCTTAGAGCTGCTCGATTGCGCAGTTTGATTCGCCTCATACGAACTCTCTGGGACTGCATGAGATTACGTTTCATATCAATTTTAAATCCATGAGGTAAAGCTCTTGCATTTACTATAGTCGACTCGACTTATAGTTTTCATCAACATTTGTAAAGCCCCATTTTGATTGTTCTTCTTATCTCTCGAGAGTCTACTGATTCATACTAAATCGAAATTTAAGCTCATATGTCTCTAGTTCATCATTTACCTCACCATGGCATTTTCTCAAACACCTCATATACTTATTCATTTAACTTGGCCAATCTAACAGTGTAGCTTCATTCTATCAACTCAAAGTCATACACATCATCTTACTAACAGTTTAATTCAACCATTCATCATCAACTCAACCATATCACACTTTCTCACACTAGACTCATTCTAGGTCATACTTGTTTCATTAAATTCTAGGTCATACTTGATCCATTACATTCTAGGTCATACTTATTTCATTACATTCTAGGTCATACTTGTTCCATTACATTCTAGGTAGTTTTCGTCATTAATATACATACCAATCCACTCGAAATTAATAACTAACTAAATGTACTTTGGGTTGGTGTATTAGAAACTCACCTAACTTGATTTTCCTCTTGCCCCAATAAGAACACTCTTTTGCTTCTTCAATCCAACCATATGAAGTATTGATTCCAAGCTATGTTGTTATTCTCTTTATAGTGAACAACTTTACTCTAATAGCTTTTTCTCAAATCTTTGTGGAAATGGGATAGTTTTAGAGAGTGAAAGCTAGGTTTAAGGTTGAAAATGGAATAATGAACTTGTCTCCCATGAAAATGCAGATCCAACTGCTCCACTTTTATAGAAATGACACTAGGAGATTGATCTGCATATGGTGGAGATCGATCTGGCCTTACTTGAATCCTCAAAATTTCGTCCATTTTGTAGGTAGGAGATCGATCTATTGGATGTATGAGATCGATCTGCCTTGTTGTATGAGATCAATCTGTTCAATGGTATCGGATCGATTTCTTTCAGGTAGAGAGCTTAGGAGATCGATATGGCTTTAAGAGGAGATCAATATACTCTAACCTGAGACTAATGGAGATCGATATACTTGAGTGAGGGATTGATCTCCCTCTTGCAGAATGCTTATCATTATGTTTTCCAGGCCATGAGATCGATCTTTTCTTGCATGGGATTGATCTGGCCTTCATCCTGCACCCTTTTGCTGCAAATTTTCCCATTTAAACTCCTACTCAATCACTTCAACACTCATTTATCCATCCATTCACACTTAAAACTTAAAAACATTTATTTCTTGTATTTCGTATGAAATGTAACTTGTCTGTACATCAATTAATCATATACATTACATAGAAATTTACAGGTCTTACATTCCTCCCCTCCTTCAAGAAATTTGGTCCTCCAAATTAGAACCAAGCTATCCTGAGAACAACTCTGGGTACTTCTCTTATATCACGCTCTCCAACTCCCATGTAACTTCCTCTGGAGTGTGATATTACCAAAGAACTTTCACTAAGGGTATAGTCTTCGACCTCAGCACCTTCACCTTCCTATCCAAAATCCGAATCAGCTTCTCAACATACATCATACTCGCATTGAGCTCCAATGGCTCATATCTTATCACATGTGTCGGGTCCAGGTGATCTTCCGAAGCATAGAGACGTGGAAGACGTTATGAACACTTGCTAAGTCTGGTGGCAACGCCAACCTATAAGCCTTATCTCCCACTCTCTCCAAAATCTCGAAGGGTCCAATGTACCGAGGGCTCAACTTTCCCTTCTTACCAAATTTCATAATCCATTTCGAGGGAGAAACTCTAAAAAATATTGACTCACCCACAGCAAACTCCAGTGGTCTTCGTCTCCTATCAGCATAACTCTTTTATCGGCTCTGAGCTGTCCGTTATCTCTCACATATCAACTGGACATCCTCAGAGGCCTGCTGCACTAAATTGGGAGCAAAACTAAGTCTATCACCAACCTCTTCCCATCCAATAGGGGATCGACATCTGCGTCCATACAGTGCCTCATATGGTGCCATCCTGATACTCACATGATAGCTTTATTATAGGTGAACTCGGCTAACAGTAGGTGATCATCCCAGGAGCCTCTAAAATCTAGCACACACACTCTCAACATATCCTCTAAGGTCTGTATAGTCCTCTCTGACTGACAATCTGTCTGAGGATGAAAAACGGTGCTAAAACTTGTTGGGTCCCCATCGCTTCTTGGAAATGTTCCCAGAAATGGGAAGTGAAGCGAGCATCCTGATAAGAAACAATGCTCACTGGTACACCATGTAACCGAACTATCTCTCGAACATACAAGTTCGCCAACTGACTCAGAGTATCGGTAGATCTCATAGCTAAGAAATGGGCTGACTTCATCAACCGATCCATAATAACCCAAATGGCATCATGACCTCTACGGGTCCTAGGTAAACCCATCACAAAATCCATGGTGATGTGCTCCCACTTCCATGTTGGTATCTGTAGATGCTGTAATCACCCTACAGGCTTTTGATGCTCTACCTTCACTTGCTGACATACAAGACATCTAGTGACATATTCAGCAATGTCTCTTTTCATTCCAGACCACCAATAAACTTTTCAAAGATTTTGATACATCTTAGTACTTCTCGGATGTATCCTGTACTTCAATGAGTGAGCCTTTGATAAAATCAACCTCTTGATCCCTTAATCCTCGAGGAGACACACTTTGCCCCTGAACCTCAATAATCCATCAGTACTCAATTCAAAATCCATACCCACACCTATCTGTGCCTGACTGAACCAATCGATACACTGTTGATCACTCTGTTGAGCCTGTCGAATGCGACCAATCAACTCTGGCTCTAATCTCAAACTAGCCATAACATCAAATCTCTCTGAACTAGGTGGAGTTACATCCAAACTTAGGTTCGCAAATTCATCCAACAACTCGTGTTCTCGAACCATCCTATAAGACACTAACCCGAGGTTCTTCCTACTCAAGGCATCGGCAGCTACATTCGGCTTACCCGGGTGGTACATGATCTCACAATCATAATCTTTCAGGAGTTTGAGCCATCTTATCTGTCTCATATTCAACTCTTTCTGTGAGAATAGATACTTAAGGCTCTTATGATCCGTATATACTTGAAATTTCTCACCATAGAGATAGTGGTGCCATTGTGCCATATCTTCAATGCAAACACTACGGTCGCCAACTCTAAATCATGAGTCGGATAGTTCCTCTCGTGATCCTTTAACTGTCTGGACCCATAGGCAACTACCTTCCTATCCTGCATAAGTGCACTGCCCAGTCCCTGGTTTGATGCATCCATATACACAAAGAAACCTCTTGAGCTGGTAGGAATGGTGAGAATCAGAGCAGTGCTTAACCAACGCTTAAGCTCCTGTAAACTCCTCTCACATGCCTCATCCTACACAAACTTAACATCTTTCCGCGTGAGGCGTGTCAACAGAGCAGCTAGTCTGGAGAAACCCTCAACAAATCTCTGATAATAACCTACCAATCCCAGAAAACTTCTGATCTCAGTGACTGTCTTGGGCTGTTCCCACTGTACAACTGCCTCAATCTTGGATGGATCTACTAATACCCTATCCTTCGACACAATATAACCCAGAAATGAGATCTGTTCTAACCAAAAGTTACACTTATTGAGTTTGGCATATAATTCCTTCTCTCCGAGGGTCTGCAGAACTATCCTTAGGTGCTCCTCATGTTCTTCCCTGGACTTGGAATAAACCAAAATATCATCAATAAACACAATCACAAATCGGTCCAAGTATGGCTTAAATACATCATTCATCAATGCCATAAATGCTACGAGGGCATTCGTTAGTTTAAATGACATAACCAAAAACTCGTAGTGGCCATAACGGGTATGAAATGCTATCTTGGGAATATCTCCACTCTGTATCCTCAACTGATGGTACCCAGATTGAAGATCTATCTTAGAAAAGACTTGTGCTCCCCGAAGCTGATCTAATAAATCATCTATACGTTGAAGGGGGTACTTGTTCTTAATGGTGGCCTTATTTAACAACCAATAATCTATTCACAGTCAGAGGCTTCCATCCTTCTTCCTTATAAATAGAAACGGAGCTCGCCAAGGTGAGACGCTCGATCTAATAAACCTCTTCTCTAGCAACTCTTGCAATTGCTTCTTTAGCTCTTCTAACTCTATTAGAGCCATTCTATCTGGTGGCTTAGATATTGACTCTGTACCAGGTACTAACTCTATACAAAATTCCATTTCCCTATCACGTGGTAGCCCTGGTAAATCGTCCGAAAAGACATCAGGAAATTCTGTAACTACTGGAATGTCTCTCAATTTCGGGTGTGCCTTATCTATGTCAACCATGTGGGCAATGAACCCTTCACATTATCCTTTCCACCGTTAGCAACATAGGTCATCACTTTAACATTCATAAATAATAAATAAATTCATCTCTCAAATATGATGGATTAAAATTATACTCTTTTCATTTACCATAATTAAGTTCTTCATTTCTTTTCAACAAAGCTTACAACAAGATTATCTATCTCTGGAAACATCAATGTCTTAGCATGACAATCCATAACAACATGATTTGCAACCAGCCAGTCCCTTCCTAAGATTACATCAAAATCACTCATGCACAGTAAAAGTAAATCGGCTGCCATTTTCTTTCCCCTTATCTTTAACTTACAATTATTATACACATACTCAGTCAATTGACTATCATTCATAGGAGTAGAAATCATCAACATCCTATCTAGCAATGTGGGTCTTACATGCTTCAACAATTTATGTGCAAAGGAAGGCGATATGAAGGAATGTGTGGCACCAGGATCAAACAATACAAATGCTTCTAAATAAAAAATTAGGATGGTACCTTTAATCACATCCGTCGAAGTGTCTGCGGTGTCCTGGTCCAGTGCATGCACTCGCCCTCTGCCAACGCCAACCGCCTGTTTCCATTTTTCCTCAGCTGGATACATAGGAGGCTTAGCAGCTCTCTCCTGCACCTCCTCAATCTTGGGCCACTTCTCAAATAATCTTTGGCCCCCTCTTCTGATCACTTTATCAATTCTGGATCTCTTTCGGTCTCTGCCTCTCCTGACACTAACCTTTCCAAGTTCAGAGCCATTCCGCTTAAAGTCCTACTTGCATAACTGTGCCCTGTGCACTGCCTACTCGTAAGTATGAAGGTCAAATGGAGCTAATTTAGTCCGGATGGCTAATCTCAATCCATCCACGAACTTTTGGACCTTCTAAGTCTCACTGCTCATTATATTTGGGTCGTATCTTTCTAAAGACATGAACCTCGACTCATATTCATCTACAGAACGGTTCCCCTAAACCAAGTTCATGAACTCCATCTACAATTTCCTCTGTGCAGTGGCTGGAATGTATTGCCTCCTGAAGGCCTCCAAGAATATCTCACATGTGATCTCGGAGTGTCGGGCCCTTAAAATGGATTCGGTGGATCTCCACTAGTACTCTGCCTCACCTTTCAGCAAAACACTTCAAAGGCCACTTTCTCGGTCGACGTACATCTGAAGAAGCTATACAGTTTCTCCATCTCATAAACCCAATCTTTAGTGATAATCGAGTCCTTCACCCCTCTGAATATCAGAGGTTTCAACTCCTGGAATTGCCTTAACCTACTCAGCTCGCAGTCACAATCCAGGTCACTCTCATTCGGCTGTGGAGCGATAAAAGAAGCAGTATCCTGAACTGGGGGCATAACAGTCTTTACAGTCTGAGGTCTTTTCTCCTCTGCAGCTACCTGTCCAGTAGTAATAGGTTGTGCTGCGAGACCTCGTCTATCACCGGCACCCAATGCCTGTATGACTATCTCAATAAGGCTCTCGATACTCTGCTCTATCCTAGCGAAGCGTGCCTTTGTATCCTCTGATCTCTTAGCAGGGTCCTGTGGAGCCTGGTCAGTCTGTGGCTCTGCACGGCCTTCGGGTCTACCCTTACGACCTCTAGCGCGTGCACCCGCCCCTCTACCTCGACGTGTAACAAGCATAATGCCTAACTTCCTGTATTCATAGCCATTTATTAGTCTCATTCCATCTCGGTACACGCAAGTATATCTAAACAAAAGCATAGCAATATGAGGATGTAATTTTCCTACTTATTAGTACTGACTCACATCAGGCCAACTTAGCTCTTATACCAATCTCTGTCACGACCCCTTTTGATCTATTTCGTCTAAAAATCACTGTAATTTTTTTTTGCTTTAACCGTTATCTTGCCCAGTCGTGAACAACCCTCACAAATACAGTTGGGTTGTGAGTCAGTAATAATTACCATTTCCATACATTTCTCAATAATTCAAAAGCATACATTTGATAAATTAAATCGTATACTTATGCTTGACTTGTTTACTAACATTTACATTCCCCATATTACATTTCAAAATGATTACTGTGATGTTACATGTTTAGATACAAAAAGAATCCCTGTGTGTATATCTCTTGGAGATGGAGAGCAGCGGATATCCAAAATATAACGCCTTAGTCCTTCACTAGGCTACTGTGCGTGCTCTGTAGAGTGGGAAAATGAATAGGATGAGCAACCACACGCTTAGTAAGGCAATAATGCAAGGATGGTAGATAACTAAACTATTTACATGCTTAAAATGTCATGGCATAAATCGTTTATATGCAGAGCATAAGGAAATAATGAAACTATGCCACATGTATATACATATATTATGTACTGAAAACATGTAAATAGGCACATAAAACATGAAAAATCACCATGTGAAAACCTCTCATGCTCATTATAGTAAACACTTAACGATTCCATCACAAATCATAAATCATTCCATAAAAGTGTAACACATTGTCAAAACATTATCAAAACTCATCATCATCATACATCATTTCTTTAAGCCATACCACAAGGATCGACCCCTCCCTCGGGTCTACCTTGGATAACATAAATTATACTCAGCATAGAAAACCATGTGATATCATGTGAGACAGGCGGTTACTACAAATCAAAGACTTTGTTGGCTAACTATGTCATAAATCATCCCAGACCACACGGATCCCCATGTGCAGGGCATCATGCTGGAACGAATGTGGGTTAGTCCTACGCCAGACTTTTAAATCAATGTCACAACCACGCGGTACATCGTACTTCTTGTGATCTACACGGTACAACGTACTCCGCGAACCCATATCATGGTTGGGGATGCCTTCCATAGGACTTATCTACCTCATACCATGTGTAACCTCCACAATCTCAAACACACGTGGGAGCATTTCGTTTTAATGTAAGAGAGCCTCCCCACCGAACAATGACTCCCCGCCTCAATAGGCTTAAGGATCTTACCAATATAAGAGAGCCTCCCCACCGAATAGAGCTTCCCCACCTCAATGGGCTTAAGGATGTTGGGCTTAAGGATCTTACCATCTCCATGGCTCGTACATACCACAGTGTGAGAATTCAGTGCGAGCGAAGCTCTAGCACGATTTCATGCATCATTAGCAAATATCCTCATATGAGCAACGCTCCAGTATGGTTTTATGCATGACAAATAATGAAGAAATCACGTACGAGCATAGCTCTAGTAAAGTTATATGCATAAGTCAAGGAAAACCCACATACGAGCTAGCAGCTTCAATACAGCTTATAAAACATCATTGATTCAACATATGGTGTAAGCTAGGCTCCATCACATTTTATACATATTGAAAACATCAAAATCCTGTGCGAGCAAGGCTCTAGCACGATTTAACTCATATAAGTACGACAGGCGGCTCTATTTCGACAAAACACTCTCGAAGCTAAAGTTGGCACCTCACTTATTCTATTTCATAAATCATGATTTCACTAGCTAGCCTATCCATCAATTTTAATTTGAACAAAGTGATATGCTTCGTAAAAACGTTAAGACGTGCGATTTATACAATTATTAGCCTTACTATCCCCTTTGTAAGAATTACTTCAGAAACCAAATCATATACATATATACTTGTAGTCATTCACATCTATCATCATTCACTTTCCTAAATAAACGTGCATTTACAAAGCCCTATATTCACCCATAAAATACGAGCAGCTATCTCTATAAACTCAAAAAATTACCTTACCTGGAATTACGTCGAGTGATTCCAATTCCTTAGAGCTGCTCGATTGCGCAGTTTGATTCGCCTCCAACAAACTCTTCGGGATTGCAACAGTTTACGTTTCATATCAATTTTAAATACAATGAAGTAAAGCTCTTGCATTTACTATAGTCAACTCGACTCATAAGTTTCATCAACACTTGTAAAGCCCCATTTTGATTGTTCTTCTTATCTCTCGATAGTCTATTGATTCATACTAAATCGATATTTAAGCTCACAAAGTCTCTAGTTCATCATTTACCTCACTATGGTATTTTGTCAAACACCTCATATACTTATTCATTTAACTTGGTCAATCTAACAATGTAGCTTCATTCTATCAACTCAAAGTCATACACATCATCTTACTAACACTTTAATTCAACCATTCATCATCAACTTAACCATATCACACTTTCTCACACTAGACTCATTCTAGGTCATACTTGTTCCATTACATTCTAGGTAGTTTCCGTCATTAATATGCACACCAATCAACTCAAAATCAATAACTAAATAAATGTACTTTGGGTTGGTGTATTAGAAACTCACCTAGCTTGATTTTCTTCTTGCCCCAATAAGAACACTCATTTTCTCCTTCAATCCAACCAAATGAAGTATTGATTCCAAGTTATGTTGTTCTCCTCTTTATAGTGAATAACTTTGCTCTAAATGCTTTTTCTCAAATCTTTATGGAAATGGGATAGTTTTAGAGAGAGAAAACTAGGTTTAAGGTTAAAAATGGAAGAATAAACTTGTCTTCCGTGAAAATGCAAATCCAACTGCTCCACTTTTATAGAAATGGCACTAGGAGATCGATTTGCATATGGTGGAGATTGATCTGGCCTTACTTGAATCCACAGAATTTCATCCATTTTACAGGTAGCAGATTGATCTATTGGATGTTTAAGATTGATCTGCCTTGTTGTATGAGATCAATCTGTTCAATGGTATCAGATCGATTTCTTTCAGGCAGAGAGCTTAGGAGATCGATCTGGGCTTAAGAGGAGATCGATCTGATCCAACCCGAGAGCAATGGAGATTGATAATTCTATTTTTTATAGAATTATTTGTGCTTAAATTCTTAATTATTTATTTAATCCCCATATTATTTTATTAATAATCCCCTTTTATTTAATTAAAATTCTTTAATGTGCAGATAAATTAAATCCGGATGAAACTTAGTCGTTTCAGACGAAATTTGGCTGAAAACGAGCTAAAGGAGACTGGACCACTTCCAATTTGCAGATCGAGTCATCAGTCGTCTGGACACGTGTGATGCCAGGTGTCCGTATTTTATTTGCTCCAAAATGATAAGAAGGACACCGTGCCAACCCTCTAAAAGACACACGTTGGGCCACATCGCACAGCTAATTGGACAAAAAGACTGATGACGTGGAAATATCTACTCGGCAGCAAATCAAATGAAGACAAGTGGCCAAACAATGCCAACTCATCTAGGATGAAAATTTACCATTGTACCCATATGTTTGTGTATAAATAGAATATGATAGCAATTGAAAAATCAAGAAGTAGGGAATTAGGAAGTAGGAGTAGGGTAAAGGAATTAGGAGTAGAGGTAGCCTAGGTTAGGAGTAGTGTAGAGTAATTTAGGAGAGTTTTAATTCTAAGGTAGCTTTAGTTTTTAAGTTTTTATTTTCTAAGCATTTTCCCGTTAGCAATTTTAATTTTTTCTTGTTATTGTTCATGTAATGTCCATTTGTTTATGAAAAGTTTGCATTTTTCCTTCCTTTGTTCTCGGTTTAAATCAAGTTCTGTTCACTTCTTGTTTAATGTTAAGGGTTAATGAAAAGCAATTAATTTTCCATTATGGTTCTCGGTTGCAAAGAAAAAAAAGATTTCTTTTTTTGTTCTTTTGTTTCCTTTTCATGGATGCTGATGGTTGGACCGAAGGAAAGCATTAAGCTGGATGGTATCTAAAGCAACCATTTATTTCGGTGGAGGATAGCAGTTGATGTTTGGGACAGTAGCATCTTGTTCCTCATTTCTCATGTTATTTTAATTATCCATTATTTACTTTGTTTGCATTAGCTTAAGTTTAGATTATGTTGTTACCTAAAGAGTAGTAGTATTTCATTAAGTTGTTTAGATATCTTTGTTGCCCGATATTTGCATTATTTTTGCATTTTTACTTTGTTGATTGTCTCGGTTATAGTTAAATAGTTCATTATTGAAATATTTTCATGCAGCCTTTCTTCAATTCTCGGGTCCGCTGATTTATTTCATTGCTGCAGGAGGAGAACAGGCTTCGGTGTTAATGGTGGCTACAGCAGCAAACCGAAAGCAAGGTAGCTGCAAGAAACTTACTATGTTCTCCTCTATTTCATGAGCCTTGTACTGTTCTTGATTTTTGCATGCTCTCATTCTGCACTAACCCAGTAATCAGTAGATGTAGGTCTTCATTGATGAGTGCTGTCACCAGTACCGAGCTGCTGTGAAGAATGATGGACATAGATTGGAAGGGTTCAGAGCTGCGTGATTAAGCTCGGGTTCAACACTATTGTTGCATCCATTATTTCTGCTCTCTGCTTTATTTTCTGTTTACTCATTTACACTTTCAAGTTCAGTTTGTTGCTTCATTAGTTTTATATTTATCTTAAGTTTAGTCCTCCTAAAATCTATAGTTTCTTTTATAGGATCACTAGTTCTGCTTAGTTCTTCCATGTGTGTGTTTTTTGCATTTTGTTTATTGTTAACTGCTGATTTTTGGGTGTTCCTTTTGTGCATTCTGTCGAGTTGCTATTTCAGGAGATGGTGAGTTGTTGTTTGCTACCTGATTTGTATGGTGCACGAAATAGATGATGGCAACGCAACTGCAGATCTGTTTGACAACACAGCTGGAACGAGTTGCAGAGCAAGGATGCAGTATTCACGCTGAATTGTTTATGGCAGCACCGTATAGTGTACTGGAGCAGCAGACATGGAAAGAGGCAGAAACAAGCAGTGCGGGGAATGGGCAGCTGGAATACCTGTGCAGCACCGAGAGTGTAGGACACTTGGAGCAGAGGACAAAATCGTGCGGCTTCAGCAGCAAACAGAGAGTGCAGGACCTGCAGTAGATGGCAACCCAAGAGCAGGACAAAATCCTGCTAAAGAAGAGCATGAACAGTATACAGTACACTGTCAGGATACTAGTGGGCAGAATTTGTTAAGGCCTTGTTTGGCCATTTAATTTGTTATTTCATGCTTTTAGTTGTTTTAATCTTTAATTAGTTGTTAGTTTTTATTAATTGGTAGGTTAGTTTTAATAACTTTGCATGTTAATTTAATTTGTAGTGTTAATTTTTAGTTAGTAGTTAATTTTATATTAAATGTTTTAGGACTTTATTTTAGTTTAGATGCATTTAGAATTAATTTAGATTAAATGTGTTTCATGTATTTTTAATTTAGTGTTTATTTTCATTAAATTTTAGTTTAGTTTAATTTGCAAGTTTTATTAGTTTAATTACATGCATTTTTTTAGGCTTGTTTAATTTTAGTTTAAGTAATCTTGTTTCTTTATTTTCATTTTTTCTTTTTATTTTAATTGCGTTAATTGATTTTAACTGTTTTAATTATTTTCGTAGGTATTTGCTTTTAATTGCGTGGAGCTCGGTAAGTAAATCTTAGCTCAGTTTTATTTTCTTTATTTTGTAGTTTTATTATTTTCAGTACTGTTAGCTTTGTAGATCACCCATCATTTCATAATTTGCTAGGATATACTTAGGGTAAGATTAACCGATAGTTAATTAGGCTAATCAACTTCTCTGTGGGATGATAATTCCGGGACTCAAATTCCATTATTACTTGCACGACCCATGCACTTGCGGACAATACCCTTTGGGCGTGTCAGAGATCGATCTGCTTGAGTGAGGGATCGATCTCCCTCTTGCAGAATGCTTATCATTGTGTTTTCCAGGCCATGAGATCGATCTCTCCTTGCATGGGATCGATCTGGCCTTCATCCTACACCCTTTTGCTGTAAATTTTCCCATTTAAACTCCTACTCAATCGCTTCAACACTCATTTATCCATCCATTCACACTTAAAACTTGAAAACGTTTATTTCTTATATTTCGTATGTAATGTAACTTGTTTGTACATCAATTAATCATATACATTACATAGAAATTTATGGGTCTTACATCTACAATGCTTAAAATACGTACATTTATTTTCCTTATAAAACATATGCATTATTTTAAAACATTTTCCATCCATGCGAAACCATTAATCCGCTAGGTGGGTATATGCAGATTCTTTTCAAATCACACAACAGTTTACTCATTTCAAAATCACACAGAATCACACAGCATACTCTTAGAAAATGCTTTACACTTAGCAGATTAATTTACACGAGACATAGGATGGGATATCATATCACCCAGTATCACACAACAGGGGATATATTTCACTTCACACAGTAGTGACAAAATGTCATATCACACAGAAATGACGTATGGCCATAGTTTGGATTCCATGCTTAGGGAGGTGGATCAACCATCCCTTCAGCTCACTAAGAATCACTAAGATATCATGGCACATCGTACTCCGTGGCTAATTTTAGGTTAATTTCTAAGTTTTCTTCCGAATAGCTTTCTTTGAGTTTAAGCATTTTCTTCTCTTGTTTTTGTAAAAACTTTACATTTGGTTGAATGATTAGTGATTTTCCCATGTTCTTCTCAGTTTTGCAATCTCTTTGCTTTATTGTTGAGTCAAGGCATTCAAGTTGAATAAAAGTTCTTCATTTTCCAGTCTTAAATAGTTTATTTTATGGCAATCTAATTCCTTTATGCTTCTCGATTTGTTTAAGACATTTTCTCCTTTTATTTCATTTCCATTGCATAGCTTCCATTTTCCTATCCTAGTTGCTCTCGGGTAGTGCTCTTTGTGCATTTGGTTCCTCACTTATTCCTTCCTCTATGCTATTTGGTTTTGGTGCTTTAATGTGGGCAAATGCTTATTTCATATTTAAGCAAAGTGGAACCATGGCATTAAAGAGTTGGAATAGAGTAAGCCGATGATGATGAGTTTTTCACGTTGATGAAGCAAACCGAGGATGATGATTCCCTGTCATATGATTTAAGGGTAGCTTTGGTTAATTTTTCAGTATTGATCATCACTTAGTTCTTTTAGTTTATAAGCTTTTAACTAGCATTACACTATTATTTAAATTTCTTTTCATTTTTGTTATCTGCTTTGCTTTGATTATGCTCTTTACTGAACATTAACACTAGCTTCTATTGTCTTCCACTGCATTTTATTCATGCCATTCGGTTCTGCATTTATATTCTCTACATTTCCTATTTTTCTTTTATTTATTTGTTTATTCAATTACAGCTTGCTTATTGTCTCGTATTGTCGCCATGGCAATGATAAAGGATTACCAAATCATACTCTGTTATGCTCTGTTTTGAGTTTTTAATACTGTTCACTTTCACTTTTCTAGTCATTTATGTATTATTTCATTGAGCCAATTCAGTTCTACTATTAGCCTTGGATCCCACGAACTGAAGCTGGTGCATAGCAGTAGCAAGACACCGAGGAACAGCAGCTGAACTTGTGTCAAGAGCAGAGGTTGCACGAACCAGCAGTAGCTGAACCTGGAGCAGAAGTAGGTAGCAGGCATGCACTGATCTGGAGCAGAAGTTTGCAGGACAAGCAGCAATGGTAGAAGCAAACCTCGCCTGGACAGCAGTTGTTGAAGACAGCAGGCCTAGAACCGAGAAGTAGAATGAGAGTAGCTGGAACTGAAACAGTTGCAGTAATGCAAAGCAGAAGCTATCGACATAAGCAGTAGCTAACGCCTGGAGCAGAAGCAAGAGATCGAGGGACAGCAGCGGAAGCAAGTGATGCAGTTAGCTGGGGAGATCGAAAGCAACGCCTGGAGCAGAAGACAACCCGAGAGGTGTGGATAGACCGGATGTAGCAGATATGCAACCTAGACAGCAACTGATGCAGAGGTTGCAGGCCGATTGGAAAACACGAACAGCAGCCTGGAGCTGAACGAGATCAGCTAGAGGGCCTATGCAGTTAGATGGCTAACCTAGAGCAGCATGGAGTAAGTTACAGTGTCAATACTGCATGACAGACCGAGAATGGAGGCTGAACAGCAGGCAAAAGCCTGGACCAGAGGACAAACCGAGACTCACCTGGAAATAAAAATGAAATGAAGAATGAACAGTGAATGGAGGGATATGGATTATTTAAAATTGGTTAAGGCTTGTTTGGCTAGTGCATAATAGTCAATTAATTCATTTTCATGCATTGTTAGTTTAGTTTAATTCCAATTTAATTTGTTAGCTTAGTTTAAAGTCTTTAATTAAATTGCATGATTAGTATTCTTGCTTAATGGTTTAGAATTTAGTTTTAAATAGATTGATAGTTAATTAAGTGTCCATTTAGAATTAGATTAGGGGTAAATTTATTTCATTAAATCTTCACTTAGTTTAAATTGCATTTTGATTAAGTAGTTTAATTGCATTTTACGTTAGTTTAATTTTAGTTTAATTAATCTTGCTTTGTTATTTTCATAATTGCATTTTATTTTAATTGCGTTAATTAGTTTTAACTGTTTTAATTATTTTTGTAGGTTTTTTATTTTAATTGTGTGGAGAACTGTAAGTAATTTTGCTCGGTTTTATTTAGTTTTTATTATTTTATTGCTTTTAGTATTTTTAATTTTAGACTTAGTAGATCACCCATCAAAATTTCATAATTTGCTAGTATATACTTAGGGTAAGACTAACCGGTAGTTAATTAGGCTAACCAACTTCTCTGTGGACGATAACTCGGGACTCAAATCTCATTATTACTTGTACGACCTGTGCACTTGCGGACATTACCTTAGGGCCTATCAAGTTTTTGGCGCCGTTGTCGAGGAAGTTTTAATTCGTCATTAATTAATATCGGTGAAACTATACTTAGGTGTAATTCTAGCCTGTAAATATTTAGGTTGTAAATATTTAGATCCTTAGTTTAGTTTAGTTAATTTTCTCATAATTAATTAAAATAAAAAAATTAAAAAATTTTCTAAGGACTTTCTGATGTTTGCATGCGTAGAGCAAGGAGTTTTGATTACTTTCCTCTAGATCCTGAAATCGAACTAACTCTTAGGAAAATTCGAAAGGATTCTAGGAAATTTACAGCTCCGCAGCAAAACACGATGGCAGAGAATAAGGAAAGTAGGACCGTTGGAGATTATGCGGTGCCGACGGTCGAAGGATATTATACCGGCATTAGGCCACCAGCTGTCCCTGCTAATAATTTCAAAATTAAGCCTTCCATCCTCCAGATGATCCAGACCTCTGTACAGTTTAGTGGGCTTCCGCACGATGACCCACATGCTCACCTTGGGTAATTCCTGGACTTGTGCAACACGTTCAAACACAATGGATTATCGGATGATACGCTTAGACTTAGACTATTCCCCTTCTCACTTAGGGATAGGGCGAGACACTGGTTGACCTCCCTGTCTCCAGGATCCATTTCTATATGGGACGAGTTAGCCCACCAATTTCTAGCCAAGTTTTTCCCTCCCTCTAAAATGGTCAGACTCCGTAGCGATATATCCTCCTTTGCCCAGTACGACTCTGAATCTCTTTATGAGGCATGGGAACGATATAAGGAGCTTCTTAGGAAGTGCCCTCACCATGGCCTACCTCTATGGCTGCATGTCTAGACCTTCTACAATGGACTTACAAGCCAAAATAGGACTATAGTGGACGCTGCTTCGAGTGGAGCCTTGATGTGCAAAATAGAGGAGGAGGCTTATGAGCTGTTAGACAAGATGGCGGCTAACAACTATCAATGGTCCTCGAAAAGACAATTGCCAAAGAAATCGGCGAGTATATATGAGCTCGACACGCTGTCCATCTTGACCTCTCAAATCGCCAATCTTACAAAAAAGGTGGAGTCGCTCAGTACCCAACCTAATCCTTCCAACAATGCTAACCCTGTGTTTTCTGTCCAAAGTCCTTTTCTCTCGTGTGATCTATGTAGTGGTACCCACGCTGTGGATAGGTGTCCACTTAACCTAGAATCGGTTCAGTACGTTGCCCCTAAGCAACAGAAAAACCCTTTTTCAAACACCTATAATCCAGGGTGAAGGAATCATCCTAACTTTTCTTGGAGCCAGAACCAAGGGCAAGCTTCTAATTCTAGACCAGTAGGACCCCCAGGTTTTCAAGCTCCATCGGTTCAGGTACCACCACAGCATCAATTTCCTCACCATCCACCACCTCAGTATCCACATCATCCACCTACTCATTCCCATCCATCCCACTTCCATCAACCACCACCACCATAACCCCAGCATTTATCAGTAGCTGATAAGAAACCCTCGCTTGAGGAAATGTTCACAACAATCTTGCAAAATTAAGCAGCTTCAATTAAGAACCTAGAGGTTCATGTAGGACAAATAGCAAACGTTCTTAGTCAACGTCCTCATGGGACCCTTCCTAGTAACACTGAAGCCAGTCCTGTTAGGCAAAGGGAAGGGAAGGAACATGTGAACGCTATCACCCTTAGGAGTGGCAGAGAGCTAGTAACTCCACCAGTAAAGTCCAGACCTGACCAGCCCCTAGTTGAAAAACCCATAGGTTCTAATGAAGTAGCTCAGAAGGAGCAGGAATTAAAAGATCAAGCTGTAAAGGAAACAAAGCTAGGCATTTCTTCACCTCTACCTATTTCTTTGTCACAACCTCCTTTATCCTCTGATGCTACAAAAGTTTCCACTACATCTCCTCTTGTTAGACCACCAGTCCCTTTTCCCCAGAGATTTCAAAATCAAAAACTGGACCAACAATTTACAAAATTCCTTGTGGTTTTTAAGAAACTTCATATCAACATTCCCTTCGCAGATGCCTTAGAGCAAATGCCAAGCTATGTGAAGTTTATGAAGGACATCCTCTCTAGGAAAAGAAGATTGGAAGATTACGAGACGGTGGCCTTAACAGAGGAATGTAGCGCCATTATCCAGAGGAGATTACCCCCCAAGCTCAAGGATCCCAGGAGTTTTACCATACCATGCACTATTGGTAATTTATTCTTTGGTAGAGCCCTGTGCGATTTAGGAGCTAGTATAAATTTGATGCCATTATCTATCTATTAGAAGTTAGGAATAGGGGATGCCAAGCCCACCACAGTGACCCTCCAGTTAGCTGATCGATTAATTAAATATTCGAAAGGGGCATTGAGGATGTCTTAGTAAAAGTGGACAAGTTTATTTTCCCTGCAGATTTTATCGTGTTGGACATAGAGGAAGATAGGGAAGTCCCAATTGTACTAGGCAGGCCATTCCTAGCGATTAGTAGAACTTTAATAGATGTACAAAATGAGGAGTTTACAATGATAGTTCAAGATCAGGAAGTCAAGTTTAATGTGTTCAAATCTCTAAGGTTCCCTGACGACTCTCACGATTGTTTTAGGATGGATTTAGTGGATAAGGACATTACTGAGGAGTTTTTCAAGACACACCCTTTAAACCCTTTAGAAGCCTCCTTAGTAAAATCTGTTGATCTTAGAGAATACAGTGAAGATGATGATGAGGTCTACGAGACTTTACAATTATTAGAGGTCACTCCTTTTGAGGAAATTGCCCAATTTAAGACACTAGACCCTTCATCTATTCCAGCTTCAAATATCTTTCCATCCACCAGTGATCCTCCAGCATTAGAGCTAAAACCTTGACCCTCACACCTTAAGTATGCTTACTTAGGTGAGTCCTCCACACGACCAGTAATAGTATCTACTGCTCTTACTAATGATCAAGAAGCAAAATTACTACAAGTTTTGAGAGAGCATCAGAAGGCTATAAGCTGGTCTATCTCTGACCTTAAGGGTATTAGTCCCTCTATTTGTATGCATAAGATACTATTGGAGGAAGGGTATAGGTCATCCATAGAGCACCAGCGTCGATTGAACCCTGTAATGAAAGAAGTTGTCAAGAAGGAGATCATTAAGTGGTTAGATTGAGGGATCATCTATCCCATTTCTGACAGTGCTTAGGTGAGCCCAGTACAATGTGTCCCTAAGAAGGGAGGGATGACAGTGATCGAGAATGAAAATAATGAGCTCATCCCCACTAAGACTGTCACTGGTTGGCGAGTATGTATGGACTATAGGAAACTCAACAAGGCCACCAGGAAAGACCACTTCCCCTTGCCCTTCATTGACCAAATGTTAGATCGATTAGCTGGTCATGAATTTTATTATCTGTTGGACGGATATTCTGGGTACAATCAGATAGCTATAGCCCCAAAAGACCAAGAAAAGACTACCTTCACCTGTCCCTATGGGACTTTTACTTTTAGAAGAATGCCTTTTGGCCTATGTAATGCACCTGCTACATTCCAGCGTTGCATGATGGCCATATTTCATGATATGGTGGAGGATTTTCTTGAGGTTTTCATGGACGATTTCTCAGTATTTGGGAATAGCTTTGATTTATGTCTGCATAATTTGGCATTAGTATTGAGAAGGTGTGAAGAAACGAATTTAGTGCTTAATTGAGAGAAATGCCACTTTATGGTAAAAGAAGGTATAGTGCTTGGGCACAAAATTTTTGTTGGGGGGGGTAGAAGTGGATAAAGCTAAGGTGGAAATCATTGAGAAGTTACCTCCCCCTACATCTGTTAAAGGAATCAAAAGTTTCCTGGGCCATGCAGGATTTTACAGAAGGTTCATTAAGGATTTTTCTCATATATCTAAGCCTTTATGTAATCTCCTGGAAAAAGACACTACATTTTGCTTTGATGAACAATGCTTAGGAGCATTTAAGACTTTGAAGGAGAAATTAGTTACAGCCCCTGTAATCATAGCTCCAGATTGGAGTTTACCCTTTGAGCTTATGTGTGATGCAAGTGATTATGTTGTTGGGGCTATACTAGGACAAAGAAAAGGAAGAGTCTTTTATGCTATCTACTATGCAAGAAAAACTCTGAATGAGGCCCAGTCAAACTATGCTACTACCGAGAAGGAGTTGTTAGCCGTAGTATTTGCTTTTGATAAGTTTCGCTCCTATCACATTGGTACTAAGGTAATAGTTTTTACTGATCATGCTGCCATTAAGTACTTAGTCTCCAAGAAGGATGCAAAGCTGAGGCTGATTAGATGGATTCTCCTACTACAGGAGTTTGACTTGGAGATTAGGGACAGGAAAGGTACGGAGAATCAGGTTGCTGACCATCTATCTAGGTTAGAGAATGGACTTAAAGAAGATGGTACATCTATTAATGAGTACTTTCCTGATGAGCAGCTATTTACTTTCGGGCACTCCAGATTGCCCTGGTACGTTGATTTTGTAAATTATCTGGTGAGCAACGTGATGCCACCTGATTTGACTGCCCAACAAAAGAAAAAGTTTTTGAGTGATGTCAAGTATTATGTTTGGGATGAACCCTTCTTATACAAGCAATGTAAAGATCAGATTTTGAGAAGGTGTGTTCCAATGGAAGAAGTAGAGGATATACTTAGACATTGTCACTCTTCTGATTATGGAGGGCACTTTGGAGGAGAGAGGACAGCGGCCAAGGTTTTGCAATCTGGATATTACTGGCCCACGTTATTTAAGGATGCCCACTACTTTGTGCTGAAATGTGATAGATGTGAGAGGGTAGGTAATATTTCCAAAAGAAATGAGATGCCTCTGACTAATATTTTAGAAGTAGAACTCTTTGATGTCTAGGGTATTGATTTCATGGGACCATTTGTTCCTTCATATGGCAATCTCTATATTTTAGTGGCTGTGGACTATGTGTCGAAATGGGTTGAAGCGATGGCTTTACCAACTAATGATGCTAAGGTAGTAGTAAGGTTTTTAAAGAAGAATATTTTCACATGATTTGGCACACCTAGGGCTATCATTAGTGATGGAGGATCCCACTTTTGCAATCGAAGTTTTGATGGGCTGTTAAAGAAATATGGGGTCAAACATAAGGTAGCCACTGCTTATCACCCGTAGACGAGTGGCCAAGTAGAGTTGTCCAATAGGGAAATTAAGGGGATATTGGAGAAAACAGTGAACCCAAGTAGGAAGGATTGGTCTATTAGGTTAGAGGATGCACTTTGGGCCTATAGGACAGCCTTTAAAACACCTTTAGGAATGTCCCCTTATCAACTTGTTTATGGTAAAGCCTGTCATCTACCAGTAGAGCTAGAGCACAAGGCCTATTGGGCCCTTAAGAACCTGAATTTCAACTTAGAGGCAGCAGGGGAGAAGAGGCTGCTACAGCTCAATCAGTTAGATGAATTCAGGTTGCAGGCATATGAGAATGCCAAGCTCTACAAGGAAAAGACTAAGCGATGGCATGATAAGAAAATTAAGGAGAGACACTTCAAGCCAGGCCAAAAAGTTCTGTTGTTTAATTCACGCTTGAAGTTGTTTCTAAGAAAGCTTAAGTCTAGGTGGTCAGGTCCCTTCACCATTACACAAGTATTCCCTCATGGAGCCATTGAAATTATGGATGAGACCTTGAATCAACCCTTTAAGGTTAATGGAGGCAGACTGAAACACTATTTTGGGGGAGGGTTTGATCATCAGCATTCTGTGACCACTTTAGCTGACCCTCCTACTTCTGATCCTGCTACTTAGCTTCATTTTTCTTTTTGTACTATTCTTTTCTTTTCTATTGTTTCTTTCTTTATTTATTTTACAGATTGCTTTTCTAGAATTACCTTTTCAATCAAGCTTCAGTCGTTCATCATCATCAGAAATGGGAGTACTCTGTTCTTGAGCTTAAATTCTTATATTATCTGCACACTAAGGACATTGTGCAGTTTAAGTTTAGGGAAGACGATATCACTTGAGCTATTTTGGAAAAAATTGGAAAAATTTTCAAAATTTTTTTGAAAATCTGATAAAGAATTTTCAGATTTTTTTCGATAATATGAGCTTAAATTGCTTGATTTTGGGATGATTTAGTGCTTAGCATGTATTTTTCCCATATTCCAATGATATGACCCCATGATTTAGTTTGACTTTGATTGAATGAGACGCATGATTATAGGAAAAGCATGAAGTTGAATTCTTGAATTTGTCTTGATTCTGATTGCGATTGCCTCATCTTATGCACATGTCATGTCATGAATCGATAAATTTATTTAGAGAAAGCTTATGTGTACATAGGATTACATTTGTTTAGTTGATTTTGTGCATCATATTCTAGAATTTGTTTGATCTGATCTCGAGGTGAAATATTAGATCACACTTGATTAGGGAGATGATTTAGGCCATCTTTGGATCGTTTGAGCCTTTCTAGCCTTCCTTGTACATATTCTACCCCTAGTCACCTATCTGAGCCAAATAAGCTTTTCTCTGTAAATATACCTGCGTTATTTTCCTTAGCTTAAATACTTTGTTCCTATCCCTTACCCCAAAAGTATGAAAAGTCATTGGGATATATTATGAGCTATATGGGTATTAAGTGATTGTGAAAGAGTATGTATAAAAAAAAATTTGATGAAAAAGAAAGAAAAAGAAAAAGAAAAGAAGAAAAAAGAAAAATTCAAAAAAAAATGTTTAGCAAAAGAAATAAGTTTGGGGGAAATAATTAGAGCTCTTACATTATAAATCCTAGAAGTAATGCATGTTAAGGGGTAATTAAACCTAAATCGACTTCATCATACCTTAGCCCCAGCCTTACATTACAAGCTTAATGAAGTCCTATTAATCTTTGGTTAAGTGTGACTACATTAGTGGAGAGAGAAGTGAAAAGCAAACTTATGGGAATGATCACATGTCATTAACTTTTCATTCACTGTGTTGCATAATCTGATCCGAGTGATATACTGTGAAGTGACTTAGACATTTTTCACACACTCACGAGGAGTCCAATTTAGGTTAGGACTTATGATTGAATAATTCTAAGTGTTAGACTTGTAATTGTGAGTCTTTGATTTCATAGTCTATACTTTTTCTTTGAGGATGATATTGTGAGACCCCGTATATGTATAGCTGTATATAGGAACATGGGAATGTAAATAAAATCATAAGGATAATGATACATTTGTAATGTGAAGTATATGCAGTGTAAGTTCATAAGATTATATACGCACTTGTAATAAGAATCGTGATTATACGTACAAGTTGCATTATGAATGAGTAGGAAGAAATGAACTTAAACACGAGAAGAATGTGATTGAAATGGTATATGAGTAGTGTAGTAAAATGAAAGGAAAGATTTTTATAAGTTGTATACTTCCATTCGGGAAATATCGTGAAAATTTGGTTGTACAAAGATTTCCCACAAGTATTAATATATACTAAGTGTGATTGGATGACATTTTTAAGTCTCAAGGAGCGATGAATGAGGAAAGGACTATGGAGGTAAATTGAGGAAGTTTTGAAGGGAGTTGTTGCAGAAAAACTGCAGAAAATCTGGAAATATGGAGGCCAGATCGATCTCATAGGATGAGAGATCGATCTGGGAGAGCCATAATGCTCTTATGTGAGTAATGGAAGGGAACAGATCGATCTCCAAAGGGATCAGATCGATCTCCTTAGCTCTCGGGTTGGAAGCAGATCGATCTCCCCTAGGAGATCGATCTGTCGAGGCTTGAGATCGATCTGCTGTCGAACAAAAGCTTAAGGAGATCGATCTGGTCTTAGGGGAGATCGATCTACTGTCGAACAGAAGCTTAAGGAGATTGATCTCCCCTAAGACCAGATCGATCTCCTTAAGCTTCTGTTCGACAGCAGATCGATCTCCCCTAAGACCAGATCGATCTCCTTAAGCTTCTGTTCGACAGCAGATCGATCTCAAGCCTCGACAGATCGATCTCCTGCCTTTAAAATGTCTTAGAAAAGAGAGATTTTTAGAGGACCAGATCGATCTCCACCCAAGGAAGATCGATCTCATCAAGTCAAAACTATAAATAGGAGCAGTTGGATCTGCAGATTTTTGGGATAAACCATTTCTTTCCACTTCAACTCAAAAACCTAGCTTTCTCACTCCTAAATCCAGCCATTTTCAGTAAGATTTGAGGAAAAGCTATTAGAGACAAAGTTGTTCACATCAAAGAGAAGAACAACATAGTTGGGAGGCATTTTCTCCATTTGTTGGATTTAAGCAACAAGGGCATTTCTAATTGGAGCAAAGAGGAAATCCAATGAGGTAAGTTCTAGTGCACAAATCCAAGTACATTGGTCTAGTTAATGATTATGAAGTTAATTGGGTGTGCACCTTGTGGGTAGAACCACCTAGGATGGCATGAAATGAATATAACTTAGAAATGGTCTAGTGTGAGAAAGTGGAATGTAGAAGTGTTAATGATGAATGAGATATCTTGAGAGGGTGATTATGTTGTGGGCATGGTTTGGGCATGTAGATATTGGGATAAAATTGTGAGATTTACCATAAGGGGTAAAATGTATATTTAAGGCATTGGATAAATGCTTAGTTGAACAAGAGTTAGAAATGTTAACTCGAGTGTTTGATGGATGAATTTCAGACGCCGGAGCAAGTCGAGAGGAGAACGAGAGAAGTATAAAGGCGGATAGTTGCACACAAGAAAAGCGAGGTAAGGGACTGTGTGTTAGCTATAGAGATGTTCGTGCGTATTTTACAGCAATTTCGTAGATATATTGCTAGAACTAGTACGATATTATAATTCTATGACATGATATGGAAGCATGAAAAGTACTATGATGTATATATGTATTGAGAAATGGGATAGGGTAAGGAAATAGCATGATATGCATGTTTTCAATGTTTTTCTCTAATTTACATTGATCTTGATGATTGAGAAATGTTGATGATAGGTTGGCTAATTTTACATGTTTTAGCATGAAGAGGCATGCTGTATGAATAAACATGTTTTGAGTTTTAAAAAGAGAAAATAGACACCTATCAGTTTTGAGATGAGATTTGGTGTTGAAGCGCTAGCTCACACCCGTTTTAATGCCTTGATGTACCGTGCTGGAGTTTTAACTCGCGCGAGGGTTTTGAGAAAGTGCGGGAACTTTGCTCGTACCTATTTTGTTGAGTTGAGGTAAACCTGGGGGTCTGGGACCCAAGGGGATACCAGCCGACGGCCATTTGAACGGGCTGGGCCTTAACAATAGATCGTACCGCGTTGGAGCTTTGAGTTGACTGTGTGTCACGCTGCTTGCTCGCCTGGTATATGAGACATGGTTTAGGATGAAAAGTCCATCGGAGTTGGAGCATGGACTTGGGTCCACGGTCGTACGTAGAACAGTGTAGTTATCCATTGGTATACTATGTACCGTGTTGGGTGCACGTGAGTACGAGTATCGCGTAGATGACACACGGTGTATTCTTACCGTGAGTATATGAGGAGATGTGGTTGATCGAGATGAGCCGGAGGGCAGGACTGACCCATTCCCCTTCAGGCGAAGTGATACCCTGTGCACACCTGATCAGTGAGGCTCGGGATCACTGACTATGGCCATATGTCGTGGATATTTGATTGCCGAAAATTCCATGCCTGTCTCAGAGATTCGAGAAAACAGAGATAATTTCAGAAAAGAAAGAGATTTGCAGAAAAAGTGAATTAAGGGAAGAAAGAGATTTTGTGTTTTTGATAAACCTCCGATTTCACAATTGTGTCGTGAGGGCACTATTTATGAGCATGTTTTAAATGGAAGCTTGATATTCGATTTACACGAAAATGCTATTGAGAAATATATGTTTAAATGCATTTTTCGTATGATATTTCCATTTATAACGAAAACATGGTTTTGGTTTATGCATGCATGGGCTATGTAGGTAGTACGATATCTACCTGCTAGCATACATTTCCTTACTGAGCTGTGGTTTGCTCATCCCACTATTTTCCCCCTCCAGGTACTGAGAAGTAAGAGAGCGGTGGTCTCTAGGTCTTTTGTGTTGAACAGCTCCCACAATTCCGTAAAGGTATAAGATTTGTATACACGAGTATTTTGTATCTAATTTATCGTATCGCACAGTTATATCTTGGAATTGTAAACAGTATTATGGGGATGATATGTAAGCACATGGTATTTATACAATTGATTTTGTATATCTACACACACACCTGGGAGTGTGAATTAACATTTAAATCTTCCGCTGTAAATGAATGAATTTTAGTAATTGCATCTTCTCACAGCCCAACCGTAGTAGAGAATGTATGGATAGAAGGGTTCATAGAAGTGGGGTGTGACAAATATTGGAAAAATTATTGTGCTTTGTACTTGTCATTCTTACAATCATTTTGTTTTGCTTGAGGACAAGCAAAAGCTCAAGTTTGGGGGTGTGATAATTCTATATTTTTAGAATTATTTGTAATTAATTTCCTAATTAATTATTTAAATCTCTAATTTATTTTGTTAATTATCCCCTTTATTTAATTAAAATTCTCATGTTTGCAGATAAATTAAATCCGGATGAATTTTGAATATTTCGGTAGAAAATGGACCGAAATTTGGCTAAAATCGAGATTGAGCCATGCGGACAACACGAGTCATGCCACCTAGCACATCCAATTGGACAAGAAGACCGATGACATGGAAATATCTTTTCAAGGAGCCAATGGTGTGATGACAAGTGGACAAAAAAATGCCAACTCATCTAGGATGGAAAATTACAATTTTACCCCTAGTGTGTTTATAAATAGAAAAAGATGGTAATTGAAGGGGGATGTAATCTTTAGGGTAAAATAGCTTTTTGGGTTAATTTCTAAGTTTTCTTCCGAATAGTTTTCTTTGAGTTTAAGCATTTTCTTCTCTTGTTTTTGTAAAAACTTTACATTTGGTTGAATGATTAGTGATTTTCCCATGTTCTTCTCAGTTTTGCAATCTCTTTGCTTTATTGTTGAGTAAAGGCATTCAAGTTGAATAAAAGTTCTTCATTTTCCAGTCTTAAATAGTTTATTTTATGGCAATCTAATTCCTTTATGCTTCTCGGTTTGTTTAAGACATTTTCTCCTTTTATTTCATTTCCATTGCATAGCTTCCATTTTCCTATCCTAGTTGCTCTCGGGTAGTGCTCTTTGTGCATTCGGTTCCTCACTTATTCCTTCCTCTATGCTATTTGATTTTGGTGCTTTAATGTGGGCAAATGTGAAGCATTATTTCACATTTAAGCAAAGTGGAACCATGGCATTAAAGAGCTAGAATAGAGTAAGCCGATGATGATGAGTTTTTCCCGTTGATGAAGCAAACCGAGGATGATGATTCCCTGTCATATGATTTAAGGGTAGCTTTGGTTAATTTTTCAGTATTGATCATCACTTAGTTCTTTTAGTTTATAAGCTTTTAACTAGCATTGCACTGTTATTTAAATTTCTTTTCATTTTTGTTATCTGCTTTACTCCGATTATGCTCTTTACTGCACATTAACACTAGCTTCTATTGTCTTCCACTGCATTTTATTCATGCCATTCGGTTCTGCATTTATCTTCTCTACATTTCCTATTTTTCTTTTATTTATTTGTTTAATCAATTGCAGCTTGCTTATTGTCCCGTATTGTCAGCATGGCAATGATAAGGGATTAGCAAATCATACTCTGTTATGCTCTGTTTTGAGTTTTTAATACTGTTCACTTTCACTTTTCTTTTCATTTATGTATTATTTCATTGAGCCAATTCAGTTCTGCTATTAGCCTTGGATCCCACAAATTGAAGCTGGTGCATAGCAGTAGCAAGACACCGAGGAACAACAGCTAAACTGGTGTCAAGAGCAGAGGTTGCACGAACCAGCAGCAACTGAACCTGGAGCAGAAGCAGGCAGCAGGCGTGCACTGATCTGGAGCAGAAGTTTGTAGGACAAGCAGCAACAGCAGAAGCAAACCTCGCCTGTGATAATTCTATTTTTAATAGAATTATTAGTGCTTAATTTCCTAATTATTTATTTAATCCCCATATTATTTTATTAATAATTTCCTTTATTTAATTAAAATTCTTTAATGTAATCCAGATGAAACTTAATCGTTTCAGTCGAAATTGGGCTGAAAATGAGCTAAAGGAGATTGGATCACTTCAAATTATGCAGACCGAGTCACCAGTCGTCTGGACACGCATGATGTCGGGTGTCCATATTTTATTTGCTCTGAAACGATAAGATCAACAGACACTGAGCGAATATTCTGGAAGGCACACGTCGTGCCACATCGCACAGCTAATTGGACAAAAAGACTGATGACGTGGAAATATCTACTCTGCAGCAAATCAAATGAAGACAAGTGGCCAAACAATGCCAACTCATCTAGGATGAAAATTTACCATTGTACCCCTATGTTTGTGTATAAATAGAACATGATGGCAATTAAAAAATCAAGTAGAAGTAGGAGTAGGAGTAGAAAGGAGGGAACTAGGAGTAGAGTAGCCTAGGTTAGGAGTAGTGTAGAGTAATTTTAGGAGTAGTTTTTAGAAGTAAGTTAGGATAAAATAGTTTTTAGATGAATTTTAAAAGCTTTTTTTAAATTTCCGCATAGTTTTTATTTTACAAGTTTTTACTGTTCATTCCATTTTCTTCATTTATCTTTGTTAAATTTTATTTCAATGAAAACTCACTTTCAATTCATGCTCTCGGTTTGGAATCATTAAGCTCTTTTACTTGCCAATTTTTATTCACAAGGATTACTCCTTATTATAGCTCTCGGTTTTATTTTTTTTTCCTTAAGCATTGTTTATGTTTCCTTAGCTGTATTTGAAAGAAGCCATCACATTGGTAGCTCTCGGTTAGATACTAAGTGGTGCAATCGGGTTCAGTTAACATTTCCATTCAATCTTCAGCCCTTTTGATTCTGTTGCCTTGATGTGGGAGGATGCAAGCATTTGTCCACATCAAGAGCTATGTGGAGTCACGGCTGGAGAAGAAAATGAAGAAATTCGAGGAGGTTGAGCTCTCATTTTACGTTATTGAAGTTCTCGGACAAGCATATGCGGAGTTCAAATGTGCTAGCTGCTGTGTGTTTGGTTTATGATCTGTTGAGGTTGAGTGCTCTAGTGGAAGCAGTGACATTGCTGAAGCATCGGATGAGGATGCTGGTCTGCTGAGCTCGGCAGCAACAGTAGCTCGACAATCACTCTGCTTTGCTCTGTTTTCTAGTTTTGCATTGTTCATTAATGTTCCTTTGCTGTTCTTATTGAATTAATCAGTTCCTAAGCTGTTGTGTTGTTCTCATCTTGTTCAGCAGAACATATTCGGTGCTACAAGAGCCAAGCACCGTGGAGGTCAGTCTGTTGCAGCATTAACTACTGTGCATTCACAGTGACTGTTGCACACTACTGTAGTTTGCTGTCCATGGTAGATGACTGGTGCTGAGGGAAGAACCGGGAGCAGGAGCAGCACAAATCAACACCTGGGCAGAGGACAAGCAGGAGCTACGCAGAATGAAAGAGCAGAATGCAGGACAGTGTTCGACAACTTACAGCAGCGCCTAAATCGGGACAGAGCTGTGCAGTGGAGAGGACGTGTGTAAGACCAGCAGGGACAAGAACCTGGAGCAGCCCGAGAGCACGCCTGGAGCACCAGTGGACAGACCTCCAGCAGACAGTACCTGGAGCAGAAGTGAACAAACCGGGGCAGAACCAGAGGACAATCGAGCCAGTATCTGGAAATGAAAAACAACAAAGATGACACATGAACAGTAAAGGGAGGGAATGGTTTAAATTGTTAAGGCCACGTTTGGCTCACCCCTTAATGTTGTTTAATTCATTTTGCATGTATTTTAGTTAGATTAATTTCAAGTTATTAGTTAGCTTAGTTAGTGATTTCTAATTTGCATGTTAGTCATAGTTTCTTTATTTCATTAGTTTAACTTTGATTTAAGTAGGTTACTAAGTAATTTTTTTATTCTACCATTAAGGGTAGTGCTTAAAATTAATTTAGATAAACTCATGCATTTTAAGTAGTAATTGAAAATTCCAAAAATGTGTTTCATGCATTAGTTAAATTTTAGTGATAAGTTAGTATTTAGATATAATTAGGAGTAATTTTAGATTCATTAGCTTAGACATTTAGATTTATGATTATTTTTCTTAGTTTTCTAGGATTTTATTTTATTAGATCTTAGGTTAATTTAAATTGCAATTTTTATTAATTAGATTAATTTGCATGCACATTTTATTTTAAGCTTGTTTAATTTTAGTTTAATTAGTTTTATTGCTTTATGTTTATATTTGCATTTTATTTTAATTGCGTTAATTCGTTTTAACTATTTTAATTTTCTTTTGTAGGTTGTTGTTTTTAATTGCTCGGAGTGCTGTAAGTAAATTTTGCTCGGTTTTATTTCCTTTAGTTCTTATTATTTTAGTGCTTTCCAATGTTTTTAATTAGCCTTAGTAGATCACCCATTGCAATTTCATAATTTGGTAGGATATACTTAGGGTAAGATTAACCGGTACTTAATTAGGCTAGTCAACTTCTCTGTGGGACGATAATTTCGGGACTCAAATCCCATTAATACTTGGACGACCCATGCACTTGCGGATAACACCCTTAGGGCGTGTCATGTTTTTGGCGTCGTTGCCGGGGAAGTTTTAATTAGTCCTTAATTAATATCGGTGAAATTATGCTTAGGTGTAATTCTAACTTGTAAATATTTAGGTTGTAAATATTTAGAGCCTTAGCTTAGGTTAGTTAAATTTTCTCTTAATTAAAATAAAAAAATTTGAAAATTTGAAAAACTTAAAAAAAAAAAAATTAAGGACTTTTCGATGATTGCAAGCGTAGAGCCAGGAGTTAAGATAGCTTTCCTCTAGATCCTGAAATCGAACGCACTCTTAGAAAAATTCGAAAGGATTCTAAGAAATTTATAGCTCCGCTGCAAAACATCATGTCAGAAAATAGGGAAATTAGGACAGTCGGAGATTATGCAATGTCGACTATTGGAGGGTATTATTCCGGCATTAGGCCACCAGCTATCCATGCAAACAACTTCGAAATTAAGCCTGCAATCCTCTAGATAATCCAGACTTCATTGCAGTTCAGTAGGCTCCCTCACGATGACCCACATGCTCACCTTGGGCAATTCCTGGACTTGTGCAACACGTTCAATCATAATGGATTATCTGATGATGCACTTACGCTTAGATTATTCCCCTTCTCACTTAGGGATAGGGCGAGACACTTGTTAGCCTCCCTGCCTCAGTATCCATTTCTACATGGGACGAGTTAGCCCATCAATTTCTATCTAAGTTTTTCCCTCCCTCTAAAATGGCCCAACTCCGTAGCAATATATCTTCCTTTGCCCAGTACGACTCTGAATCTCTTTACGAAGCATGGGAACGATATAAGGAGCTTCTTAGGAAGTGCCCTCACCATGGCCTACCTTTGTGGTTGCAAGTCCAGACCTTCTACAATGGACTTACAAGCCCAAATAGGACCATTGTTGACGCTGCGGCGAGTGGAGCGCTAATGTACAAAATAAAGGAGGAAGCTTACGAGCTTTTAGACAAAATGGGGCTAACAACTATTTATGGTCCTCGGAGAGGCAAATGCCAAAGAAGCCGGCGAGTATTTATGAGCTCGACACACTGTCTACCTTGACCTCTCAAATCGCTAATCTTACGGAGAAGGTAGAGTCGCTCAGTACCCAACATAATCCTTCTACCAGTCCTAATCCGATGTATTCTGTCCAAAGTCCTTTTCTTTCCTGCGAGCTGTGTAGTGGTTCCCACTCTGTAGATAGGTGTCCGCTCAACTTAGAATCGATCCAGTATGTTGCCCCTTCTCAAACGCAACAGAACAACCCTTTTTCAAACACCTACAATCCAGGGTGGAGGAACCATCCTAACTTCTCCTAAAGCCAAAACCAAGGGTAAACTTTTAGCTCTAGACCTGTAGGACTCCCTGGTTTTCAAGCTCCACCAGTTCAGGTACCACCATAGCCGCAATTTCCATTTCATCCGCCTTCTCATCACCCATACTCACATCATCCATCACCACCACCACCACCAATTATGCAGCCCCAACTCTACCATGCACCAGCAGCTGAGAAGAAGCCTACATTAGAGGAGATGTTCACGACTATCCTGCAAGATCAAGCTGCTTCAATTAAGAACTTAGAAGTTCAGGTTGGACAAATAGCTAGTGCTCTTAGCCAACGTCCTTAAGGGACCCTTCCTAGTAATACTGAAGTTAATCTTGTTAAGCAAAGGGAGTGTAAGGAAGATGTTAGATCTATCACCCTTAGGAGTAGCGGAGAGCTAGATGAGCCACAAGTCAAGTCCCAACCTGAACAGCTCATAGTTGAAGAATCCTTAAGTTCTAACGAAGCAGCTCAGAAAGAGTAGGAACCTAAAGGTCGGGCTGCCAAGGAAACAAAGCTAAATGCTTCTTCATCTATACCTTCTTCTTATTCATTGCCTTCCTCGCCCTCTGATTCTACACAGGTTATTAATATGCAAAAGGGGGAGTTAACGATGAGAGTCCAAGATCAGGAAGTAAAGTTTAATGTTTTCAAACCTTTAAAGTTCCCTGATAACTCTCAAAACTGTTTTAGGATGGAGGATATAAAGCTTGAGCATAAGAAATCCGAAAGAAGGAAGGAAGTAGATAGGGCTCAGGAGGAGTTAACTATCAGCACCTTGTCACCACTTTGGATGACCCTCCTACTCTTCGCCCTACTGCTGAGTGTTGTTTTCTTCAGCTGCATTTGAAGCGGTTGTGTTTTTTCTTTTCACTTTGTATATAGTTTTCTTTTCTTTTCTGTTGTGTCTTTCTTTATTTGTGTTGCAGGTTTCTTTTCTAGTATTTTGTTTTCAATCAAGCTTCAGTTGTTCATCATCATCATCAGATAGGGGAGTACTCTGTTCCTGAACTTCAAATTCTTATATTATCTGCACACTGAGGACACTGTGCACTTCAAGTTTGGGGGAGGAGATATCACTTGAGTATTTTTCGAAAATCTGAGCTTAAATTGTTTGATTTTGGGATGATTTAGTGCTTAGCATGTAGTTTTCTCATATTTCGATGATATGACCCCATGATTAAGTCTGATTTTGATTGACTGAGAAGCATGATTATAGGAAAAGCATGAAGTTGAGTTTTGAATTTGTCTTAATTCTGATTGTGATTTCCTCATTTTATGCACATGTCATGTCATGAATCTGTATATTTATTTAGAGAAAGCTTATGTGGACATAGGGTTGCATTTGTTCAGTAGATTTTGTGCATTATATTCTAGAATTTCTTTGATCCAATCTCGAGGCGAAATATTAGATCACACTTAATTAGAGAAATGATTTAGGCCATCTTTGGATCGTTTGAGCCTTTCTAGCCATCCTTGTACATATTTTACCCCTAGTCACCCATCTGGGCCAAATAAGCTTTTCTCTGTAAATACACCTGCATAATTTCCTTAACTTAAACTCTTTTCCTATCCCTTACCCCGAAAGCATGGAAAGTCATTGGATATATTTTGAGCTTTGTACATATGGGTATCTGGTGAGAGTGAAAGTTCAAAAAAAATGTGAAGAAAAAGAAAAAGAAGAAAAAGAAAAATACAAAAATAGAATAAAAATGTCTAGTGAAATAAATAAGTTTGGGGGAAATAATTAGAGCTCTTACATTAAAGATCCTGAAAGTAATGCATGTTAAGGGGTAATTAAACCTAAATCGACTTTATCATACCTTAACCCCAGCCTGACATTACAAGCTTAATGAAGTCCTACTGATCTTTGGTTAAGTATGACTACATTAGTGTAGAGATTAGTGAAAAGCAAACTTATGGGAATGATCACATGTCATTGACTTTGCATTCACTGTGCTTGCATAATCTGATCTGAATAATGTATTTTGAAGTGGCTTTGACATTTTTCACACACACACGAGGCGTCCAATTTGGGTTAGGACTTATGATGGAATAATTCTAAGTGTTTGACTTGTAATTATGATTCTTTTAGATCATAGTCTATACTTTATCTTTGAGGATAATATTGGAGAAATTATTGTGTTTTGTACTTGTCATTCCTACATTCATTTTGTTTTGCTTGAGGACAAGCAAAAGCTCAAGTTTGGAGGTGTGATAATTCTATTTTTAATAGAATTATTAGTGCTTAATTTCCTAATTATTTATTTAATCCCCACATTATTTTATTAATAATCCCCTTTATTTAATTAAAATTCTTTAATGTGCAGATAAATTAAATCCAGATGAAACTCAGTCGTTTCAGTCGAAATTGGGCTAAAAACGAGCTAAAGGAGATTGGACCACTTCAAATTATGCACACCGAGTCACCAGTCGTCTGGACACGCGTGATGCCAGGTGTTCATATTTTATTTGCTCCGAAACGATAAGATCAACAGACATCGAGTGAATATTCTGGAAGGCACACGCTGGGCCACATCGCACAGCTAATTAGATAAAAAGACTGATGACGTGGAAATATCTACTCTGCAGCAAATCAAATGAAGACAAGTGGCCAAACAATGCCAACTCATCTAGGATAAAAATTTACCATTGTACCCCTATGTTTGTGTATAAATAAAACATGATGGCAATTGAAAAATCAAGTAGAAGTAGGAGTAGGAGTAGAAAGGAGGGAAGTAGGAGTAGAGTAGCCTAGGTGAGGAGTAGTGTAGAGTAATTTTAGGAGTAGTTTTTAGAAGTAGGTTAGGATAGAATAGTTTTTAGATGAATTTTAAAAGCTTTCTTTAAATTTCCGCATACTTTTTATTTTACAAGTTTTTACTGTTCATTCCATTGTCTTCATTTATCTTTGTTAAATTTTATTTCAATGAAAACTCACTTTCAATTCATGCTCTCGGTTTGGAATCCTTAAGCTCTTTTATTTGCCAATTTTTATTCACAAGGATTACTCCTTATTATAGCTCTCGGTTTTATTTTTTTTTTCCTTAAGCATTGTTTATGTTTCCATAGCTGTATTTGAAAGAAGCCATCACATTGGTAGCTCTCGGTTAGATACTAAGTGGTGCAATCGGGTTCAGTTAACATTTCCATTCAATCTTCAGCCCTTTTGATTATGTTGCCTTGATGTGGGAGGATGCAAGCATTTGTCCACATCAAGAGCTATGTGGAGTCACGGCTGGAGAAGAAAATGAAAAAATCTGAGGAGGTTGAGCTCTCTGTTTACGTTATTGATGTTCTTGGACAAGCATATGCGGAGTTCAAATGTGCTAGCTGCTGTGTGTTTGGTTTATGATCTGTTGAGGTTGAGTGCTCTAGTGGAAGCAGTGACATTGCTGAAGCATCGGATGAGGATGCTGGTCTGCTGAGCTCGGCAGCAACAGTAGCTTGACAATCACTCTGCTTTGCTCTGTTTTCTAGTTTTGCATTGTTCATTAATGTTCCTTTACTGATATTTAGCTTTAAATCAAGATTGGTTTCATGTTTCATGTTCTTATTGAATTAATCAGTTCCTAAGCTGTTGTGTTGTTCTCATCTTGTTCAGCAGAACATATTCGGTGCTACAAGAGCCAAGCACCGTGGAGGTCAGTCTGTTGCAGCATTAACTACTGTGCATTCACAGTGACTGTTGCACACTACTGTAGTTTGCTGTCCATGGTAGATGACTGGTGCTGAGGGAAGAACCGGGAGCAGGAGCAGCACAAATCAACACCTGGGCAGAGGACAAGCAGGAGCTACGCAGAATGAAAGAGCAGAATGCAGGACAGTGTTCGACAACTTACAGCAGCGCCTAAATCGGGACAGAGCTGTGCAGTGGAGAGGACGTGTGTAAGACCAGCAGGGACAAGAACCTGGAGCAGCCCGAGAGCACGCCTGGAGCACCAGTGGACAGACCTCCAGCAGACAGTACCTGGAGCAGAAGTGAACAAACCGGGGCAGAACCAGAGGACAATCGAGCCAGTATCTGGAAATGAAAAACAACAAAGATGACACATGAACAGTAAAGGGAGGGAATGGTTTAAATTGTTAAGGCCACGTTTGGCTCACCCCTTAATGTTGTTTAATTCATTTTGCATGTATTTTAGTTAGATTAATTTCAAGTTATTAGTTAGCTTAGTTAGTGATTTCTAATTTGCATGTTAGTCATAGTTTCTTTATTTCATTAGTTTAACTTTGATTTAAGTAGGTTACTAAGTAATTTTTTTATTCTACCATTAAGGGTAGTGCTTAAAATTAATTTAGATAAACTCATGCATTTTAAGTAGTAATTGAAAATTCCAAAAATGTGTTTCATGCATTAGTTAAATTTTAGTGATAAGTTAGTATTTAGATATAATTAGGAGTAATTTTAGATTCATTAGCTTAGACATTTAGATTTATGATTATTTTTCTTAGTTTTCTAGGATTTTATTTTATTAGATCTTAGGTTAATTTAAATTGCAATTTTTATTAATTAGATTAATTTGCATGCACATTTTATTTTAAGCTTGTTTAATTTTAGTTTAATTAGTTTTATTGCTTTATGTTTATATTTGCGTTTTATTTTAATTGCTTAATTCATTTTAATTGTTTTAATTTTCTTTTGTAGGTTGTTGTTTTTAATTGCTCGGAATGCTGTAAGTAAATTTTGCTTGGTTTTATTTCTTTAGTTCTTATTATTTTAGTGCTTTCCAGTGTTTTTAATTAGCCTTAGTAGATCACCCATTGCAATTTCATAATTTGCTAGGATATACTTAGGGTAAGATTAATCGGTACTTAATTAGGCTAGTCAACTTCTCTGTGGGACAATAATTCTGGGACTCAAATCCCATTATTACTTGGACAACCCGTGCACTTGCGGATAACACCCTTAGGGCGTGTCAGCCTGGATAGCAGTTGATGAAGACAGCAGGCCTAGAACCGAGAAGCAAAATGAGAGTAGCTGGAACCAAAACAGTTGAAGTAATGCAAAGCAGAAGCTATCGACATAAGCAGTAGCTAACGCCTAGAGCAGAAGCAAGAGACCGAGGGACAGCAGCGGAAGCAGGTGATGCAATTAGTTGGGGAGATCGAAAGCAATGCCTGGAGCAGAAAACAACCCGAGAGGTGTGGACAGACCAGATGTAGCAGATATGCAACCTGGACAGCAACTGATGCAGAGGTTACAGGCCGATTGAAAAACATGAACTGCAGCCTGGAGCTGAACGAGATCAGCAAGATGGCCTATACAGTTAGATGGCTAACCTAGAGCAGCATGGAGCAAGTTACGGTGTCAGTACTGCATGACAGACCGAGAATGGAGGCCGAACAGCAGGCAAAAGCTTGGACCAGAGGACAAACCAAGACTCACCTGGAAATAAAAATGAAATGAAGAATGAACAGTGAAAGGAGGGATATGGATTATTTAAAATTGGTTAAGGCTTGTTTGGCTAGTGCATAATAGTTAATTAATTCATTTTCATGCATTGTTAGTTCAGTTTAATTCCAATTTAATTTGTTAGCTTAGTTTAGAGTCTTTAATTAAATTACATGATTAGTATTCTTGCTTAATGGTTTAGAATTTAGTTTTAAATAGATTGATAGTTAATTAAGTGTCCATTTAGAATTAGATTAGGGGTAAATTTATTTCATTAAATCTTCACTTAGTTTAAATTGCATTTTGATTATGTAGTTTAATTGCATTTTAGGTTAGTTTAATTTTAGTTTAATTAATCTTGTTTTGTTATTTTCATAATTACATTTTATTTTAATTGCGTTAATTAGTTTTAATTGTTTTAATTATTTTTGTAGGTTTTTTATTTTAATTGCGTGGAGCATTGTAAGTAATTTTGCTCGATTTTATTTAGTTTTTATTATTTTATTGCTTTCAGTATTTTTAATTTTAGACTTAGTACATCACCCATCAAAATTTCATAATTTGCTAGGATATACTTAGGGTAAGACTAACCGGTAGTTAATTAGGCTAACCAACTTCTCTGTGGGACGATAACTCGGGACTCAAATTCCATTATTACTTGTACGACCCGTGCACTTGCGGACATCCCCGGCAACGGCGCCAAAAACTTGATAGGCACTAAAGGTAATGTCCACAAGTGCATGGGTCGTACAAATAATAATGAGATTTGAGTCTCGAGTTATCGTCCCACAGAGAAGTTGACTAGCCTAATTAACTACCGATTAATCTTACCCTAAGTATATTCTAGCAAATTATGAAATTTTGATGGGTGATCTACTAAGTCTAAAATTAAAAATACTGAAAGCAACAAAATAATAAAAACTAAATAAAACCGAGCAAAATTACTTACAGTGCTCCACGCAATTAAAATAAAAAACCTACAAAAATAATTAAAATATTTAAAACTAATTAACACAATTAAAATAAAATGCAATTATGAAAATAACAAAGCAAGATTAATTAAACTAAAATTAAACTAACCTAAAATGCAATTAAACTACTTAATCAAAATGCAATTTAAACTAAGTGAAGATTTAATGAAATAAATTTACCCCTAATCTAATTCTAAATGGACACTTAATTAACTATCAATCTATTTAAAACTAAATTCTAAACCATTAAGTAAGAATACTAATCATGCAATTTAATTAAAGACTCTAAACTAAGCTAACAAATTAAATTGGAATTAAACTAAACTAACAATGCATGAAAATGAATTAATTAACTATTATGCACTAGCCAAACAAGCCTTAACCAATTTTAAATAATCCATATCCCTACCTTCACTGTTCATTCTTCATTTCATTTTTATTTCCAGTTGAGTCTTGGTTTGTCCTCTGGTCCAGGCTTTTTCCTGTTGTTCGGCCTCCATTCTCGGTCTGTCATGCAGTACTGACACTGCAACTTGCTCCATGCTGCTCTAGGTTAGCCATCTAACTGCATAGGCCCTCTAGCTGATCTCGTTCAGCTCCAGGCTGCTGTTCGTGTTTTCCAATCGGCCTGCAACCTCTGCATCAGTTGCTATCCAGGTTGCATATCTGCTACATCCGGTCTATCCACACCTCTCATGTTGTCTTCTGCTCCAGGCGTTGCTTTCGATCTCCCCAGCTAACTACATCACCTGCTTCCGCTGCAGTCCCTCGGTCTCTTGCTTCTGCTCCAAGCGTTAGCTACTGCTTATGTCGATAGCTTCTGTTTTGCATTACTGCAACTGTTTCGGTTCCAGCTACTCTCATTCTGCTTCTCGGTTCTAGGCCTACTGTCTTCATCAACTGCTGTCCAGACGAGGTTTACTTCTGCCATTGTTGCTTGTCCTACAAACTTCTGCTCCAGATCAGTGCACGCCTGCTGCCTGCTTCTGCTCCAGGTTCAGCTGCTGCTGGTTCGTGCAACCTCTACTCTTGACACCAATTCAGCTATTGTTCCTCGGTGTCTTGCTACTGCTATGCACCAGCTTCAGTTTGTAGGATCCAAGGCTAATAGCAAAACTGAATTGCTTAATGAAATAATCCATAAATGACCAGAAAAGTGAAAGTGAACAGTATTAAAAACTCAAAACAACGCATAACAGAGTATGATTTGCTAATCCCTTATCATTGCCATGGTGACAATACGGGACAATAAGCAAGCTGCAATTGAATAAACAAATAAATGAAAGAAAAATAGGAAATGTAGAGAAGATAAATGCAGAACCGAATGGCATGAATAAAATGCAATGGAAGATAATAAAGCTAGTGTTAATGTGCAGTAAAGAGCATAATCAGAGCAAAGCAGATAACAAAAATGAAAAGAAATTTAACTAACAGTGCAATGCTTGTTAAAAGCTTGTAAACTAAAAGAACTAAGTGATGATCAATACTGAAAAATTAACCAAAGCTACCCTTAAATCATATGACAGGGAATCATCATCCTCGGTTTGCTTCATCAACGTGAAAAACTCATCATCATCGGCTTACTCTATTCTAGCTCTTTAATGCCATGATTCCACTTTGCTTAAATGTGAAATAATGCTTAGCATTTGCCCATATTAAAGCACCAAAACCAAATAGCCTAGAGGAAGGAATAAGTGAGGAATCGAATGCACAAAGAGCACTACCCGAGAGCAACTAGGATAGGAAAATGGAAGCTATGCAATGGAAATGAAATAAAAGGAGAAAATGTCTTAAACAAACCGAGAAGCATAAAGGAATTAGATTGCCATAAAATAAACTATTTAAGACTGGAAAATGAAGAACTTTTATTCAACTTGAATGCCTTGACTCAACAATAAAGCAAAGAGATTGCAAAACCGAGAAGAACATGGGAAAATTACTAATCATTCAACCAAATGTAAAGTTTTTACAAACCAAGAGAAGAAAATGCTTAAACTCAAAGAAAACTATTCGGAAGAAAACTTAGAAATTAACCTAAAAAGCTATTTTAACCTAAAAATTACATCCCCCTTCAATTGCCATCTTTTTCTATTTATAAACACACTAGGGGTAAAATTGTAATTTTCCATCCTAGATGAGTTGGCATTTTTTTGGCCACTTGTCATCACACCATTGGCTCTTTGAAAAGATATTTCCATGTCATCGGTCTTCTTGTCCAATTGGATATGCTAGGTGGCGTGTCTCGTGTTGTCTGCGTGGCTCAATCTCGATTTTAGCCCAATTCCGGTCCATTTTCTACCGAAATATTCAAAATTTATCTGGATTTAATTTATCTGCAAATATGAGAATTTTAATTAAATAAATGGGATAATTAATAAAATAAATTGGGGATTTAAATAATTAATTAGGAAATTAAGCACAAATAATTCTAAAAATATAGAATTATCAGCTAACGCTCACGGTACAGCCTGTTCCCGTGAATCCTCTATCACCTATTTCCATTGTCTCAAAATCACGTGCGAGCAGGTCTATACAAGAACACTTAGCAATACACGATGGCTCTAGCACAGTTTTACTCATCACACAGTAGAACTCATAAAAACCTCGTGCGAGCAACTCAATGTAAGATCACTTAGCAATACGTGAGGCCTCTAGCACGGTTTGTCTCATCACATAGAAAAACTCATAAAACCTCGTGCGAGAAACTCAGCGTAAGATCACATAGCAATACCTGAGGCTTCTAGCATGGTTTTGTCTCATCACACAGCAAAACTCATAAAACCACGTGCGAGCAACTCAACGTAAGATCACATAGCAATACCTTAGGCCTATAGCACAGTTTCACTTAAATCACTTTAAGTCTAGGAAATTACATGCGAGCATAGTCAGAGTAAGAACATTTAGCAGTACTCAATGGCTCTAACATGATTTCCAAAATCCAGTGCGACCTCTTTACTGTGTCACACAGTTTACACTCAGCTCTATCACTGTTTGTTTTTCTCAAAATCCTTTTAAAAATGATGGGCGAGCATAGTGGGTAAATTTACGGTTACCACATTGGCTCTAGCACGTGTTCACACAAAAATTCAATAGATTGCTCCTTCGGGTGAAAACAGTATCCCTAACTGAGTTCACTTTGGTAAACCACAAAGTATGAGTGAAAGGGCAATTTCCCTTCAATCACTCATTACACCCATTTTTCACTTAGTAAAACATGCATTTTCATGTAAAATAACTAAACCGGGAGCCAGTCTATGATTATACACTTACACAACTCTTACAAACCATCTTTTCACAATAAAGACATCAAAATCAAGCATTTTATGCATTTTCTTATAACTTGGTATTCACGTAGATAATTCCGATATCTATATACTTTATAGTATTTATTTGCGCCCAGAAGGTAAGAAACATACGTATAGCTATCTCTAATAGCTCGTATAAATCTCTTACCTCGAATCACGCTTGAATCACTTTCCTTTGATTTCCACTACTCGTGATCTGATTTCATTGGCTCCAATTATATCTCCAGGAGCTACAATTGTTTACAATTCACATCAGTATAATTTCATTTATCAAAATCTATTAGACTTATCAAGTCTACTCCTTAAGCTCACAATACCTTATGTTCATTACTTTCCTTCACTAAGGCAATTTATCATACACCTCATATGCCTATTTTCAATCATCATCTATCCCAACATTTGGATTTCACAACACTATCTTAGAATCATGTATACATGTTTAATAACATCAATTCATGCTTAAATCATCATTAACTCCATGCCATATCAACTTTCTCTCACTTTCTCACACTAAGCCCATTTTAGGTCATGGAGGATTAAGCATGTTCAAAGATGCTTCAACCAATAATACAAAGACCAATCAACTCATCAAAATGTCTAGATTAAAAAACTTGAAGTTGGTGTATTGAAATCTTACCTAGCCTGACTTTTCTCTCTTTTTGGCTGAAATTGAGGAAAACCCCTTTTGCTCATTCAATCCAGAATTTCTGCTTCTAGTTTTTTACTATGTTGTTCTCCTCATCACAAGGAACAACTTTGCTTAAGGAAATCTTTCTCAAATCTAATTGGAAGGTGATGATTTTTAGAGTAAGAAAGCTAGGTTACCTGTTACAATGGAGGAGTACCAGCTGTTTCGTGGAAAAAAGACTCATTTGTCGGGTTTTTATAGAATTTAGCCTTATGAGATCGATCTCCAGGGGTGAGAGATCGATATGTAGGCTGTGTGATCGATCTGCTTATGGGAAGGGATCGATCTTTACTAAGCAAAAGACTTTAGAGATCGATCTGGCTTTGAGAAGAGATCGATCTTTGTTAGGCAGAAGCAATTAGAGATCGATCTGCCTTATCGGAGGAGATCGATCTTTGCTAACTAGAATCCATCCAAGATCGATCTGCTCTGAATGAGGGATCGATCTCCCTTTTACAGAATGCTTTGGCACTGCATTTTGAGGCAATGAGATTGATCTCCCCTTGCACTAAGATCAATCTCCTCTTGCTCTGCAACATTCTAGCTGCAATTTTCCTAGAAATTCAAATGGTGGATTGCTTCCAATTGCCTCAATATTCATTTTGCATTTTAGTCACACTTAGAATATAAAAATGTCTATTTCTTATGATTCTCATATAATGTAACTTGTGTGTACATCATGAAATCATAAAAAGGATACATATAAATTTACGGGCCTTACAAGTGGTCTTCGTCTCTTGTCACCATAACTCTTCTGTCGACTCTGAGTTGTTCGTAACCTCTCACATATCACCCGACCATCCTCAGAGGCCTATCTAACCAAGTCAGGAGCAAAAATCTATTTGTCACCAACCTCATCCCATCCAACAGGGGATCGACATCTGCGTCCATACAGTGCCTCATATGGTGCCATCCCGATACTTAAGTGATAATTATTGTTGTAGGAGAACTCAACTAGTGGCAAGTGTCATCCCAAGAGCCTCTAAAATCCAGTACACATGCTCTCAACATATCCTCCAGAATCTGTATAGTCCTCTCTGATTGACCATCTGTATGAGGATGGAAAGCGGTGTTAAAACTCAGTTAGGTCCCCATCTCTTCCTGAAAATGTTTCCAAAAGTGGGAAGCGAAGCGAGCATCCCGAACAGAAACAATACTCACTAGAACACTATACAGCAGTATTATCTCTTGGACATACAGGTTCGCAACGTACTCAGAGTATCAGTAGCTCTCATAGCTAAGAAATGAACTGACTTCGTCAACCTATCCACAATCACCCAGATGGCATCATGACCTCTATGGGTCCTCGGTAAACCCATCACAAAATCCATGGTGACGTGCTCCCATTTCCATGTCGGTATCGGTAGAGGCTGAATAGTCCTGTAGGCTTTTGATGGTCTACCTGTACTTGCTGACAGACGAGATATCTAGCGACATACTCTGCAATGTCTCTTTTCATCCTAGACCACCAATAAACTCTTTGAAGATTTTGATACATTTTCGTGTTCCCTGGATGTACCGTATATCGTGTTGAATGAGCCTCTGATAAAATCAATCTCATGATCTCTAGATCCTCAGGAACACATACTCAGCCCCTGAACCTCAGTAATTTATTTCTACTCAGCTCAAGATCAGAACCCACACCTGTCTGTACCTGACTCAACCAGTCGATACACTGTTTATCACTCTGCTAAGCTTGTCGGATACGACATATCAACTCAGGCTCCAATCTCAAGCTAGCCAAAACATCAAACCTATCTGTATCAGGTGAGGCTACATCAAAACTGAGGTTCGTGAACTACTCCAACAACTCATGCTCCCGAACCATCATAAATGATACCAACCCGAGACTCTTCTTGCTTAAGGCATTAGCAACTACATTCGTCTTACTCGGGTGGTATAGGATCTCATAATCGTAGTCCTTCAAGAGCTCGAGCGATCTTCTCTGTCTCATATTCAGCTCCTTCTACAAGAACAGATACTTGAGGCTCTTGTGGTCCATAAATACCTGAAATTTCTCACCATAGAGATAGTGGTGCCATATTTTCAAAGCAAACACCACGACCGCCAACTCTAAATCGTGGGTCAGGTAGTTTCTCTCATGATCCTTTAGTTGTCTAGATCCGTAGGCAACTACCCTTCCATCCTGCATAACTACACGGCCCAGTCCCTGGTGTGATGCATCTATATACACAGAAAAACCTCCTGAGTTGGTAGGGATGGTAAGAATCAAAGCAGTGGTCAACTAACGCTTAAGCTCCTGAAAACTCCTCTCGCAAGCATCATCCCACATAAACTCAACATCCTTCCACGTGAAACGTGTCAACGAAGCAGCTAGTCTGGAGAAACCCTCAACAAATCTTCGATAATAACCTCCCAACCCCAAAAAATTCCTGATCTCGGTGACTGTTCTGGGTCATTCCCACTGAACAACTGCCTCTATCTTGGATGGATCTACTAACACCCCATCCCTCGATACTACATGGTCCAGAAATGATATCTACTCTAACCAAAAGTCACACTTACTGAGTTTAGCATACAACTATCTCTCTCAAAGGGTCTGCAAAGCTATCCTCAAATGCTGCTCATAATCTTCCATAGACTTGGAATAAATCAATATATCATCAATGAACACTATCACAAATTGGTCTAGGTATGGCTTGAACACATCATTCATCAAAGCCATAAATGTTGCGGGGGCATTTGTCAATCCGAATGGCATAACCAAGAACTCGTAGTGACCATATCGAGTACGAAATGCTGTCCTGGGTACATCTCTTCTCCATATCCTCAACTGATGGTACCCAAGTCGTATATATGTCTTAGAAAAGACCTGTACTCCCTGAAGCTGATCCAACAGATCATCAATGCATGGAAGGGGGTACTTGTTCTTGATGGTAGCCTTATTCAACAATCTGTAATCTATACACAGCTGGAGGCTCCCATCATTCTTCCTCACAAATAAGATCGAAGCTCCCCAGGGTGAAACACTTGGTCTAATAAACCCCTTCTCAAGCAACTCCTACAACTATTTTTTCAGCTCCTCCAACTCAACCGGACCATCCTATATAGTGGTCTAGATATCAGCTCTGTACCAGGTACCAACTCAATGCAAAATTTCATCTCCTTGTCCGGCGGTAACCTTGGTAGATCATCCGGAAAGACATCAGGAAACTTTGTAACCATTGGAAAGCCTCTAAATTTCGGACGTGTCTTATCTATGTCAACCACATATGCAATGAACCCTTTAAAATACCATTTCCACCGTTAGTAACATAATTCTTCATATAAGTATCCATTATAAATAAATAAATTCACCTCATAGATATGATGAATTATAAATATGCTTTTCCCTGTTGCAAACATCTCATTCCTTTATTTCTTTTCAGCAAAACTTACAATACACTTTTCAGGGATAAATAACGTTACTGTTTTACCGTAACAGTCTAAAACAGCATGATTCGCAGTCAACCAATCCATTCCTAAAATCACATCAAAATCCCTCATACTCAGTAATACAAGATCGGCTGACACATCCCTTCCTCCTATTTTTAGCTTACAGTCTCTATATACATATTCAACCAACTGACTGTCATTCATAGGTGTAAAGATTAATAACATTCTATCTAATGATGTGGGCTTTACATACTTTAACAATTTACGTGCAAATGAAGGCGATATAAAGGAAAGCATGGCACCAAGATCAAATAACACAAAGGCTTCTAAATCAAAAATTAGGATGGTACCTTTAATCACATCTGCTGAAGCGTTCGCGGTGTCCTGGTCCAATGCATGTACTCGCCCTCTACCTACAACCTGCTTCCCTTTCTCCTCAGCTGTAGCTCTCCTCTTTGGAGCAGCAGTCTCAACAGGAGCTCTCTCCAGCTCTTTACCCTTCTGTGGGGTAATCTCAATCATCTCAGGGCAGTTCCTCATGACATGTTCTGGCTTCCCACAATAAACACATACTCTAGTAGTCATCGGACAAGGCCTGGTACCATGAAATGTACCACATCTCCTACACTGCTCAGTAATAAGCTGTGGTCCTCCAATGACTATACCCCTCGGTGGAGCTAAAGTTGGGTACATAGGAGGTCTAGCAGCTCTCTCTTGTATCTCCTCAATCTTCAGTCTCTTCTCAAAGAGCTATCCTCCTCTCTTGACCACTCTATCACCTCCAGATCTCTTTCGGTCTCTGTCTCTAGCTCTGCTGACCTTCCCCAACTCTGTAGCATTTCGCTCAAAATCCTGCTCACACAACTGTGCCCTGTGCATTGCCTCCTCATAAGTAGGGATGTCAAACGGAGTTAATCTAGATCTGATGGCTAGTATCAATCCATCTATGAACTTCTGGACCTTCTGAGTCTCACTGCTCAATGTATTTGGGTCATATCTCCCCAAAGATATGAACCTCGACTCATACTCATCAACGGAGCAGTTCCCCTAAACCAAACTCATAAACTTCATATGTAGCTTCTGTTGTACAGTGGCCGAAATATACTGCCTCCTAAAGGCCTCCAAAAATATCTCCTATGTAATCTCTGAGTGTCAGGCTCTCAGGATAGACACAGTGGATCTCCACCAATCTCTACCTCGTCCTTCAGCATAAATACGAAAAAGGCAATCCTCTCAGTCGATGTACACCTGAAGAACCCATACAACTTCTCCATTTCATATATCATATCCTCTACAAAAATTGGGTCCTTCACCCCTCTAAAAATTGGAGGTCTAAACTCCTAAAATTATCGTAATCTGTCCAGCTCATAGTCATAGCCTAGATCACTACCGCTCGGCTATGGAGCGACAGAAGAAGCTATATCCTGAACTAGTGGTGGTGGTCTTTGTAGTCTGAGGTCACTCTGCAGCTATCTGTCCAGTAGTAGTAGGCTATCGAGCTGGACCTCATCTATCACCAGCCCCTAACGTTTGCGCAACTATCTCAACAAGGCTCTCTATACTCTACTCAATCCTAGCAAAGTGTGCCTCAATATCCCGTGGTCTCTCAAGAGAGTCCTACAGAGCCTGACTAGTCTATTGCTCTGTACGGCTCTTAGGCCTACCTCTACGGACCTCTAACAAGTGAACTCGTCCCTCTACCACAGCGGGTGACAGGGATAATGCCTAAATTCTTGCATCCATAACCATCTATTAGTCTAATCCCATCTTGATATACACAGTTATATCTAAACAAAGCATAGTACTTGACACGCCCTGAAAGTATAGTCCGCAAGTGCACGGGTCGTACAAGTAATAATAGGATTTGAGTCTCGAGTTATCGTCCCACAGAGAAGTTGACTAGCCTAATTAACTACCGGTTATTCTTACCCTAAGTATATCCTAACAAATTATGAAGTTCTGATGGGTGGTCTACATGGCTAAAATTAAAGTACTGAAAATAATAACAACTATAAAATAAAGAAAATAAAACCGAGCTAAAATTACTTATAAAGCTCCAAGCAATAAAAAGTAAGAACCTACAAAAGAAAATTAAAACAATTAAAATAAGTTAATGCAACTAAAATAAAATGCAAATATGAAAATAAAGCAATGAAATTAATTAAACTAAAATTAAACAAGCTTGAAATAAAATGTGCATGCAAATTAATCTAATTAATAACAAATTGCAATTTAAACTAACCTAAGATTTAATCAAAATGAAGACTAAATTAAAAATGCATAAAATGAGTTTATCTAAATTAATATTAAGCAAATCCCTAATGCCAGAACAAAAATTACTTAGTAACCTAATTAAATCAAAGTTAAATTAATGTAACAAAGAAACTATGACTAACATGCACATTAAAAATCAACTAACTAAGCTAACTAATAAACTTAAAATTAATCTATCTAATAATGCATGTAAAATGAATTAATCCACCATAATAGACCAGCCAAACGTGGCCTTATCCACTAAATAACAAAGTGGTCCCGATTTTTGCTCCTGTTCACTTTCTTCTCCAATTTGTTGCTCTGCCTTCAGGTGATACAAATGTGCAGATAGGCTGCTTTGTCCTGCTGTGGGCTCCTGCTGTACGGTATACTAAGCTGCTGCAGGTATTGCTACCCTTCTGTTGTGCTTCATGCTTGTCATCTTGCAAACTCTCCAGTCCAGACCTCTACTGCTGTACCCAAACTAATATCCTGAACATTCTCAGTCACCACGTCTTGCTGTTCTGCATTGTGAGTCACGGCTCTTAGCTTGGCTCCATCCTCTTACATGCAGTTTATCATTTTTTAGCAATCTACAGCTACCCAGTTAGTCCAGAATATGCAGCAACACTCAGCAGCGCATGGCCGACACTCTCGGCAACTGGAGATGAGACAAGACACGATGACATATGTGAATCCTTTCCTGGTTGCACATGCTCTGCACCCGTCAACTACACATAACAATATCCAAACAACAACTCATTAATAGTAATGGAAATCAGCGATTAACAACTAGAAACTTGAAAACCAACACTGGATTAAAACAACACAGAGCGAAACTTGAACAACATAATGAGATTAAAGCAGAGACAAACAGAGGATAAAAATGAAGCCAATGGTGAACTGTGCTCCTCGGATGAACCCATGCTATAATTGCTTAGATGAAATGTGGTAAAAAAAATGGACTGAAGAAGCATTAGAAAACGCAGTGAAGAGAGGTGCAAAGCAGTTGAATAAGTGAAATCATGAGAGGAAAAATCAAGGTGAGTAAACCTAATCAACTACTGTTGTTAAACCGAGAAATGAGAAAGCAAGATGGCCTATGCCTTGCTCCATTATCTGCTCAACCTCCTGTTCCACTGTGCGAGCAATGCAAGAGCAGAAAGTGATGCTGATCTTGCACCACTGCACCAGAACCAGGTAAGATGTGCTTCAGCTAGACAACCCTCGATTGCTTCTTCCAAACTAAGCCAAAATTAAATACAAACAGTATGTAAAAGAACAAAGAAAATAGTGAGAAGACTAGTAACCCAAGAATGAAAAAACCAATCAAGAAATCAAGTTGTAAAAGAAACCGAGAGCATGAAAAAGAGAGTAAGTTTTCATTGAAATGGAATTTAACAAAGAGTAATGAAGACAACGGAATGAACAGTAAAAACTTGTAAAAACTAACTATGCAGAAATTTAAAGAAAACTTGTAAAATTAATCTAAAAACTATTCTACCCTAGCCTACTCTACTCCTACTCCTAATCTTCTTTCTACTTCTACTCTAAACTACTTCTACTTGAATTTTCAATTGCCATCATGTTCTATTTATACACAAACATAGGGGTACAATGGTAAATTTTCATCCTAGATGAGTTGGCATTGTTTGGCCACTTGTCTTCATTTGATTTGCTACAGAGTAGATATTTCCACGTCATCAGTCTTTTTGTCCAATTAGTTGTGCGATGTGGCCCGACATGTGTCTTCCAGAGGGTTGGCACAGTGTCCTTCGATCTTATCATTTCAGAGCAAATAAAAATCGGACACTTGGCATCACGCGTGTCCAGACGACTGATGACTCGGTCTGCAAATTGGAAGTGGTCCAGTCTCCTTTAGCTCGATTTCAGCCCAATTTTGTCTGAAACGACTGAGTTTCATCCGGATTTAATTTATCTGCACATTAAAGAATTTTAATTAAATAAAGGGGATTATTAATAAAATAATATGGGGATTAAATAATAATTAGAAATTTAAGCACAAATAATTCTATAAAAACTAGAATTATCAGTACTAAGAGGATTTAATTTCTTAACTATTGTCACGACCCATTCTACTAAAAATTACTACAAATTTTTTACTTTTTTTCTATACATCTCACCTCCTCGTGACAATTCCATTTTGGACGAGTTGGGCTATGAGCCAGTAATAATCCCAATGCCTATTCTGTTTAATCATATTATTATTATTATTATGGTAATGATACCAGAGTCTCATGCAGTGTAATAATAACTACATATGTTATAAAATTATATGTACATGCGTTTACATATATTTACATCCCCCATAATTACATTCGTTTACAAAATTGTGCTATTATATGTTTAGATTTAAAATTGTACAATGTGTATACCTGATTCGTGATAGGAAGCAGCGGACAACAAGGAATGCAGTCTCTACCCGCTCTCAACTACTGTTGTGAGACCCCATATGTGTACAACTTTGTGACATGTGTAAGTGGAATTGTAAGAAAAATAATTTAAATCAGGCAAATATGAATGAATTGCAAATGAAAATGAATAAGTATCATGGATGCATGTAAAAGTTGAATAAGGGCTGAAGTGGCCACACACTAAACGAATAGAACTTAAAGCATCCGGACTGGAGATAAGGACTTAAAACACGGAATGATAACGCATGGGTTGTGAAATTGGGTATCCATTCTGATTTCTAAGCAATGCGCACAAGTTCCATAACACAAAAATCATAGGAAATAAGTCTTTCCATGCTCCAAGTGGGATTAAAATGCAAAATGAGTGTTGGAGCAATGGAATGGGAATTCACCCTTGGAAAATCTGTAAAAATGCAGCAAAAGGGTTGTAGATGGGAGCCAAATCGATCTCTCATTTAATTGCAGATCGATCCTTTGTGCAAAATAGGGCAATTTCATGTGAAATAGCCAAGGCAAGATCAATCTCCCTATCAAGCAGACAGATCTCCCTAATGACCAGATCGATTTGTATTTGCCTCTACCAAGCCCAGATTGATCTCCCTTAAGTGCATATCGATCTCCTTAAGCTTTTGTCAAAGAGAGATCGATCTCACCTTGTAATGCCTGAGCTTTTCAAAAGCAAAAATCAAAAGTAGATCTATCCCCTACCTAACCAGATCGATCTCCTCACCCTTTTCTATATAAACCCAACGGTAAAAAGCTTCAATCTGTAGGAAACTTGATCTCTCTCCATTTTCACCTAAATACTAAGCTTTATCTCTCTAAGATACCCACCATTTCCATAAAGATTTGAGAAAAAGACATTTGAGAAAAGTTATTCACCTTAGGGAGGAGAACAACATATCTTGAAGTCAACATCCAATTCATTGGATTGAAGGATCTAAGGAGTCTTTCAAACTTGGAAAAGAAGAAAGTCAAGCTAGGTAAGTTTCCAATGCACCAACTTCAAAAGTGTTTACCTAAATGATGTTATGGGTAGATTGGTGTGCATTTCAATGGTTGAAACTACCTAGGATATAATGAACCAACAATAACCTATAAATAGGATGGTGTGAAAATGAAATATGGTGGAGTTAATGATGAATGGGATATCTTAAGGTTATAATGGTGTTGTGAGTATGATTTTAAGATGGTAGTGTGAAATGAATTGTGAGATTGACCAAATTGTAAAATGTACATATATGGCATTGGTGAAATGTATGAATGAATGAGAGAATTAAGGGTAGAATATGCACTCCCAAGTGCCTAATAAGTAACTAAGGGAGTTACTAGATAGATTGGCTAGAAATGGCATAACAATGGCCAAATGCAATAATGGGCCAACCTTAACGAAAAAGACTCAATGAGATATGTTGACTAGTTGAAGTCAGAATATGAGTGAGCAACATTAACTCAAGTGATTGGTAAATGAATGCAGCTCCCGAAGACATGTCCAGAGCAAGTTGAGCCCAATCGAGAGAGACGGGAAAGGAAGAGAGTCGCTTCCAAGTAAATCGAGATAAGGGAATTATGTGGACTCTTAGAGATATTTGTGCGCATTTTGGGCGCATTATGGTTTTCTAGAATATGTGTGGTAATAGGAATGAAATGAGTATTTGAAGGGCAAAGAATTGGGTTTTTGAGAAATGTGCATGAAAAGCAAGAGCATGATGCTTTGAAATCCTTTTATGGCTTTTGCATGTGATTGGTAGGTTGGCTAGCATTTGAAATGATTTGCACAAAATAAGCTTGATTTGGATTTATAACCGTGCTTTGCAAAGAATGAGCCACCTACATGAGTTTGTGGAAACGAAACGTGCTAGAGCGTTGCTCGCACGAGATTTGACATGTTTACACATACATTAGTGCTAGAGCAATACTCGCACTAGAGTTTTACATGGATTTTGTGACATTGTGTTGGAGCCTAGCTCGCACTTGTTTTCGCACGAGTTTTGACATGGTGTTGGAGCATAGCTCGCACTAGATGTCCATCATACTTGTTGTCGTGCTTAAGATCTACTCGCACGTGGTTTTATGACATGTTTGGAGTCGTGCTAGGAGCTTCGGGTAGGCTGAGTGCCACACCGATTAAATAGGCTCGCACTTGCGTATTGAGATGTGACAGTATGATGTGATGATATGGGTCCATGAAATACATTGTATCGTACAAGTAGCATGGAGTACGTTGTACCATGTGTGATATTTGTATGTCGTCTTCGGATGATGGATTCTGTTATAGACCGACGGGTTGGACGTGACCCACCTCCCGTACGGAAGCAGATAGAGGTGATACCCCACACACTAGGATCCGTATAGCCTGGGATCACAGAGGATATGGCCATAGTCCTAGAGGATATTTTCCTTATTATATTGTATACCTATCTCACATGTCTATTGATGAATGATAAATCCATGTTTTTGAAATGTGTTTTGTGGGTTAGGATAGTCCATGGGAGGGGCTGAGTCCTGACGAGTGAATGATTTTGTATTAGCTTGTGTTAAGTATTAGAAATGCTTTTAAGTACAACGTGCATGATGATTTTCCATGCTTCGATTTTTACTACGCATGATGATTTTTCCATGCTAAGCTTTAGTAACTGTGCACTGATTCATATCGCATGATTTGCTTTACATGGCATAGACACAAGCATGAGCATACATTTTGGAGTATGACAAATAAATATATGGTTTAAGCATGGCATCACGATCACATAGATAGTGCAGTTATCTACCTATTCATATGATTGCCTTACTAAGCATGTGGTTTACTCTCCCCCCTTATTTTCCCCCTCTACAGAGTACTTACAGTAGATAGTGGGCGACTGAGGACTGGCTTTTTGTAAGACCCTTATTTTTAGATGTAAACTTTATGAAATCATGAGTATGGTGATGTATTTAAAATGTAAAAAAATAAATGATGTAAGTCCACGGATTCAATGTACATACTTGTAATATGAGATTGTAATGTACATACAAGTTTCATTGTGTATGAATATGAAGAATTGGGCTTTTGGATGTGATGAATGTGAGTGGAATAAGAAATGAGTAGTGTGGTAAATGGAAGGAAGTTGCAGGAATCTAAATACTTCTATTTGGTCTTATATTGTATACCTTTGGCTATACAATGAATACACACAAGTTCTAATGTGTATAAGTTATGAATGGATGCCATTTTCAAGTCTTAAAGGTAACTGGATGAGAAAATGATCATGGCAGCAAATTAAGGAAGTTGGGTGTGAGTTGCTGCAGAAAAACTACAGAAAATCTGGGAAATATGAAGGTCAGATAGATCTTATAGGATGAGAGATAGATCTGAAAAAGCCAGAATGCTCATATTCGAGCAATAAGAACAGTGCAGATCGATCTCCAATGGAATCAGATCGATCTGCTAAACATTCTGTAAAATGAGGATCGATTCTTAAGGCAAACAGATCGATTTCCTTAGCTCTCGGGTTGGAGCAGATCGATCTCCCCTAGAAGCAGATCGATCTCCTTAAGCTTCTGCCTGAGACAGATCGATCTCAAGCTTACGACAGATCGATCTCATGCATTCAAATTGGCGTGAAAAATGAGGGATTTAAGAGGACCATATCGATCTCATGATTCGACAGATCGATCTCATCAAGTGATTTCTATAAAAATGAGCAGTGAAATCTGCATTTTTTCAAGATAAAATCTTTTATTTCCATTTTTCACCCAAAACCTAGATTTTGTCTCTCTAAAATCAGCCATTTCCAGTAAGAATTAAAGGGGAGCTATTAGATATAAAGTTATTCATCTTAAAGAAGAGACCAACATAATTGGGAATCAAAACCTCATTGTTGGTATTGAAGAGGCAAGGAACATTTCCCTTTAAAGCAAGAAGAGAAACTAGATTGGTAAGTTTCTAATACTTCAGCCCAAGTACATTGTCTATTTAATGGTCTTGGGTTGATTTGCATGTGTGTTGATAATCAAAACTACCTAGGTTATGATGGAACTAGGGTGACCTAGAAAATGGGATGAATCTAGTATGAGAAAGTGTGATTTTGATGTGTTGACGATTTATAGATTATGTTAAGTTGTTATTGGAGTAATTTGGATGATTTGAGCTAGTTAAATAGAGTTGCATTGTGAGTTGGGAAAAATTATGGAAAATGAGCATGTAAATACTTGATAAATACCATAGTGAAGAAATCAATGAAATATGAACTCTATGGACTTAACATCGATCTAATATCGATTTGGAATGAGTTAATAGGCCTAAGAGGATCCACATACTCGAGTTATGGGTAGAGTAATGAAACGAGGCCTCATAAGTGTTAATAGAAATTATAGGTCGAATCAACTATAGTAAACGTAAGAGTTGGATTATAATGGGCTAAAATGTTGTGAAATACGCTTATTTACAGTTCCGGAGACCCGTGGAGACAAATTGAATCGCACGAGTACGTAGCTTTAAGGAAGTGGAATCACGCGTCGCGATTCCAGGTAAGGAAATTTTGTAAGTATATAGAGGTAGCTGCTCGTATTTTGTGTGTATATAGGGCTTTAGGAAATGTGCTTGAGTTTATAGAAATGTGTTTGACAATGTATGGAAATTACTACGAGTATTTGTATGAGATTTGGTTGTTTGAAATGGTATTGTAAAGAAGTGGGATAGTAAGGCTAATAATTGCATAAATCATGTGTTTTGAATGTTTTCACAAAACACATTGCTTTGTTTTAAGCAAATTGACTGATAGGCTAGCAAATGTTTGAACGTTTTGTAAAATAGCACATGTGAGGTGCTAAGCCTGGGTTCTGAATGTTTTGGTTGTTTATAACCCGTCTATCCTGTTTTATGTGAATGAAACCGTGCTGGAGCTTAGCTCACACTATATATTGATGTTTTCACATGTTTAAAACGTGTTGGAGCTTAGCTCACACTTGAATTTGAATTGTGGTGACGTTTTATAAATCGTACTGGAGCTTTTGCTCATATGTGGATTTTGAGTGGATTTTGAGTGGATTTCTTATGTATATAGCTGTACTGGAGCTATGCTCGTACGTGGTTTTCTTCATATTTTATGCATAAATGTCGTACTAAAGCGTTGCTCGTATGAGGTAATTTGTTTATGATGCATGAATTTGCACTAGAGCGTAGCTCACGTAGGTTTTCACACTGTGGTATGTATAATACTGGGGTGAGGGTAATACGGATTGATGTTCATGGAACCTAACAGGCCTAACAGACCTCTTGAGTGGGGTGAGGGTGAGGGGCTAGGACCTGGCACTAATCCATTCAGGGAACCCAACAGGCCTAATAGACCTCTTGAGTGGGGTGAGGGTGAGGGGCTAGGACCTTAATCAGGGAATCCAACAGGGGCGAGCAAGGCCTTGAGGGACTAGGACCTGGTATTAAGAGTACTCCCACGTGCACTTGAGACTAGAGATTTCGCTCGGTATGGGGTAGATAAGACCTACTGCAGGCACCTCCAACCATGTTATGGGTTCGCGGAATACGTTGTACCGTGTATATCACATGGAGTACGCTGTACCGTGTGGTTGAGATATTAGTGAGAAATTCTAGAGGAAACCTAACCCACCTTCGTTCCAGCATGATACCCCGCACACTGGGATCCGTGTGGTCTAGGATGATTTATGACATAGTTAGCCAACATAATCAGTCGAGATATAGTAACTATCTCCTTACTTATTACATAATACCACATGGTCTTGATACTTGAGTGTGATTTTGACTGTCCAAGGTAGACCCGAAGGAGGGGTCGAGCCTTGTGGGATTTGATTTGTGAAATGGTAATGATGTTTTGTGAGGGAGAAAATGATTTGTGATGGGATTGTATGTATTTGAGAAAGAGATGTAATTTTCAAAGGATGTTTCTTAAATGAATTGCCCTTTTCTATGAGATTTGACAATTGATGAGCATGAGTTTATTTGTACATGACGATTTTACCATGTTTTACATGCCAATTTCCATGATTAAATACATGATATATGTATATTCATATGGCATTGTTTTAATTCCTCATGCTCCTGCTATAAATGATTTATGCATAACACTATCAGCATGTAGATAGAGTAGTTATCTACCATGCTTGTATTATTGCCTTACTGAGCATGTGGTTGCTCATCCCTCTCTACTTTCCCCCTTTACAGGGCTTACATAGCAGCCCAGTGAGGACTGAGGCGCTGTATTTTGGATATCCGCTGTCATCCATCGCTAAGAGGTATACACATGAAGATTCTTTTTGTATCTAAACAATTGTAAAAGCACAGCAGTCATTTGAATTATAATTATGGGGGATGTAGATGTCAGTAAACATGTTTTGTACAAGTGAATGATTGAACTTTCAATGTATGACATCGCTTTTATTAACTGGGAATGAATGTTAAGAGTGGATTATTATTAACTCACAGCCCAACTGTGTGGTGATGAGTTATTCACGACCGGGTAAGAAAAGAAAAATGTGAAACATTTATAGTGATTTTCGGTAATAAGAGGATAAAATGGGTCGTGACAGAGATTAGTATCAGAGCTGTGTTGGCCTGATGTGAGTCAGTAATAAAATGTAGGAAGGTTACATCCCTATATTACTGTGCTTTTGTTTAGATATAACTGTGTATAGCATAATGGATTGAGTCTAATAATGGTTATGAATATAGGAAGTTAGGCACTATGCCAATCACGCGCCAAGGTAGAGGGGCGAGAGCACGTTCTAGAGGCCTTAGAGCCGTGCGGAGCCACGAACTAATCCGGCTCCACAAGACCCTGCTGAGAGATCAGGGGATACTGGGGCTTGCTTCGCTAGGATAGAGCGAAGTATAAAGAGCCTAGTGGAGATTGTCACACAGGCACTGGGTGCCGGTGATAGACAAGGTCCCGTAGCATAGCCTACTACTGGACAGGTAGTTGCAGAGGAGGAGAGACCTCAGACTGTAAAGACTGCTACTGTTACACCATCTCCAGTCCAGGAAACAACTTCTCTTATCGCTCCACAGCAGAGTGGTAGTGATTTGGGTTATGACTGCGAGTTGAGCAGGTTGTGAGAATTTCAAGGGTTGAAACCTCCAGTGTTCAGAGGGGTGAAGGACCCAATGATTACGGAGAATTGGGTGTATGAGATGGAGAAATTGTATAGATTCTTTAGATGTACATCGACTGAGAAGGTAGCCTTTGTTGTGTTTATGCTGAAGGGCAAGATGAAACATTGGTGGAGATCCATCGAGGTTATTTTGAGGGCCAAACACTCAAAGATCACTTGGAAGGTATTCTTGGAGGCCTTTAGGAGGCAGTACATCCCAGCCACCGCACAGAAGAAATTGCAGATGGAATTTATGAATTTGGTTCAAGGGAACCACACTGTGGACGAGTATGAGTCTAACTTTTTGTCTTTGGGGAGGTATGACCCGGATACTATAGGTAGTAAGACCCAAAAGATTCAAAAGTTCGTTGATGGATTGAGATTGGCCATCCGAACTAAGCTAGCCCCATTTGATATTCAAACTTATGAGGAGGTTATACACAAGGCTCAGTTATACGAGCAATATTTTGAGCGAAATGCCTCCGAGCTGGGGAAGATAAATGTTAGAAGAGACAGAGACCAGAAGAGATCCGAGATGGACAGAGTAGCTAAGAAGGGATGCTAGAGGTTTTTCGAGAAAAGACCTAAGATTAAGGAGGTGCAGGAGAGAGTTTCTAGACCTCTCGTGTACTCGGCTTTGACTGCACCGAGGGGTATGATTATTAAAGGACCACGACCTACTACTGATTAGTGTAGGAGATGTGGCAGATACCATAGGATTAGACCATGTCAGGTGTTCCATGTTTCGTGTTTTAGGTGTGGAAAGCCCGGACATATTTCGAGGTACTGTAATGAGATGATTAAGAATGCCCCGCAGAAGGGCAAGGAGCCAGAGAGAGCTCCAGTTGAGACAGCTGCCTCGAGGAGGAGGACTACAGCTAAGGAAAAAGGGAACCAGACAATGGGTGCGAGCAGAGGAAGAGTGCACGAGCTGGACCAGGACACTGCGGACGCATCGACGAATGTGATTAAAGGTACCATCTGAATCTTTGATTTAAAAGTATTGGTATTATTTGATCCTGGTGCCACGCATTCCTTCATATCGCCTTCCTTTGCACATAAATTATTGAAGCAAGTGAAACCAACCTTATTGGATAAAATGTTGATGATTTCCACACCCATGAATGATAGTCAATTGACTGAGCATGAATGTAGAGATTGTAAGTTAAAGATAGAGGGGAAGGATATGACAGCCAATTTAATTTTATTGAATATGAATGATTTTGATGTAATATTGGGAATGGATTGGTTGGCTACCAATCGTGTTGTTATGGACTGTCATGCTAAACATTGAGGTTTCCCGAGATAGAAAATCATGTTATAAGATTTGTGAAACGAAATAAAAGAACTTGATTTACTATAAATGAAAAGAGTATGATTTTGTTTAATCTGTTTGAGAGATGAATTTATTTAATTATGATGAATACTGATGTGATGGTTTGTGACACTAATGGTGGAAAGAATGATGTGAAGGGTTCATTGCCTATGTGGTCGATATAGATAAGGCACACCCGGAACTGAAGGACATACCCATAATTACGGATTACCCTGATGTCTTTCCGGACGAATTACCAGGACTACCACCTGAAAGGGAAATGAAATTTTGCATAGAGTTAGTGCCTGGTACAGAGCTGATATCAAAACCACCATATAGAATGGCTCCAATAGAGTTGGAAGAGCTAAAGAAGCAGTTGCAAGAGTTGCTAGAGAAGGGGTTTATAAGACCAAGTGTCTCACCTTGGGGAGCACCGATATTGTTTGTAAGGAAGAAGGATGGGAGCCTTCGACTGTGTATAGATTACAGGTTATTGAATAAGGCCACCATTATGAACAAGTACCCCCTTCCACGCATAGATGATTTGTTGGATCAACTCCGAGGAGCTCAAGTATTTTCTAACATAGATCTGCGGTCAGGGTACCATCAGTTGAGGATCAGGAGTGGAGATGTACCCAAGACAACATTTCGTACCCGTTATGGCCACTAAGAGTTCTTGGTGATGCCATTCGGATGGATGAATGCCCCCGCAGCATTTATGGCACTGATGAATGATATGTTTAATGTAAGACCCCGTATATGTATAAGGGTAATGTGTGTACTTGGATTAAATAATATGAATGGACTTGTGATGTAAAGTATGATTGATGTAAGTCCATGGATTCAATGTATGTATGTGTAATATAAATTGTAACGTACATACAAGTTTCATTGAGTATGAATACGAAGAAATGAGTTCTAGCAAGTGATGGATATGATTGAGACTCAAGATGAGTAGTGTGGTAAAATGGAATGGAGTTATGCTTCCATTTGGTTTTATGTAGCATACCTTTGAACATACAATGAATGCACACAAGTTTCAATGTGCATAAGGTATGAATGGATGCCATTTTCAAGTTATAAAGGTGGATGGATGAGAAAATGGCCATGGCAATAGATTAAGGATGTGTTGGTATGAGTTACAGCAAAAAAACTGCAGGAAATCTGGAAAACATGAGGTCCAGATCGATCTCATAGGATGAGAGATCGATCTGGAAGAGCCAGAATGCTCTTATTTGGGCGAAAGAATAGAACAGATCGATCTCCAATGGAGCCAGATCGATCTGCCAAGCATTCTGTAGTGGAAAGATCGATCCCCAAGCACCCAGATCGATCTCCTTAGCTCTCTGTTTGGGAGCAGATCGATCTCATGCTTCGACAGATCGATCTCATGCTTCAACAGATCGATCTCATTGCTTCGACAGATCGATCTCAGGCTTAAAAATGCCGTGAAAAAGAGGGATTTTAAGGGACCAGATCGATCTCCTCTTGGACCAGATCGATCTCCTCAAGCTATTTCTATATAAGGAGGGCTGAAAATCTGGAAATCTCGGAAAACACCAAACTTTACAATTTCAACCCCAAAAACCTAGCTTTCCCTCTCTAAAATCAACCATTTTCAGTGAGATTTGGAGAGAGATCATTAGAAGCAAAGTTGTTCCTATCAAGGAGAAGAACAACATAGTGAGAGGGCATTGTCCCATTCTTAGAATTGAAGGAGTTAAGGGCATTACCAATTGGAGCAAGAAGAGAAATCATATTGGTAAGATTCTAACACTCCAATCCAAATGCATTAGCTATTTAATTGATTTTGGAGTTGATTGATAGGAGTATTGATGGATAAACTACTTAGGAATGTTGTGAAATTGGTGTGACCTAGAAATCTAAAATGGGTATAATGTGAGGATATGTGGGATTGAATGAACTTATGGTTTATGGCATGCTAAAGTTGTCATTGGGGTAATGTTATGAGTTTAGATGGTTAGATGGAATTACATGGTGGGTTGGAAGAATTGTGAAAATGGATATGTATGTGATGGGTAAATGCCATAGTGAGGGAATTCATGGAACATGAACACTATGAGCTTAATGTCGATTTAACATCGATTTTAAATAAGTTAATAGGCCTAAGAAAATCCATAGACTCGAGTTATGGATAAAGTAATGAAACGAGGCCAAATAAGCTTTAATAGAGGCTATAGATTAAATTGACTATAGCAAGCACAAGGGTTGCAATATATGGATCGAATATAATGCGGAATACGATTTTATGCAGTCCCGAAGAGTTCGTTGAAGGCGAACCGAATCGTACGAGTAAGCAGCTTAAGGAAGTGGAATCACGCATCGCGATTCCAGGTAAGGGAATTTTGTGAGTATATAGAGGTAGCTGCTCGTACTTTGAACTTGTGGGTGAATATCTGGTGTTTTTATGAAATGCATGATTGCTCAAATAAATGTTGATGGCATTCGTGAATGATGATGAGTATATGCGTGGTTTTGGATTTGAAGTGGATTTTATGAAATGGGATAGTAAGGCTAATAATTGCATAAATCTAATGTTTTGATGTTTTTCCAAAACGAATTGCTTGGTTTTAAGCAAGCTCGTAGATAGGACGGCTAGTATTGTATTGTTGTTGTAGAAAAGCATTTGTGAGTGCTAAACCCGAATTGCCGGGATTGATGAATTGTATATGAGCCGCCTATCACACATGTATGACATAAATCGCGCTAGAGCCTCGCTCGCGCTGGATTTCTATGTTTTCATTTGTATGAAACGTGCTGGAGCCTAGCTCGCACCTTGATTTGGAAACTATAATGATATTTATAAACCGTACTGGAGCTTCTGCTCGTACGTGGACTTTGAGTGGTTGTCTTATGAGTATAACCGTACTAGAGCTATGCTCGTATGTGCCTCTTTATGAGAAGATGCATGATGCATGAGTCGTGCTAGAGCTTTACTCGCACAAGTTTGCACGAGGGGATACGTATAAGGTTGTGAAAGTGGGTAAGATCCTTAAGCCTTACATCCTTAAGCCCTACATCCTTAAGCCCAAAGAGGAGGGGAGGCTCTGTTAGGCGGGGAGGCTCTGTTTGGTGGGGAGGCTCTCTTACGGTGGGATCCTTAAGCCAACATCCTTAAGCCCAAAGAGGCGGGGAGGCTCTGTTAGGCAGGGAGGCTCTCCTACATAGGTACGGTAAAGGTAAGATCCTTAAGCCCTACATCCTTAAGCTAACATCCTTAAGCCAACATCCTTAAGCCCAAAGAGGCGGGGAGGCTCTGTTAGGCGGGGAGGCTCTGTTAAGCGGGGAGGCTCTGTTCGGTGGGGAGGCTCTCTTACGGAAAGGATCCTTAAGCCCTTCATCCTTAAGCTAACATCCTTAAGCCCGAGGAGGCAGGGAGGCTCTGTTAGGCGGGGAGGCTCTGTTCGGCAGGGAGGCTCTCCTTCACGGAATATGGAAAACTCTTGGTATGGGGTAGATAAGACCTAGGAATGGCACCCCCAATCCCGATATGAGTCTGCGGAGTACGCTGTACCGTGTATATCACATGGAGTACGATGTACCGCATGATGGTTATGTGGTGAGGAAGTCTGGCGAGGGATAATCCATCTTCGTGCCAGCATGATACCCCGCACACCTGGATGCGTGTGGTCTGGGATGATTTATGATGTAATGATTCACATAGGCACTTTTGATATAGTGACCTAGATTTATACACATGCGTGAATTGTGGAATGTAAATGTGGTTGTGGTTTGTGAGTGGATTTGGTGGTGTTATGGTGTTGGTTTAAAAAATGAAGTTTCTTAAAGAATTTCCCTTTAATGAATTTAAATGAGATTGAGCATGAGATGATTTATACATGATGTCTCTACCATGTTTTATATGCCAATGCACATGATTTTGATACAGGATATATATGTATATTCACATGGCATAGTTTTATTCCTCATGCTCCTACTATAAATGATTTATGCATAACACTATCAGCATGTAGATAGAGTAGTTATCTACCATGCTTGCATTATTGCCTTACTGAGCGTGTGGTTGCTCATCCCACTCTATTTTCCCCCCTACAGAGCGTGCATAGTAGCCCAGTGAGGACTGAGGCATATTATTTTGGACTCCGCTGCATCTCCATCGCTAAGAGGTATATACACAGTGATTCTTTTTGTATCTAAACAATGTAAAAGCACAGTATTCTTTTGAGTTGTACTTATGGGGGATGTAGATGTCAGTAAAACGTGTATTCATATAAATACACGATTAAATGCACATGTATGACACCGTTTTAATTAATTGAGAATGAATGAGATGTGGTGATTATTATTGGCTCACAGCCCAACAGTGTGTGGTGAGTTTAGTTCACGACCGGGTAGGGTAACAGTAAAACGCGAAAAATTTTCAGTGATTTTCGGTTAAAGAGAATGGAATTGGGTCGTGACATTTAAGCCATACCTGGACAAGTTTGTGATTGTGTTTATTGGTGTCATATTGGTCTATTCCAAGTCCAGGGAAGATCATGAGGAGCACTTGAGGATAGTTCTGCAGACCCTCCGAGAGAAAGAGTTATATTCCAAACTTAGCAAGTGTAACTTTTGGCTAGAGCAGATCTCATTTTTAGGCCATGTTGTATCGAGGGATGGGGTATCAGTGGATCCATCCAAGATAGAGGCAGTCGTACAGTGGGAACAGCCCAAGATAGTTACTGAGATCAGAAGTTTTTTGGGATTGGTAGGGTATTATCGGAGATTTGTAGAGGGTTTCTGCAGACTAGTTGCTCCGTTGACTCGCCTCATGCACAAGGATGTTAAGTTTGTATGGGATGAGGCATGTGAGAGGAGTTTTGAGGAGCTTAAGTGTCGATTGACCACTGCTCCGGTTCTCACCATTCTTACCAGCTCAGGAAGATTCTCGATGTATACGGATGCATCACACCAAGGATTGGGCTGTGTGCTTATGCAAGATGGGAAGGTAGTTGCCTATAGATCTAGGCAGTTGAAAGATCACAAGAGGAACTACCCGACACACGATTTGGAGTTGGCGACTGTGGTGTTTGCTTTGAAAATATGGCGCCACTACCTTTACAAAGAGAAATTTCAGGTTTTCACAGATCATAAGAGCCTTAAGTACATGTTCTCATAGAAAGAGCTGAACATGAGGTAGAGGAGATGGCTCGAACTTTTAACGGATTATGATTGTGAAATCATGTACCACCCGGGTAAGGTAAATATGGTTGTCGATGCCTTGAGCAGGAAGAACCTAGGGTTGGTGTCCTATATGTTGGTACGGGAACATGAATTGTTGGAACAATTTATGAACCTCAGTTTGGATGTGACCCCACCTGGTTCAGAGAGACTTGAGATCATGGCGAATTTGAAACTAGAGTCAGAATTGATTGGTCGTATTCGACAGGCTCAACAGAGTGATCGACGGTGTATCGATTGGCTGAGGCAGATACAAACTGGTGTGGGTATTGATTTTGAGCTGAGTGCTGATGGGTTATTGAGGTTCAGAGGCAGAGTATGTGTTCTCGAGGATCCTGAGATCAGGAGATTGATTTTGTCAGAGGCTCACTTATTGAAGTACACGATACATCTGGGGAATACCAAGATGTATCGAGACCTTCAGAAGGTTTATTGGTGGTCTGGAATGAAGAGAGACATTGCTGAATATATCGCCAAGTGTCTCATTTGTCAGCAAGTGAAGGTAGAGCATCAGAAGCCTGCAGGGTTATTGCAGCCTCTACCGATACCAACATGGAAGTAGGAGCACGTCACCATGGATTTTGTGATGGGATTGCCGAGGACCCGCAGAGGTCATGATGCCATATGGGTATTGTGGATCGGTTGACTAAGTCCGCCCATTTCTTAGCTATGAGAGCTATCGATACTCTGAGTCAGTTGGCGAACCTGTATGTTCGAGAGATAGTGCGACTACATAGTGTACCAGTGAGCATTTTTTCTGATAGGGATGCCCGTTTCACTTCCCATTTCTGGGAACATTTTCAGGAAGCGATAGGGACCCACTTAAGCTTTAGCACCGCTTTTCATCCTCAAACAGATGGGCAGTCAGAGAGGACTATACAGACCCTGGAGGATATGTTGAGAGTGTGTGTGCTGGATTTTAGAGGCTCTTGGGACGATCACCTACAGTTAGTCGAGTTCGCCAATAATAATAGCTATCATGCGAGTATCGAGATGGCACCCTATGAGGCACTATATGGGCGCATATGTCATTCCCCTATTGGATCGGAAGAGGTTGGTGAAAGATAAATTTTTGCTTCGAATTTAGTGCAGCAAGCATCTGAGGACGTCTAATTAATATGTGAGAGATTAAGGACAGCTCAGAGCCGACAAAAGAGTTATGCTGACAAGAGACAGAGACCACTAGAGTTTGATGTGGGTGAGTCGGTATTCCTGAGAGTTTCACCTTCGAAAGGTATTATGAGATTTGGTAAGAAGGGCAAGCTGAGCCCTAGATATATCAGACCATTTGAGATTTTAGAAAGAGTGGGAGATAAGGCGTATAGGTTGGCATTGCCACCGGACTTGGAAAATACTCATAACGTCTTCCCCATCTCTATGCTTCGGAAGTATCACCCAGATCCGACACATGTGATAAGATATGAGCCGCTGGAGCTCAATGAGAGTATGACATATGTTGAGAAGCCGGATCAGATATTGGATAGAAAGGAAAAGGTGTTGAGGACAAAGACAATTCCCTTGGCGAAAGTTCTTTGACAACATCAAACGGTGGAAGAGGCCACATGGGAATTGGAGAACTTGATATAGGAGAAGTACCCCGAACTTTTTAAAGAGTGACTTGGTTCTAATTTGGAGGACCAAATTCCTTGAAGGAGGGGAGGAATGTAAGACCCGTATTTTTGGATGTAAACTTTATGAAATCATGAGTATGGTGATGTATTTACAATGTAAAGCATAAATGATGTAAATCCATGGATTCGATGTACATACTTGTAATATGAGATTGTAATGTACATACAAGTTTCATTGTGTATGAATATGAAGAATTGGGCTTTTGGATGTGATGAATGTGAGTGGAAAGAGAAATACGTAGTGTGGCAAATGGAAGGAAGTTGCATGAATCTAAAGACTTCCATTTGGTCTTATATTGTATACCTTTGGCTATAAAATGAATACACAGAAGTTCTAATGTGGATAAGTTATGAATGGATGCCATTGTCAAGTCTTAAAGGTAACTGGATGAGAAAATGACCATAGCAGAAAATTAAGGAAGTTGGGTGTGAGTTGCTGCAGAAAATCTGGGAAATATGAAGGCCAAATCGATCTCATAGGATGAGAGATCGATTTGGAAGAGCCAGAATGCTCATATTCGAGCAATAAGAACAGTGCAGATTGATCTCTAATGGAGCCAGATCGATCTGCTAAACATTCTGTAAAATGAGGATCAATTCTTAAGGCAAACAGATCGATTTCCATAGCTCTCGGGTTGGAGCAGATCGATCTCCCCTAGAAGCATATCGATCTCCTTAATCTTCTACCTGAGACAGATCGATCTCAAGCTTGCGACAGATCGATCTCATGCATTCAAATTGGCATGAAAATAAGGGATTTAAGAGGATCAGATCGATCTCATGATTAGACATATCGATCTCATCAAGTGATTTCTATAAAAAGGAGCAGTGAAATCTGCGTTTTTCTAAGATAGAACCTTTCCTTTCCATTTTCCACCCAAAATCTAGATTTTGTCTCTCTAAAATCAGTCATTTCCAGTAAGAATTGAAGGGGAGCTATTAGATACAAAGTTGTTCATCTTAAAGAAGAGAGCAACATAGTTGGGAATCAAAACCTCATTGTTGGTATTGAAGAGGCAAGGAACATTTCCCTTTGGAGAAAGAAAAGAAACTAGATTGGTAAGTTTCTAATACTTTAGCCCAAGTACATTGTCTATTTAATGGTCTTGGGGTTGATTTGCATGTGTGTTGATAGTCAAACTACCTAGGTTATGATGGAACTAGGGTAACCTAGAAAATGGGATGAATCTAGTGTGAGAAAGTGTGATTTTGATGTGTTGACAATTTATGGATTATGTTAAGTTGTTATTGGAGTAATTTGGATGATTTGAGCTACTTAAATGGAGTTGCATTGTGAGTTGGGGAAAATTATGGAAAATGAGCATGTAAATACTTAATAAATGTCATAGTGAAGAAATCAATAAAATATGAACTCTATGGACTTAGCATCGATCTAATATCGATTTGGAATGAGTTAATAGGCCTAAGAGGATCCATAGACTCGAGTTATGGGTAGAGTAATGAAACGAGGCCTCATAAGTGTTAATAGAGATTATAGGTCGAATCAACTATAGTAAACGTAAGAGTTGGATTATAATGGGCTAAAATGTTGTGAAATACGTTTATGTGCAGTTTCGGAGACCCCATGGAGACGAATCAAATTGCATGAGTACGCAGCTTTAAGGAAGTGGAATCACACATCGCGATTCCAGGTAAAGGAATTTTGTAAGTATATAGAGGTAGCTGCTCATATTTTGTAGGTATATAGGGCCTTGGGAAATGTGCATGAGTTTATAGAAATGTGTTTGAGAATGTATGAAAATTACTATGAGTATTTGTATGAGATTTGGTTGTTTGAAATGGTATTGTAAAAAAGTGGGATAGTAAGGCTAATAATTGTATAAATCACATGTTTTGAATGTTTTCACAAAACACCTTGCTTTGTTTTAAGAAAATTGATTGATAGGCTGGCAAATGTTTGAACGTTTTGTAAAATAGCACATGTGAGGTGCTAAGCATGAGTTGTGAATGTTTTGGTTGTTTATAAGCCGCATATCCTGTTTTATGTGAATGAAACCGTGTTGGAGCCTAGCTCGCACTGTATATTAATGTTTTTACATGTTTGAAATGTGTTGGAGCTTAGCTCGCACTTGAATTTGAATTGTGGTGATGTTTTATAAGCTGTACTGGAGCTTTCAAAAACTTGACACGCCCTAAACGTATTACCGCAAGTGCACGGGTCGTATAAGTAATAATGAGATTTTGAGTCCCGAGTTATCATCCTTCAGAGAAGTTGGTTAGCCTAATTAACTACCAGTTAATCTTACTCTATGGTATATTCTAGCAAATTAAGAATTGAAAGAGTTATCAACTAAGCTAGAATTAAAAATACTGAAAGTAATAAAGTAATAAAACTATAAAATAAAGAAAATAAAACCGAGCAAAATTACTTACAGTGCTCCACGCAATTAAAATCAAAAACCTACAAAAGAAATTAAAACAGTTAAAGCTAATTAACGCAATTAAAATAAAATGCAAATATGGAAATAAAGAAATAAAATTAATTAAACTAAAATTTAAACAAACTTAAAATAAAAATGCATGTAATTAAACTAATTAATAAAAATGCAAATTAACTAAACTAAAAATTAAAGAAGTAAAATCCTAGAAAAATTAAGAAAATAACTACAAGCCTAAATGTCTAAAATATTAATTCTACATTACTCCTATTTATATCTAATTAATAATTAAGCAATGAAATCTAACTAATGCATGTAACTAATTTGATCTAACTTAACTAATGCATGATAAAATAAAAATGAGCTAAGGACATAATTAAATCTACTTCATGAACTAATCAAGAAAAATGGATTATTGTGCACAAGGTAAATGCCAAACAAGCTTTAACCAATTTAAACCAGCCCCATGTCCCTCAATTCACTGTTCATGTCTTCATTTCGGTTTGTTTATTTTCATTTCCAGGTATGGTCTTGGGTTGGTTGCTCTCGGTTCTGGCCAGCTGCTGTTTCCTACTCTGCAATCTCACCAACTCTACCTCGATTTTGTGTGCTTCCTTCTTCTCTGCCCATGCTTCTGGCTGCCAGACATGCTCTACACGTCTCCAACTGCTTCGGTTTCATTCATTAGCTTCATTTTCTGCCCATGCCGCTACTTGCTTTTGCTGCCCAGGCGTTGTCTTGCCCACTGCTGCACGTCCTCAGCTCTCGGTTCTGCAAGTGATGCACTGCTCTCTGCTCCAGCCTGCTGCATGTCTGTGACTTTTGCTGCTCAGGTGTTGTCCTGCACGTCCCAACTATCTACTTCTGGTCTCGACTTGTCAGCTCCCTGCACTGTCCAGTGCACCCCAGATGTGGCCACAACCAGCAAGCTGCAATAATGAACCCTCCTCGGTTCAGCCATCACAGCTTCTTTATACCAGCCCACACCAATCAATATCAACAGCAAACAACAAGATACGAGAAATTACAAACCAAAGCCAAGGTGAACAGTGCTAAGAGCTCAAAACAGAGCTGAACAGAGTGGACTGTGTGGGTCTCGATTCTTTGCAATATCATAACAACTATGCTATAAACCATAAAACATACATCTAATAAAAGCTTAGAGCTGCAAACAACAATGTGAGAGGCAACTTAAAATGCAACCGAGAGGAAGGGAGCAATCCCTCTGAAGCTCAAACCGAAACAAAAGAAATCAAGAAACAGAAAAATAAGAAACTCCGATGACCTTGGGCTGCTTCTTTTTCTTCTCCAACCATGTTCCACTTTGCTCATGATATGGACAAATGCTCATGATCAATCCACATCAAGGCAACAGAACCATATGGTGGAAGAATGAATGAAATATTTATGCCACACGAATGCATAAAAAAAAAATCTAACTGAGAGCTACAAAGAATGATGGTTTAACAAACAAAAACATAAGCAAATTGGGAAACCGAGAGCTACACTAAGAGTTAAGCTATGTAAATAAAACTTGAAAAATAAAAGACTAGATTTAACATAACCGAGAAGATGAAATGATACTTTGTTTACTATGAAATAGAAAATATCCTAGAAGATGAAGAGCATAAACATGGAATGAACATTCAAAGTAAATGGAAGCCAACGGAAATTGCAAAGTAAAACAAATGGGAAAGTAAAAAAAGTACTAGAAAGGAAAATAACTCTAAAAACTACTCTACCTACACTACTCCTACTCCTAAATTACCTTCTTTTTCAATTGTCATCCATGTCTTATTTATACACACAAAAGGGGTATAATTGTAATTTCTACACCCTAGATGAGTTGGCATTTTTTTAGTCACTTATCTTCACACCATTGGCTCCTTGAAAAGATATTTTCATGTCATCGGTCTTCTTGTCCCATTGGATGTGCTAGGTGGCATGTCTCGTGTTGTCCGTGTGGCTCAATCTCGATTTTAGCCTAATTTCGGTCCATTTTCTACCGAAATATTCAAAATTCATCCAGATTTGATTTATCTGCAAACATGAGAATTTTAATTAAATAAAGGGGATAATTAACAAAATAAATTAGGGATTTAAATAATTAATTCAAAAATTAAACACAAATAATTCTAAAAATATAGAATTATCATGCTCGTATGTGGATTTCGAGTGGATTTCTTATGCATATAACCGTACTAGAGCTATGCTCGTCCGTGGTTTTCTTCATATTTTATGCATAAATGTCGTACTAGAGCGTTGCTTATACGAGGTAATTTGTTTATGATGCATGAATTCGTGCTAGAGCGTAGTAGGTTTTCACACTGTGGTATGTATGATGTCGTGGTGAGGGTAATACGGATTTATGTTCAGGGACCCAACAAGCCTAACAGACCTCTTGAGTAGGGTGAGGGTGAAGGGCTAGGACCTGGCACTAATTGTCACGACCCAAACTACCCAAAAATCAGAGTGAATTTTTCGTATTTTATTTATTTCCTTACTTAAATTCTTACCTGTTCTCGAATCGTGACCAACACTCCACTAAAAATTGGGCTGTGCGTCAATGCCAGTCCCACCATTCAATTACCATCTAACTTATTTATTCTCCAGCCATTTATAATTGTTTATATTATTTATACATCCCCTAAAGTTACTTACAAACATGTTACTGTGCTATGCTTATGTAGATACAATATGTACAAGTGTATATATACCTTATGTCGATGGGTAGCAGCGGATATCCGGAATGCAGTACTGAGTCGTCGCGACTTCAACTGGAGATTATTTGTGGGAGAAAATGAAAGGGGTGAGCACATCAAGCTCAGTAAGGCAATCCTACGAACAAGTAGGTAACCATACTACCTACATGAACGTGGTGCCATGCATAAACCACCCTTTCTCCACACATTTTAAAACAAATGATATGCGTCATGATGTTATGTAAATCAAGTTGCACGGAAAATTCAACATGCAATTCATTTTAAATCATTTCTTTCCCATTCAAAATTTCACAATGAAGTCAGGACTCGACCCCTCCTTCGGGTGATCCTGACTCACACAAAACCATAAAAATTGAGTTTCTCAAAAGCATCGATATCGAAAACATACGTATATATATATACAAGATACGAGACTAGGCAATACTGTATATCGGTAATAACCAGGACTGGCCAATATGTCCTCGTGAGTCCCTCTAGCTTCACGGATCCCAGTGTGCGAGGTCTCACCCTGATCGGGAACTGCCCGGGAGGTGGGTCAATCCAACCCGTCAGTCTTATCCGATCTCACGCATCCGAAGATGCCGTATCCGAAGATACCCCGTATCACAAAGATACCGTATCACAAAGATACCCCGTATCACAAAGATACCGTATCACAAAGATACCCCGTATCACAAAGATACCGTATCCGAAGATACCCTGTATCACAAAGATACCGTATCCGAAGATACCCCACGGTACATCGTACTCCATGCTACTTGCACGGTACATCGTACTCCATGGACCCATATCACTCTAGGTACTCCAGCCCAAATGGCCTGCTTCCCACAGAGGTTTTCATAACTCAATACTCGTTGCCATGTCTCAAAACGCACGTGCGAGCCTATTAAATCGGTGACACACAGTCTACCCGATGCTCCAAGCACGGCTCATCGTATGTTCTCATAAAAATCAGTGCGAGCGATGCTCAGCACTCTCATCAAATCAAGTAAACTTGGCAGAGCCCGCTTTACATCTCCACAAGGCCGCCAACCTCATCCCTCACTCTCGCCCTACTTAAGAGGTCTTTTGAGCCTGTTGGGCCTTTTGGCTGACTCCAAGGGCAGACAGCGCTACTCCACAAATCCAGTAAAACTAGTGCGAGCTATGCTCAGCACTCTATATATAAATTGTATGAAAATCTTATAAAATCTGGTGCGAGTTAGACTCTAGCACCGTGTCACGCAAAAGCATGTGAAATCTGGTGCGAGTTATACTCTAGCACCTATGCATGTAAAACTCTAGTGCGAGCTCTCGCTCCAGCACTAATGCATGCATCACACAAATCAAACATCGTGCGAGCTGAGCTCTAGCACGTCACATGTAAATAAAAACATGTAGGCGGCTCGGTTATTTCCAAATAGTTTTCACAGAAATCACAACAATTAAGATATGCAATGCTATGCATTTTTCTTTAAAAGTGAGCCAGCCTACTCATGCATGTGTTGAAATACCTCCAGAACGAGCAGGAACCTCTTGTCCTTGCTCCTCCCAATTTTCCTAAATTTTTAGATTTTACCCTTAGCAAGGGTATTTTAGTAATTTGCCCATTTGGGGCACTAAAATTATTAATTGACCTCTAGACCCTTCAGATAAATTTTAAGGACTGCAAATGAACTTGAAATTGCGTAAAGTTACCTCTAGCAGTCCGCAGAATTCCCTTACCTTATTTTCCTGTCGAGTCTGACCTTTTCTTTTCCAATGTTGTCTCGTCGCGCAGTCCGATATGCTCCCAATCAATTGCCCGGAACTGCGTATTAACATTCCTCAGGTCAGATAACATATAATTTAATTGTACTTAATCTTTTCTGGGCTTAATTTAAATCGCTGGGCTCATTTACCCCTATTGGGCCCGATTGCACCTTAATGGGCCTTAATCGGCCCTAAGCCCGTTTTCCACTAAATTCTCACTTTATCGAGGCCTATTGGGCTCATTGGACCCACCAATAATTTATCGGGCCTCGTTCTAATTCTTGAATAGCTAAATCGATTATTTACGACAATTTATCTAAATTTCCATAATTCAATTCAATTCAATTTATGCGGAAATTAAATCAATATCACGCATAACGAGGTAATTGTCGTAAATAGGGGTCACTTACCCGAGATTCCATGCTAGTCCGTAACTCGAGGCTGTCTCGAGCCCTCGGTGGATGCCAATCGTCGAGCTACACAATTAATTACATTTTCGGGTAAACTTTTCGGTCGAAATTTAATTAAATAAAATATTCCAAATTTAAATCGGGTCAATTTGACCTCTTATCGACTTACCCGAAGCTCAATTGCATCACCGGAATTTTCCCCAATTTTTTTCTCTTTTTCCTTTTCCCTTTTTCTCCCTTTTTTCTCCTCTTTTTGGCTGAACCGGTTCAGTCCGGTTCGGACCGGTTCAGACCGCCGGTTCACCCCGGTTTGGCCGGTTCACCGCCGATTCACTGCCTTGCCGGTCGGTTCTTCGCCAGCTTCCACCGCCAAACGCTCCGCTGGGTCGTCCGCATCACGAATCTGGCCTCGGCTTGGGTCAAGCACGCCGGAACGCCGCCGGTCCGGCACTTCTCCCTCTCGGCCATCGGACCCGTTTTCCCCTCTTGGCCGTCGCCGCCGATTCCGACCGTCTCGTCGGCTGCCACCGGTCTCAAAAGTACCGCCGTCGCCTGGGCTCTCGAAATCGGGCCTCGTTTTCGGCCGGATCGCCGCCGTTCGCCGCCGGTGGCCATCTCTTTTCCCGCGACCTTTCTCTCCTCCGATCGGCTTCCTCCGGCGTCGGTAGGCTGCACCGCCGGTACCATTGAGATCACCGGCCTCCCCTCTTTCTTTTCCGGCCCTTGGCCGGGCCGTTGGCCGCCGGATGGTGGTCGAGCCTCTCCTCGGTTTCGGGCTTCGGGTTTCTCCTTCTCTCTCCCCGACCACTCTCTCTCTCTCTTCTTCTTTTTTTTTTTTCAGATTCATTTTTTTTTTCTTTTTTTTTGAATTATCATTATTATTTAACAATTTATTTTATTCATTAAAATACACTAAAAATACCCAAATATCCCTTAAAATATCCTTAAAATTATTATTTAATTCTAAATTAATTAATTTTATTTTATTTAATTTATTTATTATATTTTAGCCTCTTTTTCGGGTATAATTTTCTCCGTATTTTCGGGATATTGTCCCGGGTGACTTTTCGGTATATTTTTAAATTTTCGAATCTTGATCGATTTAATCCAGAATAATGATATTTCATCTTTATTGACCAAGATTTCTCAAATCCATATTTTTAATTAATTTTCTTTATCGAAATTATACCGGCTTTCGGTCTTTTGACCATTTTGCCCTTACACGTGTTCGGGATTAATTTAACCCGACTTCCTTCATACGTCCCCCATCTTTTCTTATTTAATTTTCGTATTTTAATTAAATTCGGGTCTTACAACTCTCCCCCACTTAAGAAATTTGGTCCTCCAAATTAGAACCAAGTCATATGAGTCCATATACAACTCCGGGTACATCAATCGTATCATACTTCTTTAATTCTTATATGACCTTCTCCGGAGTGTATTACTACCAAAGGACTCTAATTTAGGGAGATTATCTTAAACCTCAATATTTTCTCTTTCCTGTTTAATGCCCGAATCAACTTCTTCAATATACTTATATTTTCATTAGACTGAACTTTTGGAGTTCATACCCAATCACCTATGCTGGATCCGTATAGTATTACCAAAGCATCAAAAGTTGAGACACATTGTGGGTGCCTGTTAATTCAAGTGATAACATCAACCTACAGGTCTTATCTCCAACTTGTCCAATCTCTCAAAATATTCCATCCAGCGTAACTTAATTTACCTTCTTCCAAAAGTTCGCTATGTCCATTTCCTCTTAGGACAAGAAATATTTCAATCATATTAATTCACCAATGGTGAATTCCAATACTTATCTATCTGCTCTGAGGTGTTCTTAATCTCTCAACCTTAACTAAACATCCTCAGAGACTTATCATCCAAAGTCGAAATTAATTCTGTTCTGTCACCCACTTTTTCTTATCAAATTTGGGGAACAACCCCTACAGTCATACTCTGCCTCATATCTTGTTATCCCGATACTCAACTGCCAACTGTCGTTATTGGCGACTTTAATTAGAAATCAACTGATCATTCCAGGAGCTTATAAAATCAATGGCACACGCTTTCATCGAATCCTCCAGAACTTGTACAGTCCTCTCTGACTGACCATCTGTCTGAGGACGGAAAGCTGTGCTAATACTCAGTCGGGTTCCCATAGCTTCCTGAAAATATCCTCCGAAGTAGGAAGTGAAGCGGGAATCCCTATATGATACCATGCTCACTGGAACGCTACTTAATGTTCCACAATCTGCCTTACACATAAATCCTCATACACACTCTGAGTATCTGGGGAGTTCATAACTAGAAGGTGGGTGGACTTAGTCACTCTATCGACTATCATCCAAATAGCCTCGTAATATCACCTGGGTTCTCTGTAACCCATCACAAAATTCATGGAGACTTGTTCTCATTTTTCGTGCCGTGTCGATATAGGTAGGTGCTGCAATAACTCTGCAGCCTTTTAATACTCTACCTTACTCTGCTGACACACTAGGCACTTTTCCACAATCTCCACAAATATCTCTTTCCACATCTGACCACCCATACCCTTTTTTGAGATTTTAATATATTATTATTACCTTCCGTATGCACTGTATATCCCGAAGAGTGAGCTTCTGACAACATTACTATCTCATCAACTATGGTCCTGGGGAGCACTCATACTGTCTCGGAATCCTCAGTAACTCATTATCATACTCTGTGAACTCTGTCACTGTACTCTTCTGAATCAGACCCAAACTATCGACATCCGGTCGATCATCACGCTAAGCCTGGCAAATCCGGGCACTCTCATCCGGTTCTAATCATCAGGCTAGCTGTCACACAATCACTGTCATCATCAGAAGGGATCACATCTATACTGAGGCTCACAACTGCATCTAGCAGCTCACGCTCCCTGACCATCATATGTGGTACCATCCCGAGGCTCTTTCTGCTCAAGGCATCAGTCATCACATTAGCCTTTCCTGGGTGGTACAATTCTCCCAATCAAAATCTCTCAGAAGCTCTAACCCACTACGTATTCTCATGTACACCTCTTTCTGTGAAAACAGATACTCGGGCTTTATGATCAGTGCATATCCACAATTTCTCACCATGTACTTAATAGTACTATATTATCGGTACAACTACTGTTGCCAACTTTAAATCATGGGTCAGATAGTTTATTTCATGATCAAGGAGTTGTCTGACTCCATACTTGACTATCTTCCCATTATACATCAATACACAGCTCCATCATAATTTTGAGGTATCCATACTCACTGAGATCCTCTTGAGCTGTTGGGTATGGTGAAATTATTCACGGGGGTCAGTTCATGCTTCATTACACCGAAGTCTATGTCACATCTCTCATCTTATTCCGAGACCACGTTTTCATAATTAAACGTGTCAACAAGGTATACCATTTTAAATCTCGCAATAATCCATCTGTAAAAGCCATCTTCCAATTGTTGCTTATAAATCGCCCTAGACTTTAACTACACCCAATATATCATCGATAATGATGATTACAACTCGATATAATCCTTGACTTATTTACGCATAAGCGTACAAGATCCTTCTCAACCGCTTACGTTTTCAGGTACTAGCCTGCGTCATTTCCTTTTCTTATCTCAACGGTTCTTATTAAATTTTTACTATGATAATCTTTATGATTTGTCGAATTTTAATATTCTTATCGTCTTAGTAAGGGTATCCTAATGCTAACGGTATTTCTTACGGTGATCGATTTTCCGTTATAGGTTATATATATCTAGACGCTGTCAAGTCTTCAGGCGGGGAGGTATTTTGAAATACCTTTATTAACCTTCAGACTTAACCACAACTACTGGTTATGGTTATACCCATCTATATCCTTGGTTATAATTTATATTCGCTACTAATTGCTTTAATCCTAATTACTTCATATCGTAAGGATGTTCTTACCTAGCATACGCCTCTTACTCCGATACATCTTGTATTTAGGATCTATCTTATCTTAAAGATTATCTCCTTAGTGTATCAATCATGACGAAACTCTTGTTTTTATTCATTTCGTGAGTACAATCCTTTACTCCTTTAATTTCAACTGTTGCACCCCTTTTTATCACTTGTCAACACTTCCAGTATACTTTTCAGTACTGTTTTCACCCATGTTTTCAACTTAAAATCTCTATATCCTTATTCCGATAATTAATCCTCCTCTATTGGGGTACTCATTTATCAGTATCGTGCCCAATGATGTAGGCATTCATACCTTTTACTCACTTATATGTGAATGAAGGCGGTACGAATAAATGTGTGGCACCAGGATCAATGAACATATGAACTTCATTATTCATAACAAGTGTGGTATCTTACACCACATCCATGAAACATCAATAGTGTCCTGGTCCAAGACATCCTCTCGCCTTCGTCCAACAACCTACTTTCCTTTTTCTTTTCGGCTAGGGCCTCTCTTTTCGTTGCGGCTATACCAACGAAGTTGTTCTGTCTCTTTACTTTTCTGTGGGACGATCTCGCCCAATTCTATGCAATCAAATCAATGGTCCGTCTTATCACACTTAACGGCCATTTTTATCAATACCGTGTAGGTATAGACCCTCCTTCTGTGGTATCCACCACACATCTCACATTGCTTACAGTGCTTACACTGCTACACTGCTTCGTAGCAGGTCGGGGTCCTCCAATCACAATGCCCACAAGAGTGCCAAAATTGGATGCACTGGGGCCTTACCAATTATCTTACTCCATGACTCGTCAAAATTAAATCTTTTACCAATTACTATTTTCCCATTTTAACATCTTTGTCATTTCTCGATTCTCTTTTCTGTCTCTATTTCAGCCCTCACTACCTTTCCAAATCTCAGAGGCGTGCAATTCACGTTCTTATTTACCCAACTGTGAATCTGCGCACTGCCTCGGTATAGGTAATATCTCACGGGCCAATCGGACTCTAACTGAAAGTCGAGTCATTTCGTGGACTTTTAGACATCTCGACTATCACTGTTCATAGTGTCGAGGTAATATCTGTCCAAGAATATAACTGAGTTTCATACTCATAATCAATTTAGTATTCCTGGGCAGTGTAAGAAATTTTTCCTTTAAATCATGTCCGGGATCTCCTGTCACCGGAATATATCTAAGATATTTCTCATCTCAACTCTTAAGATGGGTCGAGCGGGTTTCCACCAATGTTCCGCTGCGCCCTCTGATCTCATACATAATCTGAGCAATTAGCTCCTCAAAATAATCTCCACACTCCGCTCAAATCTCGCGAAGCGTGTCTCAATACTGTCCGATCTCTCTGTCGGACTCTGTGAGGCATGCTCAACATTCGCCTCTATTTCAATCTCATACTGATTCTCATAGCCAAACTCAGCACGACTTAGCAGACTCAGGTCTATCTCTACGACCTCTGCCTCGTGCACTATCTCATCTAACGCGACTCATATTAAGCATTCCTGCATTCTCAACCATTTCTTAGTCAAGCCCATCTCGATATACACTATTGTATCTAACTAAGCACAGTAACACGGGGATGTAATTTCTTAATTACTGACACTGACACACATCAGACCAATTATGCTCTGATACCATAATAATTGTCACGACCCAAACTACCCAAAAATCAGAGTGAATTTTTCGCATTTTATTTATTTCCTTACTTAAATTCTTACCTGTTCTCGAATCGTGACCAACACTCCACTAAAAATTGGGCTGTGCGTCAATGCCAGTCCCACCATTCAATTACCATCTAACTTATTTATTCTCCAGCCATTTATAATTGTTTATATTATTTATACATCCCCTAAAGTTACTTACAAACATGTTACTGTGCTATGCTTATGTAGATACAATATGTACAAGTGTATATATACCTTATGTCGATGGGTAGCAACGGATATCCGGAATGCAGTACTGAGTCGTCGCGACTTCAACTGGAGATTATCTGTGGGAGAAAATGAAAGGGGTGAGCACATCAAGCTCAGTAAGGCAATCCTACGAACAAGTAGGTAACCATACTACCTACATGAACGTGGTGCCATGCATAAACCACCCTTTCTCCACACATTTTAAAACAAATGATATGCGTCATGATGTTATGTAAATCAAGTTGCACGGAAAATTCAACATGCAATTCATTTTAAATCATTTCTTTCCCATTCAAAATTTCACAATGAAGTCAGGACTCGACCCCTCCTTCGGGTGATCCTGACTCACACAAAACCATAAAAATTGAGTTTCTCAAAAGCATCGATATCGAAAACATACGTATATATATATACAAGATACGAGACTAGGCAATACTGTATATCGGTAATAACCAGGACTGGCCAATATGTCCTCGTGAGTCCCTCTAGCTTCACGGATCCCAGTGTGCGAGGTCTCACCCTGATCGGGAACTGCCCGGGAGGTGGGTCAATCCAACCCGTCAGTCTTATCCGATCTCACGCATCCGAAGATGCCGTATCCGAAGATACCCCGTATCACAAAGATACCGTATCACAAAGATACCCCGTATCACAAAGATACCGTATCACAAAGATACCCCGTATCACAAAGATACCGTATCCGAAGATACCCTGTATCACAAAGATACCGTATCCGAAGATACCCCACGGTACATCGTACTCCATGCTACTTGCACGGTACATCGTACTCCATGGACCCATATCACTCTAGGTACTCCAGCCCAAATGGCCTGCTTCCCACAGAGGTTTTCATAACTCAATACTCGTTGCCATGTCTCAAAACGCACGTGCGAGCCTATTAAATCGGTGACACACAGTCTACCCGATGCTCCAAGCACGGCTCATCGTATGTTCTCATAAAAATCAGTGCGAGCGATGCTCAGCACTCTCATCAAATCAAGTAAACTTGGCAGAGCTCGCTTTACATCTCCACAAGGCCGCCAACCTCATCCCTCACTCTCGCCCTACTTAAGAGGTCTTTTGAGCCTGTTGGGCCTTTTGGCTGACTCCAAGGGCAGACAGCGCTACTCCACAAATCCAGTAAAACTAGTGCGAGCTATGCTCAGCACTCTATATATAAATTGTATGAAAATCTTATAAAATCTGGTGCGAGTTAGACTCTAGCACCGTGTCACGCAAAAGCATGTGAAATCTGGTGCGAGTTATACTCTAGCACCTATGCATGTAAAACTCTAGTGCGAGCTCTCGCTCCAGCACTAATGCATGCATCACACAAATCAAACATCGTGCGAGCTGAGCTCTAGCACGTCACATGTAAATAAAAACATGTAGGCGGCTCGGTTATTTCCAAATAGTTTTCACAGAAATCACAACAATTAAGATATACAATGCTATGCATTTTTCTTTAAAAGTGAGCCAGCCTACTCATGCATGTGTTGAAATACCTCCAGAACGAGCAGGAACCTCTTGTCCTTGCTCCTCCCAATTTTCCTAAATTTTTAGATTTTACCCTTAGCAAGGGTATTTTAGTAATTTGCCCATTTGGGGCACTAAAATTATTAATTGACCTCTAGACCCTTCAGATAAATTTTAAGGACTGCAAATAAACTTGAAATTGCGTAAAGTTACCTCTAGCAGTCCGCAGAATTCCCTTACCTTATTTTCCTGTCGAGTCTGACCTTTTCTTTTCCAATGTTGTCTCGTCGCGCAGTCTGATATGCTCCCAATCAATTGCCCGAAACTGCGTATTAACATTCCTCAGGTCAGATAACATATAATTTAATTGTACTTAATCTTTTCTGGGCTTAATTTAAATCGCTGGGCTCATTTACCCCTATTGGGCCCGATTGCACCTTAATGGGCCTTAATCGGCCCTAAGCCCGTTTTCCACTAAATTCTCACTTTATCGAGGCCTATTGGGCTCATTGGACCCACCAATAATTTATCGGGCCTCGTTCTAATTCTTGAATAGCTAAATCGATTATTTACGACAATTTATCTAAATTTCCATAATTCAATTCAATTTATGCGGAAATTAAATCAATATCACGCATAACGAGGTAATTGTCGTAAATAGGGGTCACTTACCCGAGATTCCATGCTAGTCCGTAACTCGAGGCTGTCTCGAGCCCTCGGTGGATGCCAATCGTCGAGCTACACAATTAATTACATTTTCGGGTAAACTTTTCGGTCGAAATTTAATTAAATAAAATATTCCAAATTTAAATCGGGTCAATTTGACCGCTTATCGACTTACCCGAAGCTCAATTGCATCACCGGAATTTTCTCCAATTTTTTTCTCTTTTTCCTTTTCCCTTTTTCTCCCCTTTTTCTCCTCTTTTTTGCTGAACCGGTTCAGTCCGGTTCGGACCGGTTCAGACCGCCGGTTCACCCCGGTTTGGCCTGTTCACCGCCGATTCACTGCCTTGCCGGTCGGTTCTTCGCCGGCTTCCACCGCCAAACGCTCCGATGGGTCGTCCGCATCACGAATCTGGCCTCGGCTTGGGTCAAGCACGCCGGAACGCCGCCGGTCCGGCACTTCTCCCTCTCGGCCATCAAACCCGTTTTCCCCTCTTGGCCGTCGCCGCCGATTCCGGCCGTCTCGTCGGCTGCCACCGGTCTCAAAAGTACCGCCGTCGCCTGGGCTCTCGAAATCGGGCCTCGTTTTCGGCCGTATCGCCGCCGTTCGCCGCCGGTGGCCATCTCTTTTCCCGCGACCTTTCTCTCCTCCGATCGGCTTCCTCCGGCGTCGGTAGGCTGCACCGCCGGTACCATTGAGATCACCGGCCTCCCCTCTTTCTTTTCCGGCCCTTGGCCGGGCCGTTGGCCGTCGGACGGTGGTCGAGCCTCTCCTCGGTTTCGGGCTTCGGGTTTCTCCTTCTCTCTCCCCGACCACTCTCTCTCTCTCTTCTTCTTTTTTTTTTTCAGATTCATTTTTTTTTCTTTTTTTTTTGAATTATTATTATTATTTAACAATTTATTTTATTCATTAAAATACACTAAAAATACCCAAATATCCCTTAAAATATCCTTAAAATTATATTTAATTCTAAATTAATTAATTTTATTTTATTTAATTTATTTATTATATTTTAGCCTCTTTTTCGGGTATAATTTTCTCCGTATTTTCGGGATATTGTCCCGGGTGACTTTTCGGTATATTTTTAAATTTTTGAATCTTGATCGATTTAATCCAGAATAATGATATTTCATCTTTATTGACCAAGATTTCTCAAATCCATATTTTTAATTAATTTTCTTTATCGAAATTATACCGGCTTTCGGTCTTTTGACCATTTTGCCCTTACACGTGTTCGGGATTAATTTAACCCGACTTCCTTCATACGTCCCCCATCTTTTCTTATTTAATTTTCGTATTTTAATTAAATTCGGGTCTTACACTAATCCATTCAGGGAACCCAACAGGCCTAACAGACCTCTTGAGTTGGGTGAGGGTGAGGGGCTAGCACCTGAATCAGGGAACCCAACAAGGGCGAGCAAGGCTATGAGGGGCTAGGACCTGGTATTAAGAGTACTCCCACGTACACTTGAGACTAGAGGTTTCACTCGATATGGGGTAGATAAGACCTACTGCAGGCACCCCCAACCATGTTATGGGTCCGCAAAGTACGTTGTACCGTGTATATCACATGGAGTACGTTATACCGCATGGTTGAGATACTGGTGAGAAAGTCTGGCGAAGAACTAACCCATCTTCGTTCCAGCATGATACTCTGTACACCGGGATCCGTGTGGTCTGGGATGATTTATGACATAGTTGGCCAACATAGTCAGTCAAGATATAGTGACCTGTCTCCTTGCTTATTACATAATACCACATGGTCTTAATACTTGAGTGTGACTTTGACTGTCCAAGGTAGACCAGAAGGAGGGGTCGAGCTTTGTGGGATTTGATATGTGAAATGGTAATGATGTTTTGTGAGGGAGAAAATGATTTGTGATGGGATTGTATGTATTTGAGAAAGAGATGTAATTTCCAAAGGATGTTTCTTAAATGAATTGCCCTTTTCTATAAGATTTGACAATTGATGAGCATGAGTTGATTTGTACATGACGATTTTACCATGTTTTACATGCCAATTTCCATGATTAAATACATTATATATGTATATTCATATGGCATAGTTTTAATTCCTCATGCTCCTATTATAAATGATTTATGCATAACACTTTCAGCATGTAGATAGAGTAGTTATCTATCATGCTTGCATTATTGCCTTACTGAGCGTGTGGTTGCTCATCCCTCTCTACTTTCCCCCTCTATAGAGCATACATAGCAGCCCAGTGAGGACTGAGGCGTATTTTGGATATCCGCTGCCATCCATCGCTAAGAGGTATACACATGAAAATTCTTTTTGTATCTAAACAATTGTAAAAGCACAGTAGTCATTTGAATTGTAATTATGGGGGATGTGATGTCAGTAAACATATTCTGTATAAGTGAATGATTTAACTTCCAATGTATGACATCGCTTTTATTAACTGGGAATGAATGTTAAGTGTGGATTATTATTGACTCACAGCCTAACTGTATGGTGATGGGTTGTTCACGATCGGGTAAGGAAAGAAAAATGCGAAAAATTTATAGTGATTTTCGGTAATAAGAGGATAAAATGGGTCGTGACACTTTTGGTGTCCACTGCATCCCATCACACGAGGTACACACATTTGTGTAGTTTTTGTATCTAGATATGTACAAGCACAGTGATAACTTTAAATGTAATTTTTGGGGATGTAGAGGGTTTGTAAACACGTGTAAATGACAACTCTGATTTAGAAATACAAGTGTTTACTCTTAAAATGAATTTTAATTTCAAATGATTCGGTTGGATGAGATTGACAACAATACACAGCCCAACTGTTGGAGGTGCAGCTGTTCACGATCAGGTAAAGAAAAGGTAAAGACTAATCAATAAATAACGGGTCACACATTAAAGTTAAAATGGCCAAAATTTGTAGAGAATTTCGGTGGTTTGAGGGTCGTGACAACTGTGGATGCTCTGTAGGGGTGGAAAGTGAAAGGGTGAGCACAACTTGCTTAGTAAGGCAATAATGTAAACAGGTAGATAACTACACTATCTACATGCTTATAACGTCATGATATAAAAATCATTTATATCCAGAGTATGAGGTATAATTAAAACTATGCCACATGTATATAAATATATCACGTACTGAAAACATGAAAATAGGCATGTAAACATGGAAAATCATCATGTTAACGTCTCATGCTCAACATATTGAAAACTCATTATAAAACAACCCTTAAAGGTTTAACACATCATCAAAACTTAGTAAAACTCATCAACACGTCATTAAAACCACATTTTGTTTTAAAATCACAAATCGAGACGTAACCACTCCTTTGAGTCTGCCCTTATCCATTTAGACCGTATGATATCACATGAGGCATGTAGGTTACTATATAGGAAAAATCGAGGATGATGTCCCTGTAATCCCAGGCTACACGGATCCCGGTGTGCAGGGCATCATGGCTGCAATGGGAGGTGGGTCAGTACTACCCGCCAGAATATCAGGTCATCAATCTAATAGTCATGACTACATAGTACAACGTATTCGGTGTGATATACACGGAACAACGTACTCCATAAACCCATATCACAGTTTGGGGGTGCCTGCCATAGGTCTTATCCACCTCAAACCATGTCGATAACCAACCCATGTCTCAAAATACACGTGCGAGCATATTATCTCACTGTGACACAGAGTCTACAGGAGGCTCCAGCAAGACTCTATGCATGTCACATCACGTCTAGTACGAGCGAAGCTCCAACATGACGCCATGCATATCATGATATCTAAAATATCGTGCGAGCGAAGCTCCAGCACGGTTTTATGCATATACAAAAAACCTCATGCGAGCAACGCTCCAGTACGACTTCCATGCGAAATAAATCGATGTAAATCACGTACGAGCAAAGCTCCAGTACGGTTTTATACATAATATATCAATGTAAAATTACGTACGAGCAAGGTTTCAGTACGATTTTCATACATATAAATCAGTAAAACTCGGTGCAAGTGAGGCTCTAGCACTCTGTATGTAAGTCAAAACATCAAAATCCAGTGCGTAGCACAATTTACACTCATATAAATCTGATAGGCTGTTTTAATTCGATAAAACACTTTTAAAATCATAATTGCCACCTCACACGTGCCCCTTTCATGTAAATCCTGAAAATCAGTAGTCAATCTATCAATAAATTGCTTAAATCGAAGCAATATATTTCATAAAAATATCAAAAACATGTTATTCATGCAATTTATTAGCCTTACTACCATTTTTGTAAAAATTCCTCGCTATGGGTAAAACGGTCTTTTTCCACTAATATCCTGATTTTCAGAGAAATTATTATTTCATTTCTAGATACTTTAGGAAATTTTAGGCCCTGTAAATCCCCTCAAAGATACGCATAGATATTTCTAAGCACTTACAAAATTCCCTTACCTCAATTCACTCTGTACTGCCTGACTTTCCAATATGAGAAATCGCTTAGTCCAATTTTCTCCCAATTAAATCTCTGAAGCTACACATAACCATTTATCAGGTTAAATACAATATATTTACCCATGTTTCATTTTTACAGGGCTTAATTTAAAGCATTGGGCTTGTTTACTCTTATTGGGCCCGATTGTACCTTAATGGACCATAATCGATCTTACGCCCATTTTCACTTACTATTCCTTTCATCAAGGCCTATTGGGCTCATGGGGCCTATCAACACTTACTGGGCCTCGTTTTAGGTTCTTTGGATAGCTCATACAATTGTTTACGACAATTGATTTTCAATTCCAAAACATAATTCATTTTATAAGGAATTAATCCGTAACTTATGCGATGAATTTCTAATGCGCATAACTATACAAATTGTCATAAATGAGATTTACTTATCCAAGATTCTGTGATGGTACGTAAATCGAGACTGACTCAAGCTCTCATTTGTTAACAATGGTTGAGCTACACATTTATATATTTACCGGGTCAATTCGGTCAAATATAATTTCAATTAAATATTCCAAAAATTAAATCGATCAATTTTGACCGCTTACTGGCTTACTCGTATCTCAATTGGATCACCAAATTTTTTTCTCCCCTTTTTTTCCTTTCTATCTTGGCTGAACCTGTCCGATTCAGCACAGTTCCCTTTTCACTGAACCAGCCGTACCGGTTCAGTCCTCACTTTACCGCTCACGACGTTTTCGACCGTTTCTCGACTCTTCTCTGCCACCATTCGACTCGTCTTTGGCTGGAGAACGTTCGGCTGGCCTTGGATCGGATCGATCGGCGTTGCTGCTGCCAGATTTCTACCTTCTCTCCTTCGTTTCTCCCTTGTCGATCTCCTCTTTTCGGCGTCGTCGGCACGCGTGCTGGCGCTTGGTGGCTCTCACGTGGTCGGGCTTCCTTCGTCGGTCCTCGCCTGCCCTTCTCTCTGGTCGGTGGCTCGTCGGTGCAGGGAAACCACTTCCCTCAGTTTCGTTCGTCTTCAGGCTTCCTTTCTTTCTTCACGATTTTCGCGATTTCGTCTTTTTTTTTTAATTTTATATATAATACATTATATTATTATTTTATAGAATAAAATACATTATTTCTACACAAATATCTTCTACACCAATATATTTATATATTTAATTAATTAAATATATATTTATCTTATTTTATTATTTTTTCGGAGTATTATTCCCACATTTTCAAGATAATTTTTCGGGGTGAAAATTTCAAGTTATCATAATAAATTCGTATCTTGATCAATTGGACTCGGAATTCAATGATTTCTTCTTTATTGATCAAGATTTCCTCAATCCATGTTTAAAATGACAATTTCTTAACGAATTGATACCAAATTTTTGGTCTTTTTGACCTATTTAACCTTTTTCGCATTTTACATACATATCTAACTACTTCATTCACATTTATATGATCACAATCATCCGTCTTATGATTCCATTACATATAATAATGTCATATAACGTGTGAATCAAAAGGAATGTCATACAAAATATAGGTCTCACATGTAGCAATGGAGTGGGTAAGTTATACGCTTATATTACATGTTTAAATTAATATTAGTTATGTATTTTACATTAGCTTATTTAAAGGTATGCATGAATATGAAAGTAATGGTTCAGATATAATTGACTTGATTATTTGATTCTTTTGAGTTATGAATTGGAAGTTGAAAGATTGACAAGTATTCACGATCTTGGTTAAAAAAATTTCTAACTGGTTAAGATTGAGTCTAAGTAAAGATTTTGTGAGTATATCTCTTGAAAGCCCTCATGAGACACAACTCATCCACTAGGACCAAAGGATTTAAAGGCTTGTTGCATAGGCTAAATTCAATTGTGACTACTACGAAAGTGTGTTAAGAGTTAAGATATAGGATTGAAAATATAGGAATCTAGTTAGGACTTGCTAGAGGACTAGCAAAGCTTAAGTGTGGGGCAATTTGATAAGTGCTTAAATTGATATATTAATATTATCTAATAATATTCTTTTAGCTTTATATTATGTTTAAAAGTTCTATGTAATGTTCATTTGGTGTTATAGGCAACAAAAATAAGCTTATGAGAGAAAATTAAACTAAAATGACATTTTTTTGTAATTTATGAGCAATAGAGATTTCTCCTCTGTTCAAATTTTTAGGGAAAAAATGATTTTTATCAAATTCGTAGAGGACTTCTCTAGGTTTTCGAAATGTCCAAGATCATCCAAATCAGAGTTTGTTTCAAAGTTTTTATAAAGTTAGCATTAAAAATTAGAAAAGTCTAATTCCTAGTCAAAGTGGGATTGCAATATGGATAATTGACAAAATTAATTAAAGCCTTTTTAAAAGATAATTACAAGAAGAGAGAAGATCTTTGATGAGTTGGTAAGGAAAATCAGCACTCCAAGATAAATTGAAGATTATTCTTATATAAATATTAATAATTGTAATTAGAGTTTTACTATAATTAGGATTTGTACCATTCCTTCACTATAAAAAAGGACATTAAGATGGCTAATTAAATCATCAATTGGCCTAGATAATTTTCTTTTATAGTTTTCTAAAACTATTCTTTTATAAGATTATTTTTAATAAAAACTCTCTTGGCCAATTGTTCTTACTCGCTTTATAATTAGGTTTTTCAATTTATTTTCTTGAATATTAAGCTTATTGTGTTCTTGCTCTTTATAATCATGTGTCGGTTACTTCTTGTTCTTTGTATTTTTATATATTGATCGATTTCTTCTCTACAATATAAAGTGTCGATTGTTCTTTTCTTTCATCTTTATATTACAAGATTGTGTTTCTTTATATTTAGATTGAGAATTGTTCTTTCTTCTTTGCATGATTATTTTTCTTGCTTGTCAAATTCCTTGCTTCTTTATCTAATCTATAAGTCGATTTCTTTATATAAAACCAAAATTGTGTTTTCTTAATATTAGATCTTATAATCGATTTCTTTAAATCTTTTCTTGCATGATTGTTCAATTGTTCTTTAACATTATAAGTTGTCAAAATAGTTTAATAATATTAGGTAAGCTTGTGTTAACTTAATATTAGGGTAGTAATAGATTCCTTTCAATCTTTGTTGATGTTTTCTTTAAGCATGAGTAGTGAGTCGATCTTTTATTTGGTTGGTATGTTTTCTTAATTGAAACTTGGTTACATGATGTTGTGAGAAGCATGTCCTTATATATTATTGATTATTAAGATTTTTTGTAGCATCTTTATATGATTGTTGATTTAGTTTGATAGAAAATGCCTGCTATCTAATTAAAATTAATAATCTACTGCTAAATTAAAAACTTAAATCTGTAATTGCTTAATGTTTGAAATCACTTAGAGCTAGAGTAAAATCTTGTTTAAGTTAAAGAAACCGAGTTTTTGTGTTTGTTGTTTAATTCAACTCATATCTTCCATAGATTCTAATGCTGTTATGAATTTTATCTAGAGAGTTTGTTCTAGAAAACTGAATTAGTTAGGGAATAGTTGTAGAGCTTGTTGTGACTAACTAAGAAGTAAAGGAAGATGGTGTAACAGAGTTTGTTATTATGCTATAGTTGAATGCTCAAATTGATAAATTGCTTTGAATTCAATGATCAATATCCTAAAACCAAGAAAATCAAGAAACATGCTAAACATAGCCTTTTAATTTGTGGAAACTGATTCTTTATATTAGTTTTTTAATTATTTTCTTTCTTTTTAGTATAATTTGCGTTAACCATAATATCAAACCTTCCCCCTTTGTTGTTTCTTTAGTTAAATATTAGGACTTTAATTGCTTTAATTCGATTACTTCAATCCATGTGGATTCGGCCTCTACTCCACTATCTACGAGTAATTTAAACTTATTTATCTTTGGTACACTCGATACATATCAACACTTGTAAAGGTTACTTCTCCCAACCTGCAAAAGGGAAGTTGTAGGTTTACTTCCTGATCCTATGAAAAGGGAGTAGTAAGGTTATACTTGAACCTTGGGAAAAAGGAAAAGGTTATCTCCTTGAACCTGCAAAAGAGAAAAGTTGTAACCATTTTTAGTAGTGGTCTTTGTTGAAATTCTTGGGAGGAACTTAAGGTAGAAGACATAGGCAAAGGTGCCAAACCTCTATAAATCTCTATGTATATTTTCTCTTCCCTACACTCTTTCATTATTTGTTGTTTATTGCTTTATTCATTATTTGATTGTCTATTGCTTTGTTAGTGTAGGTAGAACTGTGACGCCCCGGAAGCGCGGAAAATAGGGCTAATTTAAAACTTTTTACTCATTTATTCTCAATTTAAGAGTGCATTCCTGTGCAGTGTCATACATTATCATATTTATCGTACCTTAGGATCTCATCACTAGAAATTATATATCATATCAAATACATTAATCAATCTCAAGTTAATTAATCCTAATACATCCCACACAATGTTACACATCAAGTGTCTGCAATTATGATAATTGTCTGGGTACATGAAAAGATAAAAGATACCTCAAAATACAATATATGGCCTGGAGCTCAAGTCCTCCACTAGCCACTACTCCGTACGTCGCAGGAAAACCCTTTTCACTTGAAGAGATCTGGGGGGAAAGAAAACAGGGTGAGCTTCTAAATCGCTCAGTAAAGGGGGTAAGGGACTCATTTCATAAACCAAAATGCACATCACAAAATATTTATTTGTATGTGAAACTCATTAATCTCATTTGAAAACCATAGTATGAAAGTACTCAAAACGACATTCTCATGTCTCAAATCATGTGAAAACATGAAGTAAAAAGGCTCAGTCTAGAGCAATAACAAAGCATGTGAAAATAATGCGATAAACGCTTTCTCAATTAACGTGATAAAATCACTGTAATAATAATGCATGTGGCACAGCCACTAAACACACGTGGCATAGCCACTGATTTAAATTCACACGTGGCACAGCCACTAAGCACATGTGGCATAGCCACTGATTTAAATTCACGTGTAGCACAGCCACAGAATAGGGTTTCTCGCGTGGCAACGGCCACCAATTAGGGTTTCTCACGTGGCAACGGCCACTAAATAGGGTTCTCACGTGGCAACGGCCACCAAATGGGGTTCTAACGTGGCAACGGCCACCAAATGGGGTTCTCACGTGGCAACGGCCACCAAATAGGGTTCTCACGTGGCAACGGCCACCAAATGGGGTTCTCACGTGGCAACGGCCACCAAGTATACGTGGCATAGCCACAGTATGGGTTATTCTCACGTTACCAGAACGGAGAAGAATCGGGCTTACATGCTACCAGAGCAATGCCCGGTGTGTACTCAAAATTACACACCTAAGTCTTATCACATAAGACTGGTTTGCCTTCACGTAGAACTCATAGAGGTTTTTCTCTCATAAAACTCATTTGAAAACCGTTTTGTACTCAACACAAAACATAATAAAACCGAGTTCCAACCGACAAAGCACGCACACATTTCTCAAATCTCGATATTGCCTTAACGTAGAGCCCAATTCATTACTCACACAAAATTCAACGGTTTATAAAGCAATTCCACACTCAGCTTATAAACTCATAAAATAATGGGCTCTAACCGGCTATAAAAACCGTGTGCAATTATATCACAACACACACTCAACATGCTTGTTTTATAAATCACAAATCATGCTATAATAGTTCAAAATCACATACACAATTGGTTTAATTTCCCTTACCTCTTTGCACCTCGTATAGTGCAATCGTTTCCCCCTTGATACGGACTAGTCTTGCATTCCACTCTGGAACTGTCGAGCTGTCCAAACGATGTTAAAACATCAATATTCATCATCACAGTAACCTCAATTCTCAAAAATCGAGCATAATTGCTCATAACACCTCAAATCTCTTGATTCTCGTAACTCTACCCCAAACTACACTCTCATTCACAACATCTCAACGTTCTACATTTCTCATGCCAATTATCTATGCTAATTCACCACATTGTCTAAATCTCCATTTATAGCTCAAAATTCCTAAATTGCTAAATATCATTATCACTCCAACCACATTGTAATTTCATCAATCCCTAATCATTTTCCAACTATTTCAGCACAATGCCAACAACTATTATCACCAAAATCATCTCAAATATCAAGATCGAGGTTTAGAAATTACCCAAAGCTTGTGAGGTGCACAACCCACGCCTCGATTCGATTCGTCCTTCGATTTCTTAGTATGTTGTTCTCCCTTTGACGAGGAACAACTTTCCTTCTTGCCACAACTTCTGATTTGGACGAAAATGGGTGCTTTGGATGAGTGAGAAAGCTAGGTTTCGGTGAAAATGGGGGTTGGAAGAGAGAGAAAGTGAGATTGCAGGAGAAAAACAGGAGTTCCTTATATAGGCTGAGGGTAGGAGATCGATTTGGCTCTTGATGAGATCGATCTGCATTTGAATTTTGGGGACGATTTGGGTAATTTTATGCCTAGGAGATCGATCTGTCGAGGGGTGAGATCGATCTCTTTATGGCTTTATGAGATCGATCTTCTCTTTGAGGAGATCGATCTTCTCCCAAATAGAATCATTTGAAGATCGATCTCTTCCTCATGAGATCGATCTTCTCTCAAACAGAATCATAAGGAGATCGATCCTCTTCCATTGGAGATCGATCTGCTCCTTAAATTCCTCCTTCCTTGTCATTTTTAACTCACCAGATCGATCTCTCCTTCTCCCAGATCGATCTGTCCTCATAGCTTCACACTTATTTTAAACACTTAACATATAAATCTCCAATTATCATTCCCACAATTCACTTAGCTTAATAAATTACACTTCAAATTCTTATTACATATTTAAAATATGTCCGAAATTCTTAGATCTCACAAGAACTTAAGTAGGAAAAACTTAAGATAGAAAAAAGTTTAGGAATCAATTCACCTCCCCTCTCGGTTATTTACGAGCCAACAAACTTACTTCCAACTCTGTCACGTACAAACATGAATAAAAAATAATATAAGATATCACAAGAATTAAACTTATAAAAAGATTATAAAAATGTCAACAAATTAATAACATTACCTTCATAACCAAGAATCTAATTTTGGGTTTAAGGTTTGGAAACACTTTTAAATTTACTATCGGAGAATCATGTATACTCTTTTCTTTGTTCTAGTTTAGAGTTTTAACAATAGTCATACAAGCTGGCTCTTTTGAGGGAGATTTTGGATATGCACTATGGGATTTGTTGAGTTAATATATTTTGAAATGACAAAACAAGTAAATTCAATAATATAAAGATGATGTAAAAACATGTTTAGAGGTTATCAGTACCAAAAATTAAGTTCTTGAAGATGAGAGATCGATCTGGGGATATGAGAGATCGATCTCCTGGGTTTTCTAGGATGAGAGATCGATCTCATAAGGATATGAGATCGATCTGCTAAAGGATTAAACCTGTACAAAGTATTGAGGAAGCTGAGATCGATCTATAAGGTTTATAAGATCAATTTGTCTAATACAGGATGTTGATGAGATCGATCTGGTCTAGGAAGAGATCGATCTCCTCTAAAACAAAAGGTAAAGGCAGTAGATCGATGTGTACTCAAACAGAGAGTTCATGAGATCGATCTGGTATAGGAAGAGATCGATCTCCTCAAAGTCAGAGAGCTAAGGAGATCGATCTGGGTTGATTAGAGATCAATCTCCTCACTACGAGAATACCTGGCAGATCGATCTATAGATCGATCTTGCCATAAACAGAGAGAGTGGAAGATCGATCTGCTTGTTCGATAGATCGATCTGCTCTAACATTTTCAAATTGTAAGATCGATCTGCTCATATATAAGATCGATCTTCTTGCTTCAATTTGCTTTGACTTTGCAGGAATTACAACTAAGAGATCGATCTGGTCAAGATTGGAGATCGATCTGGCATTCTACAGGAGGTTCCCAACGGCTCTTTCTGTAAAAATCGCAACGAGAAAAATAGTATTAAATGCTCCAACTACCAATCCTTCAGTATAAAACCAAGCATTGAAGACACTGAGAAGGGAGACACCATTTGCTGCACATTTTGTACATTCTCAAGTGATTAATTCCCACATTCTATTTGTCTTCAATCCTCATTTATTGAGTTTGTTGTATAAGCCTATGTGCAAAATCTGTATTTATCCTACCCACATAAAAAGCTTGATCTTGTATTCATCCTTACTTTAAGAGAGAAAAGGTTTGTTCCTCAGTGAGATAAACTTTGTAAAAGGGTGAATCCATCTTTGTAAAAAGGGTAGAGAGGTTATTCCTTAACCTGAAAAAGGGAGTGTGTAACTTACATTGAAAGAGTGAATGAAAGCTCTTGACAAGGAGGTCAAGAAGAGAGGACGTAGGCAAGAGATTGGCCGAACCTCTATAAACTACTGTGTTTGATATTTCTCTCCCTTATCTTCCTTCAATTAATTGTATTTTATTTTATTGATTATTCATTATCTGCAATTAGACTTGATTTATTTTAAATTTGCCATTAACCTTAGAAAACTGATTCACCCCCCTCTCGGTAGAGCCAATAATTGGTATCAGAGCTAGGACTCTTTGATCACATAGGAGTAACTTCCTAAGAGTTAGAAACGATCTAATGGCTCATAACAATGTAGCAACCAATTTAGTAGGAGATGGGCATTCTACGGTTAGGCCTCCTATGTTCAATGGTGAACATTATGCTTATTGGAAAACTAGGATGATGCTCTTTATTCAAGGAAATGATTATGAGGTATGGAGGATTATAACTAAAGGACCTCAAATCCCTACTAAAAGAATAGAGGGAAGAGATATCCCTAAAGAAGAGGATGAGTGGGATTCAAATGATGTTAAATGTGCTCAGCTGAATGCTAAGGCCATGCACACCCTATTTTGTGCTTTAGGGCCAAATGAATACAATAGAGTCTCCGGTTGTGACAATGCCAAGCAAATTTGGGACAAATTGGCAATAACTCATGAAGGTACAACCCAAGTAAAAGAGACTAAGGTAGAAATGCTCACACATGACTATGAGCTATTTAGGATGAAAGAAGGAGAATCAATTAGTGATATGTTCACTAGATTCACTGATGTAAATGGATTAAACTCCTTAGGAAAAATCTACTCTAATATAGAAATGGTCAAGAAAATATTAAATAGCCTACCAAAATCATGGGAAGCTAAAGTGACTGCAATTGAAGAATCTAAAGACCCTCACACATTGTCACTAGATGAATTAATAGGATCACTACTCACATATGAGATGAAGTTGAGAAGAAATGAAGAGCCACCCAAGAAAGTGGGACTAGCTCTGAAATCTACTACTCAAGATGAGAATAAAAATGAGAGTGGTAGTGAAGAGGATCTTGAGATGGCAATGTTTGCCAAGAGATTTAACAAATTCATGAGAATGAGAGCAAGTAGTAGTGGTAGGAGAAACAACAAGAAAGAGCAAGAAGAGTTAGGTAGAAAGGATACTATTGTGTGCTATGAATGTAAAAAACCTAGACATATTAAATTTAACTGCCCTCTTCTTAAAAGATCCAATAATAGGTTCCAAAAAAATAAGGCAATGATGGCAACATGGAGCGATAGTGACTGCTCCGATGATGATTCAAATGAGGACAATGCCAACCTATGCTTCATGGCTTTTGAGGATGAAAAGGTAACTTCAAACCTCAATGAAAACTCTTTTGATGAATTGCAAGATGCCTTTGATGATCTTGCATTGGAATATGAATGCATGAGTATGAAATATAAAAAGATAATATCTAAATTGAAGAAAGAAAATGAGTTAATGCTAGAGGATAAGTTAGAATGTGAAAAGAAACTAGAAATTACAAATCTTGAAATTTGTGACCTAAAAGAAAAAAATAGTAATTTACATAATTCTTTTAATAGATTTTATATCGGTCAACAAAAGTTAGATAACATGCTAGAAACTCAAAGGGCATTCTTTGATAAAAATAGGTTAGGATATAATGCAAAAAGTAGAGAGACTCATCTCAAAAACTTCATTGCTAGAAAGAGCATGCATAAACCTTCAACTATTTGTTCATATTGTAATAGAAAGGGACATGCATCACATAATTGCAATATGAAGATGACCACTCTTAAGGGAAAAATAGTAAAAAGAATTTGGGTTCCAAAAGAAGTAATTAACTCAAAAGATATTAATGCTTTAGTAAAATGGATCCCAAAGGGATCAAGAATTGCATTCACTAACCTCAAAGGACACAAGAGAATTTGGGTACCTAAGACATGAGTTTGAATTTTGATTGTAGGTGATTGAGCATTGCCACAAAGCTAAAACAAAGGAAGCTTGGTACTTGGACAGTGGATGCTCAAGGCACATGACCGGTGATAGAAGCCACTTCAACTCATTTAAATCGAAAGTTGGTGGAGAAGTCACATTTGGGGACAACTCCAAAGGCCAAGTTGAAGGAAGTGGTTCAATAGGTAATGACTACTTTTCATTAGAAAAGGTATTGCTTGTTAGGGGTCTAAAACATAACTTACTAAGCATTAGTCAACTTTGTGACAAAGGTTACAAAGTAATTTTTGATTGTTTGAAATGTCATGTTATAGATCCTAAATCTAATAAAGTTCTTTTCCTAGGTCATAGGCAAGGTAACATATACATTGTCTATCTAAATGAACTTAAAAATGAAAACATTTGCCTAATGGTAGACAAAGAAAAAGAACCTTGGTTGTGGCATAGAAGACTAGGTCATGCTAGCATGCATGTGTTATCTAAGTTAGCTAGAAAAGACCTAGTTATAGGATTACCTAAGTTGTCCTTTGACTATGACAAAATATGTGACGGTTGTGTTAAAGGGAAACATAAAAGGATGACATTTAAGCCTAAACATAGTGTATCTACCAATAGGCCTCTTCAATTACTCCACCTAGATCTATTTGGACCAACTAGAACAACAAGTCTAGGTGGGAAACATTATGGCTTTGTAATTGTTGATGATTATACTAGGTTCACTTGGGTGTTCTTTTTTAGAATGAAAAATGAAGCTTTAGAAAAATTCATTGCTTATACAAAAGTGACTCAAAATGAAAAGGGATACACTATAACTAGTATTAGAAGTGATCATGGCAAGAAGTTTGAAAATATAGGATTTGATGAATATTGCAATGATCAAGGAATTAGTCATAATTTTTCAGCCCCTAGGACACCACAACAAAATGGAGTAGTTGAGAGAAGAAATAGAACATTGGAAGAAATGGCTAGAACCATGTTATGTGAGAATAATTTACCTAAATATTTTTGGGCTGAAGCTATAAATACATCTTGCTATATCATTAATAGAGCTATGATTATACCAATTTTAAAGAAAACTCCTTATAAGCTTTACAAGGGTAAGAAGCCTAATATTAGCTATTTCCACCCCTTTGGCTGCAAATGTTTTGTCTTAAATAATGGAAAATACAATTTAGGAAAATTTGATGCCAAGAGTGATGAGGGAATTTTTCTAGGATATTCCTTGAATTCAAAGGCATATAGAGTATATAACAAAAGAACATTGATGGTTGAAGAATCAATTCATGCAATATTTGATGAGTCAAATGATTTATCTAAAGATTCAACCAATGATGAGGATATTGGAATATTTGATGAAAATTTGAAGGAAATTCTAACCATAGAAAATGACCTATTAGAAAGACTTGACATTAATAAAGAAGATGAAGAAGAAATAGAAATATTAGAAAGAGAGTCTAGAGCACCAAGAGAATTAGGATATGTAAAAGATTGTGAAATAGTAGGAGATCCAACTCTTGGAGTTAGAACTAGATCATCTCTAAGGAATGTGTGTCAATATATAGCCTTTGTATCTCAAATAGAACCTAGAAATGTAAACGAAGACTTAGATGACAATAATTGGTTCTTAGCAATGCAAGAAGAATTAAATCAATTTGAGAGAAGCAAAGTGTGGAAACTAGTTCCAAGGCCTAGTGATCACTCTATAATTGGAACTAAATGGATATTCAAGAACAAGATGGATGAAAATAGTGTGATCATAAGAAACAAGGCTAGGTTAGTTGCTCAAGGCTATCGATAAGAAGAAGGTATAGACTATGATGAAACTTATGCACCGGTAGCTAGATTAGAAGCAATAAGAATGCTACTTGCCTTTGCATGTTGTAAAAACTTCAAGTTATACCAAATGGATGTAAAGAGTGTATTCTTAAATGGTTTCATTAATGAAGAAGTTTATGTAGAGCAACCTCCCGGTTTTGAAAATCATGAATTTCCTGAACATGTCTTCAAACTATCTAAGGCACTCTATGGTTTGAAACAAGCTCCTAGAGCATGGTATGAAAGGCTGTCAAAATTCTTAATAGAAAAAGGATTCTCAAGGGGAAAAGTAGATACTACTTTGTTTATCAAAAATAAAAATAAGGATTTACTAGTTGTTCAAGTGTATGTAGATGATATTATTTTTGGATCAACTAATGAATCTTTATGCCAAGAGTTTGCTAAGATCATGTAAGGTGAATTTGAAATGAGCATGATGGGAGAGCTCACTTTCTTCTTGGGACTTCAAGTGAAGCAAACAAAGGATGAAACTTTCATCAATCAAGCAAAGTATACTAAGGAATTGCTCAAACGATTTGGAATGGATAATTGCAAACCTCAAGCAACTCCAATGGGCACCAACGTCAAGCTTGATAAAGATGAAAGTGGTAAGTGTGTAGACACTAAACTCTATAGGTCTATGATTGGTATATTGCTTTATTTAACTGCAAGTAGACCAGATATTCTGTTTAGTGTGTGCCTTTGTGCTAGATTTCAATCCTCTCCTAGGGAATCACACTTATTAGCAACTAAAAGGATCTTTAGATACCTTAAAGACACTCTCACTCTAGGATTTTGGTACCCCAAGGACTCTACTTTTACACTTCATGCATCTTCTGATGCAGACTTTGGGGGCTGTAAAATAGATAGGAAAAGCACTTCAGGTACATGTCAATTCTTAGGAAATAGATTAATCTCATGGTGTCAGACCCGGATTTTATGTAGCTTGTACCTTATAATTCCTATGTGTATGAACACTCTGTTATTATAGTTGAATCATAAGAAGAGTATTTACTAGACTTAAAGTGTTAGTGAAATGATTTAACACGCAAAAGCTACATAAAAAGCCTAATGTGAGCTACAAGTGTCACAGGCTAAACTGAGTGAATCTAAATCATTCTGACTGAAAATAAGAACTTAAAATGAGAAAGCATAGAGAGCTCATGAAGGAAAGTCAGCTTGATTTAGTCCCGAACATAGAAAATGAGAGTAAAAGCTAAAAAGGGTAAAATGGACCTTTTTGGCGAGATAAGGTATTTCGGGTGAAATTATCCACCGGGAACGGTTGAAACATAAAGACGAGAGTGTAAGACATAAGATATGACACTTTAAAAATTTTAAGAAAAAGTCAACTTGGTCAATGGTTAAGGAAAAAGTCAACTATAGTTAAGAAAGTGGACTTTTACCATAGTTGACTAATCATGGTTAAAAATTAACTAAGTGTGGAGAAAAGTTTGGGGAAAAATATTCTTGACCAGAATACAATATAATCATCCCCATAAGTAAGGAAAATTTATTCGGAAGGATTCCGGATTAAATTTAATGGTTAAAAACGTAATGGGCCTAAGGTGAAAATTTTAAAGCCCATTAAGGTATACTAAACGTATATCAAAATTCTTAGGTCCTTTAGACCGAATTGTTGGACCAATTGATTGGCCAAATTTTGAGAAAATTAAAGGCCCGAGGTATAGTAAAAATTTCAGCCTAAAAGCCCATTAAGAAAGCCCAAACCGAGAAGCCCAAATGGAAAGCCCATGAGATAAATATCTAACCATAGTTAAAGCTAACCATGACTCATAAGGTGACTCATTAGGTGACTCATGGCTAAGGCTTGGAAAGTCAAGCTTAATGGCTGAAAAGTAAAGCTTAATGGCTAAGTATGTGGCTTATAAATTCAGCCACACCATTGTCATCTTCATCACACCAAATTCGGCTAGAAGAAGAAACCATTGAAACATATTATCCAAGCTTTCTCTCACTAGAAATCACTAGGAATTAGGCATAATTGGAACTTGTACCCTTCATGGAAGTTGTTCCAAATTGAAAGGAGAGTGAGATATGTTGGAATTGGCTATCAAGGAGCCATAGAGTGCAAACCGAGAGCCTTCAAAGATTCGGCCAAAGGGTGAACACAACAATTGGTATATTTTCTAAATTTCAATTTCATATATGTTAATGTATGAATGATTTTAAGTATGTTGATATATGTTTTAAGTATTGAAACATATTAAATCACCATGATGTTGGTTAGGCCGAGAGTGAGTAATGGGATATTGATTTATGTCCATATGATTTTAAGGCATAAATGGATTAATGAACATGTGTTAATGATTATGGTGAAATTAGAATTAATCAATTTGATTAATTAATACATATAATTAGTTGGAAATCAAGGTGTTTGATAAAATGCCTAAATGAACTATATGATGGTTAGGAATGTTGCCAACCAAGTGTTTGTAAAAATGCCTAAGTGAATTGGCTAGACAAATAGGCATGGATGGCATGCCATGGTGTAACCGAGGACATGGGTAGCTCTCGTCCATGGCATGTGGCCGAGAGGCCCAATGGGCCAAGCCCAAATATTTTAGGCCCAATGTGATGTAATGGGTCTAGGACAAGCCCAATAAGAGTTGGTGGGCCCCACAAGCCCAATAGGCCCAACGAAAATGAATAGTAAAAGGAAAATGGGCTTAAGGCATAGTTAGGCCCATTAAGGATTACTAAAGCCCATTAAGGGAAATAGACTGTATTTAATGTGAAATACAGTAGGAAAAGTGTAATTAACCTGATAAATGGTTATATGTAGCTCTAGAGATTATTGGAGGAGCAAATCGGACTGCTGAAACGAGCAGCGCAGAGAAAGTGAAATTTCTCGAGTGATTGCAGGTAAGGGACTTTTGTGAGTAGTTAGAGATACCTGCACGTATTTTCGTCTGCTTTTACATTCACATAAAAACTATGAGGGTCAGAGAAATTGAATAATAATTATTGTGACCTGATAGTGACAAATTACGATTTTACCCCTAGTTAGTCAAAAAGTCAACTTTTGTGAAAAGTTGTAAAAAGCATGAAAACCACTATTTTGAGTGTTTAACTGCTGTTTAGCAGGAGAATAAATAGATGGGCTAATGATTTTAAGGCTGATGTGAATTAAGCACACTTTATAGTGTTGATTTTGATGTTTTGCAAATCATCCCTTTTTAAAGAGCCATCTATCATATTTTGTGAGAATGAATCGTGCTGGAGCACAGCTCGCACTGGATTTCATATATTTTCCACATACATTAGTGCTGGATTTTGATTCGCACTAGATTTCCATGACATGCATGATAGAGTACTGGAGTTATTACTCGTACTCAGTTTTATATGATATATGCATGAGAGAGTGCTGGAGCAATTAGCTCGTACTCGAGTTTTTCATGAGATGCATGATAGAGTGCTGGAGCGTTGCTCGTACTCAATTCTTCATGATTTATACATGACATAGTACTGGAGCTATTGCTTGTACTTGATTTGATGATATTGTGTATAGCATGGTACTGGAGCTATTGCTCGTACTTGATTTAATACATGAACTATGCATCGACCTAGTTGCTAGAGGTTTACTCGCACTAGAGTTGAGTTTGTGATGTGAAACAGTGTTTGAGCGGAGTGTCGACTGTGAGTCGCGCTCAAAGGCGCGCACTGTATGTGATATATAATACATGTTAAAACCCATGCCCGAGTCCTTGTGTGACTGAGTGTCACATCTTGTGAGAGGATATCCGCATGAGGGTAATAAAGACGTGGTATGATATTCCATGGTTTGAGGGCTAAGACCTATGGCAGGCACCCCGACTGTGATGTAGGATCCACTGAGTACGTTGTACCGTGCATGTGGCATGGGAGTACACTGTACCGTGTGGTGTTGTGGAGTTGAGGAGCATATAGCTGGCAGTTATGATGGACTGACCCCCCCTCCCGTTGCAGCAGTGATGCCCCGCACACCGAGTACTGTGTTGCTTGGGATCACATGTCGGATATGATCATAGTCCAGGATACTATTTGCATTTCACCACAGAGTCTCACATGATATATTACATTGATTGATTGACTGATTTAAATTGCGGACAGACCTGAGGGATGGGTCAGACTCCGATTTTGTGTTGTGAATGATTTAAATGTCATACTTATTGTGATTTAAATATACATGGCATGATTTATCTAAAGGCATAATTTATATAAAGATGCATTGTTTTGCACTACATGCCTACATTTGAGAAAGAAAGCATGATTTATGTACATGGGATTTAATCTGTACAAGTATACATATATATATATTTAAAGACATGCTTTTAAAGTGAGTTAAGGAAATAATGTTTTCAAGGCATAGCATTATTTTGAGTAGATAGTGTAGATATCTACTTGCTTGCCTGATTTTCTTACTGAGCGCGTTGTATGCTCACCCCTTTCTTTACATCTCTCTACAGAGCATCAGCAGTAGAGCGAGAGCTATTGAGGGATAGTATTCCTGAGTCCATCGCTATTTCCTATCGACCGCCAGGTATACAGATTTTGTACGGTTATGTATCTAAACATAGAAACAGCACAGTGATGTATACGATATATATTATGGGGAATGTATTTGTGTTAGATTTTATATAATCTCAGTTACAGTCAGTAACAGTATATTGACATGTATGTATGATAATGGATAATGTGGTAAGCGAGGATTCTGACATCGAATCACAGCCCAACCATTGAAGAGAGGAAAGATAAGTTAAAAATGTGAAAAATTTGTAGTGATTTTTGGTTAAGTCATAGATTGAGAACGGGTCCTGACACATGCTTCTCTAAGAAACAAAATAGTGTGGCTCAGTCCACAACTGAAGCTGAATACATAGCAGCAGGTAGTTATAGTGCTCAAGTGTTGTGAATTAAACAACAAATGAAAGACTATGGCATTGACATGAAGCAAGTCTCAATTAAATGTGATAATACAAGTGTCATCAATCTATCTAAAAATCTTATTCAACACTCTAGAACTAAGCACATTGAGATTAGACACCATTTTCTTAGAGATCATGTTCAAAAGGGAGATATAATTCTAGAGTACATTGACACTTTACATCAAATAGCTGATATATTCACCAAACCCCTTGATAGAGATAGGTTTTGTGTCCTTAGAGGTGAATTAGGACTCATAAATGTTCCTTAAAATTTATATGTTTCAAAACCTTGATTTCAAGATGATTTTAAATGAGTTTTTCAATGATTTTTCTGGGCAAAAGGTATGAGAGATCGATCTTCAGTCACTACAGATCGATCTCCATACTTCAAATAGGCCTAAAGCAGAAAGGTTAAGCTAGGCAGATCGATCTTCTCCACTATAAGATCGGTCTCCTTAAGCCTCTGTAAAACAGCAGATCGATCTATGCATTTGGCAGATCGATCTCCTTAAGCCTCTGTAAAACAGCAGATCGATCTATACATTTGGCAGATCAATCTCCTTAAGCCTCTGTTAAATAGCAGATCGATCTATGCATTTGGCAGATCGATCTCCTTGAGCTTCTATATTCTGAGGATCGATCTTTTGGTACAACAGATCGATCTTTTCAAGTTTTTGGAAATGACAGATTGATCTGTCGCCTCGACAGATCGATCTCCTCCCTGGACTATAAAAACTGCTCAAAATCCCCAAAATTCAAAAAACCCAAATCTTCAAATCCCTAACCCCCTGTCGCACCTCAGCCCTCGATTCTTCCTCCCAGATCGATCTCGGTAAGGTCTTCGTCAAATCTCTCCTTCGTTTACTGTTATATTAACCCACATTACTGATTTTTTCTCAAAATTTCTTAGTTTTGTGCTAAAATCTTCACTAGGTCAATTCTATCACTGTTCCATTGGTTAGGTTTTAGAGAACTAGTATTTAGGAAGTGCCTAGAGAGATTCTCGTGTCTAAAGAAATGCCTCGACTTAAGAGAGCTGGCCAAAAACCCCCTAGACCAAATACTGATCAAGGGTCCTCTTCCCAATCAGCCCCTCCCTCTTCTGTCACTACCTTTAACAGGTGTTTTCAAACACCTGCAAAAAGGAAGAGATATGAAGAGTATTTCTCGACCATGCCAATCAAACATTGGCGCACAATTGATTTCTCGTTTTTAAACCGCATTGATTTTCCTTATCTGTCCAAAATGGAAGAATTTTGGTGGCTTCCATTTCTCAAGATCAATACTCCCGTACCCCCAAACATCATCAGGGCATTCTTTTCTAATGTCGAACTCATCTACGATCCTGATGATACTTGTAAAATCCTCAGGTTTAAAACATTTGTCATGTCTAAAACATTGTCAATAAACACATCCATTCTAACCCCAAGTATTTGAGATAAGAGATGAGGGGTTGACCGACGAAGAAAATGAAGTCCCCTTAGAATTTGATCTTCCCGGGGATAAGGCCAGTGACCTACCAATGCACCCAAGGTTACTCCACCTTATCATCTCGTGGAATCTCCACCCATTCGGTACCCGTCATTCCACAGTTAGGAGGTTAGATCGCTTCTGGCTCCACCACATCCACTCCACAAGTCAAAAACCCAATCTGGTCCACTTCATCTATGAAGATTGGTTGAAGATCGTACGCGGACAAGCCTCCATGATAGTTTTTTCGCAACCGTTGACGTATCTTCTACAACGACTTGAGGTCGATTGCAGCTGTGAAACGGGTGAAGTGCCCTCCCCAAAGAGCATCTTAAACATTGGGACACTTCACCACATGGGGTATTATAAGGACTTTCGAGGGGATTGGAAGAAGAAACGAGAACAGCAGCATGAGGCAGCCATGGAAGAAGACCCATTAGATGAGCCCACGGATCCACCTGCTGCACCTACTGAGGGTCCATCTTCTTCGACTACTCAGCCCACTACACCTGCCCCATCACCCGCTGGAATGGAGTCGATTGTGACGATGATCATGGAGCTTAACCGGAAGATGGATGAAGGTTTTGCAAACCTTCATGCCACACAGCAAGCGATGTTTGATGATCTGCAGGTTACTCGTACTCGTGTCGAGGAACTTCTGGATCGATTTCCTCCTCCGCCGTAGGACATGGATGTTAGGAATAGTTTAGTTAGTTTTTCGTGTTTACTCCTTGTTGTTTGAAATGACATTTGCTTGAATGCTCATTGTATGAAAGGACATGTTAGTTCTATGAAACGTGTTATCATTTTAAAATGACATGACAAGTTCTTGTGAAAATTAACTGCATCTATATCTTTATTGCCTTTGATATGACAAAAAGGGGGAGAAGAATGTTAAGAGAACATGGGTTTAAAACATGTTTAATGGCTTTAAGTACGTTAAAGAAAACATGTCTAAATGGATTAAAGTAATGATTAAATTAAGGGGGAGTTAAGAGGCCAAAAGTGAGGGGGAGCTTGTGCATAATGCATTTAGGTAACTAAACATGTTTATTGAATAAGTTTTGTCATATCAAAAAAGGGGAGATTGTTGAGTTATATATTTTGAAATGACAAAACAAGTAAATTCAATAATATAAAGATGATGTAAAAACATGTTTAGAGGTTATCAGTACCAGAAATTAAGTTCTTGAAGATGAGAGATCGATCTGGGGATATGAGAGATCAATCTCTTGGGTTTTCTAGGATGAGAGATCGATCTCATAAGGATATGAGATCGATCTGCTAAAGGATTGAACCTGTACAAGGTATTAAGGAAGCTGAGATCGATCTATAAGGTTTATAAGATCGATCTGTCTAATACAGGATATTGATGAGATCGATCTGGTCTAGGAAGAGATCGATCTCCTCTAAAACAAAAGGTAAAGGCAGTAGATCGATCTGTAAGATCGATCTGTACTCAAACAGAGAGTTCATGAGATCGATCTGGTATAGGAAGAGATTGATCTCCTCAAAGTCAGAGAGCTAAGGAGATCGATCTGGGTTGATTAGAGATCGATCTCCTCACTACGAGAATACTTGGCAGATCGATCTATAGATCGATCTTGCCCCAAACAGAGAGAGTGGAAGATCGATCTGCTTGTTCAACAGATCGATATGCTCTAATATTTTCAAATTGTAAGATCGATCTGCTCATATATGCAATCAATCTTCTTGCTTCAATTTGCTTTGACTTTGCAGGAATTACAACTAAGAGATCGATCTGGTCAAGATTGGAGATCGATCTGGCATTCTACTGGAGGTTCCCAACGGCTCTTTCTACAAAAATCTCAACGAGAAAAACAGCATTAAATGCTCAACTACCAATCATTCAGTATAAAATCAAGCATTAAAGACACTGAGAAGGGAGACACCATTTGCTGCACATTCTCAAGTGATTGATTCCCACATTCTATTTGTCTTCAATCCTCATTTATTGAGTTTGTTGTATAAGCCTATGTGCAAAATCTGTATTTATCCTACCCACATAAAAAGCTTGATCTTGTATTCATCCTTACTTTAAGAGAGAAGAGGTTTGTTCCTCAGTGAGATAAACTTTGTAAAAGGATGAATCCATCTTTGTAAAAAGGGTGGAGAGGTTATTCCTTAACCTAAAAAAGGGAGTGTGTAACTTACATTGAAAGAGTGAATGAAAGCTCTTGACAAGGAAGTCAAGAAGAGAGGACGTAGGCAAGAGATTGGCCGAACCTCTATAAACTATTGTGTTTGATATTTCTCTCCCTTATCTTCCTTCAATTAATTGTATTTTATTTTATTGATTATTCATTATCTGCAATTAGTCTTGATTTAGTTTAAATTTTCCATTAACCTTAGAAAACTGATTCACCCCCTCCTCTCGGTAGAGCCAACAGGATTGATCATCATAAATCTTTGTCATTAAACGAGGTTTTATCTGTCTTAGGTACAAACTCTCCATTATCATCCTCATTAAGATTACTGCACTTAGAACAATGACCAATACTAAAAGCAAATTTTTTTTTCCTGATGGCTTCAATAGTTTCCTCTTTCATTGAACCAAAAAAAATCATTAAGATTCTTTCACTCGATCAATCTCGAACCTCAGCCCTGTTATCTCTTTCTTTAAGTCAACTATCACATGATGTTGGGTTTCTTCCACCTTTGAATCATTTCTTTTACATCCCAACAAATTTTTATTATCCTTTAACTCTCTCAACCCTAAACTCCATACTCCTTTTAATACCTTCCTCCTTGTTATCAACATGTTCACCCAATTTCTGTCAACAAATTCATAATAAACACAAAATGTATCGGAAAACAAACAAATGAAATTGAAGGAATATTTTTATTCACATTACCTTGACATTTATAGCATTTCTAAAATCTTTAATATCATCTAAAATTTGATCAATCCTTTCTTTGTTCCATGCAACAATCCTAGGTTTTGGATTTAATCTATTTCCACGATGAAAATTTGCACTAGATAGATAATCCAAAAAAATAATCTATGCAATAAGATACAAGTGGCATACATTAGATAATTTCTAGTTACAAAAATACGATTAACAAAAATAATACGAATAACTAATTAAATAGTACTAAGATGAAGAATCATAACACATCCACACAACCATCTTGTTTTTTCTTTCCTTGTGCTGCTTTTGTTGCGAAATATACGAACTCCAGTTATCAATGTTTGACATAAATGTTCAGCCAAATTCAAAGGTTTACTCGAATTTATACTACTTAGGTAGAAAAGGTATTTTTTTTCCGTATGTCCGTCTGTTGAAGGGAATAGTAAACAACCTAAGGCATATGAAAGAAATTTTACTTTGAACTCATTCGAATTAGACGGTAGTGATGGAATATCATTTTCTAATTCAATAAATGTCATGCAATCACTATTACGAATACGAAATTCGTTACAAACACTTGATTTTTCTGACTTATAAATTTTAGATCAAACAAAAGAGCCATCGACTTAGACACCAAGAATTACTGATACTACTTTAGGTGTCAACAGTATATGATCACTGTACAAATTCAAACTAACTTTTCTTAAATCTACCCTTCCATCAAGCCACAAGTAAAGATTCCTTCTCAATGCTCTTGAATGTGTAGAAAGCCTCCTAAACTGATACTACGAATTGAACCAGGGGATTTTGAATCAATAGTAGTAGCAGAGGGGGTGATAGTAGCGATCTTCAAAAGAAGATCAAGGTGCCTGAACCTAAGAAGTTCGTAGGAGTTCGAAATGCCAAGGAGCTTGAGAATTTTCTGTGGGACATGGAGCAGTACTTTAAGGCTGCCAGAATACTGGAGCAAGACCAAGTTACGATCACTAGCATGTACCTCTCGAGTGATACTAAGCTATGGTGGCGAGGCAGACTGGCCGATGACGATAGTGCTGATCGTCCGAGGATTGAAACATGGGACGCACTGAAGAAGGAGATACGGGATCAATTCCTTCCCTTGAACGCGGCATGGGTCGCGAGAGAGGCACTCAAGAAACTTAAGCACATGGGTTCTGTGCGAGATTGTATCAATGAGTTTAGCTCTTTGATGTTGGACATCAAGAATATGTCAGAGGATGACAAGTTGTTTAACTTTTTCTTAGGACTTCAGCCATGGGCTCAAGCTAAGTTACGTAGGCAGAACGTGAAGGACCTGCCACAGGTAATTGTGGCTACAAACAGTTTGGCCGATTACAAATTGAGTTCTTCTTTGAACATTGGGGAAAGGAAGAAGAATCATCTTGATGGAAATAGAGGGAAAGGCAAGAAGGACTGGAAGAAGCACCAGAGAAACATGGAGAAGGTTGAGTCTTCTAAGCCGAGGGGACCGGATCCACCCCAAAGCAAGGGAGATTAGAGCTGTTTCTTGTGTAATGGGAATCACAAGGCCCGAGATTTCCCTAGATGGACTAAGTTAGCGGCCCTCATGAGTAAGGAGGATTCGAATGACGAGTGTCCAAGAGTTGCCCCGATGCAGTTGCTCAACGCTATTCGAACTGAGCAACAAACTCCTCATAAGGGATTAATGTATGTGTAAGCTGAGGTGAATGGAAAGCCGATTCGGGCTATGCTTGATACCGGAGCAACCAACAACTTTGTGTCATTGAACGCGATTGATCATCTTGGTTTGAAAGTCACAAGGAGTAACAATCAGGTGAAGGCAATCAATTCTAAGGCCCAAGGTATCCAAGGAACGGCTACCGCATCGGTGAAGATAGGAACATGGCAACAGGATTGCAAGTTTTTGGCTTTGCCTATAGATGATTTTGATGTGATCATGGGCATTAAATTCTTTGTGCAAGCAAAGGCATTTGCTATTCCACATTTGGGTGGATTGATGATATCCAACAAAACGTGTCCAAACTTTGTCCCTGCGGATATGGACAAGGTGTATCCCAAGAACACTACATTTAAAAATATATACTAAATTAGTATAATTTTATTAAAAAGATGGTTATCTCTAAACAATTTGTTAATCAATTATATTAAAAAACAACATGCCACTTTAATAAAAGTCATACCTTGTTTAGCTTTGAATTCAATTCTTTCTTTTGTTTACGTTGTCAGCAAATGTCAAATCATCAAAAACTAACTTTGCGTCATTAGGAAGATTTGAAAATGCTTGTGTAACCTATCAAAATTTAATTTTAAATAAAATATTATATAAACATTATATAATCATTAATTTATAGCATATAAACCGAATTCGATAATATTTTCTACCTCATTCAAGTTTGCCATCTTCTTTATATTTTTTTCTCCCTGCATATTGATTGACTGTACGCATAAAGTTAAATAATTGTTATTCTCTAAAAAATAAAAATAGAATTATAAACCACACTTGCTAAAGAATCTTCATAAGGCAGTCGAATGCCAAATAAAGGCATCCAACTACCTTAATTTAAGATCAAGACAGAACATTAAAAAATCATGGGCAGTTGACTGCCTTGAATAACAATCCACTGCATCAATTAAAATTAAGAACAAATGACATAAAACAAAAGGCAATCAACTTCTTGATAAAGGAATTTGACTGCCTTGGTTAAAAAATGGAACAGAATATTACATTTAATATAGGCAGTTGACTGCCTATATAATTTCATTAAAAATAATAAATCAAATAATCAGGAAGTCGATTGCCCTATATCGAGCAGTCGACTGCTTGATTAAACTTAAGATTAAAAAAAAAACTTTTGATAGATATATAGAGAACGAAGATCTCAAATACAATTAAACCAGGCAGTCGATTGTTTGTAATAATTGTTGAAAATTAAACATCTTACTGGTGAAAGATGTAACGATTCTTTAGTCATTTTGGACAACGCCTTTTTTTTTCCTCATTGGTTCTTCACACTTTCCATCGCAAGATCCTTCGTTTAGAATGTTTCTTCCTCAATCTTACTCATTATTAAACAAAATAAGAACTCTTCAACAAAGTAGAGTAATTATTTGATTAATGCTTGGTTTAAGGTTGAAAATATAGGGATGATGGGAAGAACTACAAGCAATATTAAAGGTGTAACAGAAAAAAAAATGATTAAATGGATTTGGGATTTAGGGTTTATGATTTAGGATTTAGAGTTAGGGGTGTAAAACGGGTCAAACGGTGCGGACCGATCCGGATTAATACGGATACGGATTTAAGCGGGTTGAGCCCGTTTAGGCCCGCATTTAAACAGATTAAATTTGTAGAGACCGATCCGATTCTAATGCGGGCCGGATTGGCCCGCGGGCTAACTTAACTTTTTTTTTTTGAAAATAAAGGATTGGATTTTAAAAAATAATGAATTGAGTCTAAACACTTAATTAAGTCTAATTTTAATTTGTTAAATGATTATTGGGCTTTGGGAATTAACCAAAATTGTTATAAAATCAAATCACATAGATTTGAGACTAAAATACAAAGTTTAATTTGTAATTTTTTAAACAAGAGGAATATTAGTTCATTCATGATCAAATATAACAAGTTCAAAACAAAAACCAAAATGATTTGGAGTTCTCCACTTAATTTCAAATTGTAAGTTAGTCACATAAAACAATATATTATGTACAAAAGCAAATTATGGGTTTGTAATATATATAAATATATATATATATATATATATATATATATATATATATATATATATCAGCATAAGTAATATATTATATCATAAGCAAGCAAGTCATAAAATTGTGAAAATAGTTCTACAAATATTATTATATTAATCTCAATAAAAATAAAATCCACAAACATAATATCCATTAAACAAACTCGCATCACAAATACAAATTACACATGACATAATATTATGGTCTCAATAATTAAATAAAGAATAGTAAATAAGTTTAAAAGTCATAAAATCTATAAGCATCCATTAAACTCCATATCAAACAACATTAAACTTGTGAGTTAATCTCATTATTCAAATGATTTAAATCAGTTGATTCTTCCACCAATTTATCTTTGTTTTCCTCATAATTTTTCTAACCTATAAAATAAAATTTTCAATTATTAAATAAAAATACAATAACATTATTTTGGTAAATTTTCAATTTTTTACTTTTGTAGTTTTGTTTGTTTAAACTTTAGAAATTAGAATAGGTAGAATGAGAATGATTTAGGACTTAGGTTTGATTGGTGTGTTGGTAAAATAGCCCGCGGGTCGGCCCGTACCCGTACGGATTGACCCGTATAAATTATTTACCCGACGGGCTTGACTCGTATAAACCTGTTTTTAAACGGATCACATATTAATGGACCGGATCGTTAAAAGCCCGCGATTTTTACGGACCAACCCGCGGGCTTGAGCCCGTTTTACACCCCTATTTAGAGTTTATAATTTAGGGTTTAGGGTTTATAAACAAGAAAAAAGTTTATATAAGAGGAAAAATAAAGAGATTTTGTAAAAATATATATATAATATAAAAGAAACCTATTGAAATTATGAAAATGTGAATTAATAATACACTATTTTATTTTAATTAATATTCACTAATAACGATAATTTTTATAAACTACTTAATAAGTTACCATGTTTCAGGTTTTTTAAACTTTAAAAGAAAATCAATGGTTTAGATTAAATGTTATTAATTTAAGAGTTATTATTTTTTGACCTTACAGTCAGATCAATTTTTTTTTTATTTTACTGTAGAAGTTTTCAAGTTTTCAATTTGGGGTATTTTAAAAAAAAATAAAAAAAGAGAGGGAAGTTGTTGCAGCCCAGATAGGACGAAATCTTTTGGCTTATGGTGCTTGGCTTTTCGACTTTAGGGAGTTTTTGGCAAACTAGCATAAGGCTTTCTACGATTTCATTTTGACTTAGGCATGCTAGAGGGCTTTTTGATAGCCTCCGGGGTAGAGATTTTTTTTTTTAAATCAAATAATAAAAAATAAATTTTAAATATAATTAAAAAGTTAAAATATTACTATAAAAAAATTAAAAAAGGTTAAATGTGACAAACTAAAGTTATTTTCTCTAAATGAACTACGAAAGAGAAGCTCAAACCCTTGTTCAGTGAGCTAGACCAGGTTGACCCAACGAGCGTTATCTTATTTTGACAATGCTAATTGGAATAACTGAATATAGGAACTGAAATCTTGTTAAGTTGGATGAAACCAGCCCTAACCGGAAAATTTTGAACACTAATGGGAGTTGGAACAGTTAGAAACATTGTTGCCGCTAGAGGACTCATTCGTGATTCGGAAGGCAATTGGATTACTGGGTTTAGTTGCCAACATGGTGATTTAGCTGAGATGTGCGATATTTATAATGGAATTAATCATGCATGGCAGAGCGAGATCGATTGTGTGGATATTGAATCGGAATCCATGAATTCAATTTTGGCTATGAAAAATGGATTGCCCCTGCATCATCCATTATATCCACTTACTTGTGCTATAAAAGAAATTTTGGTTAGATGGAAATGGCCGAGCAAGCATATTCCTAGACAAAGAAATATGGCTACTTACAAGATTGCAAAGTGGAGTTTTTACTCGAAATAGGCTATGCATTCTACAACAAGAGTAATAATCAACAAGAGATGAACATGGGCTTCGTACACTGCAATGAAACAAAAAAGAAAAATCAATGTCAATGGTTAAGTAAGAGCTATGCTCCATTAAATGTAGGATATAAATTTTAAAAATCGCATGATTAAATCTAACTGACATAAAAAAAAAAAAAAAACTTTCGTCGTCTATATAAAAAGCTGACATAAAAAAAAAGTTGTCCATTGACCTGGCAAATCAATTTTTTTATTTTTTTTGGACTTTCTAAACAAACCAAAAAAATTAAAATAAAAACAAAAAATTGAGAAAGGAGAGAGGGAGGGTGGCCGACCGACCTCTGTTTCTCCCTCCCCCCTCTCTCTCTCTTCTCTTTCCAATTCCTTTTCTTTTTATATTTTATCTTTTTTATTTTTCATAAAATTTAACCCAAATTTGATATGTGTCAAAAATAACAAAAATAAAAATACTCTAAACCTACTAATTTGTAGTTAGAGAAGTAAAGATTAATCTCACAGAGATAGTAGAAATTAAATCAAAGTAAATTAAAGTCCTAAAAAAGAAAAAAAAATAAAGAAAGGAAGTTTCCAAAAAGAATATAAATTTTATATTTAATAATCACTAAAATTGATAAATTACAATATAAAAAATTGGTAACTATATAAAAAAAATTAAAGAAATTGGTTTTGACAAATTTTATATATAAAAAATCTTCAGTATATATCAATATTATCTTGAATTTTTATGTTGATTATTGACTTCTATAAATTTCATTAAATTAAGCATTCAATCGAAATGCAATAACAAATAATGTTAACACCATCTTCCATTACTTTTTAATTAATTATAATAAACTCTATAATTAAACCCTAATTATATAAACTATCTAAAAAGAACTCCTAGGTATATCATGTAGAAACATTAGAATCTTTTAAATATATTGATTGAAACTAAGTAACAAAAGCAAAAACTTGAATTGGTTACTTTAAATTTAGATTTTTTTTATTTTAAATATTAAGTAATTATGGACTTAAATTTTAAACTTAGCAGTAGATTATTAAATTTATCTAAATAGTTCACGATCTATTAAATTAAGCTAATAAGTATAAAAAAATTTTACGAAAAATCTTAAATACTTAATCAATAATATATTTTAATTTCGTGTTTTTCACAACATACTTTATCCAAGATTAATCAAAGATACATTATTAACTAAATTAGAGAACTACTCACTAGACATAATTAAAGAAACCAAAAATTAAAAATAATTAAAGAAATCATTACTTTTATATAATATAAAGAAATCGAAATTATAAAATATTAAAGAGAGAAGTCGACAATATATTTTAAGAGAAAAAGACAATACGGCAAATAATATCAAAAAAGAATCCCGCAAAATACAAATGTAAAAAATAATAATAATAATAATAATAATAATAATAATAATAATAATTGACCTAGCTTTGATTTTATAATGTTGTAAAACTCTTGTTATTTTATAAAGCTTCATTTTATATTAGAATCTTGTGATATATCAAGTCACATGAATAACATTATCTACATTGACACATGAATAATTTTATCCACATTGACATGACATGCAATTTAAGCCGCCATCGATACAAACAAATAGTAATTATTACCATTTAATAAATTTAAATTTAAATATATAATTTTAAAATTTATAATTCAACTTATAATAAAATAAAATTTTTTAAAATTTTTTATATACAATAAAATATTGAATATTTATATTCATTTTATACAAATATAAATTAAAAATTTATTTAACTATTAAACCTTCCCACACCTTATTCAAGAATCAAGAGTCCATACATTATCATTTGTCTTGTCATAGACGGCTGTTTTAAGTGAAGAAAAGATAAATTGTTGACATATTTCTCTTCTCCTACACCTAATTACATCTTGACAAATACTTAAATAATTTTAAGTTGTTTTTAAAATTTATTACTAATATAATGTCTGGATCTGCCATTGCCACTAGAATTTTTTCTGGAAAAGAAATGTAACATTTCTTAAGAAGTTAACTACTCATGTAATGTTAATGATGATAAATTTTAAATGAAACACTAATTAGATTTCAAATAGATAAATTAAAACTTTCTTACTTCACATAATACTACCAAAAAAGAGTTAGAATTTCGGTGGGGGGAACTGCCCCCGTTGTAAATCCATATGACTGTACCACTTCCCATGCACCAGTGGGAAGAACCAATTTAAGCCAAGTACCTAAACATGTTCGGATTCTCCTTGTCTCTCTCCAGATAGTCTCGTGTGATGAGATCTTCCATCCGCTTCTTGATGGCTTTAATATCAGGCTGCCAAATCCAAGCACATCATATGCAATTATCCTCTTAACGCTAAGAAACTCTAACCACCTATTACTATCCAGTTTCCATGCATGTGTTTGAGCACAGACAGAACATGTTTAATCACCCTTTTCATCTAAAATAAAAAACTATCACCTCTTATCTGTATTAACATACATTAAATATACTCCAAAACAGACTTCCTATGGAGAAGAGAACCATCCATTTTTCACCTTTCTACCCAAATATCTTTTTGTCTACTAATTTTTCATTCTTTAAAAGAATATTCTCATACAGTGTATATCAGTCAGGCTTGCATGTGTCAGTGTGTGTTTCTCTGTCAGTTAGGGAACCAGAAATCCTCATCTATACATCTAATGTTTCTCTAATAAACTGTCAGATAAAGGGTTAGCATATATTAATACCTTGAACATGCGACTCAACTGCTCAACACACTCTGAAACTAATTGTTGGTGGCCCAAAACTTTCCTACTCTTCATTATGCGCACAATTGCAGCGTCAATAGCATAACGCCGATCTTTATCAACATCTTCAACAACTTTCTTCCTTTCATCCACCGGAGGGAGAGGAATCTACATAGGATGGTTTACGAGTTTATTTCCAAAGTTAAACTTCTCATCCCAGTACATACAAAAAGCAACAGTAACACAAAAGAGAGTTCCAAAACTGTCCCAGACCTTAATCCTCCTCAACTTATCAGTAAATTTAGAGTTGAACTCGAAGTAGTCACTCTCGGAGATGGTTTTTGTGTTTGGCTCTTTACTTAGAATCTTATACTTGGCACATGACACTGAATGCAGTAATCTGACTAAGTCATCATGGGTCAAGTTCAACTGAGCCATGATCTCTGAATAGCTCAGCCGATCAGAAGCATTAAAAAGCAGGAGAACGGCAGCCTGTTTACATAAGCAACTGGAAATTAGATTCCACAATTAAAGTTGAACACCAGAACCTAGCAAGACAAAGACATAAATCCAACCCAAACCACAATTTTTAACTTCAAAAGTGCATGGTTCACAGTGTCTATTTACCTGATAAGTTGAAACAATCAGCTCAATAGTTTTCTGCTCGAACTTGCCATTGATGTGGCAAGTTCCCAGTGAGTATATCCATGTAAGCTTTCTGTGTTTTGTTTTTGTTTCATAAAATCCTTTGAAAACTTCAACACACTTGATCTGAAACAATTATATTCGTAAATATAAATAAAATTTCTGAAGACAGGCTGGATTAAAAACTTCAATACTGTCATCATACAATAACATGTTCATTACCATCTCAGCAGGGAGATTGAGATCAAATGATTTATAACTTGGCCAGAATCCTGTTGTAAGAACAGTAACTGTTAAATCAATCCCAGGATGTGCAGCTGAGTTATTCCTAAGATAGTCCTCAAAGCTGGCCTGGTTTTCCCTTGCCAGTGTCAGATCTGTGACCTGTTAGGAAGGTAGAAGATGAGTTTCATCACAATTAACACCATAATCGACGCAGAAAATATAAACAAGGCAAAACCCAAGCCAACTCACCATTCCCTCCATCTTCGAGGTAAACTGTCCACCGCACTGCTGCTTTAGCTTAGTCAGAATACTCCTTTCATGATCGTCATTAGCACTGCGGTCAAAAAGCAGTCGCCGAGCAAGCTTCTTCCTGTCAATGATTGCACACATGAAGTTAGGATCAAAATGTACCATGCAAACTCATGCCATTACATTTTTTTCCTTAAATAAAAGAAATATATATATATAGGGGTGTAAACGAACAGAACGTTCGGTGAATCGTTCGTAAACCGTTCGGTTACTGTTCATTTATGTCCGTTTATTAAGATTAACAAACAAACATGAACAACATTTTTTGTGTTCGTTTATTAAACGAACGAACATGAACAGAGGTGTGATTCGTTCGTTTATGTTCGCAAACAGGTTCGTTTATGTTCGTTTATTGTTCGTTCGTTTAAAGTGTCATTTATTGTTCGTTCGGTTATGTTCGTTTATTGTTCGTTTGTAATTTATTAAAGTATTAAAATTATTTATATTATATTATTATATAAGTTATATGTTATATAATTATAATATATACTAAAATACTAAGGTCGTGTTTGGTGCATAGGATGATGGATAGGATAGGATGATAATCACCCTATCTTAATATTTAACGTGTTCGCGAACAGTTTCTGAACACTTGTTCGCGAACTGTTCCTGAACACTTGTTCGCGAACGGTTCCTGAACACTTGTTCGCGAACATGTAAACGAACAAGTTCGCGAACACTTGTTCGTGAACATGTAAACGAACATGTTCGCGAACAAAAACGAACAGCATAACGAACGAACACGAGCGAATACCTTAACGAACACTAAAAAATAAACGAATGAACACGAACATTAGTTTGTTCGTTCGTGTTCGGTTCGTTTACAGCCCTATATATATATATATATATATATATATATATATATATATATATATAACTAATTGACGAAAAAAATACTAGCCTCACCTGTAGAATTCGGCAAAAAGGTCTTTATCACTAATATAGGCAAGCAGCTTAACTACCTGCAGAAGCGAAACAGAAAGCTCAGAATCAATTTCAGATCACCAAAAATATAGTATCAAAAGGTTGATAAGGCTACCTTCTCAAGTGTTTCTTCAATGGCTTCATCACTTAATTTCTCACTTCCACCCTTTTTGAGGATATTATCACAGAAAGTTGCCAAAAGCTCTGCACTTGAACTCCCAGTAACAGTTTTGTTGCAAAATGCCTCAAAAGACTCTTTCAAAGCCTATTGAACATTTCAACAAAGCATATTTTAGATGGCATGATTGAACACAATCCATAGCACAAATTTTTAGGTATTCAAACACAAACCTTGTGGAACAGAGTATGGTTTTGAAAACAGTCAGTCACATATGCCATATACTTATCGTGCAGTTCGATAATTTTCCTGATAAGGACCTGATGATAGCAAAAGTAACAATTTTCAACATTTTTACAGATTTCAGGAGAATCCACAGCTTTAAAAAGTTGGGATATTTACCTGTTCCTGCACACCAGGACCATGAGAGGCCTGTGGAAATGAGTGACTATCAGTACTTAGAACCAGAAAGGTAATTATTCAAAATAATAAATTATGGATATTATCATTTATTTTCCATCAATGGTGGGAAAATCTCAGTCTGCAGTAGTAGTTGGAAATAACTCTTTTTTTTTTTTTCAGAAACAAGGGAAAGTTGGCATGCCAAGGGCATATCAAACTTAACTCTTAAAAGAACTGCACAACCACAATAACAAAAGAAGAATAAAAAAATATTCATGCCATACTGACATACTTAAATACTACTCTTGCACCTATTCCGTTAGTCCAAAAGAAAAGGCTTTCATCCCTCACAAAGCACACAACTACCATCCAGAAAAAACCTTCATGAACCGTTTTTAGTAAGGAAATAAATAAATATGTCTAGCAATTAACCTGGCTACTTGCAGCATCTTCAGCCTGTTGTACCAAGGCTGTACCCTCTGCAGTAATATGCTGCAAAAAGAGAGTACTTGGAAAGTGTCAGCAAAATCATAAATTAACATGAGAAAGACGGCCATTTAGCTTGCAGAATAGAGTAAACAGAATATTCAGACCTGCTTGAATATATTAGCAACAGGATCCAAACCTCGAGGTATTTTACAATAAAGCCTGTACATCCTAGAGAGGTCCTCCACCTACAGAGTGTAAACAAAACCAGATAACTATCTGATGTATATATTTTCCAAAGCAAACAGCCAGAACTGTAAGCATTATTAGCAAAGAAAACAGGTTGGATAATACCTTGTCATCTCTAAGCAAGGCCCTGCACCCTGAATGCTCCTTTTCAAGTAGCCGATTTGCATATGTGACCAACAACTCGTGTTGCACTTTCTAGATAAAGAACAAAGACTTATAAACAGAATGCTCTATAGAGATAAAGAACAAACAGTTATAAATAGAGTGCTCTATGAATTATAGAGCGGTCTTCATAGGAACTCTATGTTAATTCTTCATGCCTATATTATGCCATGTCATCGAATATGTCAAGAACGTGCAATCTAAATTTCAATGTAACTTGAAGAAAATAGATAAAAACAACCAGATCTTCCCACCAAAAGAGAATTAACACAATTTCTAAAGTACTATCTTCACGACAATATTCACACATCAAACACTATTCATTCATGTCACCTGTTATAGGTGACAATTAAATAGATTTTCTCTAAGAAGGGGGGAAAAAGTGCAGCATCAAGCCAAACTTAAGCTCACAGAAAAAGCTCTTCATTAACCAATAAATTTCGAACCATTCAACTAACCTCTGACAACTTCGTCTCACTGCTCGAATGCAGATAATGAGACACTCTGTCCCTTTCCTTCTTCAAGCATTCTTCAGACTGCAATTATCATTAAAATAAAAACCATTGGAACCATCCAGGTTAATGAGGGTAAAGAACTTATAACCTACAAAAAAACAAATGCAGGAACAATTAAGTAATTGCCTTCAACATGTAATCCGGACAAGAATCTTCCTCAATCCAGCTCGATGCCTTTCTTGAGTAATAAGCACCAGTATCCTGAAGCATGTCAGCTTCAAAATCATCTTCATAACGATCCATTTGTCCCATGCCAATCTCAACAAAAATATCTAACACATTCTTCAATAATGCTCGGTCTATGTGCTCTCCCTCCCGTTCTTTATCAATCTGATACAAAGTATCCATTACTTTTAGTTTTTTGTTCAAAATGCGACTGAAAAACAAAATTAACCATGACGCAATGATGTAAACTTACAAGAGCAATTACAGCATCTCTGACTTTGGTATACACTTCCTGATATACCTGCAATTAATAAAATAGATAGTAAACAATTAGTTAAAAGCATATTCGAAATAGTGGGGTACACAGCTTTCAAAATCCAACTCATTACAACATGATTGGTATTAAATAAAGGCGTCATTAGCAGAACTAATAACAAACCAGATCACGGAAGCAGGTCAGCCCAACTTCATTAAGTGCAGCAAGTGATCTCCGAGCAATGAAGTAGCGATCAAGGTAATGGAAGAAGCGTGATAGCCACCTCACCATCACTTTATGATTCGTCCATCTTTTAACAAGCTCCCTCAGCATGAATTCATCATGCTTCTCTCTTAAAGATGGCAATACCTATAATTTAAAAAGGAGAAAAAAATTGAGCAAAAAACATATTTACCACATAAAGTAGATGGATGGATAAATAACTTTCATAGAGTTCATATTGAGGAGAAAACTATTAAAATAAGAATTTAAACAGCATCCAACAATAAAACAAATGAAGGTTAAAAAAATCAACAAAGCAAAAGGAGCTTTAAAAAACAATAGAATCTATAAAACATCAAAGAAATGCAACCAAAGTTCTTGGAATGTAGAAGCTAAAACAAACTAAATGAAGGATTATATTGTCAGTGGAATTTTTAGACTTCACAGTAGGGGTTAAATGGTGACACAGACCCTTTAAGGAATATTAAAAAATAAAAAATAAATAAAGTGAAATGTGTATCAATATTTTAATCCCGCTTGTGGAGTCTAAAAATTCCACTGGCATTGTATTAGATAATAATCCTTAAACGAAACATAGCATCACTTTCAGTCCTCAAAATATGTGTTCTAAAAGAAGATGTTGGTCAAATCCCTTTTGTCATGCAAAAAAGAAAAAAAGAAAAAAAAAAGAGAATTTCAGTATATTTCACAAAGAGAGGACGAATTACATTAACATCCTCCAAAGCATAGCGGTCAAACAATGCCTTCAAAGTAAACTGAGTTTTATATAAAATACTAATTGTCGAGGTGTAGATGAGCTATAAATGGGATAGGAGAATTAATTTGTAATCCCTTAAATTGAGGGATTCAGTTAGTTTCTCGATTTATGAATGAGTTAGTTTCCTTGTAATCTACTATATAATATCGTGTATTATCAATTCAAAAATAAGAAAAAACAGAATTATTTTCCTCTTCTTTGATTTTCCACATGGTATCAGAGCTTTAGGATTTTTTTCTGGGGTTTCGTATTCCTCTTCAAGCAGCCTTCATTGCTGTCTGTTTGTATTTCTCTGGGTTTCCTTTTTCTGTGTGTTCCAGCCTTAATTGCTGCGAATTTCCCTTCTTCACCATGTCAACATCTGAAACCACAATCTCCAGCAATTTCAACCCTTTCGAAGAACACAACTCTATTCAAAAAACTGGAGAATTGCAGAATATTCGGGTGTCCAACAGGTTTAATGGGAAGAACTATCTCAAATGGTCCCAAATTGTCCGCACATACCTAAAGGGCAACGGGAGACTTAGTCACCTGTTTGAAACTGAACCAGAAAAAAGGGATTGAGCCTTTGAAGCATGGGAAGAGGACGACTCCATGATTATGTCCTGGCTATGGGACTCCATGGACCCAATGATTAGTGACACTTGCATGTTCTTGAATACCGCAAAGAAAATTTGGGACTACATCAACCGCACATACTCGAAGACCCATGATGCCGCCCTTGTGTATGAAATAAAGGTAAAAACTAGAGCCACCAAGCAAGGAGACAAATTTGTCACAGAGTATGCAACCCTGTTGCAAAATCTTTGGCAGGAATTGGATCACTACCGGGTAATTAAGATGAAATGTCCTGATGATGCTGCCACTCAGAAGAAATTCATTGAAAAGGATCGGATATATGATTTTTTGGCAAGATTGAATTCTGAATTTGATCAAGTCAGGATTCAAATCCTTGGCAAGGAGGACACACCATCTCTAGAAGAGACAATCTCATTAATCCAAGCAGAAGAAAGTCGAAGGAGTGTCATGCTAAAACCTCATACTATAGATGGGTCCGCCCTAGTAGCAAAAACAAACCATAAGGAGAAAGGAAAGAATGATCTGCCTAAACATCTGGGTAAAAATAATCAAGGAAATGAGAACAAAGACAATCTTTGGTGTACCTATTGCAAGAAACCGAGGCATACAAAGGAGAAGTGTTGGAAGCTTAATGGTAAGCCTCCAAGCCAAGAATGGGGCAACCGTGAGGGGCAGCAGAGGCCTCAAGCACATATGGCAGAGCAGCCCAATACTGAAGAAAATTCAGCAACAAGGGGATTTAGCAATGAAGAAATTGAAAGGTTGAGAAGCTTGTTGGGGTCTCTTGAGAAGCCTTCTGGAGCATGTTCGATGGCACTTTCAGGTAAACCTGTTTGCATGAATGTCTTAGACAAATTCTATGCCAACTCTTGGATAATAGACTTTGGTGCTATAGACCATATGACCCCCACATCTCAACTCTTCCACACCTATACCCCATGTTCAAGTAATAGAAAAATTGTAGTGGCTAATGGCTCTTTAGCTACTGTTGCAGGGATTGGAGATATACATATCACACCTAGCCTTATCCTTAAAAATGTCTTCCATGTACCAAGATTGTCAGCCAGCCTTATTTCCATTCGAAAATTGACTCATGATCTTAAATGCTATGTTGTTTTTTGCTCTTCTTATTGTGTTCTTCAGGACCAGGACTCGGGGAAGAGGATTGGACTTGCTAAGGAAAGAAGCGGTCTTTACCACCTTAAACCATCTCAAAAACATAAGAGTAATTTGTCTTTATCTTTTCTTAGTTCCTCGAATAAAGATGTCATTTGGCTAAACCACCTACGTCTTGGTCATCCATCTTTTAGGGTTTTAAAAATAATGTTTCCTCATTTGTTCCAAGGATTAGATATTTCTGAGTTTCATTGTGATATTTGTGAATTAGCAAAACACACTCGTGTATCTTTTCCCATTAGCAATAAAAGAAGTTCTCATCCTTTTCATTTGATTCATAGTGACATATGGGGTCCTTCCACTATACCTAATGTTTTTGGGGCTCGTTGGTTTGTGTCCTTAATTGATGATTGCACTCGGGTTACATGGCTCTTTCTTCTTAAACAAAAATCTGATGTTAGTATTGTTATACCTAATTTCCATTCAATGATTCAAAATCAATTTGGGGTCAAAATAAAGAGCTTTAGGACAAATAATGCTAGAGACTACTTCAATCAAATTTTATCACCTTACTTCCAATCACAAGGGATTATCCATGATTCATCATGTGTAGACACACCCCAACAAAATGGGATAGCTGAAAGAAAAAATGGGCATTAAGTCAACACCACCCGAGCCTTACTTTTTCAAGGGAATGTTCCTAAGTCCTATTGGGGAGAAGTTGTTTTTACTGCCACATATATGATAAATAGACTTCCCTCCCGTGTGTTAGAAAACAAAAGTCCCATAGAGGTTATTAATAATTTCTACCCTCACTTCAGAACCTCAAATGGCCTCACACCTAGGGTATTTGGATGTACTGCCTTTGTTCACATCCACAGGCAACATAGAGGGAAGCTAGACCCAGAGCCATCAAGTGTGTTTTCCTTGGTTACTCATCCACTCAAAAGGGATAAAAGTGTTACGACCCCTCATCTAGAAAATTTTACATCTTTGCAGATGTTACTTTCACAGAAAATACGCCTTTTTTCTCCAAGTCCTCTCTTCAAGGGGAGATTTCAATGATGGAAGATAGTACTTGTGAGTCCTTTGAACGACTTAAAACCCTTGAGCTGCCTCATGTTCCAGCCCGTATGGTTGAACCCGAGTCCTCTGAGCCAAATCATCGCAATGTTCCAACTGATATGGTTGTTCCGGTTGATGTTGTTGAACCTGAGTCCTCTAAACCAATCACATCTGAGTCACCCGATTCTGTTACTGAACCCGTGTCATCTCCTATTCCAACCAGTGTCACTCATAATTTTCCAAGATTTTCTCAAGTGTATTCAAAGAGGAAGGCCGTTCCTGAACTGACACAGGTCCAAGAATCCAATCCAAATTCTGGAAATGAGATCATGGTAAGATCATACCCACCTTCACACACACAATCAGTTGAAACATCCACTGATCCAACGACTGACCTAGATCTCCCCATTGCTGTTAGAAAAGGAAACAGAGAATGCACTAAACGATCTCTCTATCCATTATCTCACTATGTCTCTCTTAAGCACCTATCACCAGCCCAAAAAAGGTTCATTGTGAGTTTGAACACCATTGCTATCTCGAACAATGTGTCTGAGGCATTATCAAAAAGGGGATGGAGGGATGCTATGAGAGAGGAAATGAGTGCATTAGAAAGGAATAAAACATGGGAGACTGTTGATAAACCAAAAGGAAAAAGCATTGTTGATTGTAAGTGGATTTTTTCATTGAAATACAAGGCTGATGTCCCTTGAAAGATATAAAGCAAGATTGGTGGCTAAAGGGTACACTCAAACTTATGGGGTGGATTATCAGGAGACTTTTGCTTCAGTTGCAAAAATGAACACTGTGAAAATTCTGTTATCATTGGCTACTCACTTCAATTGGCAACTCCTACAGTATGATGTTAAGAATGCATTCCTCCATGGTGACTTAGATGAGGAAATCTATATGAACATCCCACCAGGATTTGAGGGGAACACAGGTAACAAGGTGTGCAAGCCGAAAAAGGCCCTTTATGGGTTAAAACAATCTCCTAGGGCCTGGTTTGGAAGATTTGCAAAAGTCATGAAGGAATCTGGGTATAAACAAAGTCAAGGTGATCACACTCTTTTCATTAAGCATTCGGCTGCAGGGGGAGTGACTGCTCTTCTAGTCTATGTGGACGACATCATAGTGACTAGAAAATGATGAGAGAGAGAAGCATGAATTGAAGCTGAGACTAGTAAAAGAGTTTGAAATAAAGGAACTGGGTAAACTGAAGTACTTCCTCAGTATTGAGGTGGCATATTCCACACAAGGAATCTTCATATCTCAGCAAAAGTACGTGACTGATTTATTTGCGGAAACGAGGAAGATTGGGTGTAAGCCAATCTCTACTCCAATGGATCCAAACCATAAGTTAGGATAAGCTAAAGAAGAACCATTTGTGGATAAAAGAATGTACCAGAGGTTGGTTGGTAGACTCATATACCTTGCTCACACCCGACCAGACATAGCATATTATGTGAGTGTGATTAGTCAATTCATGCATGATCCAAGAGAACCTCACCTTCAAGCTGCTTACAGAGTGTTGCATTACTTGAAGGGCAATCCGGGGAAAGGAATCTTATTCAAGAGGAATAATGCTCTTACTCTGGAAGCCTATACTGACATTGACTATGCAGGATCCCTAGTGGATAGAAGATCAACTACAGGGTATTGTACTTTTCTTGGAGGTAACCTAGTAACGTGGAGGAGCAAGAAGCAGAATGTAGTGGCAAGGTCATCTGCAGAATCAGAATTCAAGGCTATTGCTCAAGGATTATGTGAATTACTTTGGCTGAAGATCATTTTGGATGATTTGAGAGTCAAATAAGAAGGTCCTATGAAGCTCTATTGCGACAACAAGTCAGCTATTAATATAGCTCATAATCCTATACAACACGAAAGGACAAAGCATATTGAAATTGATAGACATTTCATCAAAGAAAAATTGGAGGAAGGGTTAGTGTGTATGTCCTATGTTCCATCATAGCAACAATTAACAGATGTTCTAACAAAAGGGTTGAACAGTTCGAGTTTCCATGATTTTGTATCCAAGTTGGGAATGGAAGACATCTATTCCTCAGCTTGAGAGGGAGTGTCGAGGTGTAGATGAGCTGTAAATGAGATAGGAGAATTAATTTGAAATCCCTTAAAATTAGGAGAATTAATTTGTAATCCCTTAAATTGAGGGATTCAGTTAGTTAGTTTACTGATTTAGGAATGAGTTAGTTTCTTTATAATCTACTATATAATACTGTGTATTATCAATTCAAAAATAAGAAAAAACATAATTTTTTTCCTCTTCTCTGATTTTCCACACTAATTTATCTATACAGACCAATATTTAGCAACCAAATGATGGCCGACATAACACCAAATTACTTACTGTTGAAGTAATATATTCTTCAAATGCTTCTCGGTACTTGTCATAAAGCTGTTGAGAATAATCATGAGGCGGCTTTTGAGTACACATGTTGTAGATAGTCCTATAGTAGTCCCAATTAAGGAGAGATGACAAGGATAAAAATACCAGATAATTTAAATAATAAGTACACGGCTGAAAAAGAATCAAATAAACAGAAAATAAGTAATTAGGGATACGTGTAAAGCATCATATATTCTTCTGAGCTAAATGGAGGCTCTGGCAGCCCTTCCAAAATCCTCTTAAGCTTTGTGATCCCCTTCTGCATATAATCCCATCCCTGATCCAATTCAATAGTCTTGCGCTCCATTATGTAAAAGAGGAGCTAAGATTTCTTCAAATTAAAATCTGTAAAAGCTTATAACAAAAGCGTGTCATATCGTTGGAAAGCCAAACGATTAAACCGCCAAAATTAACAAAACCCTATCACCAAAATGGGCAAACAAAATTTCAGGCACAAATAAATTCCATATAAATAAATTAATTAATGATACAACAAGCGATGCGCGCCAAACATTGACGAAAAGCCCTACCAAAAAAATCAGGAAGAAATAAACACAACATGCGAAATATATCATTTCTAAACAATGTCACATCAGAAGTCATGGCAACCAACTAATGTAACACATTCAAATTTTCAATCACGCAAAAGATTAAAAAGAAAAAAGAAAAACCTAGAATCGATTACATACCAGAACTATAACATACTCAAAACCCTACGGAATAAATAATCGGAAAGTACGTACCAGAAATACGATCGAAATTGAGAGTAGTTGCAAAAGAAAGTATACTCGGAGAAGGTAATGGGGGAAGTAATTATATGCGAGACGAATTGACGAACGGTTGAAAAGGAAGTGAAACATGGGGAAAAAGAGAGAGCAGGAGTTTTCCTGCTTCATAGACGTGTTGTGGCTACGGGCTACGGCAATCCTAGACAAAATTTGACAGTACAAAAGGTTGACGTCCTAATGGGCCAGACCGGGTTGATTTTGAATCGGGTTACATCGGTTCTGGCCGAATACAAGCATGAATCGGTGTGAATCGGTTCATTAACGGATCAGTTCTGGTTCTGTCTATTAAGGTTTTTAAGGGATCGGTCAGGATCGGTGAATAGGGTTTCAATTCTGAGGCAGAACCGAGTCAGTCCCCAATTGATTTTTTATTTTTTAAATTTTTTGTTCAAATTGTTTTTTAAAATTTTATTTATTAATTTTAATAAAAATAAATTATAAATATATTTAGTTATTTAATATATAATTTTAATAAAATTATTATTATGTATTTAATAAAGTTAATAATAATAAAATTATTATCTAATAAAATTATCGTTATAATAAAGAATGTTATTATAATAAAGTAATTATAACCTATTCAATCAGTAATTACAATAATTAATAAAGATAAAGTTATTATCTAATAAAGTTATAATAACTTATTCAAAAAAATATTAGTTTTAAGAAAATTATAATACTTTTAAAATTTTTTATTTCTTTTGATAAAATTAAACTTATTTATTACATTTGAAATGTTATTAAACTTATCATTTATAATTAAAATATAAGTTTTCTTTAAATATTTATTCATTTTATATTTTAAATTTTTATTCATTTTCTAAACTTATAATATTAATTTTATTTGGTATTGAACAATAATAAATGAAAATGATAAAGGAGAAGAATGAGACTAAAGATTTTTTATGTGCAGAACCCCTCAAAAGTTAAAAGTGTAAGGCTTGTGAATTCTATGTACCCTTTTTGATTCCATGTTGTACACACAAGTTACATAATACGTAAATCATAAGAAATGAATTTTTTTGTTATACTCTAAGTGTGAATAAAATGCAAAATCATTAGTGAATCAGTTAAATGCAATATTTCCTTTGAAATTCTGGAAAAAATAGCAGTTGGAATCTTGTAGATGAATGTCAGATCAATCTCCAAACATGACAAGATCGATCTTGTAATTCCATAATGAAATCACAAAGGTTCTAAAGGCAATCAGATCGATCTCGAGGTTATTCTGCATAGAGAGGATCGATCCCTACTCAAAAGCAGATTGATCTCGAGGTGATTCTGCATAAAGAGGATCGATCCTTACCCAAACACAGATCGATCTTGAATGGTTTCTGACTAGAAAGGATCAATCCCTTCCCAAGAACATATCGATCCCTTCCCAAGAGCAAATCGATCCCACAACTTACTTACTGAATATTCGTATAGTTCAACCAAAGGAAGATCGATCTCTCACCCTAAGAGATCAATCTCGCAATGCCCATTTCTATTTAAAAGCTCGATAGGTGAGTGTTCTTCCCCATATTAACAAATATCTCTCTATTTTAGCAAAATAAACAAGTTTTCTCACTCTAAAATATCATCACCTTCCAAACAGATTTGAGAAATGCTACTTTTAGCAAAGTTATTCCTTGTGATGAGGAGAACAACATAGTAAAAAACTAGTAATTAAATTTCTGGATTGAAAGAGTAAGGTGTTTCCCCAATTTTAGCCAAAAGAGAAAGGTTAAGTTAGGTGAATCTTCAATACACCAACTTCAATTATGTTAATCTAGATATTTTTATGAGTTGATTGGTATATGTATGGTTGGCTGAAACATCCTTGAGCATGCTTAATCATCCATGACCTAATATGGGTTTAGTGTGAGAAAGTGAGCTAAGGTTGATTTAATGATGAATTGATTATACTATGGTGTTGGTAATGTTATATGTATGATTTTGAGATGGTTTTGTGAAACCAATATGTTGGAATAGATGATGATTTAAAGTAGGCATAAGAGATGTATGATAAAATGTCTTAGTGAAGGAAAGTGATGAACTTAAGGCAAGCACACCAAGTGTTTGCCGAAATGTGATGAGAGTTAGGCAACCATGGTGTCAGCCATGGCTAGGCATGACGCACCATGCGTGATCGAATGCTTAAGTGGACCAAGCGTTGAGTATTCAACTTAATAAGACATTGTAGGCCTAATGTCGGCCTAATATAAATCAGTTGACTTGATGGGCCTAATATGTCACGACCCTCAACTTACCAAATTTCGTACAATTTTTTCGCATTTTCATACATTATTTATTATTCGTCTTTCCTCGATCGTGAACAGCTACTCTCCTCAGCAGTTGGGCTGTGTGTCAATGTCTATCTCATTTCACCATACCAATTTAAATTGCATATTATTTATAAGTAAACACTTGTATAAATAAATCAGAGTTGTTGTTTACATGTGTTTACTGTAAGACCCCGTATATGTATAAGGGTAATGTGTGTAATTGGATCAAATAATATGATTGGACTTGTAATGTAAGTATGATTGATGTAAGTCCATGGATTCAATGTATGTATGTGTAATATAAATTGTAACGTACATACAAGTTTCATTGAGTATGAATACGAAGAAATGAGTTCTAGCAAGTGATGGATGTGATTGAGACTCAAGATGAGTAGTGTGGTAAAATGGAATGGAGTTATGCTTCCATTTGGTTTTATGTAGCATACCTTTGAACATACAATGAATGCACACAAGTTTCAATGTGCATAAGGTATGAATGGATGCCATTTTCAAGTTATAAAGGTGGATGGATGAGAAAATGGCCATGGCAATAGATTAAGGATGTGTTGGTATGAGTTGCAGCAAAGAAACTGCAGGAAAACTGGAAAACATGAGGTCCAGATCGATCTCATAGGATGAGAGATCGATCTGGAAGAGCCAGAATGCTCTTATGTGGGCGAAAGAATAGAACAGATCGATCTCCAATGGAGCCAGATCGATCTCCCAAGCATTCTGTAGTGGAAAGATCGATCCCCAAGCACCCAGATCGATCTCCTTAGCTCTCTGTTTGGGAGCAGATCGATCTCATGCTTCGACAGATCGATCTCATGCCTAGACAGATCGATCTCATTGCTTCGACAGATCGATCTCAGGCTTAAAAATGCCGTGAAAAAGAGGGATTTTAAGGGACCAGATCGATCTCCTCTTGGACCAGATCGATCTCCTCAAGCTATTTCTATATAAGGAGAGTTGAAAAATCTGGAAATCTCGGAAAAACATATTAACCTCCCATTTTCAACCCAAAAACCTAACTTTCCCTCTCTAAAATCAGCCATTTTCAGTGAGATTTGGAGAGAGATCATTAGAAGCAAAGTTGTTCCTATCAAGGAGAAGAACAACATAGTGAGAGGGCATTTTCCCATTCTTGGAATTGAAGGAGTTAAGGGCATTACCAATTGGAGCAAGAAGAGAAATCATATTGGTAAGATTCTAACACTCCAATCCAAATGCATTAGCTATTTAATTGATTTTGGAGTTGATTGATATGAGTATTGATGTATAAACTACCTAGGAATGTAGTGGAATTGGTGTGACCTAGAAATCTAAAATGGGTATAATGTGAGGATATGTGGGATTGAATGAGCTTATGGTTTATGGCATGCTAAAGTTGTTATTGGGGTAATGTTATGATTTTAGAGGGTTAGATGAAATTACTTGGTGAGTAGGAGGAATTGTGAAAATGGGTATGTATATGATTGATAAATGCCATAGTGAGGGAATTCATGGAATATGAACACTATGAGCTTAATGTCGATTTAACATCGATTTTGAATAAGTTAATAGGCCTAAGAAGATCCATAGACTTGAGTTATGGGTAAAGTAATGAAACGAGGCCATATAAGCGTTAATAGAGGCTATAGGTTAAATTGACTATAGCAAGCGCAAGGGTTGCATTGTATGGATCGAATATAATGCGGGATACGATTTTGTGCAGTCCCCGAAGAGTTCGTTGAAGGCAAACCGAACCGTACGAGTAAGCAGCTTAAGGAAGTGGAATCACGCATCGCGATTCCAGGTAAGGGAATTTTGTGAGTATATAGAGGTAGCTGCTCGTACTTTGAACTTGTGGGTGAATATTGGGTGTTGTATGAAATGCATGAATTGCTCAAATAAATGATTGATGGTATTCGTGAATGATGATGAGTATATGCGTGGTTTTGGATTTGAAGTGGATTTTATGAAATGGGATAGTAAGGCTAATAATTGCATAAATCTATTGTTTTGATGTTTTTCCAAAACGAATTGCTTGGTTTTAAGCAAGCTTATAGATAGGTCGGCTAGTATTGTATTGTTGTTGTGGAGAAGCATTTGTGAGTGCTAAACCCGATTGCCGGGATTGATAAATTGTATATGAGCCGCCTATCACATTTGTATGACATAAATCGCGCTAGAGCCTCGCTCGCGCTGGATTTCTATGTTTTCATTTGTGTGAAACGTGCTGGAGCCTAGCTCGCACCTTGATTTGGAAACTATAATGATATTTATAAACCGTACTGGAGCTTCTGCTCGTACGTGGATTTTGAGTGGTTGTCTTATGAGTATAACCGTACTAGAGCTATGCTCGTACGCGCCTCTTTATGAGAAGATGCATGATGCATGAGTCGTGCTAGAGCTTTGCTCGCACAAGTTTGCACGAGGGGATACGTATAAGGTTGTGAAAGTGGGTAAGATCCTTAAGCCTTACATCCTTAAGCCGACATCCTTAAGCCCAAAGAGGCGGGGAGGCTCTGTTAGGCGGGGAGGCTCTGTTTGGTGGGGAGGCTCTCTTACGGTGGGATCCTTAAGCCAACATCCTTAAGTCCAAAGAGGCGGAGAGGCTCTGTTAGGCAGAGAGGCTCTCCTACATGGGTACGGTAAGATCCTTAAGCCTTACATCCTTAAGCCGACATCCTTAAGCCCAAAGAGGCGGGGAGGCTCTGTTAGGCGGGGAGGCTCTGTTTGGTGGGGAGGCTCTCTTACGGTGGGATCCTTAAGCCAACATCCTTAAGCCCAAAGAGGCGGGGAGGCTCTGTTAGGCAGGGAGGCTCTCCTACATGGGTATGGTAAAGGTAAGATCCTTAAGCCCTACATCCTTAAGCCAACATCCTTAAGCCCAGAGAGGCGGGGAGGCTCTGTTAGGCGGGGAGGCTCTGTTCGGTGGGGAGGCTCTCTTACGGTGAGATCCTTAAGCCCTACATCCTTAAGCTAACATCCTTAAGCTCGAGGAGGCAGGGAGGCTCTGTTAACCGGGGAGGCTCTGTTCGGCAGGGAGGCTCTCCTTCACGGAATATGGGAAAACTCTTGGTATGGGGTAGATAAGACCTAGGAATGGCACCCCCGATTACGATATGAGTTGCGGAGTACGCTGTACCGTGTATATCACATGGAGTACGATGTACCGCATGATGGTTATGTGATGAGAAAGTCTGGCGAGGGATAATCCATCTTCGTGCCAGCATGATACCCCGCACACCTGGATGCGTGTGGTCTGGGATGATTTATGATGTAATGATTCACATAGGCACTTTTGATATAGTGACCTAGATTTATACACATGCGTGAATTGTGGAATGTAAATGTGGTTGTGATTTGTGAGTTGATTTGGTGGTGTTATGGTGTTGGTTTAAAAAGGAAGTTTCTTAAAGAATTGCCCTTTTATGAATTTAAATGAGATTGAGCATGAGATGATTTATACATGATGTTTCTACCATGTTTTATATGCCAATGCACATGACTTTGATACATGATATATATGTATATTTACATGGCATAGTTTTATTCCTCATGCTCCTACTATAAATGATTTATGCATAACACTATCAGCATGTAGATAGAGTAATTATCTACCATGCTTGCATTATTGCCTTACTGAGCGTGTGGTTGCTCATCCCACTCTATTTTTCCCCTACAGAGCGTGCATAGTAGCCCAGTGAGGACTGAGGCGTATTATTTTGGACTCCGCTGCATCTCCATCGCTAAGAGGTATATACACAATGATTCTTTTTGTATCTAAACAATGTAAAAGCACAGTATTCTTTTGAGTTATAGTTATGGGGGATGTAGATGTCAGTAAAACATGTATTCGTATAAGTACACGATTAAATGCACATGTATGACATCGTTTTAATTAATTGAGAATGAATGAGATGTGGAGTTTATTATTGACTCACAGCCCAACAGTGTGTGGTGAGTTTAGTTCACGACCGGGTAAGGTAACAGTAGAACGCGAAAAATTTTCAGTGATTTTCGGTTAAAGAGAATGGGATTGGGTCGTGACATTTACATTGCTTTACATCCCCAATAGTTACATACAAAATGCTACTGTCTATGGAAAGTTTAGATACAAAAAATCTCATCAATGTGTGTACCTTATACGATGGGATGCAGCGGATACCAAAAGGAAACACTTCCAGTCACGCTCAATCTATACTCAAGCTCTGTAGATAGGGGAAAAATAAGGGGGTGAGCAAACCACATGCTCAGTAAGGCAATCATGCGAACAGGTAGATACTGCACTATCTACGTGATCGTGATGCCATGCTCAAAGAATACATTTCATCATTTTCTCAAAATATGAGTTCATGTTTGTGTTAATGGTATGTAAAGCATTCATACTATTAAAATCCAGTGCACAATTCAATTCAAAACATGGAATACCCATCATGCATATTTCATAAATAGGGCATGGAAAACACATCATGCGTACGTGCACTTTAAAACCATTAACAAACCATCATCTCAAAACAATCCAACACTTGTCAGGACTCAGCCCCTCCCTCAGACTGTCCTAGCCCACAAATCATTTCAAACATGAATTTATTCACAAAGCAATAGACATGCGAGATAGGCAATACAATAAGGGAAATATCCTCTAGGACTATGGCCATATCCTGTGATACCGGCTACACGGATCAGGTGTGCGGGGTATTACCACTATCTGCTTCCACACGGGAGATGGGTCAAGTCCAACTCGCCGGTCCATAGCAGATCTCGTCCGAAGATGACATAACACAATCTCAACATGGTACAACGTACTCCATGCTACATGTACGGTACAGCGTATTCCGTGGACCCATATCAACACATCATATCACGCCACATCTCAAAACGCACGTGTGAGCCTATTTAATCGGTACGACTTCTTGTCTACCCGAAGCTCCTAACACGGCTATCAACATGTCAAAATATCAAAAATGCACGTGCGAGCTTATTTGATCGGTGCGACACCCAGTCTACCCGAAGTTCCAAGCATGACAACAAATAAGGTAGGCATCTAATGCGAGCTATGCTCTAACACCATGCCAAAACCAGTATAAAATCCGTGAGAAAACTAGTGCGAGCTAAGCTCCAACACTCATGCGTATAAAACACATCAAATCTCGTGCGAGTCATACTCTAGCACGCTTTCATTCTCACGAAAACCATGTAGGTGGCTCAATTCTTTGTAAAGTATGGTTAACAAGCCAAAACAACTCATTTCTTTTGCAATTCATTTCAAATGTTAGCCAACCTACCAATCACTTGTTAAAGAGCGATAAAACATGATTTCCAAAACATTATGCTTTTGTTTTCATGCACATTTCTCAAACACCCAACTTTTACCCTTCAATCACCCAATTTCGTTTCCTAATATCTCATGCATTCTAGCAAAGTATTTAAGCACCCAAATTGCGCACAGATATCTTTAAGAGTCCACAGAATTCCGTTACCTCAATTTACTTGAGTGCGACTCTCTCTTCCTCTTAGCTTCTTGCACTTTTAGCTCGCCTTGCTCCGGTGTATCCTCGGGAGCTGCGATTCATTCATCCAATTCACTTGAGTTAATGTTGTTAACTCACATTTTGACTTCACTAGTCAATATAATTCATTTATGCATTATACCAATGCCTTATTCCACATTTCACCCCTTTTAGGTAAATCTCACAACTTATTCAATAACAACAACTTAAAATCATACCCATAACACTATTATCACATCAAGATATCCCATTCATCATTAATCTCAATACATTCCACTTTCTCACACTAGACCATTTCTAGGTCATGGTGGATTCATTCTACTCTAGGTAGTCTCTACCATTTCTATGCATACAAATCATTTCCCACATCAATATCCAAACAAATGTACTTGAGTATTTGCATTAGAAACTCACCTAGCTTGATTTCCTCTTTACTCCAATGGAAATGCACCTTGTTCCTTAAATCCAACAAATGGGGAAATACCTCCAAACTAAGTTGTTCTTCTCTTCGATGTGAACAACTTTGTCTCTAATAGCCTTCCCTCTAATCTTCTTAAAAATGACCAGATTTAGAGAGTAAAATCTAGGTTTTGGATTGGAAATGGTAGAGTGAGAGTGTTTTCCCGAAATCTGCAGATCCAACTGCTCCTATTTATAGATTCAGCTTGGTGAGATCGATCTGCCTTGGGTGGAGATCGATCTAGTCCTCTTTCAAGACATTTGAAGGCAGGAGATCGATTTGTCGAAGACTGGAGATCGTTCTGTCTCAGGCAGTAGCGTTAAGGAGATCGATCTGGCTTAGGATGAGATCGATCTGCTTCAACCCGAGAGCTTAAGGGAATCGATCTGCTTGTCTTGAAAACGATCTTCTTTTTACAGAATGTTTAGCAGATCGATCTAGCTTCATTGGAGATCGATTTGTCCTGTTCCATAGCTCAAGATAAGAGCATTTTGGCTCTTTCAGATCGTTCTCTCATCCTATGAGATCGATTTGGCCTTCATATTTTCTAGATTTTACTGTAATTTTTCTGCAGCAACTTCACCAAAAACGTCTTTAATTACTGCCATAGTCATTTTCTTATTCAATCATCTTTGAGACTTGAAAAATGCATTCATTCATACTTTATACCTCTTAAAACTTGTGTGAAATCTATGAATAACCAAAGGTACATGATATAAACTAAATGACAGTGCACAACTTATGCAATCTTCCTTCCATATTACCATACTACTCATATTCCATTCCACTCACATTCTTCACATGTTTAAGTCCATTTCTTCATATTCATCTATAATGTAACCTGCACGTACAATCACAACCCTTATTACACGTGTGTACATTAAACTTATGGACTTACATTACATATACTTTATAATAAAAGTACATCACCATTTAGATATATACCAAGTTATACATATATGGGGTCTCACACAATAGATTCTCGAGAATGAATAGTATAATCAAAATGGACTTAAGAGAAAGTAAGACCCAATAAGAGTAAATGAGCCCAATAAGTTAAACGATTGTAGTGAAAGTAAAATACAGATAATTAAACTTTATTTAATATGATAAATAATTTCATGCAGCTTTGAAGATTATATTGGGAGCGAATCGGACTGCGCGATCGAACAGCTCTGAGGAAGTGGAATTACTCGAAGCGAATTTCCAGGTAAGGGAATTTTGTGAGTGCTTAAAGGTAACTATACGTATTTTGAGGGTATTTACAGTGCATTAAATTTGCTTGATTACCTAGAAAAGAAATAATAATTTTTGGAAAAAAATTCGGATATAGGTGAAAAAAATATGATTTTGCCCCTAGGAGCAAATTTTACAAAAAGGGTAGTAAGGCTAATAAATTGCATGAATATCATGTTTTGATATTTTTATGAAATATATTGCTTCGATTTAAGTAAATTTACAGATAGACTGGCTATTGATTTTATGATTTCATGAAATAACATGAGTCAGGTGCTAACTTTGATTTTGAGGGTGTTTTGTTGAAATAGAGCCACTTATCAGATTTATATGAGTTTAATCGTGATGGAGCTTTGCTCGCACTGGATTTTAATGTTTTAACTTATATACTGAGTGTTGGAGCCTCGCTCGCACTGAGTTTTACTGATTTATATGCATGAAAATCGTACTGGAGCATTGCTTGTACGTAATTTTACATTGATTTATTGTGTATAAAATCGTACTAGAACTTTGCTCGTATGTGATTTACACTGATTTATTATGCATGAATGCCATACTGGAGCGTTGCTCATACGAGGATTTTTGTATGTGCATAAAACCGTGCTGGAGCTTCGCTCACACGAGATTTTAGATATCATGATATGCTTGCATAGTGCTGGAGCTTCACTCGCACTAGATGTGATGTGACATGCATAGAGCCGTATTGGAGCCTCCTGTAGACTGTGTGTCATAGTGAGATGATATGCTCGCACGTGTATGTTGAGACATGAGTTAATTATCGACATGATATTGGGTGGATAAGACCTATGGCAGGTACCCCGAGACTGTGATATGGGTTCATGGAGTACGTTGTACCGTGTATATCACACGGAGTACGCTGTATCGTGTAGTCATGACTATGAGATTGGTGATATGATATTTTGGTGGGTGTGATTGACCCACCTCCCGTTGCAGTCGTGATGCCCCGCACATCGATATCCATGTAGCATGGGATCACAGGGACATAGTCTTCGATTTTTCCTATACAGTAACCTACATGCCTCACGTGATATCATACGGTCTAGATAGACTAGGGTAGACCCGAAGGAGGGGTTACGCCTCGATTTGTGATTTTAAAACGAAATATGGTTTTAATGATGTGTTGATGAGTTTTACTAAGTTTTGATAATGTGTTAAACCTTGAGGGGTTGTTTTATGATAAGTTTTCAATGTGTTGAGCATGAGACGTTGACATGATGATTTTTCATGTTTACATGCGTATTTTCATGTTTTCAGTACGTGATATATTTATATACATGTGACATAGTTTTAATTATACCTTATGCTCTGGATATAAATGATTTTTATATCATGACATTATAAACATGTAGATAGTGTAGTTATCTATCTGCTTACATTATTGCCTTACTAAGCAAATTGTGCTCACCCTTTCACTTTTCACCTATATAGAGCATCCACAGTAGTTGAGAGCGGCTAGAGACTATATTCATGTTGTCCGCTGCATCCCATCAAGACAAGGTATACACACTTGTATAGTTTTTGTATCTGAACATGTAAAAGCACAGTACTATACATGGATGGAATATCAAGGATGTAAACCTATATAAATACAGTTATGAATGTAATTAGTTAAAGTCAAAGGACAGTAGATCCTAATATGTAAATGTGATATGAAAATTGATGTTAAGGGAGGTAACATGATAAGAGGGACTAATGTCAACTCATAGCCCAACTGTTAGTAGTGAAACTGTTAACGACGGGTAAAGAAATGAAAAAGCGAAACATTTGTAGTGATTTTTAGGTAAAAGAGGTCGTGACAGAGGTGGTATCAGAGCTGAGTTGGCCTGATATGAGTCGGTATTAGTAAGTAAGAAAGTTACATCCTCATATTACTGTGCTTTGTTTATATACAATTGTGTATTTTGAGATGAGATTAGACGGTGAAAAGGGTTGCGAATGCAGGAATATAGTTGCCCTGATTGATAGTCGCCATGGTAGAAGGGTAAGTATACGCGCTCGAGGCCATAAGGGTAGGCCTGAGAACCGAGACAAGTCTTCATCTGATCATACCCCACAGGATCCCAGAGAGAGTGTCAAGGCACGCTTCGCGAGATTTGAGCAGAGCTTAGAGAATATTGTGGAGCTATTTGCTCAGGCAATGTATGGGATTTGAGGCTACGGCTGAGTATTGGTGGAAGTTCGCCTGACTCATCCTGAGAATTAGACATCTTGAACTGACATGAAAAATAATTTTGGATGCATTCTGGAGATGGTATGTTCCAGACACTACTCAGATGAAGTTACAGATGGAATTTTTGAGTTTGGTTTAGGGGAACTGATCTATTGATGAGTATGAATTAAGGTTCATATCCCTGGGCAGGTATGACCCCAATACTATGAGCAGTGAGAGGTGGAAGGTTCGAAAGTTCATGGAAGGGCTCAGACCGTCTATCAGAGCCCGATTGGCCTGTGAGATACCACTACCTATGACGAGGCAGTGCACGAACCATAGTTGTGCGAATAAGATTACAAGTTGCACGCCTCTGAGTTTGGGAAAGGCAATATGCCTTGTCATGTGGCTATTGGAGAATGTTACAGATGTGGTAAGACAGGGCATTTAATAAAGAATTGCCCAAAGCTTGGTGAAACTGCCCCACAGAAGGGCAATGAGCCAGAGAAGGCCCCTATTGATATTCTGCTTCAAAAAGAAGACCACAGCCAAAGAGAAGATGAAACAGGCTGTTGGTCGAGGGCGAGTATATGCCTTAAACCAGGACACTATTGATGCTTCATTTGATGTGGTAGAAGGTACCATCTTGATTATTAATATAGAAGCAATTGTTTTAATTGATCCTGGTGTCACACATTTATTCATATCGCCTTCATTTTGCAGATAAGTTAGTATATGTGAAGCTTATACCTTTAGGCAAAATACTAATAGTTAGCACCCCAATGAAGGATAGTTAGCTAACTGAATATGTATATAGAGATTGACGTTGAAAGTGAGGGAAAAAGACACGTCAGTCGATCTTATTCAATTAAATACAAATGATTTTGATATAATATGAGGAATGGATTGGTTGGCTGCAAACTATGCTGTTTAGGTTGCTATTCTAAGATAGTGATGTTTCCACTCTGAAAAGTGTATTGTATGTTTTGACAAATGATGAAAGAATGTAATGGTTGTAACTAAAGGAGTGAACGATTGTACTAATGAAATGAGTAATGATGTGAAGGTTTCATCGCTTATGTGGTTGGTATAGATAAGGCACATCCGGATTTGATAGATATCTCAGTAGTCAGGGAGTTTCCTGATATCTTCCCGAATGACTTACCAAGGTTACCACCAGATAAAAGATGGGATTTTGTGTTGATTTGGTTCCTGGTACTAAGCTGGTATCCAAAACACTGTATAAAATGGCATTAGTGGAACTTGAAGGACTAAAGAAGCAATTACATGAGTGATTGGATAAGGGTTCGTTAGACCAAATGTTTCACCTTGAAGAGCACCGATGCTGTTTGTGAAAAAAAAATATGGAAGCCTTCAACTATGTAGCGATTTTTGATTGGTGAATAAGGCTACTATCAAGAATAAGTATTCCCTTCCACGCATTGGTGAGCTATTGGATTAGCTTCAAAAGTACAAATCATTTTCAAGATTGATCTGAGGTCTGGGTACCATCAATGAAGGATTCACAATGTGGATGTACCCAAGATAGTTTTCCATAATCGTTATGTGGTTGATGAACGAGTTATTTAAACCTTACCTGGACCGATTTATTAGTGTCTTGATTGATGATACTTGGGTGTATTCAAAATCCAGGGAAGAACATGAGTAGCACTTAAGAATTGTTTTGCAAACCCTTCGAAAGAAATAGTTATATGCCAAACTAAGTAAGTGTGACTTCTTGTTAGAATAGATATCATTTCTGGGTCATATAATATCGAAAGACGGGGTGTTTGTGGATCCATCCAAGATAGAAATAATGGTTCAGCGAGAACGGCCCAGAACAGTCATAGAGATTAAAAGTTTTCTAAGTTTGGCTAGGTATTACAGATGGCTATTGAGGGTTTCTTGAAATTAGCTGCTCTGTTGACACATGTCATTCGAAAGAAGGTTGCGTTTGAGAGGGGTGACAAAACGTGAAAGGAGTTTTGATGAATTGAAGCATAAACTGACCACCGCACCTATTCTCATCATACCAAACAGCTCAGGAGGTTTCTCAATATATACAGATGCCTCGAAATATGGATTGGGCTGGGTATTGATGTAAATGGAAAGATAGTCGCATATGGATCCTGACAGTTTAAGGACCATGAGAGGAACTACCTGACTCATGATCTAGAGTTGGCAGCCGTGATATTTGCATTGAAGATATGGCGCCACTACTTGTACAATGAGAAATTTCAGGTGTTTACAGATCATAAAAGCTCGAGTATTTGTTTTCACAGAAAAAGTTTAATATGAGATAACAAAGAGGGTTAGAGCTTCTAAAGGACTATGATTGTGAGATATTGTACCACCCGGGTAAGGCTAATGTAGTGGCTGATACCTTGAGCAAAAAGAGTCTCGGGATGGTATCACATATGATGGTTAGGGAACATGAGCTGCTCAAGCAGTTTGCTCACCTCAGTTTGGATATAGACCCTCTTGATGTTAACAGTGACTGTGTGACAGCTAGCTTGAGATTAGAGCCAGATTGACTTGACCGGATTTGACAGGCTTAGTGTGATGATCGGCAAGGTGTCGATATTGTGAGTCAGATTCAGAGAGGTACAGTGATAGAGTTCACAATGAGTGATAATGACTTACTGAGGTTTTGAGGCAGAATATGTGTTCCCAAGGACCACAGTTGATGAGATTGTTTTTATCAGAAGCTCACTCTTCGAAATAGACATTTCATTGGGGAAGCGATAAATGTATTAGAATCTCTAAAAAGGGTATTGGTGGTCAAGCATAAAAAGAAATATTGCAGAGTTAGTAGCAAAGGGTCTCGTATGTCGGCAGAGTAAGGTAGAGTATCAGAAACCTGCAGGGTTATTGTAGCCTCTACCTAGATTGATATAGAAATGAGAGCACGTTACCATGGATTTCGTCATGGGTTACAGAGGACCCACAAGAAGCACGAGGCTATTTGGGTGTTAGTCGATAAATTGACGAAGTCAACCCACTTCCTAGTTATGAAATCCATAAATACTCTGAGTGAGTTGGTGAAGTTATATGTATGGAGACTTGTGGAACACTATGTAGCATTCCAGTGAGCATTGTGTCAGATAGGGATTCTCGCTTCATTTATCATTTTTTAGAACATTTTCAGGAAGCTATGAGAACCCAAGTGAGTTATAACACAGCTCTTCATCCTCACATCGATGGACAATCAAAGAGAACCATCCAAACATAGGAGGATATGTTGAGAGTGTGTGTAATGAATTTGAAAGGCTAATGGGATGATCATTCATCATTAACCAAATTCATCTACAATAACAGTTATCACTCGAGTATCAAAATAGCACCATATGAGGCATGGTATAATAGTAGGTGTCATTCTCCGATTAAATGGGGAAAATGGGTGACCGACAGATATTTGCTCCCGATTTTATGAAATGAGCCTCTGAGGATGTTCAGTTGATGTGTAAGAGATTAAGAATAGCTCAGAGCAGACAGTAAAACTATGCCGGCAGGAGACGAAGGCCATTAGAATTCACCGAGGGTGAATCAGTGTTTTGAAAGTTTCTTCTTCGAAAGGGGTAAGGAGTTTCAGAAAGAAAGGAAAATTAAGTCCTCGTTACATTGGATCGTTTAAGATATTAGACAAAGTGGGAGATAAGGCCTACAGGCTCGCATTGCCATCGGAGCTAGCAGGCATTCATAACATCTTCCACGTATTGATGCTTTCGAAGTACCATCCAGATCCAGCCCATGTGATTCAGTATGAGCTATTGGAACTCGAGGATGATCTGTCGTATGTAGAGAGACCGATCTGGATACTGGATAGGAAGGAGAAGGTGTTACGGACTAAGACGATTCTGCTTGTTAAGGTGTTCTGGTAGCACCAAACTTCAGAGGATGCTATTTGGGAGTTGGAGAGCCTGATAGGGAAAAATACCCCTGACTTTTCGAGGAGTGACTTGGTTCTAATTTAGAGGGCCAAATTTCTTGAAGGAGGGGAAAAATGTAAGGCCTGTGAATTCTATCTACCATTTTTGATTCCATGCTATACACACAAGTTACATAATACGTGAATCATAAGAAATGGACTTTTTATGCTCTAAGTGTGAATAAAATGCAAAATGATTAGTGAAACAGTTAAATACAATCTTTCCTTTGAAATTCTAGAAAAAAATAGTAGCTGGAATCCTGCAGATGAATGCCAGATCGATCTCCAAACATGACAGGATCGATATTATAAGTCCAGAATGAAATCACAAAGGTTTTAAAAGTAAGTAGATCGATCTCGAGGTGATTCTACATAGAGAAGATCGATCTTTACCCAAACATAAATCGATCTTGAATGGTTTCTCGCTAGAAAGGATCGATCCCTTCCCAAGAGCAGATCAATCCCTCCCAAGAGCAGATCGATCGCTTCCCAAGAGCAGATTGATCCCACAACTTACTTACTAAATATTCATATAGTTCAACCGAAGGAAGATCGATCTCTCACCGTAGGAGATCAATCTCACAATGCCCATTTCTATTTAAAAGCTCGATAGGTGGTCTTCTTCCCCAGATTAACAAATATCTCTTTATTTTAGCAAAGTGAGCAAGTTTTCTCACTCTAAAATATCATCACCTTCCAAACAAATTTGAGAAAGGTTGCTTTTAGTAAAGTTGTTGCTTGTGATGAGGAGAATAACATAGTAAAAAACTAGTAGTTAAATTTCTGGATTGAAGGAGTAAGGTGTTTCCCTAATTTTGGCCAAAAGAGAAAGGTTAAGCTAGGTGAGTCTTCAATACACCAACTTCAATTATGTTAATCTAGATATTTTTATGAGTTGATTAGTGTATGTATGGTTGGCTGAAACATCCTTGAACATGCTTACTCATCCATGACCTAATATGGGTTTAGTGTGAGAAAGTAAGCTAAGGTTGATTTAACGATGAATTGATTATACTACGGTGCTAGTGATGTTATATGTATGATTTTGAGATGGTAATAGATGATGATTTGAAGTAGGCATAAGAGGTGTATGATGAAATGCCTTAGTGAAGGAAAGTGATGAACTTAAGGCAAGCACACCAAGTGTTTGCCGAAATGCCATGAGAGCTAGGTAACCATGGTGTCGGCCATGGCTAGGCGTGGTGCACCATGCGTGATCAAATTGTCAAGTGGACCAAGCGTTGAGTATTCGGTTCAATAAGGCATTGTGGGCCTAAGGTCAGCCCAATATAAATTATTAGACTTGATGGGCCTAATAGATTCTCGAGAATGAATAGTATAATCGAAATGGACTTAAGAGAAAGTAAGGCCCAATAAGAGTAAATGAGCCCAATAAATTAAATCGATTGTAGTGAAAGTGAAATACAAATAAATAAATTGTATTTAATATGATAAATAATTTAATGCAACTCCGGAGATTATATTGGGAGCGAATCGAACTGCGCGATCGAATAGCTCTGAGGAAGTGGAATTACTCGACACGAATTTCTAGGTAAGGGAATTTTGTGAGTACCTAAAGGTAACTATACGTATTTTGAGGGTATTTACAGTGCATTAAATTTGCTTGGTTACCTAGAAAAGAAATAATAATTTTTGGGGAAAAATTCGGATATAGGTGAAAAAAATATGATTTTGCCCCTAGGAGCAAATCTTACAAAAAAGGTAGTAAGGCTAATAAATTGCATGAATATCATGTTTTGATATTTTTATGAAATATATTACTTCGATTTAAGAAAATTTACGGATAGACTAGCTATTGATTTTATATTTTCATGAAATAGCACGAGTCAGGTGCTAACTTTGATTTTGAGCGTGTTTTGTTGAAATAGAGCCACTTATTAGATTTATATGAGTTTAATTGTGCTGGAGCTTTGCTCACAGTGGATTTTAATGTTTTAACTCATATATAGAGTGCTAGAGCCTCACTCGCACTGATTTTTATTGATTTATATGCATGAAAATCGTATTTGAGCCTTGCTCGTACGTAATTTTACATTGATTTATTGTGTATAAAACTGTACTAGAGCTTTACTCGTATGTGATTTACACTGATTATTACACATGAAAGCCGTACTAGAGCATTGCTCGTATGAGGATTTTTGTATGTGCATAAAATCGTGCTGGAGCTTTGCTCGCACGAGATTTTAGATATCTGATATGCATGGCGTCGTGCTGGAGCTTCGCTTGCACTAGACGTGATGTGACATGCATAGAGTCATGCTGGAGCCTTTTGTAGACTATGTGTTACATTGAGATGATATGTTTGCACGTGTATATTGAGACATGGGCTGGTTATCGACATGGTATGGGGTGGATAAGACCTATGACAGGCACCCCCAGACTGTGATATGGGTTCATAGAGTACGTTGTATCGTGTATGTCATACGGAGTACGCTGTACTGTGTAGTCATAACTATGAGATAGGTGATTTGATATTCTAGCGGGTAGGACTGACCCACCTCCCGTTGCATGCCCTGCATACCGGGATCCGTGTAGCTTGGGATCACATGGACATAGTCCTCGATTTTTCCTATACAGTAACCTACATGCCTCATGTGATATCATACAGTCTAGATAGACCAGGGCAGGCCCGAAGGAGGGGTTATGCCTCGATTTGTGATTTTTAAAACGAAATATGGTTTTAATGATGTGTTGATGAGTTTTACTAAGTTTTGATAATGTGTTAAACCTGGAGGGGTTGTTTTATGATGAGTTTTCAATGTGTTGAGCATGAGATGTTAACATGATGATTTTTCATATTTTATATGTTTATTTTCATGTTTTCAGTACGTGATATATTTATATACATGTGGCATAGTTTTAATTATACCTCATGTTTTAGATATAAATGATTTTTATATCATGACATTATAAACATGTAGATAGTGTAGTTATGGACCTGCTTATATTATTGCCTTACTGAGCAAGTTGTGCTCACCTTTTCACTTTCCACCCATATAGAGCATCCACAGTAGTTGAGAGCGGGTAGAGACTGCATTCTTGTTATCCGTTGCTTCCTATCGAGACAAGGTATACACACTTGTATAGTTTTTGTATCTGAACATGTAAAAGCACAATATTGTACATGGATGGAATATCGGGGATGTAAACCTATGTAAATACAGTTATGAATGTAATTAGTTAAAGTCAAAGGACAGTAGATCCTAATATGTAAATGTGATATGGAAATGGATGTTAAGGTAGGTAACATGATAAGATGGACTAATGTCGACTCATAGCCCAACTGTTAGTAGTGAAACTGTTCACGACAGGTAAGAAAATGAAAAAGCGAAAAATTTGTAGTGATTTTTAGGAAAAAGAGGTCATGACAAGAATAGTAAAAACCATGGGACCGTAATCCATTAAAAAAATTAGTATGACTGAACTTATTTACAATTTTACATATAATTTGCAAAGAAAGAATAATACAATTATTTCCTATTCCTCATAATTTATAAAGATTGACTCGAAAATTTCTTCCTTATGTGAAAGATTATCTGCGAACTCATTGGTCATTCCAAGTTTTTTATTACATGATTCTACTTCAAACCAATCTTTGAGGCATGCTAGCATGCATAATGAAATTGGATTAAGATTGGTTCGATTGTCTCCAATGATTCTTCCACATGTCAAGAATGCAGATTTTGAAACAACGAATGATGTTTGCACAACAAAAACATCTCAAGCCATGGAAACTAAAATTGAAAATTATCTTTGGTTTTCTTTCCATTATTGGAGAAAATCAAAGTTATTATCTATTCGAAAATTTTGACTTAAGAAAAATCTTACCTCATTAGGGCTACCTGCACCTCTAACATAACTTTCTCGGGTTGTTTGATCCGGATTCATTAGTTTTTCCTTTTAGTTTCATTCCCTTCCTTGCGACTACCTTAATTGCATCGAAAATGCCTCCTCAGTTGCTGTCGCCACCACTATCGATTTCTTCGTTCAATTCTTCTTGTCCTCGATTAGACTGCTCCCTCTCAACTTCATCAAAATTAAACCAATCTTGAAAATACATGTTAATTGAGGACTTTTGGTCTTTCATATAATCAAACCCAAGATTATCTTTATAAAAAACAATATTTAACTCACATTGACTAGGATCTAATAAAGTTACGATGCAATGAATATGAGGAATTGTTTCCTAATATTTTCTAAATTTTTCCTCGATATTATTTTACAAAAGAAGATAAAGTATTATAATTTCTAAATCTTAAAATTTATCAAACATTGTAAAAAGTGTAGGAACAAATTAAGGTGTAGTTAAATAATATTAAGTTGAAAATCTTTTGGTTGCATCTTTAAAAATAGATAACAAATTAACATAACTTCCAATAAAATTCTACTCATAATCATTAATTGCTAAAATGAGGCTAATTCTAAAGTTATTGTAAAAATGAGTAACAATATCATTATAATGTAAAAACAGAAGTGGTGACTGCCCGTCCTAAGTTATCCAAACGTGTAAACCACAAGTGCATCGGTCGTACAAGTAATAATGAGATTTGAGTCCCGGATTATCGTCCCATAAAGAATCTAATTAACCTAATTAAGTACCAGTTAATTTTACCCTAATTATATCCTAGCCAATTATGAACATTCACAAGGTGATCAACTAAGATTTAAATTAAACATACTTGAAAACAATAAAAATAATGAAAATTATAAAATAAATAAAATAGAGAGAAAATTACTTACAAAGCCCCTTGCAAATTAAAGCAATAACCTGTCAAAAACAAATAATTAACAAAGCTAAAATTAATAATAACCTAGAATGCAAATAAGAAAATAAAGAAATAAAATTAACTAGAATAAAGCTAGACAATCCTAAAATAAAAATGAAATGTGCATGTTATTAATCTAATTAATTTAAAAAATGCAAATTACTCTAACCTAAGGTCCAAAGAAATAAAATTTAAATATGTAAATCAATAATTAATTACTAACTTACTAAAAAGCCTAGATTAAAAAATAAAATCTACTCTAAAAGATGCATGAGAAATGATTAACTCCCAAATATATGCATGAAAATAATTAAACTAACATTTCAAATGCATAAAAATAAATTAAAAATTTAATCTAAACTAAAATCTAAATTAAATTAAACAATCCTAAACCTATGCAATGTAATAAAGCTAATGAAATATTACCTAAACTAATTAAAAATGTGCTAATTTAAATTACTACTAAACTATAAATAAAAGCTAAACTTTAGCAAATTAAACTATAAGGCTAATTATCCTTGCATCGGCAATGTACTGTTCTGCCAATCAGCAGCTTGCCCCGAACCACTGTGCACATTTCTACCATGCCACGCAGTTTCTTCACGCACTATACTGTACCAGCTCCTACTGTGCTCCCACCATACACCTGTTCTGTACTGCTGTCGTCAGCAATCCTTGACAGCAGCAGCACTCCCAACCATTTCCTCATGCATGAACTACCATGTGCACGGGTCAGCTGCTCGCTACATCCTGCTCATTCTCGTCCTGCTATGCCTCCAACATATGGAAGAATTATAGCAACGCAGCCAACACTCAGTTGAGAAGAAGACAGATCTGATTAAAGTAGAAAAATAAATTGCAGAATCACAAACTTGCTCAATAGAGAATAGTGCAGGAAACCGATAAAACAGGGAATAAGAGTTTTAGAAATTAAGCTTTAAGAAACTGTATTATGATTATTCAAAGTTGTAAAACAGTAGACTAATAACAGAAGGTTAAATCAAATAAACAAAGAAAGCTGAAACCGAAAATAGAATGTTAAAGTGCAGAAATGCAAAATAGAGGAGCAAATCGTGTTGTGTCACTCAACCATGCCAGCAGAATGGAGAAATAACAATCTGGTCCCATGCACTAGCTACGGTCCTTGCTGTCACCAACGAACACTCAATCTGTAGCAACCTCAAATATGTACAATAGTTGTGCCATAACCTGCAATATAGAGCACACCAAGGAATGTCAGGTAGCACCAGCTACTGCTTCAGTCGCTACCTCCTGCAAATACTGCCACACCTCTGTCCTGAAATAGAAAAGACAAGAACCGAACAGAAACGGGTTGCAAAACAAAATGGAATAATGCAGAGAAATTAAGGGAAACTTGAGGGAAGATTTATGCTGAAGCCGAGACTTGGAAAAGCTTTAAAGTGAATGGAATGCATGTAAAGCAAAAGAGGAGGTGGCGTCACTTGTCACAAGAAACCATGCTGCCCTCCATCGACTAATACTAACCCACTAAGGCAAAACAAACTGAAAAGATCAACTGCAGAAAATTGAAGCATCAAGAACACTGGATTAATGCATAATAACGAGTAAAACTATGGTGAACAATAACAAAAATACAAGAACAGAGCAGAATAGAGAAGTATCATGGATACTCGAAGAACTACCAAAACTGACATCAACATTATTAAGAAGGAGAAGAAGTGAAACTAAAGCAGTTAATAAAAACAGACTATGCAAGCTGAAATGAAACAGAGGGCCAAAGTCATGGTTCCCTACTTGGCACAACAGCCCATCACATTCGAAGAAGCCACACACAACATAAAGCATGCAGGACAGAATGAAACAAAAGAACAAAGCAGCACCAACCAGACGAAAATACTGCAACAAGAACGTAAAGCAAGAAGATGTAAAACAAAGAAAGTAAAAAAAATATCTGGACTAAGAAGAATGTAAGAAGAACTGAAACTAAAATCTAGAAAACGAAGCTGTACAAGCATTAAATCATATATGCAGTAGACATAAGATACTAGCGAAAAATCTAAAAATATTAAATCAATTGACTACGTAAAATCTTAGCAAGTATAACCATACTATTGTTGATCCACCTTTAAAGTCTCGAAATATTAAACTAAAATTATAGACATAATGTAAAATAGTGAAGAAACTTGAAGCAGCATAATGGAAGAATGAAAAAAAAAAACAAACCGAGAATGAATAATATTAACGAAAATAATGATGTTCATTAAAGGGGCTTAGATGTGTTGAAAAATAGTAAATGGGAACTTGTAAAAAGCTATGACAATGGTGGCTGCCACCAACGTGAAAGGCTTAAAAGAAAACCTAAGGAAAATATAAAACCTAGCAATAAAATTTTAGCCTAAAAAACTAAAGCTACCCTAAAAAAACTACCCCCTTTCCAATTGTTCATCTTATTCTATTTATACACAAAATTGGGGGTACAATTGTAATTTCCTATACTAGATGAGTTGGTATTGTTTGGCCACTTGTCTTCATTCCATTCACTATAGAGGAGATATTTTCACGTCATTTGTCTTCTAGTCCACTTGGCTGTGCTACGTGGCCCAACGTGTGTTTTCCATGAGGTGGGCACGGTGTTTGTTGATCTTATCTTTTTAAGGCAAATAAAATACGAACACCCGGTATCACACGTGTCCAAACGAATGGTAACTCAGATTGCAAAATGGTAGTGGTCCAGTCTCCTTTTAGCTCGTTTTCAGTCCAGTTTCTACTGAAATGACTGAGTTTCATCCGGATTTAATTTACCTGCACACGAGAGAATTTTAATTAAATTGAGGGGATACTTAATAAAATAATATGGGGATTAAAATAATTAAGTGAGAAATTAAGCATAAATAATTCTATTTTAATAGAATTATCATACCCCAAACTTGAGCTTTTGCTTGTCCTCAAGCAAAACAAAATAAATGTAGGAATGAGAAGTACCAAACATAATGATTTCTCAATATTATCCTCAAAGAAAAAGTACAAACTCTGATCTCAAAGATTCACAATTATAAGTCCAACACTCAGAATCATCCAATCATAAGTCTTAACCCAAATTGACCTCCTCGTGTGTGTGTGAAAATGTCAAAGCCACTTCACAGTACATTACCCGGATAATATTATGCAAACACACTGATTGAAAAGTCAATGACAAGTGATCATTCCCATAAGTTTGCTTTTCACTTATCTCTCCACTAATGTAGTCACACTTAACCAAAGATCAATAGGACTTCATTAAGCTTGTAATGTAAGGCTGGGGCTAGGGTATGATAAAGTCGATTTTGATTTAATTACCCCTCAACATGCATAACTTCTAGGATCTTTAATGTAAGAGCTCAAATTTATTCCACCAAACTTATATATTTTGCTAAACATTTTTATTCTATTTTTGTACTTTTCTTTTCTGTTCTTTTTGAATTTCACTATCACCTATAACACATATTACAAAGCTCAAGATAAATCCTAATGAATTTTCATGCTTTCGGGGTAAGAGATAGGAACAAAATGTTTAAGCTAAGGAAAAATGTGCAGGTGTATTTACAGAGAAAAGCTTATTTGGCCCAGATGGGTGAATAGGGGTAGAATATGTACAAGGATGGCTAGAAAGGCTGAAACGATCCAAAGATGGCCTAAATCATTTCCTTAATTAAGTGTGATTTAATATTTCACCTCAAGATAAGATCAAACAAATTCTAGAATATGATGCACAAAATCACTTGAACAAATGCAATCCTATGTCCACATAAGCTTTCTCTAAATAAATATACAGATTCATGACATGACATGTGCATAAGATAAGGAAATCACAATCAAAATCAAGAATCAACTTCATGCTTTTCCTATAATCATGCTTCTTATTCAATCAAAGTCAAACTAAATCATGGGGTTATATCATCGAAATATGGGAAAACTACATCCTAAGTACTAAATCATCCTAAAATCAAACCATGTAAGCTCATATTTTCGATTTTTTTTTTCAATTTTGCCCAAAAATGCTCAAGTGATATCCCCTCCCCCAAACTTAAAGTGCACAGTGTCCTCAGTGTGCAGATAATATAAGAATTGAAGCTCAATAATAGAATACTCTCCTATCTGACGATGATGAAGAACAATTGAAGCTTGATGAGAACATGTTGGTGCAAAAGCTAACTGTAAAAGAAACACAGAAAGAAAATAGCAGAAAAGAGAAAAAGAATTGTACAAAAAGTAAAAAAAAAAAGAAAAGAGATAAAGCATATCAAATGCAGCTGAAGAAAATGACACTCAGCATCAAGGCTAGCAGTAGGAGGGTCAGCCAAAGTGGTGACAGAATCCTGACAGTCAAATCCTCTTTATCTTTATCTACTTTTTTCCTTCTCTCAGATTTCTTATGCTCAAGCATTCTATCTTTCTTAACCTCTATCCTAAAACAATATTTAGAGTCATCAGGGAACCTCAAAAGTTTGAAAACATTAAATGTCACCTCTTAATTTAGGACTCTCATGGTTAATTCCCCCTTTTACACATCAATTATCATCCTACCAGTAGCTAATAAAGGTTTGCCTAGAATAATGGAGACTTCCCTGTCTTCCTCCATATCCAACATAATAAAATTTGCAGGGAAAATAAACTCGTCCACCTTTACTAGCACATCCTTAATGATCCCCTTCGGATACTTAATGGATTTATCAGCTAACTGAAGGGTCACTGTGGTAGGCTTTGCATCCCCTACTCCTAACTTCTGGTAAATGGACCAAGGTATAAGATTAATACTGGCTCCTAGATCACATAGGGCTTTACCAAAGAACTGATATTCGATGGTGCAAGGTATGGTAAAACTACCTGGATCTTTAAGCTTGGGGGATAATTTCCTCTGAATAATTACACTAAACTCCTCAGTAAGTGCCACTGTCTCATAATCCTCTAATCTTCTTTTCCTCGAGAGGATATCCTTCATGAACTTCACATAACTAGGAATTTGCTCTAAAGCATATGCGAAAGGAATGTTAATGTGAAGCTTCTTAAAAACCTCAAGAAATTTAGCGAATTGCTGATCAAGCTTTTGGTTTTGGAACCTCTAAGGAAAAGGTTGTGGTGGTCTAACTGGAGGAAGTGTAGTGGTAGCAGGTATAACATCAGATGAAGAGGAAGGTTGTGAAGAAGAAGATAAAGATGAAGAAGCGCCTGATTTAGTTTCCTTTGCAGCCTGATTATCATGTTCCAGTTCTTTCAGAGTTGCCTCTTTAGAACCTAAGGATTCTTTAACTATGGGCTTAACAGGACTTGTCACGACCTAAATTACCTAAAAATCAGAGTAAATTTTTTTCGCTTTTTCATTTATTATTTAATTCTTACCTTTCTCTCATCATGACCATCCTACAACACAGTTGGGCTATGATTCGATGTTAGTCACCTCTCACCTATTTACCATTTCATTTCCATAATCACATTCATATATCAGAGTTTAATATCATTTGACTTTGATTAAACACTTACACATTGGTATTTATAACTCTACATCCCCGACATCATATCCATTTACAGTACTATGCATTACATATTTAGATACAAAACTCTACAAATGTGTATACCTGTCTCTCGATGGGAAGCAGCGGATACCAAGCATGCAAGTCCTCAGCCGCTTACTAATTTCTGTGAGTGCTCTAAAAAGATGGGAAAATAAGGGGGGTGAGTAAACCACATGCTCAGTAAGGCAATTATGCAAGTAAGTAGATAGCTCCACTATCTACATGCTCATAATGCCATGCCCTTAAAATCCATTTCTTTTCATTAAAATCATCAAGCACAAAATCGTTTATACATCCATGACATAGTTTATCAAAACTATTTATGCATATAAAAATCATGTAATTCATGCATCAAAGGCATTATATGTGATATCATTAAATCATAATGTGCATGAAGAAAATCCAGATCACGCAATTCTTTCATGTCATGTAAGACAAATAATAAATTTGAAATGAAAGCATGGAAAACATCATCATGCTACTGCATTCAAATCATTTCATTAAAACTGCAGTATAAACTAACCCCTCCGGGTCAATCATCTCATAAAACAATTCATTAAAATTCATTATAAAACTTTGGTTATAAAACCACCATTCTTTCAGGGTCACATGTCATAAAATCATAAAATCAGGGGCCTGACCCCTCCCTCGGGTCTACCCTGGTCTATCGACCAATAGTTATATCATGTGAGACATGTAATTGATTATATCAGTAACATCGAGGACTATGGCCATATCCTAGTGATCCCTGGAAACACGGTACCTAGTGTCCGGGGTATCACAACTGAAACGAGAGGTGGGTCGTCCTACCCGCCAGAACAGCATAACACCAGGATTGCGAGAGCAAGGCTTGCTGCCTCGTGGCTAATGCCACTCCACTCCAACAATCCCCACGATACAGCGTACTCCGCGTGACATACATGGTACAATGTACTCCGTGAACCCAAGCTCAGTCAGGGGTGCCTGCAATAGGTCTTATCCACCCATATCATCTCTGTCTCAGTATACACGTGTGAGCATATCATCTCACTGTGACACACAATCTACAAGAGGCTCCAACACGGCTATATGCATGTAATATAAATCCCTGTGTGAGCGAAGCTCTAGCACGGATCCATGCTTATTCATGATATTTGAAAACCTCGTGCGAGCGAAGCTCTAACACGGTTTCATAAAAATCAATAAAATCTGCGTACGAGCAGCGCTCCAATACGACTTAAACTGATTATAGATTCAAGTAAAATCCACGTACGAGTAATGCTTTAGTACGAATATGTATAAAAACTCAGTGAAAACCTCGTACGAGAAAAACTCCAGTACGACATTCAAATGAATTATAAAACCATATAAAACTTTGTGCGAGCAACGCTCTAGCACAAAATAAATGCTCAAGTAAATCAAATCTCGTGCGAGTTACACTCTAGCACGGCTTTATACATAATTAAATCAAATCTCGTGCGAGTTACACTCCAGCACGACTTTATCCAATATCAAATCAAAACAGGATGCGAGCTAAGCTCCAGCATCTCTCATGCATGTCAAATCATTAAAACTACTGCGAACAATCGCTCCAGCACCATTTTATGCATACCACGTCAAAACAAATCAAAACATGTCAAAACAGAGTGCGAGCTAGGCTCCAGCAGCTCTCATTTCACAATAATAAAAATCAGTGCGAGCACCATGCTCTAGCACATTTCATGCATATGATGTCACACAAGTCGGTGCGAGCAACCGCTCAAGCACATTTATGCACAATCACAAACGCAGATATAGTGCAAACTACATGTCGGCACTATCTGTTTCCATATAAACTTGATAGTTGGCCCATTTTCCAAAGAAATTTCCATTTAAATATAAATAACACTAACGTAGTGTTATCATGTGAAATTCATGCAATTTCTGGCCAATCTATCGATTTGCTTTGATTAAAACCAATAAAATCCTTAAACCATAAATTTCCTTAAATCATGTATTTCATGCATGTCAATGTCATGCTTTCACCATCCTTAGGTGAACTTCCCTCAATAGGGGTAAAATAGTCTTTTCACCTATTTCGATCCTTAAAATCATTTAAACCACTTGTAGGATCATTATACAATAACCGTGTATACATACATAATCAGTGTATACAAAAACAATTAAAATACGTGTAGCTACCTCTAGCTACTCACACAATTCTCTTACCTCATTTTTCTGTACAGTCTGACCTTTCCACTGATGACTCGTCACGCAGTTCGATTTGCTCCGAATCTAATCCTCGAAACTGCAGATAAATATTCATCAGGTCAAATACAATACAATTTAATGTATTTCATATTTTCTGGACTTAATTTAAATCATTGGGCCCGTTTACCTATATTGGGCCCAATTGTACCATAATGGGCCTTAATCGGCCTTAAGCCCGTTTTCCACTTATTATTCACATTATCGAGGCCTATTGGGCTCACTGGGCCTATCAGTATTTATTTAGTCTCGTTCTAAATTCTCGGATATCTCAATTAATTATTTACGACAATTTATCCAATTTTTTCAGAATTTAATTCATTTATGAAAAAATTAAATCTGAAATTCATCAACACGCATAACGATGTAAATTCTCATAAATAAGGGTTACTTACTCGAGATTCCATGATCGTACACAAATCGAGGTTGTCTCGAGCTCTCGGTTGATGCCAATTGTCGAGCTACACAATTAAATATTTTTTCGGGTAAATTTTCAGTTGGATATTAATAAAATTAAATATTCTAAAATTTAAATCGGTCAATTCAACTGCTTACCGACTTACCCGAAACTCGATTGCATCACTGGAATTTTCTCTAATTTTTTCTCTTTTTTTCCCTTTTCTCTTTTTTTTCTTTTCTTTTTGGCTGAACCGGTCTGGTCCAGTTCAACCCGGTTCAGTGGCTTGCCGATCAGTTCACCGCCGGTTTCCACCGCCAGTGGCTCCGCTGGGTAGTCCAATGCACGGATCTGGGGTTGGTTTCGTTCAAGGCCGTCGGAAAGTGGCTGGTTCAGCTCTTCTCTCCTCCGCCGGCGGTACCGTTTCTTTTCCTCGTCGTTTCCGGCGCTAGCCGTCGCCCCACCGGCCGATTCAGCTGTTGATCGACTGGCCTTGGCGTGGGCTACCTTCGGGTGGTGGTGGTCAGGCCCGACTCGACGCCGATCACCGGTTTCTCCCTTTCCTCTCTCGATTTTCCTTTCGCCGGGGTTTTTTCTCACCGTCGATCGTGCTTCCATCGCCGGACTTGGCCTGGGTGGGCGTCGGTCACCTCGCCTGGTGGATGCACCGCCGGCCGCTCCGTCCAGTGAGGGAGGACCGACTCCCTCGGTCCTTGCTTCGTTTCATGTTTATAGAAATCGCGTTTCGCGATTTCTGCTGTTTTGTTTTTTTTTTATTATTATTTTATTTTTAATATTATTTTAATCAATTAAAATATTATTAAAATCCAAAAATATCTAAAAAATACTATTTTATTCATTTAATCCGTAAATGAATTTATCAGTCCGATTTTACCTTTTCGGTATATTTTTTGATTATTTTCGAGATTATTTTTCGATACGAAAATTTCGGTTTATTCCAATAAATTCATATCTTGATCAATTTAACCCGAATTTTAATTATTTCTTCATTATTGATCAATATTTCTCAATCCCATATTTTTAATTAAATTTTCTTGGCCCGATTAATACCGAATTTCAATCTTTTGACCGTTTTACCCTTGCACGTGTTCGAGAATACCATTTTAGTCATTTTGCATTTTTAAACGCACTCGAAAATTTCTATTCATTCCCTTTTACTCTTACGATAAAATCGGGTCTTACAATCTCCCCCACTTAAGAAATTTGGTCCTCCAAATTAGAACCAAGGCAAATGAGTCCATAAACAACTCCGGGTACATCTATCGTATCATATACTGTCATCCTCAAGTAACTTTCTCCAGAGTGTAATACTACCATCATACTTAACTAGGGAGATCGTTTTAAACCTCAATATTTTCTTCTTCCGTTTAATACCCAAATCGATTCTCCAATCATACGTTATACTTTCTTTGAGCTAAGCAGTTGGAGCTCATATCCGATCACATATATCGGGTCCGGATAATATTTCTTAAGCATCAAAAGATAGGACACATTGTGGATGCCTGTTAATTCAAGTGGCAACGCCAACCTACAGGTCTTATCTCCCACTTGTCCAATATCTCTATCCGAATCTCGTTACGTCCTTAAGACAAGTAATTGCCAACAATGATGATTCACCATCGATGAATTTTCAATGGTTTCTGTCTCTTGTCAGCATAGCTTTTCTGTCTGCTCTGAGGTGTTCTTAATCTCTCACAAAGAAACTGAACATCCTCAGAGGTTTGTCTTACCAATTCGGGAACAATTCTCTCTCTGTCACCCACTTTTTCTTATCCAAGTCGGGGAACAACCCCTACGGCCATACAATGCCTCATATAAAGTCATCCTGATACTCAAGTGACAACTGTCATTATTGACGAATTGATTAGTAACAACTGATCATCCTAGGAGCTTATCACATTAATGGCACACACTCTCATCACATCCTCCAGAACCTATACAGTCCTCTCTGACTGACCATCTGTCTGAGGATGGAAGCTATGCTAACACTCAATCGGGTTTCCATAGCTTCCTGAAAAATATTCCCAGAAGTGAAAAGTGAAGCGGGAATCCCTATCTGATATCATGCTCCCTGGAACGCTACATAATGTCTCACAATTTTCCATTCACATAAATTCGCCTACACACTCAGAGTATCTGGGGATTTCCATAAACAGAAGGTGGACAAACTTAATCAATCCATCGACTATCACCCAGATAGTCTCGTGATTCATCGGGTCCTCTGTAACCCGTCACGAAATTCATGGCAACTTGTTCCCATTTTCGTGTCAATATAGGTAGATGCTGCAATAACTCTGCAGATTTCTCGTACTCTACCTTAATCTGCTGACATACGAGACACTTTTTCACAATCTCTACAATGTCCTTTTCATATCTGACCACCTATACCTTTTTCAAAGATTCTGATATATTTACTATTTCTCGGATGCACTGAATGTCCCGAAGAGTGAGCTTCTGATAATAACACTATCTCTGCTACTATGGTCCTGGGGAGCACTTATACTTTCTTTGAACCTCTGTAAGTCATCCTCACTCACTGTGAACTCTGTCACTATACCCTTCTGAATCTGACCCATACTATCGACACCATGCCGATTATCATGCTAAGCCTGGCAAATCCGATCACACAAATCTGGTTCTAACCTCAGGCTAGCTGTCACAAAATCACCATCATCATCAGAAGGGATCACATCACTACTGAGGCTCACAACTGCTCTAGCAGCTCACGCTCCCTGACCATCATATATAATACCATCCCGAGGCTCTTTCTATTCAAGGCATCAACCATTACAATAGCCTTTCCTGGGTGGTACAATGTTCACAATCATACTTCCTTAGAAGCTCTAACCCTCTTGGTTATCTCATATTCGACTCTTTCTGTGAACACAAATACTCGGGGCTTTTACGATCAATGCATACACGAAATTTCTTACCATTTAAGTGGTGGCGCCATACTTTCAGTGTAAACGCTACGGCTGCCAACTCTAAATCATGGGTCGGATAGTTTCTCTCATGGTCCTTGAACAATCTGGATCCATAAACGACTATCTTTCCATTTTACATCAATACACAACTCAATCCTTATTTTGAGGTATCCATACACACTGAAACCTCTTGAGCTGTTGGTTATGGTGAGAATCATTACGGTAGTCAGTTTATTACTTCAATATACCAAAACTCACCGAAGCTACTTTCATAGTTATCATACCACTCGTATGTAATCTTTTTCCAAACGAGACGTATCAACTGAGCAGCCCATTTCAAGAAACTCACAACACCTCGTCTGTAAGATAGTTTCCAATTGCTACTCATGCTCTTCCCTGGACTTCGATTACATCAAAATATCATCGCTAAAGATGATAACCAATCGGTCTAGATAAGGTTTAAATACCTTAACGTAGTTAAGTTCCACTAAATATTTCAATCACCATTATCCTTGACCTATGTACGAATAAACGTACAACGTCATTTCGAAATCGCTTCCGCTTAAGGTACTAGCCTACGTCATTTCCTTCTTCTTATATTAACGGCTTTTATAAAATTTTAATTTTCTTAAACCTTTATGATTACTCAAATTCTATATTTCTTTATCATACCAGTAAAGGTACCCAAATTTTAAATGCATATATTACGACTGTCGATTTCAATCTATAGGTTATATGTGCACTTCTAGATGCTGTCAAATCTTCAGGCAGGGAAATATTTTGAAATACCTTTATTAACCCTCAGATTTGACCACATCGACTGGGTGTAGATATATCCACCCTTTTATCCTTGGTCGCAATCGATAGTCACTACATATCGAAGATATCCTTACCTTGCATACGCCTCTTATTCCAATATATCTCGTATGCAGGATCTATCACATCTCCAAGCTTATCTCATTTCATATATCACTTATGACAAACTCTTTCCTTACTTGTCCAACTTACAGTACACCTTTCAGTGATGTTTTCACCCATATTTTCAACTTACAATCTCTATACCCATATTCAGTTAGTGAAAATCAGCTAACTATCATCATCTTGCTTAAAGGTACAAGCTTCACATCTTTCGCTAGCTTATAAGCAACTGAAGGCGGTATGAACAAATACGTGGCACCAGGATTAATTAAAATAATTACTTCATTATTCACTACCAGTGTGGTATCTTCCACCACATCCGATGAAACATCAATAATGTCCAGGTCCAAGGCGTACACTCGCCCTCATCTAACATCTTATTTCCGTGGTAACTACCACACATCATACACTGTTCACACTGCTACTATGTTATACTGTTACGTAGCAGGTCGGGGTCCTCAAATCACAATACCCCTCAAAAATGCTGAAATTGGATACACAGGGGCTTTACCAATCATCTTACCCCGTGACTCGACCACTCTAATCTTTTACCAAACTACATTTTTTTCGTTCTAACATCTCTGTCATTCTCTATTCTCTTTCTGTCTCTATTCCAGCCATTACTACCTTTCCCAATCTCAGAGGCTTAGCAACCAATGATCTTATTCACACAACTATAGTTTGCACACTACCTTGGCATAGGTAGTGATATCTAATGGCTAATCAGACTCTAATTAACGATCTGAGCCCTTCCATGAACTTTCAGACATTCCGACTCACACTGTTCATAGTTTCAGAGTCATATCTGTCCAGGAATATAAACTAAGATTCATACTCGGAATTCAACCAGTTCCTCTAGGTCAGAGTAAAAATTTTATTTGTAATTTCCTTTAAGTAATATCCGGGATATTTTGTCACTGGAATACATCTAGAAATATGTTTTCATGTCCAATTTGGATGTCTAACTCTTAAGATGGTCGAGCGAACTTCTACCAATGTTCCAACTCGCCCTCAAATCTCATACATACATCGAGCAATTAGCTCTATAATATTCTCCACACTTCGCTCCAACCTCGCGAAGCGTGACTCAATACTGTCCGATCTCTTTGCCGGACTCTGTCCGATCTCTCCATCAGACTTTGTCCGATCTCTCTGTTGAACTCTGTGGGGCATACTCAATACTAGCCTCCACTTCTATCTCAACTCGAGTCTCATGTGGCGACTCAGTATGACTCTCAGGCTTACCTCTACAGTCTCGAGCACATGTACTCGCCTCTCAACCATAGCGACTATCAGTTAATGAGTCTATTCTTGCATTTAAAAATAAAATTCTTATATGCATTTCCATCTCGATATACACAATTGTATCTAAATAATGCACAGTACATGGGGATGTAAACTTTCTTAACTACTAACACCGAAGCATATCAAGCCAACTCAAGCTCTGATACCATAAATTGTCACGATCCAAATTACCTAAAAATCAGAGTAAATTTTTTTCGCTTTTTCATTTATTATTTAATTCTTACCTTTCTCTCATCGTGACCATCCTACAACACAGTTGGGCTATGATTCGGTGTTAGTCACCTCACCTATTTACCATTTCATTTCCATAATCACATTCATATATCAGAGTTTACTATCATTTGACTTTGATTAAACACTTACACATTGGTATTTATAACTCTACATCCTCGACGTCATATCCATTTACAGTACTGTGCATTACATATTTAGATACAAAACTCTACAAATGTGTATACCTGTCTCTCGATGGGAAGCAGCGGATACCAAGCATGCAAGTCCTCAGCCGCTTACTAATTTCTGTGAGTGCTCTGAAAAGATGGGAAAATAAGGAGGGTGATCAAACCACACGCTCAGTAAGGCAATTATGCAAGTAAGTAGATAGCTCCACTATCTACATGCTCATAATGCCATGCCCTTAAAATCCATTTCTTTTCATTAAAATCATCAAGCACAAAATTGTTTATACATCCATGACATAGTTTATCAAAACTATTTGTGCATATAAAAATCATGTAATTCATGCATCAAAGGCATTATATGTGACATCATTAAATCATAATGTGCATGAAGCAAATCCAGATCATGCAATTCTTTCATGTCATGTAAGACAAATCATAAATTTGAAATGAAAGCATGGAAAACATCATCATGCTACTGCATTCAAATTATTTAATTAAAATTACAGTATAAACTAACCCCTCTGGGTCAATCATCTCATAAAAAAATTCATTAAAATTCATTATAAAACTTTAGTTATAAAACCACCCTTCTTTCAGGGTCACATGTCATAAAATCATAAAATCATAAAATCGGGGGCCTAACCCCTCCATCGGGTCTACCCTGGTCTATCAACCAATAGTTATATCATGTGAGACATATAATTGATTATATCAGTAACATCGAGGACTATGGCCATATCCTAGTGATCCTTGACAACACGGTACCTAGTGTGCGGGGTATCACACCTGAAATGGGAGGTGGGTCGTCCTACCCGCCAGAACAGCATAACACCAGGATTGTGAGGGCAAGGCTTGCTGCCTCATGGCTAATGCCACTCCACTCCAACAATCCCCACGGTAACAGCGTACTCCGTGTGACATACACAGTACAACGTACTCCGTGAACCCAAGCTCAGTTAGTGTAAGACCCGATTTTAGTTAAAATACGAAATTTAAAATGCAAAAGGATTGAAATGGAATTTTCAAAAATGTGCAAGGGCAAAACGGTCAAAAGATCGAAAGTCGAAATAAATTTGACAAGAAAATTTAATTAAAAATAAGGGATTGAGAAATCTTGATCAATAACGAAGAAATAATTAAATTTCGGGTTAAATTGATCAAGATATGAATTTATAGAAATTAATCGAGATTTTTAGTTCGAAAAATAATCTCGAAAATAATCAAAAAATATACCGAAAATGGTTAAAATAAATTAAATAAATTAAATAAAATTAAATAAATGAATTTAAAATTAAATAATAATTTTAAGGATATTTTAAGAGATATTTGGGTATTTTTTATGTATTTTAATGATTAAAATATTAATAAAATAAATAAATAATAAAAATAAAAATTATAAATAAAAAAAAGAATTGAAAAAAAAAGGAGCGAAGAACGAAACGCAGAATCGCGAAACCGCGATTCTGCCAAAACAGAAAACAGAAGAAGGAACTGAGGAAGATGGACGGCCACCGACGACCGCCCAGGTGAGCGACCGGCGAGGGGTAAGGCGTCGAGCCACCGCCTGCCTAACGGAGGCACGAACGGCTGCGATAGGCGGCGAAACGGTAAAAAATGAAACCGAGAGAAGAGAAAGCGATTCCCGGCAATCGACGACGATTCGGCACCGACCGACCACAGCGAAACGTCCCCGAGGCCCAGACGACGTGATTGGTGGCGGCCACGACCGACGAAACTGTCGGCAAACGTCGAAAATGGCAGAAAGAGGAAATGGGTACCGACGGCCGAGAGAGAATAGCCGGACCGACCACTTTCCGGCGACCTCGACAGAAGCTGACCCCAGATCTGAGATGCGGACGACCCAACGAAGCCACTGGCGGCGGAAGCCGGTGGAGAACCGACCAACAAGGCCCTGAACCGAAGCGAACTGGAGTGAACCGGGGTGAACCGGTGGTCCGAACCGGGTCTGAACCGGACCGAACCGGTTCAGCCAATGAGTAAAGGAAAAAAAGGAGAAAAAGGAAAAAAGAAAAAGAGGAAAAATTGGGGAAAAACCCCGACGATGTAATCGAGCTACGGATAAGTCAGTAGCGGTCGAAATCGACCGATTTAAATTTTGAAATATTTTATTTAATTAATTTTCGACTGAAAATTTACCCGAAAATTATGAAATTGTGTAGCTCGACAATTGACATCCAACGAGAGCTCGAGACGGCCTCGATTTACGTACTAGCATGGAATCTTAGGTAAGTAACCCTTATTTACGACAATTTGCATCGTTATGCGTGCTTCAGATTTAATTATCGCATAAAATAAATTAAATTATGGAAATTTAGATAAATTGTCGTAAATAATAAATTTAGCTATTCGAGAATTAGAACGAGGCCCAAGAAATTGTTGGTGGGCCCAATGAGCCCAATAGGCCACGATAATGTGAAAATTAAGTGGAAAACGGGCTTAAGGCCGATTAAGGCCCATTAAGGTGCAATCGGGCCCAATAGGGGTAAATGGGCCCAATGATTTAAATTAAGCCCAGAAAATAGGAAATAGAATTAAATTGTATGATATCTGACCTGAGGAATATTTATACGCAGTTCCAGACATTGGATTGGGACCAGATCCGACTGCGTGACGAGACAGCAATGGAAAAAGAAAGGTCAGACTCCACAGAAAAATAAGGTAAGGGAATTCTACGGACTGCTAGAGGTAACTTTACAAAATTTCAAGTCATATGCAGTCTTTTAAATTATCTGAAGGGTCTAGAAGTAAATAAATAATTTTAGTGCCCCGAATGGGTAAATTACCAAAATACCCTTGTTAAGGGTAAAAATTTACAACTTCTGGAAAAATTGGGAGGAGCAAGAACAAGAGGTTCCTGCTCGTTCTGGAGGTGTTTTGATGCATGCATGAGTAGGCTGGCTAACCTTGAAAGAAAAATGCACAGCATTTCATAGTTTCAACGATGAAATTGTTTTGAAAACTGTTTTGAGGAAACAGAGCCGCCTACGTGTTTTTATTGACATATGACGTGCTAGAGCTCAGCTCGTACGATGTTTTGATTTGTGTGATGCATGCATTAGTGCAGGAGCGAGAGCTCGCACTAGAGTTTTACATGCATTGGTGCTGGAGTCCAACTCGCACCAAATTATATATATATATATATATGATTCTCGTGACATGGTGCTAGAGTCTAACTCGCACCAGATTTTACATGATTTTCGTGACAGGGTGCTAGAGTGTAACTCGCACCAGATTTTCCACATGATTTGATGAGAGTGCTAGAGCTTAGCTCGCACTAGTTTTACTTAAATTGACGAGAGTGCTGGAGCATCGCTCGTACCCCCCACTGATTTTATTTGAGAACATGCGATGAGCCGTGCTTGGAGTATCGGGTAGACTGTGTGTCACCGATTAAATAGGCTCGCACGTGCGTTCTGAGACAAGGTATGATATATGGGTCCATGGAGTACGATGTACAGTGCAAGTAGCATGGAGTACGATGTACCATGTGGCATCTTCGGATTCGTGGTATCTTCGGATACGTGGTATCTTCGGATACGACATCTTCGGATGCGTGGGATCGGATAAGACTGACGAGATGGACTGACCCACCTCTCGGGCGGTTCCCGATCTTGGTGAGAATCCGCACACTAGGATCCGTGTAGCAGAGAAACTCCTGAGGACCTATGGCCATAGTCCTGGTTATTACCGATATACAGATGTTGCTTAGTCTCGCATGTTGATGATCTTGACGATGATTGAAACTGGGTTTTAAACTAAATTTGCATGATGCTATTTTCATGCTTTTTAAACCCATGTGTGATGTAAACTGATTTTCATAGTTTTGTGTGAGTCAGGACCACCCGAAGGAGGGGTTAAGTCCTGACTTTATTGTGAAAATTTTAAATGAGAAAGAAATGATTTAAAAAGAGTTGCATGTTGAATTTTCCATGCGAACGTGTTTTACATGACATCATGAATCATTGCATCAGTTTTGAAATGTATGGAGAAAGGGTGGTTTATGCATGGCACCACGTTCATGTAGGTAGTTTGGTTACTTACTTTTTCGTAGGATTGCCTTACTGAGCTTGATGTGCTCACCCCTTTCATTTTCTCACACAGATAATCTCCAGTAGATGTTGAGGCGCCTGAGTACTGCATTCCGGATATTCGCTGCTACCCATCACTTAGGGTATATACACTTGTATATATTGTATCTACATAAGCATAGCACAGTGACATGTTTGTAAGTAACTTTAGGGGATGTATAAATATTGTAAACATTTATAAATGACTGAGAAAGGATTAATTTGGTGGGACTGGCATTGACGCACAGCCCAATTGTTAGTGGAGTGTGGTCACGATTAGAAAACAGGTAAGCATGAAAGAAAATAACAAAACGCGAAAAATTTACTCTGATTTTTGGGTAGTTTTGGGTCGTGACATATAAAGTTGGTATCAGAGCAGAAATTGGTCTGATGTGTGTCAGTGTCAGTAATTAGAAAATTACATCCCCGTGTTGCTGTGCTTGGTTAGATACAATAGTGTATATCGAGATGGGTTTTAATTAAGAAATGGTTGAGAATGCAGGAATACCTAATTTTAGTCGCGATAGAGAAGGTAGAGCACAAGACAGAGGTCATAGAGGTAGACCTGAGCCTACTAATCGTGCTGAGTTGACCTATGAGAATCAGGATGAGATTGAAATGGAGGTTTATATTGAGCATGCCTCACAGAGTCCGACAGAGAGATCAGACAGTATTGAGACACGCTTCGCGAGGTTGGAGCGGAGTGTGGAGAATATTTTGGGAGCAAATTGCTCAGAGTATGCATAAGATTTGAGGGCAAGTCGGAGCATTGATGGAAGTCTACTCGACCCAACTTAAGAGTTAGGCATCCAGAGTTGACAAGAGAAATATTTTTGGATGTATTCCGGTGATAGAATATCTCGGACACTGTTTAAAAGGAATTGATTTATTGATGAGTATGAATTATGAGTATGAACCTCAGTTATATTCTTGGGCAGATATTACCTCGACACTATGAACAGTGACAGTCGAGATGTCTAAAAGTTTATGGAAGGGCTCAGATTGTCAATTAGAGTCTGATTGGCCCTGTTAGATATCACTACCTATATCGAGGCAGTACGCAGATTATAGTTGTGTGAATAAGATTGTGAGTTGCACGCCTCTGAGATTGGAAAAGGGAGTAAGGGCCGAAATAGAGATAGAAAGAGAATTGAGAATGACAGAAATGTCAGAACGGGAAAAAGATAGTTTAGTAAAAGATTTGATTTGATGAGTTATGGGCTAAGATGATTGGTAAGGCCACAGTTATCCGATTGTAGCACTTTTGAGGGGTATTGTGATTGGAGAACCCCGATCTGCTACGGATCACTGTAGAATGTGTGGTAAATACCACGGAAGTAGGACCTACACCTACACATTATTGATGAAAATGGCCGTTAAGTGTGGTAAGACGGATCATTTATTATGATTGCTCAGAGTTGGGCGAGATTGCCCCACAGAAAGGTAAAAAGATAGAGAAAACCCTGTTAGATAGCTGCATTGAAAAGGGAGGCCACAGTCGAAGAGAAAAGGAAAATAGGTTGTTGGACGAAGGCGAGTGTATGTCTTGGACCAGGACACTACTGATGTTTCACAGGATGTGGTGAAAGATACCACACTACTTATGAATAAAGAAGTAATTGTGTTAATTTATCTTGGTACCACGTATTTCTTCATACCGCCTTCATTCGCATGTAAGTGAGTAAAAGACATGAATGCCAACACTCTTGGGCACAATGCTGATAATTGAGTACCCCAATAGAGGAAGGTTAACTAACGAAAATTTATGAAGAGATTTTAAGTTGAAAACGGGGGAAGAAGTATAAGTCAGCCGATTTTATTCAATGGACTATGAATAATTTAAAGTAATATTTGAGAATAAAGTAGTCGGCTGCATATTATGATGTTCGGATTTCTATCCTAAGATAGTGATATGGTTACCCCTGAAAAGTATACTGTAAGTATTGATAAGTACTAAAAAGGGGTGCAACGGTTGAAATTAAAGGAACAAATGATTGTACTCACGGAATGAATAATGACAGAGTTTCGTTATAATTGATATACGAAGGAGATAATCTTTGAGATATGCTTGATTCTGAATACAAGATGTATTGGAATAAGAGGAGTATGTAAGGTAAGAATATCTATGATACGTGAAGTAATTAGGATTAAAGCAATTAGTAGCGAATATGAATTGTGACCATAGGGACTGATATGTAAAGTAATTGTGGTTAAGTCTAAGGGTTAATAAAGGTATTTCAAAATACCTCCCCGCCTGAGGACTTGACAGCGTCTAGAAATATATATATATAATCTATAACTTGAAATCGACCGTAGTAAGATATAAATTTAAAATTTGGATACTTTTACTAGTACGATAAAGAATTATAAAATTCGATTAATCATGAAGGTTAGAATATCAAAATTTAATAAAAGCCGTTAATATAAGAAAAAGGAAATGACGCGGGTTAGTACCTTGAACGAGAGCAATTTTGAAGTGATATTATATGCTTATGCGTACATAGGTCAAGGATATGGGCGATTGAAATATGTAGTGGAGCTCAACTACAATGAGTTATTTAAACTTTACCTGGACCGATTTGTCATCATCCTTATTGATGATATGTTGGGTGTAGTTAAAGTCCAGGGTAAATTATAAGCAACAATTGGAAAATTGCTTTTACAGATGGTTGCTGCGAGTTTTAAAAAGGGTATACTTTGTTGGCACGTTTAACTATGAAAACGTGGTATTTGAATGAGATGATAAGTGAGATGATAGATGTGACATGAATTTTGGTGTAGTAAAGTATGAACTGACCACCGTGATTATTTTCACCATACCCAACAGCTCAAGAGGTTCTCCGTGTGTATGAATGACTCAAAATAATGAGTGAGCTAGGTATTGATGCAAAAAAAAGGGAAGATAGTCGATTGTGGATCCAGACAACTCAAGGATCATAAAATAAACTATCTGACCCATGATTTAAAGTTGGCAGCGGTAGTACTTGTACTGAGGATATAGTACTATTATGTATATGGTGAGAAATTTTGGGTATGCACTGATCATAAAGCCTCAAGTATCTGTTTTCACAGAAAGAGACGAATATGAGAATACATAGTGGATTAGAGCTTCTGAGAGATTTTGATTGTGGAAAATTGTACCACCCAGGAAAGGCTAATGTAATGGCTGATGCCTTGAGCAGAAAGAGCCTCGGGATGGTATTACATATGATGGTCAGGGAGCGTGAGCTGCTAGAGCAGTTGTGAGCCTCAATAGTGATGTGATCCCTTCTGATGATGACAGTGATTGTGAGACAGCTAGCCTGAGACTAGAACCGGATGAGAGTGCCTGGATTTGACAGGCTTAGCGTGATGATCGACATGGTGTCGATGGTTTGGGTCAGATTCAGAAGGGTACAGTGACAGAGTTCACAGAGAGTGTCGATGATTTACAGAGAGGTTCAGAGACAGTATAAGTGCTCCCCAGGACCACTGTTGATGAGATAGTAATATTGTCAGAAGCTTACTCTTGGGGATATACAGTGCATACGGAAAGTAACGAATATATATATGAAACCTAAAAAAAAGGGTATTGGTGGTCAGATGTGAAAAGAGATATGGTAGAGATTGTGGAAAAGTGCCTAGTATGTCAGTAGAGTAAGGTAGAGTATTAAAAGTCTGCAGAGTTATTGCAGCCTCTACCTATATCGACACGGCACGAAAATGGGAGCAAGTCTCCATGAATTTCGTGATGGGTTATAGAAGACTCAGATGAGTCACGAGGCTATTTAGATGATAGTCGCTAAGTTGACTAAGTCTACCCACCTTTTGGTTATGAAATCCCCAGATACTCAGAGTATTTATGAGGATTCAAGTATAAGAAAGATTGTGGAACATTATGTAGCGTTCCAGTGAGCATGGTATCATATAGGGATTTCCACTTCACTTCCCACTTCGGGGAATATTTTTCAGGAAGCTATGGGAACCCGACTGAGTGTTAGCACAGCTTTTCGTCCTCAGACAGATGGTCAGTCAGAGAGGACTGTACAAGTTCTGAAGGATATGATGAGAGTATGTGCATTGATTTTATAAGCTCCTAGGATGATCAGTTGCTATAAATTGAAGTCGTCAATAACGACAGTTGGCACTTGAGTATCGGGATAACAATTATGAGGCAGTGTATGGTTGTAGGGGTTGTTCCCCGATTCAGATAAGAAAAAGTGGGTGACAGATAGAAATTTCTTCCGAATTAGTATAATAAGTCTCTGAGGATGTTCAGTTGAGTGAGAGATTAAGAGCACCTCAGAGCAGACAAAAAACATTGGAATTCATCGAGGGTGAATCAGTATTGTTGAAGTTATTTGTCCTAAGGGAATAAGGACATAATGAGACTCGGGAAGAAGGCAAATTGAGTTTTGCTAAATGAAATTTTTGAAAGATTGGACAAGTGGGAGATAAGACTCTTTTGATACTTCGGCAATACTATCCAGATCCAGCATAGGCGATCAGATATGAACTCCAACAGTTCAGCTCAGTGCAAATATAAGTATATTGAAAAAGTTGATTCGGGTATTAAACAGGAAAGAGAAAGTATTGAGGTTTAAGACGATCTCCCTAATTAAAGTCATTTGGTAGTAATTTACTTCGGAAAAGTCACATAAGAATTAAAGAGTATGATATGAGAAAATGTAGCCGGAGTTATATATGGACCCATATGACTTGGTTCTAATTTGGAGGACCAAATTCCTTAAGTGAGGGAGATTATGTAAGACCCGATTTTAGTTAAAATACGAAATTAAAAATGCAAAAGGATTGAAATGGAATTTTCGAAAACGTGCAAGGGCAAAACGGTCAAAATATCGAAAGTCGAAATAAATTCGACAAGAAAATTTAATTAAAAATAAGGGATTGAGAAATCTTGATCAATAACGAAGAAATAATTAAATTTCGGGTTAAATTGATCAAGATATGAATTTATGGAAATTAATCGGGATTCTTAGTTCGAAAAATAATCTCGAAAATAATCAAAAAATATACCGAAAATGGTTAAAATAAATTAAACAAAATTAAATAAATGAATTTAGAATTAAATAATAATTTTAAGGATATTTTAAGAGATATTTGGGTATTTTTAATGTATTTTAATGATTAAAATATTAATAAAATAAATAAATAATAAAAATAAAAATTATAAATAAAAAAAAGAATTGAAAAAAAAAGGAGCGAAGAACGAAACGCAGAATCACGAAACCGCGATTCTGCCAAAACGAAAAACAGAAGAAGGAACCGAGGAAGACGGACGGCCACCGACGACCGCCCAGGTGAGCTACCGGCGAGGGGGAAGGCGTCGAGCCACCACCGGCCTAACGGAGGCACGAAGGGCGACGATAGGCGGCGAAACGGCAAAAAATGAAATCGAGAGAAGAGAAAGCGATTCCCGGCGATCGGCGACGATTCGGCACCGACAGACCACAGCCGAACGTCCCGGAGGCCCAGACGACGTGATTGGTGGCGGCCACGACCGGCGAAACTGCTGGCAAACGTCGGAAACGGCGAAAAGAGGAAATGGGTACCGACGGCCGAGAGAGAATAGCCGGACCGGCCACTTTCCGGCGACCTCGACCGAAGCCGACCCCAGATCTGAGATGCGGACGACCCAACGGAGCCACTGGAGGCGGAAGCCGACGGAGAATCGGCCAGCAAGGCTCTGAACCGGAGCGAACCGGAGTGAACCGAGGTGAATCGGCGGTCCGAACCGGGTCTGAACCGGACCGAACCGGTTCAGCCAATGAGGAAAGGAAAAAAAAGGAGAAAAAGGGAAAAAGAAAAAGAGAAAAAATTGAGGAAAAACCCCGACGATGTAATTGAGATACGGGTAAGTCAGTAGCGGTCGAAATCGACCGATTTAAATTTTGGAATATTTTATTTAATTAATTTTCGACTGGAACGAAAATTATGAAATTGTGTAGCTCGACAATTGGCATCCAACGAGAGCTCGAGACAGCCTCGATTTACGTACTAGCATGGAATCTCAGGTAAGTAACCCTTATTTACGATAATTTGCATCGTTATGCGTACTTCAAATTTAATTATCGCATAAAATAAATTAAATTATGAAAATTTAGATAAATTGTCGTAAATAATAAATTTAGCTATTCGAGAATTAGAACGAGGCCCAAGAAATTGTTGGTGGGCCCAATGAGCCCAATAGGCCTCGATAATGTGAAAATTAAGTGGAAAACGGGCTTAAGGCCGATTAAGGCCCATTAAGGTGCAATCGGGCCCAATAGGGGTAAATGGGCCCAATGATTTAAATTAAGCCTAGAAAATAGGAAATACAATTAAATTGTATGATATCTGACCTTAGGAATATTTATACGCAGTTTCGGACATTGGATTGGGAGCAGATCGGACTGCGTGACGAGACAGCAATGGAAAAAGAAAGGTCAGACTCCACAGAAAAATAAGGTAAGGGAATTCTACGGACTGCTAGAGGTAACTTTACGAAATTTCAAGTCATATGCAGTCTTTTAATTATCTGAAGGGTCTAGAAGTAAATAAATAATTTTAGTGCCCCGAATGGGCAAATTACCAAAATACCCTTGTTAAGGGTAAAAATTTACAACTTTAGGAAAAATTGGGAGAAGCAAGAACAAGAGGTTCCTGCTCGTTCTGGAGGTGTTTTGATGCATGCATGAGTAGGCTGGCTAACCTTGAAAGAAAAATGCACAGCATTTCATAGTTTCAACGATGAAATTGTTTTGAAAACTGTTTTGAGGAAACAGAGCCGCCTACGTGTTTTTATTGACATATGACGTGCTAGAGCTCAGCTCGTACGATATTTTAATTTGTGTGATGCATGCATTAGTGCAGGAGCGAGAGCTCGCACTAGAGTTTTACATGCATTGGTGCTGGAGTCAACTCGCACCAGATTTTATATATATATATGATTTTCGTGACACGGTGCTAGAGTCTAACTCGCACCAGATTTTACATAATTTTCGTGACAGGGTGCTAGAGTGTAACTCGCACCAGATTTTTCACATGATTTGATGAGAGTGCTAGAGCTTAGCTCGCACTAGTTTTACTTGAATTGACGAGAGTGCTGGAGCATCGCTCGCACCCCCCACTGATTTTTTTTGAGAACATGCGATGAGCCGTGCTTGGAGCATCGGGTAGACTGTGTGTCACCGATTAAATAGGCTCGCACATGCGTTCTGAGACAAAGTATGATATATGGGTCCACGGAGTACGATGTACCGTGCAAGTAGCATGGAGTACGATGTACCGTGTGGCATCTTCGGATGCGTGGTATCTTTGGATACGTGGTATCTTCAGATACGACATCTTCGGATGCGTGGGATCGGATAAGACTGATGAGATAGACTGACCCACCTCTCGGGCGGTTCCCGATCATGGTGAGAACCCACACACTAGGATCCGTGTAGCAGAGGAACTCCCGAGGACCTATGGCCATAGTCCTGGTTATTACCGATATACAGATGTTGCCTAGGCTCGCATGTTGATGATCTTGACGATGATTGAAACTGGGTTTTAAACTAAATTTGCATGATGCTATTTCCATGCTTTTTAAACCCATGTGTGATGTAAACTGATTTTCATGGTTTTGTGTGAGTCAGGACCACCCGAAGGAGGGGTTAAGTCCTGACTTTATTGTGAAAATTTTAAATGAGAAAGAAATGATTTAAAAAGAGTTGCATGTTGAATTTTCCATGCGAACGTGTTTTACATGACATCATGAATCATTGCATCAGTTTTGAAATGTGTGGAGAAAGGGTGGTTTATGCATGGCACCACGTTCATGTAGGTAGTATGGTTACCTACTTATTCGTAGGATTGCCTTACTGAGCTTGATGTGCTCACCCCTTTCATTTTCTCACACAGATAATCTCCAGTAGATGTTGAGGCGACTGAGTACTGCATTCTGGATATCCGCTGCTACCCATCACTTAAGGTATATACACTTGGATATATTGTATCTACATAAGCATAGCACAGTGACATGTTTGTAAGTAACTTTAGGGGATGTATAAATATTGTAAACATTTATAAATGACTGAGAAAGGATTAATTTGGTGGGACTGGCATTGACGCACAGCCCAACTGTTAGTGGAGTGTGGTCACGATCAGAAAACAGGTAAGCATGAAAGAAAATAACAAAACGCGAAAAAGTTACTCTGATTTTTGGGTAGTTTTGGGTCGTGACAGTTAGGGGTGCCTGCAATAGGTCTTATCCACCCATATCATCTCTGTCTCAGTATGCACGTGTGAGCATATCATCTCACTATGACACACAGTCTACAGGAGGCTCCAACACGGCTATATGCATGTAATATAAATCCCTGTGCGAGCGAAGCTCTAGCACGGCTCCATGTATATTCATTATATCTGAAAACCTCGTGGGAGCGAAGCTCTAGCACGGTTTCATAAAAATCAATAAAATCTGCGTATGAGCAGCGCTCCAGTACGACTTAAACTGATTATAGATTCAAGTAAAATCCACGTACGAGCAATGCTCTAGTACAGATATGTATAAAAACTCAGTGAAAATCTCGTACGAGAAAAACTCCAGTACGACATTCAAATGAATTATAAAACCATATAAAACTTTGTGTGAGCAACGCTCCAGCACAAATAAATGCTCAAGTAAATCAAATCTCATGCGAGTTACACTCTAGCACGACTTTATGCATAATTAAATCAAATCTCGTGCGAGTTACACTCCAGCACGGCTTTATGCAATATCAAATCAAAACAGGATGCGAGCTAAACTCCAGCATCTCTCATGCATGTCAAATCATTAAAACTAGTGCGAGTAATCGCTCCAGCACCATTTTATGCATACCACGTCAAAACAAATCAAAACATGTTAAAACATGTCAAAACAGAGTGCGAGCTAGGCTCCAGCAGCTCTCATTTCACAATAATAAAAATCAGTGCGAGCACCATGCTCTATCACATTTCATGCATATGATGTCACACAAGTCGGTGCAAGCAACCGCTTAAGTACATTTATGCACAATCACAAACGCAAATATAGCCCGAACTACGTGTCGGCACTATCTATTTCTATATAAACTTGATAGTTGGCCCATTTTCCAAAGAAATTTCTATTTAAATACAAATAACACTTACGTAGTGTTATTATGTGAAATTCATGCAATTACTGGCCAATCTATCGATTTGCTTTAATTAAAACCAATAAAATCCTTAAACCATAAATTTCCTTAAATCATGCATTTCATGCATGTCAATGTCATGCTTTCACCATCCTTAGGTGAACTTCCCTCAATAGGGGTAAAATAGTCTTTTCACTTATTTCGATCCTTAAAATCATTTAAACCACTTGTAGGATCATTATACAATAACCGTGTATACATACATAATCAGTGTATACAAAAACAATTAAAATACGCGTAGCTACCTCTAGCTACTCACACAATTCCCTTACCTCATTTTTCTGTACAGTCTGAGCTTTCCACTGATGACTCATCACGCAGTTCGATTTGCTCCGAATCCAATCCCCGGAACTGCGGATAAATATTCATCAGGTCAAATACAATACAATTTAATGTATTTTATATTTTATGGGCTTAATTTAAATCATTGGGTCCGTTTACCCATATTGGGCCCGATTTACCATAATGGGCCTTAATCGGCCTTAAGCTCATTTTCCACTTATTATTCACATTATCGAGGCCTATTGGGCTCACTGGGCCTATCAATATTTATTTATCATCGTTCTAAATTCTCGGATATCTCAATTAATTATTTACGACAATTTATCTAATTTTTTCAGAATTTAATTCATTTATGCAAAAATTGAATCTAAAATTCATCAACATGCATAACGATGTAAATTGTCGTAAATAAGGGTTACTTACTCGAGATTCCATGATCGTACACAAATCGAGGCTGTCTCGAGCTCTCGGTTGATGCCAATTGTCGAGTTACACAATTAAATATTTTTTCGAGTAAATTTTCAGTCGGATATTAATAAAATTAAATATTTCAAAATTTAAATCGGTCAATTCGACCGTTTACCGACTTACCCGAAGCTCGATTGCATCACTGAAATTTTCTCCAATTTTTTCTCTTTTTTTCCCTTTTCTCTTTTTTTTTCTTTTCTTTTTGGCTGAACCAGTCCAGTCCGGTTCAACCCGGTTCAGTGGCTTGCCGGACGATTCTCTGTCGGTTTCCACCGCCAGTGGTTCCGCTGGGCAGTCTGATGCACGGATCTGGTGTTGGTTTCGTTCAAGGCCGCCGAAAAGTGGTCGGTTCGGCTCTTCTCTCCTCCGCCGGCGGTACCGTTTCTTTTCGTCTCCGTTTTCGGCGCTAGCCGCCGCCCCACCGGTCGATTCAACCCCTGATCGGCCGGCCTTGTCGTGGGCTACCTTCGGGTGGTGGTGGCTGGGCCCAAATCGGCGCTGGTCACCGGTTTCTCCCTTTCCTCTCTCGATTTTCCTTTCGTCGGGGTTTTTTCTCACCGCCGATCGTGCTTCCATCGCCGAACTCGGCTTGGGTGGGTGTCGGTCACCTCGCCTGGTGGATGCGCCGCCGGCCGCTCCGTCCGGTGAGGGAGGACCGACTCCCTCGGTCCTTGCTTCATTTCGTGTTTGCAGAAATCGTGTTACGCGATTTCTGCTGTTTTGTTTTTTTGTTTATTATTATTATTATTATTATTATTATTATTATTATTATTATTATTATTATTATTATTATTATTATTTTTAATAATATTTTAATCAATTAAAATATTATTAAAATCTAAAAATATCTAAAAAAAATACTATTTTATTCATTTAATTCGTAAATGAATTTATCAGTCCGATTTTAGCTTTTCGGTATATTTTTCGATTATTTTCGAAATTATTTTTTGATACAAAAATTTCGATTTATTCCAATAAATTCATATCTTGATCAATTTAACCCAAATTTTAATTATTTCTTCATTATTGATCAAGATTTCTCAATCTCATATTTTTAATTAAATTTTCTTATCCCGATTAATATCGAATTTTGATATTTTGACCGTTTGACCCTTGCACGTGTTCGAGAATACCATTTCAGTCCTTTTGCATTTTTAAATGCACTCGAAAATTTCTATTCATTCCCTTTTACTCTTACAATAAAATCGGGTCTTATAGGACTGAACTTGTGGATCATCTAGCTTTCTAGCGCTCCTAAGGGTTATAGCCTTAACATGCTCCTTACCCTCCCTTTGTCTAATAGGGTTAGCTTCGGTATTACTGGGAAGGGTCTCTTGTGGACGCTGGCTAAGAGCACTAGCTATTTGTCAAACCTGAACTTCTAAATTCTTAATAGAGACTGCATGATTTTTCAGGATAGTTGTGAACATCTCCTCAAGCGAGGGCTTCTTCTCAACTGCAGCTGCTAGTGCTGGTAAGTGTTGGGGCTGCATAGGTGGTGGTGGTGGTGGATGATGTTGAAATTGAGGTGGGGATGGGTGATGAGAATGATGAGGTGAAAATTGTTGAGGTGTTGGTACAAGAACAGGTGGAACTTGATAACCATGGGTTCCCATAGGTCTGGAATTAGAAGATTACCCCTGATTTTGGCTCCAAGAAAAATTCAGGTGATTCCTCCACCCTGGATTGTAGGTGTTCGAAAATGGGTTGTTCTGTTGCTTTTGAGGTGAGGCAACGTATTGAACAGACTCTAAATTAAGCGGGCACCTATCTACAGAGTGGATAGCTAGAACAGGATTAGGACTGGTGGTAGTATTATGCTGGGTACTGAGTGACTTTACCTTCTTTGTAAGATTAGCTATTTGAGAAGTCAAGGTAGACAGTGTGTCTAACTCATAGATTACCGCATCTTTCTTAGGCAACTGCCTCTCCGACGACCATAGATAATTGTTAGCTGCCACCTTATCTAACAGACCATAAGCTTCCTCCTCCGTCATGCATATTAAAACTCCTCCCGCAGTAGCATCTACTATGGTCCTGTTCTGGCTAGAGAGTCCGTTATAAAAGGTTTGGACTTGAAGCCATAAGGGTAGGCCATGGTGGAGACACTTCCTAAGAAGGTCTTTGTATCGTTCCCATGCTTCATAAAGGGATTCAGAATTGAATTAAGCAAAGGAAGATATATCACTACAGAGTTTAGCCATTTTGGAAGGAAGGAAGAACTTAGCTAGAGATGGATCTTGGAGGTAAGGAGGTTAATCAGTGTCGCACTCTATCTCTAAGAGAGAAAGGAAATAACCTAAGCCTAAATGCATCATTCGATAATCCGTTATGCTTAAAAATGTTGCACAGATCCAGAAATTACCTTAACTGAGCATGTGGGTCATTATGGGTAAGCCCACTGAACTGTAGCGAAGTTTGGATCATCTGGAGGATTGAAGGCTTAATTTCAAAGTTGTTAGCTGGGACAGCTGGTGGCCTAATGCCAGTATAATAACCTTCAATAATCGGGACAACATAATCTCCTACAGTCCTAATTTCTCTATTTTCAGCCATCGTGTTTTGCAGCGGAGCTACTATTTTCCTAGAGTCCTTTTTGATTTTTCTAAGAGTTCTTTAAATTTCAGGATCTAAAGGAAAGCAATCAAAACTCTTAGCTCTACGCATGCAAACATTAAAAGTCCTCAGGAATTTTTTTTTAATTTTTAATTATTTTTTTGAGAGGATAAAATTAACTAATCTAAATTAAAGCTCTAAATAATTACAACCTAAGTATGTACAAAACTAGAATTATACCTAAGCATAATTTCACCGATATCAATTAATGACTAATTGTCTTCCCCGACAATGGCACCAAAAACTTAGTGACCACCCGTTCTAAGTTACCCAGACGTGTAAACCGCAAGTGCACGGTTCGTACAAGTAATAATGGGATTTGAGTCTCGGATTATCGTCCCACAGAGAATCTAATTAGCCTAATTATGTACCGGTTAATTTTACCCTAAGTATATCCTAGCCAATTATGAAAATCAAAGGGTGATCAACTAAGATTTAAATTAAACATATTAGAAAACAATAAAAATAATGAAAATTATAAAATAATTAAAATAAAGAGAAAATTACTTACAAAGCCCCTTGCAAATTAAAGCAATAACCTGTCAAAAACAAATAATTAACAAAGCTAAAATTAATTAGTGCAAATAACCTAGAATACAAATAAGAAAATAAAGAAATAAAATTAACTAGAATAAAACAAGACAATCCTAAAATAAGAATTAAATATGCATGCAATTAATCTAATTAATTTAAAAAATGCAAATTAATCTAACATAAGGTCCAAAGAAATAAATTTTAAAATATAAATCAATAATTAATTACTAACTTACTAAAGAGCCTAGATTAAAAAATAAAATCTACTCTAAGAGATGCATGAGAAATAATTATGTCACAACCCAAATTTCCTAAAAATCACTACAAATTTTTTATTTTTTTCGTTTATTATTAAATTCTTACATTCCTCTTATCGTGACCATCTTACCAACAGTTGGGCTATGATTTAGTGTTAGTCCCCTCTCACCTATTTACTATTTCATTTCCATATTTACATTCACACATCAGGATTTACTATCCTTTGACTTTAACTAAATACATTTACAATGGTATTTACATAACATTATATCCCCGATATCATATACGTTTACAGTATGTACATGTTCAGATACAAAATTATACAAATGTGTATACCTGTCTCTCGATGGAACGCAGCGGATACCAAAGATGCAAGTCCTCAGCCGCGCTTAAACTACTGAAAGTACTCTGGAGAGGAGGAAAATAAGGGGGTGAGCAAACCACACGCTCAGTAAGGCAATTATGCAAGTAAGTAGATAGCTCCACTATCTACATGCTCATAATGCCATGCCCTTAAATCCATTTCTTTTCGTTTAAATCTCACGCAAAAAATCATGCATACATCAATGCCATAGTTTATAAAAACTATTCGTGCATATAGAAATCATGCAACTCATGCATCAATGACATTTTATGTAAAATCATAATTCGCATGAAGTAAATCAAGATCATGCATTATTTCATGCCATATAAAACAAATCATGAGAGATAATTCTTTTCATGAATTTGTGATTAAAGCATGGAAAACTCTTCATGCTACTGTATTTAAATCACTTCATTAAAGCTCAGTATAAAATAACCTCTCCGGGTCAATCATTTCATAAATCAATCTCAAACTCATTAAAAATTTCGTTATAAAAATTATGTTATAAAATCACCCTTCTTTTACGGTCACATGTCATAAAATCCTCTGAAAAATCTATCATCATAGAAAAAAATCACATCATAGTAAAAATCACAAAATTGGGGGGCCTGACCCCTCCCTCGGGTCTACCCTGGTCTATCAAGACCAAAAGTTATATCATGTGAGACATGTAGTTGACTATATCAGTAACATCGAGGACTATGGCCATATCCTAGTGATCCCAGGCTACACGGTACCTAGTGTGCGGGGTATCACACCTGAAACGGGAGGTGGGTCAGTCCTAACACCAGAACAACATAAATACCAGGATTGTGAGGGCAAGGCTTACAACCTCGTGGCTAATGCTACTCCACTCTAACAATCCCCATGGTACAGCGTACTCCGCGTGACATACACGATACAACGTACTCCGTGAACCCAAATCATAGTCAGGGGGTGCCTGCCGTAGGTTTTATCCACCCAACCCATGTCTCAGTATGCACGTGTGGGCATATCATCTCACTGTGACACATAGTCTACAAGAGGCTCCAACTGGCTATATGCATGTCATATAAATTCCTGTGCGAGCAAAGCTCCAGCACGGCTCCATGCATATTCATGATATCTGAAAATCTCGTACGAGCAAAGCGCCAACACATTTTCATAAAAATCAGTAAAATCTACGTACGAGTAGCACTCTAGTACAACTTTAAAAGAGTGATAAATTCATATAAAACATAAATCATTCAAAACTTCGTGCGAGCAATGCTCTAGCACGAATAAATGCTCAAGTAAATCAAAACTTCATGCGAGCAACGCTCCAGCACGGTTTCATGCATACATAAATCAAATCTCGTGTGAGTTACACTCCAGCACGGCTTTTATGCAATTAAATCGATTAAATCACATACGAGCAAGGCTCCAGTACGACTTTTATGCAATTATCATATCAAAACAAGATGCGAGTTAAGCTCCACACCTCTCATGCATGTCAAATCATTAAAACTAGTGCGAGCAATCGCTCTAGCACATTTTTATGCATATCAAGTCAAAACAGGGTGCGAGCTAGGCTCCAACACTTCTCATGCTTTACACAATAATAAAAATCAATGCGAGCAACCGCTGTAGCACATTTCATGCATATGATGTCACACAAATCGGTGCGAGCAATCGCTCCAGCAGCATTATGCACACTCACAAACTCAAATATAGTGCGAGGAAATGCTCCAGCACCATCTGTTTCCATATAAACTTGATAGTTGGCCCATTTTCCAAAGAAATTTAATTTAAATCTTAATAACACTTATGTAGTGTTATCTTGTGAAATTTATGTAATTACTGGCCAATCTACCAATTTGCTTTGCTAAAATTTAACGAAAAGCTTTCAAATCATGCATTTCACGCATGTCATGCTTTCACCATCCTTAGGTGAATTTTCCCTCAGTAGGGGTAAAATAGTCTTTTACCTATCCCCGGGTCCTTAAAATTTTTAATCCATTTCTAGGATCTTTGTACAGTTTCAGTGTATGTAAAAGCTGTTAAAAATACGCGTAGCTACCTCTAGCTACTTGCAAAATTCCTTTACTTCATTTTTTTGTACAGTCTGACCTTTCCACTAATGTCTCGTCACGCAGTCCGATTTGCTCCCAATCCAATCTCCGAAACTGCGTATAATTATTCATCAGGTCAAATACAATACAATTAATTGTATTTCATATTTTCTGGGCTTAATTTAAATCATTTGGCCTGTTTACCCCTATTAGGCCTGGTTGCAACATAATGGGCCTTAACCGGCCTTAAGCCCGTTTTTCACTTACTATTCACATTATCGAGGCCTATTGGGCTCATTGGGCCCATCAGCATTTATTGGGCCTCGTTCTAAACTCTCGGATAGATTAATTAATTATTTACGACCATTTATCTCTAATTTCAAAATTTAATTCATTTTATACGGAATTAATCCGTAAAAATATGCGGTAAATTTCTGACACGCATAACTATTCAAATTGTCGTAAATAAATGTTACTTACCTGAGATTCCATGATAGTACCCAAATCGAGGCTGACTCGAGCTCTCATTTGACGTCAATTGTCGAGCTGCACAATTACATATTTTTTCGGGTAAATTTTCAGTCGCATATTAATCAAATTAAATATTTCAAAATTTAAATCGATCAATTTTGACCCCTTACTGGCTTACCCGTAACTCGACTGCATCACCGAGATTTTCTCCAATTTTTCCTTTTTTTCTTTTTATTTATTTATTTTCTTTTTGGCTGAACTAGTCCGATCCGGTTTAGTATACCTGCACTGCACTGAACCGGTCTGTACCGGTTCAGGCCTCACTTCGCCGTTTACGACGTCTCCTATCGGTTCTCGATGTGCCGCTGCCGTCGTTCGGCTTGTCTCGGGTAGGGGATCTCTCGGTTGGCCTTGGGTTGGATCAAATCACGCTGATGATCGTTGGATTTCTCTTCTCCCTCCGCAGCTTCCTCTCTTCGATCCGCTGGATTTCGGCGTCGGTGGGGCGCGTCGTCGGTACCAAGGGGTCGCGCGGTCATCCTCTTCCTTCTCCGGCCCTTCGCCTGGCCACTGGGTTGCTGGATGCTCGCCGGTGCTCTCAGTCTTCCTCGGGTCGCGTCTTCCGTTTTCTACGTTTTGTTTCTCTTTCAGTTTTCAGATTTTTTTTTATATTATTATATATAATTTATTTTATTATTATTTTATTCATTAAAATATTATAAAAATAAAAAAATATCTTCAAAAATGATTATTTTATTCATTTAATCCATAAATGAATTTATCAGTCATATTTCGTCTTTCCGGTATATTTTTCTAATATTTTCGGGATAATTTTTCGAAGTAAAAATTTTGATTAATTGCACTAAATTCATATCTTGATCAATTGGACTCGAAATTCAATATTTTCCTCGTTATTGATAAAGATTTCTCAATTCCATATTTTTAATGAAAATTTTCTTAACGAATTTATACCGAATTTTGGTTTTTTGACCGTTTTACCTTTCAACGTGTTCGGGACCAAACCAATCCAACTTCCCTTCATGAACCCTTTCTCATTTCATGTTTTAAATCCTTATCTTCAGTCCGAATCCCATTAATTTAATTTGTGACCATTTCAATCCTTCACTTGATCTTTAAATGCATTCGAGAATTTTTTATTCATTTCGTTTGCATTTTTTCATTCATGTAAAACTCTTCTTATGATTCAATTTACATAAAACCATGTTTACATCATTTGAATAATAAGAAATTACGATAAAAAATCGGGTCTTACATAATCTCCCCCTCTTAAGAAATTTGGTTCTCCAAATTAGAACCAAGTCAAATGGGTCCATAAACAACTCTGGGTACGTTTATCGCATCATACTCTTTAATTCTCCTGTGACTTTTTTCAAGAGTGTAATACTACCAACAGACTTGACTAGGGAGATCATCTTAAACCTCGACACCTTCTCCTTCCATCTAATACCCGAATCGATTTTTCAACATACGGCCTACTCTCTTTGAGCTTCAACTGTCTCCGTATCTTGTCAGCATAGCTTTTCTGTCTACTTTGAGGTGTTCTAAATCTCTCATAAATCATCTGAGCATCCTTAGAGGTTTGTCTTACCAATTCGAGAGCAATTCTCTAGCTATCACCCACTTCTTATCCAAGTCGGGGAACAATCCCTAAAGTCATACCATGTCTCATACAATGTTATCCCGATACTCAAGTGATAATTGTCATTATTGGTGAATTCAATTAGTAACAACTGATCATCCCAGGAGCTTATAAAATCAATGGTACATGCTCTCATCATATCCTCCAGAATCTGTATAGTCCCCTTTGACTGACCATCTGTCTGAGGACGGAAAGCTGTGCTAACACTCAATTGGGTTCCCATAGCTTTAAAAAAATTCCCAGAAGTGGGAAGTGAAGTGGGAATCCCTATCTGATACCATGCTCACTGGAACGCTACATAATGTTCCACAATCTTCCTTACATATAACTTCGCCTACGCACTTAGAGTATCTAGGGATTTCCATAGCCAGAAGGTGGGTAGACTTAGTCAATCTAGCGACTATCACCCAGATAGCCTCGTGATTCCTACGGTCCTCTATAACCCATCACAATATCCATGGTAACTTGCTCCCATTTCCATGTCGATATAGGTAGAGGCTGCAATAACCCTGCAAATGTTTATTGCTCTGCCTTAATCTGCTGACATACGAGACACTTTTCCACAATCTCTACAATGTCTCTTTTCATATCTGACCATCAATACCCTTTTCAGAGATTTCGATATATTTATTAGTTCCCAGATGCACTGTATATCTTGAAGAGTGAGCTTCTGATAATAACACTATCTCATCAACTGTGGTCCTGGGGAGCACTTATACTGTCTCTGAACCTTAGTAAGCCATCATTATTCACTGTGAACTCTGTCACTGTACCCATCTGAATCTGACCCACACTATCGACACCATGCCGATCATCACGCTAAACCTGTCAAATCCAATCACTCAAATCCGGTTCTAATCTCAGGCTAACTGTCACACAATCACTGTCATCATCAGAAGGGATCACATCACTACTGAGGCTCACAACTGCTCTAGTAGCTCACGCTCCCTGACCATCATATGTGATACCATCCCAAGGCTCTTTCTGCTCAAGGCATCAACCATTACATTAGCTTTTCCTGGGTGGTACAATTTCCACAATCATAATCCTTCAGAAGCTCTAACCCTCTATGTTATCTCATATTCTACTCTTTCTGTGAAAACAGATACTCGGGCTTTTATGATCAATGCATACCCGACATTTCTTAAAACTGTGTACATAGTAGTGTCATATACTCAGTAAACACTACCGCTGCAAACTTTAAATCATGGGTCGGATAGTTTCTGTCATGATCCTTGAGTTGTCTGGATCCATAAGCGACTACCTTCCCATTTTGTATCAATATACAGCTCACTCATTATTTTAAGGTATCCATATACACTGAGAAACCTCTTGAGCTATTGGGTATGGTGAAATTAATTACGGTGGTCAGTTCATACCTTAATACATCAAAACTCACCGAAGCTACTTTCATACTTATCATCCCACTCGTATGCAATCTTTTTTTTGAACGAGATGTGTCAACTAAGCAGTCCATTTTGAGAAACTCACAACACCTCGTCTGTAATACAGTTTCCAGTTGCTACTCATGCTCTTCCCTGGACTTCGAATACATCAAAATATCATCGCTAAGGATGAACACAAATCAGTCCAGGTAAGGTTTAAATACCTTGTTCATCAATGCCCTAACGGTTACGAAAATCATCTTGGGCACATTCACATTCTGAATTCTTAACGGATGTTAACCAAACTTCAAATCGATCTCTAAAAAGATCTGCGCTTATCACAGCTGATCCAATAAATCATCTATAGTGGGAGGAAACACTTATTCTTGATGTTAGCCTCGTTCGACAATCAAAATTTAATACATAGTCGAAGGCTTCCATTCTTTTTTCACAAACAGAACAAGTACTTCTCAAGTTACATATTCGGTCTGAGGAACGCTTATCCAATAACTCCTGTAATTATTTCTTTAGTCCTTCCAGTTCCACTAATACCATTTTATACAGTGGTTTGGATATCGGCTCAGTACCAGGTACCAAATCAATACAAAACTTCATTCCTTTATCGGGTGGCAACCCTGGTAGATTATCCGAGAAGATATCAGGAAACTCTTTGACCACTAGGATATCTGTTACTTTCAGATGTACCTTATCCATACCAACCACACAAGCGAGAAAACATTCCCATAATTACTCATTTCGGGAGTACAATCATTTACTCCGTTAATTACAATCGCTACACCTCCTTTATTATGTGTCAAACTTACAGTACACTTTTCAGGGGTGAAAACATCATTATCTTAGGAAGCAATCTAAACAGCATTATTTGCAGTCGAATTAATCTATTCTCAAATATTACTTCAAAATTATTCATATTCTATTGAATAAAATTGGCTGACATATTCTTTTTCCCTCGTTTTCGACATACAATCCCTATACCCATATTCTGTTAGCGATAATCAGCTAACTATCATCATCTTGTCTACGGGTACAGGCTTCACATCTTGCACTAGCTTATAAGCAATTGAAGGCGGTATGAATTAATGCGTTGCATCAGGATCAATTAAAATAATTACTTCATTATTCACAACCAATGTGGTATCTTCCACCACATCAGATGAAACATCAGTAGTGTCCTGGTCCAAGGCATACACTCGCCCTCGTCCAACAGCCTACTTTCCCTTTCTCTTCAGCTGTGGCCTCCCTTTTTGGTACAAAGATATCAACAAGGCTTTCTCTATCTTTATTCCCTTTTATGGGGTAGTCTCATCCAACTCTGAGCAATCATTTAATAAATGGCTCGTCTTACACACTTAACGCTTATTTTAGTCAATAAGGTGTAGGGCCTAGTTCTGTGGTATCTACCACACATCCTTCACTGCTCCATAGCAGGTCGGGATGCCCCAATCACAATACCCCTCAAAAGTGCTGAAATTGGATACACTGGGGCCTTACCAATCATCTTATCCGTGACTCATCAACTCTAATCTCTTACTAAACTACCTTTTTCCCCTTCTGACATCTCTGTCATTCACTATTCTCTTTCTGTCTCTATTTTGGCCCTTACTACCTTTCTCAATCTCAGAGGCATGCAACTCATGATCTTATTCACACAACTGTAGTCTGTGCATTGCCTCGGCATAAGTGGTAATATCTAACGAGGCCAATCGGACTCTAATTGAAAATCTGAGCCCTTCCATGAATTTTCAGACATCCCGACTCTTACTTTTCATAGTGTTGGGGTCATACCTGCCTAGGAATATAAATCGAGTTTCATACTCGTCAATTAACCAGTTCCTCTGGGTCAGAGTAAAGAATTTTATCTGTAATTTCCTTTAAGCAGTGTCTAGGATATTCTGTCACCGGAATACATCTAGAAATATTTCTCATGTAAGCTCTGGATGTCTAACTCTTAAGATGGGTCAAGCGGACTTCCACCAATGCTCCTACTTGCCCTCAAATCCCATGCAAACTCTGAGCAAATAGCTCCATAATATTCTTCACACTCCGCTCCAACCTCGAGAAGCGTATCTCAATACTGTCTGGTCTTTCTGTTAGACTCTATCCGATCTCACTGTCTGACTCTGTGGGGGCATGCTCAACATTAGCCTCCACTTCAATCTCATCTTGAGTCTCATGTGGCAACTCAGTACGACTCTCAGGCCTACCTCTATGGCCTCAAGCTCGGGTACTTGCCCCTCTACCATAGCGGCTATCAGTTAATGAGTCTATATTCTTGCATTTGAAACCAAATTCTTAGCTGCAATCTCATCTCGATATACACAATTGTATCTAAACATTGCACAGTACATGGGGATGTAAACTTCCTTAACCACTAACACCGACTCATATCAGGCCAACTTAGCTTTGATACCAAAAACTGTTACAACCTAAATTTCTTAAAAATCACTACAAATTTTTCATTTTTTTCGTTTATTATTAAATTCTTACCTTCCTCTTATCATGACCATCTGTAAGACCGAAAAATTATATCGTAATTTCTTATAAAGAATTGAAAATGGTCCCAAATTAAATGAAACGGGATTCAGACATGAAATAACGATTTAAAATGCGAAATGAATGAGTATTCGTGAAGGGAAGTCGGGTTAAATTAATCTCGAACACGTGCAAGGGTAAAACGGTTAAAAGACTGAAAGTCGGAATAAATTCGATAAGAAAATTTAATTAAAAATAATGGATTTGAGAATCTTGATCAATAATGAAGAAATAATTAAATTTCGAGTCCAATTGATCAAGATCCAGAATTTTTAGAAAAACCGAACAGTCACTCGGGATAATATCCTGAAAATACGAAGAAATTATACCCGAAAAAGGTTAAAAATATAATAAATAAATTAAATAAATCTATTTAGAATAAAAAATTAATTTTGTAGACATTTTAGAATACTTTAGAATATTTTAATGATTATTTTAATAATAAAATAATTTATAAATAACAAAAAATAATAATAATTGTAAAAAAAAAAAAATCAGAAATTGAAAATTGGGGAGAGAGAAAGAAGTGAGAAACGAAAAAATGAAGCCAAAATTGAGGAGAAGACCGGATGACCACCGGCGACCCAATCGGCCAGGTGAAGGCCGGAAAAGGAAGAGGAGAGGCCGACGACCTCCCTGGTACCGGCGGTGCAGCCCACCGATGCCGAAATCCGACGGATCGAGGTAGAGAAGCAGCGGAGAGGAGAAGCCAAATCGACGGCCACCGGCGTCGATTTGACTCCGACCACCTGCCACCGAAGGAACCCCACGTGATGCCGAGCCGAATGGGGGCGAAAACAGTCGGGGAAACGGCGGCTAGCATCGGCAACTACGAAAAATGAGGAGGCCATTGACGTCGGAAAGGAGAAGAGGTTGGACCGGCCACTTCCCGACCACCTCGTGCAAAATCGATACCAGATCCGAGCTACGGACGACCTCGCGGAGCTACTGGCGGTGGAAACCGGCAGAGAACCGGCCGACAGGGCCATGAACCGATTTAATCGGAGTGAATCGGACCGATCTGAATCGGGTTGAACCGGACTGAACCGGTTCAGCCAAGAAAGAAGGGAAAAAAGGAGAAAAAGAGAAAAAGGAAAAAGGGGAAGAATTTTTGGGGATACACCAGATTTCGGGTAAGTCGGTAAGAGGTCAAAAGTGATCGATTTGATTTTTAAGAAATTTATTTAAATTATATTTAATCGAAAAGTAACTCGGGATTAAATATATAATTGTGCAGTTTTACGACAGTACCCGAGTGAGAGCCGATTGAGCTCCGATTTTTGTAACCCGCATCATATTGGGTAAGTATATTTTAATTACGATAATATAAGTCCTTTAATACAGAGTTTAGATTATTTTACGAAATTTATGGATTAATTCTGTATAAAAAAGGCATATTAATCGGAATTGCAACGTACTTACCGTAAATAGTATACGGGCTATCCAATAAGTTTGGAACGAAGCCCGATGATTATTGATAAGCTAAATGAGCCCAGTAAACCCGAAGAAGGGATTTAATAAGTAAAAACGGGCTGAAAATGGGTCGAGGCCCATTAAAGTGCAATTGGGCCCAATAGAGTAAAACGGGCCCAGTACGTTAGATTCGATCAGTAAATGAGATATACTGGTAAAAATAAGTGAATTAACCCAAAATATGTGGTTATATGCAGTTCCGTAGACTTGGTTGATGCACAGTTAGACTGAGAGATCAGATATTATCGAGACGGGATAAGTTTACGCGTGAATCGAGGTAAGGGAATTTTGTAGGTGCATAGAGATTTCTATACGTATTTATTGAGGGGATTTAAAGGGCTTAGAATTCCTTAAAGTATCTAGAAAACAAAATACTAATTTTTACAAAAATCGGGGCATAGGTGAACAAAGAAAAAACGATTTTGCCCCTGGGAGTAAAATTTATAAAAAGGGTAGTAAGGCAGATAAATTACATGATTATCCTGTTTTAATGTTTTATATAAATGTATTGCTTTGATTTAAGCAAATATACACATAGGTTGGCTATTGATTTCATGAATTATACGAAAGGGTACCGGTTTGTACCGATTATTATTTTAAAAGATGTTTTATCAAGATTGAGCCACCTATCGTATTTACATGAATAGAAAGAGTGCTAGAGTCTTTCTCGCACTCAAGTTTACTGATTTATTTCTCATGAAAAGTCGTACTAGAGCATTGCTCGTACGAGAAATTTGTGTTGCATAAAACCGTGCTGGAGCTTCGCTCGCACGAGATTTTAGATATCATGATATGCATAGCGTGGTGCTGGAGCTTCGCTCGCACTAGACGTGAGTTGACATGCATATAGTCGTGCGGAAGCCTCCTGTAGACTGTGTGTCACAGAGAGTTAAGATGCTCGCACGTATACTTTGAGACATGGGTTGGTTATCGACATAGTATTGGGGTGGATAAGACCTACGACAGGTACCCCCAGACTATGATATGGGTCCACGAAGTACGATGTACCGTGTATGTCATACGAAGTACGCTGTACCATGCAGTCATGATGACTCGATGATGTTACTTGATATTCTGGCGGGTAGGATTTGACCCCACATCCCGTTGCAGTTATGATACCCCGCACGCCGGGATCCGTGTAGCCTGGGATCACAGGGACAAAGTATGGCCATAGTCCTCGATTTTCATACAGTAACCTACATGCCTCACATGATATCATACGGTCTTAATAGACCAGGACGAATCCGAGGGAGGGATAATGTCCCGATTTATGTTTTTAAAAGAGATGTGATTTAATGAATGAAGGTATTCCCGAGAGATGGGTTTGACCTTGATGAAGTTGTTTTATGATGAAACAAATGAGTTTTTAACGTGATGAGTTTATGATTACACAAATAAGTTTTAAAGTGAAGAGTTTACAATGACACAAATAAGTTTTAATGTGACGAGTATGAGATGTCATACATGATGATTTTTCCATGTTTGATTTATATGCCGACTTCATGATTTCTCTTATATGATATATACATACATGTGGCATCATTTTAGTCATACCTCATGCTCCAAATGTAAACGATTTTTATATCACGACATTATCAGCACGTAGATAGTATAGTTATCTACCTGCTTGCATTATTGCCTTACTGAGCTGTTTATGCTCACCCTTTCATTTTCCACCCCACAGGGTATATTCAATAGAAGAGACAGACAGTAGTCTTGCATTTCGATTATCCGCTGCTTCTTATCAAGATCAGGTATACACATTTGTATAATTTTGTATCTGAACATATAGACGCATAGTACTGTATATGGATTTAATATTGGGGATGTATTTAGTTTAAAATAAATTGATATGTCAATGAAATATGGAAATGGAATGGTAAATAGGTGAGAGGTGACTAACACCGAATCATAGCCCAACTGTTTAGTAGTGTAACTATTCACGACGGGTAAGGAAATTAAAAAGTGAAAAATTTACTCTGATTTTTAGGTAATTTGGGTCGATTAGAAAAGATGGTATCAGAGCAGAGTTGGCCTGATATGAGTCGGTGTTAGTAGTTAAGTAAATTTACATCCCCATGTACTGTGCATTGTTTAGATACAATTGTGTATATCAAGGTGGAACAATAGCTAAGAATTTAGTTTCGAATGCAAGAATATAGTTTTTATAACTGGTAACCGCTATGGTAGAGAGACGAGTACATATGCTCGAGACCATAGAGATCGGCCTGAGAGTCGAATGAGTCGTCACATGAGACTCAAGATTGAGAGTGAGGAGGAGGCTGATGTTGAGCATACTCCATAGGGTCCTATAGAGAGACCAAACAGTATTGAGACACACTCCGAGAGGATGGAGTGGAGTGTAGAAAATATTTCAGAGTTGTTTACTCAATCTATGCTGGTAGTTGAGGATAGGCAGGGTAAAGCCTAAACAGATGCCTGAGACTATAGAGATTTTCACACCCCTACGGTATATAGCGAAGTAAAGAAACCAATAGTTGCTGAGGACTAGGTGAATGAGATAGCGAAGTTGTATGAAATTTTTTGGTGTATGTCGATTAAGAAAGTGATTTTTAAAATACGTTATGTTGGAGGCGAGGCGGAGCATTGGTGGAAGTCCGCTTGACCAATCTGAAGAGTTAGACGTCCAGAGCCGACATGAGAAATATTTTTGGATGTATTCTGGTGACGGAATATTTCGGACACTACGTAAGGGGAAATTACAGGTAAAATTTCTTACACTGCCCATAGTCATTGGTTGATTGATGAGTATGAATCTCAGATTACATCCCTGGGCAAGTATGAACCCGATATTGTGGACAGTGGGAGTCGAAAAAGCCCAAAAGTTCATGAAATGGCTCAAATTATCGATTAGAGTCCGATTATCTCATTACCTATGTCGAGGCAGTGCGCAAAATATAGTTGTGTGAATAATATCATGTGTTGTACGCCTTTGAGGTTGGGAAAGGTAGTAAGGGTCAAAATAGGGACAAAAGAGAATAGAGAATGACAGAGATGTCAGAGCGGGAAAAAGAGATCAGTTGGTAAGAGATTAGAGCTGATGAGTCACGGGGTAAGATGATTGGTAAGGCCCCAGTGTATCCAATTTAACACTTATGAGGGATATTGTGATTGGAGAACCTCGACCTGCTACGAAGCAGTGTAGCAGTGTAAGCAGAGTAAGCAGTGTAGGATGTGTGGTAAATACCACGGAAGTAGGACCTACACCTACATATTATTGATGAAAATAGGCGTTAAGTGTGGTAAGACAGGCGACTTAATTAATGATTGCTCAGAATTGGGCGAGATTGCCCCACAGAAAGGTAAAGAGATAGAGAAAACCCTGTTGATATCTCTGCACCGAAAAGGGAGGCCACAGTCGAAGAGAAAGGGAAAATAGGTTGTTGGACGAGGGCGAGTTTATGCCTTGGACCAGGATATTACTGATGTTGCATATGATGTGGTAAAAGATGCCACGCTAGTTAAGAATAGTGAAGTAATTATTTTAATTAATCCTGGTGCCACGTATTTAGTCATACCGCCTTCATTTGTATATAGGTTAGTAAAAGACGTGAATGCCTATACCCATGGGCACAATGCTGATAGTTAGTACCCCAATGAAGGAGGGTTAACTAACGGAATAATTATGAAGAGATTATAAGTCGAAAACGGGGGAAGAAGTATAAGTCAGCCGATTTTATTCAATGGAATATGAATAAATTGAAGTAATAATGAGAATAAATCTCAATTGGTCGGTTGCAAATTATGATGTTTAGAGTTCTATTCTAAGACAGTGCTGTGTTACCCCTGAAAAGTATACGGTAAGTTTTGACAAGTAATAAAATAGGTACAACGATTGAAATTAAAAGAGTAAATGATTGTATTCACGGAATGAGTAATGACAGAGTTTTTGTTATAAGTAATATACGAAAGGAGATAAGCTTTTAGATGCGATAGATCCTGAATACGAGATAGACTGGAATAAGAGGCGTATGCAAGGTAAGAACATCTTTACGATATGAAGTCATTGGGATTAAGCAATAAGTAGTAAATATGAATTATAACCAAGGATAAGGGTGGATATAACCATAACTAGTCCCTGTGGTTAAGTCTAAGGGTTAATAAAGGTATTTCAAAATATCTCCCCGCCTGAAGACTTGACAGCGTCTAAAAGTGTACATAACCTATAAATTGAAATCGACAGTCGTAATATATACATTTAAAATTAGGGTACCTTTACTGGTACGATAAGAAATATAGAATTCGATTAATTGTGAAGGTTTAATAAATTAATTAAAATTTTATAAAAGCTGTTAATATAAGAAAAAGGAAATGACGCGGGTTAGTAGCTTCAATGGAAGCGATTTCGAAAGGAACATTATACGTTTATGCGTACATAGGTCAATGATATGGGTAATTGAAATATTCAATGGAATTCAACTACTATGAGTTAATTAAACTTTACCTGGACCGATTTGTCATCATCCTTATTGATGATATTTTTGGGTGTATATACAGTCCAGGAAAAATCATAAGCAACAATTGAAAATTGTTTTTACAGATGATTTGTTGAGAATTCTCGAAATGGACTGCTTTATTGACACGTTCAACTTAGAAAAAGTTGTATTTGAATGAGATGATAAGTGAGATGATAGACGTGACAGGAGTTTTGGTGTAATGAAGTATGAACTGACCATCGTGATTATTTTCACCATACCCAACAGCTCCGGAGGTTTCTCAGTGTGTATGGATACCTTAAAATCATGAATGAGCTATGTATTAATGCAAAAAGGGAAGATAGTTGATTATGAATCCAGGCAACTCAAGGATCATGAAAGGACTATCCGACCCATGATTTAAAGTTGACAGCGATAGTGGTTGTATTGAGTATATGACAAGACTATGTACATGGTGAGAAATTTTAGGTATGCACTAATCCTAAAAGCCCCAAGTATCTGTTTTCACAAAAAGAGTCGGATATGAGAATAAAAAGGGTTAGAGCTTCTGAGGGATTATGATTGTCAAAATTGTACCACCCAGGAAAGGCTAATGTAATGGCTAATGCCTTGAACAGAAAGAGCCTCGAAATGGTATTACATATGATGGTCAGGGAGCGTGAGCTGCTAGAGCAGTTGTAAGCCTCAGTAGTGATGTGATTCCCTCTAATGATGACAGTGATTGTGTGACAGCTAGCCTGAGATTAGAACCGAATTTGAGTGACCGGATTTGACAGGCTTAGCGTGATGATCGGCAGGGTGTCAATAGTGTGGGTCAGATTCAGATGGGTATAGTGATAGAGTTCACAGAGAGTGATGATGGCACTGAGGTTCAGGGATAGTATAAGTGCTCCCCAGGACCATAATTGATGAGGTAGTGATATTGTCAGAAGCTCACTCTTCGGGAGATACAGTGCATCCGAGAAGTAATAAATATATCAAAATCTTAGAAAAGAGTATTGGTGGTCGATATGAAAAGAGACATGATAAAGTTTGGAAAAGGTGTCTCGTATGTCAACAGAGTAAGATAGAGCAAAAGAAGTTGCAGGGTTATTGCAATTTCTCTCCTATATCGACACAAAAATGGGAACAAGTTACCATGAATTTCGTGATGGGTTACAAAGAACCCCGATGAATCACAAGACTATCTGACTGATAGTCGATGGATTGATTAAGTCTACCCACCTTCTGGTTAGGAAATCCCCAGATTGTCACGCCCTCCTCCCACACGCGACTTTACCAAAAACCACAATAAATTTTTCGCTTTTTACTTACCTTTATCTCATCAACAGTTGGGCTGTGAATAGGCATTAGTCTCCTCATCCATACATACCTTACCATTCTTTTTCGTATCATACATACATGACATTTATATCATAAGTAAATTCGTATTCTTAAATATAATTACATCATTACATCCCCCATATTAAAACGTGTACATCACTGTGTTTATACATTGTTCAGATACAAAAGAGTACGCGTGTGTATACCTTTCGCTAGATGGGGAGTGGCAGCGGATCAAAGGAATGCAATACCCTGGCCGACTCGATCTACTGATGAGAATCTGTAGAGATGGGGGGAAAATGAATGGGATGAGCTATCAACGCGCTCAGTAAGGAAATCAGGCAAGCAAGTAGACATCCATACTATCTACTTGAAAATAGTGCTTTGCCTTTCCTTCTCTCATTTCAAAAGCATGTTTAAAATATATATAATATAGTACAGATTTAAAATCCCATGTACTAAACACATGCTGGTTTATCAATCAGAGGCATTCATGCAAAACAGTGCATATTAAATCATTTAAGAATGCCTTTATATAAAATATGCCATTTACATTCAAAACACAGTAAATATGGCATTTCTCATCACAACACAAATAAACTGGGTTTCGACCCATCCCTTAGGTCTACCCGTATCATAAAATACATGTGATATACCTTGCGAGACTCAGTGGCTAAATGCAATCTCTCTAGACTATGTAAGAGAGCCTCCCCGCCGAACAGAGCCTCCCCGCCTATTCTGGCTTAAGGATGTTGGGCTTAAGGATCTTACTGTTAGAGAGTATCTCCGGACAATGGCCATATCCTAACAATGGTGATCCCAGGCAACACAGTACTCGGTGTGCGGGGCAATCACTGCTGTAACGGGTGGGGGGTCAGTCCATCACAACCGCCAGCTATCAACACACTCCTCCACAACTCCACAACACAAAACACGGTACAATGTACTCCAAGCCACATGCACGGTACAACGTACACCCGTGGACCCATACATCATGGTCGGGGTGCCTGCCATAGATCTTAGCCTCTCATACCATGGAAATACATCATAGTCGGGGTGCCTGCCATAGGTCTTAGCCCTCATACTATGGAAATCAATGCCACGTCTCTAAATCCACGTGAGAACATCTCAACAGTGTGACACTCAGTCTACACGGAGGAAATCGTCACGGTTTTTCTAACATGTGTATATATCACGAAAAACTACAGTGCGCGTCTTGAGTGTGACACACAGTCAACACTCCGCCTCAAAACACTGTATATGCATGTCAAAATATCAACACTAGTGCGAGTAAACCTCCAGCACCAGGTCATGCATAGTTCTCATTACAAATCAAGTACGAGCAAATCGCTCAAGTACGATGTCATGTACAAATCATGAAAAATCGAGTACGAGCAACGCTCCAGCACTCTGTCATGCATCTCATGTAAAACTCGAGTACGAGCTAATCGCTCCAGCACTCTATCATGCACAAATCACATAAAAACTGAGTACGAGCAATGCTCCAGTACTCTATCATGCATGTCAAATAAATGTAGTACGAGTCAACCTCCAGCACTAATGTATGTGAAAAACATCTGAAATCAAGTGCGAGTTATGCTCTAGCACAATTGTTTCCACATAATTCGGTAGATGGCTCTTTGAAAATAGGGATGTTAAAAATCACTAAAATCAGCACTATAAAGTGTGCTTAATTTACATCGACCTCAAAACATTAGCCTATCCACCTACTATTCTGCCATACAGCAGGAAAAACCACTCAAAAGATCATTTTCATGCTTTTTGAAACTTTTCCTAAAATTTTACTTTTTGCCTCACTAGGGGCAAAATCGTAATTTACCCATATCGGGTCCCAATAATTATTATAAGTTCTCTCTGACCCTCAAACAATTTCAGTGAATGTAAAATCCATCGAAAATATGCACAGATATCTCTAGCTACTTGCAAGAGTCCCCTACCTCGGATCACGTCGTGTGACCTCTCTTCCTCTGTGCTGTCTTATCTCGCAGTCCGGTCAACTCTCAATATGACTCTGGAACTGCATTTAATCATTCACTGAGTTAATTACACTTTTCTTACTGTATTACACATTTAATACAATTTATTTCACTTAAATTGGCCCTTTTACGCTTAATGGGCCTTAATCACGTTAATCGGGCCTTAATCCGTATTAAGCTCGTTCATCAAGGTCTATCGACTCATTGGGCCTATCAATACCCATTGGGCTTTATTCCAAGCTCTTTGGATAGCCCGTATATCATTTACGACATTTTATTCAATTTTCTGAATATAATTCACTAAATCCAAAATTTAATCCGAAATGCGTAAATTAAATCTTAAATACGCATAAATCACATAAATTGTCGTAAATGAGCTTTACTTACCCGAGATTGTGCGATGGTGCGTGAATCGGAGTTCGATCAGGCTTCCGTTCGGAAATAAATCGTCGAATTGCACAATTTCGTATATTTAACTCCGGGTCAATTTCTGATTAAATATAATTTAAATAAATTTATCAGAAATTAAATTGGTCACTTTTGACCTCGTATCGACTTACCCGAAGTCCGGTGAAATCCCAAAAATTTTTCTTTTCCTTTTTCTTTCCTTTTTCCTCTTTTTCCCCTTTTCTCCTTGGCTGAACCGGTCCGGTCCGGTTCAGCACAGTTACTTTTCCACTGGACCGACCGACCGGTTCAGGGGTGATTTAGCCGTGCCGGCGTCGTCCGGCCGGTTCCCGGCGTGCCGCTGCCGCCGTTCGACGCGTCTTGGACAGGGGATCTCTCGGTTGGCCTCGATCGGAGCCAACTCCAGCCGATGGCCGCCGAATGCCCGTTTTTCCTTCGCGGCTTTCTCCCTTCGATTCGCCGGATTCCGGCGCCGGTGGCGCACGTCCTGGTGGCTGGGAGGTCGCATGGTGCCGGCCTTCCTTTTCCGGTCGCGTGCCTGGCCGCTGATCGTCGGAGGTGGCTGGTCCGGCAGTCTCTCCCTTTCGTCGGTTTGGTCTCTCACGGTTTCTCTCTCCTCGCGTTTCCAATTCTCTGTTTTCAATTTCGCTTCTTTTTTTTTTATTTATAAAGAATTTTTTTATTATTATTATTTTATTCATTAAAATAATAATAAAAATCCCAAAAATATCCCAAAAATTCTCAAAAATTTCAATTAAATTCATTTAGTCCGTAAATGAATTTATCAGTCCGATTTTACTTTTTCGATATATTTTTTCACTATTTTTGGGCTCGTTTTTCGAGACAAAAATTCCAAAAATATTAATTAAATTCAAATCTCGATCAATTGGACTCGAAATTCAATATTTTCCTCGTTATTGATCAAGATCTCTCGATTTCATATTTTTAATGAAATTTTCTCCTCGGATTTATACCGAATTTTGGTCAATTGACCGTTTTACCCCTGTACTTACTCGAAAATAAACTGAACCCTTATCTCGCTGTTATGTAGCTTACATGCATTTTTAATTCTCAATAAATCGATTGCACGATAGTAAATACTCTTCTTATGATTCAACTATGAAATATAACGTTCGTACACATAGGAATCATAAGGTACAAGCTACATACATAAATCAAAAACTCGGGTCTGACAATCCTCCCCAACTAAAAGAATTTGGTCCTCCAAATTAGAACCAAATCAATCCTCAAACAACTGGGGGTGCTTCTCTCGCATCAAGCTCTCTAACTCCCAAGTAGCCTCATCGGAAGTGTGATGCTGCCATAGTACCTTCACTAACTCGATAGTCTTCGATCTCAAAACCTTCTCCTTCCTATCCAGTATTCGAATCGGCCTCTCAACATATGACCTGTCCTCACTGAGCTCCAAAGGCTCATTACTAATCACATGTGCCGGATCCGGGTGATACTTCCTAAGCATCGAAATGTGGAAGACGTTGTGCACGCCTGACAAATCTGGTGGCAATGCCAACCTATAAGCCTTATCTCCCACTCGATCAAGTATCTCAAAGGGTCCAATGTAGCGAGGACTCAACTTACCTCTCTTCCCAAACCTCGCTATACCCTTGGAAGGAGAAACCTTCAGAAACACGGACTCACCAACTGCGAACTCAAGTGGCCTACGTCTCCTGTCAGCATAACTCTTCTGTCGACTCTGAGCTGTCCTCAATCTCTCAACTATCAACCGGACATCCTCAGAAGCCTGTGTAACCATATCAGGAGCAAAAATCTTACGGTCACCCACTTCTTCCCACCCAATAGGTGAACGACATCTACGGCCATACAAGGCCTCATACGGTGCCATCCCGATACTCGAATGATAACTGTTGTTGTAGGCGAACTAGGCTAGTGGCAAATGATCATCCCAGGAGCCTCTAAAATCCAGCACACATGCTCTCAACATATCCTCCAGAGTCTGTATCGTCCTCTCTGACTGACCATCTGTCTGAGGATGGAAAGCTGTGCTCAAACTCAACTGGGTTCCCATAGCTTCCTGAAAATGTTCCCAAAAGTGGGAAGTGAAGCGGGAATCCCTATCCGAAACAATGCTCACTGGAATACCATGCAACCTCACTACCTCGCGTACATACAACCCTGCCAATGTACTCAGAGTATCGGTAGCTCTCATAGCTAGGAAGTGGGCTGACTTCGTGTCACGACCCAATTCCATTCTCTTTAACCGAGATCACTGAAAATTTTTCGCATTTTACTATTACCTTACCCAGTCGTGACCTAAGCTAACCACACACTGTTGGGCTGTGAGTCAATAATAAACACCACATCTCATTCACTCTCAATTAATTAAAACGATGTCATACATGTGCATTTAATCGTGTACTTATACGAATACATGTTTTACTGACATCTACATCCCCCATAAGTACAACTCAAAAGAATACTGTGCTTTTACATTGTTTAGATACAAAAAGAATCACTGTGTATATACCTCTTAGCGATGGAGATGCAGTGGAGTCCAAAATAATACGCCTCAGTCCTCACTGGGCTACTATGCACGCTCTGTAGGGGGGAAAATAGAGTGGGATGAGCAACCACACGCTCAGTAAGGCAATAATGCAAGCATGGTAGATAACTACTCTATCTACATGCTGATAGTGTTATGCATAAATCGTTTATAGTAGGAGCATGAGGAATAAAACTATGCCATGTGTATATACATATATATCATGTATCAAATCATGTGCATTGGCATATAAAACATGGTAGAGACATCATGTATAAAACATCTCATGCTCAATCTCATTTAAATTCATAAAAGGGCAATTCATTTAGAAACTTCCTTTTTGAACCAACAACATAACACCACCAAATCAACTCACAATCACAACCATATTTACATTCCACAATTCACGCATGTGTATAAATCTAGGTCACTATATCAAAAGTGCCTATGTAAGTCATTACATCATAAATCATCCCAGACCACACGCATCCAGGTGTGCGGGGTATCATGCTGGCATGAAGATGAATTATCCCTCGCCAGACTTTCTCATCACATATCCATCATGCGGTACATCGTACTCCATGTGATATACACGGTACATCGTACTCCGCAACTCATATCATGATTGGGGGTGCCATTCCTAGGTCTTATCTACCCCATACCAAGAGTTTTTCCATATTCCGAGAAGGAGAGCCTTCCTGCCGAACAGAGCCTCCCCGCCTAACAGAGCCTCCCTGCCTCTTCGGGCTTAAGGATGTTAGCTTAAGGATGTAGGGCTTAAGGATCTTACCTTTACCATACCCATGTAGGAGAGCCTCCCTGCCTAACAGAGCCTCCCCGCCTCTTTGGGCTTAAGGATGTTGGCTTAAGGATCCCACCTTTACCATACCCATGTAGGAGAGCCTCCCTGCCTAACAGAGCCTCCCCGCCTCTTTGGGCTTAAGGATGTTGGCTTAAGGATCCCACCGTAAGAGAGCCTCCCCACCAAACAGAGCCTCCCCGCCTAACAGAGCCTCCCTGCCTCTTCGGGCTTAAGGATGTTGGCTTAAGGATGTAAGGCTTAAGGATCTTACCCACTTTCACAACCCTATCCGAATCCCATTGTACAAGCTTGTGCGAGCAAAGCTCTAGCATGACTCATGCATCATGCATCTTCTCATAAAGAGGCACGTACGAGCATAGCTCTAGTACGGTTATACTCATAAGATAACCATTCACAATCCACGTACGAGCAGAAGCTCCAGTACGGTTTATAAACATCATCACAATCTAATTTCAAAGTGCGAGCTAAGCTCAAGCACGTTTCACACAAGTGAAAACATAAAAATCTCGCGCGAGCGAGGCTCTAACGCGAATTATATCACATACACGCGATAGGCAGCTTACATGCATTCAAAACATCTCATAATATGTTTAGTGCCTCGTATGGGCTATTTCACAACACCATTCAAGTACTAGCCAGCCTATCCTTTTATTTGCTCAAATCAAAGCATTGTGTTTTGTAAAAGCATTCAAAACACATGATTTATGCAATTATTAGCCTTACTATCCCTTTTTCATAACATCCACTCCAAAACCGAAACCACGCATATACCCATCATCTTTCACAAATACCATCAACATTTATTTGAGCAATTCATGCATTTCATACCACACCCAATATTCACCCAGTTCAAAATACGAGCAGCTATCTCTATATACTCACAAAATTCCCTTACCTGGAATCGCGATGCGTGATTCCACTTCCTTAAGCTGCTTACTCGTACGGATCGATTCGTCTTCAACGAACTCTTCGGGACTGCACAAAATCGTATCCCGCATTATATTCGATCCATATTATGCAACCCTTGTGCTTGCTATAGTCAATTTAACCTATAGCCTCTATTGAAGTTTATTGGGCCTCGTTTCATTACTTTACCCATAGCTCGAGTCTATGGATCTTCTTAGGCCCATTAACTTACTCAAAATCGATATCAAATCGATATTAAGCTCATGGTGTTCATACTTCATGAATCCCCTCACTATGGCATTAATCAAGCATATTTATACTCATTTCTACAATTCCTCCAAACTCACAATGTAATCTCATTTAACCATTAAAAATCATAAACATTGCCCCAATAACAACTTTAGCATGCCATAAATCATAGGCTCATTCCATCCCACATATCATCACATTATACCCATTTTAGATTTCTAGGTCACACCACTTCCACTACATTCTTAGGTAGTTTATCCATCAATACTCATACCAATCAACTCCAAAATCAATTAAATAGCTAATGCATTTAGATTGGAGTGTTAGAATCTTACCAATATGATTTCTCTTCTTGCTCCAATTGGTAATGCCCTCAACTCCTTCGATTCCAAAAATGGGAAAATGCCCTCTCACTATGTTGTTCTCCTCTTTGATAGGAACAACTTTGCCTCTAATGATCTCTCTTCAAATCTCACTGAAAATGGTTGATTTTTAGAGAGGGAAAATTAGGTTTTTGGGGTTGAAGTTGTAGGATTAAGTGTTTTCCGAGATTTCCAGATTTTTCAGCTCTCTTTATATAGAAATGACTTGAGGAGATCGATCTGGTCCAAGAGGAGATCGATCTGGTCCCTTAAAATCCCTTTTTTTTTCACGGCATTTTAAGCCTGAGATCGATCTGTCGAAGCATGAGATCGATCTGGCCCCAAACAGAGAGCTAAGGAGATCGATCTGGGTGCTTGAGGATCGATCTTTTCCCTTACAGAACGCTTGGCAGATCGATCTGGCTCCATTGGAGATCGATCTGCTCTATTCTTTCGCCCAAATCAAAGCATTCTGGCTCTTCCAGATCGATCTCTCATCCTATGAGATCGATCGGGACCTCATGTTTTCCAGATTTCCTGCAGTTTCATTGCTGCAACTCATACTAACACACCCTCAATCTATTGCCATGGCCATTTCTTCATCCATCCACCTCTATAACTTGAAAATGGCATCCATTCATACCTTATGCACATTGAAACTTGTGTGCATTCATTGTATATTCAAAGGTATGTAACATAAAACCAAATGGAAGTATAACTCCATTCCATTTTACCACACTACTCATTTTGAGTCTCAATCACATCCATCACTTGCTAGAACACATTTCTCCGTATTCATACTCAATGAAACTTGTATGTACGTTACAATTTATATTACACATACATACATTGAATCCATGGACTTACATCAATCATACTTTGCATTACAAGTCCATTCACATTATTTGATCCAATTACACACATTACCCTTATACATATACGGGGTCTTACACTTCGTCAGTCTATCAACGATCACCCATATAGCATCGTGATTCCTCCGGGTCCTCGGTAAACCCATCACGAAATCCATGGTGATATGCTCCCATTTTCATGTCGGTATAGGTAGAGGCTGCAACAATCCTGCAGGTTTCTGATGCTCTACCTTCACCTGCTGACATACGAGACATCTCGTCACAAAATCTGCCACATCTCTCTTCATACCTGACCACCAGTACACCTTCCGGAGGTTCTGATACATCTTGCCACTCCTCGGATGCAACGTGTACCTCGATGAATGAGCTTCTGACAATATCAATCTCCTGAGCTCTGGGTCCTCGGGAACACACAATCTCCCTCTGTACCTCAGTAGTCCATCAGAACTCAACTCAAAATCTATCGCTGTGCCCCTCTGCATCTGACCAATCACATCGATGCACTGCAGATCTGTCTGCTGAGCCTGTCTGATCCTATCCAACAGATCTGGCTCTAAGCGTAAACTCGCAATCATACAATCTGCATCTCTGTCCGAAGGCACAACTCCCAAACTGAGGCTAGCAAACTGCTCTAGCAGCTCGTGCTCCCTGACCATTATATACGATACCATCCCAAGGCTCTTCCTACTCAAAGCATCTGCTACAACATTAGCCTTACCCGGATGATAAAGTATCTCACAATCATAATCCTTCAGAAGCTCTAGCCATCTTCTCTGTCTCATGTTTAGTTCCTTCTGTGAGAACAGGTACTTGAGGCTCTTGTGGTCGGTAAAAATCTGAAACTTCTCACCATACAAGTAGTGGCGCCATACCTTCAACGCAAACACTACTGCTGCTAACTCTAAATCGTGGGTCGGATAGTTCTTCTCATGGTCCTTCAACTGTCTGGATCCATAAGCAACTACCCTCCCATCCTGCATCAACACACAGCCCAGTCCCTGATGCGAAGCATCGGTATATACTGAAAATCCTCCTGAGCTGGTAGGAATAGTGAGAATCGGAGCGGTGGTCAATCGACTCTTCAGCTCCTGAAAACTCCTCTCACAATCCTCATCCCACACGAATGCAACATTCTTCCGAGTGAGACGTGTCAACGGAGCAGCCAACTTCGAAAATCCCTCAACGAATCTCCGATAGTACCCTGCTAAACCCAGAAAACTCCTGATCTCGGTAACTGTCCTCGGTTGTTTCCATTGAACTACAGCCTCAATCTTGGATGGATCTACTGATACACCATCCCTCGACACTACATGTCCCAAAAACGAGATCTCTGTCAACCAAAAATCACACTTGCTGAGTTTAGCATACAACTGCTGCCCTCGTAGAGTCTGTAATACAATCCTAAGGTGCTCCTCATGCTCTTCCTCGGATCTCGAATATACTAATATGTCATCGATGAATACGATAACAAACTGATCCAAATATGGCTTGAACACATCGTTCATCAAAGCCATGAAAGCTGTGGGAGCATTCGTCAGTCCGAATGGCATAACTAGGAACTCATAGTGGCCATATCGAGTCCTAAATGCTGTCTTGGGTACATCTCCACTCCGAACTCTCAACTGATGATACCCAGACCTCAGATCAATCTTAGAAAAGACCTGTGCTCCCTGAAGCTGATCCAGTAAGTCGTCAATGCGTGGAAGGGGATATCTATTCTTGATGGTAGCCTTATTCAACAATCTGTAGTCTATACACAATCGGAGGCTTCCATCCTTCTTCCTCACAAACAGAACCGGTGCTCCCCACGGTGAAACACTCGGTCTGATAAAACCCCTATCCAACAGCTCCTGTAACTGTCTCTTGAGCTCCTCCAGCTCAACTAAGGCCATGCGATACGGTGGTCTCGAAATAGGCTCAGTACCAGGCACCAAATCTATACAGAACTCCATCTCTCTGTCTGGCGGTAACCCTGGCAACTCATCCGGGAAAACATCTGGGTACTCACTGACCACAGGAATATCTACCAACTCCGGATGTACCTTATCCGTATCCACTACGTATGCAATGAAACCTTCAAGATGTTTATCTCTCAGTCAGCAAAATATTTTTATTTCTTTCATTTCTTCCTATCAAACTTTACAATAACTTTCGTAGGGTTAGGAAACATAACTGTCTTAGCATAACAATCTAAAATAGCATGGTTTGCAGATAACCAATCCATACCTAATATTACATCAAAGTCACTCATACTTAGCAATATTAGATTGGCTGTCATATCCTTTTCCCCTACTCTTAACTTACAATCGTTATACACATGCTCAACTAGCTGACTGGAATCCATAGGCGTACAAATCAACATCATCATCTTTAAAGGAGTACACTTTACATGCTTTTCTAACTTACATGCAAATGATGGTGATACAAATGAATGTGTGGCACCAGGATCAATTAAAACATATGCTTCTAAATCATAAATCAGGATGTTACCTCGAATCACATCCGTAGAAGCATCAGCTGTGTCCTGGTCCAAAGCATGTACTCGCCCTCGACCCATCACCTGCTTACCCTTCTCCTCTGCCGTCGCTCTACCTCTCTGAGCAGACGTACCAGCTGGAGCTCTATCTTGCTCCCTGCCTTTCTGTGGGGCAATCACATATGTCTCTGGGCACTCTCTAGCAATATGCCCCTGTTTCCCACATCGAAAACACACAACAGGGCTCAACGGACAAGGTCTACTACCATGATGTCTACCACATCGGCTGCACTGATCAGTAGTAGGCCTCGGTCCTCCAATCATAATGCCCTTCGTCGAAGCTATGGCCGGGTATGTAGGAGGTCTGACTGGTCGCTCTCGCACCTCCTCTATCCGTGGTCCCTTACCGAAGAGTCTCCTCCCTCCTCGATAACTGAACCATCTATCTCTAGCCGGCCTCTTCTTCTCTCTATCTCGACTCCGACTGAACTTCCCAAACTCAGAGAAATGCCTCTCATAATCCTGCTCACAAAGTTGCATCCTGCGCACTGCCTCATCATATGTACCAATGTCCAGTGGTACCAATTTAGACCGCAACACCGGTCTCAATCCGTCAATAAATCTGCGGACCTTCCTGGTCTCGCTGTACATGGTATTGGGATCATATCTCCCCAGGGCCAAAAATTTGGTCTCATACTCATCCACTGTGAGACTCCCCTGGCTCAATCCCAAAAACTCAGCCTGCAGTCTACGCTGCGCAGTATCAGGAACAAACTGCCTCCTGAAGGCCTCTAGAAACATCTCCCAACTAATCTCAGCATGTCGGGCTCTCAATATCGGCCTGGTGGACTTCCACCAATGCTCTGCCGTTCCCTTCAGTAGGAACGCAGCAAATGCGACTCTCTCAGAAGTTGTACACTCAAAAAAATCGTACAACTTCTCCATCTCGCCAATCCACTCCTCAGCACTGGCTGGGTCCTTGACCCCTCGAAAAGATGGAGGTCCAAGCTTTTGGAACTGTCGCAACCGATCCAAATCACACCCATATCCTCTACCACCCTGAGCTGGTGGGGGTGTAGGAGTATCAGTAGTCTGTGGCCTCTGTACAGGCTGCGCAGGTGTATCAGGTGCAACTGCCTCCCCTGTCGCAGTCTCTGCATCCTGTCTCTGTCTACCTGACAAAGTCTGTGCCAACAGCCCTACTATCGCCTCTAGGCTACGCTCTATCCTCGTGAAGTGTGCCTCGATACTCTCTGGTACCTCAATGGGACTCGACGTCACTAAGTCAAATGAGGTCTCATCTCGGCTCTCAGGCCTACCTCTAGGGCCTCTAGCCCTACCTCTCGCCCCTCTACCACGGCGGGTAATTGCCATAAAGGCTCAATTCCTGCATTCACAACATTAATTTGTCCAACTCCCATCTTGTATACACAATTGTAACTGAACAAAACACAGTGATTTGGGGATGTACATTTTCCTACTTACAAATGCCTAGACACATCATACCAACTACGCTCTGATACCACTCTGTCACGCCTTCCTCCCACACGCGACTTTACCAAAAACCACAATAAATTTTTCGCTTTTTACTTACCTTTATCTCCTCAACAGTTGGGCTGTGAATAGGCATTAGTCTCCTCATCCATACATACCTTACCATTCTTTTTCGTATCATACATACATGACATTTATATCATAAGTAAATTCATATTCTTAAATATAATTACATCATTACATCCCCCATATTAAAACGTGTACATCACTGTGTTTATACATTGTTCAGATACAAAAGAGTACGCGTGTGTATACCTTTCGCTAGATGAGGAGTGGCAGCGGATCAAAGGAATGCAATACCCTGGCCGACTCGATCTACTGATGAGAATCTGTAGAGATGGGGGGAAAATGAATGGGATGAGCTATCAACGCGCTCAGTAAGGAAATCAGGCAAGCAAGTAGACATCCATACTATCTACTTGAAAATAGTGCTTTGCCTTTCCTTCTCTCATTTCAAAAGCATGTTTAAAATATATATAATATAGTACAGATTTAAAATCCCATGTACTAAACACATGCTGGTTTATCAATCAGAGGCATTCATGCAAAACAGTGCATATTAAATCATTTAAGAATGCCTTTATATAAAATATGCCATTTACATTCAAAACACAGTAAATATGGCATTTCTCATCACAACACAAATAAACTGGGTTTCGACCCATCCCTTAGGTCTATCCGTATCATAAAATACATGTGATATACCTTGCGAGACTCAGTGGCTAAATGCAATCTCTCTAGACTATATAAGAGAGCCTCCCCGCCTATTCTGGCTTAAGGATGTTGGGCTTAAGGATCTTACTGTTAGAGAGTATCTCCGGACTATGGCCATATCCTAACAATGGTGATCCCAGGCAACACAGTACTCGGTGTGCGGGGCAATCACTGCTGTAACGGGTGGGGGGTCAGTCCATCACAACCGCCAGCTATCAACACACTCCTCCACAACTCCACAACACAAAACACGGTACAATGTACTCCATGCCACATGCACGGTACAACGTACACCCGTGGACCCATACATCATGGTCGGGGTGCCTGCCATAGGTCTTAGCCTCTCATACCATGGAAATACATCATAGTCGGGGTGCCTGCCATAGGTCTTAGCCCTCATACTATGGAAATCAATGCCACGTCTCTAAATCCACGTGAGAACATCTCAACAGTGTGACACTCAGTCTACACGGAGGAAATCGTCACGGTTTTTCTAACATGTGTATATATCACGAAAACCTACAGTGCGCGTCTTGAGTGTGACACACAGTCAACACTCCGCCTCAAAACACTGTATATGCATGTCAAAATATCAACACTAGTGCGAGTAAACCTCCAGCACCAGGTCATGCATAGTTCTCATTACAAATCAAGTACGAGCAAATCGCTCAAGTACGATGTCATGTACAAATCATGAAAAATCGAGTACGAGCAACGCTCCAGCACTCTGTCATGCATCTCATGTAAAACTCGAGTACGAGCTAATCGCTCCAGCACTCTATCATGCACAAATCACATAAAAACTGAGTACGAGCAATGCTCCAGTACTCTATCATGCATGTCAAATAAATGTAGTGCGAGTCAACCTCCAGCACTAATGTATGTGAAAAACATCTGAAATCAAGTGCGAGTTATGCTCTAGCACGATTGTTTCCACATAATTCGGTAGATGGCTCTTTGAAAATAGGGATGTTAAAAATCACTAAAATCAGCACTATAAAGTGTGCTTAATTTACATCGACCTCAAAACATTAGCCTATCCACCTACTATTCTGCCATACAGTAGGAAAAACCACTCAAAAGATCATTTTCATGCTTTTTGAAACTTTTCCTAAAATTTTACTTTTTGCCTCACTAGGGGTAAAATCGTAATTTACCCATATCGGGTCCCAATAATTATTATAAGTTCTCTCTGACCCTCAAACAATTTCAGTGAATGTAAAATCCATCGAAAATATGCACAGATATCTCTAGCTACTTGCAAGAGTCCCCTACCTCGGATCACGTCGTGTGACCTCTCTTCCTCTATGCTGTCTTATCTCGCAGTCCGGTCAACTCTCAATATGACTCTGGAACTGCATTTAATCATTCACTGAGTTAATTACACTTTTCTTACTGTATTACACATTTAATACAGTTTATTTCACTTAAATTGGCCCTTTTACGCTTAATGGGCCTTAATCACGTTAATCGGGCTTTAATCCGTATTAAGCCCGTTCATCATGGTCTATCGACTCATTGGGCCTATCAATACCCATTGGGCTTTATTCAAAGCTCTTTGGATAGCCCGTATATCATTTACGACATTTTATTCAATTTTCTGAATATAATTCACTAAATCCAAAATTTAATCCGAAATGCGTAAATTAAATCTTAAATACGCATAAATCACATAAATTGTCGTAAATGAGCTTTACTTACCCGAGATTGTGCGATGGTGCGTGAATCGGAGTTCGATCAGGCTTCCGTTCGGAAATAAATCGTCGAACTGCACAATTTCGTATATTTAACTCCGGGTCAATTTCTGATTAAATATAATTTAAATAAATTTATCAGAAATTAAATTGGTCACTTTTGACCTCGTATCGACTTACCCGAAGTCCGGTGAAATCCCAAAAATTTTTCTTTTCCTTTTTCTTTCCTTTTTCCTCTTTTTCCCCTTTTCTCCTTGGCTGAACCGGTCCGGTCCGGTTCACCACAGTTACTTTTCCACTGGACCGACCGACCGGTTCAGGGGTGATTTAGCCGTGCCGGCGTCGTCCGGCCGGTTCCCGGCGTGCCGCTGCCGCCGTTCGACGCGTCTTGGATAGGGGATCTCTCGGTTAGCCTCGATCGGAGCCAACTCCAGCCGGTTGCCGCCGAATGCCCGTTTTTCCTTCGCGGCTTTCTCCCTTCGATTCGCCGGATTCCGGCGCCGGTGGCGCGCGTCCTGGTGGCTGGGAGGTCGCACGGTGCCGGCCTTCCTTTTCCGGTCGCGTGCCTGGCCGCTGATCGCCGGAGGTGGCTGGTCCGGCAGTCTCTCCCTTTCGTCGGTTTGGTCTCTCACGGTTTCTCTCTCCCCGCGTTTCCAATTCTCTGTTTTCAATTTCGCTTCTTTTTTTTTTATTTATAAAGATTTTTTTTATTATTATTTTATTCATTAAAATAATAATAAAAATCCCAAAAATATCCCAAAAATTCTAAAAAATTTCAATTAAATTCATTTAGTCCGTAAATGAATTTATCAGTCCTATTTTACTTTTTCGATATATTTTTCCACTATTTTTGGGCTCGTTTTTCGAGACAAAAGTTCCAAAAATAGTAATTAAATTCAAATATCGATCAATTGGACTCGAAATTCAATATTTTCCTCGTTATTGATCAAGATCTCTCGATTTCATATTTTTAATGAAATTTTCTCATCGGATTTATACCGAATTTTGGTCAATTGACCGTTTTACCCCTGTACTTACTCGAAAATAAACTGAACCCTTATCTCGCTGTTATGTAGCTTACATGCATTTTTAATTCTCAATAAATCGATTGCACGATAGTAAATACTCTTCTTATGATTCAACTATGAAATATAACGTTCGTACACATAGGAATCATAAGGTACAAGCTACATACGTAAATCAAAAACTCGGGTCTGACACAGATACTCTGTGTGAGACCCCGTATATGTATAATGGTATATATGTACATAAAAATGTAAATAGAGTTGTACTATGAATTCATGAGTGAAGTATATGTGATGTAAGTCCATAAGTAATGTACACACTTGTAATGAGAGTGGTAATTGTACATACAAGTTACATTAAGTATGAATGTGAAGAAATGGACTTAAACATGTGGAGAATGTGTGTAGAATGGATTATGAGTAGTTTGGTAAAATGGAAGTAGAATTACATAAGATGTGCACTTCCATTTTTGTTTATATTAAGTACCATTGGTCATACAAAGATTCTACACAAGTTTTAATGTGTATGAAGTGAGGATGGATGCCATTTTCAAGTCTCAAAGATGAATGGATGAGAAAAGGATCATGGTAGCAAATTAAGGATGTTTGGTAAGTGTTGCTGCAGAAGAACTGCAGAAAATCTGGAAATTGTGAAGGGCAGATCGATCTCATGGGATGAGAGATCGATCTGGACGAGCCAGAATACTCTTATTTGGGCAAAGGAATAGAGCAGATTGATCTCCAATGGGGCCAGATCGATCTCCTAAGCATTCTGTAGTGAAAAGATCGATCCCCAAGCACCCAGATCGATCTCCTTAGCTCTTTGTTTGGGAGCAGATCGATCTCATACTTCGACAGATCGATCTCATGCTTCGACAGATCGATCTCATGCTTAAAATACCGTGAAAAAAGAGGGATTTAAGGGGACCAGATCGATCTCCTCTTAGACCAGATCGATCTCCTCAAGCTATTTCTATATAAGGAGTGCTAAAAATCAAAAAATTTTGGGAAAAACACTAACCTTCCACTTTCAACCCAAAAACCTAACTTTCTCTCTCTAAAATCAGCCATTTTTAGTGAGGTTTGAAGAGAGACCATTAGAGGCGAAGTTGTTCCTATCAAAGAGAAGAACAACATAGTTGGAAAGCATTTTCCCATTGTTGGTATTGAAGGAGTTAAGGGCATTGCCATTTGGAGCAAGAAGAGAAATCAAATTGGGTAAGATTCTAACACTCCAACTATGGTACATTGTTTATATAATTGATTTTGGAGTTGTTTGGCATGAGTATGGATGGTTAGAAACTATCTAAAATGCATTGGAAAGATTATGACCTAGAAATGGTCTAGAGTGAGAAAGTGGAATTGTATGGAGATTAATGATGAATGAGATATGTAGAAGTTATTAATAGTGTTGTGGTATGATTTTAAGATGTGGTTAGTGGATAAATTGTGAGATTTACCAAAAAAAGGTAAAATATGGAATAAGGCATTGGTAAAATGCATAAGTGAATAATATTGACTAGTGAGGTCAATTATGGGTTAAATACGTTAACTCAATTGATTTAATGAATGAATCGCAGCTTTCGAGGATACGCCGAGGCGAGTTGAGCCAAGAGCGTGAGAAGCTAAAAGGAAAGGAGTCACACCAAGTAAATCGAGGTAAGGGAATTGTGTGGACTCTTAGAGATATCTGTGTGCAATTTGGGCGCTTAAATGTTTTGCTAGACTGCATGAGATTAGGAAATGTTGTTGGGTGATTGAAGGGCAAAAGTTGGGAGTTTGAGAAATGTGCATGAAAACAAAAGCATATTGCTTTGAAAATCATGTTTTATTGCTTTTTAGCAAATGATTGGTAGGTTGGCTAACATTGAAATGATTTGCAAAAGAAATGAGTGTGTTTTGGTTTTGTTAACCATACTTTGCAAAGTTTTGAGCCACCTACATGATTTCATGAGTATGAAAGCGTGCTAGAGTATGACTAGCATGAGATTTGACGTGTTTTATACACATGAGTGCAAGAGGCACTAGTTTTCACATGGATTTCATAATTGTTTTGGCATTGTGCTTGGAGTTTGTCTCGCATTGGATGCCCACCTTGCATGTTGCCGTGTTTGGAGCTTCGAGTAGACTGGGTGTCACATCGATTAAATAGGCTCACACGTGCATTGTTTTGACATGATTAATTAGTCGTGTTAGGAGCTTCGGGTAGACAAGAGGTCATACCGATTAAATAGGCTCACACGTGCGTTTGAGATGTGGCGTGATATGATGTGTTGATTGGGTCCACTGAGTACGTTGTACCGTGCATGTAGCATGGGGTACATTGTACCGTGTTGAGTTGTGATGTGCCGTCTTCGGACGAGATCTGCTATGGACCGACGGGTAGGATTTGACCCACCTCCCGTGTGGAAGCAGATAGTGGTGATATCCCGCACACCTGATCCGTGTAGCTGGTATCACAGGTTATGTACATAGGCCTTGAGGTTATTACCTATTGTTGAACTGCCTATCTCACATGTCTAATGCTATTTGAGAATAAATCCATGTTTGAAATGATTTGTGGGTCAGGAAAGCCCGAGGGATGGGCCGAGACCTGACCAATGTTGAAATTGATTTGTTAATGGTTTTTAAAGTGCACGAATGCATGATGTTTAATGTCATGCTTTATTGTGAAAATGCATGATGGGTAATGCCATGCTTTTATTGTGAATTATGCATGATGATTTATACCATGCTTTGAGTTGAAATGTGCACTTGATTTTAATAGCATGAATGCTTTACATACCATTAACACAATCATACACTCATGTTTTGAGATAAATAATGAATGAAATGCTTTTGAGCATGGCATCACGATCACGTAGATAGTGCAGTATCTACCTGTTCGCATGATTGCCTTACTGAGCGTGTGGTTTGCTCACCCCCTTATTTTCCCCCTCTCTACAGAGAATTGAGTATAGAGTGAGCGTGACTGGAAGCGTTTCCCTTTTTGGTAATCCGCTGCATCCCATCGCTAAAGGTATACACACTTGGATTATTTTGTATCTAAACTAGACATAGCACAGTAGCATTTTGTACGTAACTACTGGGGATGTAAAACAATGTAAACACATGTAACAACTCTGATATATATGCATTTATACAAGTGTTTACTCATATATAATATTTCAAATTGAATTGGTATGGTGGAGTGAGTTAGACGTCGACACGCAGCCCAACTGTTATGAGTGTGGTTGTTCACGATCGAGGAAGGATGATTAACAATTGATGCATGAAAATGCGAAAAATTTATACGTATTTTGGTAAGTTGAGGGTTGTGACAGAAGTTGGTATCAGAGCTCGAGTTGGTTTGACGTGTCGTGTCTAAAATACTTAATAAGTGGAAAATTACATCCCCAAGTTACTGTGCTTGTTTAGATACAAATTGTGTGTGTCGATGGGTTGACTAAGTAATTGGTTGTGAATGTAGGGAATTGAGTAAGTATGCCTAATCCCAGTCGCGGTAGAGGGATGAGAGCACAGGCTCGAGGCCGTAGAGGTAGGCCTGGGGGTCGTGTTGAGCCGAAAACACACGAGGCTCAGGAGGATGTTGAGGTGGAGGCCGATGTTGAGCACGCTCCATAGGGTCCAGAGGAGAGACCCGAGAGTACTGAGGCTCGCTTCGCGAGGATTGAGCGGAGCATTGAGATGATTGTGGAGTTGATCACCCAATCTTTATCTGGAGTTGGCGGTAGACAGAGTCCCGCTACACAGGGTGATGCCGAGCAGGCGGCAGCTCCTGAGGCACGGGCAAGGGAAGCCCAGAGGCCACAGACGACAGATACCCCACCCACACAAGATGTGCCTACGCCGGTTGCTATGCCAGGCAGTAGAGGTTGGGGATATGGATGTGATTTGGATAGACTGCGGCAGTTCCAGAAGTTTGGACCGCCGTCTTTCAGTGGAATAAAAGACCCAGTAGCGGCTGAGGATTAGATCAATGAGATCGAGAAATTATATGGGTCCTTTGAGTGCACCACTACCGAGATGGTAGCATTTGCCGCTTTTATGCTGAAGGGATCAGCAGAACATTGGTGGAAGTCCACCAGGCCTATTTTGAGAGCCCGACATACTGAGATCAGCTAGGATGTGTTTCTAGAGGCCTTCCGGAGACAGTATGTCCCGGATACCGCACAGCGGAAGCTAAAGATTGCATTTTTGGGACTGACCCAAGGGAGCAGGACTGTGGATGAGTATGCGACTGCTTTTATATCCCTGGGCAGATATGATCCCAACACGATGAGTAATGAGGTCGAGAAAATCCAGAAATTTGTGGATGGATTGAGACCGACCATCAGGTCTAGATTGGTTTCTCTGGATATACCGACCTATGAGGAGGCAGTGCGCAGGGCGCAACTATGTGAACAAGATGTTGATAGAATCGCCTCAGAGTTTGGAAAGGTTGGTAAGATGAGGGACAGAGATAAGAAGAGACCTATGATGGATAGAGGCTTCAGCTATAAAGGAAGCAAGAGATTCTCTGGAAAGAGGCCGAGAATTGATGAGTTCCGGGAGAGGACAGTTGATACTCCCATGTATCCGGCCATTGCTCCAGCTAAGGGAATCGTGATTGGAGGGCCACGGCCTACTACAGAACAGTGTGGCAAGTGTGGCATGTATCATGGAACTCGACCATGCTATGGATCTCCTGTAGTATGCTTTCGATGTGGGAAGCCAGGGCACATAATCAGAGATTGCCCAGAGATGATAGAGAGAGCCCCACAGAAGGGCAAGGAGCCAGAGAGAGCTCCAGTTGCTACAGCTGCTCCGAGGAGGAAGGCTACAGCTGAGGAAAAGGGGAAGCAAGCGGTGGGTGTAAGCAGAGGACGAGTACACGCATTGGACCAGGACACTGCAGATCAGTCATCGGATGTGGTAAAAGGTACCATCCAAATCTTTGATTTAGAAGCTTATGTACTGTTTGATCCTGGTGCCACGCATTTTTTTGTATCACCATCCTTTGCATGTAAATTGATGAAGCATGTAAAACCCACACTGCTTGATAAGATGTTGTTGATATCAACCCCTATGAATGATAGTCAGTTGACTGAGCATATATATAGAGATTGTAAGATGAGGATAGGAGGTAAAGAGATGGCAGCCGATTTAATTTTATTAAATATGAGTGATTTTGATGTGATCCTAGGAATGGATTGGTTGGCTGCCAATCATGTTGTTATGGATTGTCATGCTAAAACTTTGATGTTTCCAAAGATAGACAATCTTGTAGTAAATTTTGTGAAATGAAATTAAAGAACATGATTATTATAAGTGTGATGAGTACAATCTTGATACATGATGTATGAAAGATAAATTTGATTTCATTTATGTATGTGATGTGATGATTTATGATACTAATGGTGGAAAGAATAATGTGAAGGATTCATCGCTTTTGTGATTGAGACGGATAAGGCACGTCCGAAATTGGAAGACATACCAGTGGTTAGGGAATTTCCAGATGTCTTTCCGGATGAGTTACCAGGGTTACCTCCAGATAGGGAGATGGAGTTTGGTATAGACTTGGCACCTGGTACAGAGCCGATCTCCAAGCCACCATACAGAATGGCTCAAGTTGAGTTAGAGGAGTTAAGGAAACAGTTACAGGAGTTGCTGGAGAAGGGGTTCATCAGGCTGAGCGTCTCACCTTGGGGAGCACCGGTTCTGTTTGTAAGGAAGAAGGATGGAAGCCTCCGACTGTGTATAGATTACCGGTTGTTGAATAAGGCCACCATCAAGAATAAGTATCCCCTTCCACGCATTGATGACTTGTTGGATCAGCTTAAGGGAGCGCAGGTCTTTTCCAAGATAGATCTGAGATCAGGGTACCATCAGTTGAAGATACGAGGTGGAGATGTACCCAAGATAGCTTTTCGCACCCGGTATGGACATTATGAGTTTATGGTTATGCCATTCGAGTTGACAAATGCTCCCGCAGCTTTTATGTCGTTGATGAATGAGGTATTTCACCAGTATTTGGATCGGTTTGTGATCGTGTTTATTGATGATATACTGGTGTATTCAAGGTCTAGAGAGGAGCATGAGAGGCATCTAAGGATAGTGCTACAGACCCTTCGAGAGAAGAAGTTGTACGCTAAACTCAGTAAGTGTGACTTTTGGTTGGAACAGATCTCTTTTCTGGGTCATATAGTATCAAAGGATGGAGTATCAGTGGATCCATCTAAGATTGAGGCCGTAGTTCAGTGACAGAGACCCCAGACAGTGACAGAGGTCAGGAGTTTTCTGGGTTTAGCTGGATATTATCGAAGGCTTGTAGAGGGATTTTTGAGGTTAGCTGCTCCTTTGACACGCCTCACAAGAAAGAATGTGGAGTTTGTGTGGGACGATAAGTGTGAAGTAAGTTTTGAGGAGCTGAAAAGGAGATTAACCACAGCTCCAATCCTCACCATTCCTACCAGCTCAGGAGGTTTCTCGGTGTATACGGATGCTTCACACCTAGGACTGGGCTGCGTATTGATGCAGGATGGGAATGTAGTAGCCTATAGATCAAGACAGTTAAAGGATCATGAGAGGAACTACCTGACCCATGACTTGGAGTTGGCAGCGGTGGTGTTTGCGCTGAAGATATGGCGCCACTACCTTTATGGTGAGAGATTTCAGGTTTATACAGATCATAAGAGCCTTAAGTACTTGTTCTCACAGAAAGAGTTGAACATGAGACAGAGGAGATGGCTCGAGCTGTTAAAGGATTATGATTGTGAAATCCTATACCACCCGGGTAAAGCAAATGTGGTTGCTGATGCATTGAGTAGGAAGCATCTCGGGATGGTATCACTTATGATGATCAGGGAACACGAGCTGTTGGAACAGTTCACAAACCTCAGTTTGGATATGACCCCGCCTGACGCTGATAGTGGATATATGATAGCTAGCCTGCAGTTGGAACCGGATCTGGTAGATCGAATCCGACAGGCTCAGCGAGTTGATCAGCAGTGTAGTGATATTGTCGGGCAGATACAGAGGGGTATAGAGACGGACTTTGGGTTGAGTTCGGATGGATTGTTGAGGTTCAGAGGTAGGATATGTGTTCCTGATGACGCAAAAATCAGAAGGTTGATCCTGATAGAGGCTCACTCATCGAAGTATACGATACATCCAGGGGGTACTAAGATGTATCAAAACCTTCGAAAAGTCTATTGGTGGTCTGGAATGAAAAAGCACATTGCTGAATATGTTGCTAAGTGTCTCGTTTGTCAGCAGGTGAAGGTAGAGCATCAGAAGCCTGCAGGGTTATTGCAGCCTCTACCGATACCGACATGGAAGTGGGAGCATGTCACCATGGATTTTGTGATGGGATTGTCGAGGACCCGGAGAGGTCATGATGCCATATGGGTGATTGTGGATCGGTTGACGAAATCAGCCCATTTTCTAGCTATGAGAGCCACCGATACTCTAAGCCAGTTAGCGAACCTATATGTGCGCGAGATAGTGAGGCTACATGGAATTCCAGTGAGCGTTGTTTCTGATAGGGATGCCCGCTTCACTTCCCACTTTTGGGAATGTTTTCAGGAAGTGATGGGGACCCAGTTGAATTTTAGCATCGCGTTTCATCCTCAGACAGATGGTCAGTCAGAGAGGACTATACAGACCCTGGAGGATATGTTGAGAGCGTGTGCATTGGATTTTGGAGGCTCTTGGGATGACCATTTGCCACTGGCAGAGTTCGCGTATAATAACAGTTTTCATGCGAGTATCGGGATGGCACCATATGAGACATTGTATGGGCGTAGATGTCGTTCCCCTATTGGATGGGAAGAGGTTGGTGACAGACAGATTTTTGCTCCCAACTTGGTTAGACAAGCCTCTGAGGACGTCCAATTGATATGTGAGAGGTTACGGACAGCTTAGAGCAGGCAAAAGAGTTATGCTGATAAGAGACGGAGACTACTAGAGTTTGATGTGGGTGAGTCAGTGTTTTTGAAAGTTTCCCTTTCGAAGGGAATTATGAGATTTGGGATGTGGCGTGATATGATGTGTTGATTGGGTCCACTGAGTATGTTGTACCGTGCATGTAGCATGGGGTACATTGTACCGTGTTGAGTTGTGATGTGCCGTCTTCGGACGAGATCTGCTATGGACCGACGGGTAGGATTTGACCCACCTCTCGTGTGGAAGCAGATAGTGGTGATATCCCGCACACCTGATCCGTGTAGCCGGTATCACAGGTTATGTACATAGGCCTTGAGGTTATTACCTATTGTTGAACTGCCTATCTCACATGTCTAATGCTATTTGAGAATAAATCCATGTTTGAAATGATTTGTGGGTCAGGAAAGCCCGAGGGATGGGCCGAGACCTGACCAATGTTGAAATTGATTTGTTAATGGTTTTTAAAGTGCACGAATGCATGATGTTTAATGCCATGCTTTATTGTGAAAATGCATGATGGGTAATGCCATGCTTTTATTGTGAATTATGCATGATGATTTATACCATACTTTGAGTTGAAATGTGCACTTGATTTTAATAGCATGAATGCTTTACATACCATTAACACAATCATACACTCATGTTTTGAGATAAATAATGAATGAAATGCTTTTGAGCATGGCATCACGATCACGTAGATAGTGCAGTATCTACCTGTTCGCATGATTGCCTTACTGAGCGTGTGGTTTGCTCATCCCCCTTATTTTCCCCCTCTTTACAGAGAATTGCGTATAGAGTGAGCGTGACTGGAGGCGTTTCCCTTTTTGGTAATCCGCTGCATCCCATCGCTAAAGGTATACACACTTGGATTATTTTGTATCTAAACTAGACATAGCACAGTAGCATTTTGTACGTAACTACTGGGGATGTAAAACAATGTAAACACATGTAACAACTTTGATATATATACATTTATACAAGTGTTTACTCATATATAATATTTCAAATTGAATTGGTATGGTGGAGTGAGTTAGATGTTGACACGCAACCCAACTGTTATGAGTGTGGTTGTTCACGATCGAGGAAGGATGATTAACAATTGATGCATGAAAATGCGAAAAATTTATACGTATTTTGGTAAGTTGAGGGTCGTGACACTCTGAATGTGTAGGCGGATTTATGTGTATGGAAAATTGTGGAACACCAAGTATTTTTCAGGGAGCATGGTACAGATAGGGATTCCCGCTTCACTTCCCATTTCTGGGAACGTTTTTAGGAAGATATGGGAACTCGACTGAATATTAGCACAACTTTTTGTCCTCAGACAGATGGTCAGTCAAAGAGGACTGTACAGGTTCTGGAGGATATGATGAGAGCGTGCACTATTTATCTGATAAGCTCCTGGGATGATCAATTGTTACTAATCGAATTCGCCAATAATGATAGTTGTCACTCGAGTATCGGGATGACTTTAGATGAGGTATAGTATGGCTGTAGGGATTGTTTCCCCGATTTGGATAAGAAGAAGTGGGTGACAGATAGAAAATTGTTCCTGAATTGGTAAGACAAACCTCTGAGGATGTTCAGTTAATTGTGAAGGATTAAGAACACCTCAGAGCAGATTGAAAAGCTATGCTGACAAGAGACAGAAACCATTGAAATTCACCGATGGTGAATTAGTATTGTTGGAAGTTACATGCCATTGGACATAGCATAAAGACGTAACGATATTCGGAAAGAGATTAGACAAGTGGGAGACAAAGCCTGTAGGTTGGCGTTACCACCTGAATTAGTAGGCATCCACAATGTGTCGTATCTTATGATACTTCGAAAATATTATCCGGACCCAGCGTATGTGATAGGATATGAGCTCCAACAGCTTAGCTCAATGGAAGTATAACGTATGATTGAAAAACTTGATTCGGGTATTAAACAGGATGGAGAAAGTATTGAGATTTAAGACGATCTCCCTAATTAAAGTCCTTTGGTAGTAGTACACTCTGAAAAAGTCACTTAAGAGTTATAGAGTATGATATGTGTGACATATCCGGAGTGATTTACAGACTAACTTGGTTCTAATTTAGAGGACCAAATTTCTTAAGTGGGGGAGATTATGTAAGACTCGAAAATTATATCGTAATTTCTTATAAAGAATTGAAAATGGTCCCAAATTAAATGAAACGGGATTCGGACAGGAAATAACGATTTAAAATGCGAAATGAATGAGTATTCGTGAAGGGAAGTCGGGTTAAATTAATCTCGAACACGTGCAAGGGCAAAACGGTCAAAAGACCGAAAGCCGGAATAAATTCGATAAGAAAATTTAATTAAAAATAATGGATTTGAGAATCTTGATCAATAACGAAGAAATAATTAAATTTCGAGTCCAATTGATCGATCAAGATCCGAAATTTTTAGAAAAACCGAAAAGTCACTTGGGACAATATCCCGAAAATACGAAGAAATTATACCCGAAAATGGGTTAAAAATATAATAAATAAATTAAATAAAATTAAATAAATCTATTTGGAATAAAAAATTAATTTTGTAGATATTTTAGAATACTTTAGAATATTTTAATGATTATTTTAATAATAAAATAATTTATAAATATTAAAAAAATAATAATAATTGTAAAAAAAAGAATCAGAAATTGAAAATCGGGGAGAGAGAAAGAAATGAGAAACGAAAAAATGAAGTCGAAATTGGGGAGAAGACCGGACGACCACCGGCGACCCAATCGGCCAGGTTAAGGTCGAAAAAGGAAGAGGAGAGGCCGGCGACCTCCCTGGTACCAGCGGTGCAGCCCACTGACGCCGGAATCAGGCGGATCGAGGGAGAGAAGCCACGGAGAGGAGAACCCAAATCGGCGGCCGCCGACGTCGATTTGACTCCGACCACCTACCACTGAAGGAACCCCACGTGATGCCGAGCCGAATGGGGGCGGAAACAGCCGGGGAAACGGCGGCTAGCACCGGTAACAGCGAAAAACGAGGAGGCCATTGACGCCGGAAAGGAGAAGAGGTCGGACAGGCCACTTCCTGGCCACCTCATGCGAAACCGAGACCAGATTCGAGCTGCGGACGACCTCGCGGAGCTACTGGCGGCGAAAATCGGTGGAGAACCGGTCGGCAGGGCCATGAACCGGCCGAACCGGAGTGAACTGGAGTGAACCGGACCGGTCTGAACCGGACTGAACCGGTTCAGCCAAGAAAGAAGGGAAAAAAGGAGAAAAAGAGAAAAAGGAAAAAGGGGAAGAATTTTCGGGGATACACCGGACTGCGGGTAAGTCGGTAAGAGGTCAAAAGTGATCGATTTGATTTTCGAGAAATTTATTTAAATTATATTTAATCAAAAAGTAACCCGGGATTAAATATATAATTGTGCAGTTTTACGACAGAACCCGAGTGAGAGTTGATTGAGCTCCGATTTTAGTACCCCGCATCATATTGGGTAAGTATATTTTAATTACGATAATATAAGTCCTTTAATACAGAATTTCGATTATTTTACAGAATTTATGGATTAATTCTGTATAAAAAAGGCATATTAATCGGAATTGCAACGTACTTACCGTAAATAGTATACGGGCTATCCAATAAGTTTGGAACGAAGCCCGATGATTATTGATAAGCTAAATGAGCCAAGTAAACTCGAAGAAGGGATTTAATAAGTAAAAACGGGCTGAAAATGGGTCGAGGCCCATTAAAGTGCAATTAGGCCCAATAGAGTAAAACGGGCCCAGTACGTTTGATTTGATCAGTAAATGTGATATACTGATAAAAATAAGTGAATTAACCCAAAATATGTGGTTATATGCAGTTCCGTAGACTTGGTTGACGCGCAGTTGGACTGAGAGATCGGATATTATCGAGACAGGATAAATTTGCGCGTGAATCGAGGTAAGAGAATTTTGTAGGTGCATAGAGATTTCTATACGTATTTATTGAGGGGATTTAAAGGGCTTAGAATTCCTTCAAGTATCTAGAAAACAAAATACTAATTTTTACGAAAACCGGGGCATAGGTGAACAAAGAAAAAGATGATTTTGCCATTGGGAGTAAAATTTATAAAAAGGGTAGTAAGGCAGATAAATTGCATGATTATCCTGTTTTAATGTTTTATATAAATGTATTGCTTTGATTTAAGCAAATATACACATGGTTGGCTATTGATTTCATGAATCATACAAAAGGGTACTGGTTTGTACTGGTTATTATTTTAAAAGATGTTTTATCAAGATTGAGCCACCTATCGTATTTACATGAATGAAAGAGTGCTAGAGTCTTTCTCGCACTCAAGTTTACTGATTTATTTCTCATGAAAAGCCGTATGGAGCATTGCTCGTACGAGAAATTTGTGTGTGCACAAAACCGTGCTGGAGCTTCGCTCGCACGATCGATCGCACTAGACGTGAGTTGACATGCATATAGTCGTGCGGAAGCCTCCTGTAGACTGTGTGTCACAGAGAGTTGAGATGCTCGCACATATACTTTGAGACATGGGTTGGTTATCGACATAGTATTGGGGTGGATAAGACTTATGGCAGGCACCCCCAGATTATGATATGGGTCCATGGAGTATGATGTACCGTGTATGTCACACGGAGTACGCTGTACCATGCAGTCATGATGACTCGATGATGTTACTTGATATTCTGGCGGGTAGGATTTGACCCCACCTCCCGTTGCAATTGTGATACCCCGCACACCGAGATCCGTGTAGCCTGGGATCACAGGGACAAAGTATGACCATAGTCCTCGATTTTCATACAGTAACCTACATGCCTCACATGATATCATACGGTCTGAATAGACCAGGACGAACCCGAGGGAGGGGTAATGTCCCGATTTATGTTTTTAAAAGAGATGTGATTTAATGAATCAAGGTATTCCCGAGAGATGGGTTTGACCTTGATGAAGTTGTTTTATGATGAAACAAATGAGTTTTTAACATGATGAGTTTATGATTAAACAAATAAGTTTTAAAGTGAAGAGTTTACGATGACACAAATAAGTTTTAATGTGACGAGCATGAGATGTCATACATGATGATTTTTCCATGTTTGATTTATATGTCGACTTCATGATTTCTCTTATATGATATATACATACATGTGGCATCGTTTTAGTCATACCTCATGCTCCAAATGTAAACGATTTTTATATCACGACATTATCAGCACGTAGATAGTATAGTTATCTACCTGCTTACATTATTGCCTTACTGAGCTGTTTATGCTCACCCTTTCATTTTCCACCCCACAGGGTATATTCAATAGAAGAGACAGACAGTAGTCTTGCATTTCGGTTATCCGCTGCTTCTTATTAAGATCAGGTATACACATTTGTATAATTTTGTATCTGAACATATAGACGCATAGTACTGTATATGGATTTAATATTGGGGATGTATTTAGTTTAAAATAAATTGATATGTCAATGAAATATGGAAATGGAATGGTAAATAGGTGAGAGGTGACTAACACCGAATCATAGCCCAACTGTTTAGTAGTGTAACTGTTCACGACGGGTAAGAAAATTAAAAAGCGAAAAATTTACTCTGATTTTTAGGTAATTTGGGTCGTGACACCATCCTACCAACAGTTGGGCTATGATTCGGTGTTAGTCCCCTCTCACCTATTTACTATTCCATTTCCATATTTACATTCACACATCAGGATTTACTATCCTTTGACTTTAACTAAATACATTTACAATGGTATTTACATAACCTAATATCCCCGACATCATATACGTTTATAGTACTATGCATTTACATGTTCAGATACAAAACTATACAAATGTGTATACCTGTCTCTCGATGGAACGCAGCGGATACCAAAGATGCAAGTCCTCAGCCGCGCTCAAACTAATGAAAGTACTCTGGAGAGGAGGAAAATAAGGGGGTGAGCAAACCACACGCTCAGTAAGGTAATTATGCAAGTAAGTAGATAGCTCCACTATCTACATGCTTATAATGCCATGCCCTTAAATCCATTTCTTTTCGTTTAAATCTCACGCGCAAAATCATGCATACATCAATGCCATAGTTTATAAAAACTATTCGTGCATATAGAAATCATAGAACTCATGCATCAATGACATTTTATGTAAAATCATAATTCGCATGAAGTAAATCAAGATCATGCATTATTTCATGCTATATAAAACAAATCATGAGAGACAATTCTTTTCATGAATTTGTGATTAAAGCATGGAAAACTCCTCATGCTACTGCATTTAAATCACTTCATTAAAGCTCAGTATAAAATAACCTCTCCGGGTCAATCATCTCATAAATCAATCTCAAACTCTTTAAAAATTTTGTTATAAAAATTATGTTATAAAATCACCCTTCTTTTAGGGTCACATGACATAAAATCCTCTGAAAAATCTGTCATCATTGAAAAAAATCACATCATAGTAAAAATCACAAAATAGGGGGCCTGACCCCTCCCTCGGGTCTACCCTGGTCTATCGAGACCAAAAGTTACATCATGTGAGACATGTAGTTGATTATATCAGTAACATCGAGGACTATAGCCATATCCTAGTGATCCCTAGCTACACGGTACCTAGTGTGCGGGGTATCACACCTGAAACGGGAGGTGGGTCAGTCCTATCGCCAGAACAACATAAATACCAGGATTGTGAGGGCAAGGCTTACAACCTCGTGGCTAATGCCACTCCACTCCAACAATCCCTATGGTACAACGTACTCCGCGTGACATAAACGGTACAACATACTCCGTGAACGCAAATCATAGTCAGGGGGTGCCTGTCGTAGGTCTTATCCACCCAACCTATGTATCAGTATGCACGTGTGGGCATATTATCTCACTGTGACACAGTCTACATGAGGCTCCAACATGGCCATATGCATGTCATATAAATCCCTGTGCGAGCAAAGCTCCAGCATGATTCCATGCATATTCATGATATCTAAAAACCTCGTGCGAGCGAAGCTCCAACACGTTTTCATAAAAATCAGTAAGATCTGCGTACGAGCAGCACTCCAATACGACTTTAAAAGAGTGATAAATTCATATAAAACATAAATCATTCAAAACTTCGTGCGAGCAATGCTCTAGCACAAATAAAAGCTTAAGTAAATCAAAACTTCGTGCGAGCAACGCTCCAGCACGGTTTCATGCATAAATAAATCAAATCTCGTGCGAGTTACACTCCAGCACGTCTTTTATGCAATTAAATCGATTAAATCACGTGTGAGCAAGGCTCCAGTATGACTTTTATGCAATTATCATATCAAAACAGGGTGCGAGTTAAGCTTCGTACCTCTCATGCATGTCAAATCATTAAAACTAGTGCGAGCAATCGCTCTAGCACCTTTGTATGCATATAAAGTCAAAACAGGGTGCGAGCTAGGCTCCAACACCTCTCATGCTTTTCACAATAATAAAAATCAGTGCGAGCAACCGCTCTAGAACATTTCATGCATATGATGTCACACATATCGATGCGAGCAACCGCTCCAGCACCATTATGCTCACTCACAAACTCAGATATAGTGCGACGAAATGCTCCAGCACCATCTGTTTCCATATAAACTTGATAGTTGACCCATTTTCCAAAGAAATTTAATTTAAATCTTAATAACACTTACGTAGTGTTATCTTGTGAAATTTATGCAATTACTGGCCAATCTACCAATTTGCTTTGCTATAATTTAACGAAAAGCTTTCAAATCATGCATTTCATGCATGTCATGCTTTCACCGTCCTTAGGTGAATTTTCCCTCAATAGGGGTAAAATAGTCTTTTACCCATCCCGATTCCTTAAATTTTTAATCTATTTCTAGGATCTTTATACAGTTTCAGTGTATGTAAAAGCTGTTAAAAATACGCATAGCTACCTCTAGCTACTCGCAAAATTCCTTTACCTCATTTTTCTGTACAGTCTGACCTTTTCACTGATGTCTCGTCATGTTGTCCGATTTGCTCCTAATCCAATCTCCAGAACTGCGTATAATTATTCATCAGGTCAAATATAATACAATTAATTGTATTTCATATTTTCTGGGATTAATTTAAATCATTTGGCTCGTTTACCTCGATTGGGCCTGGTTGCACCATAATGGCCTTAACCGGCCTTAAGCCCGTTTTTCACTTACTATTCACATTATCGAGGCCTATTGGGCTCATTGGGCCCATCAGTATTTATTGGGCCTCGTTCTAAACTCTCGAATAGCTCAATTAATTATTTACGACCATTTATTTCTAATTCCAGAATTTAATTCATTTTATACGAAATTAATCCATAAAAATATGCGGTAAATTTTTAACACGCATAACTATGTAAATTATCGTAAATAAGGGTTACTTACCCGAGATTTCATGATAATACGCAAATCGAGGTTGACTCGAGCTCTCGTTTGACGTCAATTGTCGAGCTACACAATTACATATTTTTTGGGTAAATTTTCAGTCGAATATTAATCAAATTAAATATTTCAAAATTTAAATCGATCAATTTCGATCGCTTACCGGCTTACCCGTAACTCGACTGCATCACTGAGATTTTCCTTAATTTTTTCTCTTTTTCTTTTCTTTTATTTCTTTTCTTTTTGGCTGAACCGGTCCGGTTCGGTTCAGCATACCTGCACTGCACTGAACCGGTCCGTACCAGTTCTGGACTCACTTCGCCGTTCACGGGGTCTCCGGTCGGTTCCTTATGTGCCGCTGCCGCTGTTCGGCTCGTCTCGGGTAGGGGATCTCTCGACTTGCCTTGGGTTAGATCGAATCACTCCGATGATCGCCGAATTTCTCTTCTCCCTCTGCGGCTTCCTCTCTTCGATCCGTCGGATTTCGGAGTCGGTGGGGCGCGTCGCCGGTACCAGGGGGTCGCACAGTCGTTCTCTTCCTTCTTCGGCCCTTCGCCTGGCCATTGGGTCGTCGGATGCTCGCCTGTGCTCTCGGTCTTCCTCGGGTCGCGTCTTCCGTTTTCTCTTCGCGTTTTGTTTCTCTTTCAGTTTTCATATTTCCTTTTTTTTATATTATTATTTATAATTTATTTTATTATTATTTTATTCATTAAAATTTTATAAAAATTTAAAAATATCTTCAAAAATGATTATTTTATTCATTTAATCCATAAATGAATTTATCAGTCTTATTTCGTCTTTTCGGTATATTTTTTTAATATTTTCGGGATAATTTTTCGAAGTAAAAATTTCGATTAATTCCAATAAATTCATATCTTGATCAATTAGACTCGAAATTCAATATTTTCCTCGTTATTGATAAAGATTTCTCAATTTCATGTTTTTAATGAAATTTTTCTTAACGAATTTATACCGGATTTTAGTCTTTTGACCATTTTACCCTTCAACGTGTTCGGGACCAAACCAATCAAAGTTCCCTTCACAACCCTTTCTCATTTCATGTTTTAAATCCTTATCTCTAGTCCGAATCCCATTTGTTTAATTTGTGATCATTTCTATCCTTCACTTGATCTTTAAATGCTTTCGAGAATTTTTTATTCATTTCGTTTGCATTTTTTCATTCACGTAAAACTCTTCTTATGATTCAATTTACATAAAACCATGTTTACATCATTTGAATCATAAGAAATTACGATAAAAAATCGGGTCTTACAGATTAACTCCCAAATATATGCATGAAAATAATTAAACTAACATTTCAAATGCTATAAAAATAAATTAAAAATTTAATCTAAACTAAAATCTAAATTAAATCAAACAATACTAAACCTATGCAATGTAATAAAGCTAATGAAATATTACCTAAACTAATTAAAAATGTGCTAATTTAAATTACTACTAAACTACTAACAAAAGCTAAACTTTAGAAAATTAAACTACAAGGCTAATTATCCTTGCATCGACAATGTACTGTTCTGCCAATCAGCAGCCTACCGTGAACCACTCTGCACATTTCTGCCATGCCACGCAGCAATTTCACGCACTGTACTGTACCAGCTCCTACTGTGCTCCCGTCATACACTTGTTTTGTGCTGCTGTCGCCAGCAATCCTTCACAGCAGCCTCCTCCAGTAGCAGCACTCCCAACCATTTCCTCATGCATGAACTGCCATGTGCACGGGTCAGCTGCTCGCTACATCCTGCTCATTCTCGTCCTACTACGCCTCCAGCATATGGAAGAATTGCAGCAACGCAGCCAACATTCAGTTGAGAAGAAGACAGATCTGATTAAAGCAGAAAAATAAATTGCAGAATCATAAACATGCTCAATAGAGAATAGTGCAGGAAACCGATAAAACAGGGAATAGGAGTTTTAGAAATTAAGCTTTAAGAAACTGTATTATGATTATTCAAAGTTGCAAAACAGTAGACTAATAACAGAAGGTTAAATCAAACAAACAAACAAAGCTAAAACCGAAAATAGAAAGTTAAAGTGCAAAAATGCAAAATAGAGGAGCAAATCGTGTTGTGTCACTCAACCATGCCAGCAGAATGGAGCAACAACAATCTGGTCCCCTGCAGTAGCTACGGTCCTTTCTGTCACCAATGAACACTCAATCTGTAGCAACCTTAGATATGTACAGCAGTTGTACCATAACTTGCAATACAAAGCAGACCAAGGAATGTCGGGTAACACCAGCTACTGCTTCAGTCGCCACCTCCTGTAAATACTGCCACACCTCTGTCCTGAAATAGAAAAGACAAGAACCGATTAGAAACGGGTTGCAAATAAAATGGAATAATGCAGAGAAATTAAGAGAAAGTTGAGGGAAGATTTATGCTGAAGATGAGACCTGGAAAAGCTTTAAAGTGAATAGAATGCATGTAAAGCAAAAGAGGAGGTGGCGTCACTTGTCACCAGAAACCATGCTACCCTCCATCGACTAATACTAACCCACTAAGGCAAAACAAACTGAAAAGATCAACTGCAGAAAATCGAAGCATCAAGAACACTGTATTAATGCATAATAATGAGTAAAACTATGGTGAACAGTAACAAAAATACAAGAACAGAACAGAACAGAGAAATATCATGGATACTCGAAGAACCACCAAAACTGACATCAACATTATTAAGAAGGAGAAGAAGTGAAACTAAAGCAGTTAATTAGAACAGACTATGTAAGCTGGAATGAAACAGAGGGCCAAAGTCATGGTTCCCTGCTTGGCACAACAGCCCATCACATTCGAAGAAGCCACACACAACAGAAAGCATGCAGGACAGAACAAAACAGAAGAACAAAGCAGCACCAACTAGATGAAAATACTGCAGCAAGAATGTAAAGTAAGAAGATGTAAAATAAAGAAAGTAAAAAAAATATCGGGACTAAGAAAAATGTGAGAAGAACTGAAACTAAAATCCAGAAAACGAAGTTGTACAAGCATTAAAGCATATATGCAGTAGACATAAGATACTAGTGAAAAATCTAAAAATATTAAATCAATTGACTATGTAAAATCTTAGCAAGTAAAACCATACTATTGTTGATCCACCTTTAAAGTCTCGAAATATTAAACTAAAATTATAGACATACTGTAAAACAGTGAAAAAACTTGAAGCAGCACAGTGGAAGAATGAAAAAAAAAAACCGAGAATGAATAATATTAATGGAAATAAGGATGTTCATTAAATGGGCTTAGATGTGTTGAAAAATAGTAAATGGGAACTTGTTAAAAGCTATAACAATGGTGGCTGCCACCAACGTGAAAGGCTTAAAAGAAAACCTAAGGAAAATATAAAACCTAGCAATAAAATTTTAACCTAAAGAACTAAACCTACCTTTAAAAAACTACCCCCTTTCCAATTGTTCATCATATGCTATTTATACACAAAATTGGGGGTACAATTGTAATTTCCTATCCTAGATGAGTTGGTATTGTTTGGCCACTTGTCTTCATTCCATTCGGTGTAGAGAAGATATTTCCACGTCATTTGTCTTCTAATCCATTTTGCTGTGCGACGTGGCCTGGCGCATTTTTCCATGAGGTGCGCACGGTGTCCGTTGATCTTATCTTTTCGAGGTAAATAAAATACAAACACCCGGTATCACACGTGTCCAGACGAATGGTGACTCAGACTGCGAAATGGTAGTGGTCCAATCTCCTTTTAGCCCGTTTTCAGTCCAGTTTCTACTAAAACTACTGAGTTTCATCTGGATTTAATTTACTTGCACACAAGAGAATTTTAATTAAATTGAGGGGATAATTAATAAAATAATATGGGGATTAAAATAATTAAGTGATAAATAAAGCATAAATAATTCTATTTTAATAGAATTATCAAGAAGAAAGCAAATGATGGAATGAGTTCCATTTTGTTTCCACGGGAAATGGAAACGCTTTAGCATTTATGTTATTCGTGTTAGATAACCGAGATGGGGGTGGATCAGTTTTTTGTTTTATTCTCTAACTTAATGGTCTCTCTAACCCAAATTTGTAATTTAACAATTAATAAATATTAAAACAAAGCACATTGAAGTAAATGGTAAATGGTTTAGAGAAGCAAACACAAAAATGTATAGAGGTTTGGCCAATCTTTTGCCTATGTCATATTTTCTTGACCTTCTTATCAAAGAGCCGATTCCACTACTTGTGAATCTCTTATATTTTCCTCTTCAAGGTTAAAGAATAACCTCTTACACTTCTTTTTACTTAGGATTAGGAAGAAATCTTTTCAATCCACTTCACTAAGTGGCTACCCTATCTCTTACAATAGAATCCTCACAAGGGTGACATTCCCCTCACTACAACTTTGAGAAAGAGTATTTAAAAATGGTATAATCAATGAACCTCACTAGATAGGTGATTACAATGAATGAGCATAAGTAAAAGAGAAGAAGATTGAGTACAAGAGTTTGAAATTTGTGAGTTTAAGCCTCAAGGATTTGTTTAGATGATTTCTCTTGTTTTCAAAATGTGAGAACCCTAAATTTCGCATTTCCTTCCTAAAGTTGATTTAATAATTAATGAGATATTTCATTTGGATGATTTCAGGGCCGAATGAGGAGTAAGGATGAGTTTAAGAACATGAGATGGGTGACGTAACCTAAATTTCTCATATTTGTGATTTATGTACTAAGTAAGGTCATGTGATGTAAAGTGATGTTGTAAGTATATTTTGACAAAGGAAATATGGAATTAAAATGAATTATGGATGAATGGAGATAAGTATTTAAAGTTAAGGATAAAAAGAATAACTAAGAACTTAGTTACCTAAACTAACAAGGTAGGAATTTGAGAGTACACTTAAAGGAATCGTGCTAAAGCATACAATATGTCACGACCGACTTTTTTTGAAAACCACTACAAATTTTTCGCTTTTTCATACCTTTCTTTCTGTCATAATTCAACCACCAATAGTTGGGCTGTGATTCAGTATTAGTATCATCACCTTTACTTACCATATCATCCATTCAATGCGATGCATACATATCAATATAAATTATTTATTGACTGTAATTACTTTTGTACCGTAAGTGAACTCACATATATTTAAATACAAAAACATCCCCCATTATTACATTGTTTACATCACTATGCTGTTATATGTTCAGATACAAAATTGTACGTGATGCGTATACCTTTCGCACGATGGGAATGTAGCGGACAAAAGGAATGCGAGTCCTCAGCTGTACTCTATCTACTGCAGATGCTTTGTAGAGATGTGAAAATGAAAGGGGTGAGCTCACTAGCTCAGTAAGGAAATCAGGCAAGTAAGTAGATAACTACACTCTCTACTGAAGCCTCCAATTTATCCAGCTTTACCTCCAGCTTCGAGGGGCATAGTTATTGGCGGACCTCGACCTACCACAGAGCAGTGCAGATTATGTGGTAGATATCATGGGGGTAGACCACGCCCGTTATTGATGAGATTATGTTATAGGTGTGGTAAACCAGGGCACATAGCTTGTGAATGCCTAGAGAGGATTGATACAGCCCTACAGAAGGGCAAAGAGCTAGAGAAGGAGAAAGGAAAGTAAGCTATTGGTCGAGGGCGAGTGTTTGCATTGGACCAGGCATCTGCAGAGGCTTCCTCGGATGTGATTAAAGGTACCATCATTGTCTTTGATTTTGAAGCATTAGCATTGATTGATCCTGGTGCCATGCATTCATTCATATCACCTTCATTTGCATGTAGACTGTGTGAATATGTGAAACATGTACCCTTAGGTAGAGTATTACTTATAAGCACTCCAGTGAGAGACAATGTAATGACAAAGTATGTATGTAAGAATTGTAAGCTAAAAGTAGGGAAAAAGGACAAGTCGACCGATCTCATCCTATTAACTATGAAGGACTTCGATGTAATACTAGGAATGGATTGGTTGGCAGTAAACCATGCTGTTTTAGACTGTTATGCTAAGACAATAATGTTTTCCATCCCTGAAAATTATATTGTAAGATTTGAAAAGTAATGAAAGAAGTAGTAAGTTATTTTTAAGGATGGATGATTTTGCTAACAAATGTAATAATAATGTGTTGAAGGTTTTATTGCCTATGTGGTTGACTTAGATAAGGTGTACCCGAATATAGCTGACATCCCAATGGTTAGAGAATTTTTTGATGTCTTTTTGAAAGAATTACCAAGGTTACCACCAGACAGAGAAATGGAAATCTGTATTGATTTGGTGTCTGAAACTGAATCGATATCCAAGCTATTGTATAGAATGGCTCTGATTGAGTTGGATGAGCTAAAGAAATAATTGCAAGAGTTGTTGGACAAGGGGTTCATCAGACTGAGTGTATCACCTTGTGGAGCACCGGTTTTGTTTGTAAAGAAGAAAGATGGGAGTCTCCGACTATGTATAGACTATCGATTGTTGAACAAGGCTACCATAAAAAATAAGTACCCCCTTCCATGGATAGACGATCTATTGGATCAATTGCAAGGAGCACAGATCTTTTCGAAGATTTATCTGAGGTCTGAGTATCATCAGTTGAGGATTTGGAGTGGAGATATACCCAAGACAGAATTTCAGACCCGTTATGGCCATTATGAGTTTCTGGTTATGCCATTTGGGTTGACGAATGCTCCTGCAGTGTTTATGGCTCTAATGAATGATGTATTTAAGCCATACCTGGACAACTTCATGATCATATTCATAGATGACATATTGGTGTACTCGAAGTCCAGGGAGGAGCATGAGCAGCATTTGAGAACAGTGTTACAAACCCTTCGAGATCAGGAGTTGTATACTAAACTCGACAAATGTGATTTCTGGCTGAGTGAGATATTGTTTTTGGGTCATGTAGTCTCAAGAGACAGTGTATTAGTGGATCCGTCTAAGATAGAGGCTGTGATACACTGAGAAAGACCCAAGACGATTATAGAAATTCGCAGTTTCCTGGGTTTAGCAGGTTATTACCGATGATTTGTCACGAGATTCTCTAAGCTGGCTGCTCCATTGACATGTCTCACTCGAAAGAATGTGGCATTTGAGTGGGATGATAAATCTAAAAGAAGTTTTTACGATCTAAGACACATACTAACCACCACACCTATTCTCACCATACCCACTTGCTCAGTAGGTTATTTAGTGTATACAGATGCCTCGGGACAGGGACTGGGCTGTGTGTTGATGTAGGACAGGAAACTAGTAGCTTGTGGTTCTAGATAGCTTAAGGATCACGAGAGGAACTACCCGACCCATGATTCAGAGTTAGCAGCCGTGGTATTTGCATTGAAAATATGGCGCCACTACTTGTACCGTGAGAAATTTCAGGTGTATACAGATCATAAGAGCCTTAGATATTTGTTTTCACAAAAAGAGTTGAATATGAGGCAGAGACGATGGATAGAGCTTTTAAAGGATTATGAGTGCAAGATACTGTACCATCCGGGAAAGGCTAATGTTATGGCTGATGCCCTGAGTAGAGAGCCTTGGAATGGTATCGCACATGATGGTCAGGGAATATGAGCTGCTCTAGCAGTTTGCTCACCTCAGGTTGGATATAGACCCTCTTGATATTGACAGAGACTGTGTGATAGCTAGCCTGTGATTGGAATCGAATTTGATTGACCAGATACGCCAGGATCAACATGCCGATCTCCTGTGTGAGGATCGTGCGAGTCAAACTCAAATGGGTGATGTGGCCCATTTCTTAGTGAGTGATGATGACCTACTGAGGTTTAAAGGTAGGATTTGTATTCCCGATAACCCAAAACTAAAGAGATTGATTTTAATAGAAGCTCATTCATCTATGTATACATTGCATCCGGGGAGTAACAAGATGTACCAGAACCTCTGAAAAGTGTATTGGTGGACAGGGATGAAAAGAGATATCGCAGGGTTTGTGGCAAGATGTCTTGTTTGTTAGCAAGTGAAGGTAGAGCATCAGAAGCCTGTAGGATTATTGCAGCCTCTACCTATACCGACTTAGAAATAAGAGCATGTCACCATGGATTTCATCATGGGATTACCGAGGACTAAGAGGAAGCATGATGCTATCTGGGTAGCGTTGACAGATTGACGAAATCCACCCACTTTCTAGTTATCAAATCTACAGATACTTTGAGTAGTTTGACAGAGTTGTATGTACGAGAGATAGTGAAGCTACATGGTGTTCCAGTGAGCATTGTATCAGATAGGGATTCCCGCTTCGCTTCTCGCTTTTGGGAACAATTTCAGGAAGCTATAGAAACCTGATTGAGTTTCAGTACTACTTTCCATCCTCAGACCGATGATTAATCAGAGAGAACCATCCAAACGTTAGAGGATATGCTGAGAGCGAGTGTTATGAATTTTAAAGGCTCCTGGGATGATCACCTACTGTTAGTCGAATTTGCATACAACAATAGTCACTCGAGTATCTGGATGACACCATATGAGGCCTTGTATGATAGAAGGTGTCGTTCCCCTATTGGTTGGGAAGAAGTAGGCGAAAGGAAAATTTTTGCTCCTGATTTGGTATAGCAAGCCTCTGAGGTTGTTCAGCTGATATGTGAGAGATTGAGAACAACTCAGAGCAGGCATAAAAGTTATGCTGACATGAGACGGAGGCCACTAGAGTTCACTGTGGGTGACTCGGTATTTTTGAAAGTTTCTCCCTCGAAAGGGATTATAAGGTTCGGTAAGAAGGGTAAGTTGAGCCTTCGATATATCGGACCATTTGAGATACTGGAGTGTGTGAGTGATAAGGCCTACAGGCTAGCATTGCCACCGGAGCTAGCAGGCATACATAATGTCTTCCATGTGTCTATGCTATGGAAGTACCATCCAGATCCAACTCATGTGATTCGATATGAGCCATTAGAGCTCAAGAATGATTTGTCATATGAAGAGAAACTGATCCAGATACTGGATAGGAAGGAAAAGGTGCTATGGAACAAGACGATTCCGCTTATTAAGGTTCTCTGGCAGCACCACACTTCAGAGGAAGCTACTTGGGAGTTGGAGAACCTCGTATGGGAAAAGTACCCCTGACTTTTTAAGGAGTAACTTGGTTCTAATTTGGAGGATCAAATTTCTTAAAGGAGGGGAGGAATGTAAGACCCGTATTTTCATATGTATCCTTATGATTCCCTAAGTATACACTTGTTTATGTAATATGAATCATAAGAGATGTAAGGTCCGTAAATTCGATATACACACTTGTTATGTGAGTTTGTGATGTACACACAAGTTTCATTATGTATAAATTATAAGAAATGGACATTTTTAAGTGATAAATGTGGATTGAATACAAAATGAGTAGTGAGGTAAATTTATATGAAGATAACATTGAAAATCTGGGATGAATTTCAACTAAGTATGTTGTAGAGCAAGGGGAGATCGATCCCTTCTTCAAGCCAAATTGATCTCGGTATGTTTCTGCCAAGCAAGGATCGATCTCATCCTCAAGCAGATCGGTCTCATTATGTCTCGGCCAGAAGTAGATCGATCTTATCCCTCTGGCAGATCGATCTCTGAAGCTCTCTGTTTGGCTAAGATCGATCTTACCCTTAAGAATAGATCGATCCCTTATTCTTGAAAACTGAATGCCGAGAGACTTAAAGCAAGAGAAGATCGATCCCTCACTTATGAAGATCGATCTCACTAAGCCATTTCTATAAAAACTGGGCAGTTGAACTACATTTCACAAAAATAACTCAGAAAGCTTTCATTTTTGAAGCAAAGTAACCTAGTTTCTCTCTCTAAATTCTCAACACTTTCCTTAGAGATTTGAGAGAAGTTCAATTCAGTAAAGTTGTCCCTAGAGAGGAGGAGAACAACATAGTTGAAAATGGGAGGTTGAATCGATGGATTGAAAGAGGAAAAGAGCTTTTCCCCAATCTTGGTGAAAAAGGAGAAAAGCTGAAATAGGTAAGATTTCAATGCAACAATGTCATATATGTAATCTAGGGATGATGATAAGTGATTTGGTGTATATATTGTTAGTTGAAATGTGATAAACATGCTTAAACAAAGCTATGACCTATAATGTATTTAATGAGGAAAAATTGAAATGACATAGAGTTAATGAAGATATGAGCATGTATAGATGATGCTAAGTTGACAGTTTGAAATCTATAATTGGGATTAAATGAGAATTTACAAATGGCATGTTAAGTGTTAGACGAAATGCCACGGAGGAAGAAAATGGCATTGTAAACTTAATGCCAGTTCAATACGAATCAATAGGCTCGAGGAGTCTAAGAGATTCTCGAGAAATGAGTTATATACTCGAAATGGACTCAAGAAAGAGTAAGGTCCGATAATGATGTAACGAGGCCAAATAAGATATAAATGGCCCAATGCATTGATTTGGATATCATGCAAGTGAAATGAAGTATATTGGGGTATACTGATATGAATGGTAATTCATTGTAGCTCCGAAAGATACAGTTGGAGTCGATAAGACCGGATCACGCGCAGTGGAAATCGAAGGAAAGTGATTCGAGCGTGATTCGAGGTAAGGGACTTATGCGAGCTATTAGAGATAGCTATACGTATGTTTTCTTACCTGCTGTGTGCGAATGTATGTGATAAGTGTGTAGATATTGATATATCTAGGTGAAAACTACGTATGAGAATAAGCCTATAAGTATGAGTTGCATGACTTCTACGTTATTGTTGTGAAAAAAGGTTTTGCAAACATTTTGAGAAAGAGTAATGATAAATGGACTCCCAGTTTAGTAAATTGTATAAAAAGCTTTTAACGAGTGATTGAAGGGAGATTGCCCTCTCACTCATACTCGATGAATGGAGTCCTCTATCTCGTTTTGTGTGAAATTGTGCTAGAGTCAAAGTGGCAACGATAAATTGACCAGCCTTGGTGATGCTGTGTGTTCCATTCGAGAAAGTAAAAGAGTGCTCGATGCCTCGGGTGATGCTGTGTGTTCTACTCGAGAGCTCGCACTAGATTTTGGGAAACATGTTGGAGCCTTCGAGTATTACTGTGTGTCTTGCTCTGACTATGCTCACATGTAATTTCCTAGTAAAACCGTGCTCGATGCCTCAGGTATGCTGTGTGATCTTACGCTGAGTTGCTCGCACAAGGTTTTTGTATTTATGTTGTGTGCTGAGTAAAACTGTGCTAGAGCCGTCGTGTATTGCTGTGTGTCTTGTATTGACCTGCTCGCACGTGGTTTACTAATGTGATGTAATGAGTACAAAACTGTGCTGGAGCCATCGTGTATTGCTGTGTGTCTTGCACAGACCTGCTCACACGAGATTTTGAGACATTGGAAATGGGTAATAAAGATCCACTGGAGCACGATGTACCGTGAGCGTTAGCCATGGAGTACGATGTGCCGTGATTTTAGTATGAGCTGAAGGGATGGTTGATCCGCCTCCCCAAGCATAGGGTTCCTGCACACCTGATCAGTGTTGCCTGGAATCCGACTATGGCCATAAGTCCTATATTTATCTGAGTGATATGACATAGTCACTACTGTGTGTGGTGACATATGTTTCCCTTACTGTGTGTCTAGGGATATGATAACCCATAATTAGGTCTCATGTATATTGATTTGCTGAGTGCAATTGATTTCTAAATGTGTATTGTGTGATTTCAATGAATGTGCTGTGTGAATATGCATATACCCATCCCGCGAATTGATGATTTCGCATCGATGGAAGTTATTTTAAAGAATGCATATGTTTTACAAGGAAAAATGAATATGTATTTTTAGCATGTAGATAGTGTAGTTATCTACCTGCTTTTGTATTTTCCTTACTGAGCGTGTTAGCTCACCCCCTTATTTCTCCTCCACAGATTCTACGCAGTAGTGCGTACACTGCAGTCGTTCCTGCTATCATGTTTCATTTGTTATCCAGCAGTATAGAGAGGTATACACTTGAGATGAAAATTTTGTATCCTGTAAATTAATGCATAGTAAAGTTTGTATTTTGTATTTTGGGGGATGTATATAATAGAAACTAATGTAAACGCTTTTGCACATATATATAAAAGTTCAGTTTCTATTCTATTTTATTTAAATGAATTTATTAAATTGTAAATAGATGAGATATGGATTGGATGTTGACTCACAGCCCAACTGTTGGAAGTAAGGTAAAAGTCACAGACAGAGAGAGAGAGAGAGAGGGTTGTGACACCTTATGTGTCATCTTCAATTCATTAACCAATTGATCAAATTGATTAAAATTAACTATGCCATAATCATGTACACATACATGGATTCATGGTGTTTTCATGTGTTTTGATCCATAAAACATACACCAATAAACTTGAATTAATCTATAGATAAACATATATGAAGTTGGAAGCTTGAAATTATACCTAGCTTGGTGTTCCCACTTTGGTCGAGACTTTAAAGAAATTCCTCTCTCTCAATATGGCTCCTTAATAGCCAATTCCAAGGTATGTTAATCCTCTCTCAATTTGGAACAACTTCCATGAAGATTGCAAGTTCCAAATATGTCTCTAGGTTAGTGATTTCTAGTGAGATAAAGCTTAAAACTATGGTTATTAATGGTTTCTTCCTTGTTGCCGAGAATGAAAGGATGAAGAAGACAATGAATTGGCTGATTTTTAAGCTAGTAGACTTAACTCTTAAGTCTTAATTGCAGCCATTAATTTGGGCTAGTAATTGGTTTGGGCTTTAGTTTACCATTTGGGCTTAATTTCATTTACTAATGGGCTTGAAGTTTAACTAATGGGTTTGAGTTTTGAGCCTCTCGGTTTGGGCTTTTCTTTTGGGCTTAAAATTTTTCTATCAATTGGGCCTTAAATTGACTTAATATTGGGCTCACCAATTGGCCCAACAATTTGTCCCAATGGGCCTAAGAAATTCGGACCACACTTGTTACACCTTAATAGGCTTTAAAAATTCCATCCTTGGCCCATTGAGTTTTACCCATTTAATTTAATCCGGATTTTGATTAAATTAATTTTCCATGCTTAAGGGGATGAATATCTAGTGTTTTAATCAAAAATATTTCTACCCTACTTTTTAACCTTAGGTTAAATTTTAACCATGGTTAATCAACTATGGTCAAAGTCCACTTTTCTTAACTACCTTGACTTTCTTTTACCATTGACCACGTTTGACTTTCTCTCAAAAATCCAAAAGTGTCATATTTCATGGTTTACACTCTCATCTTTACGTTTTGACCATTTTCGGGAGGCGAATATGTCAAAAACACCTCAAACGGAGCATTTCAAACTCGTTTAACCTCTTTTTGGCGTTTCCTTTACTTCAATGTGTTCGGAACCAAATCAAATCGACTTTCCTTCATGAGCCCTCTATATTTTCACATTATAAGTTCTTATATTTAATCAGAATGATTTAGATCCATTCGGGTAAGCCTGTGGCTCTTATAGCCCTTATTTGACCTTTACGTAGCTTATATGCTCTTAATCACTTCACTTACAATTTCACTCTAGTAAATACTCTGCTCATGATTCAACCAACATAAAGAATGTTTGTACATATAAGAATCATAAGGAATAAGCTACATAAAAATCTAGGTCTTACAATCCTCCCTAACTTAGGAAATTTGTTCCCCTAAATTAGAATTAAGTCAGTCATCAAATAGCTGGGGGTGCTTCTTGCGCATCAGGCTCTTTAACTCCCAAGTAGCTTCCTCTGAAGTGTAGTGCTGCTAGAGAACCTTTACTAACCCAATAGTCTTCGATCTCAACACCTTCTCCTTCCTATCCAATATTTGAATCGGCTTCTCTACATATGACATGTAGTCTCTGAGCTCCAATATGTCGGATCCGGGTGATACTTCCGAAGCATTGAAATGTGGAAGACGTTGTGGACACCTGATAAGTCTGGTGGCAACGCCATCCTATAGGCCTTATCTCCCACTCGATCTAGTATCTCAAAGGGTCCAATGTAGCGAGGACTCAACTTACCTCTCTTGCCAAATCTCGCTATACTCTTGGAATGAGAAACCTTCAGGAACACAGACTCGTAAACTGTAAACTCTAGTGGCCTCTGTCTCTTGTCAACATATCTTTTCTGTCTGCTCTGAGCTATTCGCAATCAATCACATATCAACTGAACATCCTTAGAGGCTTTCGTGACCAAGTCAGAAGCAAATATCTTTCGGTCACCAACTTCTTCCCATCCAATAGGGGAACAACATCTACGTCCATACAAAGCCTCGTACAGTGCCATCCCGATACTCGAATGATAACTGTTGTTATAGGCAAATTCGGCTAGTGGCATATGATCATCCCAGGAGCCTCTAAAATTCAGTACACACGCTCTCAACATGTCCTCTAGAGTCTGTATAGTCCTCTCTGACTGACCATCTGAGGGTGGAAAGCGGTGCTTAAACTCAACTGGGTTTCCATGGCTTCCTGAAAATGTTCCCAAAAGTCGGAAGTGAAGCGAGAATACTTATCCGAAACAATTCTCACTAGAACACCATGTAACCTCACTACCTCACGTACATACAACTCTGCCAATGAACTCAGAGTATCAGTAGCGCTCATAGCTAGGAAGTGGGCTGACTTCGTCAGTGTCACTACCCTCAACTTACTAAAAATCGTCACAAATTTTTCACTTTTCGTACATTATTTATTATTCATTCTTACCTTACCACGATCGTGATCAGCTACACTCTCAACAGTTGGGCTGTGTGTCAATGTCTATCTCATCCAATCATAACAATTTGATTGCATTAAAATTTAGAAGTAAACACTTGTATAATAAATCAGAGTTGTTGTTTACATGTGTTTACATTGCTTTACATCACCAATGGTTACATTCAAAATGCTACTATGCTATGGCAAGTTTAGATACAAAATTATACAAGTGTGTATACCTTTCGTGATGGGATGCAGCGGATACCAAAAAAGAAACCTCCAGTCGCCCTCAGTTTACACTCAATGCTCTGTATAGAGGGGAAAATAAGGGGGTGAGCAAACAACACGCTCAGTAAGGCAATCATGTGAACATGTAGATACTGCATTATCTACATGATCGTGATGCCATGCTCAAAACCATACATTTACTCATTCACACCTCAAAAACATTAGTTCATGATTGTGTTAATGGCATGTAAGGAAAATCATGTTATTTAATTTAGTGCACAAATCAAATTCAAGGCATGGAATAACCATCATGCATATTTCATAAATAAGGCATGGAAAATCATCATGCATCAGTGCATTTTAAAGCCATTATCATGCTTTCTCACTTCAATAAAATCAACACTTGTCAGGACTCAGCCCCTCCTTCGGACTGTCCTGACTCACAATACATTTCAAAACACGGATTCATTCATAAATAAGAGACATGTGAGATAGGTAATATAACAGGGAAATATCCTCTAGGACTATGGCCATATCCTCTGTGATCCCAGGCAACATTGATCAGGTGTGCGAGTTATCACCTCTATCTGCTTTCGCATGAGAGGTGGGTCACGTCCAACCTGTTGGTCCATAGCAGAACAATATCGTCCGAAAATGACTTATCATAATCTCAATACTGTACAACGTACTCCATGCTACCTGCATGGTACATCGTACTCCGTGGATCCATATCAACCATATCAACACATCATATCACGCTACATCTCAAAATGCACGTGCGACCTTATTTAATCGGTGTGACACCCAGTCTACCCGAAGCTCCTAGCACGACTATCAAAATGTCATAAAACCACGTGCGAGTAATCTCAAGCATGGTAACCAGTATGGTGGACATCTAATGTGACCTGTTCTCTAGTACCATGTCAAAACTAGTATAAAATCTGTGCGAGCTAAACTCCAGCACAACATTACAGAAATCCATGTGAAAACCAGTGCGAGCTAAGCTTCAGAACTCATACGTATAAAAACACATCAAATATCGTGCGAGTCATACTCTAGCACTCTTTCATTCTTAAGAAATCCATGTAGGTGGCTCAATTCTTTGCAAGGCATGGTTATAAACCAAATCAAATCATTTCTTTTGCAAATCATTTCAAATGTTAGCCAACCTACCAATCACTTGCTAAAAACCAATAAAACAAGATTTTCAAAACATCATGCTTTTGTTTTCATGCACATTTCTCACAAAAACCCAACTCTTGCCCTTCAATCACCCATTTCATTTTCTATTACCACATGTATTCTAGAAAAACATTATGGACCCAAATTGCGTACAAATATCTCTAAGAGTCCACACAATTCCCTTACCTCGATTTACTCAGGGTGCGACTCTCTTCCACTTACCTTCTCGTGCTTTGGCTCAAGTTGCTCCGGGTGTATCCTTGGAAGTTGCAAATCATTCACCAATCACTTGAGTTAATGTTGCTAACTCACATTTTGACTTCAACTAGTCAATATATTTCATTGAGCCTATTTTGTTAAGTTTGGCCCATTTTTCTTGCATTTGGCCATCATCAATCCTTCTAACCAAACTTATCTAGTAACTCACTTAGTTACTTGTTTAGGACTTGATGTGAAATACTCTACCCTTACTTTCTCATTCATTTATGCATTTTATCCAATGCCTTAAATACATATTTTACCCTTTTTGGGTAAGTCTCACAATTCATTCCATAAAATCATCTTAAAATCATACTCACAACACCATTATCACCTTAAGATCTCCTATTCATCATTAATACCAATACATTTCACATTCTCACACTAACCTATTTCTAAGTTATAATTGTTCCATGGCATTCTAGGTAGTTCTAGCATTAATATGCACACCAAATCAACTCCAAAATCAATAACTAAACAAATGTACTTGGGTCGGTGCTTTAGAAACTCACCTAGCTTGATTTCCTCCTTGCTCCAAATGGAAATGCAGCTTTTCTCCTTCAATCCCACAAATGGGGTTATGCCTCCAAGCTATGTTCTTCTTCTCTTTGATGTGAACAACTTTGTATCTAATAGCCTTCCCTCAAATCTTCATGAAAATAGGTGGATTTAGGAGTGAGAAAGCTAGGTTTTGGATTGACAATGGAGAGGAATGGTTTTGTCCCATGAAATACAGATTTCAACTGCTCCTATTTATAGAAATGACTTAATGAGATCGATCTGCATAGAGTGGAGATCGATCTGCATAGAGTGGAGATCGATCTGCCTTACTTAAATTCCTCAATTTCATGACATTTTGAAGGTAGGAGATTGATTTGTCAAGGGCTTGAGATCGATTTGTCTCAGGTGGAGAGTGAAGGAGATCGATCTGGCTAAGGGAGGAGATCGATATTCTCCAACCCGAGAGCTAAGGAGATTGATCTGGCTTGTATTGAGGATCGATTTCCTCATTTTAGAATGTTTAGCAGATCGATCTGGCCCCATTGGAGATTGATTTGCCCTATTCCATTGCTCGAATAAGAGCATTTTTAGATCTTCTAAATCTATCTTTCATTCTATGAGATCGATCTGGCATTCATATTTTTCAGATTTTGCTATAGTTTTCTGTAGTAACTCACACAAAACATCCTTAATTTTACTGCCATAGTCATTTTCTCATCCAACCACCTTTAAGACTTGAAAATGACATCCATTCATATTTTATACACATTAAAACTTGTGTACATTCATTGTATAACCAAAGGTATACAATACAAACCTAAATGAAAGTACAAAGATTTACGCAACTCATGCAACTTCATTCCATTTAACCACACCACTCAAAACTCAATATATTCGCATTCCACTAATGAAAATATCCTTCTTACATTCGCTATACACTTTAAAATTTGCGTGTATTCATTTCACAATCCAATATACACCTTACATAATCAAATGGGAGTTTACAAAAATTAAGGGTATTACAGTCAATCTATCAACGATCACCCATATAACATTGTGATTCCTGCGGGTCCTTAGTAAACCCATCACGAAATCCATGGTGATATGCTCAAATTTCCATGTCGGTATAGGTAGAGGATGGAATAACCCTACAGGCTTCTGATGCTCTACCTTCACCTGTTGACGAATGAGACATCTCATCACAAAATCTGCAACATCCTTCTTCATACCCAACCACCAATGTATTTTTCGAAGATTATGATACACATGGTTACTCCCTGGATGTAAGTGTACCTCAAAGAATGAGCTTCCGACAAAATCAATCTCCTGAGCTTTAGATCATCGGGAACACACACCCTACCTCTGAACCTCAGTAGTCCATCAAAACTCAGCTCATACTCAATCACTGCGCCCGTCTGCATCAGATTAGCCATATCAATACACTGCAGATCAACATGCTAAACCTGTCAAATTCTTATCTACCAAATCTGGTTCCAGTCTCAGGCTAGCTATCACACGATTAGTATCCATGTCAAAAGGCAGAACACCCAAAATGAGGCTAGCAAACTTCTCTAACAGCTCATGTTCCTAAACCTCATTAAGATGCTGAAAGTAATGTTTAGTGAAGAAGAAGAAAAATACAAAAATAGAATAAAATGTTTGGTGAAATAAATAAGTTTGGGGGAATAAATTTGAGCTCTTACATTAAGATCCTGAAAGTAATGAATGTTAAGGGGTAATTAAACCTAAATCGACTTTATCATACCTTAACCCCAACCTTACATTACAAGCTTAATGAAGTCCTATTGATCTTTAGTTAAGTGTGACTACATTAGTGGAGAGAGAAGTGAAAAGCAAACTTATGGGAATGATCACATGTCTTTGACTTTGTATTCACTATGTTTGCATAATCTAATCCGGATAATGTACTGTGAAGTGACTTTGACATTTTTCACACACTCACTAGGAGTCCAATTTGAGTTAGGGCTTATGATTGAATAATTCTAAGTGCTGGACTTGTAATTGTCAGTCTTTGAATTCATAGTTTGTACTTTTCTTTGAGGATAATATTGGGAAAATTATTGTGTTTTGTACGTGTCATTCCTACAATTATTTTATTTTGCTTAAGGACAAGCAAAAGCTCAAGTTTGGGGGTGTGATAATTCTATATTTTTAGAATTATTTGTACTTAATTTCCTAATTAATTATTTAAATCCCCAATTTATTTTGTTAATTATCCCCTTTATTTAATTAAAATTCTCATGTTTGCAGATAAATTAAATCCGGATGAATTTTGAAAATTTCGGTAGAAAATGGACTGGAATTGGACCAAAATCGAGATTGCACCACGCGGATAACACGAGCCTAGCACATCCAATTGGACAAAAAGACAGATGACATGGAAATATTATTTTTCAAGGAGCCAATGGTGTGAAGACAAGTGGCCAAACAATGTCAACTCATCTAGGATGGAAATATTACAATTGTACCCCTAAGTGTGTGTATAAATAGAAAAATATGTCAATTGAAAAGGGGGTAGCCTAGGTTAGGAGCTGTAGCTTTTAGTTTTTTTAAGGTTAAATATTTATTGTTAAGTTTTATTTTCCTTAAGCTTTCTTTTATGTTTTTCGGCTGGTGACAGCAACCACCACTGTCCATTTTCTTATTAGTTTTGCTCAACGTTTCGTTCCTTTATTGTTTTAACTTGAAGTTTTAATGAAAAGCTTTTCATTCCCGATTTTGTAAGGTTTCATTCTTTTAGTTTTATTCTCGGTTTACAGTTTTTCTTATGATTGTTTGTCTTATTTTTTTTTAGTTTTGTTTTATCATCATTTAAATGTTTATCGTGTCCCCTTGATTTGATTAGTAACTTACTGTTCTGGGTCTTTAATTCTACACAACATTATTGCCGTTTATTGCTTGTTTTTGATTTCTACAACGTGTGGTGCGTGAAAGCGGTTCACGACAAGGCTGGTCGAAGGCAGCGTTGTATGCTGGGTTCACTGCTGTTGCTTGGCTTGGCCACGGGTTGAAGGATTGAAGATTCTGCAAAAGGCAGCAGCTAGCGTCGGTATAAGTTGGAACATTTGTTGCAATCGATAGAGAACCACAATTCATCCTCTGTTCAGCCCTGTTTCAAGAGCTTTGTACTGTTCATTCCCTTTGCATGCTTTCACTCTGTATTAATCTAATGTTTGGTAGCTGCAGGTAACCAGGATGTGTGCTGTCACCATTACTGAACTGTTATGAATGATGTTGAAAATATATGTGGAGGTGGTAGTTGAAGGCTGGAAGAATGCAAAGCCCCTGTGTTTAAGCTCGAGATAGCCTTGTTTCGTTTTCTGTTTTGTACCCATTATTTCTATTCTCTGCCTCATTTTCTACTTATCTATTTACATTTGCAAATTTGGATTTTCTGCTTCATTAACTTTGCATTTACCTTAAGTTTTGTCATCATACAGTATATAGTTATCTTTCATGTTAATTAATTCTGCTGAGTTCTTCCTTTCATTGTTCTACATTATGCTTGCTACTAACCGCTGATTTTATCAAAGAGCTCCTTGTATACATTCTGTCATGATGTTACAAGTGATGTTGAGCTGCTATTTGCAACCAGACCAAAGTAGTGCATGAGCAGATAATGACCAAGCTACACCAATGTTGAAGACAGTAGCAGAGGCAGTGCAGAACAAAGTAGTGGAGGAAGACGCAGTACATGGTGGCTGGATGCAGGAGCAACATAGGGCAGAACAGCAAAAGCGGACCTCACTTGGAACGGTGTATAGTCACAACCGAGAGGCATGGAGCAGAAGCACGCCTGGCAGCACCTGGAACCGAAGTAGCTGGAACCGAATCTCCTGGAAAAGAAGCAAATTGAAGCATGAACAGTGTTTAGAGGGATTTATTGGCTGGTTTAAATTGTTAAGGCTTTGTTTGGCTAGTGCATAATAGTTAATTAACTCATTTTCATGCATTGTTAGTTTAGTTTAATTCCTATTTAATTTGTTAGCTTAGTTTAGAGTCTTTGATTAAATTGCATGATTAGTATTCTTGTGTAATGGTTTAGAACTTAGTTTTAATTAGGTTGATAGTTAACTAAGTGTTCATTTAGAATTAAATTAGGGGTAAATTTATTTCATTAAATCTTAAGTTAGTTTAAATTGCATTTTGATTAAGTAGTATTATTGCATTTTAGGATTGTTAATTTTAGTTTAATTAATCTTGCTTTGTTATTCTCATATTTGCATTTTATTTGCGTTAATTAGTTTTAACTGTTTTAATTTCTTTTGCAGGCTTTTGATTTTAATTGCGTTGAGCACTGTATGTAATTTTGCTCGGTTTTATTTAGTTTATTTTATAGTTTTATTATTTTTAGTACTTTTAATTAGCCTTAATAGATCACCACCTTAATCTCATAATTTGTTAGAATATACTTTGGGTAAGATTAACCGGTAGTTAATTAGGCTGATCAACTTCTCTGTGGGACGATAACTCGGGACTCAATTTCCATTTTTACTTGTACGACCCGTGCACTTGCGGACAATACCCTTATGCCCCGTTTGGTATCATGAAAGTAAACACTTTGCGCTGTAATTTAATTGGGCGCAAAGTGTTTACGTTGTTTGGTATGTAGAAAGTAAACCGCAAAGTGATTGCGGCTGCAATCACTTTGTAACCAAGTCTGCAAAGTAAACTTGACACAATTACCCTACCCGACTCTTTCTCCGCTCTCTCATCCTCACCATCTGCAAAATCACTTTTCTGCAAAAACCCATTACAGCCGCCTCCTACCCATCCCCATCTCTGTTTTCCTCTTCATCTTCCTTTTCTTCTCTCTCATCCTCACCATCTGCAAAATCACTTTTCTGCGAAAAAACCATTGCTGCCGCCTCCTACCCATCCCCATCTCTGTTTTCCTCTTCATCTTCCTTTTCTGCTCTCTCATCCTCACCATCTGTAAAATCACTTTTCTGCGAAAAAACCATTGCTGCCGCCTCCTACCCATCCCCATCTCTGTTTTCCTCTTTGTCTTCCTTCTCAGTTGCTGTTTGTTGCCGTTCGCCTCTGTCTCTTTTCTTCGACTGGTATTATACATTATTCCTCTTCGCCTCTGTCAATTTCTTGTTTGCTGCCGACTGGTATGTTTTGTTTCTATCATTCTTTTTATGGCTAGTTAGATTTTTGACTGATGTTTTGATGGCAATGATATGGTTTAGTGATTTAGGAACTTTATTTGCTGTATGAGACAAAGAAGAAGAGTAGATGTTTCTGTTTACATGTCTTCAGAGTAGGAACTGTGTCCCGTTTTCCAATCAGAGTCGAAATCTTCAAGTTCAGCTTCTGTAATCTGCACACCACCACAATAATTATTCTATTTTAGTCAAAATACATAGCATGTGGCAACAAATATCCAAATTAGACAAACTGAATAGCAAAAAGACCCACAGAAGCATCTAAGAATCTGCCAGAACATGCTAAATAAACACATTTCAGTATCCCTATTAGTATTTTAAGGCTCATAGTTACAGTAAAGAAACAAATTTATAATGCACCTATGAATAAACAGAGAGTAAGAAACTCAAACAATCATCCTACATTTTTTATGACTTTGCTATGTCGTCCTAATAGGAAGATGATATTGTTATGCCTCCAGAACTAGACAACAAATTACAAGTTCCCCTAAAAACCGTTAAAAGTGAATCTAGGAGATAATTTGGGTGGAAAAGTACAAAAAACAGACTACTCAGAACAGCTGATAAATACCCTAAATCACTCTGCTAGCTAGAGAATAGGCTGCCGCAAGGGCTTGGAGTTACAAATGAAGGATCCAATCATCATTATACCAAAACAAAAAACAGATAACCCTTCATCAGGAAACAAGCAGAAGAACAACAGTATTATATCACTAAACCATATCACTAAACAGATATCCCATTACATTATTCTTTTATGCACTGAAATTCATCCTGTTTTTGACTAACTAGAGCAATAGAATATGGAGTACTTGTAGGTAATTACGTTGCTTATCTTTTTCTATTTTTATCTTTAATATTAAATTAAAATTGTTGGTTAGTCTTTATCTGTGCATTTTTCGTTTTGCTAGTTTGCTGTTTCTAGGTATCGGCTAGAAAGGAATTGAAAGTTGAAAACTGCAGTGGAATTTCCACTATTAATTTTCTCTTAGCTTCAAAATGTTATTTTATAAATGGTTCTCTATTTTGGGATAAGAGATTAATTTATATGTAAATTCAGAGGAGAATTTACTAGGTAAATTAATGGTCCTGTATCAAAAACTAAACACACCATCAAGAACCTTAGCTGGTAATGAAAGAATGTTCCAGCTTTCATAAGCTGTCATGGTGAGTTATCTCACTATGAGTATATTGTAATTTAGCCACTTGTATTTTGCCCTAGAGATGTTGTTTTAGTCAGTTTGGTGAGCATTCCTTTAAAACTGCAGCTGAAAACTTCAGTTTGTTTAGCTTCACTGTTTCTTCTGCTTCTAAACTCTGCTCTCTCTATCTCTCTTAATTTTCTTGTATTTTTCTTAAATAATGTTGGTGATTTCAGTAAGTACAGTGCTGAGTCTAGTACTCTAGTTTACCATGCGGTACATTTAGTATATAGTATAGAAAATAATCACGTATTTATTTTTAAAATTTAAATCTCAATGCTTATATTTTTCTTCTTTTGTTAAATATTTTTATGGTATAAAAATATAATTGAACACTACACATCACCACTGCTAACAGATTAATTGCATATATCTACTTTTTCCTTTGCATTTTTTGGATTCGATTCTCAAATCACAAAACATACCAAACCCATCTTTTGAAAAAGAAAACAAGCATCAAAGTGTCACTACCCACCTAATTACCTGTTTGATTAACTATATTCTAACCGGTGTTGGCATACCAATAAGGGAAAGCATGTTTAGCCAATCAATCCTAGTAACAAATCTAGCATTATTAGTATCATTGTTTTCTTCTTAAGTCTAATTTGCTTCTTTTCATGCAACGTGGTGGCAATGATGGCTATAACATCACTGATATTTAGATTTTGATGTGAGAGATTACATAAGAACCAACGCATATTGCAAGCCAGCTTCAAACATGTTTTTCCACCAAAAATAGTTACGATTCCTTAACTTTTATTTGCTTCTTTTGATTCTTTCTTTCATTACATGGAGCAATTCGCACTCTTACTTCAACCTCGTCGAATGTAATTCCAATTCGCACTCTCTGCGTATGTTTTTAGCTGTATTTTCTTTTGTAACTAAAAAAAAAAAAATTTCTTCTTGTGATTTGTAGCTTCGGTTTTCCATTAATTTGACTAATGTTACAAAAAGAGAGCTGTTTTATGAAGCAAAGCATTTTGATTTGATGTCCTGGGTTTCTTTTCTTTTTTCCCTAAGTTTTTCTGGGGAGACTCCAGAAAATACAAGAGAAACTTATAAACTTTTGCCTGAGATGTTGTTTACTTATTTGTTTAAAAATTCTTGCAGCTAGATGACGAGCTGTGATTGTTTGAATGAAAAGTCTGATACAATAATGTTTTTTTCTTTATACTGCATTCTCGATCGATCTTTTTATCATCTGATTTTAAAAGAAGATTGATAAAAAATTATAATTGTGAAAGCATTTCACCGGTCATCCTAATATAATTTTTAAAAGAGTTTCTTGTCATCATAAGCTAATTATTATAAATGTGAACTCTTTGAAATCATAGGGTTTAGTCATATTTAGAAATTTTGGAAATGGTCAAATCTCCATCCCCACATTTCTCTACTGCAGTCACCTCCTTTTCCTGTCCTCGTTTAGCTTCCATTTCTATCCTTCTTCATGTCGAGCCTTCATCATCATTTCTTCATCACATCTTCCTCCATGTCACCTCCCCTGTACTGCATCCATATATGTACATATATACATTCCTTACCTTATGGCTGCCCTCGGGATTGGCTTCATTTTGGAAGCCAATCTGTGGGTTCTTGTGTATGTACATATATATTTATACACACATATTTATATGCATGTACTTATATCCATGATATATGAAAGAATTGAGCAAATTAATTGTTTGTATTTGCATAAAAAAATTTAATCATTTCTACAATTTTGGTAATTAGATATGGCAAAGACATACGTAGTGTATGTTGGATACAGACCGGGCATCTATAACAGTTGGCCGGAAGCTCAAAGACAAGTCCATGGGTTTAGGGGAGCAACTTATCAATCATTTCCTAATAGAGCCCAAGTGAACAAGCTTTTCTGGATTATTGGGGATTGAATGAGTATTCTAATACTGAAATACCAAGCGTCGATGCTATTAGGCACCAAGATAGACAGTTAAATGATCAGCAGCGTCATATTATTCAACATCAACATTCAACTGTTTATTAGTGTCATTTAGTAATTGCATTCTGTATTGGTGTTATTTTAACTTTGATTTGTTTTCGTAGTGGTTAGTGTAATTGTTTTGATGGTCTTGTAATTTGAATTTTCATATGGATTTTAGGGTTTAATATGACAATGTGTTAGACTATATATATGTATGTTGTTAGTTAAATGATATGTGAACTCGTTATGTTAAATTACTTTTTTATTGAAAACTTTGGTTAATCACAGAATGGAAGGATTCTCCCAACAACAATATGCAATGGTGGCCACTGTCATAGCTTTATGTCTAAAGCTTTTAAACATTATTAACTTGGTCAATGTTTCTCTTCAAGATTGTGGTGTTTTGTTATTGAATATGAGAAAGCGTAAAAGGGGGAGTGATACTAGTTATGAGAGACATGTCATTAGGCAGTTGAATTTTAGAAGGATGGTGTTTGATTCTGATCTGACATGTGTTGAAAACATTAGAATGGACAGGCATTGCTTCTATAAACTATGTAATATGCTTCAAACTATTGGTAGACTTGCACCAATAAAAAACATGAATGTTGAAGAAATGGTTGCTATATTCTTGTATATCATTTCTCATCATGCGAAAAATAGGGTTATTAAGCGAGAATTCGTTAGGAGTGGCGAGACTGTCAGTAGGGAATTTACTATGGTATTACATTCGGTACTCAGGCTACATTCGATATTGTTAAAGAAGCCAGAGCATGTTCATGAGAATTCCAATGACCTTAGATGGAAATGGTTTAAGGTAATGTATTAATTTGTAATAGTTTTACGTTCATTTAGAGAAATGTATGAATGAAACTAATCGACGAAATGTTTGTGTCAATTCTCTATTGGAAATAATAGAACTGTTTAGGTGCATTAGATGGGACTTATATTAAAGTTAACGCATTGGAGGTTGATAAGCCTAGATACAGGACAATAAAGAATGAAATTGCCACAAATGTCTTAGGGATCTGTTCACAAGATATGCAGTTCATATATATCTTACCTGGATGGGAAGGTTCTGCTGCAGACTCTAGGGTTCTTCGAGATGCAATATCTAGAATGGATGGGTTAAAAGTGCCTAAAGGTATGAAATCATTATAAGCAGATCAATATTTCTTTCTTATCGGAAGGGTTGACCTAAGATTTAAAATTTTTTGTTTACCATAGGTTTTTATTACTTGTGTGATGCTGGGTATACTAATGGAGAAGGATTTTTAACTCCATATCAAGGTCAAAGGTATCATTTAAGCGATTGGAGACAGAATCACACCCCTCGATCAAAAGAAGAGTTGTTTAATTTTAGACACTCTAGTGCCAAAAATGTTATCGAGAGATGTTTTGGGTTACTAAAGATGAGATGGGAAATCCTTCGAGAGAGGTCGTGGTATCCAATGAAAACAAAGGTTAGAATAATTTCTGCATGTGCTTTGTTACACAACCATATAAGGAGAGAGATGTCAGTTGATCCACTTGAGGCTGAATAAATAGAGAGAGTACATGAATCCAATCAAGATGCTGACACCGTCGCATTCATCGAGTCTTCTCCTGAATGGAAAAATTAGAGAGACAACTTAGCACAAGAGATGTGGAATGAATGGCTTGCTTCTAGGAACCAGAATTAATCTATGTCGTATTGTGTTGTTTGTTTCAATTTGAACAATCTAAATGTGTTTAATTTGTGCGATTTATCATAAATGGTTGTACTTGTTTCAGATATTTCTTTGCATTCAAACTACTTAAACTAGAAATTTGTAACAGTTGTTTATTTAAATGTATTATTTCAATGTCTTATTTTAATGTACATTTTCTTCCAACTATTTAATTGCTTCCAACAATTTGTTTGTTTAGTTTGCTTCTATAACAGGTTGATGGAGGGTGATTCATCCCAACGTGCTGCAAACAGAAGGTCCACTCACCAGTGGACATCAACTGAAGATGCCATCTTAATTGATTGTTGTATCGAGCTTGTCAACCAGGGTGGCTGGAGTAAAGACAATGGCACATTTAAGGCTGGATACTTGACGCAACTTGAGAAATGGATGGCCGAAAAAATCTCGAATTGTCAAATCAAAGGTAACCCTCACATCAACTCTAGGATGAGAATGCTAAAGTCACAATATAGAGAGGTTGCAGATATGTTAGATCATGTTGCATCTGGATTTGGGTGGGATGAAGAGAAAAAGTGTATAACATGTGAGCTTGATGTTTGGAATGGTTGGTTAAAGGTATTATACATTATAACTTATTCTACTTCATATATATTTCTAATATAATATTGTTTAATTAAAGAGTGTGCATGATTTTGAATTTAATTACAGGGTCATCCCAGAGCAGCGGGACTACGGAACAAGTCTTTCCCTCACTTTGAGAAGTTGGCTCTCATTTTTGGCAAAGATAGGGCAACTGGTTTGACAGTAGAAACTCCTGGAGAAGCTGTTGATAATATCGAAACTGCAAATGCAAATGCCGAAATCGGCTTGAGGACATGAATCTTGAAGCTGATGTTGGTGACAATGATGCCTTCACACCATTCAGTGATCCATCCGTTGGTACTCAAAGACATTCAGTTTGCAATACTGACAATGTCACTCGCAATATAAACAAGAAAAGGAAATCTGGAGATCATGGTATAGAGGCAGTTGCAGATGCTTTAGTCCAGAATATGAATGGCCTTCATAGCATATGTGAGAAAGCAAGTGAACAAGTTGGTAAGTTGGCTGATTGCTTCAAATTTATGGCTGATGATGCTGCTATAAGGATGAGGGTGATGGATTTAATTTCAGAGCTGAAGAATGATGTAGAAGGACTGACAGAAAATGATATAGTTGAGATTACAAAAATCATCCTCAGTAGCCCAACCAAGGTTTCACGTTTTCTTCTCATGTTCTTATGAAAGGAGAATGCTTTATGTGAAGAAGTATCTTCGTCAACTTCATGCTGCATCTGAGATATAGGAGTTCGAGCTTTGGATGGTTGACTTAGATGTTTATGATTTATTGTAACTTGAATTATTATATGGTAGTGGGACTCCGTTGGATTATTATGACTTTGATGGATGATTATGTGTAGGTATGAATTATTATGTATGAAGATATTCTAGTAGGACATATTATATTTTATGACTTGTTGAATGGCATGACATTATGAATTATATATGAAAATATCTTATTAGGACTTGTATGAATTATTATGACTTTTATGAATGTTTATATGGTATTATCATGTATGAAAAATATTTTACACGGATTTATATGAAGTATTATAACTTTCATGGATGTTATACGTACTATGTTGATGTCATGATAATTGAAAATTTACAAGTGATACATTAAAATTTCGAATTACATTAATAATATATGAATTATTAATATTATACTCTATAAAATTAAAATTAATAATAATACATGACAATTTAAAATTACAAATGATGAGTAAAAATAATAATACAATTTTTATTTTAATTAATTTTCATTGAAAAATTGTTTTTATACTCAGGGGTATTTTTGGAATTTGTCACTACTTTCCCAGCAAAGTAACTGTATACCAAACGCTGCGAAGTTACTTTCCCTGCAATTTAAACAGAATTTTACATTGTCATACCAAACCCTGCAAAGTTACTTTCCCTGCAATCACATTCCCTGCAATCACTTTCCCTGTAATCACATTCCCTGCAATCACTTTCCTTGCAAGTTACCAAACGCCATCTTAGGGTCTATCAAGTTTTTGGCGCCGTTGCCGGGGAAGTTTTAATTAGTCGTTAATTAATATCGGTGAAATTATGCTTAGGTGTAATTCTAGCTTGTAAATATTTAGGTCCTTAGTTTAGTTAATTTTCTCCATTTAATTAAAAAAAAATTGAAAAATTAAAAACTTAATAAAAAAAATTTAAGGACTTTCTGATGTTTGCATGCGTAGAGCCAGGAGTTTTGATTACTTTCCTCTAGATCCTAAAATTGAACGTACTCTTAGAAAAATTCAAAAGGACTCTAGAAAATTTATAGCTCCGCTGCAAAACACGATGGCAAAAAATAAGGAAATTAGGACCGTTGGAGATTATGCAATGCCGACGATTGGAGGATATTATTCCGGCATTAGGCCACTAGCTGTCCCTGCTAACAATTTTGAAATTAAGCCCGCAATCCTCCAGATGATCTAGACTTCATTGCAGTTCAGTGGGCTTCCGCATGATGACCCACATGCTCACCTTGGGCAATTCCTGGACTTGTGCAACACATTCAAACACAATGGGTTATCTGATGATGCGCTTAGGCTTAGATTATTCCCTTTCTCACTTAGGGATAGGGTGAGACACTGGTTAACCTCCCTACCTCCAGGATCCATTTCTACATGGGACGAGTTAGCCCATTAATTTCTAGCTAAGTTTTTCCCTCCCTCTAAAATGGCCAGACTCCGTAGTGACATATCTTCCTTTACTCAATACAACTCTGAAACTCTTTACAAAGCATGGGAACGATATAAGGAGCTTCTTAGGAAATGCCCTCACCATGGCCTACCTTTATGGTTGCAAGTCCAGACCTTTTACAACGGACTTACAAGCCCAAATAGGACCATTGTTGACATTGTTGCAGGTGGAGCGCTAATGTATAAAACAGAGGAGGAAGCTTACGAGTTGTTAGAAAAGATAGCGGCTAACAACTATCTATGGTCCTCAGAGAGGCAAATGCCAAAGAAGTCGGCGGGTATTTATAAGCTCGACACAGTCTACCTTGACCTCTCAAATCGCTAATCTTAAGAAGAAGGTAGATTCGCTCAGTACCCAACATAATCCTCCCAGCAGTCCTAATCTAATTTATTCTGTCCAAAATCCTTTTCTTTCCTGCGAGCTGTGTAGTGGTACCCACTCTGTAGATAGGTGTCCGCTCAACTTAGAATCGGTTCAGTATGTTGCCCCTTCTCAAACGCAACGGAATAACCTTTTTTCAAACACCTATAATCCAGGGTGGAGGAACTATCCTAACTTCTCCTGGAGCCAAAACCAAGGGCAAACTTCTAGCTCTAGACCTATAGGACTCCCTGGTTTTTAAGCTCCACAGGTTCAGGCACCACTACAGCCGCAATTTTCATACCATCCACCACATCATCCATCCCTACCTCCAGCACCACCACAAACCGTGCAGCCCCAACATTACCATGCACCAGCAGCTGAGAAAAAGCCCTCGCTTGAGGAAATGTTAACGACTATCCTGCAAAATCAAGCTACCTCAATTAAGAACTTAGAAGTTCAGGTTGGACAAATAGCTAGTGCTCTTAGCCAATGTCCTAAAAGGACCCTTCCTAGTAACATTGAAGTTAATCCTATTAAGCAAAGGGAGGGTAAGGAACATGTTAGATCCATCACCCTTAGGAGTGGCAGAGAACTAGACGAGCCACAAGTTAAGTCTGCACCTGAACAGTCCATAGTTGATAAACCCTTAAGTTCTAAAGAGGCAGCTCAAAAGGAGCAAGAATATCAGGATCGGGCTGCAAAGGAAACAAAGCTGGGCGCTTCTTCATCTATACATTCTTTTTCTTCTTCATTGCCTTCCTCTTCCTCTGATGCTATACATGCTTCCATTACATCCCCTCTGGTTAGACCACTAGTACCTTTTCCTTAGAGGTTCCAGAATCAAAAAACTAGATCTACAATTTGCTAAATTTCTTAAGGTTTTTAAGAAGCTTCACATCAACATTCTTTTTGCAGATGCCTTAGAGCAAATGCCAAGTTATGTGAAGTTTTTAAAGGATATCCTCTCGAGGAAGAGAAGATTGGAAGATTATGAGACGGTGGCCTCAACTGGGGAATGTAGTGCAATTATCCAGAGGAAATTACCCCCCAAGCTCAAGGATCCCGGGAGTTTTACCATACCTACACTATTGGAAATCTATTCTTTGGTAGAGCCCTATGTGATTTAGGAGCTAGTATCAATCTAATGCCTTTGTCTATCTATCAGAAGTTAGGAATAGGGGATGTTAAGCCCACTACAGTGACCCTTCAACTAGCAGATTGATCCATTAAATATCCAAAGGGGGTCATTGAGGATGTCTTAGTAAAGGTGGACAAGTTTATTTTCCCAGCAGATCTTATTGTACTAGATATGGAGGAAGACAGGGAAGTCCCCATTATTTTAGGCAGACCCTTCCTAGCTACTGGTAGGATGATAATTGATGTACAAAAGGGGTAGTTGACTATGAGAGTGCAAGATCAGGAAGTGAAGTTTAATGTTTTCAAACCTTTGAAGCTCCCTGATGACTCTCAAGAGTGTTTTAAGATAGAGATTAATGAGGATATAAGGCTTAAGCACATGAAATCTGAAAGAAGGAGGGAAGTAGATAGAGCTAAGGAGGATTTAACTGTTAACATTCTATCACCATTCTGGCTAATCCTCCTACTCTTCGCCCTGCTGCTGAATGTTGTTTTCTTCAGCTGCATTTGAAGTGGTTGTGTTTTTCTTTTCACTTTTTGTATGTAGTTATTTTTCTTTTTCTTTTCTATTGTTTCTTTCTTTGTTTATTTTGCAGGTTTATTTTCTAGTTTTACGCTTTCAATAGAAGCTTCAGTTGTTCATCATCATCAGAAAGGGGAGTACTTTGTTCCTGAACTTCAATTCTTATATTATCTGCACACTAAGGATACTGTGCACTTTAAGTTTGGGGGAGGGGATATCACTTGAGTATTTTTCAAAAATTTGGGCAAAATTGAAAAAAATTTCAATTTTTTTTCGAAAATTTGAGCTTAAACTGTTTGATTTTGGGATGATTTAGTGCTTAGCATGTAGTTTTCCCATATTCCAATGATATGACCCCATGATTAAGTATGATTTTGATTGACTGAGAAGCATGATTATAGGAAAAGCATGAAGTTGAATTCTTGAATTTGTCTTAATTCTGATTGTGATTTCCTCATCCTATGCACATGTCATGTCATGAATCTGTATATTTATTTAGAGAAAGCTTATGTGGACCTAGGATTGCATTTGTTCAGTTGATTATGTGCATCATATTCTAGAATTTTTTTGATCTAATCTCGAGGCGAAATATTAGATCACACTTAATTAGGGAGATGATTTAGGCCATCTTTGGATCGTTTGAGCCTTTCTAGCCATCTCTGTACATATTTTATCCCTAGTCACCCATCTGGGCCAAATAAGTTTTTTCCCTGTAAATACACCTACATAAATTTTCCTTAGCTTAAATATTTTTTTCCTATCCCTTACCCCAAAAGCATGAAAAGTCATTGGGATATATTTTGAGCTTTGTACATATGGGTATCTGGTGATAGTGAATGTTCAAAAAAATGAAAAAAAATGAAAAAATGAAAAGAAAATGAAAGAAAAAGAAAAAGAGAAAGAAGAAGAAGAAAAATACAAAAATAGAATAAAATGTTTAGTGAAATAAATAAGTTTGGGGGAATAAATTTGAGCTCTTACATTAAGATCCTGAAAGTAATGCATGTTAAGGGGTAATTAAACCTAAATCGACTTTATCATACCTTAACCCCAGCCTTACATTACAAGCTTAATGAAATCCTATTGATCTTTAGTTAAGTGTGACTACATTAGTGAAGAGAGAAGTGAAAAGCAAACTTATGGGAATGATCACATGTCTTTGACTTTGCATTCACTATGTTTGCATAATCTAATCCGGATAATGTACTGTGAAGTGACTTTGACATTTTTCACACACTCACGAGGAGTCCAATTTGAGTTAGGGCTTATGATTGAATAATTCTAAGTGCTGGACTTGTAATTGTGAGTCTTTGAATTCATAGTTTGTACTTTTCTTTAAGGATAATATTGGGAAAATTATTGTGTTTTGTACGTGTCATTTCTACAATTATTTTATTTTGCTTGAGGACAAGCAAAAGCTCAAGTTTGGGGGTGTGATAATTCTATATTTTTAGAATTATTTGTGCTTAATTTCCTAATTAATTATTTAAATCCCTAATTTATTTTGTTAATTATCCCCTTTATTTAATTAAAATTCTCATGTTTGCAGATAAATTAAATCTGGATGAATTTTGAATATTTCGATAGAAAATGGACCGGAATTGAGCTAAAATCGAGATTGGACCACGCGAACAACACGAGCCTAGCACATCCAATTGGACAAAAAGACAGATGACATGGAAATATTATTTTTCAAGGAGCCAATGGTGTGAAGACAAGTGGCCAAACAATGTCAACTCATCTAGGATGGAAATATTACAATTGTACCCCTAAGTGTGTATAAATAGAAAAAGATGTCAATTGAAAAGGGGGTAGCCTAGGTTAGGAGTTGTAGCTTTTAGTTTTTTTTAGGTTAAATATTTATTATTAAGTTTTCTTTTCCATAAGCTTTCTTTTATGTTTTTCGGCTGGTGACAGAAGCCACCATTGTCCATTTTCTTATTGGTTTTGCTCAACGTTTCGTTCCTTTATTGTTTTAACTTGAAGTTTTAATGAAAAGCTTTTCATTCCCAGTTTTGTAAGGTTTCATTCTTTTAGTTCTATTCTCGGTTTACTATTTTTTTTATGATCGTTTGTCTTGTTTTTTTTTAGTTTTGTTTTATCATCATTTAAATGTTTATCGTGTCCCTTTGATTTGATTAGTAACTTACTGTTCTGGGTTTTTAATTCTACACTGCATTATTGTCGTTTATTGCTTGTTTTTTATTTCTGCAACGTGTGGTGGGTGAAAGCGGTTCACGACAAGGCTGGTCGAAGGCAGCGTTGCTACAGTTGTATGCTGGGTTCACTGCTGTTGCTTGGCTTGGCCACGGGTTGAAGGATTGAAGATACTGCAAAAGGCAGCAGCTAGCGTCGGTATAAGTTGGAACGTTTGTTGTAGCCGATAGAGAACCACAATTTATCCTCTGTTCAGCCCTGTTTCAAGAACTTTATATTGTTCATTCCCTTTGCATGCTTTCACTCTGCATTAATCTAATGTTTGGTAGCTGCAGGTAACCAGGATGTGTGCTGTCACCATTACTGAACTGTTATGAATGATGTTGAAAATATATGTGGAGGTGGTAGTTGAAGGCTGGAAGAATGCAAAGCCCCTGTGTTTAAGCTCGGGACAGCCTTGTTTCATTTTCTGTTTTGTACCCATTATTTCTATTCTCTGCCTCATTTTCTAATTATCTATTTACATTTGCAAATTCGAATTTTCTGCTTCATTAACTTTGCATTTACCTTAAGTTTTGTCTTCATACAGTATATAGTTATCTTTCACGTTAATTAATTCTGTTGAGTTCTTCCTTTCATTATTCTGCATTATGCTTGCTACTAACCGCTGATTTTTTCAAAGAGCTCATTGTATGCATTCTGTCATGATGTTACAAGTGATGTTGAGCTGCTGTTTGCAACCAGACCAAAGTAGTGCATGAGCAGATAATGACCAAGCTACACCAATGTTGAAGACAGTAGCAGAGGCAGTGCAGAACAAAGTAGTGGAGGAAGACGCAGTACATGGTGGCTGGATGCAGGAGCAACACAGGGCAAAACAGCAGAAGCGGACCTCACTTGGAACGGTGTATAGTCACAACCGAGAGGCATGGAGCAGAAGCACGCCTAGCAGCACCTGGAACCGAAGCAGCTGGAATCGAATCTCCTGGAAAAGAAGCAAATTGAAGCATGAACAGTGTTTGGAGGGATTTATTGGCTGGTTTAAATTGTTAAGGCTTTGTTTGGCTAGTGCATAATAGTTAATTAACTCATTTTCATGCATTGTTAGTTTAGTTTAATTCCTATTTAATTTGTTAGCTTAGTTTAGAGTCTTTGATTAAATTGCATGATTAGTATTCTTGTGTAATGGTTTAGAACTTAGTTTTAATTAGGTTGATAGTTAATTAAGTGTTCATTTAGAATTAAATTAGGGGTAAATTTATTTCATTAAATCTTAAGTTAATTTAAATTGCATTTTGATTAAGTAGTATTATTGCATTTTAGGATTGTTAATTTTAGTTTAATTAATCTTGCTTTGTTATTCTCATATTTGCATTTTATTTGCGTTAATTAGTTTTAGCTATTTTAATTTCTTTTCCAGGCTTTTGATTTTAATTGCGTGGAGCACTGTAAGTAATTTTGCTCGGTTTTATTTAGTTTATTTTATTGTTTTATTATTTTCAGTACTTTTAATTAACCTTAATAGATCCCCACCTTAATCTCATAATTTGTTAGCATATACTTAGGGTAAGATTAACTGGTAGTTAATTAGGCTGATCAACTTCTCTGTGGGACGATAACTCGGGACTCAAATCCCATTATTACTTGTACGACCCGTGCACTTGCGGACAATACCCTTAGGGCCTATCAGCTCCTCAAAACTGATCCAACAAGTCATTTATACGTGAAAGGGGATACCTATTCTTGATGGCAGCCTTATTCAAAAATTTGTAGTCAATGGAAAATCAGAGGCTTCCTTCATTCTTCTTCACAAACAGAATCGGTGCTCCCCAAGGTGAAACATTCGGTCTGATGAACCCCCTATCTAGCAGTTCCTGTAACTGCTCCTTAAGCTCTTCCAACTCAACTAAGGTCATGCGATACGATGGTTTCGAAATAGGCTCAGTACCATGCACCAAATCTATACAGAACTCCATCTCTCTGTTTGGTGGTAACTCTGGTAGCTCATCCAGAAAGACATCTGGGAAGTCCCTAACAACATGAATATCTGCCAACTCCGGATGTGCCTTATTTGTATAAACCATGTACATAATGAAACCTTCAACATATTGATTTCTTAGTGAGCAAAATGAATTATTTCTCTAAATATGACAACTACTTCTTTCATTTCTTTTCAGTTAACTTTACAATATATTTTTCAGGGTTAGAAAAGATAACCGACTTAGCATAACAATCTAAAACAATATGGTTTGCAGCTAACCAATCTATTCATAAGATTACATCAAAATCACTCATACTTAACAAAATTAGATTAGTTGTCCTATCCTCTTCCCCTACTCTTAACTTGCAATTACTGAACACATACTCGACTAGTTGACTATTATTCATGGACGTACTAATCAACATCATTCTACTTAACAACGTATGCTCTACATGTTTTGATAACTTACATACAAATGAATACGTGGCATCGAGATCAAATAAAACATATGCTTCAAGATAAAAAATTAGGATGTTACCTTTAATCACATCCAATAAAGCATCAGCTTCGCCCTGATCTAAAGCATGTACTCACCCTCAACCAATCACCTACTTCCCATTCTCATCAGCTGTCACTCTCCTCCTCAGGGCAGACGTATCTACCAGAGTTCTCTCTGGCTCCTTGCCCTTCTGTGGGGCAGGCTCAATCCACTCTGGGTAAGCTCTCGCGATATACCCTGGTTTCTCACATCGAAAATAAACTATAGTAGTCATCGGATAAGGTCATCGCCATGATATCTGTCATATCTACTGCACTGGTCAGCAGTAGGCCTCTGTCCTTCAATAATAATACCTCTAGCTAGAGCTATGGTCGGATACACAAGAGGTTTAATAGTCTTCTCTCGTATCTCCTCAATCCGTTGTCTCTTACCGAAGAGTCTCCTCCCTCATCGATAATCGAAACCTCTGCCACTGTCTCTCACCGACCTCTTCCTATCTCTATCTCAACTTCTGCTAACCTTCCTGAACTCAAAGGCATTCCTCTCGTAGTCCTGCTCACAGAGTTGCACCCGGCGTACTGCATCATCGTACATAGTAATGTCCAGTGGAACCAATCTAGATCGTAATGTTGGTATCAGTCCATCTACAAATCTACAGAGCTTCATGGTCTCACTGATCATAGTATCAGGATCGTACCTTCACAGAGACATAAATCTTGTCTCATACTCATCCACTGACTGACTCCCTTGGCTCAACCCTAAAAAGTCCATCTGCAACTTCTGGTGCGCTATATCTAGGACGTACTGCCTCCTGAAGACATCCAAAAACATGTCCCAACTAATCTTCGAGTGTCAGGCTCTCAATATTGGTCTAGTGGATTTCCACCAATGCTCTATCACTCCCTTCAGCATGAATGCGGTGAAAGTAACCCTCTCTGAAGTCGTACACTGAAAGAACTCATACAACTTCTCGATCTCTCCAATCCAATCCTCGGTAACCACTGGGTCCTTGACCCTACTAAATGATGGTGGTCTAAACTTCTAGACTTGTCGTAGACGATCCAGCTCACAACCATACCCCAAGCCACTATTAACCTACTGTAGGTCAATAAGAGATGACGTATCCTGAATTGGTGGAGGTGTAGGGGTATCTATAGGCTGTGGTGTCTGTGTAGGTTGTGCAGGCGTATCAGGAGCAACTGCTTTTTCAGTAGCAGTCCCTGCATCAGTACCCTACCTCTCCATGCATAGCCTGAGTAAACATCTCAATCATGGTCTTTAGGATACGTTCTAACATCGTGAAGCATACCTCGACACTCTCTGGTACCTCAGTAGGACCTTGTGACATATGGTCAGATGAAGACTTATCTTGGCCCTCAGGCCTACCTCTAGGGCCTCTAGCCCCACCTTTTGATCTCGCACCTCTACCATGGCTGGTATTAGCCATAATGGCTCGATTCCTGTGTTCATAACCATTACTTAGTCAATTCCCATCTTAGAATACACATTTGTATCTAAGCATAGCATAGTAATATGAGGATGCAAAATTTTCCTAACCACTAACATCGACTCACATAAGACCAACTCCGCTCAGATACCATTCTGTCACGACCAACTTTTTTCGAAAACCACTACAAATTTTTTTCTTTTTCTTACCTTTCTTTCTGTCATAATTCAACCACCAATAATTGGGTTGTGATTCAGTATTAGTATCATCACCTTTACTTACCATATCATCCATTCAATACGATGCATACATATCAATATAAACTATCTATTGACTATAATTACATTTGTACCATAAGTGAACTCACATATATTTAAATGCAAATACATCCCCCATCATTACATTGTTTACGTCACTGTGCTGTTATATGTTCAGATACCAAAATCGTGCGTGATGTGTATACCTTTCGCTCTATGGGAATGCAGCAGACAAAAGGAATGCGAGTCCTCAGCCGTACTCTATCTACTGCGGATGCTCTATAGAGATGTGGAAATGAAAGGGGTGAGCTCACTAGCTCAGTGAGGAAATCAGGCAAACAAGTAGATAGCTACACTATCTACTGAAAATAATGTCATGCCTTAAAATACTCTTTCCTTAGTTTCACATTTAAAACATGAATTGAAAAACTAATATAGTATGTACATATTTAATCACATGTACTTAAATCATGTTAAGTTCGTAAATATAGGCATTTCATCCAAAACACTGCATCTTTGTAAACTCATAATGTCTTTAAAATAAATCATGCCATTTAAATTCGAACATGTTAAATATGGCATTTAAGCAATTAAAGCATATAAATCAGGTTCCGACCCTTCCCTCAGGTCTACTCGGAATCATAAAATCATGTGATATAATCATGTGAGACTTGGTGGCTATATGTAATAATATCTTGGACTACGACCATATCCTATATGGTGATCCCAGGCTACACAGTACTCGGTGTTCGAGGCATTACTATTGTAACGGAAGGTAGGTCAAATCCTTAACCGCTAGCTATCAACTCCTCAACTCCACATATCAATCCCAAACAACACACGGTACAACGTACACCCGTGGACCCTATGTAAGACCCGTAAATTTTTATGTAATGTTTATGATTTTGGAATGTACAAACAAGTTACAATATATATACGAATCATAAGAAATGGATGTTTTTAAGTGCTAAGTGTGAATGAATTGCAAAATAAGTATGGAAGCAATCGAATGGGAGTTTAATTTTGAAAATCTGGGAATGATTGATATGTGGATAGGCCAGATCGATCTCCTCTTAAGGCCACATCGATCTCTAAAGCCTTCAACCTGAAACAGATCGATCTCATTCCCTTTGAGCAGATCGATCTAATGCAAATGGATAGATCGATCTCATGCCTGCATTGTCAAAATTTTGAAGGAGTCTAAGTAAGGCCAGTTCGATCTCCCACCTTTGGAGATCGATCTCATAAGGCGTTTCCTATAAAAACTGGGCAGCTGAATCTGTATTTCATGAAAACAATCCATTTTCCTCCATTTTTAACAATGACCTAGCTTTCTCACTCTAAAATCACCACTTTTCAATCGGTTTTAAGAGAAGTTCCTTTGAGCAAAGTTGTTCCTAGTGAGGAAAAGAACAACATAGTCAAAGATTGGAAGCTCAAACCTTGGATTGAAGGAGAAAAAAGGTTTTCCCCTAATTTGGTAAAAAGAGGAAAAAGTCAAGCTAGGTAAGGTGTCAATACACCATCTTCTAGTATGTTAATCTATACATTTTGATGAGTGATTTGGTGTATATAATGTCGGCTAAAATAGACATTTACATTCTTAAACAACCATGATCTAGAATGGGCTTAGTGAGAGAAAGTTGAAATGGCATGGAGTTGATGATGATTTAAGCATGTAGAGATGTTAGTAAGCATGTATAGATGATTTTAAGATAGTTTTATGAAATACAAATGTTGGAAAAGATGATGATTGAAAATAGGCATAAGAGGTGTTAGATAAAATGCCATAGAAAGAGAGAATGATAAACTTAAAGGCATTGTGAGATTAATGCCGGTTTAATATGAATTAATAGACTCGAGGAGCCTAATGGATTCTCGAAAAACAAATAGAACGATCGAAATAGACTTAAGAGAGATTAGAGTTCAATAAGATATAACGAGGCCATATTGAGGTAAAATGGCCCAATGCATCGATTTGAAATCCATGCAAATAAGGATAGAGTATATTAAAGCATACTAATGTGAGTAGCAAATGCTTGCAGCTCCTAGAGACATAATTTGGAGCCGATAAGATAGGATCACGGGCATTGAAAACCAAGGAAAATGATTCAAGCGTGATTCGAGGTAAGGGTTTTATGCGAGCTATTAGAGATAGCTAGATGTCTGTTTCTTACCTAATGCGTGCAAATGAATGCTGTGAAGTATATAGATATTGATATAACAACGTGAAAGCTAAGTGATAAGAAGAAGTTTGTTTGCATGAATTGTATGACTTCAATGTCTTGTTGGGAAAAGATGTTTTGCAAGTGTTTTGAGAAATAGTAATAATAGACTGGCTATCGGTTTAGTAATTTGCATGAAAAGCTTTTAACGAGTGATTGAAGGGAGATTTCCCTCTCACTCATACTTAGTGAATATAGCCATCTATTCTTTTTCTGTGTGAACTTGTGCTAGAGCCGAAGTGGCACTGGTAGATCTACTAGCCGGGCTCGCACAACATTTTAAAAAGGATTTTTGAGAAAAGAAAAAGGTGTTGGAGCAGAGTGAAGTTATGTGATCCAGTCGAGAGCTCGCACTAGATTTTAGGAAAATCATGCTAGAGCCATCGAGTACTGCTAAGTGATCTTGCTCTAATTTTGCTCACATGTGACCCCCTCGATTTAAAGTGATTGTAAGCAAAATCGTGCTCGATGCCTCAGGTATGCTATGTGTTCTTACGCTGGGTTACTCGCATGAGAGTGTATGAGTTTGCTATGTGATGAGTAAAACCGTACTGGAACCGTCGTGTATTGCTTAGTGATCTTGCGTAGACCTGCTCACACGTGATTTTGAGACAACGAAAATGGGTGATAAGGATCCATGGGAGCACGATGTACCGTGAGCGTTAGCCATGGAGTACGATTGTCACGACCCTCTCTCTCTCTCTCTATATTCGTGACTTTTACCTTACCACTTACAGTTGGGCTGTGAGTCAACATCCAATCCATATCTCATCCATTCATAATTTAATATTCATTTAATGAAGTAGAAACTATTCTTTTATAAATATGTGGAAACGTTTACATTAGTTTCTATTATATACATCCCTTTCGTACAAAAGATAACTATATTGTGCATTAGTTTACAGGATACAAAATTTTTTTCATCTCAAGTGTATACCTCTATGCTGCTAGATAACTGAAGCAACACGATAGCAGGAATGACTGCAGTGTACTCACTACTGCGTAGAATCTGTGGAGGAGAAATAAGGGGGTGAGCTAACACGCTCAGTAAGGAAAATATGAAAGCAGGTAGATAACTACACTATCTACATTCTTAAAATATAAATATTCATTTTCCTTATAAAACATATGCATTCGGTAAAATAACTTACATCGATGCGAAATCATTAATTCGCGGGATGGGTATATGTATATTCACACAACACACTCTTTTCACACAACTCATCTTTAAAAAAATCACACAGTACACATTTACAAATCACTTTTGCACTCAGCAAATCAATATACATGAGACATAATTATGGGTTATCATATCCCCAGACACACAGCAGGGGAACATATGTCACCTTGCACAGTAGTGACAATGTCATATCACTCAGATAAATATAGGACTTATGGCCATAGTCAGATTTCAGGCAGGCATTGATCAGGTGTGCAGGATCCTATGCTTGGGGAGACGGATCAACCATCCCTTCAGCTCATACGGAAATCACGGTACATCATACTCTATGGCTAATGCTCACGATACATCGTGCTCCAGTGGATCCATATCACCCATTTCTATTGTCTCAAAATCTCGTGCGAGCAAGTCTGTACAAGACACACAGCAATACATGACGGTTCCAGCACGGTTTTGTACTCATTACATCACATCCATAAACCACGTGTGAGCAGGTCAATGCCAGACACACAGCAATACTCGACGGCTCTAGCACAGTTTTACTCAACACACAACATAATCATAAAAACCTCGTGCGAGTAACTCAGCATAAGAGCACACAGCATACATGAGGCATCGAGCACGATTTTACTAGGAAATTACATGCGAGCATAGTTAGATCACGATACACAGCAATACTCATAGGCTCCAGTACGATTCCTAAAAATCTAGTACAAGCTCTCGAGTGGAACACACAACATCATCGAGGCATCGAGCACCTTTTTTGCTTTTCTCTAAAATCCTTTTTAAAATAGTGTGTGAGCAGGGCTGGTCAATCTACCGTTGCCACTTAGGCTCTAGCACAATTTCACACAGAAAAGAAATAGAGGGCTCCATTCATTGAGTATGAGTGAGAGGGCAATCTTCCTTCAATCACTCATTAAAAGGTTTTCATGCAAATTACTAAACCGGAAGCTCGTCTATTTTTACTCTTTCTCAAAACGTTTGCAAAAACCTATTTTCATAGCAATAACGTAGAAGTCATGCATATAGTTTCTTCTTATACTTAGTTTTCACCTAGGTATATCAATATCTATCTACTTATTGATATCATTCAATCACATATAGGGATTTTCAAAAAATACGTCTAGCTATCTCTATAGCTTTGTATAAATCCTTTACCTCGAATTGTGCTCGAATCACTTTCTTTGATTTCCACATCTCGCGATCCATCTAATTGGCTTCGGTTATATCTTCAAGAGCTGCGATTATTTACAATTCACGTCAGTATACTCTTCTATACTTCATTCTCACTTACATGATGTTCAATTCAATGCATTGGGCCATTTTACAACAATTTGGCCTCATCACATCATTACCGGACTTTACTCTTTCTTAAGTCCATTTTGAGTATATAGCTCATTTCTCAAGAATCTCTAGAATCCTCGAGTCTACTGATTCATATTAAATCGGCATTTATCTCACAATGCCTTAAGTTCAACATATACCTCATATGCTTATTTTCAACCATTATTGTTTCTAGCATATGGATTTCACCAAACTATCTTACAATCATATAAACATGCTTACTAACATCAGTTCATGCCTAATTCATCATCAATTTCATGCCTAAGCTACTTTATCACACTAAGCCATTTGTAGGTCATGGAAGATTAAGCATGTTCATGGATGTTTTAACCATCAATGCATACAACAATTAACTCATCAAAACATCTAGACTTATATACTAGAAATTGGTGTATTGAAATCTTACCTATCTTAACTTTTCTCCTCTTTGGAAAAATTGGGAGAAAACATTTTTCTCCTTCAATTGATCAACTCAACCTCCAGTTTTCAACTATGTTGTTCTCTTCCTCTCTAGGAAGAACTTTGCTCAAATGAGTTTTTCTCAAATCTCTATGGAAAGTGTTGATAATTTAGAGAGATGAAGTTTACTTCCTTTGAGTAAATATGGAAGGTTTTGAAGTTTTCTAGGGAAGAAGCTAAGTGTTGGGCTCCTTTATATAGAATTCACCTTATGAGATCGATCTCCTAGGGTAGAGATCGATCTCCTCTTGCTCCAATTACACGATTTACAGCCTTGGAGATCGATTTGCTCTAAGGGACAGGATCAATCTTGGCTAGACAGAGAGCTTCAGAGATCGATCTGCCAGAGGGATGAGATCGATCTACTTCTGGCTAAGACATAATGAGATCGATCCTTACTTGGCAGAAGCATACCGAGATCGATCTGGCTTGAAGGAGGGATCGATCTCACCTTGATCTGTAGCCTTCTAGCTGAACTTTTTGCTAGATTTTCAAAACTAACTTCATATCAATTTGTTTCACTACTCATTTTGTATTCATCCACATTTATCACTTAGAAAGGTTCATTTCTTATAATTCATACCTAACGAAACTTGTGTGTGCATCATGAACTCATTTAACAACTGTGAATATCAAATTGACGGGCCTTACATCTCTTATGATTCATATTACATGCACAAATGTATACTTAGGGAATCATAAGGATATGTATGAAAATATGGGCCTTACATTCCTCTCATCCTTAAGAAATTTGGTTCTCCAAATTAGAACCAAGTTACTCCTTAAAAAGTCGGGGGTACTTTTCCCGTATAAGATTCTCCAACTCCTAAGTAGCCTCCTCTGAAGTATGGTGCTGCTAAAGAACCTTAATCAGCGAAATCGTCTTGCTTCGTAGCACCTTTTCCTTCCTATCTAGTATCTAAATCGGTTTCTTTACGTATGACAAATCATTCTTGAGCTCCAATGGCTCATACCGAATCACATGAGTCGGATCTAGATGGTACTTCTGAAGCATAGACACATGGAAGACATTATGAATGCCTGCTAGCTCTGGTGGTAATGTTAGCCTATAGGCCTTATCTCTCACTCGCTCCAATATCTCAAATAGTCTGATATACCGAGGGCTCAACTTATCGTTCTTACTGAACCTCATAATCCCTTTCGAGGGAGAGACTTTCAAAAATACTAAGTCACCCACAGTGAACTCTAGTGCCCTCCGTCTCATGTCAGCGTAACTTTTTTGCCTCTCTGAGCTGTTCTCAATCTCTCACATATTAGTTAAACAACCTCAGAGGCTTGCTGTACCAAATCAGGAGTAAAAATTTTCCTTTCACCCACTTTTTCCTAACAAATAAGGGAACGACACCTTCTACCATAGAAGGCCTCATACGGTACCATCCCTATACTCGAGTGGTAACTATTGTTGTAAGCAAATTCGGCTAATGGTAGTTGATCATCTCAAGAGCCTTTAAAATCCAAAACACTTACTCTCAACATGTCCTCTAACGTTTGGATGGTTCTCTCTGACTGACCATCGGTTTGAGGATGGAAAGCAGTACTGAATCTCAATCGGGTTCCCATAGCTTCCTGAAATTGTTCCCAAAAGTGAGAAGTGAAACAGGAATCCCTATTTGATACGATGCTCACTGGAACACCATGTAGCCTCACTATCACTCGTATGTATAACTTTGCCAAAAGTACTCAAAGTATATGTAGATTTCATAGCAAAAAAGTGAGCGAATTTTGTCAATCTATCAACCACTACCCAGATAGCATCATGGTTCCTCTTAGTCCTTGACAATCCCATGATGAAATCCATGGTGACATGCTCTCATTTCCAAGTCGGTATAGGTAGTGGCTGCAATAGTCCTGCAGGCTTCTGATGCTCTACCTTCACTTGCTGACATACAAGACATCTTGCCACAAACTCTGCGATATCCTTTTTCATCCCTAACAACCAATACACTCTTCGAAGATTCTGATACATCTTGTTACTCTCCGGATGCAATGTATATCTAGATGAATAAGCTTCTGTCAAAATCAACATCTTTAACTCTAGGTTATTGGGAACGTAAATCTTGCCTCTAAACCTTAGTAGGTCATCATCACTCACTAAGAAATTGGCCACATCACCCCTCCGAATTTGACTCGCACGATCCTAACCCAGTAGATCGGCATGCTGAGCCTGTCGTATCCGGTCAATAAAATCTGCTTCCACTCGCAGGCTAGCTATCACACAGTCAGTGTCAATATCAACAGGGTCTATATCCAACCTGAGGTGAGTAAATTGCTTGAGCAATTCATGTTCCCTGACCATCATATACGAGACCATTTTGAGGCTCTTTCTGCTCAGGGCATCTGCAACAACATTAGCCTTTCCTAGATGGTACAGTATCTCGAAATCAAAATCTTTCAGAAGCTCTATCCATCGTCTCTTCCTCATATTCAACTCTTTTTGTGAAAACAGATATCTAAGGCTCTTATGATCTATAAACACCAAAAATTTCTCACAGTACAAATAATGGCGCCATATTTTCAATACAAATGCCACAGCTGCCAACTCTAAGTCATGGGTTGGGTAGTTCCTCTCATAGTCCTTAAGCTGTCTAGAACCGTAGGCTACTACCTTCCCGTTCTACATCAACACACAGCCCAATCCCTATCTCGAGGCATCTGTATACACTGAGTAACCTCCTGAGTTGGTGGGTATGGTGAGAATAGGTGCGATGGTCAGTCTCTGCTTTAGCTGGCAGAAACTACTTTCACACTTATCATCCCACTCAAATGCCACATTCTTTTGAGTGAGACGTGTCAACGGAGCAGCCAGCTTAGAGAATCCCTCGACAAACCATCGATAATAACCAGCTAAACCTAGGAAACTGCGGATCTCTGCAACCGTCTTGGGTCTTTCCCACTATATCACAACCTCTATCTTAGACAGATCCACTGATACCCTGTCTTTTAAGACTACATGACCCAGAAACGATATCTCATTCAGCCAAAAATCACTCGTGTTGAGTTTAGAATACAACTCCTAATCTCAAAGGGTCTGTAACACTGTTCTCAAATGCTGCTCATGCTCTTCCCTGAACTTCGAGTATACCAGTATGTCATCTATAAAGACAATCATGAACCTGTCCAAGTATGGCTTAAACACATCATTCATTAAAGCCATAAGCGCTGCAGGAGAATTCGTCAACCCAAATGGCATAACCAGAAACTTATAATGGCTATAACAAGTCCAAAATGCTGTCATGGGCACATCTCCACTTCGAATCCTCAATTCATGATACCCAGACCTCAAATCAATCTTCGAAAAGATCTGTGCTCCCTGCAACTGATCCAATAGATCATCAATCCATGGAAGGGGATACTTATTCTTGATGGTAGCCTTATTCAACAACCGATAATCTATACAAAGCCAGAGGCTCCCATATTTCTTCTTTATAAACAGAAGCGGTGCTTCCCATGGTAATACACTTGGTTTGATGAACCCCTTGTCCAACAACTCTTATAACTGTTTTTTTAGCTCCTTCAACTCAATTGGAGCCATTCTATATGGTGGCTTGGATATCGATTCAGTTCTAGGCACCAAATCAATACAGAATTCTATCGCTCTGTCTGGTGGTAACCTTAGTAATTCTTCTAGAAAGACATCGAGGAATTCTCTAACCACTGGGATGTCAACTAATTCTGGGTGTGCTTTATCCAAGTCAACCACATAGGCGATAAAACCTTCAACACATTATCATAACATTCATTAGCAAAATCATCCATCCTTAGAGATAATTTACTACTTCTTTCATTACTTTTCAAATCTGACAACATACTTTTCAGGGATTGAAAACATTACTATCTTAGTATAACAGTCTAAAATAGCATGGTTTGCAGCTAACTAATCCATTCCTAGTATTACATCGAAGTCCTTCATAATCAATAGGATGAGATTGGCTGACATGTCCTTTTCCCCTACTTTTAACTTACAATCCTTACATACATACTCCGTCATTACATTATCTCTCACTGGAGTGCTTATAAGTAAAACTCTACTTAAGGGTACAGGTTTCACATGTTCACACAGTTTACATGCAAATGAAGGAGATATGAATGAATGCGTGGCACCAGGATCAATTAATGCTAATGCTTCAAAATCAAAGACTAGGATGGTACCTTTAATCACATCCGAGGAAGCCTCTGCAGATGCCTGGTCCAATGCAAACACTCGCCCTCGACCAACAGCTTGCTTCCCTTTCTCTTCAGCTGTGGTCTTCCTCTTAGGTGTAAATGTCTCAACTGTAGCCTTCTCTGGCTCTTTGCCCTTTTGTGGGGCTGTATCAACCGACTTTGGGTATTCACGAGCTATGTGCCCTAGTTCACCACACCTATAACATGACCTTATTGATAACGGGCATGGTCTATTCCCATGATATCTACCACATAACCTGCACTGCTCTGTGGTAGGTTGAGGTCCGCTAATAACTATGCCCCTCGAAGCTGGAGGTAATGTTGGATAAGCTGGAGGCTTCGCAGGCTTTTCTCGTACCTCCTCAATCTTAGGTCCCTTACCAAATAACCTTTGACCCTTTCTGAACCCTCTATCATCGACTGACCTCTTCCGGTCTCTATCTCTCCATTTACCACTCCTGCTCAATTTTGAGGCATGCAACTCATAATCCTGCTCACATAGCTGAGCTCTGCGTACTACATCGTCATAGGTGGTAATGTTCAATGGAGCTAATCAAGCTATAATGGAAGGTCTCAACCCCTCAATAAATTTTTGAACCTTTCTGTCCTCAAAGCTCATAGTAACTGTATCATATCTGCCCAAGGATGTAAATCTAGACTCATACTCATCCTCGGTTCCCCTGAGTCAATGTCATAAATTCCATCTGCATCTTTCTATGAGCAGTGGCTGGAATATACTGCATCTTAAATGCATCCAAGAATATATCACATGTCATAGTTGAGTGTCGTGCACTCAACATCGACTGTGTGGCCATCCACCATTGGTCGACCTCATCCTTTAATACAAAAGCCACAAAGGTGACCTTCTCTATAGCAGAGCAATAGAAAAATCGGTAAAGCTTCTTTATACTACGTATCCAATGCTCAACTAACACTAGGTTCTTCAACCCACTAAATGAAGGTGGTTCAAACTTCTGAAACTCTCTCAGTCTACCCAGATCAAAATCATACACTCCTTCACCACCAACCTGCTGTGGAGCTACAGGATCCTAAACTGGTGAGGGAATATCATTTTATCATTTTCACACCAATAGCTAGGTTATGCTCATTTTTCAGGATTCTTTCATTTTTAACAATTCATACACATACCAATAAACTCACCAATACACCTAGTTTAACATATATCAACTTGATGCATTAAATCTTACCTAACTGAGATTTCCTTCCTTTTTCACCAATTTGGTACAAATCCTCCTTACTCTTGAAATATTTGATTTTAATCTCTTATTTCCAAGTATGTTGTTCTCCTCTTTACCAAGAACAACTTTGCTCAACAATATCTCAATCAAAACTGGTTACAAACTGAAGTTTCCTAGTGTTGAAATGTTAGGTTTAGTTTTTGTTCTTGAATGGAATAGTAAATCTCATGAAAAACTAAAGTACAGAACCTAGTATTTATAGAACTATCTCTATGAGATTGATCTGCTCTCCAAATGAGATCAATCTGCCCTGCATTTTTCCTCTCGAAACCGACCTTTCAGACCTAATAAGATCGATCTGCCTCTAAGCATGAGATCAATCTGCTCCAGGCAGTAGCTTAAGGAGATTGATCTGCTCTAAGGGTGAGATCGATCTCTCCAAGTTAGTAGCATTTGGAGATCGATCTGGCCCTTCAGGGGATCGATTCCTTCTACACAGAATGCTTAGCAGATTGATCTATCCCCATTGGAGATCGATCTGCCTTGTTTCATTGCTCGAATAAGAGCATTTTTGGCTCTTCCAGATTGATCTTTCCTTCAATGAGATCGATCTGGCATTCATATTTTTCAGAGTTTGCTGCAGTTTTCTGCTGTAACTCATACCAAACAACATAAATTTTGCTGCCATAGTCATTTTCTCATCCAACCACCTTTAAGGCTTAAAAATGACATCTATTCATACTTTATATACATTAAAACTTGTGTGCATTCATTGTATAGCCAAAGGTATACAATACAAAACTAAATGGAAGTACAAAGATTTATACAACTCATACAACTTCATTTCATTTTACCACACCACTCAAAACTCAATATATTCACATTCCACTCATGGAAATATTCTTCTTACACTCGTTATACACTTTAAAATTTGTGTATTCATTTCACAATCCATATACACCTTACATAATAAAATGGGAGTTTACAAAAATTAAGGGTATTACATATGAATGTAAGGGTCTTACATATGAATGTAAGGGTGTTACAAAGGAAATGGTGGAAAGGCGTAGCAACGACGGGGGAAGGTTGATTGATGACGATGAATAGGTTGTGATGAAGAAATGAAGGAGAAAAGAATTTGGCGGGAAGCCAAATTTGAAAAAAAAAAAAGAAGAAGTAATATTTATATATATACATATAAAATTATATATATATTAGGAGGAAGGAAAGAAGACACCGAGAGTTTGAGAAAAATCCTGAGGGAGATAATTCAGAAAATATTTATTAGAAAATATCGGTTCAAAATTTTGAAAATACTGGTAGGACATTTCGAGAAAACTAATCGAGCAGACCAGACCCACTGAATCGCACACACTAATGAATAGAGGACTATCGGTGAGGCACCGTGTAAGACCTGTATTTTTACATGTAACTCTTGTGAATTGCTAAGTATGCATTCGTTTATTTAATGTAAATCATTAGAAGGGAAAGGTCCATAATTCTGATGTACACACGTGTTATGTGAGTTTACGATGTACACGCAAGTTTCATTATGTATGAAATTTAAGAAATGGACCTTTTGAAGTGATGAATGTGTATTTAATGCAAAATGAGTAGTGTGATAAATGGAAATGAAGTTAGCTTTGAGAATTGAAGTGAAAAATGGCTAAGTATGGTTGCAGGACAAGAGGAGATCGATCTCCAATGCACAGAAGATCGATCTTAGAGGCAATTTGAAGAAACAAAATCCATCCTTAGTTCAAGCATATCGATTCCCTTAAGCCTCGGCCTGAAGCAGATCAATCTCATCACCTTACCAGATCGATCTGTGAAGCTCTCAACCTGGGAGAGATCGATCTCATGTTCTTCGACAGATCGATCTCCTAAGCTTGAAAACTGAATTCTGGAAGGCTAAAAAAATAGCATCAGATCGATCCCTTACTAAAGGAGATTGATCTCATTAAGCATTTTCTATATAAACAGGGTTGCTGAACTGCAGATTTCGGGAGAACCACAAACCTTTCCATATTTTGCAACCAAGTGACCTAACTTCCCCTCTAGACCATCAATACTTTCCATAGAGATTTAAAAGGAGTTCATTTCATCAAAGTTGTTCACAGAGTGGAGAAGAACAACATAGTTGGAAACGAGAGGCTGAATCACTAAATCGAAGGAGAAAATGAGTTTTTCCTCAAAGTTGAGAAAAATGAGAAAAGCTGAGATTGGTAAGATTTCAATACATCAATCTCAAATATGTTGATCTATATACTTGTATGGGTTGATTGGTACATAGATTAATTATTGAAAAGTGATAAACATGCTTAAACAAAGATAAGACCTAGAATCGATTTAATGATAGAAAATCGAGTAGGCATGGTTTAATGAAGATTTGAGCATGTAAAGGTGTTGTTGAATATGTATATATGTTGGTGTAATAGTTTGGTGAAGTCCATGTGTTAGAAATGGAAATAGCTAAAATTGAGTATATGTGGTGTTCGATGAAATGCCACAATGAAATGAAAATCATGAACCTGAGGTATTATAAGCTAAATACCGATTTAAAACAAACTAATAGGCTCGAGGAGTCTGAAAGATTCTCGAGAACGAGTTGAATACTCGAAATGGACTTGTAAAAGGATAAAGTTCCATAATGGTATAATTGGCCAAATACATTAATTTGAATATCATGCAAGTGAAATGAAGTAAAATGAGGTGTACTGATGTGTGAAGTATACGATTTCAGCTCCAAAAGATATCGTTGGAGTCAATAGAGCGGATCACGAGAAGTGAGAATTGAAGGGAAAGCGATAAAGCGTGATTCGAGGCAAGGACTTATGCGAGCTATAGAGATAGCTATACGTATGTTTTCTTACCTACTGTGTGCGAATGTATACGAAAAATATATAGATATTTGTATATCTAACTAGAGAACTACATATAAGGATAAGTCAATAGTATGAGTTGCATGGCTTCTATGATTGTTGTGAAAAGAGGTTTTGCAAACGTTTTAAGAAAGAATGATAATAGACGAGCTCTCGCTATAATCAATTGCATGAAATGTTTTTATAGAGTGATTGAAGGGAGATTTGCCCTCTCACTCATGACTATACATGGAGCCCTTTCTATTTCTTTTCTGTGTGAAATCATGCTAGAGCCTAGTGGCAACGGTAGATTGACCAGCCCTGCTCGCACGTTGTTTTAAAATGATTTTGAGAAAACAAAAGAGTGCTCGATGCCTCGGGTGATGTTGTGTGTTCCACTCAAGCTGCTCACACTAGATTTTGGGAATCATGTTGGAGCCTACGAGTATTGCTGTGTGTCTTGCTCTGACTATGATCGCATGAAATTTCCTAGTAATATTGTACTCAATGCCTCAGGTATGCTATGTGCCTTACGTTCAGTTGCTCGCACAAGGTTTTCATGATTGTGTTGTGTGTTGAGTAAAACCATGTTAGAGCCTTCATGTATTACTGTGTGTCTTGCATTGAACTGCTCATACGAGGTTTATGTATATCATGTAATGAGTACAAAACTGTACTTGAGTCGTCGTGTACTGCTGTGTGTCTGACACTGACTTGCTTGCACGAGATTTTGAGACAACAGAAATGGGTGATAAGGATCCACGAGAGCACAATGTACCATGAGCTTTAGCCATGGGGTACGATGTGCCATGATTTGAGTATAAGCTGAAGGGATGGTTGATCTGCCTCTCCAAGCATAGGGTTCCCGTACACCTGATCAGTGTAGCCTGGAATCCGACTATGACCATAAGTCTTTATGTATCTAAGTGATACGACATTGTCACTACTGTGTGAGGAGACATATGTTTCCCTTGCCGTGTGTCTGGGGATATGATAACCCATGATTTATGTCTCAACATGTATTGGTTTACAAAGTATAAAGCATTTTCTATATATGAACCATGTGAATAGATTATGCTGTGTAAAGTTGTACGATTCTGTGTGAATATGGATATACACATCTAGCGAATTAATGGTTTCGCATTGATGGAAGTTGTTTTAAAGAACATGCATATTACTTTATAAGGAAAATGAATATATATATATATGTATTTTATCATGTAGATAGTATAGTTATCTACCTGCTTTCATATTTTCCTTAGTGAGCGTGTTATGCTCACCCCCTTCTTTCCTTATCCACAGATTCTAGGCAGTAGATAGTATACTACCGTCGTCCCTGATATTGTGTTTCTACGATCATCTAGCAGTACAGAGAGGTATACACTTGAGATGAGAAAAAAAATTTGTATCCTGTAAATTAATGCACAATAAAGTTTGTATTTAGTATTTTGGGGGATGTTTATTATAGAAATTGATGTAAACGCTTCCATACTTATCTATAAAAGTCCAATTTCTATTTTACTTCATTTAATTGAAATGATTAAACTATAAATGTATGAGAAATAGATTGGATGTTGACTTACAGCCCAACTGTAAGTGTTAAGATAAAGGTCACAGACTAGTATAGAGGGTCGTGACACACTGAGGTAAGGAAAATTCTCGTCGTTGCTAGAGATAAATATGCATAATTTTTGTATATTTGTAGATATAAAATTTAGGTTGAATTTCGTAGTACCGAAATTACCGAAAAACCTAGGCCAAATTTTATGACTCTAGAAATTAGAGATTTTAGCCTAGTTGAACAACCTAATTTTTACGGATTGAATTTAAATGGTTTACATAGATTCTGATATGGCTTGAATTCTGTTTTAAATATCGAAAATTCTGAATTTTGAATTATGATAGACTATTTTCTGGGATTTTATCTGAAAAAGGGCTAATTCAGCCGGTTTTGAACGGTTTCATGAAACAACTGAAATTATATGTAATTTGAGGTAAAATGATTTGCTATTCTAATGATATATGCTTGAACGCGTACTAACTGTGTATCATATGGTCTGTCTCGCACTAATTTTGAGATAAAGGCATTGGTTAGATCATGCTGCGTTTCTATCTGTTCTGTATCTGTGGTCCACGAGTATGATGTACCGTGTTTTTGATTCTGTTTCTGGTCTTCGGACGTTCTGATCTGTGAGCCGTTTGGGTAGCTGACCACTCCCACAGCGATTGACATCCCGACACACCTCATCAGTGAATTACCCGGAGTCACCGACATTGGCCAATAGTCATTTTTTTTTATATCTGATATAGCATGTATGCCTTGTCTTATCTATTTGAAATATTTTTTTTGAATCTGCTTGAACTAAGATATTTAGAAATCTGTTTGTTTTGCTACTAGAAAACTTTAAACTTTTTGGATTTACAACACTAGCTAAATTTATTACCGATACATGTTCTGTTTCTAAAAATTCGTTCTTGGTATTTGTGTTTTTGCCAATACTAAATCTGTTTTCTGAATTGACTCTGGTATATGAGAAATTACCAAATCATTTGTATACTTTGTGAAAATATTTTGGATTTTGCAAATATAAAAATATATATTTTTATATGCAGTGTATTTATCTACCTGCTATGAGGTTTTTCTTACTGAGCATGTTGAGCTCACCCCCTTACTTTCCTCCACAGAACCCATCGGTAAATTGGACCGCTTTCGTTAGTAGGGCATTTCGGACAGCTGTGATTCCTTGGAGTATCATTCTGCATTGAAAATATACCCAGTTGTAAGAAATTCTTTTGTATCTAAAATTTTTATAAGTATAGTAATGAAAACGAGATGTGTATGAGGAATGTGAATACATATTTTATTTAAATTTGTTACTAAGTAAAGAAAATTAAATAGGTTAAGTATTATTCTGACCTAATATCGACTTGTAACCCAATCGAAATGTCCATAAATTCAGGTCGTTACATAATCACACTCCATTTCCAATACAATACTTTACCATATGTAAAACATATGCATTCAATATGGTCGGTACGATGAAACTGTTTACTGTTCAATCAATGCAGTAAAACACTTGAATTCCTTTCTTTAAAATATTTCATTCAATCTGTAAGCAATTCAATTCACTTTTATTTCTATCAATAAACAATTCAGTTTGTTGAGACTAGGCTGGGATTCAATCAATAACAATAAAGTCAACATATGGCCATTGTCAGTGACCCCGCGCCTCACGGGCCAGGTGTGCGTGAGTGTCATACGCCTTAGGGGGGATGGGTCTGTCCAGCCCGTCGGCCAATCAATACAATTCAGTTCAGTTCAATCCAGTAGTCCGAAGACTCAATACACTGTGCAGCGTACTCCATAAGCATCCACACGGTACTGCGTACTCCGAGGACCATGATACAATACAATATGACTGAGGGTACCGAGTAATCTAAAGGATTTACCCCTTAACATCAATATCAACCAGCACCTTGTCTCAAAATCCAGTACGAGCAGATCAGTGCAAGATCACATAGTAGTACACGATGGCTCTAGCACGAGTTTACTCATATATCATTTTAAAATCTCGTGCGAGTCGGACCATGCGACACAGTCTGAATGGGCTCGAACACGTCTCGTCAGTGCGAGTTAGGCAGTGCGACACAAAGTCAGCACACGCTCAAACACATCTCGTCAGTGCGAGTCGGTCCTTGTGTACAATTAGCACACGCTTCAGTATCATTTCATTTGAAAATCAGATAGGTGGTTCGATTCTTTAAAAAATAATATTAAAATTCATGTTCTGTATAAAAATTGTGTTCAATCAATATTTGAGTGGAGACTTCCCGAGGGTCACCCATCATGGTATTTTTCCTATTCAAGCACGTTTAACTTCGTAAAGCGTGCTATATTATACAGACAGTAAAATGATAGCCAACCTATCCATTATCGATGGAAACTGTATTTCAACGTGAAAACACTAAAACATGCAATTTATGCAATTATGAATTTTTCAACACTTTTCAGTTCAATTCAGTTTATACGTAGGGGTAATATCGAATTTTGTATCTCTAGGTGTTTACCTAGATTTTTCATTTTCTATATTCTCTATAGTATCTATTTAGCTATCGGGGGTCATAAAATACGTACAATTATCTCTAAAACTTGCATAAATTCCTTACCTCGGTGTCTGTTCGTGGTCCTTGATGCCTCAACGTTGCGAGTCGATGGGTACGGTCAATTCGATGTATTTTTTCAAAATCGAACTAACATTAACACAAATATCCTCGGACAGTCTTTCTCTCGGGTTTTCCTGAATTCTCCGTGCAGATTATTTTATTTTCAATATCCCTATTTAAATGTATACATATAGTTATATATATACATATAAATATATCTTTTTTTTAATTCTCGCGCTAAATCTCTTCTCCCTTCTTCTTTCTCTTCTTTCTTTCTTCCTTTCACAGCCTATTGTGTATCGTTTTCCTCCCATCCTGGACGCTGCTGCTTCCTTCCTTCCATCACGATTCTGCCCGATGTCGGAGTTCCTCTATTCACTCTGTTACTAACTTCCACATCTAGGCTCCACTGTTCATTCTCGCTCCTACTCGACGCCAACGTCCTCTATTTTATTACGTTTTCTAGCTCACCATCCTCCAATCTCCTCCTCACGACTCGATCTTTAATTTCCAGAGGTGAAACTCCTCTGTTCCACTGCCCCTTCCTGGCCTCCTGCTTCAACTCTGTTTTTCTGCTTCTGTAGACGTCCAGTCCCTTCTCTACTGCCTCATCATTTACTTCAGTTTTTAGCTCTATTCTCGGGTTCCTCTCGACTCTCTCTCGACCAATGTTTATTCCTTCTCTACGTGTGCAGTCAGCCTCAGCTTCTCTTGCCACCGATGTTGTTCTCTCCTGTGAGACCCTGTATATGTATAATGGTATATATGTACATAGAAATGTAAATAGAGTTGTACTATGAATTCATAAGTGAAGTATATGTGATGTAAGTCCATAAGTTAATGTACACACTTGTAATAAGAGTTGTGATTGGACATACAAGTTACATTATGTGTGAATGTAAAGAAATGGACTTAAACATGTGGAGAATGTGAGTGGAATGGATTAGGAATAGTGTGGTAAAATGGAAGTAGAATTGCATAAGTTGTGCACTTCCATTTGGTTTATATCGTATACTTTTGGCTATACAAGATACCACACAAGTTTCAATAGGAATAAGGTATGTATGGATGTCATTGTCAAGCCTCAAAGATGAATGAATGAGAAAATGATCATAGTAGCAAATTAAAGAGGTTTGAGTATGAGTTGCTGCAGAAGAACTGCAGAAAATCTGGAAACTATGAAGGGCAGATCATCTCATGGGATGAGAGATCGATCTGGAAGAGCCAGAATGCTCTTATTTGGGCAATGGAATAGAGCAGATCGATCTCCAATGGAGCTAGATCGATCTCCTAAGCATTATGTAGTAAAACGATCGATCCTCAAGCACCCAGATTGATCTCCTTAGCTCTCTGTTTGGGAGCAGATCGATCTCATGCTTCGATAGATCGATCTCATGCTTAAAATGCCGTGAAAAAGAGGGATTTAAGGGGACCAGATCGATCTCCTCTTGGACCAAATCGATCTCCTCAAGCTATTTCTATAAAAGGAGTGCTGAAAATCAGAAAATTTCATGAAAAACACTAGCCTTCCACTTTCAACCCAAAAACCTAACTTTCTCTCTCTAAAATCAGCCATTTTCAGTGAGATTTGAAGAGAGATCATTAGAGGCAAAGTTGTTCCTATCAAAGAGAAGAATAACATAGCTTGAAGGCATTTTCCCATTGTTGGTATTGAAGGATTTAAGGGCATTGCCATTTGGAGCAAGAAGAGAAATCAAATTGGGTAAGATTCTAACACTCCAACTATGGTACATTGTTTATATAATTGATTTTGGAGTTGTTTGGCATGAGTATGGATGGTTAGAAACTATCTAAAATGCATTGGAATGATTATGACCTAGAAATGGTCTAGAGTGAGAAAGTGGAATGTATGAAGATTAACGATGAATGAGATATGTAGAAGTTATTAATAGTGTTGTGGTATGATTTTAAGATGTGGTTAGTGGATAAATTGTGAGATTTACCTAAAAGAGGTAAAATGTGGAATAAGGCATTGGTAAAATGCATAAGTGAATAATATTGACTAGTGAGGTCAATTATGGGTTAAATACATTAACTCAATTGATTTAATGAATGAATCACAGCTTCTGAGGATACGTCGAGGCGAGTTGAGCCAAGAGCGTGAGAAGCTAAAAGGAAAGGAGTCACACCAAGTAAATCGAGGTAAGGGAATTGTGTGGACTCTTAGAGATATCTGTGCGCAATTTGGATGCTTAAATGTTTTGCTAGAATGCATGAGATTAGGAAATGATGTTGGGTGATTGAAGGGTAAAAGTTAGGAGTTTGAGAAATGTGCATGAAAACAAAAGCATATTGCTTTGAAAATCATATTTTATTGCTTCTTAGCAAATGATTGGTAGGTTGGCTGACATTGAAATGATTTGCAAAAGAAATGAGTGTGTTTTGGTTTTGTTAACCATACTTTACAAAGTTTTGAGCCACCTACATGATTTCGTGAGTATGAAAGCATGCTAGAGTATGACTCGCACGAGATTTGACGTATTTTATACACATGAGTGCAAGAGGCACTAGTTTTCACATGGATTTCATAATTGTTTTGGCATTGTGCTTCAAGTTTGTCTCGCACTGGATGCCCACCTTGCATGTTGCCGTGTTTGGAGCTTCGAGTAGATTGGGTGTCACATCGATTAAATAGGCTCACACGTGCATTGTTTTGACATGATAAATTAGCCATGTTAGGAGCTTTGGGTAGACAAGAGGTCGTACCGATTAAATAGGCTCACATGTGTGTTTGAGATGTGGCGTGATATGACGTGTTGATTGGGTCCACGGAATACGTTGTACCGTGCATGTAGCATGGAGTACATTATACCGTGTTGAGATGTGATGTGCCGTCTTCGGACGAGATCTGCTATGGACCGACGGGTAGGATTTGACCCACCTCCCGTGTGGAAGCAGATAGTGGTGATATCCCGCACACCTGATCCGTGTAGCCGGTATCACAGGTTATGTTCATAGGCCTTGAGGTTATTACCTATTGTTGAACTGCCTATCTCACATGTCTACTGCTATTTGAGAATAAATCCATGTTTGAAATGATTTGTGGGTCAGGAAAGCCCGAGGGATGGGCCGAGACCTGACCAGTGTTGAAATTGATTTGTTAATGGTTTTTAAAGTGCACGGATGCATGATGTTTAATGCCATGCTTTATTGTGAAAATGCATGATGTTTAATGCCATGCTTTATTGTGAAAATGCATGATGGTTAATGCCATGCTATTTGAGAAAATGCATGATGGGTAATGCCATGCTTTTATTGTGAATTATGCATGATGATTTATACCATGCTTTGAGTTGAAATGTGCACTGAATTTTAATAGCATGAATGCTTTACATACCATTAACACAATCATACACTCATGTTTTGGGATAAACGATGAATTAAATGCTTTTGAGCATGGCATCACGATCACGTAGATAGTGCAGTATCTACCTGTTCGCATGATTGCCTTACTGAGCGTGTGGTTTGCTCACCCCCTTATTTTCCCCCTCTCTACAGAGTGTTGAGTATAGATTGAGCGTGACTGGAGGCATTCCCTTTTTGGTAATCCGCTGCATCCCATCGCTAAAGGTATACACACCTGGATTATTTTGTATCTAAACTAGACATAGTACAGTAGCATTTTGTATGTAACCACTGGTGATGTAAAACAATGTAAACACATGTAACAACTCTGATATATATACATTTATATAAGTGTTTACTCATAAATAATGTTTCAAATTGAATTGGTATGGTGGAGTGAGTTAGACGTCGACACACAGCCCAACTGTTAAGAGTGTGGTTGTTCACGATTGAGGAAGGATGATTAAAGATTGATGCATGAAAATGCAAAAAATTTGTACGTATTTTGGTAAGTTGAGGGTCGTGACAGAAGTTGGTATCAGAGCTTGAGTTGGTTTGACGTGTGTTGTGTCTAAAATACTTAATAAGTTGAAAAATTTCATCCCCAAGTTATTGTGCTTGTTTAGATAGAAATTGTGTGTGTCGATGGGTTGACTAAGTAATTGGTTGTGAATGTAGGGAATTGAGTAAGTATGCCTAATACCAGTCACGGTAGAGGGATGAGAGCACAGGCTCGAGGCCGTAGAGGTAGGCCTGGGGGTCGTGTCGAGCCAGAAACACACAAGGCTCAGGAGGATGTTGAGGTGGAGGTCGATGTTGAGCACGCTCCACAGGGTCCAGAGGAGAGACCCGAGAGTACTGAGGCTCGCTTCGCGAGGATTGAGTGGAGCATTGAGATGATTGTGGAATTGGTCACCCAATCTTTATCTGGAGTTGGCGGTAGACAGAGTCCCGCTACATAGGGTGATGCCGAGCAGGCTGCAGCTCCTGAGGCACGGGCAAGGGAAGCCCAGAGGCCACAGACGACAGATACCCCACCCACACAGGATGTGCCTACGCCAGTTGCTACACCAGGCAGTAGAGGTTGGGGATATGGATGCGATTTGGATAGACTGCGGCAGTTCCAGAAGTTTTGACCACCGTCTTTCAGTGGAGTAAAGGACCCAGTAGCGGCGGAGGATTGGATCAATAAGATCGAGAAATTATATGGGTTCTTTGAGTGCACTACTACCGAGATGGTAGCATTTGCCGCTTTTATGCTAAAGGGATCAGCAGAACATTGGTGGAAGTCCACCAGGCCTATTTTGAGAGCCCGGCATACTGAGATCAGTTGGGATGTATTTCTGAGGCCTTCCGGAGGCAGTACGTTCCGGATACCGCACAGCGGAAGCTAAAGATGGCATTTTTGGGACTGACCCAAGGGAGCAGGACTGTGGATGAGTATGAGACTGCTTTTATATCCCTGGACAGATATGATCCCAACACGATGGGTAATGAGGTCGAGAAGATCCAGAAGTTTGTGGATGGATTGAGACCGACCATCAGGTCCAGATTGGTTCCTTTGGACATACCGACCTATGAGGAGGCAGTGCGCAGGGCGCAACTATGTGAACAAGATGTTGATAGGATTGCCTCTGAGTTTGGAAAGGTTGGTAAGATGAGGGACAGAGATAAGAAAAGACTAGTGATGGATAGAGGCTTCAGTTATAAAGGAAGCAAGAGATTCTCTGGAAAGAGGCCAAGAATTGATGAGATCCGAGAGAGGACAGTTGATACTCCCATGTATCCGGCCATTGCTCCAGCTAAGGGAATCATGATTGGAGGACCACAGCCTACTACGGAACAATGTGGCAAGTGTGGTAGGTACCATGGAACTCGACCATGCTATGGTCTCCTGTAGTATGCTTTAGATGTGGGAAGCCAGGGCACATAATCAGAGATTGCCCAGAGATGATAGAGAGAGCCCCACAAAAGGGCAAGGAGCCAGAGAGAGCTCTAGTTGGTACAGCTGCTCCGAGGAGGAGGGCTACAGCTGAGGAAAAGGGGAAGCAAGCAGTGGGTATGAGCAGAGGACGAGTGCACGCACTGGACCAGGACACTGCGAATCAGTCATCGGATATGGTAAAAGGTACCATTCAAATCTTTGATTTAGAAGCTTATGTACTGTTTGATCCTGGTGCCACGCATTCTTTTGTATCACCATCCTTTGCATGTAAATTATTGAAGCATGTAAAACCCACACTGCTTGATAAGATGTTGTTGATATCTACCCCTATGAATGATAGTCAGTTGACTGAGCATATATATAGAGATTGTAAGATGAGGATAGGAGGTAAAGAAACGGCAGCCGATTTGATTTTATTAAATATGAGTGATTTTGATGTAATCCTAGGGATGGATTGGCTGGCTGCAAATCATGTTGTTATGGATTGTCATGCAAAAACTTTGATGTTTCCAAAAATAGACAATCTTGTAGTAAATTTTGTGAAATGAAGTTAAAGAACATGATTTTTATTAAGTGTGATGAGTACAATCTCGATACATGATGTATGAAAGATAAATTTGATTTTCATGTATGCATGTGATGTGATGAATTATGATACTAATGGTGGAAAGAATAATGTGAAGGATTCATCGCTTTTGTGATTGAGACAGATAAGGCACGTCCGAAATTGGGAGACATTCTAGTGGTTAGGGAATTTCCAGATGTCTTTCCGGATGAGTTACCAGGGTTACCTCCAGATAGGGAGATGGAGTTTGGTATAGATTTGGCACTTGGTACAGAGCCGATGTCCAAGCCACCATACAGAATGGCTCAAGTTGAGTTAGAGGAGTTAAGGAAACAATTACAAGAGTTGCTGGAGAAGGGGTTCATCAGGCCGAGCGTCTCACCTTGGGGAGCACCGGTTCTGTTCGTAAGGAAGAAGGATGGAAGCCTCCGACTGTGTATAGACTACCGGTTGTTGAATAAGGCTACCATCAAGAATAAGTATCTCCTCCCATGCATCGACGATTTGTTGGATCAGCTTAAGGGAGCGTAGGTCTTTTCCAAGATAGATCTGAGATCAGGGTACCATCAGTTGAAGATACGAGGTGGAGATGTACCCAAGATAGCTTTTCGCACCTGGTATGGACATTATAAGTTTATGGTTATGCCATTCGGGTTGTCGAATGCCCCCACAGCTTTTATGTCGTTGATGAATAAGGTATTCCACCAGTATTTGGATCGATTTTTGATCGTGTTTATTGATGATATACTGGTGTATTCAAGGTCTAGAGAGGAGCATGAAAGGCACCTAAGGATAGTGCTACAGACCCTCCGAGAGAAGAAGTTGTATGCTAAACTCAGTAAGTGCGACTTTTGGTTGGAACAGATCTCTTTTCTGGGTCATATAGTATCAAAAGATGGAGTGTCAGTGGATCTATCTAAGATTGAGGCCGTAGTTCAGTGGTAGAGACCCCAGACAGTGACAGAGATCAGAAGTTTCCTGGGTTTAGCTAGATATTACCGAAGGTTTGTAGAGGGATTTTTGAGGTTAGCTGCTCCTTTGACACGCCTCACAAGAAAGAATGTGGAGTTTGTGTGGGATGATAAGTGTGAAGAAAGTTTTGAGGAGCTAAAAAGGAGATTAACCACAGCTCCAATCCTCACCATTCCTACCAGTTCAGGAGGTTTCTCGGTGTATGCGGATGCTTCACATCTGGGACTAGGCTGTGTATTGATGCAGGATGGGAAGGTAGTAGCCTATGGATCAAGGCAGTTAAAGGATCATGAGAGGAACTACCCGACCCATGACTTGGAGTTGGCAGCGGTGGTGTTTGCACTGAAGATATGGCGCCACTATCTTTATGGTGAGAGATTTCAAGTTTATACAGATCATAAGAGCCTTAAGTACCTATTCTCACAGAAAGAGTTGAACATGAGACAGAGGAGATGGCTCGAGCTGTTAAAGGATTATGATTGTGAAATCCTATACCACCCAGGTAAAGCAAATGTGGTTGCTGATGCATTGAGTAGGAAGCATCTCGGGATGGTATCATTTATGATGATCAGGGAACACGAGCTGTTGGAACAGTTCACGAACCTCAGTTTGGATATGGCCCCGCCTGATGCTAATAGTGGATTTATGATAGCTAGCCTACAGTTGGAATCGGATCTGGTAGATCGAATCCGACAGGCTCAGCGAGTTGATCAGCAGTGTAGTGATATTGTCGGGCAGATACAGAGGGGTATAGAGACAGACTTTGGGTTGAGTTTGGATGGATTGTTGAGGTTCAGACGTAGGATATGTGTTCCTGATGACGCAGAGATCAGAAGCTTGATCCTGACAAAGGCTCACTCATCGAAGTATACGATACATCTAGGGGGTACTAAGATGTATCAAAACCTTCGAAAAGTTTATTGGTGGTCTAGAATGGAAAAGCACATTGCTGAATATATTGCTAAGTGTCTCGTTTGTTAGCAGGTGAAGGTAGAGCATCAGAAGCCTACAAGGTTATTGCAGCCTCTACCGATACCGACATGGAAGTGGGAGCATGTCACCATGAATTTTGTGATGGGATTATCGAGGACTCGGAGAGGTCATGATGCCATATGGGTGATTGTGGATCGGTTGATGAAATCAACCCATTTTCTAGCTATGAGAGCTACCGATACTCTGAGCCAGTTAGCGAACCTATATGTGCACGAGATAGTGAGGCTACATGGAATTCCAGTGAGCGTTGTTTCTGATAGGGATGCCCGCTTCACTTCTCACTTTTGGGAACGTTTTCAGGAAGCGATGGGGACCCAGTTGAGTTTTAGTACCGCATTTCATCCTCAGACAGATGGTCAGTCAGAGAGGACTATACAGACCCTGGAGGATATGTTGAGAGCGTGTGCATTGGATTTTGAAGGCTCTTGGGATGACCATTTGCCACTCGCAGAGTTCGCGTATAATAACAGTTTTCATGCGAGTATCGGGATGGCACCATATGAGGCATTATATGGGCGTAGATGTTGTTCCCCTATTGGATGAGAAGAGGTTGGTGACAGACAGATCTTTGCTCCCGACTTGGTTAGACAAGCCTCTGAGGACGTCCAATTGATATGTGAGAGGTTACGGACAGCTCAGAGCAGGCAAAAGAGTTATGCTGACAGGAGACGGAGACCACTAGAGTTTGAGGTGGGTGAGTCAGTGTTTTTGAAAGTTTCCCCTTCGAAGGGAATTATGAGATTCGGGAAGAAGGGAAAGTTGAGCCCTCGATATATAGGGCCATTTGAGATACTTGATAGAGTGGGAGATAAGGCGTATAGGTTGGCATTGCCACCAGAGTTGGCAAGTGTGCATAACGTCTTCCACGTATCCATGTTGAGGAAGTATCACCCGGACCCGGCACATGTGATAAAATATGAGCCTTTGGAGCTCAATCAAGGTATGACCTATGATTAGAAGCCAGTTCGGGTATTGGACAGAAAAGAGAAAGTGCTGAGGATAAAGACAATTCCCTTGGTGAAAATACTTTGGCAACATCACATTGTGGAAGAAGCCACATGGGAATTGGAGAGTTTGATGCGGGAGAAGTATTGTCAGAACCCAGTTTCAATCCTTGACTTTAACCAAAAACCACAATAAATTTTTTGCATTTTTAACTTACCTTTCCTCTCTTCACTGGTTGGGCTGTGATTCGATGTCAGAGTCCTCACTTACCACATCATCCATTTCATACATACATGTCAATATATTGTTACTGACTGTAACTGCTTTTATTATACATGTAAGATTTTATAAAATCTAATACAAATACATTCCCCATAATATATAACGTATACATCACTGTGCTGTTTCTATGTTTAGATACACAACTGTACATAATAAGTATACCTGATGAATCGATAGGAACTAGCAGTGGACTCTGGTACACTCTCCCACGATAACTCTCGCTCTACTGACGCTCTGTAGAGAGATGTAAAAAAAAGGGGGGTGAGCATAACGCGCTCAGTAAGGAAATCAGGCAAGCAAGTAGATAACCACACTATCTACTCAAAATAGTGCTATGCCTTGGAAACATTATTTCCTTAACTCACTTTAAAAGCATGTCTTGAAATATAATATATATACTTGTACAGAATAAATCCCATGTACAGAAATCATGCTTTATTTCTCAAAAGTAGGCATGTAGTGCAACACAATGCATTTATATATAAATCATGCCTTTATGTAAATAATGCCATGTATATTTAAATCACATATAAATATGGCATCAAATGATTCACAACACAAATCGGAGTCCGACCCATCCCTCAGGTCTGTCCGCAGTTTAAATCAGTCAATCAATGTGATATATCATGTGAGACTCTGTGGTAAATACAAATAGTATCCTGGATTATGATCATATCCGAAAAGTGATCCCATCCGACACAGTACTCGGTGTGCGGCAATCACTGCTGTAACGGGAGGATGGTCAGTCCAATGTCAACCGCCAGCTACGTAACACACGGTATAGCGTACACCTCGTGCCCCGGGCACGGTACAAAGTACACCCGTGGACCCTCACAGCCAGGGTCTTTAGCCCTCGAAACCATGGAAATCCTCATAGCCAGGGTCTTTAGCCCTCGAAACCATGGAAATAAGTATACCACGTCTATATCAACCTCATGCGGATATCCTCTCTAGCTATGACACACAGTCACACCAGGAATCAGGCATGGGTTTCAACATGTATTACATATCACATACAGTGTGCGTCTTGAGTGCGACTCACAGTCGTCACTCCGCTCAACACTGTTTCACATCATAAAACTCAACTCTAGTGCGAGTAAACCTCCAGCAACTAGGTCAATGCATAGTTTATGTATCAAATCAAGTACGAGCAATAGCTCCCAGTACTATGCTATGCACAATATCAAAATCAAGTACGAGCAATCGCTCCCAGTACTATGTCATGTATAAACCATGAAGAATCGAGTACGAGCCACGCTCTAGCACTCTGTCATGCATATATCATTCAAAGCTGAGTACGAGTAAAACTCCAGTACTCTATCATGCATGTCATGAAAATCTAGTGCGTATCAAAATCCAGCACTATGTATGTGGAAAACATATGAATCCCAGTGCGAGCTGTGCTCTAGCACGATTCATTCTCACATAATATGATAGATGGCTATTTAAAAGGGATTGTTTACAAAATAGTAAAATCAGCACTAAAAGTGTGCTTAAGTCATATCAACCTTAAAATCATTAGCCCATCTATTTATTTTCATGCTAATAGCATTTAAACACTCACAATAGTATTTTCCATGCTTTTTGCAACTTCTCACAAAAGTTGACTTTTTGACTAACTAGGGGCAAAATCGTAATTTGCCACTATCGGGTCACAATATTTATTATTCACTTTCTCTGACCCTCAGAGTTTTTAAGTGAATGCAGAAGCAGTTGAAAATACGTGCAGGTATCTCTAACTACTCGCAAAAGTCCCTTACCTCGGATCACGTCTCGTGACCTCACTTCCTCGGTGCTGCTAATTCCCGCAGTCCGATCAGCTCTCAATGTAAACTCCGGAGCTGTAAATAACCATTCCTCAGGTTAATTATCATTTTCCTACTGTATTACACATTAATACAGTTTAATTTCCCTTAATGGGCCTTAAAAATCCTTAATGGGCTTAACTAGGCCTTAAGTCCATTTTCATTTTACTATTCACTTTTGTTGGGCCTATTGGGCTTGTGGGGCCCACCAACTCTTATTGGGCTTGTCTTAGGCCCATTACACCCTATTGGGCCTAAAAATATTGGGCTTGACCCATTGGGCCTCTCGGCCACATGCCATGGCCGAGAGCTTAGCCATTCTCGGTTTCCACCATGGCATGCCTTACATGCCTATTTCCTAGCCATTTTCACTTAGGCATTTTCACAAACACTTGGTAGGCAACATTACCAATCATCCTATAGTTCATTTAGGCATTTTATCAAACACCTTGGTTGCCAACAATTTACATGTATTAATTAATCAATTTGATTAATTCTAATTATACCATTAACATTAATACATGTGTACTAATCCATTTATGTCTTAAAATCAAATTGACATATTTCAATATCCCATTGATCACTCTCGGCCTAACCCTCTTCATGGTGATTTAATATGTTTCAATGCTTAAAACATATATCAACATACTTGAAATCATTCATACATTAACATATATGAAATTGGAAATTAGAAAATATACCAATTGTAGTGTTCTCCTTTTGGCCGAATCTTTGGAGGCTTTCGGTTTGCACTCTATGGCTCCTTGATAGCCAATTCCAACATATGTTAATCTCCTTTCAATTTGGAACAACTTCCATGAAGAATGCAAGTTCCAAATATGACTAATTCCTAGTGATTTCTAGTGAGAGAAAGCTTGAATGGTTATGTTTCAATGGTGTTCTTCTCTAGCCGGAATTGTGTGATGAAGATGACCAAGGTGTGACTGCATTTATAAGCCACTTACTTAGCCATTAAGCCTTACTTTTCAGCCACTATGCTTGACTTTCCAAATCTGAACCATGAGTCACCTTATGAGTCACCTTATGAGTCATAGTTAACTTTAACTATAGTTAGATATTTATCTCATGGGCTTTTCCAATTGGGCTTCTCGGTTTGGGCTTTCCTAATGGGCTTTCGGGCTGAAATTTTTACTATACCTCGGGCCTTTTATTGTCTCAAAATTTGGCCGATCAATTGGTCCAACAATTCCGTCTAAAGGACCTTAGAATTTCGATATACGTTTAGTATACCTTAATGGGCTTTAAAATTTTCACCTTAGGCCCATTACGTTTTTAACCATTAAATTTATTCCGGAATCCTTCCGAATAAATTTTCCTTACTTTCGGGGATGATTATCTTGTATTCTGGCCAATAATATTTTTCCCCAAATTTTTCTCCACACTTGGGTTAATTTCTAACCTTGATTAGTCAACTATGGTAAAAATCCACTTTTTTAACTATAGTTGACTTTTTCCTTAACCATTGACTAAGTTGACTTTTTCTTAAATTTTCGAAAGTGTTTTATATCATGTCTTACACTCTCTTCTTTATATTCCAACCGTTCCCGGTGGATAATTTCACCCGAAACTCCTTTTCTCACCGAAAAGGTCCATTTTACCCTTTTTAGCTTTTACACTCGTTTTGTATGTTCGGGTCTAAATCAAGCTGACTTTCCTTCATGAGTTCTCTACGCTCTCTTATTTTAAGTTCTTATTTTCAGTAAGAATGATTTAGAATGACTCGGTTTAGCCTGTGATACTCATCATCCACATTAGGCATTTTATGTAGCTTTTGCGTGTTAATTCATTTCATTAACACTTTAAATCTAGTAAATACTCTTCTTATGATTCAACCATAATTACATAGTGTTCATACACATAGGAATCATAAGGAAATAAGCTACAAAAAATCCGGGTCTGACAATCCTCCCCCACTCAGAAAATTTGGTCCTCCAAATTAGAACCAAGTCAGTCCTCAAATAGGTGAGGGTACTTCTCTCGCATCAGACTCTCTAGCTCCCAAGTAGCTTCCTCTGAAGTATGATGCTGCCAGAGAATCTTCACTAATCCGATGGTCTTCGATCTCAATACCTTCTCCTTCTTATCCAATATCCGAATCGGTCTCTCTACATATGACAAGTCCTCTCGGAGCTCTAAAGGCTCGTAACTAATCACATGTGACGGATCCGGGTGATACTTCCGAAGCATCGATATGTGGAAGACGTTGTGGACACCTGATAAGTCCGATGGCAATGCCAATCTATACGCCTTATCTCCCACTCGATCAAGTATCTCAAAGGGTCCAATGTAGTGAGGATTTAGTTTCCCTCTCTTCCCAAATCTCGCTATGCCCTTGGAAGGAGAAACTCTCAAAAACACGGATTCACCAACTGCAAACTCTAGTGGCCTACGTCTCCTGTCAGCGTAACTCTTCTGTCTGCTCTGAGCTGTCCTCAGTCTCTCTACTATCAAGCGGACGTCCTCAGATGCTTGCGTAACCAAGTCAGGAGCAAAAATCTTACGGTCACCCACTTCTTCCCATCCAATGGGGGAACGACATCTACGGCCATACAAAGCCTCATACGGTGCCATCCCGATACTCGAATGATGACTGTTGTTGTAGGCGAACTCGGCTAGTGGCAGGTGGTCATCCCAGGAGCCTCGATAGTCTAGCACACATGCTCTCAACATGTCCTCCAGAGTCTGTATAGTCCTCTCTGACTGACCATCTGTCTGAGGATGGAAAGCGGTGCTCAAACTCAACTGGGTTCCCATGGCTTCCTGAAAATGTCCCCAAAAGTGGGATGTGAAGCGGGAATCCCTATCAGAGACTATGCTCACTGGTACACCGTGTAACCTCACTACCTCGCGTACATACAGTTCTGCTAATGAACTCAGAGTATCGGTAGCTCTCATAGCTAGGAAGTGGGCTGACTTCGTCAGTCTATCAACGATCACCCATATAGCATCGTGATTCCTGCGGGTCCTCGGTAAACCCATCACGAAATCCATGGTGATATGCTCCCATTTCCATGTCGGTATAGGTAGAGGCTGCAACAATCCTGCAGGTTTCTGATGCTCTACCTTCACCTGCTGACATACGAGACACTTTGCCACGAAGTCTGCTACATCTCTCTTCATACCTGACCACCAGTATACCTTCCGGAGGTTCTGATACATCTTGTTACTCCCCGGATGTAAAGTATACCTCGACGAATGAGCTTCCGCCAATATCAATCTCCTGAGTCCTGGATTCTCGGGAACACACAATCTGCCTCTAAACCTCAATAGTCCATCAGAACTCAACTCAAAATCAGTCACGGTGCCCTTCTGCATCTGACTACTCACATCCATACAAAATGGATCAGTCTGCTGAGCCACTCTAATCCTGTCCAACAGGTCCGGCTCCAAGCGTAGACTAGCTATCACATAGCCTGTATCCATGTCAGAAGGCACGACTCCCAAACTGAGGCTAGCAAACTGCTCTAGCAAATCATGTTCCCTAACCATCATATACGATACCATCCCCAGGCTCTTCCTGCTCAAGGCATCGACTACAACGTTAGCCTTACCCGGATGATAAAGTATCTCACAATCGTAGTCCTTCAGAAGCTCTAGCCATCTTCTCTGTCTCATGTTTAGCTCCTTCTGCGAGAACAGATACTTGAGGCTCTTGTGGTCGGTAAATATCTAGAACTTCTCACCATACAAGTAGTGGCGCCATACCTTCAACGCAAACACTACTGCAGATAGCTCCAAATCGTGGGTCGGATAGTTCTTCTCATGATCCTTCAGCTGTCTGGATCCATAAGCAACTACCTTCCCGTCCTGCATCAATACGCAGCCCAGTCCCTGATGCGAAGCATCGGTATATACTGCAAATCCTCCTGAGCTGGTAGGGATAGTGAGAATCGGAGCGGTGGTCAATCGACGCTTCAACTCCTCAAAGCTCTTCTCACAATCCTCGTTCCATATGAACGGTGCACTCTTTCGAGTAAGACGTGTCAACGGAGCAGCCAACTTCGAAAATCCCTCAACGAATCTCTGATAGTATCCAGCTAAACCCAGAAAACTCCTGATCTCGGTGACTGTCCTCGGCTGTTCCCATTGAACTACAGCCTCTATCTTAGATGGATCAACTGATACACCATCTCTCGATATAACATGTCCCAAAAACGAGATCTGTGACAACCAAAAGTCACACTTGCTGAGCTTAGCATATAACTCATGCTCCCGTAACGTCTGCAACACGATCCTGAGGTGCTCCTCATGCTCCTCCTTGGATCTCGAATACACCAATATGTCATCGATGAAGACGATAACAAACTGGTCCAAGTATGGCTTGAACACATCGTTCATCAAAGCCATGAAAGCAGCTGGAGCATTCGTCAATCCGAATGGCATGACCAAGAACTCATAGTGGCCATATCGGGTACGAAATGCTGTCTTGGGTACATCTCCACTCTGAACCTTCAGTTGATGATACCCAGACCTTAGGTCAATCTTGGAAAAGACCTATGCTCCCTGTAGCTGATCTAGCAAGTCGTCAATGCGTGGAAGGGGGTACCTATTCTTGATGGTGGCCTTGTTCAACAATCGGTAGTCTATACACAATCGGAGGCTCCCATCCTTCTTCCTCACAAACAAAACCGGTGCTCCCCAAGGTGAAACAGTCGGTCGTACAAAGCCCCTATCCAACAGTTCCTGTAACTGTCTCTTGAGCTCCTCCAGCTCAACTAAGGCCATGCGATAAGGTGGTCTCGAAATAGGCTCTGTACCAGGTACCAGATCTATACAGAAATCCATCTCTCTGTCTGGTGGTAACCCTGGCAATTCATCTGGGAAAACATCTGGGTACTCACTGACCACAGTGATATCTGTCAACTCCGGATGTGCCTTATCCATATCTACCACGTACGCAATGAAACCTTGATATGTTGAAGGTTTTCTAAATCAGAAGTCATGTAATAATCATATCTACTCCTTTCATTTATCTTTATTAAACTTTACAACATATCTAGTAGGGTTAGGAAACATAACTGTCTTAGCGTAACAGTCTAAAACAGCATGGTTTGCAGATAGCCAATCCATTCCTAATATTATATCAAAGTCGCTCATACTTAGTAATATTAGATTGGCTGTCATCTCCTTATCCCCTACTCTCAACTTGCAGTCATTATATACATATTCTACAACTTGACTACTATTCATAGGCGTACTTATCAACATCAACATACATAATGGTGTACGCTCTACATGTCTTGCTAACTTACATGCAAATGATGGCGATACAAAAGAATGCGTGGCACCAGGGTCAATTAAAATATATGCTTCAATATCATAAATCAGGATGTTACCTCGAATCACATCCGATGAAGCATCAGCTGTTCCCTGGTCCAAAGCATGTACTCGCCCTTGACCCATCACTTGTTTCCCTTTTTCCTCTGCCGTCGCTCTACCTCTCTGAGTAGACGTACCAGCTGGAGCTCTATCGTACTCCATGCCCCTCTGTGGTGCAGTCACATATGGCGCTGAGCACTCTCTAGCCAGATGCCACTGTTTCCCACATCGGAAACATACCATAGCACCCTGTGAACACGGTCTATCTCCATGTGATCTACCGCATCTTCTGCACTGATCTGCAGCAGGTCTCGGTCCTCCTATCATAATGCCCTTCGCTGGGGCTGCAGTCGGATAAGCAGGAGATCTAGCATATCTATCTCGTGTCCCCTCTATCCGTGATCTCTTACCGAAGGATCTCTTTCCCCCTCGATAACTAAAATCTCTAGCAGGTCTCTTCTTCTGCAAGTCTAGGCTACGGCTAAACTTCCCAAACTCAGAAGCATTCCTCTCGTAGTCCTGCTCACATAGTTGCGCCCTGCGCACTGCCTCCTCATAGGTCACTATGTCCAGCGGAACCAACTTGGACCGTAGCAACGGTCTCAACCCGTCGATAAATCTGTGGACCTTCCTGGTCTCACTATACATAGTATCCGGGTCGTATCTCCCTAGGGATAGGAATCGAGTCTCATACTCGTCCAGCGATAAACTCCCCTGGTTGAGTCTCAAAAACTCTGCCTGTAACTTCCGCTGTGCGGTGTCAGGAATAAACTGCCTCTTAAAGGCCTCCCGAAATATATCCCAAGTGATATTTGTGTGTCGGGATCTCAATATAGGTCGGGTGGACTTCCACCAATGCTCTGCGGCTCCCTTCAGTAGGAACGCAGCAAACGCGACCATCTCCGAGGTCGTGCACTCGAAGAATCCATAGAGCTTCTCTAGCTCTGCCAACCACTCCTCCGCAGCTACGGGGTTCTTGACCCCACTAAATGATGGAGGTCTAAATTTCTGGAACTCCCTCAACCGATGCAAGTCACATCCATATCCTAATCCACTACCACCCGAAACCGGTGGGGGTGTAGGAGTATCTACTGTCCTCTGTGCATCAGCTGTCTGCGTAGGTGTATCAGGGGCAACTGCCTCTCCAGTAGCAGCTCCTGCCTCCTGTCTCTGCCTACCTGGCATCGTCTGTGCCAGTATCTCAATAATAGTCTCGAGACCACGCTCTAATCTCGTGAAGCGCGTCTCGGCACAATCGGGTGCCTCAGTAGCACCTGCAGTCTCATGCGTAGGTAATGGCCTGGCAGCGGCTCGTCCCTCGGGTCTCTCTCCCCGGCCTCGAGCCCTACCTCTCATACCTCTACCACTACGCGTATTTGCCATTTAGGCAAAGTTCCTGCATTCATAATAATGAATTAGTCCATCTCCTATCCGGTATACACAGTTCTATCTAAACCCAGCACAGTACTATGGGGATGTACACTTTCCTATTTTCTAACACCGACTCACATCAGACCAACCTCTGCTCTGATACCATCCTATCAGGACCCCAGTTTCAATCCTTGACTTTAACCAAAAAACCACAATAAATTTTTCGCATTTTTAACTTACCTTTCCTCTCTTCACTGGTTGGGCTGGATTCGATGTCAGAGTCCTCACTTACCACATCATCCATTTCATACATACATGTCAATATATTGTTACTGACTGTAACTGCTTTTATTATACATGTAAGATTTTATAAATTCTAATACAAATACATTCCCCATAATATATAACGTATACATCACTGTGCTGTTTCATGTTTAGATACACAACTGTACATAATAAGTATACCTGATGAATCGATAGGAACTAGCAGTGACTCTGGTACACTCTCCCACGATAACTCTCGCTCTACTGACGCTCTGTAGAGAGATGTAAAAAAAAAGGGGGGTGAGCATATAACGCGCTCAGTAAGGAAATCAGGCAAGCAAGTAGATAACCACACTATCTACTCAAAATAGTGCTATGCCTTGGAAACATTATTTCCTTAACTCACTTTAAAAGCATGTCTTGAAATATAATATATATACTTGTACAGAATAAATCCCATGTACAGAAATCATGCTTTATTTCTCAAAAGTTGGCATGTAGTGGCAACACAATGCATTTATATATAAATCATGCCTTTATGTAAATCATGCCATGTATATTTAAATCACATATAAATATGGCATCAAATGATTCACAACACAAATCGGAGTCCGACCCATCCCTCAGGTCTGTCCGCAGTTTAAATCAGTCAATCAATGTGATATATCATGTGAGGACTCTGTGGTAAATACAAATAGTATCCTGGATTATGATCATATCCGAAAAGTGATCCCATGCGACACAGTACTCGGTGTGCGGCAATCACTGCTGTAACGGGAGGATGGTCAGTCCAATGTCAACCGCCAGCTACGTAACACACGGTACAGCGTACACCTCGTGCCCCGGGCACGGTACAAAGTACACCCGTGGACCCTCACAGCCAGGGTCTTTAGCCTCGAAACCATGGAAATCCTCATAGCCAGGGTCTTTAGCCCTCGAAACCATGGAAATAAGTATACCACGTCTATATCAACCTCATGCGGATATCTCCTCTAGCTATGACACACTGTCACACCAGGAATCAGGCATTGGTTTCAACATGTATTACATATCACATACAGTGTGCGTCTTGAGTGCGACTCACAGTCGTCACTCCGCTCAACACTGTTTCACATCATAAAACTCAACTCTAGTGCGAGTAAACCTCCAGCAACTAGGTCAATGCATAGTTTATGTATCAAATCAAGTACGAGCAATAGCTCCCAGTACTATGCTATGCACAATATCAAAATCAAGTACGAGCAATCGCTCCCAGTACTATGTCATGTATAAACCATGAAGAATCGAGTACGAGCCACGCTCTAGCACTCTGTCATGCATATATCATTCAAAGCTGAGTACGAGTAAAACTCCAGTACTCTATCATGCATGTCATGAAAATCTAGTGCGTATCAAAATCCAGCACTATGTATGTGGAAAACATATGAATCCCAGTGCGAGCTGTGCTCTAGCACGATTCATTTCTCACATAATATGATAGATGGCTATTTAAAAGGGATTGTTTACAAATAGTAAAATCAGCACTAAAAGTGTGCTTAAGTCATATCAACCTTAAATCATTAGCCCATCTATTTATTTTCATGCTAATAGCATTTAAACACTCACAATAGTATTTTCCATGCTTTTTGCAACTTCTCACAAAAGTTGACTTTTTGACTAACTAGGGGCAAAATCGTAATTTGCCACTATCGGGTCACAATATTTATTATTCACTTTCTCTGACCCTCAGAGTTTTTAAGTGAATGCAGAAGCAGTTGAAAATACGTGCAGGTATCTCTAACTACTCGCAAAAGTCCCTTACCTCGGATCACGTCTCTTGACCTCACTTCCTCGGTGCTGCTAATTCCCGCAGTCCGATCAGCTCTCAATGTAAACTCCGGAGCTGTAAATAACCATTCCTCAGGTTAATTATCATTTTCCTACTGTATTACACATTAATACAGTTTAATTTCCCTTAATGGGCCTTAAAAATCCTTAATGGGCTTAACTAGGCCTTAAGTCCATTTTCATTTTACTATTCACTTTTGTTGGGCTATTGGGCTTGTGGGGCCCACCAACTCTTATTGGGCTTGTCTTAGGCCCATTACACCCTATTGGGCCTAAAAATATTGGGCTTGGCCCATTGGGCCTCTCGGCCACATGCCATGGCCGAGAGCTTAGCCATTCTCGGTTTCCACCATGGCATGCCTTACATGCCTATTTCCTAGCCATTTTCACTTAGGCATTTTCACAAACACTTGGTAGGCAACATTACCAATCATCCTATAGTTCATTTAGGCATTTTATCAAACACCTTGGTTGCCAACAATTTACATGTATTAATTAATCAATTTGATTAATTCTAATTATACCATTAACATTAATACATGTGTACTAATCCATTTATGTCTTAAAATCAAATTGACATATTTCAATATCCCATTGATCACTCTCGGCCTAACCCTCTTCATGGTGATTTAATATGTTTCAATGCTTAAAACATATATCAACATACTTGAAATCATTCATACATTAACATATATGAAATTGGAAATTAGAAAATATACCAATTGTAGTGTTCTCCTTTTGGCCGAATCTTTGGAGGCTTTCGGTTTGCACTCTATGGCTCCTTGATAGCCAATTCCAACATATGTTAATCTCCTTTCAATTTGGAACAACTTCCATGAAGAATGCAAGTTCCAAATATGACTAATTCCTAGTGATTTCTAGTGAGAGAAAGCTTGAATGGTTATGTTTCAATGGTGTTCTTCTCTAGCCGGAATTGTGTGATGAAGATGACCAAGGTGTGGCTGCATTTATAAGCCACTTACTTAGCCATTAAGCCTTACTTTTTAGCCACTATGCTTGACTTTCCAAATCTGAACCATGAGTCACCTTATGAGTCACCTTATGAGTCATAGTTAACTTTAACTATAGTTAGATATTTATCTCATGGGCTTTTCCAATTGGGCTTCTCGGTTTGGGCTTTCCTAATGGGCTTTCGGGCTGAAATTTTTACTATACCTCGGGCCTTTTATTGTCTCAAAATTTGGCCGATCAATTGGTCCAACAATTCCGTCTAAAGGACCTTAGAATTTCGATATACGTTTAGTATACCTTAATGGGCTTTAAAATTTTCACCTTAGGCCCATTACGTTTTTAACCATTAAATTTATTCCGGAATCCTTCCGAATAAATTTTCCTTACTTTCGGGGATGATTATCTTGTATTCTGGCCAATAATATTTTTCCCCAAATTTTTCTCCACACTTAGGTTAATTTCTAACCTTGATTAGTCAACTATGGTAAAAGTCCACTTTTTTAACTATAGTTGACTTTTTCCTTAACCATTGACTAAGTTGACTTTTTCTTAAATTTTCGAAAGTGTTTTATATCATGTCTTACACTCTCTTCTTTATATTCCAACCGTTCCCGGTGGATAATTTCACCCGAAACTCCTTTTCTCGCCGAAAAGGTCCATTTTACCCTTTTTAGCTTTTACACTCGTTTTGTATGTTCGGGTCTAAATCAAGCTGACTTTCCTTCATGAGTTCTCTACGCTCTCTTATTTTAAGTTCTTATTTTCAGTCAGAATGATTTAGAATGACTCGGTTTAGCCTGTGATACTCATCATCCACATTAGGCATTTTATGTAGCTTTTGCGTGTTAATTCATTTCATTAACACTTTAAATCTAGTAAATACTCTTCTTATGATTCAACCATAATTACATAGTGTTCATACACATAGGAATCATAAGGAAATAAGCTACAAAAAATTCGGGTCTGACAAGTATCCCGAGTTGTTCACAGAATAATTGGTTCTAATTTGGAGGACCAAATTTTCTAAGTGGGGGAGAATGTGAGACCCCGTATATGTATAATGGTATATATGTACATAGAAATGTAAATAGAGTTGTACTATGAATTCATAAGTGAAGTATATGTGATGTAAGTCCATAAGTTAATGTACACACTTGTAATAAGAGTTGTGATTGTACATACAAGTTACATTATGTGTGAATGTAAAGAAATGGACTTAAACATGTGGAGAATGTGAGTGGAATGGATTAGGAATAGTGTGGTAAAATGGAAGTAGAATTGCATAAGTTGTGCACTTCCATTTGGTTTATATCGTATACTTTTGGTTATACAAGGATTCCACACAAGTTTCAATAGGAATAAGGTATGTATGGATGTCATTGTCAAGCCTCAAAGATGAATGAATGAGAAAATGATCATAGTAGCAAATTAAAGAGGTTTGAGTATGAGTCGTTGCAGAAGAACTGCAGAAAATCTGGAAACTATGAAGGGCAGATCATCTCATGGGATGAGAGATCGATCTGGAAGAGCTAGAATGCTCTTATTTGGGCAATGGAATAGAGCAGATCGATCTCCAATGGAGCTAGATCGATCTCCTAAGCATTCTGTAGTAAAAAGATCGATCCTCAAGCACCCAGATCGATCTCTTTAGCTCTCTGTTTGGGAGCAAATCGATCTCATGCTTCGACAGATCGATCTCATGCTTAAAATGCCGTGAAAAAGAGGGATTTAAGGGGACCAGATCGATCTCCTCTTGGACCAGATCGATCTCCTCAAGCTATTTCTATAAAAGGAGTGCTGAAAATCAGAAAATTTCAGGAAAAACACTAGCCTTCCACTTTCAACCCAAAAACCTAACTTTCTCTCTCTAAAATCAGCCATTTTCAGTGAGATTTGAAGAGAGATCATTAGAGGCAAAGTTGTTCCTATCAAAGAGAAGAACAACATAGTTGGAAGGCATTTTCCCATTGTTGGTATTGAAGGAGTTAAGGGCATTGCCATTTGGAACAAGAAGAAAAATCAAATTGGGTAAGATTCTAACACTCCAACTATGGTACATTGTTTATATAATTGATTTTGGAGTTGTTTGGCATGAGTATGGATGGTTAGAAACTATCTAAAATGCATTGGAATGATTATGACCTAGAAATGGTCTAGAGTGAGAAAGTGGAATGTATGGAGATTAACGATGGATGAGATATGTAGAAGTTATTAATAGTGTTGTGGTATGATTTTAAGATGTGGTTAGTGGATAAATTGTGAGATTTACCTAAAAGATGTAAAATGTGGAATAAGGCATTGGTAAAATGCATAAGTGAATAATATTGACTAGTGAGGTCAATTATGGGTTAAATACATTAACTCAATTGATTTAATGAATGAATCACAGCTTCTGAGGATACGCTGAGGCGAGTTGAGCCAAGAGCGTGAGAAGCTAAAAGGAAAGGAGTCACACCAAGTAAATCGAGGTAAGGGAATTGTGTGGACTCTTAGAGATATCTGTGCGTAATTTGGGCGCTTAAATGTTTTGCTAGAATGCATGAGATTAGGAAATGATGTTGGGTGATTGAAGGGTAAAAGTTGGGAGTTTGAGAAATGTGCATGAAAACAAAAGCATATTGCTTTGAAAATCATGTTTTATTGCTTTTTAGCAAATTATTGGTAGGTTGGCTGACATTGAAATGATTTGCAAAAGAAATGAGTGTGTTTTGGTTTTGTTAACCATACTTTGCAAAGTTTTGAGCCACCTACATGATTTCGTGAGTATGAAAGCGTGCTAGAGTATGACTCGCACGAGATTTGACGTGTTTTATACACATGAGTGCAAGAGGCACTAGTTTTCACATGGATTTCATAATTGTTTTGGCATTGTACTTCGAGTTTGTCTCGCACTGGATGCCCACCTTGCATGTTGCCGTGTTTGGAGCTTCGAGTAGACTGGTTATCACATCGATTAAATAGGCTCACGCGTGCATTGTTTTGACATGATTAATTAGCCGTGTTAGGAGCTTCGGGTAGACAAGAGGTCGTACCGATTAAATAGGCTCACACGTGCATTTGAGATGTGGCGTGATATGATGTGTTGATTGGGTCCACGGAATACGTTGTACCGTGCATGTAGCATAGAGTACATTGTACCGTGTTGAGATGTGATGTGCCGTCTTCGGATGAGATCTGCTATGGACCGGCGGGTAGGATTTGACCCACCTCCCGTGTGGAAGCAGATAGTGGTGATATCCCGCACACCTGATTCGTGTAGCCGGTATCACAGGTTATGTACATAGGCCTTGAGGTTATTACCTATTGTTGAACTGCCTATCTCACATGTCTATGTCTATTTGAGAATAAATCCATGTTTGAAATGATTTGTGGGTCAGGAAAGCCCGAGGGATGGGCCGAGACCTGACCAGTGTTGAAATTGATTTGTTAATGGTTTTTAAAGTGCACGGATGCATTATGTTTAATGCCATGCTTTATTGTGAAAATGCATGATGTTTAATGCCATGCTTTATTGTGAAAATGCATGATGGTTAATGCCATGCTATTTGAGAAAATGCATGATGGGTAATGCCATGCTTTTATTGTGAATTATGCATGATGATTTATACCATGCTTTGAGTTGAAATGTGCACTGAATTTTAATAGCATGAATGCTTTACATACCATTAACATAATCATACACTCATGTTTTGGGATAAATGATGAATTAAATGCTTTTGAGCATGGCATCACGATCCGTAGATAGTGCAGTATCTACTTGTTCGCATGATTGCCTTACTGAGCGTGTGGTTTGCTCACCCCCCTTATTTTCCCGCTCTCTACAGAGTGTTGAGTATAGATTGAGCGTGACTGGAGGCGTTCCTTTTTTGGTAATCCGCTGCATCCCATCGCTAAAGGTATACACACCTGGATTATTTTGTATCTAAACTAGACATAGCACAGTAGCATTTTGTATGTAACCACTGGGGATGTAAAACAATGTAAACACATGTAACAACTCTGATATATATACATTTATACAAGTGTTTACTCATAAATAATGTTTCAAATTGAATTGGTATGGTGGAGAGAGTTAGACGTCGACACACAGCCCAACTGTTAAGAGTGTGGTTGTTCACAATCAAGGAAGGATGATTAAAGATTGATGCATGAAAATACGAAAAATTTGTACGTATTTTGGTAAGTTGAGGGTCGTGACATCTCCTCCTCCAGATTTCGTTGCTTCCAAGCTCTCCTGCCATCACCATTAACTTTCGTTATGAACTCCCTCCTCCCTGACTCCTCTATTTTGCTCTCTCACTCTCGCCAAACTCTCTCACATTTACTGCTTCATGTCTGTAGCCATATATCACGCCTTCTCTCCATTTCTCCTCTCGGTCTCATGCTACTGCTTCACTTTTTTTTTTTATTCCTACCTATCCTACTCCACTCTCTCAGTTTCAGCTTCAATTTGTTCCAGCTCCTTATATTATCAGCTCGTTTCATATTTCTTTCTTCAACTAATTATATAAAGCCAGTTTAACCATACTCCACACGTCTTCACTATTCATCCCATCATTTTGGTCTGATACTCTTGATATTGCTTCATCACTTCTGCCCCATCTTCTTTCGTGTTTTCAGGCCAACCTTAAACTGCTCCTATTATTTTATTTTTTTCTCATCAACATCATAATTTTTAGCAAGCCATGCCCTGGTTCTCCCACTCCTGTCATTCTTCTCTCAATTTCTTGCATGCCTCACATCTCCATTATCATATTATATATATATATATATATATATATATATATATATTGTTCCCATTGATGCCTCTTTTCTCCCCTTTCACGTTAAGACCTTAACTTCCTGCTACACTAAAATGGCATTAACTATGTACATGTGGTCTCTCTGGTTTCGGTAGAAACCTGCTTCTAGCCCCCTTTGTATTTTTCGATTAAAATCCCATCTCCTTTCCTATTATCCACCTAACACAGCCAGTCATCCTTTCAATCAATTAATAAATATATGTATATATAAATATCTATATAGGTGAGCACGATAGAAGGGCTTTCAGCTGCACTGTGTATGTATGTTTATATATACATTTCTTTCATTTCCTACCCCCTTCAAAGTATCTTGTATACATGTACACTCGTGTATGTATATATATATATATACAAAACCGAATAGGCTCCTGGGATTATATGCATTTGTACATATGTCTATATACTCTCATATATATGTAAATGTATATATATACATGTGTGCATTCAATCCTACATATATAATTATATGTGTATATTTGTATTCTTTTGTACATATATATTTCTCTATACATTAATCTTGAGAAATAATTGAAATGTTGCATACATATATATATATATATATATATATATATGTAAATACATGTATGGCTACATGTTTGATTAAATTCTCCATGTAGCGTAAAAATAGGGTTAGTCTAATATTTATTCTCAAATTAATTTACCCATATTCACACATTTAACCTTAATTGTCTAAATTATTATTTATAGACAACATCAAGCACTTTGAAAATTTTACGGTATTTATAGTCTCAAAACAAATCTTTTATTTAGATAGCCTTTATGATAACAAATGGTCAAAAAATTAAGTATCTTGAAATACATGATCAAAACCAATCAACAAAATGGGTACGTGTTTGTAAATCCCATCAAAGTATATCAAATATAAGCATAGTTTTCAAGACATGATAAATCATTTTGATGTACTGAAAGGATTTGATACATTATTTTTAAAATAATGCTTTCACTTTTAAAACATATGGATCTCAATTTATGTTTATCACATGCTATGCATGATCAATAAAATGCATTATGCATACTTAGAATAACACTACAATGTATGCCTAGTGTGATCTCATCTTATATCTTGCATCAAAGTAGCATGATATAATTGTTTCCTATCATACACTCTCATGGGCTACTTAGCCTCCAAAATCACTCATATTATATATAACTATACCACATGCACCACATGGGCTATCATGCTCTAATTAGCAGTAGATCACAAACTTACATAGATACTTATATAATGGTCATTAATGTCACGACCCATTTATTTTACCTAAAATCACTACAAATTTTTCATTTTTTTCCTTTCCTTTCCCGGTCTTGAACATTCTCACCACCAAACAGTTGGGCTATGAGTCAGCATTAGTCACTTTTTACCATCTACTATGTCATCTATCTTATAATTTATTCCAAAGCAAAACACATATACTTTATAACTGAAATTCAATACTTGCACGTGTTTATTAGTATTTACATCCCCCATATTACATTCCAAAATGAAAACTGTGCTATTACATGTTTAGATACAAAATGAAAACTAATGTGTATACCTCTCAGTGATGAAAAGCAGTGGATACCAGGATGCAACTCCTCAGTCCCTCTACTGTGTGTGCTCTGTAGAGGGGGAAAATGAAGGGGATAAGCAACCACATGCTCAGTAAGGCAATAATGCAAGCAGGTAGATAACTACACTATTTACATTCTTATAATATCATGACATATAAATCATTTATATCCAGAGCATGAGGTAATATTAAAACTATGCCACATGTATATACATATATCACGTACTGAAAACATGAAAATAGGCATTATAATACATGGAAAATCATCAAGTAAAACATCTCATGCTCATCATAATAAAACTCATCAGTTTCATCTCAAATCGTAGATTTCATCATAAATCATTCTCTTAAGGTTCGACACGTTGTCAAAATTTAGTAAAACTCATCACAAAACAGTATATCATCCTTTAAAAGAAATACCCCACAAGGTTCGACCCCTCCCTCGGCTCTACCCTGGATAACACAAAGCATGATTAACGTATATAAAACCATGTGATATCATATGAGACAGGTGGTAACTGTATATAATCAATGACTGTGTTGGTCAACTATGTCACTACCATCCCAGACCACATGGATCCCGGTGTACGGGGCATCATGCTGTAATGGGAGGTCGGTTAATCCTACTCGCCAGACTTTAAATCAACATCATCACCACACGGTACAGCGTACTCCATGTGATATACATGGTACAACGTACTCCATGTGAAAGACCCAATTTTTATCGTAATTTCTTATAATTCAAATGATGTAAACATGGTTTTATGTAAATTGAATCATAAGAAGAGTTTTACACGAATGAAAAACGTAAATGGAATGAATAAAAGATTTTCAAATGCATTTAAAGATCAAATGAAGGATTGAAATGGTCACAGATTAAACGAATGGGATTCGAACCATTCAGACTGGAGATAAGGATTTAAAACACGAAATGAGTGAGTGTTTGTGAAGGGAAGTTGGATTGGTTTGGTCCCAAACACGTTGAAGGGTAAAACGATCAAAAGACTAAAATTCAGTATTAATTTGACAAGAAAATTTCATTATAAATATGGATATGAGAAATCTTGATCAATAACGAAGAAATAATTAAATTTCGAGTCCAATTGATCAAGGTATGAATTTATTGAAATTAACCAAAATTTTTATCTCAGAAAATTATCCCAAAACTATTGGAAAAATACACCGAAAAGATTAAATAAGATAGATAAATTCATTTAATTGATTAAAAGAATAAAATATGATTTTTTTAGATATTTTGGCTGAAATATCATTTTTATTTGAATAAAAAATAATATAAAAAAAAGGAAAAGAAAATAGGGGAGAAGAGAAATCGCGAATTGCGATTTTTGAAGAAGACGAAACTGAGGGAACGGTTTCCCTCAGCTCCGACGAAACCACCGGCGAACGATGCGAAGAGGCAGACAGCGAAGGGCGATAAGCACCCCAGTAAGCCGACCCACACACCCACGCGCGGTGAGATTGTCGAAGAATGTCGGATCGAGAGGGAGAAACCGCGAGAGAGAAGACGGGATCGGGCGCCACCGACACAGATTCGACCCACCTCGAGGCCAGTCGAAGGTTCCCCTTGCGATGGTGCACCGATTGGTGCCGAAAACTGCCAGAGAATCGATCGAATGACGCCAGAATGGTGAAGATGAGCCTGAACTAGTACAGACCGGTTCAGTACAGTGCAGATATGCTGAACCAGATCGGTTCAGCCAAAAAGGAAAGAAAGAAAAAGAAAAAGGGAAAAAGAAAAAGAGGAAAAATTGGAAAAAAATTTTGGTGATGCAATCAAGCTACGGGTAAGTCAGTAAGCGGTCGAAATTGACTGATTTAAATTTTAAAATATTTAATTTGATTAATATTCAACTGAAAATTGACCCGAAAAAATATGTAATTGTGTAGCTCGACAATTGACGTCAAACGAGAGCTCGAGTCAGCCTCGATTTGCATATTATTATGGAATCTCGGGTAAGTAACCCTTATTTATGACAATTTGCATAGTTATGCATGTTAGAAATTTACCGCATAAATTACGGATTAATTCTTAATAAAATTAATTAAATTCTGGAATTTGAGATAAATTGTCGTAAATAATTAATTGAGCTATCCAAGAGTTTAGAACGAGGCCCAATAAATATTGATGGACCCAATGAGCCTAATAGGCCTCGATAATGTGAATAATAAGTGAAAAACAGGCTTAAAGCCGATTACGGCCCATTAAAGTGCAACCGGGCCCAATAAAGGTAAACGGGCCCAATGATTTAAATTAAGCCTAGTAAAAGTGAAATATGGATAAACATGTTTGGATTTAACCCGATAAATGATTATCTGCAGCTCCGGAGGACATATTGGGAGCTAAACGGATCAGGTGATCGGTAGCGTTAGGAAAAGTCAGACTGTATAGAGTAAATTGAGGTACAGGAATTTTGCGAGTAGCTAGAGGTAGCTATGCGTATTTTTAACAGCTTTTATATACACTAAAACTATATAAAGATCTTAGAAAGGGATTAAAAATTTTAAGGACTTGAAATGGGTAAAAAACTATTTTACCCCTACTGAGGGAAAATTCACCTAAGGATGGTGAAAGCATGACATGCATGAAATGCAAGATTTGGAAGATTTTCGTGAAATTTTAGCAAAGCAAATTGGTAGATTGGCTAGTATTTGTATAAATTTCACAAGATAACACTACGTAAGTGTTATTTAGATTTAAATGAAATTTCTTTAGAAAATAGGCCAACTATCAAGTTTATATGGAAATAGATGGTGTTGGAGCCTTGCTCGCACTATATCTGAGTTTGTGAGTGCATGAGAGGTGATGGAGCCTAGCTCGCACCCTGTTTTGACTTGATATGCATAAAAAGGTGCTAGAGCAATTGCTCGCACTAGTTTTAATGATTTGACATGCATGACAGGTCCTGGAGCTTAGCTCGCATCCTGTTTTGATATGATAATTGCATAAAAGCCGTACTGGAGCCTTGGTCGTACGTGATTTAATCAATTTAATTGCATAAAAGCTGTGCGGGAGTGTAACTCGCATGAGATTTGATTTATTTATGCATGAAACCGTGCTGGAGCGTTGCTCACACAAAGTTTTGATTTACTTGAGCATTCATTCGTGTTGGAGCATTGCTCGCACGAAGTTTTGAATGATATATTCATGATGTCATGTTGGAGCATTGCTCGCACGAGGCTTTGATGGATTTTATGCATAAACCGTGCTGGAGCTTGCTCGCACGTGATTTTCTACGGATTTATAACTCTTTTAAAGTCGTACTGGAGTGCTGCTCGTACGCAGATTTTACTGATTTTTATAAAACTGTGCTAGAACTTCACTCGTACGTGGTTTTCAGATATCATGAATATGCATGGAGTCGTGCTGGAGCTTTGCTTGCACAGGGATTTATATGACATGCATATAGTCATGTTGGAGCCTCCTGTAGACTGTGCCATAATGAGATGATATGCCTACACGTGCATACTAAGACATAGGTTGGGTGGATAAGACTTACGACAGGCACCCCCTGACTATGATTTGGGTTCATGGAGTACGTTGTACCGTCTATGTCACGTGGAGTATGTTATACCGTGGGGATTATTGGAGTGGAGTGGCATTAGCCACGAGGCTGTATGCCTTGCCCTTACAATCCTGGAAATTATGTTGTTCTGGCGGCAGGACTGACCCACCTCCCGTTTCAGGTATGATACCCCGCACACTAGGTACCGTGTAGCCAGGAATCATTAGGATATGGCCATAGTCCTTGATGTTTCTGATATAGTCACCTACATGTCTCACATGATATAACTTTTGGTCTCGATAGAACAGGGTAGACCCGAGGGAGGGGTCAGACCCACAATTTTGTGATTTTCATTGAGAAGTGATTTTCTACTATGATGCTAGATTTTTCAGAGGATTTTATGACATGTGACCCTAAAAGAAGGGTGATTTTATAACGAAATTTTTTTATAATGAATTTTTAATGAGTTTGAGATTGATTTATGAGATGATTGATCGGAGGGGTTATTTTATACTGAGCTTTAATGAAGTGATTTAAATGCAGTAGCATGAGGAGTTTTCCATGCTTTAATTACAAATTCATGAAAAGAATTTTCTCTCATGATTTGTTTTACATGGCATGAAATAATGCATGATCTTGATTTACTTCAGACGAATTATGATTTTACATAAAATGCCATTGATGCATGAGTTGCATGATTTCTATATTCACGAATAGTTTTTATAAACTATGGCATTGATGTATGCATGATTTCGTGCGTGAGATTTAAACGAAAAGAAATGGATTTAAGGGCATGGCATTATGAGCATGTAGATAGTGGAGCTATCTACTTACTTGCATAATGGCCTTACTGAGCGTGTGGTTGCTCACCCCCCTTATTTTCCTCCTCTACAGAGTACTTTCAGTAGTTTGAGCACGACTGAGTACTTACATCTTTGGTATTCACTGCGTCCCATCGAGAGACAGGTATACACATTTGTATAGTTTTTTATCTAAACATGTAAATGCACAGTACTGTAAACGGATATGATGTTGGGGATGTAAGGTTATGTAAATACCATTGTGAATGTATTTAGTTAAAGTCAAATGATAGTAAATCCTGATGTGTGAATTTGAATATGGAAATGGAATGGTAAATAAGTGAGAGGGGAATAACACCGAATCATAGCCCAACTGTTGGTAGGATGGTCACGATAAGAGAAAGGTAAGAATTAAATAACAAATGAAAAATTTTTAGTGATTTTTAGGTAATTTGGGTCGTGACATAACATTCTTTCTTCCTTGACTCATGATAATTCTATTAAAATAGAATTATTTGTGTTTAATTTCTTAATTAATTATTTTAATCCTCATATTATTTTATTAATTATCCCCTCAATTCAATTAAAATTCTCTTATGTGCAGGAAAATTAAATTCGGATGAATTTCAGTAAAAAATGGGCTGAAAACAAGTTAAAAAGAGACTGACCACTACCATTTCACAGTCTGAGTCACCATTCGTCTAGGCACGCGTGATGCCGGATGTTCATATTTTATTCACCTCGAAAAGATAAGATCGACGGATACCGTGCCCACCTTCTGGAAGACACACGCCGGGCCACATCGCACAGCCAAGTGGACTAGAAAACAAATGACATGAAAATATCTTCTCTACAGCGAATGGAATGAAGACAAGTAGTCAAACAATGCCAACTCATCTAAGATTAAAAATTACAATTGTACCCCCATTTTTGTATATAAATAGAATATGATGATCAATTGAAAACCAAGTAGAATTTTAGAGTAGAAGTAGTTTTAGAATATTTTTAGAATTTTTAGGTTAAAAGTTTTCTTTATTATTTTTTTTTAGGTCTCGGCTAGATTTATTTTTTAGGGTAGTTTTTATAATTTTCTAGGTTTCTCTTGAAGTTTCTCACGTTGGCTGGTGACAGCAACCACCATTTTTCTTCTTGGTTTTGCAAGTTTTCATTTGGCACATTTAAGTTTTTTTTTTTTTATGCAAAGTTTCTTTTCCTTTATGAGTTTTATATTCCTTATTTTTTGTCAGCTCTCGGTTTGGTATCTTTCTCTTTTCTATTTCCTTGTTCATGCTTGTTGATTGTTGGACCAGAGGAGAGCGTTAGGCTGGCTGGTGACAGCAGCCACCATTGTTCTCGGTTGGTTTGGTGCTATGTCTGTTGGTGCGCCATAGTGCTGCATGCTGCTGCGTTGAGGAAGGAAGGATAATGGCTCTTCCTATGTTTTACTGCCGCGTTTCTCTTGCTCCAATGTTTGCTGCTCTTTCATGTTTAGTTTTCCTTGAATTTGTTTTAGGATTCCTTAAATCAGTTTGTTCTATATATTAAATACCCAAGTTCCCTTTGCATTAGTTTAAATAAAATCTATAGTTTTTATTGTTTTAATTCCATGCTCTGTTTTTGTAGTTAATCACTATTTAAAGATTATATAGTTAATTTCAGTTTTGTTTATGTGAATTTCTAGTTTAAATCTCATCTTCGAAATTAGTTTTCCAGCACTGATTTCTACTTTGTTTTGCATGTTACTTTGTTGAAATCAATATTGTTTTGTTTCTTCATCCGTTGTCTTCCATATTGCTGTTGTTTACTAGGGTCGTGTGGTACTGTTGGGAGAGGAAGCTTGCTGGGTAGCTGAAGCTGAAGGTTGCTGGACTCGTGGCTTGAAACATGGCTTAGCTGGTACGAGGCGAGGCAATGTGCCGAGGAAGATCTGAAGCGGTGTAGGTTACACATGGCAGTACATGCGTGAGGAAATGGTTGGGAGTGTTGCTACTGGAGGAGGCTGCTGTGAAGGATTGCTGGCGACAACAGTTTAGAACAGGTGTATGGCGGGAGCACAGTAGGTGCTGGTACAGTACAGTGCGTGACGCGGCTGTGTGGCATGGAAGAAATGTGCATAGTGGTTCGGGGCAGGCTGCTGATTGGCAGAAGAGTACATTGCCGATACAAGGATAATTAGCCTTATAGTTTAATTTGCTAAAGTTTAGCTTTTGTCAGTAGTTTAGTATTAATTTAAATTAGCACATTTTTAATTAGTTTAGGTAATATTTCATTAGCTTTATTACATTGCATAGGTTTAGGATTGCTTGATTTAATTTATATTTTAGTTTAGATTAAATTTTTAATTTATTTTTATGCATTTGAAATGTTAGTTTAATTATTTTCATGCATATATTTGGGAGTTAATCATTTCTCATGCATCTCTTAGAGCAGATTTTATTTTTTTTAATCTAGGCATTTTAGTAAGTTAGTAATTAATTATTGATTTATATATTTAAATTTTATTTCTTTGGATCTTAGGTTAGATTAATTTGCATTTTTTAAATTAATTAGATTAATTACATGCACATTTCATTTTTATTTTAGAATTGTCTAGTTTTATTCTAATTAATTTTATTTCTTTATGTAAGACCCGAATTTTTTATCGTAAGAGCAAATGGAATGAATAGAAATTTTCGAGTGCATTTAAAAATGCAAAGGGACTGAAATGATATTCCCTAAATCGTGCAAGGGTAAACCGATCAAAAGGTCAAAATTCGATATTAATCGGGACAAGAAAATTTAATTAAAAATATGGGATTGAGAAATCTTGATCAATAACGAAGAAATAATTAAATTTCGGGTTAAATTAATCAAGATATGAATTTATTAGAATAAAACGGAATTCTCGCATCGAAAAATAATCCCGAAAATAATCGAAAAAATATACCGAAAAGGTAAAATAAGACTAAAAAATTCATTTACGGATTAAATGAATTTAATATGATATTTTTAGATATTTTGGAAAATTTTAATATTATTTTAATGATTAAAATAATATTAAAATAAATTATAAATAAATAAATAAAGTTAAAAAAACTGAAATTTGATTGAAAAACGCGGGGAGAGAGAAACCCGCAGAACCCAAAACGTAAAATGCAGACCGAGGAAGAGATCGCCGGCAAAGCCACCACCGGCGACTGAGGAGGCTCGACGCCCACCGGAAAAGGAAACCCAACACTGGGCGACCCAGCAGCGGCCGCGACGCGCGGTGAGGTGGCCAAGAAAATGCCAGAAAACGGGGGGAGAAGCCGAGGGAGAGAACCTCGATTCGCCGGTGATGGCGTCGATTTGGTCCAACCCGAGGACCGATTTTGGAAGCCTAGGCCGTGGAGCGCCGATTGGTGCCGGAATCGCACCGGGAGCTGGTCGGACGGCGTCGAAACAAGGAAATGATGCTGAACCGGTCTGAACCGCTGGACCGAACTGGACTGAACCGCTGGACTGGACCGGTCTGAACCAGGTTGAACCGGACCGAACCGGTTCAGCCAAAAAGAGAAGGAAAAAAGGAAGAAAAAAGGGAAAAAGAAAAAGAGGAAAAATTGGAGAAAATTTCAGTGATGCAATCGAGCTTCGGGTAAGTCGGTAAGCGGTCGAATTGACTGATTTAATTTTCGAAATATTTAATTTGTTAAATAATCGACTGAACGTTTACCCGAAAATATATTTAATTGTGTAGCTCGACGATTGGCATCAATCGAGAGCTCGAGACAGTCTCGATTTGTGTACGATCATGGAATAACGGGTAAGTAACCCTTATTTACGACAATTTTATATCGTTATGCGTGTTAATGAATTTCGGATTTAATATCCGCATCAATGGATTATATTCTGGAAATTGGATAAATTGTCGTAAATATTAAATTGAGATATCCGAGAATTTAGAACGAGGCTAAATAAATACTGATGGGCCCAACAAGCCCAATAGGCCTCGATAAAGTGTGGTAAGCGAGCTTAAAGTCGATTAAGGCCCATTAAGGTACAATCGGGCCCAATATGGGTAAACGGGCCCAATAATTTAAATTAAGCCCAGAAAATTATGAAATACAATAAATTGTATTGTATTTGACCTAATGAATATTTATCCGCAGTTCCGGAGATTGGATTCGGAGCAAATCAGACTGCGTGACGAGTCATTAGTGGAAAGGTCAGACTGTACAGAAAAATGAGGTAAGGGAATTGTGTGAGTAGCTAGAGGTAGCTACACGTATTTTAAATAGTTTTTCTGTACACTGATTATGTATGTATACACGATTATTGTATAATGATCCTAAAAGTGGTTTAAATGATTTTAAGGATCGAAATAGGTGAAAAGACTATTTTACCCCTATTAAGGGAAGTTCACCTAAGGATGGTGAAAGCATGACATGCATGAAATGCATGATTTAAGGAATTTTTTGAATTAAAGATTTGATTGGTTTTAATCAAAGCAAAATCGATAGATTGGCCAGTAATTGCATGAATTTCACAAGATAACACTACGTAGGTGTTATTTGTATTTAAATGAAAATTCTTTGGAAATAGGCCAACTATCAAGTTTATATGGAAACAGATAGTGCCGACACGTAGTTCGCACTATATCTGCGTTTGTGAATGTGCATAAATGTGCTTGAGCGGTTGCTCGCACCGACTTGTGTGACATCATATGCATGAAATGTGCTAGAGCATGGTGCTCGCACTGATTTTTATTATTGTGAAATGAGAGCTGCTGGAGCCTAACTCGCACTCTGTTTTGACATGTTTTGATTTGTTTTGACGTGGTATGCATAAAATGGTGCTGGAGGGATTACTCGCACTAGTTTTACTGATTTAATATGCATGAGAGATGCTGGAGCTTAGCTCGCATCCTGTTTTGATTTAATTATGCATGAAGCCGTGCTGGAGTGTAACTCGCACGAGATTTGATTTAATTATGCATAAAGTCGTGCTGGAGTGTAATTCGCACGAGATTTGATTTACTTGAGCATTCATTTGTGCTGGAGCTTGCTCGCACAAAGTTTTATGTGGTTTTTATAATTCATTTGAATGTCGTACTAGAGTTTTTCCCGTACGAGGTTTTCACTGAGTTTTTATACATATCCGTACTAGAGTATTGCTCGTACGTGGATTTTACTTGAAATTATAATCAGTTTAAGTGGTACTGGAGCGCTGCTCTTACGCAGATTTTATTGATTTTTATGAAACCATGCTAGAGCTTCGCTCGCACGAGGTTTTCTGATATCATGAATATGCATGGAGCCATGCTAGAGCTTCGCTCGCACAAGGATTTATATTACATGCATATAGTCGTGTTGGAGCCTCCTATAGACTGTGTGTCATAGTGAGATGATATGCTCACACTTGCATTCTGAGACAGAGATGATATGGATGGATAAGACCTATTACAGGCACCCCTGATTGAGCTTGGGTTCACGGAGTACGTTGTACCATGTATATCACGCGGAGTACGTTGTACCGTGGGGATTGTTGGAGTGGAGTGGCATTAGCCACGAGGCAGCAAGCCTTGCCCTCGCAATCCTAGTGTTATGCTGTTCTGGTGGGTAGGACGACCTACCTCCTGTTTCAGGTGTGATACCCCGCACACTAGGTACCGTGTTGCCAGGGATCACTAGGATATGGCCATAGTCCTCGATGTTACTGATATAATCATCTGTTTGTCTCACATGATATAACTTGTGGTCTGTTAGACCAGGGTAGACCCGAAGGAGGGGTCAGGCCCCCGATTTGACGATTTTATGATTTCATGATTTTATGACATGTGACCCTGAAAGAAGAGTGGTTTTATAACTGAAGTTTTATAATGAAATTTATTGAATTGTTTTATGAGATAATTGACCCAGAAGGGTCAGTTTATACTACAGTTTTAATGAAATGATTTGAATGTAGTAGCATGATGATGTTTTCCATGCTTTCATTTCGAATTCATGAATTGTCTTACATGACATGAAAGAATGCATGATTTTGATTTAATTCATGCTAAGTATGATTTAATGATGTCACATAGAATGCTATTGATGCATGAATTACACGATTTATATATGCACGAACAGTTTTGATAAACTAAGTCATTGATGAAATATATGATTTGTGCTTGAGATTTTAATGAAAAGAAATGGATTTTAAGGGCATGGCATTATGAGCATGTAGATAGTGGAGCTATCTACTTAGTTGCATAATTGCCTTACTGAGCGTGTGGTTTGCTCACCCCCTTATGTTTCCATCTTTTCAGAGCATTCACAGTAATTAGTAAGCGGCTGAGGACTTGCATGCTTGGTATCTGCTGCTTCCCATCGAGAGATAGGTATACACATTTGTATGGTTTTGTATCTAAATATGTAATGCACAGTACTGTAAACAGATATAATGTCGGGGATATAGGGTTATAAATATCATTGAGTATGTATTATTTAAAATCAAAAGATAGTAAACTCTGATATATGAATGTGAATATGGAAATGGTTGGTAAATAGGTGAGAGGTGACTAACACCGAATCATAACCCAACTGTTTGTAGGATGGTCACGATGAGAGAAAGGTAAGAATTAAATAATAAATGAAAAAGCAAAAAATTTACTCTGATTTTCAGGTAGTTTGGGTCGTGACAAGTTTAATGGTATCAGAGCCGAGTTAGCCTGATATGAGTCGGTGTTAGTGGTTAAGGAAGTTTACATCCCCATGTACTGTGCATTGTTTAGATACAATTGTGTATATCGAGATGGAAGTACAGCTAAGAATTTGGTTTTAAATGCAAGAATAGACTCATTAACTGATAGCCGCTATGATAAAGAGCCGAGTACACGAGCTCAAGGCCGTAAAGGTTGGCCCTAGAGTCGTACTGAGTCGCCACATGAGACTCGAGATGAGAGTGATGTGGAGGCTGATGTTGAGCATGCCTCACAGAGTCCGTCAGAGAGATCGGACAGAGTCTGACAGAGAGATCAGACAGTATTGAGACACGCTTCGCGAGATTGGAGCGGAGTGTGAAGAATATTTTGGGAGCTAATTGCTCAGAGTATGCATGGTATTTGAGGGCGAGTTGGAGCATTAATTGAAGTTCGCTCGACCCATCTTAAGAGTTAGACATCCAGAATGGACATGGAAAATAATTCTAGATGTTTTTCGGTGACAAAATATCCCTGACATTGCTTAAAGGAAATTACAGATGATATTCATTACTCTGACCCAAAGGAACATGTTTATTGTGAGTATGAAACTCAGTTTATATTCCTGGGCAGATATGACTCCGACATTATGAACAGTGAGAGTCGAAATGTCTGAAAGTTCATGAAAGGGCTCAGATTTTTTATTGGAGTTCTGTTAGCCCGTTAGATATCACTACCTATGCCGAGGCAGTGCGCAGACTACAGTTGTGTGAATAAGATTATAAGTTGCGCGCCTCTGAGATTGAGAAAGGTAGTGAGGACCGAAATTGAGACAAAAAGAGAATAAAGAATGACAGAGATGTCAGAATGAGAAAAGGTAGTTTGGTAAAAGCTTAGAGCTGATGAGTCACGGGGTAAGATGATTGGTAAAGCCCCAGTGTATCCAAATACAACACTTTTGAGGGGGTATTGTGATTTGAGGACCCCAACCTACTACGTAACAGTATAGCAGTGTAAACAATGTAAGATGTGTGGTAGTTACCACGGAAATAAGATGTTGGACGATGGCGAGTGTATGCTTTGGACCAGGACACTATTTGTAACAACCCTTGACCCTTAAAAATCATGGGATTTTTTTTTTTAACTTAATTTACCCCCTTATTCCCTTATTCACTTAGGTTGTATTCCTGTTCAGTGTCAATCCTTAAAATTATTCCATTTTATTCATTCTTATACAGGTTTCATCCCGACACATTACTTTCAATAGATGTCTGTGCATACAAATATGTCTAGTACAAGAATGTAAATGTATACCTTTATGCGTGTACAAAAAGTAGCCTAGGGTAGCTCTTTCCCACAGCCTACTTCGTGTACGCGACAGGTCGTGCCTACGGATCACTGCAAATAGTCTGATAGGTAGAGGGGTGAGCTTTCGGGAAAAAGCCCAGTAAGAAGATGTATTTAAGAACGATTCTAGCAATTCAAATATGTATAAAATATGATAGTGTGTCTAATGATACTTTCTGAAAATAATAATAGTAACATTCAAAGATTAAAGAAAATCAGAAAACATCGAGATTCAAGATGTAATTCTTTAAGTACGTGAACTTAACAGATATTACGTAATCTAGTCGTAAATTCAGAATTCCAAACAGGAATACATATCAAATCACATACTACCAAATCCATTTCTGAAATCAGAGTTTAATTTTCAAAATGAGACTGCATCGGCCATATAATTATCATGTGACACTAACGAATTTATCACGCGGCAATAACCAATTTATCACGCGGTAATAACAAATCAATCACGCGGCAAATAACTCGGTCATCCTCCGTAGAGGGAATTCAGAACCCAAAGGTAATTTCAGACGCTGCAAAGGTGAAGTACAGGCGCCATGAAGGTGAAATACAGGGGCCACGAGGGTGAAATACAGGCGCCACGAAGGCGAAATACAGGCGCCACGAGGGCGAAATACAGGCGCCACGAAGGCAAAATACAGGCGCCACGAAGGTGAAATACAGGCGCCACGAGGGCGAAATACAGGCGCCACACAGGTGAAATACAGGCGCCACACAGGTGAATTCAAACGCCACATAGGCGAGTTCAAATGCCACACAGGCGAGTTGACGTGCGTAAGCACACAACATAAATTGCCCTTAGTCTCAAAACATATTATAGTTTTCATATTCGAAAACATCGAAATAAAATCATCTTATTTGAAAGATTAATTCAGAAGACATGTTTTTATTTCAAAAGCACAAATACAGAAAGCATAGTCTTGATCGAAGATATAATTTAGAAACATGCATGAAAATCATACTTCATGTCATTGTAAGCTTTCTTTATCAAGGTTCAGAAAGTAACTATTACCGTTTTAAATTATATCCCCTTATCTCGATTTATCAAAATTTTGAGTTCGAGTAAGGACGCCTCCACGTATCTCCCTTAAATCCTTCTACGATTCTCCTATACCGAAATTTGTATTCTTAGTATCCTATTTTATCGGATTAGCTACGATACGTCAAAATCGAAATCTTGCTTTCCTAGGAAAAATATACTTAAAATCATAAAACGTACAATTATCTTTAAAACTTGCATAAATTCCTTACCTCGATGTTTGTCCGTAGTCCTCGATTGTCTCGACGTAGCGAGTCGACGGGTCCAATTCACTCGGGTTATTTCCTCGAAATTTTGTACTGATAGTTTCGAACAAATATTTCTGAATTTTCTTCCCCGGGCTTTTCTTATATTCTCGATATTTTCGTTGCATCCTCCAAATATACACATATATATAATTATATATATGTATAAATAAATATAAAATATTACTTTTTTTAACTATTCATCCACTTCTTTTTTTTTCTTTTTTTTTGAATCAATCTCTCATTTCCCGCCAACTCCATCTTCTTTCTTTTCTTTTCCATGCCGATCACTATTCATCATCTTCCTCTGTGTGCTTCGATCCTTCTCGGTGCTGCAACCCTCTGTAGTCACCCTCATCGTGTCTCCCTCGTCCTCCTCCTCACAACCGGTTCCGTTCTAAGCTTTCAACGAAACCACCATAGCCGAGGAGTCTCCCTTGTCCCCCTCTGCTGAGCTTTAGTCCCACTGTTTTGTTTGCTGCCTTCCAGATCTTGCCTCTGCTTCAAGTTCTTCGGTTTCTGTCTCAATCCTATTCTTCTTTCACTACACACCTTCCTCTTCGGCCCTAGTTCTCGGTCCTTCAACAGTCGGCCTCTCTCTCATTTTTTTGGCTTCAGTTTCAGAGGACAGGATTCCCCTGTTCGTCTACTGCTTTAGCTGAGTCTTCGGTTCCCTCACACTCCAAGACATGATCATCAATATTCCTCTGCTTCAGCTCTTCAACTCATGGCTCGGGTCTTCCCGTTACTACTTCCTTTTTTTATTCCAGTTTCGAGGTTAACAGAGTCAGCCTCTCGGTTTCTTCTTCCACTTTCTTTCACTGCATCTTTCTCTCTTTCTCATTTTTTTTTACATCAGTTTCCTTTTTTATTACTTCTCCAGGCCAGATTCGGCCTTTCCCTTATTTCCCTCATGTTTTCTTTCCATCTCCAATAATCATAAAACTCCAGCAATGCCCGAGAGCTCCCTGCTGCGTTCTGTTTTCCAAACGAAACCAAAACCCAGTCCATGACTTCTGTTCACAACTCTCGGCTTCAAGGGACCCAAAAGAGACAAATCCCTATCACGCATTATTCAATTCGATTTCTTTTCTTCATTCTATCATCACCATCGTCACTTCCTTCCAGCCTCTACTGCTTGCATTTTTTTTTTATAGTTCGCGTGGTTTTGCTTCTCTGGTTCTTGGTTAAGTTTCCAATTTTCTTATTGCTTCTGTTTCCTGCTTCCCTCTCTTGGTTCAGATCTCCTTGCATGCTATCTTCTATCTCGTTTTTTTTCTTTGTCCCATCTCTAGCTGCAGACTACACGATTTCAGGCTGCTGCAGCCCTTTTGCATGACACTTCTTGAGACCTCCCTTCTCCTGTAGCTACAGCACTGCTATGCCCAATTTCCTGGCATGATCAGATTTGTATGCTGCTAACGTTTTCTCTGCTTCCATCACATCCTTTCTTTTCATATTACTATTGTCATTATTAATTAATTTATTTATTCATTTAATTTATTTTATTAATAAATTTTAGATAGTTATTTTTTACTTCACTATGTATTATTTCCTAAAGCATAACCAGCCTATTATTAGTACTTATCTAGTACAGGGGAATATACACGTATTAAATCTAGCTTAAAAATTTTATTTTTACAGCTCAAAATTATATATTCTTCAAATTAAAACATCTTAGTGATTTAGCCTCATCCAAGTTTCTCATATTATAATTCAACTTAATTATCCACCAATAAGCACATTCTCCATTATTATTTAAACCGAATGCAGAAAAATTCGTGGGGTTTACATTCTCCCCACCTTAGGAAATTTGGTCCCCAAATTTAATATTACATTAGCCTTTAAACAATTGCGGGTATTTCTCTCATATTAAACTTTCTAATTCCTGCGTAGTCTCTTCCAATTATTAATTCCTGAGTAGTCTCTTCCAATTATATCTCTTATTGTCCCTGACTGCCAATATATCTTCAGAAGATCTGATAAATCTTATTAGTCTCCAAATGTGGGGTATATCTCTGTAAATGAGTCTCTGACAACATCAATTCATTTAACTAAAGATCATTTGATATACAATTTTATTTTTAAATCCCCATAAATCACCAATAATTCAATAACTCATGTCCTTGACCAATATACGTAACGTCATCCCGTAATCACTTCTGCTCAAAGCACTAACTCGAGTCATTCATCATTTTTTGTATTTGATAGCTTTTGTAAAATTTAATACTTAACCTTCATGATCAGTAGAATTCCCTCATTCTTCATAGTACAAGTAATGGTATCCTGACTTCAAACACAAATATTTCGACTGTCAATTTCAATTTATCCTTTAGTCACACTCATTCTGCTGTGGAGCTACAAGAGCAGGCATATTTATGTTCTGAAACATCTTTACAGGCTGTGCGGGCGTATCGAGAGTAATCTGCCCGTCTATTCTTCCGTCTACTCCATCACCAATTTTTTTTCCATAGTATGTTCAACACTCCGCTCAATCTTAGCAAAGTGTATCTCAATAACTTCTGTCTTTTCCACAAGACCTGATGGAGCATGCTCAACATCAGTTTCAATCTCAGTATCATTTATGAGTCTCATATAATGACTCTGCATGATTCTCAGGCCTATCTCTGCGACCTCTAGCTCGTGATCTAATTCATCACGTAAACCCAACATTAAGTCTTAACTTAATTAGGTATATTTACTCTACAACCAGACAAGCACAGACATTTGAAATGTAATCTTACCCTTATTATTGACACTAACAGTACTAGACAACCTTTGCTCTGATACCACTAAATGTAAAGACCATTAACCCTTAAAAATCGGGGGATTTTTTTTTAAACTTAATTTACCCCCTTATTCCCTTATTCACTTAGGTTGTATTCCTGTTCAGTGTCAATCCTTAAAATTATTCCATTTCATTCATTCTTATACAGGTTTCATCCCGACACATTACTTTCAATAGATGTTTGTGCATACAAATATGTCTGGTACAAGAATGTAAATGTATACCTTTCTGCGTGTACAAAGAGTAGCCTAGGGTAGCTCTTTCCCACAGCCTACGTCATGTATGCGACAGGTCGCGCCTACGGATCACTGCAAATAGTCTGATAGGTAGAGGAGTGAGCTTTTGGGAAAAAGCCCAGTAAGAAGATGTATTTAAGAACGATTCTAGCAATTCAAATATGTATATAATATGATAGTACGTATAATGATACTTTCTGAAAATAATAATAGTAACATTCAAAGATTAAAGAAAATCAGAAAACATCGAGATTCAAGATGTAATTCTTTAAGTACGTGAACTTAACAGATATTACGTAATCTAGTCGTAAATTCAGAATTCCAAACAGGAATACATATCAAATCACATACTACCAAATCCATTTCTGAAATCAGAGTTTAATTTTCAAAATGAGACTACATCGGCCATATAATTATCATGTGACACTAACGAATTTATCACGCGGCAATAACAAATCAATCACACGGCAAATAACTCGGTCATCCTCCGTAGAGGGAATTCAGAACCCAAAGGTAATTTCAAACGCCGCAAAGTCGAAGTACAGGCGCCACGAAGACGAAATACAGGCGCCACGAGGGCGAAATATAGGCGCCACGAAGGCGAAATACAGGCGCCACGAAGGCGAAATACAGGCGCCACGAAGGTAAAATACAGGCGCCACGAGGGCGAAATACAGGCGCCACATAGGCGAAATGCAGGCGCCACACAGGCGAGTTCAAACGCCACATAGGCGAGTTCAAATGCCACACAGGCGAGTTGACGTGCATAAGCACACAACATAAATGGCCCTTAGTCTCAAAACATATTATAGTTTTCATATTCGAAAACATCGAAATAAAATCATCTTATTTGAAAGATTAATTCAGAAGACATGTTTTTATTTCAAAAGCACAAATACAGAAAGCATAGTCTTGATCGAAAATATAATTTAGAAACATGCATGCAAATCATACTTCATGTCATTGTAAGCTTTCTTTATCAAGGTTCAGAAAGTAACTATTACCATTTTAAATTATATCCCCTTACCTCAATTTATCAAAATTTTGAGTTCGAGTAAGGACGCCTCCACGTATCTCCCATAAATCCTTCTACGATTCTTCTATACCGAAATTTGTATTCTTAGTATCCTATTTTATCGGATTAGCTACGATGCGTCAAAATCGAAATCTTGCTTTCCTAGGAAACATATACTTAAAATCATAAAACGTACAGTTATCTTTAAAACTTGCATAAATTCCTCACCTCGATGTTTGTCCGTAGTCATCGACTGTCTCGACGTAGCGAGTCGACGGGTCCGATTCACTCGGGTTATTTCCTCGAAATTTTGTACCGATAGTTTCGAACAAATATTTCTGAATTTTCTTCCCCGGGCTTTTCTTATATTCTCGATATTTTCGTTGCATCCTCCAAATATACACATATATATAATTATATATATGTATAAATAAATATAAAATATTACTTTTTTTAACTATTCATCCACTTCTTTTTTTTTCTTTTTTTTTTGAATCAATCTCTCATTTCCCGCCAACTCCATCTTCTTTCTTTTCTTTTCCACGTCGATCACTATTCATCATCTTCCTCTGTGTGCTTCGGTCCTTCTCGGTGCTGCAACCCTCTATAGTCACCCTCATCGTGTCTCCCTCGTCCTCCTCCTCACAACCGGCTCCGTTCTAAGCTTTCACCGAAACCACCATAGCCGAGGAGTCTCCCCTGTCCCCCCCTGTTGAGCTTTAGTCCCACTGTTTTGTTTACTGCCTTCCCGATCTTGCCTCTGCTTCAAGTTCTTCGATTTCTGTCTCAATCCTATTCTTCTTTCACTACACACCTTCCTCTTTGGCCCTAGTTCTCAGTCCTTCAACTGTCGGCCTCTCTCTCATTTTTCTGGCTTCAGTTTCAGAGGACAGGATTCCCCTGTTCGTCTACTGCTTTAGCCGAGTCTTCGGTTCCCTCACACTCCAGGACACGATCATCAACATTCCTCTGATTCAGCTCTTCGACTCATGGCTCGGGTCTTCCCTTTACTACTTCCTTTTTTTTTGTTCCAGTTTCGAGGCTAACAGAGTTAGCCTCTCGGTTTCTTCTTCCACTTTCTTTCACTGCATCTTTCTCTCTTTCTCAGTTTTTTTTTACATCAGTTTCCTTTTTATTACTTCTCCAGGCCAGATTCGGCCTTTCCCTTATTCCCCTCATGTTTTCTTTCCATCTCCAATAATCATAAGACTCCAGCAATGCCCGAGAGCTCCCTGCTGCGTTCTGTTTTCCAAACGAAACCAAAACCCAGTCCATGACTTCTATTCACAACTCTCGGCTTCAAGGGACCCAAAAGAGACAAATCCCTATCACGCATTCTTCAGTTCGATTTCTTTTCTTCATTCTATCATTACCATCGTCACTTCCTTCCAGCCTCTACTGCTTGCATTATTTTTTTTTATAGTTCGCGTGGTTTTACTTCTCCGGTTCTTGGTTAAGTTTCTAGTTTTCTTATTGCTTCTGTTTCCTGTTTCCCTCTCTCGATTGGGATCTCCTTGCAGGCTATCTTCTATCTCATTTTTTTTTCTTTGTCCCATCTCTAGCTGCAGACTACACGATTTCAGGCTGCTGCAGCCCTTTTGCATGACACTTCCCGAGACCTCCCTTCTCCTGTAGCTATAGCACTGCTATGCCCAATTTCCTGGCATGATCAGATTTGTATGCTGCTAACATTTTCTCTGCTTCCATCACATCCTTTCTTTTCATATTACTATTGTCATTATTAATTTATTTATTTATTCATTTAATTTATTTTATTAATAAATTTTAGATAGTTATTTTATACTTCACCATGTATTATTTCCTAAAGCATAACCAGCCTATTATTAGTACTTATCTCGTACAGGGGAATATACACGTATTAAATCTAGCTTAAAAATTTTATTTTTACATCTCAAAATTATTTATTCTTCAAATTAAAACATCTTAGTGATTTAGCCTCATCCAAGTTTCTCATATTATAATTCAACTTAATTATCCACCAATAAGCACATTCTCCATTATTATTTAAATTGAATACAGAAAAATTCGTGGGGTTTACATTCTCCCCACCTTAGGAAATTTGGTCCCCAAATTTAATATTACATTAGCCTTTAAACAATTGCGGGTATTTCTCTCATATTAAACTTTCTAATTCCTGCGTAGTCTCTTCCAATTATTAATTCCTGAGTAGTCTCTTCCAATTATATCTCTTATTGTCCCTGACTGCCAATATATCTTCAGAAGATCTGATAAATCTTATTAGTCTCCAAATGTGGGGTATATCTCTGTAAATGAGTCTCTGACAACATCAATTCATTTAACTAAAGATCATTTGATATACAATTTTATTTTTAAATCTCCATAAATCACCAATAATTCAATAACTCATGTCCTTGACCAATATACGTAACGTCGTCCCGTAATCACTTCTGCTCAAAGCACTAAGTCGAGTCATTCATCATTTTTTGTATTTGACAGCTTTTGTAAAATTTAATACTTAACCTTCATGATCAGTAGAATTTCCTCATTCTTCATAGTACAAGTAATGGTATCCTGACTTCAAACACAAATATTTCGACTGCCAATTTCAATTTATCCTTTAGTCACACTCATTCTGCTGTGGAGCTACAGGAGCAGGCATATTTATAGTTCTGAAACATCTTTACAGGCTGTGCGGGCGTATCGGGAGTAATCTGCCCGTCTATTCTTCCGTCTACTCCATCACCTAACATAGCCTATGTCCCAATTTTGTTTCCATAGTATGTTCAACACTCCGCTCAATCTTCGCAAAGTGTATCTCAATAACTTCTGTCTTTTCCACAAGACCTGATGGAGCATGCTCAACATCAGTTTCAATCTCAGTATCATTTATGAGTCTCATATGATGACTCTGCATGATTCTCAGGCATATCTCTGCGACCTCAAGCTCGTGATCTAATTCATCACGTAAACCCAACATTAAGTCTTAACTTAATTAGCTATACTTACTCTACAACCAGATAAACACAGACATTTGAAATGTAATCTTACCCTTATTATTGACACTAACAGTACTAGACAACCTTTGCTCTGATACCACTAAATGTAACGACCCTTAACCCTTAAAAATCGAGGGATTTTTTTTAACTTAATTTACCCCCTTATTCCCTTATTCACTTAGGTTGTATTCCTGTTCAGTGTCAATCCTTAAAATTATTCCATTTCATTCATTCTTATACAGGTTTCATCCCGACACATTACTTTCAATAGATGTCTGTGCATACAAATATGTCTGGTACAAGAATGTAAATGTATACCTTTCTGTGTGTACAAAAAGTAGCCTAGGGTAGCTCTTTCCCACAGCCTACGTCGTGTACGCGACCGGTCGCGCCTACGGATCACTGCAAATAGTCTGATAGGTAGTGGGGTGAGCTTTCAGGAAAAAGCCCAGTAAGAAGATGTATTTATGAATGATTCTAGCAATTCAAATATGTATAAAATATGATAGTGCGTATAATGATACTTTCTGAAAATAACAATAGTAACATATAAAGATTAAAGAAAATCAGAAAACATCGAGATTCAAGATGTAATTCTTTAAGTATGTGAACTTAACAGATATTACGTAATCTAGTCGTAAATTCAGAATTCCAAACAGGAATACATATCAAATCACATACTACCAAATCCATTTCTGAAATCAGAGTTTAATTTTCAAAATGAGACTGCATCGGCCATATAATTATCATGTGACACTAACGAATTTATCACGCGGCAATAACCAATTTATCATGCGGCAATAACAAATCAATCACGCGGCAAATAACTTGGTCATCCTCCGTAGAGGGAATTCAGAACCCAAAGGTAATTTTAGACGCCGCGAAGGCGAAATACAGGTGCCACGAGGGCAAAATATAAGCGCCACATAGGCGAAATGCAGGCGCCACACAGGCAAGTTCAAACGCCACACAGGCGAGTTCAAATGCCATACAGGCAAGTTGACGTGCGTAAGCACACAACATAAATGGCCCTTAGTCTCAAAACATATTATAGTTTTCATATTCGAAAACATCGAAATAAAATCATCTTATTTGAAAGATTAATTCAGAAGACATGTTTTTATTTCAAAAGCACAAATACAGAAAGCATAGTCTTGATCGAAAATATAATTTAGAAACATGCATGAAAATCATACTTCATGTCATTGTAAGCTTTCTTTATCAAGGTTCAGAAAGTAACTATTACCGTTTTAAATTATATCCCCTTACCTCGATTTATCGAAATTTTGAGTTCGAGTAAGGACGCCTCCACGTATCTCCCTTAAATCCTTCTACGATTCTCGTATACCGAAATTTGTATTCTTAGTATCCTATTTTATCGGATTAGCTACGATGCATCAAAATCGAAATCTTGCTTTCCTAGGAAAAATATACTTAAAATCATAAAACGTACAGTTATCTTTAAAACTTGCATAAATTTCTTACCTCGATGTTTGTCCGTAGTCCTCGATTGTCTCGACGTAGCGAGTCGACGGGTCCGATTCACTCGGGTTATTTCCTCGAAATTTCGTACCGATAGTTTCGAACAAATATTTTTGAATTTTCTTCCCCTGGCTTTTCTTATATTCTCGATATTTTCGTTGCATCCTCCAAATATACACATATATATAATTATATATATGTATAAATAAATATAAAATATTACTTTTTTTAACTATTCATCCACTTCTTTTTTTTTCTTTTTTTTTGAATCAATCTCTCCTTTCCCGCCAACTCCATCTTCTTTCTTTTCTTTTCCACGTCGATCACTATTCATCATCTTCCTCTGTGTGCTTCGGTCCTTCTCGGTGCTGCAACCCTCTGTAGTCACCCTCATCGTGTCTCCCTCGTCCTCCTCCTCACAACCGGCTCCGTTCTAAGCTTTCACTGAAACCAGCATAGCCGAGGAGTCTCCCCTGTCCCCCTCTGTTGAGCTTTAGTCCCACTGTTTTGTTTACTGCCTTCCCAATCTTGCGTGTTGGCCTAGATATATACAATAATACGTACACACGCAGTAGTAACGATAGGTTACGATTTTAACGCAATTCGGACAATTCACATGAATAGGGTGCTAAGTTTACAATTTCGGTGTAGGTGATTGTAGAAGGAATTAAAGGAGGTACTAGGAGGCGTCACCGTTCAAATTCGGGATATCCGATAAATCGAGGTAAGGGGTACTATTTAACTTAGTTCTGATAATGCATTCTTGTTTCACCGATAAATGATTTTATGAAAGAGCATATGATTTGAAATGATTTATCAATGCTTTCATACTTGTGAAACTGTTTACGATGCATGTTTTAATTTATCGAAATATTCCTAGAGTACTTTCCATGTTGTGAAATGAATTGTCACGCCCCGAAAATGCGGAAAATAGGGCTAATTTAAAACTTTTTACTCGTTAATTCACAAATAAAGAGTGCATTCCTGTGCAGTGTCATACATCATCATAATTATCATGCCTCAGGATCTCATCATGATATAATAAATATTGTATTATACCCATTACTCGATTACAAGTCCATTAATCCTAATACATCCCATATAATGTCATACATCAAGTGTCTGTAATTACAATAATAGTCTGGGTACATGAAAGGATAAAAAGGTACCTCAAAGTACAATATATATGGCCTGGAGCTTGAATCCTCCACTAGCCACTACTCCGTACGTCGCAGGGAAGTCCTTATTCACTTGAAGAACTCTGGGGGGAAAAGAAAACAGGGTGAGCTTCTAAATCGCTCAGTAAAAGGGGGGTAGGGGACTCATTTCATAAACCAAAATGCACAACACAAAGCATTTATTTGTATGTGAAACTCATTTGAAAATCATAGCATGAAAATACTCAAAACGACACTCTCATGTGTCAAGTCATGTGAAAACATGAAGTAAAAAGGCTCACTCTAGAGCAAAACAAAGCATGTGAAAATACGCGTTAAACGCTTTCTCAAATAACGTGGCATAGCCACTGGTTTAAAATCACACGTGGCATAGCCACAATACACACGTGGCAAAGCCACTGAATTATTTTCTCACGTGGCATAGCCACAGAATAGGGTTTCTCAACGTGGCACTGCCACCAATGGGGTATACGTGGCACAGCCATCAATGGGTTTTCTCAACGTGGCACAGCCACCAATGGGGTATACGTGGCACAGCCACCAATGGGTTTTCTCAACGTGGCACAGCCACCAATGGGGTATACGTGGCACAGCCACCAATGGGTTTTCTCAACGTGGCACAGCCACCAATGGGGTATACGTGGCACAGCCACCGATGGGGTATAACGTGGCACAGCCACCAATGGGTTTTTCTCAACGTGGCACTGCCACAGAATAGGTCATTCTCACGTTACCAGAACGGAGAAGAAATCGGGCTTACATGCTACCAGAGCAATGCCCGGTGTGTACTCACAACTACACACCTAAGTCTTATCACATAAGACGGGTTTGCCTTCACGTAGAACTCGTAATGGTTTTCTCTCATAAAACTCATTAAAAATCGTTTTGTACTCAACACAAAACGTAGTAAAACCGAGTTCCAACCGGCAAAGCACACGCACACATTTCTCAAATCACAATATTGCCTTAACGTAGAGCCCAGTTATAAACTCATAAAACATTGGGCTCCAACCGGCTATAAAATCGTGTGCAGTTCAAATCTCAACACAAAACTCTCAACATGCTTGTTTATAAATCATAAATCATGCTATAACAGTTTACAAATCACATACACAAATGGTTTAGATTTCCCTTACCTCATTGCACCTCGTATAGTGCAATCGTTTCCCCCGTATCACGGACTAGTCTCGCATTCCACTCTGGAACTCCCGAGCTGTCCAAACGATGTTAAAACATCAATACTCCACATCACATAAGCCTCAATTCTCAAAATCGAGCATAATTGCTCATAACACCTCAATTCTCTTGGTTCTCGCAACTCCACCCTAAACTACAACCTCATTCTCAATATCTCAATGTTCGATATTCCTCATGCCAATTATCTAGGCAATTCTCTACATTGTCCAATTTCCATTTATAACTCACAATTTCCTAAATTCACCAAAACTCTCAATATACATATCACTCCTACCACATTGAAATTTAATCACTCCCTAGTCATTTTTCAACCATTTCAACACCCATTCAACCACCAATAACATCGAAATCAACTCAAATATCAAGATCAAGATTTAGAAATTACCCAAAGCTTGTGAGACGCACAACTCACGCCTCGATCCGATTCGTCCTTCGATTTCCAAGTATGTTGTTCTCCCTTTGATGAGGAACAACTTTCCTTCTTACCACAATAGCTGATTCGGTCAGAAATGGGGGATTTGGAGGAGTGAGAAACTAGGTTTTCGGAAAAATGGAGGTTTTGGAAGAGAGAGAAAGTAAGATTTCAGGAGAAGACACGGGTTCCTTATATAGACTGGAGGTAGGAGATCGATCTGTCTCATGGGGAGATCGATCTGCGTTTGAATTTTGGGGACGATCTGGGCAATTTTATGCCTAGGAGATCGATCTGTCGAGGGGTGAGATCGATCTCTTTATGGCTTTATGAGATCGATCTGTGCCTTGAGGAGATCGATCTTCTTCCAAACAAAAGCATTTGGAGATCGATCTCTTCCTCATGAGATCGATCTGCCTTCAAACAGATTCATTTGGAGATCGATCTCTTCCTCATGAGATCGATCCCTTCTCAAACAGATTCATAAGGAGATCGATCTCTTCCATTGGAGATCGATCTGCTTCTCAAATTTCCTCCTTCCTTGTCAGTTTTAACTCACTAGATCGATCTCTCCTTCTCCCAGATCGATCTGTCCTCATGCTTCATGCTCATTTTACACACTTAACACATAAGTCTCCAATTATAATTCCCACAATTTACTTAGTTCCATAAATTACACTTCAAATTATTATTACATCAATAAATATGTCTGAAATTCTCAGATCTCACATCCTCCCCACCTTAAAAGAATTTGGTCCTCCAAATTCAACTCAACTAATCAAAATAGATGGGGGTATTTCTCCTTCATGAGACTTTCTAGTTCCCACGTCGCTTCTTCCGTTGAGTGATGCTTCCACAAGACTTTCACTAATGGGATGCTCTTGGTTCTCAGTACCTTCTCCTTTCTATCGAGAATCCGGACGGGTTCCTCAATGTAGCTCATGTCCTCCTGTATGTCCATCTCTTCATACTCTATGACATGAGAAGGGTCCGGGTGGTACTTCCTCAACATAGATACATGAAAAACGTTGTGTATCCCGGACATCTGTGGGGGTAATGCCAATCTGTAGGCTACCTCTCCCACTCTCTCAAGAATCTCGAATGGTCCTATGTATCGAGGACTCAATTTTCCTTTCTTCCCAAATCGCATGATACCCTTGCTCGGTGATACTCTCAGAAATACTGCATCACCAACATCAAACTCGAGTGGCCGTCTACGCACATCCGCGTAGCTTTTCTGTCTACTCTGTGCAGCCCGTAATCTCTCACATATGAGTTTCACACTCTGTACGGCTTGCTCAACAAGCTCAGGAGCATTTATCTTTCTGTCACCGACTTCTTCCCAAGCTACAGGGGATCTACACCTCCTACCATATAGAGCCTCAAAAGGTGCCATTCCAATACTTGCATGATAGCTGTTATTGTACGCAAACTCTGCTAGGGGCAGGTGATCATCCCATGATCCCTTAAAATCCATCGTACACGCCCTCAACATATCCTCCAGGGTCTGAATAGTCCTCTCTGACTGACCATCTGTCTGAGGATGATAGGCGGTACTAAAACTCAATCGAGATCCCATGGATTCCTGAAACTGGGTCCAGAATCTGGAAGTAAATCGGGAATCTCTATCAGAAGTAATACTCACTGGAGCCCCATGTAATCTAGCTATCTCGCTGACATATAGCTCAGCTAAGGCATCCACAGTATCTGTGCTCTTGATGGCAAGGAAGTGGGCACTCTTGGTCAATCTATCCACAATGACCCATATCGCGTCACGACCTCTTCGGGTCCTCGGTAAGCCCATAATAAAGTCCATAGTGACATGCTCCCATTTCCATGTAGGTACAGGTAAGGGCTGTAGTAGTCCTCCGGGCTTCCGATGCTCAGCTTTCACTTGCTGGCATACTAAACACCTGGCCACGTACTCTGCCACATCTCGCTTCATACCACTCCACCAATACACCTTTCTCAAGTCTCGGTACATCTTAGTACTTCCTGGGTGCATGGTGTATCGCGAGCAGTGGGATTCTCTCAGTATCTGTCTCTTCAGGGTATCATCGTCCGGTACACAAATCCGTCCTCTGAACCTCAATAATCCATCCTCACTGATGGTGAGATCCGACTGCGAACTCTGCTCAGCTTGGCTAACCATGTCTATCAATCTCTGATCACTGCGCTGCCCAGTTCTAATCTGATCCATGATCCTGGGCTCTATCCGCAGGCTAGCCAAAAATCCAGTCTCTACCTCTTTAACTCTGATCCGAAGTTCGGCGAACTGCTCTAACAAATCCCATTCCCTGATCATCATAGCAGATATCATACTCTTCCTGCTCAGGGCATCAGCAACCACATTCGCCTTACCCGGATGATAAAGAATCTCGCAGTCATAATCCTTAAGGAGTTCCATCCATCTCCTTTGTCTCATGTTTAACTCTTTCTGATCAAAGAGATATCTCAAACTCTTGTGATCAGTGAAGATCTGGAATCTTTCCCCATATAAGTAGTGTCGCCAGATCTTCAAGGCAAATACCACAGCGGCTAACTCCAAATCATGCGTGGGGTAATTCCGCTCATGGTCTTTCAGCTGTCGCGATCCATATGCGACCACTCTTCCGTGCTGCATTAGCACACACCCCAATCCTTGGTGAGATGCATCACTATACACCGAGAATCCTCCTGATCCCTCGAGAATAGTTAACACAGGTGCCGCTGTCAATCTCCTCTTTAACTCTTGAAAACTGAGCTCACATTGATCAGTCCATATGAACGGAGTCTCCTTACGTGTGAGCTTAGTCAAAGGAGCGGCAATCCTCGAGAATCCTTCCACAAATCTCCTGTAATACCCTGCCAAACCAAGGAAGCTTCGTATCTCAGTCACTGTCCTCGGTCTTTCCCAATTAAGCACAGCTGCTATTTTACTCGGATCCACTGATACTCCTTCCTCTGAGACTACATGCCCAAGGAAAGCTATCCGGTTCAGCCAAAACTCACACTTACTAAGCTTTTCGTATAATTGCTTATCTCGGAGTATCTGAAGTACTAACCACAAATGCTGTGCATGCTCCTCATACGACCGAGAGTACACCAGGATATCATCGATAAAGACTATCACAAACTTATCCAGATAGTCTCTGAACACCTCGTTCATCAATCTCATAAACGCTGCAGGGGCGTTCGTCAATCCAAAGGACATCACCAGAAATTCGTAATGGCCATACCTTGTCCTGAAGGCCGTCTTTGGAATATCTTCCTCCTTGATCCTCAATTGGTGATAGCCCGATCTCAAATCAATCTTAGAAAAGACTGAGGCCCCTCTTAGCTGATCGAGTAGATCATTAATCCTGGGCAGTGGGTATTTATTCTTCATCGTGGCTTTATTCAACAGCCGGTAGTCTACGCACAATCTGAGACTACCATCCTTCTTCTTAACAAATAGCACTGGCGCTCCCCACGGCGAAACACTGGGTCTAATAAACCCTTGATCCAATAACTCCTGTAGTTGTGTCTTCAATTCCTCAAGTTCCACTAATGCCATCCTGTAGGAAGGTTTAGAGATCGGCTGAGTATCTGGTACCAAATCAATGGTAAACTTCAGCTCTCTCTCTGGTGGTAAACCTGGCAATTCATCTGGAAAAACATCCAGAAATTCGCAAACCACAGGTATATCCTCAATCCTCGGGTGTTCCCGCTCATCGTCTGAGATGAGTGTCTCATAACCTTCACATAATTAATCACATTTAATATTCTCCAAAATAATGTTAAGATTCTCAAATTACTCACTAGAAATCCACATAATTATTTCCTCAATATCTCAATTGTACACTGTAAGGCTCAGGTAGGGAGAAAGTTACAATCTTAGTGTAGCAGTCTAAACTCACTCGATTGGTCGCCAACCAATCCATTCCCAGAATTACATCAAACCCATGTATACTCAACATGATTAGATCTGCTAACATCACTCTATCTCCCACCTTAATTTCACATCCTCTACAAATTAACTCAGTTCTCTGGGATTCACGCATAGGGGTATTTACATGTAGTATATATTCTAGAGGTTCAAACTTCAAGTTTAATCTACATGCAAAATGCTCAGAAATAAACGAATGCGTGGATCCTGAATCAATCAACACATGAGCCTCATAATTACAGACAGAGAGTGTACCTCTTATAGTTTCTGCCGAAGCGTCTGCGGTCTCCTTATCCAGGGCAAACACTCGTCCCTGTGCCACAGGTTTCTTCCCTTTCTCTGCCGCAGTGGCCCGTCTCCGGGGATCCACTCTCTGAGGCTGTTGTCTAGTGGGCTCCGGAGCATGTGGTATCTGAGGTTGGGGACAGTCCTTCACTCTGTGGCCCATGTCACCACATCTGAAACATCCATGGATCGACCCAGTACAACTTCCCTCATGCGATCGGCCACAGTCTCTACAAATCCTCATCTCCTGCCTGACATATCGTGGGGTCTCCTTGATAATAGGATAGGCTCTGGGTCTCTCCAATCTGTCCCTCTGCACCTCAATCCTTCCTCTTCTGAAGGAACCTCTCCGAGCCTCTGACTGGAAAAGTGCTGGCCTCTTGCCCTTATCTCTATTCACCGCTCTGAGCTCATTCTGGGATTGTACCATCTCAATCCCTCTTTCGACCTCTTGTGCTCGTCTCAGAGCATCTCCAAACTCAGTAATACATAGCCCCATCAGTCTATCTCTAATGACGGGCTTCAACCCATACACAAACTTCTCTGTGCGGAGCTCTTCACTCTTGAAGGTCTCTGGGTCATATCTCAATAGTGCGGTGAACTGGCTCTCATAGTCATCCACCGACATGTCACCCTGTACCAAACTCAAAAACTCGGCCTGTTTCCTTCTCTGGGCGGCTCGTGGTACATATTGGGTTCTAAAAACTGTCTGGAACTCTTCCCAACCAATCACATCCTGGTGGGACATCAAGATACCCTGGGTAGTACCCCACCAATCTCGAGCTCTCCCCTTCAGCATATAGGCACTCATACTGACTCTCTCCGCATCGGTGCACCCCAGTAAATCAAATATAACTCTCAACTCCGTCAACCACTCCTCAGCCTCTGTAGGATCCTTCTTTCCCTTAAATGCGGGTGGATTCATCTTCAGAAATTCCTTTAGTCGGACCTTACTTCTGTCCTCAGGCTGAATGACGGGAGGCACTGGGGGTATGGGAGGTCCTGGTGGTGGTGTAGGGGTAGTATCCGAGGCATTAACTCCGAAGTGTTGCGTGAATAGCGCTGCCATCTGCTCAAAACCTTGCCTCACATCGGTCTCAATCCGATTAAATCGAGAGTTAGGACTCTCTGGTTGTGGGACAGGTGGCGGAGGGGACTCTGCCTGCCTCCTCGAACGACCTCGTCGTTTACTCATTCTCAATCTCAACTCGTCTCCTGCGCGTACATATCAAAATTGATTGAAATCTCAATCCTCAATTTTAGTTCATGACCAGACTATTACAGACACTTGGGATGTATTCTATTTCACTTAACCGACACTGACAGTACTAGGCACCCTAAGCTCTGATACTAAGAAAACTCTGTCACGCCCCGAAAATGCGGAAAATAGGGCTAATTTAAAACTTTTTACTCGTTAATTCACAAATAAAGAGTGCATTCCTGTGCAGTGTCATACATCATCATAATTATCATGCCTCAGGATCTCATCATGATATAATAAATATTGTATTATACCCATTACTCGATTACAAGTCCATTAATCCTAATACATCCCATATAATGTCATACATCAAGTGTCTGTAATTACAATAATAGTCTGGGTACATGAAAGGATAAAAAGGTACCTCAAAGTACAATATATATGGCCTGGAGCTTGAATCCTCCACTAGCCACTACTCCGTACGTCGCAGGGAAGTCCTTATTCACTTGAAGAACTCTGGGGGGAAAAGAAAACAGGGTGAACTTCTAAATCGCTCAGTAAAAGGGGGGTAGGGGACTCATTTCATAAACCAAAATGCACAACACAAAGCATTTATTTGTATGTGAAACTCATTTGAAAACCATAGCATGAAAATACTCAAAGCGACACTCTCATGTGTCAAGTCATGTGAAAACATGAAGTAAAAAGGCTCACTCTAGAGCAAAACAAAGCATGTGAAAATACGCGTTAAACGCTTTCTCAAATAACGTGGCATAGCCACTGGTTTAAAATCACACGTGGCATAGCCACAATACACACGTGGCAAAGCCACTGAATTATTTTCTCACGTGGCATAGCCACAGAATAGGGTTTCTCAACGTGGCACTGCCACCAATGGGGTATACGTGGCACAGCCATCAATGGGTTTTCTCAACGTGGCACAGCCACCAATGGGGTATACGTGGCACAGCCACCAATGGGTTTTCTCAACGTGGCACAGCCACCAATGGGGTATACGTGGCACAGCCACCAATGGGTTTTCTCAACGTGGCACAGCCACCAATGGGGTATACGTGGCACAGCCACCGATGGGGTATAACGTGGCACAGCCACCAATGGGTTTTTCTCAACGTGGCACTGCCACAGAATAGGTCATTCTCACGTTACCAGAACGGAGAAGAAATCGGGCTTACATGCTACCATAGCAATGCCCGGTGTGTACTCACAACTACACACCTAAGTCTTATCACATAAGACGGGTTTGCCTTCACGTAGAACTCGTAATGGTTTTCTCTCATAAAACTCATTAAAAATCGTTTTGTACTCAACACAAAACGTAGTAAAACCGAGTTCCAACCGGCAAAGCACACGCACACATTTCTCAAATCACAATATTGCCTTAACGTAGAGCCCAGTTATAAACTCATAAAACATTGGGCTCCAACCGGCTATAAAATCGTGTGCAGTTCAAATCTCAACACAAAACTCTCAACATGCTTGTTTATAAATCATAAATCATGCTATAACAGTTTACAAATCACATACACAAATGGTTTAGATTTCCCTTACCTCTTTGCACCTCGTATAGTGCAATCGTTTCCCCCGTATCACGGACTAGTCTCGCATTCCACTCTGGAACTCCCGAGCTGTCCAAACGATGTTAAAACATCAATACTCCACATCACATAAGCCTCAATTCTCAAAATCGAGCATAATTGCTCATAACACCTCAATTCTCTTGGTTCTCGCAACTCCACCCTAAACTACAACCTCATTCTCAATATCTCAATGTTCGATATTCCTCATGCCAATTATCTAGGCAATTCTCTACATTGTCCAATTTCCATTTATAACTCACAATTTCCTAAATTCACCAAAACTCTCAATATACATATCACTCCTACCACATTGAAATTTAATCACTCCCTAGTCATTTTTCAACCATTTCAACACCCATTCAACCACCAATAACATCGAAATCAACTCAAATATCAAGATCAAGATTTAGAAATTACCCAAAGCTTGTGAGACGCACAACTCACACCTCGATCCGATTCGTCCTTCGATTTCCAAGTATGTTGTTCTCCCTTTGATGAGGAACAACTTTCCTTCTTACCACAATAGCTGATTCGGTCAGAAATGGGGGATTTGGAGGAGTGAGAAACTAGGTTTTCGGAAAAATGGAGGTTTTGGAAGAGAGAGAAAGTAAGATTTCAGGAGAAGACACTGGTTCCTTATATAGACTGGAGGTAGGAGATCGATCTGTCTCATGGGGAGATCGATCTGCGTTTGAATTTTGGGGACGATCTGGGCAATTTTATGCCTAGGAGATCGATCTGTCGAGGGGTGAGATCGATCTCTTTATGGCTTTATGAGATCGATCTGTGCCTTGAGGAGATCGATCTTCTTCCAAACAAAAGCATTTGGAGATCGATCTCTTCCTCATGAGATCGATCTGCCTTCAAACAGATTCATTTGGAGATCGATCTCTTCCTCATGAGATCGATCCCTTCTCAAACAGATTCATAAGGAGATCGATCTCTTCCATTGGAGATCGATCTGCTTCTCAAATTTCCTCCTTCCTTGTCAGTTTTAACTCACCAGATCGATCTCTCCTTCTCCCAGATCGATCTGTCCTCATGCTTCATGCTCATTTTACACACTTAACACATAAGTCTCCAATTATAATTCCCACAATTTACTTAGTTCCATAAATTACACTTCAAATTATTATTACATCAATAAATATGTCTGAAATTCTCAGATCTCACATGAATTTCCTAAGATATGAAGCGTATGGATGTTTTACATTTATTTATGTTCTTATATCCATATCATTAAAGAAACTTTTGACAATTTCAAAAGTATGTAAGAAAAGAAATTTGTTTTCGAAAGGGGATTGTGGGGGCCACCTCTTGAGTCCTACGAAGAAACTTTTGACAATTTCAAAAGTATGTAAGAAAAGAAATTTGTTTTCAAAAGGGGATTGTGGGGGCCACCTCTTGAGTCATGTGGGAACAAAGTGCCACACAGTCTTTTGGTTTTATGAAAGAGTTTTCAGATTACAATGAATTCGATTTTATCTCGATATGAGTTCATGGGTTACAAAACCCAAGAAAGATTTTGGAAACTCTGTTTTGAGACAATAGGCTTCATGCATGGTTACTTCTTGTGGTGTTCTGGCTACACCACTTGGGGTGCCGGTACGTAGGTCCCTTTAGCACTTGACTCAACCTGTGTGGAAGATGTCGTGCTACTGGTGGTTTATGATGATGTATTGGTAGTATCTCATACCCGCGTAACACTCATGAATATTCCCCGCACGGTGAGTGCCACAGGTGCCCGTGCCCTAGCTATGTGCTAGTATATGATAAGAAATAAGAAGATATTACCCATGTTTATAATTATCATTGCTGTATGAACCTGATCCAGTCTACAGCCCCCCTTACCATGGCCATAGGTATGATGACTCTCCACGGAGAATGACACGTATCGCATGACTTAGTTATAGCCTAGTCTGTCAGACCCGAGTTTTTTATTAACGTATGTAGCTTGTACCTTATGATTCCTATGTGTACGAACTTTATATTTCATAGTTGAATCATAAGAAGAGTATTTACTATCGTGCAATCGATTTATTGAGAATTAAAAATGCATGTAAGCTACATAACAGCAAGATAAGGGTTAAAGTGATTTTCGAGCAAGTACAGGGGTAAGACGGTCAAATGACCAAAATTCGATATAAATCCGATGAGGAAATTTCATTAAAAATATGAAATCGAGAGATCTTGATCAATAACGAGGAAAATATTGAATTTCGAGTCCAATTGATCGAGATATGAATTTAATTAATATTTTGGAATTTTTATCTCGAAAAACGAGCCCAAAAATAGTGGACAAATATACCGGAAAGGTAAAATCGGACTGATAAATTCATTTGCGAACTAAATGAATTTAATTAGAATTTTTGAGAATTTTTGGGATATTTTTGGGATTTTTATTATTATTTTAATGAGTAAAATAATAATAAAAAAATTAATTATATAAAAAAAAAAGAAACAGAAAGTGAAATCAGAAGAGAAATTTCGGGGAGAGAGAACAGAGCAAAACCGTGTCAAGCCGACCGAGAGAGAAGGAGTCACCGGCGACGAACCAGCTGCCGACGGCGCGAGGAAGGCTGGGCAACGGAACGACCGGCATCGGGGAAGAGCTCGACGGCCATCACGCGCCTGGAAACGCCGCCGGCGGTGAGATCTGCGAGAGGGAAACCGCGGGAGAGAAAGACGGATTCGACAGAATCCGGCGCCGGTAAACCCCAGACGAGGCCAAAAGAAGCCTCTAGAGGCGAGGCCGAACCATTTGACGGTGGAATCGGCCGGAGAACCGGTCGGACGGCACCGGAACGGCGAAAGGAGCCTGAACCGGTCGGCCGGTTTAGTGGAAAGTGACTGTGCTGAACCGGACCGGACCGGTTCAGCCAAGGAGAAAAGGGGAAAAAGAGGAAAAAAGGAAAGAAAAAGGAAAAGAAAAATTTTCGGGATTTCACCGGACTTCGGGTAAGTCGATACGAGGTCAAAAGTGACCAATTTAATTTTTGATAAATTTATTTAAATTATATTTAATCAGAATTGACCCGGAGTTAAATATACGAAATTGTGCAGTTCGACGATTAATTTCGAACGGAAGCCCGATCAAACTCCGATTCGCGCACCATCGCACAATCTCGGGTAAGTAAAGCTCATTTACGACAATTTATGTGATTTATGCGTATTTAAGATTTAATTTACGCATTTCGGATTAAATTTTGGATTTAGTGAATTATATTCAGAAAATTGAATAAAATGTCGTAATTGATATACGGGCTATCCAAAGAGCTTGGAATAAAGCCCAATGGGTATTGATAGGCCCAATGAGTCGATAGACCTTGATGAACGGGCTTAATACGGATTAAGGCCCGATTAACGTGATTAAGGCCCATTAAGCGTAAAAGGGCCAATTTAAGTGAAATAAACTGTATTAAATGTGTAATACAGTAAGAAAAGTGTAATTAACTCAGTGAATGATTAAATGCAGTTCCAGAGTCATATTGAGAGTGACCGGACTGCGAGATTAGACAGCACAGAGGAAGAGAGGTCACACGACGTGATCTGAGGTAGGGGACTCTTGCAAGTAGCTAGAGATATCTGTGCATATTTTCGTTCGATTTTACATTCACTGAAATTGTTTGAGGGTCAGAGAAAATCTATAATAATTTTAGGGACCCGATATGGGTAAATTACGATTTTGCCCCTAGTTAGGCAAAAAGTGAAATTTTAGGAAAAGTGGTAAAAAGCATGGAAATGATGTTTTGAGTGGTTTTTACTGCTGTGTAGCAGAAGAGTAGGTGGATGGGCTAATGCTTTGAGGTCGATGTAAATTAAGCACACTTTATAGTGCTGATTTTAGTGATTTTTAACATCCCTATTTTTAAAGAGCCATCTACCGAATTATGTGGAAACAATCGTGCTAGAGCATAACTCACACTTGATTTCAGATGTTTTTCACATATATTAGTGCTGGAGGTTGACTCGCACTACATTTATTTGACATGCATGATAGAGTATTGGAGCATTGCTCGTACTCAGTTTTTATGTGATTTGTGCATGATAGAGTGCTGGAGAGTTTAGCTCGTACTCGAGTTTTACATGAGATGCATGACCTGGTGCTGGAGGTTCACTCGCACTAGTGTTGATATTTTGACATGCATACACAGTGTTTTGAGGCGGAGTGTTGACTGTGTGTCACACTCAAGACGCGCACTGTAGTTTTTCGTGATATACACACATGTTAGAAAACCGTGACGATTTTCTCCGTGTAGACTGAGTGTCACATTGTTGAGATGTTCTCACGTGAATTTAGAGACGTGGCATTTATTCCATAGTATGAGGGCTAAGACCTATGGCAGGCACCCCACTATGATGTATTTCCATGGTATGAGCGGCTAAGACCTATGGCAGGCACCCCGACCATGATGTATGGGTCCACGAGTGTACGATGTACCGTGCGTGTGGCATGGAGTACCTTGTACCGTGTTTTGTGTTGTGGAGTTGTGGAGGAGAGTTGTTGATAGCTGACGGTTGTGATGGACTGACGCCCCTCCCGTTACAGCAGTGATAACCCGCACACCGAGTACTGTGTTGCCTGGGATTTCACCACATGTTAGGATATGTACATAGTCCGGAGATACTCTCTAACAGTAAGATCCTTAAGCCCAACATCCTTAAGCCAGAATAGGCGGGCAGGCTCTGTTCGACGGGGAGGCTCTCTTACATAGTCTAGAGAGATTGCATTTAGCCACTGAGTCTCGCAAGGTATATCACATGTATTTTATGATACGGGTAGACCTAAGGGATGGGTCGAAACCCAGTTTATTTGTGTTGTGATGAGAAATGCCATATTTACTGTGTTTTGAATGTAAATGGCATATTTTATATAAAGGCATTCTTAAATGATTTAATATGCACTGTTTTGCATGAATGCCTTTGATGGATAAACCAGCATGTGTTTAGTACATGGGATTTTAAATCTGTACTACATTATATATATTTTAAACATGCTTTTGAAATGAGAGAAGGAAAGGCAAAGCACTATTTTCAAGTAGATAGTATGGATGTCTACTTGCTTGCCTGATTTCCTTACTGAGCGCGTTGATAGCTCATCCCATTCATTTTCCCCCCATCTCTACAGATTCTCATCAGTAGATCGAGTCGGCCAGGGTATTGCATTCCTTTGATCCGCTGCCACTCCCCATCTAGCGAAAGGTATACACACGTGTACTCTTTTGTATCTGAACAATGTATAAACACAGTGATGTACACGTTTTAATATGGGGGATGTAATGATGTAATTATATTTAAGAATACGAATTTACTTATGATATAAATGTCATGTATGTATGATACGAAAAAGAATGGTAAGGTATGTATGGATGAGGAGACTAATGCCTATTCACAGCCCAACTGTTGAGGAGATAAAGGTAAGTAAAAAGCGAAAAATTTATTGTGGTTTTTGGTAAAGTCGCGTGTGGGAGGAGGGCGTGACATAGTCTCCTCGATTTGAATGAATGAATGAATGTGTTTTCATGATATAGACGAAAATTGGTTACGATCGATATGTTTCATGAAATGATTATGAAATATTCATGAAATGTTTATGAAATGATTATGAAATATGCATGAAATGTTAACGAAATGATTATGAAATATTCATGAAATGTTACGAAATGACTATGAAATATTCATGAAATGTTTACAAAATGATTTATGAAATGTTCATGAAAGGTTTATGAAAAGTTGTTAAATGGTTAAGCATGTGATTTGTTTTAAAAGACACGCATGTTTTATGACGATTATGCGTGAAATGGAAGTTTATGTATTGCTTTAAGTTTCGTTCTATGAACAACTTCAAATGCTTTTATATATCAGAACTGCTTTAAGAGTATTATCTTACTAGGCTTTTCCCCAAAAGCTCACCCCTCTACCTTCAGATCATTTGCAGTGAATCTATAGACGCTACCTGCCGCGTACACGACGTAGGCTGGTGGGAAGAGCTACCATAGGCTACTTTTTGTACACGCAGAAAGGTATACATTTACATTCCTATACCAGACATATCTGTATGCACAGACACATATATTGGGAATATTTGTTGGGATGTAATTTGTAAGAAAATGATGTAAAGAATATGATTCTTGGGATTAGGTTGTAAGATGATTGGTATTAATCGATATCGATATATTGAGTTGTAAAAGTGGATTGGGAAAAGCATACTTGGTAGTTGTAGATATCTAGGATTGTCGAAGACAACTGAATTGCAGGTAGGTAGGCTCATATATAAGTCGTTATGCTGCCTAAATTTCTATTGGCCATATAAGCTAACGTATGGAAATTAATAATAATTACGAGTAAAGAATTAGGAAAAGTGTTTTAACACTGCACAAGAATATAACCTAAGTGAATAAGAGAATAAGTGGGTAAATTAAATTCAAAAAAAATTCAAAAAAAAAAATTTATCCTAATTTTCAAGGGTCAAGAGTCGTTACATTTAGCTTACTCACTTCTTTCGAGGCAGTTATAAATGGTCGAATGACATCATTTAAACAATTTAAAAATTGCATGTTGAAACAAATCCTATGTTAAAACTATACTTTCAGTCATCCCAAAATGCAGGTTGTTGTGGATGTCCTAAATCCCATTTTTCAAATACTACGATTTTATATTCAATACAACTCTTGGATGGGTTTAACCGACCAACGCACCACCATTCGAGAAGCATGAAGAGGATGAATGTGTTACCAAAAGCACCGTCTTCTACTTAGGTTGGCTCATTCTCTCTTACAACTTATGAAAAGTGCACTTTTGCATCCCTTGTTCTTCAAATCACCCAATGCAAACAATAATGGACTCTCATCATGAGGAAGTGATGTCATGGCTTAATGATCAAGATGTGTGCGTAAAATGCTTTGTTTAAACAAATTCAAGAAATGTGCGCATTACTTTATGATTTCAGTGACATTCTTTGTGATTTTCATAGTCCATTGTATATTCGTCTCTCATGTTTAGCCATATCATTATCGATGTCAGACCTGTAAAAGGAATTTGATTTCGCTTTTAGTTTTGAATTTTCATATGAACATGTAGCATTGGGTCATTTTTTTATGTTATGACTCTTGGTATGTATATGTGTGTCCATATATGTATAAGTATATATATATATGTATATATATATGCTTGATGTTTAATTTATTCATCCATTGAATTTGGATTTACATGTCGAATCTTGTGAATGTTATGGATGATGATATTGTGGATGCAATTGTGGATGTTATTGCGAGTGCACTTTTGTTGATGAATGATCTATTAGATTATGATTGTTGATTATGGATATTGTTCATTATGTTGATGGAATTATTGATTAAATCTTATATAATGTATGATCATAATAATTAATGAATCCTATACTTATGATTATCTTAATGGATGCACATATGTATATGTGTGTATTTTTAATGAAAATGCATCTTGATGTGTTTTAGAATTGGCTATATACAACGTTGTTGCTTATCATCTTAATTTCCTTGAACATTATTTGTGATTATTGTGATATTTTTGTGGACAATGAGCATTTAATTTTATACATATCTTAAAAATGCCTTTTGACTATATGTTGACATTGTGTACGTTTGCTTGGTGCCATCTGACTCTATGTTCTCTCCACTAGTCACACATATAGTAGCCTTTTTAGGTACCTCTTGTCATCTTTATTTTAAAATAGCATTCATTTTACTATGATAAAAAAAAAAGAGAAGTAAAATGATGAAATTAAATTAAACCCTTAAGTAAAATCATGTTTAACATAATGCACATATTCAGAGGGAGATTGATTTAGCAAGATTAAATTGAAACAAAGAATTTAAAACTAATTCATCTTAAAGTTTTTTCATATAAAAAGACGGAGATTGCTAGCATTGATATATATATATATATATATATATATATTATATATGAATTTGATATGAATTAGAAAACTTAACAGAAATAGATTTTAATCATACTCTAGCATATATCTAGTTTGGGATAAATTGTGAAATCAATTAATAGAAATAATGCTTGGAGGGTAGGAATTAATTAAGATAACAATGTGCACATGTTGAAATGAGTTAAATAATAAATGGATGTTTGATGTTATTTGATGACCTTGATGAAGTGATTCCATGATTAAATTCGCTACAAAATTATGCCTTATATGTTCGAGGTATTGATACCATGTGCTTAAAGTTTTAGCGGTGTGATGCATGGTATCGATACCCCTATCATTACCCTTAAACGGAAACAACATGCTTCATTCAATTATCCATACCCTAGAGTTATGGTATCGATACCCTTTGTTTATTTTGCAAAAATCCTTCATAAGGTATTGATACTGAAGGTAAGGAATCGATGCCCCTTGAGTCTGGCAAGTTCCAATTGCTAGATTTTTATGTCCAATGAAAAGAAGAATTTCAAATCAAGCCTACCAATAGCCAAAAATATTAGAGATGATATAAAAATAGATCTTAAAGCTTCAATACTTAAGATCATCATTGTAATATCATCTATAAATCACATAATCAAGTAATCCATTAATTTTGAGCTAAAATGATTGTATATTCCATCTTTCTCATTTTTGTAATTACATTGTGCCTAAATTTGTAATCATCTTACTTTTTAGAGGCCTTTAGATTACATAAAACTCACACTAAAAGTCAAATCATTTATACAAGAGAATAGAAACTCTTGAGTGCCTGTATTGTAAGTGAGGTTAGCATAGTGATTAGAGGTTTCTCCTTGAGCCTTAAAAAAATGAGAGTTGTAAGGGTTTTTCCTTTAGCCTTAAAAAAAGGAGAGTTGTAAAAATTACTCCTGAGCCTTGAAAAAGAATGGTATAAAATCCAATTTCATAGTTAATGTTACAACTCAAATTACCTAAAAATCAGAGTAAATTTTTTGCTTTTTCATTTATTATTTAATTTTTACCTTTCTCACATCGTGACCATCGTACAAATAGTTGGGCTATGATTCGGTGTTAGTCACCTCTCACTTATTTACCATTTCATTTCCATATTCACATTCATATATCAGAGTTTACTATCTTTTGACTTTAAATAAATACATACACAATGGTATTTACATAACTTTACATCCCTGACATCATATACGTTTACAGTACTGTGCATTACATATTTAGATACAAAACTCTAAAATGTGTATACTTGTCTCTCGATGGGAAACAGTAGATACCAAGCATGCACGAGTGCTCTGAAAAGATAGAAAAATAAGGGGGGTGAGCAAACCACACGCTCAGTAAGGCAATTATGCAAGTAAGTAGATAGCTCCACTATCTACATGCTCATAATGCCATGCCCTTAAATCCATTTCTTTTCATTTAAAATCTCAAGCACAAAACCATGCATATATCATGACATAGTTTATCCAAAACTATTTGTGCATATAGAAAAGCATGCAATTCATGCATCAATAGCATTTTATGTGACATCATTAAATCAATATTCAGCATGAATTAAATCGAAATCATGCATTACTTCATGCGAAATAAAACAAATCATGGGATATAATCATTTCATGAATTTTAAAGCATGCAAAACTCATCATGCTACTGCATTTAAATCATTTCATTTAAAAACGCAGTATAAAATAACCCTTCCGGGTCAATCATCTCATAAAACAATTCGTTATAAAATTCTCAGAAAAATCTATCATCATAGTACAAAATCATAAAATCGGGGGCCTGACCCCTCCCTCGGGTCTACCCTGGTCTATCGACCAATAGTTATATCATGTGAGACAAGCAAGTGATTATATCAGTAACATCGAGGACTATGGCCATATCCTAGTGATCCCTGGCAACACGGTACCTAGTGTGCGGGGTATCACACCTGAAACGGGAGGTGGGTCGTCCTACCCGCCAGAACAGCATAACACCAGGATTGCGAGGGCAAGGCTTGCTGCCTCGTGACTAATGCCACTCCACTCCAACAATCCCCACGGTACAGCGTACTCCGCGTGACATACACGGTACAACATACTCCGTGAACCCAAGCTCAATCAGGGGTGCCTGCAATAGGTCTTATCCACCCATATCATCTCTGTCTCAAAATGCACGTGTGAGCATATCATCTCACTGTGACACACAGTCTACAAGAGGCTCCAACACGACTATATGCATGTAATATAAATCCCTGTGCGAGCGAAGCTCAAGCACGGCTCCATGCATATTCATGATATCAGAAAACCTCGTGCGAGCGAAGCTCTAGCATGGTTTCATAAAAATCAGTAAAATCTGCGTACGAGCAGCGCTCCAGTACGACCTAAACTGATTATAAATTGAAGTAAAATCCACGTACGAGCAATGCTCTAGTACGGATACGTATAAAAACTCAATGAAAACCTCGTACGAGAAAAACTCCAGTACGGCTTTAAAATGAATTATAAAACCATATAAAACTTTGTGCGAGCAACGCTCCAGCACAAATAAATGCTCAAGTAAATCAAATCTCGTGCGAGTTACACTCCAGCACAGCTTTATGCATAATTAAATCAAATCTCATGCGAGTTACACTTCAGCACGGCTTTATGCAATATCAATCAAAACAAGATGCGAGCTAAGCTCCAGCATCTCTCATGCATGTCAAATCATTAAAACTAGTGCGACAATCGCTCCAGCACCATTTTATGTATACCACGTCAAAACAAATCAAAACATGTCAAAACAGAGTGCGAGCTAGGCTCCAGCAGCTCTCATGCATATCAAATCATAAAATCAGTGCGAGCAACTGCTCTAGCACATTTTATGCATATGATGTCAAACATATCAGTGCGAGCAACCGCTCAAGCACATTTATGCACATTCACAAACGCAGGTATAGTGCGAACTACGTGTCGGCACTATCTGTTTCTATATAAACTTGATAGTTGGCCTACTTTCCAAAGAAATTTCCATTTAAATACCAATAACACTTACGTAGTGTAATCATGTGAAATTCATGCAATTACTGGTCAATCTATCAATTTGCTTTGATTAAAACCAATAAAATCCTTAAACCATAATGTTGGCTCTACCGAGAGGGGGGTGAATCGGTTTTCTAATGTTAATGGTAAATTTAAACTAATTTGAACTTAATTAACAAATAATGAATAAGCAATATAATGTATTGAACCAAATTAAAGCAAGATAAGGAAGAGAATATCAAACACAGTCGTTTATAGAGGTTCGACCAATCTCTTGCCTACGTCCTCTCTCCTTGACCTTCTTGTCAAGTGCTTTCTTTCTCACTTTCAACGAAAGTTACACACTCCCTTTTTCAGGTTAAGGAATAACCTCTCTACACTTTTTATACAAAGATGTATTCACCCTTTTTACAAAGATTATCTCACTGAGGAACAATCCTCTTCACTCTTAAAGCAAGGATAAATACAATATCAAGCTTTTTATGTCGGTAGGACAAATACAGCTTTAGCACACAAGCTTATACAACAAACTCAATAAATGAGGATTGAAGACAATTGGAATGAAAGAATTAAACTCTTGAGAATATACAGAATGTGCAGCTATGGTGTCTATCTCTCAGTGTCTTCAATGCTTGATTATATAATGAAGGATTGGTAGTTGGAGCATTTAATGCTGTTTTTTCCTTTGAGATTTTGTAGAAAGAGCCGTTGGGAACCTCTAGTAGAATGCCAGATTGATCTGTCATCTTGACCAGATCGATCTCTTAGTTATAATTCCTACAAGATTGAGGCAAAAAGAAGCAAGGAGATCGATCTCATATATGAGAAGATCGATCTCATAATTTGAAAATATTAGAAAAGATCAATCTGTCGAATAGGCAGATCGATCTTCCAATCTCTCTGTTTGAGGCATGATCGATCTATAGATCGATCTGCCAGGTAATCTCGTAGTGAGGAGATCGATCTCTCATTAACCCAGATCGATCTCCTTAGCTCTCTGACTTTGAGGAGATCGATCTCTTCCTATACCAGATCGATCTCATGAGCTCTCTGTTTGAGTATAGATCGATCTTATAGATCGATCTACTGCCTTTACCTTTGTTTTAGGGGAGATCGATCTCTTCCTAGACCAGATCGATCTTCTCAATATCCTGTAGTAGGCAGATCGATCTTATAACCCTTATAGATCGATCTTAGCTTCCTCAATACCTTTGTACAGGTTCAAACCTTAGCAAATCGATCTCATATCCTCGTGAGATCGATCTCTCATCCTAGAAAACCCAGGAGATCGATCTCTCATATCACCAGATCGATCTCTCATCTCTAGGAACTTAATTTCTGGTACTGATAGCTTCTAAACATGTTTTTTATATCTTCTTTATATTATTGAATTTACTTGTTTTGTCATTTCAAAATATATTAACTCAACAATCTCCCCTTTTTTGATATGACAAAACCTATTCAATAAACATGTTTAGTTACCTATTTGCATTGTGCACAAACTCCCCCTTTCTGTAAGCTCCCCCTTTCTTTTAGCTTTTGACCTCGTTACTTTCTTAACTTCCCTTCATTTTAATCATTCCTTTAAATCTTTAGACATGTTTCTTAAAGCCATTTAAACATCTTTTAACCAACCCACATGTTCTCTTTTCTTCTCCCCCTTTTTGTCATATCAATGGCACGAAAGGTTTTAAAAAGAACAATTTAACGTTCAACACATTGTTCATTTCAAAATAGTAATTCATGATAGCACATTTCAATAATAACTAACATGTCATTCCATCAAAGACTCATTCAATCAAATGAGGTTTTCAAACACTAACTAATAATATCAAAACATTAGCCAAAATAGTTCTATCAACTAAGGCCTAAGGTGCACGAGGGAAGCGATCCAGTAGTTCCTCGACGTGAGTGCGAGTGACCTGTAGCTCATCATACATCGCCTGTTGGGTGGCATGAAGATTTGCAAAACCTTCATCTATCTTCCTGTTCAGCTCCATTATCATCGTCACAATGGACTCCATGCCAGCGGGTGATGAGACAGGTGCAGGGGGCTGAGCAGTGGAAGAGGATGGACCCTCAGTAGGTGCAGCAGGTGGAGCAATAGGCTCATCTGATGGATCTTCCTCCATAGCTACAGCAGGCTGTTGTTCTCGTTTCTTCTTCCAGTCGCCGCGAAAGTCCTTGTAATAGCCCATGTGGTGAAGTGTCCCAATGTTCAAGACGCTCTTTGGGGAGGGCACTTCACCCGTTTCACAACTGCAGTCCACTCCAAGTCGTTGTAGAAAATATGCCAACGGTTGCGAAAAAACTATCGTGGTGGCTTGGCCGCGTACGATCTTCAACCAATCTTCATAGATAAAATGGACAAGGTCGGGTTTTTAACTTGTGGAGTGGATGTGGTGGATCCAAAAATGATCTAACCTCCTAACGGTGGAATGACGAGTACCGAAAGGACGAAGATTCCATGAGATAATGAGGTGGAGTAACCGTGGGTGCATTGGTAGATCACTCACCTTATCCCCGGGAAGGTCAAACTCTAAGGGGACCTCCTCATCTTCATTGGTCAAGCCTTCATTGCTTATGTGGAAAGCTTGGGCTAAGACATCAGGGTCTATTGCAATTGACTTACCCAAGACATACGTTGTAAACTCGAGAATTTTGCAAGTATCAGTAGGATCATAGGTGAGTTCGGCATTAGAAAAGAATGCCTTGATGATGTTTAGGGGTATGGGAGTATTGATTTTTAAGAATGAAAGCCAACCAAATTCTTCCATTTTGGAGAGATACGAAAAATCTATTCTGTTTAAAAATGAGAAATCAATGGTTCGCCAAGTTTAATTGGCATGGTGGAAAAATACTCTTCATATCTCTTCCTTTTTGCAGGTGTTTTAAGACACCTGTTAAAGGTAGTGACTGAAGGGGCAGAGGGTGGTTGTGAGGAGGTTGGTCTAGATTCTCTATTGGCTAATCTCTTAATACGAGGCATGATTTAAGCTTGCAACTAGACACAGAAATCTCTCTAGACACTTTTAAAACTAGTTCTCTAAAACCTAACCAATGGAAGAGTAGCTAGATGTGACCTAGAGAGAAATTGGGCACTAAACTAAGAATTTTTTAGAAAAATTTAGCAATGTGGGTAACTATACCAGTAAACGAGGAGGAGAAGTGATGAAGACCGTACCGAGATTGATCTGGGAGGACGAATCGAAGGCTGGGGTGCGACAAAATTTAGGGATTTTGAAGATTTGGGAATTTTGAAATTTGAGAATTTTGAGTAGTTTTTATAGTCCAGGGCACAGGAGATCGATCTGTCGATGCGACAGATTGATCTGTCATTTTCAGAAGCTCGAAGAGATCGATCTGTTGTTCCACAAGATCGATCCTCAGAATATAAAAGCTTAAAGAGATCGATTTGTCAAGGGCCCAGATCGATCTGCTGTTTAACAGAGGCTTAAGGAGATCGATCTGCCAAATGCATAGATCGATCTGCTGTTTAACAAAGGCTTAAGGAGATCGATCTGCCAAATGCATAGATCGATCTGCTGTTTAACAGAGGCTTAAGGAGATCGATCTTATGGGTGAGAAGATCGATCTGCCTAGCTTAACCTTTATGCTTTGGCTCATTTGAAGTATGGAGATCGATCTATATTGATAGGAGATCGATCTCTCATACTTTTTGCCCAGAAAAATCATTGAAAAACTCTTTTAAAAACAACTTAAAATCAAGATTTTGAAGCATATACATCTTAAGGGACATTCATGAGTCCTAATTCACCTCTAAGGACACAAAACCTATCTCTATCAAGTGGTTTGGTGAATATATCAGCAATTTGATGTAAAGTGTCAATATACTCTAGAACTATATCTCTCTTTTAAACATGGTCTCTAAGGAAATGGTGTCTAATCTCAATGTGCTTAGTTCTAGAGTGTTGAATAGGATTTTTAGATAGATTGATAGCACTGGTATTATCACATTTAATAGAGACTTGTTTCATGTCAATACTATAGTCTTTCATTTATTGTTTAATCCACAACACTTGAGCACTACAACTACCTGCTGCTATGTATTCAGCTTCAGTTGTGGATTGAGCCACACTATTTTGTTTCTTAGAGAACCAGGAGATTAATCTATTCCCTAAGAATTGACAGGTACCTGAAGTACTTTTCCTATCTATTTTGCATCCCCCAAAGTCTGCATCTGAAAATGCATGAAATGTAAAAGTGGAGTCCTTGGGGTACCAAAGTCCTAGAGAGGGAGTGTCTTTAAGATATCTAAAGATCCTTTTGGTTGCTAATAAGTGTGATTCCTTAGGAGAGGATTGAAATCTAGCACAAATGCATACACTAAATAAAATATCTGGTCTACTTGCAGTTAAATAGAGCAATGAACCAATCATAGATCTATAGAGTTTAGTGTCTACACACTTACCACTTTCATCTTTATCAAGCTTGATGTTGGTGCCCATTGGAGTTGCTTGAGGTTTGCAATTGTCCATTCCAAATCGCTTGAGCAAATCCTTAGTATACTTTGCTTGATTGATGAAGGTTCCTTCCTTTGTTTGCTTCACTTAAAGTCCCAAGAAGAAAGTGAGCTCTCCCATCATGCTCATTTCGAATTCACCTTGCATGATCTTAGCAAACTCTTGGCATAAAGATTCATTAGTTGATTCAAAAATAATATCATCTACATACACTTGAACAACTAGTAAATCTTTATTTTTATTTTTGATAAATAAAGTGGTATCTACTTTTCCTCTTGAAAATCCTTTTTCTATCAAGAATTTTGACAACCTTTCATACCATACTCTAGGAGCTTGTTTCAAACCATAGAGTGCCTTAGATAGTTTGAAAACATGTTCAGAAAATTCATGATTTTCAAAGCCGGGAGGTTGTTCAACATACACTTCTTCATTAATGAAACCATTTAAAAATGCACTCTTTACATCCATTTGATATAACTTGAAGTTTTTATAACATGCAAAGGCAAGTAGCATTCTAATTGCTTCTAATCTAGCTACCGATGCATAAGTTTCATCATAGTCTATTCCTTCCTCTTGTCTATAACCTTGTGCAACTAATCTAGCCTTGTTTCTTATGATCACACTATTTTCATCCATCTTGTTCTTGAATATCCATTTAGTTCCAATTATAGAGTGATCACTAGGCTTAGGGACTAGTTTCCACACTTTGCTTCTTTCAAATTGATTTAATTCTTCTTGCATTGCTAAGAACCAATTATTGTCATCTAAGGCTTTATTGACATTTCTAGGTTCTATTTGAGATACAAAGGCTATATATTGACACATATTCCTTAGAGATGATCTAGTTCTAACTCCAAGAGTTGGATCTCCCACTATTTCACAATCTTTTACATATCCTAATTCTCTTGGTGCTCTAGACTCTCTCTCTCTAACATCTCTATTTCTTCTTCATCTTCTTTATTTAAGTCAAGTTTTTCTAATAGATCTTCTTCTAAGTTTGGAATTTCCTCTAGGTTTTCATCGAATATTTCTACATCCTCTTCATTAGTTGAATCTTTAGATAAATCATTTGACTCATCAAATATTACATGAATTGATTCTTCAACCATCAATGTTCTTTTGTTATATACCCTATAAGCCTTTGAATTTAAGGAATATCCTAGAAAGATTTCCTCATCACTCTTGGCATCAAATTTTCCTAAATTATCTTTCCCATTATTTAAGACAAAACATTTGCAGCCAAAAGGATGGAAGTAGCTAATGTTAGGCTTCTTACCTTTGTAAAGCTCATAAGGAGTTTTCTTTAGCATGGGTCTAATCATGGCTCTATTAATGATATAGCAAGATGTATTTATAGCTTCAGCCCAAAAATATTTTGGTAAAATATTTTCACACAACATGGTTCTAGCCATTTCTTCCAATGTTCTATTTCTTCTCTCAACCACTCCATTTTGTTGTGGTGTCCTAGGGGCTGCAAAATTATGGCTAATTCCTTGATCATTACAATACTCATCAAATCCTATATTTTTAAACTCTTTGCCATGATCACTTCTAATACTAGTTATTGTATATCCTTTTTCATTTTGAGTCACTTTTGTATAAGCTATGAACTTTTCTAAAGCTTCATTTTTCATTCTCAAAAAGAACACCCAAGTAAACCTAGTGTAATCATCAACTATTACAAATCCATAGTGTTTTCCACCAAGACTTATTGTTCTAGTTGGTCCAAATAAATCTAGGTGGAGTAATTGAAGAGGCCTAGTGGTGGATACACTATTCTTAGGCTTAAATGTTGTCCTTTTATGTTTTCCTTTAACACAAGCTTCACATATTTTTTCATAGTTAAAGGACAACTTGGGTAATCCTATAACTAGATCCTTTCTAGCTAACTTAGATAACACATGCATGCTAGCATGACCTAGTCTTCTATGCCATAACCAAGATTCTTTTTCATTGTCTACCATTAGGCATATGTTTTCATTTTTGAGTTCATTAAGATAGACAATGTATATATTACCTTGCCTATGACCTAGAAAAAGAACTTTATTTGACTTAGGATCTATAACATGACATTTCATGCAATCAAAAATTACTTTGTAACCTTTGTCACAAAGTTGACTTATGCTTAGTAAGTTATGCTTTAGACCCCTGACAAGTAATACATTTTCTAATGAAAAATAGTCATTACCTATTGAGCCACTCCCTTCAACTTGGCCTTTAGAGTTGTCCCCAAACATGACTTCTCCACCAACCTTTGATTTAAATGAGTTGGAGTGGCTCTTCTCACCCGTCATGTGCCTTGAGCATCCACTGTCCAAGTACCAAGCTTCTTTTGTTTTAGCTTTGTGGCAATGCTCAATTACCTACAATCAAAAATCAAGCTCATATCTTAGGTACCCAAATTCTCTTGGGTCCTTTGAGGTTAGTGAATGCAATTCTTGATCCCTTTGGGATCCATTTTGCCAATGCATTAAAATCTTTTGAGTTAATTACTTCTTTTGGAACCCACATTCTTTTTACTATTTTTCCTTTAAGAGTGGTCATCTTCATATTGCAATTATGTGATGCATGTCCCTTCCTATTACAATATGAACAAGTAGTTGAAGGTTTATTCATGCTCTTTCTAGCAATGAAGCTTTTGAGATGAGTCTCTCTACTTTTTGCATTATATCCTAACCCATTTTTATCAAAGAATGCCCTTTGAGTTTCTAACATGTTATCTAACTTTTGCTGACCCATATAAAATCTATTAAAGGAATTATGTAGATTACTATTTTTTTCTTTTAAATTACAAATTTCAAGATTCGTAATTTCTAGTTTCTTTTCACATTCTAATTTGTCCTCTAGAATTAACTCATTCTCTTTCTTCAATTTAGATATTATCTTCTTATATTTCATACTCATGCATTCATATTCCAATGCAAGATCATCAAAGGCATCTTGTAATTCATCAAAAGAGTATTCATTGAGGTTTGAAGTTACCTTTTCATCCTCAATAGCCATGAAGCACAAGTTGGCAATGTCCTTATTTGAGTCATCATCGGAGCAGTCACTGTCGCTCCATGTAGCCATCATTGCCTTCTTTTTGTGGAACCTATCATTGGACCTTTTAAGAAGAGGGCAGTTAAACTTAATGTGTCCTGGTTTTTTACATTCATAACACACAATTGTATCTTTTCTTCCTACCTCTTCTTGATCTCTCTTGTGGTTTCTCCTATTACTACCACTAGCTCTCATTCTCATAAACTTGTTAAATCTTTTAGCAAACATTGCCATCTCAAGATCTTCTTCACTACCACTCTCATTTTCATTTTTATTTTCCTCTTGAGTAGTAGATTTTAGAGCAACTCCCACTTTCTTAGGTGGCTCTTCATTTCTTCTTAATTTCATCTCATAAGTGAGTAGTGAACCTATTAATTCATCTAGTGACAATGAGTGTGGGTCCTTGGATTCCTCAATTGCAGTCACTTTAGCTTCCCATGATTTAGGTAGGCTATTTAATATTTTCTTGACCATTTCTATATTAGAGTAAGTTTTTCCTAATGATTTTAATCCATTAATTACATCAGTGAATCTAGTGAACATATCACTGATTGACTCTCCTTCTTTCATCCTAAATAGCTCATAGTCATGTGTGAGCATTCCTACCTTAGTCTCCTTTACTTGGGTTGTACCTTCATGTGTGATTGCCAATTTGTCCCAAATTTGTTTGGCATTGTCACAACCGGAGACTCTATTGTATTCATATGGCCCTAAAGTACAAAAAAAGGTGTGTATGGCCTTAGCATTTTGCTGAGCACATTTAATATCATTTGAATCTCATTCATCTTCTTCTTTAGGGATATCTCTTCCCTCTATTCTTTTTGTAGGGATTTGGGGTCCTTTAGTGATAATCCTCCATACTCCATAATCATTTGCTTGAATGAATAACATCATCCTAGTCTTCCAATAAGCGTAATGTTCCCCATTAAACATAGGAGGCCTAACCGTAGAGTGCCCCTCTCCTACTGTGAGATCTGAGAATTTCAGACATATTTCAATTATGTAATATGAACTTGAAGTATAATTTATTGAGCTAAGTGAATTGGGGAATGATAATTAGAGATTTATATGTTAAGTGTTCAAAATAAGTATGAAGCTATGAGGACAGATCGATCTGGGAGAAGGAGAGATCGATCTGGTGAGTTAAAAATGACAAGAAATGAGGAATTTAAGGAGCAGATCGATCTCCAATGGAAGAGGATCGATCTCCTTATGATTCTGTTTGAGAGAAGATCGATCTCATGAGGAAGAGATCGATCTCCAAATGTTTCTGTTTGGGAGAAGATCGATCTCCTCAAGGAGCATATCGATCTCATAAAGCCATAAAGAGATCGATCTCACCCCTCGACAGATCGATCTCCTAGGCATAAATTGCCCCAAATCGTCCCCAAATTCAAATGCAGATCGATCTCATCAAGAGCCAGATCGATCTCCTACCCTCAGTCTATATAAGGAATCCTTGCTTTCTCCTGCAATTTCACTTTCTCTCTCTTCCAACCCCCATTTTCACCGAGCCCTAGCTTTCTCACTCATCCAAAGCACCCATTTTCGTCCAAATCAGAAGTTGTGGCAAGAAGGAAAGTTGTTCCTCACCCAAGGGAGAACAACATACTTGGAAATCGAAAGACGGATCGAATCGAGGCAAGAGATAAGCTTTCCACAAGTTTTGGGTAATTTCTAAACTTCGATCCTTATATTTGAGATGATTTTGGTGATGGTAGTTGTTGGCATTATGTTGAAATAGCTGAAAAATGATTAGGGATTGATGGAATTACAATGTAGTTGGAGTGATGATGATATTTAGCAACTTTGGTAAATTTAGAAATTTTGAGCTATAAATGGAGATTTAGACAATGTGGTGTATTAGCATAGATATTGTGGCATAGGAAATATAGAATGTTAAGGTGTTAGGAACGAGATTGTGGTTTGTGATGGAGTTATGAGAATTGAGAAATTTGAGGAGTTATAAGCAATTATGCTCGATTTTGAGAATTGAGGTTGATGTGATAATGAGTATTGATGTTTTAACATCGTTTGGACAGCTCGAGAGTTCCAGAGTGGAATGCGAGGCTAGTCCGTGATACGGGGGAAACGATTGCACTATACGAGGTGCAAAGAGGTAAGGGAAAACTAAACCATTTGTGTATGTGTTTTGATGAATTGTTGTAGCATGAACCATGATTTGAGGATACAAGCATGTTTGGTGTTGTGTTGTGATATAATTGCACACTGGTTTTATAGCCGGTTGGAGCCCATTAATTTATGAGTTTATAAGCTGAGTGTGAAATTGCTTTATAAACCTTTGAGTTTGCGTGAAAAGTAAATTGGGCTCTACGTTAAGGCGATATTGAGATTTGAGAAAATGTGTGCGTGTTTTGCCTGTTGGAACTCGGTTTTAATATGTTTTGTGTTGAGTACACAAATGTTTTTTAAATGAGTTTTATGAGAGAAAACCATTATGAGTTCTACGTGAAGGCATAACGTTTTATAAGATAATGGCTAATGATTGAGACTTAGGCGTGTCATGTTAAATACACATTAGGCCTTGCTCTGGTAGCATGTAAGACCGATATAGTGGGACGCCTGGGAACCGACCCAGGGACCATAGGCCTTGTTCTGGTAACATGTAAGTCTGATTATTCCTCCGCTTTGGTAGCGTTGGGAGGCCTTGCTCTGGTAGCATGTAAGTCCGATATTCCTCCGTTTTGGTAACGAGAGATGCCTCCGTTTTGGTAACGTGAGATGACCCCCATTCTGGTAACGCTGGGTGGCCTTGCTTTGGTAGCATGTAAGACCAAGAGAGTGGGCCACCTGGGAACCGACCCAGGGACCACGTGATAGTGTGCATGAGGCGAGGCATTGCTCTGGTAGCATGTAAGGCCGGGCCTTGTTCTAGTAACATATAAGTCCAATATACCATGCATACGACCATATTGTCGACGTTCCCTCTATACGAGGATGCCTGGGATGCGCACCCAGAGGAGATTACACATTTGATGTGCCATGACGAGTTTTAATTGAGTTTTATGGCCTAGTCTCGTTTACACATGAGTTGTGTTTTGTGACCTTGTCACGTGCTATTTACTGAGGTGATTTTTATCACGTATTTTGAGAATAGCCATTATCGTATATATTTACACATGCTTGTGAGTGCTCGATATTGAGCCTTTTTACCTTCATGTTTTCACATGATTTATGAGTTATGAGATGATGATGTTTTGAGAACTTTCATGCTACGATTTCAAATGAGCTTCATAAACAAATACATATTTGTGATGTGTGATATGGTTTATATAACTGAGTTCCCTTACCCCCTTACTGAGCGATTTGGAAGCTCACCCTGTTTTCTCTCTCCCCCCCCCCCCCCAGATCGCTTCAAGTGAAGTGAGCTCCCTGCGGCGTACGGGTTAGAGGCTAGTGGAGGACTTGAGCTCCAGGTCGTATTTTGCGTATTGAGGTAGATATTTAATATTCATGTACCCAGACTAGAGTTATATTTACAGACATTCATTGTATAATGATGTACGAGATGTATTAGGATTAATTAACTTGGAATTGAGTAATGCATATGATACAACATATACTATATTATGATGAGATCCTGAGGCATGATAATTATGATGATGTATGACACTGCACAGGAATGCACCCTTAATTGTGAATTAATGAGTAAAAAGTTCTAAATTAGCCCTATTTTTCGCGCTTCTGGGGCGTGACACCTACTAAGCTAGTTGCTATATTGTTGTGAGCCATTAGATCGTTTCTAACTCTTAGGAAGTTATTCCTATGTGATCAAAGAGTCCTAGCTCTGATACCAATTGTTGGCTCTACCGAGAGGGGGGTGAATCAGTTTTCTAATGTTAATGGTAAATTTAAACTAATTTGAACTTAATTAACAAATAATGAATAAGCAATATAATGTATTGAACCAAATTAAAGCAAGATAAGGAAGAGAATATCAAACACAGTCGTTTATAGAGGTTCGGCCAATCTCTTGCCTACGTCCTCTCTCATTGACCTTCTTGTCAAGTGCTTTCTTTCTCACTTTCAACGAAAGTTACACACTCCCTTTTTCAGGTTAAGGAATAACCTCTCTACCCTTTTTATACAAAGATGTATTCACCCTTTTTACAAAGATTATCTCACTGAGGAACAATCCTCTTCACTCTTAAAGTAAGGATAAATACAATATCAAGCTTTTTATGTGGGTAGGATAAATACAGTTTTAGCACACAAGCTTATACAACAAACTCAATAAATGAGGATTGAAGACAATTTGAATGAAAGAATTAAACTCTTGAGAATATACAGAATGTGCAGCTATGGTGTCTATCTCTCAGTATCTTCAATGCTTGATTATATACTGAAGGATTGGTAGTTGGAGCATTTAATACTGTTTTTCCCGTTGAGATTTTGCAAAAAGAGTCGTTGGGAACCTCCAGTAGAATGCCAGATCGATCTGCCATCTTGACCAGATCGATCTCTTAGTTATAATTCCTGCAAGATTGAGGCAAAAAAAGCAAGGAGATCGATCTCATATATGAGAAGATCGATCTCATAATTTGAAAATATTAGAGAAGATCGATCTGCCGAATAGGCAGATTGATCTTCCAATCTCTCTGTTTGAGGCATGATCGATCTATAGATCGATCTGCCAGGTAATCTCGTAGTGAGGAGATCCGATCTCTCATTAACCCAGATCGATCTCCTTAGCTCTCTGACTTTGAGGAGATCGATCTCTTCCTATACCAGATCGATCTCATGAGCTCTCTGTTTGAGTATAGATCGATCTTATAGATCGATCTACTGCCTTTACCTTTGTTTTAGGGGAGATCGATCTCTTCTTAGATCAGATCGATCTTCTCAACATCCTGTAGTAGGCAGATCGATCTTATAACCCTTATAGATCGATCTTAGCTTCCTCAATACCTTTGTACAGGTTCAAACCTTAGCAGATCGATCTCATATCCTCATGAGATCGATCTCTCATCCTAGAAAACCCAGGAGATCGATCTCTCATATCACCAGATCGGTCTCTCATCTCTAGGAACTTAATTTCTGGTACTGATAGCTTCTAACATGTTTTTTATATCATCTTTATATTATTGAATTTACTTATTTTGTCATTTCAAAATATATTAACTCAACACATAAATTTCCTTAAATCATGCATTTCATGCATGTCAATGTCATGCTTTCACCATCTTTAGGTGAACTTCCCTCAATAGGGGTAAAATAGTCTTTTCACCTATTTCGATCCTTAAAATCATTTAAACCACTTTTAGGATCATTATACAATAACCGTGTATACATACATAATCAATGTATACAAAAACTATTAAAACACACGTAGCTACCTCTAGCTACTCACACAATTCCCTTACCTCATTTTTCTATACAGTCTGACCTTTCACTGATGACTCGTCACGCAGTCCGATTTGCTCCGAATCCAATCTCCGAAACTGCGGATAAATATTCATCAGGTCAAATACAATACAATTTAACGTATTTCATATTTTCTGGGCTTAATTTAAATCATTAGGCCCGTTTACCCATATTGGGCTCGATTGTACCATAATGGGCCTTAATCGGCCTTAAGCCCGTTTTCTCACGTACTATTCACATCATTGAGGCCTATTGGGCTCACTGGGCCCATCAGTATTTATTGAGGCTCGTTCTAAATTCTCGGATATCTCAATTTAGTATTTACGACAATTTATCCAATTCTTCAGAATTTAATTTATTAAATGCGGAATTTAAATCCGTAATTTATGCGATAATTATCAGTCACGCATAACGATGCAAAATTGTCATAAATAAGGGTTACTTACCCGTGATTCCATGATAGTACACAAAGCGAGGCTGTCTCGAGCTCTCGGTTGATGTCAATTGTCGAGCTACACATTTAAATAATTTTTCGGGTAAATTTTCAGTCGAATATTTATCAAATTAAATATTTCAAAATTTAAATCGGTCAATTCGACTGCTTATCGACTTACCCGTAGCTCGATTGCATCACTAGAATTTTTCTCAATTTTTCCTCTTTTTCTTTTTCCCATTTTCTCTTTTTTTTTTCCTTTTCTTTTTGGCTGAACTGGTCCGGTCCGGTTCAACCCGGTTCAGATAGCCGGTTCAGCTCGGTTTGGTTCGACCGGTTCAGTCCGATTCGACCTGTTCAGTCACCCTTTGGTCCTTCCGGCGCCGTCTGGTCGGTTCCCGGTGCGATTCCGACACCAATCGGCGCGTCACGGCCTGGGCTTCCATAATCGAGCCTCGACTGGAGTCAAAACAATGCCGATGGCCGCAAATCGGGGCTTCTCTTTCGCGGCTTCTTCCTCTGTTTCCAACGTTTTTCGACGACTTCGGGGCGCGTCACGGCTGCTGGTGGCTCGCCCGAGGTCGAGCTACCTTCGCCGGCCCCTCAGCCCTGCCGGTGGTGGTCGTCCGGCCTCTCTTCTTTCTCGGCTTCTGTTTCACGTTTTCTTCTTTTCCAAATCGCATTTCCAGATTTCGTTTCTGTTTCCTTTTTTTTACTTATTTTATTTTTTATTTTTTATTTATTTTTAATATTATTTTATTCAATTAAAATATATTAAAATTACCAAAATATCTTCAAAAATTATTATTTAATTCATTTAATTTATAAATGAATTTATCAGTATTATTTCATCTTTTCGATATAATTTTCGATTATTTTCGGGATTAATTTTCGATACGAAAATTTCGATTTATTCCAAGAAATTCATATCTTGATCAATTTAATCCGAAATTTAATTATTTCTTCGTTATTGATCAAGATTTCTCAATATCATATTTTTAATTAAACTTTCTTGTCCCAATTAATACCGAATTTTGATCTTTTGACCGTTTTACCCTTGCACATTTTTAAAAATACCATTTCAATCCTTTTACATTTTTAAATGTACTGAAAAATTTTTATTTATTCTCTTTTACCCTAATGATAAAATCGAATCTTACAGTTAATTTGGCAATTCCTTGAGGCGAAGCTTAAAGGAGAGGTCGTAGGCAAGGAAAGCTAAAACTCAATAAATATCCTGTGTACATTTATCTTCCTTAACTTTTCTATTTTAAGCTCATTTATATTTACTTTAATTTAATTAATATTATGGCAGGCTTTTACAGTCAGTTGCTCGATTAAATTAGAATATTAAAATTAGTTTAAAAAACCGATTCACCTTTTCTTAATTTATTTTGAGCCAACATTATCCGTATCATTGAGTAAGGTATTGATAGCCACATGCATAGTAAAAAATACCACTATTTTGTTTTTCATTTAAATGGGAAGAAATGCAATTAATAGATACCAACAACCCGATTTCATCGAAAAGATATAAAAGCAAGCATTGAAAGCCTCAAGAAGGGAAAGCAATAAATTCCTACAACTTCTAATCATCAACATAAAATCTTTCTATATATTCTTGTGCTTAAAGGCTTGTATTGATCTTTATTATCATTTCTATTAATCTTAAGCTTGAATTTCTATAAACACCCACTTACTATAGGTATTTATTATTTACAAAAACTCTCATCCAACCTTAAATCTTGAGTAAATGCAGAGATTTACCCTTGAGAGTCAAATTGTGTGATATTGGATAACCACACTACTTTTGGGAAAGTGATTTCTACCTAAGGCTTGAAAAGGCAATGTTAGAGGTTCAACCCAAGTCCGTAAAAGGTAATGTAAGAGGTTACTCTTAAGCATAGAAAAAAGTGTGTAATGATCACTTGGTTTAGTGGATTATAACTCCCTGACGGGAAACTCAAGAAAAAAGATGTTGGCTCGAGAAAATTCTAACATTTACAAGTCATTGTTGCAATTGCTCTCCCCTCGAACTCTTTAATTTAAAGTTCTATATGTATTGCTCAAGTTTGATTTGTTATTTATGTGGTTATAATTAGAAATTTGTTATATTCAGAAAGAAATCAATTTGCCACCTCTTGATTTGAACCAACACATCTTAATTGTAAAATTAACTTAAAAATTTTATTATATTCTAAGATTATTTCTACTTGTTTTCAATAAAATAACATTCGGTAAAGCATCTCCTGTAGAATAATTCTTAATGAAAATCTTTTAGAGAAGAAGCATTCGGTAAATGCGTTGCTTGATGGAATTGTTGATACTGTTCAATTGAAGTTGCCCTTTGAAAATGTTTTCTGTAAAAGTGTTAATCCCATAAAAATCTTGCTGGATGAAGTAATCTTTGGAGCGAAACAATCTTGTTACAGGTTCTTACTCACTTTCAATATATTATGATTCTTAATGAAATTTAAAACGATAAAATCAAAAAATAGGACAAAACAAAAATCAATTATTTACTTGAACCTCATATTCTTTTAAATTGAAAAAACAAAAAATTAGTGAACTTTGTTAAGTAGAAAATTTTATAGAGGTGTAAAATTCTTTTGTTCTATACTTTTTTGAGGACAACTTACAAAGATTAACCGGAAAAATAACAATCGTCTTGATGCAAAGGTCGGCGTTAGCAATCTTCAGCAGTCAAGCACATAACGAATACCACTTTTCAAGTCAATTATCTAAAAGAGGACGATAAGAACCAGCAGCTCGTCAATTGCTCCTGCACTGAATAAGGTTAATCCAGTTGAAGGAATTGTTTCCACGCCCTCTCCTTTCTGAAATTGTGACCAGGCGTTGCACCATCGTCTGACTTGTGTATGATGAACGTGTGATACAATTTTTCACCATATATTGGTTAAGAATCAGCAGCCAATTGGGTGAAAGGGTGCTGTCTTTTCCCGGTATGGTTAAGGAAACATTAGGCCTCCCAATTATTGACTAGAAAAATCAAAAGCGCCCAAAACACAAATGCTTTGGAGTACATGGTGGGGTACATGGCTTTCTCCGGACTATCTTAGCAATTAGCCCGCTCATTTCTCCATGTATCCGATTCAGATTTGAGACTGGACTTGCTTTGTTTCGCACTGCAGAAACCACCCTAATTCTCCTCCACTTTGGCGTTACCAGCACCATTTCTAAAAATGGCACTAACAACAGGCCTCCCACGAACTCTTCGTGAGTTATTCTGTAGAGCCTCTGTAGCCTTTCTCTTCCTCTGGGGGCTGAAGAACCCACATTCAAGCGCTTCTAATGCTTTTGTGGTTAATGGTCGGTTCCTGGTACTTTGCCTTCGATTGTGCATCGTAGGATGCTGATCAACTTCTGCACCTTTATCAGGAAGCTTCAATGTCTCAGGCAGCATCATAATTTCAGACTGAAAGAAAGATAAATGTGGACACGAGTTCTCGTTAATTTGAACTGTCTCTGTGACAAAGGGTCCATCGGTTTCAAAATCCATTGAAACTTGAGGCACATTCAAGTCTATGAATGTTTGCAACTGAGTAATTGTCGGAGATTCTTCTCTATTCTGGCAGTTTTCAGTGACAATGCCTTCCTTTCTCTCAGTAGGACTGCCTTTAGACAAAGAACCGGCAGGAGACAAGTTTTGGGATTCTGTTTGAAAAGCCATATCTTCACAAGCATCAGGTGAGTAAGATCTACAATGTGAATTGCCTTCATTTAGCATCCTCCCAGAAGAAATGTTCTCAACACTGTATCTTGAATCTCCATTTGCGCAATCTGTTAGACCCTGCTCTTTAGTAACAGGAGGCAGATATTTTGAGTAGGTAGACTGCATCCTTTGGTTGAAATTATGCTTCAGCCCCTCGTCATGAAGCAGACTTGTGTGGTGGCTTCCATGGTTTTCCACTGACATAATGCTGGTATCAGAGGTGTGGGGAATTAAAATAGTTGAATTAATATTTACATAATCTGACAAATCCACACATTCCCCCTCTTCAACCATGGCCTCCGCAGCATGTGAACTACTATTTTCTTCTTCTTCTTCTTCTTCTTCTTCTTCTTCATCTTCTGAGTCATCAGATGTATCCTCCTCAGAATCACTGGAAATACTAGAGCGGGTAGATAGGCTAGCAGCTGCAAGAGGCAAGCTTCTCAGCTCTCTAACCTTGGATCGTTCAGCCCCTCGGACCAAACTGGTATCTACAATTGTAAACTTCATTAGATCATGATTGCAACCAGAATTTCTTGGCTTGAGGTAATGATTTCGTTTATTAGACATAAAATCAGGATCTTGTTTTATTGCTGGGTCCCACTTATTTTCTTCATTCTCTCTGCTGATTTTAGGCACTTCAATTTCAAGTTCAAGAAGCCCTGGTTCTGATGCAACTTTATTGAGAACATCACTAACAGAATCAAAATAGTGGTTACCTTTCACTAGTCTCCTCCTTGAAAACTTCTTAACATCAGGTATAAGAAACACCAGAGAATTCTTCGAACCAGAAAAAAATTGATCCTTGGGCTGTTCAGAGTGCCAACCTCTGGCTAAAAGGCGAGGCCAAACAGCTTCCCAAAAAAGATCACTGGATCTAGCTTTGCTCAACCTAAAATCTCCTGTTAGAAACTTTATAATATCTGCCGAGGTAAGAGCAGAACATGCTTTTCCAACTGGTATTTCAGGCCGAAAAGAAACTACATGATTGGCTTTTACTGGCTCCAATGCATTGCTAGTGAGGTCCTGCTTTCCTTTGCCAATACCTATAGCTTCTATGAGGATACCAATTCCAACTGTATTCTTTATAGTGAATACGTATTCCTCAAAGGAAACTTTTCCCTCACCAAATGTTTTAGAAACCTGCAATAATCAGAATTCATAAAACATCATGATGAAATATCTTTGTCCCTTAAAAATACAGACCAAATATCGCTGCACAATTAGGTGCAATAGTTCAGCAATCAACAGAGAATTTCAACAATAAGTAGAACAAAAACCAGGAGTTCGAACAGAAATCAATAGATGCTCTTGAAAGGTAGCCAAGAATAACAGCAATATTCTTAGAGATAAACAGCAAAATGCCTAAAGATTGTAGACTGAAGTTTGAAAAAAGAAATCTTTTATGTGTAGCTGAAATGCTAATCCATTTTCAATCCATTTTGTGTGTACTTGAAAATAGACCAAATATAGTTGAAAATGCCTAAGTGGAAAAAGCATATCAGGCACTCTCCTTTTTCTTGTCCATTCGAAAAATCAGATGAAGCCCTACAGATACACTGCAAAAATACTCTGGATAATAATGTGAATTTCAGAGGAGATGAAATTCCTAAGAACAACAAATGTTTCTATGCATAATTGTAATCCTCTACGAACGCATATTCTCCTATATTTCCAAAACTGAGAAAAGAGTTCCAAGAAATTTACAGCGAAGAGAGTATAACCCCAGAAAAAGAAACTAACCTCAATACATCCAGATAGAAAGCTAGAAACACTATCTACCATGCTTCAAAAATGTCAGAAGCAATCCAAGGAAGAGCCAAAAGGAAGAATTCTTGTCAGAGATATGACAATAAAACACTAACAACCCCAACGTATCCAACCTTATCAACCTAGTTCACATAACTAAATTCCTAGGTGCACTAAATGAACGGAAAAAGATGAAGAGACTGTAAAGAAAAAAAGCTGGCTCCTTATTCTAAAGAAAACTTTAGGAGACTAATGGGTTGCAATTGTCACTATACAGCTCTTAGTAAAAGAAAGAATTTTGCTTTCCTAGAGGAAAAATAGCAGTACTAAAGGGAACTTATGACTTAATAAATCAAAAAAACTAATAAATTATTTATGTTAAATTTATCATTCCATTAATATATCAACATTTCTGAAGGTGTTAGTCAACAACCAAAGTCTTACTCTTCCATTTTAGCCTCTACAGAAGGACCTTGAGTTAATTGTTCCTTTCAAAAGACAGGACTTCAAAGATAAACACTACTCTATTTCAGCCAATGAACCAAATACTCAAACCTGGCCCCAGTTAAACCTACAATCCTTGCTAATCTGCTTCAATTCCCTCATCTCAAACCCTAGATAGCATCTATGTCTTCCTTTTTTTTTTCCCTTTTTTCTTTTTTGGTTCTAGGTATTACGCCACAAAATCATCACAAACTGCCATGCACAAGTATGTCGCTTCGCAAAATGATCTTACTTCAATCACCCCGAAAAGTTACACAGTTGACACTTTATATTATCTATGCAGTTTGCAAGATGCAAATTTACACAAATAACACTTCAAAACAAAAATCAGAAATCACATGCAAATTTCAGAAGTAGATAAACCATGTTAGTTAACAAAAAATAAGGTCCCCATGGACATAATAATTTAGTGTTCCAAGACCACAATTAAAGAAAGTAGGGGAGAAATAAAAAGATTACGGAATGTGTAAGTGTACACTTTAGAGCACTAAATGATACATAAGGACTAATTAAATAATCATCCAACAAATATGTCTAATTATTTAGAAAGATTATTTGAGTGGGTGTTGTGCATAAAAAAGTCAGAAAAATACCTCAAGCAACATATCTTGAGATTCTTTTGAAGGACGAGAAAATAATCGTGATAATAATTCTTGCTGCCTCCATCCTGTGAACAGCTTTTGTCCAATAATGCACCGTCTACCTCTTAACTTTCGGCATTCTGACCATCTACAATATCCATCAGACCTATAAAATTTTCCATAATAGAAAGACAATATCTCTCCCATCCCTTTACTCTCAACAAAATTTTTCACAAGGATAAGATTTTTTCCAAAGATGTATAGCCCAAGAAGAAAACTGTCACTTTCAATATCCTTCCACACTCCACTCAAAGAACCTGGAATAGGACAAGGACCAGTATCAATCTGATTCAGCTTAGATTTTGGCTCCTTTGGAAAGAGTAAATCAATATCTATCTTAGTTTTGGTTGTACGTCGAAGCTTTGAATACCCACTCAAGTCTCTCCCATTACCCAACACAGAATCTAGGCTTTCAAGTTTGTATTCTGCACATCCATCGCTTGACATAATGTGGCTCTCTTCACTGTTTTTAAATTCAAATGCACCATTTAAGCATTCAACTTCTGTCTTTGTCCAGATAAGAGGGATAGGCAACCCCATTAGAAAAGGTTTTGGCACATTCATTATAACCTTAGAGTCGAATGGTTCCTTTACAACTTGTAAACTACGATACTCTCCAACTAGCGGTGGAATTTCTGCTTGGTATTGATCTCCAACACGAGGAATCACCTGTGGATCTCCAAAAATTTCATCCAAAAAGGAACATGAAGCATGTAATTGCTCAGCAGATTCATCTTCAACGCCTTCCACATCATTATCCAAAAAAGTAGTGTCCATCTGCCCAAGAAGCGAGCAAAAGGAATTAACCTGGAAATAACCAAATGGGCATAAGATTGTATAAATAACGCTCCACAGCTCTAATTTACTTCAAGCGGGTCCTGAATGCAAAACATAGGGACCTCCTTGTATGGATGGAAAAACTATCACTATGTATGGTTTTCAATATTTTGAAATAGATATACATAGAGTATCAATTTCTACTGCTAGTCCTACATGTAACTGCTAAAGTCAATTTCTTTGAAGTTAAATGCCAAATAATTTCTCTAAAGTATCTATTTTAATTCAAGATGAAGACTATGAAGAAAAAAGAACAGAGGAATCCTTTTGCGCATGGGAATCCGTAATTATTCAATGTGAGAAAAATCCTAACACTGATCCTCATGCTTGAGATTTAGTTAGGACCCTCAAAAAATTCATAACATTGTCGAAAAACTTTATGATCAGAATGAACCATGACAAAAACTAATTGAAAAGTAAAAAATACACACGCGCACACACAGACTTGTGCAGACTAATTTCATCTAATGTAAATATAACCAAAAGCTATACAACTATAAAACCTAGCTTAGAGAATAAAATTTTCAGCATATTTCTCGAAGCATAAAAAATGGGAGCCCTCAATCCAAGCATGAAGCTCATTACTACAATTAAAGCGGATAACATTTATATTTCTAGTAATCTAAACATTCAAATGCCAAGGCACATGTTAACAAGCCAATTGAACAGTAAAAAAAAAAAACCATAAGACCAACATCTGAACTTCCCGGTAACACATAGCTGTCGATACATCAATATATCAAACAATCCCATCGAAACACATCCTACGCAGCAAAATGAAATCAACCAAGAAAACGTGTCCATTGTTCAGTAATAATTAACATGCAACTCATTTTGATTAAACATGTACCCAACCAAACAACTACATAAAACAGTAAGAATAACTATATTAACTAATAAACAGTTGATAAGAAATATATTTAAGCATGCAAAAGAAAGGTTTTCGTAAAAGAGAGAAATATGGCTAACCTCCAGAGAAGAACTTGAAAGTTAAAACCCACGTGCCAAAATCAACCTGGACAAATGGGTTTTTATTGTTATACATCTATAAACCTCGATTGTTAACTCTTTTATTTCTAATTGGCCAAAAAATACTCTTCTTTATCTCTCTACACTTTTTTCTTCTTGTTATAAATAAAAGCAGAGAAAAAAAAAACTACAAAAACAAATAAAAATAGAAAAGAACAAACTAGACATGGTAATGGGTAAAGAAGACTTAGTTACCTTGTAAGAGAGAGCTTAGCTTTCATGAATAAGAAAAAGCTGAATTCTTGAGGACTTAGCAGAGAGAGAAAGAGAGAATAACCATAAGAAAAAGAAAGCAAAGAAATTCTCTTTAGTTTTGCTGTCAAGAGAAAAATAAAAGAGAGGAGAGAGGAATTACGCTTGTGTTCGGTTTGATTTATGAGACTTGAGACCACACGCGTTCGTAGGTGCGTTGCGATGCATGGATTAAATGACCAAAAAGGACAAGAGTAGGTTCCTTTAGCTTGGCTTTCGACACTCCTACTTTAGGAATTTTAGGGCAGTATTTTTGGATTTTGCTTTCAAACAATTAACATTTTATTTTGCTTTTAGGAAAGGTTCTGCAATCAACAAAAGAAAAAGAAAAGTATTTGAACATTTTATTTGGTGCTACTTAAACAAATTACAAAGGTTATGTAGGCGATTTTCAATAGTAAAAAAAGAGGGCTTTTTAAGGAAATTAAAAAATTTATATAAATAAAGTTTGATAATTAATAGAGGTAATTTACTCCAGCCCAATCACGCTCCTGGACTCCAAATATAACAGGCCCAAGATAATAAAATTTTGAGGCCCATATAAATATGAGTCCTAAACTAATCAAAAAGGTCACTCAGAAATATCTATAAATACCTCAGGTATGGTCAGTAAAACCCTAATTTCTTTTTTGCTTACTAAAACTCTGCTGAAACAGTCTTCTGACTTAAGCATTGGAGTGCGCGTGCAGGGACAGATCCCTGCGCCTCTTTGACTTTCACTGTTTTTGCAAAACATTCAGGACACGTGGAGAAGACTACATCAGCATCATTTTCATTGTTGTTTAGGGCAACAACAATTGGCGCCGTCTGTGGGAAATAAAACAAAAAGTCAAATTCTTTATCAATATGGTGAGAACACGTTCGACAGCAGCAGCGAATTTGGGGGAAGAGAATTCTGTGAGTCCTCCTCCCAGACCCAAGAGAGGACAAGAGCAGAATGGAGAAAGCGGCAGAGTGGCCACTGTTTCCATGGACGAATTTGAGGCTCTGAAGTGTCAGAACGAACAGACCACTACAGCGTTGAGGGCTATGGTGAATTTCTTCAAAAATGCCCTGCCGCAGTATAGCTTACCTCCAGAAGTGCAACAGATGGTAGGAGAGAACGTCCTGGGGCAGACATACGAGAGAGGTCAACCCTCTAGATTGGCGACGGAATACTACCACGGGACTGATGCAGTACTCTGTCGCTGAACTGGAGGACAATTCTGCCGCATCTCTGAGGGAGTACCTTGCTACGGAGAACAACCCTGCCGCAGGTCTGAGGATCAACCCTGCCGCAGGTCTGAGGATCAACTCTGCCGCATGTCTGGGGATGCACTCTGCCTCAGGTCTGGGGATATACTCTGCCGCAGGTCTGGGGATGCACTCTGCTGCAGGTATGAGGAAGAGGCACTCTGTCGCAGGTCAGGATGACAACCCTGCCGCATGTCTGAGGGCAGACTCTGCAGCAAGTCTGGGGGTGAACCCTGCCGCAGGACTGGAGGATAGCCCTATCGCAACTCTGAGGAGGCGCTTTGCCGCAAGTCTGCGAGAGGTGAATCCTGTCGTAGGTCTGAGACGGACGAATACTGCCGCAGGTCTGACAGAGTCCGACCCAGCTGCACGACTTCAGGAGCAACAACAATTGGAGCATGACTTTGAAGACCACAGATCCGGGGAGCGGCAGAGACAGAACAGTCATGACCCCTAAGACCATCTCGAAGGTACAAGGTCGAACTGCGGAATGGGAGGTGCAGGAAGAAAGGGTACAGTGCAAGCCCCTAGAGAAAGAGGGAGTGCTTACTACTCAGACTCTTCAAGTGCTGAAGAAAGGGGAGCACACTCGACTCGAGGGTCAGAAAATGTCGAGAAAGTTGTTAAGAGAATTTTAGAAAGGAAGAAGTTAGTGTCTCCTGATGACAATCAGAAAAGGAGAGTTCCTTTCAGTCCAGGGATTATGGACAAACCATTGCCGAAGAAGTTCAAGATGCCTTCTATGGCTACTTACGCAGGCAAAGCAGACCCATACGACCACATACAAAGTTATGAGTCCCTCATGTTGCTACATGGATGGGAAGATGAAATCATGTGCAGAGCCTTTTCGCTTACACTGTCTGGGCATGCGCTGAAATGGTTTAATGGGTTAAGTGAAGGTTCTATCTCATCTTTCGACCAATTACGAAGTGAATTTTTACGAGCCTTCATGATCAACAACCAAAGGAAGAATGACGCTACCTATCTGCTCACCCTTAAACAAGGGAACAAAGAATCATTGAAGAGCTATATAGATCATTTTCGAGATGCAACCTTAGAGGTGAAAGATCTACCGGTAGGAGTAGCCATGGCTGCAATGCTATAAGGGACAAAATCTGAGAAGTTGCAAGAATCCCTCTCCCTCGATCAGCCAGTGACACTTTCTGATTTGTTTGCTAGAGCTAATAAGTACGTAGCTCAAGAAGAAGTAATGAAGATGGTACAGTCCCGAGAGATAAGGGAAGAAAGAAAAGGAGAGAGGGATGTACCTGAAAGAAGCTCTTCGAGACCCGTCGGGTCAGACAGGGCCCCCAGACTCAGGTATGAAAACTATACCCGACTAAATGAGCCTCGCACAGTAATACTTGCCGATATTGAAGGGACTGGGCTGTTGGAATTCCTTAGAAAGAAGGTTAGAGATGTGGGGAGAAACCCTGATGCCTATTGTGAATTTCATGCTGCTCACGGTCACCCCACTGAAAAATGCAGAGATCTGATGGATCAGCTAGAGAGGTTAGCTAGAGAGGGGAAAATTAACCGCTTCCTGTGGAGAAGTGAAAGGCCTCGTTATCCTCCGTGAGATCGAAGGAATGATCGTCCGCGGAATATGCAAAACAATGATAACGGAAGAAATAGGCCAAGGAATGAAGCAACTAGGCCTATCCCTCTAGATAATCGGCTGGACAATGAACCCACAGGTCTGGCTATAAATGTTATCGCGGGAGGTGAATCGATGGCAGGAAGTTCCTCCGCTTCTCGTAAAAGTTACGCGAGACAAGCATATCAGGTTCATGCTGTGATGGAGGAAAAGGCAGGTGAAGAACCCATTGTGTGTACTCCGACAGACAGGGGTGATATTGTCATGCCTCATGATGATCCCATGGTGATATCAGCAGTGGTGGCGAAACATCCTGTGAGCAGAATCTTGGTAGACAATGAGAGTTCAGTAAATTTAATCTACTGGAATTGTTTTGAGAAAATGAATGTATCCGAAGGTAGATTAAGACCTGTCATGACACCATTGTACGGATTTGCGGGTGAGAAGGTAAAAGTAGCCGGGTCTATAGAGTTGTCGGTGACTCTAGGGGAAAGCCCAAAAGATGTAACTCGACAAGTTTTGTTCATGGTTGTAAGGTCAACCTCAACTACCTACAACATGATATTAGGGAGGCCTGTATTAAACGATATGAGGGCAGTGATATCTTCTTGCTACTTGTTAATGAAGTTCCCTACTCCCAATGGAGTTGGGCAAGTGCGAGGAGATCAAAAGAAGGCTCGCACTTGTTATATTGCTTCTACCGCCAACAAGGGAGTACAGAGAAAGGAGACATTATGTATAGACGACCCTCCCAAGCCTCAACCTGTGGAGAAAACAGAAGCCATTGAGCTGGTCAAGGGGGATGAGGAGAAAAAGGCGTTCATTGGAACTCAACTGAATGAGCAAGCCAGAAGGGAGATAGCTGAATGCATGAGATGAAACGCGGATGTTTTTGCTTGGACTCCGTCTGATATGCCCGAGATTAATCCTGAAGTGATTTGCCACAAGCTTAACGTTTCACCTGGGCATAGGCCTGTCAAACAGAAAAAGAGGAATTTTACCCCTGAAAGACAGAAGGCGATCACAGAGGAAGTTGATAAACTTCTTGAAGCCGGATTCATTAGAGAAGTTTACTACCCGGAATGGTTGGCCAATGTAGTGATGGTGAAAAAATCTAATGGGAAGTGGCGAATGTGTGTGGACTTCACAGATTTAAATAAAGCCTGTCCCAAAGATTCGTATCCTCTGCCCCGAATCGATAAGCTTGTGGATGAAACGTTAGGGTATGAACTCCTCAGTTTTCTAGATGCCTTCTCGGGGTATCATCAAATTATGCTTAATCCTGGAGATGAAGAGAAAACTTCTTTTATTACTGATGACGGAACATACTGTTACCGGGTAATGCCATTCGGTTTAAAGAATGCAGGAGCTACTTATCAGCAAATGGTGAATAAAGTCTTCAAAGATCTCCTGGGAAACACTATGAAAGCTTATGTGGATGATATGATCATCAAGAGCAAAGCAGGAGAATCTCACGCACATCAGATGACCAAAGTGTTCGATGTGCTGAGGGAATTCAATATGAAGCTAAATCCCAATAAATGCTCATTTGGAGTTCGGTCTGAAAAATTCTTGGGATTTATGATCACCAATAGGGGGATTGAGGCGAACCCTGAAAAGGTTCAAGTAATTATGGACATGAAGCCACCAACCATGGTGAGAGATGTACAAAGGTTAACAGGCAGAATAGCGGCTCTGAACCGTTTTTTATCAAAATCTGCAGAATGGAGCTTGCCATTCTTCGAAACTCTGCGGGGTGGAAAAAATTTTAAGTGGACAGATGATTGTCAAAGAGCTTTTGAAGACTTAAAGGCATATTTAAAGGAGTTACCCTTGTTGACAAGGCCTATGTGAGACCCCATATATGTAAAGTTGTAATGTGTAATTAATGTGAATGGACTTGTAATGTAAAGTATGATCGATGTAAGTCCATAGATTCAATGTATGTATGTGTAATATGATTTGTAACGTACATACAAGTTCCATTGAGTATGAATATGAAGAAATGAGTTCCTATAAGTGATGGATGTGATTGAAACTCAAAATGGGTAGTGTGGTAAATGGATGGAAGCTGCATGAATATAAATGCTTCCATTTGGTTATATATAGTATACCTTTGGACATACAATGAATGCACACAAGTTTCAATGTGCATAATGTATGAATGGATGCCATTTTCAAGTTATAAAGGTGGATAGATGAGAAAATGGCCATGGCAGCAGATTAAGGATGTGTTGGTGTGAGTTGCAACAAGAAAACTGCAGAAAATCTGGAAAGTATGAAGGCCAGATCGATCTCATAAGATGAGAGATCGATCTGGAAGAGCCAGAATGCTCTTATTTGGGCAATGGAATAGAGCAGATTGATATCTGATGGGGCCAGATCGATCTCCTAAGCATTCTGTAATGAAAAGATCTATCCTCAAGCACCCAGATCGATCTCCTTAGCTCTCTGTTTGGGACCAGATCGATCTCATGCTTTGACAGATCGATCTCATGCCTAAAATTTCGTGAAAATGAGAGATTTAAGGGGACCAGATCGATCTCCTCTTGGACCAGATCGATCTCCTCAAGCTATTTCTATATAAGGAGGGCTGAAAATCTAAAAATTTCGGGAAAACACCAATCTTCCATTTCTAACCCAAAAACCTAACTTTCTCTCTCTAAAATCAGTCATTTTCAACAAGAATTGAGGGGAGACCATTAGACATTAAGTTGTTCATCTTGAGGAAGAGAACAACATAGTTGGAACCCAAAATCCCATTGTGGGTATTGAAGGAGATAAGGGCATTGACATTTGGAGTAAGAAGAAAAATCATATTTGGTAAGATTCTAACACTTCAATCCAAGTACATTGTCTATTTAATTGATTTTGGAGTTGTTCGGCATGAGTATGTATGGATGGAAACACCTAGGTTGTGTTAGAAACTAAAGTAACCTAGAAAATGGAATGCCTCTAGTGTGAGAAAGTATGATTTGGGGAGTTGGTGGTTTATAGGTTATGATAAGTTGTTAGATGAGTAATGTGGGTGATTTGGAATGGTTATGTGGAGTTATAATGTGGGTTTAAGTGAAATTATGAAAATGAGCATGTAAATGCTTGACAAATGCCATAGTGAGGAAATCAATGAAATATGAACACTATGAGCTTGATATCGATTTAATATCGATTTGGAATGAGTTAATAGGCCTAAAAGAATCCATAGATTCGAGTTTTGGATAAAGTAATGAAACGAGGCCTCATAAGCGTTAATAGAAAACTATAGGTCGAATTGACTATAGTGAACGCACGATGTCATATTATATGGATCGAATATAATGCGGGATACAATTTTGTGCAGTCCCGAAGAGTTCGTTGAAGACGAATCGAACCGTACGAGTAAGCAGCTTAAGGAAGTGGAATCATGCATCGCGATTCCAGGTAAGGGAATTCTGTAAGTATATAGAGGTAGCTGCTCGTAGTTTGCGGGATTATAGGGTGTTTATGAAATGCATGAACGTTTGAGAAATTGGTTATTTGGTATGCGAAAATAGTTGTGAATATTGGATGATTTGGTTTACATGGACGTATAAAAAGGGATAGTAAGGCTAATAATTGCATAAATCAAGTGTTTTGAACGCTTTCACAAAACATGTGTTTGGTTTCAAACGAATTGATAAATAGGTTGGCTATTGTGGTTTGATATTTGTAGCACATGTGAAGTGCCAAATATGTTTTGAGATAGTTTTAAGAGCTTATGAGCCGCCTATCATGTTTATGTGAATTAAACCGTGCTAGAGCCTAGCTCACACCGGGTATTAATGTTTCCACTTGTATGAAACGTGCTGGAGCTTAGCTCGTACCTTGATTTGGAAACTATGATGATGTTTATAAACCGTACTGGAGCTTTTGCTCGTACGTGGCTTTTGAGTGGTTTGTCTTATGAGTATAACCGTACTAGAGCTATGCTCATACGCGTCTCTTTATGAGAGGATGCATGAGTCGTGCTAGAGCTTTGCTCGCACAAGTTTGCACATTGTGATACGTATAAGGTTGTGAAAGTTGGTAAGATCCTGAAGCCCTACATCCTTAAGCTAACATCCTTAAGCCCAAAGAGGCGGGGAGGCTCTGTTAGGCGGGGAGACTCTGTTCGGTGGGGAGGCTCTTTTACGGTGGGATCTTTAAGCCAACATCCTTAAGCCCAAAGAGGCGGGGAGGCTCTGTTAGGCGGGGAGGCTCTGTTCGGTGGGGAGGCTCTCTTACGGTGGGATCCTTAAGCCAACATCCTTAAGCCCTGGAGGGGCGGGGAGGCTCTGTTAGGCAGGGAGGCTCTCCTACATGGGTACGGTAAGATCCTTAAGCCCTACATCCTTAAGCTAACATCCTTAAGCCCAAAGAGGCGGGGAAGTTCTGTTAGGCGGGGAGGCTCTGTTCGGTGGGGAGGCTCTCTTACGGTGGGATCCTTAAGCCAACATCCTTAAGCCCTGGAGGGGCGGGGAGGCTCTGTTAGGCAGGGAGGCTCTCCTACATGGGTGCGGTAAGATCCTTAAGCCCTACATCTTTAAGCCAACATCCTTAAGCCCGAGGAGGCGGGGAGGCTCTGTTCGGTGGGGAGGCTCTCTTACGGAAGGGTCCTTAAGCCCTACATCCTTAAGCTAACATCCTTAAGCCCGAGAAGGCAGGGAGGCTCTGTTAGGCGGGGAGGCTCTGTTCGGCAGGGAGGCTCTCCTTTACGGATATGGAAAACTCTTGGTATGGGGTAGGTAAGACCTAGGAGTGGCACCCCCAATCACGATATGAGTCTGCGGAGTACGCTGTACCGTGTATATCACATGGAGTACGATGTACCACGTGATGGTTAAGTGATGAGAAAGTCTGGTGAGGGATAATCCATCTTCGTGCCAGTATGATACCCCGCACACCTGGACGCGTGTGGTCTGGGATGATTTATGATGTAGTTGGTCCACATAGGCGCTTTTGATATAGTGACCTAGTTTTTATACACATGTGTGAATTGTGAAATGAAAATGTGGTTGTGATTGTGAATTGATGTGATGTGATTGTATGTGTTGAGAAAGAGTTTTATGACGTGGGTTAAAAAGGAGGTTTCTTAATGAATTGCCCTTTTTATGAATTTAAATGAGATTGAGCATGAGATGATTTATACATGATGTTTTTACCATGTTTTATATGCTAATGTACATGATTTTGATACATGATATATATGTATACTCATATGGCATAGTTTTATTCCTCATGCTCCTACCATAAATGATTTATGCATAACACTATCAGCATGTAGATAGAGTAGTTATCTACCATGCTTGCATTATTGCCTTACTGAGCGTGTGGTTGCTCATCCCTCTCTATTTTCCCCCTACAGAGCGTGCATAGTAGCCCAGTAAGGACTGAGGTGTGGTATTTTGGACTCCGCTGCATCTCCATCGCTTAGAGGTATATACACAGTGATTCTTTTTGTATCTAAACAATGTAAAAGCACAGTATTCTTTGAGTTGTAATTATGGGGGATGTAGATGTCAGTAAAACATGCTTTTGTATAAGTACAAGATTAAATGCAAATGTATGAGATCGTTTTATTTAACTGAGAATGAATGAGATGTGGAGTTTATTGTTGACTCACAGCCCAACAGTGTATGGTGAGTTAGTTCACGACCTGGTAAGGTAACAGTAAAATGCGAAAAATTTTTAGTGATTTTCGGTTAAAGAGAATGGAATTGGGTCATGACAGAGATTGGTATCAGAGCTGTGTTGGCCTGATGTGAGTCATTAATAAAACATAGGAAAGTACATCCCCATAGTACTGTGCTTTTGTTTAGATATAACTGTGTATACCGTGATGGATTGAGCTTAATGAATTATTATAATACAGGAAGTTAGGCACTATGCCAGTTACACGCAAAGGTAGAGGGGCGAGAGCACGTGCTAGAGGCCGTAGAGGTAGGCCTGAGAGCCGTGCGGAGCCACAGACTGAGCAGGCTCCACAGAACCCTGCTGAGAGAGCAGAGGATACTCTCGCTTCGCTAGGTTAGAGTGGAGTATTGAGAATTTGGTGGAGATAGTCACGCAGGCCTTGGGCGCCGGTGATAGACGAGGTCCCGCAGCACAGCCTACTACTGAACAGGCAGCTACAGAGGTGGAGAGACCTCATGCTGCTGAGACAGCTACAGTTACACCACCTCCAGCCCAGGATACAGATTCTCCTATCGCTCCACAGCAGAGCGGTAGTGATTTGGGTTATGACTGCGACTTGAGCAGGTTGCGAGAGTTTCAAGCGCGGAAACGCCCAGTGTTTAGAGGGGTGAAGGACCCAGTGGTTACGGAGGATTGGGTGTATGAGATGGAGAAACTATATAGGTTTTTCCGATGCACTTCAGCTGAGAAGGTTGCCTTTGCCGTGTTTATGTTGAAAGGAGAGGCAGAGCACTGGTGGAGATCCACCGAAGCTATTTTGAGGGCTAGACACTCCGAGATTTCATGGGAGATATTCTTGGAGGCCTTCAGAAGACAGTATATTCCAGCTACCGCACAGAGGAAATTACGGATGGAATTTATGAATTTGGTTCAGGGGAACCATACTGTGGACGAGTATGAGTCCAAGTTTATGTCATTGGGGAGATATGACCCTGACACGATGGGTAGTGAGACCCGGAAGATACAGAAGTTCATGGATGGATTGAGATTGGCCATCCGGACTAAGCTAGCTCCCTTCGACATTTTGACTTACGAGGAGGCTGTACATAAGGCTCAGTTGTGTGAGCAAGACTTTGAGCGAAACGCCTCCGAGCTTGGGAGGATTAGTGTCAGGAAGGACAGAGACCGGAAGAGATCCGGGTTTGGAAGAGTGGCCAAGAGAGGTGGCCAAAGATTTTTTGAGAAGAGGCCTAAGATTGAGGAGGTGTAGAAGAGAGCTGCTAGACCTCCCATATACCCAGCCTTGACTACGCCGAGGGGTATGACTATTGGAGGACCACGTCCTACTACTGATCAGTGTAGGAGATGTGGGAGATTTCATGGGAATAGGCCCTGTCTGATGACCCCTATGGTGTGTTTTAGATGCGAGAGACCAGGACATATGGCTAAGCATTGTCCCGAGAAGATGGAGATTGCCCCACAGAAGGGCAAGGAGCCTGAGGGAGCTCCAGTTGAGACAGCAGCCCCGAGGAGGAGGGCTACAGCTGAGGAAAAAGGGAAACAGGCTGTGGGTGTGAGCAGAGGAAGGGTGCACGGGCTGGACCAGGACACTGCAGACGCATCGACGGATGTGATTAAAGGTACCATCCGAATATTTGATTTAGAAGCATTGATATTATTTGATCCTGGTGCCACGCATTCTTTCATATCACCTTCCTTTGCACATAAATTATTGAAGCATGTGAAACCAACATTGTTGGATAAAATGTTAATGATTTCCACACCCAAGAATGATAGTCAATTGACTGAGCATGTATGTAGAGATTGTAAGTTAACGATAGAGGGGAAGGAAATGATAGCCAATCTGATTTTATTAAATATGAATGATTTTGATGTAATATTGGGAATGGATTGGTTGGCTACCAATCATGTTGTGATGGATTGTCATGCCAAAACATTGATGTTTTCAGGATTAGACAATCTTATTGTAAACTTTGATGAAAAGAAATGATATGAAAATAGTATGTTTGTTGTAAATAAAGGAGTATGATTTTAAATGCATATTGCTTAAGAGATAAATTATTGTTTATGATAAATGTTGAATGTGGAGTGATGGTTTATGTTACTAACGATGGAGAGGATAATGTGAAGGGTTCATTGCATACGTGGTTGATATAGATGAGGCACACCCGGAATTGAGGGACATAGCCGTAATTACGGATTACCCTGATGTCTTTCCGGATGAATTATCAGGACTACCACCTGAAAGGGAAATGGAATTTTGCATTGAGCTAGTGCCTGGTACAGAGCCGATATCGAAACCACCCTATAGAATGGCTTCGATAGAGTTAGAAGAGCTGAAGAAGCAGCTGCAAGAGTTGCTGGAGAAGGGGTTTATTAGATCGAGTGTCTCTCCTTGGGGAGCACCGGTTCTATTTGTAAGGAAGAAGGATGGAAGCCTCCGACTGTGTATAGATTACCGGTTGTTGAATAAGGCCACCATTAAGAACAAGTACCCCCTTCCAAGAATCGATGATTTGTTGGATCAGCTCTAGGGAGCCGAAGTATTTTCTAAGATAGATCTACGGTCAGGGTACCAGCAGTTGAGGATCAGGAGTGGAGATATACCCAAGACAGCATTTCGTACCCGTTATGGCCACTACGAGTATTTGGTGATGCCATTCGGATTGACGAATGCTCCCGCAGCATTTATGGCATTGATGAATGATATTTTCAAGCCATACCTGGACAAGTTTGTAATAGTGTTCATTGATGACATTTTGGTGTATTCCAAGTCCAGGGAAGATCATGAGGAGCACTTGAGGATAGTTCTGCAGACTCTCCGAGAGAGAGAATTGTATGCCAAACTCAGCAAGTGTAACTTTTGGTTGGAACAGATCTCATTTCTGGGGCATGTTATGTCAAAGGATGGGGTATCGGTGGATCCATCTAAGATAGAGGCAGTTGTACAGTGGGAACAGCCCAAGACAGTAACTGAGATCATGAGTTTTCTGGGATTGGCTGGATATTATCGGAGATTTGTAGAGGGTTTCTCCAGACTAGCTGCTCCATTGACACGCCTCACGCGAAAAGATGTTAAGTTTGTGTGGGATGAGGCATGTGAGAGGAGTTTTGAGGAGCTTAAGCGTCGATTGACGACTGCTCCAGTTCTCATAATTCCTACCAGCTCAGGAGGATTCTCGGTGTATACGGATGCATCACACCAGGGACTGGGCTGTGTGCTTATGCAGGATGGGAAGGTAGTTGCCTATGGATCTAGACAGTTGAAAGATCATGAGAGGAACTACCCGACACATGATTTGGAGTTGGCGGCTGTAGTATTTGCTTTGAAAATATGTCGCCACTATCTCTATGGTGAGAAATTTCAGGTGTTCACAGATAATAAGAGCCTTAAGTACCTGTTCTTGCAGAAAGAGCTGAATATGAGACAGAGGAGATGGCTCGAACTCCTGAAGGATTATGATTGTGAAATAATGTACCACATGGGTAAGGCAAATGTAGTTGCCGATGCTTTGAGTAGAAAGAACCTTGGGTTGGTGTCTTTTATGATGGTACGGGAACATGAATTGTTAGAACACTTTGCGAACCTCAGTTTGGATGTAACCCCACCTGGATCCGAGAGACTTGAGATCATGGCTAGTTTGAGACTAGAGCCAGAGTTGATTGGCCGTATTCGGCAAGCCCAACAGAGCGATCGATGGTGCATCGATTGGCTGAGGCAGATATAGACATGTGTGGGTATTGATTTTGAACAGAGTGCTGATGGCTTATTGAGGTTCAGAGGCAGAGTATGCATTCCCAGGGATCCTGAGATCAGGAGAATGATTTTATCAGAGGCTCACTCATCGAAGTATACGATACATCCGGGAAGTACCAAGATGTATCAAAACCTTCGGAAGGTTTACTGGTGGTCTGGAATGAAGAGAGACATTGCTGAATATGTCGCTAAGTGTCTCGTTTGTCAGCAAGTGAAGGTAGAGCATCAGAAGCCTACAGGATTATTGCAGCCTCTACCGATACCGACATGGAAGTGGGAGCATGTCACCATGGATTTTGTGATGGGGTTGCCGAGGACCCGTAGAGGTCATGATGCCATATGGGTTATTGTGGACCGGTTGACTAAGTCCGCCCATTTCTTGGCTATGAGAGCTACCGATACACTGAGTCAGTTGGCGAACCTGTATATTCGAGAGACAGTACGACTACATGGTGTACCAGTGAGCGTTGTTTCTGATAGGGATGCCCGCTTCACTTCCCATTTCTGGGAACATTTTCAGGAAGCGCTGGGGACCCGACTGAGTTTTAGCACCGCTTTTCATCCTCAGACAGATGGGCAGTCAGAGAGGACTATACAGACCCTCGAGGATATGTTGAGAGCGTGTGTGCTGGATTTTACAGGCTCCTGGGATGACCACCTGCAGTTAGCCGAGTTCGCTTATAATAATAGCTATCATGCTAGTATCGGGATGGCACCCTATGAGGCATTATACGGGCGTAGATGCCGTTCCCCTATTGGATGGAAAGAGGTTGGTGACAGATAGATTTTTGCTCCGGACTTAGTGCAGCAGACATCTGAGGACATCCAGTTGATATGTGAGAGATTACGGACAGTTCAGAGCCGGCAAAAGAGTTATGCTGACAAGAGACGAAGACCACTGGAGTTTGATGAGGGTGAGTCGGTGTTTCTGAGGGTATCACTATCGAAGGGTATTATGAGATTTGGTAAGAAGGGCAAGCTGAGCCCTAGATATATCAGATCCTTCGAGATTTTGGAGAGAGTGGGAGATAAGGCGTATAGGTTGGCATTGCCACCGGACTTGGCAAATGTCCACAACGTCTTCCACGTCTCGATGCTTCGGAAGTATCACCCAGACCCGGCACACGTGATAAGATACGAGCCGTTGGAGCTCCATGAGAGTATGACGTATGTTGAGAAGTCGGTTCGGATATTGGACAGAAAAGAGAAAGTGTTGCGGAATAAGACAATTCCCTTGGTGAAAGTTCTTTGGCAACATCACACGGCGGAAGAGGCCACATGGGAATTGGAGAATTTGATACGGGAGAAGTACTCCCAACTTTTTGAAGAATGACTTGGTTCTAATTTGGAGGACCAAATTCCTTGAAGGAGGGGAGAATGTGAGACCCCGCATATGTAAAGTTGTAATGTGTAATGAATGTGAATGGACTTGTAATGTAAAGTATGATCGATGTAAGTCTATGGATTCAATATATGTATGTGTAATATGATTTGTAACGTACATACAAGTTCCATTGAGTATGAATATGAAGAAATGAGTTCCTATAAGTGATGGATGTGATTGAAACTCAAAATGGGTAGTGTGGTAAATGGATGGAAGCTGCATGAATATAAATGCTTCTATTTGGTTATATATAGTATACCTTTAGACATACAATGAATGCACACAAGTTTCAATGTGCATAAGGTATGAATGGATGCCATTTTCAAGTTATAAAGGTGGATAGATGAGAAAATGGCCATGGCAGCAGATTAAGGATGTGTTGGTGTGAGTTGCAGCAAGAAAACTGCAGAAAATCTGGAAAGTATGAAGGCCAGATCGATCTTATAAGATGAGAGATCGATCTGAAAGAGCCAGAATGCTCTTATTTGGGCAATGGAATAGAGCAGATCGATCTCCGATGGGGCCAGATCGATCTCCTAAGCATTCTGTAATGAAAAGATCTATCCTCAAGCACCCAGATCGATCTCCTTAGCTCTCTGTTTGGGACCAGATCGATCTCATGCTTCGACAGATCGATCTCATGTTTAAAATTTCATGAAAATGAGAGATTTAAGGGGACCAAATCGATCTTCTCCTGGACCAGATCGATCTCCTCAAGCTATTTCTATATAAGGAGGGCTGAAAATCTAAAAATTTTGGGAAAAACACCAATCTGCCATTTCTAACCCAAAAACCTAACTTTCTCTCTCTAAAATCAGCCATTTTCAACAAGAATTGAGGGGAGACCATTAGACATTAACTTGTTCATCTTGAGGAAGAGAACAACATAGTTGGAACCCAAAATCCCATTGTGGGTATTGAAGGAGATAAGGGCATTGACATTTGGAGCAAGAAGAAAAATCATATTTGGTAAGATTCTAACACTCCAATCCAAGTACATTGTCTATTTAATTGATTTTGGAGTTGTTCGGCATGAGTATGTATGGATGGAAACACCTAGGTTGTGTTAGAAACTAATGTAACCTAGAAAATGGAATGCCTCTAGTGTGAGAAAGTATGATTTGGGGAGTTGGTGGTTTATAGGTTATGATAAGTTGTTAGATGAGTAATGTGAGTGATTTGGAATGGTTATGTAGAGTTATAATGTGGGTTTAAGTGAAATTATGAAAATGAGCATGTAAATGCTTGACAAATGCCATAGTGAGGAAATCAATGAAATATGAACACTATGAGCTTAATATCGATTTAATATCGATTTGGAATGAGTTAATAGGCCTAAAAGAATCCATAGATTCGAGTTTTGGATAAAGTAATGAAACGAGGCCTCATAAGCGTTAATAGAAAACTATAGGTCGAATTGACTATAGTGAACGCACGATGTCATATTATATGGATCGAATATAATGCGGGATACAATTTTGTGCAGTCCCGAAGAGTTCGTTGAAGACGAATCGAACCGTTCGAGTAAGCAGCTTAAGGAAGTGGAATCACGCATCGCGATTCCAGGTAAGGGAATTCTGTAAGTATATAGAGGTAGCTGCTCGTAATTTGCGGGATTATAGGGTGTTTATGAAATGCATGAACGTTTGAGAAATTGGTTGTTTGGTATGCAAAAATAGTTGTGAATATTGGATGATTTGGTTTACATGGATGTATAAAAAGGGATAGTAAGGCTAATAATTGCATAAATCAAGTGTTTTGAACGCTTTCACAAAACATGTGTTTGGTTTCAAACGAATTGATAAATAGGTTGGCTATTGTGGTTTGATATTTGTAGCACATGTGAAGTGCCAAATATGTTTTGAGATAGTTTTAAAAGCTTATGAGCCGCCTATCATGTTTATGTGAATTAAACCGTGCTAGAGCCTAGCTCACACCGGGTATTGATGTTTTCACTTGTATGAAACGTGCTGGAGCTTAGCTCGCACCTTGATTTGGAAACTATGATGATGTTTATAAACTGTATTGGAGCTTCTGCTCGTACGTGGCTTTTGAGTGGTTTGTCTTATGAGTATAACCGTACTAGAGCTATGCTCATACACGTCTCTTTATGAGAGGATGCATGAGTCGTGCTAGAGCTTTGCTCGCACAAGTTTGCACATTTTGATACGTATAAGGTTGTGAAAGTTGGTAAGATCCTTAAGCCCTACATCCTTAAGCTAACATCCTTAAGCCCAAAGAGGCGGGGAGGCTCTGTTAGGCGGGGAGACTCTGTTCGGTGGGGAGGCTCTTTTACGGTGGGATCTTTAAGCCAACATCCTTAAGCCCAAAGAGGCGGGGAGGCTCTGTTAGGCGGGGAGGCTCTGTTCGGTGGGGAGGCTCTCTTACGGTGGGATCCTTAAGCCAACATCCTTAAGCCCTGGAGGGGCGGGGAGGCTCTGTTAGGCAGGGAGGCTCTCCTACATGGGTACGGTAAGATCCTTAAGCCCTGCATCCTTAACCTAACATCCTTAAGCCCAAAGAGGCGGGGAAGCTCTGTTAGGCGGGGAGGCTCTGTTCGGTGGGGAGGCTCTCTTACGGTGGGATCCTTAAGCCAACATCCTTAAGCCCTGTAGGGGCGGGGAGGCTCTGTTAGGCGGGGAGGCTCTCCTACATGGGTACGGTAAGATCCTTAAGCCCTACATCTTTAAGCCAACATCCTTAAGCCCGAGGAGGCGGGGAGGCTCTGTTAGGCGGGGAGGCTCTGTTCGGTGGGGAGGCTCTCTTACGGAAGGATCCTTAAGCCCTACATCCTTAAGCTAACATCCTTAAGCCCGAGGAGGCAGGGAGGCTCTGTTAGGCGGGGAGGCTCTGTTCAGCAGGGAGGCTCTCCTTTACGGATATGGAAAACTCTTGGTATGGGGTAGGTAAGACCTAGGAGTGGCACCCCCAATCACGATATGAGTCTGCGGAGTACGCTGTACTGTGTATATCACATGGAGTACGATGTACCACGTGATGGTTAAGTGATGAGAAAGTCTGGTGAGGGATAATCCATCTTCGTGCCAGTATGATACCCCGCACACCTGGACGCGTGTGGTCTGGGATGATTTATGATGTAGTTGGTCCACATAGGCGCTTTTGATATAGTGACCTAGTTTTTATACACATGTGTGAATTGTGAAATGAAAATGTGGTTGTGATTGTGAATTGATGTGATGTGATTGTATGTGTTGAGAAAGAGTTTTATGACGTGGGTTAAAAAGGAGGTTTCTTAATGAATTGCCCTTTTTATGAATTTAAATGAGATTGAGCATGAGATGATTTATACATGATGTTTTTACCATGTTTTATATGCTAATGTACATGATTTTGATACATGATATATATGTATACTCATATGGCATAGTTTTATTCCTCATGCTCCTACCATAAATGATTTATGCATAACACTATCAGCATGTAGATAGAGTAGTTATCTACCATGCTTGCATTATTGCCTTACTGAGCGTGTGGTTGCTCATCCCTCTCTATTTTCCCCCTACAGAGCGTGCATAGTAGGCCAGTAAGGACTGAGGTGTGGTATTTTGGACTCCGCTGCATCTCCATCGCTTAGAGGTATATACACAGTGATTCTTTTTGTATCTAAACAATGTAAAAGCACAGTATTCTTTGAGCTGTAATTATGGGGGATGTAGATGTCAGTAAAACATGCTTTTGTATAAGTACAAGATTAAATGCAAATGTATGACATCGTTTTATTTAACTGAGAATGAATGAGATGTGGAGTTTATTGTTGACTCACAGCCCAACAGTGTGTGGTGAGTTAGTTCACGACCGGGTAAGGTAACAGTAAAACACGAAAAATTTTTAGTGATTTTCGGTTAAAGAGAATGGAATTGGGTCGTGACAGAGATTGGTATCAGAGCTGTGTTGGCCTGATGTGAGTCATTAATAAAACATATGAAAGTACATCCCCATAGTACTGTGCTTTTGTTTAGATATAACTGTGTATACCGTGATGGATTGAGCTTAATGAATTATTATAATACAGGAAGTTAGGCACTATGCCAGTTACACGCAAAGGTAGAGGGGCGAGAGCACGTGCTAGAGGCCGTAGAGGTAGGCCTGAGAGCCGTGCGGAGCCACAGACTGAGCAGGCTCCACAGAACCCTGCTGAGAGTGCAGAGGATACTGAGGCTCGCTTCGCTAGGTTAGAGCGGAGTATTGAGAATTTGGTGGAGATAGTCACGCAGGCCTTGGGCGCCGGTGATAGACGAGGTCCCGCAGCACAGCCTACTACTGAACAGGCAGCTGCAGAGGTGGAGAGACCTCATGCTGCTGAGACAGCTACAGTTACACCACCTCCAGCCCAGGATACAGATTCTCCTATCGCTCCACAGCAGAGCGGTAGTGATTTGGGTTATGACTGCGACTTGAGCAGGTTGCGAGAGTTTCAAGCGCTGAAACCCCCAGTGTTTAGAGGGGTGAAGGACCCAGTGGTTACGGAGGATTGGGTGTATGAGATGGAGAAACTATATAGGTTTTTCCGATGCACTTCAGCTGAGAAGGTTGCCTTTACCGTGTTTATGTTGAAAGGCGAGGCAGAGCACTGGTGGAGATCCACCGAAGCTATTTTGAGGGCTAGACACTCCGAGATTTCATGGGAGATATTCTTGGAGGCCTTCAGAAGACAGTATATTTCAGCTACCGCACAGAGGAAATTACGGATGGAATTTATGAATTTGGTTCAGGGGAACCATACTGTGGACGAGTATGAGTCCAAGTTTATGTCATTGGGGAGATATGACCCTGACACGATGGGTAGTGAGACCCGGAAGATACAAAAGTTCATGGATGGATTGAGATTGGCCATCCGGACTAAGCTAGCTCCCTTCGACATTTTGACTTACGAGGAGGCTGTACATAAGGCTCAGTTGTGTGAACAAGACTTTGAGCGAAACGCCTCCGAGCTTGGGAGGATTAGTGTCAGGAAGGACAGAGACCGGAAGAGATCCGGGTTTGGAAGAGTGGCTAAGAGAGGTGGCCAAAGATTTTTCGAGAAGAGGCCTAAGATTGAGGAGGTGCAGGAGAGAGCTGCTAGACCTCCCATATACCCAGCCTTGACTGCGCCGAGGGGTATGACTATTGGAGGACCACGTCTTACTACTGATCAGTGTAGGAGATGTGGGAGATTTCATGGGAATAGGCCTTGTCTGATGACCCCTATGGTGTGTTTTAGATGCGAGAGACCAGGACATATGGCTAAGCATTATCCCGAGAAGATGGAGATTGCCCCACAGAAGGGCAAGGAGCCTGAGGGAGCTCCAGTTGAGACAGCAGCCCCGAGGAGGAGGGCTACAGCTGAGGAAAAAGGGAAACAGGCTGTGGGTGTGAGCAGAGGAAGGGTGCACGCGCTGGACCAGGACACGGCAAACGCATCGACGGATGTGATTAAAGGTACCATCCGAATATTTGATTTAGAAGCATTGGTATTATTTGATCCTGGTGCCACGCATTCTTTCATATCACCTTCCTTTGCACATAAATTATTGAAGCATGTGAAACCAACATTGTTGGATAAAATGTTAATGATTTCCACACCCATGAATGATAGTCAATTGACTGAGCATGTATGTAGAGATTGTAAGTTAATGATAGAGGGGAAGGAAATGATAGCCAATCTGATTTTATTGAATATGAATGATTTTGATGTAATATTGGGAATGGATTGGTTGGCTACCAATCATGTTGTGATGGATTGCATGCCAAAACATTGATGTTTTCAGGGTTAGACAATCTTATTGTAAACTTTGATGAAAAGAAATGATATGAAAATAGTATGTTTGTTGTAAATAAAGGAATATGATTTTAAATGCATATTGCTTAAGAGATAAATTATTGTTTATGATAAATGTTGAATGTGGAGTGATGGTTTATGTTACTAACGATGGAGAGGATAATGTGAAGGGTTCATTGCATACGTGGTTGATATAGATGAGGCACACCCAGAATTGAGGGACATAGCCGTAATTACGGATTACCCTGATGTCTTTCCGGATGAATTACCAGGACTACCACCTGAACGGGAAATGGAATTTTGCATTGAGCTAGTGCCTGGTACAGAGCCGATATCGAAACCACCCTATAGAATGGCTCCGATAGAGTTAGAAGAGCTGAAGAAGCAGCTGCAAGAGTTGTTGGAGAAGGGGTTTATTAGACCGAGTGTCTCTCCTTGGGGAGCACCGGTTCTATTTGTAAGGAAGAATGATGGAAGCCTCCGACTGTGTATAGATTACTGGTTGTTGAATAAGGCCACCATTAAGAACAAGTACCCCCTTCCAAGAATCAATGATTTGTTGGATCAGCTCCAGAGAGCCGAAGTATTTTCTAAGATAGATCTACGGTCAGGGTACCATCAGTTGAGGATCAGGAGTGGAGATATACCCAAGACAGCATTTCGTACCCGTTATGGCCACTACGAGTTTTTGGTGATGCCATTCGGATTGACGAATGCTCCCACAGCATTTATGGCATTGATGAATGATATATTCAAGCCATACCTGGACAAGTTTGTAATAGTGTTCATTGATGACATTTTGGTGTATTCGAAGTCCAGGGAAGATCATGAGGAGCACTTGAGGATAGTTCTGCAGACCCTCCGAGAGAGAGAATTGTATGCCAAACTCAGCAAGTGTAACTTTTGGTTGGAACAGGTCTCATTTCTGGGGCATGTTGTGTCAAAGGATGGGGTATCGGTGGATCCATCCAAGATAGAGGCAGTTGTACAGTGGGAACAGCCCAAGACAATAACTGAGATCAGGAGTTTTTCTGGGATTGGCAGGATATTATCAGAGATTTGTAGAGGGCTTCTCCAGACTAGCTGCTCCATTGACACGCCTCACGCGAAAAGATGTTAAGTTTGTGTGGGATGAGGCATGTGAGAGGAGTTTTGAGGAGCTTAAGCGTCGATTGACGACTGTTCCAGTTCTCACCATTCCTACAAGCTCAGGAGGATTCTCGGTGTATACGGATGCATCACACCAGGGACTGGGCTGTGTGCTTATGCACGATGGGAAGGTAGTTGCCTATGGATCTAGACAGTTGAAAGATCATGATAGGAACTACCCGACACATGATTTGGAGTTGGCGGCTGTAGTATTTGCTTTGAAAATATGGCGCCACTATCTCTATGGTGAGAAATGTTAGGTGTTCACAGATCATAAGAGCCTTAAGTACCTGTTCTCGCAGAAAGAGCTGAATATGAGACAGAGGAGATGGCTCGAACTCCTGAAGGACTATGATTGTGAAATCATGTACCACCCGGGTAAGGCAAATGTAGTTGCCGATGCTTTGAGTAGAAAGAACCTTGGGTTGGTGTCTTATATGATGGTACGGGAACATGAATTGTTAGAACACTTTGCGAACCTCAGTTTGGATGTAACCCCACCTGGATCCGAGAGACTTGAGATCATGGCTAGTTTGAGACTAGAGCCAGAGTTGATTGGTCGTATTCGGCAAGCCCAACAGAGCGATCGACGGTGCATCGATTGGCTGAGGCAGATACAGACATGTGTGGGTATTGATTTTGAGCAGAGTGCTGATGGCTTATTGAGGTTCAGAGGCAGAGTATGCGTTCCCAGGGATCCTGAGATCAGGAGAATGATTTTATCAGAGGCTCACTCATCGAAGTATATGATACATCCGGGAAGTACCAAGATGTATCAAAACCTTCGGAAGGTTTACTGGTGGTCTGGAATGAAGAGAGACATTGCTGAATATGTCGCTAAGTGTCTCGTTTGTCAGCAAGTGAAGGTAGAGCATTAGAAGCCTGCAGGATTATTGCAGCCTCTACCGATACCGACATGGAAGTGGGAGCATGTCACCATGGATTTTGTGATGAGGTTGCCGAGGACCCGTAGAGGTCATGATGCCATATGGGTTATCGTGGACCGGTTGACTAAGTCCGCCCATTTCTTGGCTATGAGAACTATCGATACACTGAGTCAGTTGGCGAACCTGTATATTCGAGAGATAGTACGGCTACATGGTGTACCAGTGAGCGTTGTTTCTGATAGGGATGCCCGCTTCACTTCCCATTTCTGGGAACATTTTCAGGAAGCGCTGGGGACCCGACTGAGTTTTAGCACCGCTTTTCATCCTCAGACAGATGGGCAGTCAGAGAGGACTATATAGACCCTCGAGGATATGTTGAGAGCGTGTATGCTGGATTTTAGAGGCTCCTGGGATGACCACCTGCAGTTAGCCGAGTTCGCTTATAATAATAGCTATCATGCTAGTATCGGGATGGCACCCTATGATGCATTATACAGGCGTAGATGCCGTTCCCCTATTGGATGGAAAGAGGTTGGTGACAGATAGATTTTTGCTCCGAACTTAGTGCAGCAGGCATCTGAGGACATCCAGTTGATATGTGAGAGATTACGGACAGCTCAGAGCCGGCAAAAAAGTTATGCTGACAAGAGACGAAGACCACTGGAGTTTGATGAGGGTGAGTCGGTGTTTCTGAGGGTATCACCATCGAAGGGTATTATGAGATTTGGTAAGAAGGGCAAGCTGAGCCCTAGATATATCGGACCTTTAGAGAGTTTGGAGAGAGTGGGAGATAAGGCGTATAGGTTGGCATTGCCACCGGACTTGGCAAATGTCCACAACGTCTTCCACGTCTCGATGCTTCGGAAGTATCACTCGGACCCAGCACACGTGATAAGATATGAGCCGTTGGAGCTCCATGAGAGTATGATGTATGTTGAGAAGCCGGTTCGGATATTGGACAGAAAAGAGAAAGTGTTGCGGAATAAGACAATTCCCTTGGTGAAAGTTCTTTGGCAACATCACACGGCGGAAGAGGCCACATGGGAATTGGAGAACTTGATACGGGAGAAGTACCCCCAACTTTTTGAAGAATGACTTGGTTCTAATTTGTAGGACCAAATTCCTTGAAGGAGGGGAGAATGTGAGACCCCGTATATGTAAAGTTGTAATGTGTAATGAATGTGAATGGACTTGTAATGTAAAGTATGATCGATGTAAGTCCATGGATTCAATGTATGTATGTGTAATATGATTTGTAACATACATACAAGTTCCATTGAGTATGAATATGAAGAAATGAGTTCCTATAAGTGATGGATGTGATTGAAACTCAAAATGGGTAGTGTGGTAAATGGATGGAAGCTGCATGAATATAAATGCTTCCATTTGGTTATATATAGTATACCTTTGGACATATAATGAATGCACACAAGTTTCAATGTGCATAAGGTATGAATGGATGCCATTTTCAAGTTATAAAGGTGGATAGATGAGAAAATGGCCATGGCAGCAGATTAAGGATGTGTTGGTGTGAGTTGTAGCAAGAAAACTGTAGAAAATCTGGAAAGTATGAAGGCCAGATCGATCTTATAAGATGAGAGATCGATCTGGAAGAGCCAGAATGCTCTTATTTGGGCAATGGAATAGAGCAGATCGATCTTCGATGGGGCCAGATCGATCTCCTAAGCATTCTGTAATGAAAAGATCTATCCTCAAGCACCCAGATCGATCTCCTTAGCTCTCTGTTTGGGACCAGATAGATCTCATGCTTCGACAGATCGATCTCATGCTTAAAATTTCGTGAAAATGAGAGATTTAATGGGACCAGATCGATCTCCTCAAGCTATTTCTATATAAGGAGGGCTGAAAATCTAAAAATTTCAGGAAAAACACCAAGCTTTCATTTCTAACCCAAAAACCTAACTTTCTCTCTCTAAAATCAGCCATTTTCAACAAGAATTGAGGGGAGACCATTAGACATTAAGTTGTTCATCTTGAGGAAGAGAACAACATAGTTGGAACCCAAAATCCCATTGTGGGTATTGAAGAAGATAAGGGCATTGACATTTGGAGCAAGAAGAAAAATCATATTTGGTAAGATTCTAACACTCCAATCCAAGTACATTGTCTATTTAATTGATTTTGGAGTTGTTCGGCATGAGTATGTATGGATGGAAACACTTAGGTTGTGTTAGAAACTAATGTAACCTAGAAAATGGAATGCCTCTAGTGTGAGAAAGTATGATTTGGGGAGTTGGTGGTTTATAGGTTATGATAAGTTGTTAGATGAGTAATGTGGGTGATTTGGAATGGTTATGTGGAGTTATATTGTGGGTTTAAGTGAAATTATGAAAATGAGCATGTAAATGCTTGACAAATGCCATAGTGAGGAAATCAATGAAATATGAATACTATGAGCTTGATATCGATTTAATATCGATTTGGAATGAGTTAATAGGCCTAAAAGAATCCATAGATTCGAGTTTTGGATAAAGTAATGAAACGAGGCCTCATAAGCGTTAATAGAAAACTATAGGTCGAATTGACTATAGTGAACGCACGATGTCATATTATATGGATCGAATATAATGCGGGATACGATTTTGTGCAGTCTCGAAGAGTTCGTTGAAGACGAATCGAACTGTACGAGTAAGCAGCTTAAGGAAGTGGAATCACGCATCGCGATTCCAGGTAAGGGAATTTTGTAAGTATATAGAGGTAGCTGCTCGTAATTTGCGGGATTATAGGGTGTTTATGAAATGCATGATCGTTTGAGAAATTGGTTGTTTGGTATGCGAAAATAGTTGTGAATATTGGATGATTTGGTTTACATGGATGTATAAAAAGGGATAGTAAGGCTAATAATTGTATAAATCAAGTGTTTTGAACGCTTTCACAAAACATGTGTTTGGTTTCAAACGAATTGATAAATAGGTTGGCTATTGTGGTTTGATATTTGTAGCACATGTGAAGTGCCAAATATGTTTTGAGATAGTTTTAAAAGCTTATGAGCCGCCTATCATGTTTATGTGAATTAAACCGTGCTAGAGCCTAGCTCACACCGGGTATTGATGTTTTCACTTGTATGAAACGTGCTGGAGCTTAGCTCGCACCTTGATTTGGAAACTATGATGATGTTTATAAACCGTACTGGAGCTTCTGCTCGTACGTGGCTTTTGAGTGGTTTGTCTTATGAGTATAACCGTACTAGAGCTATGCTCATACGCGTCTCTTTATGAGAGGATGCATGAGTCGTGCTAGAGCTTTGCTCGCACAAGTTTGCACATTTTGATACGTATAAGGTTGTGAAAGTTGGTAAGATCCTTAAGCCCTACATCCTTAAGCTAACATCCTTAAGCCCAAAGAGGCGAGGAGGCTCTGTTAGGCGGGGAGGCTCTCTTACGGTGGGATCCTTAAGCCAACATCCTTAAGCCCAAAGAGGCGGGGAGGCTCTGTTCGGTGGGGAGGCTCTCTTACGGTGGGATCCTTAAGCCAACATCCTTAAGCCCTGGAGGGGCGGGGAGGCTCTGTTAGGCAGGGAGGCTCTCCTACATGGGTACGGTAAGATCCTTAAGCTCTACATCCTTAAGCTAACATCCTTAAGCCCAAAGAGGCGGGGAGGCTCTGTTAGGCGGGGAAGCTCTATTCGGTGGGGAGGCTCTCTTACGGTGGGATCCTTAAGCCAACATCCTTAAGCCCTGGAGGGGCGGGGAGGCTCTGTTAGGCAGGGAGGCTCTCGTACATGGGTACGGTAAGATCCTTAAGCCCTACATCTTTAAGCCAACATCCTTAAGCCCGAGGAGGCGGGGAGGCTCTGTTAGGCGGGGAGGCTCTGTTCGGTGGGGAGGCTCTCTTACGGAAGGATCCTTAAGCCCTACATCCTTAAGCTAACATCCTTAAGCCCGAGGAGGCAGGGAGGCTCTGTTAGGCGGGGAGGCTCTATTCAACAGGGAGGCTCTCCTTCACGGATACGGAAAACTCTTGGTATGGGGTAGGTAAGACCTAGGAATGGCACCCCCAATCACGATATGAGTCTGTGGAGTACGCTGTACCGTGTATATCACATGGAGTACGATGTACCGCGTGATGGTTAAGTGATGAGATAGTCTGGCGAGGGATAATCCATCTTCGTGCCAGTATGATACCCCGCACACCTGGACGCGTGTGGTCTGGGATGATTTATGATGTAGTTGGTCCACATAGGCACTTTTGATATAGTGACCTAATTTTTATACACATGTGTGAATTGTGAAATGAAAATGTGGTTGTGATTGTGAATTGATGTGATGTGATTGTATGTGTTGAGAAAGAGTTTTATGACGTGGGTTAAAAAGGAGGTTTCTTAATGAATTGCCCTTTTTATGAATTTAAATGAGATTGAGCATGAGATGATTTATACATGATGTTTTTACCATGTTTTATATGCTAATGTACATGATTTTGATACATGATATATATGTATACTCATATGGCATAGTTTTATTCCTCATGCTCCTACCATAAATGATTTATGCATAACACTATCAGCATGTAGATAGAGTAGTTATCTACCATGCTTGCATTATTGCCTTACTGAGCGTGTGGTTGCTCATCCCTCTCTATTTTCCCCCTACAGAGCGTGCATAGTAGCCCAGTAAGGACTGAGGTGTGGTATTTTGGATTCCGCTGCATCTCCATCGCTTAGAGGTATATACACAGTGATTCTTTTTGTAGCTAAACAATTTAAAAGCACAGTATTCTTTGAGTTGTAATTATGGGGGATGTAGATGTCAGTAAAACATGCTTTTGTATAAGTACAAGATTAAATGCAAATGTATGACATCATTTTATTTAACTGAGAATGAATGAGATGTGGAGTTTATTGTTGACTCACAGCCCAACAGTGTGTGGTGAGTTAGTCCACGACCGGGTAAGGTAACAGTAAAACGCAAAATTTTTTTAGTGATTTTCGGTTAAAGAGAATGGAATTGGGTCGTGACAGCCTCTGGATGGGGAACAATCGTATATGTATTTGGGAGTCGGTGAATTCACCGTCAGTGCGGTATTACTGAAGAAAGATGAGATAGTGTACCGTCCCATTTACTATGTGAGTAAAATACTGCTGGACCCGGAGACCCGTTATCTGTTGGCTGAAAAATTAGCACTTGCCCTTGTGATAGCCTCTCCAAACTGCGTCCTTATTTTCAGGCGCACTCCATTGTTGTCTTGACAGATCAACCGTTAAGACAAATCCTTCAGAAGCCTGAACATTCAGGGAGACTGGTGAAATGGGCAGTGGAGCTTGGAGAGTATGATATCATATTTCAACCCAGACAAGCCATCAAAGGCCAAGCTTTAACAGATTTTATAGTGGAATGTACTGGCCCAAGCAGCAACATTGACAAGGAAACTAGACCATGGCTGTTGTATGTTGACGGAGCATCGAGTGCAAATGGCAGTGGGGCAGGTATAGTCTTAGTATCGTCGGAAGGAAGGTTAATAGAATACTCTTTGCGGTTCGAGTTCCCTAGTTCAAACAATATAGCAGAGTATGAGGCTCTGGTCGCTGGAATGAAGCTGGCAGAAAGATTACAAGTTCACCACCTAGTGGCACATAGTGATTCTCAATTGGTGGTGAATCAGTTTAATGGACAATATGAGATTCGAGAGCCAATGCTAGTTCCTTATCTAAAGAAAGTCCAATCTCTGGCTCAGACTTTTAAAGATTTCCAGTTGATACAAATTAACCGGTCTGAAAACACGCATGCAGATTCACTGTCCAAATTAGTTTCCTCTAATGAGACTGAAGAGAGAGTTATAAAGGTGGAGAGACTTGAACGACCTAGCATTGAAGAAACCGAGGTGTGCAACATTGAAGTGGGGGATGATTGGAGAACCTTATTCAAACAGTATCTCACTGAAGGTACGCTCCCACAAGATAAGGAGGAAGCCCGGCGTTTAAGGATACAATGGGCAAAATTCACAATGATAAATGAGGAACTGTACAAAAGAGGGTATTCATCGCCCTTGTTGAAATGCTTGGGGCCTGAACAAGGTGAACACTTGGGAGCTAGAGCTCTTGCCTCTAAGATATTACGATCAAGATTTTATTGGCCAACGTTAAAGAAAGATGCGACGGATAAAACCCGCAAGTGTGACAAGTGCCAAAGGTTTGCACCAATAGCTCCGCTCCAAAGTAAGGTACAACCAACTCCGTTTGCACAATGGGGGTTAGACATTCTAGGGCCCTTTCCCTTAGCTACGGGCCAAAGAAAGTTTCTTCTAGTGGCTACCGATTACTTTACGAAATGGATTGAGGCAGAACCTTTAGCCACAATCACAGAGAAAAAAGTTGAAGCAATGGTGTGGAAAGATATTATTTACAGATTCGGGATCCCACGGGTCTTAAATGCTGACCATGGAAAGCAGTTTGATTGTGATGCCTTTCGTGAGTTCTGCAGACGTCTTGACATCCAGCTAAGGATATCTTCTATATCATATCCTCAGGCTAATGGGCAAGCTGAAGTCAGTAACCGAACCATCCTGCATGGGTTGAAAACCAGACTGGACAATGCCAAAGGAGAGTGGGTAGACGAACTGCCTAGTGTCTTATGGGCATATCGTACTACTAGTCGAGTATCAACTGGAGAAACACCGTTTAGCCTTGTATACGACACTGAAGCATTGATTCCGGTGGAAATTAGAGCACTCTCACCCAGAGTGGTGCCTTTAATGGAGGAGAACAACGCACAAGGGCTAAGGGAAAACCTGGATCTCCTTGATGAACATAGAGAAATTACAGCTATCCGACTGGCATCCTACCATCAAAGGGTGTCCAACTACTACAACAGTCGGGTAAAAGATAGACCAATGTCCGAGGGAGATTTGGTGCTCAAGAAGTCACACATCACCAATGCTTTGAGGGAAGACGAAAAGTTTAGAGCCAACTGGGAAGGTCCATATCGAATCAGACGAAGGATTGGGCCCAACACCTGCATCTTGGAGACTTTACAAGGGAAGAAAATAGGAAAGACATGGAATTTAAATCATTTAAAATTGTATTTAAATTAATCATTATGTCTTTGTTTCTTTATGTTTATATTCCCGCATTATTTGTTTACACTGTCACAAGATACTATTATCTGACCATTATACAGAATTATTCCTCTAATTATATTTCTGGCTTCTATGAATATAAATCTTATGACAGCAAACAGATGAGCCGAAAGAGCCTGAGGCGCAATAGCGTCACTGTGGCCAAGCGTATAAAATCAGACGAGCCGTAAGAGCTTGAGGCGTAATAGCATCACTGTGACCAGACGTATAAAATCAGATGAGTCGTAAGAGCTTGAGGCGCAATAGCGTCACTGTGGCCAGGCGTATAAAATCAGACGAGCCGTAAGAGCCTGAGGCGCAATAGCGTCACTGTGGTCAGGCGTATAAAATCAGACAAGCCGTAAGAGCCTGAGACGCAATAACGTCACTGTGGCCAGGCGTAGAAAATCAGTTGAGCTGTAAGAACCTGAGACGTAATTGCGTCACTGTGGCCAGGCAATAGAAACATATTAGCTGTAAGAACCAAAGGTATGTTTACATACGTAATTCTTTCTAAAAATATATCTTTTTATCAAGAATTGGGGAGCATACACGGATAGATAAACACACGAGTCAAATCAGCATATAGATAAATAAACGATAATAGCAAAAGTTAAATGAACATAAGCGATATGAAGCTTGAACAGATAAATTTTATTTATAAAATATCAGGAAAGTCTTTACAAGCAAAATACGAACTACGAATAAATTCTTAAATATGAATAAGTTCAAAAAAGAAAAATAAATTAATCTGCATGATCTGGTGGCAGGAGATCAGGCGCCGTTGGATCCTCGCAATCTGGCGGCTGATGACTAGGAACTGAAAGATCTTCTCCATTCAGATCATCAAGAGCACCAATGGATTCAGGAATGTTATCTGGGCTCACGGGCTCCCAAGGACCGGCTAGGTTCGCCAAATCATCTAATACAGCTTTCTTCAAAACCTCATCAGCTGTCTCGACGTCAGGTTCCTATTTGGTCCAATCAAGAGCCTCAAACTCCATCGCTTCAGGAGTATAAAGAAGCTCAGGAAATTCCTCACCTTCCCTATGCTTTTCCAACCAAGAGCGGGCAAGATAAAAACTAGACTTCATATAGGGCACTGAGAAATCTTCCTTCTGTCTCAAACAGTCTTTGGAAAGCCTATACTCCTTCACAGCTTCAGCCTGAATGCTGTCGATCTCGACCTGATTCAGGGAAGGAGTGGCTCGACTCTCCAATTCAGCAACATATTGCTCTAGTTGCTGATTGCGATCTGTCAGGGAATCAAATTTTGACTGTAGAGTATCCAGCTCTGTCTGTTTCTGCTGAAGGTCATCCTTAAATTTGTTGGATCTAGTAGTCTCAACTATAAGATCCCCCTTTGCAAGAGATAATTCTTGAAGTGCCTTCGAAAGCTGCTCCTCCAAATCTCGCACTACTCCTGGCAACCCAGATAACTGATTATTGGCATTCTTTAATTCCATATTACTGTCCCTTAATTCCTAGATCTCCCTGTCGGCTCGTTCACGATAAGCTCAATGCTGAGCATTATTGACTATAGTCCTTTGAGCAAGCTGAAAGGAAACACAAAAATTCAGACTGAAAGTAAAATGAAGAAAAATAAAGTAAGGGAAAGTCTGCGAATTACCCTAACAGCCTCCAGATTAGTTAAATCCTCTCCTTCCGAAAAATTTTGAAACAGTCGACTCTCATCCCTAGGAAGGATGGAGGCCCAACCTAAGCGAGATGCTACCCCGGGCGTATCTAAAGTATTGTTATCTAACACCCTAGGGTAGACTCGAAATTCGGCCCCCTTCATTCTATAGCCCTCGTCTACTTGATAAGACCTCGTATCAACAGGGCCTATCTTAGGAAGGATAGGCCTAGTGGACATAGAGTCTTCCACATACAGGTGCCTTCGATTTTTTCGGCTGGGAGAGGTCACATTACAGTCAGCTCTTTCTCCCACCTGAGGTCTATCCGAGGAGCCGGAAGATCTTCGAGAATGAGAAGAAGTCCTCTCTTCACCTTGTAAAGGGGCTCCTGATTCCCCTTCGAGTTGTTGAGTCGAAGCAGGAGGAGGGGTCGTTTGCCTAAGAGGAGGAGTCCGGGCTCGAGATACCCCTCCAGAAGCAACCACAGCAGAACGGGGCCTTTTCTCAGCAGGTTCACTAGAGGAACTTTCTGGCCCCCTTCGACGGACCAAGGAACGTCTGATGCTACTCATTTCTGCAAAACAAGAACCCACAAAATGGTTAGAAATGACGTACAAACAAGTAATGAAGTATAAAACGTAAAAGGGTTACCTTCAGGAGAATTAAGAAACTCCTGAAGGGAATCTATTGCTAAATCCTCGTCATCAGGGAGAGTCACAAAAGTAGAACCAAATCCAGCTCAATCACCCACATCCTCTAAGGGGTCACCTTCGGAGCTTGATTCCCTATCTCTAAGATTTGGATCAAGAGGAACAGAAGGATTAACCACATTAGCGCCACCTATGCCCCAACCAGCAGAAGCTAAGTTTTCAGAAGATAAAAACTCGTAAAGATTAATCGGTCTATCAACTAATAACTGATTGATAGTTGGAGACAGCTGTTTTCTTAAGGTGGTAATACGAGGGCCTTTGGGGACACTATGCTTGGCTCCCCATCTGGTAGGGAAGTTAAGACCCTCAGGCACTTCCACTACCAGCCATTCCGACTCGAACCTATGGAGTTTGTTGGGGAGTTTATCAAATAGCCTATTCTCAAACCCGGGTTCGAACACTCTTTGAAGAGAATATGAGATTAAGCCAGAACTACTTCGAAGCCTGAAGAAAGTATAAAACAAAGGGAGAGTAGGAAGGACGCCCCTTATGTGGCAATGCACGTCAAACCCAATTAATTGCATCCAACTATGAGGATGTAATTGGCTAGGAGAAATCCCTTGTTCCCTTAAGAAAGAAATCCCAGAGTCAGAAATGGGGAAACGAAAACCTAGCTCCAAGGAGACCCTAAAAACGGCTACTCTGCTTGCTACGCTACGTATACTTCTCTCTTCTGGGATAGGAAGCCTATAGAAATACCCTTCGGGTAATGGGTATCTACGTATAATGTCTTGAAGATCAAACTCAGTCAAAGTCGATCCCGGTCCCAACTCCAAATGTTTTCCGACACCAGGACCAGCCATTCTAAAGGGCGACAGACTATAAGGGGGCGACAGACTATAGGGCAACAGACTAGTGGCGACAGACTAGTTGGCGACAGACTATAGATGTGACAGGTTATAGAGGCGACAGACTATAAGGGGCGACAAACTATAGGTGCGACAGACTATAGGTGCGACAGGCTATAGAGGCGACAGACTATATGAGCGACAGACTAGTGGGCGATAGACTATATGGCGACAGTATTGTTTTGGCGACAGACTCTAGCGGCGACAGAGTATCTTCGGCGACAGAGTTTTTACGAGCGTGGTGACAGAGTTTCGCGATCTGTTACACTAGAGTGGCGACAGTATGCGGAAGGGTCGCGACAGTGTTTTTACCTAGTATGCGACAGAGTGGCGACAGAGTAAGCGAGGGAATTGCGATTGCTATGCGACAGAGTTTAGCAGTTTCTTAAATCATTTGCGTTATACCTTACCTTTATATAGTCGCGACAGAGATGGCTGAAACGTGGCGTCTACACCACAGTCTAAAAACTCTCTCGCAGATAAAACGTTTAATCCTTGAAACTATTCCAGAAACAAATAATCCTCTTATTATACTCTTACATAGGGAAATTCCTTATGAAAGAGTGGGGAGCAATTGATAGAGATAATTTACCCCAGTCCAGTCACGCGCCTGGGCTCCAAAATATAACAGGCCCAAGATAATAAAATTTTGGGGCCATATAAATATGAGTCCTGAACTAATCAAAAAGGTCACTCAGAAATATCTATAAATATCTCAGGTATGGTCAGTAAAACCCTAATTTCTTTTTTGCTTACTAAAACTCTGCTGAAACAGTTTTCTGACTTAAGCATCGGAGTGCGCGTGCAGGGACAGATCCTTGCGCCTCTTTGACTTTCACTGTTTTTGCAGAACACTCAGGACACGTGGAGAAGACTACATCAGTATCATTTTCATTGTTGTTTAGGGCAACAACAATAATAATATTTAAGATAAATAAACTGATTGGATATATAGACGAACTTACCGATTGAGTGTTATTTTCATTGGTAAAATATATATAATTTTGGTGTTTTGCAAAAATTAGATTTAAGATATCAATATAATATCAAAATTAAATAAAGACTCTATTTAATATACTAGTAAAATAATGAATTTTCGTTTAATTACCAAAGTTCAACTTAAATAGCCTCCACTATCAAAACACACACACACATATATCTCATCAAGGTTCCATAAAATTTAATTTTTTACATAATGGGTTTTTGGCAATAATCGTACGTTCCATTATGTTCTTTTAATTATTTATATTGGATATAAATTATTTGGTTGCGTTTGATATCACAAATTAAGTAAAATAAAAACAATTGAGTTTGAATATATTGATAAAAATAATAAATAAATATAAAAGTAATTTCTTTAAATCAAATAAAAAATACCACTAAAAACTGCTTAAAAATGAGGTAATACTTTATTTTTTAATTATATATATTTTTATTTATTGAAAGGTAAAAGAAATCAAATTTTGATATACTCCGATTTAAAAAGGAGTAATGAGAGTTTTATTTATTATTTATTTCTTTCACTAGCATAATGGGTGTAGCATAATCTTCTTTTTTAAAAGGGACTTATAAAGATTCAACCAAATATAATTCTAAAAAAGAAATAAGTCCAGATTTAGAGTTTCCTCTTTAGTTTCCTTTGAGTGTGAGTTATAGTCTTCTTCTTGGATAGGGAAAAGGAAATTGAAGCTTTGATGCAACGTATCAACAATTCCATATGCTCCCAATTTTAATTAACTTTTAAGATAAGCCTAGAATTATCATTTATTAATTAAACTACATTAACCTTTTCATATTTGTAATATGTTGGTCTTTCCGCTATTTGATTTTTCCCTATTAAAGTTATGCTATGACAAGCGACAAAAATATAAAACTTATAAATAGAAAACTTTATTCCAATATTGTTAGTATTGACTACGTTGTTGACTTTTTTTTTTTCTTTTTCTTTTTAAAAAAACGCTTTCCACATTTGGGATGCCACGATCTACAACTTTAAAGCTTTTTGTTTTAATATTTTTTGAGAATAAAAGAATTTTAAAACATTAAAAGCTTAAAATATAAGTAATAAATTTTCTTATTTTCTTGTATTATTGAAATTTAACAATAAATTAATATTATATATATTATTTAATTCAATCACACAAAATATTAATCAAAAGTTAATTTTGGTATTCATGTTAATAAAAACAACCACGATTTTTTGTGACATTATATTAATTAATTTATTAGTGACAACCTAATTAACATTCATAATCTATTGTTACAGTTGTTTTTTTTGGTACACAAAGAAATCATAAAAACAACAATATTAGTTTAATGAAAAGCCCCTAGGAATGCCACTCCTCTCGCATCATCATTCAGGAGCAATCTCAGAAAATCTGGAAGAGTAGATAGCTGTTCATAATCATCTTCTATCTCGCAAGCCGACTTCGCCAAAGCTTCAGCATAGAAGTTCCTCTCACGAAGGACATGTTTAAAGCTACAGTTCCAGTGTCTCTCAAGAATTTCCCTGACATCAAGCAACCAAGAGGATGATATTGAGTATCCGCTTCCTGTATTATATCTAACACCAGGTTAGCATCTACCTCACATATTACATCTTGAACACCCAAGTCCCATGCCAAAGTTAGACCAAACCGAACTGCATAAAGTTTTAGCTGCTATATTGGAGCAAGACCCCAAATGAGCTCTAAACCCAAATAACCACTGTCCTGTGTCTGCACCAGCAACCCTAGGATTACCACGTGCTGCATCGTCCGTGTTAATCTTTATAACTCCCTCCGGTGGACATGACCAACAAATGAGCCTCTCTTCTCTATACCCGTTATCTCTCTTACCCCACACATTATTAATCTCCACTGCACCTGCAAGTATTTTAGCTATTAATTTCTCTACACTGTAATCTATATCCTCCTTTGGATTAAAAACCATCCTGCATGGCTTACACCATAATCTCAAAATTGCTGTGACAAAAATACACCTCTAGACCATATCTTCCTTCTTCCTATCTAGCTTATTATGTAAGTTTTCCAATAGCCAATCTGTCAAAGTAGAGTTAAAGAAAACATCTTGATTATCACTTCCCAAAAAGAGCTTCCATACCTCTGTTGCTACCTAAGCACAAGAATTACACTTTCGTCTATATCTTTGCATAAATCACAAATACTTGAATTAGCACAGCCCCGATTGTACCTAAGCTGGTTCGTGGCTAAGTGGTTCTTCCAGGGTAACCAGACAAAAAAAAATCCAACGTTATGCGTTCACTAAGCAAACAAAGGAAAATGTGAAAATGAGCTTGCAATTAATCGAAAGCTTCTGTACAGTTCATATACAAAAAGGAAAAAAAAGAAGTTGCTGACTACCCTCTGTAACTACATTGTATAACAAACTATACAATACAGCTGTAACAAACTATAAGGCTCAGCTCCCAAGTAGCTGAGTCTGCCTAAAACTAATTTGTATAAATACAAATGAGAACAAAAGGTTCTTATGCTAAACGTTGAGGAGCAGGGATTTGCCACAGCCAATCAATATTAGCTTCGGCAATATTTAAGTCATTCACTAATCCCCTAACATACGCAGACTTTGTTGGATAGCTTGTAATTGAATCTCACATTGTTTATAAATAAAGCAATAGTTGGGTTTATAAGAGGAAATCAAACTTAGAGTGTAAATTGAATTACTAAAGGCTTGTGGGCTTATTTGAAACTTTGACTAATTTTAAAAGTCAAAAGATGGGCACTTGGGCACTTGGGCTCTTGGTTCTGAAATATTTCAATTTTTAAATTCAATATTTATTTTTATTTTATTTATTATTATTATTATTATTTTTATTTTTGAATTTTAAATTTTGTTTAACTGTTCCAACAGACATATTTTTTCAGTTATGTCTGGAACAGTTGAAAATCAATGGTTGTTAATTAACAGACAATTACAACCATTGATTTGCAACTATTCAGAACCTATAAAACTCTTGGTTGATTTCTAGAATTAATAACTCTTGATCTTTCACAATCCACAAAAAAATCTTTGAAGGCTTTGTTGTATCCTGGGGTAACTTGCTTCTGTGTGAAGCAATATTACACTCAAGAAAGTGTAATACTACACGCCTCAAAGCCAAATTGTCATATATCAACAGGATTTTTCTAACAATTTGAGTGTAATATTGTGATATGGCACTTGTTACCAATCATGTGTTCATTAATCAACAAGATCCTGTCAAGTTGAACCAATTCGATGGGACTAATTTCACCAGATGGAAGGACAAGATGAAGTTTCTTCTCACCACCCTTAAGGTCTTGTATGTTCTGGATACGAATCTGCCACCCTTGCCAGCACCAACACCAGAAGATACTAATGAAGTAAAAGAAGAAAGAAAGAAACGTGCAGAGGATGAATTGGTGTGTCGAGGACATATACTGAATTCATTGACAGATCGATTGTATGATCTTTACGCAAACTATGCAACACCTAAGGAGATCTGGAGTGCTTTGGAAACCAAATACCAGAATGAGAAAAAAGGTACAGATAAATTTTTGGCATTAAATTATTTTGACTTTAAAATGACTGATAACATGCCAGTCATGGATCAAGTCCATGAACTACAAATACTGGTTTCCAGATTAAGAGATTTGGAAGTGACTATTCCTGAGACTTTGCAAATTGGAGCAATTTTGTTAAAATTGCCTCCTTCATGGAACAACTACAGGAAAAAGGTCTTACAATCACCAGAAAGTTTCACACTGGAACAATTCCAAACTCATATTCAAATTGAGTGTGAAACTCGAGTCAGAGATGAAAAGCTCCAGAAAGAAAATGGTGTGAATTCAAATGGAAATTCACAAGTAAATGCCATAAGGAGCAATTCTGGAAAATCTGGAAATAAGTTTGTTAAGAATCAAAACAAACTTAAGGTCCAAAAATCTGGTGAATTCAAGAAGTTCAACAACAAAAAGATGAACAAAGCCTGTTTTCATTGTGGAAAGAAGGGACATTACATCAAAGATTGTAGAGTCAAGAATGCAGAAGACAAGAAGAATAAAGACAATGGTTCTGGACAATATAATCAAGCCAATATGGTTGTTAAAGATGATGACATGGAATTTGTGGCCATGGTTACTGAACTGAACATGGCAACAAATGAAGGAACCATGGAGTGGTTTCTGGATTCTGGAGCAACCATACATGTTTGCAACAACAGAGAGTTTTTCAACACTTATACTGAAGAACAAAGTGAAGTTTTTATGGGAAACCATGCTCCTGTTAAAGTGCTGGGAAAAGGGAGTGTGATACTCTATTTCACATCCGGACAGAAACTCACACTTATCAATGTGCATCATGTTCCTGATGTTAAGAGGAACTTGGTTTCTGCAAATCTGTTGTGCAAGAGAGGCTTTAAGATTGTATTAGAATCTGATAAGTTTGTAATAACTAAAAATGCTGTATTTGTAGGAAAGGGTTATTCCCTTGATGGCATGTTCAAACTAAGTATTAATAAAATAAATAAAGTTGCTTCTGCTTATATGGTTGAGTCTTCTACTTTATGGCATGCTAGATTAGGACATTTAAATTATGCTATGCTTAAATATATGTCAAAACACAATTATATATCTTGTAAGCATGATAATCAAGATAAATGTGAAATATGTGTAGAAGCTAAGATAACTAGAAAACCATTTCCTAAAGTAGAACGTGAAACAAAGTTATTAGATTTAATTCATTCTGATATTTGTGAATTGAATGGTAAATTAACAAGAGGAGGAAATAGATATTTTATAACATTTATAGATAACTGTTCACGTTATACTAGTGTTTACTTACTAAGAAACAAAGATGAGGCTTTTAATAAATTTAAGGAATTTAAATCTAAAGTTGAAAATCAGAAAGAAAGGAAAATAAAGATAATAAGGAGTGATAGAGGAGGTGAATACTTCTCAACAGAATTTGATAAGTTCTGTGAAGATCATGGAATAATTCACCAAAAATCAGCTCCTTTTACACCTCAACAAAATGGTTTAGCAGAAAGGAAAAACAGGACCCTAGTTGATATGGTAAATGCAATGATTTTAAATGCTGGATTACCATTCAATTTGTGGGGTGAAGCTTTGCTTACTGCTTGTTACACACATAATAGGGTTCCTTCAAAAAAGACTCATATCTCACCATATGAAGTATGGAATGGAAGGAAACCAAATCTAAGTTATTTTAAAGTGTGGGGGTGTATAACATATTATAGACTTCCTGATTCTCAAAGAACAAAATTAGGTTCAAGAGGTATTAAATCTGTTTTTGTAGGTTATGCTCAAAATTCAAAGGCGTATAGACTATTAGATTTACAATCTAATGTCATTGTAGAATCCATACATGTTGAATTTTTTGAAAATAATTTTATTAAAATCAAGTTGTGCATGAACCTGAAAATGATCAAAATACATCTACTGCCTATGAATCTCTTTCTAAAAGGAAAGAAATAAGTGAACCATCTGAACCTAGAAAAAGTCAGAGAATAAGAAAAGAAAAACATCTTGATCCTGATTTTGTGTCTCCTGATCAAATTACCTTTTTGGTTGAAGGTAGTAGAGACAGAATTTTAAGAAAAATGAAGTTACTATTAAATATTGAAAATGAGCCCAAAACTTTGAATGAAGCCTTGGCTTCAAGAGATTCAGCTTTTTGGAAAGAAGCTGTAAATGATGAAATGGACTCTATAATGTCTAATAATACTTGGATCTTGGTGGATTTGCCTCCAGGATCAAAACCTATAAAGAATAAATGGGTTTTCAGGAGAAAGTATAATTCTGATGGTTCTATACAAACCTTTAAAGCAAGATTAGTTGCTAAAGGTTTCACTCAAAAGAAAGGCTTAGATTACTTTGATACTCATGCTCTAGTAGCTAGAATAACATCTATTAGAATACTTTTTGCTCTAGCTTCTATATATAAGTTGCATATTCACCAAATGGATGTTAAAACAACATTTTTAAATGGTGATTTAAAGGAAGAAGTCTATATGGAACAACCGGAAGGATTTATTCTTCCTGGTAATGAACACAAAGTTTGTAAGCTTATTAAATCTTTATATGGTCTTAAGCAAGCTCCAAAACAATGGCATGAGAAATTTGATTCTGCTATTTTATCCTTTGGTTTTAGGCACAATACTTCTGATAAAAGTATTTATTCTAAGTTTACTAGTGACTATGGAGTGATTGTTTGTTTGTATGTTGATGATATGCTTATATTTGGTACTAACATACTCGGTATAAATGAAACTAAGAATTTTCTTACTTCTAAATTTAAGATGAAAGATCTTAATGAAGTAGACACAATATTAAGAATAAAGATTACAAAGCATGATAATGGATTTGCATTGAACCAAACTTATTATATAGAAAAGTTGTTAGATAAATATCAATATCTTAAGATAAAAGAATATAGTACTCCATATGATTCTAGTGTAAAACTTATCAAGAATGATGCTAGACCACTAGAGCAATTAAAGTATGCTAGTATTATAGGAAGTTTGATGTATGCTATGCATTGTACAAGACCAGATATTGCTTTTACTGTTTGTAAGTTGTCAAGATTTACAAGTAATCCTAGTATAGCATATTGGAGGGCAGTTGAAAGGGTACTTGGCTACCTAAAACGAACTGCTAAATTAAAGTTATGTTATACAGGATTTCCTGCTGTTTTAGAAGGTTATTCAGATGCTAGTTGGATAGCAAAAGCTAGTGATAACATTTCAACTACAGGTTGGATATTTACACTAGCTGGTGGTGCTATAAGTTGGGCATCTAAGAAACAAACGTGTCATGCACACTCAACTATGGAAGCTGAGTTTATAGCTTTGGCTGCTGCTGGTAAGGAAGCTGAGTGGCTAAGAAATATGATGTTTGAAATTGAGTTGTGGCCACAACCGATGCCACCACTTTCCTTACATTGTGATAGTGAGGCTACTATGTCTAGTGCTTTCAATAATATTTATAATGGTAAGTCTAGACATATAAGCCTAAGGCATGACTACATTAGAGAATTGATTTCAAGTGGTACCATTACAATTATATATGTAAAGTCTGCAGAAAATTTAGCTGATCCTCTTACTAAAGCTTTGTCAAGAGATAAAGTCTGGAGGACTGCATGTAGTATGGGACTAAAGTATAACCCCCAAGACACCAATAATGGTAACCCAACTTTGAATTACTAAACTGGTAATTACTAAAGTTTAATGGGTAATAACAAGTTATTAGTTAGTGTCTATTTAGCACTTATATTAGGAGTCTCATACTTAAATTGAAGAAAGTGCTATTGTTACAATGAGAGGTTGAGATTAATCTCTTAATGGAGATCGTTCATGAAAATTACTTAAAATAAGAGAGATAATAAAGGGATCTCCACCTATGTGAATATGAAGTGGTGCCACTTCAACAAGAGTTTGGGGTTTTACTCTTGAAATATTCACAGAAATTGGATTGCTAGCACATGGCCATTGAAATAGTGCTAGGAGCGAATAAGAGATCTTTGTGGAAGGGACAAATATGATGTGTGTGGTACTTTCGATCCTAATCGTAAGGAGTCATGGTTTAATCTTAGGACACCATGTACTTCGTTAGCATCCTAAAGTACTTACACTAAATTGAAGGTTTAAATCTAAAAGATACCTTCATGTATGCGTCATATTTGTTGTGAAAGATACTTATATTACAAGCTAGTGGGGGATTGTTGGATAGCTTGTAATTGAATCCCACATTGTTTATAAATAAAGCAATAGTTGGGTTTATAAGAGGAAATCAAACTTAGAGTGTAAATTGAATTACTAAAGGCTTGTGGGCTTATTTGAAACTTTGACTAATTTTAAAAGTCAAAAGATGGGCACTTGGGCACTTGGGGCACTTGGGCTCTTGGTTCTGAAATATTCCAATTTTTAAATTCAATATTTATCTTTATTTTATTTATTATTATTATTATTTTTTTTATTTTTGAATTTTAAATTTTGTTTAACTGTTCCAACAGACATATTTTTTCAGTTATGTCTGGAACAGTTGAAAATCAATGGTTGTTAATTAACAGACAATTACAACCATTGATTTGCAACTATTCAGAACCTATAAAACTCTTGGTTGATTTCCAGAATTAATAACTCTTGATCTTTCACAATCCACAAAGAAATCTTTGAAGGCTTTGTTGTATCCTGGGGTAACTTGCTTCTGTGTGAAGCAATATTACACTCAAGAAAGTGTAATACTACACGCCTCAAAGCCAAATTGTCATATATCAACATGATTTTTCTAACAGACTTTACTATAAATACTCCATTAGCTGCATGCTTCCATATCCACCTATCTTCCCCACCACCGAATTTATATGATGGGCATTCTAACACCTCTATAGCTACATACAGGCAAATGCATAAATAATAACTGTGAATGCCAAACACTGGTGGCATCTATGAAATCACTGACCTTAGCCGAGATATCTACCTCATTTTGGTTAACTCCTGCTCAACAATCAGCTTATCATGCCAAGTATCAGTCCAAAATAATGTAGCCTCCCCATATTCAACTCTTCTCTTCAGACCCGTGGCTAAATTTTTACATGCATCTATCAGATCTTGCCATGACTTAGACTAACCACTATAGTTTTGAGTCTCACTACATGCATATTGCATTAAGTCGCCATTTACGCCATATTTCTCCTTCAAAAATCGAACCCAAAAGCTCATCGGATCAGTAACCATCTTCCTCGCTATTTTTTGCAACAAAGCACTATTTTGTCTCACCATGCTTCTAAGACCTAGTCCCCCATATTTTTTCGGCAAGCAAGCATCACTCCAACTCACCAGATGTATACCTGTCTTAATATCAGAATCACCTCATAAAAAGGCTCTATTCATTTTATCCATAGCTTCATTCTCTCACAGCAACAACAATTCACAGCAACAACAATTCACAGCAACGACGATATGCAGTATCGAGGAGTAACAACTCTAGAAGTTTGTAATTTAACCAATTCTGTTGATCCAGCTGGAGAATAGTTAGTTTGTTAATCTGTTACTAGTTAGTTTACTCTGTAAACTTCTACCAGCTTCTAAACTTGTGTATATAAACACTGTATGTATCATTCCTTTTTCAAGTTGAATTCATAAATCAAATTCATTCATAAACATTTTCTTGACATGGTACCAAAACCTGATTAATCATTTTTTCTTCGTCCAAATAGTTACTCAAATGGCACGAGAAGTTGTCCAAGCAAACATCAGAATAGAGGAGCAACCAGCAAGTCCTTATTATCTTCATTCCAATGAAAATCCAGCATTGGTCTTGGTTTCTTCGCCACTCGCTGGGACCAACTATCATTCATGGTCTCGAGCCATGAAAGTGGCTTTTCTGTCTAAAAACAAATTGAAATTCATTGATGCTTCCATAACAATGCTAGCAGTTGACAATCCACTTTATCCTGTTTGGGAACGATGCAACACAATGGTTTTATCATGGTTGATTCATTCTTTAAGCCCACCAATTGCTCAGAGTGTCATCTGGTTTGATAATGCCATGGAGGTATGGCAGGATCTCAAAGATAGATTTGCTCAAGGAGATTCTATAAGGATAGCAAAGCTTCAAGAAGAATTGTATGCGTTTTGCGAAGGAAATTTATCGGTTACTGAATATTTCACCAGCCTTCAAGTTTTATGGGATGAACTGATGAATTTACGACCAATTCCATCTTGTTCTTGTATAACCAAGTGCAACTGTGAAGCTATTCCTACTGTTAGGTGTTATCAACAATCTGATCATGTGATCAGATTTCTCTGAGGCCTAAATGAGAACTTTGCTATGGTTCGTTCCCAAGTTATGCTTCTGGAGCCACTACCACCTATTAATAAAGTCTTTGCACTAGTTATCCAACATGAAAGGCAACTCTCTGCAGGGACCATGGCACAGCAACCATCTGGATCAACTGCTTTCCTAAGTCAAGGCAGATTTAATAGAGAACGCCCAGTGACAACCAAAACTCGACCTCAATGTTCTCACTGTGGGATAACTGGACACACAGTAGATAAATGCTTCAAGAAGCATGGTTACCACCTGGATTTAAAACTAAACGGAGAACAACTGTAATTAGTCAAATCGAAGGTGTTGATCAGTCAGCAACTAAAAAGGATTATTCGAATGTCTCTGATTCTACAGCCTTGGATCCACAGCAAGGATGTGACAAGTTTGCATTCACACATGATCAATACACTAAACTTCTCAATCTCATCCAACCTTCACTTCCTGAGCAACGTTCTTCCCATGTCATTAACACAGTATCTACAAACTTTCCTCTGGTTAATAATATGGCAGATATTTCATCTCATGAATTTTTTTTTCTTTTCTTGGATTCTTGACATAGGGGCAATCGATCATGTAGCATGTTCCCTCAATTTCTTTTATGATTATAAACCTGTTTCTAATGTGTTTGTGAAACTTCCTAACAATCAAAAGGTCTCTGTTTCACATATAGGAGTAGTCAAGCTTTTCTCTGTTCTTTTTCATATAATCTCATCTCAGTGAGTAAACTCACTTCAAATCATACTTACTCTTTAATTTTTCATTCTAACATGTGTGTTATACATGACCTAGCTAGCAAGAGGATGATTGGTTTTGCTAAGGAAATACATGGCCTGTATCAGCTTTCTTTTCCCCAGTCTTCACCTTCTGTCAGCACTTGTCATAATGTTTCCATTTCTTCTAGTAACATTTGGCATTATAGACTTGGACATGCCTCCAATTCACGTATTAAGCTTCTTCATTCATTAGATAATTCAATTTCTGTTAGCAATGACAATACTGCTTGTGAGATATGCCATTATGCAAAACAAAAGAAACTCTCGTTCCCAATTAGTAATTCTATTACTAAAGCTTGTTTTGATTTGATTCATATGGACATTTGGGGGCCTAGTCCTTATCCTTTAATATCGGGTTACTACTGTTTTCTTACTATTGTGGACGATTATAGTAGAAGCACTTGGGTGTTCTTAATGAAGAATAAATCAGAAGTTCGTGTCATTTTCCAAAAAAATTATGCTTTTATTGAAACTCAGTTTAATGCCAAAATTAAGTCTGTACGTAGTGATCAAGGACAAGAATTTCGAATAACTGATTTCTTTGATTCTAAAGGCATATTACACCAAACATCTTGTGTATCTACTCCTCAGCAAAATAGTACAGTAGAATGTAAATATCAACACCTTCTTAACATTACCCGAGCTTCGAAATTTCACGCTAAACTTCCAATAGGTTTCTGGGCAGATTGTGTACTTCATGCTGCTTATTTGGTTAACCGAGTTCCTTCCCCTATTATCTAAAACAAAACTCCTTTTGAAATTCTTTTCAATAAGCCTCCCACATATAAAATCTAAAAGTATTTGGCTGTCTTTGTTTTGCCTCTACACTTCCTGTTCATAGAAACAAATTTCAATCTAGAGCTAGGAAATGTGTGTTTCTTGGTTTTGTTAATGGCATCAAAGGATACAAGCTGTATGATTTACATAATCATGAAATATTTTGTTCTTGTAATGTCATTTTTTATGAAAATCAGTTTCCTTTCTCCACTATTACATCTTATATGTCAATTTTACCATCATTTTCACTAGATTTTCCTGAGTCCTTAGCTTCTGATTTTGATTCATTTTCTACTTCTCCTTCCATAACACATGACTCTGTTCCTTCCTTCGCTGATCCTGTTATTGATACTACTCCTCCTTGTGCACTCAGAAGGTCTACAAGACCTCGATAGATACCATCTTACTTGCATGATTCTGACTATGTATTTCCAGGTAACAATCAGTCATCCTCTGCAGGTCATTCTTCTCCTCACTATTTGTCTAAAGTATTATCTTACTCACATGTTACTCTTCCTCATTAAGTCTTTTCTCTTGTCCTTAATTCTGTTTCTGAACCTACAACATATGCACAAGCTGTCAAACATGCTTGCTGGCGTGATGCAATGCAAGCAGAATTAAAGGCATTACAAGATAATTCCACTTGGGAGCTCATTGATTTACCACTTGGGAAAAATTCCATAGGCTGTAAATGGGTGTACAAGGTCAAACTCAAAGTTGATGATACACTTGAACGGTATAAAGCACGTTTGGTGGCCAAAGGATATACTCAACAGGAAGGCATTGACTATTTGGATACTTTCTCTCTCGTGGCTAAGATGACCACAATTTGTGTTCTTCTTGCTTTATCTGTAGCTCAAAATTGGCATTTGGAGCAATTGGACATTAATAATGCTTTTCTTCATGGTGAGTTACATGAAGAAGTTTACATGCGCCTTCCACCTGGTTTTATTACTCCAAAACTGAATCAAGTTTGTCACCTCTTGAAATCTTTATATGGACTCAAACAATCCAGCAAGCAGTGGAATGCTTGACTCACAGCAACATTACTTTAACAAGGTTTTTCTCAAGCAGCAGCTGATCCATCCTTATTTACCAAGCATGCCAATGGTTCTTTCACTGCCCTTCTTGTCTATGTTGATGATGTTCTTTTAGCTGGAAATGATCTTTCTACTATCAATTCAATTAAAGGAGTCTTACATGAGCTTTTTAAGATTAAAGACCTTGGTCCTCTTAAATATTTCCTTGGCCTAGAGATTGCTCGATCCTCTGCAGGTATTAATGTATCCCAGTGTAAATATGCTTTGGAGATTCTTTTTGATGCAGGCTTTCTTGATTGCAAACCTGTATCCACTCCCATGTTACCTTCCACTAAACTTGTTCCTGGCGATGCTAATTTTCTGGAGGATGTCACAGTTTATAGAAGACTTATTGGGCGGTTGCTATATCTCACGTCAACGAGGCCTGATATTACTTTTGTCGTTCAACAACTATCTCAGTTTCTTGACAAGCCTACTACACACCATCTTACTGCTGTTCATAGGGTGCTTCATTATATCAAACGTGCTCCTGGGCAGGGGTTATTTTTCCCTACTTCTTCTAATCTTAAATTGAAAGCTTTCTCTGATTCGGATTGGGCTTCTTGCTCTGAATCCCGTAAGTACATTACTGGTTACTGTATCTTCTTTGGCTCTTCACTTGTCACTTGGCGTTCTAAGAAACAAGCCACTGTTTCCCCATCTTCTAGTGAAGCAGAATATCGTGCTTTAGCAACTACTACCTGTGAGATACAGTGACTATTGTATTTGCTACGTGACCTTAATGGTCCTCACCTTTCTCCTGCTATCTTATATTGTGATAACCAATATGCTGTTTATATCGCCAAGAACCCTATCTTCCATGAACGTACTAAACATCTGGATATTGATTGTCACATTGTATGTGAAAAGCTCAAAGCAAGAGTCTTACATCTCTTTCCAATTCAGTCTCTGCATCAACTTGCTGATTTTTTCACGAAAGCTTCTCCCTCTCCTCAGTTTCATAATTCTTTGTCTAAGCTGGGAGTACAAAACCTGTATTCTCTAACTTGCGGCGGGGGGGGGGGGGTCTCACAGCAACAACAATTCACAGCAACGACGATATGCAGTATCGAGGAGTAACAACTCTGGAAGTTTATGATTTAACCAATTCTGTTGATCAAGCTGGAGAATAGTTAGTTGGTTAATTTGTTACTAGTTAGTTTACTCTGTAAACTTCTACCAGCTTCCAAACTTGTGTATATAAACACTGTATGTATCATTCCTTTTTCAAGTTGAATTCATAAATCAAATTCATTCATAAACATTTCCTTAACACATTGACAGCTCTAGGCTTCATCGCCGTTAACATTTGATAAGAAGGTATAGTCGATGTTACTGCTTTAGTCAAAGTTGATCTCCTTGCTAGACTAAGACATTGTGACTTCCAACCAGTTAATTTGGAGCTGATCTTATCAATAACTTCCTGGTAAGTGTTTTTTGTTACTCTCCCGTGAATAATTGGCACCCTAAATACTTACCCAAATCACTTGTGATTCCGATATTAAGAGTTCTACTAACTCTTTTAGCTATAGACGAGGAGGATTTTAGTGAAACAAATAACTTTGATTTTTCTACACTCTCCTTTACACCCAAGGCACAACAAAATTTAAATCTAACGTAGCTTTCATCTGTTTGACCTGCTTCTCTGATGCTTTGCCAAACAAGAACAAATCATCAGGAAAGAGTAAACGTGACACTGCAAGCCCACGTCTTCGTAATGATATTGGCTTCTAGGAGCCACTGCTAACAGCATTTTCAAAACAAGTGGCTATGTCTCTCCATGCATAAAATGAAAAGATATGAAGAAAACTGGTCCCTTTGTCTTAGCCTTCCTCTGGATTAGAAGAATCTAATTTTTCTCTATTCCACAGAATTGACATAGTGGCACTTCTTACATAGAACATGATTAGCCTAATCCATTTCTCTGATAAGCCAAAATCTAATAAGGTTTTTTCAAGGAACTCCCAGCGAATACGATCATAAGCCTTCTCGAGATCAATCTTGATCCCAATTAGACCATTCTTCGCTTTTGACCTTCTAATAGTATGAATTAACTTTTGTGCCATAAGAATATTATATGCCGCTTACCTTTCCGTAATAAAACTAGCTTGCATTAGCCTTATAATCAGATTTAGAAAAGGGCGTAACCTGTTCACTAAAACCTTCGTTAGAAGTTTATATGGGACACAACAAAGGCTTATCGGTCTGAATTGCTTCACATACTCTGGGCTTTGTACATCCGAAATCAAAACCACCAATGTTTCGCTCAGTTCAGTGCAGAAAGATCCTATTTTGAAAGCATTTTTAGCAAAAGCCACCAACTCAGTATTAGTGATCTCCTAGTATTTTTGGTAAAACCCTGCATGGAAGCCATCAGTACCTGGGACTTTCCACGCTTTCATTTGAAATAAAGCAGTCCTTATCTCCTTTAATTCAACGTTGCTATCTAGGCTCTCACAGATGTTACTACTTAGCTTTGGGTAGTGAGCACTTGGGAATCAAATCCTCACATCTTAATTAACTCCAAACAATAGTTTAAAGAAATCAGGTACTAGGTTCTTCAAACTATCATGGTCTTGTACCCATTCACCAGAATCACTTTTCAACATAGTTATTTTGTTCCTTCTACGCCTCTTGACCATGGATAAGTGAAAGAATTCGGTATTTCTTTCCTCATCTATAAACCATTGCACCCTAGACTTTTGGTACCAAAGTAGTTCCTCTTAATGCAATACTTCAGTGTACTCTCGAACCAGACTCTTCTCAAGCAAATACAATTGATGTGACCGACGGTGCCCAAGCTCCTTTTGTACTCCCTCGATCCTAACAATTCACTGCTTCTTTTTTTCCAAAAACATTACCAAACTTCAGTACATTCCACACCCTACTTGCTGTCCTTAAATATTTTGCCTTCACCACTACATCTGGCTCCGCCAACATGAATTAACAACTTCATCGAACTCCAGATTAGTCATCCACATAGCCAAAGCCCACCGTTATAGTTATTAATTAATAATATAAGGAATTACATAATAAATTTTAGTTGATTGAGCTTGTGCACTTGCTCGAGAGATGTGAAATTTTTATGACGAAATATTATCACTTAAAATTTCATAAGTTGTAAATTCATTTTTTTCTTAAATCACTTTTTTTTCTTAACTCCTCAATATTAATTAACCAAATAAAGTTACAAAAGAGTAAATTACTATAATGTTATTATTTTAATTTTAAGAAACTTTTAAAATACGTATATTAATTTTATGTAAAGTGTTGGTCTAACTAAAACATGCTAGGAGAATGGCCTAAACAACTACATCATTATTTTAGATTGATACTAACACTTGAAAAGTTAGAGCTTAGGGACTTGTAGGAGGAGTTTGTAGTCTTGCCTGATGCAAGAGATGTCTATTTCTCGAGATCATCCTTTAGGTTGGTTTTCGAGGTTTCAATTTTCGTAATTCAATGGTTAATATTTCTTCTGTTTTTTCGAAGAGAAAGCATTAAATTTAATTAATTTAATTAAATTACATTAAAATATTATAGATAATTTAATGTTTTAATTTTTTTTATTTTTAAATTATATATTCAATTTTTTAAGAAATTAAAATATTTAGTTATCAATAACATTTTAATATAATTTAATTAAATTAATCAAATTTAAATTAATAAATAAAAATTAATTAAATTAATTAAAATCCAATTATTTGAATAATTATTAATTAATTTAATAAATTAAATAATTAAAAAGTAATAAATTTAAATTAAATTTACTTGCCTTGTGGCTATCCAGGAAAGTCACCTACAACATTGGCATGTTTGTGAGTATCTTATTGCAAAGTTGGACATAGGTCAGTAGGGCGTCCCATGTTTGAGTATATACCACATGCCTTTACTTGTTGCTTTATTCCTACAACAAGCTCATACACAAGAGAGGTGAGATCTTTAAGTTGTTGTTCAAAGGGAGAAATATTTCTCTCATGGATAGGTTTAGGTATAGCTTCACGCCTAGTGTAGAATTGTTGAGAGTTAGCAACTATGTTGGCTATCAAATTTTTGGCATTTTGAGGAGTCTTGTCCACCAAAGCTCCTCTACTAGGAGCGTTTATCATGAGACAATAATCCTTCGTAGAAATATTGGATAAGGAGTTGCTCATGTATTTGTTGGTATGGGCAACTAGCACATAGTCTTTTTAATATTTCCTAATATTCATACAAGGATTCTCCATTGTATTGTCTTATCCTACAACTTTCTTTTCTAATATTGACAACTCTTGAGGTAGGAAAATACCTCTCCAAGAAGAGCCTCTTCATCTTTTCCCAAGTGCTTATGGTCCCAAAGGGTAAGTAATAGAGCCAATCCGTAGTAGAGTCTGCCAAAGAGAAGGGAAAGGCCTCCACTTAAGTTGCTCCTTAGTAACTCTAATAGGTTTCATGGTAGAACACACTATATGGAATTCCTTAAGATGTTTGTGTGGATCCTCACTTACAAGACCATGAAAAGTGGGCAGAAGATATACCAGTTTATATTTAAGTTTAAAAGAAGCATTAGTATTGGAAAAGCAATATAAAGTGGATGTTGATTTAAAGTTAGTGTCGCCAACTCTTGTAGTGTTCTTTAAGCATTTTCTGCCATGACTTCCTCTTCTTGCTCAAAATCGCTTGAGAAGACAAGATTTGGGATAAAGATGATGTCAGGTGACAGTGGTGTTTTCACCTTTCCTTGGTTGCTTGAACGACATCCCTTATTCCTCTAAGTCAATTTGTAAGGGATCCGTTAGACATGCAACTTCTACAAAAGAACACAAAAGAAAAAATATTAAAACAAAAATTGAACAATTAATTCAATTAAACTAGCAATCCCCGACAACGATCCTAAAATTTTATACATGTCTTAGGTATCAAAAGCAATTAACTCTAAAACAATAGTAGCTAGGAAAATAGAGATTGTATCCACAGGGATTGAAGTAATCAAATCAAAGTAATTAAAGTTCTCAATTTTCAAGTAAAAAAGTGACAAAGGGTTTATATTATTGAACTAGAGCAAACACAATTAACTATAAAAAGAAAAAAATTAATGTAAATCAATTATAAGAAACAATTTTGTCAAATTAAAAGGACTTTGATTAGTATGTTTCTTGGTTCTCTTAATTTTAGGATGTTGATCATTGAATTTAAAGCAATATTTGAGCATTCAACTGTAGTACAATAACAAGCTCTGTTACATCATGTTCCCTTACTTCTTAGTTAGTCACAACAAGTTTTGCAACTAATCCCTAACTAATTTAATTTCCTAGAACAAACCGTCACGACCCACTTTTCACTAAAAACCACTACAAATTTTTCATTTTCGTTTATTATTTAATTCTTACTTAACTCTCCTCGTGACCATCCTACCAACAGTTGAGCTATGATTTGGTGTTAGTCCCCTTACACTATTTACCATTTTGTTTCCATATCACATTTACATGTTAGGCTTTACTATTCTTTGACTTTAACTAAATACATTCATAAATGTATTTACATAACTTTACATCCCTGATATCATACCCATGTACAGTACTGTGCATTTACACGTTTAGATACAAAAACTATACAAGCGTGTATACTTTTTCCTCGATGGGAAATAACGGACAACGAGAATGCAATATCACTGCCGCTCTCGTTCTACTGAAAATACTCTGTAGAGGGGGTAAAATGAAAAGGTGAGTAACCACACGCTCAGTAAGGCAATTATGCAAGCAAGTAGATAGCTACACTATCTACATGAACATAATGCCATGCCTTAAAATACTATTTCCTTAATTTCACATTAAAAGCATGAATTGAAAAACTGATATAATACGTACATATTTAATCACGTGTACTGAAATCATGCTGATTTCGTAAATACATGCATTTATGCAAAACACTGCATCTTTGTAAACTCATTATGCCTTTAAGGTAAATCATGCCATTTAAATTCAAACATGTAAAATATGGCATTCAGCAATTAAAACATGTCAATTAGGTTTTGACCTATCCCTCAGGTCTACCCAAAATCATTGTGATATAATCATGTGAGACTCGGAGGCTAAATGCAATAATAACCTGGACTATGGCCATATCTTATACTGTGATCCTAGGCTACACGATACCGAATGTGTGGGGCTTCACAACTCTGTGGACCCACATGGTCTGGGGTGCCTACCATAGGTCTTATCCCACATCATGGTCTGAGGGTGCCTGCCATAGGTCTTATCCACCCTATGTCTGGGGTGCTTGCCATAGGACTGAGCCCACATAACTATCTGGGATGCCTGCCATAGGGCTTACCCACATTATTGTATGGGGTGCTTGCCATAGGACTTAGTGTCACGACCCTCAACTTACCAAATACGTACAAAATTTTTTGCATTTTTATGCATCATTATTATTATTCGTCCTTACCTCAATCGTGAACAGCTACCCTTCAAAACAGTTGGGCTGTGTGTCAATGTCTAACTCATTCCACCATACCAATTCAATTTGCATATTATGTATAAGTGAACACTTGTATAAATATATCAGAGTTGTTTACATTGTTTAACATCCCCAATAGTTACATACAAAATGCTACTGTGCTATAGAAAGTTTAGATACAAAAATTACATCAGTGTGCATACCTTACGCGATGGGATGCAGCGGATACCAAAAAGGGAATGCCTCTAGTCACGCTCAATCTATACTCAAAGCTCTGTAGAGAAGGGGAAAATAAGGGGGTGAGCAAACCACACACTCAGTAAGGCAATCATGCGAACAGGTAGATACTGCACTATCTACGTGATCGTGATGCCATGCTCAAAGCATACATTTCATCATTTTCTCAAAATATGAGTTCATGCTTGTGTTAATGGTATGTAAAGCATTCATGCTATTAAAATCCAGTGCACAATTCAATTCAAAGCATGGTATTAACCATCATGCATATTTTATAATTAAGGCATGACATTAATCATCATGTACATTTCATAAGTAAAGCATGGCATTAAACATCATGCATCAGTGCACTTTAAAACCATTAACAACTGATATCTCAAAACCATTCAACACTTGTCAGGTCTCAGCCCCTCCCTCAGATTGTCCTGACCGACAAATCATTTCAAATATGGATTTATTCACAAAGCAATAGACATGTGAGATAGGCAATTCAATAAGGAAAATAACCTCTAGGACTATGGCCATATCCTGTGATACCGACTACACAGATCAGGTGTGCGGGATATCACCATTATCTGCTTTCGCACGAGAGGTGGGTCAAATCCAACCCGTTGGTCCATAGAAGATCTCGTCCGAAGAAGGCATATCACAATCTCAACACGGTACAACGTACTCCATGCTACCTGCATGGTATAGCGTACTCCATGGAACCACATCAACACATCATATCATGCTACATCTTAAAAACGTACATGTGAGCCTATTTAATTTGTACGACCTCTTGTCTACCTGAAGCTCCTAACACGGCTAATCAGTCATGTCAAATTCTTAAAATGCACGTGCGAGCCTATTTAATCGGTGTGACACCAAGTCTACCCGAAGCTCTAAGCATGACAACAAATAAGATGGGCATCTAGTGTGAGCTAAGCTCCAAGCACCATGCCAAAACTAGTATGAAATCCATGTGAAAACTAGTGCGAGCTAATCTCCAACACTCATGCGTATAAAACACATCAAATCTCGTGCGAGTTATACTCTAGCACGCTTTCATTCTCACGAAAACAATGTAGGTGGCTTAATTCTTTGCAAGGTATGGTTAACAAACCAAAACAACTCATTTCTTTTGCAATTCATTTCAAATCTTAGCCAACCTACCAATCATTTGCTAAAAAGCAATAAAACATGATTTTCTAAAGCATTATGCTTTTATTTTCATGCACATTTCTCAAACACCCAACTTTTACCCTTCAATCACCCAATATCATTTCCTAATATCTCATGCATTCTAGCAAAGCATTTAAGTGCCCAAATTACGCACAGATATATCTAAGAGTCCACAAAATTTCCTTTCCTCAATTTACTTGAGTGTGACTCTTTTCCTCTTAGCCTTTTGCACTCTTGGCTCTCCTTACTTCGGGGTATCCTCGGGAGATACGATTCATTCATCCAAATCACTTGAGTTAATGTTGTTAACTCACATTTTGACTTCACTAGTCAATATAATTCATCTATGCATTTACCAATGCCTTAATCCACATTTTACCCCTTTTGGGTAAATCTTATAGTTTATTCACTAATAACATCTTAAAATCATACCCATAACACTATTATCCCCTCAAGATATCCTATTCATCATTAATCTCACCACATTCCGCTTTCTCACACTAGACCATTTTCTAAGTCATGGTGGATTCATTCTACTCTAGGTAGTTTCTACCATTTCTATGCATACCAATCAACTTCAAAATCAATATCTAAACAATGCACTTGAGTATTTACATTAGAAACTTACCTAGCTTAATTTCCTCTTTGCTCCAAAGGAAATGCACCTTGTTTCCTTAAATCCAATAAGTGGGAAAATGGCTCCAAACTATGTTGTTCTTCTCCTTGATGTGAACAACTTTGCCTCTAATAGCTTTCCCTCAAATATTATTGAAAATGTGTGGATTTAGGAGTGAGAAAGTTAGGTTTTAGGTTGGAAATGAGAAAGATTGGTTTTGTCTCAAAAAATGCAGATCCAACTATTCCCATTTATAGATTCAGCTTGATGAGATCGATCTGCCTTAGGTGGAGATCGATCTGGTCCTCTTAAAATCCCTCTTTTTTCACAGCATTTAAAGGTAGGAGATCGATCTGTCGAGGCTTGAGATCGATCTGCTTCAAACAGAAGGTTAAGGAGATCGATCTGGTCTTAATTAAGATCGATCTGCATTTTACAAAAGGTTTAGAAGATCGATCTGGTCTTAGGGGAGATCAATCTGCTCCCAACTCGAGAGCTAAGGAAATCGATCTTCTCTTTACAGAATGTTTAGGAGATCGATCTGGCTCCATTAGAGATCGATCTGTCCTATTCCATATATCAAGATAAGAGCATTTTGGCTCTTCCAGATCGATCTCTCATCCTATGAGATCGATCTGGCCTTCATATTTTTAGATTTTACTGCAGTTTTTCTGCAGCAACACATACTAAACTTCATACATTTTGTTGCCATGATCATTTTCTTATCCAATCATCTTTGAGACTTGAAAATGGCATTCATTCCTACTTTGTACCTATTAAAACTTGAGTGAAATCTTTGTATATCCAAAGGTACATGATATAGACCAAATGGAAGTGCATAACTTATGCAATCTTCCTTCCATTTTACCACACTACTCATTTTTCATTCTACTCCCATTCTTCACATGTTTAAGTCCATTTCTTCATATTCATACATAATGCAACTTGTACGTACAATCACAACTCTTATTACGTGTGTATACATTAAACTTATGGACTTAGATTACATATACTTCACATTACATGTATATCACCATACTTATGAATTCATTTACACACATATATATATATATATACAAGGTTAAACTTATACGGGGTCTCACATTCTCCCCCACTTAGAAAATTTGGTCCTCCAAATTGGAACCAATCATTTTGTGAATAACTCGAGATACTTCTCCCGCATTAAACTCTCCAATTCCCATGTGGCCTCTTCCTGTAAGACCCAAATTTTTATCATATTTCCTTATGATTCACTTGATGTAAACATGGATATATGTAATTTGAATCATAAGAAGAGTTTTACGTGAATGAAAAATGCAAATGGAATGAATAAAAATTTTCGAATGCATTTAAAGATCAAATGGAGATTTAAATGACCACATATTAAATGAATGGAAATTATGGGTAGAAAACCCGACAAAGCAAAAATTACCGTTTTACCCCTATTAAGGGAAATTTTGGAAAAATTAGGATTGGATTGAAATATGCATAAATATCATGCTTTGAGTATTTTCACAATGAAATATTACTTTTTAGTATATGATATAATATTTATTTTGACCCGAGAAGGTAAATGACGATTTTGCCCCTGTGAAGGGTAAATATTTCCACTTTTAGAAAAAGTCATGAAAAGCAAGAACTGAGTGTTCTTGATGTATTTTAATGCTTTTCAATAAGAAATTGGGTAGGCTGGCTGAAGTTTTATCAATTGCATGAAATAGCATGTGGCAGGTGCTGATTTTGGTTTTGAAAACCATTCTTTGAAAACTGAGCCACCAACATGATTTATGTGGAAACAAAATGTGCTGAGAGCATTACTCGCACGAGATTGACATGATTTATGCATGTGACAGAATGCTGAAAGCTTGGCTTGCACTCGATTTTACATGATTTTATACATGACATAGTGCTGGGAGCTTTGCTCGCACTAGATTTTTATATGACATGCAGAAGGCCGTGTTGGGAGCTTCGGGTAGGCTGTGTGCCACATCGATTAAATAGGCTTACACTTGCATTTCGAGACATGGCATTGGATATTGAGATGACATGGGCATGGGGTGTACACTGTACCGTGCTTGCAGCATGGAGTACGTTGTACTGTGTCGTGATATATGATGTGTAGTCTTCAGACTAGGGATCTGATGGCTGGCAGGATGGTTTGGTACCCACCTCTTAGGGCAGCCTCAGATATGATGTGATACCTCGCACACCTAATTACTGTAGCATGGGATCACAGGATATGGCCATACTCTTAGAGTTATTACCCTTATTCTTGCTTAGTCTCACATGTCACTTACTTTATGAAATTGCATGTCACTTACTTGCGAAATCACATATTATTTGTTTTGCGAAATCACATATTACTCATTACTTGATTTTGTGATTTCATGATTTTATATTGTGGGACTAAGTCCTGATGATTTTGGGGTGGATGTGGATTTGAAATAAATGGCATGTTTTGATATAATGTGCATTATTTAAATAGCATGACGCATAATTCCATGCTTTATATGTCATTTCACGCAATGAATTGCCAATTTGAAATAAATGGCATGTTTTGACATAACGTGCATTATTTAAACAACATGAAGTATAATTCCATGCTTTATCTTCCATTTCATGAAATAAATTGTTTTATACGAATTATTTTACCTGGCATAAAAGAATGCATGAAATTCGTATTTAAGCATGATTTCGAAAGAGAATGATTTAATGCATGGCATCATGAGCATGTAGATAGTGTGGTTATCTACTTGCTTGCATGATTGCCTTACTGAGCGCGTGGTTTGCTCATTCCCCTTATTTTCCCCTCTTTTCAGAGCACTTGCAGTAATTTTTATGAGCGGTTGAGGACTTGCATTCTTGGTATCCACTGCTTTCCCATTATTGAAAGGTATATACACTTGGTATGATTTTATATCTAAACATGTAATATCACAGTAATCAATTTGGAATGTAATATGGGGGATCTAAATATTAGTAAACACATACAATTATAGAGTCTCAATTATAAAGAATACGTGTTTGAATTTAAATAAATTAAAAGATAGATATCATGGTAAATGGTAAAGGGTGATTAATACTGACTCATAGCCCAACTGTTTGGTGGTGATAATGTTCACGACAGGGAAAGGAAAGGAAAAAGTGAAAAATTTGTAGCGATTTTTAGAAAAAATGGGTCGTGACACTTCCACAGTGTGATGTTGCCAAAGAACTTTCACCAAGGGAATTATCTTTGTCCTCAATACTTTCTCTTTTCTATCCAATATCCGAACCGGCTTCTCAACATATGTTATGCCCTCATTGAGCTCTATTGGCTCATATCTTATTACATGCGCCGGGTCCGGGTGGTACTTCCGTAACATGGATACGTGGAAGACGTTATGTACACTTGCCAACTCTGGTGGCAATGCCAACCTATAAGCCTTATCTCCCACCTTATCAAGTATCTCAAATGGCCTTATATATCGAGGGCTCAACTTCTCCTTCTTTTCGAATCTCATAATCCCTTTCGAAGGAGAAACTTTCAAGAACACTGGCTCACCCACGTCAAACTCTAATGGTCTCCGTCTCTTGTCAGCATAACTCTTTTGTCTGCTCTGGGCTGTCCGTAATCTCTCACAAATCAACTAGATGCCTGCTGCACTAAGTATGGAGTAAAAATCTGTCTGTCACCAACCTCTTCCCATCCAATAGGAGAACGACATCTACGCCCATACAATGCCTCATAAGGTGCCATCTCGATACTCGCATGAAAACTATTATTATAGGCGAACTCTGCGAGTGACAAATGGTCATCCTAGGAGCCTCTAAAATCCAACGTACACGCTCTCAACATATCCTATAGGGTCTGTATAGTCCTCTCTGACTGACCATCTGTCTGAGGATGAAATGCGGTGCTAAAACTCAACTGGGTCCCTATCGCTTCTTGAAAACATTCTCAGAAGTGGGAAGTGAAGCGAGCATCCCTATAAGAAACAACGCTCATTGGAATTCCATGTAGCATCACTATGTAGCACACAAACAAGTTTGCTAACTGGTTCAGAGTATCGGTAGCTCTCATAGCTAGAAAATGGGCTGAATTCGTCAACCGATCCACAATCACCCATATGGCATCATGACCTCTATGGGTCCTTGGTAATCCCATCACAAAATCCATGGTGACGTGCTCCCACTTCCAAGTCAGTATCGATAGAGGCTGCAATAACCCTGCAGGCTTCTGATGCTCTACCTTCACCTGCTGAGAAACGAGACACTTAACAACGTATTAAGCAATGTGCTTTTTCATCCCAGACCACCAATAAACTTTTTATAGGTTTTGATACATCTTAGTACTCCCCGGATGTATCGTATACCTCGTTGAGTGAGCCTCTATCAAGATCAATCTTCTGATCTCTACATAATCAGGAACACATATCCTACCTCTGAACCTTAATAATCCATCAGATTTTAACTCAAAGTTTGTGTTTGCACCCCTCTGTATCTGTTCGACAATATCACTACACTGCTGATCAACTCGATGAGCCTGTCAGATTCGATCTACTAGATTCGGTTCCAACTGTAGGCTATCTATCATAAATCCACTATCAACATCAGGCAGGGTCATATCTAAACTGAGGTTCGTGAACTGTTTCAACAACTAGTGTTTCCGAACCATCATGAATGACACCAACCCGAGATGCTTCCTACTTAATGCATTAGCAACTACATTTGCTTGACCTGGGTGGTATAGGATTTCACAACCATAATCCTTTAACAGCTCAAGCCATCTCCTCTGTCTCATGTTCAACTGTTTTTGCGAGAACAGGTACTTTAGGCTCTTATGATCTGTGTAAATCTGTAATCTCTCACCATAGAAGTAATGGCACCATATTTTCAATGCGAACACCACGGTCGTCAACTCCAAATCGTGGGTCGAGTAGTTCCTCTCATGATCCTTTAACTGTCATGATCCAAAGGCTACTACCTTCCCATCATGTATCAATACACAGTCCAGTCCTTGGTGTGAAGCATCCGCATACATTGAGAAACCTCCTGAGCTGGTAGGAATGGTGAGTATTGGAGCTGTAGTCAAACGACGCTTCAACTCCTGAAAACTTTCCTCACACTTATCGTCCCACACATACTCCACATTCTTCCTTGTGAGATGTGTCAAAGGAGCAGCTAGCCTCAAAAATCCCTCTACAAACCTTCGATAATACCCTACTAAACCCTGGAAACTTTTTGTTGAGTTAATATATCTTGAAATGACAAAACAAGTAAATTCAATAATATAAAGATGATATAAGAACATGTTTAGAGGTTATCAGTATCAGAAATTAAGTTCCTGAAGATGAGAGATCGATCTGGTGATATGAGAGATCGATCTCCTGGGTTTTCTAGGATATGAGATCGATCAGCTAAAGGATTGAACCTGTACAAGGTATTGAGGAAGCTGAGATCGATCTATAAGGGTTATAAGATCGATCTATCTAATACAGGATGTTGATGAGATCGATCTGGTATAGGAAGGATCGATCTCCCCTAAAACAAAAGGTAAAGGCAGTAGATCGATTTGTAAGATCGATCTGTACGCAAACAGAGAGTTCATGAGATCGATCTGGTATAGGAAGAGATCGATTTCCTCAAAGTTAGAGAGCTAAGGAGATCGATCTGGGTTGATAAGAGATCGATCTCCTCACTACGACAATACTCGGCAGATCGATCTATAGATCGATCCTGCCTTAAACAGAGAGATTGGAAGATCGATCTGCCTATTCGACAGATCGATCTGCTCTAACATTTTCAAATTGTGAGATCGATCTGCTCATATATGAGATCGATCTCCTTGCTTCAATTTGCTTTGACTTTGCAGGAATTACAACTAAGAGATCGATCAGGTCAAGATAGCAGATCGATCTGGCATTATACTGGAGGTTCCCAACGGCTCTTTCTACAAAAATCTCAACGGGAAAAACAACATTAAATGCTCCAACTACCAATCCTTCAGTATATAATCAAGCATTGAAGACACTGAGAAGTGTGATACCATTGATGCACATTCTGTACATTCTCAAGAGTTTAATTCCTACATTCTATTTGTCTTCAATCCTCATTTTTTGAGTGTGTTGTATAAGCCTATGTGCAAAAGCTGTATTTATCCTACCCACATAAAAAGCTTGATATTATATTCATCCTAACTTTAAGAGAGAAGAGGATTGTTCCTTAGTGAGATAAACTTTGTAAAAGGGTGAATACATCTTTGTGTAAAAAGGGTAGAGAGGTTATTCCTTAACCTGAAAAAGGGAATGTGTAACTTTCATTGAAAGTGAGAAAGAAAGCTCCTAACAAGAAGGTCAAGAAGAGAGGACGTAGGCAAGAGATTGGTCGAACCTCTATAAACTACTGTGTTTGATATTTGTGAGACCCCGTACATGTATAGCTATGTATATAGGAACAAGGGAATGTAAATAGAATCATAAGTAAGATGACGTATTGTAATGTGAAGTGTATGCAATGTAAGTTCATAAGATTATGTATGCACTTGTAGTAAGAATTGTGATTATACGTACAAGTTGCATTATGAGTGAGTAGGAAGAAATGAACTTAAAACGAGAAGAATGTGGTCGAAATGGAATATGAGTAGTATAGTAAAATGGAAGGAAAGATTTACATAAGTGTATAATTCCATTCGAGTAATATCGTATATATTTGGTCATACAAAGATCCTACACAAGTTTTAATGTGTATGTAGTGAGGATAAATCCCATTTTCAAGTCTCAAAGATGAATGAATGAGGAAATGATCATGGTAGTAAATTAAGGGTGTTTGGTAAGAGTTATTGTAGAAAAACTGCAGGAAATCTGGAATTTGTGAAGGCCAGATCGATCTCATAGGATGAGAGATCGATCTGGGAGAGCCAGAATGCCCTTAGGTGAGAAATGGAAGGGGACAGATCGATCTCCAAAGGAAGCAGATCGGTCTCCTTAGCTCTCGGGTTGGAAGCAGATCGATCTCCCATAAGACCAGATCGATCTCCTTAAGCTTCTGTTTGACAGCAGATCGATCTCCAGTCTCGACAGATCGATCTCCTACCTTTAAAACGTCTCAGAAGAGAGGGATTTTGGAGGAATATATCGATCTCCACCCAAGGGAGATCGATCTCATCAAGTCAAACCTATAAATGGGAGCAGTTGGATCATCAGAAATTCGGGACAAACATTTCCATTTCACTTCAACTCAAAGAAATCTAGTTTCTCACTCCTAAATCCAGCCATTTTCAGTGAGATTTAAGGAGAGGCTATTAGAGACAAAGTTGTTCACATCAAAGAGAAGAACAACATAGTCTAGAGGCATTTTCCCATTTGAAGGATTGAAGAAATAGAGGGCAATCCTAATTGGAGCAAGAGGAAATCCAATGAGGTAAGTTCTAATGCACAAATCCAAGTACATTGGTTTAGTTAATGATTATAAAGATATTTGGGTGTGCATATTATGGATAGAACTACCTAGGATGGTATGAAATGCATATAGCTTAAAAAGAGTCAAGTGTGAGAAAGTGGAATGTGGGAGTATTTTTGATGAATGGGATATCTTGAGTGGATGAGTATGTTGTGGGAATGGTTTGAGAAATGTTGATATTAGGATAAATTGGGAGATTTACCACAAAGGGTAAAAATGTGTAATTAAGGCATTGGATAAATGCTTAGTTGAATAAGAGTTAGAGTCATTGACTCAAATGTTGATGGATGAATTTCAGTTTCGGATGATACGCCGGAGCAAGTCAAGATGAGAACGCAAGAAGCATAAAGGCGGATAGTTGCACACAAGTAAAACGAGGTAAGGGACTGTGTGTTAGCTATAGAGATGTTCGTACGTAATTACAGCAATTTCGTAGATATATTGCTAGGACTAGTACGATATTATAAGTTTATGAAATGATGTGGAAGTATGAAAAGTACTATGATGTATATATATGTATTGAGAAATGGGATAGGGTAAGGAAATAGCATGATATGCATGTTTTCAATGAAATTCTCAAATTTTACATTGTTATGGATGATTGAGAAATGTTGATGATAGGTTGGCTAATTTTACATGTTTTGGCATGAAAAGGCATGCTATGTGAATAAACGTGTTTTGAGTTTTAAAAAGAGAAAATAGCCATCTATCAGTTTTGAGATGAGATTTGGTGTTGAAGCGTTAGCTCACACCCGGTTTAAAGCCTTGATGTACCGTGCGGGAGTTTTAACTCGCACGGAGGTTTTGAGAAAGTGCGAGAACTATGCTCGTACCTGTTTTGTTGAGTTAAGGTAAACCTGGGGGTCTGGGACCCAAGGGGATACCAGCCGACGGCCAATTGAACGGGCTGGGCCTTAACGATAGATCGTACCGCGCTGGAGCTTTGCGTTGACTGTGTGTCACGCTGCTTGCTCGCCTGGTATATGAGACATGGTTTAAGGATAAAAAGTCCATCGGAGTTGGAGTATGGACTTGGGTCCACGGTTGTACGTAGAATAGTGTAGTCACCCGTTGGTATACTATGTACCGTGCTGGGTGCACGTGAGTACGAGTATCGCGTAGATGACACACGACGTATCTTCACCGTGAGTATACGAGGAGATGAGGTGGATTGAGATGAGCCGGAGGTAGGACTGACCCATCCCCCTTCAGGCGAAGTGATACCCTGTGCACACCCGATCAGTGAGGCCTGGGATCACTGACTGTGGCCATAAGTCGTGGATATTTGATTGCCTAAAATTCCATGCCTGTCTCAGAGAATCGAGAAACAGAGACAATCTCAGAAAAGAAAGAGACTTGCGAGAAAGAATGATTTGAGAAGTGAAAGAGATTTCATGTTTTAATAAATCTCCGATTTCACATTCGTGCCATGAGGGCACTATTTATGAGCATGTTTTAAATGGAAGTTTGACATTTGATTTACACGAAAATGCTCTTGAGAAATATGTATTTAAATGCATTGTTCGTATGATAATTCCATTTGTAACGAAAACATGGTTTTGGTTTATGCATGCATGGGCTATGTAGGTAGTACGATATCTACCTGCTAGCATACATTTCCTTACTGAGCCGTGGTTTGCTCATCCCACTACTTTTCCCCCTCCAGGTACTGAGAAGTAAGAGAGCGGTGGTCTCTAAGTCTTTTGTGTTGAACAGCTCCCACAATCCGCAAAGGTATAAGATTTGTGTACACAAGTATTTTGTATCTAATATATTGTATCGCACAGTTATATCTTGGAATTGTAATCAGTATTATGGGGATGATATGTAAACACTTGGTATTTATACAATTAATTTTGTGTATTTACACACACACCTGGGAGTGTGAATTAAAGTTTTAAATATTCCGCTGTAAATAAATAAATTTTTAGTAATTGCATCTTCTCACAGCCCAACCGTAGTTGAGAATGTATGGATAGAAGGGTTCCCGAAAACGGGGCATGACAGGCTTGGTATCAGAGCTTGGTTGGTCTGATGTGAGTTGATGCTTAGGACTAAGAAAACATACATCCCCAAGTTACTGTGCGATATTTAGATACAAATGTGTGTACGGAGCTGGTAGTAAGTTAAATGTTTGTTATAACGCAGGAAAGTTATCAGGCTAGTGAATTATGCCTGAGAGACACCGCAAGAGGGGAGAGAGCTCGAGGGCTCGAGGGCAAAATGACAGGACTGAGAGGCACAGTAGATCATCCTCTAGTCATGAGCCCCAGGAACAGATAGAGGCTTCTGATCCTCGAATCACTCGATTGGAGGAAGACATGCGCACGATGATGACCATGATGGGTCAGATCATGGCTAGGTTTGAGGGTACACCTGGTACAGCGGGACAGGCTGCACCGAATCCCCCAGCAGCTGCACCTGAACCTGAGAATGTTGCACCTGCGCAAGCTGAACTGGCTAGGCCACGGGAACCTCATATTCGACCGGTACCTCCTCCAGTAGCCCCACATCAGCATGATGATGATTTGGGGTATGGATACGACTGTGATATGGAAAGATTGAGGCACTTTATGGACTTTAAGCCTCCTTCGTTTAGCGGAGTAAAGGATCCGACGGTGGCTGAGGACTGGATCAGTCAAATGGAGAAGTTATTCGACTTCTGTAGATGTTCAGCTACGGAGAGAGTAGCGCTTGCGGCCTTTGTATTGAGAGGCGAGGCAGAGCACTGGTGGAAGTCCGTCAGGCCGATGTTAAGAGCTCAAGGAATGGTTATCACGTGGGATATGTTCTTGGACGTTTTTAGAGAGCAATACATCCCAGATACTGCTCGACGGAGACTACAGATGGAATTTCTGAATCTGGCTCAAGGGAATCGAACAGTTGATGAGTACAAGTCACGATTCACTTCACTGGGTCGATACGATCCGGACTCGATCAGGAGTGAAGCTGTCAGAGTCCGTAGATTTGTAGATGGACTGAGGCCTTCGATCCGAGCGAAGTTGGCCCCATTTGATGTCGCTACATATAGAGAGGCTGTGCGACGGGCCCAGTTATGCGAGCAAGATAATGACTTGCAGATTTCTGAATTTAGTTGGGGTAAGGACAAGGGTCCGAGGAAGCTGGGAGATGGCAAGAGTGCCAAATTTGGTCGAAAATTCATGAGTAAACGTCGGAGAGAAGTAGATGAGTTCCAGAAGAAGGTTGTTAGACCTTTTATGCCTCCGACTCAGACACCAGCCAGGGGAATAGTGATTGGTGGACCCCGACCGACTACAGATCAGTGTAGGCTATGCGGTCGATACCATGGTGGTAGGCCATGTCATCTTCAGGGTACCCGATGCTTCAGATGTGGTAAATTTGGACATTATGCCAGAGAGTGCCCGGAGATAGTTGAGGCAGTTCCACAAAGGGGTAAAGAGTCAGAGAGGGTTCCTACAGTTGTACCTCCAGCAAGAAAAAAAGCCTCGGCTGAAGAGAAAGGAAAACAAGTTGTGGGACAAGGCAGGGTGTATGCGATAGACCAGGCATCGGCTGATACCTCTTCTGAAGTGATAAAAGGTACAATCTTGATTTTCAATCTAGAGGTTATAGCTTTGTTTGATTCTGGAGCTACGCATTCCTTCATATCACCTGCATGTGCATCTAAGTTAAAAGGTTTTGTAGAGCCCACGTACTTGAATAGGACCTTACTGATAAGTACTCCCATGAGAGTTAGCCAATTAGTTGAGCAAGTGTATAAAGATTGTAAAGTGAGGGTGGGAGATAAGTGCATGACAGCCAACTTGATTTTGTTGAATATGTATGACATTGATGTAATTTTGGGAATGGATTGGTTAGCCGCCAATCATGCTGTCATAGACTGTCGTTCTAAGTCTATTAAGTTTTCTCTACCTGAAGAATGTGTTGTAAGATTTTAAGAGAAGAAATGAAATCTTAAATTTTGTATTAAGTAAAGTACTTTGGTATAAATGGCTTGAGTGTTGTTTTGAAGGTTTTGTTGCTTATGTGGTGGATTTGAACAAAGTACATCCGGATATGGAGGACATCTCAGTGGTCAGAGAATTCCCTGATGTCTTTCCAGATGATCTACCAGGATTGCCACCTGATAGAGAAACGGAATTCGGTATAGACTTGACGCCTGGAACCGAACCAATATCTAAGTCACCATATAGGATGGCCCCAGTTGAGTTAGAGGAATTAAGGAAACAGCTGCAAGAGTTGTTAGAGAAGGGGTTCATAAGACCGAGCGTCTCACCATGGGGAGCCCCGGTATTATTTGTGAAGAAGAGAGATGGGAGCCTCAGGTTGTGCATTGACTATCGGATGTTAAACAAGGCTACCATCAAGAATAAGTACCCCTTGCCACGCATTGACGATTTATTGGATCAACTTCGGGGAGCACAGATCTTCTCCAAGATAGATCTGAGGTCTGGGTATCATCAATTGAAGATTCGGAAGGAGGATGTGCCCAAGACAGCATTTCGTACCTGCTATGGCCATTACGAATTCTTAGTGATGCCTTTTGGATTAACCAATGCGCCAGCAGCTTTTATGGCTCTAATGAATGAAGTATTCAAGCCATACCTGGACCAATTCGTAATTATTTTCATTGATGATATATTGGTGTATTCAAGGTCCAGAGAAGAGCATGAGCAGCACTTAAGGATTATTTTGCAAACCCTCCGAGAGAAAAGGTTATATGCCAAGCTTAACAAATGTGACTTTTGGCTAGAACAGATTTCTTTTCTAGGCCATGTTATATCGAAGGATGGGGTGTCAGTAGATCCATCCAAGATTGAGGCAGTCGTTCAATGGGAACAACCTAGGACAGTCACAGAGATCAGAAGTTTTCTGGGTTTGGCTGGTTACTACAGGAGATTTGTAGAAGGTTTCTCTAGATTAGCTGCTCCATTGACACGTCTTACGAGGAAGAGTGTGGAGTTTTCATGGGATGAAGCATGTGAGAGGAGTTTTCAGGAGCTTAAGCGCAGATTAACTACCGCGCCAGTTCTTGTCATCCCTAACAGTTCAGGGAATTACTCGGTGTATACTGATGCTTCGCATCAAGGACTAGGCTGTGTTTTGATGCAAGATGGAAGGGTAGTAGCTTATGGATCTAGACAGCTGAAGGATCATGAGAAGAACTACCCCACTCACGATTTGGAATTAGCGGCCGTAGTGTTTGCGTTGAAGATATGGCGCCACTACTTATATGGTGAGAGATTTCAGATCTTTACGGATCATAAGAGTCTGAAATATCTATTTTCACAAAAGGAGTTAAACATGAGACAGAGGAGGTGGTTAGAACTCCTCAAGGACTATGATTGTGAGATCTTGTACCACCCAGGGAAGGCAAATGTGGTTGCCGATGCATTGAGTCGGAAGAGTCTCGGGTTGGTATCACATATAATGGTTAGAGAGCACGAGTTGTTGGAACAATTCACGAACCTTAGTCTGGATATGACCCTACCTGAGATTGGCAGCTATGGGATCATTGCTAGCTTGAGATTAGAACCGGAGTTGATTGAGAGAATCCGACAAGCTCAGCAAATCGATCAATGGTGTATTGTCATGATTAGCCAAATCATGAAAGGGAAGGGTGCTGATTTTATATTGAGTCCAGATGGAATACTAAGGTTTGGAGATAGAATATGTGTTCCTAAGGATTTAGAGCTGAGAAAGCTGATCTTATCAGAGGCACACTCGTCGAGATACACGATACACCCGGGGAGTGGTAAGATGTATCAAAACCTCCGAAAAGTATATTGGTGGTCTGGAATGAAGAGAGACATAGCGGAGTATGTCGCTAGATGTCTCATTTGTCAGCAAGTAAAAGTCGAACATCAGAAACCAGGAGGATTATTACAACCTCTATCGATACCAACATGGAAGTGGGAGCATGTCACCATGGATTTTGTGATGGGGTTACCGAGAACCCGTAAGAACCATGATGCGATATGGGTGATAGTAGATCGGTTAACGAAATCGGCACATTTCTTAGCCATGAGATCTACAGATACATTGAGTGCACTGGCGAATCTGTATGTGCGAGAAATAGTGAGATTGCATGGAGTCCCAGTGAGTGTTGTTTCGGATAGGGATGCCCGCTTCACTTCCCACTTTTGGGGACATTTCCAGGAAGCGATGGGGACCCAGTTGAGTTTTAGCACCGCTTTTCATCCTCAGACAGATGGTCAGTCAGAGAGGACTATACAGACCCTGGAGGATATGTTGAGAGCGTGTGTGCTGGATTTTAGAGGCTCATGGGACGATCACTTGCCATTGATTGAGTTCGCCTACAATAACAGTCATCACTCAAGTATTGGTATGGCCCCTTATGAGGCACTATACGGTCGTAGATGCCGATCGCCCATTGGTTGGGAAGAAGTTGGTGACAGACAATTGCTCGCCCCCGATTTGGTTAAGCAAGCCTCCGAGGATGTTCAAATAATATGCGAGAGGCTGCGAACAGCTCAAAGTCGACAAAAGAGCTATGCTGACAGGAGACGGAGACCACTTGAGTTTGATGTTGGCGAGTCTGTATTTTTGAAAGTATCTCCTTCTAAGGGAATAATGAAGTTTGGAAAGAAAGGAAAATTAAGTCCTCGTTACATTGGTCCCTTCGAGATTTTGGATAGAGTGGGAGAAGGAGCATATAGGCTAGCCTTACCACCTGAGCTAGCAGAAGTCCACAATGTCTTCCACGTTTCTATGCTTCGAAAGTACTACCCGGATCCGACACATGTAATTAGCTATGAGCCGTTGGAGCTCAAGAAAGATATGTCGTATGTCGAGAGACCGATCAGGGTATTGGACAGGAAAGAGAAGGTGTTGCGGAACAAGACGATTTCATTGGTTAAGGTTTTGTGGTAACATCACACTGTGGAAGAGGCCACATGGGAACTGGAAAGTTTGATGCGGGAAAAGTATCCCGAATTATTCACAGATTGAATTGGTTCTAATTTGGAGGACCAAATTCTTTAAGTGGGGGAGAATGTGAGACCCCGTACATGTATAGCTATGTATATAGGAACAAGGGAATGTAAATAGAATCATAAGTAAGATGACGTATTGTAATGTGAAGTGTATGCAATGTAAGTTCATAAGATTATGTATGCACTTGTAGTAAGAATTGTGATTATACGTACAAGTTGCATTATGAGTGAGTAGGAAGAAATGAACTTAAAACGAGAAGAATGTGGTCGAAATGGAATATGAGTAGTATAGTAAAATGTAAGGAAAGATTTACATAAGTGTATAATTCCATTCGAGTAATATCGTATATATTTGGTCATACAAAGATCCTACACAAGTTTTAATGTGTATGTAGTGAGGATAAATCCCATTTTCAAGTCTCAAAGATGAATGAATGAGGAAATGATCATGGTAGTAAATTAAGGGTGTTTGGTAAGAGTTATTGTAGAAAAACTGCAGGAAATCTGGAATTTGTGAAGGCCAGATCGATCTCATAGGATGAGAGATCGATCTGGGAGAGCCAGAATGCCCTTAGGTGAGAAATGGAAGGGGACAGATCGATCTCCAAAGGAAGCAGATCGGTCTCCTTAGCTCTCGGGTTGGAAGCAGATCGATCTCCCATAAGACCAGATCGATCTCCTTAAGCTTCTGTTTGACAGCAGATCGATCTCCAGTCTCGACAGATCGATCTCCTACCTTTAAAACGTCTCAGAAGAGAGGGATTTTGGAGGAACAGATCGATCTCCACCCAAGGGAGATCGATCTCATCAAGTCAAACCTATAAATGGGAGCAGTTGGATCATCAGAAATTCGGGACAAACATTTCCATTTCACTTCAACTCAAAGAAATCTAGTTTCTCACTCCTAAATCCAGCCATTTTCAGTGAGATTTAAGGAGAGGCTATTAGAGACAAAGTTGTTCACATCAAAGAGAAGAACAACATAGTCTAGAGGCATTTTCCCATTTGAAGGATTGAAGAAATAGAGGGCAATCCTAATTGGAGCAAGAGGAAATCCAATGAGGTAAGTTCTAATGCACAAATCCAAGTACATTGGTTTAGTTAATGATTATAAAGATATTTGGGTGTGCATATTATGGATAGAACTACCTAGGATGGTATGAAATGCATATAGCTTAAAAAGAGTCAAGTGTGAGAAAGTGGAATGTGGGAGTATTTTTGATGAATGGGATATCTTGAGTGGATGAGTATGTTGTGGGAATGGTTTGAGAAATGTTGATATTAGGATAAATTGGGAGATTTACCACAAAGGGTAAAAATGTGTAATTAAGGCATTGGATAAATGCTTAGTTGAATAAGAGTTAGAGTCATTGACTCAAATGTTGATGGATGAATTTCAGTTTCGGATGATACGCCGGAGCAAGTCAAGATGAGAACGCAAGAAGCATAAAGGCGGATAGTTGCACACAAGTAAAACGAGGTAAGGGACTGTGTGTTAGCTATAGAGATGTTCGTACGTAATTACAGCAATTTCGTAGATATATTGCTAGGACTAGTACGATATTATAAGTTTATGAAATGATGTGGAAGTATGAAAAGTACTATGATGTATATATATGTATTGAGAAATGGGATAGGGTAAGGAAATAGCATGATATGCATGTTTTCAATGAAATTCTCAAATTTTACATTGTTATGGATGATTGAGAAATGTTGATGATAGGTTGGCTAATTTTACATGTTTTGGCATGAAAAGGCATGCTATGTGAATAAACGTGTTTTGAGTTTTAAAAAGAGAAAATAGCCATCTATCAGTTTTGAGATGAGATTTGGTGTTGAAGCGTTAGCTCACACCCGGTTTAAAGCCTTGATGTACCGTGCGGGAGTTTTAACTCGCACGGAGGTTTTGAGAAAGTGCGAGAACTATGCTCGTACCTGTTTTGTTGAGTTAAGGTAAACCTGGGGGTCTGGGACCCAAGGGGATACCAGCCGACGGCCAATTGAACGGGCTGGGCCTTAACGATAGATCGTACCGCGCTGGAGCTTTGCGTTGACTGTGTGTCACGCTGCTTGCTCGCCTGGTATATGAGACATGGTTTAAGGATAAAAAGTCCATCGGAGTTGGAGTATGGACTTGGGTCCACGGTTGTACGTAGAATAGTGTAGTCACCCGTTGGTATACTATGTACCGTGCTGGGTGCACGTGAGTACGAGTATCGCGTAGATGACACACGACGTATCTTCACCGTGAGTATACGAGGAGATGAGGTGGATTGAGATGAGCCGGAGGTAGGACTGACCCATCCCCCTTCAGGCGAAGTGATACCCTGTGCACACCCGATCAGTGAGGCCTGGGATCACTGACTGTGGCCATAAGTCGTGGATATTTGATTGCCTAAAATTCCATGCCTGTCTCAGAGAATCGAGAAACAGAGACAATCTCAGAAAAGAAAGAGACTTGCGAGAAAGAATGATTTGAGAAGTGAAAGAGATTTCATGTTTTAATAAATCTCCGATTTCACATTCGTGCCATGAGGGCACTATTTATGAGCATGTTTTAAATGGAAGTTTGACATTTGATTTACACGAAAATGCTCTTGAGAAATATGTATTTAAATGCATTGTTCGTATGATAATTCCATTTGTAACGAAAACATGGTTTTGGTTTATGCATGCATGGGCTATGTAGGTAGTACGATATCTACCTGCTAGCATACATTTCCTTACTGAGCCGTGGTTTGCTCATCCCACTACTTTTCCCCCTCCAGGTACTGAGAAGTAAGAGAGCGGTGGTCTCTAAGTCTTTTGTGTTGAACAGCTCCCACAATCCGCAAAGGTATAAGATTTGTGTACACAAGTATTTTGTATCTAATATATTGTATCGCACAGTTATATCTTGGAATTGTAATCAGTATTATGGGGATGATATGTAAACACTTGGTATTTATACAATTAATTTTGTGTATTTACACACACACCTGGGAGTGTGAATTAAAGTTTTAAATATTCCGCTGTAAATAAATAAATTTTTAGTAATTGCATCTTCTCACAGCCCAACCGTAGTTGAGAATGTATGGATAGAAGGGTTCCCGAAAACGGGGCATGACAATATTTCTCTCCCTTATCCTTCTTCAATTCATTGTATTTTATTTTATTGTTTATTCATTATCTGCAAATATACTTGATTTAGTTTAAATTTGCCATTAACCTTAGAAAATCGATTCACCCCCCTCTCGGTAGAGCCAACAATTGGTATCAGAGCTAGGACTCTTTGATCACATATGAATAACTTCCTAAGAGTTAGAAACGATCTAATGACTCACAACAATTTAGCAACCAATTTAGTAGGAGAGGGGCATTCTACAGTTAGGCCTCCAATGTTCAATGGTGAACATTATGCTTATTGGAAAACTATGATGATGTTGTTCATTCAAGCAAATGACTATGAGGTATGGAGGATTATAACTAAAGGACCTCAAATCCCTACTAAAAGAGTAGAGGGAGAGATATCCCTAAAGAAGAGGATGAGTGGGATTCAAATGATGTTAAATGTGCTCAACTGAATGCTAAGGCCATGCACACCCTATTTTGTGCTTTAAGACCAAATGAATACAATAGAGTCTCCGGTTGTGACAATGCCAAGCAAATTTGGGACAAATTGGCAATAACTCATGAAGGTACAACCCAAGTAAAGGAGACTAAGGTAGGAATGCTCACACATGACTATGAGCTATTTAGGATGAAAGAAGGAGAATCAATTAGTGATATGTTCACTAGATTCACTGATGTAATTAATGGATTAAAGTCCTTACGAAAAATATACTCTAATATAGAAATAGTCAAGAAAATATTAAATAGTCTACCTAAATCATGGGAAGCTAAAGTGACTGTAATTGAGGAATCCAAGGCCCCTCACACATTGTCACTAGATGAATTAATAGGATCACTACTCACATATGAGATAAAGTTGAGAAGAAATGAAGAGCCACCCAAGAAAGTGGGAGTAGCTCTAAAATATACTACTCAAGAGGAAAATAAAAATGAGAGTGGTAGTGAAGAAGATCTTGAGATGGCAATGTTTGCCAAAGATTTAACAAATTCATGAGAATGAGAGCAAGTGGTAGTAATAGGAGAAACCACAAGAAAGATCAAGAAGAGTTAGGTAGAAAAGATACAATTGTATGTTATGAATGTAAAAAACCAGGACACATTAAATTTAACTATCCTCTTCTTAAAAGATACAATGATAGGTTCCACAAAAAGAAGGCAATGTGGCAACATGGAGCGACAGTGACTGCTCCGATGATGATTCAAATGAGGACAATGTCAACTTGTGCTTCGTGGCTATTGAGGATGAAAAGGTAACTTCAAACCTCAATGAATACTATTTTGATGAATTGCAAGATGCCTTTGATGATCTTGCATTGGAAAATGAATGCATGAGTATGAAATATAAAAAGATAATATCTAAATTGAAGAATGAAAATGAGTTAATGCTAGAGGACAAATTATAATGTGAAAAGAAACTAGAAATTACAAATCTTGAAATTTGTGACCTAAAAGAAAAAAAATAGTAATTTACATAATTATTTTAATAGATTTTATATGGGTCAACAAAAGTTAGATAACATGCTAGAAACTCAAAGGACATTCTTTGATAAAAATGGGTTAGGATATAATGCAAAAAGTAGAGAGACTCATCTCAAAAGCTTTATTGCTAGAAAGAGCATGAATAAACCTTCAACTATTTGTTCATATTGTAATAGAAAGGGACATGCATCACATAATTGCAATATGAAGGTGACCACTCTTAAGGGAAAAATAGTAAAAAGAATTTGGGTTCCAAAAGAAGTAATTAACTCAAAAGATATTAATGCTTTAGTAAAATGGATCCCAAAGGGATCAAGAATTGCATTCACTAACCTCAAAGGACCCAAGAGAATTTGGGTACCTAAAACATAAGTTTGAATTTTGATTGTAGGTGATTGAGCATTGCCACAAAGCTAAAACAAAGGAAGCTTGGTACTTGGACAGTGAATGCTCAAGGCACATGACCGGTGATAGAAGCCACTTCAACTCATTTAAATCGAAAGTTGGTGGAGAAGTCACATTTGGGGACAACTCTAAAAGCCAAGTTGAAGGAAGTGGTTCAATAGGTAATGACTACTTTTCATTAGAAAAAGTATTGCTTGTTAGGGGTCTAAAACATAACGTACTAAGCATTAGTCAACTTTGTGACAAAGGTTACAAAGTAATTTTGATTGTTTGAAATGTCATGTTATAAATCCTAAATCTAATAAGGTTATTTTCCTAGGTCATAGACAAGGTAACATATACATTATCTATCTAAATGAACTTAAAAATGAAAACATTTGCCTAATGGTAGACAAAGAAAAAGAACCTTGGTTGTGGCATAGAAGACTAGGTCATGCTAGCATGCATGTGTTATCTAAGTTAGCTAGAAAAGACCTAGTTATAGGATTACCTAAGTTGTCCTTTGACTATGACAAAATATGTGAAGCTTGTGTTAAAGGGAAACATAAAAGGACAACATTTAAGCCTAAACATAGTGTATCTACCAATAGGCCTCTCTAATTACTCCACCTAGATCTATTTGGACCAACTAGAACAACAAGCATAGGTGGGAAACATTATGGGTTTGTAATTGTTGATGATTACACTAGGTTCACTTGTGTGTTCTTTTTGAGAATGAAAAATGAAGCTTTAGAAAAATTCATTGCTTATACAAAAGTGACTCAAAATGATAAGGGATACACTATAACTAGTATTAGAAGTGATCATGGCAAGGAGTTTGAAAATATAGGATTTGATGAATATTGCAATGATCAAGGAATTAGTCATAATTTTTCAGACCCTAGGACACCACAACAAAATGGAGTGGTTGAGAGAAGAAATAGAACATTTGAAGAAATGGCTAGAACCATGTTGTGTGAGAATAATTTACCTAAATATTTTTGGGCTGAAGCTATAAATACATCTTGCTATATCATTAATAGAGCCATGATTAGACCAATTTTAAAGAAAACTCCTTATGAGCTTTACAAGGGTAAGAAGCCTAACATTAGCTACTTTCATCCCTTTAGCTGCAAATGTTTTGTCTTAAATATTGGGAAAGATAATTTAGGAAAATTTGATGCCAAGAGTGATGAGGGAATTTTTCTAGGATATTCTTTGAATTCAAAGGCATATAGAGTATATAACAAAAGAACATTGATGGTTGAAGAATCAATTCATGTAATATTTGATGAGTCAAATGATTTATCTAAAGATTCAACCAATAATGAGGATGTTGGAATATTTGATGAAAACTTGGAGGAAATTCTAAACTTAGAAAATGATTTATTAGAAAAACTTGACATAAATAAAGAAGATGAAGAAGAAATAGAGATATTAGAGAGAGAATCTAGAGCACTAAGAGAATTAGGATATGTACAAGATTGTGAAATAGTAGGAGATCCAACTCTTGGAGTTAGAACTAGATCATCTCTAAGGAATATGTGTCAATATATAGCCTTTGTGTCTCAAATAGAACCTAGAAATGTCAATGAAGCCTTAGATGACAATAATTGGTTCTTAGCAATGCAAGAAGAATTAAATCAATTTGAGAGAAGCAAAGTGTGGAAACTAGTTCCTAGGCCTAGTGATCACTCTATAATTGGAACTAAATGGATATTCAAGAACAAGATGGATGAAAATAGCGTGATCATAAGAAACAAGGCTAGGTTAGTTGCACAAGGCTATAGACAAGAAGAAGGAATAAACTATGATGAAACTTATGCACCGGTAGCCAGATTAGAAGCAATTAGAATGCTACTTGCCTTTGCATGGTTTCATTAATGAAGAAGTGTATGTAGAGCAACTTCTCAGCTTTGAAAATCATGAATTTCCTGAACATGTTTTCAAACTATCTAAGGCACTCTATGATTTGAAACAAGCTCCTAGAGCATGGTATGAAAGGTTGTCAAAATTCTTAATAGAAAAAGGATTTTCAAGAGGAAAAGTAGATACCACTTTATTTATCAAAAATAAAAATAAGGATTTACTAATTGTTCAAGTGTATGTAGATGATATTATTTTTGGATCAACTAATGAATCTTTATGCCAAGAGTTTGCTAAGATCATGTAAGGTGAATTTGAAATGAGCATGATGGGAGAGCTCACTTTCTTCTTGGGACTTTAAGTGAAGCAAACAAAGGATGGAACCTTCATCAATCAAGCAAAGTATATTAAGGAATTGCTCAAACGATTTGGAATGGATAATTACAAACCTCAAGCAACTCCAATGGGCACCAACGTCAAGCTTGATAAAGATGAAAGTGGTAAGTGTGTAGACACTAAACTCTATAGGTCCATGATTAGTTCATTGCTTTATTTAACTGCAAGTAGACCAGACATTTTGTTTAGTGTATGCCTTTATGCTAGATTTCAATCCTCTCCTAGGGAATCATATTTATTAGCAACTAAAAGGATCTTTAGATACCTTAAAGACACTCCATCTCTAGGACTTTGGTACCCCAAGGACTCCACTTTTACACTTCATGCATTTTCTGATGCAGACTTTGGGGGCTGTAAAATAGATAGGAAAAGCACTTCAGGTACATGTCAATTCTTAGGGAATAGATTAATCTCATGGTTCTCTAAGAAACAAAATAGTGTGGCTTAGTCCACAACTGAAGCTGAATACATAGCAGCAGGTAGTTGTAGTGCTCAAGTGTTGTAGATTAAACAACAAATGAAAGACTATGGTATTGACATGAAACAAGTCTCAATTAAATATGATAATACCAGTGCCATCAATCTATCTAAAAATCCTATTCAACACTCTAGAACTAAGCACATTGAGATTAGGCACCATTTCCTTAGAGACCATGTTCAAAAGGGAGATATAATTCTAGAGTACATTGACACTTTACATCAAATAGCTAATATATTCACCAAACCTCTTGATAGAGATAGGTTTTGTGTCCTTAGAGGTGAATTAGGACTCATGAATGTTCCTTAGGATTTATCTGTTTCAAAACCTTGATTTCAAGATGTTTTTAAATGAGTTTTTCAATGATTTTTCTGGGCAAAAGGTATGAGAGATCGATCTTCAGTCACTACAGATTGATCTCCATACTTCAAATAGGCCTAAAGTAGAAAGGTTAAGCTAAGTAGATCGATCTTCTTCACTATAAGATCGATCTCCTTAAGCCTCTGTTAAATAGCAGATCGATCTGTGCACTTAACAGATCGATCTCCTTGAGCTTCTGTATTCTGAGGATTGATCTTCGATACAACAGATCGATCTCTTCAAGTTTCTGGAAATGACAGATCGATCTGTCGCCTCGACAGATTGATCTCCTATGCCCTAGACTATAAAAACTGTTCAAAATCCCCAAAATTCAAAAAATCCAAATCTTCAAATCCCTAACCCCCTGTCGCACCTCAGCCCTCGATTCTTCCCCTTAGATCGATCTTCGGTAAGAAATCTATCCAATCTTTTCATCATTCTTGGTCTAGTAACCTACATTGCTAAATTTTTCTTCAAAAATTTATCTATTTTTTGCTTAATCTCAATTAGGGCAATTTTTGTACTGTTCCATTGGTTAGGTTTTTAGAGAACTAGTTTTAAGATTGTCTAGAGAGTTTCCAGTGTCTAGAAAAATGTCAAGACTTAAGAGAGTAGGCCAAAAACCCCCTAGACCAAGTGTTGATCAAGGGTCCTCTTCCCAATCAAACCCTCCCTCTTCAGTCACTACCTTTAACAGGTGTTTTCAAACACCTGCAAAAAGGAAGCGATATGAAGAGTATTTTTCAATAATGCCAATTAAACATTGGTGAACCATTGATTTTTCATTCCTAAACCGTATTGATTTTCCTTATATATCCAAATTTGAAGAATTTGGGTGGCTTCCGTTTCTCAAAATCAATACCCCCGTACCCCCAAATATCATCAGGGCATTCTTTTCTAATGCCGAACTCATCTATGATCCTGATGATACCTGCAAAATCCTCGAATTTAAAACATTTGTCATGTCTAAAACATTGTCAATAAACACATCCATTCTAGCCCGAGTATTTGAGATAAGAGATGAGGGTTTGACCGAGGAAGAAAATGAAGTTCCTTTAGAATTTGATCTTCCCGGTGATAAGGCGAGTGACCTACCGATGCACCCAAGGTTACTCCACCTTATCGTCTCGTGGAATCTCCGCCCATTCGGTACCCGTCATTCCACAGTTAGGAGGTTAGATCGATTCTGGCTTCACCACATCCACTCCACAAGTCAAAAACCCAATTTGGACCACTTCATCTATGAAGATTTGTTGAAGATCGTATGCGGGCAAGCCTCGACGATTATTTTTTCACAACCGTTGGTGTATCTTCTATAACTACTTGGAGTCGATTGCAATTGTGAAATGGGTGAAGTGCCCTCCCCAAAGAGCGTCTTAAACATTGGGACACTTCATCACATGAGGTATTACAAGGACTTCCGAGGGGATTGGAAGAAGAAATGAGAACAGCGGCTTGAGGCAGCCATGGAAGAAGACCCATCAGATGAGCCCATGGATCCACCTGCTGTACCTACTGAGGGTCCATCTTCTTCGACTGCTCAGCCCACTGCACCTGCCCCATCACCCACTGGAATAGAGTTGATTGTGACGATGATCATGAAGCTGAACCGGAAGATAGATGAAGGTTTTACAAACCTTCATGCCACATAGCAGGCGATGTTTGATGATCTGCAGGTCATTCGTACTCGCGTCGAGGAACTCCTGGAGTGATTTCCACCTCCACCTTAAGACTTAATTGTTAGGACTATTTTCGCTATGTTTTATAATTATTGGTTGTTGTTTGAGAACTGCATTTGCTTGAATGAGTCTTTTATGGAATGACATGTTAGTTATTGTTGAAATGTGCTATAATGAATTACTATTTTGAAATGAAATGTGTGTTGAAAGTTAAAATGTTCTGTTTAAACCTTTAGTACCATTGATATGACAAAAAGGGGGAGAAGACTAAGAAAACATGCAATAAATGGTTTAAAGGAATGATTAAACTGAGGGGGAGTCAAGAGGCCAATAGCCAAAAGTAAGGGGGAGCTTACAAAAAGGGGGAGTTTATGCACAATGCAAATAGGTAACTAAACATGTTTATTAAATAGGTTTTGTCATATCAAAAAGGGGGAGATTGTTGAGTTAATATATTTTGAAATTACAAAACAAGTAAATTCAATAATATAAAGATGATATAAAAATATGTTTAGAGGTTATCAGTACCAGAAATTAAGTTCTTGAAGATGAGAGATCGATCTCTTGGGTTTTCTAGGATGAGAGATCGATCTCATGAGGATATGCGATCGATCTGCTAAAGGATTGAACCTGTACAAGGTATTGAGGAAGTTGAGATCGATCTATGTTGATGAGATCGATCTAGTATAGGAAGAGATCGATCTCCCCTAAAACAAAAGGTAAAGGCAGTAGATCGATCTGTACGCAAACAGAGAGTTCATGAGATCGATCTGGTATAGGAAGAGATCGATCTCCTTAAAGTCAGAGAGCTAAGGAGATCGATCTGGGTTGATAAGAGATCGATCTCCTCACTACGAAAATACCTGGCAGATCGATCTATAGATCGATCCTACCTCAAACAGAGAGATTGGAAGATCGATCTGCCTATTCGACAGATCGATCTGCTCTAACATTTTCAAATTGTGAGATCGATCTGCTCATATATGAGATCGACCTCCTTACTTCAATTTGCTTTGACTTTGCAGGAATTACAACTAAGAGATCGATCTGGTCAAGATAGCAGATCGATCTGGCATTCTACTGGAGGTTCCCAATGGCTCTTTCTGCAAAAATCTCAACGAAAAAAATAGCATTAAATGCTCAAACTACCAATCCTTCAGTATATAATCAAGCATTGAAGACGCTGAGAAGTGTGATACCATTGCTGCACATTCTGTACATTCTCAAGAGTTTAATTCCTACATTCTATTTGTCTTCAATCCTCATTTATTGAGTGTGTTGTATAAGCCTGTGTGCAAAAGCTGTATTTATCCTACCCACATAAAAAGCTTGATATTGTATTCATCCTGACTTTAAGAGAGAAGAGGATTGTTCCTCAGTGAGATAAACTTTGTAAAAGGGTGAATACATCTTTGTGTAAAAAGGGTAGAGAGGTTATTCCTTAACCTAAAAAAGAGAGTGTGTAACTTTCATTGAAAGTGAGAAAGAAAGCTCTTGACAAGAAGGTCAAGAAGAGAGGACGTAGGCAAGAGATTAGCCGAACCTCTATAAACTACTGTGTTTGATATTTCTCTCCCTTATCCTTCTTCAATTCATTGTATTTTATTTTATTGTTTATTCATTATCTGCAAATATACTTGATTTAGTTTAAATTTGCCATTAACCTTAGAAAACCGATTCACCCCCCTCTGGGTAGAGCCAACACTTTTGATCTCTGTCACTTTCTGGGGTCTCTGCCATTATGTCACTGCCTCAATCTTTGATAAATCCACTGATACTCCATCCTTTGATACTATGTGACTCAAAAAAGAGATTTGTCCCAACCAAAAGTCGCACTTACTGAGTTTAGCATACAACTTCTTCTCCTTGAGGGTCTGTAGCACTATCCTTAGATGCCTTTCCTGCTCCTCTCTAGACTTTGAGTACACCAGTATATCATCAATAAACACAATAATAAACTGATCCAAATACTGGTGAAATACCTCATTCATCAATGACATAAAAGCTGCGGGAGCATTCGTCAACTCGAATGGCATAACCATAAATTATAATGTCCATACCAGGTGCGAAAAGCTGTCTTGGGTACATCTTCACTCCGTAACTTCAACTGATGGTACCCAGACCTCAGATCTATCTTGGAAAAGACCTGCGCTCCCTTAAGCTGATCCAACAAGTCATTGATGCGTGGAAGGGGATACTTATTCTTGATGGTGGCCTTATTCAACAACTGGTAATCTATACACAGTCGGAGGCCTCCATCCTTCTTCCTTACAAACAGAACCGGTGCTCCCCAAGGTACGCTCGGCCTGATAAACCCCTTCTCCAGCAACTCTTGTATCTATTTTCCTTAATTCTTCAAACTCAACTTGAGCCATTTTGTATGGTGGCTTGAATATCGACTTTGTACCATGTGCAAACTCTATGCCAAACTCCATTTCCCTATCTGGAGGTAACCCTGGTAATTCATCCGAGAAGACATTTGGAAATTCCCTAATTACTGGAATGTCTATCAACTCCGGATGTGCCTTATCTGTCTCAATCACATAAGAAATGAACCCTTCATAATATTCTTCCCACCATTAGTAACACAATCATCACATACATATATATAATTTATAAACAAGATCAACCTCTTAAATATTATACATTAAAATCATGCTCTTCTCATTTATAAAGATCATGTCATTTCATTTCTTCTCATCAAAATTTACAATAAGATTATCTAATCCTAAAAACATCAAGGTTCTAGCACGACAATCCATAATAACATGATTTGTAGCTAGCCAATCCATACCAAGGATTACATCAAAATCACTCATGTTTAATAAGATCAAATTGGCTGCCATCTCTTTACCTCCTATCCTCATCTTACAATTCCTTTTTACATGCTCGGTCAATTGACTATCATTTATAAGGGTAGATATCATCAACATCTTATCAAGCAGTGTAGGTTTTACATGCTTCAACAGTTATGTGCAAAGGATGACGATATGAAGGAATGCGTGGCACCAAGATCAAACAATACAAATGCTTCTAAATCAAAGATTTGGACGGTACCTTTAACCATATCCGAAGATTGATCTGTAGTGTCCTGGTCCAGTGCATGCACTCATCCTCTGTTCACACCCACTGCGTGTTTCCCTTTTTCCTTAGCTGTAGCCCTCCTCTTTGGAGCAGCTATCCCAACTGGAGCTCTCTTTGGCTCCCTGTCCTTCTGTGGGGCTCTCTCTATCATCTCTGGACAATCCCTGATCATGTGCCCTGATTTCCCACATCTGAAATATACTGTAGGATGTCCATAGCATGGTCGAGTACCATGGTACCTGCCACACGTACTGCACTGCTCTATTGTAGGTCGTGGCCCTCCAATCACAATTCTTTTTGCTGGACCTAGAGCCAGATACATGGGAGGATTAATTGTCCTCTCCCGGATCTCCTCGATCCTCGGCTTCTTTCTAGAAAATCTCTTGCTTCCCTTATAGTTGAAGCCTCTATCCATCACCAGTCTTTTCTTCTCTCTGTCCCTAATCTTACTAACCTTTCCAACCTCTGAGATAATCCTATCAACATCTTGCTCACACAATTGTGCCCTGCGCACTGCCTCCTCGTAGGTCGGAATATCCAGGGGAACCAGTCAAGACCTAATAGTCGGTCTTGATCCATCCATAAATTTTTGGATCTTTTCAACCTCATTACTCATGGTGTTGGGGTCATATCTGCCCAGAGAGATAAAGGTCATCTCGTACTCATCCACAGTCCTGCTCCCTTGGGTCAGTCCCAAAAATGCCATTTTCATCTTCCGTTGTATGGTATCCGGTACATACTGTCTCCGAAAACCTTTCAAAAACACATCCCAATTGATCTCAGTATTTCGGGCTCTCAAAATAGGCCTAGTGGACTTCCACCAATGTTTGTTGATCCCTTTAGCATAAAAGCGGCAAATGCTACTATCTCGGTAGTAGTGCACTCGAAGAACCCATATAATTTCTCAATTTCATTGATCCAATCCTCCATAACCACTGGGCCCTTAACTCTACTGAAAGACGGTGGTCCAAACTTCTAAAACTGCCACAGTCTATCCAAATCACAACTGTAATCCCAACCTCTACTAACCCGTGGTGTAGCAGCAGGAGTAGGCATATCCTGCGCAGGTGGGGGTGTAGGTGTCTCTATCGTCTGAGGTCTCTGGGTTGGCTGTGCCCGTGCCTCAGGTACTACCGCCTGTTCGGCATCACCCTTTGTGGCGGGACTCTGTCTGCCCCCAACTCTAGGTAAAGATTGAGTGACCAACTCCAAGATCATCTCAATGCTCTGCTCAATCCTTGCGAAGTGAACCTCAGTACTCTCGGGTCTCTCCTTTGGACCCTGTGGAGCATGCTCAACCTCGACCTCCACCTCAATCTCTTCCTGAGCCTCATGTGTTTTTGGCTCAACACGACCCCCAGGCCTACCTCTACGGCCTTTAACTTGTGCCCTCGCCCCTCTACCGCAACTGGTATTAGGCATAATTGCTCAATTCCCTACATTCACATCAAATTCTTAGTTAACCCATCGACACACACACAATTTGTATCTAAACGAGCACAGTAACATGGGGATGTAATTTTCCAACTTATTAAGTAGTTTAGACATGACACATGACAAACCAATTCAAGCTCTGATACCAACTTCTATCACGACCCTTAACTTACCAAATACGTACAAAATTTTCACATTTTTATGCATCATTATTATTATTTGTCCTTACCTCGATCGTGAATAGCTACCATTCTCAACAGTTGGGCTGTGTGTCAATGTCTAACTCATTCCACCATACCAATTCAATTTGCATATTATGTATAAGTGAACGCTTATATAAATATATCAGAGTTGTTTACATTGTTTTACATCCCCAATAGTTACATACAAAATGCTACTGTGCTACAGAAAGTTTAGATACAAAAATTACATCAGTGTGTATACCTTACGCAATGGGATGTAGAGGATACCAAAAAGGGAATGCTTCCTGTCACGCTCAATCTATACTCAAAGCTCTGTAGAGAGGGGGAAAATAAGGGGGTGAGCAAACCACATGCTCAGTAAGGTAATCATGCGAACATGTAGATACGGCACTATCTACGTGATAGTGATGCCATGCTCAAAGCATACATTTCATCATTCTCAAAATATGAGTTCATGCTTGTGTTAATGGTATGTAAAGCATTCATGCTATTAAAATCTAGTGCACAATTCAATTCAAAGCATGGCATTAACAATCATGCATATTTTATAATTAAGGCATGGCATTAATCATCATGTACATTTCATAAGTAAAGCATGGCATTAAACATATGCATCAGTGCACTTTAAAACCATTAACAACAAATATCTCAAAAGCATTCAACACTTGTCAGGTCTCAGCCCCTCCCTTGAACTGTCCTGACCCTCAAATCATTTCAAATATGGATTTATTCACAAAGCAATAGATATGTGAGATAGGCAATTTAGCAAGCGAAATAACCTCTAGGACTATGGCAATATCCTGTGATACCGGCTACACGGATCAGGTGTGCGAGATATCACCACTATCTGCTTTCGTACGGAGGTGGGTTAAATCCAACCCGTCAGTCCATAGCAGATCTCGTCCGAAGATGGAATATCACAATCTCAACACGGTACAACGTACTCTATGCTACCTGCACGGTACAGCATACTCCGTGGACCCACATCAACAAATCATATCACGCCACATCTCAAAAACGCATGTGTGAGCCTATTTAATCGGTATGACCTCTTGTCTACTCGAAGTTCCTAACACGGCTAATCAATCATGTTAAATTCTCAAAATACACGTGCGAGCCTATTTAATCGGTGTGACACCAAGTCTACCCAAAGCTCCAAGCATGGTAACAAATAAAATGGGCATCTAGTGCGAGCTAACTCCAAGCACCATGCCAAAACCAGTATGAAATCCATGTGAAAACTAGTGCGAGCTAAGCTCCAGCACTCATGCATATAAAACACATCAAATCTTGTGCGAGTCATACTCTAGTACGCTTTCATTCTCACGAAAACAATTTAGGTGGCTTAATTCTTTGCAAGGTATGGTTAACAAACCAAAACAACTCATTTCTTTTGCAATTCATTTCAAATGTTAGCCAACTTACCAATCCTTTGCTAAAAAGCAATAAAATATGATTTTCCAAAGCATTATGCTTTTATTTTCATGCACATTTCTCAAACACCTAACATTTACCCTTCAATCACCTAATATCATTTCCTAATATCTCATGCATTCTAGCAAAGCATTTAAACGCCTAAATTGCGTACAGATATCTCTAAGAGTCCACAGAATTCCCTTACCTCAATTTACTTGAGTGCAACTCTTTTCCTCTTAGCCTTTTGCACTCTTGGCTCTCCTTACTTCGGGGTATCCTGGAGAGCTGCGATTCATTCATCCAAATCACTTGAGTTAAAGTTGTTAACTCATATTTTGACTTCACTAGTCAATATAATTCATCTATGCATTTACCAATGCCTTAATCCACATTTTACCCCTTTTGGGTAAATCTCATAGTTTATTCACTAACAACATCTTAAAATCATACCCATAACACTATTATCCCCTCAAGATATCCCATTCATCATTAATATCAACACATTCCACTTTCTCACACTAGACCATTTTCTAAGTCATGGTGAATTCATTCTACTCTAGGTAGTTTCTACCATTTCTATGCATACCGATCAACTTCAAAATCAATATCTAAACAATGCACTTGAGTATTTACATTAGAAACTTACCTAGCTTGATTTCCTCTTTGCTCCAATGGAAATGCACCTTGTTTCCTTAATCCAACAAGTGGGAAAATGCCTCCAAACTATGTTGTTCTTCTCCTTGATGTGAACAACTTTGCCTTTAATAGCTTTCCCTCAAATCTTACAGAAAATGTGTAGATTTAGGAGTGAGAAAGCTAGGTTTTAGGTTGGAAATGAGAAAGATTGGTTTTGTCTCAAAAAATGCAGATCCAACTACTCCTATTTATAGATTCAGCTTGATGAGATCGATCTGCCTTGGGTGGAGATCGATCTGGTCCTCTTAAAATCCCTCTTTTTACATGACATTTGAAGGCAGGAGATCGATCTGCTTTAAACAGAAGGTTAAGGAGATCGATATGGTCTTGGGGAAGATCGATCTGCATTTTACAGAAGGTTTATAAGATCGATCTGGTCTTAGTGGAGATCGATCCGCTCCCAACCCGAGAGCTAAGGAAATCGATCTGTTTGCCTTAAAATCAGTCTTCTCTTTACAGAATGTATAGAAGATCGATCTGTCCTATTCCATAACTCAAGATAAGAGCATTTTGGCTCTTCCAGATCGATCTCTCATCCTATGAGATCGATCTCTCAACCTATGAGATCGATCTGGCCTTCATATTTCCAGATTTTACTGTAATTTTTTTTGCAGCAACACATACTAAACTTCATACATTTTGTTGCCATGATCATTTTCTTATCCAATCATCTTTGAGACTTGAAAATGGCATTCATTCCTACTTTGTATCTATTAAAACTTGTGTGAAATTTTTGTATATCCAAAGGTACATGATATAGATCAAATGGAAGTGCATAACTTATGCAATCTTTATTCCATTTTACCAAACTACTCATTTTCCATTCTACTCCCATTTTTCACATGTTTAAGTCCATTTCTTCATATTCATACATAATGCAACTTGTACGTACAATCACAACTCTTATTACGTGTGTGTACATTAAACTTATGGACTTACATTACATGTATATCACCATACTTATGAATTCATTTACACATATATATACAAGATTAAACTTATACGAGGTCTCACACTTAGCCCACATCATGGTTCGGGGTGCCTGTCATAGGTCTTATATACCCTATACCACGTCAGTAACCAACCCATGTCTCAAAATCCACGTGCGAGCATCTCATCCGTGATACTCAGTCTACACAAGGTAATTAGCATGATTTTAAATCATGTCATGTCTATCACATTAAAACTACAGTGTGCGTATTGAGTGCGACACATAGTCTACACTCTGCTTAAACATTGTCTTATGCATGTTACAAAATCAACCGATAGTGCGAATAACACTCCAGCACTAGGTCTTGCATAATTCAAATCTCAAAACAAGCATGAACAATCGCTCTAGTACCATGCTATGTATAAAACTCATTAAATCAAGAACGAGTAAATGCTCCAGTACTATGTCATGTATAAACCATGTAAAACTGAGTACAAAAAATCGTTCCGCTCTCTATCATGCATAAATCACATAAAAGTGAGTACGAGCATCGCTCCAGTACTCTGTCATGCGTGTCATGGAAATCTAGTGCGAGTCATACTCCAGTAGTAATTTATGCAAAAAACATATAAAATCAAGTGCGAGCAGTGCTCTAGCATAATTTGTTCTCACATAATTCGATGGATGGCTCTTTTGAAAAGGGATGATTTCAAAACATAAAAATCAACACCATAAATTGTGTTATTTCTCATCAACCATGAAAACATTAGATCATCTATCTACTCTTCTACTAAACAGCAGTAAAAACATTCAAAAGCAAGTTTTTCATGCTTTTTAGGACTTTTCCTAAACTTCAACTTTTTACCCTTATTAGGGGTAAAATTGTAATTTTTTCCATGTCGGGTCCCTACCGAAATTTTTCCATATTCGAAAATCCATATACAATTTAAATACTAAAAAATCTACCCGAAAATAAGTATAGCTACCTCTAGCTACTCACAAAATTCTCTTACCTCAAATCATTCTGATCACTCTACCATTACCATTGCTACCGATCACCTGATCCATTTAGCTCTCAGCATGTTATCTGGAACTGCAGATAATCATTTATCGGGTTAAATATAGTACATTTTACTCGTATTTCACTTTTACTGGGCTTAATTTACAGCATTGGGCCCATTTACTCTTATTGGCCCGATTGCACTTTAATGAGCCTTAATCAGTCTTAAGCCCATTTTCCACTTACTATTCTCTTCATCAAGGCTTATTGGGCTCATTGGGCCCATCAACACTTATTGAGCCTCGATTTAGGCTCTTTGGACAGCTCATATAATTATTTACGATAATCTATTTCCAATTCAAAAACATAATTCATTTTATACAGAAATAAATTCGTAACTTATGCGATGAATTTCTAACGTGCATAACCATGTAAATTGTTGTAAATGAGATTTACTTACCCGAGATTCTATTATAGAATGCAAATCGAGGCTAACCTAAACTCTCATTTTTTGCCAATAGTCACGCTACATGTTTGTAAAACTAAATCGGGTCAATTTCAGTCAATTAAAATTTCAAATAAATTTTTCAAAAATTAAATCGGTCAATTTTGACCGCTTACCGGCTTACCCTTTGTCACGACCTAAATTACCTAAAAATAAGAGAAATTTTTTCTCTTTTTCATTTATTATTTAATTCTTAGCTTTCTCTCATCGTGACCATCCTACAAACAGTTGGGCTATGATTCGGTGTTAGTCACCTCTCACCTACTTACCATTCCATTTCCATAATAACATTCACATATCAGAGTTTACTATTTTTTTGACTTTAACTAAATACATACACAATGGTATTCACATAACCTTACATCCCAAACATCATATCAGAGACGCCGGCTCTCGCACCGAACCTGAGCCTAACGACCTCCCTTGCCCCGTCCTTCCCCGTCCGGCCACCCTTTTTTGACGCTACAGTGTTAAAAAAATACAGATAAAATACCTAATTTCTACTTCCCCATTTTTGTACCAGTGGATCCCTAGGTAAAAATCCAAGCTTTATTTAGTTTAATGTATGTATAAATTGTATTATATAAGCATGGTTTTTGTATGAATTAATTGAAATTTGATTGTGAAGAAATTAGGGAACTAGGGATTAATTTGACAGATTGGGGATTTTGAGAATTAGGCAAGGAATTAGACATTAGGAGTTGAATTATCATGAATTGGAATTGAAGATTGAGGATGATAAAATTAAGTATGTATTTGGTCATTTTGTGGATGATAGATTTGGGTCATCCTAATGATGAAGATGAAAGTAGGGAAAAGAAATTTTTATGGGTAGGTTAAAATGAATCTTGAATCGACAAAACCAGGGAAGAAATGAGAAGTAGACAAAAAAATAATAAAAATAATAATAGTAAAGAAATAAATAAATAATAGATAAATAAATAAATAATAATAAAAAATATATATATACTTATGTATATAAATAATAAATGTGTGTGTTAGTATAAGTGCATATCAACAATTATATACACACACAAGTAGTAGCAGGTAGGAAACGTATAAGATGATAAGAGAAAAAGGATAATTTAATTAGGAATGTAGCTAAAGACTTTGTAGTAGGATTAAATTTTCGAATGCATGATGGAACTGGAAGAAAAAAGGGAAATTGGTAAACTCCATGAGGTTGATTATATATTTGGATGCGATTTTAGAAAGTTAGAATTTAAATTCCAAGTATATTTTCCTAGACGAATAAGGTTACGATTCTGATGCATTGTGGACAATTCGAATACATAGGATACTAAGAATATAAATTTTGGTGTAGGAGAATCGTAAAAGATATAAGGGAGATACTTGGAAGCGTCACTACTCGAATTGGTACTTCCGATAAATCGAGGTAAGAGGTGTAATTTAAGATGATAATGGTATCCCTACCCTTAGATTCTGATTTATTTATACGTTTTCGAGCCTTCTCGTGTAGCCCTTGATTGTCAAACAAAACCCTACACCTATTAAGCCCAAGTTTTATTTGGTCATGTTTTCAAAATAAAGAAATGTCATATGAAATTAAATACGTAGGTTCGAGCATGATTTCTGAATAAATGTTATGGTTTTGACTTACGTATGAATTGATTTCATATTTTTGAAAGAAATGAAATTTGGTATGTGAACACAGTCTTTCTATTTTATGAAAGAGTTTTCAGATTACAAGAAATTCGATTTTATTACTCGGTATGAGTTTATGGGCTATAAAACGCAAGAAAGATTTTGAAAACTCTGTTTTGAGATGAAAAGATAATGTATAGTGGAATTGTGGGGGCCACCTCTTGAGTCTAATGGGAGCAAAGTGCCACGCGGTTTACAATGACATGCGATCGTGGGGGCCACCTCTTGGGTTCTTTGAGAGCAAAGTGCCACACCGTCTGTGTGACTGTGGGGGTGTAACGACCCTTGACCTTGAAAATTTAGGGAAATTTTTTTTTTAAACTTTAAAATTCCTACTTATTCCTTCATTCACTTAGACTGCATTCCTGTTTAGTGCGATTTCCTTTATCCTACTTATTTACCAATAATTATGCTTATATTAAATTTTTACATCTAAATAGCCGATAGAAATTTCCGCAGCATAACAGCTTATATATAAGCCTACCTACCTGCAAATCAAACGCTTTAACAATCCTAGATATCCACAACTATCAAGCATGCTTCTCAACTTGCATCGTTAAGCCAAAATAAATTTGTAACGACCCTAGACCCTTGAAATTTGGAGGATATTTTTTTTTGAACTTAATTTACCCACTTATTCCCTTATTCACTTAGGTTGTATTCCTGTGCAGTGTCAAAACACTTTTCCTAATTCTTTATCCGTAATTATATTTAATTTCCATACTTTGACCTATATGGTTGATAGAAATTTCGGCAGCATAACGGCTTATATATAAGCCTACCCACATGCAATTCAATTGTTTTAACAATCCTATGTCACGACCCAAATTACCTAAAAATCAGAGTAAATTTTTTTTTTTGCTTTTTCATTTATTATTTAATTCTTACTTTTCTCTCATCGTGACCATCCTACAAACAGTTGGGCTATGATTCGGTGTTAGTCACCTCACACTATTTACCATTCCATTTCCATATTCAGTTTCATATATCAGAGTTTACTATCCTTTGACTTTAATTAAATACATACACAATGGTATTTATAACTCTACATCCCCGACATCATATCTGTTTACAGTCATATTAAGATACAAAACTACACAAATGTGTATACCTGTCTCTCGATGGGAAGCAACGGATACCAAGAATGCAAGTCTTCAGCCGCTCACTACCTATTGCGAGTGCTCTGAAAAGATGGGAAAATAAGGGGGTGAGTAAATCACAAGCTTAGTAAGGCAATTATGCAAGTAAGTAGATAGCTCCACTATCTACATGCTCATAATGCCATGCCCTTAAATCCATTTCTTTTCATTAAAATCATCAAGCACAAAGTCATGCAAACATCAATGACTTAGTTTATCAAAACTATTTGTGCATATAGAAATCATGTAATTCGTGCATCAAAGGCATTTTATGTGACATCCTTAAATCATAATTAGCATGAAGTAAAACAGGATCATGCATTCTTTCATGTCATGTAAGACAAATCATGAATTTGAAATGAAAGCATGGAAAACACCATCATGCTGCATTCAAATCATTTCATTAAAACTGTAGTATAAACTAACCCTTTCGGGTCAATCATCTCATAAAATAATTCAGTAAAATTCATTATAAAACTTCGGTTATAAAACCACCCTTCTTTCAGGGTCACATATCATAAAATCATCTAAAATCTAGCATCACAGTATAAAATCATAAAATCGGGGGCCTGACCCCTCCATCGGGTCTACCCTGGTCTATCGACCAATAGTTATATCATGTGAGACATGTAGGTGACTATCAGTAACAACATAGGACTATGGCCATAACCTCGTGATCCCTGGCAACACGGTACCTAGTGTGCGGGGTATCACACCTGAAACGGGAGGTGGGTCATCCTACCCGCCAGAACAGCATAACACCAAGATTACGAGGGCAAGGCTTGCTGCCTCGTGGCTAATGCCACTCCACTCCAACAATCCCCACGGTACAGCGTACTCTGCGTGACATACACGATACAACATACTTCATGAACCCAAGCTCAGTCAGGGGTACCTGCAATAGGTCTTATCCACCCATATCATCTCTGTCTCAGTATGCACGTGTGAGCATATCATCTCACTGTGACACACAGTCTACAGGAGGCACCAACACAGCTATATGCATGTAATATAAATCCCTGTGCGAGCGAATCTCTAGCATGGCTCTATGCATATTCATGATATCAGAAAACCTCGTGCGAGCGAAGCTCTAGCACGGCTCTATGCATATTCATGATATCAGAAAACCTCGTGCGAGCGAAGTTCTAGCACGTTTTCATAGAAATCAATGAAATCTGCGTACGAGCAGCGCTCCAGTATGACTTAAAATAATTATAAATTCAAGTAAAATCCATGTACGAGCAATGCTCTAGTACGGATATGCATAAAAACTCAGTGAAAAACTCATACGAGAAAAACTCCAGTACGACTTTAAAATGAGTTATAAAATCATATACAATCACGTGCGAGCAATGCTCCAGTACGAATGAATGCTCAAGTAAATCAAAACTTTGTACGAGCAATGCTCCAATACGGCTTATGCATAAATACATCAAATCTCGTGCGAGTTACACTCCAGCACGGCTTTTATGCGATTATCAAATCAAAACTGGATGCGAGCTAAGCTCCAGCATCTCTCATCCATGTTAAATCATTAAAACTAGTGTGAGCAATCGCTCCATCACCTTTTTATGCATTTTCAGTCAAAACAGTCAAAACCATCAAAACCGTCAAAACAGGGTGCGAGCTAGGCTCCAGCACCTCCCATGCATTTTACAATAATAAAAATCAGTGCGAGCAACCGGTCTTAGCACATTTCATGCATATGATGTCACACAAGTCAGTGCGAGCAACCGCTCAAGCACATTTATGCACACTCACAAACGCAGATATAGTGCGAGCTATGTGCCAGCACTATCTGTTTCCATATAAACTTGATAGTTGGCCTATTTTCCAAAGAAATTTCATTTAATTATAAATAACACCTACGTAGTGTTATCTTGTGAAATTTATGCAATTACTGGCCAAACTACCGTTTGGCTTTTCTTAAAACCACGAAAATCCCTTAAATCAGAAAATTCTTAAATCATGCATTTCATGCATGTCATGCTTTCACCATCCTTAGGTGAACTTCCCTCAATAGGGGTAAAATAGCCTTTTTACCTATTTTGATCCTTAAAATCATTTAAACCACTTTTAGGATCATTATACAATAACCGTGTATACATACATAATCAATGCATACAAAAACTATTAAAATACGCGTAGCTACCTCTAGCTACTCACACAATTCCCTTACCTCATTTTCTGTACAGTCTGACCTTTCCACTGATGACTCATCACGCAGTCCGATTTGCTTCGAATCCAATCGTCAAAACTGCGGATAATTATACATCAGGTCAAATACAATACAACTAATTGTATTTCATAATTTTCAGGGCTTAATTTAAATCATTGGGCCCGTTTACCCATATTAGGCCCGATTGTACCATAACGGACCTTAATCAGCCTTATGCCCGTTTTCCACTTATTATTCACATTATCGAGGCCATTGGGCTCATTGGGCCCATTAATATTTATTGAGCCTCATTCTAAACTCTTGAATAGCTTAATTTAGTTTTTACGACAATTTATCCAATTTTATAGAATTTAATTCATTAAATGCGAAATTTAAATCCGTAATTTATGCGATAAATATTAGTCACGCATAACGATGCAAAATTATCGTAAATAAGGGTTACTTACCCGTGATTCCATGATAGTACGTAAATCGAGGATGTCTCGAGTCCTCGTTTGACGTCAATTGTCGAGCTACACAATTAAATATTTTTTCGGGTAAACTTTCAGTCGATTATTTATCAAATTAAATATTCCAAAATTTAAATCGATCAATTTGACCGCTTACCGACTTACCCGTAGCTCGATTGCATCACAGGAATTTTCTCCAATTTTTCCTCTTTTTCTTTTTCCCTTTTTCTTTTTTCATTTCCTTTTCTTTTTGGCAGAACCGGTTCAGTCTTGTCACGACCCAAATTACCTAAAAATCAGAGTAAATTTTTCGATTTTCATTTATTAATTAATTCATACCTTTCTCTCATCGTGACCATCCTACAAACAGTTGGGCTATGATTCGGTGTTAGTCACCTCACACTATTTACTATTCCATTTCCATAATCATATTCACATATCAGAGTTTACTATCTTTTGACTTTAACTGAATACCTACACAATGGTATTTATAACCCTACATCCCCGACATCATATTTGTTTACAGTACTGTGCATTACATATTTAGATACAAAACTATACAAATGTGTATACCTGTCTCTCGATAGGAAGCAGCGGATACCAAGCATACAAGTCCTCAGCCGCTTACTAATTTCTATGAGTGCTCTGAAAAGATGAGAAAATAAGGGGGTGAGCAAAACACACGCTCAGTAAGGCAATTATCCAAGTAAGTAGATAGCTCCACTCTCTACATGCTCATAGTGCCATGCCCTTAAATCCATTTCTTTTCATTTAAAATTTCACGCACAAAATCATGCATATTTCAATGCCATAGCTTATCAAAACTATTTGTGCATATAGAAATCATATAATTCATGCATCAAAGACATTTTATGTGACATCAGTAAATCATACTTAGCATGAATTTAATCAAAATCATACATTCTTTCATGTCATGTAAAACAAATCATAAATTTGAAATGAAAGCATGGAAAACATCGTCATGCTACTGCATTCAAATTATTTCATTAAAATGCAGAATAAAATAACCCCATCCGGGTCAATTATCTCATAAGTAAATCTCAATTTCATAAAACAATTCATTAAACTTCTTTATAAAACTTCGGTTATAAAACCACCCTTCTTTCAGGGTCACATATCATAAAATCATAAAATCGGGGGCCTACCACTCCCTCGGGTCTACCCTGGTCTATCGACCAATAGTTATATCATGTGAGACATGTAATTGATTATATCAGTAACATCGAGGACTTGGCCGTATCCTAGTGATCCCTGGCAACACGGTACCTAGTGTGCGGGGTATCACACCTGAAACGGGAGGTGGGTCGTCCTACCCGCCAGAACAGCATAACACCAGGATTGTGAGGGCAAGGCTTGCTGCCTTGTGGCTAATGCCACTCCGCTCCAACAATCCTCATGGTACAGCATACTCCACGTGACATACACGGTACAACGTACTCCGTGAACCCAAGCTCAATCAGGGGTGCCTGCAATAGGTCTTACCTACCCATATCATCTCTGTCTCAGTATGCACGTGTGAGCATATCATCTCACTGTGACACACAGTCTACAGGAGGCTCCAACACGACTATATGCATGTAATATAAATCCCTATGCGAGCGAAGCTCTAGCACGACTCCATGCATATTCATGATATCTGAAAATCTCGTGCGAGCGAAGCTCTTGCACGGTTTCATAGAATTCAATGAAATCTGCGTACGAGCAGCGCTCCAGTACGACTTAAAATAATTATAAGTTCTAGAAAAATCCACGTACGAGCAATGCTCTAGTACGGATATGCATAAAAACTCAGTGAAAATCTCGTACGAGAAAAACTCCAGTATGACTTTAAAATGAATTATAAAACCATATACAACTTTGTGCGAGCAAAGCTCCAGCACAAATAAATGCTCAAGTAAATCGAATCTCATGCGAGTTACACTCCAGCATGGCTTTATGCATAATTAAATCAAATCTCGTGCGAGTTATACTCCAGCACGGCTTTTATGCAACTATCATATCAAAACAGGATGCGAGCTAAGCTCTAGCATCTCTCATGCAAGTCAATCATAAAAACTAGTGCGAGCAATCGCTCCAGCACCTTTTTATGCATATCAGGTCAAAACAGTTCAAAATCGTCAAAACAGTCAAAACAGAGTGCGAGCTAGGCTCCGGCAGCTCTCATGCATATCAAATCATAAAATCAGTGCGAGCAACCGCTCTAGCACATTTCATGCATATGATGTCACACAAATCGGTGCAAGCAACCGCTCAAGCACATTTATGCACACTCACAAACACAGATATAGTGCGAGCTATGCGCCAGCACTATCTGTTTCCATATAAACTTAATAGTTGGCATATTTTCCAAAGAAATTTCATTTAATTATAAATAACACCTACGTAGTGTTATCTTGTGAAATTTATGCAATTACTGGCCAAACTACCATTTTGCTTTGCTTAAAACCACGAAAATCCCTTAAATTAGAAAATGCTTAAATCATGCATTTCATGCATGTCATGCTTTCACCATCCTTAGGTGAACTTCTCTCAATAGGGGTAAAATAGCATTTTTACCTATTTCGATCCTTAAAATCATTTAAACCACTTTTAGGATCATTATACAATAACCGTGTATACATACATAATGAATGCATACAAAAACTATTAAAATACGCGTAGCTACCTCTAGCTACTCACACAATTCCCTTACCTTATTTTCTGTACAGTCTGACCTTTCAACTGATGACTCGTCACGCAGTTCGATTTGCTTCAATCCAATCTCTGGAACTGCAGATAATTATACATCAGGTCAAATACAATATAACTAATTGTATTTCATAATTTTCTGGGCTTAATTTAAATCATTGGGTCCGTTTACCCATATTGGGTCTGATTGTACCATAATGGGCCTTAATCGGCCTTAAGCCCGTTTTCCACTTATTATTCACATTATCGAGGCCTATTGGGCTCATTGGGCCCATTAATATTTATTGAGCCTCATTCTAAACTCTTGAATAGCTTAATTTAGTATTTACGACAATTTATCCAATTTTCTAGAATTTAATTCATTAAATGCGAAATTTAAATCCGTAATTTATGCGATAAATATTAGTCACGCATAACGATGCAAAATTATCGTAAATAAGGGTTACTTACCCGTGATTCCATGATAGTACGTAAATCGAGGATGTCTCGAGTCCTCGTTTGATGTCAATTGTCGAGCTACACAATTAAATATTTTTTCGGGTAAACTTTCAGTCGATTATTTATCAAATTAAATATTTCAAAATTTAAATCGATCAATTTGACCGCTTACCGACTTACCCGTAGCTCGATTGCATCACAGGAATTTTCTCCAATTTTTCCTCTTTTTCTTTTTCCATTTTTTTTCTTTTTTTATTTCCTTTTCTTTTTGGCTGAACCGGTTCAGTATTGTCACAACCCAAATTACCTAAAAATCAGAGTAAATTTTTCGCTTTTCATTTATTAATTAATTCATACCTTTCTCTCATCGTGACCATCCTACAAACAGTTGGGCTATGATTCGGTGTTAGTCACCTCACACTATTTACTATTCCACTTCCATAATCATATTCACATATCAGAGTTTACTATCTTTTGACTTTAACTGAATACCTACACAATGGTATTTATAACCCTACATCCCCGACATCATATCTGTTTACAGTAAAGTGCATTACATCTTTAGATACAAAACTATACAAATGTGTATACTTGTCTCTTACAAACCCTACATCCCCGACATCATGCGGATACCAAGCATGCAAGTCCTCAGTCGCTTACTAATTTTTGTGAGTGCTCTGAAAAGATGGAAAAATAAGGGGGGTGAGCAAAACACACGCTCAGTAAGGCAATTATGCAAGTAAGTAGATAGCTCCACTATCTACATGCTCATAATGCCATGCCCTTAAATCCATTTCTTTTCATTTAAAATTTCACGCACAAAATCATGCATATTTCAATGCCATAGTTTATCAAAACTATTTGTGCATATAGAAATCATAAAATTCATGCATCAAAGGCATTTTATGTGACATCAGTAAATCATACTTAGCATGAATTTAATCAAAATCATGCATTCTTTCATGTCATGTAAAACAAATCATAAATTTGAAATGAAAGCATGGAAAACATCGTCATGCTACTGCATTCAAATTATTTCATTAAAACGCGAAATAAAATAACCCCATCCGGGTAAATTATCTCATAAGTAAATGTCAATTTCATAAAACAATTCATTAAACTTCTTTATAAAACTTCGGTTATAAAACCACCCTTCTTTCAAGGTCACATATCATAAAATCATAAAATCGGGGGCCTGACCCCTCCCTCGGGTCTACCCTGGTCTATCGACCAATAGTTATATCATGTGAGACATGTAATTGATTATATCAGTAACATCGAGGACTTGTCCATATCCTAGTGATCCCTGGAAACACGGTACCTAGTGTGCGGGGTATCACACCTGAAACGGGAGGTGGGTCGTCCTACCCGCCAGAACAGCATAACACCAAGATTGCGAGGGCAAGGCTTGCTGCCTCGTGGCTAATGCCACTCCACTCCAACAATCCCCACGGTACAGCGTACTCCGCGTGACATACACGGTACAACGTACTCCGTGAACCCAAGCTCAATCAGGGGTGCCTGCAATAGGTCTTATCCACCCATATCATCTCTGTCTCAGTATGCACGTGTGAGCATATCATCTCACTGTGACACAGTCTACAAGAGGCTCCAACACGACTATATGCATGTAATATAAATCCCTGTGCGAGCGAAGCTCTAGCACGGCTCCATTCATATTCATGATATCTGAAAATCTTATACGAGCGAAGCTCTAGCATGGTTTCATAGAATTCAATGAAATCTGCGTACGAGCAGCGCTCCAGTATGACTTAAAATAATTATAAGTTCTAGAAAAATCCACGTACGAGCAATGCTCTAGTACGGATATGCATAAAAACTCAGTGAAAACCTCGTACGAGAAAAACTCCAGTACGGCTTTAAAATGAATTATAAAACCATATAAAACTTTATGCGAGTAACGCTCCAGCACAAATAAATGCTCTCAAGTAAATCAAATCTTGTGCGAGTTACACTCCAACACGGCTTTATGCATAATTAAATCAAATCTCGTGCGAGTTATACTCCAGCACTGCTTTTATGCAACTATCATATCAAAACAGGATGTGAGCTAAGCTCCAGCATCTCTCATGCAAGTCAATCATAAAAACTAGTGCAAGCAATCGCTCCAGCACCTTTTTATGCATATCAGGTCAAAACAGTTCAAAACCGTCAAATCAGTCAAAACAGAGTGCGAGCTAGGCTCCAGCAGCTCTCATGCAAATCAAATCATAAAATCAGTGCGAGCAATCGCTCAGCACATTTCATGCATATGATGTCACACAAATCGATGCGAGCAACCGCTCAAGCACATTTATGCACACTCACAAACGCAGATATAGTGCGAACTATATGCCAGCACTATCTATTTCTATATAAACTTGATAGTTGGCCCTTTTTCCAAAAAAATTTCATTTAAATCTTAATAACACTTACGTAGTGTTATTTTGTGAAACTTATGCAATTATTGGCCAATCTACCTATTTGCTTTGCTTAAAAACCAAGAAATTCATTAATCAAAAAGTCCCTTAAATCATGCATTTCATGCATGTCATGCTTTCACCATCCTTAAGTGAACTTCCCTCAATAGGGGTAAAATAGACTTTTCACCTATTTCGATCCTTAAAATCATTTAAACCACTTTTAGGATCATTATACAATAACAGTGTATACATACATAATCAGTGTATACAAAAACTATTAAAATACGCGTAGCTACCTTTAGCTACTCACACAATTCCCTTACCTCATTTTTCTGTACAGTCTGACCTTTCCACTGATGACTCGTCACGCAGTCCGATTTGCTCCAAATCCAAATCAAATCTTCGAAACTGCGGATACACGTTCATCGGGTCAAATACAATACATTTAATTATATTTCATAATTTTTTGGGCTTAATTTAAATCATTAGGCCCGTTTACCCATATTGGGCCCGGTTGCACCTTAATTGGCCTTAATCGGCCTTAAGCCCGTTTACCACACTTACTATTTATATTATCGAGTCCTATTGGACTTGCTGGGCCCATTAATATTTATTTAGTCTCGTTCTAAATTCTCGGATATCTCAATTAATTATTTACGACAATTTATCCAATTTTTCAGAATTTAATTCATTTATGCGAAAATTAAATTCGTAATTCATCAACACGTATAACGATGCAAATTGTCGTAAATAAAGGTTACTTACCCGAGATTCCATGATAGTACACAAATCGAGGCTGTCTCGAGCTCTCGGTTGATGTCAATTGTCGAGCTACAAAATTTAATATTTTTTCGGGTAAATTTCCAGTCGGATATTAATCAAATTAAATATTTCAAAATTTAAATCGATTAAATCGACCGCTTACCGACTTACCCGTAGCTTGATTGCATCACTGGAATTTTTCTCAATTTTTTCTCTTTTTCTTTTTTCATTTTTCTTCCTTTTTCCTTTTCTTTTTGGCTGAATCGGTACGGTCCGGTTCAACCCGGTTCAGACCGGTTTGGCGCCATCTAATTGGTTCCCGGCGTGATTCCACCGCCGTTCGGCTTGGCTGCACATGGGCATCCAAAATCAGGCCTCGGCTGGAGTCAAAACGGCGCCGATGGCCGCCAATCGGAGTTTCTCCCCCGCGGGACTCTCCCTTTGATTCGTCGTTCTCCAGCGGTCTCCAAGATGCGTCTTGGCCGGTGATGGTTCGCCCGAGGTCAGCCTGTCTTCGCCGACCCTCGTCGGCCCCTCAGCCCCTCCGGTGACTCGCCGGTGAGAGGGAAACCTTCGCTCGGTTTCCTGCTTCGTTTCGCGTTTCTTCTTCTCTGTTTCGTTTCAGATTTCGTTTCTGTTTCTTTTTTGTTTCTTTTTTTTCTATTTTTAATAATATTTTAATATTAAAAATCCAAAATATCTTTACAAATTATTATTTTATTCATTTAAATAATAATAAAAATTCTAAAAATTTCTCAGTCTTATTTCAACTTTTCGGTATATTTTTCGATTATTTTCGAGATTATTTTTTCGAAGTGAAAATTCTGATTTATTCCAATAAATTCATATCTTGATCAATTTAACCCGAAATTTAATTATTTCTTCATTATTGATCAAGATTTCTCAATCTCATATTTTTAATTAAATTTTCTCGTCCCGATTAATACCGAATTTCGATCTTTTGATTGTTTTACCCTTTCACGTGTTTAGAAATTCCCTTTAAATCCTTTTGTATTTTTACATGCACTCGAAAATTTCTATTCATTCCATTTGCTCTTACGAAAAAAATCGGGTCTTACAATCTCCCCCACTTAAGAAATTTGGTCCTCCAAATTAGAACCAAGTCAAATGAGTCCATAAATAACTCCGGGTACATCTATTGTATCATATATTGTCACCCTCAAGTGACTTTCTCCGGAGTATAATACTACCAACATACTTGACTAGGGAGATCATCTTAAACCTCGACATTTTCTCCTTCCGTCTAATACCCGAATCGATTTTCCAATCATACGTTATACTTTCATTGAGCTAAGCTGTTGGAGCTCATATCCAATCACATATGCTGGGTCCGGATATTATTTTCGAAGTATCAAAAGATGGGACACATTGTGGATACCTGTTAATTCAAGTGGTAACGCCAACCTACAGGTCTTATCTCCCACTTGTCCAATATCTCTTTTCGAATCTCATTACGTCCTTATGATAAGTAACTGCCAACAATAATGATTCACTCTCGGTGAATTTCTAATGGTTTCTGTCTCTTGTCAGCATAGCTTTTCTGTTTGCTCTAAGGTGTTCTTAATCTCTCACAAAGCAACTGAACATCCTCAGAGGTTTATCTTACCAAGTCGGGAAAAATTCTCTATCTGTCACCCACTTCTTATCCAAGTCGAGAAACAATCCTTACGGCCATATAATGCCTCAAATAAAATGTTATCTCGATACTCAAGTGACAACTGATCATCCCAGGAGCTTATAAAATCAATGGCACACACTCTCATCACATCCTCCAGAACCTGTACAGTCCTCTCTGACTGACCATCTGTCTGAGGATGGAAGCTGTGCTAACACTCAATTAGGTTCCCATAGCTTCCTGAAAAATGTTCCCAGAAGTGGGAAGTGAAGCGGGAATCCCTATCGGATATCAGGCTCACTAGAACGCTACATAATGATCCACAATTTCCCATACACATATATCCGCCTACACACTTAAAGTATCAGAGGATTTCATAACCAGAAGGTGGGTAGACTAAATCAATCTATCGACTATCACCTAGATAGCCTCGTGATTCATCCGGGTCCTCTGTAACCCATCATGAAATTCATGGTAACTTGTTCCCATTTTCGTGTCAATATAGGTAGAGGCTGTAATAACTCTGCAGACTTCTAGTACTCTACCTTACTCTACTGACATACGAGACACCTTGCTACAACTCTACAATATCACTTTTCATATCTGACCACCAATACCCTTTTTTAGAGATTCTGATATATTTATTATTTCTCGGATGCACTGTATATCCCGAAGAGTGAGCTTCTGACTATAACACTATCTCATCAATTGTGGTCCTGGGGAGCACTTATATTGTCTTTGAACCTCTGTAAGTCATCATCACTCACTGTGAACTCTGTCACTATACCCTTCTGAATCTGACCCACACTATCGACACCATGCCGATCATTACGCTAAGCTTGGCAAATCCGGTCACTCAAATCCGGTTCTAACCTCAGGCTAGCTATCACAAAATCACCTTCATCATCAGAAGGTATCACATCACTACTGAGGCTCACCACTGCTCTATCAGCTCACGCTCCCTGACCATCATATGTAATACCATCCCTAGGCTCTTTCTGCTAAAGGCATTAGCCATTACATTAGCCTTTCTCGGGTGGTACAATGTACACAATCATAATCCTTAGAAGCTCTAACCCTCTTGGTTATTTCATATTCTACTCTTTCTGTGAACACAGATACTCAGGGCTTTTACGATTAGTGCATACCCAAAATTTCTTACCATTTAAGTGGTGGCGCCATACTTTCAATGTAACGCTACGGCTGCTAACTCTAAATCATGGGTCGGATAGTTTCTCTTATGGTCCTTGAACTATCTGGATCCATAAATAACTATCTTCCCATTTTACATCAATACACAGCCCAATCCTTATTTTGAGGTATCCATATACACTGAGAAACCTCTTGAGCTGTTGGGTATGGTGAGAATAGTTACGGTGGTCAGTTTCTTACTTCCATATACCCAAAACTCATCGAAACTACATTCATACTTATCATCCCACTGTATACAATCTTTTTTCGAATGAGATGTGTCAACTAAGCAGCCAATTTCGAGAAACTCTCAACACCTCGTCTGTAAAACATTTTTCATTTGCTACTCATGCTCTTCCCTGGACTTCGAATACATCGAAATATCATCGCTAAAGATGACAACCAATCGGTCCAGGTAAGGTTTAAATACCTCATCTTAGTTAAGATCCACTAAATATTTCAATCACCCATTTCCATGACCTATGTACGCATAAATGTATAATGTCATTTCGAAATCGTTTCCGTTCAAGATGCTAACCCGCGTCATTTCCATTTTTTTTATATTAATGGCTTTTATAAAATTTTTATTTTTAAACCTTTATGATTACTCGAATTCTATATTTCTTTATTGTACCAGCAAAGGTACCCAAATTTTAAATGTATGCTTTACGACCGTCGATTCAATTTATAAGTTATGTGTGCGCTTCTAGACGCTGTCAAATCTTCATGAGGAGAAGTATTTTGAAATACCTTTATTAACCCTCAGACTTGACCACAATTACTTTACATATCAGTCTATGTGGTCACAATTCATATTCGTTACTAATTGCTTTAATCCAAATTATTTTACATATCAAAGATATCTTTACCTTGCATACATATCTTATTCCAATATATCTCGTATTCAAGATCTATCACATCTCGAAGCTTATCTCCTTTCATATATCACTTATGACAAACTCTTTCCTTACTTGTCAACTTACAATACACTTTTCAGTGATATTTTCACCCCTATTTTCAACTTATAATCCCTATACCCATATTCAGTTAGTGAAAATCAGCTAACTAGTATCATCTTGCTTAAGGATACAGACTTCACATCTTTCACTAGCTTATGAGCAACTGAAGGCGGTATGAATATATACGTGGCACCAGGAGCAATTAAAATAATTATTTCATTTTTCACAACCAGTGTGATTTCTTCCCACCACATCCGATGAAATATCAATAGTGTCCTAGTCCAAGGCATACAATCGCCCTCGTCCAACATCTTATTTCTGTGGTAACTACCACATATTCTACACTGTTCACACTGCTACACTGCTTCGTAGCAGGTCGGGGTCCTCAAATCACAATACCCCTAAAAAATATTGTATTTGGATACACTGGGGTTACCAATCATCGTACCCCGTGACTCATCAGTTCTAAACTTTTACCAAACTACCTTTTTCTCGTTCTGACATCTCTGTCATTTTCTATTCTCTTTTTGTCTCAATTTCGGTCCTTACTACCTTTCTCAATCTCAGAGGCGTGCAACTTATAATCTTATTCACACAACTATAGTCTGCGCACTGCCTCGGCATAGGTAATGATATCTAACGGGCTAATCGGACTCTAATTGACAATCTGAGCCCTTCCATAAACTTTCAGACATCTCGACTCTCACTGTTCATAGTGTCGGAGTCATATCTGCCCAGGAATATAAACTAAGTTTCATACTCAATCAACCAGTTCCTCTGGGTCAGAGTCAAGAATTTTATCTGTTATTTCCTTAAAACAATATCCGGGATATTCTGTCACCGGAATACATCTAGAATTATTTTTCATGTCCATTCTGGATGTCTAACTCTTAAGATGGGTCAAGCGGACTTCCACCAATGCTCCGACTCACCCTCAAATATCATACATAACCTGAGCAAATAGCTCTCAAAATATTCTCCACACTCCACACCAACCTCGCGAAACGTGTCTCAATACTGTCCGATCTCTCTGTCAGACTCTGCCCGATCTCTCTATCGAACTCTGTGGGGCATACTCAATACCAGCCTCCACGTCAATCTCATCTCGAGTCTCATGTGGCGACTCAGTACGACTCTCAGGCCTACCTCTACGGCCTTGAGCTCGTGTACTCGCCTCTCAACCATAGCGGCTATCAGTTAATGTGTCTACATTCTTGCATTTAAAAATCAAATTCTTAGCTGCACTTCCATCTCGATATACACAATTGTATCTAAACAATGCACAGTACATGGGGATGTAAACTTTCTTAACCACTAACACCGAATCATATCAGGCCAACTCAAGCTTTGATACCATTAAACCTGTCACGACCCAAATTACCTAAAAATCAGAGTAAATTTTTCGCATTTCATTTATTAATTAATTCATACCTTTCTCTCATCGTGACCATCCTACAAACAGTTGGGCTATGATTCGGTGTTAGTCACCTCACACTATTTACTATTCCATTTCCATAATCATATTCACATATCAGAGATTACTATCTTTTGACTTTAACTGAATACCTACACAATGGTATTTATAACCCTACATCCTCGACATCATATCTGTTTACAGTACTATGCATTACATATTTAGATACAAAACTATACAAATGTGTATACATGTCTCTCGATAGGAAGCAGCGAATACCAAGCATGCAAGTCCTCAGCTGCTTACTAATTTCTGTGAGTGCTCTGAAAAGATAGGAAAATAAGGGGGGTGAGCAAACCACACGCTCAGTAAGGCAATTATGCAAGTAAGTAGATAGCTCCACTATCTACATGCTCATAATCCCATGCCCTTAAATCTATTTCTTTTCATTTAAAATTTCACGCACAAAATCATGCATATTTCAATGCCATAGTTTATCAAAACTATTTGTGCATATAGAAATCATATAATTCATGCATCAAAGGCATTTTATGTGACATCAGTAAATCATACTTAGCATAAATTTAATCAAAATCATGCATTCTTTCATATCATGTAAAACAAATCATAAATTTGAAATAAAAGCATGGAAAACATCGTCATGCTACTGTATTCAAATTATTTCATTAAAACACGGAATAAAATAACCCCATCCGGGTCAATTTTCTCATAAGTAAATCTCAATTTCATAAAACAATTCATTAAACTTCTTTATAAAACTTCGGTTATAAAACCGCCCTTCTTTCATGGTCACATATCATAAAATCATAAAATCAGGGGCCTGACCCCTCCCTCGGGTCTACCCTGGTCTATTGACCAATAGTTATATCATGTGAGACATGTAATTGATTATATCAGTAACATCGAGGGCTATGGCCATATCCTAGTGATCCCTGGCAACACAGTACCTAGTGTGCGGGGTATCACACCTAAAATGGGAGGTGGGTTGTCCTACCCGCCAGAACAGCATAACACCAGGATTGCGAGGGCAAGGCTTGCTGCCTCGTGGCTAATGCCACTCCACTCTAACAATCCCCACGGTACAGCGTACTCCGCGTGACATACACGGTACAACGTACTCCATGAACCCAAGCACAATCAGGGGTGCCTGCAATAGGTCTTATCCACCCATATCATCTCTGTCTCAGTATGCACGTGTGAGCATATCATCTCACTGTGACACACAGTCTACAGGAGGCTCCAACACGGCTATATGCATGTAATATAAATCCCTGTGCGAGCGAAGCTCTAGCACGGCTCCATGCATATTCATGATATCTGAAAATCTCATGCGAGCGAAACTCTAGCACGGTTTCATAGAATTCAATGAAATCTGTGTATGAGCAGTGCTCCAGTACGACTTAAAATAATTATAAGTTCTAGAAAAACCACGTACAAGCAATGCTCTAGTACGGATTTGCATAAAAACTCAATGAAAACCTCGTACGAGAAAAACTCCAGTACGACTTTAAAATGAATTATAAAACCATATAAAACTTTGTGCGAGCAACGCTCCAGCACAAATAAATGCTCAAGTAAATCAAATCTCATGCGAGTTACACTCCAGCACGGCTTTATGCATAATTAAATCAAATCTCGTGCGAGTTATACTCCAGCACGACTTTTATGCAACTATCATATCAAAACAAGATGCGAGCTAAGCTCCAGCATCTCTCATGCAAGTCAATCATAAAAACTAGTGCGAGCAATCGCTCCAGCACCTTTTTATGCATATCAGGTCAAAACAGTTCAAAACCGTCAAAACAGTTAAAACAGAGTGCGAGCTAGGCTCCAGCAGCTCTCATGCATATCAAATCATAAAATCAGTGCGAGCAACTGCTCTAGCACATTTCATGCATATGATGTCACACAAAACGGTGCGAGCAACCACTCAAGCACATTTAGGCACACTCACAAATGCAGATATAGTGTGAACTATATGCCAGCACTATCTGTTTCCATATAAACTTGATAATTGACCCTTTTTCCAAAGAAATTTCATTTAAATCTTAATAACACTTACATAGTGTTATTTTGTGAAACTTATGCAATTATTGGCCAATCTACCGATTTGCTTTGCTTAAAAACCAAGAAATTCATTAATCGAAAAATCCCTTAAATCATGCATTTCATGCATGTCATGCTTTCACCATCCTTAGGTGAACTTCCCTCAATAGGGGTAAAATAGACTTTTCACCTATTTCGATCCTTAAAATCATTTAAACCACTTTTAGGATCATTATACAATAACAGTGTATACATACATAATCAGTGTATACAAAAACTATTAAAATACACGTAGCTACCTCTTGCTACTCACACAATTCCCTTGCCTCATTTTTCTGTACAGTCTGACCTTTCCACTGATGACTCGTCACGCAGTCCGATTTACTCTAAATCTAAATCAAATCTCGGGAACTGTGGATACACATTTATCGGGTCAAATCATTGGGCCCGTTTACCCATATTGAGCCCGATTGCACCTTAATGGGCCTTAAGCGACCTTAAGCCCGTTTACCACACTTACTATTTACATTATCGAGGCCTATTGGACTCGCTGGGCCCATCAGTATTTTATTTAGCCTTGTTCTAAATTCTTGGATATCTCAATTAATTATTTACGATAATTTATCCAATTTTTCAGAATTTAATTCATTTATGCGAAAATTAAATTCGTAATTCATCAACACATATAACGATGCAAATTGTCGTAAATAAAGGTTACTTACCCGAGATTCCATGATAGTACAAAAATTGAGGCTGTCTTGAGCTCTCGATTGATGTCAATTGTCGAGCTACAAATTTTAATATTTTTTTTTCGGATAAATTTTCAGTCGGATATTAATCAAATTAAATATTTTGAAATTTAAATCGGTCAATTTGACCACTTACCGACTTACCCGTAGCTTGATTGCATCAATAAAATTTTTTTCAATTTTTTCTCTTTTTCTTTTTCCCTTTTTCTTCCTTTTTCCTTTTCTTTTTGGCTGAATCGGTCCGGTCCGGTTTAACCCAGTTTAGACCAGTTCAGTCCAGTGGTTCGGTCTAGCGGTTCAATCCGGTTCGATCGGTTCAGGCAACATTTGGTCGATCCGACGCCGTCCGACCAGTTCCTGGCGTGATTCCACCGCCGTTCGGCTTGGCTGCACTTGGCATCCAAAATCAGGCCTCGGCTGGAGTCAAAACGGCGCCGATGGTCGCCAATCGGAGTTTCTCCCCTGCGGGACTCTCCCTTCGATTCGCCGTTCTCCGGCGGTCTCCATGGCGCGTCTTGGCCGATGATGGTTCGCCCGAGGTCGGCCTGTCTTCGCCGGCCCTAGTCGGCCTCTCAGCCCCGTCGGTGACTCACCGGTGGGAGGGAAACCTTCCTTCGGTTTCCTGCTTCGTTTCGCGTTTCTTCTTCTCTATTTCGTTTCAGATTTCGTTTCTGTTTCTTTTTTTTTTCTATTTTTAATAATATTTTAATATTAAATATCCAAAATATTTTTACAAATTATTATTTTATTCATTTAAATAATAATAAAAATTCTAAAAATTCATATTAAATTCATTTAATCCGTAAATGAATTTCTCAGTCTTATTTCGATATATTTTTCGATTATTTTTGAGATTATTTTTTCGAAGTGAAAATTTCGATTTATTCCAATAAATTCATATCTTGATCAATTTAACCCGAAATTTAATTATTTCTTCGTTATTGATCAAGATTTCTCAATCTCATATTTTTAATTAAATTTTCTTGTCCCGATTAATACCGAATTTTGGTCTTTTGACCGTTATACCCTTTCACGTGTTCAGAAATTCCATTTAAATCTTTTTGCATTTTAAAATTCACTCGAAAATTTCTAATCATTTCATTTGCTCTTATGAAAAAAATCGGGTCTTACAAGTTTGGTTCACCCGATTCAGACCGCCGGTTCAGTCCGGTTCGACCGGTTCAGTGGCTCGTCGATCGGTTCTCCACCGGTTTTCACCGCCAGTGGCTCCGTGGGGTCTTTCGATGCACGGATCTGGTCTCGGTTTCGTCCGAGGTCACCGAAAAGTGGTCGGTCCGGCTCTTCTCTACTCGCCGTCGGTGGCTTTCTCTTTTCTTCCTCCGTTTTCGGCGCTGGCAGCCGTTCTACCAGTCGGTACTGCCACAAATCGAGCTGCCTGCGCCTGGGGGATGCTCGACTGGTGGTGGCCGGGCCCAGATTGGTGTCGATCTTCGGTAATCCCTTTTCTCTTCTCTCGGTTCTCTCTCTTTCGATTTCTCTCTCCGATCGTCGCCGTTCGTCTGTCCTTTAGGCCGAATTTGTCTGGGGTCGACGTCGACTGCCTTTTTACCCTCGTCGACCGCTCGCCTGGGCCATCGCCGGTGGTCGGCAAAGGCTCGGCCTTCGTTTTCTTTTTCCTCTGTTTCGCAAATCACGTTTTTTGGCAATTTTTTTAATTTTTTTAATTTTTATTTATTTTTATTATTATTTTAATCAATTACAATATATTAAAATTGCCAAAATATCTTCAAAAAGTATTATTTAATTCATTTAATCTATAAATGAATTTATCAGTATTATTTCATCTTTTCGGTATAATTTTCCATTATTTTCGGGATAATTTTTAAAGTGAAAACTCTGATTAATTCCAATAAATTCATATTTTGATCAATTTAACCCGAAATTTAATTATTTCTTCGTTATTGATCAAGAATCTCAAGCCATTATTTTTAATTAAATTTTCTTGTCCCGATTAATACCGAATTTTGATCTTTTGACCGTTTCACCCTTCACGTGTTCGAGAATACCATTTCAATCCTTTTGCATTTTTAAATGCACTCGAAAATTTCTATTCATTCCATTTGCTCTTACGATAAAAAAATCGGGTCTTACATCCTAGATATCCACAACTACCAAGCATGCTTTCCAACAATCCTAGATATCCACAACTACCAAGCATACTTTCCAAATCCACATTTACAACTTAGTACATCCGTTTCGATTAAATACCAATCTTCTTGAAACCTAATCCCAAAAATAATATTCTTTACATCGTTTCCTTACAAATTACATCCCAACAAAATATTCCCAATATATGTCTGTACATACAAGTATGTCTGGTACAAGAATGTAATTGTATACCTTTATGAGTGTACAAAAAGTAGCCTAGGGTAGCTCTTTCCCACCAGCCTACGTCATGTACGCGGCAGGTAATTCCTATAGATTCACTGCAAATGATCTGAAGGTAGAGGGGTGAGCTTTTGGGGAAAAGACCAGTAAGATAATACTCTTAAAGCAGTTCTGATATATAAAAACATGTGAAATTGTTCATAGAACCAAACTTTAATGAAATACATAAATTGTCATTTCGTGCGCGATCATCATAAAAATCATAAAGCATACGTGTCTTTAAAACAAATAACATGCTTAACCATTTTACAACTTTTCATTGTTCATGAATGAGTTCTTAAAACCATCGGGTTCATAAACATTTCATAAACATTACATAAACCTTTCATAAACAATTCATAAACATTTCATGAAGCATATTGGTCGTAACCAATTATCGTATATCTCATGAAAACACATATTCATTCATCATAGTCGATATTCATAATCAAATTAAGAGACTAGGCTATATCTAAGTCATGCGATATGTGTCATTCTCCGTAGAGAGTCATCATACCTATGGCCATGGTAAGGGGGTTGTAGATTGGATCAGGGTCATACAGCTCTTTCGTAAAATATGGGTAGTATCTATCTTACTTGCTTTCACTAGCACCTAGCTAGGACACGGGCACCAAAGGCACTCTCTGTGTAGGAAACATAATTGCGTGCTGCGCGCGCACGAGATACTACCGAAAACATCATCATAAACCACCAGTAGCACGACATCTTCCACACAGGCTGAGTCAAGTGCTAAAGGGGCCCTACGTATCGGCACCCAAGTGGTGGAGTCGGAACACCACAAGAAGTAACCATGCATGAAGCCTATAGTCTCAAAACACCTTTTCTTTTTCCCCCTTTTCCCTTTTTCTATGCTTTTGAAATTGTCAAAAGTTTCTTTAACGATATAGATATAAAATCATAAATAAATGTAAAACATCCATACATTTCATACCTTAGGAAAATTCATTTCATATCATGGAAGGTACTCGGGGAATATTTCGAAGAATTAAAACATGCTTCGTAAACAGTTTCACAAGTATGAAAGCATTGATAAATCATTTCAAATTAGATGCGCCTTCATAAAATCTTTTATCGGTGAAACAAGAATGCATTATCAGAACTAAGTTAAATAGTACCGCTTACCTCGATCTATCGAAAATCTCAAATTCGAGTGGTGATACCTCCTAGTACCTCCTTTAATTCCTTCTACGATTCTCTTACACCAAAATTGTATATTTAGCATCCTATTCATACGAATTGTCCGAATTGCGTTAAAATCGTAACCTATTCGTTACTACTTCGTGTATACGTATTATTGTACATACCTAGGCCAACACGCAAGTTTATATATTTTTATTACTATATATATATATATATTCTTTGTATGTACATATACTAACATACACATTTATCTTATACACCCATTTGTATATACACCTAAGTATATACACATATTTATTTTTTTCATTTAATTTCCTTATTCATCATCACATAAATATATATATATATATATATTGTCTATTTCTCATCTCTCCCATTTTTTTGTCTAATTTAATCTATACTAGCATGCTTTCGCCTACAACACATATATATACATATACATTAAATATACATATATACATTTTACCTTTTTCTTTCCCAAATTTCCAGCTTTGCTTCAGCACCTTAAACACCTCAGCTCGGCCCATTAAAAGTGCGACTTTTCAGCCTTGTTACCACTTCTATTCTTGCCAAAAAAAAAACCCAGCCTTCAGCCCATTAAATCAGTGCCCCTAGAAATCCCGATTCAGCTACACCTGTTATGCATCCTACCCTTGTCTTTAACATTCCAACACAGCCTCTTTTTTCTGTATTTCCTTTCCTCTCTTTTCCATCGTTATTGCTCTTGCTTCTCTCTCGGTTTCAGTATAGATTTTTCTGATTAGTTTCAGTCCATTGTCTCACGACATCTCACACATACATTGCTTACATTATGTTTTGTCAAACATCTTCGGCCCTCATATCTCTCTCTTGCTGCCGAGAATGAGACCGTAGTTCAGCACCACACTATGGTTTCAAATCTTAGAATGGTAGCCTACCCTTGCTCTCTTCCGCTCTTCCTTTCCTTTGCTTCTCTATCTCTCATGATCCCAAGCGTGGATCACAGCCCCTAATGTGTCCTGTTTTCCTTGCCGAGAGTCTCCACTGCTCTTGGTTGCTTCAGCTTCTCATTTCACTCCCAATAACAGTCATGGAATAGCTCGCCACCTTAGGATATACAGGAGAGAATGAGGTGTGATGCTTGCTCAATCTTTCCCATTTTTCTTTCGACTTTCACCCAACCTCTCCTGATCAGTTTCTGTTTCGGTTCTTCCCTTCTAGTAGCCAATTCCGACTGCTCATCTCCTTTCCCTTACTACATCTGCTTCACTTACAGCCTTCATGCACCGATCTCCACTCTTTCTTTTCTTCTTTTCTTTCTCTTTTCTCTCCCAGTCAGCTCCTTTCCTTTCCTTCTTTCTTTCTTTTCCTCTTTTCTTTCCTTCTTTCTCTTTTTTCTCTTCTTTTCCTTTCTCTTTTCTCTCTCGGCCAACCCTCTTTTTCTCCCTTTCTTCCTTTCTTCCTCTTCTCCTTTCTCTTTTCTTTTTCCATTCCCTCAGCTTCACAATAGAGGACCCCTCTGTTTTGATCTCCCTCCCTTTTTTTGAACAGCAAACTGGTGCGAGAATTAGCTTCAAAAAGAAGCCAATTCCGTACACCACATAGTATAATAATATATATTATATTAATATATATATTATTTATATGTTTGCTTTATTGTTATTGTTTTTTTTTGTTTTATTTGTTTTGTTTCCATTTCATTTCATTTTATTTTTATTTGTCTTATGCTTTATTATTATTATTTTTTATTTAATAATACTTATATATTATATATTATACATTACACTATATATATATATATATATATATATATTTGTTATATATATACATATCATCATTTATCCATTTTAAATTTTTCCTAGTATATATATATACATATACATATATATAAATATATATACATTTTCTTCTCATAAAATTATTTAATGACACAATATTCATGTCTTCATGAAATTTTCATTATTTCGGAAATGAAATATTCTTGGAATTTCATCATTCCTCATAAGTCCCCGATATAAGTTTTTACATCAAATATTATTTTCGATCCCTCCATGCTTGCATTTGCTTTATCACTTCATGTATTTTCGAGTTCCCCGTCATTCACGGGCTTTTCGGTTCCCATACTCCTCGAGCCCTATAACGAATATTCACACTTCCTGTAAAATATATTACTTTTATTCTTATATAGTCTAATTAAATATAGGAATTTTGTGGTGTTTACAAAATTCATTCCAACGAAGGCTAGTACTTCAAGATTAATTCTCAAAGGAAATATTATTTACATTCATTTTCTTACAAATTACATCCCAACAACATCATCCCAATACATGTCTGTGCATATAAAATGTGTCTCGTAAAGGAATGTAATCGTATACCTTTGCGTGTACAAAAAGTAGCCTAGTGTAGCTCTTTCCCACCAGCCTACATCGTGTATGCGGCAGGTAGCACCCATAGGTCATAGCAGATAATCTAAAAGGTAGAGGGGTAAGCTTTCGAGAAAAAACCAAGTAAGAAAGTGCATTTAAAACGGTCATAGTGATTAAATATAAAGAAAAACATAGTAATACGTAAAATGACTTCTCTCTGCAACTAATATAAAGGACCTCCGAATTTAAGGAATCAGAAACATTATCAATCAAAACGTGAATCTTTAAGTACTTGAAATTAATAGTCATAACATAACCTTTCATATAATCGAAATCTCAAAAACATATTTGCATATAAATCACATATCATAGAGACAACTCTAGAAACAGAGTTTAGTTCAGATAGAGACTACGCTGGCCCATATGATTATCATGCATCAATAACAAAATCATCCTCTGTAGAGGGAATTCAGAACCTATGGCCATGGTAGGGCTGTAGACGTGATCAAGGTCGTACAACGTTCAGACACCCGAAGGTGGAATTCAGATGCCACAAAGGCAAAGTTCAGACGCCACAAAGGCGGAGTTCAGACACCACAAAGGCGGAGTTCAGACACCACAAAAGGTGAGCATGACAAGCGTTAGCATACAACATAAGTGACTCTTAGTCTCAAAACATACTATAGTTTTCATATATATAAAAAAAAAATCTAAATACAACCATCTTATTCAAAAGAAAATTTTAGAGAACATGCTCTTGTTCAAAAGTCAAATTCAGAGATATGCAATTATTCAGAATACAAATTCAGAGAACATGCTCTTATTTAGAAAACAAATTCAGAAGCATAGACTTATTCAGAACACAAATTCAGAAACATGCTTTTATTCAGAAAACCAATTCAGAAATCACGCTTTTACTCAGAAGACAAAAGTAGAAAACATGCTCGAAAATCATAGTTCAAATCTTTGTAAGTTTTCCTTGAATTCAAAACATAGTCAAACGAAATCTTGGGCTGAAGAGCGGTCTAACTATTATTTTTTTTAAACGTTTGTCGAATGTGTTGAAAATTCAAGCATCTTCCTTAATCGCGGTTCAGAAAGTAAACTATTACCATTTTAAATTACACCCCCTTACCTCGATTTATCGAAAGTTCCAAGTTCGTGTTGTGACGCCTCCAAGTATCTCCCTTAAATCCTTCTACGATTCTCCTACACCGAAATTTGTATTCTTAGTATTCTATTTATTCGAATTACCTACAATACGTCAAAATCGTAACCTTGCTTACCTCAGTGTCTGTCCGTAGTCCTTGATTGTCTCAACATAGTGAGTCAACGGTTTGGTCCACTCGGTTAATTTTTTGGAGCTCTTTCTCGGGATTTCCCAAATTTTCAGTATATTCGTCTTCTTTTTCTTCAAATATTTTTCTAATATATATATATATATATATATATATATATATATATATATATATATCACCCTCTTTTTTCTTTTTTTTCTCTTTTCTTTTCTTTTTTTTCCCAATATATATATATAAAATTATATCTATATATTACTTCTTTCTTCCTCTTTTCTTTTCTTTTTTCTTTTTTAAATTTCTTTTCTCCTTCCCGCCAACCTCCTTTCTTTCTTTTCTTTTATTTTCTTCTTCTTCTTTGCCACGACCCGAATCCACTATTCATCGACTTCATAAGTTTTCTTCTCTCCTTCTCAGGCCTGTCATCCTCCTTCCTTATCGAATCGGCCATTTCCTCACCACCTATCCAGTCCTGTGTCTTCTCGTTGTCGATTTCTAGCTTCTCTTCTCTATCTCTACCATTTCTCCTCTCATCGCGTCCCCTGTCCACCCCTGTTTCTGACTCGCCAATCATCAGTCATTGTCTCAGCACTTTCTTCCTCGATCCTCTGTTCCTATTTTCTTTCTTTCTCTTCTACACTTCTATTTCTAGCCTTAATTCTCAGCTTATTTCTTCACCAATCACCGGTCCCCCCTCTATTTCATTTTCCAGCAAACAGCCCTTGACTTCACGCACCCTTGCTCGCCCCTCTTGCTCTCGGCTACTGCCTTATCCTCTCTGTTCTGTTTCACACCTCTCTTTTTTTTATTTTATTTCCAAGTGTTAAACTATCACCTCTCCCTGTTCTCGCTTCCACTCCAGTTTGGTTTACCAGCCTCAAAGAAAATCGTATCTCTCCTTACATTTGCCCAGCTCTCATGTTCCCTGTGTATTTCGGCCTCACTGAATCGCGTAGAAGCAACCTGCCACTCCAGTTAGCTAAATCTCCTTTCCTATTTTTGGCCACACACCACGCGATCCAGCTGCCTTGTTCCTAGCTTTAGTTTCTTCTCCTTCTCGTGCGCCAATCCTCGCTCGTATTCATGCTCCAGCCTTCTGTTTACTACCCTCCACTACTCTTCATCATTCCTGTCTTTCTTTCGACAGCCTGAAGGAGTTGGAGCAAACGAAGAAGCCTCGATTTTCAGGCGTTGATGCACTCGATTTCTCTTCACCGAAACCTTCAAGAAAATGGAAATCAGTCCCAAGTTTTCCTTCTCTTCAGCTTCACTCTCCCATGTTGCTTCCAGTTCTCACTCACGTCGCTCGTTCCCTGCTTTTTTTCTCTCTCTCTCTCTCGATGATTTTGCTCATTCAGAAAGGATCTCTCCTTTGTTTTGTTTCAGCCAACAGTTCCATTACCGTTCTTTCCTTTAGTTTTGTACTCTTTCTCTCGGCCTTCAATCCTTTTCAGCTTCTTCAATACCCTTTTCACTTTCCGTTTCTTCCAACATTCAAATAAGAGACAGAGGGTTGGCAAGATGATGATGGCAACTGAAAGTTGTGAGAGATGCGAGAGAGAGACAAAGATGGGATAGGTGAAGACCAGTGGCAAAGCACTGTAGGTTTGGTGGGAATTTTTCTCTTACCGTCCACTATCCTTTCCTTTTAATTTGAATTGTTGCAGTTGAGGGAACATTCCTATTTCCATAATTTTCTTTTTTCACTTCCTAGGCTGCACGTCACTTTCCCATCATTTCCATTTCTTCTATTATTTTTATTTTATTTTATTTTATTTTTTTCCTAATCTACCTGCTCCAATGCTATTCTGCTCATCATTTACATCAGCACTTCATTTATCATTTCTTTCTACCGTGGACTTCCTTCCCTTTTCATTTATGTTTATTATATATGCATATCTTCACCACCACTCACGTTTCCATCATCATCCTTTCACTTTCATCACTTTTCTTTCTTTTCATATTATTATTATTATTATTATTATTATTATTTAATTTATTTTATTAATAAATTTTAAATAGTTATTTTATACTTCACCATGTATTTTTTTCCAAAGCGTAACCATCTTGCTATTAGTACTTATTTAGTATGGAGGAATATACACATTAAATCTAGTCATAAAATTTATTTTTACACCTCATAATTATTTATTCTTCAAATTAAAATATTTTAATAATTTAGCCTCTTCCAAGTTTCTCATATTGTAATTTAAATTATTTATCCACCAATAAGCATATTCTCAATTATTATTTAAACCGGATACATGAAAATTCTTGGGGTTTAAATTCTCCACCTCTTAAGAAATTTGGTCCCCCAAAGTTAAAATTACCTTAGTTCTCAAACAAGTGTGGGTATTCCTCGTGTATTAGACTTTCTAATTCCCACGTGGCCTATTCTGAAGTGTGATACTGCCACAAAACTTTGACCAAAGGAGTCGTCTTAGACCTCAATACCTTTTCTGTTGAGTTAATATATTTTGAAATGACAAAACAAGTAAATTCAATAATATAGAAATGATTTAAAAACATGTTTAAAAGTTATCAGTATCAGAAACTAAGTCTTTAAGGATGAGAGATCGATCTGGTGAGATGAGAGATCGATCTCCTGGGTTTTCTAGTATGAGAGATCGATCTCATGAGGATATAAGATCGATCTGCTAAAGGATTGAATTCTCAAAGGATCTGTATAAGGTATTGAGGAAGCAGAGATCGATCTATAAGGGTTATAAGATCGATCTGTCTATTACAGGATGTTTAATAGATCGATCTGGTCTAGGAAGAGATCGATCTCCTCTAAAACAAAGGGTAAAAGCAGTAGATCAATCTGTAGATCAATCTATGCTCAAATAGAGAGTTCATGAGATCGATCTGGTATAGGAAGAGATCGATCTCCTCAAAGTCAGAGAACTAAAGAGATCGATCTGGGTTGATTAGAGATCGATCTCCTCTCTATGAGAATACTTGCTAGATCGATCCTACCTCAAACAGAGAGATTGGAAGATTGATCTTCTGTTTCGACAGATCGATCTTCACTAACATTTTCAAATTACAAGATCGATCTCTACATGTATGAGATCGATCTCCATGCTTCAAGTTGCTTTGTTTTCGCAGGAAATTAAACTAAGAGATCGATCTGGTCAAAATGGGAGATCGATCTGACACTCTACTGGAGGTTCCCAACGGCTCTTTCTGTAAAACCTTCAACGAGAAAAACAACATTTAAAACCTTCACTAACATTTTCAAATTACAAGATCGATCTCTACAAGTATGAGATCGATCTCCATGCTTCAAGTTGCTTTGTTTTCACAGGAAATTAAACTAAGAGATCGATCTGGTTAAAATGGGAGATCGATCTGGCACTCTACTGGAGGTTCCCAACGGCTCTTTCTGTAAAACCTTCAACGAGAAAAACAACATTTAATACTCCAACTACTAATCCTCCAGTATAAAATCAAGCATTGAAGACACTGGGATCAGAGAGACTATTGCTGTAAAGTCTGTATATTCTCAAGAATTTCATTCCAACATTCCATTTGTCTTCAATCTTCATTTATTGATATTGTTGTATAAGCCTTTGTGTAAAAGCTATTTTTATCCTACCAAAGCTTCACTTCATATTCATCCTCAAATTAAGAGAGAAGATGAGACTTCCTCTGTGTGTCAACTTTGTAAAGGGTTAATATATCTTTGTGTAAAAAGGGTAGAGAGGTTATTCCTTAACCTGTAAAAGGGAGTGTGTAACATTCATTGAAAGAGTGAAAGAAAACTCTTGACAAGGAGGTCAAGAAGAGAGGACATAGGCAAGAGATTGGCCGAACCTCTATAAACTACTGAGTTTGATATTTCGTTCCCTTATCCTCCTTCAATTCATTGTATTACATTTTATTGATTATTCATTATTTGCAATTAGACTTAATTTAGTTTAAATTTACCATTAACCTTAGAAAATCGATTCACCCCCCTCTCGGTAGAGCCAACAATTGGTATCAGAGCGAGAACTCTTTGATCATATAGGAATAACTTCCTAAGAGTTAAAAACGATCTAATGGCTCACAACAATGTAGCAACCAATCTAGTAGGAGAGGGGCATTCTACAGTTAGGCCTCTTATGTTCAATGGTGAACATTATGCTTATTGGAAAACTAGGATGATGCTTTTCATTCAAGCAAATGATTATGAGGTATGGAGGATTATAACTAAAGGACCTCAAATCCCAACTAAAAGAATAGAGGGAAGAGACATCCCTAAAGAAGAAGATGAGTGGGATTCAAATGAAGTAAAATGTGCTCAACTAAATGCTAAGGCCATGCACACCTTATTTTGTGCTTTAGGGCCAAATGAATACAATAGAGTCTCTGGTTAAGACAATGCCAAACAAATATGGGACAAATTGGCAATAACTCATGAAGGAACAACTCAAGTAAATGAGACTAAGGTAGGAATGCTCACACATGATTATGAGCTGTTTAGGATGAAAGAAGGAGAGTTAATTAGTGAGATGTTCACTAGATTCACTGATGTAATAAATGGGTTAAAGTCCTTAGGAAAAATTTATTCAAAGATAGAAATGGTCAAGAAAATATTGAATAGCCTACCAAAATCATGGGAAGCTAAAGTAACTGCAATAGAGGAGTCTAAAGATCCCCACACACTGTCACTAGATGAACTAATAGGATCACTACTCACGCATTGTCACGACCCGAACTACCCAAAAATCAGAGTTAATTTTTCGCGTTTTATTATTTTCTTACTTAAATTCTTACCTGTCCTCGAATCGTGACCACACTCCACTAATAATTGGGCTGTGCGTCAATGCCAGTCCCACCATTCAATTACCATCTACCTTATTTCTTCTCCAGTCATTTATAATTGTTTACATTATTTATACATCCCCTAAAGTTGCTTACAAACATGTTACTGTGCTATGCTTATGTAGATACAATATGTACAAGTGTATATACCTTAAGTGATGGGCAGCAGCGGATATCCGGAATGCAGTACTGAGTCGCCTCAACTTCAACTGGAGATTATCTGTGGGAGAAAATGAAAGGGGTGAGCACATCAAGCTCAGTAAGGCAATCCTACGAACAAGTAGGTAACCATACTACCTACATGAACGTGGTGCCATGCATAAACCACCCTTTCTCCACACATTTTAAAACAAATGACATGAGCTTATGATGTTATGTAAATCGAGTTTGCACGGAAAATTCAACATGCAATTATTTTAAATCATTTCTTTCTCTTTAAAAATTTCACAATAAAGTCAGGACTCGACCCCTCCTTCGGGTGATCCTGACTCACACAAAATCATGAAAATTGAGTTTCTCGAAAGCATCGATATCCGAAAACATATGTATATATATATATACAAGATACGAGACTAGGCAATAACTGTATATCGGTAATAACCAGGACTGGCCAATATGTGTCCTCGTGAGTCCCTCTAGCTTCACGGATCCCAGTGTGTGAGGTCTCACCCTGATCGGAAATCGCCCGGGAGGTGGGTCAATCCAACCCGTCAGTCTTATTCGATCTCACGCATCCGAAGATGCCGTATCCGAAGATACCCCGTATCACAAAGATACCGTATCACAAAGATACCCCGTATCACAAAGATACCGTATCCGAAGATACCCCACGGTACATCGTACTCCATGCTACTTGCACGGTACATCGTACTCCATGGACCCATATCACTCTAGGTACTCCAGCCCAAATGGCCTGCTTCCCACATAGAGGTTTTGTTTCTCAATACTCATTGCCATGTCTCAAAACGCACGTGCGAGCCTATTAAATCGGTGACACACAGTCTACCCGATGCTCCAAGCACGGCTCATCGTATGTTCTCATAAAAATCAGTGCGAGCGATGCTCAGCACTCTCATCAAATCAAGTAAAATTGGCAGAGCCCGCTTTACATCTCCACAGGGCCGCCAACCTCATCCCTCACTCTCACCCTACTTAAGAGGTCTTTGAGCCTGTTGGGCCTTTTGGCTGACTCCAAGGGCAGACAGCGCTACTCCACAAATCCAGTAAATCTAGTGCGAGCTAAGCTCAACACTTTGTATATAAATCACATGAAAATCTTATAAAATCTGGTGCGAGTTAGACTCTAGCACCGTGTCACGAAAAAGCATGTGAAATCTGGTGCGAGTTAGACTCTAACACCCATGCATGTAAAACTCTAGTGCGAGCTCTCGCTCCAACACTAATGCATACATAACACAAATCAAACATCGTGCGAGCTGAGTTCTAGCACGTCACATGTAAATAAAAACACGTAAGCCGCTCGGATTATCTCCAAATAGTTTTCACAGAAATTACATCGTTTAAGGTATGCAATGCTATGCATTTTTCTTTAAAAGTGAGCCAGCCTACTCATGCATGTGTTAAAATACCTCCAGAATGAGCAGGAACCTCTTGTCCTTGCTCCTCCCAATTTTTTCTAAATTTGTAAGTTCTACCCTTAACAAGGGTATTTTAGTAATTTGCCCATTCGGGGCACTAAAATTATTATTCGACCTCTAGACCCTTCAGATAAATTTCAAAAGACTGCATATGACTTGAAATTTCGTAAAATTACCTCTAGCAGTCCGTAGAATTCCCTTACCTTATTTTCCTGTCGAGTCTGACCTTTTCTTTTCCACTGTTGTCTCGTCGCGCAGTCCGATATGCTCCCAATCAAATGCCCGGAACTGCGTATTAATATTCCTCAGGTCAGATATCATACAATTTAATTGTATTTAATATTTTCTGGGCTTAATTTAAATCGTTGGGCCCATTTACCCCTATTGGGCCCAATTGCACCTTAATGGGCCTTAATCGGCCTTAAGCCCGTTTTCCACTAAATTCTCACTTTATCGAGGCCTATTGGGCTCATTGGGCCCACCAATAATTTATTGGGCCTCATTCTAGCTTATTGGGCCTCGGCCCATTTTAGCCCTTTTTATACTCATTAATGCCCTTCTTCGGGTATATCGGGCTTATACAGCTTTCTAATAATTATCGGGCTTCATTCCGAATTCATTGGATAGCCCGTATACCATTTACGGCAATTATATTACGATTCCGAATAATATTCCTTCCTACGCGAAATTAATCCATAATTCCATAAAATAATTACAACTCGGTATTTAAAGAACTCTAATTGCCGAAATTAAATTGTACTTACCCGATAGGGGTACGAGAATCAGAGCTCGATCGGCTCTCGTTCGGTCTCTGTCGTAAAGCTGCACAATTAGGTAAATCCGGATTATTTTCCATTAAAATAATATTAAATTAAATTTTCAAAATTTACCCGTAGGTCAATTTCGACCTTCGGTCAACTTACCCGAACCTCGAGTCGTCCTCGGTAAATTTCTTTCCTTTTCTCCCCCCTTTTTCCTTTCCTTTCTTTCCTTTTCCTTCCTTTTCCTTTCTTTTCTTTTCCCCTTTCCTTCCTTTTCCCTCCTTTTCCTTCCCTTTCCTTTCGGCCAAACGCCACCGTTTACTGTCTATTGCCTTCGCCGGCGGTTCCGGCGGTCTCACCGACTGAGACCAGTCTCAAAAGAACCGGCTTCTTCCCCTGAGTGCGTCGGTGCCCTCCGTTTCAGCCCAGAAGCGGCGGTTCGCCCGGAATCGGCTGGTTTCTCCGTCTGTCTTCCTCGGCTCCGATCGGCCTGCTCCGGCCACCTGGCGGCGTGATACCGGTACCCACGTGCTCGCCGGACTCCCCTCTTCCTCCTGGTAGCTTCGTCGAAGCCCGTCGGTCGCCGGTGCGCGAGAATCGGCGGTGAAGGTCGCGGGTCACTGTTTCGATTTTGGTTTCTCGGGTTTTTTCCCGAGTTTCTCTCTCCTCTCCCTTTTTTTTTGTTTCAGTTACCTTTTTTTTGTTTTGTTTTTATTATTTTTATTATTATTATTATTTATTTTAATTCTTTTACTATTCAATAAAATACTCCATAAAATCTCAAAATATCTACCTTATATTATTTTTATTCTACTTTAATTTATTTAATTTAAATTTAATTTATTAATTATATTTTTCTCTAAATTTCGATATTATTTCTTTGCGTTTTTCGAGATATCGTTCCGGTAATTTTTTCGGTATTTTTAAAATTTCCGAATCTTGATCAATCGACCCAAAATTTATAATTTCCTTATTATCGATCAAGACATTTTACATCCGTATTTTTAATTAAAATTTTCTTATCGTCCTAACACCGGGTTTTGGTATTTTTACCATTTTACCCCTGCTCTTGTTTCGGAATCAATTTAACCTGACCTTCCTTCATACATCCCTCATCTTTTCTTATTTAATTTTCGTATTTTAATTAAATTCGGGTCTTACAACTCTCCCCCACTTAAAGAATTTGGTCCTCCAAATTAGAACCAAGTCATATGAGTCCATATACAACTCCGGGTACATCAATCGTATCATACTTCTTTAATTCTCATGTGATATTTTCTCCGGAGTGTATTACTACCAAAGGACTTTAATTAGGGAGATCATCTTAAACCTCGATACTTTCTCTTTCCTGTTTAATACCAGAATTAACTTATCGATATACTTATATTTTCATGAAACTGAACTTTTGGAGTTCATATTCGATCACCTATGCTGGATCTGGATAGTAGTGCTGAAACATCAAAAGCTGAGACGCATTGTGGGTGCCTGTTAATTCAGGTGATAACACCAACCTACAGGTCTTATCTCCCACTTGTCCAATCTCTCAAAATATTCAATCCAGCGAAACTCAATTTACCTTCTTCCAAAAGCTCGCTATGTCCTTATTCTCTTAAGACAAGAATCATTCCAACCATACTAATTCACCAAGGGTGAATTCCAATACTTTTCTACCTGCTCTGAGGTGTTCTTAATCTTTCATCCTTAACTAAACATCCTTAGAGACTTATTATCCAAGGTCGAAATTAATTCTGTTCTGTCACCCACTTTTCTTATCCAATCTGGGGAACAACCCCTACAGCCATACACTGCCTCATATCTTGTTATCCCGATACTCAAGTGACAACAGTCGCTATTGGCGAATTCAATTAGAAATCAACTGATCATTCCAGGAGCTTATAAAAATCAAGGGCACACGCTTTCATCGGATCCTCCAGAACATGTATAGTCCTCTCTGACTGACCATCTGTCTGAGGATGAAAAGCTGTGCTAATACTCAATCGGGTTCCCATAGCTTCCCAAAAATATTCCCTGAAGTAGAAAATGAAGCGGGAATCCCTATATGATACCATGCTCACTGGAACGCTACTTAATGTTCCACAATCTTCCTTACACATAAATCCTCATATACACTCTGAGTATTTGGGGATTTCATAACCAAAAGGTCGGTAGACTTAGTCACTCTATCGACTATCATCTAAATAGCCTCGTAATTCACCCGTGTTCTCTGTAACCCATCACGTCATTCAAGGAGACTTGCTCCCATTTTCCGTGCCATGTCGATATAGGTAGGTGCTGCAATAACTCTGCAGACTTTTAATACTCTACCTTACTCTGCTGACATACTAGGCACTTTTCCACAATCTCTACCATATCTCTTTTCACATCTGACCACCAATACCCTTTTCGAGATTTCGATATATATATATTCGTTACTTTTCGTATGCACCGTATATCCCGAAGAGTGAGCTTCTGACAAAATTACTATCTCATCAACTGTGGTCCTGGGGAGTACTTATACTGTCTCTGAATCCTCAGTAACTCATCATCACACTCTGTGAACTCTATCACTGTACCCTTCTGAATCTGACCCACACTATCGACACCCTGCCGATCATCACGCTAAGCCTGGCAAATCCGGGCACTCTCATCCGGTTCTAGTCTCAGGCTAGCTGTAACATAATCACGGTCATCATCAGAAGGGATTACATCAATACTGAGGCTCATAACTGCTCTAGCAGCTCACGCTCCCTGACCATCATACGTAATACCATCCCGAGGCTCTTTCTGCTCAAGGCATCAGTCATCACATTAGCCTTTCCTGGGTGGTACAATTTTCACAATCAAAGTCTCTCAGAAGCTCTAACCCACTATGTATTCTCATATTCGCCTCTTTTTGTGAAAACGGATACTCGGGCTTTGTGATCAGTGCATATCCACAATTTCTCACCCTGTACATAATAGTACCATATCCTCGGTACAAGTACTACTGCTGTCAATTTTAAATCATGGGTATCTTCCCATTATACATCAATACACAGCTCCTTCATAATTTTGAGGTATCCATACTCACTGAAAACCTCTTGAGCTGTTGGGTATGGTGAAATTAATCACAGTGGTCAGTTCATACTTCACTACATCGAAATTCATGTCACATCTATCATCTTATTCCAAGACCACGTTTTCATAATTAAACGTGTTAACAAGGTATATCCTTTTAGAACTCGCAGCAACCCATTTGTAAAAGCCATTTCTAATTGTTGCTTATAAATCGCCCTAGACTTAAACTACACCCAATATATCATCGATAATGATGATTACAAATCGGTCCAATCCTTGACTTATTTACGCATAAGCGTATAAGATCCTTCAAAATCGCTTACGTTTTCAGGTACTAACCTGCGCCATTTCCTTTTCTTATCTTAACGGCTCTTATTAAATTTTACTATATTAACCTTATGATTTGTCGAATTTTAATATTCTTATCGTCTTAGTAAAGATATCCTAATGCTAAAGGTAGTTATTACGACGATCGATTCACGCTATAAGTTATATATATATATACTTTTAGACGCTGTCAAGTCTTCAGGAGGGGAGGTATTTTGAAATACCTTTATTAACTTTCAGACTTAACCACAATTACTTTATATGTCAGTCCATGTGGTCACAATTTGTATTCGCTACTAATTGCTTTAATCCTTATGACTTCATATCGTAAGGATGTTCTTACCTAGCATACGCCTCTTACTCCAATACATCTGGTATTTAGGATCAACATATCTCATCTTAAAGATTATCTCCTTAGTGTATCTATTATAACGAAACTCTTGTCATTATTTCGTTCTGTGAGTACAATCCTTTACTCCTTTAATTTCAACTATTGCACCCATTTTTATCACTTAAAATCTCTATATTCATATTCCGTTTATTCAATCCTCCTCTAATGGGGCACTCATTTATTAGTATTGTGCCCAATGATGTAGGCATTCATGCCTTTTACTCACTTATATGCGAATGAAGGCGGTATGAACAAATGTGTGGCACCAGGATCAATGAACATATGTACTTCATTATTCATAAAAAGTGTGGTATCTTACACCACATCCATGAAACATCAATAGTGTCCTGGTCCAAGACATCCTCTCGCCTTCGTCCAACAGCCTACTTTCCTTTTTCTTTTCAGCTATGGCCTCCCTTTTCGTTGCAGCTATACCAACAAAGTTTTTCTCTGTCTCTTTACTTTTCTGTGGGGCGATCTCGCCCAACTCTGAGTAATCAAAATTAATGGTCCGTCTTACCACACTTAACGGCCATTTTCATCAATACCGTGTAGGTATAGACCCTCCTTCCGTGGTATCCACCACACATCCCACACTGCTTACAGTACTTACACTGCTACTCTGCTTCGTAGCAGGTCGGGGTCCTCCAATCACAATGCCCCTCAAGAGTGCCAAAATTGGATGCACTGGGGTCTTACCAATTATCTTACTCCATGACTCGTCAAATTAATCTCTTACCATCTAGTCTCTTTCCTGCTCTGACATCTCTGTCATTCTCTATTCTCTTCTGTCTCTATTTCGGCCCTCACTACCTTTCCCAATCTCAGAGGCATGCAATTCATGTTCTTATTTACCCAACTGTAAATCTGCGCACTGCCTCGGTATAGGTAATATCTTACGGGCCAATCAGACTCTAACTGAAAGTCGAGTCATTTCGTGGACTTTTAGACATCTCGACTATCACTGTTCATAGTGTCGAGGTAATATCTATCCAAGAATATAACTGAGTTTTCCATACTCGTCAATAAATCAATTCCTTTTGGGTCAGAGTAAGGACCTTTATCTATAATTTCCTTTAAATCATGTCCGGGATATCCTGTCACCGGAATACATCCCATAAAATTTCTCATCTTAGCTATGGATGTTCAACACTTAAGATGGGTCGAGCGGGTTTCCACCAATGCTCCGCTGCGCCCTCTGATCTTATTCATAATCTGAGCAATTAGCTCCTCAAAATAATCTCCACACTCCGCTCCAACTTTGCGAAGCGTGTCTCAATACTGTCCGATCACTCTGTCGGACTCTGTGAGGCATGCTCAACATTAGCCTCCATTTCAATTTCATCATGATTCTCATAGTCAAACTCAGCACGACTTAGCAGACTCAGGTCTACCTCCACGACCTCTGCCTCGTGCACTTTCTCATCTAACGCGACTCATATTAGGCATTCCTGCATTCTCAACCATTTCTTAGTCAAAACCCATCTCGATATACACTATTGTATCTAACTAAGCACAGTAACACGGGGATGTAATTTCCTAATTACTGACACTGACACACATCAGACCAATTGTTGCTCTGATACCACCTTTATATGTCACGACCCGAACTACCCAAAAATCAAAGTTAATTTTTCGCGTTTTATTATTTTCTTACTTAAATTCTTACCTGTCCTCGAATCGTGACCACACTCCACTAATAATTGGGCTGTGCGTCAATGCCAGTCCCACCATTCAATTACCATCTAACTTATTTCTTCTCCAGTCATTTATAATTGTTTACATTATTTATACATCCCCTAAAGTTGCTTACAAACATGTTACTGTGCTATGCTTATGTAGATACAATATGTACAAGTGTATATACCTTAAGTGATGGGCAGCAGCGGATATCCGGAATGCAGTACTGAGTCGCCTCAACTTCAACTGGAGATTATCTGTGGGAGAAAATGAAAGGGGTGAGCACATCAAGCTCAGTAAGGCAATCCTACGAACAAGTAGGTAACCATACTACCTACATGAACATGGTGCCATGCATAAACCACCCTTTCTCCACACATTTTAAAACAAATGACATGAGCTTATGATGTTATGTAAATCGAGTTTGCATGGAAAATTCAACATGCAATTATTTTAAATCATTTCTTTCTCTTTAAAAATTTCACAATAAAGTCAGGACTCGACCCCTCCTTCGGGTGATCCTGACTCACACAAAATCATGAAAATTGAGTTTCTCGAAAGCATCGATATCCGAAAACATATGTATATATATATATATACAAGATACGAGACTAGGCAATAACTGTATATCGGTAATAACTAGGACTGGCCAATATGTGTCCTCGTGAGTCCCTCTAGCTTCACGGATCCCAGTGTGCGAGGTCTCACCCTGATCGGGAATCGCCCGGGAGGTGGGTCAATCTAACCCGTCAGTCTTATCCGATCTCACGCATCCGAAGATGCCGTATCCGAAGATACCCCGTATCACAAAGATACCGTATCACAAAGATACCCCGTATCACAAAGATACCGTATCCGAAGATACCCCACGGTACATCGTACTCCATGCTACTTGCACGGTACATCGTACTCCATGGACCCATATCACTCTAGGTACTCTAGCCCAAATGGCCTGCTTCCCACAGAGAGGTTTTGTTTCTCAATACTCATTGCCATGTCTCAAAACGCACGTGCGAGCCTATTAAATCGGTGACACACAGTCTACCCGATGCTCCAAGCACGGCTCATCGTATGTTCTCATAAAAATCAGTGCGAGCGATGCTCAGCACTCTCATCAAATCAAGTAAAATTGGCAGAGCCCGCTTTACATCTCCACAGGGCCGCCAACCTCATCCCTCACTCTCACCCTACTTAAGAGGTCTTTTGAGCCTGTTGGGCCTTTTGGCTGACTCCAAGGGCAGACAGCGCTACTCCACAAATCCAGTAAATCTAGTGCGAGCTAAGCTCAACACTTTGTATATAAATCACATGAAAATCTTATAAAATCTGGTGCGAGTTAGACTCTAGCACCGTGTCACGAAAAAGCATGTGAAATCTGGTGCGAGTTAGACTCTAACACCCATGCATGTAAAACTCTAGTGCGAGCTCTCGCTCCAGCACTAATGCATACATAACACAAATCAAACATCGTGCGAGCTGAGCTCTAGCACGTCACATGTAAATAAAAACACGTAGGCGGCTCGGATTATCTCCAAATAGTTTTCACAGAAATTACATCGTTTAAGGTATGCAATGCTATGCATTTTTCTTTAAAAGTGAGCCAGCCTACTCATGCATGTGTTAAAATACCTCCAGAATGAGCAGGAACCTCTTGTCCTTGCTCCTCCCAATTTTTCCTAAATTTGTAAGTTCTACCCTTAACAAGGGTATTTTAGTAATTTGCCCATTCGGGGCACTAAAATTATTATTCGACCTCTAGACCCTTCAGATAAATTTCAAAAGACTGCATATGACTTGAAATTTCGTAAAATTACCTCTAGCAGTCCGTAGAATTCCCTTACCTTATTTTCCTGTCGAGTCTGACCTTTTCTTTTCCACTGTTGTCTCGTCGCGCAGTCCGATATGCTCCCAATCAAATTCCCGGAACTGCGTATTAATATTCCTCAGGTCAGATATCATACAATTTAATTGTATTTAATATTTTCTGGGCTTAATTTAAATCGTTGGGCCCATTTACCCCTATTGGGCCCGATTGCACCTTAATGGGCCTTAATCGGCCTTAAGCCCGTTTTCCACTAAATTCTCACTTTATCGAGGCCTATTGGGCTCATTGGGCCCACCAATAATTTATTGGGCCTCGTTCTAGCTTATTGGGCCTCGGCCCATTTTAGTCCTTTTTATACTCATTAATTCCCTTCTTCGGGTATACCGGGCTTATACAGCTTTCTAATAATTATCGGGCTTCATTCCGAATTCATTGGATAGCCCGTATACCATTTACGGCAATTATATTACGATTCCGAATAATATTCCTTCCTACGCGAAATTAATCCATAATTCCATAAAATAATTAAAACTCGGTATTTAAAGAACTCTAATTGCCGAAATTAAATTGTACTTACCCGATACGATGCGGGGTACGAGAATCAGAGCTCGATCGACTCTCGTTCGGTCTCTGTAGTAAAGCTGCACAATTAGGTAAATCCGGATTATTTTCCATTAAAATAATATTAAATTAAATTTTCGGAATTTACCCGTAGGTCAATTTTGACCTTCGGTCAACTTACCCGAACCTCGAGTCGTCCCCGGTAAATTTCTTTCCTTTTCTCCCCCCTTTTTCCTTTCCTTTCTTTCCTTTTCCTTCCTTTTCCTTTCTTTTCTTTTCCCCTTTCCTTCCTTTTCCCTCCTTTTCCTTCCCTTTCCTTTCGGCCAAACGCCACCGTTTACTGTCTATTGCCTTCGCCGGCGGTTCCGGCGGTCTCACCGGCCGAGACCAGTCTCAAAAGAACCGGCTTCTTCCCCTGAGTGCGTCGGTGCCCTCTGTTTCAGCCCAGACGCGGCGGTTCGCTGGGAATCGGCTGGTTTCTCCGTCTGTCTTCCTCGGCTCCGATCGGCCTGCTCCGGCCACCTGGCGGCGTGATACCTGTACCCACGTGCTCGCCGGACTCCCCTCTTTCTCCTGGTAGCTTCGTCGAATCCCGTCGGTCGCCGGTGCGCGAGAATCGGCGGTGAAGGTCGCGGGTCACTGTTTCGATTTTAGTTTCTCGGTTTTTTCCGAGTTTCTCTCTCCTCTCCTTTTTTTTTGTTTCAGTTATCTTTTTTTTGTTTTGTTTTTATTATTTTTATTATTATTATTATTTATTTTAATTCTTTTACTATTCAATAAAATACTCCATAAAATCCCAAAATATCTACCTTATATTATTTTTATTCTACTTTAATTTATTTAATTTAAATTTAATTTATTAATTATATTTTTCTCTAAATTTCGATATTATTTCTTCGCGTTTTTCGAGATATCGTTCCGGTAATTTTTTCGGTATTTTTAAAATTTTCGAATCTTGATCAATCGACCCAAAATTTATAATTTCCTTATTATCGATCAAGACATTTTACATCCGTATTTTTAATTAAAATTTTCTTATCGTCCTAACACCGGGTTTTGGTATTTTTACCATTTTACCCCTGCTCTTGTTTCGGAATCAATTTAACCTGACCTTCCTTCATACATCCCTCATCTTTTCTTATTTAATTTTCGTATTTTAATTAAATTCGGGTCTTACACGCATGAGATGAAGTTAAGAAGAAATGAAGAGCCACCCAAGAAAGTGGGAGTAGCTCTGAAATCCACTACTCAAGAGGAGAGTAAAAATGAGAGTGGTAGTGAAGAAGATCTTGAGATGGCAATGTTTACTAAGAGATTTAACAAATTCATGAGAATGAGAGCAAGTAGTAGTGGTAGGAGAAACCACAAGAAAGATCAAGAAGAGTTAGGTAGAAAAGATACCATTGTGTGCTATGAATGTAAAAAACCTGGACATATTAAATTTAACTGCCCTCTTCTTAAAAGATCCAATGATAGGTTCCACAAAAAGAAGGCAATGATGGCAACATGGAGCGACAGTGATAGCTCTGAAGATGATTCGAATGAGGATAATGCCAACCTATGCTTCATGGCTGTTAAGGATGAAAAGGTAACTTCAGACCTCAATGAATATTCTTTTGATGAATTGCAAGATGCTTTTGATGATCTTGCATTGAAATATGAATGCATGAGTATGAAGTACAAAAAATTAATATCTAAATTGAAGAAAGAAAATGAGTTAATACTAAAGGATAAGATAGAATGTGAAAAGAAACTAGAAATTACAAATCTTGAAATTTGTGACCTAAAAGAAAAAAATAGTAACTTGCATAATTCTTTTACTAGATTCTATATTGGTCAACAAAAGTTAGATAACATGCTAGAAACTCAAAGGGCCTTCTTTGATAAGAATGGATTAGGATATGATGGAAAAAGTAGAGAGACCCATCTCAAAAGTTTCATAGCTAGAAAGAACATGCATAAACCCTCATCTATTTGTTCACATTGTAATAAGAAGGGGCATGCATCATATAATTGCAATATGAAGATGACAACATTTAGTGGAAAAATAGTAAAAAGAATTTGGGTTCCAAAAGAGGTAGTTAATTCAAAAGATATTAATACTATAGTAAAATAGATCCCAAAGGGATCAAGAATTGTATTCACTAACTCCAAAGAACCCAAGAGAATTTGGGTACCTAAGACATGAGTTTGAATGTTGATTATATGTGATTGAGCGTTACCACAAAGCTAAAACAACGGAAGCTTGGTACTTGGACAGTGGATGCTCAAGACACATGACCGGTGATAGAAGCCACTTCAACTCATTTAAGTCAAAAGTTGGTGGAGAAGTCACATTTGGGGACAACTCCAAAGGCCAAGTTGAAGGAAGTGGCTCAATAGGTAATGACTACTTCTCATTAGAAAAAGTGCTGCTTGTTAGGGGTCTAAAACATAATTTACTAAGTATTAGTCAACTTTGTGACAAAGGTTACAAAGTAATTTTTGATTGCTTGAAATGTCATGTTATAGATCCAAAATTTAATAAAGTTCTTTTTCTAGGTCATAGGCAAGGTAATATATACATTGTCTATCTAAATGAACTTAAAAATGAAAACATATGCCTAATGGTAGACAAGAAAAAAGAACCTTGGTTGTGGCATAGAAGACTAGGTCATGCTAGCATGCATGTGTTATCTAAGTTAGCTAGAAAAGACCTTGTTATAGGATTACCTAAGTTGTCCTTTGACTATGACAAAATATGTGAAGCTTGTGTTAAAGGAAAACATAAAAGGACAACATTTAAGCCTAAACATAGTGTATCTATCACTAGGCCTCTTCAATTGCTTCACCTAGATCTATTTGGACTAACTAGAACAACAAGCCTAGGTGGGAAACATTATGGGTTTGTAATTGTTGATGATTACACTAGGTTCACTTGGGTGTTCTTTTTGAGAGTGAAAAATGAAGCTTTAGAAAAATTCATTGCCTATACAAAAGTGACTCAAAATGAAAAAGGGTACACTATAACTAGTATTAGAAGTGATCATGGCAAGAAGTTTGAAAATATTGGATATGATGAATATTGCAATGATCAAGGAATTAGTCATAATTTTTTAGCCCTTAAGACACCACAACAAAATGGGGTAGTTGAGAGAAGAAATAGTACATTGGAAGAAATGGCTAGAACCATGTTGTATGAAAAGAATTTACCTAAATATTTTTGGGCTGAAGCTATAAATACAAAATGGTTCTAGCCATTTCTTCCAATGTTCTATTTAGGTAAAATATTTAGTATCTCAAATTGAACCTAAAAATGTCAATGAAGCCTTAGATGACAATAATTGGTTTTTAGCCATGCAAGAAGAATAAATCAATTTGAGAGAAGAAAAGTATGGAAACTAGTTCCTAGACCTAGTGATCACTCTATAATTGGAACTAAATGGATCTTCAAGAACAAGATGGATGAAAATAGTATGATCATAAGAAACAAAGCTAGGCTAGTTGCACAAGGATATAGGCAAGAAAAAGGAATAGACTATGATGAAACTTATGCACCTGTAGCTAGACTAGAAGCAATAAGAATGCTACTTGCCTTTGCATGTTATAAAAACTTCAAATTATATCAAATGGATGTGAACAGTGCATTCTTAAATGCTTTCATTAATGAAGAAGTTTATGTTGAGCAACCTCTCGATTTTGAAAGTCATGAATTTTCTGAAAATGTATTCAAACTCTCTAAGGCACTTTATGGTTTGAAACAAGCTCCTAGGGCATGGTATGAAAGGCTGTCAAAATTCTTAATAGAAAAAGGATTTTCAAGAGGAAAAGTAGACACTACCTTGTTTATCAAAAATAAAAATAAAGATTTACTAGTTGTTCAAGTGTATGTAGATGACATTATTTTTGGATCAACTAATGAATCTTTATGCCAAGAATTTGCTAAGATCATGCAAGGTGAATTTGAAATGAGCATGATAGGAGAGCTCACCTATTTCTTGGGACTTCAAGTAAAGCAAACTAAAGATGGAACCTTCATCAATCAAGCAAAATATACCTAGGATTTGCTCAAAAGATTTGGAATGGATAATTGCAAACCTCAAGCAACTCCAATGGGCACCAACTGTCACGATCCTCAACTTACCAAAATACGTGTAAATTTTTCGTATTTTCATGCATCAATTATTAATCATCCTTCCTCGATCGTGAACAACCACACTCTTAACAGTTGGGCTGTGTGTCGATGTCTAACTCACTCCACCATACCAATTCAATTTGTATATTATTCATAGGTAAACACTTGTATAAATGTATATATATCAGAGTTGTTACATGTGTTTACATTGTTTTACATCCCCAGTGGTTACATACAAAATGCTACTGTGCTATGTCTAGTTTAGATACAAAATAATCCAGGTGTGTATACCTTTAGCGATGGGATGCAGCGGATTACCAAAAGGGAACGCCTCCAGTCACGCTCAATCTATACTCAAATCTCTGTAGAGAGGGGGAAAATAAGGGGGGTGAGCAAACCACACGCTCAGTAAGGCAATCATGTGAACAGGTAGATACTGCACTATCTACGTGATCGTGATGCCATGCTCAAAAGCATTTAATTCATTATTTATCTCAAAACATGAGTGTATGATTGTGTTAATGGTATGTAAAGCATTCATGCTATTAAAATTCAGTGCACATTTCAACTCAAAGCATGGTATAAATCATCATGCATAATTCACAATAAAAGCATGGCATTACCCATCATGCATTTTTCTCAAATAGCATGGCATTAACCATCATGCATCCGTGCACTTTAAAACCATTAACAAATCAATTCAACACTGGTCAGGTCTCAGCCCATCCCTCAGACTTTCCTGACCCACAAATCATTTTTAAACATGGATTTATTCTCAAATAGCAGTGGACATGTGAGATAGGCAGTTCAGCAATAGGTAATAACCTCAAGGCCTATGTACATAACCTGTGATACCGGCTACACGGATCAGGTGTACGGGATATCACCACTATCTGCTTCCACACGGAAGGTGGGTCAAATCCTACCCGTCGGTCCATAGCAGATCTCGTCCGAAGACGGCACATCACATCTTAACACGTACAATGTACTTCATGCTACATGCACGGTACAACGTATTCCGTGGACCCAATCAACACATCATATCACGCCACATCTCAAACGCACGTGTGAGCCTATTTAATCGGTACGACCTCTTGTCTACCCGAAGCTCCTAACACGGCTAATTTATCATGTCAAAACAATGCACGTGTGAGCCTATTTAATCGATGTGACACCCAGTCTACTCGAAGCTCCAAACACGGCAACATGCAAGGTGGGCATCCAGTGCGAGACAAACTCGAAGCACAATGCCAAAACAATTATGAATTCCATGTGAAAACTAGTGCCTCTTGCACTCATGTGTATAAAACACGTCAATTCTCGTGCGAGTCATACTCTAGCACGCTTTCATACTCACGAAATCATGTAGGTGGCTCAAAACTTGCAAAGTATAGTTAACAAAACCAAAACACACTCGTTTCTTTTGCAAATCATTTCAATGTTAGCCAACCTACCAATCATTTTCTAAAAAGTAATAAAACATGATTTTCAAAGCAATATGCTTTTGTTTTCATGCACATTTTATCAAACTCTCAACTTTTGCCCTTCAATCACCCAACATCATTTCCTAATGTCTCATGCATTCTAACAAAGCATTTAATGCGCCCAAATTGCGCACAGATATCTCTAAGAGTTCACACAATTCCCTTACCTCGATTTACTTGGTGTGACTCCTTTCCTTTTAGCGTCTCACGCTCATGGCTCAACTCGCCTCGGCGTATCCTCGGAAGCTGCGATTCATTCATTCAATCAATTGAGTTAATGTTTTTAACCCATATTTGACCTCATTATTCAATATAATTCACTTATGCATTTTACTAATGCCTTAATCCACATTTTACCCCTTTTAGGTAAATCTCACAATTTATCCACCAACAACATCTTAAAATCATACCTATAACACTATTAATAACTTCTATATATCTCATTCATCATTAAGCTCCATACATTCCACTTTCTCACTCTAGACCATTTCTAGGTCATAATTATTCCAATGTATTTAGATAGTTTCTAACCATCCATACTCATGCCAAATAACTCCAAAATCAATTATATAGACAATGTACCATAGTTGGAGTGTTAGAATCTTACCAAATTTGATTTCTCTTCTTGCTCCAAATGGCAATGCCCTTAACTCCTTCAATACCAACAATGGGAAAATGCCTTCCAACTATGTTGTTCTCCTCTTTGATAGGAACAACTTTGCCTCTAATGGTCTCTCTTCAAATCTTACTAAAAATGGCTGATTTTAGAGGGAGAAAGTTAGGTTTTTGGATTGAAAGTGGAAGGTTAGTGTTTTTCCCAAAATTTTCTGATTTTCAGCACTCCTTTTATAGAAATAGCTTGAGGAGATCGACCTGGTCCAAGAGGAGATCGATTTGGTCCCCTTAAATCCCTCCTTTTCACGGCATTTTAAGCATGAGATCGATCTGTCGAAGCATGAGATCGATCTGCTCCCAAACAGAGAGCTAAGGAGATCGATCTGGGTGCTTGAGGATCGATCTTTTCACTAAGAATGCTTAGGAGATCGATCTGGCTCCATTGGAGATCGATTTGCTCTATTCCATTGCCCAAATAAGAGCATTCTGGCTTTTCCAGAACGATCTCACATCCTATGAGATCGATCTGCCCTTCACAATTTCCAGATTTTCTGCAGTTCTTCTGCAGCAACACTTACCAAACATCCTTAATTTGCTACCATGATCCTTTTCTCATCCATTCATCTTTGAGGCTTGACAATGTTCTCCATTCATACCTTATACCTATTGAGACTTGTGTGGAATCTTTGTATAACCAAAGATACTTAATATTAACCAAATGGGAGTGCATACTCATGCAACTCTTCATTCCATTTACCACACTACTCATATTACATTCTACTCACATTCCTCACATGCTTAAGTCCATTTCCTCTTATTCATACATAATGTAACTTGTATGTACAATCACAACTCTTATTATATGTGTGTACATTTAATTTATGGACTTACATCACATATACTCCACATTACAATTGTATCATCAAACTTATGACTTCATAATACAACTTCATTTACATTTCTATGTACATATATACCATTATACACATACGGGGTCTCACACCAACATCAAGCTTGATAAAGATGAAAGTGGTAAGTGTGTAAACACTAAACTATATAGGTCTATGATTGGTTCATTGCTTTATCTAACTGCAAGTAAACCAAATATTCTGTTTAGTGTATGCCTTTGTGCTATATTTCAATCCTCTCCTAGGGAATCACACTTATTAGCAACTAAAAGAATCTTTAGATATCTTAAGGAAACTCCCTCTCTAGGACTTTGGTACCCCAAGGACTCCACTTTTGCTCTTCATGCATTTTCTGATGCAGATTTTGGGGGCTGTAAAATAGATAGGAAGAGCACTTCAGGTACATGTCAATTCTTAGGGAATAGATTAATCTCATGGTTGTCTAAGAAACAAAATAGTGTAGCACAATCCACAACAGAGGCTGAATATATAGCAGCAGGTAGTTGTAGTGCTCAAGTGTTGTGGATTAAACAACAAATGAAAGACTATGGTATTGACATGAAGCAAGTCTCAATCAAATGTGATAATACCAGTGCCATTAATCTATCTAAGAATCCTATTCAACACTCTAGAACTAAGCATATTGAGATTAGGCACCATTTTCTTAGAGACCATGTACAAAAAGGAGATATAATTCTAGAGTATATTGATACTTTTCATCAAATAGCTGATATCTTCACCAAACTTCTTGATAGAGATAGGTTTTGTGTTCTTAGAGGTGAATTAGGACTCATGAATGTTCCTTAAGATTTATCTACTTCAAAACCTTGATTTTAAAGTAATTTTCAACGAATTTTTCAATGATTTTTCTGGGCAAAAAGTATGAGAGATCGATCTCCTATCACTATAGATCGATCTTTATGCTACAAATTGGCCTAAAGCAGTAAGGTTCAGCTAAGAAGATCGATCTTCTATCCCATAAGATCGATCTCTTTAAGCTTCTGTATTTCACAGATCGATCTATGCCTTCGACAGATCGATCTCCTTAAGCTTCTGTATTTCACAGATCGATCTATGCCTTCGACAGATCGATCTCCTTAAGCCTCTGTAAAACAGAAGATCGATCTATGCCTTTGGCAGATCGATCTCCTTGAGCTTCTGTATTTTGAGGATCGATCTTTTAGTTTAACATATCGATCTCTTCAAGTCTCTGGAAATAGCAGATCGATCTCCTTAGCCCTGTACTATAAGAACTGCTCAAAATCCCCAAATTTTGAAAATCCCAAAATCTTCAAATCCCTAACCCTTGTCGCGCCTCTTCCATCGATTCTCACTCCCAGATCGATCTCGGTAAGGTCTCTGCCCAATCTCTTCATCATTCTTGCTCTAGTAACCTACATTGCTAAATTTTTCTTTAAAAAATTCTCTGTTTCTGCTGCAATCTTCATTAGGGCAATTCTAGAACTGTTCCATTGCTTAGGTTTCTAGAGAACTGTTATCTAGGAACTACAAATCTATTTAGAGTGTGTCTAGTTGAAATCTTAATCATGCCTCAACTTAAGAGAGTTGGCCGAAAACCCCCTAGACCAAATGCTGATAGAGGGTCATCTTCCCAAACAGCTCTTCCCTCTTCTGTCACTACCTTTACAGGTGTTTTCAAACACCTGCAAAAAGAAAAAGATATGAAGAGTATTTCTCCACAATGCCAATTAAACATTGGCGAACAATTGATTTCTCGTTTTTAAATCGTATTGACTTTCCGTATCTGTCTAAAATGGAAGAATTTGGTTGGCTTCCGTTTCTTAAAATTAACACCTCGATACCTCCAAACATCGTTAGGGCCTTCTTTTCTAACGCTGAACTCATCTACGACCCTGATGATGCCTGTAAAATTTTAGGGTTTAAAACGTATGTCATGTCTAAATCAATCCCTATAGACACATCTATTTTAGCCCGAGTGTTTAACATAAAAGATGAGGGGTTGACCGATGAAGAGGAAGAAGTTTCGTTAGAATTTGACCTTCCCAGGGATAAGGCGAGTGACCTACCGATGCACCCGAGGTTACTCTATCTTATCATCTCGTGGAATCTTAGACCCTTTGGTACCCGTCATTCCATAGTTAGGAGATTAGATCGATTTTGGCTCCACTATCTCCACTCCTCAAGTCAAAAACCTAATCTGGTCCACTTCATATATGAAGATTGGCTGAAGATCGTACATGGCCAAGCCTCCATGATAGTCTTTCCACAACCGCTTGCGTACTTGCTTCAACGAGTTGGAGTCGATTGCTCGTGTGAAACCGGTGAAGTGCCTTCCCCAAAGAGCGTATTAAACATTGGCACACTTCACCACATGGGATACTATAAAGATTTTTAAGGGCAATGGAGGAAAAAGCAAGAATAGCAGTCTGAGGCAGCCATGGAAGAAGAACCATCAGCAGAGCCTACTACCCCACCAGCTGAACCTACTGAGGTTCCATCTTCATCGACAGCTCAGCCCACTGCACCTATATCATCATCCGACGGGCTGGAATCGATTGTGGGGATGATTATGAAGCTTAACCGAAAGATGGATGAAGGATTTACCAACCTTCATGCCACACAGCAGGCGATGTTCGATGATCTGCAGGTTACTCGCACTCGCGTCGAAGAACCTCTGGAGCGATTTCCTCCTCAGCAGTAGGACATGAATGTTAGGAATGTTTAGATAGTTTTTCATGTTTACTATTTGCTGATTAAAACATCATTTGCTTGAATGCTTACGTTATGAATTGACATGATAGTTCTTTGTGAAATGTGTTCTAATGAGTTACCATTTTGAAATGACAATGACATTTCTTGTGAAAGTTAATTGCCTTTATATCTTTATTGCCATTTCTATGACAAAAAGGGGGAGAAGAATAAGAAAACATGTTTAATGGTTTAAAGGAATGATTAAATAACATGTTTAAAGGTTTAAAGGAATGATTAAATTAAGGGGGAGTTAAGGGGCTAAAAGTAAGGGGGAGTTTTGTGAAAGCAAAACATAATTTGTGCATAATGCAAATGGGTAACTAAACATGTTTATTAAATAAGATTTGTCATATCAAAAAGGGGGAGATTGTTGAGTTAATATATTTTGAAATGACAAAATAAGTAAATTCAATAATATAGAAATGATTTAAAAATATGTTTAGAGGTTATCAGTACCAGAAACTAAGTCTTTAAGGATGAGAGATTGATCTGGTGAGATGAGAGATCGATCTCATGAGGATATGAGATCAATCTGCTAAAGGATTGAATTCTCAAAAGATCTGTACAAGGTATTGAGGAAGCAGAGATCGATCTATAAGGGTTATAAGATCGATCTGTCTATTACAGGATGTTTATGAGATCGATCTGGTCTAGGAAGTGATCGATCTCCTCTAAAACAAAGGGTAAAGGCAGTAGATCGATCTGCAGATCGATCTATGCTCAAACAGAGAGTTCATAAGATCGATCTGGTATAGGAAGAGATCGATCTCCTCAAAGTTAGAGAGCTAAGGAGATTGATCTGGGTTGATTAGAGATCGATCTTCTCTCTATGAGAATACTTGCTAGATCGATCTGGAGATCGATCTTGCCTCAAACAGAGAGATTGGAAGATCGATCTTCTGGTTCGACAGATCGATCTTCACTAACATTTTCAAATTACAAGATCAATCTCTACAAGTATGAGATCGATCTCCATGCTTTAAGTTGCTTTGTTTTCGCAGGAAATCAAACTAAGAGATCGATCTGGTTAAAAAGGGAGATCGATCGGCACTCTACTGGAGGTTCCCAATGGCTCTTTCTGCAAAACCTTCAACGGAAAAACAACATTTAATGCTCAAACTACCAGTCCTCCAGTATAAAATCAAGCATTAAAGACACTAGGATCAGAGAGACTATTACTGTAAAGTCTGTATATTCTCAAGAATTTCATTCCAACATTCCATTTGTCTTCAATCTTCATTTATTGATATTGTTGTATAAGCCTTTGTGTAAAAGCTATTTTTATCCTACCAAAGCTTCACTTCATATTCATCCTCAAACTAAGAGAGAAGAGGAGACTTCCTCTGTGTGTCAACTTTGTAAAGGGTGAATATATATTTGTGTAAAAAAGGTAGAGAGGTTATTCCTTAACCTGTAAAAGGGAGTGTGTAACATTCATTGAAAGAGTGAAAGAAAGCTCTTGACAAAGAGGTCAAGAAGAGAGGACGTAGGCAAGAGATTGGCCGAACCTCTATAAACTACTGGGTTTGATATTTCTTTCCCTTATCCTCCTTCAATTCATTGTATTACATTTTATTGATTATTCATTATTTGCAATTAGACTTTATTTAGTTTAAATTTGCCATTAACCTTAGAAAATCGATTCACCCCCCCTCTCGGTAGAGCCAATATTTTCTTTCATGTCTTATATCCGAATCAGTTTCTCAACATATGTCAAATCCTTTTTCAATTTCAATGGTTCACACTTAATCACATGTGTCGGATTTGGGTGATACTTGCATTGAATTGATACATGGAGGATATCGTGAATACTTGATAATTCTGGTGGTAGCGTCGATTCGTAAACTTTGTCTCCCACTCGATCGAAGATCTCGAAAGGCCCGATGTATCGGGGACTCAATTTTTCCTTTCTTTCCAAATCTTGTTATACCATATCTTTAGGCTGCTGACATATGAGGCCTTTAGTCACAATTTCAATTATATCTCTTATTGTCTCTGATTAGCAATATATCCTCAGGAGATTTGATAAATCCTATTATTCTCCGAATGTGGGGTATATCCCTCTAAATAAGTCTCTGACGACATTTACTCCTTTAACTATAGATCATTTAGTACACAATTCTATTTTTTTTAAATCTCAATAAATTATCGGTACCAATACCAATACTCAAGCTAGTTACATCACCCCCTCTAGGTCTGATTAGCAACATCAATATGGTGTTTATCATTACGCTGTGCCTGTTCGATTCGATCAATTACGTCCAGTAATGTCAGTGTCAGGGATGGACCACATTCAAGTCGATGTCCACTAAATATTTCAATAACTCATGTCCCTGATCAATATTTAGAATTTATCACACCTTAAAACTGATCTTTTCTCGTATATCAATTATAACGAAATCATTTTCTTACTCAAATTGAGTCTCGCATTCAAAACGTAAGTATAAACAATTTACAATCCATAAACTCGATACATAATTCATATTCCAAAGTCTTCATATATCTCAAATTTTGAATCATCCTTAAGAGTTTTGGGTCTTTCCTACTAATCCATAATCTTTGTTTTGGGAGAATCCAATTAACTCTCGTTCTTGACATATCGTGACCCACAAGACTCCGGGTCTCCTTAAAAATTAATGTTAGTACACTCTAAAGTGGATCACTTGGTCCGATAATCTCCTTTTCATGCAATTCTTGTATTTGTCTCTTCAGCATTTCTAATTCAATCGAAGCCACTGAGTACAGTTGTCTGAATAATAAATTCGATGCCAGGTACTAAATCAATTTCAAAACTTCACCTTTCAATTTAGTGGTAATTCTGATAGATCATCTGATTACTTGTCGAAAATCCCTCTGTCTACTGGGGTGTCTTTTTTTTTACTTCGAACACACCTCATCTTTATCATTCATATAAACAGTGTGACCTTCACTTATTCTTTTAGTTCTGTAAGTCATCTTTTCAGTTACAGTGACTTTACTCTATCACTCTCATTACTTCCATCGTGCATCTCTTTTCTGTAACTCTCTTTACCTTTTCATTTTCTTAGTAACCTCGAGAATATATATCACATATTCTCATAGTTGCGCCTTACGCACCGCTCCCTCAAAATAACATCAAGTGGAGCTAACTTAGCTCGATAGAGGATCTCAGTACCTCCTATGAGTTTCCTGGACTTCCTCCATTTCACATCTCTATTTATCCGGATTATTCTTCTTCCAAAGTTATAAATTTAATTTCATAATCATCCATAGACTTGTTACTTTATGTCCGATTGCAATCATTTCATCCATAATTGCCACTTTGTTTCATTCGAAAAGTGTTGTCGTCTGAGGGCCTTTAGAAACATATCTCATGTACTTTTCTGATGTCGGCTCTCGGATTAAATCGGGGAACTTCCCTCTGAGTTTGACTTTCCATTTCGATACTAATGCTACAAAGGCTACTTTCTTTATAGTAGCACACTTTGAAAATCAGTGTAGCTTCTCCAATTCTTTAATGCAAAAGTTGCAAAAGCAACTTTCTAGGTAGAGTTACTTCTAAAATCATCAAGCTTTTCTATCTCATTCATCCAACACTCCGAATCACTGAATTCTTAACCTTCTTGAAAAACGGAGGCTTAAATTCTTGAAGTTGCCCCCAGTCTATTAAGCTCATAGTCATACTCTATGAATCCATGCAAGTTTTCCAATTTAGTTTTCCATTACAATTGGATTCTTAAATCTAGTATGTAATAGCATACTATCCTCGAAAATAAGCTCGGTCTCCATCCGTTAGTGAACTTACAGATATTTCTTAACTTCACTGCTCATAACGTTAGGTCATACCTTTCCAATGATATATATCATAATTCATACTCATCGACAGATCGATTTCCTTGTGCTAGACCTATAAATTTCATTTGTAGTTTCCTTAACCTCATTTATTCATTTCTCTATAATTACTGGATCCTTTATCCCATTTAACAATGGTGGTCTGAACTTTTGAAACTGCCTCATCTCGTGTAGCTCCTACTCCTAACCCAAGTCATCATCATTCTGTTGTGGAGCTACAGAACTAGGCATATTCGTAGTTCTGAAACATCTACACAAGTTGTGCGAGCGCATCGGGAGTAATCTGTCTGTCTATTCTTCCGTCTGCCCCATTACCTAACATAACATATGTCCCAATTTTTCCATAGTATGTTCAATACTCCACTCAATCTTACAAAGTTTATCGCAATACCTTCTGTCCTTTCCACAAGACCTGATGGAGCACGCTCAACATCAGTTTCAATCTCAGTATCATTTATGAGTCTCATATGACAACATTGTATGATTCTCAAGCCTACCTCTATGGCCTCTAGCCCGTGATCTACTTCCTCTCGTAAACCAAACATTAAGTTTTAACTTCATTAGGTATACTTAGTCTACAACCAGACAAGCACAAACATTTGGGATGTAATCTTATCCTTATTATTGACATTGACAGTACTAGACAGCCTTTGCTATGATACCACCTAAATTTGTAACGACCATTGACCTTGAAAATTTGGAGAAATTTTTTTTTAAACTTTAAAATTCCTACTTATTCTTTCATTCACTTAGACTGTATTCCTGTTCAGTGCGATTTCCTTTATCCTACTTGTTTACCGATAATTATACTTAGATTAAATTTTTACATCTAAATAGTCGATAGAAATTTCGGCAGCATAACAGCTTATATAAACCTACCCACCTGCAAATCAAACGCTTTAACAATCCTAGATATCCATAACTATCAAGCATGCTTCTCAATTTGCATCATTAAGCCAAAATAAACTCATTCCAACTAAGACTAGTACTTCAAGATTAATTCTCAAAGGAAATATTCTTTACATTCGTTTTCTTACAAATTACATCCCAACAACATCATCCCAATACATGTATGTGCATATAAAATGTGTCTGGCAAAGGAATGTAATTGTATACCTTTGCATGTACAAAATGTAGCCTAGTATAGCTCTTTCCCACCAGCCTACGTCGTGTACACAGCAAGTAGCACCCGTAGGTCACCGCAGATAATCTGAAAGGTAGAGGGGTGAGCTTTCGGGAAAAAGCCTAGTAAGAAAGTGCATTTAAAACGGTCATAGTGATTAAATATACAGAAAAACATAGTAATACGTAAAATGACTTCTCTCTGCAACTAATATAAAGGACCTCCGAAATTAAGGAATCAGAAACATCATGAATCAACACGTGAATCTTTAAGTACTTGAACTTAATAGTCATAACATAACCTTTCGTATATTTGAAATCTCAAAAACATATTTGCATATAAATCACATATCATAGAGTCAACTCTGGACTGGCCCATATGATTATCATGCATTAATAACAAAATCATCCTCCGTAGAGGGAATTCAGAACCTATGGCCATGGTAGGGCTGTAGACGTGATCAAGGTCGTACAGCGTTCAGACACCCAAAGGTGGAATTCAGACGCCACAAAAGCGGAGTTCAGATGCCACAAAGGCGAGCATGACAAGCGTTAGCATACAACATAAGTGGCCCATAGTCTCAAAACATACTATAGTTTTCATATATACAAAAAAATCGAAATACAACCATCTTATTCAAAAGACAATTTTAGAGAACATGCTTTTGTTAAGAAGTCAAATTCAGAGATATGCAATTATTCAGAATACAGATTCAGAGAACATGTTCTTCTTCAGAAAACAAATTCAGAAGTATACACTTATTCAGAAGACAAATTCAAAAACATGCTTTTATTCAGAAAACCAATTCAAAAATCACGCTCTTACTCAGAAGACAAAAGAAGAAAACATGCTCAAAAATCATAGTTCAAATCTTTGTAAGTTTTCCTTAAATTTAAAACATAGTCAAACGAAATCATGGGCTGAAGAATAGTCTAACCGTAAATTTTTTTTAAACGTTTGTCGAACGTGTTGAAAATTCAAGTATCTTCCTTAATCGCGGTTCAGAAAGTAAACTATTACCATTTTAAATTACACCCCCTTACCTCGATTTATCGAAAGTTCCATGTTCGTGTTGTGATGCCTCCAAGTATCTCCCTTAAATCCTTCTACGATTCTCCTACACCGAAATTTGTAGTCTTAGTATTCTATTTATTTGAATTACCTACGATACGTCAAAATCGTAACCTTGCTTACCTCAGTGTCTGTCCGTAGTCCTCGATTGACTCAACATAGTGAGTCGGCGAGTCTGGTTCACTCGGTTAATTTTATGGAGGTCTTTCCCGAGATTCCCAAATTTTCAGTATATTCGTCATCTTTTTCTTCAACTTTTTTTCTAATATATATTTAAATATATATATATATATCACCCTCTTTTTTCTTTTTTTTTTCCAATATATATAATACTTCTTTCTTCCTCGTTTCTTTTCTTTTCTTTTATTTTTAATTTCTTTTCTCCTTCCCGCCAACCTCCTTTCTTTCTTTTCTTTTCTTTTCTTTTCTTTTCTTTTCTTCTTCTTCTTTGCCATGACCCGAATCCACTGTTCATCGGCTTCATCGGTTTTCTTCTTTCGTTCTCAGGCCCGTCATCCTCCTTCCTTGTCCATTTAGCCATTACCTCACCACCTATCCAGTCTCGTGTCTTCCTGTTGCTGGTTTCCAACTTCTCTTCTCTATCTCTACCGTTTCTCCTCCCATCACGTCGCCTGTCCACCCCTGTTTTCGACTCGCCAATCATCAGCCATCGTCTCAGCACTTTCTTCTCCGATCCTCTATTCCTATTTAGTTTCTTTCTCTTCAACACTTCTATTTCTAGCCTCAATTCTCAGCTCATTTCTTCACCAATCACTGGTCCCCTTTCTATTTCATTTTCCAGCAAACAGCCCTTGACTTCACGCACCCTTGCTCGCCCCTCTTGCTCTCGGCTATTGCCTTGTCCTGTCTGTTCTGTTTCACACCTCTCTTTTTCTGTTTTATTTCCAGGTGTTAATGTAACGACCCAAAAATCAGAGTAAATTTTTCATTTTTCTTTCATACTTACTTGTCCTCTAATCGTGACCACACTCTACTAACAATTGGGTTGTGCGTCAATGCGAGTCCCACCATTCAATCACCATATAACTTAATTCCTTATTACAGAAAAAGGTAAACACATGAGTTTTTCATTTATTCTTTTCCATTCATTTACAAGTGTTTACATTATCTATACATCCCCGACAGTTACTTACAAACATGTTACTGTGCTATACTTATTTAGATACAATATGTACAACTGTATATGCCTCAATCGATGGGCAACAACGGATATTAAGAATGCATTACTTAGTTGCCTCAAAGTCTACTAGAGGGAATCTATGTAGGAAAATGATAGGGGTGAGCACATCAAGCTCAGTAAGGCAATCCTTCGAACAAGTAGGTAACCATACTACCTACATGAATTTGGTGCCGTACATAAACCACCCTTTCTCCACACATTTTAAAATAGATACTATAATTCGTGATACCATGATGTCATGTAAAACAAATTCACATATCGATTTCAAAGAGCATGAAAAATTCAACATGCAACTCATTTAAATCATTTCTCATTAAAATTTCTCAACAAAGCCAGGACTCAACCCATCCCTCGGGTGTTCCTAACCCACACAAAACCATGAATCAAATGCTTTTCAAAGCAATAGTACCATGCGATACAATGAATATCATGTAAAACCAGTTTACATCATTTATGGGTTTCAATAGCATGGAAATAACATCATGCAAGTTTTCGTTTAAAACCCACTTTAATTTTTTCATCAAAACCATATCTCAGTCAGGATCCAACCCCTCCCTCGGGTGATCCAGACTCACTCAAAAATCCTCAAAACGAGTTTCTCAAAACATCAACTTGCGAGACTAGGCAGTATGTGTATATCTCAGGCAAATAACGAGGACTATGGCCACATGTCCTTGTGATCCCACTGCTACACGGATCCTAGTGTGTGGGGTCTCACCACTATCGGGAACCGTCCTAGGAGATGGGTTAGTCCATCCCGTTGGTCCTGCCCGATCACTCGCATCCGAAGATGCCACGAATCCGAAGATGCCACATAATAAATCCCAGCACGGTACAACGTACTCCATGCTACTTACACGGTACAACGTACTCCGTGGACCCATATCTCATATCCATACTTATGCCTTGTCTCAAAACGAACGTGCGAGCCTATTTAATCGGCGTGACACACAGTCTACCCGACGCTCTGACATGCCCTAAGGGTATTGTCCGCAAGTGCACGGGTCGTACAAGTAATAATGGGATTTGAGTCCTGAGTTATTATCCCTCAGAGAAGTTGGTTAGCCTAATTAACTACCGGTTAATCTTACCCTAAGTATATTCTAACAAATTATGAATTGATGATGGGTGGTCTACATGGCTAAAATTAAAAGTACTGAAAACAATAAACATTAAAAAATAAATAAAATAAAACAGAGCTAAAAGTACTTACAGTGCTCCAAGCAATAAAAGAAAATACCTCCAAAAGATAACGCAATTAAAATAACATGCAAATATGAGAGTAAAGCAATAAGATTAATTAAACTAAAATTAAACAAGCTTAAAATAAAATGTGCATGTAATTAAACTAACTAAGAAAATGCAATTTAAACTAACTTAAAGTCTAATGAAAATAAAGACTAAATTAAAAAAAACATGAAAAACATTTAATCTAAATTAATTCTAATTCGAAAACCTATATAAAGAAAATTAAAAATTAACTAATGACATAATTATATCTAAATTCTAGACTAACCAATCAATTGAACTATAACTAATCATGCAAATAAAATTAAAATCATAACTTCTTATGCTAACAAATTAAATTGAATTTAAACTATTCTAAAAGCATGTAAATAAATTGTACAATTAAAATGCATTGGCCAAACGAGGCCTTAACAACAAATTCCAGCTGAGTGGTCCCAAAATGCAGGTACTGTTACACTTTCTTCTCTAATTGTCGATTCTGTCTCCAAGTGCTACAAACATGCTTTCGGTTTGCCCAGTCCTCTGCAATTTGTCTTCTGCCTCTAGGTGTCCACGAGTTGCCCAATTAAATGCTCATGCCGTGCTGCTATTTCAGGCATTACTGTTGCTCCTTGCATTGTCTGTTTCTGCCTCCTGATTCACCATATGTGCTCTCAGTTCTGCGAATGATGCACTGCTCTCTGCTACAGGTGTATTCTACAACCCTGGCTCTTTTATCCTGCAACCTTATACAGCCAAGTGCTGCTTTAATATCCAGGTCCTGCACTGCTGTTACCACTTGTTTCACACATGCCCAGCTTTGCTCATCAACCTGATATTCTGCAAAAACATAACCGAGAACAACAGGATACTCACTTCACCTTACAACTTCTTATAATAGAGAATAACCTGGAAGCAGCCTTGGTGTTAATGATCACCACAGGAACAATCCAACTCAATCAGCATCAACTAACGAGAATTGCAGAAAAGTTAACAACTAAACTATGATGAACTATGCAAAAGTTAAAAAGCAGAGCATAACAGAGGATTGATCGGCTGCTAGTTTGTTTCTTTGTTACCATTCAGCTACCTGTCGAACACCCTCTCTCCGTATTACACATGAGCATCTCCATGAAAGTAGGAATTAAGATGACAATACAGAAAACCAAAACTAAACGCTAAATCAATAATGCAGAAAAATATAAGACATGAAAACAAGAGACTCCAAGGCCATAGTTTCCTTCATTTTCTTCCCTTCCATGTTCCACATTGCTCATGATGTATATCACTGCACACAAGAGGGTAAAATGATCGGGAAATAGTTGGGTAAATCTGCAACACAACCGGTTTCGCACTTTATGAGAGAAAAGAATCGATTATAACAATATAAAGGAAATGCAAAGGAAGGTGAAGCAAAATAGCTACTGTCACTAGCTATTTCACTTACCTGAGTAGAATTAAAAGGAAAAATGAAAAACAATGTGATAAGATATAATACTAACTACTGGAATAAAAAAAATTGCATTTCAATCGAATAAAAATAAAATGAAAGCTTCTAAATGTTGAGATGAATAGTAATCTAACAATGGGGCTATCGGAATGAAGAAAAAAACTATTCGAAAAAATAAAGAAAGCTTTAAAATTAACCTAAAAACTATTCTACCATAATTTACCTCTATTCTAACCTAGGCTACCCCCTTTTCAATTGCCATCATATTCTATTTATACACATACATAGGGGTACAATGGTAATTTTTTCATCCTAGATGAGTTGGCATTGTTTGGTCACTTGTCTTCACACCATTGGCTCTTTGAAATAAATATTTCCATGTCATTTGTCTTTTTCTCCAATTGGATGTGCTAGGCTCGTGTTGTCCGCGTGGTCCAATCTCGATTTTAGCCCAATTTCGATTCATTTTCTACCGAAATATTCAAAATTCATCCGGATTTAATTTATCTTAAAAACATGAGAATTTTCATTAAATAAAAGGGATAATTAACAATATAAATTGGGGATTTAAATAATTAATTAGGAAATTAAGCACAAATAATTCTAAAAATATAGAATTATCACACCCCCAAACTTGAGCTTTTGCTTGTCCTCAAGCAAAACAAAATAGATGTAGAAATGACAAGTACAAAACATAATAATTTTCCCAATATTATCCTCAAAGATAAAGTACAGACTATGATCTTAAAGATTCACAATTACAAGTCCAACATTCATAATTATTCAATCATAAGTCCTAACCCAAATTAGACTCCTCGTGAGTGTGTGAAAAATGTCAAAGTCACTTCATAGTTCATTATCCGGATTAGATTATGCAAACACAGTGAATGCAAAGTCAATGACATGTGATCATTCCCATAAGTTTGCTTTTCACTTCTCTCTCCACTAATGTAGTCACACTTAATCAAATATCAATAGGACTTCATTAAGCTTGTAGTGTAAGGCTGGGGTTAAGGTATGATAAAGTCAATTTAGGTTTAATTACCCCTTAACATGCATTTCTTCTAGGATCTTAATGTAAGAGCTCAAATTTATTTCCCCCAAACTTATTTCTTTTGCTAAACATTTTTTTCTTTCTTCTTTCTTCTTTTTTTTTTTTTTGAATTTTCACTACCACCAAATACCCAAATGTACAAACGCTCACAATATATCCCAATGACTTTCATGCTTTCGGGGTAAGGGATAGGAAAAGAGTATTTAAGCTAAGGAAATTTTGCATGTGTATTTACAGAGAAAAGCTTATTTGGCCCAGATGGGTGACTAGGGGTAAAATATGTACAGGGTCGGCTAGAAAGGCTCAAACGATCCAAAGATGGCCTAAATCATCTCCCAAATTAAATGTGATCTAATATTTCGCCTCGAGATCAGATCAAACAAATTCTAGAATATGATGCACAAAATCAACTGAACAAATGCAATCCTATGTCCACATAAGCTTTCTCTAAATAAATATACAAATTCATGACATGACATGTGCATAAAATGAGGAAATCACAATCAGAATCAAGACCCATTCAAGAACTCAACTCATGCTTTTCCTATAATCATGCTTCTCATTCAATCAAAGTCAGACTAAATCATGGGGTCATATCATTGGAATATGAGAAAACTACATGCTAAGCACTAAATCATCCCAAAATCAAACAATTTCAGCTCATATTTTTGAAAAATTTTGAAAAATTTTTAATTTTGCTAAAATTTTTGAAAAATATTCAAGTGATATCCCCTCCCCAAAACTTAAAGTGCACAGTGTCCTCAATGTGCAGATAATATAAGAATTGAAGTTCAGGAACAAAGTACTCCCCTTGCTTATGATGATAAACAACTAAAGCTTTTATTGAAAGGGTAAAACTAGAAAATAAACCTGCAAAATAAACAAAGAAAGAAACAACAGAAAAGAAAAAGAAAAAGAACTATATACAAGGTGAAAAGAAAAACACAACCACTTCAAATGTAGCTGAAGAAAACAGCACTCAGCAGCAGGGCGAAGAGTAGGAGGATCAACCAGAGTGGTGATAAAATGTCGACAGTTAACTCTTCCTTAGCTCTAGTTACTTCCCTCCTTCTTTGAGATTTCTTGTGCTCAAGCCTTATATCCTCAATATCAATCTTAAAACACTCTTGAGAGTCATCAGAGAGCTTCAAAGGTTTGAAAACATTAAATTTCACTTCCTGATCTAGGGCTCTCATAGTTAACTCCCCCTTCTGTACATCAATTAAGGTTCTACCAGTCGCTAGGAAAGGTCTGCCTAGTATAATGGGGACTTCCCTGTCTTCCTCCATATCCAAAACAATAAAATTTGCAGGGAAAATAAATTTGTCCACCTTTACTAGCACGTCCTCAATGACCCCTTTTGGATATTTAATGGATCGATTAGCTAGCTGAAGGGTCACTGTAGTAGGCTTGATATCCCCTATTCCTAACTTTTGGTAGATAGACAGAGGCATCATATTGATACTGGCTCCTAAATCACACAGGGCTCTACCAAAGAACATATTTCCAATAGTGCAGGGTATGGTAAAACTCTCGGGATCTTTGAGCTTGGGGGGTAATTTCCTCTGGATAATTGCACTACATTCTTCAGTTAAGGCCACCGTCTCATAATCTTCCAATCTTCTTTTCTTAGAGAGGATATCCTTTAGAAACTTCACATAACTTGGCATTTGCTCTAAGGCATTTGCGAAAGGAATGTTGATGTGAAGTTTCTTAAGAACCTCAAGAAATTTGGCAAATTGTAGATCTAGTTTTTGATTCTGGAACCTCTGAGGAAAAGGTGCTAATGGTCTAACCGAAGGGGATGTAATGGAAGCATGTATAGCATCAGAGGACGAGGAAGGCATTGAAGTAGAAGAAGGTAAAGATGAAGAAGCGCCTAGCTTTGTTTCCTTTACAGCCCGATAATGATGTTCCTACTCCTTCTGAGCTGCTTCATTAGAACCTATGGGTTTATCAACTATAGGCTGTTCAGGTCCAGACTTAACTTGTGGCTCATCTAGCTTTCTGCCACTCCTAAGGGTGATGGATCTAACATGTTCTTTACCCTCCCTTTGCTTAACAGGATTAACTTCAGTGTTACCAGGAAGGGTCCCTTGAGGACGTTGGCTAAGAGCACTAGCTATTTGTCCAACATGAACTTCTAAGTTCTTAATTGAGGCAGCCTGATTTTGCAGGATAGTCGTGAACATTTCCTCTAATGTAGGCTTCTTCTCAGCTGCTAGTGCATGCTAGAGTTGGGGCTGCATAAGTGGTGGTAGTGGTGGTGGTGATGGATGATGTGGGTATGGGTGATGAGAAGGCAGATGAAATGGAAATTACGGTTGTGGTGGTACCTGAACCGGTGGAGATTGAAAACCAGGGAGTCCTACAAGTCTAGAGCTAAAAGTTTGCCCTTGGTTTTGGCTACAGGAGAAGTTAGGATGGTTCCTCCACCTTGGATTATAGGTGTTTGAAAAAGGGTTGTTCTATTGCGTTTGAGAAGGGGCAACATACTGAACCGATTCTAAGTTGAGCGGTCACCTATCTACAGAGTGGGTACCACTACACAACTCGCATGAAAGAAAAGGACTTTGGACAGAATACACAGGGTTAGGACTAGTGGGAGGATTATGTTGGGTACTGAGCGACTCTACCTTCTTCGTAAGGTTAGCGATTTGAGAGGTCAAGGTAGACAGTGTGTCGAGCTCATAAATACCCGCCAACTTCTTTGGCAATTGCCTCTCCGAGGAGCATAGATAGTTGTTAGCCGCCATCTTTTCTAACAACTCGTAAGCTTCTTCCTCTGTTTTTCACATTAGCGCTCCACCCGCACCAGCATCAACAATGGTCCTATTTTGGCTTGTAAGTCCGTTGTAGAAGGTCTGGACTTGCAACCACAAAGGTAGGCCATGGTAAGGGCACTTCCTAAGAAGCTCCTTATATCGTTCCCATCCTTCGTAAAGAGATTCAGAGTCGTACTGGGCAAAGGAAGATATATTACTACAGAGTTAGGCCATTTTAGAGGGAGGGAAAAACTTAGATAGAAATTGATGGGCTAACTCGTCCCATGTAGAAATAGATCCTGGAGGTAGGGAGGTTAACTAGTGTCTCGCCCTATCCCTCAGTGAGAAGGGGAATAATCTAAGCCTAAACGCATCATCAGATAATCCATGATATTTGAACGTGTTGCACAAGTCTAGGAATTGCCCAAGGTGAGCATGTGGGTCATCGTGTGGAAGCCCACTGAACTGTAAAGAAGTTTGGATCATCTGGAGGAGTGCGGGCTTAATTTTGAAGTTATTTGTAGGGACAGCTGGTGGCCTAATACTGGAATAATATCCTTCAATCGTCGGCATTGCATAATCTCCAATGGTTCTAATTTCCCTATTTTCTGTCATCCTGTTTTGCAGCGGAGCTATAAATTTCCTAGAGTCCTTTTGAATTTTTCTAAGAGTGCGTTCAATTTCAGGATCCAGAGGAAAGCTATCGTAACTCCTGGCTCTACGCATACAAACATCTAAAAGTCCTTAGAATTTTTTTTTGTTTTTTTTTTAATTAAATGGAGAAAATTAACTAAACTAAACTAGGATCTAAATATTTACAAGCTAGAATTACACCTAAGCATAATTTCACCAAAATTAATTAACGACTAATTAAAACTTCCCCGGCAATGGCGCCAAAAACTTGACACGCCCTAAGGGTATTGTCCGCAAGTGCACGGGTCGTACAAGTAATAATGGGATTTGAGTCCCGAGTTATCGTCCCTCAGAGAAGTTGGTTAGCCTAATTAACTACCGGTTAATCTTACCCTAAGTATATTCTAACAAATTATGAATTGATGATGGGTGGTCTACATGGCTAAAATTAAAAGTACTGAAAACAATAAACATTAAAAAATAAAGAAAATGAAACCGAGCTAAAAGTACTTACAGTGCTCCAAGCAATAAAAGAAAATACCTGCAAAAGATAACGCAATTAAAATAAAATGCAAATATGAGAATAAGGCAATAAAATTAATTAAACTAAAATTAGAAAAGCTTAAAATAAAATGTGCATGTAATTAAACTAACTAAGTGTCACACCCCACTTCTAGGAACCCTTCTATCCATACATTCTCTACTACGGTTGGGCTGTGAGAAGATGCAATTACTAAAATTCATTCATTTACAGCGGAAGATTTAAATCTTTAATTCACACTCCCAGGTATGTGTGTAGATATACAAAATCAATTGTATAAATACCATGTGCTTACATATCATCCCCATAATACTGTTTACAATTCCAAGATATAACTGTGCGATATGATAAATTAGATACAAAATACTCATGTATACAAATCTTATACCTTTACGGAATTGTGGGAGCTGTTCAACACAAAAGACCTAGAGACCACCGCTCTCTTACTTCTCAGTACCTAAAGGGGGAAAATAGTGGGATGAGCAAACCACAGCTCAGTAAGGAAATGTATGCTAGCAGGTAGATATCGTACTACCTACATAGCCCATGCATGTATAAACCAAAACCATGTTTTCAGTACAAATGGAAATACCATACGAAAAATGCATTTAAACATATATTTCTCAATAGCATTTTCGTGTAAATCAAATATCAAGCTTCCATTTAAAACATGCTCATAAATAGTGCCCTCACGGCACAAATGTGAAATCAAAAATTTATCAAAAACACAAAATCTCTTTCTTTTTTGAGATTATCTCTGTTTCTCGAATCTCTGAGACAGGCATGGAATTTTCGACAATCAAATATCCACGACATATGGCCATAGTCAGTGATCCCGAGCCTCACTGATCAGGTGTGCACAGGGCATCACTTCGCCTGAAGGGGAATGGGTCAGTCCTGCCCTTCGGCTCATCTCAATCAACCATATCTCCTCGTATACTCACGGTAAGAATACGCCGTGTGTCATCTACGCGATACTCGTACTCACGTGCATCGAGCACGGTACATAGTATACCAACGGATAACTACACTGTTCTACGTACGACCGTGGACCCAAGTCCATACTCTAACTCCGATGGACTTTTCATCCTAAACCATGTCTCATATACCAGGCGAGCAAGCAGCGTGACACACAGTCATCGCAAGGCTCCAACGCGGTACGATCTATCGTTAAGGCCCAGCCTGTTCAAATGGCCGTCGGCTGGTATCCCCTTGGGTCCCAGACCCCCAAGTTTACCTCAACTCAATAAAACAGGTTCGAGCAAAGTTCCCATACTTTCTTAAAACCCTCGCGTGAGTTAAAACTCCAGCACGGTACATCAAAGGCATTAAAACGAGTGTGAGCTAGCGCTTCAACACCAAATCTCATCTCAAAACTGATAGATGGCTATTTTCTCTTTTTAAAACTCAAAACATGTTTATTCATACAGCATGCCTCTTCATGCTAAAACATGTAAAATTAGCCAACCTATCATCAACATTTCTCAATCATCAAGATCAATGTAAATTAGAGAAAAACATTGAAAACATGTATATCATGCTATTTCCTTACCCTATCCCATTTCTCAATACATATATACATCATAGTACTTTTCATGCTTCCATATCATTTCATAGAATCGTACTAGTTCTAGCAATATATCTACGAAATTGCTGTAAAATACGCACGAACATCTCTATAGCTAACACACAGTCCCTTACCTCACTTTATTTGTGTGCAACTATCCTCCTCTATGCTTCTCGCATTCTCATCTCGATTTGCTCCGGCGTATCATCCGAAACTGAAATTCATCCATCAAACACTTGAGTTAACGTTTCTAACTCTTATTCAACTAAGCATTTATCCAATGCCTTAAATACACATTTTACCCCTTGTGGTAAATCTCACAATTTTATCCCAATATCAACATGCCCAAACCATGCCCACAACATAATCATCCTCTCAAGATATCTCATTCATCATTAACACTTCTATATTCCACTTTCTCACACTAGACCATTTCTAAGTTATATTCATTTCATGCCATTCTAGGTAGTTCTACCCACAAGGTGCACACCCAATTAACTTCATAATCATTAACTAGACCAATGTACTTGGATTTGTGCAGTAGAACTTACCTCATTGGATTTCCTCTTTGCTCCAATTAGAAATGCCCTTTATTCCTTCAATCCGACAAATGGGAAAATGCCTCTAGACTATGTTGTTCTTCTCTTAGACGTGAACGACTTTGTCTCTAATAGCTTTTCCTCAAATCTTACTGAAAATGGCTGGATTTAGGAGTGAGAAAGCTAGGTTTTTGAGTTGAAGTGGAAAGAAATGGTTTATCCCGAAAATCTACAGATCCAACTACTCCTATTTATAGTTTTAACTTGATGAGATCGATCTTCCTTGGGTGGAGATCGATCTGGTCCTCTAAAAATTTCTCTTTTCTAAGACATTTTAAAAGTAGGAGATCGATCTGTCGAGGCTTGAGATCGATCTGCTGTCAAACAGAAGCTTAAGGAGATCGATCTGCTTCCAACCCGAGAGCTAAGGAGATCGATCTGATTCCTTTGGAGATCGATCTGCTCCATTCCATTACTCACATAAGAGCATTTTGGCTCTTCCAGATCGATCTCTCATCCTATGAGATCGATCTGGCCTTCACATTTCCAGATCTCCTGCAGTTTTTCTGCAACAACTCCCTTCAAAACTTCCTCAATTTACCTTCATAATCCTTTCCCATTCATCCCTCCTTGAGACTTAAAAATGTCATCCAATCACACTTAGTACGTATTAAAACTTGTGGGAAAATCTTTTTATAACCAAATATACACGATATTACCCGAATGGAAATATACACTTATGTAAATCTTTCCTTCCATTTTACCGCACTACTCTTATTCCATTTCAATCACATTCTTCTCGTATTTAAGTTCATTTCTTCATACTCATTCATAACGCAACTTGTACGTACGATCACGACTCTTATTACAAGTGCGTACATAATCTTATGAACTTACATTGCATATACTTTGTATTACGAATGTATTATCATACTCATGATTTCATTTACATTTCTATGTACCTATATACAACTGTACATATACGGGGTCTCACACTAAGAAAATGCAATTTAAACTAACTTAAAGTCTAATGAAAATAAAGACCAAATTAAAAAAAATGAAAAACATTTAATCTAAATTAATTCTAATTGGAAAACCTATATAAAGAAAATTAAAAATTAACTAATGACATAATTAAATCTAAATTCTAGACTAACCAATCAATTGAACTATAACTAATCATGCAAATAAAATTAAAATCATAACTTCTTTTGCTAACAAATTAAATTGGTTTTAAACTATTCTAAAAGCATGTAAATAAATTGTACAATTAAAATGCATTGGCCAAACGAGGCCTTAACAACAAATTCTAGCTGAGTGGTCTCGAAATGCAGGTACTGTTACACTTTCTTCTCCAATTGTCAGTTCTGTCTCCAGGTGCTACAAACGTACTTTCGATTTGCCCAATCCTCTGCAATTTGTCTTCTGCCTCCAGGTGTCCACGAGTTGCCCAGTTAAATGCTCCTGCCGTGCTGCTATTTCAGGCATTACTGTCACTCCATGCATTGTCTGTTTCTGCCTCCTGATTCACCATATGTGTTCTCGGTTCTGCAAATGATGCACTGCTCTCTGCTGCAGGTGTATTCTACAACCCTGGCTCTTTTGTCCTGCAACCTTATACAGCCAAGTGCTGCTTCAATATCCAAGTCCTGCACTGCTGTTACCACTTGTTTCACGCATGCCTAGCTTTGCTCGTCAACCTGATATTCTGCAAAATCATAACCGAGAACAACAGGATACTCACTTCACCTTGCAACTTCTTGTAATAGAGAATAACCTGGAAGCAGCCTTGGTGTCAATGATCACCATAGGAACAATCCAACTCAATCAGCATCAACTAATGAGAATTGCAGAAAAGTTAACAACTAAACTACGATGAACAATGCAAAAGTTAAAAAGCAGAGCATAATAGAGGATTGATCGGCTGCTGGTTTGTTTCTTTGTTACTATTCAGCTACCTGTCGAACACCCTCTCTCGGTATTACACATGAGCATCTCCATGAAAGCAGGAATTAAGATGTCAATACAGAAAACCAAAACTAAACGCTAAATCAATAATGCAGAAAAATATAAGACATGAAAACAAGAGACTCCAGGGCCACGGTTTCCTTCATTTTCTTCTCCTTCCATGTTCAACATTGCTCATGATGTATATCACTGCACACAAGAGGGTAAAATGATCTGGAAATAGCTGGGTAAATTAGCAACACAATCGGTTTCGCCCTTCATGAGAGAAAAGAATCGAATACAACTAATATAAAGGAAATGCAAAAGAAGGTGAAGCAGCAAAATAGCTACTGTCACTAGCTATTTCACTTACCCGAGTAGAATTAAAAGGAAAATGAAAAACAATGTGATAAGATAGAATACTAACTACTGGAATAAAAAAATTACATTTCAATCAAATAAAAATAAAGTGAAAGCTTCTAAAAGTTGAGATGAATAGTAATCTAACAATGGTGCTATCGGAAAGAAGAAAAAAAACTATTCGGAAAAACAAAGAAACTTTAAAATTAACCTAAAAACTATTCTACCCTAATTTACCTCTATTCTAACCTAGGCTACCCCCTTTTCAACTTCCATCATATTCTATTTATACACACACATAGGGGTACAATGGTAATTTTTTCATCCTAGATGAGGTGGCATTGTTTTGCCACTTGTCTTCACACCATTGGCTCTTTGAAATAAATATTTCCATGTCATTTGTCTTTTTGTCCAATTAGATGTGCTAGGCTCATGTTGTCCGCGTGGTCCAAGCTCAATTTTAGCCCAATTCTGATCCATTTTCTACCGAAATATTCAAAATTCATCCGGATTTAATTTATCTGCAAACATGAGAATTTTAATTAAATAAAGGGGATAATTAACAAAATAAATTGGGGATTTAAATAATTAATTAGGAAATTATGCACAAATAATTCTAAAAATATAGAATTATCACGCTCCAAGCACGGCTCATCACATGTTCTTATAAAACCAGTGTGAGCGATACTCCAACACTCTCATAAAATCAAGAAAAATCTCGTGCGAGCCAAGCTCCAGCATGCATATCATAAAATCTCATAAATCTAGAGCGACCTAAGCTCCAGCACCCTGTCACAAAAATCATGTAAAAATCTTGTGCGAGTTAGACTCCAGCACCAATGCATGTAAAACTCTAGTGCGAGCTCTTACTCCAGCACTAATGCATGCATCACACAAATCAAGACTCGTGCGAGCTGAGCTCTAGCACGTCACATTTTCATAAAATCACGTAGGCGGCTATATTTCTCAAATCACTTTCAAAGAAAATCAACATTGTTGAAAATATGCAATGCTGTGCATTTTTAATTAAAAGTTAGCCAGCCTACCCATGCATGTGTTAAACACCTCAAGAACAAGCAAGGACCTCTTGTTCTTGCTCCTCCCAATTTTTCCTAAATTTGGAAATTTTACCCTTCACAATGGTATTTTGGTAAATTGCCTATCCGGGGCACTAAAAGTTTTATCTAAAATCTAGACCCTTCAGACAATTTAAGAGACTGCAAATGAATTTGAAATTGCGTAAAGTTACCTCTAGCAGTCCATAAGATTCCCTTACCTGAAATCACGCACGAGCTTATCCTGTCTCGACTGCACCAAGTTTCTCAGTCCAATTCGCTCGTCTACGGAGCTGTATATAACCACATATGGTTTTCAGTTCAAATATACTGATCAGTATTTCACTATTACTGATCGAATCTAAAGCACTGAGCCCGTTTTACTCTATTGGACCCGATTGCACTTTAATGGGCCTCGACCCCTTTCCAGACCGTTTCCACTTTTTAAATCCCTTCTTCGGGTTTACTGGGCTCATTTGGTTTATCAATAATCATCGGGCTTCGTTCCAAACTCGTTGGATAACCCAGATACTATTTATGATAATTACTTTGAAATTTCAATAAAATTCCTTTTAAGCAGAATTAATCAGTAAATTTCGTAAAATAATCTTAACTCTGCATTTAAGGACTCATATTATCGTAATTAAAATTGTACTTACCCAATGTTATGCGGGGTACAAAAATCGGAGCTCAATCGGCTCTCGTTTGGGCTCTATCATAAAACTGCATAATTTTATATTTAATTTTGGGTTAATTTTCGATCAAATATAATTTAAATAAATTTCTCGAAAATCAAATCGATCACTTTTGACCTCTTACCGACTTACCCGAAGTCCGGTGTATCCCCAAAAATTCTTCCCCTTTTTCCTTTTTCTCTTTTTCTTCCTTTTTCCTCTCTTTCTTGGCTGAAGCGGTTTGGTACTGTTCAACCCGGTTTCGACCTGTTCGATTTAGCCGGTTCAGTCCGGTTCGATCAGTTCGGTGCTTCGTTGGTCGGTTCCCAACTGAATTCTGTCGCCAGCAGCTCCGCGAGACCTCGCGGAGCTCAAATCTGCCCTCGGTTTCCCCATGGCTGGCCGAAAAGTGGCCGGTTCGGCCTGTTCTCTCCTCGCCGTCGGTACCTCTCTCTTTTTTCATTGTTTTCGACACCGTCTGTCGGTTTCGTCGGTAGTGGCCACCACCAATCTGCTCGTTTTTGCCTTGGGGACGCTCGGCTGGGGGTGGGGTTGGCCAGATCGACGCCGGTGGCCGCCAATTTCTCTTCTCCCTTCGCGGTACTCTCCCTCTTGATCCGGCATTCTCCGACGACGGTGGGGCGCGTCGCTGGTGGCAAGAGGTCGCGCGGACGTCCTCTCCCTTTATTGGTGGCCGTCGGCCCTCGCCTGGTGTCGGTGCTCCTAGGTTGCAGATGTCGGTCCTCGGGTCGCGTCTTTGCTTCGTTTCTCTTCAGTTTTCGATTTTCAGTTTCAGTTTTTTTTTTTATAATTTATTTTATTATTATTATATTCATTTAAATATTATTATTTTTTCCAAAATATCTAAAAAACATTATATTTAATTCATTTAATCAATAAAGGAATTTCTCGGTATTATTTCATCTTTTTGGTATATTTTTTATTATTTTTAAGATAATTTCTCGATGTAAAATTTTCGATTAATTCCAATAAATTCATATCTTGATCAATTTAACCCGAAATTTAATTATTTCTTCGTTATTGATCAAGATTTCTCAATCCCATATTTTTAATTAAATTTTCTTGTCACGATTAATATCGAATTTTAGTCTTTTGACCGTTTTACCCTTGCATGTGTTCGGGACCAATTTAGTCCAACTTCCTTCCACAAACACTCACTCATTTCATGTTTTAATTCCTTATCTCCAGTCCAAATCCCATTCGTTTAAATTTGTGACCATTTTCAATCCTTTATAAGAAATTACAATACCATTTCGGGTCTTACATAATCTCCCCCACTTAAGAAATTTGGTCCTCCAAATTAGAACCAAGTCAAATGGGTCTATAAACAACTCCGGGTACGTCTATCGCATCATACTCTTTAATTCTCATGTAACTTTTTCGGAGTGTACTACTACCAAATGACTTTAATTAGGGAGATCATCTTAAACCTCAACACCTTCTCCTTCCTGTTTTAATACCCGAATAAAGTTTTTCAACATACGTTATATTTTCATTGAGCTAAGCTGTTAGAGCTCATATCCGATCACATATACTGGGTCCAGATAGTATTCCCGAAGCATCAAAAGATGGGACACATTGTGGATGCCTGTTAATTCAAGGGGTAACGCCAACCTACAGGCCTTATCTCCCACTTGTCCAATCTCTCAAAGGATTCAATCTAACGAAACTTAATTTGCCTCTTTTTCGAATCTCGTTATGTCCTTATGCCCTTAGGACAAGTAATTTCCAACAATACTAATTCACCCTCGGTGAATTCCAATGGTTTTCTGTCTCTTGTAAGCATAACCTTTCTGTCTGCTCTGAGGTGTTCTCCATCACTCACAATCAACTGAACACCTTCAGAGACTTATTATACCGAATCGGGAGCACTTTTCTGTCTGTCACTCACTTCTTCTTATCCAAGTCGGGGAATAACTCTTACGGCCATACAAGGCGTCACATAATGTTATCCCGATACTCAAGTGACAACTGTCGCTATTGGCGAATTCAATTAGTAGCAACCGATCATCCCAGGAGCTTATAAAATCAAAGCACACACTCTCATCATATCCTCCAGAACCTGTACAATCCCCTCTGACTGACCATCTGTCTGAGGACGAAAAGCTATGTTAACACTCAATCGGGTTCCCATAGCTTCCTGAAAAATATTCTCAGGAGTGGGAAGTGAAGCAGGAACCCCTATATGATACAATGCTCATTGAAAAAATACATAATGTTCCACAATCTTCCATACACATAAATCTGCCTATACACTCAGAGTATCTAGGTATTTCATAACTAGAAGGTGGGTAGACTTAGTTAATCTATCGACTATCACCCAGATAGCCTCATGATTCATCTGGATCCTCTGTAACCCATCACAATATCCATGGTAACTTGCTCCTATTTCCATGTCGATATAAGTAGAGGTTGCAATAACCTTGCAAACTTCTATTACTCTACCTTACTCTGCTAACATACAAGACACTTCTCCACAATCTCCACAATGTCTCTATTCACATCTGACCACCAATACCCTTTTCAAAGATTCTGATATATTTATTACTTCTTGGATGCACTGCATATCTCGAAGAGTGAGCTTCTGACAATAATACTATCTCATCACTGTGGGGGAGCACTTATACTGTCTCTGAACCTCAGTAAGCCATCATCACTCTCTGTGAACTCTGTCATTGTACCCATCTGAATCTGACCCACAATATCGACACCATGCCGATCATCACGCTAAGCCTGTCAACTCTGGTGCTAATCTCAGGCTAGCTATCACACATTCACTGTCATCATCAGAAGGAATCACATCACTACTGAGGCTCACAACTGCTATAGTAGCTCACGCTCCCTGACCATCATATGTGATACCATCTGACGAGGCCCGAAGGGTATCTATCCACAAGTGCACGGGTTGTCCAAGTAATAAAGGGATTTGAGTCCCGAAATTATCGTCCCACAGAGAAGTTGTTAGCCTAATTAACTACCGGTTACTTTTACCCTAAGTATATCCTAGCAAATTATGAAGTATTGATAGGTGGTTTACAAGGCTAATTAAAAATAATACTAGAAAGCAATAAAATAATAAGTAATAAAGAAAATAAAACTGAGTTAAACTTACTTACAAAGCTCTAAGCAATAAAAGCAAGAACCTACAAAAGAAAATTAGAACAGTTAAAATGAATTAACGCAACTAAAATAAAATGCAAATATAAACAATAAGCAATAAAACTAATTAAATTAAAATTAAACAAACTAAGATGAAATATGCATGTAAATTAATCTAATTAATAACAAATTGTAATTTAAACTAACCTAAGATCTAATAAAATCCTAGAAAATTAATCATGAATTTAAATGTCTAAACTAATGGATTAAAATTTACTCCTAAATATATCTAAATGCTAAATTAACAATAACTAATGCATGAACATATTTTTGGAATTTTTGTCATAAAATGAGTTGTCTAAATTAATATTAAGTAAATTCCCTAATGCTAGATTAAAAATTATTTAACAACCTAATTAAATCTAAATTAAACTAATTAAACAAATTAACTATATCTACTTGCATATTAAAAGTCATTAAGCTATCTTGAAATTAATCTAACCACTAATGCATTTAAAATGAATTAAGCTACTCAAATGAACTGCCAAACATGGCCTTATCAACTAAATAGCAAAGTGGTCCCGATTTGTCCTATTCACTTTCTTCTCCAGTGTGTTGCTCTACCTCCAGGCGTACTACGTACGGGTTGCTGGTACTGTCCTGTCCTGCTGCGTTGGTCATCCGCTGCTCTGCTTCCTTCAGGCTCCAGACACTGCTGCTCATTCCTCAGACTGCCTCTCTCGTGCTACTACTGCGCACAACTTTGCCATAGGGTAGATGCGTTCTCTGCTGCTACTCTTTGTTGCACTGCCCTGCTTTCGTACGTGCATAGCAACTGGACAGCAGCTGCTACGCATGTCCAGCAGTAGCTCGGCACTAGTATAAGCTCACAACAAGAATAACATTCAGCAATAAATAGCAGAATAATAAGACAGAAATCATAAAAGGAATGCTGGTAACAATGATGGACAGTAAAATGGACTTGAAGCAGGGATGAACAGAGAAGGAGCTATGTTATCGGACATCACACTAATGCTAAGCTATGCACATGGTAGCTCTAAAACACCATCTTCACCTTCTTCCAGCAATCAAATGAAATGAACAAAGTTAACTAAAAATTAATTGCATAACCGATTAAGACTAAGCTAAAGGCTGATAGTAACTAAACTTATATAAACATTATAGAGTGCAAACAAAAACTATCCTAATGTTGTAGCAACTGGAAATACATAATGTAACTGAACTGATCATGCAAAAGGGTGTGATTATCTTCATGCCGACTGAACCTTGCAAAATCAAAAGCTGAAAACTAAAATATTCCACAAAACAGAGAAGTAAACAAGCTACTGTGGTCTCGGGTTGCATTCATTTTCTGCTGCCAAAATGGTTCCACCAAGCTTTAATGTAGACAAAATGTTAACATTCAATCCACATTAAAGCTTCAGAACGTCTAAGGCAGTGATCAAGAGCTTTGTCACCCGAATGAACAACTTGACATCTAACCGAAAGTTACTAAAATGGTGAATTAACAAATGAGAAAACAAAGCATAAATGATGCATTTTGAAAGGAAACCAAGACTTGAAATAAAAAGGAAACCGAGAGCATGTAATGGAAGATAACTGAAAGCTTGTAAAGTAATGGATTAATGAATAAGGAAAACAAAACAAAACAAGGGAGGAAACCGAGAAGATGGAAAAGAAAACGGATTTCTATTGAAAAATAAGATTTAACAACTTGTAATGAAGAACATAAGGTGAATAGTAGAACAATTTTGTAAAAGAAAAAATATGCGAAAATTAAAGAGAACTCTAAAAACTATTTTACCCTAGCCTAGGCTACTCTACTTCTACTCCTAAATTACTCTACACTACTCCTAACCTAGCTACTCCTACTCTTACTTCCCTACACTACTTGATTTTTCAATTGCCATCATGTTCTATTTATATACAAACATAGGGGTACAATGTTAATTTTTCTATCCTAGATGAGTTGGCATTGTTTGACCACTTGTCTTCATTTGATTTGTTGCAGAGTAGATATTTCCACGTCATCAGTCTTTTTGTCCAATTAGTTGTGTGATGTGGCCCGACGTGTGTCCTCCAGAGGGTTGGCACGGTGTCCTTCAATCTTATCGTTTCGGAGCAAATAAAATACGGACACCTGGCATCACGCGTGTCCAGTCGACTGATGATTCGATCTACAAATTGGAAGTGGTCCAGTCTCCTTTAGCCCGTTTTCAGCCCAATTTTGTCTGAAACGACTGAATTTCATCTGGATTTAATTTACCTGCACATTAAAGAATTTTCATTAAATAAAGGGGATTATTAGTAAAATAATATGGGGATTAAATAAATAATTAGGAATTTAAGCACAAATAATTCTATAAAAAATAGAATTATCACCATCCCGAGGCTCTTTCTGCTCAAGGCATCAGCCATTTCATTAGCCTTTCCTGGGTGGTACAATTTCCACGATCATAATCCCTTAGAAGCTCTAACACACTTTGTTATTTCATATTCATTTCTTTTTATGAAAGCAGATACTTGGGACCTTTCTGATCAGTGTATACATAAAATTTCTCATCGTATAAGTGGTGGCGCCATACCTTCAGTGTAAACACTACGGCTGCCAATCTCTAAACCATGGGTCAGATAGTTTCTTTCATGATCCCTGAGTTGTCTGGATCCATAATTGACTATCTTCCCATTTTGCATCAATACACAGCACACTCATTATTCTGAGGTATCCATATACACTGAGAAACCTCTTGAGCTATTGGGTTTGGTGAAAATAATTATGGTGGTCAGTTCATGCCTCAATACACCAAAACTCACCGAAGTTACTTTTATACTTATCATCCCACTCGTATGCAATCTTTTTTCAAATGAGATGTGTCAACTGAGTAGCCCATATCGAGAACTCTCAACAAACCATTTGTAAAAATAATTTCCAATTGTTGCTTATAATTTTTCCCTGGACTTGAAATACACCCAAAATATCCTCAACAAGGATGATAACAAATCGGTCCAGGTAAAGTTTAAACCTCATCATTGTTGAGTTCCACTAAGTATTTCAATCACCCATATCCTTGATCTATGTACGCAAAAACATATAATGTCATTTCAAAATCGCTTCTGTTCAAGATACTAACTCGCGTCATTTCCTTTTTTCTTATATTAACGGCTTTTATAAAATTTAAAATTTTTAAACTTTCATGATTAATCGAATTCTATATTTCTTTATCATACCAGTAAAGGTATCCTAATTTTAAATATATATATATATATTACGACTGTTGATTTTAATTTATAAGTTGTGTATACTTTTAGACGCTGTCAAGCCTTCAGGCGATGAGGTATTTTGAAATACCTTTATTAACCCTCAGACTTGACCACATGAACTGGTTATGGATATATTCCCCCTTATCCTTAGTCACAATTCATATTCACTATATATAGCTTAATCCAAATTACTTCACATATCTAAGATATTCTTACCTTGCATACGCCTCTTATTCCAATATATCTTGTATTCACGATCTATCACATCTCAAAGCTTATCTCCTTTCGTATATCACTTATAACAAACTCTGTCATTACTCATTCCGTGAGTACAATCATTTACTCCTTAAATTTCAATCGCTACACCCCTTTTATTACTTCTCAAAACTTATAGTATACTTTTCAGGGGTAACCATGTCACTATCTTAGGATAGAAATCTGAACAGCATAGTTTGCAGTCAACCAATTTATTCTCAAATATTGCTTCAAATTATTCATAGTCCATTGAATAAAATCGGCTGACTTATACTTCTTCCCCCATTTTCAACTTATAGTCTCTTTATAATTATTCCGTTAGTTAACCCTCCTTCTTTGGGGTACTAACTATCAGCATTGTGCCTAAGGTTGTAGGCATTCATATCTTTCACTAACTTATATGCAAATGAAGGCGGTATTACTAAATATGTGGCATCAGATCAATTAAAATAATTACTTCTTTATTCATAACCAGTGTGGTATCTTTCACCACATCATATAAACATCAGTAGTGTCCTGGTCCAAGGCATACACTCGCCTTTGTCTAACAGCCTACTTTCCCCTTTCTCTTTGCCTGTGGCCTCCCTTTTTGGTGCAGAAATATCAACAGGGTTTTCTCTATCTCTTTGCTCTTTTGTGGGGCAGTCTCACCCAACTCCAAGCAATCATTAAATAAATGGCCTGTCTTACCACATTTAACGCTTATTTTAATCAATAAAGTGTAGGTGTAGGCCCTACTTTCATGGTATCTACCACACATCCTACACTGCTTACACTGCTACGAAGCAGGTCGGGTCCTCCAATCACAATACCCCTTAAAAGTGTTGAATTTGAATACACTTGGGCCTTACCAATCATCTTACCCCATGACTTATCAACTCTAATCTCTTATCAAATTACCTTTTTCTCGTTCTGACATCTCTGTCAGTTTCTATTCTCTTCTGTCTCTATTTCGGCCCTTACTATCTTTCTCAATCTCAGAGGCGTGCAACACATGATCTTATTCACACAACTGTGGTCTGTGCACTGCCTCGGCATAGGTAGTGATATCCAACAGGGCCAATCGGACTCAAATCGACAATCTGAGCCCTTCCATGAACTTTTGGGCTTTCCAACTCTCACTACCCATAGTGTCGGGGTAATACCTGCCCAGGGATATAAATTGAGTTTCAAACTCGTCAATCAACCAGTTCCTCTGGGTCAGAGTAAAGACTTTTATCTGTAATTTCCTTTAAGTAGTGTTCGGGATATTCTGTCACCGGAATGCATCCAAAATATTTCTCATGTCATCTCTGGATGTCTAACACTTAAGATGGGTCGAGCAGACTTCCACCAATGCTCCGACTCGCCCTCAAATCCCATGTATACTTTGAGCAATTAGTTCTCAAAATATTCTCTACACTTCGCTCCAACCTCGCGAAGAGTGTCTCAATACTGTCTGATCTCTATGTCAGACTCTGTGAGGCATGCTCAATATAAGCCTCCATTTCAATCTCATTATGGTTCTCATAGGTCAACACAGCACGACTAGCAGGCTCAGGCCTACCTCTATGACCTCTGCCTCGTGCTCTACCTCATCTACCGCGACTAATATTAGGCATAATGCTTATATTCCTGCATTCTCAACCATTTATTAGCTAAAACCCATCTCGATATACACTATTGTATCTAACCAAGCACAGTAACACGAGGATGTAATTTCCTAATTACTGACACTGACATACATCAGACCAATTTCGCTCTGATACCACCTTTTGTCACGACCCAAAAATCAGACTAAATTTTTCATTTTTCTTTCATACTTACCTATCCTCTAATCGTGACTACACTCCACAACAATTGGGCTATGCGTCAATGCCAGTCCCACCATTCAATCACCATATAACTTAATTCCTTATTACAGAAAAATGTAAACACATGAGTTTTTCATTTATTCTTTTCCATTCATTTACAAGTGTTTACATTATCTATACATCCTCGACAGTTACTTACAAACATGTTACTGTGCTATACTTATTTAGATACAATATGTACAAGTGTATATACCTCAATTGATGGGCAGCAACGAATATCAGGAATGCAGTACTCAGTCGCCTCAAAGTCTACTAGAGGGAATCTATGTAGAAAAATGAAAGGGGTGAGCACATCAAGCTCAGTAAGGCAATCCTATGAATAAGTAGGTAACCATACTACCTACATGAACATGGTGCCGTGCATAAACCACCCTTTCTCCACACATTTTAAAACAGATACTATAATTCGTGATGTCATGATGTCATGTAAAACAAATTCAGATATGGATTTCAAAGAGCATGAAAATTTCAACATGCAACTCTTTTAAATCATTTCTCATTAAAATTTCCCAACAAAGCCATGACTCAACCTATCCCTCGGGTGTTCCTGACCCACACAAAACTATGAATCAAATGCTTTTCAAAGCAATAGTACCATGCGATACAATGAATATCATGTAAAACCAGTTTACATCATTTATGGGTTTAAATAGCATGGAAATAACATCATACAAGTTTCCGTTTAAAACCCAATTTAATTTTTTGATCAAAACTATATCTCAGTCAAGATCCAACCCCTCCCTCTTGTGATCCAGACTCATACAAAAATCCTCAAAACGAGTTTCTCAAAACATCAACTTGCGAGACTAGGCAGTATGTGTATATCTTAGCAAAATAACGAGGACTATGGCCATATGTCCTTGTGATCCCATTGCTACACGGATCCTAGTGTGCGGGGTCTCACCACTATCTGGAACCGCCTCGGGAGGTGGGTGAGTCCATCCCGTCAGTCCTGCCTGATCACTTGCATCCGAAGATGCCACGCATCCGAAGATGCCACATAATAAATCCCAAGACGGTATAGCGTACTCCATTCTACTTGCACGGTACAACGTACTCCATGGACCCATATCTCATATCCATACTCATGCCTTGTCTCAAAATGCACGTGCGAGCCTATTTAATCGGAGTGACACAATCTACCCGACGCTCCAAGCACGGCTCATCGCATGTTCTCATAAAACCAGTGCGAGCGATGCTCCAGCACTCTCATAAAATCAAGGAAAATCTCATGCGAGCCAAACTCTAGCACGTGTATCATAAAATCTCATAAATCTAGTGCGAGCTAAGCTCCAGCACTCTGTCAAAATCATGTAAAACTAGTGCGAGCTAAACTCTAGCACCCGGTCATGAAAATTATGTAAAAATCTGGTGCGAGTTAGACTCCAGCACCGTGTCACGAAAATCATATAAAAAATCTGGTACGAGTTAGACTCCAGCACCAATGCATGTAAAACTCTAGTGCGAGCTCTCGCTCCAGCACTGATGCATGCATCACATAAATTGAGACTCGTACGAGCTGAGCTCTAGCACGTCACATTTTCATAAAATCACGTAGGCGGCTATATTTCTCAAATCACTTTCAGAGAAAATCAACATTGTTGAAAATATGCAATGCTGTGCATTTTTATTTAAAAGTTAGCCAGCCTACCCATGCATGTGTCAAACACCTCAAGAACAAGCAAGGACCTCTTCTTCTGGCTCCTCCCAATTTTTCTTAAATTTAGAAATTTGACCCATCACAAGGCTATTTTGGTAATTTGCCGATCCGGGGCACTTAAAATTTTATCTGAAATCTAGACCCTTCAGATAATTTAAGAGACTGCAAATGAATTCGAAATTGCGTAAAGTTACCTCTAGCAGTCCGTAAAATTCCCTTACTTGAAATCACGCGCGAGCTTATCCTGTCTCAACCATACCAGGTTTCTCAATCTAATTCGCTAGTCTACGGAGCTGCATATAACCACATATGGTTTTCAGTTTAAATATACTGATTAGTATTTCACTCTTACTGATCGAATCTAAAGCACTGAGCCCGTTTTACTCTATTAGGCCCGATTTCACTTTAATGGGCCTTGACCCCTTTTCAGCCTGTTTCCACTTTTTAAATCCCTTCTTCGGGTTTACTGGGCTCATTTGGTTTATCAATAATCATCGGGCTTCGTTCCAAACTCGTTGGATAGCCCGGATACTATTTACGATAATTACTTTGAAATTTCAATAAAATTCTCTTTAAGCAGAATTAATCCGTAAATTCCGTAAAATAATCTTAACTCTGCATTTAAGGACTCATATTATCGTAATTAAAATTGTACTTACCCAATGTTATGCGGGGTACAAAAATCGGAGCTCAATCGGCTCTGGTCGGGCTCTGTCGTAAAACTGCACAATTTTATATTTAATTTCGGGTTAATTTTCGATCAAATATAATTTAAATAAATTTTTTGGAAATCAAATCGATCACTTTTGACCTCTTACCAACTTACCCGAAGTCCGGTGTATCCCCAAAATTTTTTCCCCTCTTTCCTTTTTCTCTTTTTCCTCTTTTTTCCTCTCTTTCTTGGCTAAACCAGTTCAACCCGATTCAAACCGGTCCGGTTCAGCCAGTTCAGTTCGGTTCGACCGGTTCGGTGCTTCGTCGGTCGGTTCTCCGTTGGCTTCCATCACCAGCAGCTCCGCAGGACCTCACGAAGCTCGGATCTGCCTTCAGTTTTGCCATGACTGGCCAAAAAGTGGCTAGTCCGGCCTGTTCTCTCCTCGCCGTTGGTACCTCTCTCTTTTTCTGCCATTTCTGGTGTCGTCCGTTAGTTTCGTCGGTCGTGGCCACCATCAATCTGCTCGTCTTTGCCTTGGGAACGCTCGGCTGGGGGCGGGGTTTACCATATAGGCGCCGGTGGTCGCCAATTGCTCTTCTCCCTCCGTGGCACTCTCCCTCTCGATCCGACGTTCTCCGACAATGGTGGGGAGCATCGTTGGTGGCAGGAGGTCGTACAGACGTCCTCTCCTTTTTTCGGTGGCCGTTAGCCCTTGCCTAGAGCTGGTGCTCCTCGGTTGCAGATGTCGGTCCTCGGGTCGCGTCTTTGCTTTGTTTCTCTTCAATTTTTGATTTTCAATTTATTTTTTTATTATTTATAATTTATCCTGAGATTATACGATGGTGCACAAATCGAAGTTCGATCGGGCTCACGTACGCGATTTATCGTCAAATTGCATAATTATATATTTAATTGCAGGTAAATTTTCGATCAAATATAATTTAAATAAATTTCTCGAAAATAAAATTGGTCACTTTTGACCTCTTACCGACTTACCCGAAGTCCGGTGTATCCCCGAAAATTTTTCCTTTTTCCTTTTTCTCTTTTTCTTTCCTTTTTCTCCTTTTTTTCCTTCTTTCTTGGCTGAACCGGTTCGGTCCAGTTCAGACGGGTTCAGACCGGTCCGGTTCAGATCGGTTGAGACCAATCCGGTTCAGACCGGTCCGGTTCAGCCCGGTTCTCTTATTACTGAACCGGTCCGTACCGGTTTAGGCTTTCCCGTCGCCGTTCACCACTTTTTCAACCGGTTCTCATGCCGTTTTTGGCGTAGTTCGGTAAGCCTGGAGCAGGGGAACGTTCGGCTGGGGTCGGCTGGGATCAATCGTCGGTGGAGCCGTCGAAATCGTCTTCTCTTCCCCCCCGGTTTTCTCCCTTGATCCGCCAAATGCCGACGTTTTCGACGCGCGTCGTCGGTAGCAGGATGGTCGGGCGGTTACGGGCTACCTTCTCTGGTGGTCGTTGGGGCTCCTCGGTCACCGGTGGTGGCTCGCCGGTGCTCTCGGCCTCTCCTTCCTCTGCTGCATTTTCCTCTCACGTTTTGCTTCTTCTGTTTCCTTTTCAATTTCCAATCCCGATTTCAGTTTTCATTTTCATTTTTTTAATATACTTTATTATTATTTTATTATATTTTATCTTATTATATTTTATTTTAATCAAATAAAATATAATAAAATACCCAAAATATCTCAAAAATCATATTTTATTTTATTAATTAATTTAATTTATTTTAACTTTTTTGGTGTATTTTTCGCATATTTTCGAGATAATGTCCCGGGCGAAAATTATGAAAAATCGTAATATTTTCGTATCTTGATCAATTGGACTCGGAATTCCATAATTTCTTCTTTATCGATCAAGATTTCCTAAATCCATATTTTTAATGAAATTTTCTTATCAAATTTACACCAAAATTAGGATCTTTTGACTATTTTACCCTTCTGCACGTTCGGGATTAATTTAGACCGATTTTCCTTCTCGAACTCACTATCTTTTCTCATTTAAATTTCGGATTTTCATACCTCCACTATATCATTCACATTCATATGTTCTAAATCATCCTTCTTATGATTCCAATAATGAACATAGTCGAAAAAATCTGGGTTTCACATTTCTCCCTACCTTTTAAGAATTCAGTCCTCTGAATTAAAGCTGGTCCATCAACCCGGTGAGGGTACTTCTCCCTCATTTGGCTCTCTAGTTCCCAAGTGACTTCTTCTATCTTGTGGTGTTGCCAAAGAACCTTTATTAGTGGAATTGTCTTAAATCGTAGCACTTCATCTTTTTTCGAAGTGTACTATACCCTTCATCGGTGACACCTTAACAAATACGGAGTCCCCAACCTGAAATTCAAGAGGATGTCTGCGCACATTAGCATAACTTTTCTATGCGGTCCTCAATCTGTCACATATGAGCTGAACACCCTTAGTTGCCTGTTCCATTAAATCGGGAGCAAGGTGCATCTAGGATAATGGGACTCCTTCAGAATGCTCTGTCTCAAGGTGTCATCATGTGGCACACAGATACGGCCTTGGTACCTCAGTAATCCATCATCACTGACCGTAAACTCAGACTGCGATCTCTCCTCTGCCTGGCTAACCATATCCAGTAACCTCTAATCATTTTGCTATCCAGCTCTAATCTGGTCTAGTATACTTGGTTCAATCTGTAGGCTAGCCATATATCCATGCTCAATCTTATCCATACTGATCCTGAGTTTGTGAATTGTTCCAATAAGTCCCACTCTTTAATCATCATGTAGGATAGCATACCTTATCTGTTCAGGGCATCGGCTACCACGTTCACCTTATCATGATGATATAAAATCTCGCAGTCATAGTTTTTCAGGAGCTCTATCCATCTCTACTGTCTCATATGCAGCTCTTTCTGATTAAACAAGTACTTAAGACTCTTGTGGTCAGCGAAGATCTGAAATCTTTCTCCATACAATTAATGTCGTTATATCTTGAGTGCAAATACTACTACAGCTAACTCAAAGTCGTGAATGGAATGATTACGCTCGTGATCCTTTAGCTGACGGGATCCATAAGCTACCACTCTACCATGCTGCATAAGCATACAGCTGAGACCCTGGTGGGAAGCATCATTGTATACCACAAATCCCCTAGACCACTCGGAATGGTCAAGACTGGTGTCGTATTCAACCGATGTTTGAGTTCTTAAAAGCTTTGCTCACACTATTCGGACCATATAAAATGTACCTCTTTATGGGTCAGTCTGGTTAATGGAGCTGTTATCTGTGAAAACCCTTCGACAATCCTTCGATAATACCATGTTAATCCAATAAGCTTTTGACCTTCGTGACTGTCCTCAGTCTTTCTCATCTTAATGCTGCATCTACCTTGGACGGATCTACTGACACCCCATCCTTAGATACTACATGTTCGAGGAATGCAATCTGATCTAGCTAGAAATTACACTTACTGAATTTACCATATAGCTTCTTCTCATGGAGAGTCCGGAGCACAGTCCTCAAATATTGTTCGTGCTCTCCCCGAGATCGAGAATAAATCAAGATGACATCGATGAATACTATCATAAATCTATCTAAGTATTCTCGAAGACATCGTTTATAAGACTCATGAATGCAGCTGGGGCATTAGTCAATCAAAAAAGGCATAACTAGGAACTCGTAGTGCCCATATCGGGTCTGAAATGTTATCTTCAGTACATCAGCCTCCTTAATCCTTAGCTGATGATAACCCGATCTCAAATCTATCCTTGAAACACTGAAGCCCCTCTTAGCTGATCAAATAAGTCATCTATCCTTGGCAGGGGATACTTATTCTCAACTGTTGCTTTATTCAAAAGCCTGTAGTCTATACATAGACGAAAACTACTGTCCTTCTTCTTGACAAATAGTACTGGTGCACCGCATGGTGACACACTAGGTCTTATAAACCCTTTATCGAGTAATCCTTGCAACTGCTTGTTTAATTCTTCCAACTCTACCAATGCCATTCGATAAGGTGGCTTGGAGATGGGTTGAGTATCTGATACTAGCTCAATGGCAAACTCAACTTCTCTCTCTCTAGTGGTAACCCCGGTAAGTCCTTTGGGAATACTTCAGGAAACTCACATACCACCGAAACATCCTATGTACTTCGTAGTTCCCGACTCTCATCAGAAATGAAGGCAATGTATCCTTCACACAATCAAACATCGTACTTCAATCTCATGCATAAACATCATATCATTTCATTACTCTAACACTATGCACTTTTATTACTTTCTAATAAACATACACTGAACTTTTCTGGTAAGGAGAAAGTTAAGGTCTTAGTGTAGCAGTCTAGACTTACACGATTGGTAGCTAACCAATCCATGCCTAATATTACATCAAAGTCTTGCATATTCAACCATACTAGATCTGCTAACAACTTCTTATCTCCTACCATCATATCAGAAGCTTTACATATCATATATGTTTTATGTATCACGTGCATAGGTATACTTATGTGCAACATGTTATCTAATGACTCCAGGTTTCCTATGAAACTCACATACAAATCATTGTGACACAAACGAGTGTGTGGAACCTGGGTCAAACAGTACATCAGCTTCATGATTACAGACAATGAGAGTACTTCGGATAGCATCGAAGGATGTATCTGCTGCCTCATGGTTATGGGCGTACACTCGACCTTAGGAGATAGGCTTCTTGCCATTGTCCGCAGTTGTAGCTCTTCTCTAACGAGCCTGAGTCGATCTCTCTATCTATCTAGGTGCCTCATAAGGTTCCTGAGATCTCATAAGTGGATACTCTCTCATCAGGTGTCCTACTTCATCGCATCTGTAGCAAGTAAATGTACCTGCGCGGTAAGGTCCAGTGTGAATATTACCACATATCCTACACCGTGGCACTCTTATCTCAGGGCCTCTGATCATACCTGCAACACCAACCAGAGTCTTGGGCTTACCAGCCCCTATCTGAGGTCCTTCCACCCTCTATCTCTTGGGTTGACCCCCTCTCAAATCATGTCGAGAAGCAACTGCTCTCTTCCCCTTAACTTTGACTGATATCTTGAGACCATGCTCTGCTTGAGTAACATCTAAGCCCCTCTCTATCTCCTAGGCTCCCCTCAGAGCATCTCTGAAATCTATGATATTCTGACCCAACAGCTTATCTCTGATCCCAGATCTTAATCTTGCCATAAATCTCTCTATCTGGCGCTCGAGATCTCTAACTGTCTCTGGATCGTATCTCATCATGGTTGTAAATCTATTCTCATACTTGTCTACTGTAGAACTTCCCTGTTACAGATCCAAAAACTCTGCATGCATCTTCTTTCGAGCTGCAAGCGGTACATACTGCTCTCGGAATGCGACTAAGAAAGCATTCCTTGTGATCTCTGAGGGATCCTCAGCTAATATCGTATGTGTGAATCTCCACCAAAACGTAGCCTGGCCCTTCATCATATAACTTGCCATAGTCTCTCTCTCCCTATTAGTATACCCCAAATTGAAATATCGCCTCAATATCAACGATTCACTCCTCAGCCTTAACCGGGTCCTTAAGCCCTGTGAACTCTGAAGGATGCATACTCAAGAAATCTCGTACCCTCTGAGTCTCTCTATCATCCCTATGCTGGGGAACTGCTGGCTGAGGGCTGGGGCTATTGGAGGAATTGGTGGGGGAGGAGGATTAGGCGTAAGAGTAGCTGTCTCCGTACCAGGTGTACGTACCCCAAACTGCTTGGTAAACATAGTGGTAAAGGTTGTAAGTCTTTCCCTCATACCATGTACTGTCTCTTCGAGCCTCCTTATTCGATCAGTAGGGCTTTTGGGTTGAGGGGAAGATGGTAGAGTGGGTTGAGCTCATCTCTGTGAACGGTCTCGTCTACCACTCATGATTAGCGATCTACTATTTGCACAAAATCCATAAATTAAGTCATACTTTGACAAGTAAGCTTACCTTATTACCAGACATGCATAGACACATTGGGATGTAATACACTCTTATTACTAGACACGACAGTACTACACAACATTTGCTCTGATACCAAACAAACTGTCACGCCCCGAAAGCGCGAAAAAATGGGCAATTTTAAAACTTTTTATCCATTAACTATGTTGTTTTCTTGTCCATGTCTAGATTTAAAATCTTTTTCATTTTTCAGGATCTCATTACATTACATACATTCTGTATATATAAAATCATTTACAACTATTACATCCCGACTATTATATACAATAGTGTCTATTATGTATCACATGTCTGGAATATAAGTAAGACTGTACCTCAAGATTACGAAAGTATCAGATGAAAGGTCGGACTACCTTGTCAATGACCACAGTCTCGTAGGTGCAGTAGACTTGCTATAGATAATCTGGGAGACGGAGAGGAGGGGGTGAGTTTTTCAGACTCATAAGAGATACATTTAAAATAGCTTTAAATACTCAAAACATGGTAGAACTCTTGGTTTTACAAATCAGCATAAATATGTACTGGAGTAGAGATGCTTACATTTCATAAAAGCAGTAAAAACATGCTTAAATCATAAGTTTACACATCATGCATCCTTTTGGTAAAACTCATATATAGTATACAGATTACGCCGTGTAAACAAGTAAAAAGCATCTCATGTCACGACCCAAATTACCTAAAAATCAGAATAAAATTTTTTCGCTTTTTTCATTTATTATTTAATTCTTACCTTTCTCTCGTCGTGACCATCCTACAAACAGTTGGGCTATGATTCAGTGTTAGTCACCTCACACTGTTTACCATTCCATTTCCATAATCACATTCACATATCAGAGTTTACTATATTTTGACTTTAACTGAATACAAACACAATGGTATTTATAACTCTACATCCCCGACATCATATCCGTTTACAGTACTGTGCATTACATATATAGATACAAAACTATACAAATATGTATACCTGTCTCTCGATGGGAAGCAGCGGATACCAAGCATGCAAGTCCTCAGCCGCTCAATAACTATTGCAAGTGCTCTAAAAAGATGGGAAAATAAGGGGGTGAGCAAACCACACGCTCAGTAAGGCAATTATGCAAGTAAGTAGATAGCTCCACTATCTACATGCTCATAATGCCATGCCCTTAAATCCATTTCTTTTCATTTAAAATCTCACGCACAAAATCATGCATATTTCAATGCCATAGTTTATCAATTATTTATGCATATAGAAATCATATAATTCATGCAGGAAAAGGCATTTCATGTGACATCATTAAATCATACTTAGCATGAATTAAAACAAGATCATGCATTCTTTCATGTCATGTAAGACAAATCATGAATTTGAATAAAAGCATGGCAAACAACATCATGCTACTGCATTTAAATCATTTCATTTAAAATGCAGTATAAAATAACCCCTCTGGGTCAATCATCTCAAAACTCATAAAACAATTCATTATAAAATTTCGGTTATAAAACTACCCTTCTTTCAGGGTCACAAATCATAAAATCATAAAATCGGGGGCCTGACCCCTCCCTCGGGTCTACCCTGGTCTAACGACTAATAGTTATATCATGTGAGACAAGCATGTGATTATATCAGTAACATCGAGGACTATGGCCATATCCTAGTGATCCCTGGCAACACGGTACCTAGTGTGCGGGGTATCACACCTGAAACGGGAGGTGGGTCGTCCTACCCGCCACAATAGTATAATACCAGGATTGCGAGGGCAAGGCTTGCTAACTCGTGGCTAATGCCAATCCACTCCAACAATCCCCACGGTATAGCGTACTCTGCGTGACATACACGGTACAACGTACTTCCTGAACCCAAGCTCAGTCAGGGGTGCCTGTAATAGGTCTTATCCACCCATATCATCTCTGTCTCAGTATGCACGTGTGAGCATATCATCTCACTGTGACACACAGTCTATAGGAGACTCCAACATGGCTATATGCATGTCATTTAAATCCCTATGCGAGCGAAGCTCTAGCACGGCTCCATGCATATTCATGATATCTGAAAATCTTGTGCGAGCAAAGCTCTAGTACGGTTTCATAGAAATCAATGAAATCTGCGTACGAGTAGCGCTCCAGTACGACTTAAACTGATTATAAATTCACGTAAAATCCACGTACGAGCAATGCTCTAGTACGGATACATATAAAAACTCAGTGAAAACCTCGTATGAGAAAAACTCCAGCACGGCTTTAAAATGAATTATAAGACCATATAAAAGTTTGTGCGAGTAACGGTCCAGCACAAATAAATGCTCAAGTAAATCAAATCTCGTGCGAGTTACACTCCAGCACGACTTTTATGCAATATCATATCAAAACAGGATGCGAGTTAAGCTCTAACATCTCTCATGCATGTCAAATCATTAAAACTAGTGCGAGCAATCGTTCCAGCACCTTTTTATGCCTATCATGTCAAAAACAATCAGAACAGTCAAAACATGTCAAAACAGAGTGCGAGCTAGGCTCCAGTAGCTCTCATGCGTATGAAATCATAAAATCAGTGCGAGCAACCGCTCTAGCACATTTTATGCATATGATGTCACACATATCGGTGCGAGCAACCACTCAAGCACATTTATGCACATTCACAAATGCAGGTATAGTGCGAACTACGTGTCGGCACTATCTATTTCCATATAAACTTGATAGTTGGCCTATTTTCTAAAGAAATTTCCATTTAAATACCAATAACACTTACGTAGTGTTATCATGTGAAATTCATGCAATTACTGGCCAATCTATCGATTTGCTTTGATTAAAACCAATAAAATCCTTAAACCATAAATTTCCTTAAATCATGCATTTCATGCATGTCAATGTCATGCTTTTACCATCATTAGGTGAACTTCCCTCAATAGGGGTAAAATAGTCTTTTCATCTATTTCGATCCTTAAAATCATTTAAACCACTTTTAGGATCATTATACAATAACCGTGTATACATACATAATGAGTGTATACCAAAACTATTAAAATACGCGTAGCTACCTCTTGCTACTCACATAATTCCCTTACCTCATTTTTCTATACAGTGTGACTTTTCCACTAATGACTTGTCACGCAGTTCGATTTGCTTCGAATCCAATCCCCGGAACTGCAGATAAATATTTATCAGGTCAAATACGATACAATTTAATTGTATTTCATATTTTCTGGGCTTAATTTAAATCATTGGGCCCGTTTACTCATATTGGGCCCGATTATACCTTAACGGGCCTTAATCGGCCTTAAGCCCGTTTACCACACTTTATCGAGGCCTATTGGGCTCACTGGGTCCATCAGTATATATTGGACCTCGTTCTAAACTCTCGAATAGCTTAATTTAGTATTTACGACAATTTATCCAATTTTTCAAAAATTTAATTCATTTATACGAAAATTAAATTTGTAATTCATCAATATGCATAACGATGCAAATTGTCGTAAATAAGGGTTATTTACTCGAGATTCCATGATAGTACGTAAATCGAGACTGTCTCGAGCTCTCGTTTGGCGTCAATCGTCGAGCTACACAATTTAATATAATTTTTCGGGTAAATTTCCAGTCGGATATTAGTCAAATTAAATATTTCAAAATTTAAATCGACCAATTCGATCGCATACCGACTTACCCGTAGCTCGATTGCATCACTGGAATTTTCTTCAATTTTTTTCTCGTTTTCTTTTGCCTTTTTTCTCTTTTTTTTCCCTTTCCTTTTTGGCTCAACCGGTTCGATCTGGTTCAACCCGGTTCAGACCGTCGGTTCAGTCTGGTTCGGCGGTTCAGTGCCTTTCCGGTCGGTTCTCCACCGATTTTCACCGCCAGTGGCTCCGCTGGGTCGTCCGATGCATGGATCTGGGGTTGGTTTCGTTCAAGGCCGTCGAAAAGTGGCCGGTTCGGCTCTTCTCTCCTCCGCCGGCGGTGGCCTTCCTTTTCTTCTCGTTTTCTGGCGATAGCCGCCGCCTCACCCGCCGGCGTTGCCACCAATTGCGTCACCCACGCCTGGGGGACGCTCGGCTGGTGGTGGCCGGCCCCAGATTGGCGCCGGTCGCCAGATTTCTCCCTCTTTCTCCTCTCTCGGCTTTTCCTCTCTCTTTCGCCGACGATCGTTGCAATTCGTCGGTCCTATAGGTCGGATTCTGCCTGGGGTCGATGTCGACAGTCTTCCCCCTCGTCGGCCGCTTGCCTGAGCCGTCGCCGGTGGTCAGCCAAAGGGGCTCGGTTTTCCTGCTTTGTTTTCTGTTTCAGAATCGCGTTTCTTTGCGATTTTTTTGTTTGTTTTTCAGTTCAGTTTTTTTATTATTTATTTTTATTATTATTTTATTTTTAATAATATTTTAATCAATTAAAATATTATTAAAATCTAAAAATATCTAAAAAAATAATATTTTATTCATTTAATCTGTAAATGAATTTATCAGTTGGATTTTACCTTTTCGGTATAATTTTTGATTATTTTCGGGATTATTTTTCGAGGCAAAAATTTTGATTAATTCCTATAAATTCATATCTTGATCAATTTAACCCGAAATTTAATTATTTCTTCGTTATTGATAAAGATTTCTCAATCCCATATTTTAATTAAATTTTCTTGTCCCGATTAATATTGAATTTTTGTCTATTGATCATTTTGCCCGTGCACATGTTTGGGAATACCATTTCAGTCCTTTTGCATTTTTAAATGCACTCGAAAATTTCTATTCGTTCCATTTGCTCTTACGAAAAAAATCGGGTCTTACAATCTCCCCCACTTAAGAAATTTGATCCTCCAAATTAGAACCAAGGCAAATGAGTCCATAAATAACTCCAGGTACATCTATCGTATCATATACTGTCATCCTCAAGTGACTTTCTCCAGAGTTTAATACTACCATCATACTTAACTAGGGAGATCATCTTAAACCTCAACATTTTCTCCTTTCGTCTAATACCTGAATCGATTCTCCAATCATATGTTATACTTTCTTTGAGCTAAGCAGTTGGAGCTCATATCCGATCACATATGCTGGGCTCGGATATTATTTTTGAAGCATTAAAAGATAGGACACATTGTGGATGCCTGCTTATTCAAGTGGTAATGTCAACCTACAGGCCTTACCTTCCACTTTGCTCAATCTCTCTTTCTGAATCTCGTTATCCTCTTAGGGCAAGTAATTTCTAACAATACTGATTCACCCTCGGTGAATTCCAAAGATTTTTTGTCTCTTGTCAGCATAGTTTTTTCTATCTGCTCTGAGGTGTTCTTAATCTCTCACAAATCAATTGAACATCATCAGAGGTTTGTCTTACCAATTCGGGAACAATTCTCTATCTGTCACCCACTTCTTCTTATCCAAGTCGGGGAATAATCCCTACGGCCATATAATGCCTCATATAACATGTTATCCCGATACTCAAGTGACAACTGTCATTATTGGCGAATTCGACTGGTAACAACTGATCATCCCAAGAGCTTATAAAATCAATGGCACACGCTCTCATCACATCCTCCAGAACCTGTACAGTCCTCTCTAACTGACCATCTGTTTGAGGACGGAAGCTGTGCTAACTCTCAATCAGGGTCCCATAGCTTCCTGAAACAATATTCCTAAAACTGGGAAGTGAAGCGAGAATCCCTATCTGATATCATGCTCACTGGAACGCTACATAATGTTCCATAATCTTTCTTACATATTAATCCGCCTACACACTCAGAGTATCTGGGGATTTCCATAGTCAGAAGGTGGGTAAACTTAATCAATCTATCGACTATCACCCAAATAGCCTCGTGATTCATCTGGGTCCTCTGTAACCTATCACGAAATTCATGGTAACTTGTTCCCATTTCCGTGTCAATATAAGTAGAGACTGCAATAATCCTGCAGACTTCTAATACTCTACCTTACTCTGCTGACATACGAGACACTTTACTATAACTCTACAATGTCTCTTTTCATATCTGACCACTAATACCCTTTTCAAAGATTCCGATATATTTATTATTTCCTAGATGCACTGTATATCCCGAAGAGTGAGCTTCTGACAATATCACTATCTCAGCAACTATGGTCCTGGGGAGCACTTATACTGTTTCTGAACCTATATAAGTCATCATCACTCACTGTGAACTCTATCACTATACCCTTCTGAATCTGACCCACACTATCGACACCCTGTCGATCATCACGCTAAGCCTGGCAAATCCGGTCACACAAATCCGGTTCTAACCTCAGGCTAGCTGTCACAAAATCACCGTCATCATCAGAAGGGATCACATCACTACTGAGGCTCACAACTGCTCTAGCAGCTCACGCTCCTTGACCATCATATGTGATACCATCCCGAGGCTCTTTCTGCTCAAGGCATCAGCCATTACATTAGCCTTTCCTGGGTGGTACAATGTTCACAATCATCATCCTTAGAAGCTCTAACCCTCTTGGTTATCTCATATCCGACTCTTTCTGTTAAAAGAGATACTCGGGGCTTTTATGATCAGTGCATACCCGAAATTTCTTACCATTTAAGTGGTGGCGCCATACTTTTAGTGTAAACGCTACGGCTGCCAACTCTAAATCATGGGTCGGATAGTTTCTCTCATGATCCTTGAGTTGTCTAGATCCATAAATAACTATCTTCCCATTTTACATCAATGCACAGCTCAATCCTTATTTCGAGGTATCCATACACACTGAAACCTCTTGAGCTGTTAGTCATGGTGAGAATAATTACGGTGGTCAGTTCATTACTTCTATATACCAAAACTCACGGAAGCTATTTTTATACTTATCATCCCACTTGTATGAAATCTTTTTCCCAATGAGACATGTCAACTGAGTAGCCAATTTTGAGAAACTCTTACACCTCGTCTGTAAGACAGTTTTCAATTGCTACTCATGCTCTTCCCTGGGCTTCGAATACATCCAAATATCATCGCTAAAGATGACAACCACTCGGTCCAGGTAAGGTTTAAATACCTTATCGTAGTTGAGTTCCACTCAATATTTCAATCACCCATATTCTTGACCTATGTACACATAAACGTACAATATCGTTTCGAAATCGTTTTCGTTCAAGATACTAACTCACGTCATTTCCTTTTTCTTATATTAACGGCTTTTATAAAATTTTAATTTTTAAAAACTTCATGATTAATCGAATTCTATATTTTTTTGTCGTACCAGTAAAGGTACACAAATTTTAATTGTATATATTACGACTGTCGATTTCAATTTATAGGTTATGTGTGCGCTTTTAGATGCTATCCAGTCTTCAGGTAGGGAAGTATTTTGAAATACCTTTTTAACCTTTAGACTTGACCACATCGACTGGGTGTAGATATATACACCCCTTATACTTGGCCGCAATTCATATTCACTACATATCTCTTAATCCAAATTATTTTACATATCAGAGATATTCTTACCTTGCATACGCCTCTTATTCCAATAAATCTCGTATTTAGAATCTATCACATCTCAAAGCTTATCTCCTTTCATAAATCACTTATAATAAACTCTTTCATTACTTGTTAAAACTTACAATACGCTTTTCGGGGATGTTTTCACCCCTTATTTTCAACTTACAATCTCTATACCCATATTCAGTTAGTGATAATCATCTAACCATCATCATCTTGTCTAAGGGTACAGGTTTCACATCTTTCATTAGCTTATAAGCAACTGAAGGCGGTATGAATAAATGCGTGGCACCAGGATCAATTAAAATAATTACTTCATTATTCACATCCAGACTGGTATCTTCCACCGCATACTATGAGACATCAATAGTGTCCTGGTCCTATACACTCATCCTCGTCTAACATCTTATTTTCATGGTAACTACCACACATTTTACACTGCTTACACTGCTACTCTGTTACACTGCTCTGTAGCAGGTCGGGGTCATCCAATCACAATACCCCTCATAAGTGTTGAAATTAAATACACTGGGGCCTTACCAATCATCTTACCCCTGTGACTTATCAATTCTAATCTTTTACCAAACTACCTTTTTCCTGTTCTAACATCTCTTTCATTCTCTATTCTCTTTTTGTCTCAATTTTGACCCTTACTAGCTTTCTCAATCTCAGAGGCGTGCAACTCATGATCTTATTTACATAACTGTAGTCTGCGCACTGCCTCGACATAGGTAGTGATATCTAAAGGGCTAATCGAACTCTAATTGACAATCTGAGCCCTTCAAGAACTTTCAGACATCCCGACTCTCACTGTTCATATTGTCGGAGTCATATCTCTGCAGGTATATAAACTGAGTTTCATACTCATTAATCAACCAGTTCCTCTGGGTCAGAGTAACGAATATCATCTGTTATTTCCTTAAAACAATATACGGGATATTCTGTCACCGGAATACATCTAGAATTATTTTCTCATGTCCAATCTGTATGTCTAACTATTAAGATGGGTCGAGCGGACTTCCACCAATGCTCCGACTCGCCCTCAAATCTCATGTATACTCTGAGCAATTAGCTCAAAAAATATTCTCCACACTCCGCTCCAACCTCGCGAAGCGTGTCTCAATACTGTTTGATCTCTCTGTCGGACTCTGTGGGGCATGCTCAATACCAGCCTCCACGTCAATCTCATTTCGAGTCTCATGTGGCGACTCAGTACAACTCTCAGGCCTACCTCTACAGCCTCGAGCTCTTGTACTCACCTCTCAACCATAGCGGCTATCAGTTAATGAGTCTATTCTTGCATTTAAAAATCAAATTTTTAGCTGCACTTCCATCTCGATATACACAATTGTATCTAAACAATGCACAGTACATGGGGATGTAAACTTCCTTAACCACTAACACCGACTCATATCAGGCCAACTCGAGCTCTGATACCATTAACCTGTCACGACTCAAATTACCTAAAAATCAGAGTAAATTTTTTTTGTTTTTTCATTTATTATTTAATTCTTACCTTTCTCTCGTCGTGACCATCCTACAAACATTTGGGCTATGATTCGGTGTTAGTCACCTCACACTATTTACCATTCCATTTCCATAATCACATTCACATATCAGAGTTTACTATCTTTTGACTTTAACTGAATACATACACAATGGTATTTATAACTCTACATCCCCGACATCATATCCGTTTACAGTATTGTGCATTATATATTTAGATACAAAACTATACAAATGTGTATACCTGTCTCTCGATGGGAAGCAGCGGATACCAAGCATACAAGTCCTCAGCCGCTCAATAACTATTGCAAGTGCTCTGAAAAGATGGGAAAATAAGGGAGTGAGCAAACCACACGCTCAGTAAGGCAATTATGCAAGTAAGTAGATAGCTCCACTATCTACATGCTCATAATGCCATGCCCTTAAATCCATTTCTTTTCATTTAAAATCTCACGCACAAAATCATGCATATTTCAATGCCATAGTTTATCAACTCTTTGTGCATATAGAAATCATATAATTCATGCAGCAAAAGGCATTTCATGTGACATCATTAAATCATACTTAGCATGAATTAAAACAAGATCATGTATTCTTTCATGTCATGTAAGACAAATCATGAATTCGAATAAAAGCATGGAAAACAACATCATGCTACTGCATTTAAATCATTTCATTTAAAACAGAGTATAAAATAACCCCTCTGGGTCAATCATCTCAAAACTCATAAAATAATTCATTATAAAATTTCGGTTATAAAACTACCCTTCTTTCAGGGTCACAAATCATAAAATCATAAAATCGGGGACCTGACCCCTCCCTCGGGTCTACCCTGGTCTAACAACCAATAGTTATATCATGTGAGACAAGCATGTGATTATATCAGTAACATCGAGGACTATGGCCATATCCTAGTGATCCCTGGCAACATGGTACCTAGTGTGCGGGGTATCACACCTGAAACGGGAGGTGGGTCATCCTACCCACCAGAACAGCATAATACCAGGATTGCGAGGGCAAGGCTTGCTGCCTCGTGGCTAATGCCACTCCACTCCAACAATTCCCATTGTACAACGTACTCTGGGTGACATACACTGTACAATGTACTTCATGAACCCAAGCTCAGTCAGGGGTGCCTGTAATAGGTCTTATCCACCCATATGATCTCTGTCTCAGTATGCACGTGTGAGCATATCATCTCACTGTGACACACAGTCTACAGGAGGCTCCAACACAGCTATATGCATGTCATTTTAATCCCTGTGCGAGCGAAGCTCTAGCATAGCTCCATGCATATTCATGATATCTGAAAATCTCGTGCGAGCGAAGCTCTAGTACGATTTCATAGAAATCAATGAAATCTGCGTATGAGCAGCGCTCCAGTACGACTTAAACTGATTATAAATTCAAATAAAATCCACGTACGAGCTATATTCTAGTACGGATACGTATAAAAAGTCAGTTAAAACCTCGTACGAGAAAAACTCCAATATGGCTTTAAAATGAATTATAAAACCATATAGAACTTTGTGCGAGTAACGCTCCAGCACAAATAAATGCTCAAGTAAATCAAATCTCGTGCGAGTTACACTTCACCATGGCTTTATGCATAATTAAATCAAATCTCGTGCGAGTTACACTCCAGCACCGCTTTTATGCAATATCATATCAAAACAGGATGCGAGCTAAGCTCCAGCATCTCTCATGCATGTCAAATCATTAAAACTAGTGCGAGCAATCGCTCCAGCACCTTTTTATGCATATCAAGTCAAAACAAATCAGAACAGTCAAAACATGTCAAAACAGAGTGCGAGCTAGGCTCCAGCAGCTCTCATGCATATCAAATCATAAAATCAGTGCGAGCAACCGCTCTAGCACATTTTATGCATATGATGTCACACATATCGGTGCGAGCAACCACTCAAGCACATTTATGCACATTCACAAACGTAAGTATAGTGCGAACTACATGTCGGCACTATCTGTTTCCATATAAACTTGATAGTTGGCCTATTTTCCAAAGAAATTTCTATTTAAATACCAATAACACTTACGTAGTGTTATCATGTGAAATTCATGCAATTACTGGCCAATCTATCGATTTGCTTTGATTAAAACCAATAAAATCCTTAAACCATAAATTTCCTTAAATCATGCATTTCATGCATGTCAATGTCATGCTTTCACCATCCTTAGGTGAACTTCCCTCAATAGGGGTAAAATAGTCTTTTCACCTATTTCAATCCTTAAAATCATTTAAACCACTTTTAGGATCATTATACAGTAACCGTGTATACATACATAATTAGTGTATACCAAAACTATTAAAATACGCATAGCTACCTCTAGCTACTCACACAATTCCCTTACCTCATTTTTCTGCATAGTCTGACTTTTCCACTGATGACTTGTCACGCAGTTCGATTTGCTCCGAATCCAATCCCCAGAACTGCGGATAAATATTCATCAGGTCAAATACGATACAATTTAATAGTATTTCATGTTTTCTGGGCTTAATTTAAATCATTGGGCCCGTTTACTCATATTGGGCCCGATTATACCATAATGGGCCTTAATCGGCCTTAAGCCTGTTTACTACACTTTATCGAGGCCTATTGGGTTCACTGGGTCCATCAGTATATATTGGACCTCGTTCTAAACTCTCGAATAGCTTAATTTAGTATTTACGATAATTTATCCAATTTTTAAAAAATTTAATTCATTTATGCTAAAATTAAATCCGTAATTCATCAATACGCATACCGATGCAAATTATCGTAAATAAGGGTTACTTACCGAGATTCCATGATAGTACGTAAATCGAGGCTGTCTCGAGCTCTCATTTGGCGTCAATCATCGAGCTACACAATTTAATATAATTTTTCGGGTAAATTTCCAGTCGGATATTAATCAAATTAAATATTTTGAAATTTAAATCAGCCAATTCGATCGCTTACCGACTTACCCGTAGCTCGATTGCATCATAGGAATTTTCTCCAATTTTTTTCTCTTTTTCTTTTCCCTTTTTTTCTCTTTTTTTTCCCTTTCCTTTTTGGCTGAAACTGTTTGGTCTGGTTCAACCCGATTCAGACCGCTGGTTCAGTCCGGTTCGGTCAGTTCAGTGCCTTACAGACTGGTTCTCCGTTGGTTTTCGCCGCCAGTGGCTCCGTTGGATCGTCCGATGCACGGATCTAGGGTTGGTTTCGTTCAAGGCCGTCGGACAGTGGTCGGTTTGACTCTTCTCTCCTTCGCCGGCGGTGGCCTTCCTTTTCTTCTCATTTTTTGGCGATAGCCGCTGCCTCACCCGCCGGTGTTGCAACCAATCGCGTCACCCACGCCTGGGGGACGCTCGGCTGGTGGTGGTCGGTCTTAGATTGGTGCCGGTGGCTGGATTTCTCCCTCTTTCTCCTCTCTCGGCTTTTCCTCTCTCTTTCGCCGGTGATCGTTGCCGTTTGTCGGTCCTATAGGTCGAATTCTGCCTAGGGTCGACGTCGACAGTCTTCCCCCTCGTCGGCCGCTTGCCTGAGCCATCGCCGGTGGTCGACCAAAGGGGCTCGATTTTCCTACTTTGTTTTCTGTTTTAGAATCGAGTTTCTTCGCGATTTGTTTTTTTCAGTTCAATTTTTTTATTATTTATTTTTATTCTTATTTTATTTTTAATAATATTTTAATCAATTAAAATATTATTAAAATCCAAAAATATCTAAAAAATACTATTTTATTCATTTGATCCGTAAATGAATTTATCAGTCCGATTTTACCTTTTCGGTATAATTTTTGATTATTTTCGAGACTATTTTTCGAGGAAAAAATTTCGTTTAATTCCTATAAATTCATATCTTGATCAATTTAACCCGAAATTTAATTATTTCTTCGTTATTGATCAAGATTTCTCAATCCCATATTTTTAATTAAATTTTTTTCTCCCGATTAATACCAAATTTTGGTTTATTGACCGTTTTACCCTTGCACATGTTCGGGAATACCATTTCAGTCCTTTTGCATTTTTAAATGCACTCAAAAATTTCTATTCGTTCCATTTGCTCTTACGAAAAAAATCGGGTCTTACATCTCAAAACTTAATCATGCATATCATAACATGCTTATCACTTTGAAAATGAAATCGTACTGTCATATGCACATTTCCTAAGACATACTCATGGCTATCTTTAAAATCTCATCATAGAAAATTTGTGCTCAATAGCAAATCATAAAATAAGTAGCATGAAATGTGCAAAAACACACACATATATATATCATTCCGTCAATTCATCGTGTAGGGTCAGGCAATCGTCTCATATACTAGTCCCGAAGGACATTATACATCTGGTCCCGTAGGACGTTCATCATAGGTACATATGGCCATTGTACAGGGGAGCCGTAGGACTGGATCAGGGTCGTACGCTGCCCTATCTCTCGTGCACCACTAAATGGGGACTATACGCACGAACTCATGTGCATCACCAAGTGTGGACTATGCGCACATTTCTCATATCAAGTCAGAGCCTGCCCGTTCTCTGGCCGTCAACTAGGTAGATCCTCGATCGTCTCTATACGAGATCGACCCCAGATCCTCTGACTATCGTCATATCATGCCTTTTTTACCCCGCAAAAATTCATTTTGGGCCTCTTACCCATTTTATCAAAATCATTTCGGGCCTCATACACGTGTATTAAAAATCATTACGGGACTCTAACCCAATTTTCATAAATCATTACGGGACTCTAGCCAATTTCTCATAGAAAACATAGTTTTCATAAATCATTGCGGGACTCTAGCCCGTGTAAATATGGAAATCATAGTTATAATAGTTATTTCTTGGGACTCATATCCGTACCGTGAAAATATAGCTTAAAAGCTATTTCGGGACTTTAACCTGTATCATGAAAACATAGTTTCATAAAGCATATCGGGACTTTAACCCGTAATCTAACATGAAAACACTATGCTTTCGTTTCATAAGTGAAAATCACTTTTATATACATAAACATAAATACTAAAATGTATCTCACGAAATAAAAGTCATTTGAAAGGTTAGGATAAGCTTATTTCGGTTTTGAGTGAATAGTATTTTTCCAATTTTCGAGAAAGCCCTTTTTCATGGAAAATAAACTAACTATCCACATAAACATTTGGTAAGGTTGAGGAGTACTAATGCTACTCTAAATTATATCCATTACCTCTTAGCGACTGATGTAGAGAATTTTCCTCGATGCTTGGGTTTACCTCGTAAAATGTGTCGATACACCGAGCTACTGTAAAACAAGGTCAACTTATCACATACGGCTTAAATTCATTTCCACATATCCAAATATGTGATTATATCGAAGATTTGACCAAAAGTTAACTTTTAATCGATTTTACTCTTTTTGCTCGATTTTATCGGTATAAACCTCGTTTTAATCGTATTCAACTCAATAAATATTTTTTCATATTTACTACTGTCGATTTAGCTAATTGGGCCAATTTCTCTCTTATTGGGCCTGATTGCACCTTAATGGGCCTTAATCCATTTTAAGCTCATTTCCACTTATTAATTCTTTCATCAAGGCTTATTGGGCTCACTAGGCCCATCAGTACTTATTGGGCCTTTTTCTAAACTCTTTGAATAGCCCGTATATCATTTACGACAATTTAATTAAAATTCTCAATTTAATCCACTAAATGCGCAATTTAATCCGTAACTCGTAAAATAAATCTTTAATATGCAATAATTACATAAATTGTCGTAAATGAGCTTTACTTACCCGAGATTATACGATGGTGCACAAATCGAAGTTTGATCGGGCTCACGTACGCGATTTATCATCGAATTGAATAATTATATATTTAATTTTGGGTAAATTTTTGATCAAATATAATTTAAATAAATTTCTCGAAAATAAAATCGATCACTTTTGACCTCTTGTCGACTTACCCGAAGTCCGGTGTATCCTCGAAAATTTTTCCTTTTTCTCTTTTTCTTTCATTTTTCTCCTTTTTTTCCTTCTTTCTTGGCTGAACCGGTTCGGTCCGGTTCAGACCGATCCGGTTCAGGCCTATGCTTTTATTGCTGAATCGGTCCGTACCGCTTCAGGCTTTCCCATCGCCGTTCACCACTTTTTCGGTCGGTTCTAAGGCCGTTTCTGGCGTGGTTTGGTGCGCCTGGAGTAGAGGAACGTTCGACTGGGGTCGGCTAGGATCAATTGTCGGTGGAGCCGCCGAAATCGTCTTCTCTTCCCCCATGGCTTTCTCCCTCGATCCGCCGAATGCCGGCGATTTCGACACGCGTCGCCGGCGTCGCCAGTAGCAAGATGGTCGGGCGGTTACGGGCTACCTTCTCCAGTGGTCGTCGGGGCTCCTCGGTCACCGGTGGTGGCTCGCCGATGCTCTCGACCTCTCCTTCCTCTACTGCATTTTCCTCTCACGTTTTGCTTCTTTTGTTTCCTTTTCAATTTCCAATCCCGATTTCAGTTTTCATTTTCATTTTTTTAATATACTTTATTATTATTTTATTATATTTTATCTTATTATATTTTATTTTAATCAAATAAAATATAATAAAATACCCAAAATATCTCAAAAATCATATTTTATTTTATTAATTAACTTAATTTATTTTAACTTTTTCGGTGTATTTTTCGCATATTTTTGAGATAATGTCCCGGGCGAAAATTATGAAAAATCGTAATATTTTCGTATCTTGATCAATTGGACTCGGAATTCCATAATTTCTTCTTTATCGATCAAGATTTCCTAAATCCATATTTTTAATGAAATTTTCTTATCGAATTTACACCAAAATTAGGATCTTTTGACCATTTTACCCTTCTGCACGTTCGGGATTAATTTAGATCGATTTTCCTTCTCGGACTCACTATCTTTTCTCATTTAAATTTCGTATTTTCATACCTCCACTACATCATTCACATTCATATGTTCTAAATCATCCTTCTTATGATTCCAATTAATGAACATAGTGGGAAAAATCTGGGTTTCACATGGGTGCCGGTACGTGGGGCCCCTGTAGCATCGGACTCAACCTTTGTGGAAGATGTCTTGCTACTGATGGTTTATGATGATGATGTTTCGGTAGTATCTCGTGCCCGTGCAGCACACAACTATGTTTCCTACACGGAGAGTGCCTTTGGTGCCCATGTCCTAGCTAGGTGCTAGTGAAAGTAAGTAAGATAGATACTACCTATATTTTATGAAAGGGCTGTACGACCCTGATCCAGTCTACAGCCCCCTTACCATGGCCATAGGTATGATGACTCTCTACAGAGAATGACACGTATCGTATGACTTAGTTATAGCCTAGTCTCCTCGATTTGAATTATGAATGTCGATTATGATGAATGATTATGTGCTTTTATGAGATTTACGATAATTTGGTTACGAATAGATATGTTTTATGAAATGTTTATGAATTGTATATGAAATGTTTATGAAATGTTTATGAACACGATGATTTTAAGAACTCTTCCATGAATAATGAAAAGTTTGCAAAATAGTTAAGCATGTTATTTGATTTAAGGAAACTAATGCTTTATTATTTTTACGATGACTATACATGAAATGACAATTTATGTATCATGTTAAAGATTGGTTTTTTAAACGATTTCATATGCTTTTACATATCAGAACTGCGTTAAAAGTATTATCTTACTAGGCTTTTCCCCCAAAGCTCACCCCTCTATCTTTCAGATTATTTGCAGTGATCTATAGGCGTTACTTGTTGCGTACACGACGTAGGCTGGTGGGAAAGAGTTACCCTAGGCTACTTTTTGTACACGCAGAAAGGTATAGAATTACATTCCTTTACTAGACATATTTGTATGCATAGACATATATTGGAAACATTTTTTTGGGATGTAATTTGTAAGGAAAACAATGTAAAGAATATTATTTTTGGGATTAGGTTTTAAAATGATTGGTATTGAATCGAAATGGATGTATTGAGTGTAAATGTGGATTTGGAAAGTATGCTTAGTAGTTGTGGATAACTAGGATTATTGGAAAGTATGCTTAGTAGTTGTGGATATCTAGGATTATTGAAACAATTGATTTGCAGGTGGGTAGGCTCATATATAAGCCGTTATGCTGTCGAAATTTCTATCGACCATATAAGTCAAAGTATGGAATTTAAATATAATTATGGATGAAGAATTAGGAAAAGTGAATTGATACTGAACAGGAATACAATCTAAGTGAATAAAGGAATAAGTGGGTAAATTAAGTTCAAAAAGAAAATCCCCTAATTTTCAAGGGTCAAGGGTCGTTACAGAAAGCATGTTTGGTAGTTGTGGATATCTAGGATTGTTAAAAATAATTGGTTTACAGGTGGGTATGCTTATGTATAAGCCGTTATGCTGCCAAAATTTCTATCGGCCATATAAATAAAAATGTGAAATTTAAATATAATTTCGGATAAAGAAGTAGGAAAATTTATTAACACTGAACAGGAATACAACCTAAGTGAATAAAGGAATAAGTGGAAAATTTAAGTTTCAAAAAAAAAATCCCTCAAATTTTCAAGGGTTAATGGTCGTTACAACATGCCAGCCAAATAAAGACACTACATATTACTCGTCATGTTTAAAACAAACATAAAGATCATGCAAAGAATAAAAAAAACATTAGAAAACACTTTATAAAGAATATGTGAACCACATAAGAACATGCTGTAAGACCCGATTTTTATCGTAAGATCAAATGAAGGATTGAAATGGCAACAAATTAAACGAATGGGATTTGGACTGGAGATAAGGATTTGAAACACGAAATGAGTGAGCGTTCGTGAACGAAAGTTGGGTTGGTTTGGTCCTGAACACGTGCAAGGGTAAAACGATCAAAAGACAGAAATTCGGTATTAATCGTGACAAGAAAATTTCATTAAAAATATGGATTTGAGAAATCTTGATCACTACGAAGAAATAATTAAATTTCGAGTCTAATTGATCAAGATATGAATTTATTGGAATAAACCGAAATTTTTACATTGAAATTTTTTTTCGAAAATATTGGAAAAATATACCGGATAGACAAAATAAGATCGATAAATTTATTTATGGATTAAATGAATTAAATAAGAATTTTTAAGATATTTTGGATTTTTTATAATATTTTCATGAATAAAATAATAATAAAAATAAATTATAAATAATAAAATAAAATAAAAATAATAATAAAAAACGCAGAAATCGCGAAACGCGATTTTTGGAAAACGAAAGGGAGAAGAAACCGAGGGCGAGGGCGTCGGTTCCCTCCATCCACAGCCACTGGTGAGGGAGAATGCTAGGTGAGGGTCGGCAAAGAGAGCCCGACACCGCGAGACCCACCGGTAGCCGCGACGCGAGGTGAGGTCGTCGAAAAAAGGAGATCGACGGAGGGATTACCGCGAGAGAGAAGAAGAAATCGACGGCCATCGACGCCTATTCGATCCAACCCGAGGCCCGAGGAAGAATGCCCGGATGATGACGGGCTAATTGGTGTTGGAATCGCGCTGGGAATCAGTCGGACGGCGTCGTAACGACAAAGTGAGGCCTGAACCAGTACGGACCGGACCAGTTCAGCAAAAAAGAAAAGAAAAGAAGAAAAAAGGAAAGAAAAAGAGGAAAAATTGGAGAAAAATCCCAATGATGCAATCGAGCTACGGGTAAGTCCGTAAGCGATCAAAATTGACCAATTTAAATTTTGAAATATTTAATTTGATTAATATTCGATTGGAAATTGACCCGAAAAAATATGTAATTGTACAGCTCGACAATTGAAGTCAAATGAGATCTCGAGTCAGCCTCGATTTGCGTACTATCATGGAATCTTAGGTAAGTAACCCTTATTTACGACAATTTACATCGTTATACGTGTTAGAAATTTATCACATAAATTATGGATTTAATTTTCGCATAAAATGAATTAAATTCTGGAATTAGAGATAAATTGTCGTAAATAATTAATTGAGCTATCCGAGGGTTTAGAACGAGGCCCAATAAATATTAATAGGCTCAGTGAGCTCAATAGGCCTTGATAATGTGAATTGTGAGTGGAAAATGGGCTTAAGGCCGATTTAGGTCCATTATGGTACAATCTAGCCCAATAGGGGTAAACGAGCCTAATGATTTAAATTAAGCCCAGAAAATATGAAATACAATTAATTATATTGTATTTGGCCCGATGAATATTTATACGAAGTTTTGGAGATTGGATTGGGAGCAAATCGAACTGTGTGACGTGTCATCAGTGGAAAGGTCAGACAGTATAGAAAAATGAGGTAAGGGAATTGTGTGAGTAGCTCAAGGTAGCTACGCGTATTTTTAATAGCTTTTGTATACACTAAAAATGTATAAAGATTTAAGGACTCGGGATAGGTAAAAGACTAGTTTGCCCCTATTGAGAGAATTCACCTAAGGATGGTGAAAGCATGACATGCATGAAATGCATGATTTAAGGAATTTTCGTGGTTTTTAAGCAAAACAAAATCGTAGATTGGCTAGTAATTGCATAAATTTCATAAGATAACACTACGTAAGTGTTATTGATATTTAAAGGAAATATCTTTGGAAAATGGGACAACTATCAAGTTTATATGGAAACAGATAGTGCTGGCGCATAGCTCGCACTATATTCGCGTTTGTGAGTGTGCATAAAATGTGCTAGAGTGGTTGCTCGCACCAACTTATGTGACACCATATGCATGAAATGTGCTAGAACGGTTGCTCGCATTGATTTTTATTATTGTGAAATTCATGAGAGGTGCTGGAGCTTAGCTCGTGCTCTGTTTTGACTATTTTGACCTGATATGCATAAAAAGGTGCTAGAGCGATTGCTCGCGTTAATTTTAATGATTTGACATGCATGAGAGGTGCTGGAGCTTAGCTCGCATCCTATTTTGATATGATAATTGCATAAAAGTCGTGCTTGAGTGTAACTCGCATAAGATTTGATTTATTTATGCACAAAAACATGTTGGAGCTTGCTCGCACGTGATTTTATATGGATTTATAACTCATTTTAAAGTCGTACTGGAGTGCTACTCGTACGCAGATTTTACTGATTTTTATGAAACCGTGCTAGAGCTTCGCTCACACGAGATTTTTAGATATCATGAATATGCATGGAGCCGTGCTAGAGCTTCGCTCGCACAGGGATTTATAAGACATGCATATAGCCGTGTTGGAGCCTCCTGTAGACTATATGTCACAGTGAGATGATATGCCACACGTGCATACTGAGACATAGATGGTATGGGTGGATAAAACCTATTGCAGGCACCCCCTGATTGAGATTAGGTTCACGGAGTACGTTGTACCGTGTATATCACATGGAGTACGCTGTACCGTGGGGATTGTTGGAGTGGAGTGGAATTAGTCACGAAGCAGCAAGCCTTGCTCTCGTAATCCTGATGTTATATTGTTATGGCGGCAGGATTGACCGACCTCCCGTTTCAGGTGTGATACCCCGCAGACTAGGTACCGTGTAGTCAGGGATCACTAGGTTATGGTCATAGTCCTCATTGTTACTGATATAGTCACCTACATGTCTCACATGGTATAACTTGTGGTTTCGATAAACCAGGATAGACCCGAGGGAGGGGTCAGGCCCCCAATTTTGTGATTTTCTACTATGATGCTAGATTGTTCAAAGGATTTTATGAAATGTGTCCCTAAAAGAAGGGTGACTTTATAACAGAATTTTATAATGAATTTTTAATGAGATTGATTTATGAGATGCTTAACCCCTTCGGGTTATTTTATACTGCAGCTTTAATGAAGTGATTTAAATGTGGTAACATGAGGAGTTTTCCATGATTTAATTACAAATTCATGAAAAGAATTGTCTTTCATGTTTGGTGTCACATGGCATGAATTAATGCATGATCTTGATTTATTTCATGCTAATTATGATTTTATGATTTTTCATAAAATGCCATTGATGCATGAGTTGCATGATTTCTATATGCACGAATAGTTTTTATAAACTATAGCAATGATGTACGCATGATTTTGTGCGTGAGATTTAAACGAAAAGAAATGGATTTTAAGGGCATGGCATTATGAGCATGTAGATAGTGGAGCTATCTACTTACTTGCATAATTGCCTTACTGAGCGTGTGGTTTGCTCACCCCCCTTATTTTCCCATCTTTTTAGAGAACTCGCAGTAGTTAGTGAGCAGTTAAGGACTTGCATTCTTGGTATCCGCTGCTTCCCATCGAGAGACAGGTATACACATTTGTATAGTTTTGTATCTGAACATGTAAATGCACAGTACTGTAAATGGATATGATGTCGGGGATATAAGGTTATGTAAATACCATTGTATAAGTATTTAGTTAAATTCAAAGGATAGTAAATCCTAATATGTGAATGTGATTATGGAAATGGAATGGTAAATAGGTTAGAGGTGACTAACACCGAATCATAGCCCAACTGTTAGTAGGATGGTCACGATGCGAGAAAGGTAAGAATTAAAGAATAAACGAAAAATGAAAAATTTGTAGTGATTTTTAGGAAATTTGGGTCGTGACACATGCAAAAGTCGACATCTTATATATTACGCTAGACAATTTAGCAATCTAAGAAACTTATATAATATTGACACAATTGTGAAAAGAAAGAAGAATATATAGTTATACAAAAATCTTAATAGTAAGCTAATGTAATTGGTTTCTACTTTATATTATGTAAGATACTAGTTAAACATGCAAGAAATATAATCTAGATGCAAAATAATTTAATTCCTAACAAAGAAAACAAGAAAAAAATCATGCAAGAAACAACAACACAAACTTTATAATATTAAACATGAAAATTGGCAACTTAAAGAACTATCATGCAAACATGCAACCAACAATATTAAAAAGAAACTAAGGAATCGGCAATAAAAGAAAGCAAAAAAAAAAAAAGAGCATGCAATAAAAGATCAAAGAAAACAAAGTTCAAGATTAATTATAAAGCTATCGATTTTTATAATATTAAAGGTCATGGAAATTGAATTTTGCATTATTAAAAGAGCAAAGAATCAACACAATATTAACTTAAAAAAAGATCATGCAATCGGTTTTAAGAGAAAAAGAAAAAAAGAACTTGTAATTAAAGAACGCAAAGAACAAAGAACACAAAATTAAAAACAAGAAACCAATTGGCCAACCTTGCAAATTTATAAAAGAAAAACGTGTAAAATCCACAAATTTCCTATATCCAATTATAAATTAATCAAATGATTAACAAAGGATTAACGGAGCGTTTATTGTAGGATTTGAGTGTAGCCACGGAGCATGATGATTGCCGTTAAGTATGGAGCATAGAGGCTAAGGTAAGAAATCTTAATTAAGGTGAATTTCAAGTATTTCTACTCTTAAAAATCTGTTTGCATGCTTAGAAGATCGATTAGCAATTATCAGAAAGGAATTAAGTTAGCAATTTCCAAGTTAGTACAAAATTGATGAAAAGTAAGTAAGTAAAATAAATTTAATAAAATCAATTAAACACCTAGATAAATTAATATAGGGTATAAACACTTAGGATAAATTAAATTTGGCTCGAAATACCATGGTTAAGATCATGGAATAAATTTTAGAAGTGAAACCGAAGGCTTTGAAGAAATTACTATTTGTAGAAAAGTTTTTCGGGTGAAAGTAGAAAACATTTAAAGGTCAAGACAAACTCGGTATGATCACAAATATTAACCACATCTACCTTAGGATGTTAATGATTTCGGAATGAAGTTTCAATAAGAAATAAGGTCACTAAGGCCATGAGAAAAATTACACAACTCAACTGGTTGGAAAACCAAAATCCCTAATGAGCTTCCTCGGTTGGCTGAAAAGGATGCAAGGGAATGCATGTAAATTGACCGTACAATTAACCTAACACCATCTAGAATTTTAGGAGACACATTAAGGCAATAAAATGTGATAAAGTAGAGCTCAAACAATGTCACAAGGTGGGCTAAAATTGGATGGGAATAGATTTTTAAAAAATATGAGTTTGAGAGCCATTTAATCCCATTCTAATTAACCTAACTCTAAATGCCATTAACTTGCATTATTCAAACCCATTGTTTACCAATTATTATGGACATAAACTAGACCTAATCCTTAGTAAAAATTAAGTACCAAAAACATAGAAGAGGTTTGAAAATTCAAAGGGACAAAGTATCTAAAATTAGGGCAGTAGGAAATCCATCTTGCTTCCATTTTAGTGGACTCCAAAGAAAATTTTATTTGCATTTTTAAGGACAAGATTTTAAGGGGACCTTTTAACCTTTGTTATCCAAATCATTAAGGAAATTGTAGAGCAAAAAATTAGACTGAAAGCTGTAGGAACAGAGGCACTTCTCTCCCTTTTTCTCCTGCCATAGGCATCCTCTGCATAGTCACTATCTAAGATTTTTTTCTTCTTATAATTTTAGAGGTTGATCCAGCTTGAGCTTAATGATCAAATCTTCTACACTCTCCCTTTATAACATATAAGAAATTCATCCTCAAACAAGTCTCGAGAGTGGTGAAAAGTTGGTTGGAAGTTCAGGGACAAAATTTGTCCTGTGAGAGGGTAAGTTCAACTTTCATTTCATGGTTTCTTGGTTGATTTCTAAGGTTGATTTAAATATTTTATGACCATGGACATTATGATATGTAGCTTTAAAACCCCAAACTTTTTCATTTCATTATTTATTTGGAAACTAGAAAGCAATTAGGATACACGAAATAATATTATGCAGGTCTAGAACAACTGAAGCACTGGGGTTAGTGGCATAGAACTCGGGGTACAAAAATCGAGGTAAGGTTTTAAGTTCAAATATTTCTCAAGATTGCATGTATAAGTATGTTTTGTTTGTTAGGAGTTGATACTAAGGTATTGGAAGTGAAAAAGTTAGTAGGAACTCGAGTTAGCACTAAACCAAGCAATTGAGCCTAATAAGTGAAATAAATTCAGAATAAATTATATAAATTCATAAAAATTATTTTGAGGCCATAAGAAATTAAAGTAAGGTATATTTGACTTGGAGAATCAAAATTGAGTGGAAATCTTAAGGTTTTGATGATCAAATTAATTTTTAAAGTAAATCGAAAACCTTAAGCAATTTCAATTGGTAATGACTAAATCAAGCAAAATAGGCTCAAACGGGGAACGTTTATTAAACACATGGGCCCCATATTCTTATGGGACATACTAGAGACTTATTATAACACTTGAGAGTGGAAATTTGGATAAAAATTTGGGTAGGAAATATTTTTTATGGATTTTACAAAAACAGGGCTATTGGCAAGCCTAAGCCTAACATCTGCTAGCCTAAAATAAAAGCCCAATTTGAAGCCCATCGAGAAGGATTTTAAGAACAATATTGTCCAGAATAAAAGATAACTTCATGCTCTTTTTGGAATGGTAAAGAACATCCCGAACCAAGCTGGAACCAGAAAGATCTCCCCCTTCCTTTCTGCTGTAGGCGTCCTTCCCTAGCCAAGATTGTGCAATTTTTTTGGCCACCTTATGACCACTCCTAGACTTTGGTCAAAAGGATCAAATCTTCCTTCCTATGTCCTATACAACATATAAAAAATCCAGCCTAAAAAAAACTTGTTTGCTAGGTGAAAACGTAGTGAGAAGAATAGGGGCTGAATCTGCCTTGTTTCTAAGGTAAGAGAAACTTGAAATTTATAGTTTCTTGATCGGTTATTGAGCTTGTTTTTGATGATTCTAAGTTGTATACATGTTTATATATAGCTGAGAATCATTTTTGGAGGAAGAATCTCGGGTCAAACTTGGTCAAATTGGAGGTAAAGTTGTTGGAAGATGATGAGTTTGATATATGTTTATGTTTAATAAATTTGCTTAATTTTGGCTAAAGTAGAAATTGATAAAATAATTTCTAGATATAAGCATAGGTTCGGCCATGTAAGACCCGATTTTATTTAAAACACGAAATGAAAAATGCAAAAGGATCGAAATGGGATTCCCGAACACGTGAAGGGTAAAACGATAAAAGACCGAAATTCGGTATTTATCGTGACAAGAAAATTTCATTAAAAATATGGATTTCAGAAATCTTGATCAATAACGAAGAAATAATTCAATTTTAGGTTAAATTGATCAAGATATAAATTTATTTAATATTTCGGAAATTTTACCTCGAAAAACGATCCTAAAAATAGTGAGAAAATATATCGAAAAGGTAAAATCGGACCGAGAAATTTATTTATTGAATAAATGAATAAAATATATGTCACGGCCCAAATTACCTAAAAATCAAAGTAAATTTTTCGCTTTTTCATTTATTATTTAATTCTTACCTTTCTCTCATCGTGACCATCCTACAACACAATTGGGCTATGATTCGGTGTTAGTCACCTCTCACCTATTTACCATTCCATTTCCATATCACATTCATATATCAGAGTTTACTATCTTTTGACTTAAATTAAATACATTCAGAATGGTATTTATAACCCTACATCCCCGACATCATATCCATTTACAGTACTGTGCATTACATATTTAGATACAAAACTATACAAATGTGTATACCTGACTCTCGATGGGAAGCAGCGGATACCAATGCTTGCAAGTCCTCAGCCGCTTACTAATTACTGTGAGTGCTCTGAAAAGATGGGAAAATAAGGGGGGTGAGCAAACCACACGCTCAGTAAGGCAATTATGCAAGTAAGTAGATAGCTCCACTATCTACATGCTCATAATGCCATGCCCTTAAAATCCATTTCTTTTCATTAAAATCTCAAGCACAAAACCATGCATATATCATGACATAGTTTATCCAAAACTATTTGTGCATATAGAAAAGCATGTAATTCATGCATCAATAGCATTTTATGTGACATCATTAAATCAATATTCAACATGAATTAAATCAAAATCATGCATTACTTCATGCGATATAAAACAAATCATGAGATATAATCATTTCATGAATTTATCATTAAAGCATGGAAAACTCATCATGCTACTGCATTTAAATCATTTCATTTAAAAATGCAGTATAAAATAACCCTTTCGGGTCAATCATCTCATAAAACAATTCGTTATAAAATTCTCTGAAAAATCTATCATCATAGTACAAAATCATAAAATCGAGGGCCTGACCCCTCCCTCGGGTCTACCCTGGTCTATCGACCAATAGTTATATCATGTGAGACAAGCAGGTGATTATATCAGTAACAACGAGGACTATGGCTATATCCTAGTGATCCCGGCAACATGGTACCTAGTGTGCGGGGTATCACACCTGAAACGGGAGGTGGGTTGTCTTACCCGCCAGAACAACATAATACCAGGATTGCGAGGGCAAGGCTTGCTGCCTCGTGGCTAATGCCACTACACTCTAACAATCCTCACGGTACAGCGTACTCCGCGTGACATATACGGTACAACGTACTCTGTGAACCCAAGCTCAATCAGGGGTGCCTGCAATAGATCTTATCCACCCATGTCATCTCTGTCTCAGTATGCACGTGTGAGCATATCATCTCACTGTGACACACAGTCTATAGGAGGCTCCAACACGGCTATATGCATGACATATAAATCCTTGTACGAGCGAAGCTCAAGCACGGCTCTATGCATATTCATGACATCAGAAAATCTCGTGCGAACGAAGCTCTAGCACGGTGTCATAAAAATCAATGAAATTTGCGTACGAGCAGCGCTCCAGTACGACTTAAAATAATTATAAATTCAAGTAAAATCCACGTACGAGCAATGCTCTAGTACAGATATGTATAAAAACTCAGTGAAAATCTCGTAAGAGAAAAACTCCATTACGGCTTTAAAATGAATTATAAAACCATATAAAAATTCGTGCAATTAATGCTCCAGCATGAGTAAATGCTCAAGTAAATCGAATCTCGTGCGAGTTATACTCCAGCACGGCTTTATGCATAATTAAATCAAATCTCGTGCGAGTTACACTCTAGCACGGCTTTATGCAAATTTCATATCAAAACAAGATGCGAGCTTGTCACGCCCCGAAAGCGCGGAAAAATGGGGCTAATTTAAACTTTTTATCCATTAACTATGTTGTTTTCCTATCCATGTCTAGATTTAAAACCACTTTTAATTTAAAAATTTCGGCAGCATAATGGCTGCGTTATGACTTAACCCAACCTACAGAGTTTGAAACGCAGTTTATATTATTCAACCCACATCCTCAATACTTTTCATTCATATCTTAGAATCATATAACAACTAAATATATTCATTCATTTATGCTGCGTAACTAAGACTCTGTATACGATCATTTACATCTATCACATCCCAAAAGTTATATACAATAGTGTCCATGCATTACATCATGTCTGGAATATGAGTAAAGTTGTACCTCAAGGTTACGAAAGTATCCGATGAAAGTTCAGACTACCTTGTCAACGACCACAGTCTCGTAGGTGTAGTAGACTTGCTATAGATAATCTGGGAGATGAAGAGGAAGGGGGTGAGCTTTTTAGGCTCAGTAAGAGATATATTTAAAGTAATCTTAGTACTTAAAACCAGTAAAATACGTAATTTCACAACTCAGCATAAACATGTATGAAAGTAGAGATTCTTACATTTAGAAAAGCAGCAACATTATGCTGTAAATATATCATTAATGTAAACATACATAAGAGCATCTCAAAATCTCAAATCAAATATATCATATCCCATCATCACTTTAAAAAGTGAAATCATGTTTTCACAACTCATTTCTTCAAAACATAAACATAGCTACCATTAAATATCATTATATAATATAGTGCTAAAATCGATAGCAACAAAATAGGTACCATAGATGAGTGAAAACATAAAACATCATATCATTATCGTGTAGGGTCAGGCAATCATTTCATATACTAGTCCCGAAGGACATCATACATCTGGTCCCGTAGGACAAAATCATGGGTACTCATGGCTATAGTACAGGGAGCCGTAGGACTGGATCGGGGTCATACGCTGCCCTATCTCTCGTGCACCACTAAATGGGGACTATACGCACAAACTCACGTGCATCACCAAGTGTGGTCTATACGCACATTTCTCATATCAAGTCAGAGCCTGCCCGTTCCCTGGCCGCCGGCTAGGTAGATCCTTGATCGTCTCCATACGCTACCCCATGTATGCGAGATCGACCCCAGATCCTCTGACTATCGTCAAATCATGCCTTTTTACCCCACAAAATCATTTTGGGCCTCTCACCCATTTTATCAAATCATTTCTTGTGGAAAACCATAATTTCAAATCATTTATTGGGATTTTAACCCATATAATCATAAAAACATAGCTTAAAAGCTATTTCGGGACTTTAACCCGTGTCATGAAAATATTGTTTTCATAAAGCATTCTCGGGGCTCTTCCCCGTCATTACATGAAATCAAATCATGTTTTCTTCGTCATATTGAAAAATCACCTTTTCATAAACATGTAAAGTAAAATGTATCTCATGCAAGTGGAAAACATGTGGAAAAACTGAGGGAACGGTTTAGTTTCGGTTTCTAAGGCATTGTAACCTATTTCATAAAATCTCATTCAACTAACATATATAAAGTCATTGGTAAGGATTGTGGAGCACTAATGTTACCCTAAATTATATCCCTTACCTCTTAACGTCGGAGGTAGTGCACGTTCCTCGTTGTTCGAGCTCACCTCAAAATACGTGTCGATAATCCGAGCTGTCACATACCAAGTTATCTCATCACATATAGCTCAAATTCATGTTAATATATTCAATATGTAATTACGTCTAAAATGTTGACCAAAAGTTGACTTTCTAACTATCTTGCTCGGTTTGCTCGGTTTTATCGGTTTAAACCTCGATTTAAGCTTAATTAACATATTTGACACCTTTAAATTCATTTTCAATACCTCTATATGGTGTCTTACATTCCAGCAACTCATTCCACTTCATATAAGACCTTAAAGTATCGATTCTTGCATTATTTCGATAATTCACCTAGTTAAACACTAAACCGAACCTTTACAGTATAATTTTAACTATAAATTCATTTTAATTGCATCCATCTTCATCATTCCAGTAGCTAAATCATGCTGACAGCAATTGAATTTAGTCATATAATTCAATTCATCAACTTTCTTTCAACAAGAATTCATCAAAATTCACAAATTAACAACTTATCACATCATCATCACCATACCTCAACTTCTTCACTCCTTTGACCAAGTTTGACTTTTGTTTTAGGTCTCCAAATTGTCACTCAGCTGTAAAACAACATGTATAGAGCTTAGAAGTGTTCAGAATCATCCAAGAACCTCATCAAATTCATCCAAAAATTGAATTTTTGCTTACCTCAGAACAGGGCAGTTTTCTGTCCTGTTTGTCTCTCTAACGTTTTAGGGGGTAAATGACTTCAGTTAGGTCTGAATGTTTTATATGTGGTACATAGGAGGTAGAGGAAGATTTCATATGGAGGAACCGTTGCCTGAAAATGGCCAGAAGGTGGTCGTAAAATTCACGCTAGTCAGGAACAGGGGTAACGTCTGCAGCTAAATGGGTGAGGGATAACTCTCGGGTTTTGCAACAGTTCGGGATGGTTCTTACCTTTTTATGAAGCTTATCCAGTTGAATTTCAATCTGAAAAATATAAGAGGCAAAGAAAATCGGTAAGGTCATCAAATGGGATTGTTTTCATTGGCTGACAGTTTACCAAGTGCAGGGGAAATGACTGTTCTGTTTTATAAAATTTACCAAAATTAATCCTGATCAGATTTCTTCAAAATTCCACTTCTCAATTGTTATAATATGTCTATAGTATGTCCCATAAAAATTTTGGGATCACTTGTTTAAGAAAAACGATTTGGCCAATATCGAGCAAAATGGAAATAAGCTTTCGGTTAGCTTTAAAAATTTATTTGAACCCCTAAATCTCCATATTTCTTCATGATTTTTATTTTCCATGTCAATTTCACCTTATAATAATTTTCTATGGCCTCGGAATAATTTTCACGAATTTTTAAAATTTTATTCGGATTTATTTCCCTTATTAGGTCCGTTTTCTCGATTTAATTTAAAACCGAAGTTTAACTAACTTTTGCATTTCCAATCACTTAGTTTTCCCTTCTACACATCATTCCATGCATGAACATGACATTTTTTAGAAATTCTTGGGTCTAGGCCCTTACCTCGATCTGCGTCCCATTGGGTCCCACGCTACAACCGAGTGCTTTAATCATCCACGGGCCTGTAAAACGTTACATTGAGCTATAATTTACTTCTCATAAGCATCATAATATGAAAAAATATTGGGTTTCACAGAGCTAAGCTCCAGCATCTCTCATGCATGTCAAATCATAAGAACTAGTGCGAGCAATCGCTCCAGCACCTTTTTATGCATATTCAGTCAAAACAGTTCAAAACCGTCAAAACAGTCAAAACAGAGTGCGAGCTAGGCTCTAGCACCTCTCATGCATTTCACAATAATAAAAATCAGCGCGAGCAACCGCTCAAGCACATTTTATGCACACTCACAAACGCAGATATAGTGCGAACTATATGCCAGCACTATCTGTTTTCATATAAACTTGATAGTTGGCATTTCTCCAAAGAAATTCCATTTAAATATAAATAACACCTACATAGTGTTATCATGTAAAATTTATACAATTTTTGGCTAATCTATCGATTTGTTTTAATTAAAACCAATAAAATTCCTTAATCATAAAAGTCCTTAAATCATGCATTTCATGCATGTCATGCTTTCACCATCCTTAGGTGAACTTCCCTCAATAGGGGTAAAATAGTCTTTTCACCTAATTCGATCCTTAAAATCATTTAAACCACTTTTAGGATCATTATACAATAACCGTGTAAACATACATAATCAGTTTACAGAAAAACTATTTAAAATTCGCGTAGCTACCTCTAGCTACTCACACAATTCTCTTACCTCATTTTTCTGTACAGTCTGACCTTTCCATTGATGACTCGTCACACAGTCCGATTTGCTCTGAATCCAATCTCCGAAACTACGGATACATATTCATCAGGTCAAATACAATACAATTTAATTGTATTTCATAATTTTCTGGGCTTAATTTAAATCATTGGGCCCGATTGCACCTTAATGAGCCTTAATCGACTTTAAGCCCGTTTACCACACTTTATCGAGGCCTATTGAGTTCATTGGACCCATCAGTATTTATTTAGCCTCGTTCTAAATTCTCAAATATCTCAATTTAGTAATTACGACAATTTATTCAAATTTTAAAAATTTAATTCATTTATGCGGAAATTAAATCCGTAATTTATGCGACAAATTTCTAAAACGCATAACGATACAAAATTGTCGTTAATAAGGGTTACTTACCTGATATTCCATGATCGTACACAAACCGAGGCTGTCTCGAGCACTTGATTGATGCCAATTGTCGAGCTACACAATTTAATATTTTTTCGGGTAAAATTCCAGTCGGATAATAATTAAATTAAATATTCTAAAATTTAAATTGGTCAATTCGATCGCTTACCGACTAACCCGTAGCTCGATTGCATCACTGGAATTTTCTCCAATTTTTTCTATTTTTCTTTTTCCCTTTTTCTCTTTTTTTGGCTGAACCGGTCCGGTTCGGTTCAGCATAACGTCACTGAGCTGAACCAGTCATATCGGTTTAGGCCTCTTTTTGTCCTTCCGACGCCATCCGGCTGGTTCCCGGTGCCTCACCACCGCCGTTCGATGCGTCTCTGGCCGAGGACGTTCGGCTGGCATCGATCGGAGCCAGGCACCGCCGGTGGCCACCAGATTCTCCCTTGATTCGTCGGATCTCGGCGTCGGTGGGCCGTATCCCGGTGGCTGGGAGGTCGCACGGTGTCACGACCCGAATTACCTAAAAATCAGAGTAAATTTTTTTCGCTTTTTCATTTATTATTTAATTCTTACCTTTCTCTCGTCGTGACCATCCTACAACACAGTTGGGCTATGATTCGGTGTTAGTCACCTTACACTATTACCAATCCATTTTCATAATTTCATTTAATATCAGAGTTTACTATCTTGTGACTTTAACTGAATACATACATAATGGTATTCATAACACTACATCCTCGACATGATATTCATTTATAGTACTGTGCATTACATATTTAGATACAAAATCATACCAATGTGTATACCTGTCTCTCGATGGGTAGCAGCAAGCAGCGGATATCAATACATGCAAGTTCTCAGCCGCTCAATAACTATTTCAAGTGCTCTGAAAAGATGGGAAAATAAGGGGGGTGAGCAAACCACACGCTCAGTAAGGCAATTATGCAAGTAAGTAGATAGCTCCACTATCTACATGCTCATAATGCCATGCCCTTAAATCCATTTCTTTTCATTTAAAATTACACGCACAAAGTCATGCATATTCAATGCCATAGTTTATCCAAAACTATTTGTGCATATATAAATCATGTAACTCATGCATTCAAAGCATTTTATGTGACATCATTAAATCATATTAAGCATGAATTTAATCAAGATCATGCAGTCTTTCATGTCATGTAAGACAATTCAAGGTTTTCAAATGAAAGCATGGAAAACACATCATGCCACTGCATTTAAATCAATTCATTTAAAACGCAGTATAAAATAACCCCTCTGGGTCAATCATCTCAAAACTCATAAAACAATTTGTTATATTTCATTATAAAACTTGAGTTATAAAACCACCCTTCTTTCAGGGTCACATATCATAAAATCATCTGAAATCATCAAATCATCAAATCGGGGGCCTGACCCCTCCTTCGGGTCTACCCTGGTCTAACAGACCACAAGTTATATCATGTGAGACAATCAGGTAATTAACAGTAACATCGAGGACTATGGCCATATCCTAGTGATCCCTGGCAACACGGTACCTAGTGTGCGGGGTATCACACCTGAAACGGGAGGTGGGTCGTCCTACCCGCCAGAACAGCATAACACCAGGATTGCGAGGGCAAGGCTTGCTGCCTCGTGGCTAATGCCACTCCACTCCAACAATCCCCACGGTACAGCGTACTCCGCGTGACATACACGGTACAACGTACTCCGTGAACCCAAGCTCAATCAGGGGTGCCTGTAATAGGTCTTATCCACCCATATCATATCTGTCTCAGAGTGCACGTGTGAGCATATCATCTCACTGTGACACACAGTCTACAGGAGGCTCCAACACGGCTATATGCATGTAATATAAATCCCTGTGCGAGCGAAGCTCAAGTACGGCTCCATGCATATTCATGATATCTGAAAATCTCGTGCGAGGGAAGCTCTAGCACGGTTTCATAAAAATCAGTGAAATCTGCGTACGAGCAGCGCTCCAGTACGACTTAAACTGATTATAATTTCATGTAAATTCCACGTACGAGCAACGCTCTAGTACGGATATGTATATAAATTCAGTGAAAACCTCGTACGAGAAAAACTCCAGTACGGCATTCAAATGAATTATGAAAACCATATAAAACTTTGTGCGAGCAACGCTCCAGCACAAATGAATGCTCAAGTAAATCAAATCTCGTGCGAGTTATACTCCAGCACGGCTTTATGCATAACTAAATCAAATCTCGTGCGAGTTTCACTCCAGCACGGCTTTTATGCATAATTAAATCAAAACAGGATGCGAGCTAAGCTCCAGCATCTCTCATGCATGTCAAATCATTAAAAGTAGTGCGAGTAATCCTCCAGCACTATTTTATGCATACCACATCAAAACAAATCAAAACATGACAAAACATGTCAAAACAGAGTGCGAGCTAGGCTCCAGCAGCTCTCATTTCACAATATTAAAAATCAGTGCGAGCACCATGCTCTAGCACATTTCATGCATATGATGTCACAAGTCGGTGCGAGCAACCGCTCAAGCACATTTATGCACATTCACAAATGTAGATATGGTGCGAACTACGTGTCAGCACTATCTGTTTCCATATAAACTTGATAGTTGGCCGTTTTCCAAAGAAATTTCCATTTAATTATTAATAACACCTACGTAGTGTTATTTTGTGAAATTAAACAATTTCTGGCCAATCTATCGCTTTGCTTTGATTAAAACCAATAAAATTCCTTAATCATCAAAAATCCTTAAATCATGCATTTTATGCATGTCATGCTTTCACCATCCTTAGGTGAACTTCCCTCAATAGGGGTAAAATAGACATTTCACCTATTTCGATCCTTAAAATCATTCAGACCATTTTTAGGATCATTATACAATATCCATGTATACATACATACTCAGTGTACAGAAAAACTATTAAAATATGCGTAGCTACCTCTAGCTACTCACACAATTCCCTTACCTCATTTTCTGTACAGTCTGACCTTTCCCACTGATGTCTCGTCACGCAGTCCGATTTGCTCCGAATCCAAATCAAATCTCCGACACTGCGGATACACATTCATCAGGTCAAATACAATACAATTAATTGTATTTCACAATTTTCTGGGCTTAATTTAAATCATTGGGCCCGTTTACCCATATTGGGCCCGATTGCACCATGATGGGCCTTAATCGGCCTTAAGCCCGTTTACCAAAATTTATCGAGGCCTATTGGGCTCATTGGGCCATCAGTATTTATTTAGCCTCATTCTAAATTCTCAGATATCTCAATTTAATATTTACGACAATTTATCCAATTTTCCAGAATTTAATTCATTTATGCGGAAATTAAATCCATAATTTATGCGTTAAATATCAATCACGCATAATGATGAAAAATTATCGTAAATAAGGGTTACTTACCCGAGATTCCATGATAGTATGTGAATCGAGACTGTCTCGAGCTCTCGGTTGATGCCAATTGTCGAGCTACACAATTAAATATATTTTCGGGTAAACTTTCAGTCGATTATTTATCAAATTAAATATTCCGAAAATTAAATCGGTCAATTCGACCGCTTACCGACTTACCCGAAGCTCGATTGCATCACTGGAATTTTCCCCAATTTTTTTCTTTTTCTTTTTCCCTTTTTCTTCCTTTTTTTTTTCCATCTCTTTTTGGCTGAACCGGTCCGGTCCGGTTCAACCCGGTTCGGACCGCCGGTTCGGTCTGGTCCGGTTCGGCCGGTTCTGTCCGGTTCGGCCGGTCCAATCTCCCTTTGGTCGTGCCGGCGCCGTCCGGCTGGTTCCCGGCATGATTCCGGTGCCAATCGGCGCGCAATCGTCTGGGCTCCCTAAATCGGGCCTCGGCTGGGGTCGAATCAGCCCCATCGCCGGCGAATCGGGGTTCTCTCCCCCGCGGTCTTCTCCTCCGTTTCCGACGTTTTCCGGCCACCTCGCCGCGCGTCTGGGCTGCTGGAGGTTCGCCCGGTGCTGGGCTGCGCTCGCCGGTCCTCACCGGCCCCTAGATCCCGCCGGTGGTGGCTCGCCGGTGGATTCCTCTTCGGGTTCGCCTTTCGCCCCATTTGCTTCGCGTTTTCTCTGTTTCTTCAGATTTCGTTTCTGTTTTGTTTTTTTTTGTTTTTTTGTTTTTTTTTTTACTTATTTTTTTTTTATTTATAATTAACTTTTAATATTATTTTATTCAATAAAATAATATTAAAATGCATAAATATCCTTAAAAATTATATTTAATTCATTTAATCTGTAAATAATTTTCTCAGTCCGATTTTACCTTTTCGGTATATTTTTCGATTATTTTCGGGATTATTTTTCAATACAAAAATCTCAGTTTATTCCAATAAATTCATATCTTGATCAATTTAACCCGAAATTTAATTATTTCTTCGTTATTGATCAAGATTTCTCATTCTCATATTTTTAATTAAATTTTCTTGTCCCGATTAATACCGAATTTTGGTCTTTTGACCATTTTGCCCTTGCACGTATTCGGGAATACCATTTAAGTCCTTTTGCATTTTTAAATGCACTCGAAAATATCGGGTCTTACACACGGTGCCGGGCTTCCTTTCCCGGTGGGCGTCGGGCCTCCTCGATCACCGGTGGTGGCTCGTCCGGCGAGTTCTCTTCCTCGGGTTCGGCTTCCGTTTTCCTTTCCATTTTCACTTCTGTTTTCGCGATTTCGTTTTTCAGAATTTTTGTTTCTTTTTTTTTTCATTTCATTTTATTTTATTTTATAATTAAATTTTATTATTTATTTTTAATATTATTTTAATGCATTATTTTATTATTATTTTTGTCAAAATATATAAAAAAATTCTTATTTAATTCATTTAATCTATAAATGAATTTCTCAGTCTTATTTCAACTTTTCGATATATTTTTCGATTATTTTCGGGATTATTTTTCGATACGAAAATTCTGGCTTATTCCAATAAATTCATATCTTGATCAATTTAACCTAAAATTTAATTATTTCTTCATTATTAATCAAGATTTCTCAAGCCATTATTTTTAATTAAATTTTCTTGTCCCGATTAAAACCTAATTTTGGTCTTTTAACCATTTTACCCTTGCACGTATTCGGGAATTCATTTTCAATCCTTTTTCATTTTTAAATGCACTTAAAATTTCTATTCATTCCATTTGCTCTTACGATAAAAAAAATCGGGTCTTACAATCTCCCCCACTTAAGAAATTTAGTCCTCCAAATTAGAACCAAGTCATATGGGTCCATAAACAACTCCAGGTACGTCTGTCATTCACATACTGTCATCCTCAAGTGACTTTCTCCGGAGTGCAATATTACCATCATACTTAACTAGGGAGATCGTTTTAAACCTTAATACTTTCTCCTTCCGTTTAATACCCGAATCGATTTTCCAATCATACGTTATACTTTCATTGAGCTAAGCTGTTGGAGCTCATATCTGATTACATATGCTGGGTCCGGATATTATTTTCGAAGTATCATAAGATAGGACACAGTGGATGCCTGCTAATTCAAGTGGTAATGTCAATCTACAGGTCTTATCTCCCACTTTGTCCAATCTCTCAAAGAATTCAATCTAACGAAACTCGATTTGCCTTCTTTTCGAATCTCGTTATGCTCTTAAGACAAATAAGTGTCAACAATACTAATTCACCCTCTATGAATTTTCAATGGTTTTTGTCTTTTGTCAACATAGCTTTTCTGTCTGCTCTGAGGTGTTCTTAATCTCTCACAAATCAACTGAACATCCTCAGAGGTTTATCTTACCAATTCGGAAACAATTTTCTATCTGTCACCCACTTTTCTTATCCAAGTCGGGGAATAATCCCTACGACCATACAATGCATCATAAAATCTCATCTCGATACTCAAGTGAAAGCTGTCATTATTGGCAAATTCAATTAGTAACAACTGGTCATCACAGGAGCTTATAAAATCAATGGCACACGCTCTCATCACATCCTCTAGAACCTGTACAGTCCTCTCTGACTGACCATCTGTCTGAGGACAGAAAGCTATGCTAACAAACAATCAGGTTCCCATAGCTTCCTAAAAAATGTTCGAAGAAGTGGGAGGTGAAGTGGGAATCCCTATCTGATATCATGCTCCTTGGAACGCTACGTAATGTTTCACAATTTTTCTTACATATAAATCCGCCTACATACTTAGAGTATCTGAGGATTTCATAACCAGAAGGTGGGTAAACTTAGTCAATCTATCGACTATCACCCAGATAGCCTCGTGATCCATTCGGGTCCTCTGTAACCCATCACGAAATTCATGGTAACTTGTTCTCTTTTTCGTGTCGATATAGGTAGAGGCTGCAATAACTCTGCAGACTTCTAGTACTCTACCTTAATCTGCTAACATACGAGACACTTTGCTACAATCTCTACAATATCTCTTTACATATCTGACCACCAATACCCTTTTCAGATATTTCAATATATTTATTATTTCTCGGATGCACTGTATATCCCAAAGAGTGAGCTTCTGACAATAAAACTATCTTATCAACTGTGGTCTTGGGGAGCACTTATACTGTCTCTGAACCTCTGTAAGTTATCATCACTCACCGTGAACTCTGTCACTATACTCTTCTGAATCTGACCCACACTATCGACACCATGTCGATCATCATGCTAAGCCTGGCAAATTCGGTCACTCAAATTCGGTTCTAACCTCAGGCTAGCTGTCACAAAATCATCGTCATCATCAGAAGGGATCACATCACTACTGAGGCTCACAACTGCTCTAGCAGCTCACGCTTCCTGACCGTCATATGTGATACCATCCCGAGGCTCTTTCTGTTCAAGGCATCAGCCATTACATTAGCCTTTCTTGGGTGGTACAATGTTCATAATCATAATCCTTAGAAGCTCTAACCCTCTTTGTTCTCATACCCGACTCTTTCTGTGAAAATAGATACTCGGGGCTTTTATGATCAGTGCATATCCAAAATTTCTTACCATTTAAGTGGTGGCGCCATACTTTTAATGTAGACGCTACGGCTGCCAACTCTAAATCATTGGTCGGATAGTTTCTCTTATGGTCCTTGAACTATTTGGATCCATAAACGATTATCTTCCCATTTACACAGCTCAATCCTTATTCTGAGGTATTCATATACTCTGAAACCTCTTGAGCTGTTGGTTATGGTGAGAATAATTATGGTGGTCAGTTCATTACTTCAATATACCAAAACTCACTGAAGCTACTTTCATACTTATCATCCCACTCGTATGCAATCTTTTTTTTTCGAATGAGATGTGTCAACTGAGCAGCCAATTTTGAGAAACTCTAAACAATTCATCTGTAAGATAGTTTCCTGTTGCTACTCATACTCTTCCCTGGACTTCGAATACATCCAAATATCATCAGTAAAGACAACCACTCGTCTAGGTAAGGTTTAAATACCTTAACGTAGTTGAGTTCCACTCAATATTTCAATCACCCATATCCTTGACCTATGTGTGCATAAACATATAATATCATTTCGAAATCGCTTTCGTTTAAGATACTAACTCGCGTCATTTCCTTTTTTCTTATATTAACGGCTTTTATAAAATTTTAATTTTTAAACCTTCATAATTAATCAAATTCTATATTTCTTTATCGTACCAGTAAAGGTACCCAAATTTTATTTGTATATATACGACTGTCGATTTCAATTTATAGGTTATCTATGTGCTTCTAGTCGCTGTCAAATCTTCAGGTGGGGAAGTATTTTGAAATACCTTTTTTAACCCTCAGACTTGACCACATGGACTGGTTATGGATATATCCTCCATTATCCTTAGTCGCAATCCATATTCCCTACGTATCGCTTAATCTAAATTACTTTACATATGAAAGATATTCTTACCTTACATACGCCTCTTATTCCAATATATCTTGTATTCAGGATCTATCACATCCCAAAGCTTATCTCCTTTCATATATCACTTATACCAAACTCTTTCATTACTTGTCAAACTTACAATACACTTTTCAGGGATGTTTTCACCCTTATTTTCAACTTACAATCTCTATACCCATATTCAGTTAGTGAAAATCATTATCTTGCTTAAGGGTATAGGCTTCACATCTTTCACTAGCTTATAAGCAAATGAAGGCGGTATGAATAAATGCGTGGCACTAGGATTAATTAAAATAATTACTTCATTATTCACAACCAGTGTGGTATCTTCCACCACATCCAATGAAACATCAGTAGTTTCCTGGTGCAAGGCATACACTCGCCCTCGTCCAACATCTTATTTCCGTGGTATCTACCACACATTTTACACTGTTCACATTGTTACACTGCTCTCACTGCTAACACTTTTACACTGCTCCCACTACTAACACTTTTACACTGCTACACTGTACACACTGCTACGGAGCAGGGCGGGGTCCTCAAATCACAATACCCCTCAGAAATGCTGAAATTGGATACACTGGGGTTACCAATCATCTTTCCCCATGACTCATCAGCTCTAAGCTTTTACCAAACTACCTTTTCCCGTTCTGACATCTTTGTTATTCTCTATTCTCTTTCTATCTCTATTTCGGCCCTTACTACCTTTCCAAATCTCAAAGGCGTGCAACTCATGATCTTATTCACACAACTGTAGTCTGCGCACTGCCTCGACATAGGTTGTGATATCTAACGGCCCAATCGGACTCTAATTGACAATCTGAGTCCTTCCATGAATTTTCAACATTCCGACTCTCACTGTTTATAGTGTCGGAGTTATATCTGCCCAGGAATATAAACTGAGTTTCATAATCATAAATCAACCAGTTCCTCTAGGTCAGAGTAAAGAATTTAATCTTTAATTTCCTTTAAGCAATGTCCGGGATATTTTATCACCGGAATACATTTAGAATACTTTCCATATCCATTCTGGATGTTTAACTCATATGATGGGTCGAGCGAACTTCAACTAATGTTCCGACTCGCCCTCAAATACCTTGCATACACTGAGCTATTAGCTCACAAAATATTCTCCACACTCCACCCTAACCTCGCGAAGCATGTCTCAATACTGTCCGATTTCTCTATCGGATTCTGTCCGATCTCTTTGTCAGACTCTGTCCGATCTTTCTGGCGGACTCTGTGGGGCATGCTCAACATCAGCCTCCACGTCAATCTCATCTCGAGTCTCATGTGGTGACTCAGTACGACTCTCAGGCCTACCTCTACGGCCTTGAGTTCGTGTACTCGCCTCTCTGTCATAGCGGCTATCAGTTAATGAGTCTATCTTCTTGCATTCATAACCAAATTCTTAGCTGCACTTTCATCTCGATATACACAATTGTATCTAAACAATGCACAGTACATGGGGATGTAAACTTCCTTAACCACTAACACCGACTCATATCAGGCCAACTTAATCTTTGATACCATTAAACTGTCACGACCTAAATTACCTAAAAATCAGAGTAAATTTTTTGCTTTTTCATTTATTATTTAATTCTTACCTTTCTCTCATCGTGACCATATTACAATACAGTTGGGCTATGATTCGGTGTTAGTCACCTCTCACCTATTTACCATTCCATTTCCATATCACATTCATATATCAGAGTTTACTATCTTTTGACTTAAATTAAATACATTCAGAATGGTATTTGTAAAGTTACATCCCTGACATCATATCCGTTTACAGTACTGTATATTACATATTTAGATACAAAACTATACAAATGTGTATACCTGGCTCTCGATGGGAAGCAGCGGATACCAATGCTTGCAAGTCCTCAGCAGCTTACTAATTACTGTGAGTGCTCTGAAAAGATGGGAAAATAAGGGGGTGAGCAAACCGCACACTCAGTAAGGTAATTATGCAAGTAAGTAGATAGCTCTACTATCTACATGCTCATAATGCCATGCCCTTAAAATCCATTTCTTTTCATTAAAATCTCAAGCACAAAACCATGCATATATCATGACATAGTTTATCCAAAACTATTTGTGCATATAGAAAAGCATGTAATTCATGCATCAACATCATTTTATGTGACATCATTAAATTAATATCCAGCATGAATTAAATCAAAATCATGCATTAAGTCATGCGATATAAAACAAATCGTGAGATATAATCATTTCATGAATTTATCCTTAAAGCATGGAAAACTCATCATGCTACTGCATTTAAATCATTTCATTTAAAAACACAGTATAAAATAACCCTTTCGGGTCAATCATCTCATAAAACAATTCGTTACAAAATTCTCAAAAAAATCTATCATCATAGTACAAAATCATAAAATCGGCGGCCTAACCCCTCCCTCGGGTCTACTCTGGTCTATCGATCAATAGTTATATCATGTGAGACAAACAGGTGATTATATAAGTAACAACGAGGACTATGGCCATATCCTAGTGATCCCTGGCAACACGGTACCTAGTGTGCGGGGTATCACACCTGAAACGGGATGTGGGTCGTCCTACCGGCCAGAACAGCATAACACCAGGATTGCGAGGGCAAGGCTTGTTACCTTGTGGCTAATGCCACTCCACTCCAACAATCCCCACGGTACAGCGTACTCCACGTGACATACACAGTACAAGGTACTCCGTGAACCCAAGCTCAATCAGGGGTGCCTGCAATAGGTCTTTCCACCCATATCATCTCTGTCTCAGTATGCACGTGTGAGCATATCATCTCACTGTGACACACAGTCTACAAGAGGCTCCAACACGGCTATATGCATGTCATATAAATCCTATGCGAGCGAAGCTCAAGTACGGCTCCATGCATATTCATGATATCAGAAAATCTTGTGCAAGCGAAGCTTTAGCATGGTGTCATAAAAATCAATGAAATTTGCGTACGAGCAGCGCTCCAGTACAACTTAAAATAATTATAAATTCAAGTAAAATCCACGTACGAGCAATGCTCTAGTACGGATATGTATAAAAACTCAGTGAAAATCTCATACGAGAAAAACTTCGGTACAACTTTAAAATGAATTATAAAACCATATAAAACTTCGTGCGATTAACGCTCCAGCACGAATAAATGCTCAAGTAAATCAAATCTCATGCGAGTTAAACTCCAGCACGGCTTTATGCATAATTAAATCAAATCTCGTGTGAGTTACACTCCAGCACGGCTTTATGCAAATTTCATATCAAAACAGGATGCGAGCTAAGCTCCAGCATCTCTCATGCATGTCAAATCATAAAAACTAGTGCGAGCAATCGCTCTAGCACCTTTTTATGCATATTCAGTCAAAACAGTTCAAAACCATCAAAATAGTCAAAACAGAGTGTGAGCTAGGCTCCAGCACCTCTCATGCATTTCATAATAATAAAAATTAGTGCGAGCAACCGCTCTAGCACATTTATGCATATGATGTCACACAAGTCGGTGCGAGCAACCGATCAAGCACATTTTATGCACACTCACAAACGCAGATATAGTGCGAACTATATGCCAGCACTATATGTTTTCATATAAACTTGATAGTTGACCTTTCTCCAAAGAAATTTCATTTAAATATAAATAACACCTACGTAGTGTTATCATGTAAAATTTATACAATTTCTGGTCAATCTATCGATTTGTTTTAATTAAAACCAATAAAATTCCTTAATCATAAAAGTCCTTAAATCATGCATTTCATGCATGTCATGCTTTCACCATCCTTAGGTGAACTTCCCTCAATAGGGGTAAAATAGTCTTTTCACCTAATTCAATACTTAAAATCATTTAAACCACTTTTAGGATCATTATACAATAACCGTGTATACATACATAATCAGTGTACAGAAAAACTATTTAAAATACGCGTAGCTACCTCTAGCTACTCACACAATTCCCTTACCTCATTTTTCTGTATAGTCTGACCTTTCCATTGATGACTCGTCATGCAGTCCGATTTACTTCGAATCCAATCTCCGAAACTACGGATACATATTCATCAGGTCAAATACAATACAATTTAATTGTATTTCATAATTTTATGGGCTTAATTTAAATCATTGGGCCCGATTGAACTTTAGTGGGCTTTAATCGGCTTTAAGCTCGTTTACCACACTTTATCGAGGCCTATTGAGCTCATTGAGCCCATCAGTATTTATTTACCCTCGTTCTAAATTCTCGAATATCTCAATTTACTATTTACGACAATTTTTTCAAATTTTAAAAATTTAATTCATTTATGCAGAAATTAAACCCGTAATTTATGAGGTAAATTTTTAACACGCATAACGATACAAAATTATCGTAAATAAGGGTTACTTACCCGATATTCCATGATCGTACACAAATCGAGGCTATCTCGAGTTCTCTGTTGATGCCAATTATCGAGCTACACAATTTAATATTTTTTCTGGTAAATTTCCAGTCGAATAATAATTAAATTAAATATTCCAAAATTTAAATCAGTCAGTTCGACCGCTTACCGACTTACCGTAGCTCGATTGCATCACTAGAATTTTTCCCAATTTTTCCACTTTTTCTTTTTCCTTTTTTCTCTTTTTTTGGATGAACCAGTACGGTCAGGTTCAGCAAAATGTCACTGCGCTGAACCGGTCGTACCGATTCAGGCCTCTTTTTGTCCTTTCGACACCGTCCGATCGGTTCCCGGTGCATCACCACTGCCGTTCGATGCGTCTCTGACCGAGGGACGTTCAGCTGGCCTCAATCGGAGCCAAGCACCGCCGGTGGCCGCCAGATTTCCATTTTTCTCCGCGGTAATTCTCCCTTGATTCGTCGGATCTCGGCGTCGGTGAGGCGCGTCCCGGTTGCTGGGAGGTCGCACGGTGCCGGGCTTCCTTTCCCGATGGGCATCGGGCCTCCTCGGTCGCCGGTGGTGGTTCGTCCGGTGAGTTCTCTTCCTCGGGTTCGACTTCCGTTTTCCTTTCCATTTTCGCTTCTGTTTCCGTGATTTCGTTTTTCAGAATTTTTGTTTCTTTTTTTTTTCATTTCATTTTATTTTATAATTAAATTTTATTATTTATTTTTAATATTATTTTAATCCAGTATTTTATTATTATTTTTGTCAAAATATCTAAAAAAATTCATATTTAATTGATTTAATCTATAAATGAATTTCTCGATCTTATTTCAGCTTTTCGGTATATTTTTTGATTATTTTCGGGATTATTTTTAGATATGAAAATTTTGACTTATTCCAATAAATTCATATCTTGATCAATTGAACCCGAAATTTAATTATTTCTTCATTGTTGATCAAGATTTCTCAAACAATTGTTTTTAATTAAATTTTCTTGTCCCGATTAAAACCTAATTTTGGTCTTTTGACCATTTTTCCCTTGTACGTGTTCGGGAATTCATTTTCAATCCTTTTGCATTTTTAAATGCACTCAAAATTTCTATTCATTCCATTTGCTCTTACGATAAAAAAAATCGAGACTTACAATATAATTTTTATGGGATATTTTGAATTTTAAATATTATTTTAATGGATCAAAATAATATTAAAAATAAAATAAAATAAATTATAAATAAATAAAAAATTAAATATTAAAAAAAGAAATCGTGTTTTGCGATTTCTGAAGGAAAAAGGAAGCAAGAAAACCAAGCCCTTTGTCGGCCACCGGCAAAACCAGAGGAGCGGCCGACAAGGGGGAAGACTGTCGACGTCGACCCCAGATAAATTCGGTGATGGAAGCACGAACGGCGAGATAAACGCCGATATAAGGAAATCGAGAGGGAGAATAAGGGATTTACTACCGCCGACGCAGATTCAGGCCCGACCATCGACAGCCGAGGGAAGCCCGACCCCTAGAGAACCTCCAACCATCGGAACATGGGCCCCTAGCCACCGAAAAAGCTATAGACAGCGAGGAAAGAGGAAAGCACCGATGCCGAAAAGGAGAACAAGCCGGACCGACCACTTTTCGACCACCTCGGGCGAAATCGAGACCAGATCCGTGCATCGGATGACCTCGCGGAGCTGTTGGCGGTGAAAACTGGTGGAGAATCGATTGGCAAGGCACTGAACTGGCCAAACCTGACTGAACCGACGGTCTAAATCGAGTTGAACCGGACAGAACCGGTTCAACCAAAAAGAAAAGAAAAGAAAGAGAAAAAAGGGTAAAAGAAAAAGAGGAAAAATTAGAGAAAATATCAGTGATGCAATCGAGCTATGGGTAACTTGGTAAGCGGTCGAATTGACCAATTTAAATTTTGAAATATTTAATTTGATTAATATTCGACTGAAAGTTTACCCGAAAAAATATTTAAATTGTGTAGCTCGATAATTGACGTAGAACGAGACCTCGAGACAGCTTCGATTTGTGTACTATCATAGAATCACGGGTAAGTAACCCTTATTTATGATAATTTGCATCGTTATGCGTGTTAGATAAATTACAGATTTAATTTCAGCATAAAATGAATTATATTCTGAAAATTGAAATAAATTGTCGTAAATAATTCATTAAGCTATTCGAAAGTGTAGAACGAGACTCAATAAATACTGATAGGCCCAGTGAGCCCAATAGGCCTCGATAACGTGAATAGTAAGTTAAAAACGGGCTTAAGGCCGATTAAGGCCCATTACAGTACAATCGGGCCCAATATGGGTAAACGGGCCCAATGATTTAAATTAAGCTCAAAAAATATGAAATACAATAAATTGTATTGTAACTGACCTGATGAATAATTATCAGTAGTGCCAGAGATTTGATTTGGATTGGGAGCAAATCAGACTGCGTGACGAGTCATCAATGGAAAGGTTAGACTGTACAGAAAAATGAGGTAAGGAAATTATGTGAGAAGCTAGAGGTAGCTACGCGTATTTTAATAGCTTTTGTATACACTGATTATGTATGTATACACTGTTGTTGTATAATGGTCCTAAAAATGGTTTAAAGATTTTAAGGACTCGAAATAGGTAAAGACTATTTTACCCCTATTGAGGGAAGTTCACCTAAGGATGGTGAAAGCATGACATGCATGAAATGTATGATTTAAGGAATTTTCTGAATTAAAGAATTTTATTGGTTTTAGTCAAAGTAAATCGGTAGATTGGCCAGTAATTGTATAAATTTCAAAGATAACACTACGTAGGTGTTATTTATATTTAAATAAAAATTCTTTGAAAAACAGGCCAACTATCAAGTTTATATGAAAACAAATAGTGCTGGCATAAAGCTCGCACTATATCTGCGTTTGTGAGTGTGCATAAACGTGCTTGAGCGGTTGCTCGCACCAACTTGTGTGACATCATATGTATGAAATGTGCTAGAGCGGTTGCTCGCACTGATTTTTATTCTTGTGAAATGCATGAGAAGTGCTGGAGCCTAGCTCACACTTTGTTTGTACATGTTTTGACATGTTTTGACTTGTTTTGCCTTGATATGCATAAAAAGGTGCTAAAGCGATTGCTCGCACTAGTTTTAATGATTCTCGCATCCTGTTTTGATATGATAATTGCATAAAAGTCGTGCTAGAGTGTAACTCGTACGAGATTTGATTTGATTTATTTATGCATAAAGCCGTGCTGGAGTGTAACTCGCACGAGATTTGATTTATTGATGCATAACACCGTGCTGGAACTCGCTCGCACGTGATTTTATATGGATTTATAACTCATTCATTTTTAAGTCGTACTGGAGTGCTACTCGTATGCAGATTTTACTGATTTTTATGACACTGTGCTAGAGCTTCGCTCGCAAGAGATTTTTTGATATCATGAATATGCATGGAGCCGTGCTAGAGCTTCGCTCGTATAAGGATTTATATGACATGCATATAGCCGTGTTGGAGCCTCCTATAGACTGTGTGTCATAGTGAGATGATATGCTCACACGTGTATATACTGAGACAGACATCATATGGGTGGATAAGAGCTATTGTAGGCACCCCTAATTGAGCTTGGGTTCACGGAGTATATTGTATCGTGTATGTCACACTGAGTACGTTGTACCTTGGGGATTGTTGGAGTGGAGTGGCATAAGCCACGAGGCAGCAAGCCTTGCCCTCGCATTCCTGATGTTATGATGTTCTGGCGGGTAGGACCGACCCACCTCCCGTTTCAGGTGTAATACCTCGCACACTAGGTACCGTGTTACCAGGGATCATGAGGTTATGGCCATAGTCCTATGTTGTTACTGATAGTCACCTACATGTCTCACATGATATAACTATTGGTCGATAGACCAGGGTAGACACGAGGGACGGGTTAGGCTCCCTATTTTATGATTTTCTACTATGCTAAATACGTTTTAGAGGATTTTATGATTTGTGACCCCTAGAGAAGGGCGGTTTTATAATCGAAGTTTTATAATGAATTTTAATGAATTATTTCATGAGATGATTGACCCGAAAGGGTTAGTTTATACTGCAGTTTTAATGAAATGATTTAAATGCAGTAGCATGATGATTTTTCCATGCTTTAATGATAAGTTCATGAAATGATTGCATCTCACGATTTGTTTTATATCGCATGAAATAATGCATGATTTTGATTTAATTCATGCTAAGTATGATTTAATGATGTCACATAAAATGCTATTGATGCATAAGTAGTATGATTTATATATGCACGAACAGTTTTATAAACTAAGTCATGACGAAATACATGATTTTGTGCTTGAGATTTTAATGAAAAGAAAAGGATTTTTAAGGGCATGGCATTACGAGCCTGTAGATAGTGGAGCTATATACTTACTTGCATAATTGCCTTACTGAGCGTGTGGCTTGCTCACCCCCTTATTTTCCCATCTTTTCAGAGCACTCACAGTAATTAGTAAGCGGCTGAGGACTTGCATGCATTAGTATCCGCTGCTTCCCATCGAGAGACAGGTATACACATTTGTATAGTTTTATATCTAAATATGTAATGCACAGTACTGTAAACGGATATGATGTCAGGGATGTAGAGTTATAAATACCATTGTGTATGCATTTAGTAAAGTCAAAAGATAGTAAACTCTGATATATGAATGTGATTATGGAGCTGGAATGGTAAATAGGTGAGAGGTGACTAACACCGAATCATAGCCCAACTGTTTGTAGGATGGTCACGATGAGAGAAAGGTAAGAATTAAATAATAAACGAAAAAGTGAAAAATTTACTCTGATTTTAGGTAATTTGGGTCGTGACAGGTTTAATGGTATCAGAGCTTGAGTTGGCCTGATATGAATCGGTGTTTGTGGTTAAGGAAGTTTACATCTCCATGTACTATGCTTTGTTTAGATACAATTGTGTATATCGAGATGTAAGTGCAGCTAAGAATTTGATTTTTAAATGCAAGAATACTTAGTAACTGATAGCCGCTAGGGTAGACGGGCGAGTACACGAGCTCGAGGCCATAGAGGTAGGCCTGAGAGTCGTACTAAGTTGCCACATGAGACTCAAGATAAGATTGACGTGAAGGCTAATGTTGAGTATGCCCTACAGCGTCCAACAGAGAGATCAGATAGAGTCCGACAAAGAGATCAGACAATATAGAGATACGCTTCGCGAGGTTGGAGCGGAGTGTGAAGAATATTTTGTGAGATAATTGCTCAGAGCATGCATGAGATTTGAGGGTGAGTCAGAATATTGGTGGAAGTCCGCTCGACCCATCTTATGAGTTAGACAACCAGAATAGACTTGGAAAATAATTCTAGATGTATTCCGGTGACAAAATATCCCGGACATTGTTTAAAGGAAAATTACAGATGAAATTATTTACTCTGACCCAGAGGAACATGTTGATTGACGAGTATGAATCTCAGTTTATATTCTTGGGCAGATATGACTCAGACACTATGAACAGTGCGAATCGAGATGTCTGAAAGTTCATGGATGGGCTCAGATTGTCAATTAGAGTCCAATTGGACCGTTAGATATCACTACCTATGCAGAGGCAGTGCGCAGACTACAATTGTGTGAATAAGATCATGAGTTGCACGCCTCTAAGATTGGAAAAGGTAGTAAGGGCCGAAATAGAGACAAAAAGAGAATAGAGAATGACAGAGATGTCAGAACGAGAAAAAAGTAGTTTGGTAAGAGATTAGAGCTGTTGAGTCATGGGGCAAGATGATTGGTAGCCCCAGTGTATCCAATTGCAACACTTTTGAGGGGTATTGTGATTTGAGGACCCCGACCTGCTCCGTAGTAGTGTAGCAGTGTAGCAGTGTAGTAGTGTGAACAGTGTAGAATATGTGGTAGATACCACGAGAAATAAGATGTTGATCGAGGGCGAGTGTATGCCTTGGACCAGGACACTGCTGATGTTTCATCGGATGTGGTGGAAGATACCATATTGGTTAAGAATAATGAAATAATTATTTTAATTAATCCTGGTGCCACGCATTTATTCATACCGCCTTCAGTTGCTTATAAGCTAGTGAAAGATGTGAAGCTTGTACCCTTAGGCAAGATGATGATGGTTAGATGATTATCACTAACTGAATATGGGTATAGGTATTATAAGTTGAAAACAGGGGAAAAATGATACGTAAACCGATTTTATTCAATGGAATATGAATAATTTTGAAATAATATTTGAGAATAGATTGATTCGGCTGCAAACTATGATGTTTAGATTGCTATCCTAAGATAGTGATGTTTTCACCCCTGAAAAGCGTATTGTAAGTTTTAACAAGTAATGAAAGAGTTTGTTATAAGTGATATATGAAAGGAGATAAGCTCTGAGATATGATCGATCCTGAATACAAGACATATTGGAATAAGAGGCGTATGCAAGGTAAGAATATCTTTGATATGTAAGTAATTTGGATTAAGTGATGTGTAGGGGATATGAATTGCGACCAAGGATAAGAGGTGGATATATCCATAACCAGTCTATGTGGTCAAGTCTGAGGGTTAATAAAGGTATTTCAAAATACTTCCCCGCCTGAAGATTTGACAGCGTCTAGAAGCGCACACATAACCTATAAATTGAAATTGACAGTCGTAATATGTACATTTAAAACTTGGGTACCTTTACTGGTACGATAAAGAAATATAGAATTTGATTAATTATGAAGGTTTAAAAATTAAAGTCTTATAAAAGATGTTAATATAAGAAAAAAGAAATGACGCGAGTTAGTATATTAAATGGAAGCGATTTCGAAATGACATTAAATGTTTCTGCGTACATAGGTCAAGGATATAGGTGATTGAAATATTTAGTGGAACTTAACCACGATGAGGTATTTAAACCTTACCTGGACCGATTGGTTGTCATCATTAGCGATGATATTTCGATGTATTCGAAGTCTAGGGAAGAGCATGAGTAGCAATTGGAAACTGTCTTACAAACGAGTTGTTGAGTGTTTCTTGAAATGGGCTGCTCAGTTGACACATCTCATTCGAAAAAAGATTGTATACGAGTGGGATGATAAGTATGAAAATAGTTTCGGTGAGTTTTGGTATATGGACGAAATAAACTGACCACCGTAATTATTCTCACCATAACCAACAGCTCAAGAGGATTCAGTATGTAAGGATTGAGCTGTGTATTGATGTAAAAGGGAAGATAGTCATTTATGGATCCAGATAGTTCAAGGACCATGAGAGAAACTATCCGACCCATGATTTAAGTTGGCAGTCGTAGCGTTTACACTAAAAGTATGGCGCTACCACTTAAATGGTAAGAAATTTCAGGTATGCACTGATCGTAAAAGCCTCGAGTATCAGTTTTCACAGAAAGAGTAGAATATGAGATAACCAAGAGGGTTAGAGCTTCTAAGGATTATGATTGTGAACATCGTACCACCCAGGAAAGGCTGATGCCTTGAGCAGAAAGAGCCTCGGGATGGTATCACATATGATGGTGAGGGAGCATGAGCTGCTAGAGTAGTTGTGAGCCTCAGTAGTGATGTGATCCCTTCTGATGTTGACGGTGATTTTGTGACAGCTAGCCTAAAGTTAGAACCGGATTTGTGTGACCGAATTTTCCAGGCTTAGCATGATGATCAACATGGTGTCGATAGTGTGGGTCAGATTCAGAAGGGTATAGTGACAGAGTTCACAGTGAGTGATGATAACTTACAGAGGTTCAGAGACAGTATAAGTACTCCCCAGGACCACAGTTGATGAGATAATGATATTATCAGAAGCTCACTCTTCGGGATATACAGTGCATCTAGGAAGTAATAAATATATCGAAATCTCTGAAAAGGGTATTGGTGGTCAGATATGAAAAGAAACATTGTAGAGATTGTGGAAAAGTGTCTCGGATGTCAGCAGAGTAAGGTAGAGTACTAGAAGTCTGCAGAGCTATTGCAGCCTCTACCTTATTGACACGAAAATGGGAACAAGTTACTATGAATTTCGTGATGGGTTACAGAGGACCCGGATAAATCACGAGGCTATATGGGTGATAGTCGATAGATTGATTTAGTTGACCCACCTTCTGACTATGGAAATCCCCAGATACGCTGAGTGCGTAGGCGGATTTAGGTGTATGAAAAATTATGATACATTTTGTACCGTTCCAGTTAGCATGGTATCAGATAGGGATTCCCGCTTCACTTCCCGCTTTTGGGAATATTGTTTTTGGAAGCTATGGGAACCTAATTGAGTGTTAGCATAGCTTTTCGTCCTCAGACAGATGGTCAGTCAGAGAGGACTATACAGGTTCTGGAGGATGTGATGAAAGCGTGTGCAATTGATGTGAGAAGCTCCTGGGATGATCAGTTGTTACAAATCGAATTCGCTAATAATGACAGTTATCACTTGAGTATCGGGATAACATTTTATATGAGGCATTATATGGCCGTAGGGGTTGTTCCCCGACTTAGATAAGAAGAAGTGGGTGACAGATAGAGAATAGTTTCTGAATTGGTAAGATAAACCTCTGAGGATGTTCAGTTGATTTATGAGAGATTAAGAACATCTCAGAGTAGATAGAATGTCACACCCTCCTCCCATACGTGACTTACCAAAAATCACAATAAATTTTTCACTTTTTACTTACCTTTATCTCCTCAACAGTTGGGCTGTGAATAGGTATTAGTCTCCTCATCCATACATACCGTACCATTCTTTTTCGTATCATACATACATGACATTCATATCATAAGTAAGTTCATATACTTAAATATAATTACATCATTACATTTACATCCCCAACATTGCTACCATGTACATCACTGTGTTTATGCATTGTTCAGATACAAAAGAGTGCGCTTGTATATACCTTTCGCTAGATGGGGAGTGGCAGCTAATCAAAGGAATGCAATACCCTGGCCGACTTGATCTATTGATTAGAATCTGTAGAGATGCAGAAAATGAATGGGATGAGCTATCAACGCGCTCAGTAAGGAAATCAGACAAGCAAGTAGATATCCATACTATCTACTGAAAATAGTGCTTTGCCTTTCCTTCTCTCAATTCAAAAGCATGTTTAAAATATATATAATAATACTACATATTTAAAATCTCATGTACTAAACACATGCTGGTTTATCAATCATAGGTATTCATTCTAAACAGTGCATATTTAATCATTTAAGAATGCCTTTATATAAAATATGCCATTTACATTCAAAACACAGTAAATATGGCCTTTCTCATCACCACATAAACAAATCGGGTTTCGACCCATCCCTTAGGTCTACCCGTATCATGAAAACACATGTGATATATCATACGAGACTCAGTGGCTAAATGCAATATCTCCGGACTATGGCCATAACCTAACATGGTGAAATCTCAGGCAACACAATACTCGGTGTGCGAGTTATCGCTGTTGTAACAGTAGGGGGTCAGTCTATCACAACCATCAGCTATCAACACTCTCCTCCATAACTCCACAACACAAAACACGATACAGTGTACTCCATGCCATATGCACGGTACAACGTACACCCGTGGACCCTACATCATGTTCAGGGTGCCTGCCATAGGTCTTAGCCTCTTATACCATGGAAATACATCATAGTTGGGGTGCCTGCCATAGGTCTTAGCCCGCATACTATGGAATAAATGCCACGTCTATAAATCGACGTGAGAACATCTGAACAGTGTGACACTTAGTCTACACGGAGGAAATCGTCACGGTTTTTCTAACATGTCTATATATCACGTAAAATATAGTGCGCGTCTTGAGTGTGACTCACAGTCAACGCTCCGCCTCAAAACACTGTATATGCATGTCAAAATATCAACACTAGTGTGACTAAACCTCCAACACTAGGTCATGCATAGTTCTCATTCAAATCAAGTACGAGAAAATTGCTCAAGTACTACGTCATGTACAAATCAAGAAGAATCGAGTAAGAGCAACGCTCCAGCACTCTATCTTACATCTCATGTAAAACTCAAGTATGGGCTAATCGCTCCAGCACTCTATCATGCACAAATCACATAAAAATGAGTACGAGCAATGCTCCAGTACTCTATCATGCATGTCAAATAAATGTAGTGCGAGTAAACCTCCAGCACTAATGTATGTGAAAAACATTTGAAATCAAGTGCGAGTTGTGCTCTAGCACGATTGTTTCCACATAATTTGGTAAATGGTTGTTTAAAAACAGGGATGTTTAAAATCACTAAATCAGCACTATAAAGTGTGCTTAGTTTACATCGATCTCAAAACATTAGCCCATCCACCTACTCTTCAGCTACACGGCAGTAAAAACCACTCAAAACATCATTTCCATGCTTTTTACAATTTTTCCTAAAATTTGACTTTTTTGCCTAACTAGGGGTAATAAAATCGTAATTTATCCATATCGGGTCCCTATAATATTATCGATTTTCTTTGACCCTCAAACAATTTTAGTGAATGTAAAATCCAACGAAAATATGCACAGATATCTCTAACTACTTGCAAGAGTCCCCTACCTCGGATCACGTAGTGTGACCTCTCTTCCTCTGTGCTATCCAAACCTCGCAGTCCGGTCACTCTCAATATGACTCTGGAGCTGTATTTAACCATTCACTGGGTTAATTACACTTTTCCTACTGTATTACACATTTAATACAATTCATTTCACTTAATTGTGCCCGTTTACTCGAAATGGGCCTAAATACTTTAATTGGGCCTTAATCCGTATTAAGCCCATTTTCCACGTATTATTTCCCTTCATTAGGGTCTATCGACTCATTGGGCCTATCAATACCCATTAGGCTTTATTCCAAGCTCTTTGGATAGCCCGTATATCATTTACAACAGTTAATTCAAAATTTCGAATATAATTCACTAAATGCGAAATTTAATCCGAAATGCGTAAAATAAATCTTAAATACGCAATAATCACATAAATTATCATAAATGATCTTTACTTACCAGAGATTATGCGATGGTACGCAAATCGAAGTTAAATCGGGCTTTCGTTCAGAATTAATCGTCAAAATGCACAATTCCGTATATTTAACTCCGGGTCAATTTTTGATTAAATATAATTTAAATAAATTTATCGAAAATCAAATCGGTCACTTTTGACCTCGTATCGACTTACCCGAAGTCCGATGAAATCCCAAAAAATTTCCTTTTTCTTTTTCTTTCTTTTTTCTTCTTTTTCCCTTTTTCTCCTTGGCTGAACCGGTCCGGTCCGGTTCAGCGTAAAAGGTTCTTCCCTGAACCGTCGACCGGTTCAGGCTTCCTTTGGTCGTGCAGACGTCGTCCAGCTAGTTCTCCGAGTGCTGCTGCCACCATTCGGCGCGCCATAGCCTGGGGAACGTTCGGCTTGCCTTTATCGGGACCAAGCACCGCCGATGGTGAGGCGCGTTGCCCATGCTGATGGGTGGCGACGATGTCCTCTCCCTTTTTCGGCCTCTAGCCTGGCTGCTGGTCGCCAAATGGTGGCCGTCCGGTCAATCTCTTCCTTGTCGTTTTTCGCTGTTTTGGTTTCCTCTTTTTCAATTTCTTTGTTTTCTCTCTCCCTGAAACTCTCTTCAGATTTCCAAATTTTCTGATTTCTTTCTTTTTTTTTCTTCTAATATTTATAAATGATTTTAATATTATTTTAATCATTAAAATAATATTAAAAATTCCCAAAATATCTAAAAAATCATATTAAATTCATTTAATCCGTAAATGAATTTATCAATCCGATTTTGTCTTTTCGGTATTATTTTCCACTATTTTTGGGATCATTTTTCGAGGTGAAAATTCTGAAAATATCAAATAAATTCATATCTTGATCAACTGGACTCGAAATTCCATATTCTCCTCGTTTTTGATCAAGATTTCTCATTTTCATATTTTTAATGAAATTTTCTCATCGAATTTATACCGGATTTCGATCAATTGATCGTTTTACCCCTGCACTTGCTCGAGAATCACTTTAACCCTTATCTCGATGTTATGTAGCTTACATGCATTTTTAATTTCTTAAATAGTCGATTGCATGATAGTAAATACTACTCTTATGATTCAACTATGAAATAAAGTGTTCGTACACATAGGAATCATAAGGTATAAGCTACATATAAAATTGAAAACTCGGGTCTAACATAGAAAGATTATGTTGACAAGAGACAGAAACCATTGGAATTCACTGAGGGTGAATCAGTATTGAGTTGCATTAGATTGAATCCTTTGAGAGATTGGACAATGTGGGAGATAAGGCCATAGGTTGGCGTTACCACCTAAATAAGCAGGCATCCACAATGAGTCCCATCTTTTGATGCTTCGAAAATACTATTCGGACCCAGCATATGTGATCAGATATGAGCTTCAACAGTTTAGCTCAATGAAAGTATAACGTATGAAATAGATTCGGGTATTAGACGGAAAGAGAAAGTGTTGAGGTTTAAGACGATCTCCCTAGTTAAGTATGTTGGTAGTATTACACTCCGAAAAAAGTCCTATGAGAATTAAAGGGTATGATGCGATAGACGTACCCGGAGGAGTTTATGGACCCATTTGACTTGGTTCTAATTTGGAGGATCAAATTTCTTAAGTAGGGGAGATTGTAAGACCCAATTTTATTTAAAACACAAAATGAAAAATGCAAAAGGATCGAAATGGGATTCCCAAACACGTGAAGGGTAAAACGATCAAAAGACCAAAATTCGGTATTTATCGTGACAAGAAAATTTCATTAAAAATATGGATTTGAGAAATCTTAATCAATAACGAAGAAATATTTCAATTTCAAGTTAAATTAGTCAAGATATAAATTTATTTAATATTTTCAGAATTTTTGCCTCTGAAAACGATCCCGAAAATAGTGAGAAAATATACCGGAAAGGTAAAATCGAATCGAGAAATTCATTTTATTGAATAAATGAATAAAATATAATTTTTATGGGATATTTAGAATTTTAAATATTATTTTAATGGATTAAAATAATATTAAAAATAAAATAAATTATAAATAAATAAAAAATTAAATATGAAAAAAAAAGAAATCGCATTTTGCGATTTCTGAAGGAAAAAGGAAGCAAGAAAACTGAGCCCTTTAGCGGCCACCAACAAAACCAGTGGAGCGGCCGACGAGGGGGAAGCCTGCCGACGTCGACCCCAGACAAATCCGGTGACGAAAGCACGAACGATGAGAGAAATGCCGGCGAAAGGAAATCGAGAGGGAGAAAAAGGGATTTACTGCCGTCGGCACCGATTCAAGCCCGGCCACTGACAGCCGAGGGAAGCCCGACCCTTAGAGAACCCCCAGCCACCGGAACACGGGCCCCCAGCCACCGGAAAAACCGCAAATGGCGAGGAAAGAGGAAAGCACCGACGTCGAAAAGGAAAACAGGCCAGACCGATCACTTTTCGGTCACCTCGAGCGAAACCGAGACCAGATCCGTGCATCGGACGACCCCGCGGAGCTACTGGCGGTAAAAACTGACGGAGAACTGATCAGCAAGGCACTGAACCGGTCGAACCGGACTGAACTGACGGTCTGAACCGGGTTGAACAGGACCGAACCGGTTCAGCCAAAAAGAAAAGAAAAGAAAGAGAAAAATGGGGAAAAGAAAAAGAGGAAAAATTAGGGAAAATCTCAGTGATGCAATCGAGCTACGAGTAAGTCGGTAAGCGGTCGAATTGACCGATTTAAATTTTGAAATATTTAATTTGATTAATATTCGACTGAAAGTTTACCCAGAAAAATATTTAAATTTTGTAGCTCGACAATTGACATAGAACGAGAGCTCGAGACAGCTTCGATTTGCGTACTATCATGGAATCACAGGTAAGTAACCCTTATTTACGATAATTTGCATCGTTATATGTGTTAGATAAATTACGAATTTAATTTTCGCATAAATGAATTATATTCTGAAAATTGAGATAAATTGTCGTAAATAATTCATTAAGCTATTCGAAAGTGTAGAACGAGGCTCAATAAATACTGATGGGCCCAGTGAGCCCAATAGGCCTCGGTAACGTGAATAGTAAGTGAAAAACGAGCTTAAGGCCAATTAAGGCCCATTACGGTACAATCGGGCCCAATGATTTAAATTAAGCCCAGAAAATATGAAATACAATAAATTGTATTGTAACTGGCCTAATGAATAATTATCCGCAGTGTCGGAGATATGATTTGGATTGGGAGCAAATCAGACTGCGTGGCGAGTCATCAGTGGAAAGGTCAGACTGTACAGAAAAATGAGGTAAGGGAATTGTGTGAGAAACTAGATGTAGCTACGCGTATTTTAATAGCTTTTGTATACACTTATTATGTATGTATACACTGTTATTGTTTAATGGTCCTAAAAATGGTTTAAAGATTTTAAGGACTCGAAATAGGTAAAGACTATTTTACCCCTATTGAGGGAAGTTCACGTAAGGATGGTGAAAGCATGACATGCATGAAATTCATGATTTAAGAAATTTTCTAAATTAAGGAATTTTATTGGTTTTAATCAAAGCAAATCGATAGATTGGCCAATAATTGTATAAATTTCACAAGATAAAAGTACGTAGGTGTTATTTATATTTAAATGAAAATTCTTTGGAAAATGGGCCAACTATCAAATTTATATGGAAACAGATAGTGCTGGCATAAAGCTCGCACTATATTTGCATTTATGAGTGTGCATAAACGTGCTTGAGCGGTTGCTCGCACCGACTTGTGTGACATCATATGCATGAAATGTGCTAGAGCGGTTGCTCGCACTGATTTTTATTCTTGTGAAATGCATGAGAAGTGCTGGAGCCTAGCTCGCACTCTGTTTGGACATGTTTTGACATGTTTTGACTTGTTTTGCCTTGATATGCATAAGAAGGTGCTGGAGTGATTACTCGCACTAGTTTTAATGATTTGACATGCATGAGAGGTGCTGGAGCTTAGCTCGCATCTTGTTTTGATATGATAATTACATAAAAGCTGTGCTAGAGTGTAACTCGCACGAGATTTGATTTATTTATGCATAAAGTCGTGCTGGAGTGTAACTCACATGAGATTTGATTTATTGATGCATAACACCGTGTTGGAGCTTGCTCGTACGTGATTTTATATGGATTTATAACTCATTCATTTTTAAGTTGTACTGGAGTGCTACTTGTATGCAAATTTTACTGATTTTTATGACACCGTGCTAAAGCTTCGCTCGCACGAGATTTTCTGATATCATGAATATGCATGGAGCCGTACTAGAGCTTCGCTCGCACAGGGATTTATATGACATGCATACAATCATTTTGGAGCCTCCTGTATACTGTGTGTCACAGTGAGATGATATGCTCACACGTGTATATTGAGACAGAGATGATATGGGTGGATAAGACCTATTGCAGGCACCCCTGACTGAGCTTGGGTTCACGGAGTATGTTGTACCATGTATGTCACGTGGAGTACGCTGTACCATGGGGATTGTTGGAGTGGAATGGCATTAGCCACGAGGCAGCAAGCCTTGCCCTCGCATTCCCGATGTTATGCTATTCTGGCGGGTAGGATCGACCCACATCCCTTTTCAGGTGTGATACCCCGCACACTAGGTACCATGTTGCCAGGGATCACGAGGTTATGGCCATAGTCCTATGTTTTTACTGATAGTCACCTACATGTCTCACATGATATAACTATTGGTCGATAGACCAGGGTAGACCCGAGGGAGGGGTCAGGCCCCCGATTTTATGATTTTCTAATATGCTAAATATGTTTTAGAGGATTTTATGATTTGTGACCTTGAAAGAAGGGCGGTTTTATAATTGAAGTTTTATAATGAATTTTAATGAATTGTTTCATGAGATGATTGACCCAAAGGGTTAGTTTATACTGTAGTTGTAATGAAATGATTTAAATGCAGTAGCATGATGATTTTTCCATGCTTTAATGATAAATTCATGAACTGATTGTATCTCACGATTTGTTTTATATCGCATGAAATAATGCATGATTTTGATTTAATTTATGCTAAGTATGATTTAATGATGTCACATAAAATGCTATTGATGCATAAGTAGTATGATTGATATATGCACGAACAATTTTATAAACTAAGTCATGATGAAATAAATGATTTTGTGCTTGAGATTTTAATGAAAAGAAATGGATTTTTAGGGGCATGGCATTATGAGCATATAGATAGTGGAGCTATCTACTTACTTGCATAATTGCCTTACTGAGCGTGTGGTTTGCTCACCCCCTTATTTTTCCCATCTTTTCAGAGCACTAACAGTAATTAGTAAGCGACTGAGGACTTGCATGCATTGGTATCCGCTGCTTCCCATCGAGAGACAGGTATACACATTTGTATAGTTTTGTATCTAAATATGTAATGCACAGTACTGTAAACGGATATGATGTCAGGGATGTAGAGTTATAAATACCATTGTGTATGTATTTAGTAAAGTCAAAAGATAGTAAACTCTGATATATGAATGTGATTATGGAAATGGAATGGTAAATAGGTGAGAGGTGGCTAACTCCGAATCATAGCCCAACTGTTTGTAGGATGGTCACGATGAGAGAAAGGTAAGAATTAAATAATAAATGAAAAAGCGAAAAATTTACTCTGATTTTAGGTATTTTGGGTCGTAACAGGCCAGCCATGAAATGTTAAGAAAATGCTGAAATTTGGTTGAATTTGATGTTGTAGAATGATTGTTTAATTCCAAAAAGTTCTGTTCATAGCTCAGTTTAGCGGAGAACTGTAAAAGTATGAAAGTTTGATAATGTGACAAGTTATGGTTTGTTGATTTTAGACTTAGATAAGTGCTTAGGTTGTTATGTTTATATGTTTGAAGTTAGGAGAAAAAAAGCTATCGAAATTGCCTAAACTGACGCTTTAATCAGTAAAACCGAGAAAGTAGGAAAAGTGGAAAAAACAGTCAAATTTAGTGAACTTTATGAAAGTGGATGTATGTTTAAGCATACTAAGATGGAATTGAGCATCATTTGATAATTTTGGAACTACTTTGGACCGCTCGAGGTACCGACATGCAAAACAAGGTAAACTTGGCACTCGACAATTTTGTACTGTCCCAATATTCGTTAGGTAAGAGATGTAATTTAAAGTAGTATTAGTATTCTCCATACCTCGTATTTAATATATAAACATGTTTGAAATGCATTCGAATTTATGAAATGTATTTTCGATATTTAAAAAAGCACTATTCATACTTAAACCGAAAAACCGAAAGAAAAGCCACCTTTTGAGCTCTCTGAGCGTATTTTTTGACATATGTGAAATGTTTTAGAAAATGTAAATTATAATATGGAAATGAATTTTATGAATTAGGTTTATGTATATGAAATTTGACTATAAGCTTGGTTTTGTCACTATACGGGTTAATAAGCCTGAAAAAGAATTCATAAGTATCATTTTGAGACTGAGGCAACATGTAGACCAAGATATCTATCATGCATGGCCCGTGTGGAGTTTGGACCTTCGTGGTGCATGCCTTATGCCACGTTGCGCACGCTTAGTCCTTTGTGGTGCATGTTTAACTACGCCAGGTATGTGTAGCCACTCGATGCCTTATCTTCCAACACTTCGGGCATTGTTGTTTTGATCCTTAGTGGCATTGGGCGCTGTACAACCCTAATCTAGTCTACAGTCCCCTTACCATGGCCATTGGTACTCTATTTGTTTGTCTCCCTCTTTGGAGGTTGAGTCTAAATGAACATGACTTATGTTTGCTATGTGCAATTGCCTAATCTCCAGTGTATATTCTGTATGGCTTCGAAGGAAAAGTGATGAAATTTTGTGACAAGTGAATTATGTCATCCGAAATGTGTTCGACTTGTTTTAAGATAAGTCTGTTTTCGACAAATATATATATGCTTACCAATGTTTGTATAAAAACATCTTGTTTTCGTACGCTTTGATATTAAGACTGCCTTAAACACATTTTTTTACTGGGCTTGAAGAGCTCACCCATTTCTCTACTCATACAGACTATTTGAAGTGATCACTGTCTATGCCTGCCGTGTAATTGAAGTAGGCTGGTGGACTTGATACTCTCCCCAGGCTACCTCTAGTACATGATAATGTATACTTTTGCTTTTATTGCTAGACATCCTGTATAGCATAGACAATTGATGTAAAGAATATTTTGGGGTGTAATCTAGGCAAGTATGTATGTAAAGTTATAAATATACAGTTTATAGAATAAATGTACTTTCAGTGGTATTACAGAAGTCACTATTAATTATGAAATAAGATTAAAAGAAATTGTTGTGGGATATAAACTGCATTTTAAACTTTGCAGGGAGGTAAGTTTATAAATGTCGTTACGTTGGCGAAATTTTGTAAAATGAAAGGTTAAGAATCAGCACTGATGGGAATGCAACTTAATTAAGAAATTTAGAAAAGGAAAAATTTGCCCATATTTTCAGGTTTCTGGGGCGTGACAGTTTAGGTTGTATCAGAGAAAAAGTTATCTAGTACTGTCAATAAATGATGAGTGGGAGACACAGTCGTCCACGGAGGTAGGCACAGTCCCCTCCACCATCTCCCGATCAGCTTGAGAGCCCTAATACTAGAATGATGAGGCTCGACTAGGGCATGCAGAGTATGAGAGAGCGACTAAGTGCATTTACTGCTCTGTTTACTCAACAGTTCGGGGCAAATAATTTTGGTACCAGTGCTACTGCACCTGCACCTTCTCCACCATAAGCTCCTCCGGCACCCCCAGTTCTTTCACTTGCAGTCCCACAACCCAAAGATGATAGGGGTACTCAGAGACTATGAGACTTTCTTCGGATGAACCCCTTAGAGTTTACAGGGGTTAAAGATATGGTTAAGGCTGAGGCATGGTTACTGGATATCAAGAATAGCCTTCCAGTATTTGGGTTGTACAGATAGAGAGAGGGTGGCTATGGCTAGCTATATGTTGAGGGGCCAGGCCAAGTTTTGGTGGATGGCTACACAGACCATTTTGGTAGACAGTTAGTCGGATATTTCTGGGGGTGGCTTTCTTGATGCATTCAAGACCCAGTATATTCCATGCATTGCTTAGAAAAAGATACAGGTAAAACTTTTGAATCTAGTTCAGGGTAGCATGACGGTAGGTGAGTATGAGAACCAGTTCACCATCCTGATGAGGTACGACCCTGAAACAGTTAGGGACACTGAGCATCGTACCGAGAGATTTTTGGCAGGCTTGAGATCAGGGATCCATGATAGATTGTTGGGACTTTGGGTCACAGATTTTAAGGATGCCCTTGGACGTGCTCAAGAAATTGAGAGAGGCTTGGATGTGACTCAAGTAGAGTATGAGTTCATAAGTAAGGGCAGTGATAAAGGAAAGAGTGCAGAGGCATTCCGATTTAAACTGAGGCAGGGTCAGCCCAAGAGACAACGTAGAGGGTTGGTAAACCCAAAAATCCTATTGTCAGTGCAGACACCACCCAAGGCCCTTGGATTGGATTTCAGCAGTGCAGGAACTGTGGCAAGCCGCATGTTAGGCCTTGCCATTGGGTCACGGTTGCCAGCTTTAAATGCGGAGTCGTGGGTCACCACATTAAGGACTGTCCCTAGATGAGACCCATCGAGCCTCAAGAGCAGTCAAGGTAAATCGAGAGATAGGCACATGTTTCTCAAAGGCAGGCCCCATAAAGGAGGGCCATAGCCGCGGACAAGGGCAATAAGCCTGTCTCGTAGGGACATGTGTTTGCCATCGACAATGAGACAGTTGACTTTTTCGTCGAAACTATTAGAGGTGTACTCCTTGTCTGTAATCATGAGGCACATGTTTTGTTTGACCCAGGTTCCACACACTCTCTTATTTCTATACAATTTACACATAAATTGCATTTAGAACCTGAGTCTCTAGATCGCATGTTGCACATAAGCACACCTATGCATAAATCACAGATGATTGATATGAAGTGTAAAAATTGTGAAATCTAAGTAGGAGATAGGATATTGTTAACAGATCTAATTTTACTAAACATGTATGGTTTTGATGTAATTTTGGGCATGGATTGGCTAGCTGCCAATCGTGTAAGTCTAGACTACTACACAAAGACTGTAACTTTCTCTCTACCTGAAAAATTTGATGTATGCTTTGTTAATAAGAAATGAAGTGTGTGGTATTAAATTCTATGAAGTTATAAGATGTCAATATGTTGAAAAATTTTTATAACATAAATGTTTTTGAAGCTTATATTATATTTATTTCTGATAATAGTCAGGAATCTCTAAGTATTCCAGGCGTTTCGGTAGTTTGTGAGTTTCCTGATATTTTTTTAGATGAATTATCGGGGTTACCCCCGGAGAGGGAAATTGAGTTTACCATTGATTTGGTGCCCGACAGTCAGCCTATCTCTAAGCCACCTTATCGAATGACACCATTCGAATTAGAAGAACTTAAGAAATAGTTTGCAAGAGTTGCTCGATAAGGGGTTTGTTAGACCGAGTGTGTCTCTGTGGGGTGCTCCGATATTATTTGTTAGAAGGAAGGAAGGGAGTCTCCGTATGTGTATAGACTATCGACTTTTGAATAAGGCGACAATAAAGAATAAGTATCCTCTACCAAGGATAGATGATCTGTTTGATCAGTTGAGATAAGCTTCAGTGTTTTCTAAGATAGATTTGAGATCGAGCTATCACCAGTTGAGGATCAAGGAGGCTGATGTACCAAAGATAATTTTTAAGACCCAATACGGGCACTTTGAGTTTTTGGTGATGCTTTTGGACTGACTAATGCCCCTATTGCTTTTATGAGTATGATGAATGGTGTCTTCCTAAAATATTTAGACAAATTTGTTATTGTCTTTATTGATGACATCTTAATCTATTCTAAGTCCCGGGAGGGGCATGAGCAGCATTTAAGTATTGTACTCCAGATCCTCTATGAGAAGGAATTGTACGAGAAATTTAGTAAATGTGAATTTTGGTTGGATCAAATTGCTTTCCTCGAGCACATTTTATCTAAGGACGAGGTGTCTGTTGATCCGTCCAAAATCGATGCAGAGCTGAAGTGGGAGAGACCCAAGATAGTGATGAAGATTCAGAGTTTCCTAGGATTGGCTGGGTACTACCAGAGATTTGTTGAGGGGTTTTCCCAGATTGTAGCTCTGTTGACTAGATTGACACGTAAGAATGTTCCATTTGAATAGTCTGATCAGTGTGAGCAGAGCTTCCAAGAGCTCAAGCATCGGTTGACTACTGCACCAATCTTGACCATTCTGAGTGGATCGAGAGGGTTAGTAGTGTACAGTGATGCCTCTCACCAAGGTTTGGGTTGTGTACTGATGCAGAATGGTAGAGTGGTTGCTTATGGTTCCCACAAGCTTAAGGACCATGATCGAAATTATCCCACTCATGATTTGAAGTTAGTCGCAGTGGTTTTTGCCCTTAAGTATATTTTTTATTAGAATGAGCTCAATATAAGACAAAGGAGATGGATAGAGCACCTAAAAGATTATGACTGCGAGATTTTATACCATCCAGGCAAGGCGAATGTGGTAGCAGATGCTCTCAGTAGAAAGGGAATGGTATCCTATATGATGATTAGAGAATGAAATTTGTTGGGACAATTCGTCGAGCTCAATATCAATGTTGATAAAGTCGATGATGGCTTTATGTCTAGCCTATAGATTGAGCTCAGTATCTTGGATCAGATCAGGTCAGGGCAGAGAAATTATCAGAAGTTGTTGGATATGGTTAGCCAGATTGAAGAGAGATCGTAGTTAGACTTCTTGGTCAGTGATGATGGACTGTTAAGGTTTCATAGCTGTATTTTTGTGTCACATGATGACACCTTAAGACAAAGAATTCTGAAAGAGTCCTACTGTTCTCGATTCACCATGCACCTTGAAAGTACTAAGATGTAGCATGACCTACGTAACGTGTATTGGTGGATTGGAATGAAGAGAGATGTGGTAGAGTTTGTGGCTAGGTGTTTAGTCTGGCAGCAGATTAAGGTTGAGCACTAAAAGCCAGAAGGGCTGCTTAAGCCATTACCGGTGCCTACATGGAAATGAGAGCATATTACTATGGATATTATTATGGGATTACTGAGGACCCATAGGGGCCATGATACAGTTTGGGTGATTGTTGACAAACCGACTAAGAGTGCCCACTTCCTCGCCATCAAGAGCATAGATACTCTTAATGCTTTAGCAAACTTGTATGTTCGAGAGATTGCACAATTGAATGAGGCTCCCATGAGTATTACATCTGATAGGGATTCTAAGTTCACGTCCAGATTTTGGACTCATTTTCAAGAAGCTATGGGATCCCAGTTACATTTGAGCATTGCCTACTATTCTCATACTGACAGCAAGTCCGAGCAGACTATTCAGACCCTAGAGGACATGTTAAGGGCATGTGCATTAGAATTTAAGGGCTCAGGGGATGATCAATTGCCTTTTCCAGAGTTTTCTTACAATAATAGTTATAATACCAGTATTGGAATGGCACCAAACGAATATCTATATGGCAAAAGTTGTAGATCCCTAGTAGCGTGGGAAGAAGTGGGTGATAGGAAAATACTTGCTCCCGATCTTGTTGAACAAGCAGCTAAAGGTGTTGAACTAATTTATGATAGATTGAGGTGTGAGAATTGTAAATGTTATGAGATTTGCTAAGTGAGAATTGTAATTTGGTGAATGTAATTATGATATGTTGATGTACACATAAGTTTTAAATTTAATGAAGTATAAGGAGATGAAGTTTTTAAGTCTTAAATGTGTATGGATTGAAATATGGCCTATGGAGTAGATTATGGTGAGTTTTGCATTGAATTTTCTGCAATTGATGCAGTAGAAGTAGAATCTGTGAAGGCCAGATCGATCCCATAGCTCAAGAATACAGAAAACGTGCAAAAGCAGACTGGCAAATCGATCTCATAAGGAAGAAGATCGATCTCCTAATGCCTTTGCCTAGCAAGGATCGATCTTGTCACAAGGGCAGATTGATCTCTTTAACTCTCGACCTGGAAGAGATCGATCTCTACCCTCTAGCAGATTGATCTCCACTTTGTTTTTTTATGAAGAGCAGATTGATCACCGCCCTCAGCCAGATCGATCTTGTAGTTGTTAAGGGAGCAGTTTGGAGCAGTTGAATCAAGCAGAGATCGATCTCCTTCAAATACCAAATCGATCTCATAGCCTCTGTCTATATAAAGACCACAGGATTTTTGCCTGAAATTAAGCTTTTCTCTCTCTGAAACCTAAACCTTCACCATTTTCACCCCAACCAAGCTTTCTCTCTCTAAGATTCACCCTATTCTAGACAAAATTAGACAAAGGGGTAAGAAACAAAGTTGTTCCTCTTGGCAAGGAGAACAACATACTAGAAAATCAAAGATTGGGATTGAGCAAAGGAAGAGGCAAGCACCCTAAGAATTTGGTCAAGAGGAGACAAGCTAGGTAAGCTCACAAGACCCTTGTTCTTGAGCATTATCATTTTATGTATAGGTGGATAAACATATATGTTTATATATTTGGCTGGAAATGCTTAAGGCATGATGGAATCAACAAATAGGATTAGTTAAAAGATTTAATGTGGATGTCTTGTGATGGTTATTAGTTAACTAAAGTGTTGATAAAGATGTAGAAAGATTTTTGAGATAATGTTGAGTTAGAATGAGTAAGAGAAAGAGATGGAAAATGAAAATGATGTATATTGATGATTTAATGATGTGTGGACAGCTCGAGAATTCGACGTGGGAAACGAGGCTAGTTTGAGGACCCAAGGATATTGTATCACTCAAGGTACAAGAGGTAAGGGAAATAAAACCATTTGTGCTTGTGAGTTTTCAAATGAATGAAAACATTTTAATAGCATGAAAAAGGTTTAATGAGATGAGCATGTTTATGAGAAATGAGATGAATTGATGTTTTGATGAATGTGTGAGTGTTTTGCCGGTTTGAGCTCGATTTTTGATGTGATTTCTGTAATTGTGAACACATATGGTTTATAACTGAAATGAGTTTTGTGATAACCACTATGAGCTCTACGTGAAGGCAAAATGATTTCCATACAAGAATAGGAATGTGTGAGTGCTTTGCTGGTTTGAGCTCGATTTTTGATGTGATTTGTGTAATTGTGAACACATATGGTTTATAACTAAAATGAGTTTTGTGATAACCACTATAAGCTCTACGTGAAGGCAAAACAATTTCTATACAACAATCGGAATGTATGAGTGTTTTGCCGGTTTGAGTTCGATTTTTAATGTGATTTGTGTAATTGCGAACACATATGGTTTATAACCAAAATGAGTTTTGTGATAACCACTATGAGCTCTACGTGAAGGCAAAACGATTTTTATACAATAATGGGAATGTGTGAGTGTTTTACTGGTTTGAGCTCGATTTTGATGAGTTTTGTGTAAATGTGAACACAATGTGTTATAACCGAAATGGGTTTTGTGATAACCACTAAGAGCTCTACGTGAAGGAAAAATGATTTTTACTCACACTATGCCTTGTCATGAGATGCACATCGGGCTTTGCTCTGGTAGCATGTAAGGCTGGGCAGTGCTCTAGTAGCATGTAAGACCGACGCCTCTGTTCTGGTAATGTGAGATGCCCTGCTCTGATAGCGATGGGTGGCCTTGCTTTGATAGCATGTAAGATCGGGTTGTGCTTTGATAGCATGTAAGACCGATGGTTGTACGACTCTGATAAAGTCTACAACGAATCATGGCGATGTGTATTCTTGTCGACGAAATCCCTCTCTTGGGGATGTCTGCCAAGGGGACGAATTCAATTGATGTGATGTGCCTATGACGTTGATTTCATCTGAGTTTTATAAATACCTAGTCTCGATTTATTTGATGATGATGTGATTTTACAACTGTAATTTATATCACGCATTGAGATTTGATGTGATGTGATTTATGATTTTATCATGTGAATTGTGCTGATGCCATTGTTTTCTACCATTATTTCTATAACGATTTGCATGCTCAAATATTCCCATCATATTATGTTTGTGATGATGATTTTTATAACTTCCCTTATCCTCCTTACTGAGCATTTTGAGAGCTCACCCTTTTTCCTCCCCACTCCAGATTACTTAAAGTAGCATGATAGAGCCTGCCGCGTACGTGATATAGGCCGGTGGACAAGATCTCCCTAGGCTATCGCTTGTACATGCATAAGGTATAATTCAATTCATTTTGTATCCAGACAATGATGTAATACAAACATTTGTGATGAGTATTTTGGGATGTAATTAGGTTGATATGAAAGAAATGAGTTGAGACTTATGGGTTGATTCTTTTTGGGATATTATGTATTTGATTTCATTAAATATAAGTTGTATGATCTTGGGGATAATGTTTGTGTATAAACGATAGCGATTTAAGGACGCTGCATAAGAATACACCCAGAGTTGGTAGTTTTGTTTAAATAAAAATTTTAAATTGCCCTATTTTTTGCGCTTTCGGGCTGTCATAGATTTTCTTGGTATCAGAGCAAAGAGTGTCTAATACTGTCAGTATCGATCGATTGAAAATAAATTACATCCCAAGTGTCTGTATTGTCTGGTGATGAATTGAATTTAACGATTAACATTATGATCAATGTTTAATGAATATGCGCAAGCACTTAAGAGATAAGACATGAGTGGGAGAAGAGGACGTTCAGGGAGGCAGGCACAACCACCTGCACCACCTAAACCACAGTCGGAGAGTCCTAACTCTCGAATGAATCACCTAGAGCACAATGTGCGTAAGGGATTCGTGCAGATGGCGGCACTATTCGCGTAGCATTTTGGGGCTAATACCTTGGGCACTACATCTGTGTCGACTCCTCCACCACCACTGGGACCACTCGCACCTCCATTACAAACTGACCCGGTGCCTCCTGCCACATAACCTACAGTACAGACCCAACTTGATGACAGAGATAAGGGTCGATTAAGGGATTTTCTAAAGATGAACCCACCGAGTTTTAGAGGGCCTGAGGAGTTGCTGACAGAGTTGCGAGTCATTTTTGACTTTTTGGGATGCACTGATGCTGAGAGGGTCATTATGGGTGCTTATATGTTAAAGGGACAAGCCCGAGATTGGTGGAGAACTACTCAAAGTATATTGGCGACTAGCCATGAGGTGATTAACTGGGAGATGTTTCAATCGGCATTTAGAACTTAGTTTGTGCCAAGAGCCGCCCAGAGGAGGAAGCAAGCTTAATTCCTAAATTTAGCTCAGGGCAATATGATGATTAATGAGTACGAGAGCTGATTCACCACTCTACTGAAGTATGACTCGGAGACTCTTAAGGATGAGGAGTTCCGTACAAAGTGATTTGTGTATAGACTGAGACCCATCATTAGAGACCGATTGATAGGGCTTTGTATCACTGAGTTTAAGGATGCTTTGAGATGAGCACAAGAAGTGGAGAGTGGACTAGAGTTAGTACAGTCCCAGACTGAGTCTCAAATTTTACCCGGAGATAAGAGCAAGCGACGCGTGAGTCCCCATATAGATTTTCGAAGAGGTTCTTTTAAAAAGAGACAGTTTGAGGGACCGAGGGGAAGAGTTGACAAACCCAAGATTCCTCCCATTATTATGGAGACCCCTCGAGGTGCCAGACCAGATGTTAGAGTCTACAGAGATTGTGACAGATTACATGAGGGAAGCTGTCCCAGAACCATACAAAGATATTTTAGGTACAGGGACATAGTTCACCAAGTGAGGTACTGCCCGCAACCACAAAAGTCACATTCACAAGAGCTTCCTAAACAACAGCCTCAGAGGATGATTCCCCAGAGATAGGCTACGGCTACTGATAAGGGCAAGAAGCTGATCACAGAGGGACGTGTGTTTGCTTTGGATAAGGAGACCGTAGACTGTTAGCATTGAATTTTATATATGTTTAGGACTTTTTTTACTTAGTTATTTGATTTGTTCTTTGCAATATTAGGTATGTTTTATGTGTTTTATGTACTTGTGCAAGAAAAAAGAACAATTTGGAGAAGTAAAGGCTTTTGAGCTGGTTTTGATGGTTTCATGAAGAATTGAAGTTACAGGGTGCTGATTGTGACTTATGTTGCAACAATAGAAGAAACTGGACAGTGCGGAGCATATTTGAGGAATTAATACCATTGCCGCAGCATAGCAGTCTGATTAGGGCAACATTGTTTTCCCACGTGGCCTTTCGCGATTTAGTATTTGGAAACCTTATAAATAGTCTTTTTATCAGAATTTCGGAGGAGGCTACTGTTGAAGACTTCAAGATTAATTTAGCTCCATTGAAACTTCATCTTTTTTACCTTTTTTTCACTATATTTGTTCTTGGTACGTTAGATTTGATTTCTCGGATGTTTATTATGATGTCTAGGAACTAAACTCCTTTTTTCTTAGAATCGATGTAACCAACTTTGGGCATATTGCAATTACTTTGTGATGTTGTTTGGATGATTTCAATTGTGCTTATTTAATCTACTTGTTCTTAATGCTCTAATTGACTGGCCACTAATTAGATGAATTAGTATAAGAATCTGGCACTCAAGAGAGGGGATTGTTTATATGTGTGAGACCCCGTATATGTATAGTTGTAATGTGTAATGAATGTGAATGGACTTGTAATGTAAAGTGTGATTGATGTAAGTCCATGGATTCAATGTACGTGTGTGTAATATGAATTGTAACGTACATACAAGTTTCATTGAGTATGAATATGAAGAAATGAGTTCTGGCAAGTGATGGATGTGATTGAAACTCAAAATGAGTAGTGTGGTAAAATGGAATGAAGTTATGCTTCCATTTGGTTTTATGTAGCATACCTTTGGACATACAATGAATGCACACAAGTTTCAATGTGCATAAGGTATGAATGGATGCCATTTTCAAGTTATAAAGGTGGATGGACGAGAAAATGGCCATGCCAACAGATTAAGGATGTGTTGGTGTGAGTTGTAGTAAGGAAATTGCAGGAAATCTGGAAAACATGGAGGCCAGATCGATCTCATAGGATGAGAGATCGATCTAGAAGAGCCAGAATGCTCTTATTTGGGCAATGGAATAGAGCAGATCGATCTCCAATGGGGCCAGATCGATCTCCTGAGCATTCTGTGATGAAAAGATCGATCCTCAAACACCCAGATCGATCTCCTTAGCTCTCTGTTTGGGACCAGATCGATCTCATGCTTTGACAGATCGATCTCATGCTTAAAATTTCATGAAAATGAGAGATTTAAGGGGACCAGATCGATCTCTTCTTGGACCAGATCTATCTCCTCAAGCTATTTCTATATAAGGAGGGCTGAAAATCTAAAAATTTCGGGAAAAACACCAATCTTCCATTTCTAACCCAAAAACCTAACTTTCTCTCTCTAAAATCAGCCATTTCCAGCAAGAATTGAGGGGAGACCATTAGACATCAAGTTGTTCATCTTGAGGAAGAGAACAACATAGTTGGAACCCAAAATCCCATTGTGGGTATTGAAGGAGATAAGGGCATTGACATTTGGAGCAAGAAGAAAAATCATATTTGGTAAGATTCTAACACTCCAATCCAAGTACATTGTCTATTTGATTGATTTTGGAGTTATTCGGCATGAGTATGTATGGATGGAAACACCTAGGTTGTGTTAGAAACTAATGTGACCTAGAAATGGAATGCCTCTAGTGTGAGAGTGTGATTTGGGGAGTTGGTGGTTCATAGGCATGCTAAAGTAGTTAAATGAGTAATGTGGATGATTTGGAATGATTATGTGGAGTTATAATGTGAGTTTAAGTGGAATTATGAAAATGAGTATGTATATGCTTGATAAATGCCATAGTGAGGGAATTCATGAAATATGAACACTATGAGCTTAATGTCGATTTAATATCGATTTGGAATAAGTTAATAGGCCTAAGAAAATCCATAGACTCGAGTTATGGGTAAAGTAATGAAACGAGGCCATATAAGCGTTAATGGAGGCTATAGATTAAATTGACTATAGCAAGCACAAGGGTTGCATTATATGGATCAAATATAATGTGGAATATGATATACGTAGTTTCAAAGAGTCCGGTAGAGACGAATCGAACCGTACGAGTAAGCAGCTTAAGGAAGTGGAATCCCGCATCGCGATTCCAGGTAAGGGAATTCTGTAAGTATATAGAGGTAGCTGCTCGTATTTTGTGGGTGTATAGGGCTTTGGAAATGTGCATGGGTTTATAGAAATGTGTTTTGAAGATGTATGGATGTGACTATGAATAATCGTATGAGATTTGGTGGTTGAAATGGTATTGTAAAGAAATGGGATAGTAAGGCTAATAATTGCATAAATCTAATGTTTTGATGTTTTTCAAAACGAAATTGCTTGGTTTTAAGCAAGCTTGTAGATGGGTCGGCTAGTGTTTTATTGATGTTGTGGAAAAGCATTTGTGAAGTGCTAAACCCGATTGCCGGGATTATTTGATTGTGTATGAGCCGCCTATCATATTTGCATGACATAAATCGCGCTAGAACCTCGCTCGCGCTGGATTTCTATGTTTTCACTTGTGTGATACGTGCTTGAGCCTAGCTCGCACTTTGATTTAAATTGTGATGATGTTTTATAAACCGTACTGGAGCTTATGCTCGTACGTGGATTTGAGTGGTTTTTCTTATGCATAAAACCGTACTGGAGCTATGCTAGTACGTGGTTTCTTCATATTTTTATGCATAAATGCCGTACTAGAGCGTTACCCGTACGAAGTGATTGGTTTTGATGCATGAATTCGCGCTAGAGCATAGCTCGCGTCGATTTTCACACTGTGGTATGTATGAGGCCGTGGTGAGAGATACGGATTAACTCAGGGAACCCAACAGGCCTGACAGACCTCTTGAGTGGGGTGAGGGTGAGGGGCTAGGACCGACATAATCCATTCAGGGAACCCAACAGGCCTAACAGACCTCTTGAGTGGGGTGAGGGTGAGGGGCTAGGACCTAAATCAGGGAACCCAACAGGGGCGAGCAAGGCCATGAGGGGCTAGGACCTGGTATTGAGGTTACTCCCACGCGATCTTGAGACTATAAAGGTTACACTTGGTATGGGGTAGATAAGACCTACGGTAGGCACCCCCAACCTTGTTATGGGTCCGCGGAGTACGATGTACCGTGTATATCACATGGAGTACGATGTACCGCGTGGTGGTTACTTGATTTGAGAAAGTCTGGCGGAGAACTAACCCACCTTCGTGCCAGCATGATACCTTGCACACCGGGATTCGTGTGGTCTTGGGATGATATGTGACAATTGGCCAACGTAGTCACTTGAGATATAGTAACCTGTCTCCTTGCTTGATTTACTTACTACCACATGATTTTTAAATCTCTAAGTGTGATTTGCGATTGTTTAAGGTAGACCCGAAGGAGGGGTCAAGCCTCATGGAATTGATTTGTGAAATGAAAATGAGGTTGTGATTGTGAATTGATGTGATGAGATTGTATGTGTTGAGAAAGAGTTTTATGACGTGGGTTTAAAAAGGAGGTTTCTTAATGAATTGCCCTTTTTTATGAATTTAAATGAGATCGAGCATGAGATGATTTGTACATGATGTTTTTACCATGTTTTATATGCCAATGTACATGATTTTGATACATGATATATATGTATACTCATATGGCATAGTTTTACTTCCTCATGCTCCTACCATAAATGATTTATGCATAACACTATCAGCATGTAGATAGAGTAGTTATCTACCATGCTTGCATTATTGCCTTACTGAGCATGTGGTTGCTTATCCCTCTCTATTTTTCCCCCCTACAGAGCGTGCATAATAGCCCAGTGAGGACTGAGGAGTGGTATTTTGGACTCCGCTGCATCTCCATCGCTTAGAGGTATATACACAGTGATTCTTTTTGTATCTAAACAATGTAAAAGCACAGTATTCTTTTGAGTTCTAATTATGGGGGATGTAGATGTCAGTAAAACATGCTTTTGTATAAGTACAAGATTAAATGCAAATGTATGACATCGTTTTATTTAACTGAGAATGAATGGGATGTGGTATTTATTATTGACTCACAGCCCAACAGTGTGTGGTGAGTTAGTTCACGATCGGGTAAGGTAACAATAAAACGCGAAAAAGTTTTAGCGATTTTCGGCTAAAGAGAATGGAATTGGGTCGTGACAATATGCACAAGGGTAGATTAACATAGGACATTGTTAGATCGAGAGGTTGACAATTCTTATGAGCCATAGAGAAACGGTTTATTATTGCTTAAAGAACCTTATTATTTGATTCTGAATTGAGAGATTAGGATTAGGTAAATTGGGTATGACTGTTTAAAACTCGAGAGATATAAACGGGAAATAGTTTCGGCTATAAACAATTTGATATCAAAAGAATAATTGATCAAAGGAGTTGCATGAACCCTAGTTACGTGAAATCGATTTCTAGGAATATTTTGCTATTGATATTTTCATTCGTGATTATTGTGATTTGCTTTAATTAATTTGTTTCCTAGTTAACAGTTAGAATAGTTAAATAGGATTTTAACCAACATTCATTGATTTTCTAGATAAAGCTTAAGGTTGTTGGTTACAGTGATTAGTGGTAGACATAGTTCTCTGTGGGACGATACTCATATTTACTCTATACTCAAAAACTAACCTGTGCACTTGTAGTAGTGTTCCATTTAGGACAACAAGTTTTCTAGCGCCGTTGCCGGGGAACTATTGTCTAGTTTCTTGTTGACACTGTTCCCCAATAGCCTTTACTTTAATTTAGATTTTTATTTTTATTTTAATTTATTATCTACGATTTTTTTTTTGTAAGTGAATGGTAAAAACTCGCAGTAGTGGAAGTGCAAATATAAAAGAGTTAGATCCAGAGCTTGAGAGAACCATCAGACAAATTCGCCAGAACAGATTTGAAGAGAAAGACTGAAATTTAATCATGACAGATGATAATCAGCAGCAACGAGCTATACGCAATTATTTCACCCTAGTTGTGAATCAGAATTTTGCTGCTATAAGAGAGATTCTTGTGAATTGCAATAACTTTGAATTGAAGTTGGCATTGATCAACATGATTATGCAAAACCAATTTGGAGGTTCGGCTATGGAGGATCCTCATACACATTTGACAAGTTTTCTATAGATTTGTAGTACCATTATGATTAATGGAGCCTCTGACAATGCTATTCGACTAAGGTTATTTCCTTTCTCTCTTCGGGATAAAGCCTTGAGTTGGTATCAAAATCTACTAGCAGGAAGTATTCTGACATGGGCAGTGATGGCACAAAAATTCTTGGCAAAGTATTTTCGACCAGGAAAGACTATGCAGATGAGATTAGAGATTGCCCAGTTCACACAGTTAGACCAAGAGCCATTACATGAGGCATGGGAGCGATTTTAAAGAGTTATTGCATAGATGCCCTCACCATGGATATGATGAAGGAAACCAGATACAGGTTTTATACAGAGGCATGACTCCGCAGACAAGAGCTATTGTGGACGCCTCAATAGGAGGTTCAATATGGTCTAAGACACCTAATAAGGCTATGCAATTACTTAAGGAGATGGCTATAAATAGCAGCCAATGGCCAGGTGAAAGAGCTAATACCAGAAGAGTAGCAGGTATGCATGAGTTAGATACACAGACAACCATTCTAGCAAGACTTGAGCAGATTTCCACATAAATGGCTTCAATGGGTATACAAGGGCCACAAGCTATGATTCATCCTGACAACGCAAATCCTAACTTGATGGGGACGGATTTGGAGCAGGTGAATTATGTTAATAATCGTAACTTTGGTTTTCAGCAAAATCGGGTTCAAAACTATTACCAGTCAGGATTCAAAAACCATGAGAATCTATCTTATGGTAATTCTAAGAATGTTCTAAACCCATCAGTAGCAAGTAACGGCAATACATGATTCAATAACCAAGGGAATCCCCAAGGTTATAGTGGAGTTAAAAGGAACGAATTTGAGGAGTTCATGGTTGAAAATAGAACACGATTTAGCAAAACTGATGCGCGGTTAGACACTATGGAAGCTAAAGTGTCAGAGATGAGTACTAGTCTTGATGCACAGATGAAGTCTGTTGAGACTACTTTGGGACAGTTAGCTACAGCTGTCAGTTCTTTGAATGAAAGAGGTAAGTTCCCTAGTGATACAGTGCTAAATTTGAACGAACACTGCAATGTTATATCTTTGAGAAGTGGGAAAACCTATGAGCCACCAAAGGTAGCAGAGAAAGAAGAAACTGCGCCAATTATTGAGGTGTAGAAGAAGCAGGCTAAACCTGTTGTGTCAAAGGATGCTAAATCAGAAATGGTTAAATAGGGAGTTGATTCTAAACCTTTTAGTAAACGTTTTCCTGATAATCCTCCTTTATTGAAACCATCTATTCCTTATCCTTAAGCTTTGTATAAAAGGAAGATTGAATATGAGTTTAAGAAATTTCTAGATATATTTAAGAAATTACATCTTAACATTCCGTTTGTTGATGCCTTGCAGTAGAAGTCGCATTATGCGAAATTCATGAAAGAGGTGCTGTTAAAGAAACAGAGACTTGAGGATTATGAAACTGTCAACTTGACAGAAGAATGCAGTGTGATTTTGCAGTAGAAGTTACCACAAAAATTGAAAGACCCTGGAAGCTTTACTATTCCATGCGAGATTGGAGGATCGAAAGTGGGTAAGGCATTGTGTGATTTAGGTGCTAGCATAAATTTAATGCCTTTATCTATTTTCAAGAGCCTAGGTCTTGGAGATGTGAAGCCGACCACCATAACACTACAACTAGAGGATAAATCGATTACTTATCCCAGAGGTATAGTAGAAGATGTACTTGTTAAAGTTGATAAGCTAATTTTTCATGTCGATTTTGTAGTCTTAGATTATGAAGAGGACAGAGAAATTTCGCTTATACTTGGGAGACCATTCCTTGCCACTGGGAGAGCACTAATTGATGTTTAAAGAGGGCAATTAACCTTGAGGATGAATGATGAATCAGTTATGTTCAACATCTATAAGGCGATGAAATTCACTGATGAGCCAAAGACTTGTAAGTTGATTGAAGTGGTACAGAGTTGTGTACGGGAAGTTGGAACAAAGGAAACACCAATCGATCCTATGGCTCAGTGTCTGGTAAATTCAGTTCCTAATTTAGATGATGAATTATTAACTGATGAAATTAAAAGTTGTGTTGCTACTTTGGAAGATAACCTATTAGAAAGTGCGACTACAACAACTAAGGAAAAGATTAACAAGTCACAGGTAAGTGAGAAAAAGAAGGCAAACCGAATTGAAAGAATTACCAAGCCATTTGAGGTATGCTTTCTTAGGTGATGATAGTACTTTTCCTGTGATTATTTCATCATCTTTATTTGTTGCAGAGGAAGACAAGTTGCTTAGAATCTTAAGAGAGCACCAATCGGCAATTGGATGGTCCATTGCTAACATCAAAGGAATTAGTCTCTCTGTTGTGATGCACAAAATTCGATTGGAGGAAAATCATAAACCCTCTATTGAACCACAGAGAAGACTGAATCCAGTAATGAAAGAAGTTGTTAGAGTTGAGATTTTAAAATTATTAAATGCTGGTATTATATATGCGATATCTGATAATTCTTGGGTGAGTCCTGTGCAGGTTGTGCATAAAAAGGGTGGAATGATAGTAGTTCGTGACACTAACGATGAAATCATATCCACCAGAACGGTAACAGGTTGGAGAGTCTGCATCGATTATAGAAAGCTGAATAAAGCTACTAGGAAAGACCACTTCCCACTCCTGTTCATTGACCAAATATTAGATAGACTAACTGGGCACAGTTATTATTGCTTTTTAGATGGCTACTTGGGCTATAACCAGATTCTGATAGCCCCAGAAGATTAAGAGAAAACAACCTTCACTTGCCCATATGAAACTTTCGCATATAGGATGATGCTTTTCGATTTATGTAACGCCCCAGTAACCTTCCAAAGATGCATGATGTCGATCTTCGCCGACATGGTTGAAGAGATAATGGAAGTCTTCATGGATGACTTCTCAGTATTTGGTAAGACTTTTGACCAATGTTTATCTAATTTGGCACTTATTTTGTAGAGATATGAAGAGACGAATCTCGTTTTAAATTGGGAGAAGTGTCATTTTATGGTGCAAGAAGGAATCGTCCTTAGACATAAAATTTCAGCTCACGACATTGAGGTGGATAGAGCTAAAGTCGCTGCTATTGAAAAGCTTCCCCCTCCAAAATCAGTCAAAGCTATAAGGAGCTTTTTGGGACATGAAGGCTTTTATCGCAGATTTTTCAGGGACTTTTCAAAAATCTCAAAACCTTTATGTAATTTATGAGAAAAAGATGTTGATTTTGTCTTTGATGATCTTTGCTTACAGGCGTTCGAAAAGATCAAGAATGAGCTTATTTCTGCATCTATTATGATCGCACCTGATTGGACAGAACCGTTTGAACTAATGTATGAAGTGAGTGATTTTGCAATTGGAGCAATCCTTGGGCAGAAAAGAGACAAGATTTTTCGGGCTATCTATTACTCAAGCAGGACCTTAGATGAAGCTCAGAATAATTACACAACAACGGAGAAAGAGATACTTGCAGTTGTACATGCATTTGACAAGTTTAGACCAAACTTAATTTGGGGTAAGGTCATTATCTATACAGACCATGTCGTTATTCGGTATCTATTTGCGAAGAAGGATGCCAAACCCAGACTTATTAGATGGATCTTGTTTTTGCAAGAATTTGATTTTGAGATCAGGGATAAAAAGGGATCCGAAAATGTTGTAGCTGATCATTTGTCTAGGTTACAGCAATCTGAAATCAGCAAGAACAGCCTATTCAAGAGGAGTTTCCAGATGAAACAATAATGAAGATTGATGCAAATCTGCCCTGGTTCGCAGACATAGTGAATTACTTAGGAGGAGGATTAATGCTAAGTGGTTTAACTTATCAACAGAGGAAGAAATTCTTCCATAATGTCAACTCATATTTTTGGGATGACCCTCTGCTGTTTAAGAAGTATCCATACCATATTATAAGAAGGTACATGCCAGAAGACGAAGTTCAGGAAATTCTGTGTTACTGTCATGCTGCAGCATATGGAGGCCATTTTGGTGCAGAACGTACAGCAGCAAAGGTGTTGGAATCAGGTTTTTATTTGCCTAGTGTGTTTAAAGATAGCTACATGTTTGTAAAAACATGTGACAGATGTCAAAAGGTTGGAAACATTTCAAGAAGGCATGAATTACCTTTGATAAATATTTTAGAAGTGAAAATATTTGATGTATGGGGTATCAATTTTATGGGGCCGTTTCCTCCATCTTTTGGGAAACTATACAGTTTCCTTGCTGTTGATTATGTCTTTAAGTGGGTGGAGGCAATAGCAACACCAACAAATGATGCAAAAGTGGTGATTCGGTTTCTACACAAGAATATTTTGACAAGGTTCGGTACTCCAAGGGCCATCTTGAGTGATGAAGGCACTCATTTCTGTAACAAAGTGTTTAGTGGTTTGATGTCAAAGTATGGAATTCGATATAAAGTAGCTCTCGGTTATCATCTGCAGACAAATGGTCAAGATAAAATTTCAAACCGAGAAGTGAAGTTGATCTTGGAGAAAATTGTAAATCTGAATATAAAAGATTGGGCTAACAAGTTAGATGATGAGCTTTGGGCATACAGAACAGCCTATAAGACTCCAATTGGGATATCTCCCTATAGGTTGGTATTTGGTAAGGCATGTCATCTACCTGTAGAGCTTGAGCATCGAGCTTACTGGGCCATTAAGAAGCTCAATTTTGACTATGACAAGGCTGGAGCAATTCGGTTACTCCAATTGAATGAGCTTGATGAGCTGAGAAATGATTCCTATGACAATGCAAGGATTTATAAGGATAGGACTAAGAGATGGCATGACAAAATGATAATAAGATGAGAATTTAGTCCTGGACAGCAAGTTCTCTTGTATAATTCACAGCTTAAATTATTTCTTAGCAAGTTGAAGTCAAGGTGATCAGGACTGTTTGTGATACACTAAGGTTTCCCATATAGAGCAATTGAGCTGAAGAATTCAGCTGAGAGCTTGTTTAAGGTTAATAGGCAGCGTTTGAAGCATTATTATGGAGATGAGGTGCATAAATTAGAAAGCATTCCCCTTGGTGAACCGAATTGAGGAGATTAGAAGAAGTCTGGCTGAAGACTTAAAATTAAGCTTTTGGGAGGCAACCCAATTTTTGTTTTTAGGATTTTTAGTTTTTAAATTCTTTTTATTTTTATTTAATTTTAGTACTGTGTTTTTATTTTTATTTTTTAAATTTATTTAATTAGGTTGTGTTTTATTTTGCAGGCATATGCATAAGAAGAGCACTGTTTGAAAGTTTAATTGTCATGGTTTTTCAAGAAAGAATGCATGGGTGCGTGAATGATGAGAATTTTGAAGGACAAAGGTTGAATTTGTGTTTAGTCGGGTCGACTAGCTTAAATGAAGAAAAGAAAAATTTTGCAAAGGCTTTAGTAGCTTAAGGGTGGACGACCAAGTTAAAGAAAGAAAAGAAAATGGTTTTTCTAGAAAGAAAGTGAAAAGGTACATGAATAGTAACTAAGTTGGAAGACAAAGATTTTAATTGGAGATGTGGGGGATGACTAAGTAAAACAAAAAATGGCTTTGAAGAAGAAGAGAAAAAAGTGAGTGAATAGTGTATAAAAAATTTTAATTGGACATGTGGGGTCAACTATCTTAAAGAAGAATAGAAAGTGAAGTTTATTTGAAGAATTGTCTTTTTAGAAGACAAAAGCTTTAAATTGAAGAAGTCGGGGCCGAATGATGTAAGGGATGGTAAGAGAAAGAAATTTGCAAATTCAAAAAGTCAAGAATAAGAAAAAGGAAGAGAAGAAATTCGGTCAAAGAAAGAAAAAGGTGTATACAAGATTTAAAGGATGGGGTGAGTGGAATACACATGGCAAAGTTTTATTGGAGTATGGGATTACCTTATCCTTTCAAATTGAAAACAAATAACCCTACCCACACAAATAGCAAGGGGCGGCCGAACCTCTCACTCTCAGACTCTCTCTTTTTCTTGTTCTTTCATCTTTCTTTCTTTGCTCTCTTGAAAGTACAAAGACAAACCCCACAACCATTATTTTTTTCTCTTCCAATATTGTTGTTTTATGCTAATTTGGTAGCTCCTCCAACGAATTTTGGTGGTTAAATCTCTTGGTGGACCCGAAAGCTTTGGGGGAAGGAAGAAAGTGTTTTATTGTCGGGTTGTTTAGGTGATAAAGACGTGAAGTGGTCCTAATCAATCCTACGTGGCTTCAATTTTGGGTATTTTTCTTCTTTCTACAGTAGTTTTCGATCCTCTAGAGGCTATTTTATTGGCTTTTACAATTTGGATTTTTGAAGCCCTTTTCGGTTTGTTTGATCTTTATTGGAGTGATTTGGTTTATGAAAAGAGTTTTGGGTTTGTTTTGTGTGTTAGTCCAATTTGGTCTTGTTGAAAATTGTACTTGTTGATTTGTGAGCTAATTGGTGGATAATGGCACCTAAGACCCGAGCTAGACGAACCATGGAGAGTTCTGGTCAGGCTACTGATAGTTCAGCCCCATCTCCACAAAGGGAAGAGCCCGTAGTAACCGATTATGATCCCTTTCGGTTTGTGAATAGTCAGGCAGCAGAAAATTTTAAGAAAATCATGGATAAGAACATGATTATTGAAATGAGCTTTAGGCTTGACATTGGTGGCTGGACTATGTATTCTGAATATCTGAGGGATTTCGGTTTGTTGAAATTAGCAGGGCAACTAGAAGATGCTATCCTTAATGTGGTTCGTGAATTTTATGCAAATGCCATGGAGAGCACTCATTCTACTTCAGAAGTTAGGGATGTTCTTGTTCCCTACAATGCGAATGCCATTAATTTGTATCTGGACCTTCCGCAAGGGGTGCAATATGAGTACGCCAGTTATGTAGCAACACTACACACTGATTATGATGAGCTGGTTCATGTCATTGACGAATTGACAGTCCTATACACCCATTGGCAAAAGAGGTCGGAAGCTAAATCCATGTCATTCTCGTCTAACCGACATCAATGTGGTCTTCATGAATGGTATGATTTTATCTATTCTAGAATCATGCCTACCACCCATAAAAGTAGTGTCGATATGGATAGAGCAGCTCTACTTTATTGTATTATGACAGGAAAGATTGATTTTGGAGCTATTATTTTTCGGTCCATGTAAGAGTTCATACGTAGAGAGAATAGAAGGGGTTTACCTCACCCTTCCTTGGTTTGTGGACTCTGTAAGAACTATGGAGTGTATTGGACTGCACTTGAGCCGAGATTGGCAAGGAAATCTCCTATCACCTTCAAAAATCTGAGAGTACCTTTGATTCAGCGAGAATCTGCTACTGTTGTTGCACCACCACCACCTTCTGTTAACACTTCTGCTGGCCCATCAACTGAACCTTCCACCACTCCAGGTTCCAATGATAGTTTGCTTCATGAGATTAAAGAGTTGCGGATAGAGGTGAGAAATAATGACCAAGATTACCAGACTTTCTTTGAGTATGCTGCCACTTACAATCGGTCATTAGTACAATACCTCAATCTGAGGGGTCGTCAAGGAGAGGTGGAATTTCCCTTACCACCAGAATGGTGTATGCCACAGCAAGGAGATGCAGCTGATAATGAGATGAAAAAATATGCACCTGAGGAAGCTGATGCTGTGGTCGGCTCCGAGGAGTATGATGATAGCTAGACTACTCCCAGGGAAGTCCTCTTTGACACGTTTTCCTATCTTTTCATTAAGGACAATGAAAGTATTAAGTTTGGGGGAGTTATGTTTGTGCTTTGTGTGCCTGTTTCAATATTTTTAGTAGTTGTTATTTGTTTCGTGTTTGTATGTTTGTGTGACAATTATACTCGGTTTTAAAGGTTAGTTTTCTAGATTGCGGCCAAAGATGGATATTACAAGAAAGTATCAACTTTTGATTAAATGGATGATTTTATTGTTTGAGTATTGGCATGTGGATAGAAAGCTTAACTTGAATCTTTTCACTTAAATTTATGCTCCAATCATATTTAGTCTATGTACTTATTGTGTTGATTTGTGAAACCAAAAAGACTCTAGAACTTGATTATTTACTACTTAAGGCGAAATTGATAGACCATGCATAATTAGGAAAATGATCTAGGCCATTTCTATTTTGAGATTGAGCCTTTCAAGCCTACCCAATTATATTAGTCCTTTGGAAAACCCTTTGAGCCTAATTTTTCCATTTTATTGTTATCTAACCATATTACAAGACATGACCTAATTGTTTGATTATCCTTTTCTTTTGGTCCCTTACTTGAAGTGCTATTAATCATTTTTTTGATTGGGGGATGAGCTCAAAAGAAATAGGGGTATGACACTGTTAAAAAAAAAGAAATCAAACTTGAGAATGAATGAAGTTGGGTAGTGATTCATGAGCTCAAAACAAATTAAGTCCAAGGCTGATTATAGTGCTTTAGGTGGATTGAACTTCATGTTATATCCTTTATCCCACCTAAACCCGAGCCTTACGTTACAACCCTTGAAAAGTCCTTTTAATTCTTGGTTATGCATGAGTCTTTATTAGTGGAGAGTAGTAGTTAATTCAAGCATATGAAGTCTTGTGTTTAATTCTTATTTAGGTTTTACATTAACACTTGAGTGCATGAATTTGAGTAAATTATTATACACACACACAAGTGAAAAGTGAAGAGTGAAGGGGGATTGGTTTGTTTTGGTTGGCTTGAACAATATAAATCTGAAATTCGTCTTAAGTTTAGAACCTTGTGAATTCTTAAGGAAAATCCCAATTTAGTATAACAAGCATGTTAGCTGAGTATGGTTGAGAGTCTTTATTTGTTTAGTGTCTAGTATGTCTTTGCTTGAGGACAAGCAAATTTCTAAGTTTGGGGGTATTTGTTAGCACTGAATTTTACATATGTTTGGGACCCTTTTTACTTAGTTATTTAATTTGTTCTTTGCAATATTAGGTATGTCTTAGTTATTTAATTTGTTCTTTGCAATATTAGGTATGTTTTATGTGTTTTGTGTACTTATCCAAGAAAAAGAACAATTTGGAGAAGTCAAGGCTTTCAAAGCTGGTTCTGATGGTTTCGTGAAGAATTGAAGTTACAGGGTGCTGATCGTGACTTATACTGCAGCAATAGAAGAAACTATACAGTGCAGAGCAGATTTGAGGAATTAATACCATTGCCGCAGCATATCAGTCTGATTAGGGCAACACTGTTTTGCCACGTGGCCTTTCGCGATTTAGTATTTGGAAACCTTATAAATAGTCTTTTTATAAGAATTTTGGAGGAGGCTGCTACTGAAGACTTCAAGATTAATTTAGCTCCATTGAAACTTCATCTTTTTCACCTTTTTTTCACCATATTTCTTCTTGGGATGTTAGATTTGATTTCTTGGATGTTTATTATGATGTCTAGGGACTAAACTCCTTTTTTCCTAAAATCGATGTAACCAACTTTGGGCATATTGCAATTAATTTGTGATGTCGTTTAGATGATTTCAATTGTGTTTATTTAATCTACTTGTTCTTAATGCTCTAGTTGATTGGCCACCAATGAGATGAATTAGTATAAGAATCCGGCACTCGAGAGAGGGGATTATTTATATGCACAATGGTAGATTAACATAGGATATTATTAGATCGAGAGGTTGACATTGCTTATGAGCCATAGAGAAACGAATTACTATTGCTTAATGAACCATATTATTTGATTCTGAATCGAGAGGTTAGGATTAGTTAAATTGGGTATGACTGTTTAAAACTCGAGAGAGATAAACAGGAGATAGTTTTAGCTATAAACAATTTGAAATCAAAAGAACAATTGATCAAAGGAGTTGCATGAACCCTAGTTAGGTGAAATCGATTTCTAGGAATATTTTACTATTGATATTTTCATTCGTGATTATTGTGATTTGCTTTAATTAATTTGTTTCGTAGTTAACAGTTAGAATAGTTAAATAGGATTTTAACCAACATTCATTGATTTTCTAGATAAAGTTCAAGGTTGTTGATTACAGTGATTAGCGATAGACACAGTTCTCTGTGGGACGATACTCATATTTACTCTATACTCAAAAACTGACCTGTGCACTTGCAGTTGTGTTCCATTTAGGACAACACAGACACTTCGTCTGAGACCATATGAGGTACACTTCTTGTTTGTAATCATGAGGCTTATGTGTTATTTGATTCGGGATCCACACATTCTTTTATTAATGTACAATTTGCATGTAAACTGAGTTTGAAGCATGAATCCTTAGATTATATTTTACATGTAAATACTCCCATGCATGAGTCCAAGAGGACTGATATGGTGTGTAGGAGTTATGAGATCAAGGTGGGAGATAGGGTGATGTTAGCAGATCTAGTGTTATTAAACATGTGTGGTTTTGATGTGATTTTGGGGATGGATTGGTTAGTGGCAAATCGTGTGAGCCTAGACTGCTACACTAAGATTGTAACTTTCTCCCGACCTGAAAAGTTTAGTATATGTTTGAATGTTAAGGAATAAAGACGTGTGAAGTTTATTATGAAATGTTAAGACATGATTATATCGCTATAAAACACTGATTAAATTATTGATGTGAAGGTTACATCACACTCATTTCTTATATGAGTCGGGAACACCCGATGATAGAGGACATGCCGATAGTATGTGAGTTTTCGGATGTGTTCCCAGATGAATTGTCTGGCCTACCACCTGAGAGAGAGCTGGAGTTCACTATCGATTTAGTGCCAGATACCCAGCTGATCTCTAAACCTCCATAAAGGATGGCGTTGGTCGAATTGGAAGAGTTAAAGAAACAGTTACAAGAACTGCTTGACCAAGGTTTTATTAGGCCTAGTGTGTCGCCATGGGGAGCTCTAGTGTTGTTTGTAAAGAAGAAGGATGGTAGCCTGAGATGACGTATAGACTACAGATTGTTGAACAAGAATATGGTGAAGAACAAGTACCCCCTGCCAAGGATAGATGATTTGTTCGACCAGCTAAGAGGGTCTTCTATCTTTTCTAAGATTGATTTAAGATCGGGCTATCACTAGTTAAGAATCAGGAAAGAAGATATTCCGAAGACGGCCTTCAGAACTAGATATGGCCACTACAAGTTCTTAGTGATGCCCTTTGGATTGACAAATGCCCCTGCTGCTTTTATGAGTTCGATGAGTGAGGTCTTTAGAGACTATCTAAATTAGTTTTTGATTGTCTTCATTGATGATATCCTTGTGTATTCTCAGTCTCATGAGGAACATGCACAGCATTTGAGGATTTTGCTGCAAGTACTTAGAGATAAGTAGCTGTATGGAAAGATTAGTAAGAGTGAGTTTTGGCTAGATCAAATACCTTTTCTTGGTCATATTGAATCTAAAGACGGAGTGTTAGTTGATCCATCTAAGATAGACGCTGTACTTAATTGGGAGAGACCGAGGACAGTTACAGAGATTCGAAGTTTTCTAGGACTTGCAGGGTATTATAGAAGTTTGTTGAAGGATTTTCCAAGATTGCCGCTCCTTTAACCAAACTCAAACATAAGAGACTCCTTTTGTATGGTCTGAGAAGTGTGAGCAGAGCTTCCAAGAGTTAAAGAGAAGATTAACGATGGCACCTGTGTTGACTATTCCAAATGGACCTAGAGGCTTCGAAGTGTACAGTGATACCTCTCAACAAAGATTGGGGTGTGTGCTCATGTAGCATGAGAGAGTAGTCACTTATGGTTCGCGACAGCTAAAGGATCATGAGTGAAACTGTGAAATCCAAATTTTTCACACTTTATTTCTTAATTTGAAAACTAAGAGGTAATTGAGAACTCGGAATAATATTGTGTAGGCACGAAACCACCGTAGCACTTAAGTTAGCGGCGTGGGGCCTGCTAGCACAAAAATCGAGGTAAGATCTTAAACCCAAGAATTTCTTATGAATTTTATATATGGTTATGAAATGATGATTAGAAATGAAAACTAAGTTATTGGAAGTAAAAAAGTTAGTAAGTTTCGGGTTTTGCATTAAACCGAGCAAATGAGCTCGAAATTAGAAATAAATTCGGATTAAATTCTAGAAATTCCCAAAAATTATTCTGAGACCATAAAAAATTAATATAATGTGAAATTTACTTAAGGAATCAAAATCAAGTGAAAATATGGAGGTGGCGGGGATCAAATTAATTTTTAAGGTAAATTGAAAATTTTAAGCCATTTTGCTCGGTATTGACCAAATCGTGCAAAATGAGCTCAATCGGGAAATGTTTCTCAAACAAGTGACCCCCAAATATTTATGAAACATATTAGGGACATAGTATAACACTGGAGAAGTGGAAATTTGGAGAAAATTGGACTAAACTTATTTTTTGGAATTTTTTCAAAGCAGGACATAAATCTGTCCTCTTCAGTCTGCCGATAAAGCTCTCATTTTTGTCAAATTTGAAGATATTAGGGTAATCAATTTGAACTAAAATTTTCAATTCTGAAAGTAGACTTCTTAAGCTTTCAGGAGGCATAAACATCAACAAAATTGGACTTTCCAACAGAGACAAATCCCCTCCCCTTCATTCCCGCAGGTGTCCTCCCTTTCCCCTCATTGCACGATTTGTACGGTGACCTTCCAGCCAGATTCAAGTGTTGGATAATATGGATAAAATCTTCCTCATCCAGTTCTATATAACATATAAAAAATTCAGCCACAAAGAAGTTCATTTGATAGGTGAAAAACTCAAAAGAAAAACAGTGGATAGATTTGCCCTATTTTTGGTAAGTGGAGAACTTATAGTTTTTGATTCTTTGGTTGGAGTTTCTTTTAGTTTTTTATGATTCTAAGTTCTATACATGTTAAATTACAGTTGAAGATCAATTTGAAGAATAAAAAATATGGTCAACCTTGGTCAAACCCGAGGTAAAGTTGATGGATGATGATGAAGTTCATATATGTTGTTGTTTGGTGTTTTTAGAAGGTTTTTAGTTAAGTGGAATTGGATGATTTAAATTCTATGGAAGATTTGAGTTCTGGACAGCAAGGTGTTGATGTGTTTATGGTGAAAATTTGATGGATCTAAGTTTGTTAACGATTAAATTTATATTGAGAAAGCCCGATTTATAGCTTAACTCAATATAAAATCGAAAATTAAAAATTTGGCAAAGTGACTAGTATGATTTATGAACTTAAATGTGTCAAAAGGTTAATGACGTAATGAAATGAGAAATTAGAATAATGAAATTGGCCAAAAATGACGCTAAATCGGTAAAATCGAGAAAATCGAAAAAGTTGATCGAAAAGTCAAAATTGGTCAAATTTTAAGGAGATAAATCGAAATTGAGTATATTAAGATGAAATTGATCAATATATGATGAATTGGTATCATTTTGGGCACCTCAGGAATTTGACACGTAAATCAAGGTAATCCCGAGAATCGACAATTTTATGCTGCCCCAAGATATATGAGGTAAGAAAATTTTATGAGTAGCTAGAGGTAGCTATATGTATTTTTAAGTAGATTTTTGAATATAGAAAATATCAGTAGAGACCCGACAAAAAAAATTACCGTTTTGCCCTTACTAAGGGAAATTTTGGAAAAGTTAGGATTGGACTGGAATATGCGTAAATAGCATGTTTTAAGTGTTTTCACTATGAAATACTACTTTTTAGCAAATTAAATAATATTTATTTTGACCCGAGAGGGTAAATGACGATTTTACCCCTGTGAAGGGTAAAAAATTTTCTCTTTTAGAAAAAGTCATGAAAAGTAGGAACTGAGTGTTCTTGATAAATTTTAATGCTTTTCAACAAGGATATGGGTAAGTTGACTTAATGTTTTATCAATTTACATAAAATAGCACGTGACAGGTGCTGATTTTGGTTTTGAAAACCATTCTTTGAAATAGAGCCACCTACATGATATATGTGGAAACAAAACGTGCTGAGAGCATTGCTCGCATGAGATTTGACATGATTTTATACATGAGTTAGTGTTGGGAGCTTTGCTCGCACTAGATTTTTATATAACATGCATAAGGTCGTGTTAGGAGCATTATGTAGACTGTGTGTCACACTAATTTAATATGCTCACACGTGCATTTCGAGACATGGTGTTGGATATTGAGATGACGTGGGCATGGGTGTACGCTGTACCATGCTTACAGCATGGAGTACGTGTACTATACCGTGATATATGATGTGTAGTCTTCGGACTAGTGATCTGATTGGCTGGCGGGGAGGTTTGGTACCCACCTCCTAGGGCAGCCTCAGATGTGATGTGATACCCCGTACACTAGGATCTATGTAGCTTGGGATCACAGAGGATATGGCCATAGTCCTAGAGTTATTACCATGATTCTTGCCTAGTCTCGCATGTCACTTGCTTTGCGAAATCACATGTTATTTGCTTTGCGAAATCACATATTACTTATTACTTGATTTTGTGATTTCATGATTTTGGGATTGAGTTCTGATGATTTTGGGGTGAATATTGATTTAAAATAAACGGCATGTTTTGACATAATGTGAATTATTTAAATAGCATGACGTATAATTCCATGCTTTATCTGCCATTTCACGAAATGAATTCTTTTATACGAATGATTTTATCTGGCATAAAAGTATGCATGAGATTCGTATTTAATTATGATTTCGAAAGAAAATTATTTAATGCATGGCATCATGATCATGTAGATAGTATGGTTATCTACTTGCTCGTATGATTACCTTACTGAGCATGTGGTTGCTCACCCTTTCATTTTGACCCCTTTTTCAGAGCATTCGCCATAGTTAGTGAGCTACTGAGAACTTGCATTCCTGGTATCCGTTGTTTTCCATCATCGAAAGGTATACAGACTGGTATCATTTTGTATCTAAACATGTAACACCACAGTAATGATTTTAGAATGTAATATGGGGAATGTAAATATTGAAAAACACGTACGAAGTTGTAGTATTATGGTTATGAAATGTAAATGTTTACTTCTGAATAGAATAAGAAATGAATGACATGGTAGACGGTAAGGTATGGCTAATACCGAATCACATCCCCATATTACTAAGTTTTGTTTAGATGCAATTGTGTATACCGAGATGGGAATTAAGAAAGAAAAAATTATTTGGAATGCAAAAATTTAGACACTATGTCTGATACCCGCCGTGGTAGAGGGATAGGAGCACGAGCTAGAGGCCGTAGGGGTAAACCTAGGGGCCATGCTGAACCAATACCACATGAAACTCATGAGGAGGTAGAAGTGGAGGCTAATGTTGAGCATGCTCCACAGGGTCCGACAATGAGACCGAAAATACTGAGGCATGCTTCGCGAGTATAGAGCGAAGTTTAGAGGTGATTTTGGAGTTGATTGCCCAATCATTGCCCGGAGTTGGGGGCGAGCAAGGTACAGCTGCGCAGGGTGATGATGAACAGGCGGCTGACCATGAGATGCCTGTACAGCCAGCCCAAGAACCTCAGACTACGGATATTCTCACACCCCCACCAATACAGGAAACACCTTCTACTGTTGCTCCACCATAAGGTAGAAGAGATTAAGGTTATGGATGTGACCTAGATAGGTTAAGAAAATTTCAAAATTTTAACCCACCATCTTTCAATGGAGTTAAAGACCCAGTAGCTACAGAGGATTGGGTGAATGAGATTGAGAAACTATATGGGTTTTTCGAGTGCACTGCTACTGAGATGGTAGCGTTTGCCGTATTCATGCTAAAATGATCGGTAGAGCATTGATCGAAGTCCACCAGACCTGTTCTGAGAACCCAGCATACAGAGATCAGCTGGGATGTATTTTTGGAGGCCTTCTGAAGGCAATATGTTCCAGATATTGTGCAGCGGAAGCTGCAAATGGAATTCTTGGCAGATACGATCCTGACACGATGAACAGTGAGGTCAAGAAGGTCCGGAAGTTTGTGGATGGACAGAGACCATTCATCAGGTCTTGATTGGATCCCTTTGACATACCGACCTATGAAGAGGTAGTGCATATGGCACAGTTGTGTGAACAAGACATTGAGTGAGTTGTCTCATAGTTTGGAGAGGTTGGCACAGTGAGGGACAAAGATAGAAAGAGATCGACGGTAGATAAAGGCTTCAGTTATAGAGGAAGCAAGAGATTTTTTGAGAAGAGGCCGAAGATTGAGGAAATTCGGGAGAAGATAATTAAGCCTCCCGTGTATCCATCCATAGCTCCAACAAAAGGTATAGTTATTGGAGGGCCACGACTTACTACAGAACAGTGTAGTAAGTGCGGTAGGTACCATGGAACTCGGGCATGTTATGGATCTCTTGCTATATGTTACTGATGTGGGAAACCCAGGCATATGATTCAAAATTGCCCAGAGATGACTGAAAGTGCCCCACAGAAGGGAAAGGAGCTAGAGAGAGCTCCAGCTGATACTCCTACTCTGAGACGAAGAGTGACAGCTGAAGAAAAAAGAAAGCATGTGGTTGTCAGAGGGTGAGTACATGCCTTAGATAAGGATACTGTAGGTCAATCGTCAAATGAGGTGAAAGGTACCATCCTGATCTTTGATTTTGAAGCATATGTTTTGATTAATCCTAGTTCCACACATTCATTTGTATTGCCTTCATTTACTTTTAAATTGTTGAAACATGTAAAGTTTTCCCCGTTAAGTAGGAAGTTACTAATTAGTACTCTAATGAATTAGAGTCAGTTAGTAGAGTATGTGTGTAGAGATTGTATGTTGAAGGTAGGAGAAAAGGATATGTCAGCCGATCTCATTATGTTGGATATGAAAGATTTCGATGTAATACTAGGAATGGATTGGTTGGCTAAGAATCATGCTGTTTTAGATTGCTATTCTAAGACAGTAATGTTTTCTACCCCTGAGAAATGTATTGTAACATGTTTTGAAAAGAAATGAAAGCAATAGTTGTTGTAATTAAATGATGAAAATTTATGCTGACCAGATGATTAATATTTTAAAGGTTTATTGGAATATGTGGTTGATATGGATAAGGCACATCTAGAGTTAGGAGACATTCCTATGGTTAAGGAGTTTGCAGATGTTTTTTCGGATGATTTACCAGGGTTACCACTAGAGAGAGAGATGGAGTTTTGTACAGATTTAACACCTGGTACAGAGGCAATATCTAAGCCACCGTACAGAATGGCTCTGATTGAGTTGGAAGAGCTAAGGAAGCAGTTACAGGAATTGTTGGATAAGGGGTTTAATAGACCGAGTGTCTCACCCTGGGGAGCTCCGGTCTTATTCGTTAAGAAGAAATATGGAAGCCTTCGACTGTGCATTGATTACAGGTTGTTGAATAAGGCTACCATCAAGAATAAGTACCCCCTTCCACGTATCGATGATTTATTAGATCAACTTCAGGGAGCGCAAGTCTTTTCTAAGATAGATCTGAGGTCTGGGTATCATCAGTTGAGAATTTGAGATGACGATGTACCCAAGACAGCATTTCAAACCCGTTATAGCCACTATGAGTTTATGGTTATGCCATTCGGATTGACGAATGCTCCCGCAGCTTTTATGACATTGATGAATGATGTATTTAAGCCATACCTGGATCAGTTTGTTATCGTCTTTATCAATGACATTTTGGTATACTCAAAATCTAGGGAAGAGCATGAGCAACATCTGAGGATTGTATTACAGACCCTCTTAGAGAGGGAGTTGTATGCTAAACTCAATAAGAGTGACTTTTGGTTAGAGCAAATTTCATTTTTGGGTCATGTGGTGTCAAAGGATGGTGTGTCAATGGATCCATCCAAGATCGAGGCAGTAGTCCAGTGGGAGAGGCCAAAGATAGTCACAAAGATAAGGAGTTTTCTAGGTTTAGCTGGATATTACAGACAGTTTGTAGAGGGATTTTCTAAGTTGGTTGCTCCATTGACACGTCTCACTAGGAAGAATGTTGCATTTGTATGGGACGATAATTGTGAAAGGAGTTTTGTAGAATTGAAGCGCCGATTGACCACCGTTCCGATTCTCACCATTCCTATCAGCTCAGGAGGTTTTTTTATATATACAAATGCTTCACATCAAGGACTGGGCTGTGTATTGATGCAGGATGGGAAGGTAGTCACTTATAGATCCCGACAGTTAAAGAATCATGAGAGGAACTATCCAACCCACGACTTAGAGTTGGCAGTCATGGTGTTTGCACTGAAGATATGGCGCTACTATCTTTATGGTGAGAAATTTCAAATTTTCACTAATCATAAGAGCTTAAGTATATGTTCTCACAGAAGGAGCTGAATTTAAGACAGAGAAGATGGCTAGAACTTTTGAAGGACTATGACTGCGAGATTTTGTACCATCAGGGCAAGGCGAATGTGGTAGCAGATGCCCTCAGTAGAAAGGGTATGATGTCCTATATGATGATTAGAGAATGGGACTTGTTAAAACAGTTCACCGAGCTCAGAATCAGTATTAATGAGGTTGAGGATGGGGTTATGACTAGCCTACATATGGAGCCCAGTATACTGGATCAGATATAGGCAAGATAGAGAAATGATCAGAAGTTATTATATATAGTTAGCCAGGCTGAAGAGAGATCGCAGTTAGACTTCTTAGTCAGTAATGATGGGTTATTGAGATTTCGAGGCCGTATTTGTGTACCCCATGATGACACCCTGAGACAAAGCATTCTGAAAGAGTCTCACTGTTCTCGATTCACCATGCACCCAGGTAGTACTAAGATGTATCGTGATCTCCGAAAAGTGTATTGGTGGACAGGAATGAAGAAAGATGTGGCAGATTTTGTGGTTAGATGTTTAGTTTGCCAACAGATTAAGGCTGAGCACTAGAAGCCAACAGGACTGCTTAAGTAATTACCGGTGCCTACTTGGAAATGAGAACATATTACTATGGATTTTATTATGGGGTTACCCAGGAACCAGAGAGGTCATGATGCAGTCTGGGTGATTATGGACAGACTGACAAAGAGTGCCCATTTCCTTGCCATCATGAGCACCAATTCACTCGATAAGCTAGCAGATTTATATGTCAGAGAAGTGATACGATTACATGGGACTCCTGTGAGTATTACTTCTGATAGAGATTCCCGGTTCACTTCGAGGTTTTGGACTCATTTGCAGGAAGCCATGGGAGCTCGACTGAATTTGAGCACCGCCTATCATCCTCAGACAGATGGTCCGTCCTAGCGGACTATTCAGACCTTATAGGATATGTTAAGGGCGTGTGCACTAGATTTTAAGGGCTAATGGGATGATCATTTACCTCTGGCTGAATTTACCTATAATAACAGTTATCATGCTAGCATTGGTATGGCTCCTTATGAAGCTCTATATGGTAGGAGATGTAGATCCCCAATTGCCTAGGAAGAAGTGGGTAATAAGAAAATACTTGCTCTTGAACTGGTCGAATAGGCAGCTAAAGGTATTTAGCTAATCTGTGATAAATTGAGGACAACACAGAGTAGACAAAAGAGTTATGCAGATGTATGAAGACGTCCTTTGAAATTTCAAGTTGGGGACTCTGTATTTGTGAAAGTGTCTCCGATGAAGGGTGTCACACGCTTCGGGAAGAAAGGGAAGCTCAGTCCTCGCTTCATTGATCCATTTGAAATATTGGAGAAAGTAGGAGATGTTGGTTACCGACTTGCACTACCCCCACAGTTGTTTGGTATACATAATGTCTTCCACGTTTCCATGTTGAGGAAGTATTATCCGGACCCTTCTCATGTCATCGAGTATGAACATTGGAGATTCTGGAAGCATGAGTTATATTGAACAACCGATCCGGATCCTCGATAGAAAAGAGAAGGTACTTTAATCTAAGACGAGTCCATTGGTAAAGGTTCTCTGGTGACACCACTCGACAGAAGAAGCTACGTAGGAGCTAGAGAGCCACATGAGAGAGAGGTACCCGCAATTATTCGATAGATCAGCTTGAATTCGGAGGACCGAATTCTTATAAGGTGGGGAGAAATGTGAAATCCAAATTTTTTACACTTTTTTCTTAATTGAAAAACTAAGAGGTAATTGAGAACTCAGAATAATATTGTGCAAACTAGAAACCATAGTAGCACTCAGGTTAGTGGCGTGAGGCCCACTAACACGAAAATCGAGTTAAGATCTTAAACCTGAGAATTTCTTATGAATTTTATATATAGTCATGAAATGATGATTATAAATGAAAACTAAGTTATTGGAAGTGAAAAAGTTAGTAAGTTTTAGGTTTTGCACTAAACCGAGCAAATGGGCTCAGAATTAGAAATAAATTCGGATTAAATTCTAGAAATTCTCAAAAATTATTCTGAGACCATAGAAAATTAATATAAGGTGAAATTTACTTGAGGAATTAAAATCAAGTGGAAATATCGAGGTTTCAGGGATCAAATTAATTTTTAAGGTAAATTGAAAACTTTAAGCCATTTTGCTTGGTATTGACCAAATCGTGCAAAATGGGCTCAATCGGGAAATTTTTCTCAAACAAGTGATACCTAAATTTTTATAAAACATACTATGGACATAGTATAACACTTGAGAAGTTGAAATTTGGAGAACATTGGACTAAAATTATTTTTTAGAATTGTTTCAACGCAGGACAGAAATCTGTCCTCTTCAGTTTGCCGACCAAGCTCTTATTTTTGTCAAATTTGAAGACCTTAGGGTAATCAATTTGAAACCAATTTCTCAATTTTGAAATTATACTTACTAATCTTTCAGGGGGCATAAAAATCAACCAAATTGGACTTTCCAACCGAGAGAAATCCCCTCCCCTTCATTCCCACAGGCGTCCTCCCTTTTCCCTCATTGCACAATTTTTATGATGACCTTCTAGCTAGATTCAGGTGTCAGCCAAGAAGGATAAAATCTTCCTCATCAAGTCCTATATAACATATAAAAAATTAAACCATAAGTAAGTTAATTTGATATGTGAAAAACTCAAAAAAAAATAGTGGACACATTTACCCTATTTTTGGTAAGTGAAGAACTTGGAGTTTTTTATTCTTTGGTTGGATTTTCTTGTAGTTTTTTATGATTCCAAGTTATATACATGTTAAATTATAGTTTAGGATCAATTGGAAGAATAAAAAATATGGTCAACCTTAGTCAAACTTGAGGTAAAGTTGATGGATGATGATGAAGTTCATATATGTTGTTGTTTGGTGTTTTTAGAAGGTTTTTAGTTAAGTGGAATTGGATGATTTGAATTCTATGGATGATTTGAGTTCTAGACAGGAAATGTTTTGATGTGTTTATGGTGAAAATTTGATGGATCTAAGGTTGTTAACGATTAAATTTATACCGAGAAAGCTCGATTTATAGCTTAACTCAGTATAAAATCAAAAAGTGAAAGAATTAAAATTTTGGCAAAGTGACTAGTATGATTTATGAACTTAAATGAGTCATAAGGTTAATGAAGTAATGAAATGAGAAATTAGAATAATGAAATTGGATAAAAACGGCACTAAATCGGTAAAACCGAGAAAACTAAAAAAGTTAACAGAAAAGTCAAAATTGGTCAAACTTCGAGAAGATAAATCGAAATTGAGTATGTTAAGATGAAATTGATCAATATATGATGAATTGGTATCATTTTGGGCAGCTCGAGAATTCAACATGCAAATCGAGGTAATCTTGAGAATCGAAAATTTTTTCTGTCCCAAGATCTATGAGGTAACGGAATTTTGTGAGTAGCTAGAGGTAGCTATACGTATTTTCGGGTAGATTTTTGAATAATTAAATCATATATATATTTCGAATATGGAAAATATCGGTAGATATCCGACAAAAAATTATCGTTTTGCCCATATTAAGGAAAATTTTGGAAAAGTTAGGATTGGACTGGAATATGCATAAATAGCATGTTTTGAGTGTTTTCACTATGAAATAATGCTTTTTAGCAAATTATATAATATTTATTTTGACCCGAGATGGTAAATGATGATTTTGCCCCTGTGAAGGGTACAAAATTTTCTCTTTTAGAAAAGGTCATGAAAATCAAGAACTGAGTGTTCATGATGAATTTTAATGCTTTTCAACAAGGATATGGGTAGGTTGACTTAATGTTTTATCAATTTACATAAAATAGCACGTGACAGGTGTTGATTTTGGTTTTGAAAACCATTCTTTGAAATAGAGCCACCTACATGATATATGTGGAAACAAAACGTGCTGAGAGCATTGCTTGCACGAGATTTGACATGATTTTATACATGATTTAGTGCTGGGAGCTTTGGTCGCACTAGATTTTTATATGACATGCATAAGGTCGTGCTGGGAGCATTGTGTAAACTGTGTCACACTAATTTAATATACTCGCACGTGCATTTTAAGACATGGTGTTGGATATTGAGATGATGTGGGCATGGGGTGTACGTTGTACCGTGCTTACAGCATGGAGTACATTATACCGTCCCGTGATATATTGTCACGACCCAAAATCAGAGTAAATTTTACATTTTTCTTTCATATTTACCCGTCCTCTGATCGTGACCACACTCCACTAACAATTGGGCTGTCTGTCAATGCCAGTCCCACCATTCAATTATCATATAACTTAATTCCTTATTACAGAAAAAGATAAACACTTGCATTTTTCATTTATTCTTTTCCATTTATTTACAAGTGTTTACAATATCTATACATCCCCGACAATTACATACAAACATGTTACTGTGCTATACTTATTTAGATATAATATGTACAAGTGTATATACCTTAAAATGATGGGCAGCAGCAGATATCAGGAATGCAGTACTCAGTCGCCTCAATGTCTACTGGAGAAAATCTGTGTAGGAAAATGAAAGAGGTGAGCACATCAAGCTCGGTAAGGCAATCCTACGACTAAGTAGGTAACCATACTACCTACATGAACGTGGTGCCGTGTATAAACCACCCTTTCTCCACACATTTCAAAATAGATACTACAATTGGTGATGTTATGATGTCATGTAAAACAAGTTCACATATGGATTTCAAAAGCATGGAAAACTCAACATGCATATCCATTTAAAACATTTCATTCTCGTTAAAATTTCACAACACAATTAAGACTCAACCCTTCCCTCGGGTGTTCCTGACTCATACAAAACCATGAAATCAAATGCATTTCAAAGCAATGGTACCATACGATATAATGAATATCATGTAAAACCAGTTTACATCATTCATGGGTTTAAATAGCACAGAAAATAACATCATGCAAGTTTTTGTTTAAAACCCAGTTTCATTCTCATAAAAATCATGTCTCAGTCAGGATCCAACCCCTCCCTCGGGGGATCGAGACTCACATAAAAATCCACAAAATGTGTTTCTCAAAATCATCAACATACGAGACTAGGAAATATATGTATATCTCAGGCAAATAACCACGACTATGGCCATGTGTCCTCGTGATTCCCACTGCTACACGGATCCTAGTGTGCGGGGTCTCACCACGATCGGGAACCGCCCTGGGAGGTGGGTCAGTCCAACCTGTCGGTCCTGTCCGATATCATGCATCCGAAGATGCCACTCGTACCCAAAGATACCACGCATTCGAAGATGTCAGACAGTACAGCGTACTCCATTCTACTTGCACGGTACAACGTACTCCGTAGACCCATATCATATGTCCATACTCATGCCCTGTCTCAAAGCACACGTGCGAGCCTATTTAATCGGTGTGACACACAGTCTACCCGACGCTCCAAGCACGGCTCATCGCATGATTTCAGAAAAATAGTGCGAGCGATGCTCCAGCACTCTCATAAAATCAAGTAAAACTAGTACGAGCTGAGTTCTAGCACTTTGTACACATTTCATGTGAAAATCTGATGCGAGTTAAACTCTAGCACCGTATTACGAAAATTATATAAAAATCTGGTGCGAGTTAAATTTCAGTACTGTGTCACGAAAATCATATAAAATTTCTGGTGCGAGTTAGACTCCAACACCAATACATGTAAAACTCTAGTGCGAGTTCTCGCTCTAGCACTAAGGTATGCATCACAGAAATCAAAACTCGTGCGAACTGAGCTCTAGTACGTCATATTTCTGAAAATCGCATAGGCGACTACATTTCTCAAATCATTTTCAGAGAGAATCAACATCTGTTGAAAATATGCAATGCTGTACATTTTTATTTAAAAGTTAGCCAGCCTACTCATGCATGTGTTGAAACACCTCAAGAAACGAGCAGGAACCTTTTGTCCTTCCTGCTCCCACATTTTTCCTAAAGTTGGAAATTTTACCCTTAACAAGTTTTGGTAATTTGCCCATCCGGGGCCCTAATATTTTTTATTTGAAATCTAGACTCTTCAGACCATTTAAAAGACTGCAAATGAAGTTAAAATTGCATAAAGTTACTTCTAGCAGTCCGTAAAATTCCCTTACCTGGGATCACGCGTGAGATTATCCCGACTCAATCGTACCAGGTTTCTCAGTCCAATTCGCTCGTCTACGGAGCTGTATATAACCACATATTGGTTCAGTTTAAATATATTGATCAGTATTTCACTATTACTGATCGAATCTAAAGCTCTGGACCTATTTTACTCTATTGGGCCTGATTGCACTTTAATCGGCCTCGACCCCTTTTTAGCCCGTTTCCACTTTTTAAATCCCTTCTTCGGGTTTACTGGGCTCATTTGGCTTATCAATAATCATCGGGCTTTGTTCTAAACTCATTGGATATCCCGGATACTATTTACGATAAATACTTTGAAATTTCGAATAAAATTCCTTTTATGCAGAAGTAATCTATAAAATAATAAGAACTCTGCATTAAAGGACTCATATTATCGTAATTAAAATATACTTACCCAATGTTATGTCGGGTACAAAAATCGAAGCTCAATCGGCTCTTGTTCGGGCTCTGTCGTAAAGCTGCACAATTTTATATTTAATTTCGGGTTAATTTTTGATCAAATATAATTTAAATAAATTTTTTTGGAAATCAAATTAGTCACTTTTGACCTCGTATCGACTTACCCGAAGTCCGATGTATCCCCAAAATTTTCCCCTTTTTCCTTTTTCTATTTTTCTTCCTTTTTCCTCTCTTTCTTGGCTGAACGGGTTCGGTCCGGTTCAACTTGGTTCAGACCGGTCCAGTTTAGCCGGTTCAGTCTGGTCCAATTTTATTCTTCACCATTTGGAGCTCTGTCGGTCGGTTCTTCTCCGGCTTTCACCTCCAGCAACTTCGTGGGGTAGTCCGATTCACGAATCTGACCTCGGTTTCACCAACGGTGGCCGAAAAGTGATCGGTCCGGCCTGTTCTCTCCTCGCCGTCGGTACCCATTTTCTTTTCTGCCGTTTTTGGCGCCGTCCGTCGATTTCGCCAGTCGTGGCCACCACCAATCTGCTCTGTATCATGTGGGGGTCCCTCGACTGGCAGTGGTCAGGGTCGAATCGACGTCGGTGGCCACCGATTTCACTTCTCTGCCCATCGATTTCTCTCCCACGATTTGTCGGATTTCGGCGTCGGTGGGCTGCGTTGTTGGTACCAGGGAGGTCGCACCGACGTCCTCTTCCTTTTCCTACCCTCACCTGGCCAATTGGTGGCCGGACGGTTATCGAGCAGTCTCTTCTTCCTCGTCGATCTTCATTCGCGTTTTTTCTTTCCTCTCTGTTTCGTGTTTTCAATTTCTGACTTTTAATTAATTAATTAATTAATTAATTTTATTATATTTTAATCATTAAAATTCATTAAAATAATCAAAATATCTCAAAAAATTATTATTTAATTCATTTAATCTATAATTGAATTTATCTGTCTTATTTCATCTCTCCCGCTATATTTTTCGATTATTTTTGGGATAATGTTTCGAATTAAAAATCTCAGTTCATTTCGATTAATTCCCATAAATTCCAATAAATTTATATCTAGATCAATTGGACTCGAAATAACTATTTTCCACGTTATTGATCCAGATTCCTCAATTCCACAATTTTAATTAAAAGTTTCTTATCGAATTTATACCGGATTTGGGTCTTTTGACCATTTTACCCTTGTAGGTGTTCGGGATTAATTTAACTCGACTTCCCTTCATGAACACTCACTCATTTCATATTTTAAATCCTTATCTCTAGTCCAAATCCCATTAGTTTAAATTTGTGACCATTTTCAATCTTTTATAAGAAATTACGATATAATTTCGGGTCTTACATAATCTCCCCCACTTAAGAAATTTGGTCCTCCAAATTAGAACCAAGTCAATTGGGTCCATAAACAATTTCGGGTACGTCTATCACATCGTATTCTTTAATTCTTATATGACTTTTTCGGAGTGTACTACTACCAAAGGACTTTAATTAGGGAGATCGTCTTAAATCTCAACACTTTCTCCTTCCTGTTTTAATACCCGAATCAAGTTTTTAACATATGTTATACTTTCATTGAGCTAAGCTGTTGGAGCTCATATCCGGTCACATACGCTTGGTCCGGATAATATTTTTGAAACATCATAAGATGGGACACATTGTGGATGCCTGCTAATTCAGGTAGTAATGCCAACCTACAAGCCTTATCTCCCACTTTGTCTAATCTCTCAAAGAATTCAATCTAACGTAACTCGATTTGCCTTCTTTCTGAATCTCGTTATGTCCTTATGGCATTAGGATAAGTAATTTCCAACAATACTAATTCACCCTCGGTGAATTCCAATACTTTTCTTTCTCTTATCAGTATAGCTTTTCGTTTTGCTCTGAGGTGTTCTTAATCTCTCATAAATTAACTGAACATCCTCAGAGGTCCATCTTACCAATTCGAGAGAAATTCTCTATCTGTCACCCACTTCTTCTTACCCAAGTTGGGGAGCAACCCCTACTGCCATACAATGCCTCATATAATGTTATCCCAATACTCGAGTGATAACAGTCATTATTGGCGAATTCATTCTGTAACAACTGATCATCCCAGGAGCTTATAAATCAATGGCACACACTCTCATCATATCCTCCAGAACCTGTACAGTCCCCTCTGACTGACCATCTGTCTGAGGACGGAAAGTTCTGCTAACACTTAATCGGGTTCCCATAACTTCCAGAAAAATATTCCCAGAGGTGGGAAGTGAAGCGGGAATCCTTATATGATAAAATGCTCACTAGAAAATACATAGTGTTCCACAATCTTTCATAGACATAAATCTGCCTACACACTCAGAGTATCTGGGGATTTCATAACCAGAAGGTGGGTAGACTTAGTCCATCTATCAATTATCACCTAGATAGTCTCGTGATTCATCCGGGTACTCTGTAACCCATCACGAAATTCATGGTAACTTGCTCCCATTTTCATGTCGATATAGGTAGAGGCTGCAATAACCCTACAAATTTCTATTGCTCTACCTTAATATGCTGACATGCGAGACACCTTTCCACAATCTCCATAATATCTCTTTTCATATCTGACCACCAATACCCTTTTTCTAAGATTTCGATATATATATATATATTACTTCTCGGATGCACTGTATATCCCTAAGAGTGAGCTTCTAACAATATCACTATCTCATCAACTATGGTCTTGGGGAGCACTTTTACTGTCTTTGAACCTCAGTAAGCCATCATCACACTCTGTGAACTCTGTCACTGTACCCCTCTAAATCTAACCCACACTATCAACACCATGCCGATCATCATGTTAAGCCTGTCAAATCCGGTCACTCAATTCCGATTCTAATCTCAGGCTAGCCGTCACACAATCACAGTCATCATCAGAAGGGATCACATCACTACAAGGCTTACAATTGCTCTAGCAGCTCACGCTCCCTGACCATCATATGTGATACCATCCCGAGGCTCTTTCTACTCAAGGCATCAGCCATTACATTAGCCTTTCCGGGATGGTACAATTTCCACAATCATAATCTTTCAGAAGCTCTAACACACTTTGTAATCTTGTATCTGACTCTTTCTGAGAAAACAGATACTCAGGCTTCTATGATCAATGCATACCCAAAATTTCTCACCGTGTATAAGTGGTGGCTCCATACCTTCAGTGTAAAAGCTATGGCTGCCAATCTCTAAATCATGGGTCAGATAGTTTCTTTCATGATTCGTGTGTTGTCTGGATCCATAATCGACTTTCTTCCCATTTTGCATCAATACTCAGCCCATTCATTATTTTGAGGTATCCATAGACACTGAGTAACCTCTTGAGCTATTGGGTATGGTGAAAATAATCACAGTAGTCAGTTTATACTTCAATACACCGAAACTCATCGAAGCTACTTTCATACTTATCATTCCACTCGTATGCAATCTTTTTTGAATGAGATGTGTCAACTGAGCAGCTCGTTTCTATAAACTCTCAACAAACCATTTGTACAAACAATTTTCAATTGTTGCTTATAATTTCCCCTGGACTTTAAATACACCCAAAATATCATCAATAAGGATGATAACAAATCGGTCCAGGTAAAGTTTAAGTACTTCATCGTAGTTGAGTTTCACTAAATATTTCAATCACCCATATCCTTAACCTATGTACACATAAACGTATTATGTTGTTTCAAAATCGCTTCCATTGAAGCTACTAACCCGCGTCATTTCCTTTTTCTTATATTAACAACTTTTATAAAATTTTATTTTTTAAACATTTCTGATTAATCGAATTCTATATTTTTTTTATCGTACCAGTAAAGGTACCCTAATTTTAAATGTATTTATTGCGACTGTCGCTTTCAATTTATAAGTTGTGTATACTTTTAGACATTGTCAAGTCTTCAGTCGGAGGGGTATTTTGAAATACCTTTATTAGCCTTTAGACTTGACCACATGGACTAGTTATGGATATATCCACCCCTTATCCTTAATCGTAATTCGTATCTACTACATATCGCTTGATCTAAATTACTTCACATATCAGATATATTCGTACCTTGCATACGCCTCTTATTCCAATAGATCTTGTATTCAGGATCTATCACATCTCAAAACTTATCTCTTTTCGTATATTACTTATAACAAAACTCTGTCATTACTCATTCCGTGAGTAGTCTCATTTACTCCTTTAATTTTAATCGCTACTCCCCTTTTATTACCTGTCAAAACTTACAGTATACTTTTTAGGGATAAAACATCACTATCTTAGAATAGAACTCTGAACAGCATAATTTGCAGCCGACCAATTTATTCTCAAATATTACTTCAAATTATTCATAGTCCGTTGAATAAAATCGGCTGACTTATATTTCTTCCCCCATTTTCAACTTATAATTTCTTCATAATTATTTCGTTAGTTAACCCTCCTTCATTGGGGTACTAACTATCAGTCTTGTGCCCAAGGGTGTGGGCATTCACGTCTTTCACTAACTTATGTGCAAATGAAGGCGGTATGACTAAATACATGGTACCAAGATCAATTAAAATAATTACTTCATTATTCATAACCAGTGTGGTATCTTCTACCACATTATATGAAGCATCAGTAGTGTCCTGGTCCAAGGCATACACTCGCCATAGTCCAACATCTTATTTTCGTGGTAACTACCACATATTCTACACTGCTTACACTGCTACACTGCTCCGTAGTAGGTTGGGGTCCTCAAATCACAATACCCCTCAAAAGTGCTGAAATTGGATGCACTGGGGCCTTACCAATCATCTTACCCCGTGACTTATCAACTCTAATCTCTTACCAAACTATCTTTTTCTCGTTCTAACATATCTATCATTCTCTATTCTCTTTTGTCTATATTTCGGCCCTTACTACCTTTCCCAATCTTAGAGGCGTGCAACACATGATCTTATTCACACAACTGTGGTCTGTGCACTACCTTGGCATAGGTAGTGATATCTAACGGGGCCAATCAGACTCTAATAGACAATTTGAGCCTTCATTAAACTTTTGGGCTTTTCGATTCTCATTGCCCATAGTGTCAAGGTCATACCTGCCCAGGGATATTAACTAAGTTTTTATACTTGTCAATCAATCAGTTCCTCTGGGTCAGATAAAGGATTTTATCTGTAATTTCCTTTAAGTAGTGTTTGAGATATTCTGTCACCGGAATACATCTAAAAATATTTCTCCTGTCAACTCTGGATGTCTAACTCATAAGATGGGTCGAGCAGACTTCCACCAATACTTCGACTCGCCCTCAAATCCCATACATACTCTGAGCAATTAGCTCCCAAATATTCTCCATACTCCGCTTCAACCTCGCGAAGTGTGTCTTAATACTGTCCGATCTCTTTGTCGGACTCTGTAAGGCATGCTCAACATTAGCCACCATTTTAATCTCATCCTAGTTCTCATAAGTCAACACAGCACGACTAGCAGGCTCAGGTATACCTCTACGACCTCTGCCTCGTGCTCTACCTCCTCTACCTCGACTAATATTAGGCATAATGCCTATATTCCTGCATTCTCAATCATTTCTTAGTTAAAACCCATCTCGATATACACTGTTGTATCTAACCAAGCACAGTAACACGGGGATGTAATTTCTTAATTACTGACACTGACACACATCAGACCAATTTTGCTCTAATACCACCATTTGTCACGACAAAAAATCAGAGTAAATTTTTTATTTTTCTTTCATACTTACATGTCCTCTGATCGTGACCACACTCCACGAACAATTGGGCTGTGTGTCAATGCCAGTCCCACCATTCAATCATCATATAACTTAATTCCTTATTACAAAAAAAGATAAACACCTGCGTTTTTCATTTATTCTTTTTCATTTATTTACAAGTGTTTACAGTATCTATACATCCCCGACAGTTACATACAAACATGTTACTGTGCTATACTTATTTAGATACAATATGTAAAAGTGTATATACCTTAAAATGATGGGCAACAGTGGATATCAGGAATGCAATACTCAGTCGCCTCAATGTCTACTAGAGAAAATCTGTGTAGAAAAATGAAAGGGGTGAGCATATTAAGATCGATAAGGCAATCCTACGAACAAGTAGGTAACAATACTACCTACATGAACGTGGTGCCGTACATAAACCACCTTTTCTCCACACATTTCAAAATAGATACTACAATTCGTAATGTTATGATGTCATGTAAAACAAGTTCACATATGGATTTCAAAGGCATGGAAAACTCGACATGCATATCCATTTAAAACATTTCATTCTCGTTAAAATTTCATAACACAGTCAGGACTCAACCCTTCCCTTGGGTGTTCCTGACTCATACAAAACCATGAAATCAAATGCATTTCAAAGCAATGGTACCATACGATATAATGAATATCATGTAAAACCAATTTACATCATTCATGGGTTTAAATAGCATGGAAAATAACGTCATGCAAGTTTTCGTTTAAAACCCAGTTTCATTCTCATCAAAATCATGTCTCAGTTAGGATCTAACCCCTCCCTCGGGGGATCCAAACTCATATTAAAATCCATAAAATGTGTTTCTCAAAATCATCAACATGCGAGACTAGGTAATATATGTATATCTCAGGCAAATAACCAGGACTATGGCCATGTGTCCCCGTGATTCCCACTGCTACATAGATCCTAGTGTGCGGGGTCTCACCACGATCGGGAACTGCCCCGGGAGGTGGGTTAGTCCAACCTGTAGGTCCTGTCCAATCCCATGCATCCGAAGATGCCACTCGTATCTGAAGATACCACGCATTCGAAGATGTCAGACGGTACAACGTACTCCATTCTACTTGCACGGTACAACGTACTCCGTAGACCCATATCATATGTCCATACTCATGCCCTGTCTCAAAACGCACGTGCGAGCCTATTTAATCGGTGTGACACACAGTCTACCCGACGCTTCAAGCACGGCTCATCGCATGATTTCAAAAAAATAGTGCGAGCGTTGCTCCAGCACTCTCATAAAATCAAGTGAAACTAGTGCGAGCTGAGTTCTAGCACTTTGTACACATTTCATGTGAAAATCTGATGCGAGTTAGACTCCAGCACCGTATTACGAAAATTATATAAAAATCTAGTGCGAGTTAGACTTCAGCACCGTGTCACGAAAATCATATAAAATTTCTGGTGCGAGTTAGACTCCAACACCAATACATGTAAAACTCTAGTGCGAGCTCTCGCTCCAGCACTAAGGTATGCATCACACAAATCAAAACTCGTGCGAGCTGAGCTCTAGCACGTCATATTTCTGAAAATCGTGTAGGCAACTACATTTCTCAAATCTTTTTCAGAAATAATCAACATCTGTTGAAAATATGCAATCTGTGCATTTTTATTTAAACGTTAGCCAGCCTACTCATCTATTGAAACACCTCAAGAAACGAGCAGGAACCTCTTGTCTTTCCTCCTCCCACATTTTTCCTAAAGTTGGAAATTTTACCCTTAACAAGTTTTGGTAATTTGCCCATCCGGGGCCCTAAAATTTTTTATCTGAAATCTAGACTCTTCAGACCATATAAAAGATTGCAAATAAAGTTAAAATTGCGTAACGTTACCTCTAGCAGTCCGTAAAATTCTTTTACCTGGAATCACGCGCGAGCTTATCCCGACTCGATCGTACCAGGTGTCTCAATCCAATTCACTCGTCTACGGAGCTCGAGATAACCACATATTGGTTTTGTTCAAATATATTAATCAGTATTTCACTCTTACTGATTGAATCTAAAGCTCTGTGCCCGTTTTACTCTATTAGGCCCGATTGCACTTTAATGGGCCTCGACCCCTTTTCAGCCCGTTTCCAGTTTTTAAATCCCTTCTTCGGGTTTATTGGGCTCATTTGACTTATCAATAATCATCGGGCTTCGTTCCAAACTCATAGGATAACCCGAATACTATTTACGATAATTACTTTGAAATTTCGAATAAAATTCATTTCATGCAGAATTAATTCGTAAAATTCATAAAATAATCTGATCTCTGCATTAAATGACTCATATTATCGTAATTAAAATATACTTACCCAATTTTATGCGGGGTACAAAAATTGGAGCTCAATCGGCTCTCGTTCGGGCTCTGTCGTAAAGCTGCACAATTTTATATTTAATTTCGGGTTAATTTTTGATCAAATATAATTTAAATAAATTTCCTGGAAATCAAATTGGTCACTTTTGACCTCGTATCGACTCACCCGAAGTCCGGTGTATCCCCAAAAATTTTCCCCTTTTTCTTTTTTCTCTTTTTCTTCCTTTTTCCTCTCTTTCTTGGTTGAACCGATTTAGTCCGATCCAATTTTATTCTTCACCATTCGGAGCTCTATCAGCTGGGTCTTCACCGGCTTCTGCCTCCAGCAACTCCGCGAGGTAGTCCGATTCACGAATTTGGCCTCAGTTTCACCAATGGTAGCCGAAAAGTGGCCGGTCCGGCTTGTTCTTTCCTCGCCGTCGATACCCATTTTCTTTTCTGTCATTTTCGATGTCGTCCGTCAGTTTCGCTGGTTGTGGCCACCACCAATCTGCTCGGTATCATGTGGGGGTCCCTCGGCTGGCAGTGGTCGGGGTCGAATCGACGCTGGTGGCCGCCGATTTCACCTCTCTGCCCGTTGGTTTCTCTCCCTCGATTCGTCAGATTTCGGCGTCGGTGGGCTGCGTGATCAGTACCAGGGAGGTCGTGCTGACATCCTCTTCCTTTTTCGACCCTCACCTGGACGATTGGTGGCCAGACGATTATCGGGCAGTCTCTTCTTCCTCGTCGGTCTTCGTTTGCGTTTTTTCTGTCCTCTCTGTTTCGTGTTTTCAGTTTTTGACTTTTTTTTAATTAATTAATTAATTTTATTATATTTTAATCATTAAAATTCATTAAAATAATCAAAATATCTCCAAAAATTATTATTTAATTCATTTAATCTATAATTGAATTTATCAGTCTTATTTCGTCTCTCTCGGTATATTTTTTGATTATTTTCGGGATAATTTTTTGAATTAAAAATCCTGATTAATTTCGATTAATTCCCATAAATTCCAATAAATTTATATCTAGATCAATTGGACTCGAAATTAACTATTTTCCTCGTTATTGATCCAGATTCCTCAGTTCCACAATTTTAATTAAAATTTTCTTATCGAATTTATATCGGATTTGGGTCTTTTGATTGTTTTACCCTTGTACGTGTTCGAGATTAATTTAACTCAACTTCCCTTCACGAACACTCACTTATTTCATATTTTAAATCCTTATCTCTAGTCCGAATCCCATTAGTTTAAATTTGTGACCATTTTCAATCCTTTATAAGAAATTACGATATAATTTCGGGTCTTACATATATGATGTGTACTCTTCAGACTAGTGATCTGATTGGCTGGTGGGAAGGTTTGGTACCCACCTCCTAGGGCAGCCTCAGATGTGATGTGATACCCTGCACACTAGGATCCATGTAGCCTGGGATCACAGAGGATATGGTCATAGTCCTGAGTTATTACCATGATTCTTGCCTAGTCTCGTATGTCACTTGCTTTGCGAAATCGTATGTTATTTGCTTTACGAAATCACATATTACTTATTACTTGATTTTGTGATTTCATGATTTTATGATTTTGGGATTGAATTCTGATGATTTTGGGGTGAATATTGATTTGAAATAAATGGCATGTTTTGACATAATGTGAATTATTTAAATAGCATGGCGTATAATTCCATGCTTTATCTGCCATTTCACGAAATGAATTGTTTTATACGAATGATTTTATCTGGCATAAAAGTATGCATGAGATTCGTATTTAATTATGATTTCGAAAGAAAATGATTTAATGCATGGCATCATGATCATGTAAATAGTATGGTTATCTACTTGCTCGCATAATTGCCTTACTGAGCGTGTGGTTGCTCACCCTTTCATTTTCAGCCCTTTTTCAGAGCATTCGCCATAGTTAGTGAGCGGCTGAGAACTTGCATTCATGATATCCGTTGTTTCCCATCATCGAAAGGTATACACACTGATATCATTTTGTATCTAAATGTGTAACATCACTGTAATGGTTTTAGAATGTAATATGGTGAATGTAAATATTGAAAAACACGTACAAAGTTGCAGTATTATGGTTATGAAATGTGAATGTTTACTTCTGAATAGAATAAGAAATGAATGACATGGTAGATGGTAAGGTATGGCTAATACCGAATCACAGCCTAACTGATGGTGGTGAGACTGTTCACGAGAGGGAAAGGAAAAAGCGAAAAAATTTGTAGTGATTTTAGATAAAAAGGGGTTGTGACAAGAACTACCCCACACATGACTTAGAGTTAGCCGCAGTAGTGTTTACATTGAAGATCTGGCGGCATTACTTATATGGGGAAAGGTTCTAGATATTTACTGACCACAAGAGCCTGAGATATATATTTGACCAGAAAGAGTTAAACATGAGACAAAAGAGAAGGATGAAACTTCTTAAATACTATGATTACGAGATACTCTATCATCCAGGGAAGGCTAATGTAGTGGCTGATGCCTTGAGCAGGAAGAGTATGATATCTGCTATGATGATCAAAGAATGGGATTTATTGGAACAGTTTGTTGGACTCAGAATCAGAGTTGAGGAAACATAAGTTGGATTTCTGGCTAGCCTACGGATAGAGCCCGATATTATGGATCAGATTAGAACCGGGCAGCGAAATGATCAGAGGCTATTGGATACGGTTAGCCAAGCTGAACAGGCATCACAGTCAGATTTTATGGTCAGTGACGATAGGTTATTGAGGTTTAAAGGTCGAATTTGTGTTCCGAGCAATGATACCTTGAAGCAGCAAATAATGAGAGTCTCACTGTTCCCGTTACACCATGCACCCAGGTAGTACCAAGATGTATCAGGATCTGCATAAAGTGTATTGGTGGAGTGGTATGAAATGGGAATTGGCTGAATTTATGGCCAAGTGTCTGCTATTTCAACAGGTAAAAGTTGAGCATTGAAAGCCCGGAGCATTACTTAAGCCCTTGCCTGTGCCTACATGGAAATGGTAGCACATCACCATGTACTTTATCATGGGATTGCTGAGGACCTGAAGGGGTCATGATGCAATATGGGTGATAGTTGATAGATTAATGAAGAGTGCCCACTTCCTTGCCATCAAGAGCACAAATACATTGAGTACATTAGCCGAGTTATATGTGATAATTCTATTTTTTTATAGAAGTATTTGTGCTTAATTTCCTAATTATTTATTTAATCCCCATATTATTTTATTAATAATCCCCTTTATTTAATTAAAATTCTTTAATGTATAGATAAATTAAATCTGGATGAAACTCAGTCATTTCAGTCGAAATTGGGTTGAAAACGGGCTAAAGGAGACTAGACCACTTCCAATTTGCAGACCGAGTCACCAGTCGTCTGGACACGCGTGATGCCAGGTGTTCGTATTTTATTTGCTCCGAAACGATAAGATTGACAGACACCATGTGAATATTCTAGAAGGCACATGCCAGGCCACATCACACAGCCAACTAGACAAACCGACAAGTGACGTGGAAATATCTGCTTTGCAGCAAATCAAATGAAGATAAGTGGCCAAACAATGCCAACTCATCTAGGATAGAAAATTACCATTGTACCCCTAAGTGTGTATATAAATAGAAAATGATGGCAATTGGAAAAAGGCATGTAAGTTAGGGTAGAATAGTTTTAGGGAATTTTAGGATTTATTGTTTTTATGTCTTTCTTTTACGTTAGCCACCATAGTTAGGTTACTATTCATGTCAACTTTCATTTTCATGAAAAGCTTGTGTTCATTTCTAGTTCCTTGATTTGTTTTTTTTTACATTAATGAATTGTTACCATTTCTATTTCTCTTCTTCTTGGTTTTGTTAAAATTCCAATCATTTATTTTTATTCTCGGTTTTCATGAAAGGTTTTAATTTTTTTTCATAGTTGTTATATGCGGGTTGCTTAGTATGTTGGTTTCATTCTTCCATTTTGATTCAGACTTATGATTTCAATGGGGCAGCCGAGTATTGTGAGAGAAAATATATAGCTGGTGACAGTGGCTAAGCATTCTCTCCTTGCTCATTTAGTTGGTTGTTTCAGAATCATTCACTTTACATTTACTGTGTGTTTCCTTATGTTATTTTTTATTTGCTATTTAAAGTCTTTCTTGTGCTGTTTGTGTATGTCTCGGGCTTCTTTGTTTTATGGTGTTGTAAAGGCTAGGTAGAAGCAAAAATGTTGATGGTTGCTGGTCTAAACAGCAGCTACCCGAGGCTTTATAGTAGCTGGTAGACAGCCTCCTGGTTTTCAAAGAGTAGAGCATCACAGCCTTACCTCTCGGTTTCATTCTAAGTTGCCTATTTAATTGTTGTTTGCTGTCCTAAGCTTTTATTAGAAGCATGTTTTCTGGTTTATAGCATTGTTATTATGAGGTTGCAAAGAACCGAGAACCACAAATCACCCTCTGTTACACTCTGTTTTGGAAGTTTTACATTGTTCATTCCCATTGCATGCTTTCATTTATGCAACTGCTCAAGCACATTTATGCACACTCACAAATGTAGATATAGTGCGAACTATATGCTAGCACTATCTGTTTCCATATAAACTTGATAGTTGGCCATTTTCCAAAGAAATATCATTGAAATATAAATAACACCTACGTAGTATTATCTTGTGAAATTTATACAATTACTGGCCAATCTACCGATTTTCTTTGATTAAAACCAATCAAATTCTTTAATTAAGAAAATTCCTTAAATCATGCATTTCATGCACACCATCCTTAGGTGAACTTCCCTCAATAGGGGTAAAATAGTATTTTCCTATTTCGATCCTTAAAATCATTTAAACCACTTTTAGGACCTTTATACAATATCAGTGTATACATACATATTCAGTGTATACAAAAACTATTTAAAGTATGCGTAGCTACCTCTAGCTACTCACACAATTCCCTAACCTTATTTTTTTTCTGTACAGTCTGACCTTTTCACTGATGTCTCGTCACGCAGTCTGATTTGCCCTCAATCAAATCTCCGAAATTGCGTATAAATATACATCAAGTCAAATACAATACAATTCATTGTATTTCATATTTTCTGGGCTTAATTGTAAATCATTGGGCCCGTTTACCCATATTGGGCTCAATTGTACCATAATGGGCCCTAATCGGCCTTAAGCCAGTTTTCCACTTATTATTCACATTATCGAGGCCTATTGGGCTCATTGGGCCCATCAATATATATTGAGCCTCATTCTAAATTCCCGAATAACTCAATTTAGTATTTACGATAATTTTTTCCAATTTCCAGAATTTAATTCATTTAAAACGAAAATTAAATCCAAAATTTATCTAACACGCATAATGATGCAAATTGTTGTAAATAAGGGTTACTTACCCGTGATTCCACGATAATACGCAAATCGAAACTATCTCGAGCTCTCGTTCTACGTCAATTGTCGAGCTACACAATTTAATATTTTTTCGAGTAAACTTTCCATTTGGATATTAATCAAATTAAATATTTCAAAATTTAAATCGGTGAATTTGACCGCTTACCGACTTACCCGTAGCTCGATTGCATCACTGAAATTTTCCCCATTTTTTTTCTTTTTCTTTTTTTTCCTTTTTCTTTTTTCTTTTTAGAGACCGGTTCAGCATATCATCACTGCACTGAACCGGCCGTACCGGTTCAAGCCTCATTTTATCCTTTCGGGGCCATTAGGCCAGTTCCCGGTGCCTCACCACTGCCGTTCGACGCGTCTCTGGCAGAGGGACGTTCGGCTGGCCTCGATCAGAACCAACTCACGTCGGAGGCTGCCGGATTCCTTTCTCCCTTTTCGGCCTTCACCTCCGTCGATCTCCTCCTGTCGGCGCCGGTGGAGGCGTTGCCGGTGGTGGAATGATCGTGGGGCCTTCCTCTTCCTTTTCCATCAGCTGGTCTGGCCGTGGGGTCGTCGGTGGTGGCTTGTCCGATGGTTCCTCTTTCCTCTTCATTTTCTCTCTCCTCGATATTTCTCTTCAGTTTTCAATCCAGATTTCTATTCTTTTTTTATTTATTATTATTATTATTATATTTTTTTAATTATTATTTTATTTTTAATATTATTTTAATCATTAAAATAATATTAAAATCCCAAAATATCTAAAAAAATTATTATTTTATTCATTTATTCCGTAAATGAATTTATCAGTATTATTTTGGCTTTTTGGTATATTTTCTGATTATTTTCGGGATCGTTTTTTCGAGGTAAAATTTCGATTTATTCCAATAAATTCATATTTTGATCAATTTAATTCGAAATTTAATTATTTCTTCGTTATTGATCAAGATTTCTCAATCCTATATTTTTAATTAAATTTTCTTGTCACGATAAATACCGAATTTCGATCTTTTGACCATTTTACCCTTCATCTGTTTGGTAATTCCATTTTAAATACTTTTGTATTTTTAAATGCACTCGAAAATTTCTATTCATTCCCTTTTGCTCTTACGATAAAACCGGGCCTTACAATCTCCCCCACTTAAGAAATTTGGTCCTCCAAATTAGAACCAAGTCAAAATGGTCCATAACAACTCCGGGTACGTCTACTGCATCATACTCTTTAATTCACATGTGACTTTTTTCGGAGTGTAACACTACCAAAGGACTTTGATTAGGGAGATCATCTAAAATCTCTATACTTTTCCTTTCGTCTAATACCCGAATCAATTCTCCAATCATCATTATAGTTTTATTAGCCTAAACTATTGAAGCTCATATCCGATTACGTATGCTGGGTCCGGATAATATTTTCAAAGTATCAAAAGATAGGACACATTGTGGATGCCTGTTTATTCAAGTGGTAACGCCAACCTACAGGTCTTACCTTCCACTTTGTCCAATATCTCCTTCTGAATCTCGTTACGTCCTTATGACAAATAACTGTCAACAATACTAATTCACCCTTGGTGAATTCCAATGGTTTCTCTGAGGTGTTCTTAATCTCTCACAAATCAACTGAACATCCTCAGAGGCTTATCTTACCAATTTGGGAACAATTCTCTATCTGTCACCCACTTCTTCTTATCTAGATCGGGGAATAACCCATACGGCCATACCATGCCTCATATAAAGTCATCCCGATACTCGAATGACAACTGTCATTATTGGCAAATTGGATTAGTAACAACTGATCATCCCAGGAGCTTATAGAATCAATGGCACACACTCTCATCACATCCTCCAGAACATGTACAATCCTCTCTGACTTACCATCTGTCTAAGGATGGAAATTGTGCTAACACTCAGTCAGGTTCCCATAGCTTCCTGAAAAAAAAATGTTCCCAAAAGTGGGAAGTGAAGCGGGAATCCCTATCTGATACCATGCTCACTGGAACGCTACATAATGTTTCATAATCTTCCTGTACACATAAATCTGCCTACTCACTCAGAGTATATGGGGATTTCCATAGCCAGAAGGTGGGTAAACTAAATCAATCTATCGACTATCACCCAGATAGCCTCGTGATTTATCCGGGTCCTCTGTAACCCATCACGAAATTCATGATAACTTGTTTCCATTTTCATGTCACTATAGGTAGAGGCTGCAATAACTCTGCAGACTTCTAGTACTCTACCTTAATCTGCTGACATACGAGACACTTGTCCACAATCTCTACAATGTCTCTTTTCATATCTGACCACTAATGCCCTTTTTCAAAGATTTCGTTATATTTATTACTTCTCGGATGCACTGTATATCCCGAAGAGTGAGCTTCTGACAATAACACTATCTCAGCAACTGTGGTCCTGGGGAGCACTTATACTTTCTCTGAACCTCTGTAAGTCATCATCACTCACTATGAACTCTATCATTGTACCCTTCTGAATCTGACCCACACTATCGACACCATACCGATCATCACGCTAAGCCTAGCAAATCCGGTCACTCAAATCCAGTTCTAACCTCAGGCTAGCTATCACGAAATCACCGTCATCATCAGAAGGGATCACATCACTACTGAGGCTCACAACTGCTCTAGCAGCTCACGCTCCCTGACCATCACATGTGATACCATCCCGATGCTCTTTCTGTTCAAGGCATTAGCCATTACATTAGCCTTTTCTGGGTGGTACAATGTTCACAATCACAATCCTTAGAAGCTCTAACCCTCTTGGTTTTCTCATAACTCTCTTGGTTATCTCATATCCGACTCTTTCTGTGAAAACAAATACTTGGGGCTTTTACGATCAGTGCATACCCGAAATGTCTCACCGTATAAGTGGGGGTACCATACTTTTAGTGCAAATGCTACGGCTGCCAACTCTAAATTCATGGGTTGGATAGTTTCTCTCATGGTCCTTGAACTATCTGGATCCATAAATGACTATCTTCCCATTTTACATCAATGCACAGCCCAATCCTTATTTTGAGGTATCCATACACACTGAAACCTCTTGAGCTGTTGGTTATGGTGAGAATAATTACGGTGGTCAGTTTATTACTTCAATATACCAAAACTCACGGAAGTTATTTTCATACTTATCATCCCACTGACATATAATCTTTTCCGAACAAGATGTGTCAACTGAGCAGCCCATTTTGAGAAACTCTCAGCAACTCGTCTGTAAGATAGTTTCCTATTACTACTCATGCTCTTCCCTGGACTTCGAATACATCAAAATATCATCGCTCAAGATGACAACCAATCTGTCCAGGTAAGGTTTAAATACGTCATTGTAGTTGAGTTCCACTAAATATTTCAATCACCCAAATCCTTGACCTATGTACTCATAAACGTATAATGTCGTTTCAAAATCGCTTCCGCTCAAGATACTAATCCGCGTCATTTTGTTTTTTTTTTATATTAACGGCTTTTATAAAATTTTAATTTTTTAAACCTTCATGATTAATCGAATTCTCTATTTCTTTATCGTACCAGCAAAGGTACCCAAATTTTAAATGTATATATTACGACTGTCGATTTCAATCTATAGGTTATATGTGCGCTTTTAGACGCTGTCCAGTCTTCAGGCGGGGAAGTATTTTAAAATACCTTTATTAACCCTCAGACTTGACCACATAGACTGGTTATGGATATATCCTCCTCTTATCCTTTGTCGCAATTCAAATTCACTACATATCGCCTAATCCAAATTACTTTACATATCAAAGATATTCTTACCTTGGATACACATTTTATTCTAATATATCTCATATTCAAGATCTATCACATCTCAAAGCTTATCTCCTTTCATATATCACTTATAACAACTCTTTCATTACTTTTCAAACTTGCAATATACTTTTTCAGTGATGTTTTCACCCCTATTTTCAACTTATAATCTTTATACCCATATTCAGTTAGTGATAATCATCTAACCATTATCATCTTGCTTAAAGGTACAGGCTTCACATCTTTCACTAGCTTATAAGCAACTGAAGGTGGTATAAATAAATGCGTGGCACCAGGATCAATTAAAATAATTACTTCATTATTTACAACTAGTGTGGTATCTTCCCCCACATCAGATGAAACATCAATAGTGTCCTGGTCCAAGGCATACAGTCGCCCTCGTCCAACATCTTATTTCCGTGGTATCTACCACACATCCTACACTGTTTACACTTCTACACTGTTACACTGTTATACTGTTCCGTAGTAGGTTGGGTCCTCCAATCACAGTACCCCTCGTAAGTATTGAAAGTAGATACACTGGGGTTTATCATTCATCTTACCCTGTGACTCAACAACTCTAATCTTTTACCAAACCTTTTTTTTCTCGTTCTGACATCTCTGTCATTTTCTATTCTCTTTTGTCTCAATTTCGGCCTTTACTACCTTTCCCAATCTCAGAGGCGTGCAACTCATGATCTTATTCACACACTGTAGTCTGCGCACTGCCTCGGCATAGGTAGTAATATCTAACGGCTAATTGGACTCTAATTGACAATCTGAGCCCTTCCATGAACTTTGAGACATCCCGAATCTCACTGTTCATAGTATCGGAGTCATATCTGGGCAGGTAGATATAAACTGAGATTCATACTCGTTAATCAACAGTTCCTCTGGGTCAGAGTAAATAATTTAATCCGTAATTTCCTTTAAATAATGTCCGGGATATTCTATCACCGGAAAACATATAGAATTATTTTTCCATATCTATTATGGATGTCTAACTCTTAAGATAGATCGAGCAAACTTCTACCAATGCTCTGACTCACCCTCAAATTCCATACATACACCGAGCAATTAGCTCTCAAAATATTCTCCACACACCGCTCCAACCTTGCGAAGCGTGTCTCAATACTGTCTGATCTCTCTGTTGGACTCTGTGGGGGCATGCTCAACATCAGCCTCCACTTCAATCTCATCTCCAGTCTCATGTGGCGACTCAGTACGACTCTCAGGCCTACCTCTACAGCCTCGAGCTCGTGTACTCGCCTCTCAACCATAGCGGCTATCAGTTAATGAGTCTATTTTTGCATTCAAAACCAAATTCTTAGCTGCACTTCCATCTCGATATACACAATTGTATCTAAACAATACACAGTAAATGGGGATGTAAACTTCCTTAACCACTAACACCGACTCATATCAGGCCAACTCAGCTCTCATACCAAAAACTTTCACGACCCAAATTACCTAAAAATCATAGTAAATTTTTTGTTTTTTCATTTATTATTTAATTCTTACCTTTCTCTCATTGTGATCATCCTACAAACAGTTGGGCTATGATTCGGTGTTACTCACCTCTCACCTATTTACCAGTCCATTTCATAATCACATTTATATATCAGAGTTTACTATCCTTTGACTTTAATTAAATACATACATAATGGTATTTTTAACTCTACATCCCTAACATCATATACGTTTACAGTACTGTGCATTACATATTTAGATACAAACCTCTACAAATGTGTATACCTATCTCTCGATGGGAAGCAGCGGATACCAAGATTGCAAGTCCTCAGCCGCTTACTAACTGTTGCGAGTGCTCTGAAAAGATGAGAAAATAAGGGGGTGAGCTAACCACATGCTCAGTAAGGCAATTATGCAAGTAAGTAGATAGCTCCACTATCTACATGCTCATAATGCCATGCCCTTAAATCCATTTCTTTTCATTAAAATCTCAAGCACAATATCATGCATATATCCATGACATAGTTTATCAAAACTATTTGTGCATATAGAAATCATGTAATTCATGCATCAAAGACATTTTATGTGACATCATTAAATCATAATAAGCATGAAGTAAATCAAGATCATGCATTCTTTCATGTCATGTAAGACAAATCATTAAAATTCATTATAAAGCTTTGGTTATAAAACCACCATTCTTTCAGGGTCACATATCATAAAATCATAAAATCGAGGGCCTGACCTCTCCCTCGGGTTTACCCTGGTCTATCGACCAATAGTTATATCATGTGAGACAAGTAGGTGACTATCAGTAACAACATAGGACTATGGCCATAACCTCGTGATCCCTGGCAACACGGTACCTAGTGTGCGGGGTATCACACCTGAAACGGGAGGTGGGTCGTCCTACCCGCCAGAACAGCATAACATCAGGATTGCGAGGGTAAGGCTTGCTGCCTCGTGGCTAATGCCACTCCACTCCAACAATCCCCATAGTATAGCGTACTCCGCGTGACATACACGGTACAACATACTCCGTGAACCCAAGCTCAGTCAAGGGTGCCTGCAATAGGTCTTATCCACCCATATCATCTCTGTCTCAGTATGCACGTGTGAGCATATCATCTCACTGTGACACACAGTATACAAGAGGCTCCAACACAGCTATATGCATGTAATATAAATCCCTGTCGAGTGAAGCTCTAGCACGGCTCCATGCATATTCATGATATCAGAAAATCTCGTGCGAGCGAAGCTCTAGCACGGTTTCATAGAAATCAATGAAATTTGTGTACGAGCAGCACTCCAGTACAACTTAAAATAATTATAAATTCAAGCAAAATCCACGTACGAGCAATGCTCTAGTACGAATATGTATAAAAACTCAATGAAAACCTCGTACGAGAAAAACTCTAGTACGGCTTTAAAATGAGATATAAAACCATATAAAACTTCGTGCAAGCAATGCTCCAACACGAATGAATGCTCAAGTAAATCAAAACTTCATACGAGCAACGCTCCAGTACGACTTTATGCATAAATACATCAAATCACGTGCGAGTTACACTCCAGCATAGCTTTTATGCAATATGATATAAAAATAGGATGCGAGCTAAGCTCCAGTATCTCTCATGCATATCAAATCATAAAAACTAGTGCGAGCAAGTGCTCCAACACCTTTTTATGCATATATAGTCAAAATAGTCCAAACTCGAGTGCGAGCTAAGCTCCAACACTTCTCATGCATTCCACAAGAATAAAAATCAGTGCGAGCAACCGCTCTAGCACATTTTATGCATATGATGTCACACAAGTCAATGCGAGCAACCGCTCAAGCACATTTATGCACACTCACAAACGCAGATATAGTGCGAACTATATGCCAACACTATCTGTTTCCATATAAACTTGATAGTTAGCAGTTTTCCAAAGAAATTTCATTTAAATATAAATAACACCTACGTAGTGTTATATTGTGAAATTTATACAATTACTGGCCAATCTACTGATTTGCTTTGATTAAAACTAATCAAATTCTTTAATTCAAAAAATTCCTTAAATCATTCATTTCATGCATGTCATGCTTTCACCATCCTTAGGTGAACTTCCCTCAATAGGGGTAAAATAGTCTTTTCCTATTTCGATCCTTAAAATCATTTAAACCACTTTTAGGACCATTATACAATATCAGTGTATACATATATATTCAGTGTATACAAAAACTATTTAAAGTACGTGTAGCTACCTCTAGCTACTCACACAATTCCCTTACCTCATTTTTTTCTGTACAGTTTGACCTTTCCAATGATGTCTCGTCACGCAGTCCGATTTGCTCTCAATCAAATCTTCGAAACTACGTATAAATATACATCAGGTCAAATACAATACAATTCATTGTATTTCATATTTTCTGGGCTTAATTGTAAATCATTGGGCCTGTTTACCCATATTGGGCCCGATTGTACCATAATGGGCCTTAATCGGACTTAAGCCAGTTTTCCACTTACTATTCATATTACAGAGGCCTATTGGGCTCATTGGGCCCATCAATATATATTGAGCCTCATTCTAAATTCTCGGATAACTCAATTTAGTATTTACGATAATTTATTTCAATTTTCAGAATTTAATTCATTTAAAATGGAAATTAAATCTGAAATTTATCTAACACGCATAACGATGCAAATTATCGTAAATAAGGGTTACTTACTCGTGATTCCATGATAATACGCAAATCGAAACTATCTCGAGCTCTCGTTCTACGTTAATTGTCGAGCTACACAATTTAATATTTTTTCGGGTAAACTTTTCAGTCAGATATTAATCAAATTAAATATTTCAAAATTTAAATCGGTCAATTCGACCGCTTACCGACTTACCCGTAGCTCGATTGCATCATTGAAATTTTTCCCAATTTTTTTTCTTTTTCTTTTTTTCCCTTTTTTTTTCTTTTTGGCTGAACCGGTCTGGTCCGGTTCAGCATATCATCACTGCATTAAACCGGTCGTACCGGTTCAGGCCTCATTTTGTCCTTTCGGCGCCGTCCGACCGGTTCCCAGTGCCTCACCACCGCCGTTCGACGCGTCTCTAGCCGATGGACATTCGGTTGGCCTCGATCGAAACCAACTCACGCCGGAGGCCGCCGGATTCCTTTCTCCCTTTTCGGCCTTCACCTCCGTCAATCTCCTCCTGCCTGCGCCGGTGGAGCGCGTTGCTGGTGGCGGAAGGATCGCGGGGCCTTCCTCTTCCTTTTCTAGCAGCTGGTCTGGCCGTGGGGTCGCCGGTGGTGGCTCGTCCGATGGTTTCTCTTTCCTCGGGTTCGGCTTCCATTCTTTCCTCTTCATTTTCTCTCTCCCCGATATTTCTCTTCAGTTTTCAATCCAGATTTCTATTCTTTTTTTATTATTTATTATTATTATTTTTTAATTATTATTTTATTTTTAATATTATTTTAATCATTAAAATAATATTAAAATCCCAAAATATCTAAAAAAATTATTATTTATTCATTTATTCCGTAAATGAATTTATCGGTATTATTTCAGCTTTTTGATATATTTTTTTATTATTTTCGGGATCGTTTTTCTGAGGTAAAAATTTTGATTTATTCTAATAAATTTATATCTTGATCAATTTAATCCGAAATTTAATTATTTCTTCGTTATTGATCAAGATTTCTCAATCCCATATTCTTAATTAAAGTTTCTTGTCACGATATGTACCGAATTTTGATCTTTTGACCATTTTACCCTTCACGTGTTAGGTAATTCCATTTTAAATCCTTTTGCATTTTTAAATGCACTCGAAAATTTCTATTCATTCCCTTTTGCTCTTACGATAAAATTGGGCCTTACATTTCTCATACATTGATAGTTTAATCATTGTAAATAAACAAATTGAAATAGAAACTGAACTTTTATAAATATGCAGAAGCGTTTACATCAGTTTCCATTAACTATACATCCCTTTCGTACTCAATGACACTAGACTGTGCATTAATTTACAGGATACAAAATTTTTTTCAACACAAGTGTATACCTCTCTATACTGCTAGAGAACACCTTAGCAGGGACAACTGCAGTGCTCACTACTGTGTAGTATTTGTGGAAGAGGAAATAAAGGGGTGACCATAACGCGCTCAATAAAGAAAATGTGCAAGAAGGTAGATAACTACACTATCTACATGCTAAAATACATATATGTTCATTTTCTTTATAAAACAATATGCATGTTCGTTAAAACAACTTCCATCAATGCAAAACCATGAATTCGCTAGATGGGTATATGCATAGCACACAGCTTCACATAGAGTAATCTATTCACACAGTTCACACATGGAAAATGCTTTACTTAAAACCACACAGGTTTATTTCGAAATCACTAAGCACACAACAACAATTCAATGTTTATATGAGACATAATCATGGGTTAACACATTCCCAAACACACAGCAAGGGAGGATATCTGTCACCTCACACAGTAGTGACAATCTCATATCACACAGATATAGAAGATTTATGGGCATAGTCGGAGTCCAAACTATATTGATCAGGTGTGCGGGAACCCTACGCTTAGGGAGGCGGATCAACCATCCCACCAGCTCAACTCAACTCACGACACATCGTACTCCATGGCTAACGCTCATGGTACATCGTGCTCCCGTGGATCCTAATCACCCATTTCCATTGTCTCAAAATCACGTGCGAGCAGGTCAGTGCCAGACACACAGCAGTACACGACGACTCTAGCACGGTTTATCCATCACACAACAATTTCATAAACTCTAGTGCGAGCTCTCGAGTGGAACACACAGTATTATCGAAGCATCAAGCATGGTTTTGTTTATCACACAAAGGCTCAAGAGACTACGTGCGAGCAACTCAGTGTAGAGCACACAACATATCTGAGGCATTGAGCACGGTTGTCCCATCACTTTAAATCGAGAGGGTCACATGCGAGCATAATCAGAGCAAGATCACTAAGAAGTACTCTATAGCTCTAACATGATTCCTAAAATCTAGTGGGAGCAGCTCGAGTGGAACACACATCCTGTAAGACCAGATTTTATCGTAAGAGCAAAGGGAATGAATAAAAATTTTTGAATGCATTTAAAAAAATGTAAAGGATTGAAATGAAATTTCCAAACACGTTGAAGGGAAAAACGGTCGAAATATCGATTGTCGGTATAAATTCGACAAGAAAATTTAACTAAAAATATGGGATTGAGAAATCTTGATCAATAACGAAGAAATAATTAAATTTTGGGTTAAATTGATCAAGATATGAATTTATTGGAATAAACCAAAATTTTCTCCTCAAGAAATTATCCCGAAAATAATAAAAAATTATATTGAAAAGTCGAAATAATATCAAAAAATTTATTTATTGATTAAATGAATTAAATATAATTTTTTTAGATATTTTGGCAAAAATATTAATATTTAATTGATTAAAATAATAATAAAAATAAATAATAAATAAAATTAAAATAAAATTTAAAAAAAGAGTTTCGCGCGACACAGTCGCGCGACCCAAATCGAAAACAAAAGGATTAATCTCTTGGTACCAGCGAACGGCGGCGACAAGGGGGAAGAGAAGACCGATGAAGCAAGGTTGGCACCGAGGGATCCTCCACCGGTCGGCACGTGCACCCCAACCACCAAAAATCACGAGAAATGGTGAGGGGGAGAAATTGAAAAAGGAAAAAAGAAACGGCGGCCACCAGCGCTGTTCTGGCCAACCCAGCCCCCAGCCGAATGTCCCCGAAGCAAAGACGATCAGATTGGTGGTGGCCACGGCCGACGAAACCGACGGACGGTGCCAAAAACGGCAGAAAGAAGAAGCACCACCTACGTCGAAGAGGAGAAAGGCTGAACCGACCTCATTGTCACCGATCCGAGCGTGGATGCCACCAGATCCGTGCATCGGATAGCAAGACGGATCTGTCGGCAGTGGAAACCGACGGAGAATCGATCGGCGAGGCCCTGAGCTGACCAAATCGAACTGAACCGGTTGAACCGATCGGTCTGAATCGGGTTGAACTGGACTGAACCGGTTCAGCCAAGAAAGAGGGGAAAAATGGAGAAAAAGAGAAAAAAAGGAAAAAAAAGGGAAGATTTTTGGGGATACACCGGACTTCGGCTAAGTTGATAAGAGGTCAAAAGTGACCGATTTGATTTTTGAGAAATTTATTTAAATTATATTTGATTGGAAAAATAACACGAAATTAAATATAAATTGTGCAGTTCGACGATAAATTCCAAACGTGAGCCGATCAAACTTCGATTTACGCACCATCGCATAATCTCGGGTAAGTAAACCTCATTTACGACAATTTATATAATTATTCACGTATTAAAGATTTATTTTACGAATTATGGATTAAATTTCACATTTAGTGAATAATATTGGAATTGGAAATTAATTGTCGTAAATAACTGTATAAGTTATCCAAAGAGCCTAGAACGAGGCCCAATAAGGGTTGAGGGCCCAATGAGCCTAATAGGCCTCGATGATGTGAATAGTAAGTGAAAATGGGCGTAAAATCGGAGTAAGGCCCATTAAGGTGTAATCGGGCCCAATAAGAGTAAAGGGGCCTAGCATTTTAAATTTAAGCTCAATAAAGGTTAAATATGGATAAGTGTATTGTATTTAATCTGATAAATATTTATACGCAGTTTCAGATATTGGATTCGGAGCAAATCGGACTGCGTGACGAGACATCAGTGGAAAAGGTCAAACTATACAGAAAAATGAGGAAAGGGAATTTTGTAAGTGCTTAGAGATACCTGCGCGTATTTTTGGGGTTATTTACATTAAACAGAATTTCCATAGGTATCTAGAAATAGAATAATAATATTTACGAAAATCGAGGTATATGTGAAAATTACGATTTTGCCCCTACTTAGGAAAATTTCAAAAAGGGTAGTAAAGCTATGAAATTGCATGATTTTCATGTTTTCGATATTCCTATGATTATATTTCTTTAATTTAAGAAAATTATGGATAGGCTGGTTGTTTATTTCATGTTTTTACATGAAAGGGCACAAATTAGGTGCCAGTTATGATTTTTAATTTGTTTTAGTGAAATTGAGCAGCCTATCATGTTTTTATGAGTTTTAAATCGTACGTGGATTTTACTTGGTTTTATGCATCCGTACTAGAGCACTACTCGTACGTGAATTTAAATTGGATCTATAATTATTTTAAGTCGTACTGGAGCGCTGCTCGTACGTAGATTTCATTGATTTTTATGAAACCGTGCTGGAGCTTCTCTCGCACGAGTGTTTTTCTGATATCATGAATATGCAAGGAGCCGTGCTGGAGCTTCGCTCGCATAGGAATTTTATGATATGCATATGATCATGCTGGAGCCTCCTGTAGACTATGTGTCATAGTGAGAAGATATGCTAGCACGTGTAGATTGAGACATGGGTTGGTTATCGACATGGTTTGGAGTGGGATAAGACCTTTGGAAGGCATCCCCAAACTATGATATTGGGTTCATGGAGTATGTTGTACCGTGTATGTCACATGGAGTATGTTGTACCATGTAGTCATGACTATTGTATTCACGTTACTTGATATTTTGACGGGTAGGATTTGACCCCACCTCCCATTGTAGTTGTGATATCCCGTACACTGGGATCCGTGTAGCCTGGGATCACAGGGACATAGTCCTCGATTGTTTCCATACAGTAACCTGCATGTCTCACATGATATATATTTGATTGGTCTTGTTAGACCAGGGTAGACTCGAGGGAGGGGTCGAGCCCCGATTTGTGACGATTTTCATGAAATGCGGTATTAAATGAGAAATTGATGGGTTTTTATGAGGATATTAATGATTTTAAAGATGTGTTGAATCCCTTTGGGATTGTTTTGAAGAGTTTTACTGTACCGAGCATGAGATGTTTTACATGAGATATTTTTCATGTTTTACATGCTGATTCATGTTTTACGATATATGATATACTCATACATGGCATGGTTTTAATTTCCTCATGCTCGAGATATAAATGTTTTACATGTCATGCCTTTACCAGCATGTAGATAGTGTAGTTATCTACTTGCTTGCATTATTGCCTTTCTGAGCAAGTTGTGCTCACCCTTTCATTTTCCACCCTACAGGGTACATTCAGTAGAAGAGAGCGATAGTAGTCTTGCATTTCGATTATTCGCTGCTTCCTATCAAGACCAGGTATACACATTCGTATAATTTTGTATCTGAACATATGGAGGCACAATACTGTACACGGATGTAATATTGGGGATGTATTTAGTTAAAATAAATTGATATGTAAATGAAATATAAAAAATAGATGTTAAGGTAAGTAACATGATAGGAGGGACTAACATCGACTCATAGCCCAACTGTTAGTAGTGAAACTGTTCACGACAGGTAAGGAAATGAAAAAGTGAAAAATTTGTAGGGGTTTTTAGGAAAAATGGGTCGTGATAGAGGTGGTATCAGAGCTGAGTTGGCCTGATATGAGTCGGTGTTAGTGGTTAAGTAAATTTACATCCTCATGTACTGTGCATTGTTTAGATACAATTGTGTATATCAAGATGGAAGTGCAGCTAAGAATTTAGTTTCGAATGCAAGAATATAGTTTTTATAATTGATAACCACTTTAGTAGAGGGGTGAGTACACATACTCGAGGCCATAGAGATAGGCCTGAGAGTCGAATGAGCCATCGCATGAGACTCAAGATGATAGTGAGGTGGAGACTGATGTTGAGCATACTTCATAGGGTCTTATAAAGAGACCAAACAGTATTGAGACACGCTCCAAGAGGATGAAGTGGAGTGTAAAAAATATGTTTGAGTTTGTTGGCTCTACCGAGAGGGGGGTGAATCGGTTTTCTAACGTTAATAGCAAATTTTAATTTAATCCTATTTTAATTTGCAAATGAAAATAAGCAATATAATAAAATTAAACAATTTAATGCAAGATAGGGAAGAGAGAAACAAACACAATCGTTTATAGAGGTTCGGCCAAACTTTTGCCTACGTCCTCTCTCCTTGACCTTCTTGTCAAGTGCTTTCTTACTCTCCTTCAACAGAAGTTTACAATGTTCCTTTTACAGGTTAAGGAATAACCTCTCTACCCTTTGCAATATGAAAATGTATTCACCCTCTTACAATTTATCTCACTGAGGAACAATCCTCTTCTCTCTCAAGATAAGGATGAATACAAAATGAAGTTTTAATGTAGGTAGGATAAATACAGCTTTTGCACTTAAGCTTATACAATAAATCTCAATAAATGAGGAATGAAAGTGTTGAAAGCTTGAGAATGTAGAAAATGTGCAGCAATAATGTCTCTCTGTTCTCATTGTCTTCAATGCTTGGTTAAATACTGAAGGATTGGTAGAGTGGAGCATTAAATGCTGTTTTTCCCGTTGAGATTTTGCAGAAACTAGCCGTTGGGTACCTCCAGTAGTGTGCCAGATCGATCTTCCTTCTTGGCCAGATCGATCTCCTAGTTATAAATCCTGCAAGATTAAAGCACAATAACACAAGGAGATCGATCTCATAGGTTAGCAGATCGATCTGTTAATTTGAAAATGATAGGGCAGATCGATCTGTTGAATAGGCAGATCGATCTTCCAATCTCTCTGTTTGAGGCAAGATCGATCTACCATGCAGTCTCGTAGTGGGGAGATCGATCTCTTAATACCACAGATCGATCTCCTTAGCTCTCTGACTTTGAGGAGATCGATCTCTTTCATACCAGATCGATCTCATAAGTTCTCTGTTTGAGTGTGGATCGATCTTTCAGATCGATCTACAGTCTATGCTCTTAAGGGAGATCGATCTCTTCCTAGATCAGATCGATCCCTCAATTCTAGTTTTAGGCAGATCGATCTCTTAACCCTTACAGATCGATCTCACTCTTCCTTAATACCTTTGTATAGGTTCAAAGCTTAGCAGATCGATCTCATTTCTTCCTAAGATCGATCTCTCATCAAGGACAAACCCAGGTGATCGATCTCTCATACGCCAGATCGATCTCTCATCAACAGAACTCTAAGTTCTGGTACTGATAACCTCTAAACATGTTTTTATATCTTCTTTATATTATTGAATTTACTTGTTTTCTCATTTCAAAATACATTAACTCAACAGAGTTGTTTACTCAATCTATGTAGGTAGTTGAGGATAGGCAGGGTAAAGCCTGAACAAATGCCTCAGACTATAGAGATTTCCACACCCCTCCGGTATTTAGCGAAGTAAAGAAACCAATATTTACTGAGGATTGGGTGAATGAGATAGCGAAGTTGTATGGATTCTTTCAGTGTATGTCGACTGAGAAAGTGACTTTTAAATACGTTTATGTTAGAAGGCGAGGCGGAGCATTGGTGGAAGTCCGCTCAACCTATTTGAAGAGTTAAATGTCTAGAGCCGACATGAGAAATATTTTTGGATGTATTCTAATGACAAAATATCACGGACACTGCTTAAAGGAAATTACAGGTAAAAATTCTTACAGTGACCTAGAGGCACTGATTGATTGACGAGTATGAAACTCAATTTATATCCCTGGGTAGGTATTACCCCGACACTATGGGCAGTGAGAGTCAGAAAGCCCAAAAGTTCATGAAAGGTCTCAAATTCTCGATTAGAGTTCGATTGGCTCACTACCTATGTCGAGGCAGTGCGTAAAATACAGTTACGTGAATAAGATCATGTGTTGCACGCCTCTGAGATTGGGAAAGGTAGTAAGGGCTGAAATAGAGACAGAAGAGAATAGAGAATGACAGAGATGTCAGAGCGGGAAAGAGACCAGTTGGTAAGAGATTAGAGTTGATGAGTCACAGGGTAAGATGATTGGTAAGGCCCGAGTGTATCCAATTTTAGCACTTATGAGGGGTATTGTGATTGGAGGACCCTGACCTGCTCCGTAGCAGTGTAAGCAATGTAGGATGTGTGGTAGATACCAGAGAAGTAGGGCCTACACCTACACTTTATTTACTAAAATAGGCGTTAAGTGTGGTAAGACGGACCAATTATTTAATGATTGCTCAGAGTTGGGTGAGACTACCCCACAGAAGGACAAAAAGACAAAGAAAACCCCGTTGGTATCTCTGTACCGAAAAAGGGAGGCCATAACCGAAGAGAAAGGGAAAGTAGGTTGTTATACGAGGGCGAGTGTATGCCTTGGACCAGGACATTATTGATGTTTCATATGATGTGGTTAAAGATACCACACTGGTTATGAATAAAGACGTAATTATGTTACTTGATCCTGGTACTACACATTTATTCATACCGCCTTCATTTGTATATAAGTTAGTGAAAGACATGAATGCCTACACCCTTGGGTACAATGCTGATAGTTAGTACCCCAATAAAGGAGGGTTAACTAACGGAATAATTATGAAGAGATTATAAGTCGAAAACGGGGAAAGAAGTATAAGTCAATGATTTTATTCAATGGAATATGAATAATTTAAAGTAATATTTGAGAATAAATTGGTTGGCTGCAAACTATGCTGTTCAAATTTCTATCCTAGGATAGTGATATGTTTACCCTTGAAAAGTATACTATAAGTTTTGACAAGTAATAAAAAAGGGTGTAACGATTGAAATTAAAGGAGTAAATGATTGTACTCACGGAATAAATAATAACAGAGTTTGTTATAAGTGATATACGAAAGGAGATAAGTTTTGAGAGGTGATAGATCCTGAATACAAAATCTATTGGAATAAGAGGCGTATGCAAGGTAAGAATATCTTTGATATGTAAAGTAATTTCGATTAAGCGATATGTAGTGAATATGAATTGCGACCAAGGATAAGGGGTGGATATATCCATAACCAGTCTTTGTGGTCAAGTCTAAGGGTTAATAAAGGTATTTCAAAATACATCCCCGCCTGAAGACTTGACAGCGTCTAAAAGTATACACAACCTATAAATTGAAATCGATAGTCGTAATATATACATTTAAATTTAGGGTACCTTTACTGGTACGATAAAGAAATATAGAATTCGATTAATCATAAAGGTTTAAGAAATTAAAATTTTATAAAAGCCGTTAATATAAGAAAAAAGAAATGACACGGGTTAGTATCTTGAACGGAAGCGATTTCGAAATGACATTATACGTTTATACGTACATAGGTCAAGGATATGGGTGGTTGAAATATTTAGTGGAACGCAACGATGATGAGGTATTTAAACATTACCTGGACTGATTTGTTATCATCCTTATTGATGATATTTTGGGTGTATTTAAAGTCCAGGGAAAATCATAAGCAACAATTGAAAATTTTTTTACAGATGATTTGTTGAGAGTTCTCGAAATGGACTACTTTGTTAACACGTTTAACTTAGAAAAAGTTGTATTTGAATTGGATGGTAGACGTGACAGGAGTTTTGGTGTACTGAAGTATGAACTAACCATCGCATTTATTCTCACCATATCTAACAGATTAAGAGGTTTCTCAGGGTATATGGATGTCTTGAAACCAAGATTGGGCTGTGTGCTGAAGCAAAATGAGATGATAGTCATGTATGGATCCAGATAGTTCAAGGACCATGAAAGGACTATCCGGACCATGATTTAAAGTTGGTAGCTGTAGTAATGCACTGAGGGTATGGTGCCACTACTTTCACAGTGAGAAATTTCAGGTATGCACTGATCATAAAAATCTCAAATATCTGTTTTCACATAAAGAGTCAGATACGAGAACAAAGTGAGTTAGAGCTTCTGAGAGATTATGATTGTGGAAATTGTACCACCCAGGAAATGACTAATATAGTGGCTAATGCCTTGAGCAGAAAGAGCCTCAGAATGGTATTACATATGATGGTCAGGGAGCGTGAGCTGCTAGAGCAGCTGTAAGCCTCAATAGTGATGTTATCCCCTCTGATGATGACAGTGATTGTGTGACAGCTAGCCTGAGATTAGAACCGAATTTGAGTGACCAGATTTGACAGGCTTAGCGTGATGATCGGCATGGTGTCGATAGTGTGGTCAGATTTAGATGGGTGCAGTGACAGAGTTCACAGAGAGTGATAATGGCTTACTAAGGTTCAGAGACAGTATAAGTGCTCCCCAAGACCACAGTGATGAGATAGTTATTGTCAGAAGCTCACTCTTCGAGATATACAGTGCATCCGAGAAGTAATAAATATATCGAAATCTTAGAAAAGCGTATTAGTGGTTTGATATGAAAAGAGACATTGTAGAGATTGTGGAAAAGTGTCTCGTATGTCAGCAGATTAAGGTAGAGTAAAAGAAATTGCAGGGTTATTGCAGTTTCTACCAATATTAACACTAAAATGGGAACACATTACCATGAATTTCGTGATGGGTTACAGAGGACCCAGATGAATCATGAGGCTATCTGGGTGATAGTCGATAGATTGACTAAGTATACCCACCTTCTGGCTATGGAAATCCCTAGATACTCTAAGTGTGTAGGCGGATTTATGTGTATGAAAAATTGTGAAACGTTATGTAGCGTTCCAGTGAGCATGATATCAGATAGGGATTCCCGCTTCACTTCCCATTTCTGGGAATATTTTTCAGGAAGCTATGGGAACCTGATTGAGTGTTAGCACAGCTTTTCGTCCTTAGACAGATGGTCAGTCAGAGAGGACTGTACAGGTACTGAAGGATATGATGAGAGTGTGTGCCATTGATTTTATAAGCTCTTAGGATGATCAGTTATTACTAATCGAATTCACCAATAATAACAGTTGTCACTTGAGTATCGGGATAACATTATGTGGGGCCTTATATGGCCATAGGGGTTGTTCCCGATTTGGATAAGAAGAAGTGGGTGACAGATAGAAAATTGTTCCCGAATTGGTAAGACAAACCTCAGAGGGTGTTCAGTTGATTTGTGAGAGATTAAGAACACCTCAAAGCAGACAGCAAAGCTATCTTGACAAGAGACAGAAAACCATTAGAATTCACCGAGGGTGAATTAGTATTGTTGGAAGTTACATGTCCTTAGGACATAGCATAAGGACATAATGAGATTCGAAAAGAAGACAAATTGAGTTTCGTTAGATTGAATCCTTTGAGATTGGACAAAGTGGGAGATAAGGCCTGTAGATTGGCGTTACCACTTAAATTAGCAGGCATCCACAATGTGTCCCATCTTTTGATGCTTCGAAAATACTATCTGGACCTAGCATATGTGATTGGATATGAGCTCCAACAGCTTAGCTCAATGAAAGTAAAACGTATGTTGAAAAAAAAATCGATTCGGGTATTAAACAGGAAGGAGAAAGTGTTGAGGTTTAAGATGATCTCCCTAGTTAAGTATGTTGGTAGTATTACACTCCGAAAAAAGTCACTTGAGAATGACAGTATATGATAAGATAGACATACCTGGAGTTCTTTATGGATCCATTTGACTTGGTTCTAATTTGGAGGACCAATTTCTTAAGTGGGGGGGATTATGTAAGACCCAATTTTATCATAAGGGCAAAACGGTCAAAAGATCAAAAGCCGGTATAAATTCTACAAGAAAATTTAATTAAAAATATGGGATTAAGAAATCTTGATCAATAACGAAGAAAGAATTAAATTTTGGGTTAAATTGATCAAGATATGAATTTATTAGAATAAACCGAAATTTTCACCTCAAGAAATTATCTCGAAAATAATTAAAAATTATATCGAAAAGTCGAAATAATATCGAGAAATTCATTTATTGATTAAATGAATTAAATATAAATTTTTTTAGATATTTTGGCAAAACTAATAATAATAATAATAATAAATAATAATAAATAAAAATAAAATAAAATAATAAAATAAAGAGGATCGTGCGACTAACCGAAAACAAAAGGATCGATCTCCTGGTGCCGACGAATGGCGGCTACAAGAGGGAAGAGAAGACCGACAAAGCAAGGTCGGCACTGAGGGAGCCTCCACCGGCCGGTACGCACACCCCAGCCACCGAAAATCGTGAGAAACGGCGAGGGGGAGAAATCGAAAATGGAAAAGAGAAACGGCGGCCACCGGCGTCGATTTGGCCAACCCCGCCCCCAGCTCAACGTCCCCGAAGCAAAGATGAGTAGATAGGTGGTAGCCACGATCGGTGAAACTGACGGACGACATCGAAAACGGTCGAAAGAAGAAGCACCACCGACGCCGAAGAGGAGAAAGGTCGAACCGGCCTCATTACCACCAATCCGAGAGTGGATGCCACCAGATCCGTGCATCAGACAGCCAGACGGACTTCTCGACGGTGAAAATCGACGGAAAACATGCCGACGAGGTCCTGAATCGGTCGAACCGGACTGAACCGGCTGAACCGACCTGTTTGAACCGGGTTGAACCAAACCGAACCCGTTCAGCCAAGAAAGAGAGGAAAAGGGAGAAAAAGAGAAAAAGGAAAAAAGAGGAAGATTTTCGGGAATACACCAGACTTCGGGTAAGTCGGTAAGAGGTCAAAAGTAACCGATTTAATTTTTGAAAAATTTATTTAAATTATATTTGATTGGAAAAATAACCCGAAATTAAATATAAATTGTGCAGTTCAACGATAAATTTCGAACGTGAGCCCGAACTTCGATTTACGCACCATCGCATAATCTCGGGTAAGTAAAGCTCATTTACGACAATTGATGTAATTATTCGCGTATTAAGGATTTATTTTACGAATTACATTAAATTCCATATTTAGTGAATAATATTGGAATTGGAAATTAATTGTTGTAAATAACTGTATAAGCTATCCAAAGAGCCTAGAACGAGGCCCAATAAGCGTTGAGGGCCCAATGAGCCCAATAGGCCTCGATGATGTGATGTGAATAGTAAGTGAAAATGGGGGTAAAATCGGAGTAAGGCCCATTAAGGTGTAATCGGGCCCAATAAGAGTAAAGGGGCCCAACATTTTAAATTTAAGCTCAATAAAGGTTAAATATGGATAAGTGTCTTGTATTTAATCTGATAAATATTTATACGCAGTTCCGGAGATTGGATTCGGAGCAAATCGGACTGCGTGATGAGACATCAGTGGAAAATGTCAAACTAAGGGAATTTTGTAAGTGCTTAGAGATACCTGCACGAATTTTTAGGGTTATTTACATTACACAGAATTTTCTAAGGTATCTAGAAATAGAATAATATTTTTACGAAAATCGAGGTATATGTGAAAATTATGATTTTGCCTCTAGTTAGGAAAATTTCAAAAAGGGTAGTAAGGCTATGAAATTACATTATTTTCATGTTTTCGATATTCCTATGATTATATTTCTTTAATTTAAGCAAATTATGGATAGGCTGGTGGTTTATTTCATGTTTTTCCATGAAAGGGCACGAATTAGGTGCCAGTTGTGATTTTTTATTTGTTTTAGTGAAATTGAGCAGCTTTTCATGTTTTTATGAGTTTTAAATCGTACGTGGATTTTACTTGGTTTTATGCATCCGTACTAGAGCACTGCTCGTACGTGAATTTAAATTAGATCTATAATTATTTTAAGTCATACTGGAGCGCTGCTCGTACGCAGATTTCATTGATTTTTATGAAACCGTGCTGGAGCTTCTCTCGCACGAGGGTTTTTTTGATATCATGAATATGCATGGAGCCATGCTGGAGCTTCACTCGCACAGGAATTTTATGACATGCATATGACTATGCTGGAGCCTCCTATAGACTGTGTGTCACAGTGAGAAGATATGCTAGCACGTGTTGATTGAGACATGGGTTGGTTATCGACATAGTTTGGAGTGGGATAAGACCAATGGCAGGCATCCCCAAACTGTGATATTGGGTTCATGGAGTACGTTGTACCATGTAGTCATGACTATTTTATTCACGTTACTTGATATTTTAGCGGGTAGGATTTGACCCCACCTCCCGTTGCAGTTGTGATACCCTGCACACCGAGATCCGTGTAGCCTGGGATCACAGGGACATAGTCCTCAATTGTTTCCATACAGTAACCTGCATGTCTCACATGATATATATTTGATTGGTCTTGTTAGACCAGGGTAGACCCGAGGGAGGGGTCGAGCCCTAATTTGTGACGATTTTCATGAAATGTGGTATTAAATGAGAAAGTGACGGGTTTTTATGAGGATATTAATGATTTTAAAGATGTGTTGAATCCTTCTGGGATTATTTGGAAGAGTTTTACTGTACCGAGCATGAGAGGTTTCACATAAGATGTTTTTCATGTTTTATGATATATGATATACTCATACATGGCATGGTTTTGATTTCCTCATGCTCGAGATATAAATGTTTTACATGTCATGCCTTTATAGCATGTAGATAGTGTAGTTATCTACCTGCTTGCATTATTGCCTTATTGAGCAAGTTGGGCTCACCCTTTCATTTTTCACCCTACAGGGTACTTTCAGTAGAAGAGAGCAACAGTAGTCTTGCATTTCGGTTACCCGCTGCTTCCTATCAAGACCAGGTATACACATTCGTATAATTTTGTATCTGAACATATAGAGGCACAGTACTATACACGGATGTAATATTGGGGATGTATTGAGTTAAAATAAATTGATATGTAAATGAAATATGGAAAATAGATGTTAGGGTAAGTAACATGATAGGAGGGACTAACATCGACTCATAGCCCAACTGTTAGTAGTGAAACTGTTCATGACAGGTAAAGAAATGAAAAAGTGAAAAATTTGTAGGGGTTTTTAAGGAAAAATGGGTCGTGACACATCATCACCCGAGGCATCGAGTACTCTTTAGCTTTTCTCAAAAACAATTTGAAAATAATGTGCGAGCGGGGCTGGTAAATCTACCGTAGCCTCTCTTGCTCTAGCACAATTTCACACAGAAAAGAAATAGAAGGGCTCCATGTATAGTTATGAGTGATATGGCAAATCTCCCTTCAATCACTCTTTATAAACATTTCATGCAGTTGATTAAACCAAGAGCCATTCTAATATCATTCTTTCTCAAACCGTTTGTAAAAACCCTCTTTTCACAACAATCACAAAAGTTATGCAAGTTCCTACTATTGACTTATTTTCATACATAGTTTTCTATCTAGCCATATCAATATCTATGTATTTATTGCATACATGTACATTCCAGTAGGCAAGAAAACATACGTATACCTATCTCTATAGCTTACATAAGTCCCTTACCTCGAATCACGCTTGAATCGTCTTCCTTGATTCCAATAGCTTGTGATTCGGTCTTGTCAACTCCAACTTTATCTTCTGGAGTGGAAATTGTGTATTACATACATCAGTATATCGTCATATACTTCATTTCACTTGCATGATATTTAGATCAATGCATTTTGGCCATTTATATCTTATTAGCCTTGTTATATAAATATCAGACTTTTCAATTGTTTCATTTGTTTCTTGAAAATCCATTAGACTCCTCGAGTCCATTGATTCCATATTGAATCGGCATTAAGCTCCCTATGCCATTAGTTTATCATTTTCATTTCATTGAGGCATTTCATCAAACACCTCATATACTAAATTTCCACTATTTTCCATTCTAACTTATGGATTTCACCAACCCATTTTACAAGCATCTATACATGCTTATTAACATCTATGCATGCTCAAATCATCCTAAAATCCATGCCTACTCAACAAATCCTCAATTTGGCACATTTAACCATTTTATAATTCATGGAGAGTTTAGCACTTTCTAAGATGTCTCAATCATAAATCTATATACCAATCTACTCATACAAGTATATAGATTAACATATATGAGATTGGAGTATTGAAATCTTACCAATCTAAACTTTTCTCCACTTTGCACAATTTTGGGGAAAACTCCTTTTCTCCTTCAATGGATCAACTCAACTTCTAGTTTCTAACTATGTTGTTCTTCCCCACTTTATGAACAACTTTGATGTAATAAACTTCTCTCAAGTCTCTAAGGAAAGTATTGATAGTCTAGAGAGGGAATTTAGGTTACTTGGCATTCAAAATGGAAATGTTTATGTTTCTCCCAAAATCTGCATTTCAGCAGGTCCTGTTTTATAGAAAATGCTTGGTGAGATCGATCTCCCTAGGTCAAGGATCGATCGTCCTCTGTTTTAAGCCTTTCAGAATGCCATGTTAAGCCTATGAGATCGATTTGTCGAGGCATGAGATCGATCTGCTTGTTGCTATGAGATCGATCTTCTCCAAGCAGAGAGCTAAACTGATCGATCTGGCACAAGGATGAGATCGATCTGTTCTTGGATGAGAGCTAAGGAAATCGATTCATTTGCATTGAGAATCGATCTCCTCATTCCAGAATGCTTCATTCTCTTCGTTTTGGCCTATGAGATTGATCTTCCTTGCATTGAGATCGATCTCCTCTTGTTTTGCAGCACACTTAGTTGCATTTTTTTCCAAATTTCAAAGGGATACTTCCATTTACTTTGCTGCACTACTCATTTGAAGTTTCAATCACATTCATCACTTATAAAAGCTCATTTCTTCATATTCATACATAATGAAACTTGTGTGTACATTCCCAAACTCATATTACAAGGGTGTACATCGATTTTATGGACTTTACACCACTTTTGACTAATATTACATGTACATATGTATTACTTATGAATTCATAAGGTTTACATACAAAAATACGGGTCTTACATTCCTCCCCTCCTTAAAAGAATTTGGTCCTTTAAATTAGAACCAAGTTACTTTTCAAAAAGTTAAGGGTATTTTTCCTGTGTCCAATTCTCTAACTCCCAAGTCGCTTCTTCTGAATTATGGTGCTGCCAAAGAATCTTGACAGGTGGAATCATCTTGTTTCGTAGCACCTTTTCCTTTCTATCCAGTATCCAAATCGATTTCTCTACATATGTCAAGTCATCTTTGAGCTCCAATGGCTCATACGAAATCACATGACTTGGATCTGGATGGTACTTCCGAAGCATCAAAACATGGAAGACATTATGAATGCTTGCCAACTCCAATGGCAATGCAATTCTATAAGTCTTATCTCCTACTTGCTCTGATATCTCAAATGGTCTGATATACTGAGGGCTCAACTTACCCTTCTTATCGAACCTCATAATCCCTTTCGAGGGAGAGACTTTCAAGAAAACTGAATCACCCATAGTGGACTCTAGTGGCCTACGCCTTATGTCAGCTTAGCTTTTCTACCTGATCTGAGCTGTTCTCAATCTCTCACATATCAACTGAATAACCTCAGAGGCTTACTGTACCAAATAAGGAGCAAACATTTTCCTTTCACCCACTTCTTCCCAACCAATTGGGAATCGATACCTTTTACCATACAAGGCCTCATATGGTGCCATCCCGATACTCGAGTGGTAGCTATTGTTATATGCAAATTTGACTAACAGTAGGTGATCATCCTAGGAGCCTTTAAAATCCATAACACTCGCTCTCAGCATATCCTCTAACGTCTGGATGGTTCTCTCTGATTGACCATCGGTTTGAGGATGGAAAGCAGTACTGAAACTTAATCGAGTTCCCATAGCTTCTTGGAATTATTCCCAAAAGTGAGAAGTGAAGCGGGTATCCCTATCCGATACGATGCTCACTGGTACACTATGTAGCCTCACTACCTCTCGTACATACAACTTTGCCAAGCTACTCAACGTAAGCGGGTATCCCTATCCAATACGATGCTCACTGGTACACTATGTAGCCTCACTACCTCTCGTACATACAACTTTGCCAAGCTACTCAACGTATGTGTAGCTTTCTTAGGTAGAAAATAGGCGAATTTTATCAGTATGTCAACCACTACCCAGAGAGCATCATGGTTCCTCTTGGTCCTTGGCAATCCCATGTTGAAATCTATGGTGACATGCTCTCATTTCCAAGTTGGTACTGGTAGAGGTTGTAATAACCCTGTAGGCTTCTGATGCTCTACTTTTACTTGCTGGCATATTAGACATCTTGCCACAAACTCTACGATATCTCTTTTCATCCCTGACCACCAATACACTTTTTGAAGGTTTTGGTACATCTTATTACCTCTCGAATGCAATGTGTATCTCGATGAATGAGCTTCTATCAAAATCAATCTCTTTAACTCTGGGTCATTGGGAATGCAAATCCTGCCTCTAAACCTCAGTAGGCCATCATTACTCACAAAGAAATCGACCATATCAACCCTCTAAATCTGACTCACACAATCCTCACACAGTAGATCGGCATGCTGAGCCTGGCGTATCCAGTCAATCAAATCTGGTTCCACTCATAGGCTAGCTATCACATAGTCTTGGTCAATATCAAGAGGGTCTATTTCCAACATAAGGTGAGCAAACTACTCGAGCAACTCATATTCCCTGACCATCATGTGCGATACCATTTTGAGGTTTTTTTTACTTAGGGCATCAACTACAACATTAGCCTTTCCTGGATGGTACAATATCTCGCACTCATAATCTTTTAGAAGCTCTATCCTTCGTCTCTACCTCATATTCAACTCTTTCTATGAAAACAGATATTTGAGGCTCTTATGATCTATATACACCTGAAATTTCTCACCATATAAGTAGTGGTGCCATATTTTCAATGCAAAAACCACTATTGCCAACTCTATATCATGGGTCGAGTAGTTCCTCTCATGGTCCTTAAGCTGTCTGGATCCATAGGCTACTACCTTCCCGTCCTACATCAACACACAGCCCAGTCCCTGTCCCAAGGCATCTGTATACACTGTATAACCTCTTGAGCTGGTGGGTATGGTGAGAATAGGTGCAGTGGTCAGTCGGTGCTTAAACTCGCAGAAACTACTCTCACACTTATCATCCCACTCGAATGCCACATTCTTTCGAGTGAGACATGTCAACGGAGCAGCCAGCTTAGAGAATCCCTCGATAAATCGTCAGTAATAACCTGCTAAACCATGAAACTATGGATCTCTATGATCATCTTGAGTCTTTCCCACTGTATCATAGCCTCCATCTTAGTACTATTAGTGTTAGTCAGTTAGAGATAGATTACATCTCAAGTGTCTGTACTTTTATGATTATGAATTGAAAATATCTGCTAAAGTTATGACCAAGTTTATTGTGTATGTGCAGGTACATTAAATATACACTATGAGCGGGAGATAAGGTCGTCCCCAGAGGTAGGCACAACCACCTCCACCAGGTGTCCCACAGCCGGAGAGTCCTAACTCTCAGATAAATAGATTGGAGGAGGATGTAAGGCAGAGATTTGACTAGATCGCAGCGTTGTTGGCTCAACATTTCGGGGCTAATGACTCCGGTACAGCTCCCACTCCAGCGCCTACACCCACACCACCACAAGATCCGCCCCACCTCCTCCACAGACTATTCTAGTGCCTTCAACCACTCAATCCTCGGTACAGACTAGGCTTGAGGATAGAGACGTGGACCGGTTAAGAGATTTTCTTAAGTTGAATCTGTCGTCATTCAATAAGGTAGGACCCCATCGAGGCAAAGAAGTGGCTATCAGAAATAGAGATAGCTTTTAAATATTTGGAGTGCACTGATGCAGAAAAGGTTAGCATGAGTGCATATATGCTTAACGGATTGGCTCGACACTGGTGGAGAGCCACCTAGAGAATATTGACTGTTAGCCCCCCGGTAATCAGTTAGGATGCTTTCCAATCAGTTTTTTGAACCTAGTATGTCCCTCGCACTGCCCAAAAGAAGATCCAAGCAAATTTTTTGAATTCAGTCCACGACAGCATGATAGTCGATAAGTACAAAAATTGATTTACTACTTTAATGAGATACAATCTCGAGATTGTAAGGGACAAGGAGCGCTGTATAGAGCAATTTTTATACAGATTGAGACCAGCCATCAGGGATAGATTATTAGGGCTCTATGTTACAAAATTTAAGGACACTATGGGTCATGTACAGGACATCGAGAGGGGACTAGATTTAACACAGTCCCAATACGGGTCCCGAGTAAAGGCCAAAGATAAGGGTAAGAGGCTTGAAGCATCCCAAGTAGATTATATGAGGGATCCACTCGAGAGACAGAGGATCGAAGAGTCTAGGGCGAGGTTTGACAGGCCCAAGATTCCTTCCAGCACTACGGAGACCACTCGACGCATCAGACCGGGTATTAAGATCTGTAAAGACTGTGGTCGGTTACATGAAGGTGTTTGCTACCGGGTGACAAGTAGATGTTTTAAATGTGGAGACACAAGCCACAGGGTTAAGGATTGTCCACAGCTTCAGATGCCACTGCCCCAAGAGCCTCCACGAAAATAGCCTAAGGGACAGGTTCCCCAGAGATAGGCCACCGCCCTTGAGAAGGGTAAGAAGCCTATCATAGAGGGGAGTGTGTTCACTATTGATAAAGAGACTACAAACACTTCATCTAAGGTTATCCGAGGTACACTTCTTGTCTGTAACTATAAAGCACATGTATTATTTGACCCCGGATCTACACATTCTTTTATTTCGCCACAATTTGCATATAAACTGCACTTAGAGCCTGAACCTTTAGATCATATACTGCATGTAAATGCAGCAATATGTGAGTCTCAAAGGACCAATAAAGTATGTAGAAAGTGTAAAATTAAGGTGGGAGACAAAGTAATGTTAACAGATCTAGTTTTGTTCAAAATGTATGGGTTTGATGTGATTCTAGGTATGGATTGGCTAGTTGCCAATCGCGTAAGTCTAGACTGTTATAATAAAAATGTAACCTTCTTCCTACATGAAAAATTCAGTGTACGTTTGGCTGATAAGAAGTAAACGGGTGAGGTTCAATGTATGAAATCTTACGATATAATTATAATTTCTAGAAATTACTGATGAATTTGCTGATGTGAAGGTTATATTGCACTCATCTCTGATATCAGTCGGGAGCATCCGAGGATAGAAGAAATACCAGTTGTGTATGAATTTTTGGATGTATTTCCAAATGAGTTTCCAGGCTTACCACCGGAGAGAGAGTTAGAGTTCACTATCGATTTAGTGTTAATACCCAACCAATCTCTAAACCTCCCCATAGGATGTCACTGGTTGAATTAGAAGAGCTGAAGAAGCAGTTGCAAGAGTTGCTTGATAAAGGTTTTATTAGACCCAGTGTGTCGCCATGGGGAGCTTCGGTTTTATTTCTCAAGAAGAAGGATGGTAACCTCAGATTATGTATAGATTACAGACGACTGAATAAGGCTATGGTGAAGAATAAATATCCCTTGCCAAGAATAGATGATTTATTTGACCAGCTAAGGGGGCGTCAGTGTTTTCTAAGATTGATTTGAGATTGTGCTATCACCAATTAAGGATCAGAAAAGAGGATGTTCCAAAAATGGTCTTTAAAACTCGGTATGGCTATTATGATTTTTTAGTGATGTCCTTTGGTTTGACTAATGCCCCTATTGCTTTTATGAATTTGATGAACGAGGTGTTTCGAGAGTATTTGGATCAGTTTATAATAGTTGTCATTCACGACATTCTCATATATTCTAAGTCTCGGGAAGAACATGCACAACATTTATAGATTGTGCTTCAGAAGTTCAGAGACAAGAAGTTGTATGGAAAGTTTAGTAAATGTGAGTTCTGGTTGGATCAGATAGCTTTCCTTGATCATATTGTATCTAAAGACGGGGTGTTAGTTGATTCATCCAAGGTAGAGGCTATAATCAAGTGGGAGAGACTGAGGACAGTTACAGAGATTTAAAGTTTTTTGGGATTGATAGGGTATCGTAAGAGGTTTGTTGAGTGATTCACTAGGATTGTAGCTTCTTTGACTAAGCTTACACATAAGGACGTTTTGTTATATGGTCTGATCAGTGTGAGCAGAGTTTTCAGGAGCTTAAATGGAGATTGACTATAACACCCATTTTGACCATCCCAAATAGATCCAAAGGCTTCGCAGTTGACAGTGATGCTTCCCCTCAGGGTCTGGTGTGCGTACTCATGTAGCATGAGAGAACAATCGCTTATGGTTCACGCCAACTTAAGGACTATGAGTGGAATTACCTTACGTATGATTTGGAATTTGCCGCTGTTGTGTTTGCTTTAAAGATATGGCGACATTACTTATATAGATAAAGGTTCTAGATCTTCACTGACCACAAGAGTTTAAAGTACATTTTTTATCAAAAGGAGCTTAATAAAAAGCAAAGATGATGGATGAAGCTCCATAAGAATTATGACTGCAAGATTCCTTATCATCCGAGTAAAACGAACATAGTTGCTAATGCTCTGAGTAAGAAAAATATGGTTTCTGCTATGATGATCAGAGAATGAGATTTATTGGAATAGTTCACCGAACTCAAGATCAGTGTTGAAGAAATAGATGTCAGATTTATGGCTAGCCTACAGATAGAGCCTAGTATCCTGGATCGGATCAGATCGGGGCAGAGGAATGGCCAGAGCTTTTGGATATGGTTAGCTAAGCTACATCTGTGTTCCGAGCGATAATACCATGAAGCAGCAAATTTTGAGAGAGTCTCACTTTTTCTATTACACCATGCATCCAAGTAGTACCAAGATGTGTCATGATTTGAGTAAGGTGAATTGGTGGAATGGCATGAAACGAGATGTGGCAGACTTTGTGGCCAGATGTTTGGTGTGTCAGCAAGTTAAAGTTGAGCACCAGAAGCCCGTAGGACTACTCAAGGCTTTACCTATTCCCACGTGGAATTGGGAGCATATAACAATGGATTTCATTATGGGTTTACCAAGGACCTGAAGAGGTCACGATGTGATCTGGGTGATAGTTGACAGATTGACAAAGAGTGCCCACTTCCTAGCAATTAAGAGTACGAATTCTTTGAGTGCCTTGGCCGAGTTATATGTTAGAGAAGTAACTCGTTTGCATGGGGCTCATGTGAGTATTATGTCTGATATATATTCCAGGTTCACCTCCAGATTTTGGACTCATTTTCAGGAAGCCATGGGATCTCAGCTAAATTTCAGTACCGCCTATCATACTCAGACTGACGATCAGTCCAAACGGACTATTCAGACTTTAGAGGATATGTTAAGGGCATGTACATTGGACTTTAAGGGATCATGGGATGATCATTTGCCCCTTGCAGAGTTTCCTTATAATAATAGTTATCATACTAGCATCGGCTTGGCACCTTATCAGGCTCTATATGGTAGAAGATGCAGATCCCCTGTAGCTTGGAAAGAAGTGGGTGATAGGAAAATATTTGCTTCTAATCTGATTGAACAACAACAAAGGGTGTCCTGATTATTTGTAACAGACTTCAGGCTGCTCAAAGTCAAAGGAAGAGTTACGCCAATGTGTGTATACAACCACTTGAATTTCAGTTTAGGGAATCTGTATTCCTTAAAGTGTTTCCGAGCATGGGTATCATGCGTTTCGGGAAGAAAGGAAAGTTGAGTCTTCGTTTCATCGGTCCATTCGATATATTAGAGAGAGTAGGAGATGTTGCCTACTAGTTAGCCTTGCCCCCACCACTTTTTGGGATACATAATGTCTTCCACGTCTCCATGTTGAGGAAATATAATCTAGATCCCTCCCATGTCATCGAGTATGGAGCCTTAGACATCCTAGGAGATATGAGTTACATAGAAGAACCTGTCTAGATCATTGACAAGAAAGAGAAGGTACTTCATATGAAGAGAATTCCATTAGTAAAGGTTCTCTGGCAGCACCATTCAGCAGAATAAGCAACTTGGGAGCTCGAGAGCCTTATGAGAGAGAGTACCATCGCTTATTTAATGGACCTAGCTGAATTTGGAGGACTAAATTCCTAAAAGGTGGGAAGAAATGAGAGACCCAAAAATTTATGTTTTATTATTTATTTGGAAGTTAGAAAACAATTAAGATACTCAGAATAATATTATGCAAGCTCGAAATGACCGAGGACTCGGGTTAGTGGCACAGAGCTCGATGCATAAAAATCGAGGTAAGGTTTCAAATTCAAGAATTTCTCAAAGATTGCATGAATAGGTATGCTTTTGTAGTTAGAAGGTGAAACTAATGCATTGGAAGTGGAAAGGTTAGTGAAAACTTGGGTTACCGCTAAACCGAGCAATTAGGTCTAGCAAGTGAAACAAATTCGAAATAAATTCCATAAATTCATAAAAATTATTCTAAGGCCATAGGAAATTAGCATAAGCCATAATTGACTTGGGGAATGAAAATTGAGTGGAAAACTTAAGGTTTCGGTGATCATCAAAGTAAACCGAAAACCTTAAGCAATTTTAATTGGTAATGACTAAAACAGGCAAAATGGGCTCAAACGAGAAACGTTTCTTAAACAAGTGGAGCCCAAATTTTTATGGAACATACTAAGGACCTAGTATAAGACATGAATGGTGGAAATTTTGAAGATAATAGGCTGAAAATATTTTTTATGGATTTTACAAAAATTAGGCAGCAGGCTGCCCTAGCTTAGAAATCTGCTGGCCCAACAAAAGGGCCTTATTTGAAGCCCATCCAGAAAGCATTTGAACCTGAGCTTCTCCAGAATAAAAATACACTTCATTCACTTTCTAGAATAGTAAAGAACTCTCCAAACTGACTTAAAACTCAAGACTTCTCCATCTCCCTTTTTGTTGTACGCGTCTTCTTCAAGGGTTCATTGTGTAATTTTTTCGGCCATCTTTCGACCACTTTTATACTTTGGTCAATAAGGATAAGATATTCTCTCTTAAGTCCTATATAACATATAAAAAATCTAACCTTAACAGAGCTCATTTGCTAGGTAAAAAGTTAGTGAGAAGAACAGGGACAGAATTTTCCCTGTTTCGGGTAAAAGAGAAAAATTAAATTTGAAAGTTTTTGGTTGATTTTTGTGGTTGTTTTTGATCATTCTAAGTTGTATACATGTTGATCTACAGTTGGGAATCTTTTTTGGAAGAAAAAAGAGTGGTCAAAGTTGGTCAACTAATGTAAGAAGTTGATGGAGGATGATAATCTTTATTTATGTTGTTGTTGGATGATTTTTGGTTATGTAGAATTTGAATAAATTTTTTCTAGGAGCATGTATAGGTTTGGCCAGCACATGTATGTTATGGTAGGGATGAAATTTGGTTGAGTGTGATGTTGTGGAATGTTAGATTTATATCGAAAAGTTTGATTTATAGCTCAGTTTAGCTGAGAACTGTGAAAGTGTGAAAATCTAATGATTTGGTATACTGTGAATTGTTAATTGGAGGCTAAGATAATAGTGTAAGACATTAGCTTAATGAATTGGAAATAGAAGGAAAGAAACTATCCAAAATAGCTTAAATCGAGACTTTATCGGTAAAACTAAGAAAGTGGGAAAAATCGACAAAATAGCTGAATCTAGTGAGTTTTACATAGGTTGAGGTACATTTAAGTATATTAAGATGAATTTGAGTATCATTTGATGGATTTGAAATTATTTTTGGCAGCTTGAAGCGTTGGCATGCAAAATGAGGTAAACCCGATACCTGACAATTTAGTGTTGTCCCAGCCACAGTCAGGTGAGGGTGCAATCTATTTTAGTAATGATATTCTGTACCTGTAAATAAATATTTATAGCATAGAAACCTCTTCTATAATAAACACGAATTTCAAAATGACCTTGATGCCCTGTTCGATTTCATACGAGTGCACAATTTTGTAAAACCTTATAATTCTGAATATTTGTGAACATGATTATATATATGTGATTTCTGAAGCATGGATTTTATAAATTTTGTACAAATGGAGTCGAAAATATTCTCAACATGATAACAGTGTGTTTTGAGACTAAGGGCACTAAAGCATACGAGTCAAGGCAAACCTAGCTGACAACCTATGAACGGGCTAGACCTTAACTCTATCATGCATACTTCTATGTATCTATCATGTCACCTTTGTGACAGTATGTGTTTTCATCTGTGTAACGTTTATGTGACGTTGTATGACCCTGATCCAGTCTATAGCCCAACCATGGCCACAGGTATTTTGTTCCCTCTACGGAGGATGCCCTCTTTGAGGATGAAGCTGTGACACCTCGAAAGTGCAAAAATAGGGGCTAACTTTTTCTTAAATTCTTATTTTCTTAGTTAGGTTGCATTCCTATATAGTGTAGGTTACTTAATTTTTTCCATTACTTAATCTTTTAACCGTATAAGATTTATTAGAAATTTCGGCAGCATAACCTCTTATATTTTTAATCTACCTCTTTGCAATAAACAACAATTTCTAATCACAATGCAGTTGCTTTATTTTTCTTAAACTTTACCATCTCCCAATTCAAAATACAATTCCACTACATTAAGTATATTCATACTTAACATCATCAACATTTCATTTGTTTCCCAAGCCATTTATCTATAATTTCATAACGTTAGATTACATCCAAAAAGTATACATATACAACACAGTATATTGACATTACCACTGTCTAGAAATAAACATCAGGGAATATACCTGAGCGTGTACTAAAGTTAGTCTAGGAAGCTCAAAATTCACCAGGCTACTCGAGTACTTCGCAATAGTTGAGCAGATTTTATCGCAAGTAATCTGAAATGGAGGAAAAAATGGATGAGCTTATGATAAAGATCAATAAGGAAGGTATTTAAAGAAATCCTGACAATCCTAAAAATATGTGGAAAATCAGGGTTAACATGCTTTCGTACTTAAATCCATTTTTATAAACTTACTTCCTTACTTTGAAATAAAACAATCGTAAATACATACTTATGGAATTCGATTTACATACATACTTATTTACTTTGAAATGAAACATACTTACATACATGCTTACTTACTTAAAATTCACATACTTCTTACTCACTTTATGTGACAGCCCGAAAGCGCGAAAAATAGGGCTAATTTAAAATTTTTTCTTAAATTAAACTTCCTACTCGAGGTGCATTCTAGTACAGTGTTAGTTAATCTCATATCTATTTGTTATTAAACTGTTTATACTTAATTATACTTATGTCGTTTTCTAACGAAACTTCGGCAGCATCTCCCTTATATTTATCACTATCCTCCTGCAAATTTAAAAAGCAATTCAATATCCACAATCCAGTTGATTTTATTTCTATTTCATCAACATCAACATTTACTTAACAAAATAAAATGATATCAAAATAAACCCACTTTTCTAATTTATATACATATACCATCCTGATTACATCCCAACGTTACTTAAATATAAGTGTCTGCATTACATAATTGTCTGGATACAAAATGAATTGAATTATAGCTCACGCATGTACAAGCAATAGCTTGGGGAGAGTCTTGTCCACCAGCCTATGTCATGTATGCAGCAAGTACTTGCGCTCACTGTAAATAATCTATGGGGGACAAAAAGAAGGCGGGTGAGCTTCAACTAGCTCATTAAGGAGTGTATATGAGATTTAGAAATCATTATCAAAGCATAAGTGTAATAATGGCATAATTTTACATAATTATAAACATGTGATTAAAATCACAATTCATTAAAACATTATTATCACATTTTCACAACACATCATATCTTAAAATAGTTATGGAGACTAGGCATAATATAAGGGTCATGAAAGCAATCATCACATCACATCACATCATCCTCAACGAGGGCATCCTCAAACGAGGGAATCATCTATCTGTGGCCATGACATCGCTGAAGACTGGATCAGGGTCGTACAACCTCGACTCTACGCTACCAAAGCCCAGCCATCTCACGTTACCAAAATGGAGGCATCTCATGCTACCAAAGCGAAGACATCTCACGTTACCAAAACGGAGGCATCTCATGTTACCAAAACGGAGGCATCGATGTGCAAATATCATGACGAGTCCTTCGTCTCAAAAACATGCCATTATTATGCTGAAAATAGTTTCACCTTCACGTAGAGCTCATAATAGCTTTGCTTGTAAATCTCTTTTAAATATAAAAATATATTTGTTCACAAAACATTCAAATCACAAAACCGAGCTCAAACTGACAAAACATGCACAAGTAATAAATCTCAAGTTAAACATTTTTCTCAAGAAATATGCTCGTTTATAAAATTATTTTATGCTACCAAATCATTTTCATCAGTAAAGAACACATATGCACAAAATGGTTGTATCCCTTACCTTTTGCACGTTAGGCGGTGAAATATACCTGAGTCCTGGACTAGCCTCAATTCACGTGTTGAATTCCTGAGCTACCTAAAATAACGTAAACCATCAATAGATACTCATTATACCTCTACTTCACACTTCTATTCATTCAAAACTAAAATGGGGTCATTCAGACCTTATTTTTATTACATTTTCTATTTTCTCGATTTTACCGATAAATTTCGGTTTAAGCTATTTTAGTTATTTTATTTCTACTAATTTTTAGGCGTATCAAATCAATAGCTTAAACATTTATCCCATACTCTATTTAACCACTCAAAATAGCCAAATTGGTCAATTTTCACTCTTTTTTGGTTTTTCATTTAACCAAGCTATAAACTGAGTTTCTTCGGTATTAAATAAATATCTAATAACCTTAAATCAAACCGCATTTCACATTTACCTAAAGACCCTAGGCTGGCCAAAATTCAAAAGCACCCTACAAATTATCTCAATCAATTTCACTTGACTACAAATGCTTAAAAACAACCAAACATCAACATATCTCTTCATCTTCATCATTCATCAACTTCTCTCACCTTTGACCAATGTTGACCAAGCTTTTGATTCTCCAAATTGTTCTTCAACTATAAAGAAATAGGTTTACATCTTAAAATCATCCAAAACAACAACAAAATCCAACCAAAAATATTTAAAATCAAGCTTTCTCTCACCTTATAAACAAGACAGTTTCTGTCCAGCAACTTCTCTCTAGGTTTTCACCTAGAAAATGACCTTCAATGAAGTTGAAAGTTTTATATGTTGTATTGAATTCAATTAGGAAGAACTGGTTCTTCTTGACTGAACTCATAAAATGGCTGGAAGAGGCCTTAAAAAGTCATGGATTCCTCTGCCCTCCAGGATGCCTACGCTGGGAAGAGGGAGCTGTTTCTCTCAAATGGCAAAAGCTTTTGGGGTGTTTCCAAGGGCTGAAGAAATTTTAGGGAATGTAGTTAAAATATGGTGAAGGATGGAGTTTTTTGACCTTGATATGGGCCTTAACTTGGGCCCAAATTGCTGATGGGTCAAGCTGACTGAATAGGGAAGTCCACTAGTCCAGTTAGAAAAATCCTTAAAAACTATTTCTAGTCCAATTTCATTCAAATTTTCACTCTCATGTGTCCTACTATGCCTCTAGTATCTGTCATAAAAATTTGGGACCCACTTGTTTAAGAAAATGTTTCCGATTGGATCCTTTTTACGCGACTAAGTCCATAATGATGTATAAACCTCAAAGTTTTCGATTGACTTTAAAAATTCATTTAGCCATTAAAACCTCAATGTTTCCATTACATTTTTATTCCTCATGTTAATTATGTCTTATGTGAATTTTCTATGGTCTCAAAATAATTTTTCTGAATTTATAGAATTTATTATGGATTTATTTCTCTTATTGGGCTAATTTGCTCGGCTTATCGTAAACTCGAGTTTTACCAACTTTTTCACTTCTAACTTCTTAGTTTCACTTTCTAATCATCAATTCATACTTTAATTCACATTTTATGAATAGTACTTAGACTCTAGTTCTTACCTCGAAGTACATGCCTCGGGCCTCATGCCACTATCCTGGGCTTTGCTCGAGAATTTTGGGCCCTACATGAAAATTCACAAAAATCTTAGACCTCTCATCTTAACTTAAAATGATTAGTAGTGAGGGGAAAAATTTAGGTTTCACACTTTAGCTTACTTACTTTCTTTCATACTCAAAACCTTCATACATTAAAACATGGAGACTTGGCTATGTCCGGATAGCTATCATTCAAACATATGTCATCCTCCGTAAAGGGAATAAAGTACCGATGGCCATGGTAGGGGTTGTAGACGAGATCAGTGTTGTACAAAATATAAACTTAGTATTTGAATAAACTTTAACTAGCACATAGCTAGGGCACGGGCACCTGTGGCACTCACCGTGCGGGTAACATACATGCGTGCTGCGCGGGCACGAGATATTACGAAACATGCGCCACGTGTAGCAAAGACAAACACCATAAAGGTGGAGACAAACACTACTTGAGTGAAATGTAACAAGCACTACAGGTGGCGAAGCCAGAATACCACAAGTAGTGGGCATAATGTGCACACAGCATAAGCTAATAGGTAGCCCTCTAGTCTAAAAAAAACCTTACTTCTTTACTTGCTTTCATACATACTTGAAATCATTTGAAGTTGAAATCTTAAAATCATAAAGTTTCTAATATAAAATATTAGTGTATTAAAACTCATACTTGATATAGCAAAAACAATTTGGTTCACGAATTAAACCGGGCTTCTACTTTTTTTGAGAATTCCTAATGGAAAGGCTCGGTTTTCCTTAAAAACTCTTTATATATCTATTAAATCATTTCATGTGTTATAAATAGGTACAAGATGCCATTACTACTTTAAATTACATCTCTTACCTCAATGGGGCTAGGACAACGATAAATCGTCGAGTCTTGGGTTTGCCTCGTTTTGCATGCTAGTACCTCGAGTTGCCATAAACAACCCAATTAGAATTCAATTTATCCTTATTTCATATTCTTATTCATTTGTAAGTTAAACAGGATCAATTGGACCTTTTTCAGCCATTTTTCTTACTTTCTCGGTTTTACTGATTGAAGGATCGATTTAAGCTAATTTCGATAATTTTTGTTCTTTTAACTTCAATTTCATAACTTAACAACCTAATTACTTATTCAAGTCTCTAATTCACACTTGTCAATATACCAATTTACCGATTTTTACACTTTTCAGTTTTTCACTGAATTGGGCTATAAACTGGACTTTTTCGGTATTAGGTTAACCGTCTACAACATCAAAATCAACCAAATTTCACCATTTCTCTATTAATCCTAGGTTTGCCAAACCTACATAAGTCACTAGAAAATTTTTAATCAAGTTTTACTTAACTAAAAATCATCCAAAATCATCAAATATCAACATACATCAAGTTCATCATCTTCCACCAACTTCTTACCTTAGTTGACCAATTTTGACCAATCCTTTTTTCTCCAGCAAAGATTCTCAGCTGTTAATCAACATGTATACAAATTAGAATCATTGAAAACAACATTAAAACCCAATCAAAAACTTTCAAATTTAAGTTTTTCTCTCAACTTGAAACAAGGTAGATTCTGCCCTTATTCTTCTCTCTAGTTTTTCACCTAGCAAATGAGCTTCTTTATGGCTAAATTTTTTATATGTTATAGAGGGCTTAGGATGAAAGATTTTATCCTTCTTGACCAAAGTCTGAAAATGGTCAAAAGGTGGCCAGAAAAATCACTTAATCTGGACTGGCAAAGGACACCTGCGTCAACTTTGGAGGGGTAGTTCTCTCTCATTTCAGCTTTGTTCGTGGTGTTCTTTATGTAACGACCCAAATTTTCACACATTTTGGTTGGGCTACAAGTCGATATTAGATCAAATAGTGAAATCTAACAGTCTCAATTAAATTGCTTCTAAAAATACTCATGTTCACATTCCCTCAAGCACGTCTCATCTACATTATTGTACTTACAAATATTTTAGATACAAAAGAAATTCTTAAAATTGAGTATACCTTCTACACAGAAATATACTCAGCGTAATTACAGCTGTGCGAAATACCCTACTAACGAAAACGGTCCAAGTTACCGATGGGCTCTGTGGAGGAAAGTAAGGGGTGAGCTCAACATGCTCAGTAAGAAAAAACCCCATAGTAGGTAGATAAATACACTACCTAAAAATATATATATTTATTTACCAAATCTGGAACATTTTCACAAAGTATACAAGTAGTTTGACAAATTCATAGATACCAAAAACAGATTTCAAAACCAGATTATATATCAGTAGTAAAATTACTGTTGTGGTAAATACTGAAATTTTAGAGCTTCCAATAGCAAAATAAATAGATTTCCAGAATATCTCAATCCATGCAGATAGTTCAGAAAATATTTCAAATAAATACAGAGGCACTGTTAGTTCTGAAAAATCAAAGTTGAAAAATCCATGTTACTTTCGGTATGCAAATGGAACTGAAAATCAATATCATTTCTAAAACTTTAAACATCTTTTAAAAGCGAAGACGGTGTGGTACTTTGGTCCCGCAGGATTCAAGAGGTGGCCCTCACGGTCTTTTATCCATTAAAATATTCAGTTCCATAGGAAAATACAATCACACAGTCAATTCAGAAGTTCAAATAGATGAGACAAGGCAAACATGCTATATCAGATATTAGAAGTGACAATTGGCCAGTGTCGATGACTCCGAGCAATCACGGGCCAGGTGTGTCGGGATGTCAATCGCCGTGGGAGTGGTCAGCTACCCAAACGACTCACAGATCAGAATGTCTGAAGACTAGAAACATAATCAGAAACACAGTACATCGTACTCACGTGCGTGCTGCACGATACATTGTACTCCGTGGACCACAGAAACAGATACAGAACAGATATAAATGCAGCATGATCTCGCCAACGACTTTGTCTTAAAATTAGTGCGAGTCGGACCATACGGCACACAGTCAGTACACGCTCAAGCACATATCATCAGAATAACATTATAACCAAATCATCTCCTTTAAATCGCTTATAAATTCAGTTCGTTTTATAAAACAATTCAAAAGAGGCTGACTAGCCTTTTTCTCTCGATTAAAAATGCCAATAAATAAACTATAGTGAGTAAAACTAGGAAATTTTGATTTAAAATAAATAATTATAATTACCAGGATTTTTGTCTAAATAAACCAAGTAAATCTATATCAGTAGCTGGGCCGATCTACGGAGTTTAAAATTCCCTTAAATTCTAAAACATAAATTCGACCTCGGGTTCTCTATATTTCTTATAACTATGAAATTAAGCCTAACAATTTATAACTACTAACGCATAGAAATTGCACATATTTATCTCTAGCAGCAACGAGAATTTTCTTTACCTTGGTGTTTTGTCGGTAGTCCTCGATGCCTCCGCGGTGCGAGTCAGCGGGTTGGCTTAAATCGGTGTATTTCTCCGAAATTTCATACAGCTATTTTCGATCGCCTTTTCTTTCCCCGGGTTTTCTCCAAATTTCTTTGAGACTTCTTTTCTATCTCCAAATACTTCTATTTATATATATATATATATATATATATATATATATATATATGTAATCCTATATACATATATATAAATATATTTTCCTTCTTCTTTTCTTTTTTTTTCTTTTCCTTTTTTTTTTTCAAATTTCCTTGCCTTTCGCGCCTTTTCTTTTTTCCTTTCTTCTTCCAGTTTACTAGCCCAATCCCTCGGCACTATTCATCATCATCACCATCTCTGTCTCATCGCTGCCATCTTCTTCTCTTTGTCGTCGGTGCCGTTCACCTACTATCTTTGTCTCCAGCTCACCATCCTCCAGTCTCCTCATCACTGCTCGATTTTCAATTTCCAGAGGGGGCACTCCTCTGTTTCAACCTCTTCTTCCCGGTCTATACCTCACGATAGTTTGGCAGGGAAGTAATACAGTAGGAGTTACAGCAAACTGTCAATGCACATCGAGTGTAAGAGGTGTGGAGGATAGTGCGGCTGAGAAGGATGAGTGGCTATACAAGCAGTGCAGTAGGCTGTGCAAAATTGGATATGCAGGGGACAAGATCGACAAATGATGAAGTCAGGAATAAGGTATTGAACGATGATGAGTAGCGAGCTGGTTCAGCAATGGTGTTTTGGTAATGAGAAGGAAAAATGTGATGCAGCAGAAGATTAAAGAACGCGCTTCGGCACAATCGTGGGCGTTGGTACAGAATGGTCAAGGGTGGGCTGGTGTGAGACGATGCACTAAAGATGGCAGCAGGGATCATTTGTTGTGGAAACATCGAGCCAATACATGATTTAGGGATAATTTGGTGGAGTTAACGAGCAATAACGGGATAGCATGAAGCAGGAGAAAGTAGCATTACTTGGAAAATTTTTCTTGTGTCATGGCAAATGACTCAATCGTGATAGCAGTGTGAAGACATCATTGGTTAGGCCAGGGATGAAAGGTGATAAAGGGGCTTTAGTTTATAATGTTGGTTGTGCAGAGGATGATGTTGAACCAGGACGCTAATTGGTGTAGAGCCAAACAGAAAAAAAAAAAATTGGATTAACAGAGTTGAGATGGTAGCTTAGTGCAAAGCTAGAAAAAGAGAATGGTTTTAGAAGTTAGATGAGATTGATGATGGCATGATAGAATACGGTAAAGTGAAGGGTCCAACTTTTTTATTATTTTGGCCTTATTTAGCTATGCAAGAAAACAGCGGCCGATAATGATCAAAGGACGGTGAAAGATTATAACCTGATGATATTGAGCAATAGCTGATAGAAGAAATGGCAATGATACGCATACTATTGTTACTGATGATTTTCAACCTCTGTTAGCTCCCTTCCATGCTTCGGTCCCCCTCTCTTCCTTTCTTCCTCTGCTGCAGTTGCAGGCCTAACTATTGTTTTTGTTTTATATATATATATATATATATATATATATATATATATATATATATATATATATATATATATATTTATATATATGCTTCAGCCCCATTAAATTTGTCTGGTATTTTCCTGCTGTAATTACAGTGTAAGCCAGTCCTCATTTCATTTCATTTCCTGCTCTTTTCCTTTTCTAAAGCAGTTTAGGCATTCATTCTCTCTTATTCTATTATATTTCCTCTACTAACCACCCCTTATCACTATCTTCCTGCCTTGCCGAAGCTATCGCCCTTCACGTTTTCTTCATCAAGTTTCCTGTTGCAGACTGCAGCAGGAAATGATTCTCAGTTTTCCTTTATGTTGATCGTTTCTCTTAGTTTTCAGACCAACCACTCAGCCTTCATTTCCCTCCTTTTCGGTTCTATAGCTATCATCTAAAGTCCTTTGTATTTGTTTATTTCTAACTTCATCCACCTGCTCCTAAAATTTATGCACCCCAGCTAACCCGACAACAATCTTCAACTCTACTCCTACTGCTGCAGTTTACAACAGTAATCACGTGAACTTTGCTTCTAAACCGAGCTGGTTAATGGCTATGATTTCTTGCAGCCATTGTGTGCCTTCTTTAATTTTCAGTTTCTATTCCTCCTTATCTCTCATACCATTCTGCTGCAATTTTTACTACAGCTACATGAGCTCTCGGGATTGGCTTCAATTGAAGCTAATCCATAGGCTGACAGTTTTCCTTATTCCTTAGTTCTATTAGATTTCCACCAAAATATCATATACAACAATAGTTACAATGGCCTCAGGTTGGCTTAAGTGAACAAAGCCAATCCTTTGCTTTTTAAATGTTAAATTAGTCCAATAAATTCACTCCATAACTTAATTGATCTTTAATGCAATATTGCATTATACCTCACTTAATATCTTATATTGTTTAATTAGTTATTCAATTTTTAGACCGAATATATGAAAATTTTGTGGGCTTTACACTTTACCTTTCCAGAAAGCCTTTTAAACGATCTTTATCCTGAAAAAAAACCCAGATCAAAAAGCCTTCTGGAAGGTCATGAAAATGGGTTTTCTTTCTAGGTATATAGGTGCTGGGCCTGGGCTTGCCAACAACCCTATTTTAGAAAGTCCATGAAAAATATTTTCAGCCCATTTCTTCCAAATTTCCATGCCTCGAGTGTTGTACAAGGTCTCTAGTATGTCTCATAAAAATTTAGGGCCAACTTGTTTAAGAAAAGTTCCCCAATTGAGCCTATTTTGCACGATTTGGTCATTACAGATTAAAATGGCTTAAGGTTTTCGGTTTACTTTAAAAATTCATTTGATCACCGAAACCTCCTTATTTCCATTAAACCTTCATTCCCCATGTCATTTACGCCTTATACTAATTTCCTACTGTCTCAAAATAATTTTTGTGAATTTCTAGAATTTATTTCGAATTTATTTGGCTCACTAGGCCTATTTGCTCGGTTTACTGTAAACTCGAGTTTTACTAGCTTTTTTACTTCCAATCCCTTAGTTTCACTTTCTAATAATCAAAACTCATTTATAAACATACTTTCTTAAAGGATACTTAAACTTGGGTGCTTACCTCGAAGTTTGTACCTCGAGTTTTGTGCCACTATTTCGGAAGTCTCAGTTACTCTAGGTCCTACATTAACATTTAGATAAGTCTTAAACATTCTCGACTTAGCTTTTAAATTAACATTAGTATGAAAAATTGGGTTTCACATTCCTCTCCACCTTTTTAAGAATTCGGTCCTCTAAATTCAACTAGGTCCGTCAAACAACTGCGAGTACTTCTCCCTTATAAGGCTCTCCCGCTCCTACGTTGCTTCTTCTGTCGAGTGGTGTTGCCAGAGAACCTTTACTAGTGAAATTTTCTTCATCCCAAGTACCTTTTTCTTCTTGTCGAGGATCCGAACCGGTTCTTCCATATAGCTCATATCTCCCTGAATGTCTAAAGCTTCATATTCAATGACATGGGACGGATCCAGATTATATCTCCTCAACATGGAGATGTGAAAGACATTATGTATCCCAGAAAGCTGTGGAGGTAAAGCTAACTAGTAAGCAACATCTCCCACTCTCTCTAATATCTCGAACTGTGATAGCCCGAAAGCGCGAAAAATAGGGCTAATTTCAAATTTTTCTTAAATTAAAACTAACAACTCTCGGTGCATTCCTGTACAGTGTCATTTAATCGCTTATGTCAAAGCTAGTCAATATACCCAAGATCACACAATTCATACTTAATGAAATCAAATACATAATACCCAAAAGGATCGATTCATGAGTCTTAATTCATTCCTTTTAATCGTCCTAAATACATCCCAAAATACTCATCACAATTTTCTGTACTACATCATTGTCTGGATACAAAATGAACTGAATTATACCTTATGCATGTATAAGAGATAGCCTGGGGAGATCTTGTCCACCAGCCTATATCACGTACGCGGTAGGCTCTATCTCGCTTACTTCAAGTAATCTAGAGAGGCAAGGAAAAAGGGTGAGCTCTCAAAACGCTCAGTAAGGAGGATAAGGGAAGTTATACAAATCATCATCACAAACACAATATGATGGAAATATTTGAGCATGCAAATCTTTATAGAAATAACGGTAGAAAAATAATGGCATCAACATAATTCACGTGATAAAATCACAAATCACATCAAAATCTCAATGCATGATATAAATCGTAGTTGTAAAATCACATCATCATCACAGAAATCGAGACTAGGCATTTATAAAACTCATATGAAATCAACATCATAGGCACATCACATCAATTGAATTCATCCCCTAGGCGAACATCCCCAAACGAGGGATTTCGTCGATAATAATAAATATGGCCATGATTCGCTGTAGACTTGATAAGAGTCGTACAGCCGTCAGTCTTACATGCTATCACAGCACAGCCCGATCTTACATGCTATCAAAGCAAGGCCACCCATCTCTACCGGTGCGGGGTCATCTCACGTTATTAGAACGGAGGAAATCGGTCTTACATGCTACTAGAGCACGACCCGGCCTTACATGCTGCCAGAGCAAAACCTGATGTGCATCTCATGACAAGCCATAGTCTCAATAAAAATCATTTTGCCTTCACGTAGAGCTCTTAGTGGTTATCACAAAAATCCATTTCGGTTATAAACCATTGTATTCACATTTACATAAATCTCATCAAAATCGGGCTCAAATCGACAAAACACTCACACATTCATCAAAACATCAATTCATCTCATTTCTCATAAACAACATGTCATTGTTATATAAAAATCGTTTTGCCTTAACGTAGAGCTCATAGTGGTTATCACAAAACTCATTTCGGTTATAAACCATATGTGTTCACAATTACACAAATCACATCAAATCGAGCTCAAATAGACAAAACACTCACACATTCATCAAAACATCAATTTATCTCATTTCTCATAGACATGCTCATTTCATTAAACCATTTTCATGCTATTAAAACATTTTCATTCATTCGAAAACTCACAAGCACAAATGGATTTATTTCCCTTACCTCTTGCACCTTGAGTGGTACAATATCCTCGGTTCTCAGACTAGCCTCGTTTCCCATGTCAAATTCTCAAGCTATCCACACACATCATTAACCCATCAATATACATCATTTTCATTTTCCATCTCTTTCTCTTACTCATTCTAACTCAATATTATCCCAAAACATCCACATTAAATCTTCTAACTAAACCCATTTGTTGGTTCCATCATGCCTTAAACATTCTTAACCAAATATATAAACATATATGTTTATCCACCCATATATAAAATGATAATGCTCAAGAATAAGGGTCTTGTGAGCTTACCTAGCTTGTCCTCTCTTGACCAAGCTTGTAGAATGCTGATCTCTTCACTTTGTTCAAGCCAACCTTTGATTTTCTAATATGTTGTTCTCCTTGCCAAGAGGAACAACTTTGTCTCTTGCCCCTTTGTCTAATTTTATCTAGAATAGGGTGAATCTTAGAGAGAGAAAGCTTAGTTTGGGTGAAAATGGTGAAGGTTTAGGTTTCAGAGAGAGAAAGGCTCGGTTTCAGGCAAAAATCCCGTGGTCCTTATATAGACAGGGCTTATGAGATCAATCCGGTATTGAAGGAGATCAATCTCTGCTTCATTTCAACTGCTCTATTAACAACTACTTGATTGATCTGGTCGAGGTGAAGATCGATCTGTTCTTCTAAGAGGAGATCGATTTGGCATTGAATTGGGGACCAATTTCTTCCAGGTCGAGAGTTAAGTAGATCGCTCTGCCCTTGTGACAAGATCAATCCTTACTAGGCAGAGGCATTAGGAGATCGATCTTCTTCTTTATGAGATTGATTTGCCTATTTGCTTTTGCACGTTTTCTATATTTTGGAGCTATGAGATCGATCTGGCCTTCACAGATTCTACTGTTATTGCATCAATTGCAGGAAACTCAATGCAAAACTCATCATAATCTACTTCATAGGCCATATTTCAATCTATACACATTTAAGACTTAAAAACTTCATCTCCTTATACTTCATTAAATTTAAAACTTGCGTGTACATCAACATATCATAATTTCATTCACCAAATTACAATTCTCACTTAGCAAATCTCATAAAATTTACAATTCTCACATCCTCCCCACATTAAGAGAATTTGGTCCTCCAAATTCAACTCGACCCATTAAATAGCTGAGGGTACTTCTCCTTCATAAGGCTCTCTAGTTCCCAAGTTGCTTCCTCTATTGAGTGGTGTTTCTAGAGAACCTTAACAAATGGAATCCTTTTCGTTCGAAGTACATTCTCCTTCCTGTCAAGTATTTGGGTGGGTTCTTCCACATAGCTCATATCCCCTAGAATATCTAATGCTTCATGCTCAATGACATGGGAGGGATCCGGATTATATTTCCTTAACATGGATACGTGAAAAACATTTTGTATCCCGGAGAACTGCGGAGGTAAGGCCAACCGATCTGCGACATCTCCCACTCTCTCCAAAATCTCAAACAGTCCTATATATCAGGGACTCAATTCCCCTTTCTTCTCGAAGCGTATGATACCCTTACTTGGAGATATCTTAAGGAACACAGAATCTCCAACTCGAAACTCGAGTGGTCGTTTACGCACATCGATATAATTTTTCTGTCGACTCTGAGTAGCCCGTAATCTATCACAAATGACCTTCACATTCTGAACTGTTTGTTCAACGAGCTCAGGAGCAATTACTTTCCTGTCGCCCACTTCTTCCCACACTATAGGGGATCTACACCACCTACCATATAGAGCCTCATAATGTGCCATACCAATACTCGCATGATAGCTATTGTTGTACGCAAACTCAACAAGGGGAAGGTGATCATCCCTTGATCCCTTAAAATCCATCGTACACGCCCTCAACATGTCCTCCAAGGTCTGTATCATCCGCTCGGACTGACCATCAGTCTGAGGATGATATGCGATACTAAAATTCAATCAAGATCCTATGGCCTCCTGAAAATGAGTCCAAAACCTAGAGGTGAACCGGGAATCTCTATCAGAAGTAACACTCACTGGAGCCCCATGTAGTCTAGCTATCTCTCTAACATATAACTCAACTAATGTACTCAATGTATCTGTGCTCTTGATGGCATGGAAGTGGGCACTCTTCGTTAATCTATCAACTATCACCCATATTGCATCATGACCTCTTCAGGTCCTCGGTAATCCTATGATAAAGTCCATGGTGATATGCTCCGATTTCCATGTAGGCACAGGCAAAGGCTTAAGTAATCCTCAGGGCTTCTGGTGCTCATCTTTCACTTGTTGGCATACCAAACATTTGGCCACATATTTTGCCATGTCCCTCTTCATACCACTCCACCAATACACCCTTCTTAAATCTTGGTACATCTTGGTACTTCCCGGGTGCAGGGTGTATCATGAGCAGTGAGACTCTCTCAATATTTGTTGCTTTAGGGTATCATCATTTGGAACACAAATTCGACCCTTAAACCTCAATAACCCATCGTCACTGACCATAAAATCTGACTGCGTGGTTTGTTCAGCTTGGCTAATCATATTCAATAGTCTCTCATCATTTCGTTGTCTGGTTCTAATCTAATCCATAATATCAGGCTCTATCCGCAGACTGGCCATAAATCCAACCTCTACTTCCTTAACTCTGATCCTGAGTCCAAAGAACTATTCCAACAAATCCCATTCTTTGATCATCATAGTAGATATCATACTCTTCCTGCTCAAGGCATCAGCAACTACGTTCGCCTTCCCTGAATGGTAGAGTATCTCGCAATCATAATCTTTAAGGAGTTCCATCCATCTCCTATGTCTCATATTTAACTTATTTTGGTCGAATATATATCTCAGGCTCTTGTGATCAGTAAATATCTGAAACCTTTCCCCATATAAGTAATGTTGCCAAATCTTCAATGCAAACACCACTGTGGCTAACTCCAAATCATGTGTGGGGTAGTTCCGCTCATGATCTTTCAGCTGTTGCGAACCATAAGCGACTAGTCTCCTATGCTGCATGAGCATACACCCCAATCCTTGTTGAGAGACATCACTGTACACTGCGAAGCCCCCCGGTCCATTCAGAATAGTTAACATCGGTGCCGTCGTTAATCTCCTCTTTAACGCTTGGAAGCTCTGCTCACACTTCTCAGACCATACAAAAGGAGTCTCCTTATGCGTGAGTTTGGTCAATGGAGCAGCAATCCTAGAAAATCCTTTAACAAACCTTCTATAATATCCAGCAAGTCCTAGAAAACTCTGAATCTCTGTAACTATCCTCAGTCTCTCCCAATTAAGTACAACTTCTATCTTAGACGGATCAACTGACACCCCGTCTTTAGATACAATATGACCAAGGAAAGGTATTTGGTCTAACCAAAACTCACTCTTGCTGATCTTTCCATAAAGCTGCTTACCTATGAGTACTTGTAGCATGATCCTCAAATGTTGTGCATGTTCCTCTTGAGATCGAGAATACACAAGGATATGATCAATGAAGACTATCACAAACTGATCTAGATAGTCCCTAAAGACCTCATTCATCAAACTCATAAAAGCAGCAGGGGCATTTGTCAATCTAAAGGGCATCACTAAGAACTCGTAGTGGCCATATCTAGTTCTGAAGGCCGTCTTCGAAATATCCTCTTTCCTGATTCTTAACTGGTGATAGCCCGATCTTAAATCAATCTTAAAAAAGATAGAAGCCCCTCTCTGCTGGTCAAACAAATCATCTATCCTTGGTAAGGGGTACTTGTTCTTTATCGTAGCCTTGTTCAGTAATTTGTAGTCTATACATAATCTCAGGCTACCATCCTTCTTCTTTACAAATAACACCGCAGCTCCCCATGGAGACACACTAGGCCGAATAAAACCCTAGTCAAGCAGTTCTTGTAACTGTTTCTTTAACTCTTCCAATTCGACCAACGCCATCCTGTAGGGAGGTTTAGAGATCGACTGAGTATCTGACACTAAATCAATAGTGAACTCCAGCTCTCTCTCCGGTGGCAAGCCAGGCAATTCATTTGGGAATACATCTGAAAACTCACATACTACCGGTATATCCTCTAACCTCGGATGTTCTCGACTCATATCAAAGATGAGTGCGATGTAACCTTCACATCAATAATTCAATAAGTATTTATAGCGATATAATCATATCTTAAGATTTCACGATAAACGTCACATGTCTTTATTCCTTAACATTGAAACATACACTAAACTTTTCAGGTAGGGAGAAAGTTACAGTCTTAGTATAGTAGTCTAAACTCATACGACTGGCCGCTAGCTAATCCATCCCTAAAATCACATCGAAACCACGCATGTTTAACATCACTAGATCTGCTAACATCACCTTATCTCCCACCTTGATCTCAAACTCTTGCACACCATATCAGTCCTCTAGGACTCACGCATAGGGGTATTTACATGTAGAATATAATCTAAGGTTTCATAATTCAAACTCAGTTTACATGCAAATTGTACATCAATAAAAGAATGTGTGGATCCTGAATCAAATAACACATGAGCCTTATGATTTTAGATAAGAAGTGTACCTCGTATGATTTCGGATGAAGTGTCTGTAGTCTCTTTATCCAAAGCAAACACACGTTCCTATGTGATTGACTTCTTGCCCTTATCAACAGCTGTAACCTGTCTCTGGGGAATCGTCCTCTGTGGCTGCTGTTTAGGAGGCTCTTGAGAATGTGACTTTTGTGGTTGCAGACAATATCTCACTCTGTGGCCTATGTCCACGCATCTATAAAATCCTTGTATGGTTTTGGGACAGCTTCCCTCATGTGATCTGCCACAATCTCTGTAGACTCTACCCTCTGGTCTGACACCTCGAGGGGTCTCTATAGTGATGGGAGGAACCCTGGGTCTGTTAACCTTTCCTCTAGTCCCTCAAACTGTCTCCTCTTAAAAGAACCCCTCTGAAAGTCTGTGTGGGAGGTCACGAGTCGCTTATTCTTATCCCTGGTCAAAATCCAAGACTCAGTCTAGGACTGTACCAACCTAGTACCCTCTCCACTTCTTGTGCTCGTCTCAGAGCATCCTTAAACTCAGTGATACAGAGCCCTATCAATCGGTCTCTAATGATGGGTCTCAGTCCATACACAAATCGCTATGTACGAAGCTCCTCATCCTTAAGAGTCTCCGGGTCATACTTCAGTAGAATGGTGAATCGACTCTTGTAATCATCAACCATCATATTGCCTTGACCCAAATTTAGGAACTCAGCTTGCTTCCTCCTCTGAGCGGCTCTTGGTACATACTAGGTTCTAAATGTCGATTGAAACATCTCCCAGCTAATCACCTCATGGCTAGTCGCCAATTTACTCTGAGTAGTACTCTAACAATCTCGGGCTTGTCCCTCTAGCATATAAGAACCCATAATGACTTTCTCTGCATCGATGCATCCCAAAAAGTCAAAAATCACTCGCAACTTAGTCAGCCACTCCTCAGCCTCTGCGGGATCTTTCACCCCTTTAAAAGTCGGTGGGTTTATCTTCAGAAAGTCCCTTATTTGACCTTTATCTCTATCATCAAGTTGGGTATGCACTTGAGGCTGTGTGGCAGGAGGCACCAGATCAGTTTGTGGTGGGGGTGCAAGTGGTCCCTGTGGTTGTGGAGGAGTCGACACATGTGTAGTGCCCGAGGCATTAGCCCTAAAATGCTGCGCGAATAGGGCTACCATTTGCTCAAATCCCTGACGTACATCGTGCTCTAGGTGATTCATTCGAGAGTTAGGACTCTCCGACTATGGTTCAGGTAGCGGAGGTGGCTATGGCTGCCTCCCTGAACGTCCTCTTCTCCCCCTCATATTCTATCTCTCGCGTGCCTGCGCGTATTCATTAACCGTTGATCTCGTTAAATTCAATTCATTACCAGACAATACAGACACTTGGGATATAATCTATTTCCAATTGATCGACATTGACAATACTAAACACCCTTCGTTCTGATACTAAGAAAATCTGTGATAGCCCGAAAGCGCAGAAAATAGGGCTAATTTAAAATTTTTCTTAAATTAAAACTAACAACTTTGAGTGCATTCATGTACAATGTCATTTAATCGCTTACGACAAAGCTAGTCAATATACCCAAGATCACACAATTCATACTTAATGAAATCAAATACATAATACCCAAAAAGATCGATTCATGAGTCTTAATTCATTCCTTTTAATCGTCCTAAATACATCCCAAAATACTCATCACAATTGTCCGTATTGCATCATTGTCTGGATACAAAATGAACTGAATTATACCTTACGCGTGTACAAGTGATAGCCTGGGGAGATCTTGTCCACCAGTCTATATCACGTACGCGACAAGCTCTATCTCGCTTACTTCAAGTAATCTGGAGGGGGAAGGAAAAATGGTGAGCTCTCAAAACACTCAGTAAGGAGGATAAGGGAAGTTATACAAATCATCATCACAAACACAATATGATGGAAATATTTAAGCATGCAAATCGTTATAGAAAAAACGGTAGAAAAACAATGGCATCAGCACAATTCAGGTGATAAAATCACAAATCACATCAAAATCTCAATGCGTGATATAAATCGCAGTTGTAAAATCACATCATCATCACAAAAATCGAGACTAGGCATTTATAAAACTCATATGAAATCAACGTCATAGGCACATCACATCAATTGAATTCATCCCCTAGGCGGACATCCCCAATCGAGGGATTTCGTCGACAATAATACACATGGTCATGATTCACTGTAGACTTGATAAGAGTCGTACAGCCGTCGGTCTTACATGCTATCACAGCACAGCCCGATCTTACGTGCTATCAAAGTAAGGCCACCCATCGCTATCGGAACGGGGTCATATCACGTTAATAGAATGGAGGAAATTGATCTTTCATGCTAATAGAGCAAAGCCCGATGTACATCTTATGAGAAGCCATAGTCTCAATAAAAATCGTTTTGCCTTCACGTAGAGCTCTTAGTGGTTATCACAAAACCCATTTTGGTTATAAACCATTGTATTCACATTTACACAAATCTCATCAAAATCGGGCTCAAACTAGTAAAACACTGACACATTCATCAAAACATCAATTCATCTCATTTCTCGTAAACAACATGCCATTGTTATATAAAAATCATTTTGCCTTAACGTAGAGCTCATAGTGGTTATCACAAAACTCATTTCTGTTATAAACAATTACAAAAATCACATCAAATCGAACTCAAACCGGCAAAACACTAATACATTCATCAAAACATCAATTTATCTCATTTCTCATAAATATGCTCATTTCATTAAACCATTTTCATGCTATTAAAACGTTTTCATTCATTCGAAAACTCACAAGCATAAATGGTTTTATTTCCCTTACCTCTTGCACCTTAAGTAGTATAAAATCCTCAGTTCTTGGACTAGCCTCGTTTCTCGTGTCAGATTCTCGAGCTGTCCATACACAACATTAACCCATCAATATACATCATTTTTATTTTCCATCTCTTTCTCTTACTCATTCTAACTCAATATTATCTCAAAACATCCACATTAAATCTTCTAACTAAACCCATTTGTTGGTTCCATCATGCCTTCAACATTCTTAACCAAATATATAAACATATATGTTTATCCACCCATATATAAAATGATAATGCTCAAGAACAAGGGTGTTGAGTTAATATATTTTGAAATGACAAAACAAGTAAAATCAATAATATAGAAATGATTTAAAAACATGTTTAGAGGTTATCAGTACCAAAAACTATGTCTTTAAGGATGAGAGATCGATCTGGTGAGATGAGAGATCGATCTCCTGGGTCTTCTAGTATGAGAGATCGATCTCATGATGATATAAGATCGATCTGCTAAAGGATTGAATCCTCAAAAGGATCTGTACAAGGTATTGAGGAAGCAGAGATCGATCTATAAGGGTTATAAGATCGATCTATCTAAATACAGGATGGTTATAAGATCAATCTGGTCTAGGAAGAGATCGATCTCCTCTAAAACTAAGGGTAAAGGCAGTAGATCGATCTGTAGATCGATCTATGCTCAAATAGAGAGTTCATGAGATTGATCTGGTATAGGAAGAGATCGATCTCCTCAAAGTCAGTGTGCTAAGGAGATCGATCTGGGTTGATTAGAGATCGATCTCCTCACTACGAGAATACTTGGTAGATCGATCTGGAGATCGATCTTGCCTCAAACAGAGAGATTAGAAGTTTGATCTTCTTGTTCGATAGATCGATCAACACTAACATTTTCAAATTATAAGATCTATCTCTACATATATAAGATCGATCTCCTTGCTTCTATTTGCTTTGTCATCATAGGAAATTAAACTAAGAGATCGATCTGGCCAAGATTAGAGATCGATCTGACACTCTACTGGAGGTTCCTAACGGCTCTTTCTGCAAAACTTTCAACGGGAAAAACAGCATTAAATGGTCCAACTGCCAATCCTCCAGTATAAAATCAAGCATTGAAGACACTGGGATTTAGAGAGACCACTGCTGAAAATTTTTTACATTCTCAAGATTTTATTCCAACATTCCATTTGTCTTTAATCTTCATTTATTGATATTGTTGTATAAGCCTTTGTGCAAAAGCTATATTTATCCTACCCACATAAAAAGCTTGATCTTGTATTCACCCTTATTTTAAGAGAGAAGAGGAGTGTTCCTCAGTGAGATAAACTTTGTAAAAAGGTGAATATTTATTTGTGTAAAAAGGGTAGAGAGGTCATTCCTTAACCTGAAAAAGGGTATGTGTAACATTCAGTGATAGAGTGAAAGAAAGCTCTTGACAAGGAGGTCAAGAAGAGAGGACGTAGGCAAGAGATTGGCCGAACCTCTATAAAGTACTGAGTTTGATATTTCTTTCCCTTATCCTCCTTCAATTCATTGTATTACATTTTATTGATTATTCATTATTTGCAATTAGACTTAATTTAGTTTAAATTTGTCATTAACCTTAGAAAATCGATTCACCCCCCTCTCGGTAGAGCCAACAATTGGTATCAGAGCAGGGCTCTTTGATCATAGAGGAATAACTTCCTAAGAGTTAGAAACGATCAAATGGCTCATAACAATATAGCAACCAATCTAGTAGGAGAGGGGCATTCTATAGTTAGGCCTCCTATGTTCAATGGTGAACATTATGCTTATTGGAAAACTAGGATGATGCTTTTCATTCAAGCAAATGATTATGAGGTATGGAGGATTATAACTAAAGGACCTCAAATCCTAACTAAAAGAATAAAGGGAAGAGATATCCCTAAAGAAGAAGATGAGTGGGATTCAAATGATGTAAAATGTGCTCAGCTAAATGCTAAAGCCGTGCACACCCTATTTTGTGCTTTAGGGCCAAATGAATACAATAGAGTCTCCGGTTATGACAATGCCAAACAAATTTGGGACAAATTGGCAATAACTCATGAAGGTACAACCCAAGTAAAGGAGACTAAGGTAGGAATGCTCACACATGACTATGAGCTATTTAGGGTGAAAGAAGGAGAGTCAATTAGTGATATGTTCACTAAATTCACTGATGTAATAAATGGGTTACAATCCTTAGGAAAAATCTACTCTAATATAGAAATGGTCAAGAAAATACTAAATAGTCTACCAAAATCATGGGAAGCTAAAGTGACTGCAATTGAGGAATCTAAAGACCCTCACACATTCTCACTAGATGAATTAATAGGATCACTTCTCACGTATGAGATGAAGTTAAGAAGAAATGAAGAGCCACCCAAGAAAATGGGAGTAGCTCTGAAATCCACCACTCAAGAGGAGAGTAAAAATCAGAGTGGTAGTGAAGAAGATCTTGAGATGGCAATGTTTGCCAAGAGATTTAACAAATTCATGAGAATGAGAGCAAGTAGTAGTGGTAGGAGAAATCAAAAGAAAGATCAAGAAGAGTTAGGTAGAAAGGATACCATTGTGTGCTATGAATGTAAAAAACCTGGACATATTAAATTTAACTGCCCCCTTCTTAAAATATCCAATGATAGGTTCCACAAAAAGAAGGCAATGATGGCAACATGGAGCGACAGTGATAGCTCTGATGATGATTCGAATGAGGACAATGCCAACCTATGCTTCATGGCTATTGAGGATGAAAAGGTAACTTCAAACCTCATTGAATATTCTTTTGATGAATTGCAAGATGTGTTTGATGATCTTGCATTGGAATATGAATGCATGAGTATGAAGTACAAAAAATAAATATCTAAATTGAAGAAAGAAAATGAGTTAATGCTAAAGGATAAGTTAGAATGTGAAAAGAAACTAGAAATTACAAATCTTGAAATTTGTGACCTAAAAGAAAAAAATAGTAACTTACATAATTCTTTTAATAGATTTTATATGGGTCAACAAAAGTTAGATAACATGCTAGAAACTCAAAGGGCCTTCTTTGTTAAAAATGGATTAGGATATGATGGAAAAAGTAAAGAGACTCATCTCAAAAGTTTCATAGCTAGAAAGAACATGCATAAACCCTCAACTATTTGTTCACATTGTAATAAGAGGGGCATGCATCATATAATTGCAATATGAAGATGACCACTCTTAGAGGAAAAGTAGTAAAAAGAATTTAGGTTCCAAAAGAAATAGTTAATTCAAAAGATATTAATGCTTTAGTAAATGGATCCCAAAGGGATCAAGAATTGCATTCACTAACCCCAAAGGACCCAAGAGAATTTGGGTACCTAAGACATGAGTTTGAATTTTGATTACAGGTGATTGAGCATTGCCACAAAGCTAAAACAAAGGAAGCTTGGTACTTGGACAGTGGATGCTCAAGGCACATGACCCGTGATAGAAGCCACTTCAACTCATTTAAATTGAAAGTTGGTGGAGAAGTCACATTTGGGGACAACTCCAAAGGCCAAGTTGAAGGAAGTGGTTCAATAGGTAATGACTACTTTTCATTAGAAAAAGTGTTGCTTGTTAGGGGTCTAAAACATAACTTACTAAGTATTAGTCAACTTTGTGACAAAGGTTACAAAGTAATTTTTGATTGCTTGAAATGTCATGTTATAGATCCTAAATCTAATAAAGTACATTATCTATCTAAATGAACTTAAAAGTGAAAACATATGCCTAATGGTAGACAAGGAAAAAGAACCTTGGTTGTGGCATAGAAGACTAGGTCATGCTAGCATGCATGTGCTATCTAAGTTAGCTAGAAAAGACCTAGTTATAGGATTACCTAAGTTGTCATTTGACTATGACAAAATATGTGAAGCTTGTGTTAAAGGAAAACATAAAAGGACAACATTTAAGCCTAAACATAGTGTATCTACCAGTAGGCCTCTTCAATTACTCCACCTAGATCTATTTGGACCAACTAGAACAACAAGCCTAGGTGGGAAACATTATGGGTTTGTAATTGTTGATGATTACACTAGGTTCACTTAGGTTTCTTTTTTAGAAAGAAAAATGAAGCTTTAGAAAAATTCATTGCTTATACAAAAGTGACTCAAAATGAAAAAGGTTACACTATAACTAGTATTAGAAGCGATCATGGTAAGGAGTTTGAAAATATTGGATTTGAGAATATTGCAATGATCAAAGAATAAGTCATAATTTTTCAGCCCCTAGGACACCACAACAAAATGGGGTAGTTGAGAGAAGAAATAGAACATTGGAAGAAATGGCTAGAACCATGTTGTGTGAAAATAATTTACCTAAATATTTTTGGGCTGAAGCTATAAATACATCTTGCTATATCATTAATAGAGCTATGATTAGACCAATTTTAAAGAAAACCCTTTATGAGCTTTACAAGAGTAAGAAGCCTAATATTAGCTATTTTCACCCCTTTGGTTGTAAATGCTTTGTCTTAAATAATGGAAAAGACAATTTAGGAAAATTTGATACCAAGAGTGATGAGGGAATCTTTTTAAGGTATTCTTTGAATTCAAAGGCATATAGAGTATATAACAAAAGAACATTGATGGTTAAAGAATCAATTCATGTAATATTTGATTAGTCAAATGATTTATCTAAATATTCAACCAATGATGAGGATATTGAAATATTTGATGAAAACTTGAAAGAAATCTCAACCATAGAAAATAATCTATTAGAAAGACTTGACATTAATAAAGAAGATGAAGAAGAAATAGAAATATTAGAAAGAGAGTCTAGAGCACCAAGAGAATTAGGATATGTAAAAGATTGTGAAATAGTAGGAGATCCAACTCTTGGAGTAAGAACTAGATCATCTCTAAGGAATGTGTGTCAATATATAGCCTTTGTATCTCAAATTGAACCTAGAAATGTTAATAAAACCTTAGACGACAATAATTGGTTTTTAGCCATGCAAGAAGAATTAAATCAATTTGAGAGAAGCAAAGTATGGAAACTAGTTCCTAGACCTAGTGATCACTCTATAATTGGAACTAAATGGATCTTCAAGAACAAGATGGATGAAAATAGTGTGATCATAAGAAACAAAGCTAGGTTAGTTAAACAAGGCTATAAACAAGAAGAAGGAATAGACTATGATGAAACTTATGCACCGATAGCTAGATTAGAAGCAATAAGAATGCTACTTGCCTTTGCTTGTTATAAAAACTTTAAGTTATATCAAATGGATGTAAAGAGTGCATTTTTAAATGGTTTCATTAATGAAGAAGTTTATGTTGAGCAACCTCCCAGTTTTGAAAATCATGAATTTCCTGAACATGTCTTCAAACTATCTAAGGCACTCTATGGTTTGAAACAAGCTCCTAGAGCATGGTATGAAAGATTGTCAAAATTCTTAATAGAAAAAGGATTTTCAAGAGGAATAGTAGATACTACTTTGTTTATCAAAAATAAAAATAAAGATTTACTAGTTGTTTAAGTGTATGTAGATGATATTATTTTTAGATCAACTAATGAATCTTTATGCCAAGAGTTTGCTAAGATCATGCAAGGTGAATTTGAAATGAGCATGATGGGAGAGCTCACTTTCTTCTTGGGACTTTAAGTGAAGTAAACAAAGAATGGAACCTTCATCAATCAAGCAAAATATACTAAGGAATTGCTCAAACGATTTGGAATGGATAATTGCAAACCTTAAGCAACTCCAATGGGCACTAACATCAAGCTCGATAAAGATGAAAGTGGTAAGTGTGTAGACACTAAACTTTATAGGTCTATGATTGGTTCATTACTTTACCTTACTGCAAGTAGACCAGATATTTTGTTTAGTGTATGCCTTTGTGCTAGATTTCAATCTTCTCCTAAGGAGTCACACTTACTAGCCACTAAAAGGATCTTTAGATACCTTAAAGACACTCCCTCTCTAGGACTTTGGTACCCCAAGGACTCCACTTTTTCTCTTCATGCATTTTCTGATGCAGATTTTGGGAGTTGTAAAATAGATAGGAAGAGCACTTCAGGTACATGTCAATTCTTAGGGAATAGATTAATCTCATGGTTCTCTAAGAAACAAAATAGTGTCGCTCGGTCCACAACTGAAGCTGAATATATAGCAGTAGGTAGTTGTAGTGCTCAAGTATTGTGGATTAAACAACAAATGAAAGACTATGGTATTGACATGAAGCAAGTCTCAATCAAATGTGATAATACCAGTGCCATTAATCTATCTAAGAATTATATTCAACACACTAGAACTAAGCACATTGAGATTAGGCACCATTTTCTTAGAGACCATGTACAAAAAGGAGATATAAGTCTAGAGTATATTGATACTTTACATCAAATAGCTGATATCTTCACCAAACCTCTTGATAAAGATAGGTTTTGTATTCTTAGAGGTGAATTAGGACTCATAAATGTCCCTTAAGATTTATCTGCTTCAAAACCTTGATTTCAAAATGATTTTAAATGATTTTTCCAATGATTTTTCTAGACAAAAAGTATGAGAGATCGATCTTCAATCACTATAGATCGATCTCCATACTTCAAATGGGCCTAAAGCATAAAGGTTAAGCTAGGCAGATCGATCTTCTCAACTATAAGATCGATCTCCTTAAGCCTTTGTAAAATAGCAGATCGATCTATGCCTATGGCAGATCGATCTCTTTAAGCCTCTGTAAAACAGCAGATTGATCTATGCCTTTGGCAGATTGATCTCCTTAAGCCTCTGTAAAACAGCAGATCGATCTATGCATTTGGCAGATCGATCTCCTTGAGCTTCTATGTTTTGAAGATCGATCTTTTGATTTAGCAGATCGATCTCTTCAAGTCTTTAGAGATAACAGATCGATCTGTCGCCGCGATAGATAGATCTCCTTTGCCCTAGACTATAAAAACTGCTCAAAATCCCCAAAGTTTGAAAAATCCCAAAATCTTCAAATCCCTAACCCTTGTCGCGACTCTTTCGTCGATTCTCACTCCCAGATCGATCTCGGTAAGTTTTTTTTTGTCAAATCTCTTCATCGTTTAGTGTTATAGTAACCTACATTACTGAATTTCTCTAAGAAATTCTTGGTTTTGTGCTGAATTCTTCATTAGGGTAATTCTAGCACTGTTTCATCAGTTAAGTTTTAGAGAACTCCTCAAACTAGTGCTTAAGTGTCTTTAGAACAATTCTTGTGTGTATCTAGGTTTCCCCTAAGTATACAACCATGCCTCATATTAAGAGATCAGCCAATAGAGAATCTAGACCAACCTCCTCACAGCCACCCTCTGCCTCTTCAGTCACTACCTTTAACAGGTGTTTTCAAACAACTGCAAAAAGGAAACGATATGAAGAGTATTTCTCGACCATGCCAATTAAACATTGGCGAACAATTGATTTCTCGTTTTTAAACCGCATTGACTTTCCTTATCTATCAAAAATGGAAGAATTTGGTTAGCTTCCATTTCTTAAAATCAATACCCCCGTACCTCTAAACATCGTTAGGGCTTTCTTTTCTAATGCAGAACTCATCTATGACCCTGATGAAACCTGCAAAATACTAGAGTTTAAAACATTTGTCATGGCTAAAATACTATCTATAGACACATCCATACTAGCCCAAGTATTTGACATAAGAGATAAGGGGTTGATCGATGAAGAGGAAGAAGTCCCCTTAGAATTTGACCTTCCCAGGGATAAGGCGAGTGACCTACCGATGCACCCGAGGTTACTCCACCTTATCATCTCGCGGAATCTCAAGCCATTTGGTACCCGTCACTCCACAGTTAGGAGATTAGATCGATTCTGGCTCCACCACCTCCACTCCTCAAGTCAAAAACCCAATTTGATTCACTTTTTATATGAAGACTGGCTGAAGATCGTACGCGACCAAGCCTCTACGATAGTTTTTCCACAATCGCTGGCGTACTTACTTTAACGACTCGGGATCGATTGTTCCTGTGAGACTGGTGAAGTACCTTCCCTAAAGAGCGTCTTAAACATGGGCACACTTCACCACATGGGGTATTATAAGGACTTCCGAAGGGAATGGAGGAAGAAGCGAGAACAGCAGTCTGAGGTAGCAATGGAAGAAGACCCATCAGCTGAGCCTACTGATCCACCTGTTGTACCTACATCATCATCCGACGGGCTGGAATCGATTGTGGGGATGATTATGGAGCTTAACCGAAAGATGGATGAAGGATTTGCAAACCTTCATGCCACACAGCAGGCAATGTTCGATGAGCTGCAGGTTACTCGCACTCGAGTCGAGGAACTCATAGAGCGCTTCCCTCCTCAGCCTTAGGACATGTTTGTTAGGAATATTTTAGCTATTTTTTATGATTAATGTTTGTTGTTTGAAACATCATTTGCTTGAATGCTTCATTTGTGAAATGACATGATAGTTCCTTTGAAATGTGTTATAATGAGTTACTATTTTGAAATGACAGATGTTTTGAAAGTTAAAATGTCCTTTTACCTTTAGTGCCATTGATATGACAAAAAGGGGGAGAAGAATAAAAAAAACATGTTTTAAATGGTTTAAAGGAATGATTAAATTAAGGGGGAGTAAAGGGGTCAAAAGAAAGGGGGAGCTTACGAAAATGGGGAGTTTGTGAAAAACAAAACATAGTTTGTGCATAATGCAAATGGGTAACTAAACATGTTTATTGAATAAGTTTTGTCATATCAAAAAGGGGGAGATTGTTGAGTTAATATATTTTGAAATGACAAAACAAGTAAAATAATAATATAGAAATGATTTAAAAACATGTTTAGAGGTTATCAGTACTAGAAACTAAGTCTTTAAGGATGAGAGATCGATATGGTGAGATGAGAGATCGATCTCCTGGGTCTTCTAGTATGAGAGATCGATCTCATGAGGATATGAGATCGATCAGCTAAAGGATTGAATCCTCAAAAGGATTTGTACAAGGTATTGAGGAAGCAGAGATCGATCTATAAGGGTTATAAGATCGATCTGTCTAAATACAGGATGGTTATAAGATCGATTTGGTCAAGGAAGAGATCGATCTCCTCTAAAACTAAAGGTAAAGGCAGTAGCTCGATCTGTAGATCGATCTATGCTCAAATAGAGAGTTCATGAGATCGATCTGGTATAGGAAGAGATCGATCTCCTCAAAGTCAGAGAGCTAAGGAGATTGATCTGGGTTGATTAGAGATCGATCTCCTCATTACGAGAATACTTGGTAGATCGATCTGGAGATCGATCTTGCCTCAAATAGAGAGATTAGAAGATCGATCTTCTTGTTCGACAGATCGATCTGCACTAACATTTTCAAATTATAAGATCGATCTCTACATATATAAGATCGATCTCCTTGCTTCTATTTGCTTTGTCATCGCAGGAAATTAAACTAAGAGATCGATCTGGCCAAGATTGGAGATCGATTTGGCACTCTACTGGAGGTTCCCAACTGCTCTTTCTGCAAAACTTTCAACAGGAAAAACAGCATTAAGTGCTCCAACTACCAATCCTCCAGTATAAAATCAAGCATTGAAGACACTGGGATTTAGAGAGACCACTACTGAAAATTCTGTACATTCTCATGATTTTATTCCAACATTCCATTTGTCTTCAATCTTCATTTATTGATATTGTTGTATAAGCCTTTGTGCAAAAGCTATATTTATCCTACCCACATAAAAAGCTTGATCTTGTATTCACCCTTATTTTAAGAGAGAAGAGGAGTGTTCCTCAGTGAGATAAACTTTGTAAAAGGGTGAATATTTATTTGTGTAAAAAGGGTAGAGAGGTTATTCCTTAACCTGAAAAAGGGAGTGTGTAACATTCAGTGATAGAGTGAAAGAAAGCTCTTGACAAGGAGGTCAAGAAGAGAGGACGTAGGCAAGAGATTGGTCGAACCTCGATAAACTACTGAGTTTGATATTTCTTTCCCTTATCTTCCTTCAATTCATTGTATTACATTTTATTGATTACTTATTATTTGCAATTAGACTTAATTTAGTTTAAATTTTCCATTAACCGTAGAAAACCGATTCACCCCCCTCTCGATAGAGCCAACAAAGGGTCTTGTGAGTTTACCTAGCTTGTCCTCTCTTGACCAAGCTTGTAGAATGCATGTCTCTTACCTTTGTTCAAGCCAACGTTTGATTTTCTAGTATGTTGTTCTCCTTGCTAAGAGGAACAACTTTGTCTCTTTCCCCTTTGTCTAATTTGTCTAGAATAGGGTGAATCTTAGAGAGAGAAAGCTTGGTTTGGGTGAAAATGGTGAAGGTTTAGGTTTCATAGAGATAAAGGCCCGGTTTCAAGTGAAAATCCCATGGTCCTTATATAGACAGGGCTTATGAGATTGATCTGGTATTGAAGGAGATCGGTCTCTGCTTCATTTCAATTGCTCCATTAACAACTATAAGATCGATCTGGTCGAGGTGAAGATCAATCTGTTCTTCTAAGAGGAGATCGATCTAGCATTGAATTAGGGATTGATCTCTTCCAGGCAGAGAGTTAAGGAGATCGATCGGCCATTGTGATAAAATTGATCCTTGCTAGGTAGAGGCATTAGGAGATCGATCTTCTTCCTTTTGAGATCGATCTGCTTGTCTGTTTTTGCACATTTTCTGCATTCTAGAGCTGTGGGATCGATCTCTTATCCTTGGAGATCGATCTGGCCTTCACAGATTCTACTACTGCTACATCAATTGCAGGAAACTCAATGCAAAACTTATCATAATGTACTCCATAGGCCATATTTCAATCCATACACATTTAAGACTTAAAAACTTCATCTCTTTATACTTCATTAAATTTAAAACTTATGTGTACATCAACATATCATAATTACATTCACCAAATTACAATTCGTGCTTGACTTTCTACCCCAGTCTTGTTCTTCTTTAAGAGGTCTTGCTTCTCTTCCTCATACATCACCCATTCCTGATAGAGGGTCTCATTCTCCTCCGAATATTTTATCTTCTCCACTGTGAGTCGTCTTATCTTATACTTCATCCCTTTATGGTGGATTTTTTGTCTTGCCAGGTGGATCAATCTTTCTCTCAGAATGTCAGAGAAAGAAAAAGAAGAAGAGAGCTGACTTAGCCTCAAGACTCTATTGAAGAGCAGGGTCGAAGAAAGTAGAAGAGGTCAACCTATACTGATTCATAATATAAGGCTTTCACTATTCCAGTAGAAGCTGATTAAATCAAAAGGGATTCTTCCATAGCAGGAAGAAAATCTCATAAAATTTACAGTTCTCACACGAACGGACTAATGAAGCAATGACTCAACTGTCCATTCTTTCCAAAACACATGATGCCCTTGGTTGGAGATACCTTCAAAAACACGGAATCCCCAACCTGAAATTCAAGTGGCCGTCTACGCACATCGAGGTAACTCTTCTGTCTACTCTGAGCAGCCATTAGTCTATTACAAATAACCTAAACGCCCTTAGCTACCTGTTTAACAAGATCGAGACCTATAATCTTTCGGTCACCCACTTCTTCCTAAGCAACTGGGGACCTACATCACCTACCATACAGAGCCTTATAAGGTGTCATCCCAATCCTAGCATGGTAGCTGTTATTATAGGCAAACTCTGCAAGGGGCCAATGGTCATCCCATGATCCCTTAAAATCCAACCCACATGCCTTTAACATATCCTTTAAGATTTGAATAATCCGCTCAGACTAACCATCAGTCTGAGGATGATAGGCGGTGCTGAAATTCAACTGAGATCCCATGGATTCCTAAAAGTGTGTCCAAAATCTGGAGGTAAACTTGGAATCCGTATCAGAAGTAATACTCAGAGAGCCTCATGCAATCGCGCTACCTCAGTGACATATAATTTTGCCAATGCACTTAAAGAATCTATACTCTTAATGGCAAGGAATTTGGCACTCTTAGTCAATCTGTCTACGATTACCCAGATTGCATCATGACTTTTTTCGGTCCACGGTAATCCCATAATAAAATCCATCATTATGTGCTCCTATTTTCACATAGGCACGAGCAACGACTTAAGTAGTCTTACGGACTTTTGGTGCTTAATCTTAACCTGCTGACATACCAGACATCTAACCACAAATTCTGCTACATCATGTTTCATAGCACTCCACGAATACACCTTTCGCAGATCTTAGTACATCTTGGTACTACCTGGGTACATGGTGTAACGGGAACAGTGGGACTCTTTCAGAATCTGATGTCTCAAGGCATCATTGCTCGGAACACAAATACGTCGCCAGAACCTCAACAACCCATCATCATTGATCGTAAAATTGGACTACGAAGCTTGCTCTGCCTGACTAACCATGTCTAATAATCTCTAATCAATTCTCTGCCCTACTCCGATCTGATCTAAAAAGCTGGGTTCAATCCGTAGGCTAGCCATGAATCTAACATCTGCCTCCTCAACACTAATCCTGAGTCCATCGAATTGTTCCAAAAACTCACATTCTCTGATCATCATATACGACACCATACCTTTCATGCTAAGAGCATCTGCAACCACGTTCGCCTAACCCAGATGATACAAAATCTCCCCCGACATCTAGCCCGACCTCTAGCCCCTTTACCACGGCTAGTTTTAGCCATAATAGCTCGATTCCTGCATTCACAACCATTATTTAGTCAATTCCCATATTGAAATACACACTTGTATCTAAACAAAGCATAGTAATATGATGATGTAAACTTTCCTAACCACTAACACCGACTCACATTAGACCAACTATGCCCTGATATTATTCTGTAACGACCGACTTTTACCAAAACCCACTACAAATTTTTCGCTTTTACCTTACCTCTCTTTCTGTGATAACTCCACCACTAACAATTGGGCTGTGATTCGACATTAGTATCCTCACCTTTACTTATCATGTCGACTATTCATATCGATGCATACATGTCAATAATAACCATCTACTGACTATAATTAACTCTTGCATCATAAGTGAATTCACTATCATAATATACAAATACAATACATCCCCAATATTGCATATGCTTACATCACTATGTTGTTTTATTGTATAGATACAAAATCGTACATGTGTATGTATACCTTTTTGCATGATGGGAATGCAGCTGACAAAAAGGAACACTCGTCCTCACCTGTACTCTATCTACTACAGATACTCTGTAGAGAGGGGGAAATAAAAAGGGGTGAGCTCACTAGCTCAATAAGGAAATCAAGCAAGCAAGTAGATAACCAAACTATCTACATGAATATACCGTTCCTTAAAAAAATTCCTTTTCATTTCACATCTAAAGCATGTATCTTTCTTTAAAAACATTTATGCAAGTATATATATATATATATATATATATATATATTTACACACTCATTCGTGTATTATACTAAAAATATACTTGTTTGTAAATATCAGCAATTCATGCAAAATATTGCATTCTCATGTAAATAATGTAAATCAAAGTAAAGATGGCATTTCATCATGTTAAAACATGGAAATCGAGGCTTCACCCATCCCTCAGGTTTACCCTTTATAAAACGTAGTCACATGTCGAGGATCAACCCATCCCTCGGGTCTACACAATTCCATAAAATCATGTGATACTTCAAACAAGAAATATCAGGTGAGATTGGTGACTACTTGTCTTGGTTTCGAGGATTATGATCATATCCCTTTTTCGGTGATCCCAAGCTACACGGATCCTAGCGTGCGGGGCATCACTTGCTGTAACGAAAAGTGGGTCAAATCCTTAACAGTCAGCTAACAACTCCATAACTCCACAACTCCACAACATATAACAACATGTACACACGATACAACGTATGCCGTGTGCTGTACACGGTACAAGGTACTCTATGGAGCCAACAACAGTTTCGATAGCCCTCTGCCATATCTCAAAATACACCTATGAGCATATAAATTGGTGCCACACACAATCTGGATAGGGCTTCAGCACGACTGTTACATGCTATCTCTTTCAAAACTGGTACGTGCGAGTAAACTCCATCACGACCTCATGCACAATTCATAAGGATCTAGTGCGAGCAATGCTCCAATACTATGTCATGTACAATCATGTAAAATTGAGTACGAGAATTACTCCAATATTCTATCATGCATAAATCATATAAAATCAAGTATGAGCAATGCTCCAATACTTTGTTATGCATAAATCATATAAAATCAAGGGCGAGCAATGCTCCAACATGATTTGTTTTCACACAACTCGATAGATGACTTAGTTAAAAGAGTCTCACTCAATTAAATCAAATCGACATTACATTGTGCCGTTTTCGCATTTATTATGAAAACATCATCCAATCTATCTATGCATCTGCTAAACAACATTAAAAACAATTAAAAACATACTTTCCATGTTTTTTAGGACTTTTCTTAATTTTCTTAATTTTACCCTTAGTAGGGGTAAAATCGTAATTTATCATTTTCATGTCGCTATAATTTTTATTCACTTTCTTTGACCCTCAGGCTTTTTAAGTGAATGTAAAAGCAGATGAAACTACGTGTAGATATCTCTAACTACCCGTAAAATTTCCTTACCTGGAATCACTTCGAGAAATTTCACTTTCTCAGAGCTGCCCGATCTCATAGTCCGATTTTCTTCTTCTATAATCTCTGGAGCTGCATATAACCATTTATTTGGTTAATTATACTTTTCGTCTGTATTTTACTTTAAATATAGTTTATTTCTCTTAATGGGCATGTTTACTCTTATTGGGCCTTAATGACTCTTAATGGGCCTAACTTGTCTTAAGCCCGTTTCACTTTACTGTTCATTTCAGTTGGGCCTATTAAGCTTGTGGGGCCCATCAACTCTTATTGGGCTTGGTCTGAAGCCCATGATCACTTATTGGGTCAAGACCACTTCAGTAAGGCCCATTGGCCTCTCGGCCATGGCATGTGGCCGAAAGCCATCTCACCACACCATGCTAAGCACCACGCCACCCATGGCCATTTGGCTAGCCTTTCACTTAGGCATTTCATAAAACACCATGTGTGCATGCCCTAGCCTTTGTTTATGTTCACTTAGGCATTTTATCAAACACCTTGTGTGCCATTTCCAATTCACTAACTAATTGATCAAATTGTTTGAAATTAACTATGCCATAATCATGCACACATACATACCAACCTATACATGTCTTAAAATCAAGTGGGTATTCATCAAAACACAAATACCCATTTTTGGAAAACGTGGATTTAAGGTGTTCCCATGTGTTTTGATCCATAAAAGATACACCAACCAACTTGAATTAATCCATAAATAAACATATATGAGATTGGAAGCTTGAAATTATACCTAGCTTGGTGTTCTCCCTTATGATGGAGACTTTGAAGAAATCTTCCTCTCTCAATATGGCTCCTTGATAGCCAATTCCAAGATATGTTAATCCTCTCTCAATTTGGAACAACTTCCATGAAGATTGCAAGTTCCAAATATGTCTCTAACTTAGTGATTTCTAGTGAGATAAAGCTTGAACTATGTGTTTTAATGGCTTCCCCCTTGTTGCCGAGAATGAAAGGATGAAGATGACTAGGTGTTGACTGATTTTTAAGCTAATAGACTTAGTCATTAAGTCACAAATCCAACCATTAAATTGGGCTTGTAATGGTTTGGGCCATAGTTTACCAATTGGGCCTTTAACCATTTTACTAATAATGGGCTTGAATTTAGCTAATGGGCTTTTCGGTTTGGGCTTTTAATTTGGGCTAAAAATTTTTTTACCAATTGGGCCTTAAATTAACTTGATATTGGGCCCAACAATTTGACCTAATGGGCCAAAGAAATTCGGCTCACACTTGGTATACCTTAATGGGCTTTAAAAATTTCAACTTTGGCCCATTGCGTTTTACCCATTTAATTTAATCCAGATTTCGATTAAATTAATTTTCCATACTTCAAGGGATGAATATTGAGTGTTTTAACCAAAAATCATACTTTCCCACTTTTTAACCTTACTTAGGTTAAATTTTAACCATGGTTAGTCAACTATGGTCAAAGTCCACTAGTCTTAACTACCTTGAACTTTTCTTGACCATTCATTGACCACGTTTGACTTTTTTATTCAAAATTTTGAATGAGTCGTATTCCATGGTTTACACTCTCGTCTTTACGTTTTGAACATTTTCGGGAGACAAATTGTAAATAACAAAAAATTTTTGATATACTCGGTGTTGTCTATAAAAATAATAATAACAATAATAATTTAGATAATTAAGAATTTAATATGTGATTGTGGGTGAATTAATTTTAATATAAGTATTAGACTAACATAATTTTTATACCACAATCAAGTATAAAATGTAGAGTTAAAAATAATAGATTTAATAATTTTTATACTACAAAGAAAATTTAACTAAGTAGATGAAGATATATATGTATATTTTCTATGAGTAACGTTTAAATTAATCCTTAAGTTGAATGTATAGGTAAATATACATAAATATATATATATATATATATATATATATATATATATTCATATATGTAAGAATATATGAACACATGCATGGCTCGATGATGGGATTGGCTTATAAAATTTGAAGCCAATCCTAAGGCTGCATTGCCGTTTGTAATGGAAAGAAAAATAAAGAAAGAAGAGAAGAAATAGTGATCGAGAGTTGGTAGAGGAAATGATGGGAAAAATGACAAAGGAGGTTACTTGCTATATGGAGACATTTATCGGGAGAGCAAGTCCATGGATGTTTACTGAGTACTTCTCCTGCAATATCATGTATGGGGCAGTGGGACACAAAAAATGGTAAGTAAAAGGCCATTGAAAGTGGCACGGATTGTAGCAGGGAAAATGGAAATTTGAGATTAAAGTATCGACAAGAACTGATTGAAGGCTGGTAGAGCAGTTGAATGAGATATATATACATATATAATACATAAAATATTGAAACTACACCAGAAGCAGAACCGAAAGGACATGAGAAGCCTTAACAATGATAGGAAAAGAGAAAAAAAAAAGATAAGGAGACAGGGTAGTTAAAAATGGCTGATAAATTGAAATAGGGAAATGGGACAGTTCATCGTGGGTTGGAAAAAAATAATAGTAAAGAAAGAGATGAAACTGGAAACAGGAAAACAGGGAACCTGAGAAAGAAAATATGAAAGGAAATGAAATGATAGAAAGGCATGATGCCTGCTGAAAACTCCACTGATTTAGTGAAATAAATAAAATAACGTAGAGCAGCTGAAGATAGGCTGAAACACGAAAAGGAAGCGTGGCATTATGGCTGAAAATTTGTTGGATAGATATTGGAAAAATCAGGAAAGTTAAATGAGGGAGTTAGTGAGGGTTGTTCGGCAGCTAGTAGGAACTAGATTGACCGAGAGAATGTATATAGGAAAGAAAAGATGATGAGCAGAAAATAAAATAGTAAGGAAGGAGAAGGCAGGCGAGGAGAAGAGAGGAGAAGATTGAGTTGATTCTTGTTCTTTAAAGAACTTGGTGAGAAGGTAACAGAAATGGAGAATGGGTTGGTGGTTGGTGATGACGGACGGGATGGATGGAGACAAGAAGGAGTCGACAGTAGCAGTTGAGGAATGGAGGAAACATGAAGCTACAACAGAGATGGAAAGGAGTCGACAGTAGCAGTTGAGGAATGGAGGAAACATGAAGCTACAACAGAGATGAAAACAAGAAAAGCCTGAAGTTGGAGTAGACCCCAGACCACACACAACTTATTGCTGTTTGCAGTAGCTAGGTGAGAATGTGAAATATGCTACTGAGTTGCAGCAGCTGGATGCCACGTGAAGGGACGCCTCTTGATGGGAAATGGAAATAGAAATGAACCAGAGGAAGAAGGAAATCAGTGAGGCATGAAAACAGAGGGCTCGGGCAAGGGATCAGCTAGAGGCACTTGGTGACTGCGGTGAAGCAATACCGACCGAAATAGAACTGGAAATGGTCATGGTCAAGCTGCAGTGAAGAAGGAATCTGAAACAGAGTACTTCCTCTCTGTTTATTGCACTGAGAACGGACTCCACTGTGTGTAGGGAAGGGGGCGTACCACGGGCTACCAAGAGGCTAGTGCCAGAGTCGAAGGTAGTCGACCACTATGTTCAGTCACTCCTCGGCACTGAAAACAGAATTGAAAAGCTGGAAAACAAAGACGTGATCGAGAGAGAGTTGGGGGCAAGCTAATATGACGGTGAATCGGGAGAAGGGAGCTGGAAAAGATGTTGGGGTGTTGGAAGAACAAGGATATAACGTGATGATGGTGAAGTTGAAAAAACTAGAGAAAACAGAGAGGGAGGAAAGGGATGAACAGTGGGTGTGAAAAAGAAAGGAAAGGAAGAAAAAACAATGGCCCGAAAGAAAGAGAAAGAATTTAGACAAAAAAAAAAGAGGTTATTTTTTGATATATTTAAATATATATATATATATATATATATATATATATATATATATAACCACATGGAAAATAGAATAAGAGGCATCTAGGAAATCGAGAAAACCCGAGGGAAAGGTGATCATAAATATTTATTCGAAATTTTCGATGAAAATAAGTCGGAAGGGCCGAGCTCGCCGACTCGCGAAGTCGAAGCAATCAAAGATTACAGACAGACACGGAGGTAAGGAATTTATGCAAGTTTTAAAGATAACTGTACGTATTTTATGATTTCAAGTGTATTTTTCCTAGGTAAGCAAGGTTACGATTTTGACGCATGGTAGGTAATTCGAATAAATAGGATACTAAGAATACAAATTTCGGTGAAGGAGAATCGTAGAAAGATTTAAGGGAGATACTTAGAGGCGTCACTACTCGAACTTGGAATTTCTGATAAATCGAGGTATAGGGTACAATTTAATTTAGTTCTGATAATGAACCCTCATTGCATTGATAAAAAGATTTTATGAAGCAATATTATGTTTTGAAATGATTTATGAATGTTTTCATACTTATGGAACGGTTTACAAAACATGATTTCTTTTTAGAAAATATTCCCCTAGTACATCTATGTTTATGAAATGAATTTCCCTGAAGTATGAAAATGCATGGAAGTTTTACAATGATTTATAATTCTATATTCATATTTTGAATGAAACTTTTGACAATGTCAAAAGTATATATAAAAAAAGAAAGCGGAAAAGAATTTTTTGAGACTATAGGCTTCATGCATGGCTACTTCTTGTAGTGCTCCGGCTCCACCACTTGAGTGCTGGTTCGTCAAGCCCCTTTAGCACTTGACTCTACCAGTGTGGTAGATGTCTCGCTACTTGTGGTTAATGATGACGATGTTTTAGTAGTATCTCGTGTCCGCGCAGCACGCATGAATGTTTCCTGCACAGAGAGTGTCACGACCCAAATTACCTAAAAATTAGAGTAAATTTTTTGTTTTTTTCATTTATTATTTAATTTTTACCTTTCTCTCATCGTGACCATCCTACAAACAGTTGGGCTATGATTTGGTGTTAGTCACCTCTCACCTATTTACCATTCCATTTCTATAATCACATTCACATATCAAAGTTTACTATCTTTTGACTTTAACTGAATACATACACAATGGTATTTATAACTCTACATCCCCGACATCATAATCATTTACAGTACTGTGCATTACATATTTAGATACAAAACTATACAAATGTGTATACCTGTCTCTCGATGGGAAGCAGCGGATACCAATGCATGTAAGTCCTCAGCCGCTTACTAATTACTGTGAGTGCTCAAAAAAGATGGGAAAATAAGGGGGTGACCAAAGCACACGCTTAGTAAGGCAATTATGCAAGTAAGTAGATAGCTCCACTATCTACATGCTCATAATGCCATGCCCTTAAAATCCATTTCTTTTCATTAAAATCTCAAGCACAAAATCATGTATTTCATCATGACTTAGTTTATAAAACTGTTCGTGCATATATAAATCATACTACTTATGCATCAATAGCATTTTATGTGACATCAGTAAAATCATACTTAGCATGAATTAAATCAAAATCATGCATTATTTCATGCGATATAAAACAAATCATGAGATACAATCATTTCATAAATTTATCATTAAAGCATGGAAACTCATCATGCTACTGCATTTAAATCATTTCATTTAAAATGCAGTATAAAATAACCCAAATGGGTTAAACATCTCATAATTCAATTCCAAACTCATAAAACAATTTATTAATATAAAACTTCGGTTATAAAACCACCCTTCGTTCAGGGTCACATATCATAAATCATAAAATCGGGTCCTGACCCCTCCCTCGGGTCTACCTTGGTCTATCGACCAATAGTTATATCATGTGAGACATGTAGGTGACTATCAGTAACAACATAGGACTATGACTATAACCTCGTGATCCCTGGCAACACGGTACCTAGTGTGCGGGGTATCACACCTGAAACGAGAGGTGGGTCGGTCCTACCCGCCAGAACAGCATAACATCAGGATTACGAGGGCAATGCTTGCTGCCTCGTGGCTAATGCCACTCCACTCCAACAATCCCCATGGTACAGCGTACTCCGCGTGACATACACGGTACAATGTACTCCGTGAACCCAAGCTCAGTCAGGGGTGCCTGCAATAGGTCTTAGCCACCCATATCATCTCTGTCTCAGTATGCACATGTGAGCATATCATCTCACTGTGACACATAGTCTACAAAAGGCTCCAACACGGCTATATGCATCTCATATAAATCCCTGTGCGAGCGAAGTTCTAGCATGGTTTCGTAGAAATCAATGAAATCTGCGTACGAGTAGCGCTCCAGTACGACTTAAAATAATTATAATTTCAAGTAAAATCCACGTACGAGCAATGCTCTAGTACAGATATGTATAAAAACTCAGTGAAAACGTCGTACGAGAAAAACTCCATTACGGCTTTAAAATGAGTTATAAAACCATATAAAATCATGTGCGAGCAATGCTCCAGCATGAATGAATGCTCAAGTAAATCAAAACTTTGTACGAGCAACGCTCCAGTACGGCTTATGCATAAATACATCAAATCTCGTGCGAGCGAAGCTCTAGCACGGCTTTATGCAATTTCATATCAAAACAAGATGCGAGCTAGGCTCCAGCACCTCTCATGCATGTCAAACCATTAAAACTAGTACGAGTAATCGCTCCAGCAGGTTTTTATGCATATAAGGTTAAAACAAGTCAAAACATGTCAAAACAGAGTGAGAGCTAAGCTCCAGTACTTCTCATGCATTTCACAATAATAATAAAAATCAGTACGAGCAACCGCTCTAGCACATTTCATGCATATGATGTCACACAAGTCGATGCGAGCAACCGCTCAAGCACATTTTATGCACACTCACAAACGCAGATATAGTGCGAGCTATGTTCCGGCACTATCTGTTTCCATATAAACTTGATAGTTGGCCCATTTTCCAAAGGATTTTCATTTAAATCTTAATAACACTTACGTAGTGTTATATTATGAAATTTATGCAGTTATTGGCCAATCTATCGATTTGCTTTGCTTAAAAACCAATAAAATTCCGTATATAAAAAATTACTTAAATCATGCATTTCATGCATGTCATGCTTTCACAATTCTTAGGTGAATTTCCCTCAATAAGGGTAAAATAAACTTTTACCTATTCCTAATCCTTAAAATCTTTAAATCATTTTTAGGACCTTTATACATAATCAGGGTATACATACATATTCAGTGTACAAAAAAGCTATTAAAATACGCGTAGCTACCTCTAGCTACTCACACAATTCCCTTACCTCATTTTTCTGTACCGTCTGACCTTTTCCACTGATGACTCATCATGCAATTTGATTTGCTCCCAATCCAAATCAAATCTCCGGCACTGCGGATAAATATTCATTAGGTCAAATACAATACAATTAATTGTATTTCATATTTTCTGAGCTTAATTTTAAATCATTGGGCCCGTTTACCCATATTGGGCCCGATTACACCATAATGGGCCTTAATCGTCCTTAAGCCCATTTTCCACTTATTATTCACATTATCGAGGCCTATTGGGCTCATTAGGCCCATCAGTATATATTGGACATCGTTCTAAATTCTCGGATATATCAATTAAATATTTACGACAATTTATCCCAATTTCCAAAATATAATTCATTTAATGCGAAAATTAAATTCGTAATTTATCTAACACGTATAACGATGCAAATTGTCGTAAATAAGGGTTACTTACTCGAGATTCCATGATAGTATGCAAATCGAGGCTGTCTCGAGCTCTCGGTTGACGTCAATTGTCGAGCTACACAATTAAATATTTTTCTGGGTAAACTTTCAATTGAATATTAATCAAATTAAATATTTCAAAATTTAAATCGGTCAATTTGACCTCTTACCGACTTACCCATAGCTTGATTAAATCACTTGAATTTTTTCAAATTTTTTCTCTTTTTCTTTTTCCCTTTTTCTCTTTCTTTTCTTTTCTTTTTGGCTGAACTGGTTAGGTCCGGTTCAACCCGGTTCAGACCGTCGGTTCAGTCCGGTTCGGTGGATTCTCAGTCGGTTTCCATCACCAGTAGCTCTGCAAGGTCATCAGATGCATGGATCTGGGGTCGGTTTAGTCCGACGTCGTCGGAAAGTGGCCGGGCTGGTCTGTTCTCTCCTAGCCGTCGGTGACTTTTCTCTTTCTCCCGTTTTTAGGCACTAGCCGCCATCCCACCAGTCGATTCAGCTGCTGATCGGCCGGTTTTAGCGTGGGCTTCCTTCGGCTGGCAGTGGTAGAGCCTGAATCGGCGCCGATGGCCGGGAAACTCCTTTCCTCTCTCGCCTTCTCTCCCTTCGCCTTTTCTCTTTCCGTTCACCTCCGTTCGTCGGCTTGTTGGTGTCGGTGGTGGCTCGGCTGGGCTTCCTTCGTCTGGGCTGCCGCCGGCAGCCTTCGTCCGGTAAGGCAGCTGGCGGGGGAGGCATCGGTTTTTGCCTTCGTTTTTTCCCTTCAAGAAATCACGAAACGCGATTTTCTGTTTTTTATTTTATTTATTTATTTATATATTTATTTATTTATAATTTATTTTTAATATTATTTTAATCATTAAAATAATATTAAAATCCCAAAATATCTAAAAAAATTATTATTTTATTCATTTATTCAATAAATGAATTTATCGGTCTTACTTCGCTTTTCGGTATATTTTTCAATTATTTTCGGTTTATTCCAATAAATTCATATCTTGATCAATTTAATCCGAAATTTAATTATTTCTTAGCTATTGAGTAAGATTTCTCAAATCCATATTTTTAATTAAATTTTCTTATCCCGATTAATTATCGAATTTCGATCTTTTGACCGTTTTACCCTTCACGTGTTCGGGAATACCATTTCAATCCTTTTGCATTTTTCATTACGTGTTTTAATTAAAATCGGGTCTTACAATCTCCCCACTTAAGAAATTTGGTCCTCCAAATTAGAACCAAGTCAAATGGGTCCATAAACAACTCTGGGTACGTCTATCGTATCATTCTCTTTAATTCTCATGTGACTTTTTCTGAAGTGTACTACTACCATCATACTTAACTAGGGAGATCATCTTAAACCTCAACACTTTCTCCTTCCGTCTACTACCTGGATCGATTTCATACATTATACTTTCATTGAGCTAGGCTGTTGGAGATCATATTCGATCACATATGCTGGGTCCGGATAGTATTTTCAAAGCATCAAAAGATGAGGCACATTGTGGATGCCTGTTTATTCAGGTGGTAACGCCAACCTATAGGCCTTATCTTCCACTTTGTCCAATCTTTCAGAGGATTCACTCTAACGAAACTCAATTTGCCTTTTTTCCAAATCTCGTTATGTCCTTATGACAAATAACTTCCAACAATAGTAATTCACCCTCGGTGAATTCCAATGGTTTTTGTCTCTTATCAGCATTGCTTTTTCTGTCTGCTCTGAGGTGTTTTAAATTTCTAACAAATCAACTGAACATCCTCATAGATTTGTCTTACCAATTCAGGAACAATTCTCTATCTGTCACCCACTTCTTCTTATCCAAGTCGAGAAACAACTCCTTACGGCCATACAATGCCTCATATAAAATGTTATCCCGATACTCAAGTGACAACTGTCATTATTGGCAAATTTGATTAGTAATAATTGTCCGCGGGGTAGTCCGGTGCATGGATCTGGGGTCCGTTTCGCCAAAGCTCGCGGAAAAGTGGTCGATCCGGCCTCTTTTCTCCTCGGTGTTGGTGCCCCTTTCTTCCCGCACTGTTCGGGGCATTTTTGGCCTATCTACGCCTGGATCGGTGCCTCAATCGTCCCTCTTTGGCCGGTGGTGGGTCGCTCCTCCCTTCCTCAGCCACCGACCACTCTCTCTCTTCCATTTTCTCTCTCTTTCTCTCGGTTTCCCTCTCTCTCTCAGTTGTCGGGCGTTTTCCTCTCTCTACCGACGCCGGAGATGGCTTCTGCTGCGTTTTCCTTTAGCCGATCGTCTGGGTTCCTCGCTGGTGGCCTTCGATCGGTGGAGGCAGAAGGGGCTCGGCTCCCTCTGGTCTTCTTTCTGTTTCTTCTATCTTTCTTTGCAGAATCGCGAAATCGCGATTCTGCTTTCTTTCCTTTTTTTTTTAATTGACTTGACTTTGAATTTTTTTTAATTATATTATATTATATTTTATTAAAATATAATATAATATATAATATACCCAAAATATTTATATATATATATATTTAAATCAATTGAATATATATTTACCTTATTTATTTCTCGGGTATTTTTCAATTATTTTCGGGATAATTTTCCCGAGGTGAAAATTTCGATTTATTCCTATAAATTCATATCTTGATTAATTTAACCCGAAATTTAATTATTTCACCTTTATTGATCAAGATTTCCTGAATCCATGTTTACAGTGTAAATTTCTTATCGAATTAACACCGAATTTTGGGTCTTTTGATCGTTTTATCCTTTAACGTGTTTGGGACCAAATCGACACAATTTCCCTTCACGTACCCTTTCTCATTTCGTGTTTTAAATAAAATCGGGTCTTACAATCTCTCCCACTTAAGAAATTTGGTCCTCCAAATTAGAACCAAGTCAAATGTTTCCATAAACAACTTCGGGTACATTTATCGCATCATACTCTTTAATTCATATGTGACTTTTTCCGAAGTGTAATACTTCCAAAGGACTTTAACTAGGGAGATCATCTTAGACCTCAATACTTATTCCTTTCGTATAATAACTGAATTGAATTTTCAACATACGACCTACTCTCTTTAAGGTGTTCTTAATCTCTCACACATTAACTGAACATCCATCAGAGGATTTTCTTACCAAATCAGGAGCAATTATTAGTCAGTCACTCACTTCTTCGCATCCAAATCGGGGAAAAATCCTTACGGCCAAACAATGCCTCATATAATGTCATCCCAATACTCGAGTGATGACTATTGTTGTAGGTAACTTAGCAAATGACAAGTGATCATTCCAGGAGCTTCGAACATCAATCGCATATGCTCTCTACATATCCTCCAGAACCTGTACAGTCCTCTCTGACTGACCATCTGTCTGAGGATGAAAGGCTGTGCTAACACTCAACTAGGTTCCTATGACTCCCTGAAAAATGTTTTCAGAAGTGGGAAATGAAGCGGGAATCCCCATCTGATACAATGCTCACTGGAAAATTACATAGTGTTCCATAATCTCTCTTACATATAAATCAGCCTGCGCACTCAGAATATCAGTAACTTTCATAGCTAGTAAGTATCAGACTCAGTCAATCTATTGACTATCACCCAAATAGTCTCGTGATTCTCGCGGATCCTCTATATCCCATCATGAGTTTTATGGTAACATGCTCTCATCTCTGTGTCGATATAGGTAGAGGCTACAATAACCCTGCAGACTTATGATACTCTACCTTAATCTGCTGACATATGGGACACTTCTCCACAATCTCTACAATGTCTCTTTTCATATCTGACCACCAATACCTTCTTGAAATTCTGATATATATTTATTACTCACCTGATACACTGTGTATCTTGAAGAATGAGCTTCTGACAATACAAATCTCATCAACTGTGGGTCCTTGGGAGCACTTATTTTGCCTTTGAACCTCAATAAGCCATCATCACTCACTGTAAAATCTGTCACTGTACCCATTTGAATCTGACTCACACTATCGACATCCTGCCGATCATCACGCTAAGCCTGTCGAATATGATCAATCCAATCCGGTTCTAATCTCAGGCTAGCTGTCCCGTAATCACTGTTAGCATCAGAATGGATCACATCACTACTGAGGCTCACAAACTGCTCTATCAGCTCACGCTCCCTGACCATCATATGTAATACCATCCCGAGGCTCTTTTGCTCAAGGCATCAGTCACAACATTAGCCTTACCCGGACGGTTCAATATCTCACAATCATAGTCTTTAAGAAGCTCTAACCCTTTCTGTTATCTCATATTCAATTCTTTCTATGTAAAAAAAATGCTTAGGGCGTTTATGATCAGTGCATACATGAAATTTCTCAACGTATAAATAGTGGCGCCATATCCTCAGTCCAAACACTATGGATACCATTTCTAAATTATGGGTTGGATAGTTTCTCTCATGGTCCTTACTGTCGAAATCCATAAGCGACTATCTTCCCATTTTACATCAGTATACAGCCTAAGTCTTATTTTGAGGCATCCATATATACTGAGAAATCTCATAGGCTATTAGATAAGGTGACAATGAATGTGGTGGTCAGTTTATGTTTCAACATACCAAAACTCACTAAAGCTACTTTCACACTTATCATCCCATTCAAATACAACTTTCTTCCAAATGAGACGTGTTAATGGAGCAACCCAATTCAAGAAATCCTCAACAAATCATCTGTAAAATAGTTTTCAATTGCTACTCATAATCTTCCATAGACTTCGAATACACCAAAATATATTTAATATGGATGATAACAATTCAGTCCAGATAAGATTTAAACACATCATTCGTCAATGCCCTAACGGGTACAAAAGTTGTCTTGATCACATCCACATATCAAATCCTCAACGAGTGATACCCAAACTTCAGATCATCTCACAAAGATTTGTGCTCTCCAAAGCTAATCTAATAGCTCATCAATACATGGAAGGGAACACTCATTCTTGCTAATAGCCTCATTCGACAATCAATAATAATTTTCTTGTCTGAGGCTTCCATCTTTCTTTTTCATATACAAGACCAGTGCTCCTCGTGGTGAGACACTCAATCTGATAAATCCTTATCCAATAACTCCTGTAATTGCTTCTTTGGTTCCTTCAGTTCCACTGAATCCATTTTATACAGTGGTTTGGATATCGACACAATACCAGGTACCAAATAAATACAAAATTTCATATTTCTAATTGGTGACAACCCTGGTAGATCATCCGAAAATACATCAGGTAACTTCTTGACCACTAGGATATCTATCAAATCTGGATATATCTTATCCATATCAACCAGATAAGCGATGAAATCTTCTCATCATTAATCATTCTGTTAGTACAATCATTTACTCCTTTAATTACAACCATTTCACCTTTCATCACTTGTCAAAACATACTATACACTCTTCCAAAGTGAAATTATCACTATTTTAGAATAGCAATCTAAACAGCATAGTCTGCAGCCGACCAATTTGGGAATGGATTGGTTTACCTCAAAATCATTCATATTCAATTGAATAAGATCAGCTGACATATCCTTTTCTCTCACTCTCAACTTATAATCTTTACATACACATTCAGTTAGCTGATTATTATTCATTGGGGTGCTAACTATCAGCATTTTGCCTAAAGGTATAGACTTCACATCTTTCGCTAACTTATATGGTGAAGAATGTGATTTAATAATGCCTGGCACCAGGATCAATTACAACAATTGCTTCAATATCCACAATTAAGGTGGTACTTTCCATTACATCAAATGAAGCATCAATAGTGTCCTAGTCCAAGGCATACACTCGCCCTCGACTAACAGTTTATTTCCCCATTCTCTTCGGCTGTGACCTTCTTTTCTGGTACAGAGGTATCAGTAAGGTTTTCTCAGACTCTTTGCCTTTATGTGGGGCAATCTCACCAACTCTAGGCAATCCTTAAATAAATGGCTCGTATTACCACTCTTAACACATGTTTTAGCTAATAAGATGCGTGGCCTATTTTCGTGGTACATTGCTCAGTAGTAGGTCGGGGTCCTCTAATCACAATACCCCTTATAAACGCTGAAACTAGATACACTGGGGCTGTTTAATCATCTTACCCCATGTCTTATTAACTCTAAATCTATTGTCAAATTGCCTCCTTCCCAATCTGACACCTTTATCATCCACTATTCTTTTCTATCTCTATTTCGGCCCTTATTATCTTTCCTAAACTTTGAGGAGTGTAATTCATAATCTTATTTGTACCACTGTGGTCTGCGCACTGCCTCGTCGTATGTAATGACATCTAACTGGGTAAATCTGACTCTGATTGACGGTCTGAGTCTTTCCATGACTTTCGGGCCTTCCGATTCCCACTGTTCATAATGTCTGTTTATACCTGCCCAGGGATGTAAATCGAGATTCATACTCGTCAATTGACCTGTTCCTCTGGGTCAGAGTCCGAAATATACTATCTCTGTGCATCTAGAATTATCTCTTATGTTAGCTCTGGATGTCTAACTCTTAAGATGGGTCAAGAGGACTTCCATCCATGTCTCGTCTCGCCCTCTAACATAAACGCATCAAAAGTCACTTTCTCGGTCAACAGATACCGATAGAACCCGTACAACTTTGCTATCTCATTCATTTAGTACTCAATAGCTACTGGGTTCTTTATCTCACTAATTATCGATGCTATGAACTTTTAAAATTGCCTTAAACTGTCCAGCTCATAATCTTATTTCAAATCATTACCACTCTATTGTAGAGCTGCAGGTGAGGACGTATCCTTAACCAGTGAGTTCTTGAAATTTCTATAGTTTGAGACATCTTTGCAGGCTATGCAGCTAGGTCTTATCAGCCCTTAGCTCCCTGCATATACTGAGTAAACAACTCTAAAATATTCTCCACACTCTGCTTCAACCTCGTGAAGCATGTCTCAATATCATCCGGTCTCACTGTGGGACCTTATGGAGTGTACTCAATATCAACCTCCACATCAATCTCATCCTGAGTCTCATGTGATAACTTAATAATACTCTCAGGCCTACCTTTACGGCCTTAAGTACATGTACTCGCCCCTCTACCATAGCGGCTATCACTTATAATGATTATATTCTTACATTCATAACCATTTATTAGGCTCATCCCATCTTAGAATACACAATTATATCTAAACAAAGCACAATAATATGGGGATGCAACTTTCTTACTTACTAATACCGACTCATATCAGGCCAACTCAGCTCTGATACCACTTCTGTCATGACCAATTTTTACCAAAAATCGCTACAAAATTTTTGCTTTTCCCTTTCCTTTCCCTGTCGTGAACATTCTCACCACAAAATAGTTGGGCTATGAGTCAATATTAATCACCCTTTACCATTTACCATGACATCTATCTTTTAATTTATTTAAATTCAAACACGTATACTTTATAATTGAGACTCTATACTTCTACATGTTTACAAATATTTACATCCCCCATATTACATTCCAAACTGATTACTGTGCTATTACATGTTTAGATATAAAATCATACCAAGTGTATATACCTTTCGATGATGGAAAGCAGCGGATACCTAGAATGCAAATCCTCAGCAGCTCACCAATTACTGCAAGTGCTCTGAAAAGAGTGGAAAATAAGGGGAATGAGCAAACCACGCACTCAGTAAGGCAATCGTGCAAGCAAGTAGATAACCACACACTATCTACATGCTCATGATGCCATGCATTAAATCATTCTCTTTCGAAATCGTTCTTAAATACGAATTTCATGCATACTTTTTTGCCAGGTAAAATAATTCGTATAAAACAATTTATTTCGTGAAATGGCAGATAAACTAGGGAATTATACTTCATGCTGTTTAAATAATGCACATTATGTCAAAACATGCCAGTTATTTCAAATTGGCAATTTATTGCGTGAAATGACAGATAAAGCATGGAATTATGCGTCATGTTATTTAAATAATGCACATTATATCAAAACATGCCATTTATTTCAAATCCACATCCACCCCAAAATCATCAGGACTCAGTCCCACAATATAAAATCATGAAATCACAAAATCAAGTAATGAGTAATATGTGATTTCGCAAAGTAAATAATATGTGTTTTCGCAAGTAAGTGACATGTGAGACAAGGCAAGAATCAAGGTAATAATTCTAGGATTATGGCCATATCCTGTGATCCCAGGCTACACTAATCAGGTCTGCGGGGTATCACATCACATCTGAGGCTGCCCCAGGAGGTGGGTACCAAACCATCCCGTCAGTCAATCAGATCCCTAGTTCGAAGACTACACATCATATATCACGGCACGGTACAACATACTCCGTGCTGTAAGCACGGTACATCGTACACCCCATGCCCATGTCATCTAAATATCCAACGCCATGTCTCGAAATGCACGTGAGAGCCTATTTAATCGGTGTGGTACATAGCCTACTCGAAGCTCCCAGCACGGCCTTATGCATGTCATATAAAAATCTAGTGCGAGCAAAGCTCCCAACACTATGTCATGTATAAAATCATGTAAAATCGAGTGCAAGCCAAGCTTCTAGCACTCTGTCACTGCACAAATCCTGTCAATCTCATGCGAGTAATGCTCTCAGCACGTTTTGTTTCCACATAAATCATGTAGGTGGCTCAATTTTCAAATAATGGTTTTCAAAACCAAAATCAGCACCTGCCACGTGCCATTTCCTGTCAATTGATAAAACTTCAGCCAACCTACCCAATTTCTTATTGAAAAGCATTAAAATACCTCAAGAACACTCAATTCTTGCTTTTCATGACTTTTTCTAAAAGTGAAAATATTTACCCTTCAGAGGAGCAAAATCGTCATTTACCCTTTCGGGTCAAAATAAATATTATATCATGTGCTAAAAGTAATATTTCATTGTGAAAACACTCAAAGCATGATATTTATGCATATTTCAATCCAATCCTAACTTTTCCAAAATTTCCCTTAATAGGGGCAAAACGGTAATTATTCTATGTCGGGTCTCTACCGATATTCTTCATATACAATTTAATTATTCAAAAATCTACCCGAAAATATGTATAGCTACCTCTAGTTACCCACATAATTCCCTTACCTCAATTTCTCTGATCATTCTACCTTTTTTGTCATTACCAATCACTCGATCTGTTTAACTCCTAATATATTCTCTAGAGCTGCAGAAAATCATTTATCGGGTTAAATACAATACATTTTATTTGTATTTCACTTTTAATGAGCTTAATTTACAGCATTGGGCCCGATTGCACCTTAATGGACCTTAATCGACCTTAATCCCATTTTTCATTTACTAATCACATCATCGAGGCCTGTTGGGCTCATTGGGCCCACCAACAATTTATTGGGCCTCGTTCTAAACTCTTGGATAACTTCAATAATTATTTATGACATTTTATCTCAATTTCCAGAATATATTTCATTTAATGCGAAAATTAAATTCGTAATTTATGTGGTAAATTTCTAAAACGCATAACGATATAATTTGTCGTAAATAGGGGTTAATTACCCGAGATTCCAAGATAGTATGCAAATTGAGGTTGACTCGAGCTCTCGTTTGTCATCGATTATCCAGCTACACATTTATATTTTTTGAGTTAAATCCGATCAAATATATATTTAAATAATTATTCTAAAAATTAAATTAGTCCATTTAACCACTTACCGGCTTACCCGAAACTCGATTGCATCACCAAATTTTTCTCATTTATCCTTTTTCTTTTTCTTTTTCTCTTTCTTTTTCTTCTTTTTCTAGCTGAACCGGTTCGGTCCGGTTCAACCCGGTTCAGACCGGTCCGGTTCACCCCGGTTCAATCCGGTTTAACTTTCTCCCTCGTCGTTCGGGGCTTCGCCAGCTAGTTCTCTGTCGGATTTCACCTACAGCTGTCCGCGGGGTAGTCCGGTGCATGGATCTGGGGTCGGTTTCACCAAAGCTCGCCGGAAAGTGGCCAGTCCGACCTCTTTTCTCCTCGGTGTCGGTGCCCCTTTCTTCCCGCCCCGTTCAGCGGTGTTTTCGACCGATCTGCGCCTGGAACGGCGCCACAGTTTTCCCTCTCTGGCCGGTGGTGGGTCACTTCTCCCTTCCTCGGTCGTCGATCTCTCCCACTCTTCCATTTTCTCCCTCTTTCTCTCGGTTTCCCTCTCTCTCGGTTACTGGGCATTTTCCTCTCTCTACCGGCGCCGGCGATAGCTTCTGCTGCATTTTCCTTCAGCCGGTCACCTGGGTTCCTCGTCGGTGGCCTCCGATCGGTGGAGGCAGAAGGGGCTCGGCTCCCTCGGATCTTCTTCCTGTTTCTTCTATCTTTCTTTGCAGAATCGCGAAATCGCGATTCTGCTTTGTTTCCTTTTTTTTTTTAATTGACTTGACTTTGATTTTTTTAATTATATTATATTATATTTTATTAAAATATAATATATTATATAATATACCCAAAATATTTAAATATAAATATTTAAATCAATTAAATATATATTTACCTTATTTATTTCTCGGGTATTTTTCAATTATTTTCGGGATAATTTTCCCGAGGTAAAAATTTCGATTTATTCTTATAAATTCATATATTAATCAATTTAACCCGAAATTTAATTATTTCACCTTTATTGATCAATATTTCCTGAATCCATGTTTACAGTGTAAATTTCTTATCGAATTAAAATCGAATTTTGGGTCTTTTGACCGTTTTAACCTTTAACGTGTTCGGGACCAAATCGACACAACTTCCCTTCACGAACCCTTTCTCATTTCGTGTTTTAAATAAAATCGGGTCTTACACTTTCAGACATTCCGACTCTCACTGTTCATAGTGTCGGAGTCATATCTGCCCAGGAATATAAACTGAGTTTCATACTCGTCAATCAACCAGTTCCTCTGTGTCAGAGTAAAGAATTTTGTCTGTAATTTCCTTTAAGCAGTGTCTGGGATATTCTGTCACCGGAATACACCTAGGATTATTTCTCATGTCCATTCTGGATGTCTAACTCTTAAGATGGGTCGAGCGAACTTCCACTAATGTTCCGACTCGCACTCAAATCTCATACATACTCTAAGTAATTAGCTCCCAAAATATTCTCCACACTCCGCTCTAACCTCTCGAAGTGTGTCTCAATACTATTCGATTTCTCTGTCGGACTCTATCCGATCTCTCTGTCGGACTCTGTACGGCTTGCTCAACATCAGCCTCCACTTTAATCTCAACTTGAGTCTCTTGTGACGACTCAGTATGACTCTCAGGCCTACCTCTATGGCCTCGAGCACGTGTACTTGCCCCTCTACCATAGCGGCTATCAGTTAATAAGTTTATTCTTGCATTCAAAATCAAATTTTTAGCTGCAATTCCATCTCGATATATACAATTGTATCTAAACAATGCACAATACATGGGGAAGTAAACTTCCTTAACCACTAACATCGACTCATATCAGGCCAACTTAAGTTCTTATACCATTAAACTGTCACGACCCAAATTACCTAAAAATCAGAGTAAATCTTTCGCTTTTTTCATTTATTATTTAATTCTTACCTTTCTCTCATCGTGACCATCTTACAAACAGTTAGTCTATGATTCGGTGTTAGTCACCTCTCACCTATTTACCATTCCATTTCCATAATCACATTCACATATCAGAGTTTACTATTTTTTTACTTTAACTGAATACATACACAATGGTATTTATAACTCTACATCCCCGACATCATAATCGTTTACAGTACTGTGCATTACATATTTAGATACAAAACTATACAAATGTGTATACCTGTCTCTTGATGGGAAGCAGCGGATACCAATGCATTCAAGTCCTCAGCCGCTTACTAATTACTGTGAGTGCTCTGAAAAGATGGGAAAATAAGGGGGTGACCAAACCACACGCTCAGTAAGGCAATTATGCAAGTAAGTAGATAGCTCCACTATCTACATGCTCATAATGCCATGCCCTTAAAATCCATTTCTTTTCATTAAAATCTCAAGCACAAAATCATGTATTTCATCATGACTTAGTTTATAAAACAGTTCGTGCATATATAAATCGTACTACTTATGCATCAATAGCATTTTATGTGACATCAGTAAAATCATACTTAGCATGAATTAAATCAAAATCATGCATTATTTCATGCGATATAAAACAAATATGAGATACAATCATTTCATGAATTTATCATTAAAGCATGGAAAACTCATTTTGCTACTGCATTTAAATCATTTCATTTAAAACGCGGTATAAAATAACCCAAAGGGATTAAACATCTCATAATTCAATTCCAAACTCATAAAACAATTTATTAAAATTCAATATAAAACTTCGGTTATAAAACCACCCTTCTTTCAGGGTCACATATCATAAATCATAAAAATCGGGGCCTGACCCCTCCCTCGGGTCTACCCTAGTCTATCGACCAATAGTTATATCATGTGAGACATGTAGGTGACTATCAGTAACAACATAGGACTATGGCCATAACCTCGTGATCCCTAGCAACACGGTACCTAGTGTGCGGGGTATCACACCTGAAACAGGAGGTGGGTTGATCCTACCCTCCAGAACAGCATAACATCAGGATTACAAGGGCAAGACTTGCTGCCTCATGGCTAATGCCACTACACTCCAACAATCCCCACGGTACAGTGTACTCCGCGTGACATACACGATACAACGTACTTCGTGAACCCAAGCTCAGTCAAGGGTGCCTGCAATAGGTCTTATCCACCCATATCATCCCTGTCTCAGTATGCACGTGTGAGCATATCATCTCACTTTGACACACAGTCTACAGGAGGCTCCAACATGGCTATATGCATGTCATATAAATCCCTATGCGAGCGAAGCTCTAGCACGGCTCCATGCATATTCATGATATCAGAAAATCTTGTGCGAACGAAGTTCTAGCACGGTTTCATAGAAATCAATGAAATCTACGTACGAGCAGTGCTCCAGTACGACTTAAAATAATTATAATTTCAAGTAAAATACACGTACGAGCAATGCTCTAGTATGGATATGTATAAAAACTCAATGAAAACCTCGTACGAGAAAAACTCCATTACGACTTTAAAATGAGTTATAAAACCATATAAAATCATGTGCGAGCAATGTTCCAGCATGAATGAATGTTCAAGTAAATCAAAACTTCGTACGAGCAACGCTCCAGTACAGCTTATGCATAAATACATCAAATCTCGTACGAACAAAGCTCTAGCACGGCTTTATGCAATTTCATATCAAAACAGGATGCGAGCTAGGCTCCAGCACCTCTCATGCATGTCAAATCATTAAAACTAGTGCGAGCAATCGCTCCAGCACCATTTTATGCATATCAGGTCAAAATAAGTCAAAACATGTCAAAACAGAGTGCGAGCTAAGCTCCAGCACTTCTCATGCATTTCACAATAATAATAAAAATCAGTGTGAGCAACCGCTCTAGCACATTTCATGCATATGATGTCACACAAGTCGGTGCTAGCAACCGCTCAAGCACATTTTATGCACACTCACAAACGCAAATATAGTGCGAGCTATGTGCTGGCACTATCTGTTTTCATATAAACTTGATAGTTGGCCCATTTTCCAAAGGATTTTCATTTAAATCTTAATAACACTTACGTAGTGCTATATTGTGAAATTTATGCAGTTATTGGTCAATCTATCGATTTGCTTTCCTTAAAAACCAATAAAATTCTTTAAATCAGAAATTACTTAAATCATGCATTTCATGCATGTCATGCTTTCACCATCCTTAGGTGAATTTCCCTCAATAGGGGTAAAATAAACTTTTACTTATTCCGAGTCCTTAAAATCTTTAAACCATTTTTAGGACCTTTATACATAATCAGGGTATACATACATATTCAATGTACAAAAAAGCTATTAACATACGCGTAGCTACCTCTAGCTACTCACACAATTCCCTTACCTCATTTCTCTGTTTTTTGTTTTATTTTATTTTATTTATTTATAATTTATTTTTAATATTATTTTAATCATTAAAATAATATTAAAATCCCAAAATATCTAAAAAAATTATTATTTTATTCATTTATTCAATAAATGAATTTATCGGTCTTACTTCGTCTTTTCGGTATATTTTTCAATTATTTTTTGGATTATTTTTCGATGTAAAATTTTTGGCTTATTCCTATAAATTCATATCTTGATCAATTTAATCTGAAATTTAATTATTTCTTCGCTATTGATCAAGATTTCTCAAATCCATATTTTTAATTAAATTTTCTTGTCCCGATTAATTATCGAATTTCTATCTTTTGACCGTTTTACCCTTCACATGTTCGGGAATACCATTCCAATCCTTTTGCATTTTTCATTTTGTGTTTTAATTAAAATCGGGTCTTACAATCTCCCCCGCTCAAGAAATTTGGTCCTCCAAATTAGAACCAAGTCAAATGGGTCCATAAACAACTCCGGGTACGTCTATCGTATCATTCTATTTAATTTTGATGTGACTTTTTCCGAATTGTACTACTACCATCATACTTAACTAGGGAGATCATCTTAAACCTCAACACTTTCTCCTTTCGTCTACTACCCGAATCGATTTCATACGTTATACTTTCATTGAGCTAAGCTGTTGGAGCTCATATTCAATCACATATGCTGGGTTCGGATAGTATTTTCGAAGCATCAAAAGATGGAGCACATTGTGGATGCCTGTTTATTCAGATGGTAACGCCAACCTATAGGCCTTATCTTCCACTTTGTCCAATCTTTCAGAGGATTCACTCTTACAGAACTCAATTTACCTTCTTTCCAAATCTTGTTATGTCCCTATGACAAATAACTTCCAACAATACTAATTCACCCTCGGTGAATTCCAATGGCTTCTGTCTCTTGTCAGCATAGCTTTTTTTGTTTGCTCTAAGGTGTTCTAAATTTTTAACAAATCAACTGAACATCCTCAGAGATTTGTCTTACCAATTCAGGAACAATTCTCTATCTGTCACCCACTTCTTCTTATCCAAGTCGGGAAACAACTCCCTACGGCCATACAATGCCTCACATAAAATGCTATCCCGATACTCAAGTGACAACTGTCATTATTGGTGAATTTGATTAGTAACAACTGATCATCCCAGGAGCTTATCAAATCAATGGCACCCGCTCTCATCATATCTTCAAGAACCTGTATAGTCCTCTCTGACTGACCATCTGTCTGAGAATGGAAAGCTGTGCTAACACTCAATCGGGTTCCCATAGCTTCCTGAAAAATGTTCCCAAAAGTGGGAAGTGAAGCGGGAATCCCTATCTGATATCATGCTCACTGGAACGCTATATAATGTATCACAATTTTCTTTAAATATAACTTCACCAACGCACTTAGAATATCTAGGGATTTCATAACTAGAAGGTGGGTAAACTTAATCAATCTATCGACTACCACCCAGATAGTCTCGTGATTCATCCGGGTCCTCAATATCCCATCACGAAATTTATGGTAACTTATTCCCATTTTCGTGTCAATATAGGTAGAGGCTGCAATAACCCTGCAACTTCTTTTGCTCTACCTTAATCTATTGACATACGAGACACTTCTCCACAATCTCTACAATGTCTCTTTTCATATCTGACCACCAATACCCTTTTCAGAGATTCCGATATATTTATTATTTCTCGGATGCACTATATATCCCGAAAAGTGAGCTTCTGACAATAACATTATCTCTGCAACTATGGTCCTGGGGAGGACTTATGCTGTCTCTGAACCTCTGTAAGTCATCATCACTCACTGTGAACTCGGTCACTATACCCTTCTGAATCTGACCCACACTATCGACACCATGCCGATCATCACACTAAGCCTGACAAATTCGGTCACACAAATCTAGTTCTAACCTCAGGCTAGCTATCATAAAATCACCGTCATCATCAGAGGGGATCACATCACTACTGAGGCTCATAACTGCTCTAGCAACTCATGCTCCCTAACCATCGTATGTCATACCATCTCGAGGCTCTTTCTGCTCAAGGCATTAGCCATTACATTAGCCTTTCCTGGGTGGTACAATGTTCACAATCATAATCCTTAGAAGCTTTAACCCTCTATGTTATCTCATATTCTACTCTTTCTGTGAAAACAGATACTTGGGGCTTTTACGATCAGTGCATACTCGAAATTTCTTACCATTGAAGTGGTGGTGCCATACTTTTAGTGTAAACGCTACGGTTGCCAACTCTAAATCATGGGTCGGATAGTCTCTCTCATGGTCCTTAAACTATCTAGATCCATAAACGACTATCTTCCCATTTTACATCAATACACAGCCCAATCTTTATTTTGAGGTATCCATACACATTGAAACCTCTTGAGCTGTTGGTTATGGTGAGAATAATTACGGTAGTCAGTTTCTTATTTCATATACCAAAACTCATCGAAGCCATTTTCATACTTATCATCCACTCGTATGAAATCTTTTTCTAAACGAGACGTTTCAACTGAAAAGCCAATTTTGAGAAACTCTCAACAACTCGTCTGTAAAACAGTTTCCTGTTGCTACTCATGCTCTTCCCTAGACTTCAAATACATCAAAATATCATCGCTAAAGATGAAAACCAATCGGTCCAGGTAAGGTTTAAATACCTCATCGTAGTTGAGTTCCACTCAATAATTCAATCACCCATATTCTTGACCTATGTACGCGTAAACGTCTAATGTCATTTCGAAATCGCTTCCGTTCAAGATACTAACCAACGTCATTTCCTCTTTCTTATATTAACGACTTTTGTAAAATTTTAAAATTTTAAACCTTCATGATGAATCTAATTCTACCAGTAAAGGTACCCAAATTTTAAATGTATATACTACGACTGTCGATTTCAATTTATAGGTTATGTGTGCGCTTCTAGACGCTGTCAAAACTTCAGGTAAGGAAGTATTTTGAAATACCTTTATTAACCCTCAGACTTGACCACATAGACTGGTTATGGATATATCCTCATCTTATCCTTGGTCGCAATTCATATTCACTGCATATCGCTTAATCCAAATTACTTTACATATCAAAGATATTCTTACATTGCATACGCCTCTTATTCCAATATATCTCGTATTCAAGATCTATCACAACTCAAAGCTTATCTCCTTTCATATATCACTTTTAACAAACTCTTTCATTACTTATTAAAACTTACAGTATACTTTTTCGGGGTGAAATCATCACTGTCTTAGGATAGCAATCTAAACATCATAGTTTGCAGCCGAATCACTCTATTCTCAAATATTACTTCCAAATTATTCATATTCCATTGTATAAAATCGGCTGACATATCTTTTTTCCCCCGTTTTCAATTTACAATCTCTATACCCATATTCAGTTAGTGAAAATCAGCTAACTATCATCATCTTGCCTAAGGGTACAGGCTTCACATCTTTCACTAGCTTATAAGCAACGGAAGGCGGTATGAATAAATGTGTGGCACCAGGATCCATTAAAATAATTATTTCATTATTCACAGCCAGTGTGGTATCTTCCACCACATCTAATGAAACATCAGTAGTGTCCTAGTCCAAGGCATACACTCGCCCTTGTCCAACATCTTATTTCTGTGGTATCTACCACACATCCTACACTGTTTACACTTGCTACGGAATAGGTCGAGGTCCTCCAATCACAATACCCCTCATAAGTGTTGAAATTGGATACACTGGGGCCTTACCAATCATCTTACCCCGTGACTCATCAGCTCTAAGCTTTTACCAAACAACCTTTTTCTCGTTCTGACATCTCTTTCATTCTCTATTCTCTTTCTTTCTTTATTTCGACCCTTGCTACCTTTCCCAATCTTAGAGGCGTGCAACTCATGATCTTATTCACACAACTATAGTCTGTGCACTGCCTCGGCATAGGTAGTGATATCTAACGGCCCAATCGGACTCTTATTGACAATCTGAGCCCTTCCATAAACTTTTTGTCACGACCCATTTTTACCAAAAATAGCTACAAATTTTTTGCTTTTTCCTTTCCTTTCCCTGTCGTGAACATTCTCACCACAAAACAGTTGGGCTATGAGTCAGTATTAATCACCCTTTACCATTTACCATGACATCTATCTTTTAATTTATTTAAATTCAAACACGTATACTTTATAATTGAGACTCTATACTTGTACGTGTTTACTAATATTTACATCCCCCATATTATATTCTAAATTGATTAATGTACTATTACATGTTTAGATATAAAATCATACCAAGTGTATATACCTTTCGATGATGGAAAGCAACGGATACCAAGAATGCAAGTCCTCAGCCGCTCACTAATTACTGCAAGTGCTTTGAAAAGAGGTGAAAATAAGGGAAATGAGAAAACCACGCCCTCAGTAAGGCAATCATGCAAGCAAGTAGATAACCACACTATCTACATGCTCATGATGCCATGCATTAAATCGTTCTCTTTCGAAATCGTTCTTAAATACGAATTTCATGCATACTTTTATGCCAGGTAAAATAATTCGGATAAAACAATTTATTTCGTGAAATGGCAGATAAAGCATGGAATTATACTTCATACTGTTTAAATAATGCACATTATGTCAAAACATGCCATTTATTTCAAATTGGCAATTCATTGCGTGAAATGGCAGATAAAGCATGGAATTATGCGTCATGCTATTTAAATAATGCACATTATATCAAAACATGCCATTTATTTCAAATCCACATCTAACCCAAAATCATCAGGACTCAGTCCCACAATATAAAATCATGAAATCACAAAATCAAGTAATGAGTAATATGTGATTTCGCAAAGTAAATAATATGTGATTTCGCAAGTAAGTGACATGTAATTTCATAAAGTAAGTGACATGTGAGACTAGGCAAGAATCAGGGTAATAACTCTAGGATTATGGCCATATCCTGTGATCACATGCTACACTGATCAGGTGTGCAGGGTATCACATCACATCTGAGGCTGCCCCAGGAGGTGGGTACCAAACCATCCCGCCAGCCAATCAGATCCCTAGTTCGAAGACTACACATCATATATCATGACACAGTACAACGTACTCCATGCTGTAAGCACGGTACATCGTACATCCCATGCCCATGTCATCTCAATATCCAACGCCATGTCTCAAAATACACGTGCGAGCCTATTTAATCGGTGTGGCACACAGCCTACGCGAAGCTCCCAACACGGCCTTATGCATGTCATATAAAAAGCTAGTGCGAGCAAAGCTTCCAACACTATGTCATGTATAAAATCATGTAAAATCTAATGCAAGCCAAGCTTCCAGCACTCTGTCACATGCACAAATCATGTCAATCTCGTGCGAGTAATGCTCTCAGCACGTTTTGTTTCCACATAAATCATGTAGGTGGCTCAGTTTTCAAATAATGGTTTTTAAAACCAAAATCAGCACCTGCCACGTGCCATTTCATGTCAATTGATAAAAGCTCAGCCAGCCTACCCAATTTCTTATTGAAAAGCATTAAAATACATCAAGAACACTCAGTTCTTGCTTTTCATGACCTTTTCTAAAGGTGAAAATATTTACCCTTCACAAGGGTAAAATCATCATTTACCCTTTCGGGTCAAAATAAATATTATATCATTTGCTAAAAGCAATATTTCATTGTGAAAACACTCAAAGCATGATATTTATGCATATTTTCAATCCAATCCTAACTTTTCCAAAATTTCCCTTAATAGGGGCAAAACGGTAATTTTTTAATGTCGGGTCTCTACCGATATTCTTCATATACAATTTAATTATTCAAAAATCTACCTGAAAATATGTGTAGCTACCTCTAGCTACTCACACAATTTCGTTACCTCAATTTCTCTGATCATTCTACCTTTTTCGTCGTTACCGATCACCCGATTTGTTTAACTCCTAATATATTCTCTGGAGCTGCAGAAAATCATTTATCGGGTTAAATACAATACATTTTATTTGTATTTCACTTTTAATGAGCTTAATTTATAGCATTGGACCCGTTTACTCTTATTGGGCCCGATTGCACCTTAATGGGCTTTAATCGGCCTTAATCCCATTTTTCATTTACTAATCACATCATCGAGGCCTGTTGGGCTCATTGGGCCCACCAACAATTTATCGGGCCTCATTCTAAACTCTTGGATAACTCCAATAATTATTTACGACATTTTATCTCAATTTCCAGAATATATATCATTTAATGCGAAAATTAAATCCGTATTTTATGCGGTAAATTTCTAACACGCATAACGATACAATTTGTCGTAAATAGAGGTGAATTACCCGAGATTCTGTGATAGTACGTAAATCAAGGTTGACTCGAGCTCTCGTTAGTCGTCGATTATCGAGCTACACATTTATATTTTTTGAGTTAAATCCGATCAAATATATATCTAAATAATTATCTCAAAAATTAAATTAGTCCATTTGACCATTTACCGGCTTACCCGGAGCTCGATTGCATCACTGAATTTTTTCCATTTTTCCTTTTCCTTTTTCTTTTTCTCTTTCTTTTTCTTCTTTTTCTGGCTGAATCGGTTCGGTTCGGTTCAACTCGGTTCAGATCGGTCCGGTTCACCCCAGTTCAGTCCGGTTCAACTTTCTCCCTCACTGTTTGGGGCTTTACCGGCCGATTCTCCGCCGGCTTTCACCTCCAGCTTGTCTGCAGGGTTGTTCAGTGCATGGATATGGAGTCAGTTTCGCCAAAGCTCTCCGAAAAGTGGCCGATCAGGCCTCTTTTCTCTTCGGTGTCGGTGCCCTTTTCTTCCCGCGTCGTTCGGTGGCATTTCTGATCGATCTACGCCTGGATTAGTGCTGCAATCGTCCCTCTCTGGCAGGTGGTGGGTCGCTCCTCCCTTCCTCGGCTTCCGATCACTCCCTCTCTTCCATTTTCTCTCTCTTTCTCTCGGTTTCCCTCTCTCTCGGTTGTTGGGTGTTTTCCTCTCTTTACCGGCGTCGACGATAGCTTCTACTGCTTTTTCCTTCAACCGATCACCTGGGTTCCTCGCCGGTGGCCTTCGATCGGTGGAGGCAGAAGGGGCTTGGCTCCCTCGGGTCTTCTTTCTGTTTCTTCTATCTTTCTTTGCAGAATCACAAAATCGCGATTCTGCTTTCTTTCCTTTTTTTTTAATTGACTTGACTTTGACTTTTTTAAAAAAAAAATTATATTATGTTTTATTAAAATATAATATAATATACAATATACCCAAAATATTTATATATATTTAAATCAATTAAATATATATATTTACCTAATTTATTTCTCAAGTATTTTTCAATTATTTTGGGGATAATTTTCCCAAGGTGAAAATTTCGATTTATTCCTATAAATTCATATCTTGATCAATTTAACCCGAAATTTAATTATTTCACATTTATTGATCAAGATTTCCTGAATCCATGTTTACAGTGTAAATTTCTAATCGAATTAACACCGAATTTTGGGTCTTTTGACCATTTTACCCTTTAACATGTTTGGGACCAAATCGACACAACTTCCCTTCACGAACCCTTTCTCATTTCGTGTTTTAAATAAAATCGGGTCTTACACTTTCAGACATTTTGACTCTCACTATTCATAGTGTCGGAGTCATATCTGCCTAGGAATATAAATTGAGTTTCATACTCGTCAATCAACCAGTTCCTTTGGGTCAAAGTAAAGAATTTTATCTATAATTTCCTTTGAGCAGTGTCCGAGATATTCTGTCACCGAAAAACACCTAGGATTATTTCTCATGTCCATTATAGATGTCTAACTCTTAAGATGGCTCGAGCGAACTTTCACTAATGTTCCAACTCGCCCTCAAATCTCATACATACTCTGAGGAATTATCTCACAAAATATTCTCCACACTTCGTTCTAACCTCGTGAAGCGTGTCTCAATACTGTCCGATTTCTCTATCGAACTCTGTCCAATCTCTCTATCGGACATTGTGGGACGTGCTCAACATCAGCCTCCAGTTCAATCTCATCTTGAGTCTCATGTGACGACTCAATACGACTCTCAGGCCTACCTCTATGGCCTCGAGCACGAGTACTCGCCCCTCTACCATAGCGGCTATTAGTTAATGAGTCTATTCTTGCATTTAAAACCAAATTCTTAGCTGCAATTCCATCTCAATATACACAATTGTATCTAAACAATACACAGCACATGGGGATGTAAACTTCCTTAACCACTCACATTGACTCATATTGGGCCAACTTAAGCTCTGATACTATTAAACTGTCACGACCTAAATTACCTAAAAATCATAGTAAAACTTTCATTTTTTTTTCATTTATTATTTAATTCTTACCTTTCTCTCATCATGACCATCCTACAAACAGTTGGGCTATGATTCGGTGTTAATCACCTCTCACGTATTTACCATTCCATTTTCATAATCACATTCACATATCAGAGTTTACTATCTTTTGACTTTAACTGAATACATACACAATGGTATTTATAACTCTACATCCCCGACATCATAATCGTTTACAGTACTGTGCATTACATATTTAGATACAAAACTATACAAATGTGTATGTCTGTCTCTTGATGGAAAGTACCGGATACCAATGCATGCAAGTCCTCAGCCACTTACTAATTACTGTGAGTGCTCTGAAAAGATGGGAAAATAAGGAGCGTGAGCAAACCACACGCTCAGTAAGGCAATTATGCAAGTAAGTAGATAGCTCCACTATCTACATGCTCATAATGCCATGCCCTTAAAATCCATTTCTTTTCATTAAAATCTCAAGCACAAAATCATGTATTTCATCATGACTTAGTTTATAAAACTGTTCGTGTATATATAAATCGTACTACTTATGCATCAATAGCATTTTATGTGACATCAGTAAAATCATACTTAGCATGAATTAAATCAAAATCATGCATTATTTCATGCGATATAAAACAAATATGAGATACAATCATTTCATGAATTTAGCATTAAAGCATGGAAAACTCATTATGCTACTGCATTTAAATCATTTCATTTAAAGCGTAGTATAAAATAACCTAAAGGTGTTAAACATCTCATAATTCAATTCCAAACTCATAAACCAATTTATTAAAATTCAATATAAAACTTCGGTTATAAAACCACCCTTCTTTCAGGGTCACATATCATAAATCATAAAAATCGGGGCCTGACCCCTCCCTCAGGTCTACCCTGGTCTATCGACCAATAGTTATATCATGTGAGACATGTAGGTGACTATCAGTAACAACATAGGACTATGGCCATAACCTCGTGATCCCTGGCAACACGGTACCTAGTGTGCGGGGTATCACACTTGAAACAGGAGGTGGGTCGATCCTACCCGTCAGAATAGCATAACATCAAGATTATGAGGGCAAGACTTGCTGCCTCGTGGCTAATGCCACTCCACTCCAACAATCCCCACGGTACAGCGTACTTCGCGTAACATACACGGTACAACGTACTCCGTGAACCCAACCTCAGTCAGGGGTGCCTGTAATAGGCCTTATCCACCCATATCATCCCTGTCTCAGTATGCACGTGTGAGCATATCATCTCACTGTGACACACAGTCTACAGGAGGCTCCAACACGGCTATATGCATGTCATATAAATCTCTGTGCGAACGAAGCTCTAGCACGACTCCATGCATATTCATGATATCAGAAAATCTCGTGCGAGCGAAGCTCTATTACGGTTTCATAGAAATAAATTAAATCTGCGTACGAGTAGCGCTCCAATATGACTTAAAATAATTATAATTTCAAGTAAAATCCACATACGAGCAATGCTCTAGTACGGATATGTATAAAAACTCAGTGAAAATCTTGTACGAGAAAAACTCCATTATGGCTTTAAAATGAGTTATAAAACCATATAAAATGATGTGCGAGCAATGCTCCAGCACGAATGAATGCTCAAGTAAATCAAAACTTCGTACGAGTAACGCTCCAATACGACTTATGCATAAATACATCAAATCTCATGTGAGCGAAGCTCTAGCACGGCTTTATGCAATTTCATATCAAAACAGGATGCGGGCTAGGCTCCAGCACCTCTCATGCATGTCAAATCATTAAAACTAGTGCGAGCAATCGCTCCAGCACCTTTTTATGCATATCAGGTCAAAACAAGTCAAAACAGAGTGCGAGCTAAGCTCCAACACTTCTCATGCATTTCACAATAATAATAAAAATCAGTGCGAGCAACCGCTCTAGCACATTTCATGCATATGATGTCACACAAGTAGGTGCGAGCAACCGCTTAAGCACGTTTTATGCACACTCGCAAATGCAGATATAGTACGAGCTATGTGTCGGCACTATCTGTTTCCATATAAACTTGATAGTTGGCCCATTTTCCAAAGGATTTTCATTTAAATCTTAATAACACTTACGTAGTGTTATATTGTGAAATTTATGCAGTTATTGGCCAATCTATCGATTTGCTTTGCTTAAAAACCAATAAAATTCCTTAAATCAGAAATTACTTAAATAATGCATTTCATGCATGTCATGCTTTCACCATCCTTAGGTGAATTTCCCTCAATAGGGGTAAAATAAACTTTTACTTATTCCGAGTCCTTAAAATCTTTAAACCATTTTTAGGACCTTTATAAATAATCAGGGTATACATACATATTTAGTGTACAGAAAAGCTATTAATATACGCGTAGCTACCTCTAGCTACTCACACAATTCCCTTACTTCATTTTTCTGTACCGTCTGACCTTTTTCGCTGATGACTCGTCACGCAGTCTGATTTGCTCCCGATCCAAATCAAATCTTCGGCACTACGGATAAATATTCATCAGGTCAAATACAATACAATTAATTGTATTTCATATTTTCTGGGCTTAATTTTAAATCATTGGGCCTGTTTACCCATATTATGCCCGATTGCACCATAATGGTCCTTAATCGGCCTTAAGCCCATTTTTCACTTATTATTCACATTATCGAGGCCTATTGGGCTCATTGGGCCCATCAATATATATTGGACCTCGTTCTATTTCACAGCAATCTATTCCAATTTCCAGAATATAATTCATTTAATGCGAAAATTAAATTCGTATTTTATCTAACATGTATAATGATGCAAATTATCGTAAATAAGGGTTACTTACCCGAGATTCCATGATAGTACGTAAATCGAGGATGTCTCGAGCTCTCGATTGACGTCAATTGTCGAGCTACACAATTAAATATTTTTTCGGGTAACCTTTCAGTCGAATATTAATTAAATTAAATATTTTGAAATTTAAATCGGTCAATTCAACCGCTTACTGACTCACCCGTAGCTCGATTGCATCACTTGAATTTTTTCCAATTTTTCCTCTTTTTGTTTTTCCCTTTTTCTCCTTCTTTTCTTTTCTTTTTGGCTAAACAGGTTCGGTCCGATTTAACCTGATTCAGACCACTGGTTCAGTCCGATTCAGCCGGTTCAGGGCCTCGCCGGCTAGTTCTCGTCGAGTTTTCACCGCCAGCAGCTCTGCGGTGAGGGGGTAGACGAAAGAATAGATAGGCAGATTACTCCCGATACGCCCGTACAACCTCTAGAAATGTTTCAAAACTTCAAATATGCCTGCTCCTGTAGCTCCATAGCAGAATGATGATGACTTGGGTTAGGAGTAGGAGTTACACGAGATGCGACAGTTTCAAAAGTTTAGACCGCCATTGTTAAATGGGATAAAAGACCCAATAGTTATAGAGAATTGAATGAATGAGATTAAGGAAACTATGAATGAAATTTATCAATCTAGCACAAGGAAAATTGATCTGTCAATGAGTATGAATTATGATTTATATCCCTGGAAAGGTATGACCCAATGTTATGAGCAGTGAAGTTAAGAAATGTCTGTAAGTTCACTAACAGATGGAGACCAGCTATCAAATTCAGACAGGTACCATAGAATATCTCTATGTTTGAGGAGGCAATACGTAAGGCGCAATTACATGAGTACAATTTTGATCAAAATGCCTCTGAGTATAATCTGGATAAGTAGGGAAGTGAAACAGAGGAAATCCAGGAAAGTCATAGGAGGTACTAAGATCCTCAATCGAGCTTAATTAGCCCCATTGAAGGATATATTGAAGAAACAGTGTGCAAGGCGCAACTATGATGATGTGAAATGCATATTTCGAGGTTACTAAGAAAATGAAAGGTAAAGAGAGTGACAGAAAAGTGATGTACTAAGGAAGCAGTATGAGTGATAAAATAAAGTCACTGTAATTGAAAAGATAAATTATAGAACTAAAAGTATAAGTGAAGGTCACACTGCTTACATGATTGATAAAGTCAAGGCGTGTTCGGATTAAAAAGGCACCCCAATAGACGGAGGGATTTCTGACACGTATTCACAAGATCTATCAGAGTTACCACTAAATTGAAAATTAAAGTTCTGAGAATGATTTAGCACCTGGTATCGAATTAATTATTCAGACCATTGTACTCAGTGGCTTTGATTAAATTAAAAATGTTGAGAAAACGATTACAAGAATTGCATGAAAAGGAGATTATTGGACCAGGTAATCCACTTTGGAGTGTACTGACATTAATTTTTAAGGAGACCCGGAGTCTTTTGGGTTACGATATGTCAAGTACGAGAGTTAATTAGATTCTCCCAAAACAGAGATTATGGATCAGTGGGAAAGACCCAAAACTCTTAAAGATGATTCAGAGTTTGAGATATATAGAGTCTTTGGAATATGAATTACGTATCGAGTTTAAGGATTGTAAATTGTTTATGCTCATGTTTTGAATGCGAGACTCAATTTGAGTAAGAAAATGATTTCGTTATAATTGATAAACGAAATGAGACAAGCGTTAAAGTGTGATAAATTCTGGGTGCAAGTTATATTTGACAGGCCATAAAGGTAATGTCCGCAAGTGCACGGGTCATACAAGTAATAATGGGATTTGAGTCCCGAGTTATCGTCCCACAGAGAAGTTGACTAGCCTAATTAACTACCGGTTAATCTTACCCTGAGTATATCCTAGCGAATTATCAATTTTAAGTTGTGATCTACTAAGGCTAATTAAACATACTAAAAACAATAAACATTAAAAAAATAAAGAAAATAAAATCGAGCTAAAAGTACTTACAATGCTCTAACCAATAAAAGTAAAAAACCTAAAAAAAAAAATTAATTAAAACAGTTAAAACTAATTAATGCAATTAAAATAAAATGCAATTATGAAAATAACAAAGCAAGATTAATTAAACTAACATGAAACTAACCTAAAATGCAATTAAACTACTTAATCAAAATGCAATTTAAACTAACTTAAGATTTAATGAAATAAATTTACCCCTAATTTAATTCTATATGAACACTTAATTACTATCAACCTAATTAAAACTAAGTTCTAAACCATTAAACAAGAATACTAATCATGCAATTTAATTAAAGACTCTAAACTAAGCTAACAAATGAAATTGGAATTAAACTAAACTAACAATGCATGAAAATGAGTTAATTAACTATTATGCACTAGCCAAACAAAGCCTTAACAATTCAAACCAGCCAAATATCCCTCCAAACATTGTTCACGTCTTCACCAATTTGCATTTCTAGCATTCTCGGCTTGCTCACTGCTCTCATCCTTCATACGTACTCTCGGTCTGCTACCAGAAACACATGTCTAGGCCTGCTGTCTGCTGTTTCTGCTCCAGTCCACTGTCCTCTACTTGTCCAGTCCTCTGCATTTTGTCTTCTGCCTCCTGTAATGTCCAGGTGCTGCAGGTTGCAAATCGCAACCTGCTACAAATGCTGCTCCATGTTTTGTCAGCGCATGTCCAGGCGTTATATTGGTTCTGCTCATGCCGTGCTGTTTGTCCTTGGTCTGCTTTAGCTATTCGTGCTATACACCTCTTACCTAGCGAACGTGGACTGCTATTATGCACTGCGTTTCCTCTTGCCTTGCACTAACTTCTATTCAGCGCTTCCTGCCTAGCACCAGCAACCTTGCATTGCTTGAACGTCCTTGCCTTGTACTACTATACCTCATTACTGTAAGCTCATATGTTGCACACTAGACACAGTAGCATCCACATCCTACACATCTTCAACCCGAGTGACACTCCATAATAGATTCTGCCAGCAAGCCCTTAAACAGAGCATAACAGAGTATCTATTGGACTCTCCCCACTGCACTCATAAAAATCAATCCTCAACTAGCTGGCTAGTCTAAATGGATGAAGGAAAAGTTTTTAGAGTACAATACAGCAACTGGCATGGCCTACATAACTTAAATTGAAACAAAAAAATGTACATGCAGTAGTTAAAATGAACCGTGAAAACTGGAAATGCAAAGATTCTAACACCATGAAATGCTTGCTCCTCTAAGCAGTCATCATTGTTCTGCTATGCCAACGAATCGAGAGCAATACCCGACATCCAACACTCATCAAAATACCAGAATAAGATAAAAGCAGTAAAGATTGAAGCATCCAAAGTGATAAATGACTAAGCAGTATGAAAACAAGGAAATAAAACCGAAGAGTAAATGGAGCTACTGAGATTCGAGTAAGGTAAAAATTCAAGATGCAACAGAACTTAAATCGCAATCAAAGGGAAATGTAAAGAAAAGCATTGAAATGATTTAAGGTTGAGCAGCTGTCACCATGCTCTCCTATCAAACCGAATGAACACTAACGGAAAATGAGAAACAAATGTGATAAAAAAATTGAAAGCATCTAAAAGTTTAACAATGGTGGCTGCTGTCACCAGTCGAAAAACATAAAAGAAAGCCTCAGGAAAATAAAACCTAACAATAAATATTTAACCTAAAAAAAACTAAAAGCTACCTCCTCCAATTGCCATCTTTTTCTATTTATATACACACTTAGGGGTACAATTGTAATATATATATTTTATCCTAGATGAGTTGGCATTGTTTGGCCACATGTCTTCACACCATTGGCTCCTTGAAAAATAATATTTCCATGTCATCTGTCTTTTTGTCCAATTGTGTGTGCTAGGCTTGTGTTGTCCACGTGGTCCAATCTCGATTTTAGCCCAATTCTGGTCCATTTTCTATCGAAATATTTAAAATTCATTCGTATTTAATTTATCTGCAAACATGAGAATTTTAATTAAATAAAGGGGATAATTAACAAAATAAATTGGGGATTTAAATAATTAATTAGGAAGTTAAGCACAAATAATTCTAAAAATATAGAATTATCAATATTGGAATAAGAGGTGTATACAAGTTAAGAATATCTCTGATATGTGAAATGAATTCGGATTAAGTGAAATGGATTGAGAATGGATTGTGTTCGAAGGAAAAATGTGAAATTAGGATAAGTTTTGGTATCCTACATTCTTTTGAGATCGAGCCTCGAACCCTTATATCCATAACCAGTTTATGTAGTCAAGTCTGATGGCTAATAAAGGTATTTCAAAATATCTCCCCGCCTAAGAGACTTGACAACGTCGAGAAGTACCCATAACCTATAAATTGAAAATGACAGTTGTCATATTCAGTTTTGAAGTCAGGATACCATTACTTGTGCAGTGAAGAATTATGGAATTCTACTGATCATGAAGGCTTAAGTGTTAAATTTTACAAAAGTTGTCAAATACCAAAAAAAAAAAAAAGAATGACTCAAGTTCGTGATTTGAGCAGAAGTGGTTACGGGATGGCGTTATGTATGTTGGTCAAGGACATGAGTTATTGAAATATTTAGTGAACCTCAACTGGATGTGGTTCTTTTCTGATACTAACATTTATTTCATGGTAGTGAGCCTAAGAGTGGAAAACTGGACTTAATTGATTTAATCGAACAGGCTCAGCGTAATGATAAACATTGTATTGATGTGGCTAGTCAGACCAGATGGGTGCTGTAACTAGCTTGAGTATTGGTACGGATGAGTTAATTAAGATTTAAAAATAGGCAAAAAGAATTATATTGAACAAAGACGAGAGCATAATGAGATTTGGAAAGAAAGGAAAATTAAGTCCCTGTTATATGGGACCTTTCGAAATCTTAAACCAAATGGGAGACAAAGCTTGCATATTGGCGCTACTGCTGGAATTATCAAGTATTCACAATGCCATCCATGTTTCAATGCTATGCAAGTATCATCTGGATTCGACATGTGTGAATAAGTATAAACCATTAGAATTGAAAGAGAATGTGACATAGGCTGAGGAACTGATTTGGATCTCGGCCAGGAAAGAAAAAGGCATTACAGTCTAAGATAATTTCTCTTGTTTTATGGCAGTACCACACTTCAGAAGAGGTCACATGAGAGTTAGAAAGCCTAATACGAGAGAAATACCCACACTTGTTCGAGAAACTGATGTAATTTAGATTTGGGGACCAAATTTCCTAAGGTGGGGAGAATGTAAATGCCAAAATTTTTTTGATATACTCGGTGTTGTCTATAAAAATAATAATAACAATAATAATTTAGACAATTAAAAATTTAATATGTGATTGTGGGTGAATTAATTTTAATATAAGTATTAGACTAACATCATTTTTAGACCATAATCAAGTATAAAATGTAAAGTTAAAAATAATAGATTTAATCATTTTTATACTATAAAGAAAATTTAACTAAGTAGATGAAGATATATATGTATATTTTCTATGAGTAACGTTTAAATTAATCCTTAAGTTGAATGTATAAGTAAATATATACATATATATATATTCATATATGTAAGAATATGTGAACACATGCACGACTCGATGATGGGATTGGCTTCTAAAATTTGAAGCCAATCCTGAGGCTGCATTACCATTTGTCATGGAAAGCAAAATAAAGAAAGAAGAGAAGAAATAGTGATCGAGAGTTGGTAGAGGAAATGATGGGAAAAATGACAAAGGAGGTGACTTGCTATATGGAGACATTTACCGAGAGAGCAAGTCCATGGATGTTTACTGAGTACTTCTCTTGTAATATCATGTATGGGGCAGTAGGACACTGAAAATGGTAAGTAAAAGGCCGATGAAAGTGGCACGGATTGCAGCAGGGATAATGGAAATTTGAGATTAAAGTATGGACAAGAACTGATTGAAGGCTGGCAGAGCAGTTGGATGAGATATATATATATATATATATATACATATATAACACATAAAATATCGAAACTACACCAGAAGCAAAATCAAAAGGACATGAGAAGTTTGAACAATGATAGGAAAAGAGAAAAAAAATTGATGAGGAGACAGGGTAGTTAAAAATGGCTGATAAACTGAAGGAGGGAAATGGGACAGTTCATCGTGGGTTGGAAAAAAAAAATAGTAAAGAAAGAGATGAAACTGGAAATAGGAAAACAGGGAACCTGAGAAAGAAAATAGGAAAGGAAATGAAATGATAGAAAGGCATGATGCCTACTGAAAACTCCACTGATTTAGTGAAATAAATAAAATAACGTACAACAGCTGAAGATAGGCTGAAACACGAAAAGGAGGCGTGGCATTATTATAAGACCCGATTTTATCGTAAGGGCAAAAAATGGAATAAATAAAAATTTTCGAGTGCATTTAAAAATGTAAAAAGATCAAAATTCGGTATTAATCGGGACAAGAAAATTTAATTAAAAATATGAGATTGAGAAATCTTGATCAATAACGAAGAAATAATTAAATTTCGGGTTAAATTGATCAAGATATGAATTTATTGAAATAAACTGAAATTTTCGTATCAAAAAATAATCCCAAAAATAATCAAAAATTATACCGAAAAGGTAAAATCGGACTGATAAATTTATTTATGGATTAAATGAATAAAATAGAAATTTTTTAGATATTTTTGGAAATTTTATTATTATTTTATTGAATAAAATAATAATAAAATTTAATTATAAATAGATAAATAAAGTTAAAAAAATTCAAAAAAAGAAGAAGAGAAATCTGAATTTTTCGCGAAACAGAAGAGGAAAGAAAGGCGAAAACGGAAGACGCAAACCGAGGGAACCAAATCCCTCCAGCCGATGATTACCGACGAGGCTTAGGGGCCGACGAACGCAGCCCAGCACCGGGCGAACCACCACCAGCCATGACGCGCCGTGGAAACGTCGGAGCACGCCGAAAATGGAGGAGGAAGCCACGGGAGAGAAGCTTCGATCGTGTGAAACCCGATATTTTTTCATATTATGATGCTTATGAGAAGTAAATTATAGCTCAATGTAACGTTTTACAGGCCCGTAGACGATTAAAGCACTCGATTGTAACGTGGGACCCAATGGCATGCAAATCGAGGTAAGGTCCTAGACCCGAGAATTTCTTTAAAATGTCAGGTTCATGCATGGAATGATGTGTAGAAGGGAAAACTAAGTGATTGGAAATGCAAAAGTTAGTTAAACTCGGTTTTAAATTAAATCGAGAAAACAGACCTAATAAGGGAAATAAATCCGAATAGAATTTTAGAAATTCGTGAAAATTATTCTGAGGCCATAGAAAATTATTATAAGGTGAAATTGACATGGGAAATAAAAATTCATGAAGAAATATGGAGATTTAGGGGTTCAAATAAATTTTTAAAGCTAATCGAAAGCTTATTTTCATTTTGCTCGGTATTGGCAAAATCACGCAAAATGAGCTCGTTAGTGAAATTTTTCTTAAACAAGTGACCCCAAAATTTTTATGGGACATACTATAGACATATTATAACAATTGAGAAGCGGAATTTTGAAGAAATCTGATCAGGATTAATTTTGGTAAATTTTATAAAACAGAACAGTCATTTCCCCTGTACTTAGTAAACTGTCAGCCAATGAAAACAATCCCATTTGATGACCTTCCCGATTTTCTTTGCCTCTGATATTTTCCAAATTCAAATTCAACTGGATAAGCTTTATAAAAAGGTAAGAACCATCCCGAACTGTTGCAAAACCCGAGAGTTATCCCTCACCCATTCTGCTGCAGACGTTACCCCTGTTCCTAACTGGCGTGAATTTTTTGGCCACCTTTCGGCCATTTTCAGGCAACGATACCTTCATATGAAATCTTCCTCTTCCTCCCCTCTACCACATATAAAAAATTAAGACCTAAATGAAGTCATTTACCCCCTGAAAAGTTAGAGATACGAATAGGATAGAAAACTACCCTGTTTCGAGGTAAGAAAAAATTCCTTTTTTGGATGAATTTGATGAGGTTCTTGGATGATTCTGAACACTTGGTCAAAGGAGTGAAGAAGTTGAGGTATGGTGATGATGATGTGATAAGTTGTTAATTTATGAATTTTGATGAATTCTTGTTGAAAGAAAGTTGATGAATTGAATTATATGATTGAATTCAATTGCTTCCAGCATGATTTAGCTGCTGGAATGATGAAGATTGATGTAATTAAAATGAATTTACAGTTAAAATTATACTGTAATGGTTCGGTTTAGTGTTTAACTAGGTGAATTATCGAAATAATGCAAGAATCGATACTTTAAGGTCTTGTATGAAGTGGAATGAGTTGCTGGAATGTAAGACACCATATAGAGGTATTGAACATGAATTTAAAGGTGTCAAATATGTTAAGTAAGCTTAAATCGAGGTTTAAACCGATAAAACCGAGCAAACCGAGCAAGATAGTTAGAAAATCAACTTTTGGTCAACATTTTAGATGTAATCACATATTGAATATATTAACATGAATTTGAGCTATATGTGATGAGATAACTTGGTATGTGACAGCTCGGGTTATCGACACGTATTTCGGAGCTCAAAAAATGAGGAACGTGCACTACCTCCGACGTTAAGAGGTAAGGGATATAATTTAGGGTAGCATTAGTGCACCACAATGTAAGACCCGATATTTTCGAGTGCATTTAAAAATGCAAAAGGACTTAAATGGTATTCCCGAATACGTACAAGGGCAAAATGGTCAAAAGACCAAAATTTGGTATTAATCGGGATAAGAAAATTTAATTAAAAGTATGAGAATGAGAAATCTTGATCAATGACGAAGAAATAATTAAATTCCGGGTTAAATTGATCAAGATATGAATTTATTGGAATAAACCGAGATTTTTGTATCGAAAAATAATCCCGAAAATAATTGAAAAATATACCGAAAAGGTAAAATCGGACTGAGAAATTCATTTAGTGATTAAATGAATAAAATATAAATTTTTAAAGATATTTATGTATTTTAATATTATTTTAATGAATAAAATAATATTAAAAATAAATTATAAATAAAAAAAAATGTTAAAAAAAAAAAAGGAAACGAAAATGCAATCTGCAGAGACAGAGGGAGAAAACATGAAATGAAGCAGAAAACAAGCCGCGAAGGCCGACCGAGGAAGAAGGGCCACCACCGGCGGCCAAAGGCCCCAGACGAGGGTCGGCGAAGGTCGGCCGACCTCAGGCGAGCCCACAGGCGGCCGCGACGCGCGACGAGGTGGACGAAAAACGTCGAAAACGGAGGAGAAGCCGCGGGGGAAGAGACGTCGATTCGCCGGCGATGGCTGCGATTCGACCCCAGCCGAGGCCTGATTTGAGAAGCCCAGGCCATGGCGCGCCGAACGGCATCGGAATCACGCCGGGAACCGACCGGACGGCGCCGGCACGACCAAAGGATGACTGGACCGGCCGAACCGGGTTGAACCGGACCGGACCGGTTCAGCCAAAAAGAGAGGAAAAAAAAAGGAAGAAAAAGGGAAAAAGAAAAAGAGAAAAAATGGGGAAAAATTTCAGTGATGCAATCGAGTTTCGGGTAAGTCGGTAAGCGGTCAAATTGACCGATTTAATTTTTGGAATATTTAATTTGTTAAATAATCGACTGAAAGTTTACCCGAAAATATATTTAATTGTGTAGCTCGACAATTGGCATCCACCGAGAGCTCGAGACAGCCTCGATTTGAGTACTATCATGGAATAACGGGTAAGTGACCCTTATTTACGACAATTTTATATCGTTATGCGTGATTGATATTTAACGCATAAATTATGGATTTAATTTCCGCATAAATGAATTAAATTCTGGAAATTGGATAAATTGTCGTAAATACTAAATTAAGAATTTAGAACGATGCTAAATAAATATTGATAGGCCCAATGAGCCCAATAGGCCTCGATATGCATAAAAAGGTGATGGAGCGATTGCTCGCACGAGGTTTTCAGATATCATGAATATGCATGGAGCCGTGCTAGAGCTTTGCTCGCACAAGGATTTATATTACATGCATATAGTCGTGTTAGAGCCTCCTGTAGACTGTATGTCACAGTGAGATGATATGCTCACACGTGCATTCTGAGACAGAGATGATATGGGTGGATAAGACCTATTACAGGCACCCCTGATTGAACTTGGGTTCACGGAGTACGTTGTATCGTGTATGTCACGCGGAGTACGCTGTACCATGGGGATTGTTGGAGTGGAGTGGCATTAGCCACGAGGCAGTAAGCCTTGCCTTCGCAATCCTGGTGTTATACTGTTCTGGCTGGTAGGGCGACCCACCTCTCGTTTCAGGTGTGATACCTCGCACACTAGGTACCGTGTTGCCAGGGATCACGAGGTTATGGCCATAGTCCTATGTTGTTACTGATAGTCACCTACATGTCTCACATGATATAACTTATGGTCTGATAGATCAGGGTAGACCCGAGGGAGGGGTCAGGCCCTCGATTTTACGATTTTATGATATGTGACCCTGAAAGAATGGTGGTTTTATAACCGAAGTTTTATAATGAATTTTAATGAATTATTTTATGAGATTATTGACCCGGAAGGGATTAGTTTATACTGCAGTTTTAATGAATTGATTTAAATGCAGTAGCATGACGATGTTTTCCATGCTTTGATTTCAAATTCATGATTTGTCTTACATGACATGAAAGAATGCATGATCTTGTTTTACTTTATGCTAATTATGATATATGATTTAAGGATGTCACATAAAATGCTATTGATGCATGAATTACATGCTTTTCTATATGCACAAATAGTTTTGGATAAACTATGTCATGGATATATGCATGATTTTGTGCTTGAGATTTTAATGAAAAGAAATGGATTTTAAGGGCATGGCATTATGAGCATGGAGATAGTGGAGTTATCTACTTACTTGCATAATTGCTTTACTGAGCGTGTGGTTTGCTCACCCCCTTATTTTCCCATCTTTTCAGAACACTCACAGTAATTAGTAAGCGGCTGAGGACTTGCATGCTTGGTATCCATTGCTTCCCATCGAGAGACAGGTATACACATTTGTATAATTTTGTATCTAAATATGTAATGCACAGTACTATAAATGGATATGATGTCGGGGATGTAGAGTTATAAATACCATTGTGTATGTATTTATTTAAAGTCAAAAGATAGTAAACTCTGATATATGAATGTTAATTTGGAAATGGAATCGTAAATAGGTGAGAGGTGACTAACACCGAATCATAGCCCAACTGTTTATAGGATCGTCACGATGAGAGAAAGGTAAGAATTAAATGATAAATGAAATAGGAAAAAAAATTTACTCTGATTTTAGGTAATTTGGGTCGTGACAATTATGGCTGAAAATTTGTTGGATAGATGTTGGAAAAATCAGGAAAGTTAAATGAGGGAATTGATAATTCTATTTTTAATAGAATTATTTGTGCTTATTTTCCTAATTAATTATTTAAATCCTCAATTTATTTTATTAATTATCCCCTTATTTAATTAAAATTCTCTACTGTGCAGGTAAATTAAATCTGGATGAAACCCAGTCATTCCAGTCGAAATTGGGCTGAAAACAGGCTAAAAGAGACTAGACCACTTCCAATTTACAGACCGAGTCACCAATCATCTAGACATACGTGGTGCCAGGTGTCCGTATTTTATTCGCTCCGAAATGATAAGATCAACGGACACCGTGCCAACCTTCTGAAAGACACACGCCAGGCTATATCACACAACCAATTGGACAAAAAAACTGATGACGTGAAAATATCTACTCTGCTGCAAATCAAATGAAGACAAGTGACCAAGCAATGCCAACTCATCTAGGATGAAAAAATTACCATTGTACCCCTAAGTATGTGTATAAATAGAACATGATGGCAATTGAAAAAATCAAGTAGAAAGTAGGGTAAGTAGTGTAGTTAGGGTAGAATAGGAGTAGTGTAGGTAGAGTAGTTTTTATAGTTATTTCCTTTCTAGTATTTTTTTTTTAGCTTTCCCGTTTGTTCTACTTTTCAATTTTTGTTAGCCACAATTTCTTTATGCTACTGTTTCAGCAATTTCAATTTTTATTAAAAGCTTTTTAAGCTTCGTTACAACCACTATTGTTCATCCTTCTTCTCGGTTTGTTAAAGTTCATTCCTTTATGTTTCTTATTTTTTTAGTTTTAATGAAACGTCTATAGTTTTCTCTTGTTAAGCTCTTGGTTTTGTTAAGTTCCAATTGTTTTTGTTTTTGTTTTAATGAAAAAAAACCTTTATTTTTCCTAGCTCTCGGTTTGTTCATCTTGTGTACATTCGGGTGACAAGAATTCTTTATTCATTCTCCTGACTTTTGGTTTTGTTGCCTTGATGTGGGTTGATGCTGAGCATTGTTCCACATCGAGAGCAATGTGGAACCACGGTTGGAGAAGAAAATGAAGCAACCTGAGGATGTTGAGTTCCCTATTCACGTTGATGAAGCTCACGAGTGATGTTTGTAGTTGTGGTTCTTACATATTTCCTTTCGGATATAAGTTCATATTTTGCTATCTATCATTGTTCTTTCCTTTCCTTATTTCATTTTTATTTGCATGCACTTCATGATTTGATTCTTGACTACATTTAGAGTATTAGCTCCCATTTTTTTTACTGCATTTTCTTATGTTTCTTTAATCCATTTCATTTACTGCATTTCATTTCAGCATTATTGTTATTTGTTCATTTGTTGCTTGCTGATGGTTAATGAAAAGGATGTGGTAGGCTGTTCAGTGTAGAGTTTTAAGAAGTAGTTCGTGGAGCATGGTTTCATTTTTGGCATCAAGTTTAACCTCATATTTATCTTCTGTTTAGCTCTGTTTTTATGTCCTGTCACTGTTCATTACAATTTTATTTGTTGTGTTGTCTACAAATTCTTCAAGGTTGATGCTAAAATATTATAGGCGTTGGTTTGTTCCTCTGTTGTCTAGTTAATGATACCAAGATGTTTCCAGGTTACTCTCGGTACCAGGAATGTGCAATGATAACGATGAAACATGTACAGTAGTAAGCTGTTATCGAGTTTGATTTTGCAGTGCATGAAGAAGATGAGCATAGCAGGTACCAGACTGTAGCAGAGTTTGGTAGTAATGTCGCTGGTCACACTGATTGCAGGGAGCAAAACCGAAACATTCATCTTGTATTGCAGGTACACTACTATCAGCTGAAGCACGACAGGTGCAGGACATCACCTGGAGCAAAAGGAGGGAACGTGCACAGTACAGTGCACGGGTTCACCACTTGGCTAGGCATTTGTTCTAAGGCCATGTTTGGCCACATTCCTTTCTTTTAGAATTTAATACTTAGTGCATTTATATTATTTTTATTGCTTTAAGAAGTTGACAATTTAGGTTAGTTGTTCATTGATAATTGTAGGTTAAAATTAGCACTTTAATTTGTTAAGTTAATTTTTTTAGTTTTACTTTTAGTTAATAGTTAATTTTATATTATATGTTTTAGGACTTAATTTTAGTTAGTATTGTATGAGTTACATTTAGGATTCACTTAGATTAAAATCATTTTATGCATTGTTTAATTTTCATTTGAAAAATCCAAAAAACAATTATTTCTCATGCATTAGTGAGCTTTTATTAGTAATTAGATATAATTAGGATTAATTTAAAATTAATACTTTAGACATTTATACTTGTAGTTATTTTCTTAATTTTTCTAGGATTTTATTTCATTAACTTTTAAGTTAGTTTAATTTGCATTTTTATTAAGTAGTTTAATTGCATGCATATTTTATTTTTTAGGATGGTTTAATTTTAGTTTAATTAGTTTTGCTTCTTATTTTCATATTTGTATTTTAGTTTAATTGTGTTAATTATAATTAATTACTTTAATTATCTTTTGAGGATGGTTTAATTTTAGTTTAATTAATTTTGCTTCTTATTTTCATATTTGTATTTTAGTTTAATTGTGTTAATTATAATTAATTACTTTAATTATCTTTTGTAGGTACTTGCTTTTAGTTGCTCGGAGATCTGTAAGTAATTTTTAGCTCAGTTTTATTTTCTTTAGTTTATAACTTTTATTATTATCAGTACTTTTAATTTCAGACTTAGTAGATCACTCATCTTCAATTCATAATTTGCTAGAATATACATAGGGTAAGATTAACCGGTGGTTAATTAGGCTAATCAACTTCTCTGTGGGACGATAATTCGGGACTCAAATCCCATTATTACTTGTATGACCAGTGCACTTGCGGATAGAACTTCTAGGTCACTCAAAGTAGGCATAGTTTGTACCAGGAGTTAGTGAGGGCTGTTCGGTAGCTAGTAGGAACTAGATTGACCGAGAGAATGTATATAGGAAAGAAAAGATGATGAGCATAAAATAAAATAGTAAAGAATGAGAAGGTAGGCGAGGAGAAGAGAGGAGAAGATTGAGCTAATTCTTGTTCTTCAAAGAACTCGGTGAGAAGGAAACAGAAATGGAGAATGGGCTAATGGTTAGTGATGACGGACGGGACAGATGGAGACAATAAGGAGTCGACAGTAGCAGTTGAGGAATAGAGGAAACATGAAGCTACAACAGAGATGGAAACCAGAAAAGTCTGAAGTTGGAGTAGACCCGAGACCACACACACTTTACTGCTATTTGCAGCAGCTAGGTGAGAATGTGAAATATGCTGCAGAGTTGCAGCAGCTAGATTCCACGTGAAGGGACCCCTCTTGACGGGAAATGGAAATAGAAATGAACCAGAGGAAGAAGGAAAACAGTGAGGCATGAAAACAAAGGGCTCGGGCAAGGGAGCAGCTTGAGGCACTTGGTGACTGCGGTGAAGCAATGACGACCGGAACAAAACTAGAAATGGTCAAGCTGCAGTGAAGAAGGAATCTGAAACAGAGTACTTCCTCTCTGTTCATTGCGCTGAGAACGGACTCCACTATGTGCAGGGAAGGGGGCATACCATGGGCTACCAAGAGGCTAGTGCCGGAGCCGAAGGTAGTTGACCACTGTGTACGGTCACTCGTCGGCACTAAAAACGTAATTGAAAAGCTGGAAAACATGGCATGATCGCGAGAGAGTTAGGGGCAAGTTAATGCGATGGTGAATCGGGAGCTGGAAAAGATGTTGTAAACCCCACAAATTTCCTACGTTAATTTAATTATATAAAATTAAAAAATGGAAATAATATATATTAATAGAAGTGTGAATATTCGTTGTAGGGCTCGCGAACTATAGGAACCGAGAAACCCGTGAAGGACCGGAAAACCCGAAGATACAAGGAGTGATAAGGCGAATGCAAGTAAGGAAGGATTAGAAATTTTTAATTTGTTATTCGAAAATTGTTGATGTAAACACTTGTATCGAGAACTTATGAAGAATGATGGAATCCCGATACTATTTTATTTTCGGAATAAGGAAAATCTCATGGGAGGCATGATATTATGTCTTGGATAAATTATACAAGGAAAATGTATTTGTGTAGAGACATACATAAGTGAAAATGTATATATATATATATATATATATATATATATATATATATATGTGTGTGTGTGTGTGTGTGTGTGTGTATACATACATACTAGACAATTTAAAATGGAAAAATGATGATATACATATATATATGACAAATATATATATATATATGTATTGTAAGGTATAATGTAGAAGATATTTAAAATAAAATGGAAACAAAATATATATATATATAATAGTAGTAATAATAATAACAATACAAATACATAACAAATAATACTTACATACTAATGTAATATATATATATATATACATATATATTAAAGTAATATATATATATATATATATATATATATTATGGCATGTACGGAATTGGCTTAGAAAAGCCAATTCCGTCTGCCACTGTTGCAATTGGAAATAAAAAAATAGAGGAGTGTTGGGCGGGAACCAAAAGGAGAAGAGAAGAGGAAGGAAAAGGGAAGAGGAAGGAGAAGAAAAGAGGGAGGAAAGGAAGAGAGGCCTGCCGAGGAAGAAGAAAAGGAAAGGAAAGGAAAGAAAGGAAGCTGGTGCTGGCCGAGGAAGAAAGAAAGGAAACCGGGAAAGAAAAGGAAGCTATCCTGCCGGGGAAGAAGAAAAGGAAAGGAAAGAAAGGAAAGGGAAGCTGTCCAGCCGAGGAAGGAAGGAAGAAAGGAAGAAAAGAAAATAGAGGGACTGCTGGCCGAAGAAGAGAGGAGAAGAAAAAGGGGAAGGAATGGAGGAGAGGAAAAAGAGGAGAGGACTGATCGGGAGCTGCAGGAGGTGAGATCGTGAGAAGGAGAAGAAACTGCAGCAGAGCAAACCTAGGAAGGAGACCAATTTGGGAGCTGGAACCGTGAGCTGGAGGAAGGGGCTGGAACAAAGGCAAGAGAGGAAGAAAAAAAATAGAATCGGGACTGGGAATTGGAGATGGAACCGAGAGGCGGGGGAGAGGGATAGCAGAACCGAAGGGAAGAAGACTGCAATGGAGGCTGTAACTGAGAAGTGAATAGGAGAAATCGTGAGGGAGAAAGGGGTGATCAGCTGAGGAAGAAAAGGAAGAAGAAGGGCTGACCGAGAGGGAAGAGGAGAAAAGAAAAAAAAAAGAGAAGAGAAAAGAAGAAAAAGAAAATAGAAAAGGTAAATGATATATTTATGTATTTGTGTATGTTTAATATACATATACACTTAGATTGAACTAGAAGCATGTTTAGTGTGGATTTAAATTGGCAAAAATGGAAAGATGAGGAAAAAAAAAAGGGGAAAACAATATTAATGTAGATATATACATGTATAGGAGTGTATATATATACATGTATATTTATTTATTTAGGTACATGTACATATAGGTGTATATAATGAATTAGGCATGCTAGTATTTGTACAAAAATATGTATGCAAATGTGATAAGGAAAAAAATGGAGAAACAATGATATATATATATATATATATATATATATATATATATATATATAAAGGAGTGTATATATATATATATATATATATATATATATATATATATATTTAGGTACATATACATACGGATGTACATAGGATGAATGTGTGCTAGTATATGTATGTACAAAGAATGTATATATATATATATGAGATAGGAAAATATGAAAAACAAATAAAAGCATATATGGGTATATACAAAGAATGTATATATGTGAGATAGGGGAAACATGAAAACAATAAAAGTATACATATATATATATACATATAGGAATATATATATAAATATATATTTATGCGTGTATACATGAGGATGTATATAATAAAGGTATATGTTAATACTTGTAGGAGCAAATATATAAATAGTGAAGAAATATATAAACGTGCGTGTTGGCCTAAGGATATACAACAATTACGTACACACGCAGTAGCAACGATAAATTACGATTTTAACGCAATGCGCATGAATAGGGTGCTAAGTCTACAATTTCGGTGTAGGTGATTGTAGAAGGGATTAAAGGAGGTACTCGGAGATGTCACCGTTCGAATTCGAGATACCCGATAAATCGAGGTAAGGGGTATTATTTAACTTAGTTCTGATAATGCATCCTTGTTTCACTTATAATTGATTTTATGAAAGAGTATATGATTTGAAGTGATTTATCAATGCTTTTATACTTGTGAAACTGTTTACAATGCATGTTTTAATTTATCAAAATATTTCCCGAGTACTTTACATGTTGTGAAATGAATTCCTAAGGTATGAAGAGTATGGATGTTTTATATTTGTTTATGTTTTTATATCCATACTGTTAAAGAAACTTTGACAATTTTCAAAAGTATTTAAGAAAAGAAATTGTTTTCGAAAGGGGATTATGGGGGCCACCTCTTGAGTCCTACGGGAACAAAGTGCCACACTGTCTTTCGGTTTTATGAGAGAGTATTCAGGTTTCAAGAAAATTCAATGTTATTACTCGATATGAGTTTATGAATTATAAAACCCAAGAAAGACTTTGGAAACTCTGTTTTGAGACTATAGGCTTCATGCATGGTTACTTCTTGTGGTGTTCCGGCTACACCACCCGAGGTGCCGGTACGTTGGCCCCTTTAGCACTTGACTCAACCTTTATGAAAGATGTCGTGCTACTGGTGGTTTACGATGATGTTTTGGTAGTATCTCGTGCCCGCGCAGCACGGATGAATGTTCCCCGCACGGTGAGTGCCACAGGTGCCCGTGCCCTAGCTATGTGCTAGTATATGATTAGAAATAAGAAGATACTACCCCTATTTATAATTATTATTGCTGTACGAATCTGATCCATTCTACAGCCCGCCCTTACCATGGCCATAGGTATGATGACTCTCCAATGGAGAATGACACGTATCGCATGACTTAGTTATAGCCTAGTCTCCTTGATTTGATTATGAAAAATGGACTATGATGTATGAATATATGAATATGTGTTTTCATGATTACGAATTATTCATGAAATGTTTACGAAATGATTATGAAATATTCATGAAATGTTTATGAAATGATTATGAAATATGCATGAAATGATTACGAAATGACTATGAATTATTCATGAAATGTTTACGAAATGATTTATGAAATGCTCATGAAAGGTTTATGAAAAGTTGTAAAACGGTTAAGCATGTGATTTGTTTTAAAGACACACATGCCTTATGATGATTTCGCATTAAATGAAAGTTTATGTATTGCATTAAGCTTCGTTTTATGAACAACTTCAAATGCTTTTATATATCACAACTGCTTTAAGAATATTATCTTACTGGGCTTTTCGCCAAAAGCTCACCCCTCTACCTTCAGATCATTTGCAGTGTATGTATAGACGCTCCCTGCCGCGTATACGACGTAGGCTCGTGGGAAGAGCTACCATAGGCTACTTTTTGTACACGCAGAAAGGTATACATTTACATTCTTGTACCAGAGATATTTGTACGCACAGACACATATAATAGAAATAATTTGTCGGGATGTAATTTGTAAGGAAATGATGTAAAGAATATGATTCTTGGGATTAGGTTGTAAGATGATTGGTATTAATTGATATCGATATATTAAGTTGTAAGAGTGGATTGAGAAAGTATGCTTGGTAGTTGTAGATATCTAGGATTGTTGGAAAGCATGCTTGGTAGTTATGGATATTTAGGATTGTCGAAAACAACTGAATTGCAGGTGGGTAGGCTCATATCTAAGCTGTTATGCTGTCGAAATTTCTATCGGCCATATAAGTTAAAGTATGGAAATTAATTATAATTACGAGTAAAGAAATAGGAAAAGTGTTTTAACACTGCACAGGAATACAACCTAAGTGAATAAGGAAATAAGTGGGTAAATTAAATAAACAAAAATTTATCCCGATTTTCAAGGGTCAAGGGTCGTTACAGTTGAGGTGGTATCAGAGCGAAGGTTGTCTAGTACTGTCAGTGTCAAAAATAAGGATTAAATTACATCCCAATGTATGTGCTTGTCTTGTAGTAGGTAATGTATACCTAATGAATGTAAGACTTGATCTTTGGAATTACGCGCAGGTATTAGATCACTGCACGATGAGAGGAAGACGCAGACGTACTCGGAGGCAGGCTCAGCCACCTCCACCTCCTCCACCGCACTTATAGGGCCTCAATACACGTATGGCTCAGTTTGAACAGCGGTTGGAGCAGTGTCTCGAGCGAGGATTGGAGTCGATAGCTACCATGATTGCCCAACATCTAGGGGCAAATGTTTCAGATTCAGTTGGCATGGCACCAATTTCTACTCTGGTGCCGACTCCTCCATAAGCAACACCACCTCCTCCTCCACAAGTTCCTCCAGCACCTATGGCGCATCAACATCTTGTACAGGCTCGGAGAGAGGAGAGGGATATCGGTAGGATGAGGAATTTCCTGGAGATAAAGCCTCCAACATTTAAGAGAAAGAACAGGGATAAGAGTAAGCGAACGGAGTCTGTGAGACAGGACTTTCGGAGGGGCCAACCTAAGAGACAGAGGATAGATGAGTCTCAGGTTAGGAATGATAGGCCCATGGCTCCTATAGCTACCCCACAGACTACCAGAGGCTTCCAGCAGTACGACAGATTTTACACTAGATGCGGTAAATTCCATAGTGGTGCATATCGCTGGTCCACAGGGAGCTGCTTTGGAAGTGGACAGAAGGGGCACATGGTAAAGGATTGCCCACAGAAGCATATTCCACAACCCATGGAGCTACCAAGACAGCTTGAAAGGCAAGCTCCCCTGAGACAAATCCCACAGAGACGAGCTACCACGACAGAGAAAGGCAAGAAGCCTGTCACTCATGGAAGGATTTTTACCTAGACTCGATGTGGTATGTAGGAATTGTGAAATCAAGGTAAGAGATAAGATCATATTAGCAGATCTAATTTTGTTGAGCATGTATGGCTTTGATGTAATTTTGGGTATGGATTGGCTAGCCACCAACCGTGTAAGTTTAGACTGCTACTCTAAGACTGTAACCTTCTCCTTACCTAGTAAGTTTAATGTATGTTTTGCAGTTAAGGAACGAAGTGTATGATTTTGACTATTAATGAAGTTTTTGATGAACGTGTTGATGTGAAAGTTATATTGCATTCATCTTCAACACTAGTCGAGATTGTCCAAGTATTCAGGACATTCTGTGGTATGTAAGTTTTCGGATGTTTCCTGAGGAACTACCGGGGCTACCACTGGAGAGAGAGTTGGAATTCACTATAGGTTTGATACTAGAGACACAGTCAATCTCGAAGTCTCCTTGTCGAATGAACTTTGTGGATCTTTAAGAATTGAAAAAGGAGTGTCAAGAACTATTAGATAAAGGAAGTTCAGAAACCCATAGGAGATATTGAGATATTTAGTCAAGCTAAGATGACTCCATTCGAAATTACTTTGAGGAAACAGAGCACAAGGCGCGATTAGGATGATATGAATTGTATATTTCTAAAGTCACTAAGAAAGGGAAAGATAAAGAGAATAACGGAAAAGAGATCTACAAAGGAAATAGTGACAATGAAAGAACATAGTCACTATACTGGAAGAATGAATCAGGGAACTAACGATATAAATAAGACTCTAAAGGTCGCACTGCTTATAAGATTGATATAGATAGGGAGTGTTCGGGGTATAGAAACATCCCTGTAAACAGGGAAAATTTTCTGACACATGATCAAATAATTTATCAAAGTTACCCCTAAACTAAAAGGAGAGGTTCTAGAATTGATTTAGCAGGTGGTATCGAATTAACTACTCAAACCACTGTACTGAGTGACCTTGCTTGGATTAGATATGTTGAGAGAACAATTATAAGGGTTACATGAAAAAGAGATTATCGGATCAAGTGATTCACTTTGGAGTATACCGGTGACAAATTTTAAGGAGACTCGGAGTGTCTTGGGTCACGGTGTATTAAGGATGGGTGTAAGTAGGATTTTCCAAATAGAGGTGACATGTTAATTTGAAAGATTCAAACTATTATGAAAATTTAAAGTTGAGATATAAGGAAACGTTGGAATATGAATTACATATTGAATCTAAGGATTGTAACTTCTATATTTTTATGTCTTGAATGTGAGACTAAATTGGAATGAGGAAAGAGTTCTAATATAATTGATGTACGAAATGAAGCAAGTTTGAAATGAGATAAATCTTGAATATACGAGTCATATTGGATTAAGAGAGGTATGCAATGAACGAACATTTCTAGTATGTGAAGTGATTGGATCAAGTGATATAAATTAAGAATAAGTTCTCATTAAGGATAAATGAGAAATTGTGGTAAGTTTGGTGTCTCAAATGATGATGCCCTAAGGCAAAGGATCTTAAATGAGTTTCATTGTTCTCGGTACACCATGCACTCAGAAAGCACTAAGGTGTACCATGATTTACGAAAGGTATATTGGTTGGTCGGTATGAAAAGAAATGTAGTTGAGTTGTGGCTAAGTATTTGATTTGCCAATAGATTAAGATCGAACACTAAAGACCAGTGGGGATTACTCAAGATTTTTCCAATGCCTACTTGGAAATGAGTGCACATGACTATGGATTTCATAATGGGATTACTAAGGACCCGAAAGGGGCATGATACAAATTGGGTGAACGTAGACAGATGGACCCGAATGAATTTGGGGGACCAAATTCTTTTAAGGTGGGGAGAATGTAAACTCCACAAATTTCCTACGTTAATTTAATTATATAAAATAAAAAAATGGAAATAATATATATTAATAGAAGTGTGAATATTCGTTGTAGGGCTCGCGGACTATAGGAACCGAGAAACCCATGAAGGATCGGGAAACCCGAAGATACAAGGAGTGATAAGGCGAATGCAAGTAAGGAAGGATTAGAAAATTTTAATTTGTTATTCGAAAATTGTTGATGTAAACACTTGTATCGAGAACTTATGAAGAATGATGGAATCCCGATACTATTTTATTTTTGGAATAAGGAAAATCTCATGGGAGGCATGATATTATGTCTTGGATAAATTATACAAGGAAAATGTATTTGTGTAGAGACATACATAAGTGAAAATGTATATATATATATGTGTGTGTGTGTGTGTGTGTGTGTGTATAAACATACATACTAGACAATTTAAAATGGAAAAATGATGATATACATATGACAAATATATATATATATATGTATTGTAAGGTATAATGTATAAGATATTTAAAATAAAATGGAAACAAATATATATATATATATATATATAATAGTAGTAATAATAATAACAATACAAATACATAACAAATAATACATACATACTAATATAATATATATATATATATACATATATATTAAGCTAATATATATATATATATTATGGCATGTACGGAAATTGGCTTAGAAAAGCCAATTTTGTCTGCCACTGTTGCAATTGGAAATAAAAAAAAAAATAGAGGAGTGTTGGGCAGGAACCGAAAGGAGAAGAGAAGAGGAAGGAAAAGGGAAGAGGAAGAAGAAGAAAAGAGGGAGGAAAGGAAGAGAGGCCTGCCGGGGAAGAAGAAAAGGAAAGGAAAGAAAAGAAAGGAAGCTGGTGCTGGTCGAGGAAGAAAGAAAGGAAACCGGGAAAGAAGAGGAAGCTGTCCTGCCGGGGAAGAAGAAAAGGAAAGGAAAGAAAGGAAAGGGAAGTTGTCCAGCCGAGGAAGGAAGAAAGAAAGGAAGAAAAGAAAATAGAGGGACTGTTGGCCGAAGAAAAGAGGAGAAGAAAAAGGGGAAGGAAGGGAGGAGAGGAAAAAAAGGAGAGGACTGGTCGGGAGAGCTGAACCGAGAGTGTGCAGGGGAGCTGCTGCAGGAGGTGAGACCGAGAGAAGGAGAAGAAACTGCAGTAGAGCAAACCGAGGAAGGAGACCAATTTGGGAGCTGGAACCGTGAGCTGGAGGAAGGGGCTGGAACAGAGGCAAGAGAGGAAGAAAAGAAATAGAATCGGGACTGGGAATTGGGGATGGAAACCGAGAGGCAGGGGAGAGGGATAGCAGAACTGAAGGGAAGAAGACTGCAATGGAGGCTGTAACCAAGAAGTGAATAGGAGAAATCGTGAGGGAGAAAGGGGTGATCAGCTGAGGAAGAAAAGGAAGAAGAAGGGCTGACCGAGAGGGAAGAGGAGAAAAGAAAAAAAAGAGAAAAGAAAGGAAGAAAAAGAAGAGAGAAAAGGTAAAGGATATATTTATGAATTTGTGTATGTTTAATATACATATACATTTAGATTGAACTAGAAGCATGTTTAGTGTGGATTTAAATTGGCAAAAATGGAAAGGTGAGGAAACAAAAGGGGAAAACAATATTAATGTATATATATATACATGTATAGGAGTGTATATATATATACATGTATATTTATTTATTTAGGTACATGTACATATAGGTGTATATAATGAATTAGGCATGCTAGTATTTGTACAAAAATATGTATGCAAATGTGATAAGGAAAAAAATGGAGAAACAATGATATATATATATATATATATTTAGGTACATATACATACGGATGTACATAGGATGAATGTGTGCTAGTATATGTATGTACAAAGAATGTATATATATATATATGAGATAGGGAAATATGAAAAACAAATAAAAGCATATATGGGTATATACAAAGAATGTATATATGTCAGATAGGGGAAACATGAAAACAATAAAAGTATACATATATATTTATACATATAGGAGTATATATATAAATATATATTTATGCGTGTATACATGAGGATGTATATAATAAAGGTATATGTTAATACTTGTAGGAGCAAATATATAAATAGTGAAGAAATATATAAACGTGCGTGTTGGCCTAAGGATATACAACAATTATGTACGCACGCAGTAGCAACGATAAATTACGATTTTAACGCAATGCGCATGAATAAGGTGCTAAGTCTACAATTTTGGTGTAGGTGATTGTAGAAGGGATTAAAGGAGGTACTCGGAGACGTCACCGTTCGAATTCGAGATACCCGATAAATCGAGGTAAGGGGTATTATTTAACTTAGTTCTGATAATGCATCCTTGTTTCACTTATAAATGATTTTATGAAAGAGCATATGATTTTAAGTGATTTATCAATACTTTTATACTTGTGAAACTGTTTACGATGCATGTTTTAATTTATCGAAATATTTCCCGAGTACTTTACATGTTGTGAAATGAATTCCTAAGGTATGAAGCGTATGGATGTTTTACATTTGTTTATGTTTTTATATCCATACTGTTAAAGAAACTTCAACAATTTTCAAAAGTATTTAAGAAAAGAAATTATTTTCGAAAGGGGATTGTGGGGGCCACCTCTTAAGTCCTACGGGAACAAAGTGCCACACAGTCTTTCGGTTTTATGAAAGAGTATTCAGGTTTCAAGAAAATTCAATGTTATTACTCGATATGAGTTTATGAATTATAAAACCCAAGAAAGACTTTGGAAACTCTGTTTTGAGACTATAGGCTTTATGCATGGTTACTTCTTGTGGTGTTCCGGCTACACCACCCGAGGTGCCGGTACGTTGGCCCCTTTAGCACTTGACTCAACCTTTATGGAAGATGTCGTCCTACTGGTGGTTTACGATGATGTTTTGGTAGTATCTCGTGCCCGCGCAGCACGGATGAATGTTCCCCGTACGGTGAGTGCCATAGGTGCCCGTGCCCTAGCTATGTGCTAGTATATGATAAGAAATAAGAAGATACTACCCCTATTTATAATTATTATTGCTGTACGAATCTGATCCATTCTACAGCCCCCCTTACCATGGTCATAGGTATGATGACTCTCCAATGGAGAATGACACGTATCACATGACTTAGTTATAGCCTAGTCTCCTCGATTTGATTATGAAAAATGGACTATGATGTATGAATATGTGTTTTCATGATTACGAATTATTCATGAAATATTTTCGAAATTATTATGAAATATTCATGAAATGTTTATGAAATGATTATGAAATATACATGAAATGATTACGAAATGACTTTGAATTATTCATGAAATGTTTACAAAATGATTTATGAAATGTTCATGAAAGGTTTATGAAAAGTTGTAAAACGGTTAAGCATGTGATTTATTTTAAAGACACACATGCCTTATGATGATTTCGCATTAAATGAAAGTTTATGTATTGCATTAAGTTTCGTTTTATGAACAACTTCAAATGCTTTTATATATCAGAACTGCTTTAAGAATATTATCTTACTGGGCTTTTCCCCAAAAGCTCACCCCTCTACCTTCAGATCATTTGCAGTGTATGTATAGACGCTCCCTGCCGCGTATACGACGTAGGCTCATGGGAAGAGCTACCATAGGCTACTTTTTGTACACGCAGAAAGGTATACATTTACATTCCTGTACCAGACATATTTGTACGCACAGACACATATAATAGAAATAATTTGTCGGGATGTAATTTGTAAGGAAATGATGTAAAGAATATGATTCTTGGGATTAGGTTGTAAGATGATTGGTATTAATTGATATCGATATATTAAGTTATAAGAGTGGATTGAGAAAGTATGCTTGGTTGTTGTAGATATTTAGGATTGCTGGAAAGCATGCTTGGCAGTTTTAGGATATTTAGGATTGTCGAAAACAACTGAATTACAGGTGGGTAGGCTCATATATAAGCTGTTATGCTGCCGAAATTTCTATCAGCCATATAAGTTAAAGTATGAAAATTAATTATAATTACGAGTAAAGAAATAGGAAAAGTGTGTTGACACTGCACAGGAATACAACCTAAGTGAATAAGGAAATAAGTGAGTAAATTAAATAAAAAAAAATTTATCCCGATTTTCAAGGGTCAAGGGTCATTACAGATGTTGGGGTGCTGGAAGAACGAGGATATAACATGATGATGGTGAAGTCGAAAAAACTAGAGGAAACAGAGAGGGAGGAAAGGGATTAACAGTGGGTGCGAAGAAGAAAGGAACGGAAGAAAAAACAATGGCGGGAAAGAAGGAGAAAGTATTCAAACGAAAAAAAAAGAGGTTATTTTTTGATATATTTATATATATAAGGATATATATATATATATAGAACCACATGAAAAATAGAATAAGAGGCACCGAAGAAATCGAGAAAACTCGAGGGAAAGGTGATTGAAAATATTTATTCGAAATTTTAGGTGAAAATAAGTCGGAAGGGTCGAGTTGGCCGACTCGCTAAGTCGAAGCAATCAAGGATTACAGACAGACATGGAGGTAAGGAATTTATGCAAGTTTTAAAGATAACTATACGTATTTTATGATTTCAAGTGTATTTTCCCTAGGTAAGCAAGGTTATGATTTTGACGCATCGTAGGTAATTCAAATAAATATGATACTAAGAATACAAATTTTGGTGTAGGAGAATCGTAGAAGGATTTAAGGGAGATACTTGGAGACATCACTACTCAAACTTGGAATTTTCGATAAATCGAGGTAAGGGGTACAATTTAATTTAGTTCTGATAATGAATCCTCATTGCATTGATAAAAATATTTTATGAAGCAATATTATGTTTTGAAATGATTTATGATTGTTTTCATACTTATGGAACGGTATACGAAACATGATTTCGTTTTAGGAAATATTCCCCGAGTACATCTATGTTTATGAAATGAATTTCCCTGAAGTATGAAAATGCATGGAAGCTTTACAATGGTTTATAATTCCATATTCATATTTTGAAAGAAACTTTTGACAATTTCAAAAGTATATATATATATAAAAAAAAGGGAAAAGAAATTTTTGAGACTATAGGCTTTATGCATGGCTACTTCTTGTGGTGCTCTGGCTTCGCCACTTGAGTGCCGGTACGTAGGGCCCCTGTAGCACTTGACTCTACCTGTGTGGTAGATGTCTCGCTACTTGTGGTTAATGATGACGATGTTTTGGTAGTATCTCGTGTCCGCGCAGCACGCATGAATGTTTCCTGCACGAAGAGTGCCTTTGGTGCTCGTGCCCTAGCTAGATGCTAGAGAACGTAAGAAAGATAGATACTACCAATGTTTTATGAAAGAGCTGCACGACCCTAATCCAGTCTACAGCCCCCTTACCATGGCCATAGGTATGATTGACTCTCTACGGAGAATTACACGTATCGCATGACTTAGTTATAGCCTAATCTCCACGATTATGATTATGATTATGAATATGATGATGATGATGATGATGATGATGATGATGATGATGATGACGAATGACTATGTTTTTATGAGATTATGACAAATGTTTACGAACAATTATGTTTTATGAAATGTTTATGAATGACGATGATTTTGTGAAATCATCCATGAATGATGGAAATTTTATGAAACAGTTAAGCATGTTATTTGATTTAAAGAACCCATACTTCATATTTTCCTATGATGACTATGCATGTAATGAAAGTTTACATATCTTCTAAATATTAGTTTCTAAAAGAAACTTATGATCAGTTTTTCTGAGCAGCGTTTGTTTCATGAATGATTCTTGCATGCTTTTACATATCAGAACTACTTCAAATGTATTTGGGCTTTTTCCCAAAAGCTCACCCCTCTAACTCTCAAATTATTTGCAGTGAAATATAATTGATAATTGCTGCATAGATGACGTAGGTTGGTGGATACGAGCTTCCCCAGACTACTTTTTGTACATACGTGAGGTATACAGTTTTATCTTTTTACCAGACCATTTGTATGCATAGATATCTATTGAAAGTAATGTATCAGGATGTAATCTATATAAGGATAAATGAAATGAAATATTTTTAAGGATTGACATTGAACAAGAATATAGCCTAAATGAATAAAGGGTTAAGTTGCAAGCTGAAGTTTCAAAAAAAAATTTCCCTCGAATTTTTATAGGTCATGGGTCGTTACACGAATATGTCTAAAACACCGCAAACGGACCATTTTAGACTCGTTTAACCTATTTTTGGCTTTTACACTACTTCAATGTGTTCGAGACCAAATCAAACCGACTTTCCATCATGAGCCCTCTATATTTTCACATTATAAGTTCTTATCTTTAGTTAGAATGTTTTAGATCTTCTCAGTTTAGCTTGTGGATCTTTTAACCCTTATTTGGCCTTTATGTAGCTTATATGTGTTTAATCACGTTACTAAAAATTTCGTAGTAGTAAATACTCTTCTTATGATTCAATCAACATAATAAAATGTTTGTACATATAAGAATAATAAAGAATAAGCTACATCAAAATTCGGGTCTTACAGTCTGCCTCTGCGAGATTTGTGTCTGTCTCTCATGCGGTGGTTGTGGTCGATGTTGAGGCTGTGGAGTCTGTCGTAGTGGATAATCCTTCATCAAATGTCCTCTCCCTCCGCATCTAAAACAAACACCTGATCGCCATAAGAAATGACCACAGTGCATCTTGCCACACTCCTGGCAACTCCTCCTAGTCGTCTGGTGGCTTCAGGTGATCATAACGGTGGTAGCATGTGTCCTGGGCCTATGAACCCTCGCTAGAGACACACCAAGCCTCAATCTTTTTGGTTGACTCCTTCTCAATTTTGTCCTAAAGGACTCTACTCTCTTGCCCTTAAGCTTCCTACGAGATCCATATTGGGCCTGTGTAATGTGAGACCCCTCTCAACATCTTACACACGTGTCATGACCCTTTTCATTCTTTTTAACCGAAAACTCAATAAATGTTTCACATTTATTCCTTTCCCTAATCGATCGTGAACAAACTTATCACTACACTATTGGGTTGTGAGTCAATAATAATCCACTCGTAATATCCATTCTGAGTTAATAAAAGTGATGTCATACATTTGAACATCAATCATTCATTTATACAAAATATGATTACTGACATCTACATCCCCCATAATTACATTTCAAATGACTACTGTGCTTTTACATTGTTTAGATACAAAAAGGAATCACTGGGTATATACCTCTGAGTGATGGAGATGCAGCGGATGTCCAAAATACCATGCCTCAGTCCTCACTAGGCTACTATACACGCTCTGTAGGAGGGGGAAAATAAAGAGGAATGAGCAACCACACGCTCAATAAGGCAATAATGCAAGCATGGTAGATAATTACTCTATCTACATGCTGATAGTGTTATGCATAAATCATTTATAACAGAAGCATGAGGAATTAAAACTATGTCATATGAATATACATATATCATGTATCAAAATCATGTAAAATTGGCATATAAAACATGGAAACATCAACATGTGAAAACATCTCATGCTCATTCTCATTAAACTCATAAAAATGGCAATTCATTTAAGAAACCTCCTTTTGAATCCCATCTCTTCCTCATACACATATAATCCCAACACAAATCATTTTCTCAATCACAAACATCATTGCCAATTCACAATTCAAATCATTAAAAACGATATGAAAATCGATAATTATAAGAGTTTAGACATAACCCCGATCACTTAAACACTCATTGATATCCATCAGAGCTAGCGATGGAAAAAGTGTCGCAAACGACATATACATGTATCACTTATATCGTTTAGGATTCTAGTGGTGGCTCCTATGATTTGAGAGGTTTCCATGTAGCACATAGATCCTTTAGGATTTAAAGGTGGCTCGCACAATAACTATGGCTATATATTAATCCATTCCCACTGGCAGTCGAGAACTGAAACCTGTCAACTATTTTTCAAGATAAATATGTGTGACACCCAAAAATTTTCGTTTTATTATTTATTTAGAAGTTAAAAAACAATTAAGATACTTGAAATAAGCACTCGGGTTAGTGGCACAGAGCTTGAGATATGAAAATCGAGGTAAGGTTTCAAATTCAAGAATTTCTCAAAGATTGCATGATTAGGTATGTTTTTATAGTTAGAAGGTGAAACTAAGGTATTGGAAGTGGAAACGTTGTGAAAACTTGGGTTAGCACTAAATCTAGTAATTGGGCCTAGCAAGTGAAACAAATTCGGAATAAATTCCACAAATTCATACAAATTATTCTGAGGCCATAAAAAATTAGTATAAGGCATAATTGACTTAGGGAATGAAAATTGAGTGGAAATCGTGAGGTTTCAGTGATCAAATTAATTTTTAAAGTAAACAAAAAACTTTCAATAATTTCAATCAGTAATGACTAAAACGGGCAAAATGGGCTCAAACAGAAAAATGTTCTTAAACAAGTGGGACCCAAATTTTTATGAAACATACTAGGGACCTATTATAACACATGAATGGTGGAAATTCAAAAGAAAATAGGCTGAAAATATTTTGTATGGATTTTACAAAAATAAGGCAGCATGTTGCCTTGGTCTAGAAATCTGTTAGCCCAATAAAAGGGCCCAATTTGAAGCCCATCTAGAACACCTTTGAACCTAAGCTTCTCCATAATAAAAATGTAGTTCATGCTCTTTCTGGAATAGTAAAGAACTCTCCAAACTGACTTAAAACCTAAGACTTCTATTGCTTTTCTGCTATACGCGCTTTCTTTAAGGGTTCATTGTGCAATTTTTCTTGCCACTTTCCGGTAACTTTTAGACTTCAGTCAAAAGGATAAAATCTTCCATCTTAAGTCCTCTATAACATATAAAAAATGTAACCTTAAAGGAACTCATTTGTCAGGTGAAGAGTTAATGAGCAGAATAGGGGCAGAATCTGCCATGTTTTGGGTAAGAGAGAATACTTAAATGTGAAAGTTTTTGGTTAGTCTTTGAGGTTGTTTTTTTATGATTCTAAGTTGTATACATGTTGATCTACAGCTGGGAATCTTTTCTGGAGCAAAAATAAGTGGTCAAAGTTGGTCAACTAAGGTAAGAAGTTGATGGAAAATGATGGTCTTGATTTATGTTGTTGTTTGATGATTTTTGGTTAAGTAGAATTTGAAGAAAAAATTTCTAGGAGCATGTATAGGTTTAGTCAGCACATGTATGTTAGGGTAGGGATGAAAATTGGTTGAGTTTGATGTTGTAAAATGTTAGATTTATACCGAAAAATTCGGTTTATAGCTCGGTTTAGCTGAGAACTGTGAAAGTGTGAAAATCTGATGATTTGGTATTATGTGAATTATTAATTGGTGTAAGACATTAGGTTAATGAATTGGAAATAGAAGGAAAGAAACTATCGAAAATAGCTTAAACCGAGACTTTATTGATAAAATTGAGAAAGTGGAAAAAATCGACAAAATGGTCAAATTTAGTGAGTTTCTCGTAGGTTGAGGTATATTCAAGTATATTAAGATGAATTTGAGTATCATTTTATGGATTTGAAATTATTTTTGGTAGCATAAACCGTTGGCATGTAAAATGAGGCAAACTCGATACCTGACAGTTAATGTTATCCCAGCCTCGATCAAGTAAGGGATGCAATGTATTTTACTAACGATATTAAGCACCTGCAAATAAATATTTATAACATGAAAAACCTCTTATATAGTAAACATGAATTTCAAAATGACATTGACGCCCTGTTTGATTTCATACGAGTGCACAATTCTGTACAACCTTGTAATTCCAAATATTTGTGAACATGATTATATATGTGTGATTTATGAAGCATTAATTTTATAAATTTTGTACAAATCGACTCGAAAATATTCTCAGCATGATAACAATGTGTTTTGAGACTAAGGGCACTAAAGCATGCGAGTCAAGGTAAACTCGAGAGTCGATTTAAAGGGACTCAAGGGAATTCTAGTTGACGACCTACGAATTGGCTGGGCTTGACTCTGTCATGCATACTTCTATGTCTCTGTTATATCACCTTCGTGGCAGTATGTGTTTTCGCTTGTGTGGCGTTTATGTGACGTTGTACGACCCTGATCTAGTCTACAACCCTACCAGGACCATAGGTATTCTGTTCCCTTTACCGAGGATGCCCTCTTTGAGGATGACGTAGTGGTTACCCTCATAATAGTAATAGGGAATGTCTGGTCTCCACAATTCGATTTCATTACAATTTGTTTATTACCTATGTTTGGTTATGCAAACATTGATTTTCGAGACCCTAATTGAAGTAAGAAATGTATATATATATATATATATATATATATATATATATATATAAGTTATGTTTTAGTATAAAAAAGTATATGATTTTAATCGTTCATTTTGAAGTGGCATTCAGTTATCTAGTAATAGTATTGTTTTCTAAATGTTTTGAATATTATTATTTTTTTAATACACTATTTATTGGGCTATTTGAAGTTCACTCCCCTTTTTTTTTCTTCCAGATTATTTATGGTAAGTACCTTCATGCCTGCTGCGTACCCGATGTAGGCTGGTGGACGAGACTCTTCTTAGACTATCTCTTGTACACATTTAAGGTATATTTCAGTTGCATCCAGACGCCCTGTATAGTACATATATTTATATGTAAATGAGCATTTGGGATGTAATTACTTATATATATATATATGTGTATATATATATATATATATATATATATATATATATATATATGGAAATGGATAAGTAGATAATTTCATGAGGTTACAACGTATAACAGATTAAGAAATGAATGATAAGTCAGCAACTGACGCTGAACAGGAATACACCTCAAGTACAAGATTAAGTAAAAAATAAACTTTAAATCGACCCTAATTTTTACGTTTTTTGGGTGTTACAGTCTCTTAGTATCAGAGCCAAAGGTGTCTAGTACTGTTAATGTTAGTCAGTTAGAGATAGATTACATATCAAGTGTCTGTACTTGTCTGATTATGAATTGAAAATATCTGCTAAAGTTATGACCAAGTTTATTGTGTATGTGCAGGTACATTAAATATACACTATGAGCTGGAGATAAGGTCATCCCCATAGGCAGGCACAACCACCTCCACCAGGTGCCCCACAGCCAGAGAGTCCTAACTCTCAGATAAATCGATTGGAGAAGGATGTAAGGTAGAGATTTGACTAGATCGCAAGTTATTGGCTCAACATTTCAGGGCTAATGACTCCGGTACAGCTCCCACTCCAGCGCCTACACCCACACCACCACAAGATCTGCCCCACTGTCACGACCCAATACTACTAAAATCAGTACAAATTTTTCGCTTTTGGAAAATCTTTCTTACCTCCTCGTGACATATTCCTCTAAACAGGTCGGGCTGTGAATCAATATCGATTTACCCTTTTTAACCATTAAAATCTCACACGTACATATATATATAATTTCATCAATCATATTATAATAGAGTGGTCGGTATGTTTTATACATCACATGATTCTATATTTACATCCCCAAATATTCTTTCATATAAAATATTGTGTTGTAAGCATACTAATACAAAATTCTGTACTTGGTGTATACCTAACGGTCGATGGGAAACAAAGATATCAGCTATGCCGTCTACTCTCTACACCTGCTATCTTTATGTTGGAAACACTGAAAGTGGGTGGAAAATGAAAGGGTGAGCTCCACATGCTCAGTAAGGCAATAATACAAACGGGTAGATAGCTATATGTGAGACCCCGTATATGTATAAGGGTATATATGTACATAGAAGTGTAAATAGAGTTGTACTATGAATTCATGAGTGAAGTATATGTGATGTAAGTCCACAAGTAATGTACACACTTGTAATGAGAGTGATAATCATACATACAAGTTTCATTATGTATGAATGTGTAGAAATGGACTTAAACATGTGGAGAATGTGTGTAGAATGGATTATGAGTAGTTTGGTAAAATGGAAGTAGAATTGCATAAGATGTGCACTTCCATTCTTGTTTATGTTAAGTACCATTGGTCATACAAAGATCCTACACAAGTTTTAATGTGTATGAAGTGAGGATAGATGCCATTTTCAAGTCTCAAAGAAGAATGAATGAGGAAATGATCATGGTAGCAAATTAAGGATATTTGGTAAGTGTTGTTGCAGGGGAAATCTGGAAATTTTGAAGGGCAGATCGATCTCAGGGGATGAGAGATCGATCTGGAAGAGCCAGAATGCTCTTATTTGGGCGAAAGAATAGAACAGATCGATCTCCAATGGACCAGATCGATCTCCTTAGCTCTCTGTTTGGGAGCAGATCGATCTCATGCTTCGACAGATCGATCTCATGCTTCGACAGATCGATCTCAGGCTTAAAAATGCCGTGAAAAGAGGGATTTTAAGGGACCAGATCGATCTCCTCTTGGACCAGATCGATCTCCTCAAGTTATTTCTATATAAGGAGTGCTGGAAATTAGAAAATTTCGGGAAAAACACAAACCTTTCACTTTCAACCCAAAAACCTAACATTCTCTCTAAAAAATCAGCCATTTTCAGTGAGGTTTGAAGAGAGACCATTAGAGACAAAGTTGTTCCTATCAAAGAGAAGAACAACATAGTTTGAAAGCAATTTTCCCATTGTTGATATTGAAGGATTTAAGGGCATTGCCATTGGAGCAAGAAGAGAAATCAAATTTGGTAAGATTCTAACACTCCGACTATGGTACATTGTTTATTTAATTGATTTTGGAGTTGTATGGCATGAGTATGGATGGTTAGAAACTATCTAAATACATTGGAATGATTTTGACCTAGAAATGGTCTAGAGTGAGAAAGTGGAATGTATGGAGATTAATGATGAATGAGATATGTAAAAGTTATTTAAAGTGTTGTGGTATGATTTTAAGATGTGGTTAGTGGATAAATTGGGAGATTTACCTAAAAGAGGTAAAATGAGGGTTAAGGCATTTGTAAAATGCATAAGTAAATAATGTTGACTAGTGAGGTCAATTATGGGTTAAACACGTTAACTCAGTCGATTTAATGAATGAATCGCAGCTTCCGAGGATACGCCGAGGCGAGTTGACCCAAGAGCGTGAGGAGCTAAGAGAAAAGGAGTCACACCAAGTAAATCGAGGTAAGGGAATTGTGTGGACTCTTAGAGATATTGTGCGCAATTTGGGCGCATAAATGTTTTGCTAGAATGCATGAGATTAGGAAATGTTGTTGTTGGGTGATTGAAGGGTAAAAGTTGGGAGTTTGAGAAATGTGCATGAAAACAAAAGCATATTGCTTTGAAAATCATGTTTTATTGCTTTTTAGCAAATGATTGGTAGGTTGGCTAACATTGAAATGATTTGCAAAAGAAATGAGTATGTTTTGGTTTTGATAACCACATTTTGCAAGTTTTGAGCCACCTACATGATTTCGCGAGTATGGAAGAGTGCAAGAGGCACTAGTTTTCACATGGATTTCATATTGTTTTGGCATTGTGCTTTGAGTTTGTCTCGCACTGGATGCCCATCTTGCATGTTGCCGTGTTTGGAGCTTCGAGTAGACTTGGTGTCACATCGATTAAATAGGCTCACACGTGCATTGTTTTGAGACATGGCATGTTAAAACAACCTGATGAGCCCGAACGAGGGATAAGGGTTAGAGATCCGCCTGATGAGCCCGAACGAGGGATAAGGGTTGGAGGAACAGCTGATGAGCCCGAACGAGGGATAAGGCTGGGGGTCCACGGAGTACGTTGTACCGTGCATGTAGCATGGAGTACATTGTACCGTGTTGTGATGTGATGTGCCGTCTTCGGACGAGATCTGCTATGGACCGGCGGGTAGGATTTGACCCACCTCCCGTGTGGAAGCAGATGGTGGTGATATCCCGCACACCTGATCCGTGTAGCCGGTATCACAGGTTATGTACATAGACCTTGAGGTTATTACCTATTGTTGAACTGCCTATCTCACATGTCTAATGCTATTTGAGAATAAATCCATGTTTGAAGTGATTGTGGTCAGGAATGCCCGAGGGATGGGCTGGGACCTGACGTTGAATTGATTTGTTAATGGTTTTTAAAGTGCACGAATGCATGATGTTTAATGCCATGCCTTATTGTGAAAATGCATGATGTTTAATGCCATGCTTTTATTGTGAATTATGCATGATGATTTATACCATGCTTTGAGTTGAAATGTGCACTGAATTTTAATAGCATGAATGCTTTACATACCATTAACACAATCATACACTCATGTTTTGAGATAAACAATGAATAAAATGCTTTTGAGCATGGCATCACGATCACGTAGATAGTACAGTATCTACCTGTTCGCATGATTGCCTTACTGAGCGTGTGGTTTGCTCACCCCCCTTATTTTCCCCTCTCTACAGAGATTTGAGTATAGATTGGGCGTGATTGGAGGCATTCCCTTTTTGGTAATCCGCTGCATCCCATCGCTAAAGGTATACACACTTGGATTATTTTGTATCTAAACTAGACATAGCACAGTAGCATTTTGGTATGTAACTACTGGGGATGTAAAACAATGTAAACACAAGTAACAACTCTGATATATATACATTTATACAAGTGTTTACTTATGAATAATGTTTCAAATTGAATTGGTATGGTGGAGTGAGTTAGACGTCGACACACAGCCCGACTGTTAAGTGTGTGGTTGTTCACGATCGAGGAAAGATGATTAAGGATTGATGCATGAAAATGCGAAAAATTCGTACGTATTTTGGTAAGTTGAGGGTCGTGACAGAAGTTGGTATCAGAGCTCGAGTTGGTCTGACGTGTGTCGTGTCTAAAATACATAATAAGTGAAAAATTTCATCCCCAAGTTACTGTGCTTGTTTAGATACAAATAGTGTATGTCGATGGGTTGACTAAGTATTTGGTTGTGAATATAGGGAACTGAGTAAGTATGCCTAATACCAGTCGCGGTAGAGGGATGAGAGCACAGGCTCGAGGCCGTAGAGGTAGGCCTGGGGGTCGTGTTGAGCCGGAAACACACGAGGCTCAGGAGGATGTTAAGGTGGAGGTCGACGTTGAGCACGCTCCACAGGGTCCAGAGGAGAGGCCCGAGAGTACTGAGGCTCGCTTCGCGAGGATTGAGCGGAGCATTGAGATGATTTTGGAATTGGTCACTCAATCTTTACCTGGAGTTGGCGGTAGACAGAGTCCCGCTAAGCAGGGTGATGCCGAGCAGGCAGCTGCTCCCGAGGCACGGGCGAGGCAAGCCCAAGGACCTCAGACGACAGATACCCCACCCCTACAGGATGTGCCTACGCCGGTTGCTACGCCAGGCAGTAGAGGTTGGGGATATGGATGTGATCTGGATAGACTGCGGCAGTTCCAGAAGTTTGGACCGCCGTCTTTCAGTGGAGTAAAGGACCCAGTAGCGGCTGAGGATTGGATCAATGAGATCGAGAAATTATATGGGTTCTTTGAGTGCACTACTACCGAGATGGTAGCATTTGCCGCTTTTATGCTGAAGGGATCAGAGAACATTGGTGGAAATCCACCAGGCCTATTTTGAGAGCCCGGCATACTGAGATCAGCTGGGATGTGTTTCTAGAGGCCTTCCGGAGACAGTATGTTCCGGATACCGCCCAGCGAAAGCTAAAGATGGCATTTTTGGGACTGACCCAAGGGAACAGGACTGTGGATGAGTATGAGACTGCTTTTATATCCCTGGGCAGATATGATCCCAACACGATGAGTAATGAGGTCGAGAAGATCCAGAAGTTTGTGGATGGATTGAGACCAACCATCAGGTCTAAATTGGTTCCCTTGGATATACCGACCTATGAAGAGGCAGTGCGCAGGGCGCAATTATGTGAACAAGATGTTGATAGAATCGCCTCGGAATTTGGAAAGGTTGGTAAGATGAGGGACCGAGATAAGAAGAGACCTATGATGGATAGAAGCTTCAGCTATAAAGGAAGCAAGAGATTCTCTGGAAAGAGGCCGAGAATTGATGAGATCCGGGAGAGGACAGTTGATACTCCCATGTATCCGGCCATTGCTCCAGCTAAGGGAATCGTGATTGGAGGACCACGGCCTACTACAGAACAGTGTGGCAGGTGTGGTAGGTACCATGGTACTCGACCATGTTACGGACCTCAGGTTGTATGCTTCAGATGTGGGAAGCCAGGGCACGTAATCAGAGATTGCCCAGAGATGATAGAGAGAGCCCCACAGAAGGGCAAGGAACCAGAGAGAGCTCCAGTTGGTACTGCTGCTCCGAGGAGGAGGGCTACAGCTGAGGAAAAGGGGAAACAAGCAGTGGGTGTAAGCAGAGGACGAGTGCACGCACTGGATCAGGATACTGCAGATCAGTCTTCAGATGTGGTAAAAGGTACCATCCAAATCTTTGATTTAGAAGCTTATGTACTGTTTGATCCTGGTGCCACACACTCCTTTATTTCGCCATCCTTTGCAGGTAAATTGTTGAAGCATGTAAAACCCACGCTGCTTGATAAGATGTTATTGATATCTACCCCTATGAATGATAGTCAGTTGACTGAGCATATATATAGGGATTGTAAAATGAAGATAGGAGGTAAAGAGATGGCAGCCGATTTAATTTTATTAAACATGAGTGATTTTGATGTGATCCTAGGAATGGATTGGTTGGCTGCCAATCATGTTGTTATGGATTGTCATGCTAAAACCTTGATGTTTCCAAAGATAGACAATCTTGTAGTTAATTTTGTGAAATGAAATTAAAGAACATGATTTTTATAAGTGTGATGAGTATAATCTTGATACATGATGTATGAAAGATAAAATTTGATTTCATTTATGTATGTGATGTGATGATTTATGATACTAATGGTGGAAGGAATAATGTGAAGGATTCATCGCTTTTGTGATTGAGACGGATAAGGCACATCCGGAATTGGAAGACATACCAGTGGTTAGGGAATTTCCAGATGTCTTTCCGGATGAGTTACCAGGGTTACCTCCAGATAGGGAGATGGAGTTTGGTATAGATTTGGCACCTGGTACAGAGCCGATGTCCAAGCCACCATACAGAATGGCTCAAGTTGAGTTAGAGGAGTTAAGGAAACAATTACAAGAGTTGCTGGAGAAGGGGTTTATCAGGCCGAGCGTCTAACCTTGGGGAGCACCGGTCCTGTTTGTAAGGAAGAAGGATGGAAGCCTCCGACTGTGTATAGACTACCGGTTGTTGAATAAGGCCACCATCAAGAATAAGTATCCCCTCCCACGCATCGATGATTTGTTGGATCAGCTTAAGGGAGCGCAGGTCTTTTCCAAGATAGATCTGAGGTCAGGGTACCATCAGTTGAAGATACGAGATGGAGATGTACCCAAGACAGCTTTTCGCACCCGGTATGGACATTACGAGTTTATGGTTATGCCATTCGGGTTGACGAATGCTCCCGCAGCTTTTATGTCTTTGATGAATGAGGTATTCCACCAGTACTTGGATCGATTTGTTATTGTGTTTATTGATGATATACTGGTGTATTCAAGGTCTAGAGAGGAGCATGAAAGGCATTTAAGGATAGTGCTACAAACCCTTCGAGAGAAGAAGTTGTACGCTAAACTCAGTAAGTGCGACTTTTGGTTGGAACAGATCTCTTTTCTGGGTCACATAGTATCAAAGGATGGAGTATCAGTGGATCCATCTAAGATTGAGGCCGTAGTTCAGTGGCAGAGACCCCAGACAGTGACAGAGATCAGAAGTTTCCTGGGTTTAGCTGGGTATTATCGAAGGTTTGTAGAGGGATTTTCGAGGTTAGCTGCTCCTTTGACACGTCTCACAAGGAAAAATGTAGAGTTTGTGTGGGACAAAAAGTGTGAAGATAGTTTTGAGGAGTTGAAAAGGAGATTAACTACAGCTCCAATACTCACCATTCCTACCAGCTCAGGAGGTTTCTCGGTGTATGCAGATGCTTCACACCTAGGGCTGGGCTGTGTATTGATGCAGGATGGGAAGGTAGTAGCCTATGGATCAAGACAGTTAAAGGATCATGAGAGGAGCTACCCGACCCATGACTTGGAGTTGGCAGCGGTGGTGTTTGCGCTGAAGATATGGCGCCACTACCTCTATGGTGAGAGATTTCAGATTTATACAGATCATAAGAGCCTTAAGTACCTGTTCTCACAGAAAGAGTTGAACATGAGACAGAGGAGATGGCTCGAGCTGTTAAAGGATTATGATTGTGAAATCCTATACCACCAGGGTAAAGCAAATGTGGTTGCTGATGCATTGAGTAGGAAGCATCTCGGGATGGTATCATTCATGATGATCAGAGAACACGAGCTGTTGGAACAGTTCATGAACCTCAGTTTGGATATGACCCCGCCTGACGCTGATAGTGGATTTATGATAGCTAGCCTGCAGTTGGAACCGGATCTGGTAGATCGAATCCGACAGGCTCAGCGAGTTGATCAGCAGTGTAGTGATATTGTCGGGCAGATACAGAGGGGTATAGAGACGGACTTTGGGTTGAGTTCGGATGGATTGTTGAGGTTCAGAGGTAGGATATGTGTTCCTGATGACGCAGAGATCAGAAGGTTGATCCTGACAGAGGCTCACTCATCGAAGTATACGATACATCCAGGGGGTACCAAAATGTATCAAAACCTTCGAAAGGTTTATTGGTGGTCGGGAATGAAAAAGCACATTGCTGAATATGTTGCTAAGTGTCTCGTTTGTCAGCAGGTGAAGGTAGAGCATCAGAAGCCTGCAGGGTTATTGCAGCCTCTACCGATACCGACATGGAAGTGGGAGCATGTCACCATGGATTTTGTGATGGGATTGCCGAGGACCCGGAGAGGTCATGATGCCATATGGGTGATTGTGGATCGGTTGACGAAATCAGCCCATTTTCTAGCTATGAGAGCTACCGATACTCTGAGCCAGTTAGCGAACCTATATGTGCGCGAGATAGTGAGGCTACATGGAATTCCAGTGAGCGTTGTTTCTGATAGGGATGCCCGCTTCACTTCCCACTTTTGGGAACATTTTCAGGAAGCGATGGGGACCCAGTTGAATTTTAGCACCGCGTTTCATCCTCAGACAGATGGTCAGTCAGAGAGGACTATACAGACCCTGGAGGACATGTTGAGAGCGTGTGCATTGGATTTTGGAGGCTCCTGGGATGACCATTTGCCACTCGCAGAGTTCGCGTATAATAACAGTTTTCATGCGAGTATCGGGATGGCACCATATGAGACATTGTATGGGCGTAGATGCCGTTCCCCTATTGGATGGGAAGAGGTTGGTGACAGACAGATCTTTGCTCCTGACTTGGTTAGACAAGCCTCTGAGGACGTCCAATTGATATGTGAGAGGTTACGGACAGCTCAGAGCAGGCAAAAGAGTTATGCTGACAAGAGACGGAGACCACTAGAGTTTGAGGTGGGTGAGTCAGTGTTTTTGAAAGTTTCCCCTTCGAAGGGAATTATGAGATTTGGGAAGAAGGGAAAGTTGAGCCCTCGATATATCGGGCCATTTGAGATACTTGATAAGGTGGGAGACAAGGCGTATAGACTGGCATTGCCACCAGAGTTGGCAAGTGTGCATAACGTCTTCCACGTATCCATGTTGAGGAAGTATCACCCGGACCCGACACATGTGATAAGATATGAGCCTTTGGAGCTCAATGAGGGTATGACCTATGTTGAGAAGCCAGTTCGGGTATTGGACAGAAAAGAGAAAGTGCTGAGGACAAAGACAATTCCCTTGGTGAAGATACTTTGGCAACATCACACTGTGGAAGAAGCCACATGGGAATTGGAGAGTTTAATGCGGGAGAGGCATCCCGAGTTGTTCACAGCATAATTGGTTCCAATTTGGAGGACCAAATTTTCTAAGTGGGGGAGAATGTGAGACCCCGTATATGTATAAGGGTATATATGTACATAGAAGTGTAAATAGAGTTGTACTATGAATTCATGAGTGAAGTATATGTGATGTAAGTCCACAAGTAATGTACACACTTGTAATGAGAGTGATAATCATACATACAAGTTTCATTATGTATGAATGTGTAGAAATGGACTTAAACATGTGGAGAATGTGTGTAGAATGGATTATGAGTAGTTTGGTAAAATGGAAGTAGAATTGCATAAGATGTGCACTTCCATTCTTGTTTATGTTAAGTACCATTGGTCATACAAAGATCCTACACAAGTTTTAATGTGTATGAAGTAAGGATAGATGCCATTTTCAAGTCTCAAAGAAGAATGAATGAGGAACTGATCATGGTAGCAAATTAAGGATATTTGGTAAGTGTTGTTGCAGGGGAAATCTGGAAATTTTGAAGGGCAGATCGATCTCAGGGGATGAGAGATCGATCTGGAAGAGCCAGAATGCTCTTATTTGGGCGAAAGAATAGAACAGATCGATCTCCAATGGACCAGATCGATCTCCTTAGCTCTCTGTTTGGGAGCAGATCGATCTCATGCTTCGACAAATCGATCTCATGCCTTGACAGATCGATCTCATGCTTCGACAGATCGATCTCAGGCTTAAAAATGCCGTGAAAAGAGGGATTTTAAGGGACCAGATCGATCTCCTCTTGGACCAGATCGATCTCCTCAAGTTATTTCTATATAAGGAGTGCTGGAAATCAGAAAATTTCGGGAAAAACACAAACCTTTCACTTTCAACCCAAAAACCTAACATTCTCTCTCAAAAATCAGCCATTTTCAGTGAGGTTTGAAGAGAGACCATTAGAGACAAAGTTGTTCCTATCAAAGAGAAGAACAACATAGTTTGAAAGCAATTTTCCCATTGTTGATATTGAAGGATTTAAGGGCATTGCCATTGGAGCAAGAAGAGAAATCAAATTTGGTAAGATTCTAACACTCCGACTATGGTACATTGTTTATTTAATTGATTTTGGAGTTGTATGGCATGAGTATGGATGGTTAGAAACTATCTAAATACATTGGAATGATTTTGACCTAGAAATGGTCTAGAGTGAGAAAGTGGAATGTATGGAGATTAATGATGAATGAGATATGTAAAAGTTATTTAAAGTGTTGTGGTATGATTTTAAGATGTGGTTAGTGGATAAATTGGGAGATTTACCTAAAAGAGGTAAAATGAGGGTTAAGGCATTTGTAAAATGCATAAGTAAATAATGTTGACTAGTGAGGTCAATTATGGGTTAAACACGTTAACTCAGTCGATTTAATGAATGAATCGCAGCTTCCGAGGATACGCCGAGGCGAGTTGACCCAAGAGCGTGAGGAGCTAAGAGAAAAGGAGTCACACCAAGTAAATCGAGGTAAGGGAATTGTGTGGACTCTTAGAGATATTGTGCGCAATTTGGGCGCATAAATGTTTTGCTAGAATGCATGAGATTAGGAAATGTTGTTGTTGGGTGATTGAAGGGTAAAAGTTGGGAGTTTGAGAAATGTGCATGAAAACAAAAGCATATTGCTTTGAAAATCATGTTTTATTGCTTTTTAGCAAATGATTGGTAGGTTGGCTAACATTGAAATGATTTGCAAAAGAAATGAGTATGTTTTGGTTTTGATAACCACATTTTGCAAGTTTTGAGCCACCTACATGATTTCGTGAGTATGGAAGAGTGCAAGAGGCACTAGTTTTCACATGGATTTCATATTGTTTTGGCATTGTGCTTTGAGTTTGTCTCGCACTGGATGCCCATCTTGCATGTTGCCGTGTTTGGAGCTTCGAGTAGACTTGGTGTCACATCGATTAAATAGGCTCACACGTGCATTATTTTGAGACATGGCATGTTAAAACAACCTGATGAGCCCGAACGAGGGATAAGGGTTGGAGATCCGCCTGATGAGCCCGAACGAGGGATAAGGGTTGGAGGAACAGCTGATGAGCCCGAACGAGGGATAAGGCTGGGGGTCCACGGAGTACGTTGTACCGTGCATGTAGCATGGAGTACATTGTACCGTGTTGTGATGTGATGTGCCGTCTTCGGACGAGATCTGCTATGGACCGGCGGGTAGGATTTGACCCACCTCCCGTGTGGAAGCAGATGGTGGTGATATCCCGCACACCTGATCCGTGTAGCCGGTATCACAGGTTATGTACATAGACCTTGAGGTTATTACCTATTGTTGAACTGCCTATCTCACATGTCTAATGCTATTTGAGAATAAATCCATGTTTGAAGTGATTGTGGTCAGGAATGCCCGAGGGATGGGCTGGGACCTAACGTTGAATTGATTTGTTAATGGTTTTTAAAGTGCACGAATGCATGATGTTTAATGCCATGCCTTATTGTGAAAATGCATGATGTTTAATGCCATGCTTTTATTGTGAATTATGCATGATGATTTATACCATGCTTTGAGTTGAAATGTGCACTGAATTTTAATAGCATGAATGCTTTACATACCATTAACACAATCATACACTCATGTTTTGAGATAAACAATGAATAAAATGCTTTTGAGCATGGCATCACGATCACGTAGATAGTACAGTATCTACCTGTTCGCATGATTGCCTTACTGAGCGTGTGGTTTGCTCACCCCCCTTATTTTCCCCTCTCTACAGAGATTTGAGTATAGATTGGGCGTGATTGGAGGCATTCCCTTTTTGGTAATCCGCTGCATCCCATCGCTAAAGGTATACACACTTGGATTATTTTGTATCTAAACTAGACATAGCACAGTAGCATTTTGGTATGTAACTACTGGGGATGTAAAACAATGTAAACACAAGTAACAACTCTGATATATATACATTTATACAAGTGTTTACTTATGAATAATGTTTCAAATTGAATTGGTATGGTGGAGTGAGTTAGACGTCGACACACAGCCCAACTGTTAAGTGTGTGGTTGTTCACGATCGAGGAAAGATGATTAAGGATTGATGCATGAAAATGCGAAAAATTCGTACGTATTTTGGTAAGTTGAGGATCGTGACACTATACTATCTACATGCTGATAAGAAATCAGGATATATGTGAGCATGAGGTAAAAACAATGATATGCCATATATATTATCATTTGTTATAAAACAGGAAATCGACATATTAAAACATGGAATAATTCTCATGTGAAAACATCTCATGCTCAAATGAATCAACACGTTTTAAAATACCTCATTTGGGTCAAAATATGATACACTCACAATCAAAATCCATTTCAACAAAATTCTTTATTTTCAAATCTCCGTTATAAAATTTCCCTTCTCACAGGGTTACAAATCAGTAAAAGTTTCATAAAATCCCTCCATGGGAATAATAAAATCTCAATTGAAATCATAACAAAATCGAGGCCTGACCCCTCCCTAGGGTCTACCCTAGTCTATTAAGACCAATAGTTATCTCATGTGAGACATGTAAGCGACTATATCGGTAATATCCAGGACTATGACCATAACCTCATGATCCCTGGCACACGGATCCTAGTGTGCGGGGTATCACATCTGAAACGAGAGGTGGGTCATCCTACCCGCCAGAATAGTATAATATCAGGATTGCAAGGGCAAGACTTGCTGTCACGTGGCTAATGCCACTCCACTCCAACAATCCCCACGGTATAGCGTACTCCGCGTGACATACACGGTACAACGTACTCCGTGAACCCAAACTCAATCAGGGGTGCCTGTAATAGGTCTTATCCACCCATGTCAAGTATGTCTCAGTATGCACGTGTGAGCATATCATCTCACTATGACACACAGTCTACAGGAGGCTCCAACATATATGCATGTCATATAAATTCCTATGCGAGCGAAGCTCCAGCACGGCTCCATGCATATTCATGATATCTGAAAACCTCGTACGAGCGAATCTCTAGCACGGTTTCATAGAAATCAATGAAATCTACATACGAGCAGTGCTCAAGTATGACCTAAAATGATTATAAATTCAATTCAAATCCACGTACGAGCATTGCTCCAGTACGGATATGTATAAAAACTCTGTGAAAACCTCGTACGAGAAAAAGTCCAGTACGGTAGTCATATGGAATAAATTTGTAAAATAGTGCGAGCAAGGCTCCAGCGCTCTGTGTATGAGTTAAAATATAAAATCCAGTGTGAGCAATGCTCAAGCACGGTTACAACTCATATAACACCGATAGGTGGCTCAATTTTATCAAAACATCTTAAATAAATATCAACTGGCACCTAACCTGTGCTTTTTCACTTAAAACATGAAAATAATAGCCAACCTATCCATAAATTGCTTGAATTACATCAATATCATCATAAAAACATTAAAATCATGAAATTCATGCAATTTCATAGCCTTACTACCCTTTTTGAAATTTTCCTAACTGGGGGCAAAATAGTCATTTTTCACTATTTCCATATTTTTCCGCAAAGATTATTATTTTGTTTCAGGTAGCCTATTGAATTTAACGTAATGTAAATCCCCTCGAAACTACGTACAGCTACCTCTAAGTGCTCATAAAATTCCTTTACTTGGAATCACGCACGAGCTTATCCCGACTCGGCCGTACCAGGACTCTCAGTCCAATTCGCTCGTCCATGGAGCTGCATATAACCACATATCGGTTCAGTTCAATTATACTGATTAGTATTTCACTCTTACTGATCGAATCTAAAACTCTGGGCCCGTTTTACTCTATTAGGCCCGATTGCACTTTAATGGGCCTCGAACCCCTTTTTCAGCCCGTTTCCACTTTTAAATCCCTTCTTCAGGTTTATTGGGCTTATTTGATTTATCAATAATCATCGGACTTCGTTCCAAACTCAGTGGATAGCTCGGATACTGTTTACGATAATTAAGTTGAAATTTCGAATAAAATTCCTTTTTATGCTGAATTAATCCGTAAATTCGTAAAATAATTTTAACTCTTCATTAAAGGACTCATATTATCGTAATTAAAATATACTTACCCAATATGGTGCGGGGTATGAAAATAGGAGCTAAATCGGCTCTCGTTCGGGCTCTGTAGTAACACTACACAATTATTTAAATTCGGGTCATTTTCCACTAAAATAATATTAAATTGAATTCCCGGGATTTATCCGCAGGTCAATCCCGACCCTCGATCACTTACCCGAATTTTGAGTAGTCCCCGGGTACACTTTCTTATCTTTTTTCCCTTTTTTTATTTTCTTTCTCTTTTTCTTTTTCTTTTCCTTTTCTTTTTTTTCTCCTTTTCCTAGCTACGGTGCCGTTTTGGGCATTTCACCGTCGCCGGCAATCCCGACCATCTCGTCGGCTGCCAATGGGCTCAACAGAACCACCTCGGCCTAGGGAAGGCTCGGCTGGGTCGAATCGGAGCTGGGACGTCGCCGTTCGCAGGGACCGAAGCGATTTCTCCCTAGAACTTTCGGTCGTCGATTCGCCGGAAATAGGGGTCGTCTGCGTACGTTGTCGGTACCAATTGACTCATCGGACTCTCCTCTATCGTCTCCGACCATCAGCTTGGCTAGTCAGATGCCGGTGGTTCGTCGAAGGGTATCGGGTTTCGTGGGTCGGCTATGGGTTCCGTTTTTCACTTTCTTTCTCCCCGATTTTCAAATTTTTCGATTTCCTTTTGTTTTTAAATTTATTTATTAATTATTTTAATACATTAAAATATATTAAAATAATCCAAATATCCCAAAAAAAATCTTAAAAATTATTATTTTATCCATTTAATCAATAAATGGATTTCTCAATCTATTCTCGATATATATTTCGATTCTTTTCGGGATAATTTTTTAAATTAAAAATCCTGATTAATTCCAAATTAATTCCCGTAAATTTTAATAAATTTATATCTAGATCAATCGACCTCGAATTTAAATATTTTCCTCGGTACTGATCCAGATTTCACAAATTCCATATTTTAACGAAAATCACTTATCAAATTTATACTGAATTTTGGTCTTTTGACCATTTTACCCATGTACGTGTTCGGGACCAAATTGAATCGACTTTCTTCATCAATCCTCAATCTTTTCCCTATTTTCAATTCCATATTTTCAGTCACCTCGATTTAATTCCTTATACGAACTTGTTGCTTCGTTGTTTTCCCGATTTATCCTTATTCGATTTTACGTACATTATTTCATTTTGTCCACATTTATCAAATCTGAATCAACCATCTTATGAATCCATTAACATATAATAATGTCATACAATATGGAAATCATAAGGAACATCATACAAAAATTGCAGATCTCACAATCTCCCATACTAAAAGAATTTGGTCCTCCAAATTAGAACCAAACCAATCTGTAATCAACTCCGAGTACTTCTCCTGTATCATGCTTTCTAGCTCCTAGGTAGCTTCCTCCGAAGTGTGATACTGCCACTTAATCTTCACCAGGGAGATTGTCTTGGATCGCAATACTTTCTCCTTCCTATCCAAAATCCGAACCGGTCTCTCAACATATGTCATACTGTCACTGAGCTCTAATGGCTCGTAGTGAATCACATGTGACAAATCCGAATGGTACTTCCGAAGCATACAAACGTGGAAGACACTGTGTACACCTGCCAACTCTAGTGGCAATGCCAATCTATAGGCCTTATCTCCCACTCACTCCAGAATCTCAAAAGGTCCAATAAAACGAGGGCTCAGTTTACCTTTCTTATCGAAGCTCATGATACCCTTGGAAGGAGAAACTCTCAAAAACACCGACTCACCCTATGCAAACTCTAGTGGTCTGCATCCCCTGTCAGCATAACTCTTCTGTCGACTCTGAGCTGTCCGTAATCTATCGCATATCAACCTGACATCTTCAGTAGCCTTCTGAACCAAGTCAGGAGCAAATAACAGTCTGTCACCAATCTCTTCCCATCCAATAGGGGAACGACATCTGTGACCATACAGTGCCTCATACGGTGCCATCCCGATACTCGAGTGATAACTGTTATTATAGGCAAACTCGGCTAATGGCAAATGATCATCCCAGGAGCCTCAAAAATCCAGCACACAGGCTCTCAATATACCTCCAAAGTCTGTATAGTCCTCTCTGACGGATCATCTGTCTGAGGATGGAAAGTGGTGCTAAATCTCAACTGGGTCCCTAACGCTTCCTGAAAGTGTTCCCAAAAAATGGGAAGTGAAGCGGACATCCCTATAAAAAACAATGCTCACTGGAACGCCATGTAGCCTGACAATCTCTTGAACATATAGGTTCGCCAACGTACTCAGAGCATCTGTAGCTCTCATAGCTAAGGAATGGGCAGACTTCGTCAGTCTATCCACAATCACCCAGATGGCATCGTGACCTCTGCGGGTCCTCAGTAATCCCATCATAAAATCCATGGTGACATGCTCCCACTTTCATTTCGATATCGGTAGAGGCTGCAATAATTCTGCAGGCTTCTGATGCTCTACCTTTACCTGCTGACAGATGAGACATGTCGTAACATACTCTGTTATGTTTCTCTTCATCCCAAACCACCAATAATCTCTCCGGAGATTCTGATACATCTTCGTACTCTCCGGATGTACTGTATACCTCGTTGAGTGAGCCTCTGATAAAATCATCCTCCTGATCTCAAGATCCTCGGGAACACATATCCTACCGCGGAACCTCAGTAATCCATCAGTATTCAATATAAAATCTGTATCTGCACCTACCTGTACCTGCCTTATCAACTGAATAGATCCCTGATCACTCTGCTGAGCCTGCCAGATACGATCAATCAACTTCGACTCCAATCTCAGGCTCGCAATGATCTCAACTCTGTCAATCTCAGGGGGTGCTATGTCCAAACTGAGGCTCGTGAACTGCTCTAACAGGTTATATTCCTGAACCATCATAAATGATACCAACCCTAGGCTCTTTCTGCTCAAAGCATCAGCAACTACATTAGCCTTTCCTGGGTGGTATAATATCTCGCAATCATAATCCTTCAGGAGCTCGAGCCATCTCCTCTGTCTCATGTTCAACTCCTTCTGCGAGAATAAATACTTCAGACTCTTATGGTCTGTAAAGATCTGAAACGGCTCACCATATAAGTAATGGCGCCATATCTTCAGTGCAAACACTATGGCCGCCAACTCCAAATCGTGGGTCGGATAGTTCCTCTCGTGATCTTTCAGCTGTTTAGATCTATAGGCAACTACCCTCCCTTCCTGCATCAGTACACAGTCCAATCCCTAATGCGATGCATCTGTATATACCAAGAAAACTCCTGAGCTGGTAGGTTTGGTGAGAACTGGAGCAGTGGTCAATCGACGCTTCAGCTCCTGAAAACTCCTCTCACAGGCATCATCCCACATAAACTCAACATCCTTCTGTGTGAGACGTGTCAACGGAGCAGCTAATCTGGAGAAACCCTCTACAAATCTCCTGTAGTATCTTACCAAACCCAAAAAACTTCGAATCTTAGTAACTGTCCTGGGCCGCTGCCACTGAACAATTGCCTCAATCTTGGATGGGTCCACTGACACTCCATCCCTCGATACTACATGACCCAGAAAAGAAATCTGCTCCAACCAGAAATCACACTTACTGAGTTTGGCATACAACTGTCTCTCTCTGAGGGACTATACCACTATCCTCAAGTGCTGCTCGTGATCCTCCCTGGATCTGGAGTATACCAAAAAATCATCGATAAACACAATCACAAACTGATCCAGGTATGGCTTAAACACATCGTTCATCAAAACCATGAATGCTGCGGGGGCATTAGTCAACCCGAATGGCATAACTAAAAACTCATAATGACCATAACGGGTCCTAAATGCTGTCTTGGGCACATCCTCCCTCCGTATCCTCAGCTGATGATACCCAGACCTCAGATCAATCTTAGAAAAGACCTGTGCTCCCCGAAGCTGATCCAACAGATCATCAATGCGTGGAAGGGGATACTTGTTCTTAATGGTAGCCTTATCCAACAATATGTAATCCATACACAATCGGAGGCTGCCATCCTTCTTTCTCACAAATAAGATCGAAACTCCCCAAGGTGATACGCTCGGTCTCACAAACCTCTTCTCAAGCAAATCCTGTAACTGCTTCTTCAGCTCCTCCAACTCAATCGGAGCCATCCTATACAGTGGTCTCGAAATCGGTTCTGTACCAAGTACTAAATCTATCCCAAACTCCATCTCTCTGGCTGGAGGTAATCATGGTAAATCGTCTGGAAAGACGTCAGGAAACTCCCTAACCACTGGAATATCTCTCAAATTCGATCGTACCTAGTCCGAATCAACCATATATGCGATGAATCCTTTAAAACATAAATCATAACATCCACAAAATTCATTGCTCCATTTAGAACAACCACTGATTTCATTACTTTCAGGGAAATTTTACAACACATCTTTCAAGGGTATTAGACGTTAACGTCTTAGAAAAACAATCTAACACAACACGATTGGTAGCCAACCAATCTATTCCTAGTATGACATAGAAGTCTCTCATATACATCAAAATAAGGTCAGCTGACATTTCTTTTTCCCCGACTTTCAACTTACAGTCCCTGACTACATACTCTACTAGTTGACTAGTGTTTATGGGGGTAAGTATTAACAATTTACTACTCAGAGGAATAGGCTTTACAAACCTAGATAATTTATATGCAAATGAAGGCGATACGAATGAATGCGTGGCACCAAGATCAATCAAAACATATACTTCTAAATCAAATATCAGGATGGTACCTTTCACCACATCAGACGACTGATTTGCCGTATCCTGGTCCAAAGCATGAACTCGCCCTGTACCTATCACTTGCTTCCTTTTCTCTTCGGTAGTAGCTCTCCTCCTCTGAGCAGGAACCTGAACTAGAGCTCTCTTCGGCTCCTTGCCCTTCTGTGGGGTAGTGTCCTGTCTCTCTGGGCAATCTCTCATCACATGCCCTGTCCTCCCACATCGATAACATACTACAGTAGTAGCTATAGGCACTAGACAAGGTCTGGTACCAGGATATCTGCCACATCGCCTACATCGATCACTAGTTGGGCGTGGTCCTCCAATGACAATGCCTCTAGCTGGTGGTAAAGCCGGATGAACATGGGGTCAATCTATCCTCTCCTGAACCTCCTCAATCTTTGGCCTCTTATTAGAGAGCCTTACCCCTCTCCTAAAAAATCTGTCTCTCCCGAGTCTCTTCAGGTCTCTGTCTCGACTTCTACTAAATTTTCCTGTCTCGAAGACGTTTCGCTCATAATCCTGCTCACACATCTGAGCTCTATGTACTGCCTCCTCCTAAGTCGAAACATCAAAGGGAGCCAATCGAGATCTGATGGCTGGTCTCAGTCCATCTATAAACCTCTGGACCTTCCGATCCTCACTGCCCATCATCTCTAAATCATATCTCCCTAAAGAGATGAATTGAGTCTCATACTCATCAATAGACTAGTTCCCCTAAACCAAACTCATAAACTCCATCCTCAACTTTCGCTGTGCAGTAACGGGAACATATTGCCTCCTAAAGGCATCCAAAAATATCTCCCATGTGGCCTCAGCATGTAGAGCTCTTAAAATAGGCTCGATAGATCTCCACCAATGCTCTGCCGCTTCCTGAAATACAAATACAGCAAAAGCAACCCTCTCAATAGTAGTGCACCTGAAAAGCCTATATAGCTTCTCCATTTGATACACCCAATCCTCAGCTACTACTGGGTCCTTCCTCCCATGGAAGACTGGAGGTCTAAACTTCTAAAAATGTCTAAATCTATCAAGGTCACACTCATATCCAGCATCCTGAGCTGGCTGGGGTCTCACTACCTCTGCAGCCTGAGCCTGAACCTCGGGTAACTCTACGGCCTGTGCCGGCATCTCGGGATCAGATGCTGCCTGTTCCACCAGATCTCGCCTATCTCTAGCCCCAAGCGCTGCCTACTGCGCTACAATCTCAGCCAGGCTCTCAATACTCTGCTCAGGTCTAGCGAAGCGTGCCTCAGTCTCATTTAGTCTCACAACAGTACCCTCGGGTACCTGACCAGTCTGTATACCATCACCACGGCCTCTAGGCCTACCCCTACGGCCTCTAGCACGTGTACTAGCCCCACTACAACTGCGGGTGACCGACATAATGTAAATCCTGTATTCCAAATTCATTTGTTAATTTAATTCACATCTAGTATACACTTTGACATCTCATACAGCACAGTACTAAGAGGGATGTAATTTTCCTTAACGACCATTATCGACTCTTAACCGACCAGCTCTAACTCTTAATCGCTTACATAATGATACTGATTCACGACTGGCTAACCTCTGCTCTGGTACTACTTTTACTGTCACGACCCAATACTACCAAAATTAGTACAAATTTTTCGCTTTTGGAAAATCTTTCTTACCTCCTCGTGACATATTCCTCTAAACAGGTCGGGCTGTGAATCAATATCGATTTACCCTTTTTAACCATTAAAATATCACCGTACATATATATATATATATATATATATATCTAATTTAATCAATCATATTATAATAGAGTGGTCGGTATGTTTTATACATCACATGATTCTATATTTACATCCCCAAATATTCTTTCATATACAATACTGTGCTGTAAGCATACTAATACAAAATTCTGTACGTGGTGTATACCTGACGGTCGATGGGAAACAAAGATATCAGCTATGCCGTCTACTCTCTACACCTACTATCTTTATGGTGGAAACACTGAAAGTGGGTGGAAAATGAAAGGGTGAGCTCCACATGCTCAGTAAGGCAATAATACAAACAGGTAGATAGCTATACTATCTACATGCTGATAAGAAATCAAGATATATGTGAGCATGAGGTAAAAACAATGATATGCCATATATATTATCATCTGTTATAAAACAGGAAATCGACATATTAAAACATGGAATAATTCTCATGTGAAAACATCTCATGCTCAAATGAATCAACACGTTTTAAAATACCCCATCTGGGTCAAAATATGATACACTCACAATCAAAATCCATTTCAACAAATTCTTTAATTTCAAATCTTCGTTATAAAATTTCTCTTCTCACAGGGTTACAAATCAATAAAAGTTTCATAAAATCCCTCCATGGGAATAATAAAATCTCAATTGAAATCATAAGAAAATCGGGGCCTGACCCCTCCCTCGGGTCTACCCTGGTCTATTAAGACCAATAGTTATATCATGTGAGACATGTAAGCGACTATATCGGTAATATCCAGGACTATGGCCATAACCTCGTGATCCCGGCACACAGATCCTAGTGTACGGGGTATCACACCTGAACAATTGCGAGGGCAAAACTTGTTGTCTCGTGGCTAATGCCACTCCACTCCAACAATACCCATGGTACAGCATACTCCGCGTGACATACACGGTACAACGTACTCCGTGAACCCAAGCTCAATCAGGGGTGCCTGTAATAGGTTTTATCTACCTATGTCAAGTATGTCTCAATATGCACGTGTGAGCATATCATCTCACTATGACACACAGTCTACAGGAGGCTCCAACACGGCTATATGCATGTCATATAAATTCATGTGTGAGTGAAGCTCCAGCACGGCTCCATGCATATTCATGATATCTGAAAACCTCGTGCGAGCGAAGTTCTAGCACGGTTTCATAGAAATCAATGAAATCTGCGTACAAGCAGCGCTCAAGTACGACTTAAACTGATTATAAATTCAATTCAAATCCACGTACGAGCATTGCTCCAGTACGGATATGTATAAAAACTCAGTGAAAACCTCATACGAGAAAAACTCCAGTACGGTGGTCATATGGAATAAATCTGTAAAATAGTACGAGCAAGGCTCCAGCACTCTATGTATGAGTTAAAATATAAAATCCAGTGCGAACAGTGCTCAAGCACGATTACAACTCATATAACACCGATAGGTGGCTCAATTTTATCAAAACATGTTAAATAAATATCAACTGGCACCTAACCTGTGCCTTTTCACTTAAAACATGAAAATAATAGCCAACATATCCATAAATTGCTTGAATTAAAGCAATATCATCATAAAACATTAAAATCATGAAATTTATGCAATTTCATAGCCTTACTACCCTTTTTGAAATTTTCCTAACTGGGGGCAAAATAGTCATTTTTCACTGTTTCCATATTTTTTTCTGCAAAAATTATTATTTTGTTTTCGGGTAGCCTATTGAATTTAACATAATGTAAATCCCCTCGAAACTACGTACAGCTACCTCTAAGTGCTCATAAAATTCCCTTACTTGGAATCACGCACGAGCTTATCCTGACTCGGTTGTACCAGGTCTCTCAGTCCAATTTGCTCGTCCACTGAGCTGCATATAACCACATATGGGTTCAGTTCAATTATACTGATCAGTATTTCACTCTTACTATTGAATCTAAAACACTGGGCCCGTTTTACTCTATTGGGCCCGATTGCACTTTAATGGGCCTTTAACCCCTTTTTCAGCCCGTTTCCACTTTTAAATCCCTTCTTCGGGTTTATTGGGCTTATTTGATTTATCATTAATCATCGGGCTTCGTTCCAAACTCAGTGGCTAGCTTGGATACTGTTTACGATAATTACGTTGAAATTTCGAATAAAATTCCTTTTTATGCAGAATTAATCCGTAAATCCATAAATAATCTGAACTCTACATTAAAGGACTCATATTCTCGTAATTAAAATGTAGTTACCCAATATGGTACAGGGTAAAAAAATCGGATCTAAATCGGCTCTTGTTCGGGCTCTGCAGTAACACTGCACAATTATTTAAATCCGGGTCATTTTCCACTAAAATAATATTAAATTGAATTCTCGGGATTTATCCGCAGGTCAATCCCGACCCTCGATCACTTACCCATATTTCGAGTAGTCTCCGGGTACACTTTCTTCCCTTTTTTTTCCTTTTTTTTATTTTCTTTCTCTTTTTCTTTTTCTTTTCCTTTTATTTTTTTTTCTCCCTTTCCTGGCTACGGTGCCGTTTTGGGCATTTCACCGTCGCCGGAAATCCCGACCATCTCGTCGGCCGCCAATGGGCTCAACAGAATAGCCTCGACCTGGGGAAGGCTCGACTGGGTCGAATCGGAGCTGGGACACCGCCGTTCGTCGGGACCGAAGCGTTTTCTCCCCGGAACTTCCGGTAGTCGATTCGCCAAAAATAGGGATCGTTGGCGCGTGTTGCCGGTACCAATAGACTCGTCGGACTCTCCTCTATCGTCTCCGACCGTTGGCTTGGTTCGTCGGACGTTGGTGGTTCGTCGGAGGGTATCGGGTTTCGCGGGTCAGCTATGGGTTCCGTTTTTCACTTTCTCTCTCCCCGATTTTCAGAATTTTTGATTTTCGTTTTTTTAAATTTATTTATTAATTATTTTATTATTATTTTAATACATTAAAATTTATTAAAATAATCCAAATATCCCAAAAAAATCTTAAAAATTATTATTTTATCCATTTAATCAATAAATGGATTTCTCAGTCTATTTTCGTCTTTCTCGGTATATTTTTCGATTCTTTTCGGGATAATTTTTTAAAATTAAAAATCCCGATTAATTCCAAATTAATTCCCGTAAATTTCAATAAATTTATATCTAGATCAATCAACCTCGAATTTAAATATTTTCCTCAGTACTGATCCAGATTTCGTAAATTCCATATTTTAACGAAAATCACTTATCGAATTTATACCGAATTTTGGTCTTTTGACCATTTTACCCTTACACGTGTTCGGGACCAAATTGAATCGACTTTCTTCTTCAATCCTCAATCTTTTCCCTATTTTCAATTCCTTATTTTCTGACACCTCGATTTAATTCCTTAGACGAACTTGTTGCTTCGTTGTTTTCCCGATTTATCCTTATTCGATTTTACGTACATTATTTCATTTCATCCACATTTATCAAATCCGAATCAACCATCTTATGAATCCATTAACATATAATAATGTCATACAATATGGAAATCATAAGTAACATCATACAAAAATTGCGGATCTCACACCCACCTCCTCCACAGACTATTCTAATGCATTCAACCACTCAACCTTCGGTACAGACTAGGCCTTAGGATAGAAACGTGGACCGGTTAAGAGATTTTCTTAAGTTGAATCTGTCGTCATTCAAGAGGGTAGGACCCCATCGAGGAAGAGAAGTGGCTATCAGAAATAGAGATAGCTTTTGAATATTTGGAGTGCACTGATGCAAAAATGGTTTTTATATAGATAGCTTAAGGAATAGGCTCGACACTGGTGGAGAGCCACCTAGAGACTATTGACTGTCAGCCCCCGGTAATCAGTTAGGATGCTTTCCAATCAGTTTTTTGAACCTAGTATGTCCCTCGCACTACCCAAAAGAAGATGCAAGGAGATTTTTTGAATTTAGTCCACAACAGTATGACAGTCGATAAGTATGAAAACCGATTTACTACTTTAATGAGATACGATCTCGAGACTTTTAGGGACAAGGAGTGCTGTACAGAGTGATTTTTATACAGATTGAGACCAGCTGTCAGGGATAGATTATTAGGGCTCTATGTTACAAAATTTAAGGACACTATGGGTCATGTACAGGATATCGAGAGGGGACTAGATTTGACACAGTCCCAATACGGGTCTCGAGTAAAGGCCAAAGATAAGGGTAAGAGGCTTGAAGCATCCCAAGTAGATTATATGAGGGATCCACTTGAGAGGCAGAGGATCGAAGAGTCTAGGGCGAGGGTTGATAGGCCCAAGATTCCTTCCACCACTATGGAGACCACTCGACGCACTAGACTGGGTATTAAGATCTGTAAAGACTGTGGTCGGTCGCATGAAGGTGTTTACTACCGGGTGACAAGTAGATGTTTTAAGTATGGAGACAATAGCCACATGGTTAAGGATTGTCCACAGCTTTAGATGCCATTGCCCCAAGAGCCTCCACGAAAATAGCCTAAGGGACAGGCTCCCCAGAGACAGGCCATCACACTGAGAAGGGTAAGAAGCCTATCGTAGAGGGCAGTGTGTTCGCTATTAATAAAGAGACTACAAACACTTCATCTAAGGTTATCCGAGGTACACTTTTTTGTCTGTAACTATAAAGCACATGTATTATTTGACCCCGGATCAACACATTCTTTTATTTCGCCACAATTTGCATATAAACTGCACTTAGAGCCTGAACCTTTAGATCATATACTGCATGTAAATGCACCAATGCGTGAGTCTCAAAGGATCGATAAAGTATGTAGAAAGTGTGAAATTAAGGTGGGAGACAAAGTAATTTTAGCAGATCTAGTTTTGTTCAAAATGTATGAGTTTGATGTGATTCTAGGTATGGATTGGCTAGTTGCCAATCGCGTAAGTCTAGACTGTTATAATAAAAATGTAACCTTCTTCCTACATGAAAAATTCAGCTTACGTTTGGCTGATAAGAAGTAAACGGGTGAGGTTCAATGTATAAAATCTTACGATATAATTATAATTTCTTAAAATTACTGATGAATTTGCTGATGTGAAGGTTATATTGCAGTCATCTCTGATATCAGTCGGGAGCATCCGAGGATAGAAGAAATACCAGTTGTGTGTGAATTTCTGGATGTATTTCCAAACGAGTTTCCAGGCTTACAATCGGAAAGAGAGTTGGAGTTCACTATCGATTTAGTGCTAATACCCAACCAATCTCTAAACCTCCCCATAGGATGTCACTGGTTGAATTAGAAGAGCTGAAGAAGCAATTGCAAGAGTTGCTTGATAAGGGTTTTATTAGACCCAGTGTGTCGCCATGGGGAGCTTTGGTTTTATTTCTCAAGAAGAAGGATGGTAGCCTCAGATTATGTATAGATTACAGATTACTGAATAAGGCTACGGTGAAGAATAAATATCCCTTGCCAAGAATAGATGATTTATTTGACCAGCTGAGAGGGGCGTCAGTGTTTTCCAAGATTGATTTGAGATCGTGCTATCACCAATTAAGGATCAGAAAAGAGGATGTTCCAAAAATGGTCTTTAAAACTCGGTATGGCCATTATGAATTTTTAGTGATGTCCTTTGGTTTAACTAATGCCCCTACTGCTTTTATGAATCTGATGAACGAGGTGTTTCGAGAGTATTTGGATCATTTTATAATAGTTGTCATTCACGACATTCTCATATATTCTAAGTCACGGGAAGAACATAAACAACATTTATAGATTGTGCTTCAGAAGTTCAGAGACAAGAAGTTGTATGGAAATTTTAGTAAATGTGAGTTCTAGTTGGATCAGATAGCTTTCCTTGATCATATTGTCACGACCCAAACTACCTAAAAATCAGAGTAAATTTTTCGCTTTTTCATTTATTATTTAATTCTTTCCTTTCTCTCATCGTGACCATCCTACAACACAGTTGGGCTATGATTCGGTGTTAGTCACCTCTCACTATTTACCAACCATTTCCATATTCACATTCATATATCAGAGTTTAATATTCTTTGACTTTAAATAAATACATACCCAATGGTATTTATAACTCTACATCCTTGACATCATATCCGTTTATAGTACTGTGCATTACATATTTAGATACAAAACTATACAAATGTGTATACCTGTCTCTCGATGGGAAGCAGCGGATACCAAGCATGCAAGTCCTCAGCCGCTCAATAACTATTGCAAGCTCTGAAAAGATGGGAAGATAAGGGGGGTGATCAAACCACACGCTCAGTAAGGCAATTATGCAAGTAAGTAGATAGCTCCACTATCTACATGCTCATAATGCCATGCCCTTAAATCCATTTCTTTTCATTAAAATCATCAAACACAAAGTCATGCAAACGTCAATGACTTAGTTTATAAAACTGTTCGTGCATATATAAATCATACTACTTATGCATCAAAGCATTTTATGTGACATCATTAAATCATAATAAGCATGAATTTAATCAAGATCATGCAGTCTTTCATGTCATGGAAGACAAATCATGGATTTCAAATGAAAGCATGGAAAACTTCACATGCTACTGCATTTAAATCAAAATCATTAAAACTACAGTAAAAACTAACCCTTCCGGGTCAATCAACTCATAAAATAATCTCATAATTCCATTTCAAACTCATAAAACAATTCGTTAAAATTCATTATAAAACTTCGGTTATAAAACCACCATTCTTTCAGGGTCACATATCATAAAATCATCTGAAATCTAGCAATCACAGTATAAAATCATAAAATCGGGGGCCTGACCCCTCTTTTGGGTCTACCCTGGTCTATCGACCAATATTTATATCATGTGAGACATGTAATTGATTATTTCAGTAACATCGAGGACTATGGCCATATCCTAGTGATCCCTGGCAACATGGTACCTAGTGTGCGGGGTGTCACACCTGAAACGGGAGGTTGGTCGTCCTACCCGCCAGAACAGCATAACACCAGGATTGCGAGGGCAAGGCTTGCTGCCTCGTGGCTAATGCCAATCCACTCCAACAATCCCCACGGTACAGCTTACTTTGCGTGATATACACGGTACAACGTACTCCGTGAACCCAAGCTCAGTCAGGGGTGCCTGTAGTAGGTCTTATCCACCCAAATCATCTTTGTCTCAGAATGCACATGTGAACATATCTTCTCACTGTGACACACAGTCTACAGGAGGCTCCAACACGGCTATATGCATGTAATATAAATCCCTGTGCGAGCGAAGCTCAAGCACGGCTCCATGCATATTCATGATATCTGAAAACCTCGTGCGAGCGAAGCTCTAACACGGTTTCATAAAAATCAGTAAAATCTGCGTACGAGCAGTGCTCTAATACGACTTAAACTGATTATAAATTCAAGTAAAATCTACGTACGAGCAATGCTCTAGTACGGATATGTATATAAAACTCAGTGAAAACCCCGTACGAGAAAAACCCTAGTACGACATCCAAATGAATTATGAAAACCATGTAAAACTTTGTGCGAGCAACGCTCTAGCACAAATGAATGCATAAGTAAATCAAATCTCGTGCGAGTTACACTCCAGCACGGCTTTAAGCATAATTAAATCAAATCTCGTGCGAGTTACACTCCAGCATGGCTTTTATGCATAATTAAATCAAATCTCATGCGAGTTACACTCCAACACGGCTTTTATGCAATTATTATATCAAAAATGGATGAAGCTAGGCTCCAGCACCTCTCATGCACGTCAATCATAAAAACTAGTGCGAGCAATCGCTCTAGCACCATTTCATGCATACCACGTCAAAACAAATCAAAACATGTCAAAACAGAGTGCGAGCTAGGCTCTAGCAGCTCTCATTTCACAATAATAAAAATCAGTGCGAGCACCATGCTCTAGCACATTTCATGCATATGATGTCACACAAGTCGGTGCAAGCAACCGCTCAAGCACATTTATGCACAATCACAAATGTAGATATAGTGTGAACTACGTGTCGGCACTATTTGTTTCCATATAAACTTGATAGTAGGCCTACTTTCTAAGGAAATTTCATTTAAATACCAATAACACTTACGTAGTGTTATTTTGGAAAACTTATGCAATTATTGGCCAAACTACCGTTTTGCTTTGCTTAAAACCACGAAAATCCTTTAATTAAATCAGAAAATTCATAAATCATGCATTTCATGTATGTCATGCTTTCACCATCCTTAGGTGAACTTCCCTTAATAGGGGTAAAATAGTCTTTTCACCTATTTCGATCCTTAAAATCATTTAAACCACTTTTAGGATCATTATACATAATCAGGGTATACATACATATTCAGTGTACAAAAAAGCTATTAAAATACGCGTAGCTATCTCTAGCTACTCACATAATTCCCTTACCTCATTTTTTTGTACAGTCCGACCTTTCCTCTGATGACTCATCACGCAGTCCGATTTGCTCCAAATCCAATCAAATCTCTGAAACTGCGGATACACATTCATCAGGTCAAATACAATATAATTTAATTGTATTTTATATTTTCTGGGCTTAATTTAAATATTGGGCCCGTTTACCCATATTGGACCCGATTGCACCATAATGGGCCTTAATCGGCCTTAAGCTAGTTTTCTCACTCTATCGAGGCCTAGTGGGCTCGCTGGGCCCATTAGTATTTATTTAGCCTCGTTCTAAATTCTTCGATATCTCAATTTAGTATTTACGACAATTTATCCAATTTTCCAGAATTTAATCCATTAAATGCGGAAATTAAATCTGTAATTTATGCGATAAATATCAATCACGCATATCGACGTAAAATTGTCGTAAATAATGGTTACTTACCCATGATTCCCTGATAGTACGTGAATCGAGGCTATCTTGAGCTCTCGGTTGATGCTAATCGTCGAGCTACACAATTAAATATATTTTCGGGTAAACTTTCAGTAGATTATTTATCAAATTAAATATTTCAAAAATGTCAATTCGATCGCTTACCGACTTACCCAAAGCTCGATTGCATCAGTGGAATTTTTTCCAATTTTTCCTCTTTTTCTTTTTCCCTTTTTCTTCCTTTTTTCCTCTTCTTTTTTGCTAAACCGGTCCGGTCCGGTTCAACCTGGTTCAGACCGCTGGTTCACTCCAGTTCGGCCGGTTCAGTGGCTTGCCGGCCGATTCTTTGCCGGTTTTCGTCACCAGTGACTCCGCTGGGTCGTCCGTATCTCGGATCTAGGGTTGGTTTCGCCCAAGGTTGCCGAAAAGTGGCTGGTCCAACCCTTCTCCCTCGGCGTCGGTATCCATTTCTGTTTCTTGCTGTTTTTCGACGTTAGCCGCCGCCCCACGGGTCGATTCAGCCGCCGTTCAGTCGGTCTCCGCATGGGCTACCTTCAGTTGTCGGTGGTCGGGCCTAGATCGGCGCCAACCATCGGATTTTCTTCTCCCTCTCTTGGTTTTGTTTTCGATTTCTTTTTGGCCGCCGATCGTCGTTTCGTTCGGGCCGTTGGTGCCGGCGATAGCCGCCTCTCAGCTGGCTTCCTCGGCACCTTGCCTGGGCCGCCGCCGACCGCTCTGTCCGGTGAGCAGAGATCGGTTTCCGTTTGCTTCCTCAGAAAATCGCGTTTCACGATTTTTTGTGTTTTTTTTAACTTTATTTATTTGTTATTTATAAATTATTTTATTATTATTTTATTATTTATTTTTAATATTATTTTAATCATTAAAATAATATTAAGATCCCAAAATATCTAAAAAAAATTATTATTTAATTCATTTAATCTATAAATGAATTTATCGGTATTATTTCGTCTTTTCGGTATATTTTTCGATTATTTTCGGGATCATTTTTCGAGTCGAAAATTTTGATTTATTCCAATAAATTCATATCTTGATCAATTTAACCCGAAATTTAATTATTTCTTCATCATTGATCAAGATTTCTCCTTCTCATATTTTTAATTAAATTTTCTTGTCCCGATTAATACCGAATTTTGGTCTTTTGACCGTTTTACCCTTGCACATTTTCAGAAATACCATTTTAGTCCTTTTGCTTTTTTAAATGCACTCGAAAATTTCTATTCATTTTCTACTCTTACGATAAAATCGGGTCTTACAATCTCCCCCACTTAAGAAATTTGATCCTCCAAATTAGAACCAAGTAAAATGAGTCCATAAACAACTCTGGTTACGTCTATCGCATCTTATACTGTCATCCTCAAGTGACTTTCTTTGGAGTGTAATACTACCATCATACTTAAATAGGGAGATCATCTTAACCCTCAACACTTTCTCCTTCCGTCTAATACCCGAAACGATTTTCCAATCATACTTTATACTTTCTTTGAGCTAAGCTGCTAGAGCTCATATCCGATTACATATATCAGGTTCGGATAATATTTTCGAAACATCATAAGATATGACACATAGTGGATGCCTATTTATTCAAGTGGTAACGCCAACCTACAGGTCTTATCTCCCACTTGTCCAATATCTCTATCCGAATCTCGTTACGTCCTTAAGCTCTTAGGACAAGTAACTATTAACAATACTGATTCACCCTCGGTGAATTCCAATGATTTCTTGTCTCTTGTCAGCATAGCCTTTCTGTCTGCTCTGAGGTGTTCTTAATCTCTCACAATCAACTGAACATCCTCAGAGGTTTTGTCTTACTAATTCGGGAACAATTCTTTATCTGTCACCCACTTCTTCTTATCCAAGTCAGGGAACAATCCCTATGGTCATACCATGACTCATATAAAATGTTATCCCGATACTCAAGTGACAACTGTCATCACTGGCGAATTTGATTAGTAACAACTGATCATCCCAGGAGCTTATAAAATCAATGGCACACGCTCTCATCATATCCTCTAGAACTTGTACAGTCCTCTCTGACTGACCATCTGTCTGAGGACGGAAGCTGTGCTAACTCTCAATCGGGTTCCCATAGCTTTCAAAAATAATATTCCCAGAAGTGGGAAGTGAAGCGAGAATCCCTATCTGATATCATGCTCACTAGAATGCTACATAATGTTCCACAATTTTTCATACACATAAATCCGCCTACACACTCAGAGTATTTGGGGATTTCCATAGTCAGAAGGTGGGTAAACTTAATCAATCTATCGACTATCACCCAGATAGCCTCGTGATTCATCCGGGTCCTCTATAACCCATCAAGAAATTCATCGTAACTTGTTCCCATTTTCGTGTCAATATAGGTAGAGGCTGCAATAACCCTGCAGACTTCTCGTACTCTACCTTAATCTGCTGACATACGAGACACTTTACTACATAATCTCTACAATATCACTTTTTCATACCTGACCACCAATACCTTTTTTCAAAGATTCTGATATATTTATTATTTCACGGATGCACTGTATATCCCAAAGAGTGAGCTTCTGACAATAACACTATCTCATCAATTGTGATCTTGGGGAGCACTTATACTATCTCTGAACCTCTGTAAGTCATCATCACTCTCTGTGAACTCTGTCACTATACCCTTCTGAATCTGACCCACACCATTGACACCATGTCGATCATCACGCTAAGCCTGGCAAATCCAGTCACTCAAATCCGATTCTAACCTCGGGCTAGCTATCACAAAATCACCGTCATCATCAGAAAGGATCACATCACTACTGAGGCTCACAACTGCTCTAGCAGCTCACGCTCCCTGACCATCACATGTGATACCGTCCCGAGGCTCTTTCTGTTCAAGGCATTAGCCATTACATTAGCCTTTCCTGGGAGATACAATTTTCATAATCATAATCCTTAGAAGCTCTAACCCTCTTGGTTATCTCATATTCTACTCTTTCTGTAAAAACAGATACTCAGGCTCTTACGATTAGTGCATACTCGAAATTTCTTACCATTTAAGTAGTGGCACCATACTTTCAGTGTAAACACTACGGCTGCAAACTCTAAATCATGGGTCGGATAGTTTCTCTCATGATCCTTGAATTGTCTGGATCCATAAACGACTATCTTCCCATTTTTACATCAATACACAGCCCAATCCTTATTTTGAGGTATGCATACATACTGAAACCTCTTGAGCTGTTAGTTATGGTGAGAATAATTACGGTGGTCAGTTTATTACTTCCATATACCAAAACTTACCGAAGCTACTTTCATACATATCATAACACTCGTATTCAATCCTTTTTTTGAACAAATGTGTCAATTGAGCAGCCCATTTCAAGAAACTCATAACACTCGTCTGTAAGATAGTTTCCTGTTGCTACTCATGCTCTTCCCTGGACTTCGAATACATCATTATATCATCGCTAATGATGACAACCAATCGGTCCAGGTAAGGTTTAAATACCTTATCATAGTTGAGTTCCACTAAATGCTTCATTCATGCATATCCTTGACCTTTGTACGCATAAACGTATAATGTCATTTCGAAATCGCTTCCATTCAAGGTACTAACCCACGTCATTTTGTTTTTTCTTATAGTAATGGCTTTTATAAAATTTTAATTTTTAAACCTTCATGATTAATCAAATTTTGTATCTCTTTATCGTACCAGTAAAGGTACCCAAATTTTAAATGCATATATTATGACTATCAATTTCAATTTATAGGTTATATGCGCACTTCTAGACGCTGTCAAGTCTTCAGGCAGGGAAGTATTTTGAAATACGTTTATTAACCCTCAGACTTGACCACAATTACTTTACATATCAGTCCATGTGGTCACAATTCATATTCGCTCCATATCAAAGATATCCTTACCTTGCATACGCCTCTTATTCCAAAATATCTCGTATTCAAAATCTATCACATCTCAAAGCTTATCTCCTTTCATATATCACTTATAACAAACTCTTTCATTACTTATTAAAACTTACAATACCTATACCCATATTCAGTTAGTGAAAATCGTCTAACTAGCATCATCTTGCTTAAGGGTACAGGCTTCACATCTTTCACTAGCTTATAAGTAACTAAAGGCGGTATGAATAAATGCATGGCACCAGGATCAATTACAATAATTACTTCATTATTCACAACCAGTGTGGAATCTTCCACCACATCCGATGAAACATCAATAGTGTCCTGGTCCAAGGCATACACTCGCCCTCGTCCCACATCTTATTTTTCGTGGTAACTACCACATAACCTACACTGTTTACACTGCTACACTGCTATACGGCTACGGAGTAGGTCGGGGTCCTCCAATCATAATATCCCTCAAAAGTATTGAAACTGAATACACTGGGCTTTACCAATCATCTTACCCCGTGACTCATCAGTTCTAAGCTTTTACCAAACTACCCATTTTCCCGTTCTGACATCTTTGTCATCCTCTATTCTCTTTTGTCTCTATTTCGGCCCTTACTACCTTTCTCAATCTCAGAGGCGTGTAACTCATGATCTTATTTCACAATTGAAATCTGCGCACTGCCTCGGCATAGGTAGTGATATCTAATGGGCTAATCGAACTCTAATTGTCAATCTGAGCCCTTCCATGAACTTTCAGACATCTCGACTCTCACTGTTCATAGTGTCGGAGTCATATCTGCCCAGGGATATAAACTGAGTTTCATACTCGTCAATCAACCAGTTCCTCTGGGTCAGAGTAAAGAATTTAATCTGTAATTTTCTTTAAGCAATGTCCGGGATATTCTGTCGCCAGAATACATCTAGAATTATATTCTCATGTCCATTCTGGATGTCTAACTCTTAAGATGGGTCGAGCGGACTTCCACCAATGCTCCGACTCGCCCTCAAATCTCATGTATACTCTAAGCAATTAGCTTGTAAAATATTCTCCACACTCTGCTCCATCCTCGCAAAGCGTGTCTCAATATTGTCCGATCTCTCTATCAGACTCTGCCTGATGTGTCTGTCAGACTTTCTGGGGCATGCTCAATACCAGCCTCCACGTCAATCTCATCTCGAGTCTCATTTGATTACTCAGTACAACTCTCGGGCCTACCTCTACGACCTCGAGCTCGTGTACTCGCCTCTCAACCATAGCGGCTATCAGTTAATGAGTCTATTCTTGCATTTAAAAATCAAATTCGTGGCTGCACTTCCATCTCGATATACACAATTGTATCTAAACAATGCATAGTACATGGGGATGTAAACTTTCTTAACCACTAACATCAACTCATATCAGGCCAACTCAAGCTCTGATACCATTAACCTGTCACGACCCAAGTTACCTAAAAATCAGAGTAAATTTTTAGCTTTTTCATTTATTATTTAATTCTTTCATTTCTCTCATCGTGACCATCCTGCAACACAATTGGGCTATGATTCGGTGTTAGTCACCTCTCACTATTTACCAACCATTTCCATATTCACATCATATATCAGAGTTTACTATTCTTTGAATTTAAATAAATACATACCCAATGGTATTTATAACTCTACATCCCCGACATCATATCTGTTTACAGTACTATGCATTACATATTTAGATACAAAACTATACAAATGTGTATACCTGTCTCTCGATGGGAAGCAGTGGATACCAAGCATGCAAGTCCTCAACCGCTCAATAACTATTGCAAGTGCTCTGAAAAGATGGGAAGATAATGGGGGTGAGCAAACCACACGCTCAGTAAGGCAATTATGCAAGTAAGTAGATAGCTCCACTATCTACATGCTCATAATGCCATGCCCTTAAATCCATTTCTTTTCATTAAAATCATCAAACACAAAGTCATGCAAACGTCAATGACTTAGTTTATAAAACTGTTCGTGCATATATAAATCATACTACTAATGCATCAAAGCATTTTATGTGACATCATTAAATCATAATAAGCATGAATTTAATCAAGATCATGCAGTCTTTCATGTCATGAAAGACAAATCATGGATTTCAAATGAAAGCAAGGAAAACTTCACATGCTATTGCATTTAAATCAATTCATTAAAACTGCAGAAAAAACTAACCCTTCCGGGTCAATCAACTCATAAAACAATCCCATAATTCCATTTTAAACTCATAAAACAATTCGTTAAAATTCATTATAAAACTTCGGTTATAAAACCACCCTTCTTTCAGGGTCACATATCATAAAATCATCTGAAATCTAGCAATCACAGTATAAAATCATAAAATCGGGGGCCTGACCCCTCCTTCGGGTCGACCCTGGTCTATCTACCAATATTTATATCATCTGAGACATGTAATTGATTATTTCAGTAACATCGAGGACTATGATCATATCCTAGTGATCCCTGGCAACACGGTACCTAGTGTGCGGGGTATCACACCTGAAACAAGAGGTGGGTCATCCTACCCGCCAGAACAGCATAACGCCAAGATTGCGAGGGCAAGGCTTACTGCCTCGTGGCTAATGCCACTCCACTCCAACAATCCCCACGGTACAGCGTACTCCGCGTGATATACACGGTACAACATACTCCGTGAACCAAAGCTCAGTCACGGGTGCCTGTAATAGGTCTTATCCACCCAAATCATCTCTGTCTCAGAATGCACGTGTGAGCATATCATCTCACTATGACACACAGTCTACAGGAGGCTCCAACACGGCTATATGCATGTAATATAAATCCCTGCGCGAGCGAAACTCAAGCACGGCTCCATGCATATTCATGATATCTGAAAACCTCGTGCGAGCGAAGCTTTAGCACGATTTCATAAAAATCAGTAAAATTTACGTACGAGCAGTACTCCAGTACGACTTAAACTGATTATAAATTCAAGTAAAATCCACGTACGAGCAATGCTCTAGTACGGATATGTATATAAGACTCAGTGAAAACCTCGTACGAGAAAAACTCCAAAACGGCATCCAAATGAATTTTGAAAACCATGTAAAACTTTGTGCGAGCAACGCTCCAGCACAAATGAATGCTTGAGTAAATCAAATCTCGTGCAAGTTACACTCCAGCTTGGCTTTATGCATAATTAAATCAAATCTCGTGCGAGTTACACTCCAGCACGACTTTTATGCATAATTAAATCAAATCTTGTGCGAGTTACACTCCAACACGGGTTTTATGCAATTATTATATAAAAAATGGATGCGAGCTAGGCTCCAACACCTCTCATGCACGTCAATCATAAAAACTAGTGCGAGCAATCGCTCCAGCACCATTTCATGCATACCACGTCAAAATAAATCAAAACATGTCAAAACAGAGTGCGAGCTAGGCTCCAGCAGCTCTCATTTCACAATAATAAAAATCAATGCGAGCACCATGCTCTAGCACATTTCATGCATATGATGTCACACAAGTCGGTGCGAGCAACCGCTCAACCACATTTATGCACAATCACAAACGCAGATATAGTACGAACTACGTGTCGGCACTCTCTGTTTCTATATAAACTTGATAGTTGGCCTATTTTCCAAGGAAATTTCATTTAAATACCAATAACACCTACGTAGTGTTATTTTGGGAAACTTATGCAATTATTGGCCAAACTACTGTTTTGCTTTGCTTAAAACCACGAAAATCCCTTAAATCAGAAAATTCATAAATCATGCATTTCATGCATGTCATGCTTTCACCATTCTTAGGTGAACTTCCCTCAATAGGGGTAAAATAATCTTTTCACCTATTTCGATCCTTAAAATCATTTAAACCACTTTTAGGATCATTATACATAATCAGGGTATACATACATATTCAGTGTACAAAAAAAGCTATTAAAATACGCGTAGCTATCTCTAGCTACTCACATAATTCCCTTACCTCATTTTTTCTGTATAGTCCGACCTTTCCTCTGATGACTCGTCACGCAGTCCGATTTGCTCCAAATCCAATCAAATCTCCGGAACTGCAGATACACATTCATCAGGTCAAATAAAATAAAATTTAATTGTATTTTATATTTTCTGGGCTTAATTTAAATCATTGGGCCCGTTTACCCATATTGGGCCCGATTGCACCATAATGGGCCTTAATCGGCCTTAAGCCAGTTTTCTCACTCTATCGAGGCCTATTGGGCTCACTGGGCCCATCAGTATTTATTTAGCCTCGTTCTAAATTCTTGGATATCTCAATTTAGTATTTACGACAATTTATCCAATTTTTCAGAATTTAATCCATTTAATGCGGAAATTAAATCTGTAATTTATGCGATACATATCAATCACGCATATCGACGTAAAATTGTCGTAAATAATGGTTACTTACCCGTGATTCCCTGATAGTACGTGAATCGAGGCTGTCTGGAGCTCTCGGTTGATGCCAATCGTCGAGCTACACAATTAGATATATTTTTCGGGTAAACTTTCAATCGATTATTTATCAAATTAAATATTCCAAAAATTAAATCGGTCAAGTCGACCACTTACCGACTTACCCGAAGCTCGATTGCATCAGTGGAATTTTCCTTAATTTTTTCTCTTTTTCTCTTTTTCTTTTTCCCTTTTTCTTCCTTTTTTCCTCTTCTTTTTGGCTGAACCGATCCTGTCCGGTTCAACCCGATTCAGACCGCTGGCTCACTCCGGTTCAGTTGATTCAGTGGCTTGCCGATCGGTTCTCCGCCGGTTTTTGTCTCCAGTGACTACGCTGGGTCTTCCGCATCTTGGATCTGGGGTTGGTTTCGCCCAAGGTTGCCGGAAAGTGGCCGGTCCGGCCCTTCTCCCTTGGCGTCGGTATCCATTTATGTTTCTTGCCATTTTACGGCGTTAGCCGCCGCCCCACCGGTCGATTCAACCGCTATTCAGTTGGTCTCTTCATGGGCTACCTTCGGTTGTCAGTGGTCGAGCCTAGATCGACGCCGACCATCGGATTTTCTTCTCCTTCTCTCGGTTCTGTTTTTGATTTCTTTTTGGCCGTCGATCGTCGTTTCGTTCGGGCCGTTGGTGCCGACGGTAGCCGCCTATCAGCTGGCTTCCTCGGCACCTTGCCTGGGCTGCTGCTGACCGCTCTGTCCAGTGAACAGAGGTCAGTTTCCGTTTGCTTCCTCAGAAAATCGCGTTTCGCGATTTTCTGTGTTTTTTCTAACTTTATTTATTTATTATTTATAATTATTTTATTATTTATTTTTAATATTAATTTAATCATTAAAATAATATTAAAATCCCAAAATATCTAAAAAAATTATTATTTAATTCATTTAATCTATAAATGAATTTATCGGTATTATTTCGTCTTTTCGGTATATTTTTCGATTATTTTCGGGATCATTTTTCGAGACAAAAATTTTGATTTATTCCAATAAATTCATATCTTGATCAATTTAACCCGAAATTTAATTATTTCTTCATCATTGATCAAGATTTCTCATTCTCATATTTTTAATTAAATTTTCTTGTCCCGATTAATACTGAATTTTGGTCTTTTAACCGTTTTACCCTTGCACATTTTCGAAAATACCATTTCAGTCCTTTTGCATTTTTAAATGCACTCAAAAATTTCTATTCATTTTCTTTTACTCTTACGATAAAATCGGGTCTTACACATATTGTATCTAAAGACGGGGTGTTAGTTGATTCGTCCAAGGTAGAGGCTATAATCAAGTGGGAGAGATTGAGGACAGTTACAGAGATTTAAAGTTTTTTGGGACTGACGGGGTATTGTAAAAGGTTTCTTGAGTGATTCACCAGGATTGTAGCTTCTTTGACTAAGCTTACACGTAAGGACGTTCCGTTTATACGGTCTGATCAGTGTGAACAGAGTTTTCAGGAGCTTAAACAGAGATGGACTACAACACCCATTTTGACCATCCCAAATGGATCCAAAGGCTTCGCAGTTGACAGTGATGCTTCCCATCAGGGTTTGGTATGCGTACTCATGTAGCATGAGAGAACGATTGCTTATGGTTCACGCCAACTTAAGGACTATGAGCGAAATTACCTTACGTATGATTTGGAATTTGCCACTGTTGTGTTTGCTTTAAAGATATGGCGACATTACTTATATAGATAAAGGTTCTAGATCTTCATTGGCCACAAGAGTCTGAAGTACATTTTTTTTTAAAAGGAGCTTAATATAAGGCAAAGACGTGGATGAAGCTCCATAAGAATTATGACTGCAAGATTCTTTATCATCTGAGTAAAGCGAACTTAGTTGCTAATGCTTTGAGTAAGAAAAATATGGTTTCTACTATGATGATGAGAGAATGAGATTTATTGGAATAGTTCACCAGACTCAGGATCAGTGTTGAAGAAATAGATGTCGGATTTATTGCTAGCCTATGGATAGAGCCTAGTATCCTGGATCAGATCAGATCGGGGCAGAGGAATGGCCAAAGGTTTTGGACATGCTTAGCTAAGCTACATCTGTGTTCTGAGCGATAATACCATGAAGCAACAGATTTTGAGAGAGTCTCACTTTTTCTGTTACACCATGCATCCAAGCAATACCAAGATGTGTCATGATCTGAGTAAGGTGAATTGGTGGAATGGCATGAAACGAGATGTGGTAGACTTTGTGGCCAGATGTTTGGTGTGTCAGCAAGTTAAAGTTGAGCACCAGAAGCCCGTAGGACTACTCAAGTCTTTACCCGTTCCTACATGGAATTGGGAACATATAACAATGGATTTCATTATGGGTTTATCGAGGACTCGAAGAGGTCACGATGTGATCTGGGTGATAGTTGACAGATTGACAAAGAGTGCTCACTTCCTAGCAATTAAGAGTACAAATTCTTTGAGTGCCTTGGCCGAGTTATATGTCAGAGAAGTAACTCGTTTGCATGGGGCTCATGTTACCAAAATGGAGGCATCGATGTGTAAATATCATGACAAGTCCTTCGTCTAAAAAACATGCCATTATTATGCTGAAATTAGTTTCACCTTCACGTAGAGCTCATAATAGTTTTGCTTGTAAATCTCTTTTAAATATAAAAATATATTTGTTCACAAAACATTCAAATCACAAAACCGAGCTCAAACCGACAAAACATGCACAAGTAATAAATCTCAAGTTAAACACTTTCCTCAAGAAATATGCTCGTTTATAAAATTATTTTATGCTACCAAAGCATTTTCATCAGTAAAGAACACATATGCACAAAACGGTTGAATCCCTTACCTCTTGCACGTTAGGCGGTGAAATATACCTAAGTCCTAGATTAACCTCGATTCACGTGTCAAATTCCTGAGCTACCTAAAATAATGTCAAACCATCAATAGATACTCATTATACCTCTACTTCACACTTCTATTCATTTAAAACTAAAATGGGGTCATTCAGACCTTATTTTTATTACATTTTCTATTTTCTCGATTTTACCGATAAATTCCGGTTTAAGCTATTTCATTTATTTTACTTCCACTAATTTTTAGGCTTATCAAATCAATAGCTTAAACATTTATCCTATACTCTATTTAACCACTCAAAATAGCCAAATTGGTCAATTTTCACTCTTTTTTGGTTTTTCACTTAACCAAGCTATAAACTGAGTTTCTTTGTTATTAAATAAATATCTAATAACGTTAAATCAAACCGTATTTCACCATTTACCTAAAGACCCTAGGCTGGCCAAAATTCAAAAGCACCCTACAAATTATCTCAATCAATTTCACTTGACTACAAATGCTTAAAAACAACCAAACATCAACATATCTCTTCATCTTCATCATTCATCAACTTCTCTCACCTTTGACCAATGTTGACTAAGCTTTTGATTCTCCAAATTGTTCTTCAACTATAAAGAAACAGGTTTACATCTTAAAATCATCCAAAACAACAACAAAATCTAACCAAAAATATTTAAAATCAAGCTTTCTCTCACCTTATAAACAGGACAATTTCTATCCAGCAACTTCTTTCTAGGTTTTCACTTAGAAAATGACCTTCAATGAAGTTGAAAGTTTTATATGTTGTATAGGATTCAATTGGGAAGAGGTCTTAAAAATTCATGGATTCCTCTGCCCTCCAGGATGCCTACGCTGGGAAAAGGGGGCTGTTTCTCTCAAATGGCAAAAGCTTTCGGGGTGTTTCCAAGGGATGAAGAAATTTTAGGGAATGTAGTTAAAACATGGTGAAGGATGGAGTTTTTTGACCTTGATATGGGCCTTAACTTGGGCCCAAATTGCTGATGGGTCAAGCTGCCTGAATAGGGAAGTCCACTAGTCCAATTAGAAAAATCCTTAAAAACTATTTCTAGTCCAATTTCATTCAAATGTTTACTCTCTTGTGTCCTACTATGTCTCTAGTATCTCTCATAAAAATTTGGGGCCCACTTGTTTAAGAAAATGTTTCTGTTTGGGCCCTTTTTATGCGACTAAGTCCATAACGATGTATAAACCTCAAGGTTTTTGATTGATATTAAAAATTCATTTAGCCATTAAAACCTCAATGTTTCCATTCTATTTTTATTCCTCATGTTAATTATGTCTTATGTGAATTTTCTATGGTCTCAGAATAATTTTTCTAAATTTATAGAATTTATTATGGATTTATTTCTCTTATTGGGCCAATTTGCTCGGCTTATCGTAAACTCAAGTTTTACCAACTTTTTCACTTCTAACTTCTTAGTTTCACTTTTTAATCATCAATTCATACTTTAATTCACATTTTATGAATAGTACTTAGACTCTAGTTCTTACCTCGAAATACGTACCTCGAGCCCCGTGCAACTATCTCGAGCTTTGCTCGAGAATTCTGGGCCCTACATGAAAATTCACAAAAATCTTAGACCTCTCGTCTTAACTTAAAATGATTAGTAGTGGGGGGAAAAATTTAGGTTTCACACTTTAGCTTACTTACTTTCTTTCATACTCAAAACGTTCATACATTAAAACATGGAGACTTGGCTATGTCTGGATAGCTATCATTCAAACATATGTCATCCTCCGTAGAGGGAATAAAGTACCGATGGCCATGGCAGGGGTTGTAGACGAGATCAGTGTTGTAAAAAATATAAACTTAGTATTTGAATAAACTTTAACTAGCACATAGCTAGGGCACGGGCACCTGTGGCACTCACCGTGCGGGTAGTATACATGCGTGCTGCGCAGGCACGAGATATTACGAAACATGCGCCACGTGTTGTGAAGACAAACACCACAAAGGTGGAGACAAACACTACTTGAGTGAAACGTAACAAGCACTACAGGTGGCGAAGCCAGAATACCACAAGTAGTGGGCATAATGTGCACACAGCATAAGCTAATAGGTAGCCCTCTAGTCTAAAAAAAACCTTACTTCTTTACTTGCTTTCATACATATTTAAAATCATTTGAAGTTGAAATCTTAAAATCATAAAGTTTCTAATATAAAATATTAGTGTATTAAAACTCATACTTGATATACCAAAAACGGATGGGTTCACGAATTAAACCGGGCTTCTACTCTTTTCGAGAATTCCTAAAGGAAAGGCTCGGTTTTCCTTAAAAACTCTTTATATATCTATTAAATCATTTCATGCGTTATAAATAGGTACAAGATGCCATTACTACTTTAAATTACATCCCTTATCTCAATGGGGCTAGGATAACGCTAAATCATCAGGTCTTGGGTTTACCTCGTTTTGCGTGCTAATACCTCGAGTTGCCATAAACAACCCAATTAGAATTTAGTTTATCCTTATTTCATATTCTTATTCATTTATAAGTTAAACAGGATCAATTGGACATTTTTCAGCCATTTTTCTTACTTTCTCAGTTTTACTGATTAAAGTGCCAATTTAAGCTAATTCCTATAATTTTTGTTCTTTTAACTTCAATTTCATAACTTAACAACCTAATTACTTATTCAAGTCTCTAATTCACACTTGTCAATATACTAATTTACCGATTTTTATACTTTTCAGTTTTTCACTAAATAGGGCTATAAACTGGACTTTTTCGGTATTAGGTTAACCGTCTACAACATCAAACTCAACAAAATTTCACCATTTCTCTATTAATCCTAGGTTAACCAAACCTACATAAGTCACTAGAAAATTTTTCATCAAGTTCTACTTAACTAAAAATCATCCAAAATCATCAAATATCAACATACATCAAGTTCATCATCTTTCACCAACTTCTTACCTTAGTTGACCAATTTTGACCAATCCTTTTTTCTCCAGCAAAGATTCTCAGCTGTTAATCAACATGTATACAACTTAGAATCATTGAAAACAACATTAAAACTCAATCAAAAACTTTCAAATTTAAGTTTTTCTCTCAACTCCAAACAAAGTAGATTCTGCCCTTATTCTTCTCTCTAGTTTTTCACCTAGCAAATGAGCTTCATTTTGGCTAAATATTTTATATGTTATAGAGGGCTTAGGATGAAAGATTTTAACCTTCTTGACCAAAGTCTAAAACTGGTCAAAAGGTGGCCAGAAAAATCACTTAATCTGGACAGGCAAAGGACACCTGCGTCAACTTTGGAGGGGTAGTTCTCTCTCATTTCAGCTTTGTTCGTGGTGTTCTTTATGTAACGACCCAAATTTCCACACAATTTGGTTGTGCTACAAGTCGATATTAGATCAAACAGTGAAATCTAACTGTCTCAATTAAATTGCTTCTAAAAATAGTCATGTTCACATTCCCTCAAGCACGTCTCATCTATATTACTGTACTTACAAATATTTTAGATACAAAAGAAATTCTTAAAACTGAGTATACCTTCTACACAAAAATATACTCTGCATAATTACAGCTGTGTGAAATACCCTACTAACGGAAATGGTCCAAGTTATCGATGGGCTCTATGGATGAAAGTAAGGGGTGAGCTCAACATGCTCAGTAAGAAAAAACCCCATAGCAGGTAGATAAATACACTACCTAAAAATATATATATTTATTTACCAAATCTGGAGCATTTTTCACAAAGTATACAAGTAGTTTGGAAAATTCATAGATACCAAAAACAGATTTCAAAAACCAGATTATATATCGGTAGTAAAATTACCTGTTGTGGTAAATACTGAAATTTCAGAGCTTCCAATAGCAAAATAAATAGATTTCCAGAATATCTCAATCCATGCAGATAGTTCAGAAAATATTTCAAATAAATACAAAGGCACTGTTAGTTCTGAAAAATCAAAGTTGAAAAATCCATGTTAATTTCAATATGCAAATGGAACTGAAAATCAATACCGTTTCTAAAACTTTAAACATCTTTTAAAAGCGATGACGGTGTGGTACTTTGGTCCCGCAGGATTCAAGAGGTGGCCCTCACAGTCTTTTATACATTAAAATATTCAGTTCTATAAGAAAATACAATCACATAGTCAATTCAGAAGTTCAAATAGATGAGACAAGGCAGACATGCTATATCAGATACCAGAAGTGACAATTGGCCAATGTCGGTGACTCTGGGCAATCACGGGCCAGGTATGTCGGGATGTCAATCGCCATGGGAGTGGTAAGCTACCCAAACAGCTCACAGATCAGAATGTCTGAAGACTAGAAACATAATTGGAAACACGGTACATCGTACTCACGTGCGTGCTGCACGGTACATTGTACTCCATGGACCATAGAAACAGATACAGAACAGACATAAATGTAGCATGATCTCGCCAATGACTTTGTCTTAAAATCAGTGCGAGTCAAACCATACGACACATAGTCAGTACACGCTCAAGCACATATCATCAGAATAACATTATAAGCAAATCACCTCCTTTAAATCGCTTATAAATTCAGTTCGTTTTATAAAACAATTCGAAAGAGGCTGACTAACCTTTTTCTCTCGGTTAAAAATGCCAATAAATAGACTATAGTGAGTAAAACCAGGAAATTTTGATTTAAAATAAATAATTATAATTATCAAGATTTTTGTCTAAATAAACCAAGTAAATCTATATCAGTAGTTGGGCCGATCTACGGAGTTTAAAATTCCCTTAAATTCTAAAACATAAATTCGACCTCGGGTTCTCTATATTTCTTATAACTATGAAATTAAGCCTAACAATTTATAACTACCAACGCATAGAAAATGCACATATTTATCTCTAGGAGCAACGAGAATTTTCTTTACCTCGGTGTTTTGTCGGTAGTCCTTGATGCCTCTGCAGTGCGAGTCAGCGGGTTGGCTTAAATCGGTGTATTTCTCCGAAATTTCATACAGCTATTTTCGATCACCTTTTCTTTCCCCGGGTTTTCTCCAAATTTCTTTGAGACTTCTTTTCTATCTCCAAATACTTCTATATATATGTAATCCTATATACATATGTATATATAAATATATTTTCCTTCTTCTTTTCTTTTCTTTTCTTTTCCTTTTTTTTTCAAATTTCCTTGCCTTCTACGCCTTTCCTTTCTTCCTTTCTTCTTCTAGTTTACTGGCCCAATCCCTCGATACTATTCATCATCATCACCATCTCTGTCTCATCGCTGCCATCTTCTTTTCTTTTTCGTCGGTGCCATTCACCTACTATCTTTGTCACCAACTCACCATCCTCCAGTCTCCTCATCATTTCTCGGTTTTCAATTTCCAGAGGGGGAACTCCTCTGTTTCAGCCTCTTCTTCCCAGTCTATACCTCATGGTAGTTTGGCAGGGAAGTAATATAGTAGGAGTTACAGCAAACTGTCAATGCACATCGAGTGTAGGAGGTGTGGAGGATAGTGCAGCAGAGAAGGATGAGTGGCTATGCAAGCAGTGCAGTAGGCTGTGCAGAATTGGACGAGTTTTACTAGCTTTTTTACTTCCAATCCCTTAGTTTCACTTTCTAATAATCAAAACTTATTTATAAACATACTTTCTTAAAGGATACTTAAACTTGGGTGCTTACCTCGAAGTTTGTACCTCGAGTCTTATGCCACTATTTCGAAAGTCTCGGTTACTATAGGTTCTACATTAACATTTAGATAAGTCTTAAACATTCTCGACTTAGCTTTTAAATTAACATTAGTACAAAAAATTTGGTTTCACAATCCTCCCTACCTTTTTAAGAATTCGATCCTCCAAATTCAACTAGGTCCATCAAACAACCGCGAGTACTTCTCCCTTATAAGGCTCTCCCGCTCCTACGTTGCTTCTTCTGTCGAGTGGTGTTGCCAGAGAACCTTTACTAGTGAAATGTTTTTCATCCCAAGTACCTTTTTCTTCTTGTCGAGGATCCGAACTGGTTCTTCCATATAGCTCATATCTCCCTGAATGTCTAAAGCTTCATATTCAATGACATGGGATGGATCCAGATTATATCTCCTCAACATGGAGATGTGAAAGACATTATGTATCCCAGAAAGCTGTGGAGGTAAAGCTAACTGGTAAGCAATATCTCCCACTCTCTCTAATATCTCGAACTGTGACAGCCGGGAAGCGCGAAAAATAGGGTTAATTTAAATTTTTCTTAAATTAAAACTAACAACTCTCGGTGCATTCCTGTACAGTGTCATTTAATCGCTTACGTCAAAACTAGTCAATATACCCAAGATCACACAATTCATACTTAATGAAATTAAATACATAATACCCAAAAGGATCGATTCATGAGTCTTAATTCATTCCTTTTAATCGTCCTAAATACATCCCAAAATACTCATCACAATTGTCTGTATTACATCATTATCTGGATACAAAATAAACTGAATTATACCTTATGCATGTATAAGAGATAACCTGGGGAGATCTTGTCCACCATCCTATATCACATACGTGGCAGGCTCTATCTCGCTTACTTCAAGTAATCTAGAGGGGGAAGGAAAAAGGGTGAGCTCTCAAAACGCTCAGTAAGGAGGATAAGGGAAGTTATACAAATCATCATCACAAACATAATATGATGGAAATATTTGAGCATGCAAATCTTTATAGAAATAACGGTAGAAAAATAATGGCATCAGCACAATTCTCGTGATAAAATCACAAATCACATCAAAATCTAAATGCGTGATATAAATCACAGTTGTAAAATCACATCATCATCATCACAGAAATCGAGACTAGGCATTTATAAAACTCATATGAAATCAACGTCATAGGCACATCACATCAATTGAATTCATCCCCTAGGCGAACATCCCTAAACGAGGGATTTCATCGACAATAATAAACATGGCTATGATTCACTGTAGACTTGATAAGAGTCGTACAGCCGTCGGTCTTACATGCTATCACAACACAGCCCAATCTTACATGCTATCAAAGCAAGGCCACCCATTGCTACCGGAGCGGGGTCATCTCACGTTATTAGAATGGAGGAAATCGGTCTTACATGCTACTAGAGCACGACTCGACCTTACATGCTACCAGAGCAAAACTCGATGTGCATCTCATGACAAGCCATAGTCTCAATAAAAATTGTTTTGCCTTCACATAGAGCTCTTAGTGGTTATCACAAAAACCCATTTCTGTTATAAACCATTGTATTCACATTTACATAAATCTCATCAAAATCGGGCTCAAATCGACAAAACACTCACACATTCATCAAAACATCAATTCATCTCATTTCTCGTAAACATGTCATTGTTATAAAAAAATCTTTTGCCTTAACGTAGAGCTCATAGTGGTTATCACAAAACTCATTTCGGTTATAAACCATATGTGTTCACAATTACACAAATCACATCAAATCGAGCTCAAACCTGCAAAACACTCAAACATTCATCAAAACATCAATTTATCTCATTTCTCATAGACATGCTCATTTCATTAAACCATTTTCATGCTATTAAAACGTTTTCATTCATTCAAAAACTCATAAGCACAAATGGATTTATTTCCCTTACCTCTTGCACCTTGAGTGGTACAATATCCTAGGTTCTCGAACTAGCCTCGTTTCTCGTGTCAAATTCTTGAGCTATCCACACACATCATTAACCCATCAATATACATCATTTTCATTTTCATTTTCCATCTCTTTCTCTTACTCATTCTAGCTCAATATTATCTCAAAACATCCATATTAAATCTTCTAACTAAACCCATTTGTTGGTTCCATCATGCCTTAAACATTCTTAACCAAATATATAAACATATATGTTTATCCACCCATATATAAAATGATAATGCTCAAGAATAAGGGTCTTGTGAGCTTACCTAGCTTGTCCTCTCTTGACCAAGCTTGTAGAATGCTTATCTCTTCCCTTTGCTCAAGCCAACCTTTGATTTTCTAATATGTTGTTCTCCTTACTAAGAGGAACAACTTTGTCTCTTACCCCTTTGTCTAATTTTGTCTAGAATAGGGTGAATCTTAGAGAGAGAAAGCTTGGTTTGGGTGAAAATGGTGAAGGTTTAGGTTTTAGAGAGAGAAATGCTCGGTTTCAGGCAAAATCTCGTGGTCCTTATATAGACAGGGCTTATGAGATCAATCCGGTATTGAAAGAGATCGATCTCTGCTTTATTTCAACTGCTCCATTAACAACTACTTGATTGATCTGGTCGAGGTGAAGATTGATCTGTTCTTCTAAGAGAAGATCGATTTGGCATTGAATTGGGGACCAATCTCTTCCAGGTCGAGAGTTAAGGAGATCGATCTGCCCTTGTGACAAGATCGATCCTTACTAGGCAGAGGCATTAGGAGATCGATCTTCTTCTTTATGAGATCGATCTGCCTGTCTGCTTTTGTACATTTTCTGCATTTTGGAGATATGAGATCGATCTCTCATCCTTGAAGATCAATCTGGCCTTCACAGATTCTACTGTTACTGCATTAATTGCAGGAAACTCAATGCAAAACTCATCATAATCTACTTCATAGGCCATATTTCAATCCATACACATTTAAGACTTAAAAACTTCATCTCCTTCTACTTCATTAAATTTAAAACTTGCGTGTACATCAACATATCATAATTTCATTAACCAAATTACAATTCTCAAATAGCAAATCTTATACAATTTACAGTTCTCACATCCGCCCCACATTAAAAGAATTTGGTCCTCCAAATTCAACTTGACCCATTAAATAGCTGAGGGTACTTCTCCTTCATAAGGCTCTGTAGTTCCCAAGTTGCTTCCTCTATTGAGTGGTGTTCCCAAAGAACCTTAACAAATGGAATCCTTTTCGTTCGAAGTACATTCTCCTTCCTGTTAAGTATTCAGGTGGGTTCTTCCACATAGCTCATATCCCCCTGAATATCTAATGCTTCATACTCAATGACATGAGAGGGATCCGGATTATATTTCCTTAACATGGATACATGAAAAACATTTTGTATCCCAGAGAACTACGGAGGTAAGGCCAACCGATCGGCAACATCTCCCTCTCTCTCCAAAATCTCAAACGGTCCTATATATCAGGGACTCAATTTCCCTTTCTTCCCGAAGCGCATGATACCCTTACTTGAAGATATCTTAAGGAGCACAGAATCTCCAACTCGAAACTCGAGTGGCCGTTTACATACATCGACGTAATTTTTCTGTCGACTCTGAGTAGCCCATAATCTATAAAAAATGATCTTCACATTCCGAACTGCCTGTTCAACGAGCTTGAGAGCAATTACTTTCCTGTCGCCCACTTCTTCCCACGCTATAGGGGATCTACACCACCTACCATACAGAGCCTCATAAGGTGCCATACCAATACTCGCAAGATAGCTATTGTTGTACGTAAACTCAGCAAGGGGCAGGTGATCATCCTATGATCCCTTAAAATCCATCGTACACGCCCTCAACATGTCCTCCAAGGTCTCTATCATCCGCTCGGACTGACCATCAGTTTGAGGATGATAGGCGATACTAAAATTCAATCGAGATCCTATGGCCTCCTAAAAATGAGTCCAAAACCTGAAGGTGAATCGGGAATCTCTATCAGAAGTAACACTCACTGGATCCCCTTGTAGTCTAGTTATCTCTCTAACATATAACTCGGCTAATGTACCCAATGTATCTGTGTTCTTGATGGAAAGGAAGTGGGCACTCTTCGTTAATCTATCAACTATCACCCATATTGCATCATGACCTCTTTGGGTCCTCGGTAATCCCATGATAAAGTCCATGGTGATATGCTCCCATTTCCATGTAGGCACAGGCAAAGGCTTAAGTAATCGTCCGGGCTTCTGGTGCTCATCTTTCACTTGTTGGCATACCAAACATTTAGCAACATATTCTACCACGTCCCTCTTCATACCACTCCACCAATACACCTTTCTTAAATCTTGGTACATCTTGGTACTTCCCGGGTTCAGGGTGTATCGTGAGCGGTGAGACTCTCTCAATATTTGTTGCTTCAGGGTATCATCGTTTGGAACACAAATTCGACCCTTAAACCTTAATAACCCATCGTCACTGACTATAAAATCTGACTGCGTGGTTTGTTTAGCCTGGCTAACCATATTCAATAGCCTCTTATCAGCACGGCCCGACCTTACATGCTACCAGAGCAAAGCCCGATGTACATCTCATGACAAGCCATAGTCTCAGTAAAAATCATTTTGCCTTCACGTAGAACTCTTAGTGGTTATCACAAAAACCCATTTTGGTTATAAACCATTGTATTCACATTTACACAAATCTCATCAAAATCGGGCTCAAACTGGCAAAACACTCACACATTCATCAAAACATCAATTCATCTCATTTCTCGTAAGCAACATGCCATTGTTATATAAAAATCGTTTTGCCTTAACGTAGAGCTCATAGTGGTTATCACAAAACTTATTTCTGTTGTAAACCATATGTGGTCACAATTACAAAAATCACATCAAATCGAGCTCAAACCGGTAAAACACTCACACATTCATCAAAACATCAATTTATCTCATTTCTCATAAACATGCTCATTTCATTAAACCATCTTCATGCTATTAAAACGTTTTCATTCATTTGAAAACTCACAAGCGTAAATGGTTTTATTTCCCTTACCTCTTCTACCTTAAGTAGTATAAAATCCTCGGTTCTCGGATTAGCCTCGTTTCTCGTGTCGAATTCTCGAGCTGTCCATACACAACATTAACCTATCAATATACATCATTTTCATTTTCCATCTCTTTCTCTTACTCATTCTAACTCAATATTATCTCAAAACATCCACATTAAATCTTCTAACTAAACCCATTTGTTGGTTCCATCATGCCTTAAACATTCTTAACCAAATATATAAACATATATGTTTATCCACCCATATATAAAATGATAATGCTCAAGAACAAGGGTCTTGTGAGTTAACCTAGTTTGTCCTCTCTTGACCGAGCTTATAGAATGCTTGTCTCTTCCCTTTGTTCAAGCCAACCTTTGATTTTCTAGTATGTTGTTCTCCTTACCAAGAGGAACAACTTTGTCTCTTTCCCCTTTCTCTAATTTTGTCTAGAATAGGGTGAATCTTAGAGAGAGAAAGCTTAGTTTGGGTGAAAATGGTGAAGGTTTAGGTTTCAGAGAGAGAAAAGCCCGATTTCAGGAGAAAATCTCATGGTCCTTATATAGACAGGGCTTATGAGATCGATCTGGTATTGAAGGAGATCGATCTCTGCTTCATTTCAATTGCTCCATTAAAAACTACAAGATCGATCTGGTCGAGGTGAAGATCGATCTGTTCTTCTAAGAGGAGATCGATCTGGCATTGAATTAGGGATCGATCTCTTCCAGGCCGAGAGTTAAGGAGATCGATCTGCCATTGTGATAAAATCGATCCTTGCTAGGCAGAGGTATTAGGAGATCGATCTTCTTCCTTATGAGATCGATCTTCCTGTCTACTTTTGCACGTTTTCTGCATTCTGGAGCTGTGGGATCAATCTCCCATCCCTCGAGATCGATCTAGCCTTCCCAGATTCTACTACTGCTACATCAGTTGCAGGAAACTCAATGCAAAACTTATCATAATGTACTCCATAGGCCATATTTCAATCCATACAAATTTAAGACTTAAAAACTTCATCTCTTTATACTTCATTAAATTTAAAACTTATGTGTACATCAACTTATCATAATTACATTCACCAAATTACAATTCATGCTTGACTTTCTACCCCAGTCTTGTTCTTCTTTAAGAGGTCTTACTTCTCTTCCTCATACATCACCCATTCCTGATAGAGGGTCTCATTCTCCTCCGAATATTTTATCTTCTCCATTGTGAGTCGTCTTATCTTATACTTCTTCCCTTTATGGTGGATTTCTCGTCTTACCAGGTGGATTAATCTTTCTCTCAGAATGTTAGAGAAAGAAAAAGAAGAAGAGAGCTGACTTAGCCTCAAGACTCTATTGAAGAGCAGGGCTAAAGAAAGTAGAAGAGGTCAACCTAAACTGATTCATAATATAAGGCTTTCACTATTCCAGTAGAAGTTGATTAAATCAAAAGGGATTCTTCCATTGCAGGAAACAAATCTCATAAAATTTATAGTTCTCACACGAACTGACTAATGAAGCGATGACTCAACTGTCCATTCTTTCCAAAACACATGATGCGCTTGGTTAGAGATACCTTCAAAAACACGAAATCCCCAACCTGAAATTCAAGTGGCCGTCTACGCACATCGACGTAACTCTTCTGTCTACTCTGAGCAGCCCTTAGTCTGTCACAAATAACCTAAACGCCCTTAGCTACCTGTTTAATAAGATCGAGACCCATAATCTTTCGGTCACCCACTTCTTCCCAAGCAACTGGGGACCTACATCACCTACCATACAGAGCCTTATAAGGTGTCATCCCAATACTAGCATGGTAGCTGTTATTATAGGCAAACTCTGCAAGGGGCAAATGGTCATCCCATGATCCCTTAAAATCCAACACACATACCCTTAACATATCCTTTAAGATTTGAATAATCTGCTCAGACTAACCATCAGTTTGAGGATGATAGGCGGTGCTGAAATTCAACTGAGATCCCATGGCTTCCTAAAAGTGTGTCCAAAATCTAGAGGTAAACTTGGAATTCGTATCAGAAGTAATACTTACTAGAGCCTCATGCAATCGTGCCACCTCTCTGACATATAATTTTGCCATGCACTTAAAGAATCTATACTCTTAATGGCAAGGAATTGGGCACTCTTAGTCAATCTGTCTACGATTACCCAGATTGTATCATGACTTTTTTCGGTCTGCGGTAATCACATAATAAAATCCATCGTTACGTGCTCCTATTTTCATATAGGCATGAGCAACAACTTAAGTAGTCTTACGGACTTTTGGTGCTCAATTTTAACCTACTGATATACCAGACATCTAACCACAAATTCTGCTACTTCATGTTCCATAGCACTCCATGAATACACCTTTCGCAGATCCTAGTACATCTTGGTACTACCTGGGTACATGGTGTAACGGGAACAGTGGGACTCTTTCAAAATCTGATGTCTCAAGGCATCATTGTTTAGAACATAAATACATCCCCAGAACCTCAACAACCCATCATCATTGACCGTAAAATTGGACTGCGAAGCTTACTCTGCCTGACTAACCATGTCTAATAATCTCTAATCATTTCTCTACCCTACTCTGATCTGATCTAAAATGCTGGGCTCAATCCATAGGCTAGCCATGAATCCAACATCTGCCTCCTCAACACTAATCCTGAGTCCATCGAACTGTTCAAAAAACTCACATTCTCTGATCATCATATACGACACCATACCCTTCGTGCTGAGAGCATCTGCAACCACGTTCGCCTAACCCAGATGATATAAAATCTCCCCCGACATCTAGCCCTACCTCTAGCCCCTCTACCACAGCTAGTATTAGCCATAATAGCTCGATTCCTGCATTCACAACCATTATTTAGTCAATTCCCATCTTGAAATATACACTTGTATCTAAACAAAGCATAGTAATATGATGATGTAAACTTTCCTAACCTCTATCACCGACTCACATTAGACAAACTATGCCCTGATATCATTCTGTCATGGCCAACTTTTACCAAAAGCTTTTACCTTACCTTTCTTTCTGTGATAACTCCACCACTAACAGTTGGGTTGTGATTCGACATTAGTATCCTCACCTTTACTTATCATGTCAACCATTCATATCAATGAATACATATCAATAATAACCATCTACTGACTATAATTAACTCTTGTATCATAAGTGAATTCACTATCATAATATATAAATACAATACATCCCCAATATTACATATGCTTACATCATTGTGCTGTTTTATTGTTTAGATACAAAATCGTACGTGTGTATGTATACCTTTTTGCATGATGGGAATGCAGCTGACAAAAAGGAACGCTCATCCTCAACCGTACTCTATCTACTACGGATACTCTGTAGAGAGGGGAAAATAAAAAGGAGTGAGCTCACTAGCTCAGTAAGGAAATCAAGCAAGCAAGTAGATAACCACACTATCTACATGAATATACCGTGCCTTAAAAAAATTCTTTTTCATTTCACATCTAAAGCATGTATCTTTCTTTAAAAACATTAATGCAAGTATATATATATATATATATATATATATATATATATATATATATATTTACACACTCATTCGTGTATTATACTAAAAATATACTTGTTTGTAAATATCAGCAATTCATGCAAAATATTGCATTCTCATGTAAATAATTTAAATCACATTATATTATGCCAATTCAGTTAAATCAAAGTAAAGATGGCATTTCATCATGTTAAAACATGGAAATTAAGGCTTCACCTATCCCTCAGGTTTACCCTTTATAAAACACAGTCACATGTTGAGGCTCAACCCATCCCTCGGGTCTACACAATTTCATAAAATCATGTGACAATTCAAACAAGAAATATCAGGTGAGATTGGTGACTACTTGTTTTTGGTTTCGAGGATTATGATCATATCCCTTTTTCGGTGATCCCAAGCTACACGGATCCCGGCGTGCGGGACATCACTTGCTATAACAAAAAGTGGGTTAAATCCTTAACAGTCAGCTAACAACTCCATAACTCTACAACTCCACAACATATAACAACATGTACACACGATACAACATACGCCGTGTGCTATACACGGTACAAGGTACTCCATGGACCCAACAATAGTTTCGATAGCCCTCTGCCATATCTTAAAATGCACCTGTGAGCATATAAATTGGTGCCACACATAGTCTAGATAGGGCTTCAGCATGACTGTTACATGCTATCTCTTTCAAAACAGGTACGTACCAGTAAACTCCAGCACGACCTCATGTACAATTCATAAGGATCTAGTGCGAGCAATGCTCCAACACTATGTCATGTACAATCATGTAAAATTGAGTACGAGAATTGCTCCAGTATTCTATCATGCATAAATCATATAAAATCAAGTATGAGCAATGCTCCAATACATTGTTATGCATAAATCATATAAAATCAAGTGCGAGCAGTGCTCCAACATGATTTGTTTTCACACAACTCGATAGATGGCTTAGTTAAAAGAGTCTTACTCAATTAAATCAAATCGGCAATACATTGTGCCATTTTCGCATTTATTATGAAAACATCAGCCAATCTATCTATGCATATGCTAAACAACATTACAAACAATTAAAAACATACTTTCCATGGTTTTTAGGACTTTTATTAATTTTCTTAATTTTACCCTTAGTAGAGGTAAAATCGTAATTTAACCTTTTCAGGTCACTATAATTTTTATTCACTTTCTCTGACCCTCAAGCTTTTTAAGTGAATGTAAAGTAGACGAAACTACGTGCAAATATCTCTAACTACCCGTAAAATTTCCTTACCTAGAATCACTTCGAGAAATTTCACTTTCTCAGAGCTACCCGATCTCGCAGTCCGATTTTTTTCTTCTATAATCTCTGGAGCTGTATATAACCATTTATTTGGTTAATTATACTTTTCGTCTGTATTTTACTTTAAATATAGTTTATTTCTCTTAATGGGCCCGTTTACTCTTATTGGGCCTTAATGACTCTTAATGGGCCTAACATTGTCTTAAGCCCGTTTCACTTTACTGTTCATTTCAGTTGGACCTATTGAGCTTGTGGGGCCCATCAACTCTTATTGGGCTTGGTCTGAAGCCTATGATCACTTATTGGGCCAAGACCACTTCAGTAAGGCCTATTGGCCTCTCGGCCATGGCATGTGGCTGAGAGCCATCTCGCCACACCATCCTGAGCACCACGCCACCCATGGCCATTTGGCTAGCCTTTCACTCAAGCATTTCATCAAGCACCATGTATGCATGTCCTAGCCTTTGTTTATGTTCACTTAGGCATTTTATCAAACACCTTGTGTGCCATTTCCAATTCACTAACTAATTGATCAAATTGTTTGAAATTAACTACGCCAGAATAATGCACACATACATACCAACCTATACATGTCTTAAAATCAAGTGGATATTCATCAAAACACAAATACCCATTTTTGGCCAACATGGATTTACGGTGTTCCCATGTGTTTTGATCCATAAAAGATACACCAATCAACTTGAATTAATCCATAAATAAACATATATGAGATTAGAAGCTTGAAATTATACCTAGCTTGGTGTTCTCCCTTATGGCTGAGACTTTGAAGAAATCTTCCTTTCTCAATATGGCTCCTTGATAGCCAATTCCAAGATATGTTAATCCTCTCTCAATTTGGAACAACTTCCATGAAGATTGCAAGTACCAAATATGTCTTTAACTTAGTGATTTCTAGTGAGATAAAGCTTGAACTATGTGTTTTAATGGCTTCCCCCTTGTTGCTGAGAATGAAAGATGAAGATGACTAGGTATTGACTGATTTTTAAGCTAATAGACTTAGTCATTAAGTCACAAATCCAGCCATTAAATTGGGCTTGTAATGGTTTGGGCCATAGTTTACCAATTGGGCCTTTAACCATTTTACTAATAATATGCATGAATTTAGCTAATGGGCTTTTCGGTTTGGGCTTTTAAGTTGGGCTAAAAATTTTTCTACCAATTGGGCCTTAAATTAACTTAATATTGGGCCCACCAATTGGCCCAACAATTTGACCCAATGGGCCAAAGAAATTCGGCTCACACTTGGTATACCTTAATGGGCTTCAAAAATTCCAACTTTGGCCCATTGCATTTTACCCGTTTAATTTAATCTAGATTTCGATTAAATTAATTTTTCATACTTCAAGGGATGAATATTGAGTGTCTTAACCAAAAATAATACTTCCCCACTTTTTAACCTTACTTAGGTTAAATTTTAATTATGGTTAGTCAACTATGGTCAAAGTCCACTAGTCTTAACTACCTTGAACTTTTCTTGACCATTCATTAACCACGTTTGACTTTTTTTATTCAAAATTCTGAATGAGTCCTATTCTATGGTTTACACTCGTCTTTACGTTTTGAACATTTTCGGAAGACGAATTGTAAATACTGAAAATTTTTGATATACTCGGTGTTGTCTATAAAAATAATAATAACAATAATAATTTAGACAATTAAGAATTTAATATGTGATTGTGGGTGAATTAATTTTAATATAAGTATTAGACTAACATAATTTTTATACCACAATCAAGTATAAAATGTAAAGTTAAAAATAATAGATTTAATAATTTTTATACTACAAAGAAAATTTAACTAAGTAGATGAAGATATATATGTATATTTTCTATGAGTAACGTTTAAATTAATCCTTAAGTTGAATGTATAGGTAAATATACATAAATATATATATATATATATATATATATATATATATATATTCATATATGTAAGAATATATGAACACATGCATGGCTCGATGATGGGATTGGCTTCTAAAATTTGAAGCCAATCCTAAGGCTGGATTACCGTTTGTCATGGAAAGAAAAATAAAGAAAGATGAGAAGAAATAGTGATCAAGAGTTGGTAGAGGAAATGATGGGAAAAATGACAAAGGAGGTGACTTGCTATATGGAGACATTTACCGAGAGAGCAAGTCCATGGATGTTTACTGAGTACTTCTCCTGCAATATCATGTATGGGACAGTGGGACACAGAAAATGGTAAGTAAAAGGCCGTTGAAAGTGGCACGGATTGCAGCAGGGAAAATGGAAATTTGAGATTAAAGTATCGACAAGAACTGATTGAAGGCTGGCAGAGCAGTTGAATGAGATATATATATACATATATAATACATAAAATATTGAAACTACACCAGAAGCAGAACCGAAAGGACATGAGAAGCCTTAACAATGATAGAAAAAGAGAAAAAAAAAAAAAGATGAGGAGATAGGGTAGTTAAAAATGGCTGATAAATTGAAAGAGGAAAATGGGACAGTTCATCGTGGGTTGGAAAAAAATAATAGTAAAGAAAGAGATGAAACTGGAAACAGGAAAACAGGGAACCTGAGAAAGAAAATAGGAAAGGAAATGAAATGATAGAAAGGCATGATGCCTGCTGAAAACTCCACTGATTTGGTGAAATAAATAAAATAACGTAGAGCAGCTGAAGATAGGTTGAAGCACGAAAAGGAGGCGTGGCATTATAGCTGAAAATTTGTTGGATAGATATTGGAAAAATCAGGAAAGTTAAATGAGGGAGTTAGTGAGGGCTGTTCGGTAGCTAGTAGGAATTAGATTGACCGAGAGAATGTATATAGGAAAGAAAAGATGATGAGCAGAAAATAAAATAGTAAAGAAGGAGAAGGTAGGCGAGGAGAAGAGAGGAGAAGATTGAGCTGATTATTGCTCTTCAAAGAACTTGGTGAGAAGGAAACAGAAATGGAGAATGGGCTGGTGGTTGGTGATGAGGGACGGGATGGATGGAGACAAGAAGGAGTCGACAGTAGCGGTTGAGGAATGGAGGAAATATGAAGCTACAACAGAGATGGAAACAAGAAAAGCCTGAAGTTAGAGTAGACCCGAGACCACACACACCTTATTGTTGTTTGCAGTAGCTAGGTGAGAATGTGAAATATGCTGCTGAGTTGCAGCAGCTGGATGCCATGTGAAGGGACGCCTCTTGATGGGAAATAGAAATAGAAATGAACCAGAGGAAGAAGGAAATCAGTGAGGCATGAAAACAAAGGGCTCAGGCAAGGGAGCGGCTAGAGGCACTTGGTGACTGTGGTGAAGCAATGCCGACCGAAACAGAACTGGAAATGGTCAAGCTGCAGTGAAGAAGGAATCTAAAACAGAGTACTTCCTCTCTGTTCGTTGTGCTGAGAACGGACTCCACTGTGTGCAGGGAAGGGGGCATACCACGGGCTACCAAGAGGCTAGTGCCAGAGCCGAAGGTAGTCGACCACTGTGTTCGGTCACTCCTCAACACTAAAAACAGAATTGAAAAGCTGGAAAACAAGGGCGTGATTGAGAGAGAGTTAGGGGCAAGCTAATGCGATGGTGAATTGGGAGGAGGGAGCTGGAAAAGATGTTGGGGTGTTGGAAGAACAAGGATATAACGTGAGGATGGTGAAGTTGAAAAAACTAGAGGAAACAAAGAGGGAGGAAAGGGATGAACAGTGGGTGTGAAGAAGAAAGGAAAGCAAGAACAAAAAATGGCGGGAAAGAAAGAGAAAGAATTTAGATAAAAAAGGAGGTTATTTATATATATATATATATATATATATATATATATATATATAGAACCACATGGAAAATAGAATAAGAGGCATCTAGGAAATCGAGAAAACCCGAGGGAAAGGTGATCAGAAATATTTATTCGAAATTTTCGATGAAAATAAGTCGGAAGGGCCAAGCTCGCCGACTTGCAAAGTCGAAGCAATCAAGGATTACGGACAGACACGGAGGTAAGGAATTTATGCAAGTTTTAAAGATAACTGTATGTATTTTATGATTTCAAGTGTATTTTCCCTAGGTAAGCAAGGTTACGATTTTGACGCATCATAGGTAATTCAAATAAATAGGATACTAAGAATACAAATTTCGGTGAACGAGAATCGTAGAAGGATTTACGAGAGATACTTAGAGGCGTCACTACTCGAACTTGGAATTTCTGATAAATTGAGGTAAGGGGTACAAATGAACCCTCATTTCATTGATAAAAAAATTTTATGAAGCAATATTATGTTTTGAAATGATTTATGAATGTTTTCATACTTATGGAATGGTTTACGAAACATGATTTCTTTTTAGAAAATATTCCCCTAGTACATCTATGTTTATGAAATGAATTTCTCTGAAGTATGAAAATGCATGGAAGTTTTACAATGGTTTATAATTCTATATTCATATTTTGAATGAAACTTTTGACAATGTCAAAAGTATATATAAAAAAAGAAAGCGGAAAAGAATTTTTTGAGACTATAGGCTTCATGCATGGCTACTTCTTGTGGTGCTCCGGCTCCACCACTTGAGTGCTGGTTCGTCAGGCCCCTTTTAGCACTTGACTCTACCTGTGTGGTAGATGTCTCGCTAGTTGTGGTTAATGATGACGATGTTTTGGTAGTATCTCATGTCCGTGTAACACGCATGAATGTTTCCTGCACAGAGAGTGTCACGACCTAAATTACCTAAAAATCAGAGTAAATTTTTCGTTTTTTTCATTTATTAGTTAATTCTTACCTTTCTCTCATCGTGACCATCCTACAAACAGTTGAGCTATGATTCGGTGTTAGTCACCTCTCACCTATTACCATTCTATTTCCGTAATCACATTCACATATTAGAGTTTACTATCTTTTGACTTTAACTGAGGTGTTCTAAATTTCTAACAAATCAACTGAACATCCTCAGAGATTTGTCTTACTAATTCGGGAACAATTTTATATCTGTCACCCATTTCTTCATATCCAAGTCGGGAAACAACTCCCTACGGCCATACAATGCCTCATATAAAATGTTATCCCGATACTCAAGTGACAACTGTCATTATTGGCGAATTTGATTACTAACAACTGATCATCCCAAGAGCTTATCAAATCAATGGCACCCACTCTCATCATATCCTCTTGAACCTGTACTGTCCTCTCTGACTGACCATCTGTCTGAGGATGGAAGCTGTGCTAACACTCAATCGAGTTCCCATAGCTTCCTGAAAAACGTTCCCAGAAGTGGGAAGTGAAGCGGGAATCCCTATCTGATATCATGCTCACTGGAACGCTACATAATGTATCACAATTTTCTTAACTTCACCAGCGCACTCAGAGTATCTGGGGATTTCATAACCAGAAGGTGGGTAAACTTATCAATCTATCAACTCTCATCCAGATAACCTTGTGATTCATCCGGGTCCTCTATAACCCATCACGAAATTCATGGTAACTTATTCCCATTTTCGTGTCAATATAGGTAGAGGCTGCAATAACCCTGCAACTTCTTTTGCTCTACCTTAATCTGCTGACATACGAGACACTTCTCCAAAATCTCTACAATGTCTCTTTTCATATTTGACCACCAATACCCTTTTCAAAGATTCTAATATATTTATTAATTCTCAGATGCACTGTATATCTCGAAGATTGAGCTTCTAACAATAACATTATCTCTGCAACTATGGTCCTGGGGAGGACTTATACTGTCTCTGAACCTCTGTAAGTCATCATCACTCACTGTGAACTCGGTCACTATACCCTTCTGAATCTAGCCCACACTATCGACACCATGCCGATCATCACGCTATGCCTGGCAAATCCGATCATACAAATTCGGTTCTAACCTCAGGCTAGCTGTCACAAAATCATCGTCATCATCAGAAGGGATCACATCACTACTGAGGCTCATAATTGCTCTAGCAGCTCACGCACCTTGACCATTGTATGTGATACCATCCCGAGGCTCTTTCTGCTTAAGGCATCAACCATTACATTAGCCTTTCCTGGGTGGTACAATGTTCACAATCATAATCCTTAGAAGCTCTAACCCTCTATGTTATCTCATATTCTACTCTTTCTGTGAAAACAGATACTCGGGGCATTTACGATCAATGCATACTTGAAATTTCTTACCATTGAAGTGGTGGCGCCATACTTTTAGTGTAAACGCTACGACTGCAAACTCTAAATCATGGGTCGGATAGTCTCTCTTATGGTCCTTGAACTATCTAGATCCATAAACGACTATCTTCTCATTTTACATCAATACACAGCCCAATCTTTATTTTGAGGTATCTAGACACACTGAAACCTCTTGAGCTGTAGGTTATGGTGAGAATAATTACGGTAGTCAGTTTCTTACTTCATAAACCAAAACTCACCGAAGCCATTTTCATATTTATCATCCACTCGTATGAAATCTTTTCTAAACGAGACGTGTCAACGAACAGCCAATTTCGAGAAACTCTCAACAAATCCTCTGTAAGACAGTTTCCTGTTGCTACTCATGCTCTTCCCTGGACTTCGAATACATCAAAATATCATCGCTAAAGATGACAACCAATCGGTCCAGGTAAGGTTTAAACACCTCATCGTAGTTGAGTTCCACTCAATATTTCAATCACCCATATTCTTGACCTATGTACGCATAAACGTTTAATGTCATTTCGAAATCGCTTCCGTTCAAGATACTAACCCACGTCATTTTCTTTTTCTTATATTAACGACTTTTGTAAAATTTTAAAATTTTAAACCTTCATGATTAATCGAATTCTACCAGTAAAGGTACCCAAATTTTAAATGTATATATTACGACTGTCGATTTCAATTTATAGGTTATGTGTGCACTTCTAGACGCTGTCAAATCTTCAAACAGGGAAGTATTTTGAAATACATTTATTAAGCCTCAGACTTGACCACATAGACTGGTTATGGATATATCCTCTTTTTATCCTTGGTCACAATTCATATTCACTGCATACGCCTCTTTCTGTCTTTAGTTCGGCCCTTGCTACCTTTCCCAATCTCAGAGGCGGGTAACTCATGATCTTATTCACACTTTATAATTGAGACTTTATACTTGTATGTGTTTACTAATATTTACATCCCCCATATTACATTCTAAATTGATTACTGTGCTATTACATGTTTAGATATAAAATCATACCAAGTTCATATACCTTTCGATGATGGAAAGCAGTGGATACCAAGAATGCAAGTCCTCAGCCACTCACTAATTACTGCAAGTGCTCTGAAAAAAGGGGAAAATAAGGGGAATGAGCAAACCACGTGCTCAGTAAGGCAATCATGCAAGCAAGTAGATAATCACACTATCTACATGCTTATGATGCCATGCATTAAATCATTCTCTTTCGAAATCGTTCTTAAATACGAATTTCATGCATACTTTTATGCCAGGTAAAATAATTCGTATAAAACAATTTATTTCGTGAAATGGCAGATAAAGCAGGGAATTATACTTCATGCTGTTTAAATAATGCACATTATGTCAAAACATGCCATTTATTTTAAATTGGCAATTCATTGCGTGAAATGGTAGATAAAGCATGGAATTATGCGTCATGCTATTTAAATAATGCACATTATATCAAAACATGTCATTTATTTCAAATCCACATCCACCCCAAAATCATCAGGACTCAGTCCCACAATATAAAATCATGAAATCACAAAATCAAGTAATGAGTAATATGTGATTTCGCAAAGCAAATAATATGCGATTTTGCAACTAAGTGACATGCAATTTCATAAAGTAAGTGACATGTGAGACTAGGCAGGAATCAGGGTAATAACTCTAGGATTATGGCTATATCCTGTGATCCCAGGCTACACTGATCAGGTGTGCAGGGTATCACATCACATCTGAGGCTGCTGCCCCAGGAGGTGGGTACCAAACCATCCCGCCAGCTGATCAGATCCCTAGTTTGAAGACTACACATCATATATCACGGCACGGTATAACGTACTCCATGCTGTAAGCACGGTACAACGTACACCCCATGCCCATGTCATCTCAATATCCAACGCCATGTCTCGAAATGCACGTGCGAGCCTATTTAATCCGTGTGGCACACAGCCTACCCGAAGCTCCCAGCATGGCCTATGCATGTCATATAAAAATCTAGTGCAAGCAATGCTCCCAACCGTATGTCATCTATAAAATCATGTAAAATCGAGTGCCAGCCAAGCTTCCAGTACTCTGTCACATGCACAAATCATGTCAATCTCGTGCGAGTAATGCTCTCAGCACATTTCGTTTCCACATAAATCATGTAGGTGGCTCAGTTTTCAAATAATGGTTTTTAAAACCAAAATCAGCATCTGCCATGTGCCATTTCATGTCAATTGATAAAACTTCAGCTAGCCTACCCAATTTCTTATTGAAAAGAATTAAAATGCATCAAGAACACTCAGTTCTTACTTTTCATGACTTTTTCTTAAAGTGGAAATATTTACCCTTCACAAGGGTAAAATTGTCATTTACCCTTTCGGGTCAAAATAAATAGTATATCATGTGCTAAAAGCAATATTTCATTGTGAAAACACTCAAAGCATGATATTTATGCATATTTCAATCCAATCCTAACTTTTTCAAAATTTCCCTTAATAGGGGCAAAACGGTAATTTTTCTATGTCGGGTCTCTACCGATATTCTTCATATACAATTTAATTATTCAAAAATCTACCCGAAAATACATGTAGCTACCTCTAGCTACTCACACAATTCCCTTACCTCAATTTCTCTGATCATTCTACATTTTTCGTCGTTACCGATCACCCGATCTGTTTAACTCCTAATATATTCTCTAGAGCTGCAGAAAATCATTTATCGGGTTAAATACAATACATTTTATTTGTATTTCACTTTTAATGAGCTTAATTTACAGCATTGGGCCCGTTTACTCTTATTGGGCCCAATTGCACCTTAATGGGCCTTAATTGGCCTTAATCCCATTTTTCATTTACTAATCACATCATCGAGGCATGTTGGGCTCATTGGGCCCACCAACAATTTATCGAGCCTCGTTCTAAACTCTTGGATAACTCCAATAATTATTTACTACATTTTATCTCAATTTCCAAAATATATTTCATTTAATGAGAAAATTAAATTCGTAATTTATACGGTAAATTTCTAACATGTATAACGATAGAATTTGTCGCAAATAGGGGTTAATTACCTGAGATTCCATTATAGTACGCAAATCGAGGCTAACTCGAGCTCTCGTTTGTCGTCGATTATCGAGCTACACATTTATATTTTTTGGGTTATATCCGATCAAATATATATTTAAATAATTATTCCGAAAATTAACTTAGTCTATTTGACCACTTACTGGCTTACCCGGAGCTCGATTGCATCACCAAATTTTTCCCATTTTCCTTTTTCTTTTTCTTTTTCTCTTTCTTTTTCTTCTTTTTCTGGCTGAACCGGTTCGGTCCGGTTCAACCCGGTTCAGACCGGTCCGGTTCACCCTGGTTCTATCCGGTTCAACTTTCTCCCTCACTGTTTGGGGCTTCGACGACTAGTTCTCCACCGGCTTTCACCTCCAGCTTGTCGGCGGGGTAGTTCGGTGCATGGATCTGGGGTCGGTTTCACCAAAGCTCGTCGAAAAGGGGCCTGTCCGGCCACTTTTCTCCTTAGTGTTGGTGCCCCTTTCTTCCCGTGCCGCAGTCGTCCCTCTCTGGCTTGTGGTGGGTTGCTCATCCCTTCCTCAGCCGTCGATCGCTCCCTCTCTTCCATTTTCTCTCTCTTTCTCTCGATTTCCTCTCGCTACCGGCGCCGACGATGGCTTCTGCTGCATTTTCCTTCAGCCGGTTGCCTGGGTTCATCGTCGGTGGCCTTCGATCGGTGGAGGCAGAAGGAGCTCGTCTCCCTTAGGTCTTCCTTCTGTTTCTTCTATCTTTCTTTACAGAATCACGAAATCGCGATTCTACTTTCTTTCCTTTTTTTTTAATTGACTTGACTTTGACTTTTTTTTAATTATATTATATTATATTATATTTTATTAAAATATAATATAATATATAATATACCCAAAATATATAAATATATATATTTAAATCAATTATATATATATATATTTACCTTATTTATTTCTCGGGTATTTTTCAATTATTTTCGAGATAATTTTCCCGAGGTGAAAATTTTGATTTATTCCTATAAATTCATATCTTGATCAATTTAACCCGCAATTTAATTATTTCACCTTTATTGATCAAGATTTCCTGAATCCATGTTTACAGTGTAAATTTCTTATCGAATGAACACTGAATTTTGGATCTTTTGACCGTTTTACCCTTTAACGTGTTCGGGACCAAATCGACACAACTTCCCTTCACGAACCTTTTCTCATTTCGTGTTTTAAATAAAATTGGGTCTTACAATCTCCTCCACTTAAGAAATTTGGTCCTCCAAATTAGAACCAAGTCAAATGTTTCCATAAACAACTCCGGGTACATCTATCGCATCATACTCTTTAATTCCTATGTGACTTTTTTCGAAGTGTAATACTTCCAAAGGACTTTAACTAGGGAGATCATCTTAGATTCAATACTTATTCCTTTCGTATAATAACTGAATCGACTTTTCAACATACGACCTACTATCTTTGAGCTTCAATGGTCTTCGTCTCTTGTTAGCATAACTTTTTGTCTGCTTTGAGGTGTTCTTAATCTCTCACACATTAACTGAACATCCATCAGAGGATTTTCTTACCAAATCAGGAGCAATTATTAGTCAGTCACTCACTTCTTCCCATCTAAATTGGGGAAAAATCCTTACGGCCAAACAATGCCTCATATAATGTCATCCCGATATTCGAGTGATAACTATTGTTGTAGGCAACTTAGCAAATGACAAGTGATCATTCTAGGAGCTTCGAACATCAATCGCATAGGCTCTGTACATATCCTCCAGAACCTGTATAGTCCTCTCTGATTGACCATCTTTCTAAGGATGAAAGGCTGTGCTAACACTCAACTGGGTTCCCATGACTCCCTGAAAAATGTTTCCAGAAGTGAGACAATGAAGCGGGAATCCCCATATGATACAATGCTCACTGGAAAATTACATGGTGTTCCATAATCTCTCTTACATATAAATCAGCCTACGCACTCAGAATATCAGTAACTTTCATAGCTAGTAAGTATCAGACACAGTCAATCTATTGACTATCACCCAAATAGTCTCGTGATTCTCGCGGGTTCTCTGTATCCCATCACGAATTTTATGGTAACATGCTTTCATCTCTATGTCGATATAGGTAGAGGCTGCAATAACCCTGCAGACTTATGATACTCTACCTTAATCTACTAACATACGAGACACTTCTCCACAATCTCTATAATGTCTTTTTTCATATCTGACCACCAATACCCTTTTGAAATTCTGATATATATTTATTACTCACCTGATGCACTGTATATCTTGAAGAATGAGCTTCTGACAATAAAAATATCATCAACTGAGGGTCCTTGGGAGCACTTATTTTATCTTTGAACCTCAGTAAGCCATCATCACTCACTGTGAACTCTGTTACTGTACCCATCTGAATCTGACTCACACTATCGACATCCTACCGATCATCACGCTAAGCCTGTCGAATCCGATCAATCCAATCCGGTTCTAATCTCAAGCTAGCTGTCACATAATCACTGTCAGCATCAAAAGGGATCATATCACTATTAAGGCTCACAAACTGCTCTATCAGCTCACGCTCCCTGACCATCATATGTAATACCATCCCGAGGCTCTTTTGCTCAAGGCATTAGTTACAACATTAGCCTTACCCGGACAGTTCAATATCTCACAATCATAGTCTTTCAGAAACTCTAACCCTTTTTGTTATCTCATATTCAATTCTTTCTGTGCAAACAAATGCTTAGGACGTTTATGATCAGTGCATACATGAAATTTCTCACTGTATAAGTAGTGGCGCCATATCCTCAGTGCAAACACTATGGCTACCATTTCTAAATTGTGGGTCGGATAGTTTCTCTCATGGTCCTTACTGTCAAAATCCATAAGCGACTATCTTCCCATTTTACATCAGAATACAACCTAAGTCTTATTTTGAGGCATCCATATATACTGAGAAATCTCATAAGCTATTAGATAAGGTGACAATGAATGTGGTGGTCAGTTTATGTTTCTACATACCAAAACTCACCGAAGCTACTTTCACAGTTATCATCCCATTCAAATACAACTTTCTTCCTAATAAGACGTGTCACTGGAGTAGCCCAATTCAAGAAATCCTCAACAAATCATCGGTAAAATGGTTTTCAGTTGCTGCTCATAATCTTCCCTGGACTTCGAATACACTAAAATATCTTTAATACGGATGATAACAATTCAGTCCAGATAAGATTTAAACACATCATTCGTCAATGCCCTAACGGGAACAAAAGTTGTCTTGATCACATCCACATATCAAATCCTCAACAGATGATTCTCAAACTTCAGATCATCTAAAAAAGATCTGTGCTCTCCAAAGCTAATCTAATAGCTCATCAATACATGGAAGGGAACACTCATTCTTGATAATAGCCTCATTCGACAATCAATAATAATTTCCTTGTCGGAGGATTCCATCTTTCTTTTTCACATACAAGACCAGTGCTCCTCGTGGTGAGACACTCAGTCTGATAAATCCTTATCCAATAACTCCTGTAATTGCTTCTTTAGTTCCTTCAGTTCCACTGAATCCATTTTATACAGTGGTTTGGATATCAACACAATACCAGGTACCAAATAAATACAAAATTCCATCTTTCTAACTGGTGACAACATTGGTAGATCAACCGAAAATACATCAGGCAACTTCCTGACCACTAAGGTATCTGTCAACTCCGGATATATCTTATCCATATCAACCACATAAGCGATGAAATCTTCTCATCCTTAATCATTCTGTTAGTACAATCATTTACTCCTTTAATTACAACCATTTCACCTTTCATCACTTGTCAAGACATACTATACACTCTTCCAAAGTGAAAATATCACTATCTTAGAATAGCAATCTAAACAGCATAGTCTGTAGCTGACCAATTTGGGAATGGATTGGTTTACCTCAAAATCATTCATATTCAATTGAATAAGATCGGCTGACATATCCTTTTCTCTCATTTTCAACTTATAATCTTTACATACACATTCAGTTAGCTGATTATTATTCATTGGGGTGCTAACTATCAGCATTTTACCTAAAGGTATAGGCTTCACATCTTTCGCTCACTTATATGCTGATGAAGGTGATTTTAATAATGTGTGGCACCAGGATCAATTAAAAAAATTGCTTCAATATCCACAATTAAGGTGGTACTTTCCATCACATCAGATGAAGCATCAATAGTGTCCTGGTCCAAGGCATACACTCGCCCTCGACTAACAGTCTATTTCCCCATTCTCTTTGGCTGTGACATTCTTTTCTGGTACAAAGGTATTAGTAAGGCTTTCTCAAGCTCTTTGCCTTTATGTGGGGCAATCTCACCCAACTCTAGACAATCCTTAAATAAATGGCTCGTATTACCACTCTCAACACATGTTTTAGCCAATAAGATGCGAGGCCTATTTTCGTGGTATCTACCACACATCTTACATTGCTCAGTAGTAGGTCGAGATCCTCCAATCACAATACCCCTCATAAACGCTGAAACTAGATACACTGGGGCTTATTAATCATCTTACCCCATGTCTTATTAACTCAAAATCTCTTGTCAAATTGCCTTCTTCTCATTCTGACACCTTTGTCATCCACTATTCTTTTCTATCTCTATTTTTGCCCTTATTATCTTTCCCAAACTCTGAGGAGTGCAATTCATAATCTTATTCATACCACTGTGGACTGCGCACTGCCTCGTCATATGTAATGACATCTAATTGGGCAAATTAGACTCTAATTGATGGTCTGAGTCTTTCCATGACTTTCAGGCCTTTCGATTCCCAATGTTCATAATGTCGGGTTATACTTGCTCAAGGATGTAAATCGAGATTCATAATCGTCAATTGACATGTTCCTCTGGGTCAGAGTCGGAAATATACTATCTCTGTGCATCCAGAATTATCTCTCATGTCAGCTCTGGATGTCTAGCTCTTAAGATGGGTCGAGAGGACTTCCATCCATGTCTTGTCTCGCCCTCTAACATAAGCGCATCAAAAGTCACTTTCTCGGTCAACAGATACCGATAGAACCAATATAACTTTGTTATCTCATTCATTTAGTACTCAATAGCTACTGGGTTCTTTACCTCACTAATTATCGATGGTATGAACTTTTAAAATTACCTTAACTTGTCCAGCTCATAATCTTACTTCAAATCATTACCACTCTGTTTTAGAGCTACAGGTGAGGACATATCCTAAACCAGTGAGTTGTTGAAATTTCTATAGTTTGAGACATCTTTGCAGGCTATGCAGCTAGGTCTTGTCAGCCCTTAGCTCCCTGCATATACTTAGTAAACAACTCTAAAATATTCTTCACACTTCGCTTCAACCTCGTGAAGCATGTTTCAATATCATCTGGTCTCATTGTGGAACCCTGTGGAGTATACTCAATATCAACCTCCACATCAATCTCATCCTGAGTCTCATTTGATAACTCAATATTACTCTCAGGCCTACCTTTATAGCCTCAAGTACATGTACTCGCCCCTCTACCATAGTGACTATCACTTATAATGATTATATTCTTGCATTCAAACCATTTATTAGTCTAATCCCATCTCGGAATACACAATTATATCTAAACAAAGCACAGTAATATGGGATGCAACTTTCTTACTTACTAATACCGACTCATATCAGGCAAACTCAGCTCTAATACCACCTCTGTCACGACCCATTTTTACCAAAAATCGCTACAAATTTTTTACTTTTTCCTTTCCTTTCCCTATCGTGAACATTCTCACCACAAAACAGTTGGGCTATGAGTCAGTATTAATCACCCTTTACCATTTACCATGACATCTATCTTTTAATTTATTTAAATTCAAACAGGTATACTTTATAATTGAGACTCTATACTTGTACGTGTTTAATAATAGTTACATCCCCCATATTACATTCCAAATTGATTATTGTGCTGTTACATGTTCAGATATAAAATCATACCAAGTGTATATACCTTTCGATGATGGAAAGCAGCGGGTACCAAGAATGCAAGTCCTCAGCCGCTCACTAATCACTGCAAGTGCTCTGAAAAGAGGGGAAAATAAGGGGAATGAGCAAACCACGCGCTCAGTAAGGCAATCATGCAAGCAAGTAGATAACCACACTATCTACATGCTCATGATGCCATGCATTAAATCATTCTCTTTCGAAATCGTTCTTAAATACGAATTTCATGCATACTTTTAAGCCAGGTAAAATAATTCGTATAAAACAATTTATTTTGTAAAATGGCAGATAAAGCATGGAATTATACTTCATGCTGCTTGAATAATGTACATTATGTCAAAACAAGCCAATTATTTCAAATTGGCAATTCATTGCGTGAAATGGCAGATAAAGAATGGAATTATATGTCATGCTATTTAAATAATGCACATTATATCAAAACATGCCATTTATTTCAAATCCACATCCAACCCAAAATCATCAGGACTCAGTCCCACAATATAAAATCATGAAATCACAAAATCAAGTAATGAGTAATATGTGATTTCGCAAAGCAAATAATATGCGATTTCGCAAGTAAGTGACATGCAATTTCATAAAGTAAGTGACATGTGAGACTAGGCAAGAATCAGGGTAATAACTCTAGGATTATGACCATATCCTGTGATCCCAGGCTACACTGATCATGTGTGCGAGGTATCACATCACATCTGAGGCTGCCCCAGGAGGTGGGTACCAAACCATCCCGCCAGCCAATCAGATCCCTAGTTCGAAGACTACACATCATATATCACGACACGGTACAACGTACTCCATGCTGTAAGCATGGTACATCATACACCCCATGCCCATGTCACCTCAATATCCAATGCCATGTCTCGAAATGCACGTGTGAGCCTATTTAATCGGTATGACACACAGCGTACCCGAAGCTCCAGCAGACCTTATGCATATCATATAAAAATCTAGTACGAGCAAAGCTCCCAACACTATGTCATGTATAAAATCATGTAAAATCGAGTGCAAGCTAAGCTTCCAGCACTCTCTCACATGCACAAATCATGTCAATCTCGTGCGAGTAATGCTCTCAGCACGTTTTATTTCCACATAAATCATGTAGGTGGCTCAATTTTCAAATAATGGTTTTCAAAACTAAAATCAGCACTTACCATATGCCATTTCATGTCAATTGATAAAACTTCAGCCAGCCTACCCAATTTCTTATTGAAAAGCATTAAACTACATCAAGAACACTCAGTTCTTGCATTTCATGACTTTTTCTAAAAGTGGAAATATTTACCCTTCACAGGGGTAAAATCGTCATTTACCCTTTTCGGGTCAAAATAAATATTATATCATGTGCTAAAAGTAACATTTCATTGTGAAAACACTCAAAGCATGATATTTATGCATATTTCAATCCAATCATAACTTTTCCAAAATTTCCCTTAATAGGGGTAAAACGGTAATTTTCTATGTCGGGTCTCTACCAATATTATTCATATACAATTTAATTATTTGAAAATCAACCCGAAAATATATGTAGCTACCTCTAGCTACTCACACAATTCCCTTACCTCAATTTTTCTGTTCATTCTACCTTTTTCGTCTTTACTGATCACCCGATCTGTTTAACTCCCAATATATTCTCTAGAGCTGCAGAAAATCATTTATCGAGTTAAATACAATACATTTTATTTGTATTTCACTTTTAATGAGCTTAATTAACACCATTGGGCCCGTTTACTCTTATTGGGCCCGATTGCACCTTAATGGGCCTTAATCGACCTTAATCCCATTTTTCATTTACTAATCTCATCATCGAGGCCTATTGGGATCATTGGGCCCACCAACAATTTATAGGGCCTCGTTCTAAACTCTTGGATAACTCCAATAATTATTTACAACATTTTATCTCAATTTCCAGAATATATTTCATTTAATGCGAAAATTAAATCCATAATTTATACGGTAAATTTCTAACACGCATAACGATACAGTTTGTCGTAAATAGGGGTTAATTACCAGAGATTCCATGATAGTATGCAAATCGAGGCTGACTCGAGCTCTCGTTTATCATCGATTATCGAGCTACACATTTATATTTTTCGGGTTAAATCCGATTAAATATATATTTAAATAATTATTTCGAAAATTAAATTAGTCCATTTGACCACTTATCGACTTACCTGGAGCTCAATTGCATCACCGAATTTTTTCCATTTTCCTTTTTCTTTTTCTTCTTTTTCTGGCTGAACCGGTTCGGTCCGGTTCAACCCTGTTCAGACCAGTCTAGTTCACCCCGATTCAATCCGGTTCCACTTTCTCCCTCGCTGTTTGGGGCTTCGTCGGCTGGTTCTCCACTGGATTTCGCCTCCAGCTTGTCCACGGGGTAGTCCGGTGCATGGATCTGGGGTCGGTTTTGCCAAAGCTCGCCGAAAAGTGGTCGATCGGGCCTCTTTTCTCCTCGGTGTTGGTGCCCCTTTCTTCCCGAGCTGTTCGACAGCGTTTTCGACCGATCTACGCATGGATTGGCGCCGCAGTCGTCCCTCTCTGGCCGGCGGTAGGTTGCTCCTCCCTTCCTCGATCGCCGATTGCTCCCTCTCTTCCATTTTCTCTCTCTTTCTCTCGGTTTACCTCTTTCTCTCGGTTGCCGAGTGTTTTCCTCTCACTATTGGCGATGGCTTCAGCTGCATTTTTCGTCAGCCGGTCGCCTGGGTTTCTCGTCGATGGCCTCTGATCGGTGGAGGCAGAAGGGGCTCGCCTCCCTCGGGTCTTCCTTCTGTTTCTTCTATCTTTCTTTGTAAAATCGCGAAATCGCGATTCTGCTTTCTTTCCATTTTTTTTAATTGACTTGACTTTGATTTTTTTTAATTATATTATATTATATTTTATTAAAATATAATATAATATATAATATACCTAAAATATTTAAATATATATATTTAAATCAATTAAATATATATATTTACCTTATTTATATCTCGGGTATTTTTCAATTATTTTCGGGATAATTTTCCCGAGGTGAAAATTTTGATTTATTCCTATAAATTCATATCTTGATCAATTTAACCCAAAATTTAATTATTTCACCTTTATTGATCAAGAATTCCTGAATCCATGTTTACAGTGTAAATTTCTTATCGAATTAACATCGAATTTTGGGTCTTTTGACCGTTTTACCCTTTAACGTGTTCGGAACCAAATCGACACAACTTCCCTTCACGAACCCTTTCTCATTTCGTGTTTTAAATAAAATCGAGTCTTACACTTTCAGACATTCTGACTCTCACTGTTCATAGTGTCGGAGTCATATCTGCCTAGGAATATAAACCGAGTTTCATACTCGTTAATCAACCACCCTTCTTTCAGGTTCACATATCATAAATCATAAAATCGGAGCCTGACCTCTCCCTTGGGTCTACCCTGGTCTATCGACTAATAGTTATATCATGTGAGAAATGTAGGTGACTATCAGTAACAACATAGGACAATGGCCATAACCTCGTAATCCCTGGCAACACAGTACCTAGTGTGCGGGGTATCACACCTGAAACGGAAGGTGGGTCGGTCCTACCCGCCAAAACAGCATAACATCAGGATTGCGAGGGCAAGGCTTGCTGCCTCGTGGCTAATGCCACTCCACTCCAACAATCCCCACGGTACAACATACTCCACGTGACATACACGGTACAACATACTCCGTGAACCCAAGCTCAGTCAGGGGTGCCTGCAATAGGTCTTATCCACCCATATCATCTCTGTCTCAGTATGCACGTGTGAGCATATCATCTCACTGTGACACACAGTCTACAGGAGGCTTCAACAAGGCTATATGCATGTCATATAAATCCCTGTGCGAGCGAAGCTCTAGCACGGCATGATATCAGAAAATCTTGTGCGAGCGAAGCTCTAGCACGGTTTCATAGAAATTAATGAAATCTGCAAACGAGCAGTGCTCCAGTACGACTTAAAATAATTATAATTTCAAGTAAAATCCACGTATGAGCAATGCTCTAGTATGGATATGTATAAAAACTCAGTGAAAACCTCGTACGAGTAAAACTCCATTACGGCTTTAAAATGAGTTATAAAACCATATAAAATCATGTGCGAGCAATGCTCCAGCACGAATGAATGCTCAAGTAAATCAAAACTTCGTACGAGCAACGCTCCAGTACGGCTTATGCATAAATACATCAAATCTCGTGCGAGCGAAGCTCTAGCACGGCTTTATGCAATTTCATATTAAAACAAGATGTGAGCTAGGCTCCAGCACCTATATATGCATATAAGGTCCAAACAAGTCAAAACATGTCAAAACATGTCAAAACAGAGTGCGAGCTAAGCTCCAGCACTTCTCATGCGTTTCATAATAATAATAAAAATCAGTGCGAGCAACCGCTCTAGCACATTTCATGCATATGATGTCACACAAGTCGGTGCGAGCAACCACTCAAGCACGTATTATGCACACTCACAAACGCAGATATAGTGCGAGCTATGTGCCGGCACTATCTGTTTCCATATAAACTTGATAGTTGGCCTATTTTCCAAAGGATTTTCATTTAAATCTTAATAACACTTACGTAGTGTTATATTGTGAAATTTAACTATCGATTTGCTTTGCTTAAAAACCAATAAAATTCCTTAAATCAGAAATTACTTAAATCATGCATTTCATGCATGTCATGCTTTCACCATCCTTAGGTGAATTTCCCTCAATAGGGGTAAAATAAACTTTTACATATTCCGAGTCCTTAAAATCTTTAAACCATTTTTAGGACCTTTATACATAATCAGGGTATACATACATATTCAGTGTACAGAAAAGCTATTAAAATACGCATAACTACCTCTAGCTACTCACACAATTCCCTTACCTCATTTTTCTGTACAGTCTGACCTTTTCCACTGATGACTCGTCACGCAGTCTGATTTGCTCCCAATCCAAATCAAATCTCCGGCACTGCGGATAAATATTCATCAGGTCAAATACAATACAATTAATTGTATTTCATATTTTTTGGGTTTAATTTTAAATCATTGGGCCCGTTTACCCATATTGGGCCCGATTGCACCATAATGAGCCTTAATCGGCCTTAAGCCCGTTTTCCACTTATTATTCACATTATCGAGGCCTATTGGGCTCATTGGGCCCATCAGTATATATTAGACCTCTTTCTAAATTCTCGGATAGATCAATTAAATATTTACGACAATTTTTCCCAATTTCCAAAATATAATTCATTTAATGTGGAAATTAAATCCGTAATTTGTCTAACACGCATAACGATGTAAATTGTCATAAATAAGGGTTACTTAACAGAGATTCTGCGATAGTACGCAAATCGAGGCTACCTCGAGCTCTCGGTTGACGTCAATTGTCGAGCTACACAATTAAATATTTTTTCGGGTAAACTTTCAATTGAATGTTAATCAAATTAAATATTTCAAAATTTAAATCGGTCAATTCAACCGCTTACCAACTTACCCATAGCTCGATTGCATCACTTGAATTTTTCCCAATTTTTTCTCTTTTTCTTTTTACCTTTTTCTCTTTCTTTTCTTTTCTTTTTGGCTGAACCGGTTCGGTCTGGTTCAACTGGTTCAGACCGTCGGTTCAGTCCGGTTCGGCCAGTTCTCAGTCGATTTTTGCCGCTAGCAGCTCGGCGGGGTCTTCAGATGCATGGATCTGGGGTCGGTTTGGTCCGACGTCGCCGAAAAGTGGCCGGTTCGGCCTATTCTCTCCTCATCGTCGGTGACTTTTCTCTTTCTCCCATTTTTCGGCGCTAGCCGCCATCCTACCAACCGATTCAGCCGTTGATTGATTGGTCTTGGCGTGGGCCTCCTTCGGCTGGCAGTGGCCAGGCCTGAATCGGCGCCGGTGGCCGGGAAACTCCTTTCCTCTCTCGACTTCTCTCCCTTCGTCCTTTCTCTCGTCGTTCACCGCTGTTCGTCGGCTTATTGGTGCCGGTGGTGGCTCGGCTGGGCTTCCTTCGCCTGGGCTGCCGCCGGCTGTCTCCGTCCGGTGAGGCAGCAGTCGGGGATGGCATTCGTTTTTGCTTTTGATTTTTCCCTTCAGAAAATCGCGAAACACGATTTTCTGTTTTTTTATTTTATTTATTTATTTATTTATTTATTTATAATTTATTTATAATATTATTTTAATCATTAAAATAATATTAAAATCTTAAAATATCTAAAAAAATTATTATTTTATTCATTTATTTAATAAATGAATTTATCGGTCTTACTTCGTATTTTCGGTATATTTTTCAATTATTTTTTGGATTATTTTTCGATGTGAAATTTTCGATTTATTCCAATAAATTCATATCTTGATCAATTTAATCCGAAATTTAATTATTTTTTCGCTATTGATCAAGATTTCTCAGATCCATATTTTTAATTAAATTTTCTTATCCCGATTAATTACCGAATTTTGGTCTTTTGATCGTTTTACCCTTCACGTGTTCGGGAATACCATTTCAATCCATTTGCATTTTTCATTTCGTGTTTTAATTAAAATCGGGTCTTACAATCTCCCCCACTCAAGAAATTTAGTCCTTCAAATTAGAACCAAGTCAAATGGGTCCATAAACAACTCCGGGTACGTCTACGTATCATTCTCTTTAATTCTCCTGTGACTTTTTTCGGAGTGTACTACTACCATCATACTTAACTAGGGAGATCATCTTAAACCTCAACACTCTCTCCTTTCGTTTACTATCCGAATCGATTTCATACGTTATACTTTCATTGAGCTAAGCTGTTGGAGCTCATATTCGATCACATATGTTGGGTCCGGATAGTATTTTCAAAGCATCAAAAGATGGGCCACATTGTGGATGCCTGTTTATTCAGGTGGTAACGCCAACCTATAGGCCTTATCTTCCACTTTGTCCAATCTTTCAGAGGATTCACTCTAACGAAACTCAATTTGCCTTCTTTCCAAATCTCGTTATGTCCTTATGACAAATAACTTCCAACAATACTAATTCACCCTCGGTGAATTCCAATGGTTTCTGTCTCTTGTCAGCATAGCTTTTTCTGTATGCTCTGAGGTGTTCTAAATTTCTAACAAATCAACTGAACATCCTCAGAGATTTGTCTTACCAATTCGAGAACAATTCTCTATCTGTCAACCACTTCTTCTTATCCAACTCGGGAAACAACTCCCTATGACCATACAATGCCTCATATAAAATGCTACCCCGATACTCAAGTGACAACTATCATTATTGACGAATTTGATTAGTAACAACTGATCATCCTAGGAGCTTATCAAATCAATGGCACCCGCTCTCATCATATCCTCCAGAACCTGTACAGTCCTCTCTGACTGACCATCTGTCTGAGGATGAAAAGCTGTGCTAACACTCAATCGGGTTCCAATAGCTTCCTGAAAAACGTTCCCAAAAGAGGGAAGTGAAGCAGGAATCCCTATCTGATATCATGCTCACTGGAACGCTACATAATGTATCACAATTTTCTTTAAATATAACTTCACCAACGCACTCAGAGTATCTGGAGATTTCATAACCAGAAGGTGGGTAAACTTAATCAATCTATCGACTATCACCCAGATAGCCTCATGATTCATCCGGGTCCTCTATAACCTATCATTAAATTCATGGTAACTTAGTCTTATTTCCGTGTCAATATAGGTAGATGCTGTAATAACCCTGCAACTTTTTTGCTCTACCTTAATCTGCTGACATACGAGACACTTCTCCACAATCTCTACAATGTCTCTTTTCATATCTAACCACCAATACCCTTTTCAGAGATTTCGATATATTTATTATTTCTCAGATGCACTGTATATACCGAAGAGTGAGCTTCTGACAATAACATTATCTCTGCAACTATGGTCCTGGGGAGGACTTATACTGTCTCTGAACCTCTGTAAGTGATCATCACTCACTGTGAACTCGGTTACTATACCCTTCTGAATCTGACCCACACTATCGACACCATGTCGATCATCACGCTAAGTCTAGCAAATTCGGTCACACAAATCCGGTTCTAACCTCAGGCTAGCTGTCACAAAATCACCGTCATTATCAGAAGGGATCACATCACTACTGAGGCTCATAACTGCTCTAGCAGCTCACGCTCCCTGACCATCGTATGTGATACCATCCCGAGGCTCTTTCTGCTCAAGGTATCAGCCATTACATTAGCCTTTACTGGGTGGTACAATGTTCACAATCATAATCCTTAGAAGCTCTAACCCTCTGTGTTATCTCATATACTACTCTTTCTGTGCAAACAGATACTCAGGGCTTTTACGATTAGTGCATACTTGAAATTTCTTACCATTGAAGTGGTGGCGCCATACTTTTAGTGTAAACGCTATGGCTACCAACTCTAAATCATGGGTCGGATAGTCTCTCTCATGGTCCTTGAACTATCTAGATCCATAAATGACTATCTTTCCATTTTACATTAATACACAGCCCAATCTTTATTTTGAGGTATCCATACACACTGAAACCTTTTGAGCTATTGGTTATGGTGAGAATAATTACGGTAGTCAGTTTCTTACTTCATATACCAAAACTCACCGAAGCCATTTTCATACATATCATCCACTCGTATGAAATCTTTTTCTAAACGAGACGTGTCAACTGAACAGCCAATTTTGAGAAACTCTCAACAACTCCTCTGTAAGACAGTTTCCTGTTGCTACTTATGCTCTTCCCTAGACTTTGAATACATCAAAATATCATCGCTAAAGATGACAACCAATCGGTCCAGGTAAGGTTTAAATACCTCATTGTAGTTGAGTTCCACTCAATATTTCAATCACCCATATTCTTGACCTATGTACGCATAAACATCTAATGTCATTTTGAAATCGCTTCCATTCAAGATACTAACCCACGTCATTTCCTTTTTCTTATATTAACAACTTTTGTAAAATTTTACAATTTTAAACCTACATGATTAATCGAATTCTACCAGTAAAGGTACCCAAATTTTAAATGTATATATTACGACTGTCGATTTCAATTTATAGGTTATGTGTGCGCTTCTAGACGCTGTCAAATCTTCAAGCAGGGAAGTATTTGGAAATACCTTTATTAACCCTCAGACTTGACCACATAGACTGGTTATGGATATATCCTCCTCTTATCCTAGGTCGCAATTCATATTCACTGCATATCGCTTAATCCAAATTACTTTACATATCAAAGATATACTTACATTGCATACGCCTCCTATTCCAATATATCTCGTATTCAGGATCTATCACAACTCAAAGCTTATCTCCTTTCATATATCACTTCTAACAAACTCTTTCATTACTTATTAAAACTTACAGTATACTTTTTCGGGGTGAAATCATCACTATCTTAGGATAGCAATCTAAACACCATAGTTGGCAGCTGAATCACTCTATTCTCAAATATTACTTCCAAATTATTCATATTCCATTGTATAAAATCGGCTGACAGATCCTTTTCCCCCGTTTTCAATTTACAATCTCTATACCCATATTCAGTTAGTGAAAATCAGCTAACTATCATCATCTTGCCTCAGGGTACAGGCTTCACATCTTTCACTAGCTTATAAGCAACTGAAGGCGGTATGAATAAATGTGTGGCACCAGGATCCATTAAAATAATTATTTCATTATTCATAACCAGTGTGGTATCTCCCACCACATCTAATGAAACATCAGTAGTGTCCTGGTCCAAGGCATACACTCGCCCTCGTCCAATATCTTATTTCTGTGGTATCTACCACACATCCTACATTGTTTACACTTGCTACAAAACAGATCGGGGTCCTCCAATCACAATACCCCTCATAAGTGTTGAAATTGGATACACTGGGGCCTTACCAATCATCTTACCTCGTGACTCATCAGCTCTAAGCTTTTACCAAACTACATTTTTCTCGTTCTGACATCTCTATCATTCTCTATTCTCTTTCTGTCGTTATTTTGGCCTTTGCTACCTTTCCCAATCTCAGAGGCGTGCAACTCATGATCTTATTCGCACAACTATAGTCTGTGCACTACCTCAGCATAGGTAGTGATATCTAATGGCCAAATCAGACTCTTATTGACAATCTAAGCCCTTCCATAAACTTTCTGTCATGACCCATTTTTACCAAAAATCGCTACAAATTTTTCGCTTTTTCCTTTCCTTTCCCTGTCGTGAACATTCTCACCACAAAATAGTTGGGCTATGAGTCAGTATTAATCACCCTTTACCATTTACCATGACATCTATCTTTTAATTTATTTAAATTCAAACACGTATACTTTATAATTGAGACTCTATACTTGTACGTGTTTACTTATATTTACATCCCCCATATTACATACTAAATTGATTACTGTGTTATTACATGTTTAGATATAAAATCATACCAAGTGTATATACCTTTTGATGATGGAAAGCAACGGATACCAAGAATACAAGTCATCAGCCGCTCACTAATTACTGCAAGTGTTCTGAAAAGAGGGGAAATGGGAATGAGCAAACCACGCTCTCAGTAAGGCAATCATGCAAGCAAGTAGATAACCACACTATCTACATGCTCATAATGCCATGCATTAAATCAGTCTCTTTTGAAATCGTTCTTAAATACGAATTTCATGCATACTTTTATGCCATGTAAAATAATTCGTATAAAACAATTTATTTCGTGAAATGGCAGATAAAGCATGGAATTATACTTCATGTTGTTTAAATAATGCACATTATGTCAAAACATGCCATTTATTTCAAATTGGCAATTCATTGCATGAAATGGCAGATAAAGCATGGAATTATGCGTCATGCTATTTAAATAATGCATATTATATCAAAACCTGCCATTTATTTCAAATCCACATTCACCCCAAAATCATCAGGACTCAGTCCCACAATATAAAATCTTGAAATTACAAAATCAAGTAATGAGTAATATGTGATTTCGCAAAGCAAATAATATGCGATTTCGCAAGTAAGTGACATGCAATTTCATAAAGTAAGTGACATGTGAGACTAGGCTAGAATCAGGGTAATAACTCTAGGATTATGGCCATATCCTGTGATCCCAGGCTACACTGATCAGGTGTGCGGGGTATCACATCACATCTAAGACTGCCCCATGAGGTGGGTACCAAACCATCCTGCCAGCCAATCAGATCCCTAGTTCGAAGACTGCACATCATAGATCATGGCACAGTACAACGTAATCCATGTTGCAAGCACGGTACAGCGTACACCTCATGCCCATGTCATCTCAATATCCAACGCCATGTCTCGAAATGCACTTGCAAGCCTATTTAATCGGTGTGGCACACAGCCTACCTGAAGCTCCTAGCACGGCCCTATGCATGTCATATAAAAATCTAGTGCGAGCAAAGCTCCCAACACTATGTCATGTATAAAATCATGTAAAATCAAGTGCAAGTCAAGCTTCCAGCACTCTGTCACATGCACAAATCATGTCAATCTCGTGCGAGTAATGCTCTCAGCATGTTTTGTTTCCACATAAATCATGTAGGTGGCTAAGTTTTCAAATAATGGTTTTTAAAACCAAAATCAGCACCTGCCACATGCCATTTCATGTCAATTGATAAAACTTCAGCCAGCCTACCCAATTTCTTATTGAAAAGCATTAAAATACACCAAGAACACTCAGTTCTTACTTTTCATGAATTTTTCTAAAAGTGAAAATATTTACCCTTCACAAGGGTAAAATCGTCATTTACCCTTTTGGGTCAAAATAAATATTATATCATGTGCTAAAAGCAATATTTCATTGTGAAAACACTCAAAGCATGATATTTATGCATATTTCAATCCAATCCTAACTTTTCCAAAATTTTCCTTAATATGGGCAAAACGGTAATTTTTCTATGTCAGGTCTCTACCGATATTCTTCATATACAATTTAATTATTCGAAAATCTATCCGAAAATACATATAGCTACCTCTAGCTACTCACACAATTCCCTTACCTCAATTTCTCTGATCATTCTACCTTTTTCGTCGTTACCGATCACCCGATCTGTTTAACTACTAATATATTCTCTGGAGCTGCAGAAAATCATTTATCGGGTTAAATACAATACATTTTATTTGTATTTCACTTTTAATGAGCTTAATTTATAGCATTGGGCCCGTTTACTTTTATTGGGCCCGATTGCACCTTAATGGGCCTTAATCGGCTTTAATCCCATTTTTCATTTACTAATCACATCATCGAGGTCTGTTGGGCTCATTGGGCCCACCAACAATTTATCGGGCCTCGTTCTAAACTCTTGGATAACTTCAATAATTATTTACGACATTTTATCTCAATTTCCAGAATATATTTCATTTAATCCGAAAATTAAATCCGTAATTTATGCGGTAAATTTCTAATACGCATAACGATACAATTTGTCGTAAATAGAGGTTAATTACCCGAGATTATATGATAGTACGTAAATCGAGGCTAACTCGAGCTCTCTTTTGTCATCGATTATCGAGCTACACATTTATATTTTTTGAGTTAAATCTGATCAAATATATATTTAAATAATTATTCTAAAAATTAAATTAGTCCAATTGACCACTTACCGGCTTACCCGGAGCTCGATTGCATCACCAAAATTTTTCCATTTTTCATTTTTCTTTTTCTTTTTCTCTTTCTTTTTCTTCTTTTTCTTGCTGAACTGGTTCGATCCGTTTCAACCTGGTTCAGACCAGTCCAGTTCACCCCGGTTCAGTCCGGTATAACTTTCTCCCTCGCCGTTCGGGGCTTCGTCGGCTGGTTCTCCGCCGGCTTTCACCTCCAGCTTATCTGGGGGGTAGTTCGCTGCATAGATCTGGGGTCGATTTCACCGAAGCTTGTCGAAAAGTGGCCGATCCGACCTCTTTTCTCTTCGGTGTTGGTGCCCCTTTCTTCCCGCGCCGTTTGATGACTTTTTCGGCCGATCTGCGCTTGGATCGGCGCCGCAGTCGTCCCTCTCTAGCCGGTGGTGGGTCGGTCCTCCCTTCCTCGACCGTCGATCGCTCCCTCTCTTCCATTTTCTCTCTCTTTCTCTCGATTTCCCTCTCTCTCTCGGTTGTCGGCGTTTTCCTCTCTCTACCGGCGTCGGCGATGGCTTCTGCTACGTTTTCCTTTAGCCGGTTGCTTGGGTTCCTTGTCGGTGGCCTTCGATCGGTGGAGGCAGAAGGGGCTCGGCTCCCTCAAGTCTTCCTTCTGTGTCTTCAATCTTTCTTTGCAGAATTGCGAAATCGCGATTCTGCTTTCTTTCTTTTTTTTTTAATTGACTTGACTTTTACTTTTTTTAATTATATTATATCATATTTTATTAAAATATAATATAATATATAATATTCCTAAAATATTTAAATATATATATATAAATCAATTAAATATATATATTTACCTTATTTATTTCTCTGGTATTTTTCAATTATTTTCGGGATAATTTTTTCGAGGTGAAAATTTCGATTTATTCCTATAAATTCATATCTTGATCAATTTAACCCGAAATTTAATTATTTCACCTTTATTGATCAAGATTTCTTGAATCCATGTTTACAGTGTAAATTTCTTATCGAATTAACATCGAATTTTCGGTCTTTTGACCATTTTACCCTTTAACGTGTTTGGGACCAAATCGACACAACTTCCCTTCATGAACCCTTTCTCATTTCGTGTTTTAAATAAAATCGGGTCTTACAATCTCCCCCACTTAAGAAATTTGGTCCTCCAAATTAGAACCAAGTCAAATGTTTCTATAAACAACTCCGGGTACATTTATCGCATCATACTCTTTAATTCTTATGTAACTTTTTTCGAAGTGTAATACTTCCAAAGGACTTTAATTAGGGAGATCATCTTAAACCTCAATACTTATTCCTTTCGTTTAATAACTGAATCGACTTTTCAACATACGACCTACTCTCTTTGAGCTTGAATGGTCTTCGCCTCTTGTTAGCATAACTTTTTTATCTACTCTGAGGTGTTCTTAATCTCTCACACATTAACTGAACATCCATTAGAGGATTTTCTTACCAAATCAGGAGCAATTATTAGTCAGTCACTCACTTCTTCCCATCCAAATCGGGGAAAAATCCTTACGGCCAAACAATGCCTCATATAATGTCATCCCGATACTCGAGTGATAACTATTGTTGTAGGCAACTTAGCAAATGACAAGTGATCATTCCAGGAGCTTCGAACCTCAATCACATAGGCTCTCTACATATCCTCCAGAACCTGTACAGTCCTCTTTGACTGACCATCTGTCTGAGGATGAAAGGCTGTGCTAACACTCAACTGGGTTCCCATGACTCCCTGAAAAATGTTTCCAGAAGTGGGAAATGAAGCGGGAATCCCCATATGATACAATGCTCACTGAAAAATTACATGGTGTTCCACAATCTCTCTTACATATAAATCAGTCTACGCACTCAGAATATCAGTAACTTTCATAGCTAGTAAGTATCAGACTCAGTCAATCTATTGACTATCACCCAAATAGTCTCATGATTCTCACGGGTTCTCTGTATCCCATCACGAATTTTATGGTAACATGCTCTCGTCTCTGTGTCGATATAGGTAGAGGTTGCAATAACCTTGCAGACATATGATACTCTACCTTAATCTGCTGACATATGAGACACTTCTCCACAATCTCTACAATGTCTCTTTTCATATCTGACCACCAATACCTTTTTGAAATTCTGATATATATATATTTATTACTCACCTGATGCACTATATATCTTGAAGAATGAGCTTCTAAAAATAAAAATCTCATCAACTGTGGGTCCTTGGGAGCACTTATTTTGCTTCTGAACCTCAGTAAGCCGTCATCACTCACTGTGAACTCTGTCACTGTACCCATTTGAATCTGACTCACACTATTGACATCCTGCCAATCATCACGCTAAGCCTGTCGAATCCGGTCAATTCAATTCGATTCTAATCTCAGGCTAGCTATCACATAATCACTGTCAGCATCAGAAGGGATCACATCACTACTGAGGCTCACAAACTGCTCTATCACCTCACACTCCCTGACCATCATATGTAATACCATCCTGAGGCTCTTTTGCTCAAGGCATCAGTCACAACATTAGCCTTACCCGAACGGTTCAATATCTCACAATCATAGTCTTTCAGAAGCTCTAACCCTTTAGGTTATCTCATATTCAATTCTTTCTGTGCAAACAAATGCTTAGGGCATTTATGATCAGTATACATGAAATTTCTCACCGTATAAGTAGTGGCGCCATATCCTCGTGCAAACACTATACAAATCGAGGTTGACTCGAGCTCTCATTTATCGTCGATTATCGAGCTACACATTTATATTTTATGGGTTAAATTCGATCAAATATATATTTAAATAATTATTCTGAAAATTAAATTAGTCCATTTGACCACTTACCGGCTTACGCGGAGCTCGATTGCATCATCAAATTTTTCCCATTTTTCCTTTTTCTTTTTCTTTTTCTTCTTTTTCTGTGTGAGATCTGAGAATTTTGGACATATTTTAATTATGTAATATGAACTTGAAGTGTAATTTATTGAGCTAAGTGAATTATGGGAATTATATTTGGTGATTATGTGTAAGTGTTTAACATAAGTGTGAAACTAAGAGGTCAGATCGATCTTGGAGAAGGAGAGATCGATCTGGTGAGTTAAAAATGACAAGGAAGGAGGAATTTAAGGAGCAGATCGATCTCCAATGGAAGAGGATCGATCTCCTTATGATTCTGTTTGAGAGAAGATCGATCTCATGATGAAGGGATCGATCTCCAAACGTTTCTGTGTGGGAGAAGATCAATCTCCTTAAGGAGCAGATCGATCTCATAAAGCAATAAAGAGATCGATCTCACCCCTCGATAGATCGATCTCCTAGGCATAAAATTACCCCTGATCGTCCCCAAATTCAAATGCAGATCGATCTCATCAAGAGCCAGATCGATCTCCTACCTTCAGTCTATATAAGGAACCCATGCTTTCTCCTACAATTTCATTTTCTCTCTCTTCCAAATCCCATTTTCACTGAGCCCTAGCTTTCTCACTCATCCAAAGCACCCATTTTCGTCCAAATCAGAGGCTGTGGCAAGAAGGAAAGTTGTTCCTCATCAAAGGGAGAACAACATACTTGGAAATCGTAAGACAGATCAAATCGAGGTAAGAGATAAGCTCTTCACAAGTTTTGGGTAATTTTTAAACCTCGATCTTGATATTTGAGATGATTTTGGAGATAATGGTTGTTGGCATTGTGTTGAAATAGCTGGAAAATGATTAGGGATTGATGAAATTACAATGTAGTTGGGGTGATGATGATATTTAGCAATTTTGGTAATTTTAGGAATTTTGAGTTATAAATGAAAATTTAGACAATGTGGTGATTTAGCATAGATATTATGGCATGGGAAGTGTAGGATGTTGAGATGTTGTGAATGAGATTGTGGATTGTGATAGAGTTACGGGAATTGAGAGATTTGAGGTGTTATAAGCAATTATGCTCGATTTTGAGAATTGAGGTTACTGTGATGATGAGTATTGATGTTTTAACATCGTTTGGACAGCTCGGGAGTTCCAGAGTGGAATGCAAGACTAGTCCGTGACAAGGGGGAAACGATTGCACTATACGAGGTGCAAAGAGGTAAGGGAAACTAAACCATTTGTGTATGTGATTTGTGAACTATTATAGCATGATTTGCGATTTATAAAACAAGCATGTTTGATGTGTTGTGTTTGATGAGAATGCACACGATTTTTATAGCCGGTTGGAGCCCATTATTTTATGAGTTTATAATTGGGCTCTACGTTAAGGCGATATTGAGATTTGAGAAATGTGTGCGTGTTTTACCGATTGGGACTCGGTTTTAATATGTTTTGTGTCGAGTACAAAACGGTTTTAAATGAGTTTTATGAGAGAAAACCACTATGAGTTCTATGTGAAGGCAAACCAATTTTATATGATAATGGCTATTGATAAAGACTTAGGTGTGTAATTTTGAGTACACACCAGGCATTGCTCTAGTAACATGTAAGCCCGATTCTTCTCCGTTCTAGTAACGTGAGAAACCCCATTCTATGGCTATGCCACGTATATTTGGTGGCCGTTGCCACGTGAGAAACCCCATTTTGTGGCTATGCCATGTATATTTGGTGGCCGTTGCCACGTGAAAAACCCCATTCTGTGGTTATGCCACGTATATTTGGTGGCCGTTGCCACGTGAAACCCTATTCTGTGGCTGTGCCACGTGTGAATCTAAATCAGTGGCTATGCCACGTGTGTTTGGTGGCTACACCACGTGCATTATTATTACAGTGATTTTATCATGTATATTGAGAAAGCCATTATCGCATTATTTTCACATGCTTGTCACTGCTCTATACTGAGCCTTTTACGTCATGTTTCCACATGATTTTGAGATATGAGAATGTTGTTTTGAGAACTTTCATGCTATGAGTATATTGAGTTTCACGTGCAAATAAATATTTTATGATGTGCATTATGGTTTATATAACGAGTCCCTTACCCCCTTACTGAGCGATTTAGAAGCTCACCCTGTTTTCTTTTCCCCCCAGATTTCTTCAAGTGAAAAGGGTTTCCCTGCGACGTACGGAGTAGTGGCTAGTGGAGGACTTGAGCTCCAGGCCACATATATTGTATTTTGAGGTATCTTTTATCTTTTCATGTACCCAGACAATTATTGTAATTACAGACACTTGATGTATAACATTATATGGGATGTATTAGGATTAATTAACTTGAGATCGAGTAATGTATATGATATAATATATACTATTTAATGACGAGATCCTGAGGTATGATAAGTGTGATGATGTATGACACTGCACAGGAATGCACTCTTAATTGTGAATTGTTGAGTAAAAAGTTTTAAATTGGCCATATTTTCCGCGTTTTCGGGGCGTGACATTCTGGCTGAACCGGTTTGGTCTGATTCAATCCGGTTCAGACCGGTCCGATTCACCACAGTTTAGTCCGGTTCAACTTTCTCCCTCGCCGTTCGGGGCCTTGTCGGTCGGTTCTCCGTCAGATTTCACCTACAGCTTGTCCGTGGGGTAGTCCGATGCATGGATCTAGGGTCAGTTTTGCCAAAGCTTGCCGAAAAGTAGCCGGTCCGGCCTCTTTTCTCCTCGGTGTCGATGCCCCTTTCTTCCCGCACCGTTCGACGGCGTTTTCGGCCGATCTGCGCCTGGATCGGCGCTGCAGTCGTCCCTCTCTGGCCTGTGGTGGGTCATTCCTCCCTTCCTCAGTCACCGATTGCTCCCTCTCTTCCATTTTCTCTCTCTTTCTCTCAGCTTCCCTCTCTCTCGGTTGCCGGGCGTTTTCCTCTCTCTACTGGCGCCGATGATAGCTTCTGCTGCATTTTCCTTCAGCCGGTCGCCTAGGTTCCACACCGGTGGCCTCCGATCGATGGAGGCAGAAGGGACTCAGCTCCCTCGGGTCTTCCTTCTGTTTCTTCTATCTTTCTTTGTAGAATCACGAAATCGTTATTCTGCTTTCTTTCTTTTTTTTTTTAATTAACTTGACGTTGATTTTTTTAATTATATTATATTATATTTTATTAAAATATAATATAATATATAATATACCCAAAATATTTAAATATATATATATAAATCAATTAAATATATATATTTACCTTATTTATTTCTCGGGTATTTTTCAATTATTTTCGGGATAATTTTCCCGAGGTGAAAATTTTGATTTATTCCTATAAATTCATATCTTGATCAATTTAACCCGAAATTTAATTATTTCACCTTTATTGATCAAGATTTCCTGAATCCATGTTTACAGTGTAAATTTTTTATCGAATTAACACCGAATTTTGGGTCTTTTGACCGTTTTACCCTTTAACGTGTTTGGGACCAAATCGACACAACTTCCCTTCACGAACCCTTTCTCATTTCGTGTTTTAAATAAAATCGGGTCTTACACTTTCAGACATTCCAACTCTCACTGTTCATAGTGCCGCAGTCATATCTGCCCAGGAATATAAACTGAGTTTCATACTCGTCAATCAACCAGTTCCTCTAGGTCAGAGTAAAGAATTTTATCTGTAATTTCCTTTAAGCAGTGTCCGAGATATTCTGTCACCGGAATACACCTAGGATTATTTCTCATGTCCATAATGTATGTCTAACTCTTAAGATGGGTCGAGCGAACTTCCACTAATGTTCCGACTCGCCCTCAAATCTCATACATGCTCTGAGCAATTAGCTCTCAAAATATTCTCCACACTCCGCTCTAACCTTACGAAGCGTGTCTCAATACTGTCCGATTTCTCTGTCGAACTCTGTCTGATCTCTCTGTCAGACTCTGTGGGCATGCTCAACATCAGCCTCCACTTCAATCTCATCTTGAGTCTCATGTGACGACTCAGTACGACTCTCAAGCCTACCTCTATGGCCTCGAGCACAAGTACTTGCCCCTCTACCATAGCGGCTATCAGTTAATGAGTCTATTCTTGCATTCAAAACCAAATTCTTAGGTGCAATTCCATCTCGATATACACAATTGTATCTAAACAATGCACAGTACATGGGGATGTAAACTTTCTTAACCACTAACACCGACTCATATCAGGCCAACTTAAGCTCTGATACCATTTAATTGTCAAGACCCAAATTACCTAAAAATCAGAGTAAATTTTTTGTTTTTTTCATTTATTATTTAATTCTTACCTTTCTCTCATCATGACCATCCTACAAACAGTTGGGCTATGATTCAGTGTTAGTCACCTCTCACCTATTTACCATTCCATTTCCATAATCACATTCACATATCAGAGTTTACTATCTTTTGACTTTAATTGAATACATATACAATGGTATTTATAACTCTACATCCCCGATATCATAATCGTTTACAGTATTGTGCATTACATATTTAGATACAAAACTATACAAATGTGTATACCTGTCTCTCGATGGAAGCAGCGGATACCAATGCATGGAAGTCCTCAGCCGCTTACTAATTACTGTGAGTGCTCTGAAAAGATGGGAAATAAGGGGGTGAGCAAACCACACGCTCTGTAAGGTAATTATGCAAGTAAGTAGATAGCTCCACTATCTACATGCTCTCATAATGCCATGCCCTTAAAATCCATTTCTTTTCATTAAAATCTCAAGCACAAAATCATGTATTTCATCATGACTTAGTTTATAAAACTGTTCGTGCATATATAAATCATACTACTTATGCATCAATAGCAATTTATGTGACATCAGTAAAATCATACTTAACATGAATTAAATCAAAATCATGCATTATTTCATGTGATATAAAACAAATCATGAGATACAATCATTTCATGAATTTATCATTAAAGCATGAAAAACTGATCATGCTACTGCATTTAAATCATTTCATTTAAAACACAGTATAAAATAACCCAAAGGGGTTAAACATCTCATAATTCAATTCCAAACTCATAAAACAATTTATTAAAATTCAATATAAAACTTCGGTTATAAAACCACCCTTCTTTCAGGGTCATATATCATAAATCATAAAATCAAGGCCTGACCCCTACCTCGGGTCTACCCTGGTCTATCGACCAATAGTTATATCATGTGAGACATGTAGGTGACTATCAGTAACAACATAGGACTATGGTCATAACCTCGTGATCCCTGGCAACATGGTACCTAGTGTGCGGGGTATCACACCTAAAACGGGAGGTAGGTCGGTCCTACCCGCCACAACATCATAACATTAGAATTGTGAGGGCAAGGCTTGCTGCCTCGTGGCTAATGCCACTCCACTCCAATAATCCCTATGGTACAGCGTACTCCGCGTGACATACACGGTACAACGTACTCCGTGAACCCAAGCTCAATCAGGGGTGCCTGCAATAGGTCTTATCCACCCATATCATCTCTGTCTCAGTATGCACATGTGAGGTTATCATCTCACTGTGACACACAGTCTACAGGAGGCTCCAACACGGCTATATGTATGTCATAGAAATCCCTGTGCGAACAAAGTTCTAGCACGACTCCATGCATATTCTTGATATCAGAAAATCTCGTGCGAGCGAAGCTCTAGCACAGTTTCATAGAAATCAATGAAATCTATGTACGAGCAGCGCTCCAGTACAACTTAAAATAATTATAATTTCAAGTAAAATCCACGTACGAGCAATGTTCTAGTACGAATATGTATAAAAACTCAGTGAAAACCTCGTAAAAACTCCATTATGGCTTTAAAATGAGTTATAAAACCATATAAAATCATGTGCGAGCAATGCTCCAGCACGAATGAATGCTCAAGTAAATCAAAACTTCGTATGAGCAACGTTCCAGTACGGTTTATGCATAAATACATCAAATCTCATGCGAGCGAAGCTCTAGCACGGCTTTATGCAATTTCATATCAAAACAGGATGCGAGCTAGGCTCCAGCACCTCTCATGCATGTCAAATCATTAAAACTAGTGTGAGCAATCGCTCCAGCACCTTTTTATGCATATCAGGTCAAAACAAGTCAAAACATGTAAAAACAGAGTACGAGCTAAGCTCCAACACTTCTCATGCATTTCACAATAATAATAAAATTCAGTGCAAGCAACCGCTCTAACACATTTCATGAATATGATGTCACACAAGTAGGTACGAGCAACCGCTCAAGCACGTTTTATGCACACTCACAAACGCAGATATAGTGCGAGCTATGTGCCGGCACTATCTGTTTCCATATAAACTTGATAGTTGGCCCATTTTCCAAAGGATTTTCATTTAAATCTTAATAACATTTACGTAGTGTTATATCGTGAAATTTATGCAGTTACTGGTCAATCTATCGATTTGCTTTGCTTAAAAACCAATAAAATTTCTTAAATCAGAAATTACTTAAATCATGCATTTCATGCATGTCATGCTTTCACCATCCTTAGGTGAATTTCCCTCAATAGGGGTAAAATAAACTTTTACCTATTCCGAGTCCTTAAAATCTTTAAACCATTTTTAGGACCTTTATACATAATCAGGGTATACACACATATTCAGTGTACATAAAAGCTATTAAAATACGCGTAGCTACCTCTAGCTACTCACACAATTCCCTTACCTCATTTTTCTGTACTGTCTGACCTTTTCCACTGATGACTCGTCACGCAGTCTGATTTGCTCCCAATCTAAATCAAATCTCTGGCACTGCGGATAAAATTCATCAGGTCAAATACAATACAATTAATTGTATTTCATATTTTCTGGGCTTAATTTTAAATCATTGGGCCCATTTACCCATATTGGGCCCGATTACACCATAATGGTCCTTAATTGACCTTAAGCCCGTTTTCCACTTATTATTCACATTATCGAGGCCTATTGGGCTCATTGGGCCCATCAGTATATATTGGACCTCGTTCTAAATTCTTGGATAGATCAATTAAATATTTACAACAATTTATCCCAATTTCCTGAATATAATTCATTTAATGCGAAAATTAAATTGGTAATTTATCTAACACGCATAACGATGCAAATTATCATAAATAAGGGTTACTTACTCGAGATTCCATGATAGTACGCAAATCGAGGCTATCTCGAACTCTTGATTGACGTCAAATGTCGAGCTATACAATTAAATATTTTTTCGGGTAAACTTTCAGTAAAAAATTAGTCAAATTAAATATTCCAAAATTTAAATCGGTCAATTCGATCGCTTACCGACTGACCCATAGCTCGATTACATCACTTGAATTTTTCCCAATATTTCATCTTTTTCTTTTTCCTTTTTTCTCTTTCTTTTCTTTTCTTTTGGCTGAACCGGTTCGGTCCGGTTTAACCCGATTTAGACCTCCGGTTCAGTCCAGTTCGATCGGTTCAAGGCCTCGCCAACCGGTTCTCAGCCAGTTTTCGTCGGCAGCAGCTCCGCGGGGTCGTCAGATGCACGGATCTAGGGTCTGTTTAGTCCGATGTCGTCAGAAAGTGGCCGGTCCAGCCTGTTCTCTCCACGCCGTTGGTGACTTTTCTCGTTCTCCTATTTTTTGGTGCTAGCCGCCATCCCACCGACCGATTTAGCCGCTGATCGACTGATCTTGGTGTGGGCCTGCTTCGACTGGCGGTGGTCGGGCCTGAATCGACGCCGGTGGCTGGGAAACTCCTTTCCTCTCTCGGCTTATCTCCCTTCGCCCTTTCTCTCGCCGTTCGCCACCATTCGTCGGCTTGTTGGTGCCTGTGGTGGCTCGGCTAGGCTTCCTTCGCCTAGGCTGCTGCCGGCTGCCTCCGTCCAGTGAGGCAACAGTCGGGGAAGGCATCGGTTTTTGCCTTCATTTTTTCCCTTCAGAAAATCGCGAAACGCGATTTTTTGTTTTTTGTTTTAATTTAATTTAATTTAATTTATTTATATATTTATTTATTTATAATTTATTTTTAATATTATTTTAATCATTAAAATAATATTAAAATCCCAAAATATCTAAAAAATTATTATTTTATTCATTTATTCAATAAATGAATTTATCGGTCTTACTTCGTCTTTTCGGTATATTTTCAATTATTTTCGGGATTATTTTTCGATGTGAAATTTTTGGTTTATTCCAATAAATTCATATATTGATCAATTTAATCCAAAATTTAATTATTTCTTTGCTATTGATCAAGATTTCTCAAATCCATATTTTTAATTAAATTTTCTTGTCCCGATTAATTACTGAATTTTGATCTTTTGATCGTTTTACCCTTCACGTGTTTGGGAATACCATTTCAATCCTTTCGCATTTTTCATTTCGTGTTTTAATTAAAATCGGGTCTTACAGAGAGTGCTTTTGGTGCCCGAACCCTAGCTAGGTGCTAGAGAACGTAAGAAAGATAGATACTACCTATGTTTTATGAATGTATTGTACGACCTTGATCTAGTCTACAGCCCCCTTACCATGGCTATTGGTATGATTGATTCTCTATGGAGAATGACAGGTATTGCTTGACTTAGTTATAGCCTAGTCTCCATGAATATGATTATGATTATGATTATGATTATGAATATGATGATGATGATGATGATGATGATGATGATGATGATGAATGACTATGTTTTTATGAGATTATGATAAATATTTACGAACAATTATGTTTTATGAAATGTTTATGAATGGCGATGATTTTATGAAATCATCCATGAATGATGGAAATTTTATGAAACAGTTAAGCATGCTATTTGATTTAAAGAACCCATACTTCATATTTTCCTATGATGACTATGCATGTAACGAAAGTTTTACATATTTTCTAAATATTAGTTTCTAAAAAAAACTTATGATCAGTTTTTTGAAGCAACGTTTGTTTCATGAATGATTCTTGCATGCTTTTACATATCAGGACTACTTCAAATGTATTTTCTTACTGGGCTTTTTCCCGAAAGCTCACCCTTCCACCTCTCAGATTGTTTGCAGTGAACTATAGTTGATAATTGTTGCGTAGACAACGTAGGCTGGTGGATACGAGCTTCTCAAGACTACCTTTTGTACATGCGTGAGGTATACATTTTTATCTCTTTATCAGACCATTTGTATGCACAGACATCTATTGAAAGTAACGTATAGGGATGTAATCTGTATAAGGATAAATGAAATGAAATATTTTTAAGGATTGACATTGAACAAGAATACAGTCTAAATGAATAAAGGGTTAAGTTGCAAGTAGAAGTTTCATAAACAATTTTCCCCCAAATTTTTATAGGTCACGGGTTGTTACAGTTTTAGGTGGTATCAGCGCAAAGGCTGTCTAGTACTGTTAGTGCCAATAATAAGGATAATATTACATCTCAAATGTTTGTACTTGTCTGGTTATTGACTAAGTATACCTAATGAAGTTAAAACTTAATGTTTGGTTTACGTAAGGAATTAGATCACTTGCTAGAGGCCACAAGGGTAGGCCTGCGAATCATGCATGGTTGTCATATGAGACTCATAAATGATACTGAGATTGAAACTAATATTGAGCATGCTCCATCAGGTCCTGTGGAAAGGATAGAAGGTACTGAGTTACACTTTGCTAAGATTGAACGGAGTATTGAACATACTATGGAAAAATTGGGACATAGGCTATGTTAGGTGAGGGGGTAGATGAAAGAATATACAGGCAGGTTACTCCCAATACGCCCGTACAACCTCTAGAGATGTTTCAAAACTTCAAATATGCCTGCTCCTGTAGCTCCATAGCAGAATGATGATGACTTGGGTTAGGAGTAGGAGCTACAGGAGATGAGGCAGTTTCAAAAGTTCAGACCGCCATTTTTAAATGGGATAAAGGACCCAATAGTTATAGAGAACTGAATGAATGAGATTAAGGAAACTACGAATGAAATTTATCGATCTAGCACAAGGAAAATCGATCTGTCAATGAGTATGAATTATGATTTATATCCCTAGAAAGGTATGACCCAACGTTATGAGCAGTGAAGTTAAGAAATGTCTGTAAGTTCACTAACGGATGGAGACCAGCTATCAAATTCAGACAGGTACCATAGAATATCTCTATGTACGAGGAGGCAATACGCAAGGCGCAATTACATGAGTACAATTTTGATTAAAATACCTTTGAGTATAATCTGGATAAGTAGGGAAGTGAAACAGAGGAAATCCAGGAAAGTCATAGGAGGTACTAAGATCCTCAATCGAGCTTAATTAGCCCCATTGGAGGATATATTGAAGAAGCAGTGTGCAAGGCGCAACTATGATGATGTGAAATGCATATTTCGAGGTTACTAAGAAAATGAAAGGTAAAGAGAGTGAAAGAAAAGTGATGTACTAAGGAAGCAGTGAGAGTGATAAAAATAAAGTCACTGTAATTGAAAAGATGAATTATAGAACTACAAGTATAAGTGAAGGTCACACTGCTTACATGATTGATAAAGTCAAGGCGTGTTTGGATTAAAAAGGCACCTAGTAGACGGAGGGATTTCTGACACGTATTCGCAGGATCTATCAGAGTTACCACTAAATTGAAAGTTAAAGTTCTGAAAATGATTTAGCACCTGGTATCGAATTAATTATTCAGACCATTGTACTCAGTGGCTTTGATTGAATTAAAAATGCTGAGAAAGCAATTACAAGAATTGCATGAAAAGGAGATTATCGGACAAGGTAATCCACTTTGGAGTATACTGACATTAATTTTTAAGGAGACCTGGAGTCTTTTGGGTCACGATATGTCAAGTACGAGAGTTAATTGGATTCTCCCAAAACAGAGATTATGGATCAGTGGGAAAGACCCAAAACACTTAAAGATGATTCAGAGTTTGAGATATATGGAGTCTTTAGAATATGAATTACGTATCGAGTCTAAGGATTGTAAATTGTTTATGCTCACGTTTTGAATGCGAGACTCAATTTGAGTAAGAAAATGATTTCGTTATAATTGATAAACGAAATGAGACAAGTGTTTAACTATGATAAATTTTGGGTGCAAGTTATATTGGAATAAGAGGTGTATACAAGTTAAGAATATCTCTGATATGTGAAATGAATTCGGATTAAGTGATATGGATTGAGAATGGATTATGTTCGAAGGATAAATGTGAAATTGCGATAAGTTTTGGTATCCTACATTCTTTTGAGATCGAGTCTCGAGCCCTTATATCCATAACCAGTTTATGTAGTCAAGTATGATGGCTAATAAAGGTATTTCAAAATATCTCTCCGCCTAAGAGACTTGACAGCGTCGAGAAGTACCCATAACCTATAAATTGAAAATGACAGTCGTCATATTCGATTTTGAAGTCAGGATACCATTACTTGTGCAGTGAAGAATTATGGAATTCTACTGATCATGAAGGTTTAAGTGTTAAATTTTACAAAAGTTGTCAAATACAAAAAAAAAAAAGAATGACTCGAGTTAGTGATTTGAGCAAAAGTGGTTACGGGATGGCGTTATGTATATTGGTCAAGGACATGAGTTATTGAAATATTTAGTGAACCTCAACTAGATGTGGTTCCTTTCTGATACTGTCATTTATTTCGTGGTAGCGAGCCTGAGAGTGGAAAACTGGACTTAATTGATTTAATCGAACAGGCTAAGCGTAATGATAAACATTGTATTGATGTGGCTAGTCAGACCAGATGGGTGCTGCAACTAGCTTGAGTATTGGTACGGATGAGTTAATTAAGATTTAAAAATAGGCAAAAAGAATTATATTGAACAAAGATGAGAGCATAATGAGATTTGGGAAGAAAGGAAAATTAAGTCCCTGTTATATGGGACCTTTCGAAATCTTAAACCAAATGGGAGATAAAGCTTGCATATTGGCGCTACTGTCGGAATCATCAAGTATTCACAATGCCTTCCATGTTTCAATGCTACGCAAGTATCATCCGGATTCGACATGTATGAATAAGTATAAACCATTAGAATTGAAAGAGGATGTGACATAGGTTAAGGAATTGATTCGAATCTCAGCCAGGAAAGAAAAAGGCATTACGGTCTAAGACAATTTCTCTTGTTTTATGGCAGTACCACACTTCAGAAGAGGTCACATGAGAGTTAGAAAGCCTAATACGAGAGAAATACCCACACTTGTTCGAGAAACTGATGTAATTTAGATTTGGGGACCAAATTTCCTAAGGTGGGGAGAATGTAAATACCGAAAAATTTTTATTAAACTCTTTTAAAATTTCGTTACAGCCACCATTGTTCATCCTTCTTCTCGGTTTGTTAAAGTTCATTCCTTTATGTTTCTTATTTTTTTAGTTTTAACGAAACGTTTATAGTTTTCTCTTGTTAAGCTCTCGATTTTGTTAAGTTCCAATTGGTTGTGTTTTTGTTTTAATGAAAAAAAAACCTTTATTTTTCCTAGCTATCGGTTTGTTCATCTTTTGTACATTCGGGTGACAAGAATTCTTCATTCATTCTCCTATCTTTTGGTTCTGTTGCCTTGATGTGGGTTGATGCTGAGCATTGTTCCACATCGAGAGCAATGTGGAACCATGGTTGGAGAAGAAAATGAAGTAACCTTAGGATGTTGAGTTGCCTGTTCACGTTGATGAAGCTCACGGGTGATGTTTGTAGTTGTGGTTTTTACATATTTCATTTCGGATTTAAGTTCATATTTTGCTATGCATCATTGTTCTTTCCTTTCCTTATTTCATTTTTATTTGCATGCACTTCATGATTCGATTCTTGACTACATTTAGAGCATTAGCTCCCTTTTTTTTTACTGCATTTTCTGATGTTTCTTTAATCCATTTCATTTATTGCATTTCATTTTAGCATTATTGTTGTTTGTTCATTTGTTGCTTGCTGATGGTTAGTGAAAAGGATGTGGTAGGCTGTTCAGTGTAGAGTTTCAAGAAGCAGTTCGTGGAGCATGGTTTCATTCTTGGCATCAAGTTTGACTTCATATTTGTACTCTGTTTAGCTCTGTTTTTATGTCCTGTCACTATTCATTATAGTTTTATTTGTTGTATTGTCTGCATATTCTTCAAGTTTGATGCTAAAATATTTGTCAGACCCGCATTTTTGTAGCTTGTACCTTATGATTCCTATGTGTATGAACACTCTATTATTATAGTTGAATCATAAGAAGAGTATTTACTAGACTTAAAGTGTTAATGAAATGATTTAACACGCAAAAGCTACATAGAAAGCCTAATGTGAGCTATAAGAGTCACAGGCTAAACCGAGTGAATCTAAATCATTCTGACTAAAAATAAGAACTTTAAATGAGAAAGTATAGAGAGCTCATGAAGGAAAGTTAGCTTGATTTAGTCCGAACACAGAAAACGAGAGTAAAAGCTAAAAAGGGTAAAATGGACCTTTTTAGCGAGATAAGGTGTTTCGGGTATAATTATCCACCAGGAATGGTTGAAACATAAAGACGAGAGTGTAAGACATAAGATATGACACTTTCAGAATTTTGAGAAAAAGTCAACTTGGTAAATGGTTAAGGAAAAAGTCAACTATAGTTAAGAAAGTGGACTTTTACCATAGTTGACTAATCATGGTTAAAAATTAATCTAAGTGTGGAGAAAAAATTGGGAAAAATTATTCTTGGCCAAAATGCAAGATAATCATCCCCAGAAGTAAGGAAAATTTATTCGGAAGGATTTCAGATTAAATTTAATGGTTAAAAACGTAATGGGCCTAAGGTGAAAATTTTAAAGCCCATTAAGGTATACTAAACGTATATCGAAATTCTTAGGTCCCATAGACCGAATTGTTGGACCAAGTGATTGGCCAAATATTGAGACAATTAAAGGCCCGAGGTATAGTAAAAATTTCAGCCCGAAAGCCCATTAAGAAAGCCCAAATGGAAAGTCCATGAGATAAATATCTAACCATAGTTAAAGCTAACCATGACTCACAAGGTGACTCATTAGGTGACTCATGGCTAAGGCTTAGAAAGTCAAGCTTAATGGCTGGAAAGTAAAGCTTAATGGCTAAGTAAGTGGCTTATAAAATCAGCCACACTAATGGCTGGAAAGTAAAGCTTAATGGCTAAGTAAGTGGCTTATAAAATCAGCCACACCATTGTCATCTTCATCACACCAAATTCGGCTAGAAGAAGAAACCATTGAAACAAATTATCCAAGCTTTCTCTCACTAGAAATCACTAGGAATTAGGCATAATTGGAACTTACTTCCTTCAAAGAAGTTGTTCCAAATTGAAAGGAGAGTGACATATGTTGGAATTGGCTATCAAGGAGCCATAGAGTGCAAACCGTGAGCCTCCAAAGTATTCGGCCAAGTGTGAACACAACAATTGGTATATTTTCAAGTTTTCAATTTCATATATGTTAATGTATGAATCATTTTAAGTATATTGGTATATGTTTTAAGCATTGAAACATATTAAATCTCTATGATGTTGGTTAGGCCGAGAGTGAGTAGTGAGATATTGATTTATGTCCATATGATTTTAAGGCATAAATGGATTAATGTACATGTATTAATGATTACGGTGTAATTAAAATTAATCAATTTGATTAATTAATACATGTAATTAGTTGGCAATCAAGGTGTTTGATAAAATGCCTAAATGAACTATATGATGTTAAGAAAGTTGCCAACCAAGTGTTTGTGAAAATGCCTAAGTGAATTGGCTAGACAAATAGGCATGGATGGCATGCCATGGTGTAACCGATGGCATGGATAGCTCTCGACCATGGCATGTGGCCGAGAGGCCCAATGGGCCAAGCCCAAATATTTTAGGCCCAATGTGAGGTAATGGGTCTAGGATAAGCCTAATAAGAGTTGATGGGCCCCACAAGCCCAATATGCCCAATGAAAATAAATAGTAAAATGAAAATTGACTTAAAGCATAGTTAGGCCCATTAAGGATTATTAAAGCCCATTAAGGGAATTAGACTATATTTAATGTGAAATACAGTAGGAAAAGTGTAATTAACCTGATAAATGGTTATATGCAGCTCCAGAGATTATTGGAGAAGCAAATCGGACTGCTGAAACGAGCAACGTAGAGAAAGTGAAATCTCTCGAGTGATTGCAGGTAAGGGACTTTTGTGAGTAGTTAGAGATACCTGCACGTATTTTTGTCTGCTTTTACATTCACTTAAAAACTCTGAGGGTCAAAGAAAGTGAATAATAATTATTGTGACTCGATAGTGGTAAATTACGATTTTACCCCTAGTTAGTCAAAAAGTCAACTTTTATGAAAAGTTGCAAAAAGCATGGAAACCACTATTTTGAGTGTGTAACTGCTGTTTAGCAGGAGAATAAATAGATGAGCTAATGATTTTAAGGTTGATGTGATTTAAGCACACTTTATAGTGCTGATTTTGATGTTTTATAAATCATCCCTTTTTAAAAGAGCCATCTATCATATTATGTGAGAATGAATCGTGCTTGAGCACAGCTCGCACTGGATTTCATATATTTTCTACATACATTAGTGCTGGATTATGATTCACACTAGATTTCCATGACATCCATGAAAGAGTACTGGAGTTATTTCTCGTACTCAGTTTTATATGATATATGCATGAGAGAGTGCTAGAGCGATTAGCTCGTACTCGAGTTTTTCATGAGATGCATGACAGAGTGCTGGAGGGTTTCTTGTACTCGATTCTTCATGATTTATACATGACATAGTACTGGAGCTATTGCTCGTACTTGATTTAATACATGAACTATGCATTAACCTAGTTGCTGGAGGTTTACTCGCACTAGCGTTAAGTTTGTGATGTGAAACAGTGTTTGAGCAGAGTGTCGACAGTGAGTCGCGCTCAAAGGTGTGCACTGTATGTGATATATAATACATGTTAAAACCCATGCTTGATTCCTTGTGTGGACTGAGTGTCACATTATGTGAGAGGATATCCGCATGAGGGTACTAGAGACGTGGTATGATATTCCATGGTTTGAGGGCTAAGACCTATGGCAGGCACCTCGACTATGATGTAGGGTCCACGGAGTACGTTATATTGTGCATGTGGCATGGTGTACATTGTACCGTGTGGTGTTGTGGAGTTGAGGAGGATATAGCTGGCGGTTGTGATGGACTGACCCCCCTCCCGTTGCAGCAGTGATGCCCCGCACACTAGGATTCCGTGTAGCTTGGGATCACATGTCGGATATGATCATAGTTCAGGAAACTATTTACATTTCACCACAGAGTCTCACATGATATATCATTTGATTGACTGATTTAAATTGCGGACAGACCTGAGGGAAGGGTCAGACTCCGATCTTGCGTTGTGAATGATTTAAATGTCATATTTATTGTGATTTAAATACACATGGCATGATTTATCTAAAGGCGTGATTTATATAAAGATGTATTGTTTTGCACTACATGCCTACATTTGAGAAAGAAAGCATGATTTCTATACATGGGATTTAATATGTACAAGTATACATATATATTTAAAGACATGCTTTTAAAGTGAGTTAAGGAAATAATGTTTTCAAGGCATAGCATTATTTTGAGTAGATAGTGTAGATATCTACTTGCTTGCCTGATTTCCTTACTGAGCGCGTTGTATGCTCACCCCCTTTCTTTACATCTCTCTACAGAGCATGCAGTAGAGCGAGAGCTATTGAGGGATAGTATTCCTGAGTCCACTGCTAGTTCCTATCGACCGCCAGGTATACAGATTTTGTACGGTTATATATCTAAACATAGAAATAACACAATGATGTATACGATATATATTATGGGGAATGTATTTGTATTAGCTTTTATATAATCTCACATGTATTATAAAAGCAGTTACAGTCAGTAACAGTATATTGACATGTATGTATGATAATGGATAATGTGGTAAGCGAGGATTTTGACATCGAATCATAGCCCAACCATTGAGGAGAGGAAAGGTAAGTTAATAAATGCGAAAAATTTGTAGTGGTTTTTGGTTAAGTCATGGATTGGGAACGGGTCTTAACAGAATGGTATCATAGCCGAGGTTGGTCTGATGTGAGTCGGTGTTTGAAAATAGGAAAGTGTACATCCCCATAGTATTGTGCTGTGTTTAGATATAACTGTGTATACCAGATAGGAGACGGACTAATTCATGATTATGAATGCAGGAACTTTATGTATATGGCAAATACGCGTAGTGGTAGAGGTACGAGAGGTAGGGCTCGAGGCCGGGAAGATAGGCCCGAGAGACGAGCTGCTGCTGAACCATTACCTACGCATGAGACTTCAGGTGCTACTGAGGCACCCGAGTGTGCTGAGACGCGCTTTATGAGATTAGAGCGTAGTCTTGAGACGATTGTAGAGATGTTGGCACAGACGATGCTAGGTAGGCAAGGACAGGAGGTAGGAGCTGCAACAGGAGAGGCAGTTGCCCCTGATACACCTACACAGACAACTCATGCACCAAGGACAGTAGAGACTCCTACACCCCCACCAATTTTAGGTAGTAGTGGATTAGGGTACGAATATGATCTACATCGGTTGCGAGAATTCCAGAAGTTTAGACCTCTATCTTTTAGTAGGGTCAAGGACCTTGTAGCTGCTGAGGAGTGGGTGGCAGAGATAGAGAAGCTTTATGGATTCTTCGAGTGTACGACCTCGGAGATGGTCGCATTTGCTGCGTTCCTACTGAAGGGAGCTGCAGAGCATTGGTGGAAGTCCACCCGACCTATATTAAGAGCCCGACATACAGATATCAGTTGGGAGACATTTCGGGAGGCCTTTAGGAGGCAGTTTGTTCCTGATACCGCACAACGAAAATTACAGGCAGAGTTTTTGGGACTGAACCAAGGGAGTTTGTCAGTGGACGAGTATGAGACTCGATTCCTATCCCTAGGAAGATATGACCCAGATACCATGCATAGTAAGGCCAGGAAGGTCCACAGGTTTATCGATGGGTTGAGACCGATTATGCGGTCCAGGTTAGTTCCATTAGACATAGCTACCTATGAGGAAGCAGTGCGCAAGGCACAACTGTGTGAGCAAGATTATGAGAGGAATGCTTTCAATTTTGAGAAGTTTATTCGAAGCCGAGATATACAGAAGAAGAGGCCGACCAGAGATTTCGATTATCAAGGAGGGAGGAAACTCTTCGGTAAGAGATCACGGGTTGAGGAGGCACGAGAGAAATTTACTAGACCCCCTGCTTATCTGACTGTAGCCCCAGTAAAAGGCATTGTCATAGGAGGACAGAGACCTGCTGTCGATCAGTGCAGAAGATGCGGTAGACAACATAGAGGTTGACCGTGTCTGTTTACTCCTATCGTGTGTTTTCGATGTGGGAAACATGGGCATATAGCTAGAGCTTTCCCAGAGATGGTTGATACTGTACCACTGAGGGGCAGGGAGCCGGATAGAGCTCCAGTTGGTACGTCTGCTCAGAGAGGTAGAGCGACTGCAAAAGAAAAGGGGAAACAAGTGATGGGTCGAGGGTGAGTACATGCTTTAGACTAGGGGACAGCTGATGCTTCATCGGATGTGATACGAGGTAACATCCTGATTTATGATATCGAAGCATATGTTTTAATTGACCCTGGTGCCACGCATTCTTTTGTATCGCCTTCATTTGCATGTAAATTAGCAAGACATGTAGAACGTACACCATTATGTATGATGATGTTGATTAGTACGTCTATGAATAGTAGTCAAGTTGTAGAATATGTATTTAATGACTACAAGTTGAGAGTAGGGGATAAGGAGATGACAACCAATCTAATATTACTAAGTATGAGTGACTTTGATATAATATTAGGAATGGATTGGCTTTCTACAAACCATGCTGTTTTAGATTGTTATGCTAAGACAGTTATGTTTCCTAACCCTACTAAATATGTTGTAAAGTTTAATAAGAATAAATGAAAGAAGTAGTTATGATTATTACATGATTACTGATTTAGAAAACCTTCAACATATCAAGGTTTCATTGCGTACGTGGTAGATATGGATAAGGCACATCCAGAGTTGTCAGATATTACTGTGGTCAGTGACTACCCAGATGTTTTTTCGGATGAATTGCCAGGGTTACCACCAGACAGAGAGATGGAGTTCTGTATAGATTTAGTACCTAGTACAGAGCCTATTTCGAGACCACCATATAGCATGGCCTTGGTTGAGCTGGAGGAGCTCAAGAGACAGTTACAGGAGCTGTTGGATAGGGATTTTGTTCGACCGAGTGTTTCACCTTGGGGAGCACCGGTTTTGTTTGTGAGGAAGAAGGATGGGAGCCTCCGATTGTGTATAGATTACCGATTGTTGAATAAGGCCACCATTAAGAATAGGTATCCCCTTCCACGTATTGACGACTTGTTAGATCAGCTTCATGGAGCACAAGTCTTTTCCAAGATTGACCTGAGGTCTGGGTATCATCAGCTGAAAGTTTGGAGTGGAGATGTACCCAAGACAGCATTTCATACCCGATATGGCCATTATGAGTTCTTGGTCATGCCATTCGGATTGACGAATGCTCCAGCTGCTTTCATGGCTTTGATGAATGATGTGTTCAAGCCATATTTGGACCAGTTTGTTAGCGTATTTATCGATGGCATATTGGTGTATTCGAGATCCAAGGAGGAGCATGAATAGCACCTCAGGATCGTGTTGCAGACTCTACGAGAGCAGAAGTTATACGCTAAGCTCAGTAAGTGTGACTTTTGGTTGTCACAGATCTCGTTTTTGGGACATGTTGTATCGAGAGGTGGTGTATCAGTTGATCCATCCAAGATAGAGGCTGTAGTTCAGTGGGAACAGTCGAGGACAGTCACCGAGATCAGGAGTTTTCTGGGTTTAGCTAAAATTATCAAAGATTCCTTGAGGGATTTTCGAAGTTGGCTACTCCGTTGACACGTCTTACTCGAAAGAGTGTACCGTTCGTATGGAACGAGGATTGTGAGAAGAGTTTTAAAGAGTTGAAGCGTTGATTGACCACCGCTCTTATTCTCACTATCCCTACCAGCTCAGGAGGATTTACAGTGTATACCGATGCTTTGCATCAGGGACTAGGTTGTGTATTATTGCAGGATGGAAAGGTAGTTTCTTATGGATCCAGACAGCTGAAGGATCATGAGAAGAACTATCCGACCCATGATTTAGAGCTAGCTGCAGTAGTGTTTACGTTGAAGGTATGGCGCCACTACTTGAATGGCGAAAAGTTCCAGATATTTATCGACCACAAGAGCCTCAAGTATCTGTTCTAGTAGAAAGAGCTGAACATGAGACAGAGAAGATGGCTAGAGCTTCTGAAGGACTACGATTGTGAGATACTTTATCATCCGGGTAAGGCTAACGTTGTAGCCGATGCCTTGAGAAGGAAGAGCCTAGGGATGGTATCGTACATGATGGTTAGGGAACATGATTTGCTAGAGCACTTTGCTAGCTTCAATTTGGGAGTCGTGCCTTCTGACATGGATACAGGCTATGTGATAGCTAGTCTACGCTTAGAGCCAGATCTGTTGGACAGGATCAGAGTGGCTCAGCAGACTGATCCATTCTGTATGGATGTGAGTAGTCAGATGCAGAAGGGCATAATGACTGACTTTGAGTTGAGTTCTGATGGACTACTGAGGTTCAAAGGCAGATTGTGTGTTCTCGAGGATTCAAGACTTAGGAGATTGGTATTAGCGAAAGCTCATTCATCGAGGTATACGTTACATCCGGGGAGTAACAAAATGTATTAGAACCTCTGTAAGGTATACTGATGGTAGGGTATGAAGAGAGATGTAGCAGACTTTGTGGCAAAGTGTCTCGTATGTCAGCAGGTAAAGGTAGAGTATCAGAAACCTACAGGGTTATTACACCCTCTACTTATACCAACATGGAAATGGGAGCATATCACCATGGATTTCGTGATGGGTTTATCGAGAACCCGCAGGAATCACGATGCGATATGGGTGATCGTCGACAGACTGACGAAGTCAGCCCTCTTCCTAGCTATGAGAGCGATTGATACTCTGAGTTCAATAGCAGAACTGTATGTATGCGAGGTAGTGAGGTTACACGGTGTACCAGTGAGCATAATCTCTGATAGGGATTTCAGCTGCACTTCCTACATTTGGAGACATTTTCAGGAAGCCATGGGAACCCAGTTGAGTTTGAGCACCGCTTTCCATCCTCAGACAGATGGTCAGTCAGAGAGGACTATACAGACTCTGGAGGATATGTTGAGAACATGTGTGCTAGATTTTAGAGGCTCCTGGGATAATCACTTTCCACTAGCCGAGTTCGCCTACAACAACAGTTATCATTCAAGTATTGGGATGGCACCGTATGAGGCCTTATATTGCTGTAGATGTCGTTCCCCTATTGGATGGGAAGAAGTGGGTGACCGTAAGATTTTTGCTCCTGACATGGTTGCGCAAGCATCTGAGGATGTCCACTTGATTGTAGAGAGACTGAGGACAGCTCAGAGCAAACAGAAGAGTTATGCTGACAGGAGACATAGGCTACTAGAGTTTGCAGTTGGTGAATCCGTGTTTTTGAGAGTTTCTCCTTCCAAGGGCATTGCGAGATTTGGGAAGAGAGGGAAACTAAATCCTCGTTATATTGGACCCTTTAAGATATTTGATCGAGTGAGAGATAAGGCTTATAGGTTGGCATTGCCACCGGACTTATCAGGTGTCCATAACGTCTTCCACATATCGATGCTTCGGAAGTATCACCCGGATCCGACACATGTGATTAGTTACGAGCCTTTGGAGCTCCGAGAGGACATGTCATATGTTGAGCGACTGATTCGAATATTAGATAGGAAGGAGAAGGTATTGAGGTCGAAGACCATCGGGTTAGTGAAGATTCTCTGGCAGCATCATACTTTAGAGGAAGCTACTTGGGAGCTCGAGAGTCTGATGCGAGAGAAGTACCCTCACCTATTTGATGACTGACTTAGTTCTAATTTGGAGGACCAAATTTTTTGAGTGGGGGAGGATTGTCAGACCCGCATTTTTGTAGCTTGTACCTTATGATTCCTATGTGTATGAACACTCTATTATTATGGTTGAATCATAAGAAGAGTATTTACTAGACTTAAAGTGTTAGTGAAATGATTTAACACGCAAAAGTTACATAAAAAGCCTAATGTGAGCTATAAGAGTCACAAGCTAAACCGAGTGAATCTAAATCATTCTGACTGAAAATAAGAACTTTAAATGAGAAAGTATAGAGAGCTCATGAAGGAAAGTTAGCTTGATTTAGTCCCGAACACAGAAAACGAGAGTAAAAGCAAAAAAGGGTAAAATGGACCTTTTTGGCGAGATAAGGTGTTTCGGGTATAATTATCCACCAGGAACGGTTGAAACATAAAGACGAGAGTGTAAGACATAAGATATGACACTTTCGGAATTTTGAAAAAAAGTCAACTTGGTCAATGGTTAAGGAAAAAGTCAACTATAGTTAAAAAATTGGACTTTTACCATAGTTGACTAATTATGGTTAAAAATTAACCTGTGGAGAAATAATTGGGGAAAACTATTCCTGGCCAGAATGCAAGATAATCATCCCCGAAAGTAAGAAAAATTTATTCGGAAGGATTCCGGATTAAATTTAATGGTTAAAAACGTAATAGGCCTAAGGTGAAAATTTTAAAGCCCATTAAGGTATACTAAACGTATATCGAAATTCTTAGGTCCCTTAGACCGAATTGTTGGACCAATTGATTGGCCAACTATTGAGACAATTAAAGGCCCGAGGTATAGTAAAAATTTCAACTCGAAAGCCCATTAAGAAAGCCCAAACCGAGAAGCCCAAATGGAAAGCCCATGAGATAAATATCTAACCATAGTTAAAGCTAACCATGACTCATAAGGTGACTCATGGCTAAGGCTTAGAAAGTCAAGCTTAATGGCTGGAAAGTAAAGCTTAATGGCTAAGTAAGTGGCTTATAAAATCAGCCACACCATTGTCATCTTCATTACACCAAATTCGGCTAGAAGAAGAAACCATTGAAACAAATTATCCAAGCTTTCTCTCACTAGAAATCACTAGGAATTATGCATAATTGGAACTTGCATCCTTCATAGAAGTTGTTCCAAATTGAAAGGAGAGTGACATATGTTGGAATTGGCTATCAAGGAGCCATAGAGTGCAAACCGTGAGCCTCCAAAGTATTCGGCCAAGTGTGAACACAACAATTGGTATATTTTCAAGTTTTCAATTTCATATATGTTAATGTATGAATCATTTTAAGTATATTGGTATATGTTTTAAGCATTGAAACATATTAAATCTCTATGATGTTGGTTAGGCCGAGAGTGAGTAGTGAGATATTGATTTATGTCCATATGATTTTAAGGCATAAATGGATTAATGTACATGTATTTAATGATTACGGTGTAATTAAAATTAATAAATTTGATTAATTAATACATGTAATTAGTTGGTAATCAAGGTGTTTGATAAAATGCGTAAATGAACTATATGATGTTAAGAAAGTTGCCAACCAAGTGTTTGTGAAAATGCCTAAGTGAATTGGCTAGACAAATAGGCATGGATGGCATGCCATGGTGTAACCGATGGCATGGATAGCTCTCGGCCATGGCATGTGGCCGAGAGGCCCAATGGGCCAAGCCCAAATATTTTAGGCCCAATGTGAGGTAATCGGTCTAGGACAAGCCCAATAAGAGTTAGTGGGCCCCACAAGCCCAATAGGCCCAACGAAAATGAATAGTAAAATGAAAATGGGCTTAAGGCATAGTTAGGCCCATTAAGGATTATTAAAGCTCATTAAGGGAAATAGACTGTATTTAATGTGAAATACAGTAGGAAAAGTGTAATTAACCTGATAAATGGTTATATGCAGCTCCAAAGATTATTGGAGGAGCAAATCGAACTGCTGAAACGAGCAGCGCAGAGAAAGTGAAATCTCTCGAGTGATTGCAAGTAAGGGACTTTTGTGAGTAGTTAGAGATATCTGCACGTATTTTCGTCTGCTTTTACATTCACTTAAAAACTTTGAGGGTCAGAGAAAGTGAATAATAATTATTGTGACCCGATAGTGGTAAATTACAATTTTACCCCTAGTTAGTCAAAAAGTTAACTTTTGTGAAATGTTGTAAAAAGCATGGAAACCACTATTTTGAGTGTTTAACTGCTGTTTAGCAGGAGAATAAATAGATGGGCTAATTATTTTAAGGTTGATGTGAATTAAGCACACTTTATAGTGCTGATTTTGATATTTTATAAATCATCCCTTTTTAAAAGAGCCATCTATCATATTATGTGAGAATGAATCGTGCTGGAGCACAGCTCGCACTGGATTTCATATATTTTCCACATACATTAGTGCTGGATTATGATTCGCACTAGATGTCCATGACATGCATGATAGAGTACTGGAGTTATTTCTCGTACTCAGTTTTATATGATATATGCATGAGAGAGTGCTGGAGCGATTAGCTCGTACTCAAGGTTTTCATGAGATGCATGACAGAGTGCTGGAGCGTTGCTTGTACTCGATTCTTCATTATTTATACATGACATAGTACTGGAGCTATTGCTCGTACTTGATTTGATGATATTGTGCATAGCATGGTACTGGAGCTATTGCTCGTACTTGATTTAATACATGAACTATGCATTGACCTAGTTGCTGGAGGTTTACTCGCACTAGCGTTAAGTTTGTGATGTGAAACAGTGTTTGAGCGGAGTGTCGACTGTGAGTCGCGCTCAAAGGCACGCACTGTATGTGATGTATAATACATGTTAAAACCCATGCTTGATTCCTTGTATGGACTAAGTGTCACATTATGTGAGAGGATATCTGCATGAGGGTACTAGAGAAGTGGTATGATATTCCATGGTTTGAGGGCTAAGACCTATGGCAGGCACCCCGACTGTGATGTAGGGTGCACAGAGTACGTTGTACCGTGCATGTGGCATGGGGTACACTGTACCGTGTGGTGTTGTGGAGTTGAGGAGGATATAGCTGGTGGTTGTGATGGACTGACCCCCCTCCCGTTGCAGCAGTGATGTCCCGCACACTAGGATTCCTTGTAGCTTGGAATCACATGTCGAATATGATCATAGTCCAGAATACTATTTACATTTCACCATAGAGTCTCATATGATATATTACTTGATTGACTGATTTAAATTGCGGACATACCTGAGGGATGGGTCGAACTCCGATCGTACGTTGTGAATGATTTAAATGCCATATTTATTGTGATTTAAATATACATGGCATGATTTATCTAAAGGCATGATTTATATAAAGATGCATTGTTTTGCACTACATGCCTACATTTTAGAAAGAAAGCATGATTTCTGTACATGGGATTTAATCTGTACAAGTATACATATATATATTTAAAGACATGCTTTTAAAGTGAGTTAAGGAAATAATGTTTTCAAGGCATATCATTATTTTGAGTAGATAGTGTAGATATCTACTTGCTTGCCTGATTTCCTTACTGAGCGCATTGTATGCTCATCCCCCTTTCTTTACATCTCTCTACAGAGCATCTACAATAGAGCGAGAGCTATTGAGGGATAGTATTCCTGAGTCCACTACTAGTTCCTATGAACCGCCAGGTATACAGATTTTGTACGGTTATATATATAAACATAGAAACAGCACAGTGATGTATACGATATATATTATGGGGAATGTGTTTGTATTAGCTTTTATATAATCTCACATGTATTATAAAAGCAGTTACAGTCAGTAACAGTATATTGACATGTATGTATGATAATGGATAATGTGGTAAGCGAGGATTTTGACATCGAATCACAGCCTAACCATTGTGGAGAAGAAAGGTAAGTTAATAAATGCGAAAAATTTGTAGTGATTTTTGGTTAAGTCATGGATTGGGAACGGGTCCTAACGATATTATAGGCATTGGTTTGTTCCTCTGTTGTCTAGTTAATGATACCAAGATGTTTCCAGGTTGCTCTCGGTACCAGGAATGTGCAATGATGACGATGAAGCATGTACAGCAGTATGCTGTTATCGAGTTTGATTTTGCAGAGCATGAAGAAGATGAGCATAGCAGGTACCAGACTGTAGCAGAGCTTGGCAGTAATGTCGCTGGTCACGCTGATTGCAGGGAGCAAAATCGAAACATTCACCTTGTACTGTAGGTACACTACCATCAGCTGAAGCATGACAGGTGCAGGACATCACCTGGAGCAAAAGGAGGGAACGTGCACAGTACAATGCACGGGTTCACCACTTGGCTGGGCATTTGTTCTAAGGCCATGTTTGGCCACATTCTTTTCTTTTAGAATTTAATACTTAGTGCATTTATATTATTTTTATTGCTTTAAGAAGTTGACAATTTAGGTTAGTTGTTCATTGATAATTGTAGGTTAAAATTAGCACTTTAATTTGTTAAGTTAATTTTTTTAGTTTTACTTTTAGTTAATAGTTAATTTTATATTATATGTTTTAGGACTTAATTTTAGTTAGTATTGTATAAGTTACATTTAGGATTCACTTAGATCAAAATCATTTTATGCATTGTTTAATTTTCATTTGAAAAATCCAAAAACAATTATTTCTCATGCATTAGTGAGCTTTTATTAGTAATTAGATATAAATAGGATTAATTTAAAATTAATACTTTAGACATTTAAACTTGTAGTTATTTTCTTAATTTTTCTAGGATTTTATTTCATTAACTTTTAAGTTAGTTTAATTTGCATTTTTATTAAGTAGTTTAATTACATGCAAATTTTATTTTTTAGGATGGTTTAATTTTAGTTTAATTAATTTTGCTTCTTATTTTCATATTTGCATTTTAGTTTAATTGTGTTAATTATAATTAATTTCTTTAATTATCTTTTGTAGGTATTTGGTTTTAGTTGCTCGGAGATCTGTAAGTAATTTTTAGCTCGATTTTATTTTCTTTAGTTTATAGCTTTTATTATTTTCAGTACTTTTAATTTCAGACTTAGTAGATCACTCATCTTCAATTCATAATTTGCTAGAATATACTTAGGGTAAGATTAACCGGTAGTTAATTAGGCTAATCAACTTCTCTGTGGGACGATAATTCGGGACTCAAATCCCATTATTACTTGTATGACCCGTGCAGTTGCGGATAGAATGTCTAGGTCACTTAGAGTGGGCATAGTTCGTACCAGGAGTTAGTGAGGGCTGTTCAGTAGCTAGTAGGAACTAGATTGACCGAGAGAATGTATATAGCAAAGAAAAGATGATGAGTAGAAAATAAAATGGTAAAGAAGGAGAAGGTAGGCGAGGAGAAGAGAGGAGAAGATTGAGCTGATTCTTGTTCTTCAAAGAACTCGGTGAGAAGGAAACAGAAATGGAGAATGGGCTGGTGGTTGGTGATGACGGACGGGACAGATGAAGACAAGAAGGAGTCGACAGTAGCAGTTGAGGAATAGAGGAAACATGAAGCTACAACAGAGATGGAAACAAGAAAAGCCTGAAGTTGGAGTAGACCCGAGACCACACACACCTTACTGCTGTTTGCAGCAGCTAGGTGGGAATGTGAAATATGTTGCGGAGTTGCAGCAGCTGGATGCCATGTGAAGGGACGCCTCTTGATGGGAAATGGAAATAGAAATGAACCAGAGGAAGAAGGAAAAAAGTGAGGCATGAAAACAAAGGGCTCGGGCAAGGGAGCAGCTTGAGGCACTTGGTGACTGCGGTGAAGCAATGCTGACCGGAACAAAACTGGAAATGATTAAGCTGTATTGAAGAAGGAATCTGAAACAGAGTACTTCCTCTCTGTTCATTGCGCTAAGAACGGACTCCACTGTGTGCAGGGAAAGGGGCATACCATGGGCTACCAAGAGGCTAGTGTCGGAGCCGAAGGTAGTTAACCACTATGTTCAGTCACTCGTCGGTATTGAAAATGTAATTGAAAAGCTGGAAAACATAGGCGTGATCGAGAGAGAGTTGGGGGCAAGCTAATGCGACGGTGAATCAAGAGCTGGAAAAGATGTTGGGGTACTGGAAGAACGAGGATATAACATGATGATGGTGAAGTTGAAAAAACCAGAGGAAACAGAGAGGGAGGAAAGGGATTAACAGTGGGTGCGAAGAAGAAAGGAAATGAAGAAAAAACAATGGCGGGAAAGAAAGAGAAAGAATTCAAACGAAAAAAAGGAGGTCATTTTTGGATATATATATATATATATATATATAAATAGAACCACATGGAAAATAGAATAAGAGGCATTGAGGAAATCGAGAAAACTCGAGGGAAAGGTGATCAAAAATATTTATTCGAAATTTTAGGTGAAAATAAGTCGGAAGGGCTGAGTTCGCCGACTCGCTAAGTCGAAGCAATCAAGGATTACAGACAGACACGAAGGTAAGGAATTTATGCAAGTTTTAAAGATAACTGTACGTATTTTATGATTTCAAGTGTATTTCCCTAGGTAAGCAAGTTATGATTTTGACGCATCGTAGGTAATTCGAATAAATAGGATACTAAAATACAAATTTCAGTGTAGGAGAATCATAGAAGGATTTAAGGGAGATACTTGGAGACGTCACTACTCGAACTTAGAATTTTTGATAAATCGAGGTAAGGGGTACAATTTAATTTTAGTTCTGATAATGAACCCTCATTGCATTGATAAAAATATTTTATGAAGTAATATTATGTTTCGAAATGATTTATGATTGTTTTCATACTTATGGAACGGTCTATGAAACATGATTTCGTTTTAGGAAATATTCCCCGAGTACATCTATGTTTATGAAATGAATTCCCTTAAATATGAAAATGTATGGAAGCTTTACAATGGTTTATAATTCCATATTCATATTTTGAAAGAAACTTTTGACAATTTCAAAAGTATATATATAAAAAAAGGGAAAAGAAAATTTTGAGACTATAGGCTTCATGCATGGCTACTTCTTATGGTGCTCTGGCTCCGCCACTTGAGTACCGGTATGCAGGGCCTCTGTAGCACTTGACTCTACCTGTGTGGTAGATGTCTCGCTACTTGTGGTTAATGATGACGATGTTTTGGTAGTATCTCGTGCCCGCGCAGCACGTAAGAATGCTTCCCGCACAGAGAGTGCCGTTGGTGCCCGTGCCCTAGCTAGATGCTAGAGAACATAAGAAAGATAGATACTACTCATGTTTTATGAAAGTGCTGCACGACCTTGATCCAGTCTACAGCCCCCTTACCATGGCCATAGGTATGATTGACTCTCTACGGAGAATGACACGTATCGCATGACTTAGTTATAGCTTAGTCTCCACGATTATGATTATGATTATGAATATGTTTATGGTGATGATGATAATGATGATGATGATGATGACGATGATGATGATGATGATGATGAATGACTATGTTTTTATGAGATTATGACAAATGTTTATGAATAATTATGTTTTATGAAATGTTTATGAATGATGATGATTTTATGAAATCATCCATGAATGATGGAAATTTTATGAAACAGTTAAGCATGTTATTTGATTTAAAGAACCCATACTTCATATTTTCCTATGATGACTATGCATGTAATGAAAGTTTACATATCTTCTAAATATTAGTTTCTAAAAGAAACTTATGATATGTTTTTCTGAAGCAACGTTTGTTTCATGAATGATTTTTGCATGCTTTTACATATCAGAACTACTTCAAATGTATTTTCTTACTGGGCTTTTTCCCAAAAGCTCACCCCTCTACCTCTCAGATTGTTTGTAGTGAAATACAATTGATAATTGCTGCATAGACGACATAGGCTGGTGGATATGAGCTTCCCCAGACTACCTTTTATACATGCATGAGGTATACAGTTTTATCTCTTTACCAGACCATTTGTATGCATAGACATCTATTGAAAGTAATGTATCGGGATGTAATCTATATAAGGATAAATGAAATGAAATATTTTTAAGGATTGACATTGAAAAAGAATACAGCCTAAATGAATAAAGGGTTAAGTTGCAAGCCGAAGTTTTAAAAAAAAGTTTCCCCCGAATTTTTATAGGTCATGGGTCGTTACACGAATATGTCTAAAACACCTCAAACGGACCATTTCAGACTCGTTTAGCCTCTTTTTGGCTTTTACACTACTTCAATGTGTTCGGGACCAAATCAAACCGACTTTCCTTCATGAGCCCTCTATATTTTCACATTATAAGTTCTTATCTTTAGTCAGAATGTTTTAGATCCTCTTAGTTTAGCTTGTGGATCTTATAACCCTTATTTGGCCTTTATGTAGCTTATATGTGTTTAATCACGTTACTAAAAATTTCGTAGTAGTAAATACTCTTCTTATGATTCAATCAACATAATAAAATATTTGTACATATAAGAATAATAAGGAATAAGCTACATCAAAATTCGGGTTTTCCAGTTTGCATTTGCGAAATTTGTGCCTGTCTCTCAGGCGGTGGTTGTGGTCGATGTTCAGGCTGTGGAGTCTGCCGTAGCGGATAATCCTTCATCAAGTGTCCTCTCTCTCCGCATCTAAAACAAACACCTGATCACCACAAGAAATGACCACAGTGCATCTTGCCACACTCCTGGCAACTCCTCCTAGTCGTCTGGTGGCTTCGGGTGATCATAGGGGTGGTAGCATGAGTCCTAGGACTATGAACCCTCGCTAGAGACGCACCAAGCCTCAGTCTTTTTGGTTAACTCCTTCTCAGTTTTGTCCTAGATTCCTCTACTCTCTTGCCCTTAAGCTTCCCACGAGATCCATATTGGGCCTATGTAATGTGAGACCCCTCTCAACATCTTACACACGTGTCACGACCCTTTTCATTCTTTTTAACCGAAAATCTCAATAAATTTTTCGCATTTATTCCTTTCCCTACTCAATCGTGAACAAACTTACCACTACACTGTTGGGCTATGAGTCAATAATAATTCACTCCCAATATCCATTCTCAGTTAATAAAAGTGATGTCATACATTTGAACGTCAATCATTCATTTATACAAAATATGATTACTGACATCTACATCCCCCATAATTACATTTCAAATGACTACTGTGCTTTTACATTGTTTAGATACAAAATGGAATCACTGTGTATATACCTCTGAGTGATGGAGATGCAGCGGATGTCCAAAATACCATGCCTCGATCCTCACTGGGCTACTATACATGCTTTGTAAGAGGGGGAAAATAGAGAGGAATGAGCAACCACATGCTCAGTAAGGCAATAATGCAAGCATGGTAGATAACTACTCTATCTACATGCTGATAGTGTTATGCATAAATCATTTATAACAAGAGCATGAGGAATTAAAACTATGTCATATGAATATGCATATAGCATGTATCAAAATCATGTAAAATTGGCATATAAAACATGGAAACATCAACATGTGAAAACATCTCATGCTCATTCTCATTAAACTCATAAAAAAGGCAATTCATTTAAGAAACCTCCTTTTGAATCCCATCTCTTCCTCATACACATACAATCCCAACACAAATCATTTTCTCAATCACAAACATCATTGCCAATTCATAATTCAAATCCCACAAGGCTCGACCCCTCCCTCGGATCTACCTTGAACAATCACAATCACAATCAGACATGTATAAAAAGACCAGGTCACAATGTCCCAAGTAACTATGTGGACCAACTACATCATCAATCGTCCCAGACCACATGCATCCAGGTGTGTGGGGTATCGTGTTGGCATGAAGGTGGATATTCCCTCGCCAGACTTTCTCATCACATAATCATCACGCGGTACATCGTACTCCATGTGATATACACGGTACAACGCACTTCGCGGACCCATATCATAGTTGGGGCTGCCAGTCCTAGGTCTTGTCTACCCCATACTAAGAACTTGTCGTACTTATATAGGAGAGCCTCCCCGCCCCTCCAGGGCTTAAGGATGTTGGCTTAAGGATCCTTCTGTACCCATGTAGGAGAGCCTTCCTGCCGAACAGAGCCTCCCTGCCTCCTCGGGCTTAAGGATCCTACTGTAAGAGAGCCTCCCTACCGTACAGGGCCTCCCTGCCTAACAGAACCTCCCCGCCTCTTCGGGCTTAACGATGTTAGCTTAAGGATGTAGGGCTTGAGGATCTTACCACTTCCATGACCTTATACATACTACAATGTGCAACCTTGTGCGAGCAAAGCTCTAGCACGACTCATGCATCATATCATAAAGAAACCACGTACTAGCATGGCTCTAGTACGGTTTTATGCATAAGAAAACCATTCAATATCCACTCACGAGCAGAAGCTCCAGTACGATTTATAAAATATCATCACAAATCAAATCAATGTGCGAGCTAAGCTCCAGCACTTTCATGCAAGTGAAAGCATCAAAATCCAGCGCGAGTGAGGCTCTAGCGTGATTTAATTCACATAGCTCGATAGGCAGCTCATAAGCATTCAAAACACATCACAAACATGTTTAGCACTTCACATGTGCTATTCCATAACAACAATAAAACAGTAACCCGCTTATCCTTTTATTTGCTCAAATCAAAGCATTGTGTTTTGTGAAAACATTCAAAACACTTGATTTATACAATTATAAGCCTTACTATCCCTTTTTATACATCCATATAAAACCAAATCATACAACATTCGCAACTATTTCTGCATGCCAAACAACCAATTTCTCAAACGTTCATGCATTTCCAAAACACCCTATAATCCCAAAAAATACGAGTAGCTACCTCTATATACTTACAGAATTCCCTTACCTAGAATCGCGACACATGATTCCACTTCCTTAAAGCTGCGTACTCGTGTGGGCCGATTCATCTCCAACAATCTCTCCGGAACTGCACATAAATGTATTTCACAACATTTTAGCCCATTATAATCCAACACTTGCATTTACTATAGTCGGTTCGACCTATAGTCTATATTAACGCTTATGAGGCCTCGTTTCATTACTCTACCCATAGCTCGAATCTATGGATCCTTTTAGGCATATTAACTCATTCCAAATCGATATTAGATCGATACTATGTCCATAGTGTTCATATTTCATTGATTTCTTCACTATGGCATTTATCAAGCATATTATATACTCATTTCCATAAATTCACTCAATCCATAATGTAGCTTTATTTACCCTCTTCTAATCATCCACATTACTCAATTGACAACTTAGCAATCCCCACAAATCACCAACTTATCTAAATTACACTTTCTCACACTAGACTTATTCCATTTTCTAGGTCACACTCTAGTTTCATCACTTCCTAAATATCTCCAACCATCAATACACATGCAAATCTACTCTAAAATCAATTAAATATACAATGTACTTGGATTGGAGTATTAAAAACTTACCAAATCTAGTTTCTCTTTTGCACCAAATGGGAAATGCTCCTTGTTCCCTCAATACAAACAATGAGACATTGATTCCAAACTATGTTGTTGTTCTCTTTGAAATGAACAACTTTGTGTCTAATAGTTCCCTCTCAAATCTTACTGGAAATGGGTAGATTTAGGAGTGAGAAAGTTAGGTTTTGGGTTGGAATTGGAAAGGTTTTGTTGTTTTCCCAAAAATTACAGATTTTCAATGCCCTTTTTATAGAAATCACTTGAGGAGATCGATTTGGTCCCCTTATATTCCTCGTTTTCACGGCATTGTCAAGCATGAGATCGATCTGTCGAAGCTTGAGATCGATTTGCTCTAAACAGAGAGCTAAGGAGATCGATTTGTATGCTTGAGGATCGATCTTTTCATTACAGAATGTTTAGGAGATCGATCTGGCCCCATGGGAGATCGATCTGCTCTATTCCATTGCATTCTGGCTCTTCTAGATCGATCTCTCATCCTATGAGATCGATCTAGCCTTCATATTTTCCAAATTTTTTGTAGTTTTTCTGCAGCAACACACACCTAAATGTCCTTAATTTGCTGCCATAGTCATTTTCTCATCCGACCACCTTTAAGACTTGAAAATGGTATACATCCATACCTTATACACATTAAAACTTGTGTGTATTCTTTGCATAGCCAAAGGTATACCATATCAAGCTAAATGGAAGTTCAACTTCATTCTATTTCACCACACTACTCATTTTGAGTTCCAATCACATTCGTCACTTATAAAAGCTCATTTCTTCATATTCATACACAATGAAACTTGTATGTACATTACAAACTCATATTACAGGTATGTACATTACATTTATAGACTTTACATCATTTATGCTTTACATTGTGAATACATCACCATACTCATAATTTCATAAGGTTTACATCCAAAAATACGGGTCTTACATCCTTCCCCTCCTTCAAGGAAATTGGTCCTCCAAATTAGAACCAAGTTACTCTTCAAAAAGTTAGGGGTACTTCTTCCGTATCAAATTCTCCAATTCCCATGTGACCTCTTCAACCATGTGATGTTGCCAAAGAACTTTCACTAAGGGAATTGTCTTATTTCGCAACACTTTCTTTTTTTTATCCAATATCTGAACCGGCTTCTCAACATATGTCATACTCTCACTGAGCTCCAACAGCTCATATCTTATCACATGTGCCGGGTCCAGGTGATACTTCTGAAGCATAGAGACGTGGAAGACGTTATGAACATTCGTCAAGTCCGGTGGTAATGCCAACCTATACACCTTATCTCCCACTCTCTCCAGAATCTCAAAGGGTCCGATATATCTAGGGCTCAGCTTGCCCTTCTTACCAAATCTCATAATACCCTTCGAAGGTGAAACTCTCAGAAATATTTACTCACCCACACCAAACTCTAGTGGTCCCTGTCTCTTGTCCGCATAACTCTTTTGTCGACTCTGAGCTATCCGTAATCTCTCACATATTAATTGGACGTCCTCAGATGCCTGCTGCACTAAGTCAGGAGCAAAAATTTGTCTGTCACCAACCTCTTCCCATCTAATGGGGGATCAACATCTACGTCCATACAGTGCCTCATAGGGTGCCATCCAAATACTGTATGATAGCTATTATTATAGGCGAACTCGGCCAACTACAAGTGATCATTCCAGGAGCCTCCAAAATCCAGCACACATGCTCTTAACATATCCTCCAGGGTTGTATAGTCCTCTCGACTGCCCATCTGTCTGAGGATGAAAAGCGGTGTTAAAACTCAGTCGGGTCCCCAGCGCTTCTTGAAAATGTTCCCAGAAATGGGAAGTGAAGCAGGCATCCCTATCAGAAACAACGCTCACTGGAATACCATGTAGCCATACTATCTCTTGAATATACAGGTTTGTCAATTGACTCAGTGTATCGATAGCTCTCACAGCCAAGAAATGGGCGAACTTAGTCAACCGGTCCACAATAACCCATATGGCATCGTGACCTCCACGGGTCCTCGACAACCCCATCACAAAATCCATGGTGACGTGCTCCCACTTCTAAGTCGGTATCGGTAGAGGCTGCAACAACCCTGCAAGCTTCTGATGCTCTACATTCACCTACTGACAAACGAGACACTTAGCGACATATTCAGTAATGTCTCTTTTCATTTCGGACCACCAATAAACCTTTTGAAGGTTTTGATACATCTTGGTACTCCCCAGATGTATCATGTACTTCGATGAGTGAGCTTTCGATAATATTAACTTCCTGATCTCAGGATCCTCGAGAATACATACTCTGCCTCTAAACCTCAATAACCCGTCAGTACTCAGCTCAAAATCAATACCCACACCGGTCTGTATCTGCCTCAGCCAATCGATGCACCATCGATCGCTCTACTGGGCCTGCCGAATACAGCCAATCAATTCTGGCTCTAATCTCATACTAGCCATGATATCCAATCTCTCCGACCTAAGTGGGGTTACATCAAAACTGAGGTTCACAAAGTGTTCCAACAACTCATGCTCCTGTACCAACATATAAGACACCAACCCAAGGTTTTTTTTACTCAAAGCATCGACAACTACGTTTGCCTTACCCGGGTGGTACATGATTTCACAATCATAGTCATTCAGGAGTTCGAGCCATCTCCTCTGTCTCATATTCAGATCTTTCTGGGAGAACAGGTACTTAAGGCTCTTATGATCTGTGAACACCTAAAATTTCTCACCACAGAGAAAGTGGCGTCATATTTTCAAAGCAAAGACCATGACCGCCAACTCCAAATCATGAGTCGGGTAGTTCCTTTCGTGATATATCAACTATCTAGATCCATAGGCAACTACCTTCCCATCCTGCATAAGTACACAGCCCAGTCCCTGGTGTGATGCATCCGTATACACCGAGAATCCTCCTGAGCTGGTAGGAATGGTGAGAACTAGAGCAGTGGTCAATCGACTCTTAAGCTTCTCAAAACTCCTCTCACATGCCTCATCCCATACAAACTTAATATCTTTTCACATGAGGTGTGTCAATGGAGCAGCTAGTCTGGAGAAACCCTCTACAAATCTCTGTTAGTAACTTGCCAATCCCAGAAAACTTCTGATCTCAGTAACTGTCTTGGGCTGTTCCCACTGTACAACTGCCTCTATCTTGGATGGATTCACTGATACCCCATCCTTCGACACAACATGGCCCAGAAATGAAATCTGCTCTAACCAAAAGTTACACTTGCTGAGTTTGGCATATAACTCTTTCTCTCGAAGGGTCTGTAAAACTATCCTCAAGTGCTCCTCATGATCTTCCCTGGACTTGGAATAAACCAAAATGTCATCAATGAACATAATAAAAAACTTGTCCAGGTATGGCTTAAATACAACATTCATCAGTGTCATAAATGTTGCGGGAGCATTCGTCAATCCGAATGGCATCACCAAAAACTCGTAGTGGCCATAATGGGTATGAAATGTTGTCTTGGGTACATCTCCACTCCTGATCCTTAACTGATGATACCCTGACCCCATATCTATCTTAGAAAATACTTGGGCTCCCTGGAGTTGATCCAACAAAACATCGATTTTGGAAGGGGGTATTTGTTCTTAATGGTTGCCTTATTCAACAACCGGTAATCTATACACAGTCGGAGGCTTCCATCCTTCTTTCTCATAAACAAAATCATTGCTCCACAAGGTGAGACACTTGGTCTAATAAACCCCTTCTCCAGCAACTCTTGTAACTGCTTCTTTAGCTCTTCAAACTCAATAGGAGCCATCCTATACGGTGGTTTCGATATCGACTCGGTACCAGGCACTAACTCTATGCGAAATTCCATTTCCCTTTCAGGTGGTAGTCCTGGTAATTCATCCGAAAAGACATCAGGGTAATCCGTAATTACGGGTATGTCCCTTAATTGCAAGTGTGCCTCATCTGTATTGACCACGTAGGTAATGAACCCTTCATATCATTCTTTCCACCATTAGTATCACAAGTCATTACATCAACATTCAAAATAAATAAATGAATTCATCTCTCAAATATCATATATTAGGATTATACTCTTTCATTTAAAAAAACATACTCTTTTCATATCATTTCTTTTCATCAAGGTTTACAATAAGATTGTCTAATCCTGAAAACATCAATGTCTTAGCATGGTAATCCATAACAACACGATTGGTAGCCAACCAATCCATTCCCAATATTACATCAAAATCATTCATGTTCAATAAAATCAAATTGGCTATCATTTCCTTTCCCTCTATCTCTAACTTACAATCTCTACATACATGCTCAGTCAATTAACTATTATTCATGGGTATGGAAATCATCAACATTTTATCCAATAATGTTGGTTTCACATGCTTCAACAATTTATGTGTAAAAGAAGGTGATATAAGGAGTGTGTGGCACTGGGATCAAATAATACCAATGCTTCTAAACCAAAGATTAGGATGGTACCTTTAATCACATCCGTCGAAGCATCTGCGGTGTCCTGATCCAGTGCATGCACTCTTCCTTTGCTTACACCTGCTACTTGCTTCCCTTTTTCCTTAGCTGTGGCCCTCCTTGTGACACCCCGGAAGCGCAAAAAATAGGGCTAATTTAAAACTTTTTACTCATCAATTCACAATTAAGGGTGCATTCCTGTGCAGTGTCATACATCATCATAATTATCATGCCTCAGGATCTCATCATAATATAGTATATATTGTATCATATACATTACTCAATTCCAAGTTAATTAATCCTAATACATCCCGTACATCATTATACAATGAGTGTCTGTAAATATAACTCTAGTCTGGGTACATGAATATTAAATATCTACCTCAATACACAAAATACGGCCTAGAGCTCAAGTCCTCCACTAGCCTCTAACCCGTACGTCGCAGGGAACTCACTTCACTTGAAGCGATCTGGGGGGAGAGAAAACAGGGTGAGCTTCCAAATCGCTCAGTAAGGGGGGTAAGGGAACTCAGTTATATAAACCATATCACACATCACAAATATGTATTTGTTTATGAAGCTCATTTGAAATCGTAGCATGAAAGTTCTCAAAACATCATCATCTCATAACTCATAAATCATGTGAAAACATGTAGGTAAAAAGGCTCAATATCGAGCACTCACAAGCATGTGTAAATATATGCGATAATGGCTGTTCTCAAAATACGTGATAAAAATCACCTCAGTAAATAGCACGTGACAAGGTCACAAAACACAACTCATGTGTAAAACAAGACTAGGCAATAAAACTCAATTAAAACTCGTCATGGCACATCAAATATGTAATCTCCTCTGGTTGCGCATCCCAAGCATCCTCATATAGAGGGAACGTCGACAATATGGTCGTATGCATGGTATATTGGACTTATATGTTACCAGAACAAGGCCCGACCTTACATGCTACCAGAGCAATGCCTCGTCGGACACTATCGCGTGGTCCCTGGGTCGGTTCCCAGGTGGCCCACTCTCTCGGTCTTACATGCTACCAAAGCAAGGCCACCCAGCATTACCAGAACGGGGGTCATCTCACGCTACCAAAATGGAGGCATTTCTTGTTACCAAAACGGAGGAATATCGGACTTACATGCTACCAGAGCAAGGCCTCCCAACGCTACCAAAGTGGAGGAATAATCGGACTTACATGTTACCAGAACAAGGCCTGTGGTCCCTGGGTCGGTTCCCAGGCGTCCCACTATATCGGTCTTACATGCTACCAGAGCAAGGCCCGATGTGTATTCAACATGACACGCCTAAGTCTCAATCATTAGCCATTATCTTATAAAACGTTATGCCTTCACGTAGAACTCATAATGGTTTTCTCTCATAAAACTCATTTAAAACATTTGTGTACTCAACACAAAACATATTAAAATCGAGTTCCAACCGGCAAAACAAGCACGCATTTTTTCAAATCTCAATATCTCCTTAACGTAAGCCCAATTTACTTTTCACGCAAACTCAAAGGTTTATAAAGCAATTTCACACTCAGCTTATAAACTCATAAAATAATGGGCTCTAACCGGCTATAAAAACCGTGTGCAATTATATCACAACACAACACCAAACATGCTTGTATTCTGAAATCGTGGTTCATGCTACAAACAGTTCATCAAAACACATACACAAATGGTTTAGTTTTCCCTTACCTCTTTGCACCTCGTATAGTGCAATCGTTTCCCCCGTATCGCGGACTAGCCTCGCATTCCACTCTAGAACTCTCGAGCTATCCAAACGATATTAAAACATCAATACTCATTATCACATTAACCTCAATTCTCAAAATCGAGCATAATTACTCATAACACCTCAAATTTCTCAATTCTCATAACTCCATCACAAACCACAATCTCGCTCACAACATCTCAACATTCTATATTTCCTATGCCACAATATCTATGCTAATACACCACATTGTCTAAATCTCCATTTATAGCTCAAAATTCCTAAATTTACCAAAGTTACTAAATATCATCATCACTCCAACTACATTGTAATTTCATCAATCCCTAATCATTTTTCAGCTATTTCAACACAATGCCAACAACTATCATTACCAAAATCATCTCAAATATCAAGATCGAGGTTTAGAAATTACCCAACACTTGTGGAGAGCTTATCTCTTGCCTCGATTCAATATGTCTTACGATTTCCAAGTATATTGTTCTCCCTTTGATGAGGAACAACTTTCCTTCTTGCCACAATATCTGATTTGGATGGAAATGGGTGCTTTGGATGAGTGAGAAAGCTAGGGCTCGGTGAAAATAGGGGTTGAAAGAGGGAGAAAGTGAAATTGCAGGAGAAAGCAGGGATTCCTTATATAGACTGAGGGTAGGAGATCGATCTGGCTCTTGATGAGATCGATCTGCATTTGAATTTGGGGACGATTTGGGGCAATTTATGCCTAGGAGATCGATCTGTCGAGGGGTGAGATCGATCTCTTTATGGCTTTATGAGATCGATCTGCGCCTTGGGGAGATCGATCTTCTCCCAAAGAGAAACATTTGGAGATCGATCTCTTCCTCATGAGATCGATCTTCTCTCAAACAAAATCATAAGGAGATCGATCCTCTTCCATTGGAGATCGATCTGCTCCTTAAATTCCTCCTTCCTTGTCATTTTTTACTCATAAGATCGATCTCTCCTTCTCCCAGATCGATCTGTCCTCATAGCTTCACACTTATTTTAAACACTTAACATATAAATCTCCAATTATCATTCCCACAATTCACTTAGCTCAATAAATTATACTTTAAGTTTATATTACATAATTGAAATATGTCTGAAATTCTCAGATCTCACATCCTCCCCACTTTAAAAGAATTTGGTCCTCCAAATTCAACTCAACTAGTCAAAGAGATGGGGGTATTTCTCCTTCATGAGGTTCTCTAGTTCCCACGTTGCCTCTTCCCTTGAGTGATGTTTCCACCAAACCTTCACTAATGGGATGCTCTTGGTTCTTAGTACCTTCTCCTTTCTATCGAGAATCTGGACGGGTTCCTCAGTGTAGCTCATGTCCTCCTGTATGTCCATCTCATACTCTATAACATGAGAAGGGTCCGGGTGGTACTTCCTCAACATAGACACATGAAAAACATTGTGTATTCCGGACATCTGTGGGGGTAATGCCAATCTGTAGGCTAGCTCTCCCACTCTCTCAAGAATCTCGAATGGTCCTATGTATCGAGGACTCAATTTCCCTTTCTTCCCAAACCGCATGATACCCTTACTCGGTGATATTTTCAGAAATACTGCATCACCAACATCAAACTCAAGTGGCCATCTACGCACATTTGCGTAGCTTTTCTGCCTACTCTGTGCAGCCCGTAGCCTCTCACATATGAGTTTCACACTCTGTACAGCTTGCTTAACAAGCTCAAGAGCATTTATCTTTCTGTCACCGACTTCTTCCCAAGCTACAGGGGATCTACACCTCCTACCATATAGAGCCTTAAAGGGTGCCATTCCAATACTTGGATGATAGCTGTTATTACACGTAAACTCTGCTAGGGGCAGGTGATCATCCCATGATCCCTTAAAATCCATCGTACACGCCCTCAACATATCCTCCAGGGTCTGAATAGTCCTCTCTGACTGACCATCTATCTGAGGATGATAGGCGGTACTAAAACTCAATCGAGATCCCATGGACTCCTGAAATTCGGTCCAAAATCTGGAAGTAAACCGGGAATCTCTATCAGAAGCAATACTCGCTGGAGCCCAATGTAATCTAGCTATCTCGCTGACATACAGCTCTGCTAAGGCATCCATAGTATCTGTGCTCTTGATGGCAAGGAAGTGGGCACTCTTAGTCAGTCTATCCACTATAACCCATATAGCGTCACGACCTCTTCGGGTCCTCGGTAAACCCATAATAAAGTCCATAGTGACATGCTCCCATTTCCATGTAGGTACAGGTAAGGGCTGTAGTAGTCCTCCAGGCTTCCGATGCTCAGCTTTCACTTGCTGGCATATTAAACACCTGGCCACATACTCTGCCACGTCTCGCTTCATACCACTCCACCAATACACCTTTCTCAAGTCTCGGTACATCTTAGTACTCCCTGGGTGCATGGTGTATCGCGAGCAGTGAGATTCCCTCAGTATCAGTCTCTTTAGGGTATCATCGTCAGGTACACAAATTCGTCCTCTGAATCTTAACAATCCATCCTCAATGACTGTGAGATCCGACTGCGAACTCTGTTCAGCTTGGCTAACCATATCTATCAACCTCTGATCACTACGTTGCCCAGTTCTAATCTGATCGATGATCCTAGGCTCTATCCGTAAGCTAGCCAAAAATCTAGTCTCTACCTCTTTAACTCTGATCCGAAGTTTGGCGAACTGCTCTAACAAATCCCATTCCCTGATCATCATAGCAGATATCATACTCTTCCTGCTCAGGGCATCAGCAACTACATTCGCCTTACCCGGATGATATAGAATCTCGCAGTCATAATCCTTAAGGAGTTCCATCCATCTCCTTTGTCTCATGTTTAACTCTTTCTGATCAAAGAGATATCTTAAACTCTTGTGATCAGTGAAGATCTGGAATCTTTCCCCATATAAGTAGTGTCGCCAGATCTTCAAAGCAAATACCACAGCGGCTAACTCCAAATCATGCGTGGGGTAATTCCGCTCATGGTCTTTCAACTGTCGTGATCCATATGCGACCACTCTTCCGTGCTGCATAAGCACACACCCCAATCCTTGATGAGATGCATCACTATACACCGAAAATCCTCCTGATCCCTCAGGAATAGTTAACACAGGTGCGCTGTCAATCTCCTTTTTAACTCCTGAAAACTGAGCTCACATTGATCAGTCCATATGAACGGAGTCTCCTTACGCGTGAGTTTAGTCAAAGGAGCGGCAATCTTTGAAAATCCTTCCACAAATCTTCTGTAATACCCTGCCAAAACAAGGAAGCTTCGCACCTCAGTAACTGTCCTCGGTCTCTCCCAACTAAGCACAGCTGCTACTTTACTTGGATCCACTGATACTCCTTCCTCTGAGATTATATGACCAAGGAAAGCTATCCGGTTCAGCCAAAACTCACAGTTACTAAGCTTTTCATATAATTGCTTATCTCGGAGTATCTGAAGTACTAACCACAAATGCTGTGCATGCTCCTCATACGACCGAGAGTATACCAAGATATCATCAATAAAGACTATCACAAATTTATCGAGATAGTCTCTGAACACTTCGTTCATCAACCTCATAATGCAGCAGGGGCGTTCGTTAATCTAAAGGACATCACCAGAAATTCATAATGGCCATACCTTGTCTTGAAGGCTGTCTTGGAAATATCTTCTTCCTTGATCCTCAATTTGATAGCCCGATCTCAAATCAATCTTAGAAAAGACTGAGGCCCCTCTTAGTTGATCAAGTAGATCATCAATCCTGGGCAGTGGGTATTTATTCTTCACCGTGGCTTTATTCAACAGCCGGTAGTCTACTCATAATTTGAGACTACCATCCTTCTTCTTGATAAATAAAACCGGTGCTCCCCACGGTGAAACACTGGGCCTAATGAACCCTTGATCCAATAACTCTTGTAGTTGTTTCTTCAATTCCTCAAGTTCCACTAATGCCATCCTGTAGGGAGGTTTAGAGATCGACTAAGTATCTGGTACTAAATCAATGGTAAACTCCAACTCTCTCTCTGGTGGCAAACTTGGCAACTCATCTGGGAAAACATCCGGGAATTCACACACCACAGGTATATCCTCAATCCTCAGATGTTCCCGCTCATCGTCTGAGATGAGTGTTCCGTAACCTTCACATGAACAATCATATTTAATACTCTCAAAAATAATATTAAAATTCTCAAATTACTTACTAGAATTCCACATATTCATTTCCTCAATATCTCAATCGTACACTATAAGGTTCAGGTAGGGAGAAAGTTACAATCTTAGTGTAGCAGTCTAAACTCACTCGATTGGTTGCCAACCAATCCATCCCCAGAATTACATCAAACCCATGTATATTCAACATGATTAGATCTGCTAACATCACTCTATCTCCCACCTTTATTTCACATCCTCTACAGATTAACTCAGTTCTCTGGGATTCACGCATAGGGGTATTTACATGTAGTACATACTCTAGAGGTTCAAACTGCAAATTTAAACTACATGCAAAATGCTCTGAAATAAACGAATGCGTGGATCCTGGATCTATCAATACATGAGCCTTATGATTACAGACAGAAAGTGTACCTCTTATAGTTTCTGCTAAAGTGTCCGCAGTTTCCTTATCCAAGGCAAACACACGTCCCTATGCCACAGGTTTCTTCCCTTTCTCTGCAGCAGTGGCCCATCTCTGGGGGTTCACTCTCTGAGGCTGCTGTCTAGTAGGCTCCGGAGCATGTGGTATCTGAGGTTGAGGACAGTTCTTCACTCTGTGACCCATGTCACCACATCTAAAACATCCACGGATCAACCCAGTACAACTTCCCTCATGCGATCGGCCATAGTCTCTACAAACCCTTATTTTTGGCCTGCCATATCGAGGGGTCTCCTTGATAATAGGATAAGCTCTGGGTCTCTCCAATCTGCCCTTCTGTACCTCAATCCTTCCTCTCCTGAAGGAACCTCTCCGAACATCTGCTTGAGACATCGCTGGCCTCTTGCCTTTGTCCCTAATCATTGCTCCAAACTTATTCTGGGACTATACAATTTCAATTCCCCTCTCAATCTCTTGTGCTCATCTCAGAGCATCTCCAAACTCAGTAATACACAACCCAATCAATCGATCTCTGATGATAGGCTTCAATCCATACACAAATCTCTCTGTGCGGAGCTCTTCATTCTTGAAAGTATCTGGATCATATCTCAGCAGAGCGGTAAATCAGCTCTCGTAATCATCTACAGACATGTCACCCTGTACCAAACTCAAAAACTCTGCTTGCCTCCTTCTCTGGGCAGCTCGTGGTACATATTGGGCTCTAAAGGCTGTCTGGAACTCTTCCCAACCAATCATATCCTGGTGGGACATCAAAATACCCTAGGTAGTACCCCACCAATCTCGATCTCTCCCTTTCATCATGTAGGCACTCATACTGACCCTCTCAGCATCGGTGCATCCCAGATAATCGAATATCACTCTCAACTCCGTCAACCACTACTCAGCCTCTGTAGGATCCTTCTTTCCCTTAAATACAGGTGGATTCATTTTCAAAAAGTCCTTCAGTCGGACTATACTTCTGTCATCAGGCTGAGTGACGAGAGGCACTGGGTGTATGGGAGGTCCTTGTGGTGGTGTAGGAGTAGTACCCGAGGCATTAACTCTAAAGTGTTGCGCGAATAACGCTGCCATCTGCTCAAAACCTTACCTCACATCGGTCTCAATCCGATTAAATTGAGAGTTAGGACTCTCTGGTTGTGGGACAGGTGGCGGAAGGGACTCTGCCTGCCTCCTCGAACGACCTCGTCGTTTACTCATTGTCTATCTTAACTCGTCTCCTGCGCGTAGATATCAAAATCGATTGAAATCTCAATCCTCAGATTCAGTTCATGACCAGACTATTACAGACACTTGGGATGTATTCTATTTCACTTAACCGACACTAACAGTACTAAACACCCTAAGCTCTGATACCAAGAAAACTCTGTGACGCCCCGGAAGTGCGAAAAATAGGGCTAATTTAAAACTTTTTACTCATCAATTCACAATTAAGGGTGCATTCCTGTGCAGTGTCATACATCATCATAATTATCATGCCTCAGGATCTCATCATAATATAGTATATATTGTATCATATACATTACTCAATTCCAAGTTAATTAATCCTAATACATCCCGTACATCATTATACAATGAGTGTCTGTAAATATAACTCTAGTCTGGGTACATGAATATTAAATATCTACCTCAATACACAAAATACGGCCTAGAGCTCAAGTCCTCCACTAGCCTCTAACTCGTACGTCGCAGGGAACTCACTTCACTTGAAGCGATCTGGGGGGAGAGAAAACAGGGTGAGCTTCCAAATCGCTCAGTAAGGGGGGTAAGGGAACTCAGTTATATAAACCATATCACACATCACAAATATGTATTTGTTTATGAAGCTCATTTGAAATCGTAGCATGAAAGTTCTCAAAACATCATCATCTCATAACTCATAAATCATGTGAAAACATGTAGGTAAAAAGGCTCAATATCGAGCACTCACAAGCATGTGTAAATATATGCGATAAAGGCTGTTCTCAAAATACGTGATAAAAATCACCTCAGTAAATAGCACGTGACAAGGTCACAAAACACAACTCATGTGTAAAACGAGACTAGGCAATAAAACTCAATTAAAACTCATCATGGCACATCAAATATGTAATCTCCTCTGGGTGCGCATCCCAGGCATCCTCGTATAGAGGGAACGTCGACAATATGGTCGTATGCATGGTATATTGGACTTATATGTTACCAGAACAAGGCCCGACCTTACATGCTACCAGAGCAATGCCTCGCCTCATGCACACTATCGCGTGGTCCCTGGGTCGGTTCCCAGGTGGCCCACTCTCTCGGTCTTACATGCTACCAAAGCAAGGCCACCCAGCATTACCAGAACGGGGGGCATCTCACGTTACCAAAACGGAGGCATCTCTCGTTACCAAAATGGAGGAATATCGGACTTACATGCTACCAGAGCAAGGCCTCCCAACGTTACCAAAGTGGAGGAATAATCAGACTTACATGTTACCAGAACAAGGCCTGTGGTCCCTAGGTCGGTTCCCAGGCGTCCCACTATATCGGTCTTACATGCTACCAGAGCAAGGCCCGATGTGTATTCAACATGACACGCCTAAGTCTCAATCATTAGCCATTATGTTATAAAACGTTATGCCTTCACGTAGAACTCATAATGGTTTTCTCTCATAAAACTCATTTAAAACATATGTGTACTCAACACAAAACATATTAAAACCGAGTTCCAACTGCCAAAACACGCACACATTTTCTCAAATCTCAATATCGCCTTAACGTAGAGCCCAATTTACTTTTCACGCAAACTCAAAGGTTTATAAAGCAATTTCACACTCAGCTTATAAACTCATAAAATAATGGGCTCCAACCGGCTATAAAAATCGTGTGCAATTATATCACAACACAACACCAAACATGCTTATATTCTCAAATCGTGGTTCATGCTACAAACAGTTCATCAAAACACATACACAAATGGTTTAGTTTTCCCTTACCTCTTTGCACCTCGTATAGTGTAATCGTTTCCCCCGTATCACGGACTAGCCTCGTATTCCACTCTGAAACTCCCGAGCTGTCCAAACGATGTTAAAACATCAATACTCATTATCACATTAACCTCAATTCTCAAAATCGAGCGTAATTGCTCATAACACCTCAAATTTCTCAATTCTCATAACTCCATCACAAACCACAATCTCGCTCACAACACCTCAACATTCTATATTTCCTATGCCACAATATCTATGCTAATACACCACATTGTCTAAATCTCCATTTATAGCTCAAAATTCCTAAATTTACCAAAGTTGCTAAATATCATCATTACTCCAACTACATTATAATTTCATCAATCCCTAATCATTTTTCAGCTATTTCAACACAATGCCAACAACTATCATTACCAAAATCATCTCAAATATCAAGATCGAGGTTTAGAAATTACCCAACACTTGTGGAGAGCTTATCTCTTGCCTCGATTCAATCCGTCTTACGATTTCCAAGTATGTTGTTCTCCCTTTGATGAGGAACAACTTTCCTTCTTGCCACAGCCTCTGATTTGGACGAAAATGGGTGCTTTGGATGAATGAGAAAGCTAGGGCTCGGTGAAAATAGGGGTTGGAAGAGAGAGAAAGTGAAATTACAGGAGAAAGCAGGGATTCCTTATATAGACTGAGGGAAGGAGATTGATCTGGCTCTTGATGAGATCGATCTGCATTTGAATTTGGGGACGATTTAGGGCAATTTATGCCTAGGAGATCGATCTGTCGAGGGGTGAGATCGATCTTCTCTCAAACAAAATCATAAGGAGATCGATCTGCGCCTTGGGGAGATCGATCTTCTCCCAAACAGAAACATTTGGAGATCGATCTCTTCCTCATGAGATCGATCTTCTCTCAAACAAAATCATAAGGAGATCGATCCTCTTCTATTGGAGATCGATCTGCTTCTTAAATTCCTCCTTCCTTGTCATTTTTTACTCACCAGATCGATCTCTCCTTCTCCCAAATCGATCTGTCCTCATAGCTTCACACTTATTTTAAACACTTAACATATAAATCTCCAATTATCATTCCCACAATTCACTTAGCTCAATAAATTATACTTCAAGTTTATATTACATAATTGAAATATGTCTGAAATTCTCAGATCTCACACTCCTCCTCTGGGCAACCGACTCAACTGGAGCTCTCTCTGGCTCCTTGCCTTCTGTGGGGCAGTCTCCATCTTCTCAGGATAATACTTAGCTCTATGTCTTGGTCTCTCACATCTGAAATACACCATAGGGGTCATCAGATAGGGCCTAGTCCCATGAAATCTATCACATCTCCTGCACCTCTCAGTAGTAGGTCGTAGTCCTCCAATAACCATACCCCTCGGTGCAGTCAAAGTCGGGTATACGAGAGGTCTAGCAGCTCTCTCCTGCACCTCCTCGATCTTAGGCCTCTTCTCGAAAAACCTTTGGCCTCCTCTCTTGACCACTCTATCAAACTCGGATCTCTTTCGATCTCTATCCTTCCTGACACTAATCCTCCCAATCTCGAAGGCATTCCACTCAAAATCTTGCTCGCATAACTGAGCCTTGTGTACCTCCTCCTTGTCATGCCCCGGAAGCACGAAAAAATGGGGCTAATTTAAACTTTTTAGCCATTAACTATGTTGTTTTCCTGTCCATGTCTAGATTAAAAATCTTTTCATTTTCTAGGATCTCATTACATCACATACATTCTGTATCTATATAATCATTTACAACTATTACATCCCGACTATGATATACAATAGTGTCTATTTTGTATCACGTGTCTGGAATATAAGTAAGACTGTACCTCAAGGTTACGAAAGTATCTGATGAAAGGTCGGACTACCTTGTCAACGACCACAGTCTCGTATATGCAGTAGACTCGCTATAGATCATCTGGGAGATAGAGAGGAAGGGGTGAGTTTTTCAGACTCAGTAAGAGATACATTTAAAATAGCTTTAAATACTCAAAACATGGTAAAACTCATGGTTTTACAAATCAGCATAAACATGTATTGGAGTAGAGATGCTTACATTTCATAAAAGCAGTAAAACATGCTTAAATCATAAGTTTACACATCATGCATCTTTTTGGTAAAACTCATATATAGTATGCATATCACGTCATGTAAACAAGTAAAAAGCATCTCAAAACTTAATCATGCATATTATAACATGCTTATCACTTTGGAAATGAAATCGTATTGTCATATGCACATTTCGTAAAACATACTCATGGCTACCTTTAAAATCTCATCATAGAAAATATGTGCTCAATAAAATCATAAAACAGGTAGCATGAAATGTGCGAAAACATATATATATCATTTCGTCAATTCATCGTGTAGGGTCAAGCAATCGTTTCATATACTAGTCCCGAAGGACATCATACATCTGGTCCCGTAAGACGTTCATCATAGGTACATATGGCCATTGTACAGGGAGTCGTAGGACTGGATCAGGGTCATACGCTGCCTTATCTCTCGTGCACCACTAAATGAGGACTATACGCACGAACTCACGTACATCACCAAGTGTGGACTATGTGGACATTTCTCATATCAAGTCAAAGCCTGCCCGTTCTTTGGCCGTTGGCTAGGTAGATCCTCGATCGTCTCCATATGCTACCTTATGTATGCGAGATCGACCCCAGATCCTCTGACTATCATCATATCATGCCTTTTTACCCCACAAAAATCATTTTGGGCCTCTTACCCAATTTATCAAAATCATTTCGGGCCTCATACCCGTGTATTAAAAATCATTACGGGACTCTAACCCAATTTTTACAATTGTTATGGGACTCTAACCCGTTTCTCATAGAAAACATGGTTTTCATAAATCATTACGGGACTCTAGCCCATTTCTCATAGAAAACATAGTTTTCATAAATCATTGCGGGACTCTAGCCCGTGTAAATATGGAAAGCATAGTTATAATAGTTATTTCTTGGGACTCATACCCGTACCGTGAAAATATAGCTTAAAAGCTGTTTCGGGACTTTAACCTGTAATCTCACCAGAAAACATTATGCTTTCGTTTCAAAAGTGAAAAATCACTTTTATAAACATATATGCTGTAAAAATGTATCTCATATATATAAATCATGCTGAAAACTCAAAAAATGGTTTTGGCTTCGGTTTGAATACAATTGGAAATCCATTTCGTAAAATCTCATTCAATTCTCATACATAAACAGTTGGTAAGGATGAAGGAGTACTAACGCTACTCTAAATTATATCCCTTACCTCTTAGCGACTGATGTAGAGCATTTTCCTCGATGCTCGATTTACCTCGTAAAATGTGTCGATAGACCGAGTTGCTGCAAAATAAGTTCAACTTATCACATATGGTTTAAATTCATTTCCACATATCCAAATATGTGATTATATCGAAGCTTTGACCAAAAGTTAACTTTTAATCGATTTTACTCTTTTTGCTCGGTTTTATCGGTATAAACCTCGTTTTAATCGTATTTAACTCAATAAATAATTTTATCATATTTACTACGGTCGATTTAGTTAATTGGGCCAATTTCTCTCTTATTGGGCCCGATTGCACCTTAATGGGCCTTAATCCGTTTTAAGCCCGTTTTCACTTATTAATTCTTTCATCTAGGCCTATTGGGCTCACTAGGCCCATCAGTACTTATTGGACCTTTTTCTAGACTTTTTGAATAGCTCGTATATCATTTACGACAATTTAATTAAAAATCTCAATTTAATCCACTAAATGCGCAATTTAATCCGTAACTCGTAACATAAACCCTTAATGCGCGATAATTACATAAATTGTCGTAAATGAGCTTTACTTACCCGAGATTATGCGATGGTGCGCAAATCGAAGTTCGATCGGGCTCACGTACGTGATTTATCATCGAACTGCATAATTTTATATATTTAATTTCGAGTAAATTTTCGATCAAATATAATTTAAATAAATTTCTCGAAAATTAAATCGGTCACTTTTGACCTCTTACTGACTTACCCGAAGTCCGGTGTATCCCCGAAAATTTTTTCCTTTTTCCTTTTTCTATTTTTCTTTCCTTTTTCTTCTTTTTTCGCTTCTTTCTTGGCTGAATTGATTCAGTCCGGTTCAGACTGGTTTTGACCGGTCAGTTCAGCCTGGTTCTCTTATTGCTGAACCGGTTCAGGCTTTCTAGTCGCCGTTCACCACTTTTTTAGTCGGTTCTCAGGCCGTTTCTGGCGTGGTTCGGTGCGCCTGGAGTAGGGGAACGTTCGGCTGGGGTCGGTTGGGATCAATCGCCGGTGCAGCCATCGGAATTGTCTTCTCCTCTTTCGGCCTTCTCTCTCTCAATCCGTCGAAATTCGGTATTTTCGACGGGCGTCGCAGGTGGCAGGAGGGTGGGGCGGTGGTCGGGCTTCGTTTCCGGTGGTCAGCTGGCCTTATCTGGTGCCGGTGGTAGCTCGTCGGCACTCAGTCCCTCCTTCCTCTACTGCGTTTTGTTTCTTTTGTTTCCTTTCTTTCACGTTTTGTTTCTTTTCCATTCTCTAATTCACGATTTCAGTTTTCTTCTTATTTTTTAATATACTTTATTATTATTTTATTTTATTATATTTTATTTTATTCAATAAAATATTACATAACACCACAAATATCCTTCAAAAGTCATATTTTATTTTATTTATTAATTAATTAAATTAATTTAATTTATTTTAGCTTTTTCAGTGTATCTTTTGCATATTTTCGGGATAGTGTCCCGGGCGAAAATTACGAAAATTCTTAATATTTTCGTATCTTGACCAATTGCACTCGAAATTCTATAATATCTCCTTTATTGATCAAGATTTCCTAAATCCATATTTTTAATGAAAGTTTCTTATCGAATTTACGCCGAAATTAGGATCTTTTGACCATTTTACCCTTCTACACGTTCGGGATTAATTTAGACCGATTTTCCTTCTCTAACTCACTATCTTTTCTCATTTAAATTCTGTATTTTCATACCTCCACTACAACATTCACATTCATATACTCGATTCATCCATCTTATGATTCCAAATGATGAACATAGTGTGAAAAATCTGGGTTTCACACTCCTCATAAGTCTGAATATCAAATGGTGCTAGCTTAGTTCGGATGGCCAATCTCAATACATCAACAAACTTCTAAATCTTTCGGGTCTCACTACCCATCGTGTTCGGGTCATATCTCCCCAAAGACATAAACTTGGACTCATTCTCGTCCATAGTACGATTCCCCTGAACCAAATTCATGAATTCTATCCGCAGCTTCCTTTGTGCGGTGGCTGGAATGTACTGTCTTCTGAAGGCCTCTATCAATATCACCCATGAGATCTCGGACTGTTGGGCCCTCAAAATAGCTTCGGTGGATCTCCACCAATGCTCTACCTCGCCTTTCAGATAAACACGACAAATGCAACCTTCTCAGCTGAAGTGCATCAAAAAAACCTATACAGTTTCTCCATCTCATACACCCAGTCCTCTGTGATAACCGGGTCCTTCACCCCTCTAAACACTGGGGGTTTCAACGCTTGGAACTCTCGCAATCTGCTCAAGTCACAATCATAACCCAAATTACTACCGCTCTGCTGTGGAGCCATAGGAGAAGCTATATCCTGGTCTAGGGGTGTCATCGTCTTAGTAGCCTCTCCGCCTCTGCAGCTGCCTGTCCAGTAGCATTAAGCTGTGCTGCGGTACCTCGTCTGTCATTGGTACCCAAGGCCTGCGTGACTATCTCCACTAGGCTCTCTATACTTCTCTCTATCCTAGCGAAGCGAGCCTCTGTATCTTCTGTCCTCTCAATGGGCCCTGTGGAGCCTGATATCACGACCCAATTCCATTCTCTTTAATAAAAAATCACTAAAAATTTTTCGCGTTTTACTGTTACCTTCCTCGGTCGTGAACTAACTCACCACACACTGTTGGGCTGTGATAAACTCCACATCTCATTCATTCTCAGTTAAATAAAACGATGTCATACATTTGCATTTAATCTTGTACTTATACAAAAGCATGTTCTACTGACATCTACATCCCCCATAATTACAACTCAAAAGAATACTGTGCTTTTTCATTGTTTAGATACAAAAAGAATCACTGTGTATATACCTCTAAGCGATGGAGATGCAGCGGAGTCCAAAATACCACGCCTCAGTCCTCACTGGGCTACTATGCACGCTCTGTAGGGGGAAATAGAGAGGGATGAGCAACCACACGCTCAGTAAGGCAATAATGCAAGCATGGTAGATAACTACTCTATCTACATACTGATAGTGTTATGCATAAATCATTTATGGTAGGAGCATGAGGAATAAAACTATGCCATATGGGTATACATATTTATCATGTGTCAAAATCATGTACATTGGCATATCAAACATGGTAAAAAGAACATCATGTATAAATCATCTCATGCTCAATCTCATTTAAATTCATAAAAAGGGCAATTCATTAAGAAACCTCCTTTTTAAACCCACGTCATAAAACTCTTTCTCAACACATACAATCTCATCACATCAATTCACAATCACAACCTCATTTTCATTTCACAAATCAATTCCATGAGGCTCGACCCCTCCTTCGGGTCTACCTTAAACAATCACTAATCACACTTAGAGATTTAAAAATCATGTGGTAGTAAGTAAATCAAGCAAGGAGACAGGTTACTATATCTCAAGTGACTACGTTAGCCAATCGTCACATATCATCCCAGACCACACGGATCCCGGTGTGCGGGGTATCATACTGGTACGAAGGTTGGTTAGTTCTCCACCAGACATTCTCAAATCAAGTAACCACCACGCGGTACATCGTACTCCATGTGATATACACGGTACATCATACTCCGCAGACCCATAACATGGTTGGGGGGGCCTGCCATAGGTCTTATCTACCCCATGCCAAGTGTAACCTTTATAGTCTCAAGAGCGCGTGGGTGTAATACCAGGTCCTAGCCCCTCATGGCCTTGCTCGCCCCTGTTGGGTTCCCTGATTCAGGTCCTAGCCCCTCACCCTCACCCCACTCAAGAGGTCTGTTAGGCCTGTTGGGTTCCCTGAATGGATTATGTCAGGTCCTAGCCCCTCACCCTCACCCCACTCAAGAGGTCTGTCACGCCTGTTGGGTTCCCTGAGTTAATCCGTATCTCTCACCACGGCCTCATACATACCACAGTGTGAAAACCAACGCGAGCTATGCTCTAGCGCGAATTCATGCATCAAAACCAATCACTTCATACGAGCAACGCTCTAGTACGGCATTTATGCATAAACTATGAAGAAACTACGTACGAGCATAGCTCCAGTACCGTTATATGCATAAGAAAAACCACTCAAATCTAAGTACGAGCGTAAGCTCCAGTACGGTTTATAAAACATCAACACAATTCAAATCAAAGTGCGAGCTAAGCTCAAGCACGTATCACACAAGTGAAAACATAGAAATCCAGAGCGAGCGAGGCTCTAGCGCGATTTATGTCATGCAAATACGATAGGCGGCTCATACACAATCAAACAATCCCGGCAATCGGGTTTAGCACTTCACAAATGCTTTTCCACAACATCAATAAAACACTAGCCGGCCCATCTACAAGCTTGCTTAAAACCGAGCAATTTCGTTTTGAAAAACATCAAAACATTAGATTTATGCAATTATTAGCCTTACTATCCCATTTCTTTACAATACCATTTCAACCACTAAATCTCATACAATTATTCATAGTCACATCCATACATCTTCAAAACACATTTCTATAAATCCATGCACATTTCCAAAGCCCTATACACCCACAAAATATAAGCAGCTACCTCTATATACTTACAGAATTCCCTTACCTGGAATCGCGATGCGTGATTCCACTTCCTTAAGCTGCTTACTCGTACGGTTCGATTCGTCTTCAACGAACTCTTCGGGACTGCACAAAATCGTATCCCGCATTATATTCGATCCCTATAATGCAACCCTTGTGCTTGCTATAGTCAATTTAATCTATAGCCTCTATTAACGCTTATATGGCCTCGTTTCATTACTTTACCCATAACTCGAGTCTATGGATTCTTTTAGGCCTATTAACTTATTCAGAATCGATATTAAATCGACATTAAGCTCATAGTGTTCATATTTCATGAATTCCCTCACTATGGCATTTTATCAAGCATATACATACTCATTTTCACAATTTCACTTAAACCCATATTATAACTCCACATAACCATTCCAAATCACCCACATTCTCATTTAACAACTTATCATAACCCATAAACCACCAATTCCCCAAATCATACTTTCTCACACTAGAGGCATTCCATTTTCTAGGTTACATTAGTTTCTAACACAACCTAGGTGTTTCCATCCATACATACTCATGCCAAACAACTCCAAAGTCAATTAAATAGACAATGTACTTGGATTGGAGTGTTAGAATCTTACCAAATATGATTTTTCTTCTTGCTCCAAATGTCAATGCCCTTATCTCCTTCAATACCCACAATGGGATTTTTAGTTCCAACTATGTTGTTTTCTTCCTCAAGATGAACAACTTAATGTCTAATGGTCTCCCCTCAATTCTTGCTGGAAATGGCTGATTTTAGAGGGAGAAAGTTAGGTTTTTGGGTTAGAAATGGAAGATTGGTGTTTTTCTCGAATCTTTTAGATTTTCAGCCCTCCTTATATAGAAATAGCTTGGGGAGATCGATCTGGTCCAAGAGGAGATCGATCTGGTCCCCTTAAATCTCTCATTTTCACGAAATTTTAAGCATGAGATCGATCTGTCGAAGCATGAGATCGATCTGCTCCCAAACAGAGAGCTAAGGAGATCGATCTGGGTGCTTGAGGATCGATCTTTTCATCACAGAATGCTTAGAAGATCGATCTGGCCCCATTGGAGATCGATCTGCTCTATTCCATTGCCCAAATAAGAGCATTCTGGCTCTTCCAGATCGATCTCTCATCCTATGAGATCGATCCGGCCTTCATGTTTTCCAGATTTCCTGCAGTTTTCTTGCTGCAACTCACACCAACACATCCTTAGTCTGTTGCCATGGCCATTTTCTCATCCATCCACCTTTATAACTTGAAAATGGCACCCATTCATGCCTTATGCACATTGAAACTTGTGTGCATTCATTGTATGTCCAAAGGTATGCTATATAAAACCAAATGGAAGCATAACTTCATTCCATTTTACCACACTACTCATTTTGAATTTCAATCACATCCATCACTTGCCAGAACTCATTTCTTCATATTCATACTCAATGAAACTTGTATGTACGTTACAAATCATATTACACATACATACATTGAATCCATGGACTTACATCGATCATACTTTACATTACAAGTCCATTCACATTCATTACACATTACAACTTTACATATATGGGGTCTCACATTCTCCCATCCTTCAAGGAATTTGGTCCTCCAAATTAGAACCAAGTCACTCTTCAAAAAGTTGGGGGTACTTCTCCCGTATCAAGTTCTCCAATTCCGATGTGGCCTCTTCCGCTGTGTGATGTTGCCAAAGAACTTTCACCAAGGGAATTGTCTTATTTCGTAACACTTTCTCTTTTCTATCCAATATCCGAACCGGCTTCTCAACATACGTCATACTCTCATGGAGCTCCAACGGTTCATATCTTATCACGTGTGCCGGGTCCGGGTGATACTTTCGAAGCATCAAGAGGAGAGACCCGAGAGTATTGAGGCTCACTTCACGAGGATTGAGCAGAGCATTGAGATGATTTTGGAGTTGGTGACCCAATCTTTATCTGGAGTTAGTGGTAGATAAAGTCCCGCTACATAGGGTGATGCCGAGCAGGTGGCAGCTCCTGAGGCACCGGCACGACCAACTCAGAGACCTCAGATGATAGATACCCCACCCACTCAGGATGTGCCTATGTCGGTTGCTACACCAGCAGTAGAGGTTGGGGATATGGATGTGATTTTGACAGATTGTGGCAGTTTCAGAAGTTTGGACCGCCGTCTTTCAGTGGATTTAAGGACCTAGTAGTTGCTGAGGATTGGATAAATGAGATCGAGAAGTTATATGGGTTCTTTGAGTGCACTACTACCGAGATGGTAGCGTTTGCCACTTTTATGCTGAAGGGATCAGCAGAACATTGGTGGAAATCCACCAGGCCTATTTTGAGAGCCCGACATACAGAGATTAGCTGGGATATATTTTTGGAGGCATTCTAGAGACAGTATGTACCGGATACCGCTCAATGAAAGATGAAAATGGCATTTTTGGGACTGACCCAAGGGAGTAGGACAGTGGATAAGTATGAGACGACCTTTATCTCCCTAGCCAGGTATGATCCCAACACAAGAGTAATGAGGTCGAGAAAATTCAGAAGTTTGTGGATGGACTGAGACCGACCATCAGGTCCAGATTGGTTCCTCTGGGCATTCCGACCTACGAGGAGGCAGTGCAAACGACGCAATTGTACGAACAGGATGTCGATAGGATTGCCTCTGAGTTTGGAAAGGTTGGTAAGATGAGGGACAGGGATAAGAAGAGACTAATGATGAAGAGGCTTCAGCTGTAAGGGAAGTAAGATATTCTCTGGAAAGAGGCCGAGGATCGAGGAGATCCGGGAGAGGACAGTTAATACTCACATGTATCCGGCTATAGCTCCAACTAAGGGAATTATGATTGGAGGGCCACGGCCTACGACAGAGCAGTGGGATAAGTGTGGCAGGTACCATGGTACTCGACCATGCTATGGACCTCAGGTAGTATGCTTCAGATGTAGGAAGCCCGGGTACATAATCTGAGATTACCTAGAGATGACAAAGAGAACCCCACAGAAGGGCCAGGAGTGAGAGAGAGCTCAAGTTGAGACAGCTGCTCTGAGGAGGAGGGCTACAACTGAGGAAAAGTGGAAGCATGCAATGGGTGTGAGCAGAGGATGAGTGCACGCACTGGACCGAGACACTGTAGATCAGTCTTCAGATATGGTTAAATGTACTATCCAAATCTTTGATTTAGAAACATTTGTATTGTTTGATCCTGGTGCCACGCATTTCTTTATATCGCCATCCTTTGCATATAAATTGATGAAGCATGTACAACCCATACTGCTTGATAAGATGTTGTTGATATCTACCCTTATGAATGATAGTCAATTGACTGAGCATGTATATAGGAGTTGTAAATTGAAGATAGGAGGAAAAGAAATGGCAGCCGATTTAATTTTATTAAAAAATAGGTGATTTTGATGTAATTCTAGGGATGGATTGGCTGGCTGCAAATCATGTTATTATGGATTGTCATGCAAAAACTTTGATGTTTCCAAGGATAGAGAATCTTGTAGTAAATTTTATGAAATGAAATGAAATGAAAGAATATATTATTGCAATTGAGAAGAGTATAATCTAGTTACATGATAATTTAGAGATGAATCTAATTTATAAATTATATGTGTGTATGTGATGATTGTGTTACTAATGGTAGGAAGAATATTGTGCAGGGTTCATTGCTTATGTGATTGAGACGGATAAGGCACATCCGGTGTTGATAGACATTCCAGTGGTTAGAGAATTTCCAGATGTCTTCCCAGATGAACTACCAGGGTTACCTCCAGATAGGGAGATGGAATTTGGTATAGACTTGGCACCTAGTACAGAGCCGATATCCAAGCTACCGTACAGAATAGCTCAAGTTGAGTTGGAAGAATTAAGGAAGCAGTTGCAAGAGTTACTGGAGAAGGGGTTCATCAGGCCGAGCGTCTCACCTTGGGGAGCACCGGTTCCATTTGTAAGGAAGAAGGATGGAAGCCTTCGACTGTGTATAGATTACCGGTTGTTGAATAAGGCCACCATCAAGAATAAGTATCCCCTTCCACGCATCGATGACTTGTTGGATCAGTTTAAGGAAGCGCGGGTCTTTTCCAAGATAGATATGAGATTTGGGTACCATCAGTTGAAGATACGGAGTAGAGATGTACCCAATATAGCTTTTCGTACCCGGTATGGACATTATGAGTTTATGGTTATGCCATACGGGTTAACGAATGCTCCTGCAGCTTTTATGTCATTGATGAATGAGGTATTCCACCAGTATTTGGATCGATTTGTGATCATGTTTATTGATGATATACTGGTGTACTTAAGGTCTAGAGAGGAGCATGAAAGGCATTTAAGGATAGTGCTGCAGACCCTCCGAGAGAAGAAGCTATATGCTAAACTCAGTAAGTGCGACTTTTGGTTAGAGCAGATCTCTTTTCTGGGTTATATAGTATCAAAAGATAGAGTGTCAGTGGATCCATCTAAGATTGAAGTCGTGGTTCAGTGGTAGAGACCCCAAACAGTGACAGAGATCATAAGTTTCCTAGGTTTAGCAGGGTATTATTGAAGGTTTTAGAGGAATTTTTGAGATTAGCTGCTCCTTTGACACGTCTCATGAAAAAAAATGTTAAATTCGTGTGGGACGATAAATGTGAGGAAAGTTTTCAGGAGTTGAAAAAGAGATTAATAACAGCTCTAATACTCACCATTCCTACCAGCTTAGGAGGTTTCTCGGTGTATACGGATGCTTTACACCAAAGACTAGCCTGTGTATTGATGCAGGATTGGAGGGTAGTAGCTTATGGATCGAGACAGTTAAAAGATCATGAGAAGAACTACCCGACCCACGATTTAGAGTTGGTGGCCGTGGTATTTGCATTGAAGATAAGGCGCCATTATCTCTATAGTGAGAAATTTTAGGTTTACATAGATCATAAGAGCCTTAAGTACCTATTCTCACAGAAAGAGTTGAACATGAGACAGAGGAGATGGCTCGAGCTGTTAAAGGATTATATTGTGAAATCCTGTACCACTCAGGTAAAGCAAATGTAGTTGCTGATGCACTGTGGAGGAAGCATCTTGGGTTGGTGTCATTCATGATGGTCAGGGAACACAAGCTGTTGGAACAGTTCATGAACCTCAGTTTGGATATGACCCCACCTGACGCTGATAGTAGATATATGATAGCTAGACTGCAGTTGGAACCAGATCTGATAGATCGAATCTGACAGGCTCAACGAATTGATCAGTAGTGCAGTGATATGTCGGGCAGATACAGAGGGGTACAGAGACGGACTTTGAGTTGAGTTCAGATGGATTGTTGAGGTTCAGAGGTATGATATATGTTGCTGATGATGCTGAGATCAGAAGGTTGATCTTCACTGAGGCTCACTCAACGAGGTATACAATACATCCAGGAAGTACCAAGATGTATCAAAACCTTTGAAAGGTTTATTAGTGGTCTGGGATGAAAAAGCACATTGCTGAATATGTTACTAAATTTCTCGTTTGTCAACAGGTGAAGGTAGAGCATCAGAAGCCTGCAGGGTTATTGCAGCCTCTACCGATACCGGCTTGGAAGTGGGAGCATGTCACCATGGATTTTGTGATGGGATTACCGAGGACTCGGAGAGGTCATGATGCCATATGGGTGATTGTAGATCGATTGACGAAAACAACCCATTTTCTAGCTATGAGAGCTACCAATACTTTGAGCCAGTTAGCGAATTTGTATGTGTGCGAGATAGTGAGGCTACATGGAATTCTAGTGAGCGTTGCTTCTGATAAGGATGCCCGCTTCACTTCCCACTTCTGGGAACGTTTTCAGGAAGCGATGGGGACCTAGTTGAGTTTTAGCACCGCGTATCATCCTCAGACAGGCGGTCAGTCAGAGAGGACTATACAGACCCTGGAGGATATGTTGAGAGCGTGTGCATTGGATTTTGGAGGCTCCTGGGATGACCATTTGCCACTCGCAGAGTTCGCTTATAATAACAGTTTACATGCGAGTATCGAGATGGCAACATATGATGCATTGTATGAGCGTAGATGTCATTCCCCTATTGGATGGGAAGAGGTTGATGACAGACAGATCTTTGCTCTCGACTTGGGTAGACAAGCCTCTGAGAATGTCCAGTTAATTTGTGAGAGATTATGGACAGCTCAGAGCAGATAAAAGAGTTATGCTGACAGGAGACAGAGAGCACTAGAGTTTGATGTGGATGAGTCGGTGTTCTTGAGAGTTTCTCATTCGAAGGGAATTATGAGATTTGGTAAGAAGGGCAAGCTGAGCCCTAGATACATCGGACCCTTCGAGATTTTAGAGAGAGTGGGAGACAAGGCTTATATGTTAGCATTGCCACCAGAGTTGGCAAGTGTGCATAACGTCTTCCACATATCAATGTTAAGGAAGTACCACCCGAACCCGGCGCATGTAATAGGTACGAGCCTTTGGAGCTCAATGAAGGTATGATCTATGTTGAAAAGCCAGTTTGGATATTGGACAGGAAAGAGAAAGTATTGAGGACAAAGACAATTCCCATGGTGAAGGTTCTTTGGCAACATCACACGGTGGAAGAAGCCACATGGGAATTAGAGAGTTTGATGCGGGAGAAGTATCCCGAGTTGTTCATGAAATAATTGGTTCCAATTTGGAGGACCAAATTTTCTAAGTGAGGGAGAATGTGAGACCCCGTATATGTAGAATTGTATATATATATGTACATAAAAATGTAAATGGAGTTATATTATGAATTCATAAGTGAAGTATATGTGATGTAAGTCCATAAGTTAATGTACACACATGTAATAAGAGTTGTGATTGTACGTACAAGTTGCATTATGTATGAATATGGGGAAATGGACTTAAACATGTAAAGAATGGAAATAGAATGGAAAAGGAGTAGTGTGGTAAAATAGAAGGAAGATTGCATAAGTTATGCACTTCCATTTGGCCTATATTAAGCACCTTTGGTTATATAAAGATTTCACACAAGTTTTAATAGGTATTAAGTAGGAATGGATGCCATTTTCAAGTCTCAAAGATAATCGGATAAGAAAATGACTGTGGCAACAAATTGAAGTTGTTTTGGTGTAAGTACCTGCAAAAAACTGCAGTAAAATCTGGAAATATGAAGGCCAAATCGATCTTATAGGATGAGAGATCGATATGGAAGAGACAAAATGCTCTCATTTTGAGCTATGGAAGAGGACAGATCGATCTCTAAGGGAGCCAAATCGATCTCCTAACACATTCTGTAAAATACAGATCGATCCTTAATGGAACAGATCGATCTCCTTAGCTCTCTGTTTGGAGCAGATCGATCTCATGCTTAAAATGACGTGAAAAAAAAGGGATTTAAAGGGGCCAGATCGATCTCCTCCTAGAGCAGATCGATCTCATCAAGCAAATTCTATAAATAGGAGCAGTGAATCTGTAGATTTTGGAAAAAACACTTCACCCTTTCCATTTCAACTCAAAAACCTAGCATTCTCACTCCTAAATCCAACCATTTTCAGTAAGATTTGAGGGAAAGCTATTAGAGAGACAAAGTTGTTCACATCAAAGAGAAGAGCAACATAGTTTGGAGGCATTTCCCCATTTGTTGGATTGAAGGACAAAAGGTGCATTTCCATTTGGAGCAAAGAGGAAATCAAGCTAGGTGAGTTTCTAATGAAACAACTCAAGTACATTATTTGGATATTAATTTTAGAGTTGTTTAATGTACATATGAATGATAGGAATAACCTAGAAAGTAAAGAATCCATCATAACCTATAAATGATCTAGTGTGAGAAAGTGAAATGTAGAAGTATAAATGATGAGTGTGGTATCTTGAGATGATAATAGTGTTATGGGTATGATTTTAAGATGTTGTTAATGAATAAACTATGAGATTTACCTAAAAGGGGTAAAATGTGGATTAAGGCATTGGTAAATGAATTGATGAATTATATTGACTAGTAAAGTCAAAATGTGAGTTAACAACATTAACTCAAGTGATTTGTATGAATGAATTGCAGCTCCAGAGGATACACCGAAGCAAGGAGAGCCAAGAGCGTAAGAGGCCAAGAGAAAAAGAGTGACACTCAATTCAATTGATGTAAGGGAATTGTGTGGACTCTTAGAGATATCTGTGCGCAATTTGGGCGCTTAAATGCTTTGCTAGAATGCATGAGATGTTAGGAAATGAAATTTGGTGATTGAAGGGCAAAAGTTGGGTGTTTGAGAAATATGCATGAAAATAAAAGCATAATGCTTTGGAAAATAATATTTTACGGCTTTTTAGGAAAGGATTGGTAGGTTGGCTAACATTTGAAATGAATTGCAGAAGAAATGAGTTGTTTTGGTTTTTTAACCATACTTTGCAAAGAATTAATCCACCTACATTGTTTTCGTGAGAATGAAAGCGTGCTAGAGTATGACTCGCACGAGATTTGATGTGTTCTATACGCATGAGTGCTAGAGCTTAGCTCGCACTAGTTTTCACATGGATTTCATACTGGTTTTGCCATGGTGCTTAGAGCTTAGCTCGCACTAGATGCCCACCTTATTTGTTGCAGTGCTTGGAGCTTCGTAGACTTGGTGTCACGCCGATTAATTAGGCTTGCACGTGCATTTGTGATGTTTTGACATGTTGATAGCCGTGTTAGGAGCTTCGAGCAAACAAGAGGTCGTACCAATTAAATAGACTCACACGTGCATTTAAGATGTGGTGTGATATGATATGTTAATGTGGGTCCACGGAGTACGTTATACCGTGCAGGTAGCATAGAGTACGTTATACCGTGTTGAGATGTGATATGCCGTCTTCAGACGAGATCTGCTATGGACCATCAGGCAAGATTTGACCCACCTCTTGTGTGGAAGCAGATAGTGGTGATATCCCACACACCTGATCCGTGTAGCCGGTATCACAGGTTATGGCCATAGACCTAGAGGCTATTTCCCTTATTAAATTGCCTATCTCACTTGTCTATTGCTTTAAGAATAAATCCATGTTTGAAATGCTTTGTGGGTCAGGACAGTCCGAGGGAGGGGCTGAGACCTGACAAGTGTTGGATTGTTTTGTTAATGGTTTTAAAAGTGCACTGATGCATGATGATTAATGCCATGCTTTATTGTGAAAAATGCATGATGGTTAATGCCATGCTTTATTGTGAAATATGCATGATGATTTATACCATGCTTTGAATTGAATTTTGCACTGGATTTTAATGGCATGAATGCTTTACATACCATTAACACAAGCATGAACTCATAGTTTGAGAAATGATGAAATGTATGCTTTGAGCATGGCATCACGATCACGTAGATAGAGTAGTATCTACTTGTTCGCATGATTACCTTACTGAGCGTGTGGTTTGCTCATTCCCCTTATTTGGATAAGGTAGACATTGACACACAGCCCAACTTGTTGAGTGTTTAGCTGATCACGATCAAGGTAAGGTAAGGACGAGAAATAATTAATGTATGTAAATAAAAAAAAGTTTGCGTTGATTTTGGTAAGTTGAGGGGCATGACAAATATCGATTGCCTAGTCTTCATAACTTTTTTGAGATATGACGTATAGTAAAATGAGATGATGCCTTGATGATTTTTTATTTTACTCCTGTGTTTATAACTATGCGAAATTATGTCATTATTGTATTCATTCTTTGATGATGATTTTAATCTCATATGCACTCCTTATTGAGCTAGTTGAAGCTTACCCCCATTTTTCCCTCCTTCCATATTATCTACAGTGAGTACTCATACCTGCCGCGTATGTGAGATAGGCTGGTGGACGAGACTCACCCCAAGCTATTGCTTGTACACGCTTGAGTAATATTCATTTTGTATCCAGACAGTATAAGTCGTGCAGGCACTAGTATTTATGTAACGTTGGGATGTAATCGGGATTATATATGTTTACAAATTAGAAAAGTGGGTTGCTTTTGATGCTATATGATATGGTCAATTTGAATATGATGTTGAGAGATCCTTGGGTTGTTTGATAATGAAATAAAAGTTTAAAATCAATTGCATTGTGGATATTGAATTGCCTTTGAAATTTGCAGGAGGATAGTGATAAATATAAGGAGAGATGCTGTCAGATTTTCGTTGGAAAATGGCATAAGTATAATCAAGTATAAGAAGTTTAATAACGAATGAATAAGAGATAAACTAACATTGTACAGGAATGGACCATGAGTAGGAAGTTAAGCGACTATATTAAAAAAAAAAAACCTAGCCCTCAATTCCACGTTTTCGGGGCATTACAAATTTGGTGGTATCAGAGCAAAAGGTGTCTAGTACTATCAATGTCGGTCAATTGAAAATAGATTTCATCCCAAGTGTCTATACTTGTCCTGTTATGAATTAAATATATCAATTAAATTATGAAAAATATTAATGTATATGCGCAGGTACGTTAGACCTACAATATGAGGGGGAAACAAGGTTGTCCCCGGAGGTAGGCACAGCCACCTCTACCACCTGCCCCATAGTCTGAGAGTCATAACTCTCGAATTAATTGATTGGAGCAAGATGTATGACAAGGGTTTGACCAGATGGCACCTCAATTTGTGTAGCACTTTGGGGCTAACGCCTCAAGTACCATACCTACCCCGGCTCCTATAACTACACGACCATAGGATCCTGCTCCCACCTCCTCTACAAACTGACCTGGTGCCACCCGCCACTTAGCCTCCGACACATACCAAGCCCGATGACAAAGATATGGGTCGATTGAGAGACTTTCTTAAGATGAATCTACCGACATTTAAGGGGGTGAAGGACCCTGTAAAGGCAGAGGAGTGGTTGACAGAGCTAAGAATAATATTTGATTTTCTCGGGAACACTGATGCAGAGAGGGTCAACATAAGTGTTTACTTGCTTAAAGGACAAGCACGATATTAGTGGAGTACCACCCAGAGTATATTGACTGCCAGCTATCCAGTGATCAGCTGGAAAACTTTTCAGTCAACCTTCAGGACCCAGTATATCCCTCGCGTTGCCCAAAGGAAAATGCAAGTAGATTTTTTGAATTTAGTTCAAGGCAGTATGACAGTCGATGAATATGAGAATCGATTCACCACTTTACTGAGATATGACTCGGAGACTGTCAAGGACGAAGAGCATTGTACAAAGCGATTTGTATATGGACTAAGACCAGCCATTTGAGATAGATTGATGAGGTTCTGCATTACGGAGTTTAAGGATGCTTTGAGGCGGGCACAGGAAGTTGAGAGGGGACTAGATTTAATACAATCCCAGTCTAAATCCTAGGTAGTGGTCAGAGATAAGGGTAAGAGACCCAAAGCTTCCCGAACAGACTTTAGGAGGGGTTCATTTAAGAGATAAAAGATCGAGGGGCCTAAGGTGAGGGTTGATAGACTTCAGGTTCCTCCTAGTGCTACGGAGGCCCCTCGAGGTGTCAGACCAGACATTAAGATTTACAGAGACTGTGGTCAGCCACATGAGGGCAATTATTTCTGTAAGATACGAAGATGTTTTAGATGCAGGGATATGGGTCATAGGGTGAAGGACTGCTCGCAGCCTCAGGGACCGTATCCTCAAAAGCATCCTCGACAACAGCCTTAGATAGCGATTCCTTAGAGACGGGCCACCACTGCCGATAAGGGTAGAAAGCCTGTCATAGAGGGTCGTGTATTCGCTATTAATAAGAAGACTACAGATACTTTGTCTAAGGCTATTCGAGGTGCACCTTTTATCTGTAATTATGAGGCTCATGTATTATTTGACCCAGGATCTACACATTCTTTTATTTCACCACACTTTGCATGTAAATTGCACTTAGAGCCTGAACCTCTAGATCATATTTTACATGTATGTACACCTATGCGTGAGTTTCAAAAGACTGATATGGTATGTAGAAAGTGTGAAATTAAGGTGGGAGACAAAGTAATGTTAGCAGATCTAGTTTTGTTAAATATGGGTGGCTTCTATATGTACTAGGTATGGATTGGCTAGTTGCTAATTGCGTGAGTCTAGACTGATATACTAAGACTGTAACTTTCTCCCTACCTGAAAAATTCAGCGTACGTTTGACTATTAAGGAATAAAAAGGTGTGAGGTTTAGTGTAAGAAATTTTATAATATCATTAATTTCCTGAAATTACTGATTAAATTGTTGATGTGAAGGTTATATCGCACTCATCTCTGATGTTAGTTGAGAACATCTGAGGATAAAGGACATATAGGTAGTATATGAGTTTTCGGATGAGTTCCCAAATTAGTTGTCAGGCTTACCCCCGGAGAGAGAGCTAGAGTTCACTATCGATTTAGTGTTAGATACCTAGTTGATCTCTAAACCTCCCTATAAGATGACATTGATTGAACTGGAAGAGTTAAAGAAGGAGTTATAATAACTACTTGACCAGGGCTTTATTAGACCCAATATGTCACCGTGGAGAGCTCCAATTTTATATGTGAGGAAGAAGGATGGTAGTCTAAGATTATGCATAGATTACATACTACTGAACAAGGCTAAGGTAAATAACAAATACCCTCTGCCAATAATAGATGACTTTTTTGATCAGCTGAGAGGTGCTCCTATCTTTTCTAAGATTGACTTAAGATCGGACTATCGCCAGTTAAGAATTAGGAAAGAGGATGTTTCAAAATCGAACTTCAGAACTAGATATGGCCACTACAAATTCTTAGAGATGCCCTTTAGTTTGATGAATGCACATGCTGCTTTCATGAACTTGATGAATGAGGTATTTCGAGACTATCTAGATCAGTTTGTGATAGTCTTCATAGATGACATCCTTATATATTCTCGATCCCAAGAGGAGCACACACAGCATTTGAGGATTGTGCTTTAGATACTCTAAGATAAGAAGCTGTATGAGAAGATCAGTAAATATGAGTTTTGGCTGGATCAGATAGCTTTCCTTGGTCACATTGTATCTAAAGATGGGCTATCGATTAATCCATCCAAGGTAGAGGCTGTACTTTGAGAGAGACCGAGGACAGTTATAGAGATTCAGAGTTTTTTGAGACTGACAGGGTATTATAGGAGGTTTGTTGAGGGATTCTCTAGAATTGTATGTCCTTTGACTAAACTTACACGTAAAGACACCCCATTTGTGTGGTCTGAGCAGTGTGAGCAGAGTTTCCTAGAGCTTAAATGGAGATTGACTACATCACCCATTTTTGTTATCCCGAGTGGATCTGGAGTTTTCACAGTGTATAGTGACACTTCCCATCAGGGTTTAGGGTACGTACTCATGTAGCACGGGAGAGTAGTCACTTATGGGTCACGCCAACTAAAGGACCACAAGCTAAACCACCCCATGCATGATTTAGAATTGGTCGTAGTGGTGTTTGCTTTGAAGATATGGTAGCATTATCTATATGGAGAAAGATTTCAGATTCTTACTGACCATAAGAGTTTAAAGTACATCTTCGACCAAAAAGAGCTTAATATGAGGTAGAGACGTGGATGAAGCTCCTTAAGGACTACAATTGTGAGATTCTATATCATCTGGGGAAGGCAAACGTAGTTGCTGATGCCCTAAGCAGAAAGAGTATGATTTCTGCTATGATGATCAGGGAATAGGATTTATTGGAACAGTTCGCCAGACTCAGGATAAGAGTTGAGGAAGCAGAGGTCGGATTTATGGCTTTCCTATAGATAGAGCCCAGTATTATGGATAAGATTAGAACCGAGCAGAGAAGTGATCAGAAGTTATGGTTAGCCAAGCTAAACAGACCTTGCAGTCAAATTTCATGGTCAACAAGGATGGATTGTTGAGGTTTAAGGGTTGTATTTGCGTTCCGAACAATGATCACCTGAAGCAGCAAATTTTGAGGGAGTCTTATTGTTCCCGTTACACCATGCACCCAGGTAGTACCAAGATGTATCAAGATCTGTGTAAGGTGTATTGGTGGAGTGGTATGAAACGGGATGTGACATAATTTATGGCCAGATGTTTGGTATATCAGTAGGTGAAAGCTGAGAAGCAGAAGCCCAGAGGATTATTTAAGTATTTTCCCGTGCCTACATGGAAATGAGAGCATATCACCATGGACTTTATCATGGGATTACCAAGGACCTGAAGAGCTCATGATACAATCTGGGTGATAGTGGATAGATTAACAAAGAGTGCCCATTTCTTTTCCATCAAGAGTATGGATTCCTTGAGTGCCTTGGCAGAGTTATATGTCAAAGAGATAGCTCGACTGCATGGGGCCCTTATGAGTATTACATTTGATAGAGATTCTAGGTTTACCTCCAGATTTTGGACCCATTTTCAAGAAGCCATGGGATATCGATTGAATTTCAATACCGCCTATTATCCTTAGACTGAAGGTCAGTCCGAGCAGACTATTCAGACCTTAGAGGATATGTTACAGGCATGTACGATGGACTTTAAGGGATCATGGTATGATCACTTGCCCCTTGTCGAGTTTGCTTACAACAACAGCTATCACGCAAGTATTGGTATGGCACCTTATGAGGCTCTGTATGTCAGGAGGTGTAGATCCCTTTTAGCTAGGGAAGAAGTAGGTGACAGAAAAGTAATTGCTCCCGATCTCGTTAAGCAGGCAGTTAAGAATGTAAAGATTATTTATGATAGATTACGGGCTGCACAAAATAGGCATAAGAGTTACGCTGATGTACGTAGACGGCTACTTGAGTTTCAAGCGGGAGATTCTATGTTTCTTAAGGTATCTCTAAGTAAGGGTATCATGCGCTTCAGAAAAAAGAGGAAGTTGAGTCCTCGATTTATTGGTACGTTTGAGGTGTTAGAGAGAGTGGGAGATGTTGCCTATCGGTTAGCCTTGCCTTCATAGCTTTTCGGGATACATAATGTCTTCCATGTCTCCATGTTGAGGAAGTATAATCCGGAGCCCTCTTATGTCATCGAGTATGAAGCATTAGATATTTAGGGAGACATAAGCTATGTAGAAGAACCTATCTGGATCCTCGACAATAAAGAAAAGGTACTTCAAACGAAGAGAATTGCGCTGGTAAAGGTTCTCTGGAAGCACCACTTAACTGTAGGAGCTAGAGAGCCTGATGAAAGAGAAGTACCATCGTCTATTCGACGGACTTGATTGAATTTGGAGGATAAAATTCCTAAAAGGTAGGGAGGAATGTGAGACCCAAATTTTTCCCCCACTACTAATCATTTTTAAGTTATGATGAGAAGTCTAAAACTTATTTGAATGTTTATGTAGGGCTCAGAATGCTCGAGAAGCCCGGGATAGTGACACGAGGATCGAGGCACGTAATTCGAGGTAAGAACCCGAGTTTAAATATTTTTTACAAAGTGTGAATTAAAGCATGAATTGATGATTAGAAAGTGAAACTAAGGTGTTAGAGGTGAAAATGTCAGTGAAACTCGAGTTTACGATAAATTGAGCAAATAGGCCCAATAAGAGAAATAAATCTGGAATAAATGCTAGAAATTCATGAAAGTTATTCTGAGGCCATAGAAAATTCACATAAGACATAATTGATATGAGGAATAAAAATGAAGTGGAAATAATGAGGTTTCAATGTTCAAATGAATTTTTAAAGTAAACCGAAAACCTTAAGTTTCATTGATCTGTATAGACCTAGTCGCATAAAATAGGCCCAATTGGAAAATTTTCTAAAACAAGTGGGCCCCAAATTTTTAGGAGAGATACTAGATACATAGTATAACAATTGAGAAATGAGTAATTTGAGGAAATTGGACTAGAAATATTTTTTAAGGATTTTTCAAAACAGGTCATGGGCTGTTCTGTTTTCAGGAAATTGGACAACCAGCAATGTTAGCCCAAGTTGAGGGCCAAAGCCCAAAAATTTTAGCTTTCTTTAGATTAAATATACACTCCTTAAGCTTTCTTTAGCCCTTGGAACCACCTTGAAAGCCTTAGCCAATTGAGAGAATCAGTCCCTCCTTCCTCATATAGGCGTCACTGTGCAAGTTTACTTGGGTGATTTTTTTAAGCCTCTTCCAGCAATTTTATGATTTGACCAAAAAGGACCAATTCTTCCTAATTGACTCCTCTACTACATATAAACATTTTAGTCCCATTGATGGTCATTTGATAGGTAAAAGCCTAGAGAGAAAGTCAAGGACAAAAACTGTTCTGTTTATGAGATGAGAGAAAGCTTGATTTCAAATGTTTTTGGTTGGATTTTGTTGTTGTTTTGGATGATTTTAAGATGTAAAATTGATGATTTACAGTTGAGGAATAATTTGGAGAATCAAAAGCTTTTTCAACTTTGGTCAAAGGTAAGAGAAAGTTGATGAATGATGAAGATAATGAGATATGTTGATATTTGATTAGTTTTAATGATTTTTAGTTAAATGAAATTGATTGAAATAATTTGTATGAGCATTGTTGATTTCGAACAGCCTAGGGTTTTAATGTGAAAGATAAAATGTGGTTTGATTTAAGGTTATTAGATGTTTAAATGATATCGAAGGAATTTGGTTTATAGCTTGGTTAAGCTAAAAACTGAAAAAGAGTGAAAATTTAGCAATTTGAGTACTTTGAGTGGTTGGATGAAGTCTAAGATAAATGTTTAAGCTATTAAGTTGATAAACCTTAAATTTGGTTGAAAGAAAACTAATGAAATAGCTTAAACCGAAACTTTATTGGTAAAATCAAGAAAATAAAGAAAGTAACCGAAAAAGGGTCAGAATGACCCCATTTTAGTTTCAAATGAATAGAAATGTATAGTAAAGACAAAATGGATCATTTATTGATGGTTTGACATTATTTGGGGTAGCTCAGGAATTCAGCACATAAATCGACACTAGTTCGGGATCGTACGATATTGTACTGCCTCAAGGTGTAAGATGTAAGGGATGCAACCGTTTTGTGCATTTATGTTCTTTACTAATGAAAATGCTTTTGTAGCATAAAAGTATTTTATAAATGAGCATATTTTTAGAGGATAGTGTTTAACCCTAGATTTTTACTTTGAGTGCATGTTTTGTCGGTTTGAGCTTGGTTTCGTGATTTTAAAGTTTTACGAACAAATATATTTTTATATCTGAATGAGATTTATAAGTAAAACAATTATGAGCTCTACGTTAAAGGCGAAACTATTTTTCAGCATAATAATGGCATGTTTTTTAGACTAAGGGCTCATCATGATATTTTCACATCGATGCATAACTCCGCTTTGGTAGCGTTGAGTGTGACTCTGCTCTGGTAGCGTTGCGATAATTCTACCGGGTAGCTTTTAGATGACTCCACTTTGGTAGCGTCGAGTGTGAGTCAGCTCTGGTAGTGATGAGATGACTCCGCTTTGGTAGTAATGAGCCAATATTGTACGACTTTAATCCAGTCTACCACCTTACCATGGCCATAGGTGATGATGTTCCCTCTTTGAAGGATGCCCTCGTATGAGGATGATGTGATGATATTCCCTCTTCGGAGGATGTCCTCGTTCGAGGATGATGTGATGGTTGCTTTTCATGACATGAATATTGATTGCCAAGTCTTCATAACTATTTTGAGATATGACATATTGTAAAAATGAGATGATGCCTTGATGATTTGTGATTTCACTCATGTGTTTATAACTATGTAAAATTGTGTTATTATTGTATTCATACTTTGATGATGATTTTAATCTCATATGCACTCCTTACTGAGCTAGTTAAAGCTCACCCCTTTTTTTCCCTCCTTCCATATTATCTACAGTGAGTACTCGTACCTACCGTGTATGTGACATAGGCTGGTGGATGAGACTCTCCCCAGGCTATTACTTGTACACGCTTAAGGTAATATTCATTTTGTATCCAGACAATATAAGTAGTGCAGACACTTGTATTTATGTAACGTTGAGATGTAATCAGGATTGTATACGTTTACAAATTAGAAAAGTGGATGGTTTTGATGCTATATGATATGGTTAATTTGAATATGATGTTGAGAGATCCTTGGGTTGGTTGATAATGAAACAAAAGTTTAAAATCAACTGCATTGTGGATATTGCCTTTAAAATTTACAAGAGGATAGTGATAAATATAAGGGGAGATACTGCCAAATTTTTGTTGGAAAACGACATAAGTATAACCGAGTATAAGAAGTTTAATAATGAATAGATAAGAGATAAACTGGCACTGAACAGGAATGCACCATCAGTAGGAAGTTAAGTGTCTATAGAAAAAAAAAAACTAGCCCTCAATTCCACGTTTACGGGGCGTTACACATATGTGGGCATTCGAATTGAATTAAAATAGGAAAAGTAATAAATCAACTGAAATGATGATATATATTATTTTTTAAGTTACGGGTTGGTTAATGAAAAATTGTTACCCAGTCTTATCGCAGAAAGTTCAGAAATTATCAGTATTTCAAGTTAAGATTCCTATGCTATCGAAAATGTAATTTCGATTTGTTTGGACACGTTTTTGAAAAACTCATGATGACTTTTTAGACATTTAAGTTATTACATGATATTTTGTGAAAGATTTAAAGGCTTATACATATCTTACCTGTATAATCTTATTTGAATTGTTTGAATTAATTAGAGCATAAGACTTAATTAGCTTATGCTTATTGTTTTCGGTATTGGGTATAAACTGTTTTCTGTTGCGATTACGACACATCTTCTGGTTAATACGATTTCCTATGTTATAAATTATGAGCGTTAAGCTAATATATTCCCTATAGAGTATATGAAGACAACCCAAAGCTTACGGCTCTTTTACGAGTAGATTGGCCTATCCGACATAATCATGATAGGGTTTGATTTTGGTAAATCATTAAGATTGGAAACTTTCAGATCTATGAATACAGGTAACACCCTAGTTCCCTGGGTAAATTTAGCTTACTAATAACGACATCAAGGGAAAACCTCTATCGAGATATAATTATGGACGTCGCTTAGTCTTATATAATTTAACCATTGAATTTTGTGAACAAGATATCGACTATATAGTGTTGGAAATCATCTTCGGATGTAAGAACATGACACGAATTTAAGCCCTTTGAGGTGGTATGGAATCAGACAGATTTAAATCAAGTCCTAAGGAAAGAAGTAAATGGTGTCCTAAAATCCCAAGTAATAGAAGTATGTAATGGATTTCTGGAAGCTATAGAGATAGTTATACGTACGTTTATCACTCTATTGCAGCTAGATATATGTTATAGGACATATAGGTATAATAATATCAGAGTTTTGAACCCAGTCATATAGACCACTCCACACTGTCTAAAGTGTACTGAAAATGCCAGATACATAGCACTGTTGCATGAACTGCATGGTTTTTATGTTTTACCAACTACTATTGTTTATAACTGTATAATGATAGGTTGACTCAAGTTTTTACCGTTGCATAAATTACACGCATATCAAAGTGCTTGGGTGGGAGAAACCCTAAGGATGGGTGACTTCATGGGAAGTCACCTCCCATGTTTCTATTTTGCACCATTTTACACATAAAACTCAGAGTTTCGAACCATTTTCACTGGTATCGAGCCACCTATCGATTTTATGAGTGAGACTGTGCTTGAGCCTTCGAGCTGACTGTGTGTCGCATGGTCCGACTTGCACTGATTTTGAGACAAAGGCGATGATTAGTCATGCTACACTGTTACTGAACTGATACTGTTACTAAATTGTTACTGTTACTATGGTCCACGGAGTACTCTGTACCGTGTAGACGCACATGAAGTACGTTGTACCGTGTTACTGGTCTTCGAACATACTGTACTGTAAGTCGCTTAGGTAGCTTACCACTCCCATGGCGATTGACATCCTAGCACACCTGATCAGTGATGCTCGGAGTCACCGATATTGGCCAATTATCATACTGATTACTGTTTATAACATGTTCTGTCTTATCTCGTCTATTTGATCTGAAAAATGTGCTTGAGAACGTGCTGACTATGTGTCATACGATCTGACTCACATTGATTTTGAGACAAAGATGATGATTAGTCATGTTGCACTGTTACTGTTACCGTCACTGTTACTGAACTGTTACTATTACTGTGGTCCACAGAGTGTGATGTACCATGCAACATGCATGTGAGTATGATGTACCTTGTTATTGGTCTTCGGACATACTGTACTGTAAGCTGTTTGGGAAGCTGACCACTCCCACGGTAATTGACATCTCGGCACACCTAATCAGTGATGCCCAGAGTCACCAACATTGGCCAATTGTCATACTGATTACTGTTATAACATGTTCCGCCTTGTCTCATCTATTTGATTTACTGAATTGATCCTATGAACTGTATTATTGTATGGAACAATATTATTTTACTCTATAAAGAGACTATGAGGGCCACCTCTTGAATCTTGTGGGAATAAAGTGCCACACAGTAGTTTTAGAATATGTATTTATTGTTGTAAAATGTTTATACTATTGATATTATTATCGCAAATGATTTTTGACTTTGATTTTAGTGAACTGAACTGTAAGTGATTTGTTTTACTAAAGGTTTCTTTAAACATTGCATGAAGTATTGCTTTTCCACTACTACGATTTACTGTTATTAAATCATTTATTTACTGTACAGAACTGAAATTATTTTACACTGAATAAGTTTTACATATATACATAGTAAATATTGCTACCTGTTTTACTGGTATTGTTTTCAAAATAGTACTGTTTTACTGCATACGCATGGTATTTTAAGCATGATTGTTGCTCCTGCTAACGAGGATGATAATAGTTAGTAATGAAGTCTCAACTAAAGAGATAATAATAGTCACTAGTGTCCCTACTAACGGATTAGAATAGTTAGCGAAAGACAATGTGAAATACAGTTCAAGTTGTGAATTATGATTTGAAAATAAGAATTATATTATTGAAATGTGGAAAGAGTTTGGATTATGAAATATGGTTCGAATTACGTTACGGATGTAAATATGTTTCGATGTGAGACCTATTCCAAATAAGAAAATGGCTCCGGTATAGTTGATGTTTTGAAGTAAGATAAGTTTTGAAGTGTAATGAGTTTTGAATACAGGTTATATTGTGATTAAGAGATATTTTAGATATATGAATATTTGATTCGGAATTAAGAGATATGATTTGAGAATAGTTGTGTCTAAAGGATGAATGAGGATTACAATAAGTTTTTGTTTTCTGCTTTCGACTATAACTCAAATTTCAAACCCCTATAACTATAATTAGTTCGGGTGGTCAGGTTTGATGGCTAACTAAGGTATTTCAAAATACCTCACTGCTTGAAAAACTTGACAGCATCTAGATAACAGTTTAATCCAAAAACCCAAAGAGAAGGGTGATCATCGATAAGTTTCTGAACTGCAAAGTATGTTTGAGACAAAGTCTATTTTGAAATATGATAAGTATCAGATTGTGATTCGGATAAGAAATAAGAAAGAATGATCGAATGGAAATACATTAGATATGCCTTAGAAATTTAGTATCGTGTAGGTTATTACATTTATACTTGTGTGGTTTACTTACTGAGCTTTCCCTAAAGCTTACTCCTTCTTTCCATCACAGGTTCAGACCATAGTTGTATTGACAACGATATCAGTATCAGCTTCAAAGTAAACGCTTCGAGATTTCATGGCTCATAATGATATAGTTACTTATACTATTTAATTGTACTCTATCAAACAGTTACTTTACAGTGTATGTGTCGGGATGTGTATTAAATTAAGGAATGATTACAAAAGTTATTAAGAAGTTAGACTGGGACCTTAGGTTCATACCTTAAACCAAACTAGGTAGTTTAAAACCTAGAAATAGTTACGACTGTACTCACAACATAAACAATGTATGGAAAAGAAAAATATATATAGCTCACATTTTTACACTTTCGCAATAAATCATTGAAAAGTTTACAGTTTTGGGTCGGACAGATTAAATGGTATCAGAACAAAGTTTGTCGTGTTGAGTGAGACAATAAATAGTCAAAGAATTAATTATATCACAATCACATCCCATACATTGTCTATTTGATTTTGAGCTACGAATTAAATGATACTGTTCTAATGCATGTAATGTTATCCGTGTAAAAATAATGAATCAAAGAGTGAGGTAAATACGTGTAAGTAGTCTTGATGAAGATTGACATTGGTATTGTCATTTCTTCGTCTCCTCAAATAGTTGATTGATATTGATACTGTAAACTTTTGAAAAGATTTGAGTGAGTAAAAATACTCAGATGGCATCACTCTCCCTAAAAAGTAATTCGAATATGAGTTTAGCTAATCTATCGGGATTGGAAAGAGGAAGTATTGCGGTCTAAGATAATTCCACTGGTCAAGGTTTTATGGTAGTATCCCACCTCGGAAGAGGCTATATGGGAATCGAAAAGCTTAATACAAGAGAAATACCCACGTTCGTTTCAAGACTGATGCGATTTCAAATTTGGGGACCAAATTTCTTAAGATGGGGAGGATGTAAAATTCACGAATTTACTGGTATTCAGTTTAGATTATGAATAGCGAAGTAAATAAATGAGATTGAGAATGAGCACATTGGTGAAAAAAAAAGTCTATATATATATATATATATATATATATATATATATATATATCAAATAAAATATGTATAGAAATAAATTAAATAATATATTATATTAATATATATATTGATGTATTATGTTATAAGTAAAATAAAATAAATAATATATATTTGATTAAATATATATGTATAAATATTTAGATACTTGTGTATAAAATAAAATAAAATAATATATTTTATGTAAGGGATATTTATTGTATAATTTATTTTATTATATTAAAATATAACTATAATATTATATATATAAAGGAAAAAGGATGTTTCCTCTGTTTCCGAACACTGGAGGGGCGGGAAGAGAAGGAGAGGAGAAGAGGGAGAGAGAAGGAAAGAGAAAGGAAATTACTGTAGGGGGAGAGAGTGTCGGCACCGGCCAGTGGAAGGGAAGAGACAGCGGTGGTCGGCGAAGCAGAAGGGCACAAATCGGTGAGGAGAAATAGGGCAGTGACGTTGACAAGGAAAATGGCCGAACCAGCCACCTTCCGACGAGCCCAACCTTGCCCTAGCCAGCCACAAGTGTAGTACAGCCCCGCGAAATCGCTGAAAGTGGAAGCCAATGAAGAACCGGCCAGTAGAAGCCCCGATCGGTTAAAGGGCCACTAAATCGGTTCAGACCGGTTCAGTGAAAAGGGGCGCCAAACCGGTTTGGCTAGAAAAAAAAAAGAAAAAGAAGAAAAAAGGGAAAAAATTCGATGATGCCCCGGGTCTAAGGATTAGCCGATAAGCGGTCGGATTTAACCGTTTTGAATTTTAGGAAATTTATTTAAATTTATATTTGATTGAATTTCACCCAGTTTAAATATAAGTAAATGTGTAGTGCGACAATAGGTGACAAACGAGCGATTCAACCCCGATTTATGTGCCAGCACAGGAAACTCGGGTAAGTGAATCTCACTTGCTACAGCCTGTATGATTATAAAAGTTAGGAATTTATTACTTAAGTTATATATTCATCTTGAATAAATTGTTCTATGTTTGGAATTATAGATCGACTATCATAAATGACTGTGGGAACTATCTTAAGACATATGTGGGCATTCGAAATGAATTAAAATAGGAAAAGTAATAAATCAACTGAAATGAGGATATAGATTATTTTCTGAGTTGACAGTTAGGCAATGAACAATTGTTACCCAGTTTTATCGTAGAAAGTTCATAAATTATCAGTATTTTGAGTTAAGATTCCAATGTATCGAAAATGTAATTTCGATTTGTTTTGACACGTTTTTGAAAAACTCAGGATGACTTTTAAGACATTTCAGTTATTATATGATATTTTGTGAAAGATTTAAAGGTTTATACAAATCTTACCTGTATAATTTTATTCGAATTGTTTGGATTAATTCGAGCGTAAGACTTAGTTAGCTTAAGCTTATTGTTTTTGGTATTAGGTACAACTGTTTTTCGTTGCGATTACGACACATCTTCTTGTTAATGCGATTTCCTATGTTATAAATTATGAGCGTTAAGCTAAGATATTCCCTATAGAGTATATGAAGACAGCCTAAAGCTTACGTGTAAGGACTCGAGCCCGTCCTCGCACCAGGTCACTCGGCTTTGACACTCCACGTATTGTCCGCTTTGGGCTGGCCCACTTGGTCCCCTCACGGTTTTGCTCCATTAGGAAATATCCAGGAGTCGCATCCCCAGAGGCTTGAACTCAGGTCAACACCCTTGTTCTTGCTTTGCTGGAACCATTGAGCCAAGATACCCTGCACATCGAGATCCGTGTAGCTTGGGATCACAAGGACATAGTCCTCGATTTTTCCTATACAGTAACCTACATGCCTCACGTGATATCATATGGTCTAGATAAACCAGGGCAGACCCGAAGGAGGGGTTACGCCTCGATTTGTGATTTTAAAACGAAATATGGTTTTAATAATGTGTTGATGAGTTTTACTGAGTTTTACTAAGATTTGATAATGTGTTAAACCTTGAGGGGTTGTTTTATGATAAGTTTTCAATGTGTTGAGCATGAGACGTTGACATGATGATTTTCCATGTTTACATGCTTATTTTCATGTTTTCAATACATGATATATTTATATACATGTGGCATAGTTTTAATTATACCTCAAGCTCTGGATATAAATGATTTTTATATCATGACATTATAAGTATGTAGATAGTGTAGTTATCTACCTGCTTACATTATTGCCTTACTGAGCAAGTTGTGCTCACCCTTTCACTTTTCACGCCTACAGAGCATCCACAATAGTTGAGGGCGGGTAGAGACTGCATTCCTTATTATCCGCTGCTTCCCATCACGAATTAGGTATACACATTGTACAATTTTGTATCTGAACATGTAAAAGCACAATATTGTACATGGATGGAATATCAGGGATGTAAACCTATGTAAATACAGTTATGAATGTAATTAATTAAAGTCAAAGGAAAGTAGATCCTAATATGTAAATGTGATATGGAAATGGATGTTGAGTTAAGTAACATGACAGGAGGGACTAATGTCGACTCATAACCCAACTGTTAGTAGTGAAATTGTTCATGACGGGTAAGGAAATGAAAAAGCGAAAAATTTATAGTGATTTTTAGGAAAAAGAGGTCATGACATTACGACTCTTATACGAGTAGATTGGCCTATCCGACATAATCATGAAGGGTTTGATTTTGGTAAATCATTAAGATTGGACACTTTCAAATCTGTGAATAGAGGTAACACCCTAGTTCCCTGGGTAAATTTAGCTTACTGATAACTACATCAGGGGAAAACCTTTATCGAGATATAATTATGGACGTCGCTTAGACTTGTATAATTTAACCATTGAATTTCGTAAACAAGATGTTGACTATATGGTTTTGGAAATCATCTTCGGATGTATGAACATGACACGGATTTAAGCCCTTTGAGGCAGGATGGAATCAAACAAATTTAAATCGAGTCCTAAGGAAGAAGTAAATGGTGTTATAAAATCCTAAGTAATATAAGTATGTAAGGGATTTCTAGAAGCTATGAGATTGTTATACATACATTCATCGCAACTAGATATATGTTGTAGGAAATATAGGTATAATAATATCAGAGTTTTGAACTCGATCATATAGACCACTCTATATTGTCTAAAGTGTACTGAAAATGCCACATACACAACACTGTTGCATGAACTACATGGTTTTTATGTTTTATCGACTACTGTTGTTTATAACTGTATAATGATAGGCTGACTCAAGTTTTTACCATTGCATAAATTGTACGCATATCAAAATGCTTGGGTGGGAGAAACCCCAAGGATGGGTGACCTCATGGGAAACCACCACCCATGTTTCTATTTTGCACCATTTTATGCATAAAACTCATATTTTTGAACCGTTTTCAATGGTATCGAGCCACCTATCGATTTATTGAGTGAGACTATGCTTGAGCTTTCGTGCTAACTGTGTGTCACACAGTCTAACTCGCACCGATTTTGAGACAAAGGCGATTATTAGTCATGCTACACTGTTAGTGAACTGTTACGGTTACTGTGGTCCACAGAGAACGTTTTACCATGTGGATGCACATGGAGTACATTGTTACTATTACTAAACTGTCACCGTTAATGAATTGTTACTGTTACTGTGGTCCACGGAGTACGATGTACCGTGCAACACATATATGAGTATGAAGTACCGTGTTACTGGTCTTTATACATATTGTACTGTAAGCCGTTTGGGTAGCTGACAACTCCCACGACAATTGACATCCTGACACACCTGATTAGTGATGGCTGGAGTCATCGACATTGGCTAATTGTCATACTAATTACTATTATAACATGTTCCTCTGTAATGGCCAGATCGATCTCCTAAGCTTTTTGCCTGAAACAGACCGATCCAATTTCATTAAGCAGATCAATCCCATGCAACACGACAGATCGATCTCATACATTCAATAGATCGATCTCATGCCTGTAAAATGTTGAGAAAACTGAAGGATTCAAGAGGGCTAAATCGATCTCTACCCTATGCAGATCGATCTCATCAAGCCATTTTTATAAAAAGGGAGCAGTTGGATCTACATTTCATGGGAAACAACTTAATTCTTCCATTTTCAATCAAAAACCTAGCTTTCTCACTCTAAAATCATCCCATTTCTATAAAGATTTAAGAAAAAACCATTAGAGCAAAGTTGTTCATTATAAAGAGAAGAACAACATAGTTTGGAATCAATACCCTATTGGTTGGATTAAAGGAGCAATGAGTGTTCTTACTTGGAGCAAGAAAGAAATCAAGCTAGGTGAGTTTCTAATACACCAAACTCAAGATATATCTATCTAGTTGTTGTTGTGAGGTGATTGGAATGTGTATTGATGATTGAAACTACCTAGAATGTAATGGAACAAGTAAAACCTAGAATAAGTCTAGTGTGAAAAAATGTGATATGGATGAATTGATGACTAATGGGTTGTGCTAAAGTGTTAATGGGGTAATGTGCATGATTTGAGATGATTGGATGAAGCTATATTGTAAAATTTGTCAAGTTATGAGAATAAGTATATAAGTTGTTTGACAAAATACCATAGTGAAGTAAAATAATGAACTAGAGGTGTCATGAGCTTAATATTTATTTAGTATGAATCAATGGATCTAAAAGAGTCCAATAGGCTCTGGAGATATGAGTAGAGCGATCAAATGAAGCCTTATAGGCGTTAATGGAAACTATAGGATGAGTCGACTATAGTAAACACAAGGATTTGTGTTATATTGGACCCAATTGATGTGGTATATGATTTTGTGCAGTCCTAGAGATTTCATTGGAGGCGAATCGAATTGCGCAATCAAACAGCTTTAAGGAAGTGGAATCACGCGACGCGATTCCAGGTAAGGGAATTCTGTGAGTGTATAGAGATAGCTGCTTGTCGTGCTCTAATGGAACACTACTGCAAGTGCACAAGTCAGTTTTCGAGTATAGAGTAAATATAAGTATCGTCTCACAGGGAATTGTGTCTACCGCCAATCACTGCAATCAACAACCTTGAACTTTATTTAGAAAAAGTAGTTTATATTGGTTAAGATCCTAATTACTATTCTAACTATTAATTACGTAACAAATTAATTAAAACAGTCACAATTATTACGAATGAAAATACCAATGGCAAAATATTCCTAGAACTCGATTTCACCTAACTAGGGTTCATACAATTCCTTTGATCTATTGTTCTTTTGATTTCAAATTGTTTATAGCCGAAACTATTTCCTGTTTATCTCTCCCGAGTTTTAAACAGTCATACCCAAATTACCTAATCCTAACCTCCCGATTCAGAATTAAATAATAGAGTTCATTAAGAGATAGTAATTCGCTTATCTATGGCTCATAAAAGTTGTCAACCTTCCGATTCAACAATGTCCTATGTTAATCTACCCTTGTGCATATAAATAATCCTCTCTCCCGAGTGCCAGATTCCTCTACTAATTCATCCAATTGGTGGCCAATCAACTAGAGCATTAAGAACAAGTAGATTAAATAAACATAATTGAGATCATCCAAACAATATCACAAAATAATTGCAATCTGCCCAAAGTTGGCTACATCGATTCTAGGAAAAAGGAGTTTAGTTCCTAGAAATCATGATAAACATCCCATAATTCCTAATTATCATCCCTAGAATAAACATTGATTGAAAAAGATGTAAAAGAATGGAGTTTCTATGGAGCTAAATCAATCCTGAAGCCTTCTTCCGCAACCCCCTTTGAAATTCTGATAAAAAGACTATTTATAGGGTTTCCAAGCACTAAAACGCGGAAGGCCACGTGGAAAAACAGTGTCGCCCTAATCAGACTGCTTATGCTGCGACAATGGTATTGGTTTCCCAGATCTGCTCTGCACTGTCCAGTTTCTTCTATTGTTGCAGCATAAGTCACGATCAGCATCCTACGACTTCACTTCTGTATAGAATCACCAGAACCAGCTCCAAAAGCTTTAACTTCTCCACAATGTTCTTTTTCCTGCACAAATGCACAAAACACATAAAACATACCTAATATTGCAAAGAACAAATCAAATAACTAAGTAAAAAGGGTTCTAAACATATATAAAATTCAGTGCTAACAAATACCCCCAAACTTAGAAATTTGCTTGTCCTCAAGTAAACACATACTAGAAACAGAACAATTAAAGACTCTCAACCATACTCAGCTCACATACTTGTCATACTAAATTGGGATTTTCCTCAAGAATTCACAAGGTTCTTAGCTTAAGATAAATTTCAGATTTATATTGTTCAAGTCAATCAAAGCAAACCAATCCCCCTTCACTCTTCACTTTCCACTTGTGTGTGTGTGTGTACAATCATTCACTCAAATTCATGCACTCAAGTGTTAACGCGAAATCTAAATGAAAATTAAACATAAGACTTCATATGCTTGATTTAACTACTACTCTCCACTAATAAAGACTCATGCGTAACCAAGAATCAAAAGGACTTTTCAAAGGTTGTAACATAAGGCTCGGGGTTTAGGTGGGATAAAGGATATAATATGAAGTTTAATCCACCTAAAGCACTGTAATCACCTTTGGATTTAATTTGTTTTGAGCTCATGAATCACTACCCAACCTTACTCATTCTCGAGTTTGATTTTTTTTTTTTTTGCAGTGTCACACTCCAGAATTTTATTTTCCACTACTTGTAACTGCATATGACACTAGCTTTTTTTTAGCAAGACCCGAGAACAAACCCTTGTTTGTAACATTCAAGTTCTCAAACCAATAATTTACAAACCACCTTATTTTCTTTTGGGCTCCTCCCTTAATCCAAAAATTTTGATTGATAGTGCTTCAAGTAAGGGACCAAAAGAATAGGATAATCAAACAATTAGGCCATGGCTTGTAATATGGTTATATAACAACAAAATGGACGAATTTGGCTCAAGGGGTTATCCAAAGGATTAATATAATTGGGTAGGCTTGAAAGGCTCAATCTCAAAACAAAAATGGCTTAGATCATTTTCCTGATCATGCATGGTCTATCAATTTCGCCTCAAGTAATAACTAATCAAGTTCTAGAGTCTTTTTAGTTTCACATATCAACACAGTAAGTGCATAAACTGAATATGATTGGTGCATAGTTTGAGTGAAAAGATTCAAGTGAAGCTTTCTATCCACATTCCAATACTCAAACAATAAAAATCATCCATTTAAACAAAATTTGATCAATTCCTTGCAAAATCCATCTTTGGCCACAATCTAGAAAACTAATCTGTAAAACTGAGTATAATTGCACACAAACAATAAAAAGAGACACATAAAAAGAAATTAAAACATGTATATAAAACGGCAAACGTAACAGCAGGCATGAAAAACATAGCAAATAACACAGAGCACAGAACACAACCAATAACTCCCCCAAACTTAAGATTTTCATTATCCTCAATGAATTGGAAAAAGTAGTAAAGAGGACTTCCCAGGGGTAGTCTAACTGTCTGAATCCTCCTCTGAGCCATCTTCAGCATCAGCTTCCTCCTGGGCATCTTCTTCCATGTCATCATCAGCAGAAGTACACCATTGTGGTGGCAAGGGGAATATCACCTCTCTCGCACGACCCCTTATATTTAGGTAGTCGACTAATGATTTATGGTAGGAGACAACATATGCATAGAAAGTCTGATAGTCTCGGTTATTGTTGCGCATCTCCATCTGCAACTCCTTAATCTCGTTTAGCACAGCTGCAATGGAGTCAGAAGTGGTGGAAGGTGCAACAGATGGACCAGCAGAAGTACAACAGAAGGTGGTGGTGGGGCAGCAGGAAGAGAAGCTTCTCTCTGAGTCAGAGGTACCCGAGGATTTTTTAAAGTGATTGCAGATTTCCTAGCCAGTCGTGGTTCAATCTCAGTCCAATATATGCCATATTTCTTGCAAAGTCCACAAACCAATGAAGGGTGAGGTAAACCCCTTCTATTTTCCCTGCGTATAAACTCTTGCATGGACCGAAAGATAATGGCTCCAAAATCAACAATCTTGCCAGTCAGAATACAGTAAAGGAGAGTAGCTCTATCGACATCAACACTGCTTTTATGAGTTGTAGGCATGATTCGTGAGCAAATAAAATCATACAATTTGTGTAGACCATATTGAAGTCGATTGGAAGGGAATGCCATAGATTCAGCCTCTGGCCTTTTCTGCCAATGGGTGTGTGGTACTGTCAGTTCATTAATGACTCAGTACAGCTCATCAGCATCAGTGTGGAGAGCTGCAACATAACTGGGATATTCATCCTGCACCCCTTGCGGAAGGTCCAGGTACAGATTAATGGCGTTGGCGTTGTAAGGAACAAGAATACCCCTAACTTCAGATGTTGAATGGGTGCTCTCCATTGCATTGGCATAAAATTCTCAGACTACATCAAGAATGGCATCTTCAGGTTGTCCTGCTAATTTCAACAACCCGAAATCTCTCAAAAACTCAGAATACATATCCCAACCACCAATATCAGGTCGGAAACTCATTTCGATAATCATATTTTTGCCCATAATTTTCTTGAAATTTTTAGCGGCTTGGCTGTTTACAAATCTAGAGGGATCATAAGCAGTGATGACCGGCTCTTCCCTCTGGGGAGATGGGGCTGAACTATCAGTCACTTGACTCGAACTCTCCAGGTTTCGTCTTGCGCGGGTTTCGGGTGCCATTACCAATGGAAGCTCAAATTGATAAGAACAGTGTTCAGCTGACCCCAATCGGACAAGCACACAAACTAATCCCAAAAATTTGCGTAACCAGAATTTCTCAAACAACAATCGACCAAACCGAGAAGAGCTTCAAAATCTAAGTTACAGAAACCAAAAGGAAATCTGTTGAAAATCAAAAACAACTGAAGAAAGCAGTAAAATACCCGGAACGACAATCACATAAGCTTAAGTTGGACCACTTTCTGTCTTTATCACAATCGGACAAGAAAAATGCTTTCTGCTTCCCCCAAGAATTTTGGGACCACCAAGATTTCGAACCCACAAAATTTTGTTGGCCAGACTACCAAATCAGCAGAGAACAACATGATCGGAAGAAAGAAAAATAATGGGTGTGGGGTAATCGGTGTACTTCCAAGGGAACAAGGGAAAATGCTGGACTAGAAAAAGAGAGTCTGAGTAAGAAAAAGGTTCAGCCGCCTTTTTCAAATCAATTTGGTAGGGTTCTTTGGCTTTACCGAATAGTGAATGGGGTTGATAGGATAAGGGAATCCGTTTCCCAATAAGACACTGACATGTGGATTCCATTCACCTCACTATTGTAGACATTTGTTTCTTATTTTGACAGAATTTCTTCTCATGCCCTTTCTATCTTTCTTTCTTTTTCTTACCGTTATTGACATTATTCTGCCCTCTCTTCTTCAATTGAAGAATTTAGTTTTCCAGCTTAGGTACTGTTCATATACTTCTTCACTTTTGTTCTCGAAAATCATTTTCGTTTCTTTTCTGTTATGTTTGTCTACATTGAAGCTACTAAGCCTTTACAAATTTTTTTTTTTGTTCTTGACGAGCCCTAAGGGTATATGTCCGCAAGTGCACGGGTCGTACAAGTAATAATGGGATTTTGAGTCCCGAGTTATCGTCCCACAGAGAAGTTGACTAGCCTAATTAACTACCGGTTACTTTTCCCTAAGTATATTCTAGCAAATTATGAAATTGCAATGGGTGATCTACTAAGGCTAATTAAAAACACGGGAAAGCATTAAAATAGAGAAAATAAAAGAAATAAAACCGAGCAAGAAGTACTTACAAAACTCCAAGCAATTAAAATCGAAAACCTACAAAAGAAATTAAAACAGTTAAAACTAATTAACGCAATTAAAATAAAATGCAAATATGAAAATATCAAAGCAAGATTAATTAAATTAAAATTAAACTAACCTAAAATATAATTAAAATGCAATTTAAACTAAACTAAAGCTTAATGAAATGAATTTACCCCTAATCTAATTCTAAATTAACATTTAATTAACTATCAACCTAAATAAAACTAAGTTCTACACTATTAAACTAGAATACTAATCATGCAATTTAATTAACAAATCTAAACTAAGCTAACTAATTTAATTGGAAATAAACTAAACTAAAAAGCATGAAAATGAGTTAATGCCATAATGGAAAAGCCAAACAATGCCTTAAGAAAATTTAAATATTTCCCACCAAAACACTATTCACGCATCATTTTCTTTTGTTTTCCAGGTAAGGCTCGGGTCAGTAGCTGTCCAGGCGTGTCCATGCTGCCAGGTCTGTCTCGGTTGCATCTTGTTGCCAGGCGTGTTCAGCTCCGATTCTTGGTTCATCCTGCACGCAATACAGTCCATGCATAAACCGTGCACGTTTCCTTCTCCAAGCGTTGTCTTGCCCACAGCTGCACGTCATGGTCTGCTCTCGGGTTGTCCACGCAACCGCTGCACTACTCTCTGCTCCAGCTTGCTGCATGCCCGTGACCTCTGCTAAGACTTCCCAGGAGCAAGCTGCAAGCACTGCAAACGCATACTAGAACTGAAGAACACAGTTCGGATCTATTATACACCACCATCCCTGGTTCCTGCATATCAACATAACAGGGCAGAACAGAGGAAGCTCTCGGTCTGTCCAGCTGTGGTCTCGGTGTGCTATGTCCTCTCGGATTGTTTGCTGCCCTTACCCTCTCGGTGTTACATGAACAAGGTGTGAAACGTTAAGACACTAACTCACCACAACTTTGCTGACAACTAACGAAAAGAACGAAAAGAATAAAACTAAATGGAAGCAAACCGAGAATCAAAAACAAAACAAAAACAAACTTGAAAAATGAAGGAAAAACCGAGAAGAACTTATGGAAATGATGCTGTGCATTAAAGCTTGAAAAATAAAGACTGGATTATAATCAAACCGAGAACAAGGATGAGTAAATGAGGCTGCAAATCAACATGAAAAGCTTTGCATAAATGAAAATACATGAAGATGAACAGTAAAAGTTAAATGGAAATTGATTTTTGGGGAAAAGCTTCTAAAGAAAATAAAAATTAAAGTAATCTAACTAAACTACTCTAACTACTTCTACACTAACACTACTCCTACTCCTAAAATTACATTAACTTCTACTCCTAAAATTACATAACATTTTCAATTGTCATCCTTTCCTATTTATAAACACACTAGGGGTAAAATGGTAATTTTCACATCCTTGATGAGTTGGCATTTTTTTTGGCCACTTGTCTTCACACCATTGGCTCCTCGAAAAGATATGTCCATGTCATCGGTCTTCTTGTCCAATTGGATGTGCTCGGTGGCATGACTCGTGTTGTCCGCGTGGCTCAATCTCGATTTTAGCCCAATTTCGATCCATTTTCTACCGAAATATTCAAAATTCATCCGGATTTGATTTATTTGCAAACATGAAAATTTTAATTAAATAAAGGGGATAATTAACAAAATAAATTGGGGATTTAAATAAATAATTAGGAAATTAAGCACAAATAATTCTAAAAATATAGAATTATCACACCCCCAAACTTGAGCTTTTGCTTGTCCTTAAGCAAAACAAAATGATTGTAGGAATGACAAGTACAAAAACATAATAATTTCCCCAATATCATCCTCAAAGAAAAAGTACAGACTATGAAATCAAAGACTCACAATTACAAGTCCAACACTTAGAATTATTCAATCATAAGTCCTAACCCAAATTGGACTCCTCGTGAGTGTGTGAAAGATGTCTAAGTCACTTCACAGTACATTATCCGGATCAGATTATGCAACATAGTGAATGCAAAGTCAATGACATGTGATCATTCCCATAAGTTTGCTTTTCACTTCTCTCTCCACTAATGTAGTCACACTTAACCAAAGATTAATAGGACTTCATTAAGCTTGTAATGTAAGGCTGGGGCTAAGGTATGATAAAGTCGATTTAGGTTTAATTACCCCTTAACATGCATTACTTCTAGGATCTTAATGTAAGAGCTCTAATCATCTCCCCCAAACTTATTTATTTCACTAAGCATTTTTTTTCTTGTTCTTTTTCTCTCTTTTTTTTTTTCGTCATTCTTTCTTTCTTTTATTTTTATTTTTATTTTTATTTTTATTTTTTTTACACACTCCTTCACAATCACTTAATACCCATACAGCTCACAATATATCCAATGACTTTTCATGCTTTCGGGGTAAGGGATAGGAAAAAGTATTTAAGCTAAGAAAAATTAAGCAGGTGTATTTACAGAGAAAAGCTTATTTGGCCCAAATGGGTGACTAGGGGTAGAATATGTACAAGGATAGCTAGAAAGGCTCAAACGATCCAAAGATGGCCTAAATCATCTCCCTAATCAAGTGTGATCTAATATTTCGCCTCGAGATTAGATCAAACAAATTCTAGAATATGATGCACAAAATCAACTGAACAAATGCAATACTATGTACACAAAAGCTTTCTCTAAATAAATATACCGATTTATGACATGACATGTGCATAAGATGAGGAAATCACAATCCGAATTAAGACAAATTCAAGAACTCAACTTCATGCTTTTCCTATAATCATGCTTCTCATTCAATCAAAGTCAGACTAAATCATGGGGTCATATCATTGGAATATGGGAAAACTACATGCTAAGCACTAAATCATCCCAAAATCAAGCAATTTAAGCTCATATTATCGAAAAAATTTTGAAAATTCCTTCTCAGATTTTCGAAAAAATTTTGAAAATTTTTCCAATTTTTCACAAAATTGCTCAAGTGATATCCCATCCCCCAAACTTAAAGTGCACAGTGTCCTCAGTGTGCAGATAATATAAGAATTGAAGTTCAGGACAGAGTACTCCCCTTTCTGATGATGATGATGACAACTGAAGCTTTGATTGAAAGCATAAAAATAGAAAATAAACCTGCAACACAAACAAAGAAAGAAACAACAGAAAAGAAAAATAAAAAGAACTATTTACAATGTGAAAGTGAAAATACAACCTCTTCAAATGCAGCTGAAAAACACTACACTCAGCAGCAAGGCAAAGAGCAGGAGGATTAGCCAAAATGGTGACAGAATGTTAACAGTTAAATCCTCCTGAGCTCTCGTTACTTCCCTCCTTCTTTGAGAATTCCTGTGCTCAAGCCTTATATTCTCCTCAATCCCTATCTTAAAACACTCTTGAGAGTCATCAGGGAGCTTTAAAGGTTTGAAGACATTAAACTTCACTTCCTGATCTTGGACTCTCATCGTCAACTTTGTAGAATCAGAGGGCGAGGAAGGCAATGAATAAGAAGAAGGTATAGATGAAGAAGCGCTTATCTTTATTTCCTTGGCAGCCCGATCCTGATATTCCTGCTCTTTCTGAGCTGCTTCGTTAGAACTTACGAATTCTTCAACTATGTGCTGTTCAGGTTGGGACTTAACTTGTGGCTCCTCTAGCTCGCTGCCACTCCTCAGGGTGATAGATCTAACATGTTCCTTACCCTCCCCTTGCTTAATAGGATTGACTTCAGTATCACTAGGAAGGGTCCCTTGAGGATGTTGGCTAAGAGCACTAGCTATTTGTCCCACTTGAACCTCTAAGTTCTTAAGTGAAGCAGCTTGATCTTGCAGGATAGTCGTGAACATCTCCTCCAATGTAGGCTTCTTCTCAGCTGCTGGTGTGTGGTAGAATTGGGGCTGCATGAGTGGTGGTGGTGGTGGTGGTGGTGATGGGTGAAATTGAGGTGGGGATGGATGATGTGGAAATTGCGGCTGTGGTGGTACCTGAACCTGTGGAGCTTGAAAACTAGGGGGTTCTACAGATATGGGATTAGAAGTTTGCCCTTGGTTTTGGCTCCAGGAGAAGTTAGGATGGTTCCTCCACCCTGAATTATAGGTGTTTGAAAAAGGGTTGTTCTGTTGCGTAGGGGGAGCAACATACTGAACCGATTCTAAGTTGAGCGGACACCTATCTACAGAGTGGGTACCACTACACAGCTCGCAGGAAAGGAAAGGACTTTGGACAGAATAAATCGGATTAGGACTGGTGGGAGGATTATGCTGGGTACTGAGCGACTCTACCTTCTTCGTAAGATTAGCGATTTGAGAGGTCAAGGTAGACAGTGTGTCGAGCTCATAAATACCCGCTAGCTTCTTTAGCATTTGCATCTCCGAGGACCACAAATAGTTGTTAGCCGCCATCTTGTCTAAAAGCTCGTAAGCTTCCTCCTCTGTCTTGCACATCAGGGCTCCACCTGCCGCAGTGTCAACAATGGTCCTATTTGGGCTTGTAAGTCCGTGGTAGAAGGTCTGGACTTGCAACCACAAAGGTAGGCCATGGTGAGGGCACTTCTTAAGAAGCTCCTTATATCGTTCCCATGCTTCGTAAAGAGATTCAGAGTCGTACTGAGCAAAGGAAAATATTTTACTACGGAGTTGGGCCATTCTAGAAGGAGGGAAAAACTTAGATAGAAATTGATGGGCTAACTCATCCCATGTAGAAATTGATCCTGGAGGCAGAGAGGTTAACCAGTGTCTCGCCCTATCTCTTAATGAGAAGGGGAATAATCTAAGCCTAACAGCATCATCAGATAATCCATTATATTAAAATGTGTTGCACAAGTCCAAGAATTGCCCAAGGTGAGCATGTGGGTCATCGTGAGGAAGCCCACTGAACTGCAAAGATGTTTGGATCATCTGGATGATTGCGGGCTTAATTTCAAAATTGTTTGCATGGACAGCTGGTGGCCTAATGCCGGAATGATACCCCCCCATCGTCGGCATTGCATAATCTTCGACTGTCCTAATTTTCCTATTTTCTGTCATGATGTTTTGCAGCGGAGCTACGAATTTCCTAGAGTCCTTTTGAATTTTTTTTCGTTCGATTTTAGAATCTAGAGAAAAGCAATCAAAATTTCTGGCTCTACGCTTGCAATCATCGAAAAGTCCTTAAAAAATTTTTTTGAATTTTTTGAATTTTTCATTTTTTTTTAATTAAGAGAAAATTTAACTAACCTAAGCTAAGGCTCTAAATATTTACAACCTAAATATTTACAAGCTAGAATTACACCTAAGCATAATTTCACCGATATTAATTAAGGACTAATCAAAACTTCCCCGGCAACGGCGCCAAAAACTTGATGAGCCCTAAGGGTATATGTCCGCAAGTGCACGGGTCGTACAAGTAATAATGGGATTTTGAGTCCCGAGTTATCGTCCCACAGAGAAGTTGACTAGCCTAATTAACTACCGGTTACTTTTCCCTAAGTATATTCTAGCAAATTATGAAATTGCAATGGGTGATCTACTAAGGCTAATTAAAAACACGGGAAAGCATTAAAATAGAGAAAATAAAAGAAATAAAACCGAGCAAGAAGTACTTACAAAACTCCAAGCAATTAAAATCGAAAACCTACAAAAGAAATTAAAACAGTTAAAACTAATTAACGCAATTAAAATAAAATGCAAATATGAAAATATCAAAGCAAGATTAATTAAATTAAAATTAAACTAACCTAAAATATAATTAAAATGCAATTTAAACTAAACTAAAGCTTAATGAAATGAATTTACCCCTAATCTAATTCTAAATTAACATTTAATTAACTATCAACCTAAATAAAACTAAGTTCTACACTATTAAACTAGAATACTAATCATGCAATTTAATTAACAAATCTAAACTAAGCTAACTAATTTAATTGGAAATAAACTAAACTAAAAAGCATGAAAATGAGTTAATGCCATAATGGAAAAGCCAAACAATGCCTTAAGAAAATTTAAATATTTCCCACCAAAACACTATTCACGCATCATTTTCTTTTGTTTTCCAGGTAAGGCTCGGGTCAGTAGCTGTCCAGGCGTGTCCATGCTGCCAGGTCTGTCTCGGTTGCATCTTGTTGCCAGGCGTGTTCAGCTCCGATTCTTGGTTCATCCTGCACGCAATACAGTCCATGCATAAACCGTGCACGTTTCCTTCTCCAAGCGTTGTCTTGCCCACAGCTGCACGTCATGGTCTGCTCTCGGGTTGTCCACGCAACCGCTGCACTACTCTCTGCTCCAGCTTGCTGCATGCCCGTGACCTCTGCTAAGACTTCCCAGGAGCAAGCTGCAAGCACTGCAAACGCATACTAGAACTGAAGAACACAGTTCGGATCTATTATACACCACCATCCCTGGTTCCTGCATATCAACATAACAGGGCAGAACAGAGGAAGCTCTCGGTCTGTCCAGCTGTGGTCTCGGTGTGCTATGTCCTCTCGGATTGTTTGCTGCCCTTACCCTCTCGGTGTTACATGAACAAGGTGTGAAACGTTAAGACACTAACTCACCACAACTTTGCTGACAACTAACGAAAAGAACGAAAAGAATAAAACTAAATGGAAGCAAACCGAGAATCAAAAACAAAACAAAAACAAACTTGAAAAATGAAGGAAAAACCGAGAAGAACTTATGGAAATGATGCTGTGCATTAAAGCTTGAAAAATAAAGACTGGATTATAATCAAACCGAGAACAAGGATGAGTAAATGAGGCTGCAAATCAACATGAAAAGCTTTGCATAAATGAAAATACATGAAGATGAACAGTAAAAGTTAAATGGAAATTGATTTTTGGGGAAAAGCTTCTAAAGAAAATAAAAATTAAAGTAATCTAACTAAACTACTCTAACTACTTCTACACTAACACTACTCCTACTCCTAAAATTACATTAACTTCTACTCCTAAAATTACATAACATTTTCAATTGTCATCCTTTCCTATTTATAAACACACTAGGGGTAAAATGGTAATTTTCACATCCTTGATGAGTTGGCATTTTTTTGGCCACTTGTCTTCACACCATTGGCTCCTCGAAAAGATATGTCCATGTCATCGGTCTTCTTGTCCAATTGGATGTGCTCGGTGGCATGACTCGTGTTGTCCGCGTGGCTCAATCTCGATTTTAGCCCAATTTCGGTCCATTTTCTACCGAAATATTCAAAATTCATCCGGATTTGATTTATCTGCAAACATGAAAATTTTAATTAAATAAAGGGGATAATTAACAAAATAAATTGGGGATTTAAATAAATAATTAGGAAATTAAGCACAAATAATTCTAAAAATATAGAATTATCAGTTCTTTCACCTGATCACGCACTCATGCATTCTTGCTTGCAGGATCATGATAAGTATTCTTCTAAACTGTGCTCTTCTGATATGCCTGAAAAAATAAAATTCAAACTAATAAAATAAAAAGAAAAAAAACAAACTACTAAAATCAAAGAAAATAAAACGAAATGAAAAACTAAGAATCTTAAAAAGATAAATTAGGTTGCCTCCCAAAAGCGCTGAATTTCAAGTCTTCAGCCAGACTGCCTCCAGTCTCCTTAATTCGGTTCACCAAGGGGAATGCTATGTAATTTATGCACTCCCTCTCCATAATAATGCTTTATACGCTGCCCATTAACCTTTAACAAGCTTCCATCTGATTTCTTCAACTCAATTGCTCTATATGGGAAAACTTGGTTTATCTCAAATGGTCCTGACCACCTTGACTTCAATTTGCCAGGAAATAATTTGAGCCTTGAATTATACAATAGAACTTGCTGTCCAGGACTGAATTCTCTTCTCATTATCATCTTGTCATGCCATCTTTTGGTCTTGTCCTTGTAAATTCTTGCGTTGTTATAGGACTCATTTCTCAGCTCATCAAGCTCATTCAATTGGAGAGATCGATTTTCTCCAGTCTTGTTATAGTCAAAATTTAGCTTCTTAATGGCCCAATAAGCTCGATGCTCAAGCTCTACAGGCCTTACCAAATACCAACCTATAGGGAGACATTCCAATTGGAGTCTTATAGGCTGTCCTGTATGCCTAAAGTGCGTCATCTAACTTGTTAGCCTAGTCTTTTCTATTTAGGTGGACAGTCTTTTCTAATATCAACTTCACTTCTCGGTTTGAAATTTCAGCTTGGCCATTTATCTACGGATGATAACCGAGAGCTACTTTATGTCGAATTCCATATTTTGACATCAAACCATTAAAAATTTTGTTACAGAAATGAGTGCCTTCATCACTCAAAATGGCTCTTGGGGTACCGAATCTTGTCAATATATTCTTGTGCAGAAACCGAATTATCACTTTTGCATCATTTGCTAGTGTTGCTATTGCCTCAACCCACTTAGAGACATAATCAACAGTAAGGAGAATGTACAGCTTCCCAAAAGATGGAGGAAACGGTCCAATAAAATCGATACCCCACACATCAAAGATTTCCACTTCTAAAATATTTGTCAAAGGTAATTCATGCCTTCTTGAGATGTTTCCAACCCTTTGACATCTGTCACATGTTTTTACAAACATGTAACTATCTTTGAACACACTAGGCCAATAAAAACCTGATTGCAGCACCTTTGCTGCTGTACGTTCTGCACCAAAATGTCCTCCATATGCTGCAGCATGGCAGTGATGCAGGATATCCTGCGCTTCATCTTCCGGTACACATCGTCTTATAATCTGGTCTGGACACTTCTTAAATAGCAGAGGATCATCCCAAAAATATGAGTTGACATCATGGAAGAATTTCTTCCTCTGTTGGTAAGTTAAACCACTTGGCATTAATCCTCCTGCTAAGTAATTCACTATGTCTGCAAACCAAGGCAGATTTTCATCAATCTTCATTATTGTCTCATCTGGAAATTCCTCTTGAATAGGATGTTCTTACTGAATTTCAGATTGCTCCAACCTAGATAAATGATCAGCTATAACATTATCAGATCCTTTTTTGTCCCTGATCTCAAAATCAAATTCTTGCAAAAGCAAGATCCATCTAATAAGTCTGGGTTTGGCGTCCTTTTTTGCAAATAAATAACAAATAGCTGCATGATCTGTATAGACAATGACCTTGCTTGCTCCCAATTAAATATGGTCTGAACTTGTCAAATGCATGTACAACTGCAAGCATCTCCTTCTCTGTCGTAGTGTAATTTTTCTGAGCATCATCTAAGGTTCTGCTTGAATAATAGGTAGCCCGAAAAATCTTGTCTCTCTTCTGTCCAAGGATAGCTCCAATTACAAAATCACTCGCGTTGCACATCAGTTCAAATGGTTCTGTCCAATCTAGTGTGATCATAATAGGTGCAGAAATAAGCTCCTTCTTGATCTTTTCAAATGCCTGCAAGCAAAAATCATCAAAGACAAAGTCAGCATCTTTTTCCAATAAATGACATAAAGGTTTTGAGATTTTTGAAAAGTCCCTAATAAATCTACGACAGAAGCCTGCATGTCCCAAAAAGCTCCTCACGGCTTTAACTGATTTTGGAGGAGGGAGCTTTTCAATAGCAGCGACTTTAGCTCTATCCACCTCAATGCCATGAGCTGAAATTCTGTGTCCAAGGACGATTCCTTCTTGCACCATAAAATGACACTTCTCCCAATTTAAGACCAGATCCGTCTCTTCACATCTCTGCAAAACAAGTGCCAAATTAGATAAACATTGGTCAAAAGTCCTACCAAATACCGAGAAGTCATCCATGAAGACTTCCATTATCTCTTCAACCATGTCAGCGAAAATTGACATCATGCATCTCTGGAAGGTTGCTGGGGCGTTACACAACCTGAAAGGCATCCTTCTATATGCGAAAGTTCCATATGGGCAAGTAAATGTTGTTTTCTCTTGATCTTATAGGGCTATTGCAATCTGGTTATAGCTCGAGTAGCCATCTAAAAAGCAATAATAACTGTGTTAGGCTAGTCTGCCTAACATTTGGTCGATGAACGGAAGCGGGAAGTGGTCTTTCCTAGTGGCTTTATTCAACTTCCTATAATCGATGCAAACTCTCCATCCCATTATAGTTCTGGTGGATATGATTTCATCATTTGTGTCACGAACTACTGTCATTCCACCCTTTTTAGGTACAACCTGCACAAGACTCACCCAAGAACTATCAGATTGTCATGCCCCGAAAATGCGGAAAATAGGGCTAATTTAAAACTTTTTACTCGTTAATTCACAAATAAAGAGTGCATTCCTGTGCAGTGTCATACATCATCATAATTATCATGCCTCAGGATCTCATCATGATATAATAAATATTGTATTATACCCATTACTCGATTACAAGTTAATTAATCCTAATACATCCCATATAATGTCATACATCAAGTGTCTGTAATTACAATAATAGTCTGGGTACATGAAAAGATAAAAGGTACCTCAAAGCACAATATATATATATGGCCTGGAGCTTGAATCCTCCACTAGCCACTACTCCGTACGTCGCAGGGAAGTCCTTATTCACTTGAAGAACTCTGGGGGGAAAGGAAAACAGGGTGAGCTTCTAAATCGCTCAGTAAGGGGGGTAGGGGACTCATTTCATAAACCAAAATGCACATCACAAAGCATTTATTTGTATGTGAAACTCATTTGAAAACCATAGCATGAAAATACTCAAAACGACACTCTCATGTGTCAAGTCATGTGAAAACATGAAGTAAAAAGGCTCACTCTAGAGCAAAACAAAGCATGTGAAAATACGCGTTAAACGCTTTCTCAAATAACGTGGCATAGCCACTGGTTTAAAAATCACACGTGGCATAGCCACAATACACACGTGGCAAAGCCACTGAATTATTTTCTCACGTGGCATAGCCACAATACACACGTGGCAAAGCCACTGATTTAATTCTCACGTGGCATAGCCACAGAATAGGGTTTCTCAACGTGGCACTGCCACCAATGGGGTTTCTCAACGTGGCACTGCCACCAATGGGGTATAACGTGGCACAGCCACCAATGGGGTATACGTGGCACAGCCACCGATGGGGTATAACGTGGCACAGCCACCAAGGGGGTATCTCAACGTGGCACAGCCACCAATGGGGTATACGTGGCATAGCCACCAATGGGTTATACGTGGCATAGCCACCAAGGGGGTATCTCAACGTGGCACAGCCACCAATGGGGTATACGTGGCACAGCCACCAATGGGTTATACGTGGCACAGCCACCAATGGGTTTTCTCAACGTGGCACAGCCACCAATGGGGTATACGTGGCACAGCCACCAATGGGTTATACGTGGCACAGCCACCAATGGGTTTTCTCAACGTGGCACTGCCACAGAATAGGTCATTCTCACGTTACCAGAACGGAGAAGAAATCGGGCTTACATGCTACCAGAGCAATGCCCGGTGTGTACTCACAACTACACACCCAAGTCTTATCACATAAGACAGGTTTGCCTTCACGTAGAACTCGTAATGGTTTTCTCTCATAAAACTCATTTGAAATCGTTTTGTACTCAACACAAAACGTAGTAAAACCGAGTTCCAACCGGCAAAGTACACGCACACATTTCTCAAATCACAATATTGCCTTAACGTAGAGCCCAGTTATAAACTCATAAAACATTGGGCTCCAACCGGCTATAAAATCGTGTGCAGTTTAAATCTCAACACAAAACACTCAACATGCTTGTTTATAAATCATAAATCATGCTATAACAGTTTACAAATCACATACACAAATGGTTTAGATTTCCCTTACCTCTTTGCACCTCGTATAGTGCAATCGTTTCCCCCGTATCACGGACTAGTCTCGCATTCCACTCTGGAACTCCCGAGCTGTCCAAACGATGTTAAAACATCAATACTTAATTCTCATAAGCCACAATTCTCAAAATCAAGCATAATTGCTCATAACACCTCAATTCTCTTGGTTCTCGCAACTCAACCCTAAACTACAACATCATTTCCAATATCTCAATGTTCGATATTCCTCATGCCAATTATCTAGGCAATTCTCTACATTGTCCAATTTCCATTTATAACTCACAATTTCCTAAATTCACCAAAACTCTCAATATACATATCACTCCTACCACATTGAAATTTAATCACTCCCTAGTCATCTTTCAACCATTTCAACACCCATTCAACCACCAATAACATCGAAATCAACTCAAATATCTAGATCAAGATTTAGAAATTACCCAAAGCTTGTGAGACGCACAACTCTCACCTCGATCCGATTCGTCCTTTGATTTCCAAGTATGTTGTTCTCCCTTTGATGAGGAACAACTTTTCTTCTTACCACAACAGCTGATTTGGCCGAAAATGGGGGATTTGGAGGAGTGAGAAACTAGGTTTTCGGAAAAATGGAGGTTTTTGGGAGAGAGAGAAAGTAAGATTTCAGGAGAAGACACGGGTTCCTTATATAGACTGGAGGTAGGAGATCGATCTGCCTCTTGATGAGATCGATCTGTGTTTGAATTTTGGGGGCGATCTGGGCAATTTTATGCCTAGGAGATCGATCTGTCGAGGGGTGAGATCGATCTCTTTATGGCTTTATGAGATCGATCTGTGCCTTGAGGAGATCGATCTTCTCCCAAACAGAAGCATTTGGAGATCGATCTCTTTCTCATGAGATCGATCTGCCTTCAAACAGATTCATTTGGAGATCGATCTCTTCCTCATGAGATCGATCCCTTCTCAAACAGATTCATAAGGAGATCGATCTCTTCCATTGGAGATCGATATGCTTCTCAAATTTCCTCCTTCCTTGTCAGTTTTAACTCACCAGATCGATCTCTCCTTCTCCCAGATCGATCTGTCCTCATGCTTCATGCTCATTTTACACACTTAACACATAAGTCTCCAATTATAATTCCCACAATTTACTTAGTTCCATGAATTACACTTCAAATTATTATTACATCAATAAATATGTCTGAAATTCTCAGATCTCACACAGATATAGCATATATAATACCAGCATTTAATAATTTTAAAATCTCAACTCTAACAACTTCTTTCATTGTTGGATTTAGTCTTCTTTGTGGTTCAATAGAGGGTTTATGATTTTCCTCTAATCAAATTTTGTACATCACAACAAAGGGACTAATTCCTTTGCTGTCAGCAATAGACCATCCAATTGTCGGTTTGTGCTCTTTTAAAATTCTAAGCAACTTGTCTTCCTCTGCAACCGATAAAAATGATGAAATAATTACAGGAAAAGTACTATCATCACCTAAAAAGGCATACCTCAAATGGCTTGGTAATTCTTTCAATTCAGTTTTGCTTTCTTCTTTTTCACTTACCTGTGACTTGTCAATCTTCTCCTTAGTTGTTGTAGTCGTACTTTCTAATGGATTGGCTTCCAAAGTAACAACACAGCTCTTAATTTCATCAGTTAGTAATTCATCATCTAAATTAGAAATTGAATTTACCAGACATTGAGCCATAGGATCGGTTGGTGCTTCCTTTGTTTCAACTTCTCTTACACAACTCTGCACTACTTCAATCAACTTACAGGTCTCTGGCTCATCAGTAAATTTCGTTGCCTTATAGATGTTGAACATAACTGATTCATCATTCATCCTCAGGGTTAATTGCCCTCTTTGAACATCGATTAGTACTCTCCCAGTGGTAAGGAATGGTCTCCCAAGTATAAGTGGAATTTCTCGGTCCTCTTCGTAATCTAAGACTACAAAATCGGCAGGAAAAATTAACTTATTAACTTTAATGAGTACATCTTCTATTATACCTCTGGGATAAGTAATTGATCTATCTGCAAGTTGCAGTGTTATGGTAGTCGGCTTTACCTCTCCAAGACCTAGGCTCCTGAAAATAGATAAAGGCATTAAATTTATGCTAGCACCTAAATCACACAATGCCTTACCCACTTTCGATCCTCCAATCTCGCATGGAATGGTAAAGCTTTCAGGGTCTTTCAATTTTTACAGTAACTTCTGCTGAAAAATTGCACTGCATTCCTCTGTCAAGTTGATAGTTTCATAATCTTCAAGTCTCTGTTTCTTTGACAGCACTTCTTTCTTGAACTTTGCATAATGTGGCATCTGCTGCAGAGCATCAACAAACGGAATGTTAATATGTAATTTCTTAAATATATCAAGAAATTTCTTAAACTTAGATTCAATCTTCCTTTTATACAAAGCTTGAGGATAAGGAATAGATGGTTTTAACAAAGGAGGATTATCAGGAAAAAGTTTACTAAAAGGTTTAGAATTAACTCCCTGTTTTATTGTTTCTGATTCTGCATCCTTTGTCATAACAGATTCAGTCTGCTTCTTTTGCACCTCAGTTATTGGTGCAGTTCCTTCTTTCTCTGCTACCTTTGGTGGCTCATATGTGTTCCCAGTTCTCAAAGATATAGCATTACAGTGTTCTTTCGGATTGAGCACTGTGTCACTTGGAAACTTACCTCTTTCATTTAAAGAACTGACAGCTGCAGCTAACTGTCCCAAAGTGGTCTCAACAGACTTCATCTACGCACCAAGACTGGTATTCATCTCTGACATTTCAGCTTCCATGTTCTCTAATCGCGCATCAGTTTTACTAAATCTTGTTCTAGTTTCAACCATGAACTCCTCAAATTCGTTCCTTCTAACTCCACTGTAACCTGGGGAATTCCCTTGGGTATTGAATCCTGTATTGCTGTTACTTGCTGCTGGTGGGTTTAGAACATTTTTATAGTTACCATATGATAGCTTCTCATGGTTTCTGAATCTTGGCTAGTAGTAGTTAGGAACTCGATTTCCTTGAAAACCAAAGTTACGATTATTAACATAATTCACCTACTCCAATTCTGTCCCTATCAAGTTAGGATTTGTGCTGTCATGATGAATCATAGCTTGTGGCCCTTGTATACCCATGGAAGAATTTTGTGTTGAAATCTGCTCAAGTCTTGCTAGGATGGCGGTCTGTGTATCTAACTCATGCATACCTACTACTATTCTGACATTAGCTCTTTCACCTGGCCATTGGCTACTGTTTATAGCCATCTCCTCAATTAACTGCATAGCTTGATCAGGTGTCTTAGACCACAGTGAACCTCTTGCTGAAGCATCCACAGTAGCTCGTGTCTGCGGAGTCATGCCTCTATAGAAAACTTGTATCTGGTTTCCTTCATCATATCCATGCTGAGGGCATCTATGCAATAACTCTTTAAATCGCTCCCATGCCTCATGTAATGGTTCTTGATCTAACTGTGTGAACTGGGCAATCTCTAATTTCATCTGCATTGTCTTTCCTGGTGGGAAGTACTTTGCTAAGAATTTTTGTGCCATCACTGCCCATGTCGGAATGCTTCCTACTGGTAGATTTTGATACCAACTCAAGGCTTTATCCCGAAGAGAAAATGGAAACAATCTCAGTCGAATAGCATCATCAGGGTCTCCATTAATCTTAATGGTGCTGCAAATCTGCAGGAAACTTGTCAAATGTGTGTTAGGATCCTCTAAGGCCGAACCTCCAAATTGATTTTGCATAACCATGTTGATCAATGCCGGCTTCAACTCAAAGTTATTACAGTTTACAGGAACCTCTCTTATAGCAGCAAAATTCTGATTCACAACTGGGGTAAAGTAATCGCGTATAGCTCGCTGCTGCTGATTTTCATCTGCCATGATTAAATTTCGGTCTTTCTTTTCAAATTTGTTCTGTTGAATTTGCCTGATGGTTCTCTCAATCTCTGGATCTAACTCTTCTTTTATGTATGTATTTCCACTTCTGCGGGTTTTTACCATTCACCTAAAATAAAAATTTGTAGATGGTAAATTATAACAAAAATAAAAATCTAAATTAAAGTAAAGGTTATTGGGAAACAGTGTTAAAGAAAAACAAAACAACAATTCCTTGACAACGGCGCCAGAAAACTTGCTGTGCTCTAATGGAACACTACTGCAAGTGCACAGGTCAGTTTTCGAGTATAGAGTAAATATAAGTATCGTCCCACAGGGAATTGTGTCTACCGCCGATCACTGCAATCAACAACCTTGAACTTTATTTAGAAAAAGTAGTTTATATTGGTTAAGATCCTAAATACTATTCTAACTATTAATTACAGAACAAATTAATTAAAACAGTCATAATTATTACGAATGAAAATATCAATGGCAAAATATTCCTAGAACTCGATTTCACCTAACTAGGGTTCATACAATTCCTTCGATTTATTGTTCTTTTGAATTCAAATTGTTTATAGCCGAAACTATTTCCTGTTTATCTCTTCCGAGTTTTAAACAGTCATACCCAAATTACCTAATCCTAACCTCCCGATTCAGAATTAAATAATAAAGTTCATTAAGCGATAGTAATCCGCTTCTCTATGGCTCATAAAAGTTGTCAACCTCCCGATTCAACAATGTCCTATGTTAATCTACCCTTGTGCATATAAATAATCCCCTCTCCCGAGTGCCAGATTCCTATACTGATTCATCCAATTGGTGGCCGATTGATAGGAAATAGCAGTGGACTCAGGAATACTATCCCTCAATAGCTCTCACTCTACTGCTGATACTTTGTAGAGAGATGTAAAGAAAGGGGGTGAGCATACAACGCGCTCAGTAAGGAAATCAGGAAAGCAAGTAGATATCTACACTATCTACTCAAAATAATACTATGCCTTGAAAACATTATTTCATTAACTCAATTTAAAAGCATGTCTTTAAAATATATATATATATACTTGTACAGATTAAATCCCATGTACAAAAATCATGTTTTCTTTCTCAAATGTAGGCATGTAGTGCAAAACAATGCATCTTTATAATATCACAATGCCTTTAGATAAATCATGCCATGTATGTTTAAATCACAGTAAATATGGCATTTAAATAATTCACAACACAAAATCGGAGTCCGAACCATCCCTCAGGTCTGTCCGCAATTAAATTAGTCAATCAGGTGCTATACAATGTGAGACTCTGTGGTGAAAATGTAAATAGTATCCTGGACTATGATCATATCCGACATGTGATCCCAAGCTACACGGAATCCTAGTGTGAGAGGCATCACTGCTGCAACGAGAGGGGGTAAATCCATCACAACCGTCAGCTATATCCTCCTCAACTCCACAACAACACACGGTACAGTGTACTCCATGCCAATGCACGGTACAACGTACACCCGTGGACCCTACATCATAGTCGGGGTGCCAGCCATAGGTCTTAGCCCTCAAAACCATGGAATATCATACCACGTCTCTAGTATCCTCATGTGAATCCTCTCACAGTGTGACACTCAGTCTACACAAGGAAATCAAGCATGGTTTTCAACATGTATTATATATCACATACAGTGCGCGCCTTTGAGCGCGACTCACAGTCAACACTCCGCTCAAACACTGTTTCACATCACAAACTCAACTCTAGTCTGAGTAAACCTCCAGCAACTAGGTCAATGCATAGTTCATCTATTAAATCAAGTATGAGCAATAGCTCCAATACCATGCTATGCACAATATCATCAAATCAAGTACGAGCAATAGCTCCAGTACTATGTCATGTATAAATCATGAAGAATCGAGTACGAGCAATGCTCCAACACTCTGTCATGCATCTCATGAAAAACTCAAGTACGAGCTAATTACTCCAGCACTCTCTCATGCATATATCATATAAAACTGAGTACGAGAAATAACTCCAGCACTCTATCATGCATGTCATCGAAATCTAGTGTGAATCACAATCCAGCACTAATATATGTGGAAAATGAAATCCAGTGCGAGCTGTGCTCCAACACGATTCATTCTCACATAATATGATAGATGACTCTTTGAAAAGAGATGATTTACAAAATATCAAAATCAGCACTATAAAGTGTGCTTAATTCACATCAACCTTAAAATCATTAGCCCATCTATTTATTCTTCTTCTAAATAGCAGTAAAACACTCAAAATGGTGGTTTTCATGCTTTTTACAACTTTTCACAAAAGTTGACTTTTTGACTAACTAGGGGCAAAATCGTAATTTGCCACTATTGGGTCACAATAATTATTATTCACTTTCTCTGACCCTCAAAGTTTTTAAGTGAATGTTAAAGCAGATGAAAATACATGCAGGTATCTCTAACTACTCACAAAAGTCCCTTACCTGCAATCACTCGAGAAATTTCACTTTCTCTATACTGCTCGATTCAGCTGTCCGATTTACTTCTCCAAGACTCTCTGGAGCTGTATATAACCATTTATCAGGTTAATTACACTTTTCCTACTGTATTTCACATTAAATACAGTCTATTTCCCTTAATGGGCTTTAATAAACATTAATGGGCTTAACTATACCTTAAGCCCATTTCATTTTACTATTTATTTTTGTTGAGCCTATTGAGCTTGTGGGGCCCACCAACTCTTATTGGGCTTGTCCTAGACCCATTACATCACATTGGGCCTAAAATATTTGGGCTTGGCCCATTGGACCTCTCGGCCACATGCCATGGCCGAGAGCTATCCATGCCGTCGGTCACACCATGGTATGTCGGCCATGTCCCTTTCCTTAGCCAATTCACTTAGGCATTTTCACAAACACTTGGTTGGCAACATTCTTAAACATCACATAGTTCATTTAGGCATTTTATCAAACACCTTGATTTCCAACTTAATACATGTATTAATTAATCAATTTGATTAATTCTAATTACACCATAATCATTAACACATGTATATTAACCTATTTATGCCTTAAAATCATATGGGCATTCATCAATATTTCACTACTCACTCTCGGCCTAACCAAGATCATAGTGATTTCATATGTTTCAATGCTTAAAACATATACCAATATACTTAAAATAATTCATACATTAACATATATGAAATTGAAAACTTGAAAATATATCAATAATTGTGTTCACACTTGGCCGAAACTTTAGAGGCTCACGGTTTGCACTCTATGGCTCCTTGATAGCCAATTCCAACATATGTCACTCTCCTTTCAATTTGAAACAACATTCATGAAGAATGCAAGTTCCAAATATGCCTAATTCCTAGTGATTTCTAGTGAGAGAAAGTTTGGATAATTTGTTTCAATGGTTTCTTCTTCTAGCCGAGAATGGTGTGGTGAAGATGAAAATGGTGTGGCTGATTTTATAAGCCACTTACTTAGCCATTAAGCCGTACTTTCCAGCCATTAAACTTGACTTCCTAAGCCTTAGTCATAAGTCACCTAATGAGTCACCTTATGAGTCATGTTTAGCTTTAACTATGGATAGATATTTATCTCATGGGCTTTCCATTTGGGCTTCTTGGTTTGGGCTTTCTTAATGGGCTTTCGGGCTAAAATTGTTACTATACCCTGGGCCTTTAATTGTCTAAATATTTGGCCGATCAATTGGTCCAACAATTCGGTCTAAGGAACCTAAGAATTTCGATCTACGTTTAGTATACCTTAATGGGCTTTAAAATTTTCACCTTAGGCCCATTACGTTTTTAACCATTAAATTTAATCCGGAATCCTTCTGAATAAATTTTCCTTACTTCAGGGGATGATTATCTTGTATTCTGACTAAGAATATTTTTCTCCAATTTTTTCTCCATACTTAGGTTAATTTTTAACCATGATTAGTCAACTATGGTAAAAGTCCACTTTCTTAACTATAGTTGACTTTTTCCTTAACCATTGACCAAGTTGACTTTTTCTCAAAATTCCAAAAGTGTCATATCTTATGTCTTACACTCTCGTCTTTATGTTTCAACCGTTCTCGATGGATAATTACACCCGAAACACCTTAAATATCTTAACTCGCCAAAAAGGTCCAATTTACCTTTTTTAGCTTTTACTCTCGTTTTCTGTGTTCGGAACTAAATCAAGCTGACTTTCCTTTATGAGCTCTCTATACTTTCTCATTTTAAGTTCTTATTTTCTGTCAGAATGATTCAGATCCACTCGATTTAGCCTGTGACTCTTATAGCTCACATTAGGCTTTTTATGTAGCTTTTGCGTGTTAAATCATTTTACTAACACTTTAAATCTAGTAAATACTCTTCTTATGATTCAACTATAATAATAGAGTGTTCATACACATAGGAATCATAAGGAACAAGCTACATAAAAATCGGGTCTGAAAATCCTCCCCTACTCAGAAAATTTGGTCCTCCAAATTAGAACCAAGTCAGTCGTCAAATAGGTGAGGGTATTTCTCTCGCATCAGACTCTCTAGCTCCCAAGTAGCCTCCTCTGAAGTAGGATGCTGCCAGAGAATCTTCACTAACCCGACGGTCTTCGATCTCAATACCTTCTCCTTCCTATCCAATATCCAAATCGGTCACTCAACATATGACATGTCCTCTCGGAGTTCCAAAGGCTCGTAACTAATCACATGTGCCGGATCCGGGTGATACTTTCGAAGCATCGATATGTGGAAGACGTTATGGACACCTGATAAGTCCAGTGGCAATGCCAACCTATAAGCCTTATCTCCCACTCGATCAAGTATCTCAAAGGGTCTAATATAGCGAGGATTTAGTTTCCCTCTCTTCCCAAATCTCGCTATGCCCTTGGAAGGAGAAACTTTCAAAAACACGGATTCACCAACTGCAAACTCTAGTGGCCTACGTCTCCTATCAGCATAACTCTTCTGTCTACTTTGAGTTGTCCTCAATCTCTCTACTATCAAGTGGATGTACTCAGATGCTTGTGTAACCATGTCAGGAGCGAAAATCTTACGGTCACCCACTTCTTCCCATCCAATAGGGGAACGACATCTACGGCCATACAAAGCCTCATACGGTGCCATCCCGATACTCGAATGATGACTGTTGTTATAGGCGAACTCGGTTAGTGGCAGGTGGTCATCCCAGGAGCCTCGATAGTCTAGCACACATGCTCTCAACATGTCCTCCAGAGTCTGTATAGTCCTCTCTGACTGACCATCTGTCTGAGGATGGAAAGCGGTGCTCAAACTCAACTGGTTTCCCATGGCTTCCTAAAAATGTCCCCAAAAGTGGGAAGTGAAGTGGGAATCCCTATCAGAGACTATGCTCACTGGTACACCGTGTAACATCACTACCTCGCGTACATACAGTTCTGCTAATGAACTCAGAGTATCGATCGCTCTCATAGCTAGGAAGTGGGCTGACTTCGTCAGTTTGTCAACGATCACCCATATAGCATCGTGATTCCTGCGGGTTCTCGGTAAATCCATCACGAAATCTATGGTGATATGCTCTCATTTCCATGTCGGTATAGGTAGAGGCTGCAACAACCCTGCAGGTTTCTGATGCTCTACCTTCACCTATTAACATACGAGAAACTTTGCCATAAAGTCTGCAACATCTCTCTTCATACTCGACCACTAGTATACCTTCCGGAGGTTCTGATACATTTTGTTACTCCCCGAATGTAACGTATACCTCGACGAATGACCTTCCGCTAATATCAATCTCCTGAGTCCTGGATCCTCGGGAACACATAATCTACCTCTAAACCTCAATAGTCCATCAGAACTCAGATCAAAGTCAGTCACTGTGCTCTTCTGCATCTGACCACTCATATCCATACAAAATGGATTAGTCTGCTGAGCCACTCTGATCCTGTCCAACAGATCTGGCTCCAAGCGTAGACTAGCTATCACATAGCCTGTATCCATGTCAGAAGGCACGACTCCCAAACTGAGGCTAGCAAACTGCTCTAGCAAATCATGTTCCCTAACAATCATATACGATACCATCCCTAGGCTCTTCCTGCTCAAGGCATCGGCTACAACGCTAGCCTTACCCGGATGATAAAGTATCTCGCAATCATAGTCCTTTAGAAGCTCTAGCCATCTTCTTTGTCTCATGTTCAGCTCTTTCTGTGACAACAGATACTTGAGGCTCTTGTGGTAGGTAAATATCTGGAACTTCTCGCCATACAAGTAGTGGCGCCACACCTTCAACGCAAACACTACTGCTGCTAACTCCAAATCATGGGTCGGATAGTTCTTCTTATGATCCTTCAGCTGTCTGGATCCATAAGCAACTACCCTCCCATCCTGCATCAATACACAGCCGAGTCCTTGATGCGAAGCATCGGTATACACTGCAAATCGGCCTGAGCTGGTAGGGATAGTGAGAATCGGAGCGGTGGTCAATCGATGCTTCAACTCCTGAAAACTCTTCTCACAATCCGCGTTCCATACGAACGGTACACTCTTTCGAGTAAGATGTGTCAATGGAGCAGCCAACTTCAAAAATCCCTTAACGAATCTCCGATAGTATCCAGCTAAACCCAGAAAACTCCTGATCTCGGTGACTGTCCTTGGTTGTTCCCATTGAACTACAGCCTCTATCTTAGATGGATCAACTGATACGCCATCTCTCGATACAACATGTCCCAAAAATGAGATCTGTGACAACCAAAAGTCACACTTACTGAGCTTAGCATATAACTCCTGCTCTCGTAGAGTCTGCAATACGATCCTGAGGTGCTCCTCATGCTCCTCCTCGGATCTCGAGTATACCAATATGTCATCGATGAAGACGATAACAAACTGGTCCAAATATGGCTTGAATACATCGTTCATCAAAGCCATAAAAGCAGCTGAAGCATTCATCAATCCGAATGGCAGGACCAAAAGCTCATGATGGCCATATCGGGTACGAAATGTTGTCTTGGGTACATCTCCACTCCAAACTTTCAGTTGATGATACCCAGACCTCAAGTGAATCTTAAAAAAGTCCTGCGCTCCCTGAAGTTGATCTAACAAATCGTTAATGCATGGAAGGGGATACCTATTCTTGATGGTGGCCTTATTCAACAATCGGTAATCTATACACAATCGGAGGCTCCCATCCTTCTTCCTCACAAACAAAACCGGTGCTCCCTAAGGTGAAACACTCAGTTGAACAAAACCCCTATCCAACTGCTCCTGCAACTACCTCTTGAGCTCTTCCAACTCAACTAAGGCCATGCGATAAGGTGGTCTCGAAATAGGCTCCGTACCAAGCACCAAATCTATACAGAACTCTATCTCTTTGTCTGGTGGTAACCCTGGCAACTCATCCGAAAAAATATCTGGGTACTCACTGACCACAGTAATATCTAACAACTCTGGATGTGCCTTATCCATATCTACCACGTACGCAATGAAACCTTGATATGTTAAAGGTTTTCTAAGTCAGTAATCATTAATAATCATAACTACTCCTTTCATTTATTTTTATTAAACTTTACAACATATCTAGTAGGGTTAGGAAGCATAACTGCCTTAGCATAACAATCTAAAACAGCATGGTTTGCAGTAACCAATTCATTCCTAAAATTATATCAAAGTCACTCATACTTAGTAATATTAGATTGGCTGTCATCTCCTTATTCCCTACTCTCAACTTGCAACCATTAAATACATATTCTACAACTTGACTACTATTCATAAGCGTACTAATCAGCATCATCATACATAATGGTGTACGCTCTACATGTCTTGTTAATTTGCATGCAAATGAAGGCGATACAAAAGAATGCGTGGCACCAGGATCTATTAAAACATATACTTCAATATCCTAAATCAGGATGTTACCTCGTATCACATCCGATGAAGCATTAGTTGTCCCCTGGTATAAAGCATGTACTCACCCTCGACCCATCACTTGTTTCCCCTTTTCTTCTGTCGTTACTCTACCTCTCTGAGCAGACGTACCTGCTGAACCTCTATCAGGCTCCCTACCCTTCAGTGGCACAGTACTATCCATCTCTGGGCAAACTCTAGCAATATGACCTTGTCTCCTGTATCAGAAACACACTATAGGAGTCAGTAGACACGGTCTACCTCCATGTTGTTTACCGCATCTTCTGCACTAATCGACAGCAGGTCTCTGTCCTCCTATGGCAATACTCTTTGCTGGAGCTTTGGTCAGATAAGCAGGAGGTCTAACAAATCTCTCTCGTGCCTCCTCAACCTGTGATCTCTTACCGCAGAGTTTCCTCCCTCCTCGATAACTGAAATCCCTAGCCGACCTCTTCTTCTGTATACTCGGCTCCGGCTAAACTTCCCAAACTCGAAAGAATTTCTCTCATAATCTTACTCGAACAGTTGCGCCCTGCGTACTGCTTCCTCATAGGTGGTTATATCTAATGGAACCAGCCTGGACCGCAGAACCGGTCTCAATCCATCGATAAACCTGTGGACCTTCTTGGCCTCACTATACATGGTATCTGGGTCATATCTCCCCAGAGATAGGAATCGAGTCTCATACTCATCCACTGACAAACTCCCCTAGTACAGTCCCAAAAACTCTGCCTATAGTTTTCGTCATGCGGTGTCAGGAACAAACTGCCTCCTAAAGGCCTCTCGAAATATCTCCCAACTAATATATGTGTGTTGGGCTCTCAATATGGGTCGGGTGGACTTCCACCAATGCTCTGTAGCTCCCTTCAGTAGGAACACAGCAAAAGTGATCATCTCCGATGTCGTACACTTGAAGAATCCATAAAGCTTCTCCATCTCTGCCACCCACTCCTCATGAGCTATAGGGTCCTTGACCCCACTAAAAGATGGAGGTCTAAACTTCTGAAATTCTCACAACCGATGCAGATCACATCCGTACCTAAATCCACTACCACCCAAAATTGGTGGGGGTGTAGGAGTATCTACAGTCCTTGGTGCATGAGCTGTCTGCGTAGGTGTAACAGGGGCAACTGCCTCTCCTGTCGCAGCTCCTGCCTCTCCTGTCGCAGCTCCTGCCTCCTGTCCCTGCCTACCTGGCATCGTCTGAGCCAATATCTCTACAATCATCTCTAGACTATGCTCTAATCTTGTAAATCGCGTCTCAACACACTCTGGTGCCTCAGTAGCACTTGGAGTCTCATGCGTAGGAAATGGTTCGACAGCAGCTCGTCTCTCAGGCCTATCTCCATGGCCTCGAGCCCTGCCTTTCGTCCCTCTACCACTATGCGTATTTGCCATATAAGCAAAGTTCCAGCAATTCATAATCATGAATTTATCCGTCTCCTATCTGGTATACACAGTTATATCTAAACACAGCACAATACTATGGGGATGTACACTTTCCTATTTTCTAACACCGACTCACATCAGACCAACCTCAGCTCTGATACCATTTTGTCAGGACCCCATCTCAATCCATGAATTTAACCAAAATCACTACAAATTTTTCGCATTTTAACTTACCTTTCCTCTCATCAATAGTTGGGCTGTGATTCGATGTTAGCTTCTTCGCATACCATATCATCCATTATTATACATACATGTCAATATACTGTTACTGATTGTAGCTTCTTTTATAATATATGTGAGATTACTTAAAGTCTACTACAATTACATTCCCCATAATAAATATCGTATACATCACTGTGTTGTTTCTATGTTTAGATACATAACCATACAAAATATGTATACCTGTCGATTGATAGGAAATAGCAGTGGACTCAGGAATACTATCCCTCAATAGCTCTCACTCTACTGCTGATACTCTGTAGAGAGATGTAAAGAAAGGGGGGTGAGTGCTCAGTAAGGAAATCAGGCAAGCAAGTAGATATATACACTATCTACTCAAAATAATGCTATGCCTTGAAAACATTATTTCCTTAACTCACTTTAAAAGCATGTCTTTAAAATATATATATATATACTTGTACAAATTAAATCTCATGTACAAAAATCATGCTTTCTTTCTCAAATGTAGGCATGTAGTGCAAAACAATGCATCTTTATAATATCACAATGCCTTTAGATAAATCATGTCGTGTATGTTTAAATCACAATAAATATGGCATTTAAATCATTCACAACACAAAATCGGAGTCCGACCCATCCCTCAGGTCTGTCCGCAATTAAATCAGTCAATCAGGTGATATATCATGTGAGACTCTGTGGTGAAAATGTAAATAGTATCCTGGACTATGATCAAATCCGACATGTGATCCCAAGCTACACAGAATCCTAGTGTGTGGGCCATCACTGCTGCAATGGGAGGGGGGTCAGTCCATCACAACCACCAGCTATATCCTCCTCAACTCCACAACAACACACGGTACAGTGTACACCATGCCACATACACGGTACTACGTACACCCGTGGACCCTACATCACAGTCGGGGTGCCTGTCATAGGTCTTAGCCCTCAAAACCATGGAATATCATACCACATCTCTTGTATCCTCATGTGAATCCTCTCATAGTGTGACACTCAGTCTACACAAGGAAATCAAGTATGGTTTTCAACATGTATTATATATCAAATACAGTGCGCGCCTTTGAGCGAGACTCACAGTCGACACTCCGCTCAAACACTGTTTCACATCACAAACTCAACTCTAGTGCGAGTAAACCTCCAGCAACTAGGTCAATGCATAGTTCATGTATTAAATCAAGTACGAGCAATAACTCCAGTACCATGCTATGCACAATATCATCAAATCAAGTACGAGCAATAGCTCCAGTACTATGTCATGTATAAATCATGAAGAATCGAGTACGAGTAATGCTCCAGCACTCTGTCATGCATCTCATGAAAAACTCGCGTACGAGCTAATCGCTCCAGCACTCTCTTATGCATATATCATATAAAACTGAGTACGAGTAATAACTACAGCACTCTATCATGAATGTCATGAAAATCTAGTGCGAATCACAAGCTAGCACTAATATATGTGGAAAACATATGAAATCCAGTGTGAGCTGTGCTCCAGCACGATTCATTCTCACATAATAAGATAGATGACTCTTTAAAAAGAGATGATTTACAAAATATCAAAATCAGCACTATAAAGTGTGCTTAATTCACATCAACCTTAAAATCATTAGCCCATCTATTTATTCTTCTGCTAAACAGCAGTAAAACACTCAAAATGGTGGTTTCCATGCTTTTTACAACTTTTCACAAAAGTTGACTTTTTGACTAACTAGGGGTAAAATCGTAATTTACCATTATTGGGTCACAATAATTATTATTCACTTTCTCTGACCCTCAGAGTTTTTAAGTGAATGTAAAAGCAAACGAAAATACGTGCAGGTATCTCTAACTACTCACAAAAGTCCCTTACTTGCAATCACTCGAGAAATTTCACTTTCTCTGCGTTGCTCGATTCAGCAGTCCGATTTGCTTCTCCAATACTCTCTGGAGCTGCATATAACCATTTATCAGGTTAATTAGACTTTTCCTATTGTATTTCACATTAAATACAGTTTATTTCCCTTAATGGGCTTTAATAAACCTTAATGGGCTTAACTATGCCTTAAGCCCATTTCCATTTTACTATTTATTTTTGTTGGGCCTATTGGGCTTGTGGGGCCTACCAACTCTTATTGGGCTTGTCCTAGACCCATTACATCACATTGGGCCTAAAATATTTGGGCTTGGCCCATTGGACCTCTCGGCCACATGCCATGGCCGAGAGCTATCCATGTCGTCGGTCACACCATGGCATGCCGGCCATGTCCCTTTCCTTAGCCAATTCACTTAGGCATTTTCACAAACACTTGGTTGGCAACATTCTTAAACATCACATAGTTCATTTAGGCATTTTATCAAACACCTTGATTGCCAACTTAATACATGTATTAATTAATCAATTTGATTAATTCTAATTACACCATAATCTTTAACACATGTATATTAACCTATTTATGCCTTAAAATCATATGGGCATTCATCAATATTTCACTACTCACTCTCGACCTAACCAAGATCATATTGATTTCATATGTTTCAATGCTTAAAACATATACCAATATACTTAAAATCATTCATACATTAACATATATGAAATTGAAAACTTGAAAATATACCAATAGTTGTGTTCACACTTGGCCGAAACTTTGGAGGCTCACGATTTGCACTCTGTGGCTCCTTGATAGCCAATTCCAACATATGTCACTCTCCTTTCAATTTGGAACAACTTTCATGAAGAATACAAGTTCCAAATATGCCTAATTCCTAGTGATTTCTAGTGAGAGAAAGCTTGGATAATTTGTTTCAATGGTTTCTTCTTCTAGCCAAGAATGGTGTGGTGAAGATGAAAATGGTGTGGCTGATTTTATAAGCCACTTACTTAGCCATTAAGCCTTACTTTCCATCCATTAAACTTGACTTCCTAAGCCTTAGTCATGAGTCACCTAATGAGTCACCTTATGAGTCATGTTTAGCTTTAACTATGGTTAGATATTTATCTCAGGGCTTTCCATTTGGGCTTCTCGATTTAGGCTTTCTTAATGGGCTTTCGGGCTGAAATTTTTACTATACCTCAAGCCTTTAATTTTGTAAGTATTTGGCAGATCAATTGGTCCAACATTTCGGTCTAAGGAACCTAAGAATTTCGATCTACGTTTAGTATACCTTAATGGGATTTAAAATTTTCGCCTTAGGCCCATTACATTTTTAACCATTAAATTTAATCCGGGATCCTTCCGAATAAATTTTTTTTACTTTCGGGGATGATTATCTTGTATTCTGACTAAGAATATTTTTCTCCAATTTTTTCTCCATACTTAGGTTAATTTTTAACCATGATTAGTCAACTATGGTAAAAGTCCACTTTCTTAACTATAGTTGACTTTTTCCTTAACCATTGACCAAGTTGACTTTTTCTCAAAATTTCGAAAGTGTCATATCTTATGTCTTACACTCTTGTCTTTATGTTTCAACCGTTCCCGGTGGATAATTACACCCGAAACACCTTAAATACCTTAACTCACCAAAAAGGTCCAATTTACCCTTTTTAGCTTTTACTCTCATTTTCTGTGTTCGAAACTAAATCAAGCTGACTTTCCTTCATGAGCTCTCTATACTTTCTCATTTTAAGTTCTTATTTTTAATCAAAATGATTCAGATCCACTCGGTTTAGCTTGTGACTCTTATAGCTCACATTAGGCTTTTTATGTAGCTTTTGCGTATTAAATCATTTTACTAACACTTTAAATCTAGTAAATACTCTTCTTATGATTCAACTATAATAATAGTGTTCATACACATAGGAATCATAAGGAACAAGCTACATAAAATCTGAGTCTGACATATGGAATGAAATTTTAAGTGATGAATGAGTTATAAATGAGATTTTATGTTAAAGTGTGAAACTATGGGGCCAGATCAATCTTGAAGAAGAGAGGATCAATCTGGTAAGTTAAAAATGACAAGGAATGAGGAAATTTAGTGAGCAGATCGATCTCCTTATGATTCTGTAATGAAGAGATCGATCTCATGAGGAAGGAATCGATCTCAAAATGTTCCTGTTAAAGAGAAGATCGATCTCCTCAAGGAGCAGATCGATCTCATGAAGCATTCTATAAACTAGAGATCGATCTCATAATTGGAGTATATCGATCTCATAAAGCCATTAAGAGATCGATCTCACCCCTCGACAGATCGATCTCCTAGGCATAAAATTACCCCAAATCGTCCGTAAATTCAAATGCAGATCGATCTCATCAAGAGCTAGATCGATCTCCTACCCTCAGCCTATATAAAGATCCCTATATTTTCCTGCATTTCATCTTTTCTCTCTCTTCCAACCTCCATTTCAATCGAACCCTAGCTTTCTCTCTCTTCCAAAGTCCCCATTTTCGTCCAAATCGAAGGTTGTGGCAAGAGGGAAAGTTGTTCCTCATCCAAAGGAGAACAACATACTTGGAAATCGAAAGACGAATCGAATCAAGGTGTGAGTTGAGCACTCCACAAGTTTGGGTAATCTCTAAACGTCAATCCTTGATTTTAAAGTAATCTTTAGTGACTGTGGACATGGGCATTGTGATGAAATAATTGGGAAATGATTAGGGATTGATGAAACTATGATTTCGTTGGAGTAGAGATGTTATTATGCAATTTGTGGAAATTTTGGGAGTTTTGGGCTATAAATTGAAATTATGGGAATGAGATGAATATCGGCATGAATTTTTGTGCACAATAAATGTAGGATTGGAAATGTAGTAAATGGGTTTATGAATGGTGATAGAGTGATGAGAATTGAGAGATTTAGGTGTTCGTGAGAAATATGAGCAAATGTATGCTCAATAATGAAATTGAGTCAAGATATTGATGTTTTTAACATCGTTTGGACAGCTCGGGAGTTCAAGAGTGGAATGCGAGGCTAGTCCGTGATATGGGGGAACGATTGCACTATACGAGGTGTAAAGAGGTAAGGAAAAACTAAACTCATTTGTGTATGCATTTTGTGATAATATTGTAGCATGATTTTTCGATTGAGAAAACAAGCATGTTTTATGTGTTGTGAATGAGAATTGCACATGATTTTATAGCCGGTTGGGGCCCAATTTTTATGAGTTGTAAACTATACGTGAAAACATTTTATAACCATTTTGTGTTTAAAATGTGAAAAGTGTTTTGGGCCCTACGTTAAGGCGTACTGAGGTTTGAGAAAATGTGTGCGTGGTTTTGTCGGTTGAAGCTCGGTTTTAACATGTTTTGTGTTGAGTACAAAACGATTTGAAATGAGTTTTATGAGAGAAAACCATTATGAGCTTTACGTGAAGGCAAAACGATTTTTATGATAATGGCTATTGATTGAGACTTAGGTGTGTCATTTTAAATACACACCGGGCATTGCTCTAGTAGCATGTAAGTCCGATATTCCTCCGTTCTGGTAACGTGAGATGACCCCTACTCTGGTAGCGTTGGTTACCTACCACGTGTATTTGGTGGTTGTGCCACATGCGAATCTTAATCAGTGGTTGTGCCACGTGTATTTGGTGATTGTACCACGTATGAATCTTAATCAGTGGCTGTGCCACGTGTATTTGGTGGTTGTGCCACGTACGACTCTAAATCAGTGGTTGTGCCATGTGTGTTTGGTGGCTGTGCCACATGCGAATTTTAATTAGTGGCTATGCCACATGTAGATTTTATTTAGTGGTCGTGCCACGTGCATTACTATTGCAGTGATTTTCATCACGTTTTAAAGAGAAAAGTCATTATCGTATCTTGATTTCTACATGCTAGTAACCTTGAATTGAGCCATTTATTATCATATTTTTACATGGGCTTTGAGATGATGTTTTAACTATTCATGCTACCTTTTCCACTGAGTTTATTGAGTTTATCATGTAAAACAAAATGATTGTGTGGTGCAAATCATTTTCTTATTAATGAATCCCTTATCCTCTTACTGAACAATTTAGAAGCTCACCCTGTTTTATCTTTTCCCCAGACTTCTTCAAGTGAAGAGAATTTTCCTGCGATGTACGGATTAGTGGCCAGTGGAGGACTCGAGCTCCAGGCCACATATTGTACTTGAGGTACATTTTATTATTTCATGTAACCAGACTATAATTGTATTTATAGACACTTTATGTACTATGATGTATGGGATGTATTAGGATAATTCAATATGAGTTAAGGAATATATCCGATTTGATATATTTAATTATGTGATGATTAGATCCTAAGGTGTGGTTTTATGATATATATATATATATATATATATATATATATATATATATATATACACATATTGATGCATGACACTATACAAAAATGCACCCATAAATGTGTATTGATGTAAATAAAAGTTTAAATTTCCTCTGTTTTTTGCGCTTCCGGGGCGTGGCACTTTATAAGCATGTAGATAGTGTAGTTATCTACCATGCTTGCATTATTGCCTTACTGAGCGTGTAGTTGCTCATCCCTCTATTTTCCCCCTCTATAGAGCACGCACAGTAGCCTAGTGAAGGACTGAGGCATTATTTTTGGATACCCGCTGCTCTCCATCGCGCAGAGGTATACACACAGGAATTCTTTTTGTATCTAAACATGTAATAGCATAGTAATCATTTTGAATTGTAATATGGGGAATGTAAATGTTAGAAAACTTGTCATGTATAAGAACATGACTTCAACTTGCAAATGTATGAAATTGTTTTTGATTAATTGGAAGATGTATGGAAATGGTGATTATTACTGATTCACAGCCCAACTGTATTTGTGAGGGTTGTTCACGATCGGGTAAGTTAATGGTTAAAGTGAAAATTTAATAGTGATTTTTAGACGAAAGGAATAAAAAGGGTCGTGACACATTCCCATATACATTACTGTACTTACAAAAATTTTAGATACAAAAGAATTGCCTTCGACGTAAAAAGATACTCCGCGAAACCATAGTTGTGCGAATTGCCCAACTAACGAAAGTGGTCCAAGTTACTGATTGGGTTCTGTGGAGGAAACTAAGGGGTGAACTTATCATGCTCATAGCAGGTAGATAAATACACTGCCTAATATATATATATATATATATATATATTTGCCAAAAACCAAAAACTTTTCATAAAAGTATACAGATAATTTGGCAAATCCAAAAATATCGAAGTCAGAAATCAAAAACAGAACAACTTTGGTAATGTATTCAGTTTTCTGTGGTAAAAAACAAAAATCCTAGAATTTCAATCAGCAGAATAAGCAGTTTCTAAGAATCACACTACTCATCGGAGTAGGAAATCAACATTTGTAAACACCGTAAAATTTTTTGTACTTAATTAGACAATAAAATTAAATGAAAATATGTTATAAGAATACATATATATTTGTTAAATTGAAAATATATTTAAATATAATAAAAATAAATACAATAAATATATATATATGTATTTTTCTTATGTTAAAAATGTAATTTAAAAAAATATAATAATAATAAAAAATAGAAATCGGATCACGCGACAGAATCTGTCGCGCGACCCGCAACCGTATACCCCCCTCTTCTCTTCTTTTCCTTTTGCATTCGCCGACCCCCTATCTCCCTTTCTCTTTTGCCGGCCGACCACATCCCTTCACCGCCGACGATCCTACCCTACTGGAACTGGCCGACCGACAGCCTCCTCCTTTCCTAAACACAAACCCTCCCCTGCATTTCCTCTCGTGTGGCCCTCTTCCCCTCTCTCCGGTTTCCTGCTGGCCGTAGCCCAGGACACCGGCTTCCCTCCAAACCAGAGCCTCGACAACCTCCCTTGCCCTATCTTTCCCCGTCCGGCCTCCCCCTTCCGACGCAACAATGTCCAATATATATATATATATAATACCTAATTTCTACTTCCCCATTTTTGTACCAGTGGATTCCAAGGTAAAAACCCAAGCTTTATCTAGTTTAATGTATGTATAAATTTTATAATAGAAGCATAATTATTGTATGAATTAATTTAAATTTGGTTGTGAAGAAATTAGGGAACTAGGGATTAATTTGACAAATTGGGAATTTTGAGATTAGGCAAGGAATTAGACATTAGGAGTTGAATTATCAAGAATTTGAATTGAAGATTGAAGATGATAAAATTAAGTATGTATTTGGTCATTTTTTTGGATGATATATTTGGGTTATTCTAATGATAAAGATGAAACTAGGGAAATGAAATTTTTATGGGTAGCTTAAAACGGGTCTTGAATCGACAAAAAGAGAGAAGAAATGAGAAGTAGGCAAAAATAAATAAATAATAAATAATATAATATATATATATATATATATACACTTATGTATATATATATATATATAATAAATGTGTGTGTTAGTATAAATGCATATGAACAAAATATAAATATACGTGTTTTAGTCTAGGTATGTACAATTGTATACACACACAAAGTAGTAGCAAGTAGGAAATGTATAAGATGATAAGAGAAAAGGATGATTTAATTGAGAATGTAGCTATAGACTTTGTAGTAGGAATTAGACTTTCGTATGTATGATAAAACAGGAAGAAAAGAGGAAATTTGGTGAACTCAATGAGGTTAAATAAGTATAGTTGGATACAGTATTAAGAAGTTAGAATTAAATTTCAAGTGTATTTTCCCTAGGTAAGCAAGGTTACGATTTTGACGCATTGTGGACAATTCGAATAAATAGGATACTAAGAATACAAATATCGGTGTAGGAAAATCGTAGAAGGATTAAGGAAGATACTTGGAGGCGTCACAACTCGAACTTGGAATTTTCGATAAATCAAGGTAAGGGGTATAATTTAATTTAGTTCTCATAATGAACACTCATTGCATTGATAAAAAAAATTTATGAAGCAATGTTATGTTTTGAAATGATTTATGATTGTTTTCATACTTATGGAACGATTTACGAAACATGATCTCGTTTTATGAAATGTTCACTAAGTACATCCATGTTTATGAAATGAATTTCCTGAAGTATGAAAATGCATAGGAGTTTTATGATGGTTTGAAATCCTATATTTATGCTTTGGAGGAAACTTTTGACATTCTCAAAAGTATTTAAAAAAAAAAAGGAAAAGAATTTTTGAGACTATAGGCTTCATGCATGGCTACTTCTTGTGGTATACCAGCTCCACCACTTGAGTGCCGGTACGTAGGGCCCCTGTAGCACTTAACTCTATCTGTGTGGTAGATGTCTCTCTACTTGTGGTTAATAATGATGATGTTTTGGTAGTATCTCGTACCTACGCAGCACGCATGAATGTTTCCCGCATGGAGAGTGCCTTTGGTGCTCGTGCCCTAGGTGCTAGAGAAAGTAAGAAAGATAGATACTACCCATGTTTTATGAAAGTGTTGTACGACCCTGATCCAGTTTACAGCTCCCACCACGGCCATAGGTATGATGATGACCCTCTATGGAGGATGACACGTATCGCATGACTTAGTTATAGCCTAGTCTCCACGATTATGATTATGATTATGATGATGATGCTGATGAATGACTATGTTTTTATGAGATTATGACAAATGTTTACGAACAATTATGATTTATGACAGGAAGGTTGAGAATGATTATGTTTTATGAAATGTTTATGAATGACGATGATTTTATGAAATCATCCATGAATGATGAAAGTTTTATGAAACAGTTAAGCATGCTATTTGATTTAAAGAAACTCATGCTTCGTATTTTCTTATGATGACTATGCACATAATGAAAGTTTTACACATCTTTTAAAAGCTTGGTTTATGAATGATTTTACATGTTTTTACATATCAGAACTACTTTAAACATATTTTCTTACTGGGCTTTTTCTTAAAAGCTCACCCCTCTATCTTTTAGACTATTTGTAGTGATCTACAGGCGTTGCCTGCCGCGTACACAATGTAGGCTGGTGGGAAAGAGATACCCTAGGCTACTTTTTGTACACGAAGAAAAGGTATACTATTACATTCCTTTACCAGACACATTTTGTATGCACAGACATATATTGAAAATATTTTGTTGGGATGTAATTTGTAAGAAAACAAATGTAAAGAATATTCCTTTTGGGAATTTATCCTGAAGTAATTGGTCTTGATTTGAAATGGATATCTTGGTTTGATGATGTGGATTTGGAAAGCATGTTTGGTAGTTATGGATATCTAGGATTGTTAAAAACAATTGGTTTGCAGGTGGGTAGGCTTATGTATAAGCCGTTATGATGCCGAAATTTCTATCGACCATATAAATCCAAATGTGAAACTTAAATATAATTATAGATAAAGAAGTAAGAAAATGAATTGACATTGAACAGGAATACAACCTAAGTGAATAAAAGAATAAGTGGGAAATTTAAGTTTAAAAAAAAATCTCCCAAATTTTCAAGGGTCAAGGGTCGTTACAGTTTAAGGTGGTATCAAAGCGAAGGTTGTCTAGTACTATCAGTGTCAAAAATAAGGATAAAATTACATCTCAAATGTTTGTGCTTGTCTGGTTGTAGGCAATGTATACCTAATAAAGTTAAGATTTGATCTTTGGTTTATGCGCAGGTATTAGATCACGTGCATAATGAGTGGAAGACGAGGACGCCCTCGAAGGCAAGCTCAGCCACCTCCACCCCCTTCATCGCAATCAGAGAGTCCCAATAGCTGCCATGGTTGCCCAACACTTAGGAGAAAATGCCTCTGATTCAGTCGGCACAGCACCAATCCCTACTCCGGTGCCAACTCCTCCACAAGCACCACCTCCTCCTCCATAAGTACCCCCAGTACCTATGGCACCTCAGCCGCCTATACAGACTCGGACGGAAGAGAGGGATATTGGAAGTATGAGGGACTTCCTAAAAATGACGCCTCCAACATTCAAGGGAGTTAAGAATCCAGTAGAGGTTGAAAAGTGACAAGTAGACCTCGAGAAGATCTTTGATTATCTGGGGTGTTCTGATGTAGAGAAGGTCTCTATAGTCACGTACATGTTGAAAGGCCAAGCAGAGTATTGGTGGGGATCCACTAAGATCCTTCTGACCACTCAGCATCCGGTGATTAGCTGGGATGCATTCTTGACAGCCTTCAGAGGGCAGTATGTTCCACTAGCTGACTAGTAGAAGATGCGGATGGACTTTTTGAATTTGGTACAGGGCAGTATGAACGTGGATGAATATAAGAGTAAGTTTACTATGCTGATGAGGTATGACCCTGAGACGTTCTAAAATGAAGAGTATCGTATTGAGAGGTTTCTAGCTGGGTTAAGGCTAGCCATCCGAGATCGACTATTGGGGTTATGGATTACTGAGTTTAAGGATGCCCTCGATAGAGCACAGATGATTGAGAGGGGTCTAAATGTTACACAGATGGAGTATAACTCTAGGGAAATACCAAGGATAAGGGTAGGAAGACGGAGTTTGTTAGACATGATTATCAGAGGGGCCAGCCTAAGAGGCAGAGGACAGATGAGTTTTGAACTAGGGTTGAGAGACCCACAGTTCCTGTACCTACTCCTCAGATTGCTAGAGGTCCACAACAGTATAGGAAGTTGTGTAAAGAGTGAGAAAAACTCCATAGAGGTGTTTGTCTTAAGGCCACAGGGAACTGCTTTGGGTGTGGACAGAAGGGACACATGGTACGGAATTGCCCACAGAACCATATTCCATAACCCCTAGAGCAACCACAACAACCTGAGAGACAAGCTCCCCAGAGATAAATCCCACAGAGACGGGCTACCGCAGCAGAAAAAGGCAAGAAGCCTGTCACTCATGAGAGAGTCTTTGCCTTGGACAGAGAGACTGTCGATGCTTCCATTGAGACCATTCGGTGTAAGCTTTAATTTGCAATCACGAGGCACATTTACTATTTGATCCAGGTTCCACGCACTCTTTCATATCACCCTATTTTGCGTGTAATTTGCATATTAAGCCTGAACCTCTAAATTTTACGTTACACATTAGCACACCCATGTATAAATCCCAAAAGACTAATATGGTGTGTAGAAATTATGAAATCAAGGTAGGAGATAGGATCATATTAGCATATCCAATCCTGTTGAACATGTATGGCTTTGATGTAACTTTTGGGTATGGATTGGCTAGCCACTAATCGCGTGAGTATAGACTGCTACACTAAGACTGTAACCTTCTCCTTACCTAATAAGTTTGATGTATGCTTTGCAGTAAAGGAATAAATTATATGATTTTAACTGTTGATGAAAATTTCTGATGTATGTGTTAATATGAAGGTTATGTTGCTTTCATCTCCAATACTAGTTGGGAACGTCCAAGTATTCAAGACATACCAGTGGTATGCAAATTCCCTTATGTATTTCCTAATGAACTACCGGGACTACCACCTAAGAGAGAGTTGGAATTCACCATAGATTTGGCACCAGAGACTCAGCCAATCTCGAAGTCTCCTTATTGGATGGCCCTTATTGAACTTGAGGAACTGAAAAAGCACTTGCAAGACCTGTTAGACAAGGGGTTCATTAGGCCAAGTGTTTCCCCGTTGGGAGCTCTGGTATTATTTGTGCAGAAGAATGATGGTAGTCTCAGGTTATGTATAGACTATAGGTTGTTGAACAAGGCCACAATCAAAAATAAGTATCCCTTGCGCAGAATAGATGATCTATTTGACCAGCTAAAAGGGGCTACAGTGTTTTCAAAAATTGACCTGAGATCACGCTATCACCAATTGAGGATTAGAAAGGAGGATGTTTCGAAAACGACCTTCAGAACGAGATATGGCTACTATGAGTTCCTCATAATGCCTTTTGGTCTAACTAATTCCCCAGCTGCATTCATGAGCCTGATGAATGAGGTGTTTCGGGAGTAACTAGATCGGTTTGTCATAGTTTTCATCGACGATATTATGATCTACTCAAAGTCCTGAGAGGAGCATGAGCAGCATTTGAGAGTAGTGCTCCAAACTCTCAAAGAGAAGCAATTGTATGGGAAGTTGGATAAGTGTGAGTTTTGGTTAGAGCAAATAACTTTTCTGGGCCATATTATTTCTAAAGACGGGGTATCAGTAGATTCGTCTAAGGTTGAGCCAGTACTCAAATGGGAGAGGCCAAAAATCGTTACAGAAATCTGGAGTTTTTTGGGACTAGTTGGATAATACAGGAGGTTTGTAGAAGGTTTCTCCAAGATTGCTGCTCTTCTGACTAAGTTAATACAAAAGAATGTTCCATTTAAGTGGACTGATCAGTGTGAGCAAAGTTTTCAAAAACTTAAGAAGAGGTTGACCATCGCCCCAGTCTTAACCATTCCTAGTGGATCTGGAGGTTATGTAGTATACCGTGATGCATCATACCAGGGCTTGGGGTGTGTACTTGTCACGACCCGAACTACCCAAAAATCAGAGTTAATTTTTCGCATTCTGTTATTTTTATTACTTAAATTCTTAATTATCTCATGATCGTGACCACACTCCACTAACAAATTGGGCTGTGCGTCAATGCCAGTCCCACCATACATTTACCATAGTACTTATTTCTTCTCCAGTCATTTATAAAATGTCTATAATATTTATACATCCCCTAGAGACACTTACAAACATGTTACTGTGCTATGCTTATGTAGATACAATATGTACAAGTGTATATACCTTATGTTGATGGGCAGCAGCGGATATCCGGAATGCAGTACTGAGTCGCCTCAACTTCAACTGGAGATTATCTGTGGGAGAAAATGAAAGGGGTGAGCACATCAAGCTCAGTAAGGCAATCCTACGAACAAGTAGGTAACCATACTACCTACATGAACGTGGTGCCATGCATAAACCACCCTTTCTCCACACATTTTAAAACAAATGATATGAATTATGATGCTATGTAAATCGAGTTTGCACGGAAAATTCAACATGCAATTCATTTAAATCATTTCTTTCTCATTTAAAATTTTCACAATAAAGTCAGGACTCGACCCCTCCTTCGGGTGATCCTGACTCACACAAAACCATGAAAACGGTTTACATCACACGTGGGTTTGAAAAGCATGAAAATACCATCATGCAAATTTAATTTAAAAACCCAGTTTAAATCATCGAAATCGTCGACATGAGAGACGAGGCAATATCTGTATAACAGCAATAACCAGGACTGGCCAATGTGTCCTCGTGAGTCCCTCTAGCTTCACGGATCCCAGTGTACGAGGTCTCACCCTGATCGGGAACCGCCCGGGAGGTGGGTCAATCCAACCCGTCAGTCTTATCCGATCTCACGCATCCGAAGATGCCGTATCCGAAGATACCCCGTATCACAAAGATACCGTATCACAAAGATACCCCGTATCACAAAGATACCACACGGTACATCGTACTCCATGCTACTTGCACGGTACATCGTACTCCGTGGACCCACAGCCTTATCCCTCGTTCGGGCTCATCAGCTGGATCTCGAACCCTTATCCCTCGTTCGGGCTCATCAGGTGGATCTCTAACCCTTATCCCTCGTTCGGGCTCATCAGGTTATTTTAACATGCCATGTCTCAAAACGCACGTGCGAGCCTATTTAATCGGTGACACACAGTCTACCCGATGCTCCAAGCACGGCTTATCGTATGATCTCTGAAAAGTAGTGTGAGCGGTGCTCTAACACTGTCAGTAAATCAAATAAAACTAGTGCGAGCTAAGCTCAAGCGCTCTGTCACGAAAATCGTGTATGAAAGTATGGTGCGAGTTATACTCCAGCACCCTGTCATGAAAATCATGTAAAATCTGGTGCGAGTTAGACTCTAGCACCGTGTCACGAAAAAGCATATGAAATCTGGTGCGAGTTATACTCTAGCACTTATGCATGTAAAACTCTAGTGCGAGCTCTCGCTCCAGCACTAATGCATGCATCACACAAATCAAACATCGTGCGAGCTGAGCTCTAGCACGTCACATGTAAATAAAACACGTAGGCGGCTCAGTTATCTCCAAATAGTTTTCACAGAAATCACATCGTTTAAGATATGCAATGCTATGCATTTTTCTTTAAAAGTGAGCCAGCCTACTCATGCATGTGTTGAAATACCTCCAGAACGAGCAGGAACCTCTTGTCCTTGCTCCTCCCAATTTTCCTAAATTTTTAGATTTTACCCTTAACAAGGGTATTTTAGTAATTTGCCCATTCGGGGCACTAAAATTATTAATTGACCTCTAGACCCTTCAGGTAATTTTTAAAGACTGCATATGAATTTAAAATTTCGTAGAGTTTACCTCTAGCAGTCCGCAGAATTCCCTTACCTTATTTTCCTGTCGAGTTTGACCTTTTCTTTTCCATTGTCGTCTCGTTGCGCAGTCCGATATGCTCCCAATCAAATGCCCGGAACTGCGTATCAATATTCCTCAGGTCAGATATTATACAATTTAATTGTATTTCCTATTTTCTGGGCTTAATTTAAATCATTGGGCCCATTTACCCCTATTGGGCCCGATTGCACCTTAATGGGCCTTAATCGGCCTTAAGCTCGTTTTCCACTTAATTTTCGCTTTATCGAGGCCTATTGGGCTCATTGGGCCCTCCAACAATTTATTGGGCCTCGTTCTAACTCCCGAATAGCTAAATCGATTATTTACGACAATTTATCTAAATTTCCATAATTTAATTCAATTTATGCGGAAATCAAATCAATATCACGCATAACGAGGTAATTGTCGTAAATAAGGGTCACTTACCCGAGATTCCATGCTAGTACGTAAATCGAGGCTGTCTCGAGCCCTCGGTGGATGCCAATCGTCGAGCTACACAATTCCACAATTTTTCGGGTAAGTTTTCAGCCCAAAATTAATTAAATTAAATACTCCGAAATTTAAATCGGGTCAATTTCGACCACCACTGACTTACCCGAAGCTCGATTGCATCACAGGAATTTTCCCCAATTTTTTTTCTTTTTCTTTTTCCCTTTTTTTCTCTTTTTTTCCTCTCTTTTTGGCTGAACTGGTTCAGTCCGGTTCGGACCGGTTCAGACCGCCGTTTCTCTCCGGTTCGGCTGGTTCACCGCCGGTTCACCTCCTTTCCGGTCGGTTCTCCGCCGGCTTCCACCGCCAGTCGCTCCGCTGGGTCGTCCGCATCTCAGATCTGGGCTCGGCTTCGCCCAAGGCCGCCGGAAAGTCGTCGGTCCGACCGTTCTCCTCCTCCGTCGGTACCCACTTTCCTCTCTTTCTGTTTCCGGCGCCGTCCGCCGGTTTCGGTGGCTGCCACCACCGCCAATCTGTTCACCGTCACCTGGGCTTCCGAAATCGAGCCTTGGTGGGGCTCGAATCGCCGCCGTTCGCCGCCGGTGGCCATCTCTTCTCTCGCGGCTTCTCTTCCGTTTTTCGCCGGATTCCGGCGTTCCCACGGCGCGTCGTCGCCGCTGATAGGTCGCCTGAGGTCGGGCCGTCTTCGTCGGCCCTCGCCTGGGGTCCCTGGCCGCCGGACGGCTCACCGGCCATCTTCTCTTTTCTCAGCTTCCGTTTGGTTTCTCTCTCCCCGACCCGTTTCTCTCTTTTTTTTTTCAGATTCCTTTCTTTTTTTTATTATTTTTATTATTATTTATTTTAATTATTTTACTATTCATTAAAATACTATAAATACCCAAAATATCTCTTAAAATTATTATTTTATTCTAAATTCTTTAATTTAATTTAATTTAATTTAATTTATTTATTATATTTTTCTCTAAATCTTCGATATTATTTCTTCGCGCTTTTCGAGATACCGTTCCGACAATTTTTCGGTATTTTTAAATTTCCGAATCTTGATCGATTTAATCCAGAATAATTATATTTCATCTTTATTGACCAAGATTTCTCAAATCCATATTTTTAATTAATTTTCTTATCGAAATTATACCGACCTTTGGTCTTTTGACCATTTTACCCTTGCACGTGTTCGGGATTAATTTAACCCAACTTCCTTCATACTTCCCCCATCTTTTCTTATTTAATTTCCGTATTTTAATTAAATTCGGGTCTTACAGTACTTATGCAGCATGGGAGAGTAGTCGCTTATGGTTCGCGTCAACTTAAGAATCATGAAAGGAACTACCCTACCCATGACTTGGAGTTAGCTACGGTTCTTTTTGCTTTAAAGATATGGAGGCACTATCTGTATGGGGAAAGATTTCAGATCTTCACTAACCATAAGAGCTTGAAGTACATCTTTGACTAGAAGAAGCTGAATATGAGACAAAGACGGTGGATAGAGCTCCTCAAGGATTATGACTGCGAGATTCTGTATCATCCGGATAAGGCAAACGTACTAGCATATGCTCTAAGTAGGACGGAGATGGTTTCTTTTATGATGATTAGAGAATGGGAGATGTTAGAGAAGTTTGCCAAACTCAGAGTTAGTGTGGAAACAGCAGATGTTAGGTTCACAGCTAGTTTACAGATTGGACCTAGTATACTAGATCATATCAGAACTGGACAGAGGGGTGATCAAAAATTATTGGACATGGTCAGTCATGCAAAACAGAACATGTAGTCAGACTTTGTGGTTGGTGAGGACGGGTTGTTAAGGTTTAGGGGCCACATATGTGTCCCAAACGATGATGCCCTAAGACAAAGGATCTAAAAGGAGTCTCATTATTCTCGGTACACCATGCACCCGAGAAGCACTAAGATGTACCATGATCTACGAAAGGTGTATTGGTGGATCGATATGAAAAGAGAGGTAGCAGAGTTTGTGGCCAATTGTTTGATTTGTTAGCAGATTAAGATCGAACACAAAAAGCCAACGGGGTTACTTAAGTCTCCTCCAGTGCCTACTTGGAAATGGGAGCACATTACCATGGATTTCATTATGGGTTTACCAAGGACTCGAAAGGGGCATGACATCATCTGGGTGATTGTAGATAAATTAACTAAGAGTGCCCACTTCCTGGCCATTAAAAGTATAGACTTCTTAAGTGCCTTAGCAGAGTTGTATGTGAAGGAGATAGCTCGGTTGCATGAGGCTCCTGTGAGCATTACATCAGATAGCGATTCCCGATTCCCCTCCAGATTTTGGGCTCATTTCCAAGAAGCCATGGGATCTCAGCTTAACTTGAGCACTGCTTATCATCCTCAGACCGATGGTCAGTCTGATAGGACCATTCACACCTTAAAGGATATGCTGAGGGTGTGCGTTTTAGAGTTTAATGGCTCATAGGATGATCAGCTGCCTCTTGCAGAGTTTACTTATAACAACAGCTATCATGCTAGCATTAGGATGGCACCGTATGAGGCCTTGTATGGTAGAAGATGTAGGCCTCCAGTGGCTTGGGAAGAAGTGGTTAACAGAAAGATCTTGGCTCCCGATTTGGTGGAACAGGCAGCAGAAGGTGTTCAACTAATTTGTGATAGACTTAAGGCCACACAAAGTAGGCAGAAGAGTTAAACGGACAAGCATAGGTGGCCACTTGAGTTTCAGATTGGGGATCTATGTTTTTGAAAGTATCCCCGAGCAAAGGTATTATGCGCTTTAGAAAGAAGGGGAAACTGAGTCCTCGCTTCATTGGTCCTTTTGAGATTCTAGAGAGAGTAGGAGAAGTAGCCTACAGACTTGCCTTACCACCGCAACTTTCTGGGGTACATAATGTCTTCCACATCTCGATGTTAAGGAAGTACAATTCGGATCCCTCACATATCATTGAGTATGAGCCTTTGAGAATTCAAGAGGACATGAGCTACATTGAGCAACTTATCCGGATTTTGGATGGAAAGGAAAAGGTACTTCGATCAAAAACTATTCCTCTGGTAAAGGTTCTCTGGTAACACCATTCGATTGAAGAAGCTACATTGGAGCTAGAGAGCCTCATGAAGGAGAAGTACCCTAATCTATTCTGAAAGACCAAGATGAATTTGGAGGACCAAATTCTTTCAAGGTGGGGAGAATGTAAACATCGCAAAAAAATTTGTACTTAATTAGACAATAAAATTAAACGAAAATATGTTATAAGAATATATTTTTTTTTTGTTAAATTGAAAATGTATTTAAATATAATAAAAATAAATACAATAAATATATATTTTTTATTATGTTGAAAATGTAATTTAAAAAAATATAATAATAATGAAAAAAGAAATTGGATCGCGCGACAGAGGGGTCTGTTGCACGACCCGCAGCCATATACCCCCTCTCTTCTCTTCTTTTCCTTCTGCCTTCGACGACCCCCTCTCTCCCTTTCTCTTTCGTCGGCCGACCACATCCCTTCACCGCCAACGATCCTACCCCACCGAAACTGATCAACCGATAGCCTCCTCCTTTCCCAAACGCAGACCCTCCCCTACGTTTCCTCTCGTGTGGCCCTCTTCCCCTCTCCTCAATTTCCTGCTGATCGCAGTCCAGGACACCAGCTTCCCTCCAAACCCGAGCCCCGACGACCTCCCTTGCCCTGTCCTTCCCCTTCCGGCCTCCCCCTTCCGACGCAACAGTGTCCAAAATATATATATATATAGATAAAATACCTAATTTCTACTTTCCCATTTTTGTACCAGTGGATTCCTAGGTAAAAACCCAAGCTTTATCTAATTTAATGTATGTATAAATTTTATTATAAAAGCATGATTGTTGTATGAATTAATTTAAATTTGATTGTGAAGAAATTAGGGAACTAGGGATTAATTTGACAAATTAGGGATTTTGAGAATTAGGCAAGGAATTAGACATTAGGAGTTGAATTATCAAGAATTTGAATTGAAGATTGAAGATTATAAAATTAAGTATGTATTTGGTCCTTTTTTTGGATGATATATTTGGGTTATTCTAATGATGAAGATGAAAGTAGGGAAATGAAATTTTTATGGGTAGCTTAAAATGGGTATTGAATCGACAAAAAGAAAGAAGAAATGAGAAGTAGGCAAAAATAAATAAATAATAAATAATAAATATATATATATACTTATGTATGTATATATATATATAATAAATGTGTGTGTTAGTATAAGTGCATATGAACAAAATATAAATATACGTGTTTTAGTCTAGGTATGTACAATTGTATACACACACAAAGTAGTAGCAAGTAGGAAATGTATAAGATGATAAGAGAAAAGGATGATTTAATTGGGAATGTAGCTATAGACTTTGTAGAAGGAATTAGACTTTCGTATGTATGATAAAACAGGAAGAAAAGAGGAAATTTGGTGAACTCAATGAGGTTAAATAAGTATATTTGGATACAGTATTAAGCAGTTAGAATTAAATTTCAAGTATATTTTCCCTAAGTAAGCAAGGATATGATTTTGATGCATTGTGGACAATTCGAATAAATAGGATACTAAGAATACAAATTTTGGTGTAGGAAAATCGTAGAAGGATTAAGGAAGATACTTGGAGGCATCACTACTCGAACTTGGAATTTTCGATAAATCAAGGTAAGGGGTATAATTTAATTTAGTTCTGATAATGAACACTCATTGCATTCATAAAAAGATTTTTATGAAGCAATGTTATTTTTTGAAATGATTTATGATTGTTTTCATACTTATGGAACGATTTACGAAATATGATCTCGTTTTATGAAATGTTCACAAGTACATCCATGTTTATGAAATGAATTTCCTGAAGTATGAAAATGCATAGGAGTTTAATGATGGTTTGAAATCCTATATTTATGCTTTGGAGGAAACTTTAGACATTCTCAAAAGTATTTAAAAAAAAAAGAAAAGAACTTTTGAGACTATAGGCTTCATGCATGGCTACTCCTTGTGGTGCACCGGCTCCACCACTTGAGTACCGGTACGTAGGGCCCCTGTAGCACTTGACTCTACCTATGTGGTAGATGTCTCGCTACTTGTGGTTAATACTGATGATGTTTTGGTAGTATCTCGTGCCCGTGCAGCACGCATGAATGTTTCCCGCGCGGAGAGTACATTCGGTGCCCATGCCCTAGCTATGTGCTAGAGTAAGTAAGAAGGATACATACTACCCATGTTTTATGAAAGTGTTGTACGACCTGGATCCAGTCTACAGCCCTCACCATGGCCATAAGTATGATGATGACCCTCTACGGAGGATGACACGTATCGCATGACTTAGTTATAGCCTAGTCTCCACGATTATGATTATGATTATGATGATGATGTTGATGAATGACTATGTTTTTATAAGATTATGACAAATGGTTACGAACAATTATGATTTATGACAGGAAGCTTAAGAATGATTATGTTTTATGAAATGTTTATGAATGATGATGATTTTATGAAATCATCCATGAATGATGAAAATTTTATGAAACAGTTAAGCATGCTATTTGATTTAAAGAAACTCATGCTTCGTATTTTCTTATGATGACTATGCACGAAACGAAAGTTTTACACATCTTTTAAAAGTTTGGTTTATGAATGATTTTGCATGCTTTTACATATCAGAACTCCTTTAAACATATTTTCTTACTGAGCTTTTTCCCAGAAGCTCATCCCTCTACCTTTCAGACTATTTGCAGTGATCTACAGGTGCTACTTGTCGCATACACAACGTAGACTGGTGCAAAAGAGATACCCTAGGCTACTTTTTGTACATGTAGAAAAGGTATACTATTACATTCCTTTACCAGACACATTTTGTATGCACAGACATATATTGGAAATATTTTGTGAGGATGTAATTTGTAAGAAAACAAATGTAAAGAATATTCCCTTTAGGAATTTATCCTAAAGTAATTGTTCTTGATTTGAAATGGATGTCTTGGTATGATGATGTGGATTTGGAAAACATGTTTGATAGTTGTGGATATCTAGGATTGTTAAAAACAATTGGTTTGCAGGTGGGTAAGCTTATGTATAAGCAGTTATACTGCCGAAATTTCTATCGGCCATATAAATCCAAATGTGAAACTTAAATATAATTACGGATAAAGAAGTAAGAAAATGAGTTGACACTGAACAGAAATACAACCTAAGCGAATAAAAGAATAAGTGGGAAATTTAAGTTTCAAAAAAAAAAATCTCCCAAATTTTCAAGGGTCAAGGGTCGTTACAACATTGACAGTGTAATCAGTTTACTGCCGTAAACATAAAATTTCAAAAAAAAAAGGCAGCAGAATAGACGATTTCCTTTCAAAAATATGAAATTTCAAAACTATATACTGTGTTTTATTGTGATGACTGTGTGGCACTTTGCTCCCTCAAGATTCAAGAGGTGGCTCCCACAGTGTCCTTATCAAATAGAAAAACATAGCTCCATACAATCAAATCAGCTCATACAGTCAAATCAGAAAATCAAATAGACGAGACAAGGCAAACATGTTATATCATATGTCAAAATGACTATTGGCCAATGTCGGTGACTCTAGGCAATCACTGGCCAGGTGTGTCGGGATGTCAATTTTCCTGGGAGTGGTCTGCTACCCAAACGGCTTACAGATTAGAATGTTCGAAGACCAAAATCAGAATCAGAATCACAGTACATCGTACTCGCGTGCATTATACGGTACATCATACTCCGTGGACCACAGAAATAGATACAAAAAATACAGAAGTTCAGCATTATTTAATTATCGCCTTTGTCTCAAATCAGTGCGAGTCGGATCGTGCGACATGCACTCTGCACTTGCTCAAGCACATCTCATCAGTGCGACTCAGGTCGTGCGACTCACAGTCAACATGCACTCAAGCACATCACATCAGTATTTCTTTATACACAGATCATTTATCCTTAAATCACGTATAAATTCAATTTGTTTCACGAAACAGTTAAAAACAGGTTGACTAACCCTTTTTCAAATAAAATCCCAAAAAAACAGTCTATGAAAATTTAAAAATTTGAGATTTTCAATTTTAAACAGAATTCAAGCCATAATAGTATCTATGCAAACCTTTTAAATTCAATCGGTAAAATTAGGTAATTCAACTAGGCTAGAATCTATAATTTTCAGAGTCATAAAATTCAGCCTAGATTTTTCTGTAATTTCGGTGACTACGAATTCAGCCTAAAATTTTATATCTACAAATACACGAAAATTATGTATATTTATCTCTAGCAGCACACGAGAATTTTGCTTACCTCGGTGTCTGTCCATAGTTCTCGATGCCTCAATGGTGCAAGTCAGCGGATCTGTTCCAATCGGTCTATTTCTCTAGAAATTTCGAATAAATATTTTTGACCGTCTTTTCCCCAAGCTTTTCCCAAACTCTCTGCGCCTTCTTCTTTATTCCAAATGTATATAATCTTAAATATATATATATATATTTATGCGTAATTTTCATATATTTTTAGATATAAAATTTAGGTTGAATTTCGCAGTACCAAAATTATCGAAAAGACTAGGTTGAGCTTTATGACTGAAAAATTAGAGATTTTAGATTAGTTGAACAATCAAATTTTACGGAGTAAATTTTTACGATTTTGAGAAATTATGGTATAACTTGAATTCGGTTTTAATTATTGAAAATCTTGAATTTTGAATTTTCATAGACCATTTTCTGAGCTTTTTTCGAAAAAGGGCTAGTCAGCCTGTTTTGAACGATTTCATAAAACAAATTAATTTATATGTGATTTAAGGAAAACGATCTGTTATAAAATTATTCTGATGAAATGTGCTTGAGCGCGTACTGACTGTGTGCCGTACGGTCTGTCTCGCACTAATTTTGAGATAAAGGCGTTGGTGAGATCATGCTGCATTTCTGTCTGTTTCTGTATCTAATTCTGTATCTGCGATCCACGAGTACGATGTATCGTGCTTCTGATTCTGTTTCTGGTCTTCAGACATTCTGATCTGTGAGCCGTTTGGGTAGCTGACCACTCCCACAGCGATTGACATCCTGGCACACCTGGCCCGTGAATTGCCTAGAGTCACCGACATTAGCCAATAGTCATTTTTGATATCTGATATAGCATGCATGCCTTGTCTCGTCTATTTGAAAATATTTATTGAATTTGTCTGCTTGAACTGAAATATCTGAGAATCTGTTTGTTTTGCTACTAAAAAACTCTGAACTTTCTGGATTTATAACAGTAGTTAAATGTATTATTGATACATATTCTGTTTCTAAAAAATCTGTTTCTGGTATTTGTGCTTTTGCCGATACTAAATCTGTCTTCTGAATTCTGAAATCTGGTATCTGAGAAATTACCAAATCATCTGTATACTTTGTGAAAATATTTTGGATTTGATAAATATAAAAATATATATATTTTTCATAGGTAGTGTATTTATCTACCTGCTATGGGGTTTTTCTTACTGAGCATGTTGAGCTCACCCCCTTACTTTCCTCCGCAGAGTTCCTCTGTAGCTGGGATCGCTTCCATTAGTAAGGCATTCCCCATAGTTAAGATTTCGTCGAGCGTATTTCTACATCGATGGTATACCCAGTTGTAAGAAATTCTTTTGTATCTAAAATTATGTAAGTACAGTAATGCAATACAAGATGTGTCTGGGGAATGTGAACATATTCTATTTAAATTTGTTACTGAGAAAAAAATTTAATCACACTGAATATTGTTCTAACCTAATATCGACTTGTAGTCCAACCGAAAAATGTCTGTAAATTCGGGTTGTTACAGAAGTGGTATCAGAGCAAGGTTGGCCTGATACGAATCGATATTAAAAGTGAAAAAGACTTAGAAAGTTCACATCCCTAGCATTACTGTATATTATTTAGATACAAACAGGTATATCTAGTTGTGTTTTATTGAAAATTGTGTCATTGAATAATGGAAAACTGATAGATATAGCTGATTAATATTATAGCCACATTGGCAAATGAAAATGAACCATTCCTTGAGGCCGTAGAGATAGGCTCGAGAAGTGTAATGAACCCTCATCTTAGTGTACATCTTATAGTTTCAATGGAAATTTTGAAGTCCGCTTCGTAAGATTTGAGCGGGACATGGAAACGATGATGATATTATCGGGTCAAGTTATAGTGGCCCCGTGATAATAATAATGATTAAGAAGTGACTAAGAGAATGACCGAGCTAATTTCAGAAGATAGTACATTATTATATACTGGAGTCAAGAATCTAGTTGTAAAGAAAAATTGGAATAAGTGAATCGAAAGAATTTATATGGATTTGTAGGGTACGACTGTAAACTTAATAGAGGCTACTTCAGAAGTTTAAGCCTCTGTTTTTCGATGAGGTTAAGAAATTCAATGATTGTGAAAGATTGGATAAAGAGATAGAGAACCCTATGGAATTTTGTAGTAACTCTACCGAGAAAGTTTATTTGTAGTTTTGTGGTAAAGAATTGAGAAAGTTATACGGACTCGGAAGTGCACTACTAAAAGAAGTAGCATTTATAGCTTCAGTATCGTAATGAAAAGTCGAGCTCGAAGGGAAGTCCCTTAATTTAATTCTAGAGTCAACATCAGAGAATTACATGAGATATATTTCTGGAGGCCTCTAGAAGGCAACACATTCTGGATGAAGCATATTGGAAATTTTAATTGAAATGACTGAATCAGACATGAGAAAATGAGTCCCAGAATGAATATGAAATTAAATAGATTTGGAATGGGTATAATCCGGATAAGTAGAGATGTGAAACGAAGGAAGTCCAAGAAATTCATAATAGGTACTGAGACCCTCAATTGAGCTAAATTAACCTCATTTGATGTTATTTTGAGAAAACAATGCACAAGGCGCAACTGCGATAATATAAAATGTATATTTCGAGGTCACTAAGAAAAAAAAGGGTAAAGAGAGTGACAGATGTACTAAGGAAGCTGTGATTATAGAACTAAAAGTATAAGTGAAGGTCACACTGCTTACATGATTAATAAAGTTAGGGTGTGTTCGGAGTAAAAAGACACCCCAGTAGACAGAGGGATTTTCGACACATATTCGGATGATCAAACAGAATTACCATTAAATTGGAAGATAAAGTTTGAAATTGATTTAGCAATGGTATCGAATTAATTATTCAGACCACTGTACTGAATAGCTTTGATTGAATTAGAAATGCTAAAAAAAAGAACCAATTGCAAGGACTATATGATAAGGAAATTATTAGACCGAGTGATCCAGTTTGGAGTGTACTGGCATTACTTGTTAAGGAGATCCGAAGTATTTTGGGTCACGTTGTATTAAGAATGGGTGTAAATTGAAATCCCCAAAATAGAGGTTATAGACCAGCGGGGAAGACCCAAGCTGTTAAGAGGATTTAGAATTGTAAGAATATAAAGAGACTTTGGAACATGAAATGCGTTTCGAATCTAAGAATTGAAATTTGCGTATGCTTACGTTTTGAATGCGAGACTAAATTTGAGTAAGAAAATGATTTTTGTTATAATTGATAAACGAAAAGAGATGAGCGTTGAAGTGTGATGAATTCTGAATACAAGTTATATTGGGATAAGAGGTGTATTCAAGGTAAGAATATATCTGGTATGTGAAATGAATTCGGATTTAAGTGATATGGATTGAAAATAGATTGTGTTCGAAGGATAAATGTGAAATTGTGATAAGTTCTGGTATCCTACTTCTTAATTGGGACTAAACCTTGAACCCTTATATCCATAACCAGTTTATGTGGTCAAGTCTGATAGCTAATGAAGGCATTTCAAAATATCTCTCTGCCTAAGAGACTTTATAGCGTCTAGAAATACCTGATCCTTAACCCATAAATTGGAATTGACAATTGTAATATACGCGTTCGAAGTTGGGATACCATTACTTTTACGGTGAAGAATTAAGAAATTATACTGATCATGAAGGTTGAAATATTAAGTTTCACAAAAGTCGTCTAATACAAGAAAAAAAAGAATTACTCGAGTTAGTGCTTGAGCAGAAGTGATTTCGAAATGGCGTTATGCATATTGGTCAGGGACATGACTTATTGAAAAATTTAGTGAACCTTAACTGGATGTGGTTCCTTTCTGATACTGACATTTATTTCATGGTAGCAAGCATGAGAGTGGAAAACTAGACTTGATTGATCGAATCGAACAGGAACACCGAAATGATAAATACTGCATTAATGTGGCTGGTCAGACCCAAATAGGTGCTGCAACTAGTTTGAGTATTGGTACAGATAGTTTATTGAGATTTAAAAACAGAATTGTGTACCCAATGATCAATAGTAAAGAAATTAATGTTGACAGAAGCTCATTTATATAGATATACTATGAATCTGGAGAATGGTAAAGACATATCAAATCTCCTGAAGATATATTGGTAATCAGGGGTGATAAGAGATGTAATTGAAAGTGTAACTAAATGTCGTTCACCGATTAGATGAAAGAAGTGAATGAAAGGAAGACAATTGTTCTCGATGTGGTTAAACAAGCTTTTACAGAAGTACAATTAAATTGTGGGATAATCGAGAACAGATTAAAGTAGGCAAAGGAGAGTTATACTAACTAAAGACGAAGACCCTTGGAAGTTCCAGTAGGAAATTTGGGGCTTTTGAAAGTTTCTCTTTCCGATGGCATAATGAGATTTGGGAAGAAAGGGAAGCTGAATCTCCGTTATATTGGGCCTTTTGAGATCTTAGAACCGAGTGGAAGACAAGGTACATAGATTGGCCTTACCGCCGGCTTTATCAAGTATTCACGATATCCTCCAGGTATCAATGCTTCGCAAGTATCACCCAGATCCAACGCACGTAATTAAGTACGAACCACTAGAGTTGAAGGAGGATATGACGTATGTGGAGAAACAGATTCGGATCCTGGACAGGAAAGAAAAGGCATTGAGGTCTAAGAAGATTTCTTTGGTCAAGTTTCTATGGCAGTACCACACTTCGAAAAAGGCCACGAGGAAATTGGAGAGCTTGATGCGAGAGATGTAACCGCATCTATTTAAGGACTAAGGTACTCCCAAATTTGGGGACCAAATTTTTCAAGGTGGGGAGAATGTAAACTCTCGAAATTTTCCTGAATTCGAGTCGAGCATTATTCGATTTAAATTTAATTTACTTTGTTTACGAATAATTGAATTAATCATGTCGGGAAAGGTGAGATATGGTTAGACTGATAATTATGTTAAAAATCCGATTTATGAAAATAAACTAATAATAAAAATAATAATAGTAATGATAAGATAAACAATATGTATATATAAATATACATTTATTTTGATTATATAAATGTACATGTAAATTTATTTTGATGTAAATGTATATATAACAGGATATATATTGATTATAGTTTGATTTTATAAATATACATTTTTTATTATTATACAAACGTATATATAAATTTATTTTGATATGAATGTATATATAAATATACATTTATTTTTATTATATAAATATATATAAAAATATATATATAAATTGTTTTTATAAAAAAATAATAAAAAATATATATATAAAGAAGGAGGTTGGCATGGGAAAATCGGGATCAACTTTGGCAGAGCACTTGCTCCATCAATCTCCATCATGTCAGACACTCATCATTCACTACCCATCCCCTGCACTAAACAATGAAATGAAACCACGAAAATAAGTGGGTAAGAGACATACGGAGAGAGGGGGAGAACTGCCGATTACAAGAGAAGGCGGAGGGTTTACCTTGCTTCACTGCCACTACTTACCATCGCCTTCAACATGCCCCTACTGCATCCCTCTTAAGTCCATCGTTAACTTCATAAATATAGCACCCCGTGAAGCTCACCTCGCACACTGTCCCTGTTTGAATACATCGTCCCTACCACCTCACCATACCGTCTGCTTTGTAAACCATACGTGATAGAAGACAACCCTTGTAAAAGCCAGTGAACCCGAGAGATACAGAAAAATGCCAACAGTAAATGGCAGAGAAATGAACCGAGGAAATGGTAAGGGACCTCTGGTAAGAAGGAGTTTGACTCCTTGAAGAGAAGCTGGAGATGACGACACGCGAAGGGAAAGAACTAAAGCTGTCTGAGAAGGCTGGAAGGACTAGGAGCTTTTAGAACAGGGGAGCTTCTCGGGCAACGGTTGCCACGATGGAAGACTGAACCAAAGTTGGCATTAATGATAGGATGATGGCCGAGAACGAAAGGATGGTGAAGAAGGAGGTTGCAACACCTAGAAAGGTGATGTCGATGCTAAGGAACGGTGTCGAGAGGGGGAAAACAGTGGAGAGAAAATAAGAAGAATAAACAGAAGCTGAAAACTGGAAGCAGAAAAATGACGATGGTGGCAGGAGGTGAACGACGAAAGACGTGTGAGAAAGGGGGAAGGGAAAACCAGGAAGATGAGAAGGAGAAACTAGAACTGAAGCTTAGAGGAGACAGAGACTGGACAGAAGATACAGGGGTGAACAGAAGATCGAGAAGGAAACATTAAGACGGAGGAAGCCAGAACTGGTAACCGGAACAGGGACGACTCAAAGGGACCATTAACGCCGAACAAAGTAGCAAAGAAGGAGACGATAACCGAGAGAAAGAGGGACGGCAGCGTTGATGGGAGGAAGATAGAATTGAATGAATAGTAGAAGGGGCTTAGCGAGGAAGAAGAAAACGAGAAAGAAGAAATGAAGGGAAAAAAAAGAAGAAGAAAGTGGCGGGAAAATTCAAAGGAAAGAAAAAAAAAGAAGAAAAAAAATAATATATATATATATTATAGATAATAGAGGAAAAATTGGAGAAGGAAAATTAGTGTACTAAATTTGAAAATTCGTGGAAAAAGACTCCGACCGAAATAGCTACGTCGAGACAATCGAGGACCGCAGACAGATACCAAGGTAAGAAAAATTCTCGTCGCTGCTAGAGATAAATATGCGTAATTTTCGTATATTTGTAGAGATAAAATTTAGGTTGAATTTCGCACTACCGAAATTATCGAAAAGACTAGGTTGAGCTTTATGACTGAAAAATTAAAGATTTTAGTTTAGTTGAACAATCAAATTTTACGGACTAAATTTTAATGATTTGCAGAAATTACGATATGACTTGAATTCGGTTTCAATTATTGAAAATCTTGAATTTTGAATTTTCATAGATCGTTTTCTGAGATTTTTTCGAAAAAGGGCTAGTCAGCCTGTTTTGAACAATTTCATAAAACAAATGAATTTATATGTGATTTAAGGAAAACAATTTGTTATAAAATTATTCTGATGAAATGTGCTTGAGAGCGTACTGACTGTGTGTCATACGGTCTGTCTCGCACTAATTTTGAGACAAAGGTGTTCGAGAGATCATGCTGCATTTCTGTCTGTTTCTGTATCTGATTCTGTATCTGCGGTCCACGAGTACGATGTACCGTGCTTCTGATTCTGTTTCTGGTCTTCGGATATTCTGATCTATGAGCCGTTTGGGTAGCTGACCACTCCCACGGCTATTGACATCTTGGCACACTTGGCCCGTGAATTGCCCGGAGTCACCGACATTGGCCAATAGTCATTTCTGATATTTGATATAACATGCATGCCTTGTCTCTTCTATTTGAAAATATTTATTGAATTTGTCTGCTTGAACTGAAATATCTGGGAATCTGTTTGTTTTGCTACTAAAAAAACTCTGAACTTTCTGGATTTATAACAGTAGTTAAATGTATTACCGATACATATTCTGTTTCTGAAAAATCTGTTTTTGGTATTTGTGCTTTTACCGATATTAAATCTGTCTTCTGAATTCTAAAATCTGGTATCTGAGAAATTATCAAATCATCTATAAACTTTGTGAAAATATTTCGGATTTGGTAAATATAAAAATATATATTTTTCATAGGTAGTGTATTTATCTACCTGCTATGAGGTTTTTCTTACTGAGCATGTTAAGCTCACCCCCTTACTTTCCTCCACAGAGTTCCTCTGTAGCTGGGATCGCTTCCATTAGTAAGGCATTCTGCATAGTTAAGATTTTGCGGAGCGTATTTCTGCATCGAAGGTATACCCAGTTGTAAGAAATTCTTTTGTATCTAAAATTATGTAAGTACAGCAATGCAATACAAGATGTGTTTGGGGAATATGAACATATTCTATTTAAATTTGTTACTGAGAAAAAAATTTAATCACATTGAATACTGTTCTGACCTAATATCGACTTGTAACCCAATCGAAAAATGTCTGTAAATTCGGGTTGTTACAAACTGTGATTCTACAAAGTATATTTATGTGTCGAAAGCATACCCAGTTTTTGAGAAATTATTTTTTATCTAAAATTTTTGTAAGTACAGTAATGCATATGAGAGGTGTTTGGGGAATGTAAATATATTTTTGTTTAAAATTTGTTACTAAGTAAGAAACTTTATCAGACTGAGTTATTATTTTGACTTAATATCGACTTGTATCTCAACAAAATACGCAAAAATTCGGGTCGTTACAACCCCAGTATTTAATAGCGTACTATCTTCCGAAATTAGCTCAGTCTTTCTTTAAGTCACAATCATACTTTTTAATCATCATTATTATTGCGCCACTATCACTTGACTACAATGTCATTATTGTCACCATGCCCTGCTCAAATCTTACGAAGTGGACACCAAAATTTTCCATTAAACTGTGGGGCGCACATTCAGATGAGGATTCGCTATATCTCCCAGGCCTAGCGCTATGACCTCGAGAAACAGTTTCTTTTTGTCTAGTACTATGGCTGTAATACAAACCAGCCATAACTATCAGTTTTCCTACATTCAATGACATTATTTCTCAATAAAACACAGTCAGATATACCCGTTTGTATCTAACATGTACAGTAAGGTTGGGGATGTGAACTTTTCAAATTTTCTCTTACTTCTAATATCGACTCGTATCAGGCCAACCTAGCTCAGATACCAACTTTTGCAATGACCCAAATTTCACACAATTTGATTGGGCTACAAGTCGATAATAGAATCTGTCACACCCCGGAAACGCGAAAAATGGGCAATTTTTAAAACTTTTTAACATATTTAACTGAGTTGTGTTCCTGTCTATGTCAGTTTCTTAACTTTTATCATTTTATAAAAATTCGGCAGCATAACGACTGCATTTTGACTTAACCCAACCTGTAGAGTTTAAAACACAGTTTATAATTTTCAACCCATATCCGCAACACCATTTTCAATTCTATTCCAGGATCTCATAACATCCACAACATATATTTATTCTGCGTAATAAAAACTCTGTACATAAATATAATCCTTTACAACTATTACATCCCGACTGTAATATACATTAGTGTCTATGCTATACATCGTGTCTGGAATAAAAGTAAAGCTATACCTCGTCGCTACAAATGATTTGACGGAAGGTCAGACTGCCTCGTCCATAACCTCTAGCGCGTGAGTGCAGTAGAATCACTGTAGGTAATCTGGAAGATGAAAAGGAAGGGGGTGAGCTTTTCAGGCTCAGTAAAAGATACATTTAAAGTAACCTTAATACTTAAAACAAGTAAAACACATGGTTTTACAAATCAGCATAAACATGTACTGGAGTAGAGATGCTTAAATTCATCAAAGTAGTAAAAACATGCTTAAATCATAAGTTTACACATCATGCATATTTTTAGTAAAACTCATATATAGTATGCATATCATGTAGTGTAAACAAGTGAAAAGCATCTCAGAACTCAATCATGCATATCATAACATGTTTATCACTTTGAAAGTGAAATCGTACTATCATATGCACATTTCATAAAACATAACTCATACGCTACCTTTAAAATCACATCATAGAAAAAAAACATGTGCTAAAAAGCAAATAACACATAAGGTAACATGAAATGTGCGAAAACATATTTCGTTTCTCTTGGAGACATGGCTTCATCATAACTGGTCCCAAAGGACATCATTAACATAATTGGTACATATGGCCATAGTACAGGGAACTGTAAGACTGGATCAGGGTCGTACAGTGCCCTACTGGACTGTGTGGTACGGGGCTATGGTGGGGTGACTCATTACGTGCCTGCAAAGATTTGCAGTCTCTAAGCAGTCTCAACACACGAACTTTAAATGGTTACATGGTACCACAGGTCATCTCATTTCGTCAGAGTCTTACCCATTCCGTGACCGTCAGCTAGGAAGATCCTTGATCGTCTTTGTACCCTTTTCTCAACGTACAAGATCGACCCCAGATCACTCTGACCTCATAACATCAATACTTCATGCCATAGTCTCAAAACATTAAGCATGTTTTTCATAATCATTTCTCAGGTATATATGTAACCCATATAATGAAAACATAGTTTCGTAAAACATTCCCAAGACTTTAACTCGTAAACTCATGGAAAACATAAGAGAAAATCACTTTTATATACATAAACATATATACTAAAATATATCTCATGCAATAAAGGTCATTTTGAAAAACTTGGATAAGTTTATTTTGGTTTTGAGTGAATAGTACTCTTTTCAACTTTCGAGAAAGCCCTTTTTCATGGAATCTCAACTAGCTATCCACATAAACATTTGGTAAGGTTGAGGAGTACTAATGCTACTCTAAATTATATCCCTTACCTCTTAACGTTGGAGGTAATACACGTTCCTCGATTTTTGAGCTCGCCTCGAAATGAGTGTCGATAACCCGAGTTGTCACATACCAAGTTATCTCATCACATATAGCTCAAATTCATGTTAATATATTCAATATGTGATTACATCTAAAATGTTGACCAAAAGTTGACTTTTCGCTACTTTGCTTGTTTTGCTCGGTTTTATTGGTTTAAGCCTTTGTTTTAAGCTTTCTTAACATATTCGACACCTTTAAATTTATTTTCAATACCTCTACATCATGTCTTACATTCCAGCAACTTGTTCCACTTCATACAAGACCTTAAAGTATCAATTCTTGCATTATTTTGATTATTCACCTAGTTAAACACTAAACCGAACCTTTACAGTATAATTTTAACTGTAAATTCATTTTAATTGCATCCAAATTCATCATTCCAGTAGCTAAATCACGTTGACAGTAATTCAACTCAATCATATAAATTAATTCATCAAATTTCTTTTAACTAAAAATCATCCACAATCACTAAATAACAACCTATCTCATAGTCATGACTATACCTCAACTTCTTCACTCATTTGACCAAGTTTGACTTTGGTTTTTGGTCTCCAAATTGCCACTTAGATGTAACACAACATGTATAGAGCTTAGAAGTGTTCAAAATCATCCAAGAACCTCATTAAATTCATCAAAAAATTGAATTTTTGCTTACCTTGGAACATGGTAGTTTTCTATCCTGTTCATCTATGTAACTTTTCAGGGGGTAAATGACTTTTTTAGGTCTGAATTTTTGATATGTGGTATAGGGGAGGAAGAGGAAGATTTCATATGAAGGGACCGTCGCCTGAAAATGGCCGGGGCTGAAAAATTCACGCCAGTCAGGAGCAGAGGTAATGTCTACGGCAGAATGGGTGAGGGATAACTCTCGAGTTTTTAAAAATTTTGGGATGGTTCTTACCTTTTTATGAAGCTTATCCAGTTGAATTTAAATCTAAAAAATATTAGAGGCAAAGAAAATCTAGAAGGTCATCAAATGGGATTGTTTTCATTGGCTGACAGTTTACTAAATGTAGGGGAAATGACTGTTCTGTTTTATAAAATTTACCAAAATTAATCCTGATCAGATTTCCTCAAACTTCCACTTCTCAATTGTTATACTATGTCTATAGTATGTCCCATAAAAATTTAGGATCACTTGTTTAAGAAATATTTCACGAACGAGCTCATTTTGCGTGATTTGGCCAATACCGAGCAAAATGGAAATAAGCTTTTAGTTAGCTTTAAAAATTTATTTGAACCACTAAATCTCCATATTTCTTCATTATTTTTATTTTCCATGTCAATTTCACCTTATAATAATTTTCTATGGCCTCAGAATAATTTTCACGAATTTCTAAAATTTTATTCGGATTTATTTCCCTTATTAGGTCCGTTTTCTCGATTTAATTTAAAACCCGAGTTTAACTAACTTTTGCATTTCCAATCACTTAGTTTTCCCTTCTACACATCATTCCATGCATGAACATGACATTTTTAAGAAATTCTCGGTCTAGGACCTTACCTCAGTTTGCGTGCCATTGGGTCCCACGCTACAATCGAGTGCTTTAATCATCTACGGGCCTGTAAAACGTTACATTGAGCTATAATTTACTTCTCATAAGTATCATAATATGAAAAAATATCGGGTTTCACATTTATCCCTACCTTTTAAGAATTCAGTCCTCTGAATTCAAGTTGGTCCATCGAATAGATGAGGGTACTTCTCCCTTATTTGGGTCCCTAGCTCCCAAGTAGCTTCCTCTGTCTCGTGGTGTCGCCAGATAACCTTCACTAGTAGGATAGTCTTAGATCGTAGCACTTTCTCCTTCCTGTCGAGAATCCGGATCGGCTGCTCAACATAACTCATGTCCTCATGAATCTCTAGTGGCTCGTACTCAATGACATGAGAAGGGTTCGGATGATACTTCCTTAACATCGAAACATGGAAGACATTATGTATACCCGACAACTGTGCAGGTAGTGCTAGCCGATATGCTACAACTCCCACTTTACTTAAAATCTTGAATGGACCAATGAAGCAAGGACTCAGCTTTCCTCTTTTCCCGAAACGTACTACACCTTTCATCGGTGACACCTTAACAAATACGGAGTCCCCAACCTGAAACTCAAGAGGACGTCTTCGCACATATGCATAACTCTTCTGTCTACTCTGTGCCGTCCTCAACCTGTCACAGATCAACTGAACACCACTACTTGCCTGTTCAACTAACTCGGGAGCAAGGATCTTTCTGTCGCCCACTTCTTCCTAAGAAACCGGGGATCTGAATCTCCTGCCATAGAGAGCCTCATATGGAGCCATTCCAATGCTAGCCTGGTAGCTGTTATTATAAGCAAATTCTGCAAGAGGTAAGTGGTCATCCCATGAGCCCTTAAAGTCTAAGGCACATGCTCTTAACATGTCCTCTAAGGTCTGTATAGTCCGTTCGGACTGACCATTTGTCTGAGGATGATAAGCGGTGCTTATGTTCAGTCGAGACCCCATAGCTTCCTGAAATCTAGTCCGAAATCTAAAAGTGAAGCGAGAATCTCTATCAGTAGTAATGCTCATAGGTGCCCCATGCAACCATACTATCTCTCTGACATATAAATCAGCTAGCTTATCCAGTGAATCTGTGCTCTTGATGGCAAGGAAGTGAGCGCTCTTAGTTAGTCTGTCTACAATCACCCAGACTGCATCATGACCTCTCTGGGTCTGTGGTAACCCCATAATGAAATCCATCGTAATATGCTCCCATTTCCATGTAGGAATTGGTAGTGACTTCAACAGTCCTGCAGGTCTCTAGTGTTCAGCTTTAATCTGTTGGCAAACTAAACATCTGGCTACAAAGTCTGCCACATCTCTCTTCATCCCAACCCACCAATACACCTTTCGGAGATTCTGGTACATCTTGGTACTGCCCGGGTGCATGGTGAATTTAGAACAATGGGACTCCTTCAGTATGCTCTGTCTCAAGGTGTCATCGTGTGGCACGCAGATACGACCTCTGTATCTCAGTAATCCATCATCACTGACCGTAAACTCAGACTGCAATCTCTCTTTTGCCTGGCTAACCATATCCAGTAATTTCTGATCATTCCTCTATCCAGCTCTAATCTGATCTAATATACTAGGCTCCATCCATAGGCTAGCCATGTATCCATGCTCAATCTCATCTACACTGATCTTGAGCTCGGTGAACTATCCCAACAAATCCCACTCTCTGATCATCATGTAGGACACCATACTCTTTCAACTCAGGGCATCAGCTACCACATTCGTCTTGCCTGGATGATACAGGATCTCGCAGTCATAGTCTTTTAGGAACTCTATCCATCTCCGCTGTCTCATATTGAGCTCCTTCTGATCAAACAAATACTTGAGACTCTTGTGGTCAGTGAAGATCTGAAACCTCTCTCCATACAAATAATGCCACCATATCTTGAGTGTAAAAACTACTGCGGCTAACTCTAAATCTGAGTGGGGTAATTTCGCTCATGATCCTTTAGCTGATAGGATCCATAAGCCACCAATCTACCATGCTGCATAAACACACAGTCGAGACCCTGGTGGGAAGCATCACTGTATACCACATATCCTTCAAAACCACTTGGAATGGTCAAGACTGGTGCCGTAGTTAACCGACGTTTGAGCTCTTGGAAGCTCTGCTCACACTGCTCAGACCATGCAAAATGTACCTCCTTATGGGTCAGTCTGGTTAATGGAGCTGCTATCCGTGAAAACCCCTCGATAAACCGCCAGTAATACCCTGCCAATCCCAAGAAGCTTCTGACCTCCGTGACTATCCTCGGTCTTTCCCATCTCACTACTGCATCTACCTTGGACGGATCTACAGACACCCCATCCTTAGATACTACATGTCCAAGGAAAGAAATCTGCTCTAGCCAGAATGCACATTTACTGAATTTACCATAGAGTTTCTTCTCACGGAGAGTCTGGAGCACAATCTTCAATTGCTGCTCGAGCTCTTCTCGGGATCTAGAATAGATCAAGATGTCATCGATGAATACTATCACAAATCTATCCAGGTATTCTCGAAAGACATCATTCATAAGGCTCATAAATGTAGCTGGGGCATTAGTCAGTCCAAAGGGCATCACCAAAAACTCATAGTGCCCATATCGGGTCCAAAAAGCTGTCTTCGGTATATCAGCCTCCTTAATCCTTAGCTAATGGTAACCTGATCTCAAGACTATCTTCGAAAACACTGAAGCCCCACTCAGCTGATCAAACAAGTCATCTATTCTTGGCAGGGGATACTTATTCTTAACTGTTGTTTTATTTAAAAGCCTGTAGTCTATGCAAAGGCGGAGACTACCATTCTTCTTTCTGACGAACAGTACCGGAGCACCCCATGGTGACACACTAGGTCTTATAAACCCCTTATCAAGTAGTTCTTGCAACTGCTTCTTTAATTCCTCCAATTCTACCAGTGCCATTCGATAAGGTGGCTTGGAGATGGGTTGAGTATCAAGTGCTAGCTCAATGGCAAACTCAACTTCTCTCTCAGGCGGTAACCCCGGTAAGTCATCTGGGAATACATCGGGAAACTCACATACTACCGGAACATCCTATATACTTGGTGGTTCTTGACTCTCATCAGAAATAAAGGCAATGTATCCTTCACACAATAAAAACATTATACATTAATCTTGCACATATATATCATATCTTCACATAACACATAACATAAAAACTTTCATCACCATGCACTTTTATTTCTTTCTCGCAAAACATACATTAAACTTTTTTAGTAAGGAGAAGGTCAAAGTCTTAGTGTAGCAGTCTAAATTCACACGATTGGTAGCTAACCAATCCATGCCTAATATTACATCAAAATCCTTCATGTTTAATAAAACTAGATCTGCTAGAAATTTCTTATCTCCTACCATGATTTCACAATCCTTCCATATCATATCAGTCTTTTGCATTACGTGCATGGGTGTACTTATATGTAACATGTAATATAGTGACTCAGGTTTCCTATTCAACTTACATACAAATTGTGGTGACACAAAAGAGTGTGTGGAACCTGGGTTAAACAATACATATGCTTCATGGTTACAGACAGGGAGAGTACCTTTGATTGTGTCGAAGGATGTATCGGTTGTCTCCTTATCAATGGCATAAACTCGACCATGTGAGACAGGCTTCTTGTCCTTGTCTGCAGCTATGGCTCTCTTTGGGGGTGCTTACCTCTGTGGAGCCTGAGCCGATCTCTCAATCATTCTAGGTGCCTCTTAAGGTTCCTGAGACCACATAAAGGGACAGTCTCTCATTATGTGCCCTACTTCACCACATCTATAGCAAGTAACTGTACCCGCTCGACAAGGTCCAGGGTGCAACTCGCCACATGTCCTGCATCGTGGCACTCTCATCTCAGAACCTCTGATAACATCTGTAGTACCCACTGTAGTCTTGGGCTTACCAGCCCCTATCTGAGGTCCTTCCACCCTCTTTCTCTTGGGCTAACCCCCTCTCAAATCATGTCGGGAAGTAACTACTCTCTTCCCCTTATCTCTGATAGATCTCCTGAAACCATGCTCTGCTTGAGTAATATCCAAACCCCTCTCTATCTCCTGGGCTCGCCTCAGAGCATCTCTTAAATCCGCAATGTTCTGACTCAACAGTCTATCTCTGATCTCGGATCTCAATCCTGCCAGAAATCTCTCTGTCCGACGCTCGGGATCCTTAACTGTCTCTAAATCGTATCTCATCATGGTCATAAATCTGTTCTCATACTCATCTACTATAGAACTTCCCTATCTCAAATCAAAAAACTCTATCTACTTCCTCTTTCGAGCTGCATGTGGCACATACTGCTCTCGGAATGCGACTAAGAAAGCATCCCATGTGATTTCTAAGGGATCCTCAGCTAATATCGTCTGTGTGGATCTCCATCGAAACTTAGCCTGGCCCTTCATCATATAACCCGCCATGGTCACTCTCTCCCTATCAGTACACCCCAACAACTGGAAGATCGCCTCAATATCCACTATCCACTCCTCAGCCTTAACCGGGTCTTTAACCCTTGTAAACTCCAGAGGATGCATGCCCAAGAAATCTAGCACCCTCTGAGTCTCTCTGTCATCCATATGCTGGGGAACTGTTGGCTGAGGGGCTAGGGCTACTGGAGGAACTGGTGGTGGAGGAGGATCAGGCGTAGGAGTAGCTGTATCTGCGCTAGGTGTACGTGTCCCAAACGGCTAGGTAAACATGGTGGTAAGAGCTATAAGTCCTTCCCTCATACCCTGTACTGTCTCTTGGAGCCTCCTTATTCTCTCTCTCTCAATAAGGCTCTCGAGTTGAGGTGGGGATGGGGGAGCGGGTTGAGCCTATCTCCACGGACGGCCCCATCTACCACTCATGATTAGTGATCTACTATCTGCACAAAATCCAAGAAGTTGGTCATACTTTGACAGATATGCTTACTTTATTACCAGACTAACATAGACACTTTGGGATGTAATCTAATCCTACTTCTAGACATAGACAGTATCACACAACTATTGCTCTGATACCATGTAAACTGTCACATCCGAAAACGCAGAAAATGGGCAATTTTTAAAACTTTTTAACATATTTAACTGAGTTGTGTTCTTGTCTATGTCAGTTTCTTAACTTCTATCATTTTATAAAAATTTGGCAGCATAACGACTGCATTTTGACTTAACCCAACTTGCAGAGTTTAAAACACAGTTTATAATTTTCAACCCACATCCGCAACACCATTTTCAATTCTATTCCAGGATCTCATAACATCCACAACATATATTTATTCTGCGTAATAAAAACTCTATGCATAAATATAATCCTTTACAACTATTACACCCCGACTGTAATATACATTAGTGTCTATGCTATACACGTGTCTGGAATAAAAGTAAAGCTATACCTCGTCGCTACAAATGATCTGACGAAAGGTCGGACTGCCTCGTCCATGACCTCTAGTGTGTGAGTGCAGTAGAATCACTGTAGGTAATCTGGAAGATGGAAAGGAAGGGGGGTGAGCTTTTCAGGCTCAGTAAAAGATACATTTAAAGTAACCTTAATACTTAAAACAAGTAAAACACATGGTTTTACAAATCAGCATAAACATGTACTGGAGTAGAGATGCTTGAATTCATAAAAGTAGTAAAAACATGCTTAAATCATAAGTTTACACATCATGCATCTTTTTAGTAAAACTCATATATAGTATGCATATCATGTAGTGTAAACAAGTGAAAAGCATCTCAAAACTCAATCATGCATATCGTAACATGCTTATCACTTTGAAAGTGAAATCGTACTATCATATGCACATTTCATAAAACATAACTCATAAGCTACCTTTAAAATCACATCATAGAAAAAAAACATGTGCTAAAAAGAAAATAACACATAAGGTCGCAGGAAATGTGCGAAAACATATTTCATTTCTCTTGGAGACATGGCTTCATCATAACTGGTCCCGAAGGACATCATTAACATAATTGGTACATATGGCCATAGTACAAGGAACTGTAAGACTGGATCAAGGTCGTACAGTGCCCTACTGGACTGTGTGGTATGGGGCTATGGTGGGGTGACTCATTACGTGCCTGCAAAGGATTTGCAGTCTCTAAGCAGTCTCAACGCACGAACTTTAAATGGTTACATGGTACCACAAGTCATCTCATCTCGTCAGAGTCCAGCCCATTCCCTAGCCATCGGCTAGAAAGATCCTTGATCGTCTTTGTACCCTTTTCTCAACGTACAAGATCGACCCCAGATCACTCTGACCTCATAACATCAATACTTCATGCCATAGTCTCAAAACATTAAGCATGTTTTTCATAATCATTTCTCGGGTATATATGTAACCCATATAATGAAAACATAGTTTTGTAAAACTTTCCCAGAACTTTAACCCTTAAACTCATGGAAAACATACTATGCTTTCATTTCATAAGAGAAAATCACTTTTATATACATAAACATATATACTAAAATGTATCTCATGCAATAAAGGTCATTTTGAAAAGCTTGGATAAGTTTATTCCGGTTTTGAGTGAATAGTACTCTTTTCAACTTTCGAGAAAGCCTTTTTTCATGGAAACTCAACTAACTATCCACATAAACATTTGCTAAGGTTGAGGAGTACTAATGCTACTCTAAATTATATCCCTTACCTCTTAACGTTGGAGGTAATACACGTTCCTCGATTTTTGAGCTCGCATCAAAATACGTGCCGATAACCTGAGCTGTCACATACCAAGTTATCTCATCACATATAGCTCAAATTCATGTTAATATATTCAATATGTGATTACATCTAAAATGTTGACCAAAAGTTGACTTTTCGCTACTTTGCTCGTTTTGCTCGGTTTTAACGGTTTAAGCATCGGTTTTAAGTTTTCTTAACATATTCGACACCTTTAAATTTATTTTCAATACCTCTACATCATGTCTTACATTCCAGCAACTTATTCCACTTCATACAAGACCTTAAAGTATCGATTCTTACATTATTTTGATAATTCACCTAGTTAAACACTAAACTGAACCTTTACAGTATAATTTTAACTGTAAATTCATTTTAATTGCATCCAAATTCATCATTCCAGTAGCTAAATCACGCTGGCAGTAATTGAACTCAATCATATAAATTAATTCATCAAATTTTCTTTAACTAAAAATCATCCACAATCACTAAATAACAACCTATCCCATAGTCATCACTATACCTCAACTTCTTCACTCCTTTGACCAAGTTTCACTTCGGTTTTAGGTCTCCAAATTGCCACTCAGATGTAACACAACATGTATAGAGCTTAGAAGTGCTCAAAATCATCCAAGAACCTCATCAAATTCATCCAAAAATTGAATTTTTGCATACCTCAGAACAGGCCAGTTTTATGTTTTGTTCGTCTCTCTAATGTTTCATGGGGTAAATGAATTTTTTTAGGTCTGAATTATTTATATGTTGTATAGGGGATGAAGAGGAATATTTCATATAAAGGTACCGTTTCCTAAAAATGGCCGGAAGATGTCCAAAAAATTCATGCCAGTCAAGAGCAGAGGTAACATCTATGACAGAATGGGTGTGGGATAACTCTCGGGTTTTTAAACATTTTGGGATGGTTCTTACCTTTTTATGAAGCTTATCCAGTTGAATTTAAAGCTGGAAAATATCAGAGGCAAATAAAATCTAGAGGTCATCAAATGGGATTGTTTTCATTCGCTGACAGTTTACTAAATGTAGGGGAAATGACTGTTCTGTTTTATAAAATTTACCAAAATTAATCCTGATCAGATTTCTTCAAACTTCCAATTCTCAATTGTTATACTATGTCTATAATATGTCCCATAAACATTTAGGGATCACTTGTTTAAGAATATTTCACGAACGAGCTCATTTTGTGTGATTTGGCCAATACCGAGCAAAATGGAAATAAGCTTTTAGTTAGCTTTAAAAATTTATTTGAACTCCTAAATCTCCATATTTCTTCATGATTTTTATTTCACATGTCAATTTCACCTTATAATAATTTTCTATGGCCTCAGAATAATTCTCATGAGTTTCTGAAATTTTATTCGGATTTATTTCCCTTATTGGGTCCGTTTTCTCGATTTAATTTAAAACTCGAGTTTAACTAACTCTTACATTTCCAATCACTTAGTTTTCCCTTCTACACATCATTCCATGCATGAACATGACATTTTTAAGAAATTCTCGGATCTAAGACCTTACCTCAGTTTGCGTGCCATTGGGTCCCACGCTACAACCGAGTGCTTTAATCGTCTACGGGCCTGTAAAACGTTACATTGAGCTATAATTTACTTCTTATAAGCATCATAATATGGAAAAATATCGGGTTTCACAGAATTAGAACAGAAATTTCGTTTAGTTAAACACATTTCATTGTGACAAATTTAAACATAAAACTATTCCATTACATCCCCAAGCACATTCCCATATACATTACTGTAGTTACAAAATATTTTATATAAAAAATTGTTTAAACCTGGGTATACCTTCGACGCAGAAAGATACTTTGCGAAACCATAGTTGTGCGAATTGCCTTATTAACGGAAGCGGTCCAAGTTACTGATGGGGCTCTGTGGAGGAAAGTAAGGGGGTGAGCTTAACGTGCTCAGTAAGAAAAACTTCATAGCAGGTAGATAAATACACTACCTAAAAGTATATATTTGCCAAAACCAAAAGATTTTCACAAAGTACCCAAATAATTCGACAATTTCATAGATATCAAAATCAGAATTCAGAAGCAGAACCAATATCGGTAGCGTAATTAGTTACTCTAGAAAATTCAGAAATCCTCAAAACTTTCAAAAGCATAAATAAACAGTTCCAAATATCATAGCTCATGTTGACAATTCATAAAGATTTTTCGAATAATCACGAAGCCACTCCCGGTTCTAAAAAATCAGAGTCAGAAAAATCCATAATTTCAGTGTAAACATGGAACTAAAAATCAATACCATTTCTAAAACTTTAAACAGCTTTTAAACCGACGATGGTGTGGCACTTTGTTCCTGCAGGATTTAAGAGGTGACCCCTACAGTCTTTTATGCAGTAAAATATCTAGTTTCATATGAAAATACAATCACACAATCAATTCAGAAATTTAAACAGACGAGACAAGGCAGACATGCTATATCAAATATCAGTAATGACAATTGGCCAATGTCGGTGACTCCGGGCAATCACTAACCAGGTGTGCCGGGATGTCAGTCGTCATGGGATTGGTCAGCTATCCAAACGACTTATAGATCAAAATGTTCGAAGACCAGAATCAGAATCAGAAACACAGTACATCGTACTCGTGTGCGATGTACGGTACATCGTACTCGCGTGCGCTACATGGTACATCGTACTCCGTGGACCACAAAAATAGATACAGAACAGACAGAAGTGCAGCATGATTTAATTATCGCCTTTGTCTCAAATCAATGTGAGTCAGGCCGTGCGACATAGTAAGCACGCGCTCAAACACATCTCGTCAGTGCGAGTCAGACTGTGCGACACATAATCAGCACACATTCAAGCACATCTCGTCAGTGTGAGTCGGTCCATGTGACACAGTCAGCACTCACTCTAGCACATCTCATCAGTGTATCTTTATGAACAAATAATTTCCATCAAAATAGTTTTGAAACTAGCTACGGTGTATAAAACAATTTAAAAGGGGGTTGTCTTGCCCGTTTTGGGTCAAAATTCCAGTAAATGGTCTATTGTAATTAGATTTGGAAATTTCCAGTCAAAACTATAATTCACTATATTTCAATGCCTTTACAAGAAATTTAGATTCACATGGGTAAGACTAGGCTGTCTAACTAAGGCCAAAAATTTATAATTTTCAGACTTATAAAATCGGCCTAGTATTTTATGTAATTTCAGTAACTATAAGATTCAGCCTAGAATTTTATATCTACAAACACAGAGAAATTATGTATATTCATCTCTAGCAGCACACGAGAATTTTCCTTACCTCGGTGTCTGTCCGTAGTCCTCGATGCCTCAGTGGTGGTTGTCAGCGGGTTTGCTCCAATCGGTCTATTTCTCTAGAAATTTCGGATAAATATTTTCGACTATCTTTCCTTGGGTTTCCCAAATTCTTTATGTGCTCTATTCTATCTTCCATATATATATATATATATATATATATATATATTTACATATATCAATATGCTTTACCTTCTCTCTTTTTTTCGCCCTTTTTCTTTTCTTTCTTTCTTTCTTTCTTTTCCTTCTTCTTCTTTCTTTCTCTTCACCAATCACTGTTCACCATCTTCATCCTCCTTCTCTCTTATCTGCCTTTGCCTTTATTATCCTCATTTCTTCCACCATCATCATCATCTTCCTTTCAGCTCTTCCCCGGCTCTAGTGCCCTTCTATTGCTTCTGTTTCCAAGCGTCCGGCTATTACCTCCCCTTGTTCTCACCTCAACTTCAGCTAGGTTACCAATCTCTAAGAAGGTCGCGTCCAGCCCCCTAGTTTTCAATTTTTCAGTCCTTCCCCAGTAAGGAGGCTTCCTTTGAAGCTATCTAGCCACCCAAGAGTTCTCTGTTGCTATTTACTGTTTCACCTTCTTCTTGGGCAATATTTCCTTTGTTTCAGCTCTGTTGTACATTTATTTTCTCCCTCTATTCTCCATAACCACTACTGTTGTTCGAGCCACGAGGAAGGCACAGCCTGATTTTCAAGCAAGCTTTCTTCGTTTTCCTTTCTCTACTGCGTCTTCGGTACCTCTTACATATATATACTTACTCATTTAATTTTCTCATTATCAGTTTGTTCCTCTCGACAGAAACTCTCGCCCGTCAATCATAAATTTATTGATAACCTGTTGTACCTATATATATAAATATATATTATCCTTTTGATCAGCCCTGCAACTGCTCCCTCGTTCTCTGTATGTTTCATTGCAGCCATTTTTTGTTGTAGAAACACTCTCGGGTTGCTTCTCCATCTCGCAAAGCATCATACTTTCACGTTCCTTCTCCATTTAATTCGGTCAAAGTATAGCCCATAAAATTTTGCATCCTCGATCATTTCCTTGCTACAAGCTTCAGTCCATCGACTCCTTCCTACCTATCGTTTGCCATCATTTTCGGTTCTAACTGTCACGACCCAAATTACCTAAAAATCAGAGTAAATTTTTCACTTTTCGATTATTATTTACTTCTTACCTTTCTCTCATCGTGACCATCTTACCAAACAGTTGGACTATGATTCGGTGTTAGCCACCTCTCACCTATTTACCATTCATTTCCATAATCACATTCACATATCAGAGTTTACTATCTTTTAACTTTAACTAAATACATACACAATGGTATTTACATAACCTTACATCCCCGACATCATATATGTTTACAGTACTATGCATTACATATTTAGATACAAAACTATACAAATGTGTATACCTGACTCGCGATGGGAAGCAGCGGATACTAAGATTGCAAGTCCTTAGCCGCTCACTAACTATTGCGAGTGCTCTGATAAGATGGGAAAATAAGGGGGGTGAGCAAACCACACGCTCAGTAAGGCAATTATGCAAGTAAGTAGATAGCTCCATTATCTACATGCTCATAATGCCATGCCCTTAAAATCCATTTCATTTCATTAAAATCTCCAACACCAAATCATGCATATATCCATGACATAGTTTATCAAAACTATTTGTGCATATAGAAAGCATGTAATTCATGCATCAATAGATTTTATGTGACATCCTTAAATCATAATTAGCATGAAGTAAATCAAGATCATGCATTCTTTCATGTCATGTAAGACAAATCATCAATTTGAAATGAAAGCATGGAAAACATCATCATGCTACTGCATTCAAATCATTTCATTAAAGCTGCAGTATAAACTAACCCTTCAGATCAATCATCTCATAAAACAATTCATTAAAATTCATTATAAAACTTTGGTTATAAGACCACCCTTCTTTCAAGGTCACATATCATAAAATCGGGGGCCTGACTCCTCCCTCGGGTCTACCCTGGTCTATCGAGACCACAAGTTATATCATGTGAGACATGTAGGTGACTATATCAGTAACATCAAGGACTATGGCCATAACCTAGTGATCTCTGGCAACATGGTACTTAGTGTGTGGGGTATCACACTTGAAACGGGAGGTGGGTCGGTCTTACCCGCCAGAACAGCATAACATCAAGATTGCGATGGCAAGGCTTGCTGCATCGTGGCTAATGCCACTCCACTCCAACAATCCCCACGGTACAGTGTACTCTACGTGACATACACGGTACAACGTACTCCGTGAACCAAACTCAGTCAGGGGTGCCTACAATAGGTCTTATCCACCCATATCATCTCTGTCTTAGTATGCACGTGTGGGCATATCATCTCACTGTGACACACAATCTACAGGAGGCTCCAACATGGCTATATGCATGTTATATAATTCCCTGTGCGAGCGAAGCTCTAGCATGGTTTCATAAAAATTAGTAAAGTATGCGTACGAGTAGCACTCTTTAAAATGAGTTATAAAACCATATAAAATCATGTACGAGCAATGCTCCAGCACGGATGAATGCTCATGTAAATCAAAACTTCGTACGAGCAATGCTCCAGTACGGCTTTATGCATAGATACATCAAATCTTATACGAGTTACACTCCAGTTCAACTTTTATGCAGTATCATATCAAAACAGGATGCGAGCTAAGCTCCAGCACCTTTCATGCATTTCAAATCATTAAAACTAGTGCGAGCAAGCGCTCCAGCACCTTTTTATGCATATCAAGTCAAAACAGTCAAAACAGAGTGCGAGCTAGGCTCCAACACCTCTCATGCATTTCACAAGAATAAAAATCAGTGCGAACAACCGCTCTAGCACATTTCATGCATATGATGTCACACAAGTCGGTGCGAGCAACCGCTCAAGCACATTTTATGCACACTCACAAACTCATATGTAGTGCGAGCTATGCGCCAGCACTATCTGTTTCCATATAAACTTGATAGTTGGCTTATTTTCCAAAGAAATTTCATTTAAATATAAATAACACTTATGTAGTGTTATATTGTGAAATTTATACAATTACTGGCCAATCTACCAATTTGTTTTGGTTAAAAACAAAGAAAATTCCTTAATTCAGAAAATTCTTTAAATCATGCATTTCATGCATGTCATGCTTTCACCATCCTTAGGTGAATTTCCCTCAATAGGGGTAAAATAGCCTTTTCCTATTTCGAGTCTGATAATTCTATATTTTTTAGAATTATTTATACTTAATTTCTTAATTAATTATTTAAATCCCCAATTTATTTTGTTAATTATTCCCTTTATTTAATTAAAATTCTCATGTTTGCAGATAAATTAAATCCGAATGAATTTTGAATATTTCGATAGAAAATGGATCGAAATTGGGCTAAAATCGAGATTAGACCACGCGGACAACATGAGCCATGCCACCTAGCACATCCAATTGGACAAAAAGACAGATGACATGGAAATATCTTTTCAAGGAGCCAATGGTGTGAAGACAAGTGGCCAAAACAATGCCAACTCATCTAGGATGGAAAATTTACAATTTTACCTCTAGTGAGTGTATAAATAGGAAAGGATGGCAATTAAAATGAATGTAAGTAGGAGTAGGGTAACTCTCGGTTTGCAAAGGAATTGCATAAGTTTTTAGTTGAATGTAAGTAGGAGTAGGGTAACTCTCGATTTTGTTAAAATTAGCTCTTTTATTCTTCAAGTTTTATTTACATAGCATATTTTTTTCCTAGTGTAACTCTCGGTTTGCAAAGGAATTGCATAAGTTTTTAGTTGAAAAACTTTTATTTTTCCTAGTGTAGCTCTCGACTTAGTGTATTTTTCTTGTTGGACGATGGGACAACTGCCATGGTTGCAGAACCAAGCCTGGACGATTGTTAGGAAGCAGCTCAGGATAATTTCCTTCTCTGTTCTCCCCTGTTCTAGGAGTCTTCTACTGTTCATCTTCCTCATATTTTTATTTCTTAGCTGGCGTGATGATCTGCAGCTGAACACCCAACAGTTTACCAGAGCCGAGAATGAAGAGCAAAGCCATGCATTGTCCTGAAGCAAAGCAGGGTGTAAGACAGCACTAGAAGCGGACAGACTAGGAGCAAGACGTGTGTGGGCTACTGTCAAACTGAGGAAGCAAGGATATTACCTAGAGCAGTGAGGAGTACGTGCAGCGAGCTGGGCATGCTGAGGACAATTCCTGAAGTAAAGCAAAAAATCGAGAGCAAGCTGGTACCGTGGGCACAACTGGGCTGTCTGACCAGTGAGCATGATCAGCAGCAGTTGGACAGAATCGGGAGTAAGAAGCAGGAGCAGGAGCCGAGGACATGTAGAGCATGTCTGGTAGGCAGCGGCATGGGCAAAAAATGAAGCTGAAGTGGTTGGTAACGTGCTGGGCTACTGCAGGAATGGATGCTGCACACGAAACCGAGCAGAGTTGGTGAGAGTACAGAGCAGGAAGCAGCTGTACACGCCTGGCAGTAAGATGAAACCGAGAGGACCTGGAAATGAAAATAAACAATATTGAATACATGCACAGTGAATGGAGGGACCTCGTAGCTGATTTAAACTTAAGGCCATGTTTGGCGTAATTCAATTTAGCCATTTTATAGTTTAATGCATTATTAGTATTTCCATGCCTTGGTTAGTTGTTAGATAGTTAGTTTAATCAATTAAAATGGTAGGTTAGTTTTAATATTTTTGCTGATCAACTTCTCTGAGGGACGATAACTCGGGACTCAAATCCCATTATTTCTTATACGACCCGTGCACTTGCTGTAAAACCTTCAGGGCGTGTCAAGTTTTTATCACGACCCAAATTACCTAAAAATCAGAGTAAATTTTTCGGTTTTTCATTTATTATTTAAATCTTACCTTTCTCTCGTCGTGACCATCCTACAACACAGTTGGGCTATGATTCGGTGTTAGTCACCTCACACTATTTACCAATCCATTTCCATAATCACATATCAGAGTTTACTATCTTTTGACTTTAAATAAATACATACCCAATGGTATTTACATAACCTTACATCCCCGACATCAAATCCGTTTATAGTACTGTGCATTACATATTTAGATACAAAACTGTACAAATGTGTATACTTGTCTCTCGTTGGGAAGCAGCGGATACCAAGCATGCAAGTCCTCAGCCGCTAACTAATTATCGCGAGTGCTCTGAAAAGATGGGAAAATAAGGGGAGTGAGCAAATCACACGCTCAGTAAGGCAATTATGCAAGTAATTTGATAGCTCTACTATCTACATGCTCATAATGCCATGCCCTTAAAATCCATTTCTTTTCATTAAAATCTCAAGCACAATCGTTCATACATCAATGACATAGTTTATTCAAAACTATTTGTGCATATAAAAATCATGTAATTCATGCATCAAAGGCATTTCATGTGACATCATTAAATCATAATGAACATGAAGCAAATCCAGATCATGCATTCTTTCATGTCATGTAAGACAAATCATGAATTTGAATAAAAGCATGGAAAACATCATCATGCTGCTGCATTTAAATCAATTCATTAAAACTGCAGTATAAACTAACCCTTCCGGGTCAATAATCTCATAAAACATTTCATCGTAAAACTTCAGTTATAAAACCACCCTTCTTTCAGGGTCACATCATAAAATCATAAAATAGGGCGCCTGACCCCTCCCTCGGGTCTACCCTGGTCTATCGACCAATATTTATATCATGTGAGACAAGCAAGTGATTATATCAGTAACATCAAGGACTATGGCCATATCCTAGTGATCCCTGGCAACACAGTACCTAGTGTGCGGGGTATCACACCTAAAATGGGAGGTGGGTCGTCCTACCTGCCAGAACAGCATAACACCAGGATTGTGAGGGCAAGGCTTGCTGCCTCATGGCTAATGCCACTCCACTCCAACAATCCCCATGGTACAGCGTACTCTGCGTGACATACACGGTACAACGTACTCCGTCAACCCAAGCTCAGTCAGGGGTGCCTGTAATAGGTCTTATCCACCCATATCATCTCTGTCTCAGTATACACGTGTGAGCATATCATCTCACTGTGACACACAGTCTACAGGAGGCTCCAACACAGTTATTTGCATGTCATATAAATCCCTATGCGAGCGAAGCTCTAGCATGGCTCCATGCATATTCATGATATCAGAAAACCTCGTGCGAGCGAAGCTCTAGCACGGTTTCATAAAAATCAGTAAAATCTGTGTACGAGCAGCGCTCTAGTACGACTTAAAATCATTATAAATTCAAGTAAAATCCACGTACGAGCAATGCTCTAGTACGGATATGTATAAAAACTCAGTGAAAACCTCGTACGAGAAAGACTCCAGTACGACATTCAAATGAATTATGAAAACCATATAAAACTTTGTGCGAGCAACGCTCCAGCACAAATGAATGCTCAAGTAATTCAAATCTCGTTTGAGCTACACTCCAGCACGACTTTATGCATAATTAAATCAAATCTCGTGTGAGTTACACTCCAGCACGGCTTTATGCAATTATCATATCAAAACAGGATGCGAGCTAAGCTCCAGCATCTCTCATGCATGACAACCATAAAAACTAGTGTGAGCAATCGCTCCAGCACCTTTTTATGCATATTCAGTCAAAACAAATCAGAACAGTCAAAACATGTCAAAACAGAGTGCGAGCTAGGCTCCAGCACCTCTCATGCATATCACAATAATAAAAATCAGAGCGAGCAACCGCTCTAGCACATTTCATGCATATGATGTGACACAAGTCGGTGCGAGCAACCACTCAAGCACATTTATGCACACTCACAAACGCAAATATAGTGCGAACTATATGCCAGCATTATCTGTTTCCATATAAACTTGATAGTTGGCCCATTTTTCAAAGAATTTCATTTAAATACCAATAACACTTACGTAGTGTTATTTTGGGAAGCTTATGCAATTATTGGCCAATCTACCGATTTACTTTGTTTAAAAACCAATAAAATTTCCTTAAATCAGAAAATCCTTAAATCATGCATTTCATGCATGTCGTGCTTTCACCATCCTTAGGTGAACTTCCCTCAATAGGGGTAAAATAGTCTTTTCACCTATTTCGATCCTTAAAATTATTTAAACCACTTTTAGGATCATTATACAATAACCGTGTATACATACATAATCAGTGTATACAAAAACTATTAAAATACGCGTAGCTACCTCTAGCTACTCACACAATTCCCTTACCTCATTTTTCTGTACAGTCTGACGTTTCCATTGATGACTAGTCACGCAGTCTGATGTGCTCCAAATCCAAATCAAATCTCTGGCACTGCGGATAATATTCATCAGGTCAAATACAATATATTTAATTGTATTTCATAATTTTTGGGCTTAATTTAAATCATTGGGCCTGTTTACCCATATTGGGCCCGATTATACCATAATAGGCCTTAATCGGCCTTAAGCCTATTTACCACACTTTATCGAGGCCTATTGGGCTCATTGGGCTGATCAGTATTTATTTAGCCTCGTTCTAAATTCTCGAATAGCTTTATTTAGTATTTACGAAAATTTATTCAAATTTCCTAAATTTAATTCATTTATGCGAAAATTAAATCCGTAATTCATCAACATGCATAACGATGCAAAATTGTCGTAAATAAGGGTTACTTACCCGAGATTCAATGATAGTATGCAAATCGAGGCTGTCTCGAGCTCTTGGTTGATGCAAATCGTCGAGCTACACAATTTAATATTTTTTCGGGTAAATTTTCCAGTCGGATATTAATCAATTAAATATTCCGAAAACTAAATCAGTCAATTCGACCGTAAACCGACTTACCCGTAGCTCGATTGCATCACTGAAATTTTTCCCAATTTTTCCTCTTTTCTTTTTCCCTTTTTTTCTTCCTTTTTTTCCTTTTCTTTTTGGCTAAACCGGTCCGGTCCGGTTTAACCCGATTCAAACTGGTTCGATCCAGCGGTTCGGTCTAGCGGTTCAGTCCGGTTCGACATCATTTGGTCGTTTCGACGCCGTCTGGCCTGTTCTTGGTGCGATTCCGGCATCAATCAACTCGGCTACACCTGGGCATCCAGAATCGGGCCTTGGCTACAGTCAAAATGGCGCCATCATCGACGAATCAGGGTATCTCTCCCGCGGCATTTCCTCTTCCGATCTGTTGATTCTGACGACTCCACGGCGCGTCGCCGCCGCTAATGGGTCACCTGGTGGTCGGGCTACTCTCCCGGTCGTTGCCCGAAACCTCTGCCTCGTCGGTGGCCTGCCGGACGGAGGGATTTGTTTCCCTCGGATTCGGCGGCTTCAGTTTCCCTTGTTTCTTCTCTGTTTTGTTTTCCAGATTTCGTTTCTGTTTTTTTTTTTCATTTCATTTTTTTACTTTATTTATTTATTTATAATTTATTTTTAATATTATTTTATTCATTAAAATAATATTAAAATCCACAAATATCTTTAAAATTTTATATTTTATTCATTTAATCACTAAATGAATTTATCGACATTATTTTGACTTTTCGGTAAAATTTTCGATTATTTTCGGGATCGTTTTCCGAGGTGAAAGTTTCGATTAATTCCTATAAATTCATATCTCAATCAATTTAACCCGAAATTTAATTATTTCTTCGTTATTGATCAAGATTTCTCAAGCCATTATTTTTAATTAAATTTTCTTGTCCCGATTAATATCGACTTTCGATCTTTTGATCGTTTTACCCTTGCATATTTTCGAGAATACCATTTAAATCTTTTAGCATTTTTAAATGCACTCGAAAATTTCTATTCATTACCTTTTTCCTCTTACGATAAAAATGATCTTTACAAGTTTTTGGCGCCGTTGTCGAAGAAGTTTTAATTAGTCGTTAATTAATATTGGTGAAATTATTCTTAGGTGTAATTCTAGCTTGTAAATATTTAGGTTGTAAATACTTAGAAGTTTAATCTACATTAGTTAATTGAAAAATTAAAATAAAAAAAATTTCAAAAATTTAAAAATTTAAAAACTTAAAAAAAATTTATAAGGACTTTTAGATGTTTGCACGTGTAGAGCCAGGAGTTATGATAGCTTTCCTTTAGATACTGAAATTGAAAGAACCCTTAGGAAAATTCGAAAGGATTCTAGGAAATTAATAGCTCTGCTACAAAACATCATGGCAGAAAATAGGGAAATTAGAACTGTTGGAGATTATGCGGTGCCGACGATTGGAGGATATTATTCCGGCATTAGGCCACCAGTTGTCCATGTAAACAATTTCGAAATTAAGCCTGCAATCCTTCAGATGATTCAGACTTCTTTACAGTTCAGTGGGCTTCCACACGGTGACCCAAATGCTCACCTTGGGCAATTCCCGGACTTGTGCAACACGTTCAAACACAATGGATTATCTGATGATGCGCTTCGGCTTAGATTATTCCCCTTCTCACTTAGGGATAGAGCGCGACGCTGGCTAACCTCCTTGCCTCCAAGATCCATTTCTACATGGGACGAGTTAGCCCATCAATTTCTAGCTAAGTTTTTCCCTCCCTCTAAAATGCCCAGACTCCGTAGTGATATATCTTCCTTTGCCCAGCTCGATTCGAAAACTCTTTACGAATCATGGGAACAATATAAGGAACTTCTTAGGAAGTGCCCTCACCATGGCCTACCTTTGTGGCTGCAAGTCCAGCAATTCTACAACAGACTTACAAGCCAGAATAGGACCATTTGTCACAACCCGTTCTAACCAAATCACTACAAATTTCTCGCTTTTTCTATACTTCTCACCTCCTCGTGACAAATTCCATTTTTAACGAGTTGGGCTACGAGTCAGTAAAAATCCCAACTCTTATCCCATTTGATCATATCATTCTTACCATGGTAATCATGTTAGAATTTCAGACAGTGTAATAATAAGTATATATATTATACAACTGTATGTACATATGTTTTGATATATTTACAATCCCCCATAAGTATATTCATTACAAAACTGTGCTATTATTTGTTTAGATACTAAACTATACGATGTGTATACCTGATTCACGATAGGAGTAGCGGACAACCAGGAATGCAGTCTCTACCCGCTCTCGACTATTGTAGATGCTTTGTGGAGGGTGGAAAATGAAAGGGTGAGCGAAACTTGCTCAGTAAGGCAATACTGTAAACAAGTAGATAACTATACTATCTACGTGCTGATAATGTCATGATATAAAATCGTTTATATTTGAAGCATGAGGTAAGACTAAAACGATGCCACATGTATGTATATATCATATAAGAGAAATCATGAAATCAACATATAAAATAAACATGGAAAATTCATCATGTATGACATCTCATGCTCGTCACCTTAAAACTTATTAGTTTCATCATAAATTCATCACGTTAAAACTTATTTGTTTTATCACAAAACAACCACATCAAGGCTAAACTCATTTCTCGGGAATACCTTGATTTATTAAATCGCTTCTCTTTTAAAAACATAAATCGGGACATTATCCCTTCTCCGAGTTTGTCCTGGTCTATTCAGACCGTATGATATCATGTGAGGCATGTAGGTTACTATATGAAAATCGAGGACTATGGCCATATTATGTCCCTATAATCCCAGGCTACACGAATCCCGGTGTGCTGGGCATCACAACTGTAACGGGAAGTGGGGTCAAATCCTACCCGCCAGAATATCAAGTAACATCATCGAGTCATCATGACTGCACGGTACAGCGTACTCCGTGTGACATACACGGTACAACGTACTCCGTGGACCCATATCATAGTCTGGGGGTGCTTGTCGTAGGTCTTATCCACCCCAATACTATGTCGATAACCCACCCATGTCTCAAAGTATACGTGCGAGCATATCAACTCTCTGCGACACACAGTCTACAAGAGGCTTCCGCACGACTATATGCATGTCAACTCATGTCTAGTGCGAGCGAAGCTCCAGAACAACGCTATGCATATCATGATATCTAAAATCTCGTGCGAGCGAAGCTCCAGCACGATTTTTGTACACACACAAATTTCTCGTACGAGCAATACTCCAGTACGCCTTTTTATGAGTAATAAATCAGTGAAATTTAGTGCAAGTAAGACTCTAGCACTCTTTTTACTCGTGTAAATATGATAGGTGGCTCAATCTTGATAAAACGTCTTTTAAAATCGTAACCGGTACAAACCGGTACCCTTTCGTATAATTCATGAAATCAATAGCCAACCTATGTGTGTATTTGCATAAATCAAAGCAATACATTCATATAAAACATTAAAACATGATAATCATGCAATTTATCTACCTTACTACCCTTTTTGTAAATTTTACTCCTTGGGGCAATATCGTCTTTTTCTTTATTCACCCATGCCCTGATTTTTGTAAAAATTATTATTTCGTTTCTAGATACTTAAAGAAATTCTAGGCCCTGTAAATCCCCTCAAAAATACGTATATAAATCTCTATGCACCTACAAAATTCCCTTACCTCAATTCTCTGTACAGTCTAACTTTTTCAATTCTACCGATCACCCGATCCGTTTAGCTCCCAATATGTACTCCGAAGCTGCAGATAATTATTTATCATGTCAATTTAACCCAATAAATATAATTCTCACGTTTACTACAGTCGATTTAACTAATTGGGTCAATTTACTCTTATTGGGCTCGATCGCACCTTAATGGGCCTCGACCCATTTCCAGCCCGTTTCTACTTATTAAATCTCTTCTTCGATTTTACTAGGCTCATTCAGCTTACCAATAATCATCAGGCTTCGTTCCAAACTCATTGGATAACTCGTATACTATTTACGGTAATTACTGTAAAATTTTGAATAATATTCTTTTTATACAGAATTAATCCGTAAAATAATCTTAACTCTGCATTGAGGACTCTAATTGTCGAAATTAAAATGAACTTACCCAATGCTATGTGGGGTACAAAAATTGAAACTCAATCGGCTCTCGTTCGGGCTCACGTACACGATCTATCGTCGAACTGCACAATTTTATATTTAATTCCAGGTTAATTTTCGATTAAATATAATTTGAATAATTTTCTCGAAAATCAAATCAGTCACTTTTGACCTCTTACCGACTTACCCGAAGTTCGATGTATCCCGAATAATTCTTCCCCTTTTTCTTTTTTCTCTTTTTCTTCCTTTTTCTTCTCTTTCTTGGCTGAACCGGTTCGGTCCGGTTCAACCCGATTCAGATCGGTCGGTTCAACCGGTTCAGTTCGGTTCGATTTTCATCTTGGCCGTTCGGAGCTTTGCCGGCCGGTTCCTCATCGGCTTCCACCTCCAGCAGCTCCGCGAGGTAGTCCGATTCACGAATCAGGCCTCAGTTTCACCAACGGTGGCCGGAAAGTGGCCGGTCTGGCCTGTTCTCTCCTTGCCGTCGGTACCCATTTTCTTTTCTACCGTTTTCGATGTCGTCAGTCGGTTTCACCTGTCATTCCCGCCACCAATTGACTGGCATCACGTGGGGGTCCCTCGGCTAGCAGTGGTCGGGGTCGAATCGACGCCGGTGGCCGCCGATTTCGCTTCCCCTCTCCGCGGCTTCTCTCCCTCAATCTAGCGTTCTCCGGCGTCGGTGGGGTGCATCGCCAGTACCAGGGAGGTCGCACGGTTGTCCGCTCTCCTCGCTGGCCCTCACCTGGCCGATTGGTCGCCCGACGGTCGTCCGGTCTTCTCTTCGTTTTTGACTTCGTTTTTCGTTTCTCTCTTCTTTCTCTTTCCCCGATTTTCAATTTCTGATTCTTTTTTTTCTTTTTTCTTTTTTTTATAAATTTTATGATTATTATTATTATTATTTATAATTTATTTTTTTATTATTATATTCATTAAAATATTCTGAAAAAAATCCCAAATATCTTTAAAAATTTATATTTTATTCAAATTAATTTATTTAATTTATTTATTGTATTTTAATTCATTTTTCGGTATATTTTCTCTGTATTTTCGGGATATTGTCCGAATGACTTTTCGGTATTTCTAAGAATTTCGGATCTTGATCAATTGGACTCGAAATTTAATTATTTCTTCGTTATTGATCAAGATTTCTCAATCTCATATTTTTAATTAAATTTTCTTGTCCCGATTAATATCGAATTTCGATCTTTTGACCGTTTTGCCCTTGCACGTGTTTGGGAATTTCATTTCAATCCTTTCTTTCATAAACATACTCATTTTGTATTTTAACTAAAATCGGGTCTTACATAATCTCCCCCACTTAAGAAATTTGGTCCTCCAAATTAGAACCAAGTTAAATAGATCCATAAACAACTCCAGGTACGTCTATTGTATCATGCACTGTCATTCTCAACTTACTTTTTCCGGAGTGTAATACTACCAACATACTTTAATTAGGGAGATCATCTTAAACCTCAACACTTTCTCCTTCCTGTTTAATACCCGAATCGATTTTCCAATCATATGTTATACTTTCATTGAGCTCTTACAACTCATATTCGATCACATATGCTAGATCCGGATAGTATTTCTAAAGCATCATAAGATAGGACACATTGTGGATGCCTGCTAATTCAGGTGGTAACGCCAACCTACAGGCCTTGTCTCCCACTTTGTCCAATCTCTTTTCGAATCTCGTTACATCCTTATGCTATGTCCTAAGGGCATGTAACTTCCAACAATACTAATTCACCCTCGGTGAATTCCAATGGTTTCTGTCTCTTATCAACATAGCTTTTCTATCTGCTCTGAGGTGTTCTTAATCTCTCAAAATCAACTGAATATTCTCAGAGGTTTGTATTACAAATTCGGGAGCAATTTTTCTATCTGTCACCCACTTTTCATTATCCAAATCAGGGAAACAACCCTTATGGCCATACAATGCCTCATTTGAAGTCATCCCGATACTCAAGTGACAACTGTCATTATTGGCGAATTCGATTAGTAACAACTGATCATCCCAGGAGCTTATCAGATAAATGACACACGCTCTCAACATATCCTCGAGGGTCTATATAGTCCTCTTTGACTGCCCATTTGTCTGAGGATAGAAAGCTGTACTTAATCTCAACTGGGTCCCCATAGCTTCCTGAAAGTGTTCCCTGAAACGGGAAGTGAAGCGAGAATCCCTATCCGATACAATACTCACTGGGACACCATGCAGTCTCACAATCTCGCGCACATATAGCTCCGCCAATCTACTCAGAGTATCGGTGACTCTCATAGCTAGAAAGTGTGCCGACTTCGTCAATCTGTCAAGTATCACCCATATGGCATCATTCCCTCTACGAGTCCTCGGTAAACCCATCACAAAGTCCATGGTGACATGCTCCCACTTCCAAGTCGGTATAGGTAGAGGCTGTAATAACCCTGCAGGCTTCTGATGCTCTACCTTCACCTGCTGACAGACTAGACATCTCGCAACAAACTCTGCTATGTCTCTCTTCATCCCCGACCACCAGTATACCTTTCAGAGATTCTGATACATCTTTGTACTACCCGGATGCAAGGTATTCCTCGACGAATGAGCCTCTGTCAAGATCAACCTCCTGATCTCAGGATCCTCGGGAACACATATCCTGTCTCGAAACTTCAGTAATCCATCCGAACTCAACTCAAACTCAGTCTCAATACCCCTATGCATATGCCTGACTATCTCAATACACTGTTGATCATCACGCTGAGCCTGTCGGATCCGATCCATCAAATCCGGCTCTAACCGCAGGCTAGCAATCATATAACCACTCTCAACATCAGGCGGAGTCACATCCAAACTGCTCTAACAAATCGTGTTCTCGTACCATCATATAAGAAACCAACCTGAGGTGCTTCCTGCTCAACGCATCAGTCACTACATTCGCCTTACCCGAGTGGTATAGGATCTCACAATCGTAATCTTTCATAAGCTCAAGCCACCTTCTCTGTCTCAGGTTCAATTCCTTCTGTGAGAACAGATACTTGAGGCTTTTATGATCGATAAATACTTGGACTTTCTCACCATAGAGATAGTGGCGCCATATCTTCAATGTAAACACTACGGACGCCAATTCCAAGTCGTGGGTCGAGTAGTTCCTCTCATGATCCTTCAGCTGCCTGGATCCATAAGCGACTACCTTCCCGTCCTGCATCAATACACAGCCTAGTCCTTGGTAAGAAGCATCTGTGTAAACAGAAAAACCTCCTGAGCTGGTAGGAATGGTGAGAATCGGAGCAGTGGTCAATCGACGCTTCAGCTCCTGAAAACTCTCCTTAGATCTGTCGTCCCACTCAAATGCAACACTCTTTCGAGTAAGACGTGTCAACTGAGCAGCAAATCTCGAAAACCCTTCCACAAACCGTCTATAATAGCTAGCTAAACCCAGAAAGCTCCTGATCTCCGTAACTGTCTAAGGCCTCTGCCACTAAACTACTGCCTTAATCTTGGATGGGTTCACTGACACATCATCCTTTGACACAATATGTCCTAAGAAGGAGATCTGCTCAAGCCAAAAGTCACACTTACTGAGTTTAGCATACAACTGCTTCTCACAAAGGGTCTGCAATACAATCCTCAGGTGCTGCTCATGCTCCTCTCTGGATCTCGAATAAACCAGGATGTCATCGATGAACACTATCACAAATCGATCCAAATAAGGTCGAAACACCTCATTCATCAATGACATAAAAGCTGCGGGAGCGTTCGTCAACCCGAATGGCATAACCATAAACTCAAAGTGACCATAACGGGTGCAAAAAGCTGTCTTGGGTACATCTCTATCCCGAACTCTCAACTGATGGTACCCAGATCTCAGATCAATCTTAGAAAAGACTTGTGCTCCCCGTAGCTAATCCAGTAAACCATCAATCCTCGGAAGGGGATACTTGTTCTTGATGGTAGCCTTGTTCAACAATCGGTAGTCGATACACAATTGAAGACTCCCATCCTTCTTCCTCACAAACAGAACCGGTGCTCCCCACGGTGACACACTCGGTCTGATGAACCCCTTCTTTAATAATTCTTGCAACTGTTTCCTCAGCTCCTCCAACTCAACCAGAGCCATCCTGTACGGTGGTCTAGATATCGGTTCTGTATCAGGTGTCAAATCAATAATGAACTCTGTCTCCCGCACTGGCGGTAACCCTGGTAACTCATCCACAAAGACATCTGGAAATTCTGTCACAACTGGAATGTCTCTCAATTCCAGACGTGCCTTATCTATGTCAACCACATATGCAATGAACCCTTCAAAATACCATTTCCACCATTAGTAACATAATTCATCATATAAGTATCCATTATTAATAAATAAATTTACCTCACAAATATGATGAATTACAACTATACTTTTCCAAATGCAATAATTATATGTCTTTTATTTCTTTTCAGCAAAACTTACAGTAAGACTATATGTCCCTGAAAACATTAATGTCTTAGCATAGCAATCTAAAACAGCATGATTTGCAGTCAGCCAATCCATCCCTAAAATTACATCAAAATCCCTCATATTCAGTAAGACAAAGTCGACTGACATGTCCTTTCCCCCTATTCTCAACCTACAATCTCTATATACATACTCAGTCAACTGACTGTCATTCATATATGTAGAGATTAACAACATTCTATCTAACAATGTAGGCTATACATACTTCAACAACTTATGTGCAAATGAAGGCGATATGAAGGAATGTGTAGCACCAGAATCAAATAAGACAAATGCTTCTAAATCAAAAATTAGGATAGTACCTTTAATCACATCTGCTGAAGCATCTGCGGTGTCCTGATCCAATGCATGCACTCACCCTCTGCCCATAACCTGCTTCCCCTTCTCCTCAGCAGTGGCTCTTCTCCTAGGAGCAGGAGTCTCAACAGGAGCTCTCTCTGGCTCTTTGCCTTTCTGTGGGGCAGTCACAATCATCTCAGGATAGTTTCTTATGACATGCCCCGACTTCCCACAATGAAAACATACCCCAATAGTCGTCGAACAAGGCCTGGTACCATGAAATCTACCACATCTCCTACGCTGCTCGGTAGTCGACTGTGTCCCTCCAATAACTATACCCCTCGGTGATGGTAAAGCCGAATATAAAGGAGGCTTACCCGTCCTCTCCTGTATCTCCTCAATCTGAGGTCTCTTATCAGCAAACCTCTGACCTCCTCTCCTGATCACCCTATCCCCTCTGGATCTCTTTCGGTCTCTATCTCTAGCTCTACTGACCTTCCCAAACTCTGAGGCTCTTCGCTCAAAATCTTGCTCACACAACTGAGCTCTGTGCACTGCCTCCTCGTAAGTAGAGACGTCAAACGGAGCTAATTTAGATTTGATGGCTGGTCTCAATCCATCTATGAACTTCTGAACCTTCCGACTCTCACTGCTCAATGTATCCGGGTCATACCTCCCTAAGGATATGAACCTCGACTCATACTCATCAACGAAGCGGTTCCCCTGAACCAAACTCATAAACTCCATCCGTAATCTCTGTTGTGCAGTGGCCAGAATATACTGCCTTCTAAAGGCCTCTAGAAATATCTCTCAAGTAATCACTAAGTGTCGGGCTCTCAGGATAGACACAGTAGACCTCAACCAATGCTCTGCCTCACCCTTCAGCATAAATACGGCAAAGGCAACCCTCTTAGTCGATGTACATCTGAAGAACCCATACAATTTCTCCATCTCATATATCTAATCCTCTGCTATAATCAGGTCCTTCACTCCTCTGAAAACTGGAGGTTTAAATTCTTGGAATTGTCGTAATCTGTCTAGCTTACAGTCATAGCCCAGATTACTACCACTCAGCTGTAGAGCAACAGGAGAAGCTGTATCCTGAACCAGTGGTGGTGTAACAGTCTTTGTAGTCTGTCTAGTAGCAGTAGGCTGTCCAACTGGGCCTCGTCTATCACCAGCCCCTAACGTCTGTGTAACTATCTCAACAAGACTTTCTATACTTCGCTTAATCCTAGCGAAGCGTGCCTCAATATCCCCTGATCTCTCAATAGGATCCTGCGAAGCCTGACTAGTCTATGGCTCTATACGGCTTGCGGGCCTACCTCTACGGCCTCTAGCACGTGAACTTGCCCCTCTACCACGGCGAGTGACAAGCATAATGCCTAAGTTCCTGCATCCATGAACATTTATTAGTCTAGTCCCATATTGGTATAAATAGTTATATCTAAACAAAGCACAGTACTATGGGGATTTAATTTCTTAACTATTATTACTGACTCATATCCGACCAACTCTAGCTCTGATACCACCTTTTGTCACGACCCGTTCTAACAAAATCACTATAAATTTTTCACTTTTTCTATACTTCTCACCTCCTCGTGACAAATTCCATTTTTAACGAGTTAGGCTATGAGTCAGTAATAATCCCAACTCTTATCCCATTTGATCATATCATTCTTACCATGGTAATCATATTAGAATTTCAGACAGTGTAATAATAAGTACATATATTATACAACTGTAAGTACATATGTTTTCATATATTTACAATCCCTCATAATTATATTCGTTACAAAATTGTGCTATTATTTGTTTAGATACTAAAATGTACAATGTGTATACCTGATTCGCGATGGGAGCAACGAAAAACTAGGAATGCAGTCACGACTCGCTCTCGACTATTGTAGATGCTCTGTGGAGGGTGAAAAATGAAAGGGTGAGCGAAACTTGCTCAGTAAGGCAATAATGTAAGCAAGTAGATAACTATACTATCTACGTGCTGATAATGTCATGATATAAAATCGTTTATATTTGGAGCATGAAGTAAGACTAAAACGATGCCACATGTATGTATATATCATATAAGAGAAATCATGAAATCGACATATAAAATAAACATGGAAAATTCATCATGTATGACATCTCATGCTCGTCACCTTAAAACTTATTAGTTTCATCATAAATTCATCATGTTAAAACTTATTTGTTTTATCACAAAACAACCACATCAAGGCTAAACCCATTTCTCGGGAATACCTTGATTTATTAAATCGCTTTTCTTTTAAAAACATAAATCGGGACATTACCCCTACTTCGGGTTTGTCCTGGTCTATTCAGACCGTATGATATCATGTGAGGCATGTAGGTTACTGTATGAAAATCGAGGACTATGGCCATATTATGTCCCTGTGATCCTAGGCTACACGAATCCCGGTGTGTGGGGTATCACAACTGCAACGGGAGGTGGGGTTAAATCCTACCCGCCAGAATATTAAGTAACATCATCGAGTCATCATGACTGCACGGTACAGCGTACTCCGTGTGACATACATGGTACAACATACTCCGTGGACCCATATCATAGTCTGGGGGTGCCTGTCGTAGGTCTTATCCACCCCAATACTATGTCGATAACCAACCCATGTCTCAAAGTATACGTGCGAGCATATCAACTCTCTGCGACACACAGTCTACAGGAGGCTTCTGCACGACTATATGCATGTCAACTCACGTCTAGTGCGAGCGAAGCTCCAGCACGATGCTATGCATATCATGATATCTAAAATCTCGTGCGAGCGAAGCTCCAGCACGATTTTTGTACACATACAAATTTCTCGTACGAGCAATGCTCCAATACTGCTTTTTATTAGTAATAAATCAGTAAAATTTAGTGCGAGTAAGACTCTAGTACTCTTTTTACTCGTGTAAATATGATAGGTGGCTTAATCTTGATAAAACATCTTTTAAAATCGTAACCGGTACAAACCGGTACCCTTTCGTATAATTCATGAAATCAACAGCCAACCTATGTGTATATTTGCTTAAATCAAAGCAATACATTCATATAAAACATTAAAACATGATAATCATGCAATTTATCTGCCTTACTACCCTTTTTGTAAATTTTACTCCCAAGGGCAATATCGTCTCTTTCTTTATTCACCCATGCCCCGATTTTCATAAAAATTATTATTTCATTTATAGATACTTAAAGAAATTCTAGGGTCTGTAAATCCCCTTAAAAATACGTATAGAAATCTCTATGCACCTACAAAATTCCCTTACCTCGATTCTCTGTACAGTCTGACTTTTCCAATTCTACCAATCACCCGATCCATTTAGCTCCCAATATATACTCTGGAGCTGCAGATAATTATTTACCATGTCAATTTAACTCAATAAATATAATTCTCGCGTTTACTACAGTCGATTTAACTAATTGGATCAATTTACTCTTATTGGGCCCGATTGCACCTTAATGGGCCTTAACCCATTTTCTGCCTGTTTCTACTTATTAAATCCCTTCTTCGATTTTACTAGGCTCATTCAGCTTACCAATAATCATCAGGCTTCGTTCCAAACTCATTGGATAGCCCGTATACTATTTACGGTAATTACTATAAAATTTCGAATAATATTCTTTTTATAAAGAATTAATCCGTAAAATAATCTTAACTCTGCATTGAGGACTTTAATTGTCAAAATTAACATGAACTTACCCAATGATATGTGGGGTCCAGTTCAACCCGGTTCAGACCGGTCGGGTTTAGCTGGTTCAATTTGAGCCGATTTTCTTCTTCACCTTTTGGAGCTCTGCCGGTCGGTTCCGCGCCGGCTTTCACCTCCAGCAGCTCCGCGGGGTAGTTCGATTCACGAATCAGGCCTCGATTTCACCAACGGTGGCCGAAAAGTGGTCGGTCCGGCCTGTTCTCTCCTTGTCATCGATACCCAGGCATCCGTGGGGGTCCCTCAGCTAGCGGTAGTCGGGGTCGAATCGGCTCCGATGGTCGTCGATTTCGCTTCCCCTCTCCGCGGTTTCTCTCCCTCAATCCAGCGTTCTCCGGCGTCGGTGGGGTACGTCGCCAGTACCAGGGAGGTTGCACGATTGTTCGCTCTCCTCACCGGCCCTCACCTGGCCGATTAGTCATCGGACTGTCGTCCGGTCTTCTCCTCGTTTTCGACTTCGTTTTTTGTTTCTCTCTTCTTTCTCTCTCCTCGATTTTCAATTTCTGATTATTTTTTTTCTTTTTTCTTTTTTTTATAAAATTTATTATTATTATTATTATTTATAATTTATTTTATTATTATTATATTCATTAAAATATTTTGAAAAAATCCCAAATATCCTTAAAAATTTATATTTTATTCAAATTAATTTATTTAATTTATTTATTATATTTTAATTCATTTTTCGGTATATTTTTTCTGTATTTTTGAGATATTGTCCGAATGACTTTTCGGTATTTAAAAATTCTGGATCTTGATCAATTGGACTCGAAATTTAATTATTTCTTCGTTATTGGTCAAGATTTCTCAATCTCATATTTTTAATTAAATTTTCTTGTCCCGATTAATACTGAATTTTGATCTTTTGACCGTTTTGCCCTTGCACGTGTTCGAGAATTTCATTTCAATCCTTTCTTTCACGAACATACTCATTTCGTATTTTAACTAAAATCGGGTCTTACACCATTGTTGACGCTGCTGCAGGTGGAATGCTAATATGTAAAACAGAGGAGGATGCTTACGAGCTCTTAGACAAGATGGCTGCTAACAACTATCTATGGTCTTCAGAGAGGCAATTGCCAAAGAAGTCGACGGGTATTTATGAGCTCGACACGCTGTCTACCTTGACCTCTCAAATCGCTAATCTTACAAAGAAGGTAGAGTCGCTCAGTAACCAGCATAATCCTTCTACCAGTTCTAATCCTGTTTATTCTGTCCAAAGTCCTTTTCTTTGGCGAGCTGTGTAGTGGTACCCACTCTGTAGATAGGTGTCCACTTAACTTAGAATCGGTTCAGTATGTTGCCCCCTTAAGCAACAGAACAACACTTTTTTCAAACACCTATAATCCAGGGTGGAGGAACCATCCTAACTTTTCCTGGAGACAAAACCAAGGGCAAACTTCTAATTCTAGACTTGTAGGACCCCCTAGTTTTCAAGCTCCACCGATTCATGTACCACCACAGTTGCAATTTCCATACCACCCACCACCTCATTATCCACATCATCCACCTCACTTCCATCGACCACCACCACCACCACAACCTATGCAGCCCCAACATTACCACGCACCAGTAGCAGAGAAGAAGCGCTCGCTTGAGGAAATGTTCTCAACGATCCTGCAAAATCAAGCTGCTTCAATTAAGAACTTAGAAGTTCAGGTTGGACAAATAGCTAGTTTTCTTAACCAGCGTCTACAAGGGACCCTCCCCAGTAATACTAAAGTTAATCCTGTTAGGCAAAGGGATGATAAGGAACATGTGAAAGCCATTACCCTTAGGAGCGATAGAGAGCTAGATGATGATCCATAAGTTAGGTCCCAACCTGAATAGCACATAGTTGAAAAACTCATAAGTTCTAACGAAGCAGCTTAGAAAGAGTAGGAAACTAAAGATCAGGCTACAAAGGAATCAAAGATAGGTGCTTCTTCATCTTTACCTTCTTCTACTTCACAGCCTTCCCCGCCCTCTGATGCTACACATGTTTCCACTACATCCCCTCCGATTAGACCACCAGTACCTTTTCCTCAGAGGTTCCAAAATCAAAAACTCGATCGAAAATTCGCTAAATGTCTTGAGGTTTTAAGAGACTTCACATTAACATTCCTTTCGCAAATGCCTTAGAGCAAATGCCAAGTTATGTGAAGTTTTTGAAGGACACCCTCTCTAGGAAAAGAAGATTGGAAGATTATGAGACGGTGGCCTTAACTAAGGAATGTAGTGCCATTATCCAGAGAAGATTACCCCTCAAGCTCAAGGATCCCGAGAGTTTTACCATACCCTGCACTATTAGAAATCTATTCTTTGGTAGAGCCCTGTGTGATTTAGGAGCTAGTATAAATTTGATGCCTTTGTCTATCTATCAGAAGTTAGGAATAGGGGATGCCAAGCCCACCACAATGACCCTTCAGTTGGCTGGTCAATCAATGAAATATCCGAAGGGGGTCATTGAGGATGTGTTGGTAAATGTGGATAAATTTGTTTTCCCTGCGGATTTTATTGTTTTGGATATGTAGGAAGACAAGGAAGTCCCCATTATACTAGGTAGACCTTTCATAGCGACTGGTAGAACCTTAATTGATGTACAAAAGGGGGAGTTAACAATGAGAGTCCTAGATCAGGAGGTGATATTTCATGTTTTCAAACCTTTGACGCTCCATGATGACTCTCAACAGTGTTTTAAGATGGATGTTAAGGAGGATATAAGGCTTAAGCATAAGAAATCTGAAAGAATGAGGGAAGTAGATAGAGCTAAGGAGGAGTTAACTGTCAACATTCTGTCACCATTCTGGATGATCCTCCTACTCTTCGCCTTGCTGCTGAGTGTTGTTTTCTTCAACTGCATTTGAAGTGGCTGTGTTTTTATTTTCGATTTGTATATAGTTCTCTTTGTTTTTCTTTTCTGTTGTGTCTTTCTTTGTTTATGTTGCAGATTTCTTTTCCAGGATTACATTTTCACTCTAGCTTCAATTGTTCATCATCATCAGATAGGGGAGTACTGTGTTCTTGAGCTTAAATTCTTATATTATCTGCACACTGAGGACACTGCGCATTTTAAGTTTAGGGGAGGGGATATCACTTTGAGCAATTTTGTGAAAAATTGGAAAAATTTTCAAAATTTTTTCAAAAATCTGAGAAAGAATTTTCAAAATTTTTTTGATAATATGAGCTTAAATTGTTTGATTTTGGGATGATTTAGTACTTAGCATGTAGTTTTCCCATATTCCGATGATATGACCCCATGATTTAGTTTGACATTGATTAACTGAGAAACATGATTATAGGAGAAGCATGAAGTTGAATTCTTGAATTTGTCTTAATTCTGATTATGATTGATTGTCTGAATTCTTGAATCTAATCTCAAGGCGAAATTGTAAAACCCGATTTTATCGTAAGAGCAAAAGGGAATGAATAGAAATTTTCGAGTGCATTTAAAAATGCAAAAGGATTGAAAAGGTATTCCCGAACATGTGCAAGGGCAAAACGATCAAAAGACTGAAAGTCGATATAAATTCGAGAAGAAAATTTAATTAAAAATATAGGATTGAGAAATCTTGATCAATAACGAAGAAATAATTAAATTTCGGATTAAATTGATCAAGATATGAATTTATTGGAATAAATCAAAATTTTAGTATCGAAAAATAATCTCAAAAATAATCGAAAATTATACCGAAAAGGTAAAATCGGACTGATAAATTTATTTACGGATTAAATGAATAAAATATAATTGTTTTAGATATTTTTGGGAATTTTATTGTTATTTTATTGAATAAAATAATAATAAAATTTAATTATAAATAAATAAATAAAGTTTAAAAAAATTAAAAAATAAAAAAAGAAACGAAATCTGGAAAGGAGTTATCGGGGAGAGAGAAAAGAAACAGAAACGAAACAGAGAAGCGAGGAAGCCGAGACCGAGGGAGTCGGTTCCCTCCGTCTGATAACCCACCGGCGAGTCGAAGGTGTGGGCAACGACCGGGAGAGGAGTCCGACCATTGTGAGACCCATCGGTAGCCTCGATAAGCGCCGACGTCGCCAGAATCGAGAGATCAACGGAGGGGAGGCCGAAAGAGAAAAGAGGCGATTGGCGGCTATCGACGTCGAATCGCTCTACCTCGAGGGCCAATGAATGATGCCCAGGCGCAGCCGAGCCGAACGGCACCAGAATCGCGCCAAGAACCGGCCGGACGGCGCCGAAACGAGTAAATGTGGCCTGAACCGGTACGACCGGTTCAGCGCAGTAAGGGTATGCTGAACCGGACCGGATCGGTTCAGCCAAAAAGAAAAATTAAAAAAAAAAAGAGAAAAAGGGAAAAAGAAACAGAGGAAAAATTGAAAAAAAATTTAGTGATGCAATTGAGCTACGGGTAAGTCGGTAAGCGGTCGAATTGAACGATTTAAATTTTGAAATATTTAATTTGATTAATATCCGACTGGAAAGTTTACCCGAAAAAATATTAAATTGTGTAGCTCGACAATTGGCATCAACCGAGAGCTTGAGACAGTCTCGATTTACGTATTATCATGGAATCACGGGTAAGTAACCCTTATTTACGACAATTTACATCGTTATGTGTGATTGGTATTTATCGCATAAATTATGGATTTAAATTTCGCATTTAATGAATTAAATTCTGGAAAATTGGATAAATTGTCGTAAATACTAAATTAAGCTATTCGAGAATTTACAACGAGGCTAAATAAATACTGATGGGGCCAATGAGCCCAATAGGCCTCGATAAAGTGTGAAAAATGGGCTTAAGGCCGATTAAGGCCCATTAGGTGTAATCGGGCCCAATATGGGTAAACGAGCCCAATGATTTAAATTAAGCCCAGAAAATTATGAAATACATTAAATTGTATTGTTTTTGACCTGATGAATATGTATCCGTAGTTTTGGAGATTGGATTCGGAGCAAATAGGACTGCGTGACGAGTCATCAGTGGAAAGGTCAGACTGTACAGAAAATGAGGTAAGGGAATTGTGTGAGTAGCTAGAGGTAGCTACGCGTAATTTAACAGCTTTTCTGTACATTGATTATGTATGTATACACTGTGATTGTATAATGATCCTAAAAATGGTTTAAATGATTTTAAGGATCGAAATAGGTGGAAAGACTATTTTACCCCTATTGAGGGAAGTTCACCTAAGGATGGTGAAAGCATGACATGCATGATGTGCATGATTTAAGGAATTTTTTGAATTAAAGAATTTGATTGGTTTTAATCAAAGCAAAGTGGTAGATTGGCCAGTAATTGCATGAATTTCACATGATAACACTACGGAAGTGTTATTTGTATTTAAATGGAAATTTCTTTGGAAAATAGGCCAACTATCAAGTTTATATGGAAACAGATAGTGCCGACACGTAGTTCGCACTATATCTGCGTTTGTGAATGTGCATAAATGTGCTTGAGTGGTTGCTCGCACCGACTTGTGTGACATCATATGCATGAAATGTGCTAGAGTGGTTGCTCGCACTGATTTTATTATTGTGAAATGCATGAGAGGTGCTGGAGCCTAGCTCGCACCCTGTTTTGTCAATTTGACTGTTTTGACGATTTTGATTGATATGGATAAAAAGGTGCTGGAGCGATTGCTCGCACTAGTTTTAATGATTTAACATGCATGAGAGGTGCTGGAGCTTAGCTCGCATATTGTTTTGATATGATAGTTGCATAAAAGCTGTGCTGGAGTGTAACTCGCACGAGATTTGATTTAATTATGCATAAAGCCGTGCTGGAGTGTAACTCGCACGAGATTTGATTTACTTGAGCATTAATTTGTGCTGGAGCGTTGCTCGCACAAAGTTTTATATGGTTTTTATAATTCATTTGAATGTCGTACTTGATTTTTTCTCGTACGAGGTTTTCACTGAGTTTTTATGCATATCCGTACTAGAGCATTGCTCGTATGTGAATTTTACTTGAATTTATAATCAGTTTAAGTCGTACTGGAGCACTGCTCGTACGTAAATTTCATTGATTTCTATGAAACCTTGCTAGAGCTTCGCTCGCACGAGGTTTTTTTGATATCATGAATATGCATGGAGCCGTGCTTGAGCTTCGCTCACACAAGGATTTATATTACATGCATATAGTCGTGTTGGAGCCTCTTGTAGACTGTGTGTCACAGTGAGATGATATGCTCACATGTGCATATTGAGACAGAGATGATATGGGTGGATAAGACCTATTGCAGGCACCATTGATTGAGCTTGGGTTCACGGAGTACGTTGTACCGTGTATGTCACGCAGAGTACGCTGTACCGTGGGGATTGTTGGAGTGGAGTGGCATTAGCCATGAGGCAGCAAGCATTGCCCTCGCAATCCTGGTGTTATGCTGTTCTGGCGGGTAGGACGACCCACCTCCCGTTTCAGGTGTGATACCCTGCACACTAGGTACCGTGTTACCAAGGATCACTAGGATATGGCCATAGTCCTCGATGTTACTGATATAATGACCTACTTGTCTCACATGATATAAATATTGGTCGATAGACCAGGGTAGACCCGAGGGAGGGGTCAGGCCCCTGATTTTATGATTTTATGATATGTGACCCTGAAAGAAGGGTGGTTTTATAACCAGAGTTTTATAATGAATTTTAATTAATTGTTTTATGAGATGATTGACCCGGAAGGGTTATTTTATACTGCGTTTTTTAAATGAAATGATTTAAATGCAGTAGCATGATGAGTTTTCCATGCTTTAATGATAAATTCATGAAATGATTATATCCCACGATTTGTTTTATATCGCATGAAGTAATGCATGATTTTGATTTAATTCATGCTGAATATTGATTTAATGATGTCACATAAAAAGCTATTGATACATGAATTACATGCTTTTCTATATGCACAAATAGTTTTGGATAAACTATGTCATGATATATGCATGGTTTTGTGCTTGAGATTTTAATGAAAAGAAATGGATCTTAAGGGCATGGCATTATGAGCATGTAGATAGTGGAGCTATCTACTTACTTGCATAATTGCCTTACTGAGCGTGTGGTTTGCTCACCCCCCTTATTTTCCCATCTTTTCAGAGCACTTGTAAAAGTTATTGAGCGGCTGAGGACTTGCATTCTGGGTAATTGCTGCTTCCCATCGAGAGACAAGTTATTTTCCCATCTTTTAAAAGTTATTTTCCTATCTTTTCCCATGCTTTCATTTGAAATCCATGATTTGTCTTACATGGCATGAAAGAATGCATGATCTTGTTTTAATTCATGCTAAGTATGATTTAATGATGTCACATAAAATGTTATGAATGCATGAATTACATGATTTAAATATGCACAAATAGTTTTGGATAAATTATGGCATTGAATATGCATGATTTTGTGCGTGAAATTTTAAATGAAAAGAAATGGATTTAAGGGCATGACATTATGAGCATGTAGATAGTGGAGCTATCTACTTACTTGCATAATTGCCTTACTGAGCGTGTGGTTTGCTCACCCCCTTATTTTCCCATCTTTTTAGAGCACTCACAAAAATTTGTAAGCGGCTGAGGACTTGCATGCTTAGTATCCGCTGCTTCCCATCGAGAGATAGGTATACACATTTGTATAGTTTTGTATCTAAATATGCAATGCACAGTACTGTAAACGGATATGATGTCGGGGATGTAGAGTTATAAATACCAATGTGTATGTATTTATTTAAAGTCAAAAGATAGTAAACTCTGATATATGAATGTGATTATGGAAATGAAATGGTAAATAGGTGAGAGGTGACTAACACCGAATCATAGCCCAACTGTGTTGTAGGATGGTCACGATGAGAGAAAGGTAAGAATTAAATTATAAATGAAAAAGCGAAAAATTTACTCTGATTTTTAGGTAATTTGGGTCGTGACAGAAATATTAGATCACACTTAATTAGAGAAGTGATTTAGGCCATCTTTGGATCGTTTGAGTCTTTCTAGTCATCCATGTACATATTTTACCCCTAGTCACCAATCTGGGCTAAATAAACTTTTCTCTGTAAATATTCCTGCAAAATTTTCCTTAACTTAAATATTTTTTTCCTATCCCTTATCCCGAAAGCATGAAAAGTCATTTGGATATATTGTGAGCTATATGGGTATTAAGTGATAGTGAAGGAGTATGTTAAAAAAAATGAAAAGAAAGAAAAAGAAAAAGAAAAGAAGAAAGAAGAAAACACAAAAATAGAATAAAAAGTTTAGTGAAATAAATAAGTTTGGGGGAAATGATTTGAGCTCTTACATTAAGATCCTAGAAGTAATTCATGTTAAGGGGTAATTAAACCTAAATCGACTTTATCATACCTTAGCCTCAGCCTTACATTACAAGTTTAAAGAAGTCCTATTGATCTTTGATTATGTGTGACTACATTAGTGGAGAGAGAAGTGGAAAACAAACTTATGGGAATGATCACATGTCATTGACTTTGTATTCACTGTGTGTGCATAATCTGATCCGAATAATCTACTGTGAAGTGACTTTGACATTTTTCACACACTCACGAGGAGTCCAATTTCGGTTAGGACTTATGATTGAATGATTCTGAATGTTGGACTTGTAATTGTGAGTCTTTGAGATCATAGTTTGCAGTTTTTCTTTGAGGATGATATTGGGGAAATTATTATGTTTAGTACTTGTCATTCCTACAATTATTTTATTTTGCTTGAGGACAAGCAAAAACTCAAGTTTGGAGGTGTGATAATTCTATATTTTTTAGAATTATTTGTGCTTAATTTCTTAATTAATTATTTAAATCCCCAATTTATTTTGTTAAATTATCCCCTTTATTTAATTAAAATTCTCATGTTTACAGATAAATTAAATCCGGATGAATTTTGAATATTTCGATAGAAAATGGACCGAAATTGGGCTAAAATCGAGATTGGACCACGCGAACAACACGAGCCATGCCACCTAGCACATCCAATTGGACAAAAAGATAGATGACATGGAAATATCTTTTCAAGGAGCCAATGGTGTGAAGACAAGCGGCCAAAACAATGCCAACTCATCTAGGATGAAAAAATTACAATTTTACCACTTGTGTGTGTATAAATAGGAAAGGATGGAAATTTAAATGAATGTAAGTAGGAGTAGGGGATGTAGTGTTAATGTAATGTAGTTTTAGAGTAGAATAGTTTTAGATTAAATTTTTAGATTTACTTTCTTTTTTCCTTTTAGTTTTCCGTTAGCTTTTATTTTTACATTTACTGTTCATTCCATTGTTATGTTCTTCATCTTCTAGACTTGGATACTTTCTATTTCATAGCAATCAATTTAATTCCAAGCTTCTCGGTTCTATTAAAATTAGCTCTTTTATTCTTCAAGCTTTATTTACATAGCATTTTTTTTCCTAGTGTAACTCTCGGTTTGTAAAGGAATTGCTTAAGTTTTTAGTTGAAAAACTTTTATTTTTCCTAGTGTAGCTCTCGACTTGGTGTATTTTACTTGTTGGACGATAGGACAACTGCCATGGTTACAGAACCAAGCCTGGACGATTGTTAGGAAGCAGCTCAAGATAATTTCCTTCTCTGTTCTCCCCTGTTCTAGGAGTCTTCTACTGTTCATCTTCCTCTTATTTTTATTTCTCAGCTGGCGTGATGATTTGTAGCTGAACACCTAACAGTTTACCAGAGCCGAGAATGAAGAGCAAAGCTGTGCATTGTCCTGAAGCAAAGCAGGGTGTAAGATAGCACCAGAAGCGGACAGACTAGGAGCAAGACGTGTGCTGCTGTAGAGGAAGCAAGGATATCGCCTAGAGCAGCGAGGAGTATGTGCAACGAGCTGGGCATGCCGAGGACAGTTCCTGAAGTAAAGCAGAAAACATAGAGCAAGCTGGTACCGTGGGCATAGCTGGGCTGTCTGACCAGTGAGCATGATCAACAGCAGTTGGATAGAATCGGGAGTAAGAAGCAGGAGTAAGAGCCGAGGACATGTAGAGCATGTCTGGCAGGCAGCGACATGGGCAGAAAATGAAGCTGAAGTGGTTGGTAACGTGCTGGGTTGTTGCAGGAATGGATGTTGCACACGAAACCAAGCAGAGTTGGTGAGAGTATAGAGCAGGAAGTAGCTGGACACACATGGCAGCAAGATGAAACCGAGAAGACCTGGAAATGAAAATAAACAATATTGAGGACGTGAACAGTGAATGGAGGGACATCTTGGTTGATTTAAACTTAAGGCCATGTTTGGCATAATTCAATTTAGCCATTTTATAATTTAATGCATTATTAGTATTTCCATGCCTTGGTTAGTTGTTAGTTAGTTAGTTTAATCAATTAAAATGGCAGGTTAGTTTTAATATTTTTGCATGTTAATTTAATTTTTAGTTAGTAGTTAGTAGTTAATTTTATATTATATGTTTTAGGCCTTTATTTTTGTTTAGTTGCATTTAGAATTTGACTCATGCATTTTTAATTTAGTCTTTATCTTCATTAAATTTTAAGTTAGCTTGATTTGCATTTTTATTAAGTAGTTTAATTACATGCATATTTTATCTTAGGTTAATTAATTTAGTTTCTTCATATTTGCATTTCATTTTAATTGCGTTAATTAATTTTAACTGTTTTAATTATTTTTGTAGGTACTTACTTTTAATTGCATGGAGCACTGTAAGTAATCTTAGCTCGGTTTTATTTAGTTTTTATTATTTTATTGCTTTCCAGTAATTTTTAATGTTAGCCATGTAGATCACCCATCTTCAATTTCATAATTTGCTAGAATATACTTAGGGTAATATTAACCAATAGCTAATTAGGCTGATCAACTTCTCTGAGGGACAATAACTAGGGACTCAAATCTCATTATTACTTGTACGACCCGTGCACTTACGGTAATACCTTCAGGGCGTGTCAGAGTCCTTAAAATCATTATTTATTTCTAGGACCTTTATACATAATTCAGTGTATACATACATATTCAGTGTATACAAAAACTATTAAAATACACGTAGCTACCTCTAGCTACTCACACAATTCCCTTACCTCATTTTTCTGTACCGTCTGACCTTTCCACTGATGACTCGTCACGCAGTCCGATTTGCTCCGAATCCAATCTCCGAAACTACGGATACATATTCATCAGGTTAAATACAATACAATTAACTGTATTTCATATTTTTTGGGTTTAATTTAAATCATTCGGCTCGTTTACCCATATTGGGCCCGATTATACCATAATGGGCCTTAATCGGCCTTAAACCCGTTTTTTCCACTTACTATTCACATTATCGAGGCCTATTGGGCTCACTGTGCCCATCCGTATTTATTAGACCTCGTTCTAAACTGTCAAATAGCTTAATTAATTATTTACGACAATTTATCTCAATTTCCATAATATAATTCATTAAATGCAGAAATTAAATCCATAATTTATGGTGTAAATTCTAACAAGCATAACGATGCAAATTATCGTAATTAAGGGTTACTTACCCGAGATTCCATGATAATACGCAAATCGAGATTGTCTCAAGCTCTCGGTTGACGCCAATTGTCGAGCTACACAATTTAATATTTTTCCAGGTAAATTTTCAGTCGGATATTAATCAAATTAAATATTCCAAAATTTAAATCGGTCAATTTCGACCGCTTACCGACTTACCCGTAGCTCGATTGCATCACTGGGATTTTTTTCAATTTTTTCTCTTTTTTCTTTTTCCCTTTTTCTTCTTTTTCCTTTTCTTTTTGACTGAACCGGTCCAGTCCGGTCTGGTTCTGCGCAGAAGCTTCTTCACTAAACCATCGATCGATTTAGCTCTTTTTCGTTGTGCCGACGTCGTCCGGCCGATTCTTGGCGTGCCATTTTCGCCTTTTGACGTGTCTCGGCCTGGGGAACACTCAACTGGCCTCGATCGGGACCAATCACCGTCAGTGGCCCCCGGATTCCCTCTTTTCCTCCGCTGCTTTTCCTCTTCGATTCGCCGGCGTTCGGCGTCTGTGGAGAGCGTTGCCGATGTCGATGAGTGCACGCCAATGTCCTCTCCCTTTTTCGACCGCTTGCCTGGCCGCTAGTCGCCGGTGGTGGCTCGTTGGTGTAGAGGATCGGTCCTCGGGTCGCGTCTTCCGCTTTCCTTTCCATTTTCGCGTTTCAGACTTCCGTAATTTTTTTATTTTTTTTTATTTATTTATAATTAAATTTGATTATTTTTTAAATCATTTTTTTATTTTAAAAATCCCAAAAATATCTAAAAAAAATTCTATTTTATTCATTTAATCTTTAAATGAATTTATCGGTATTACTTTGTCTTTTCGGTATATTTTTCGATTATTTTTTGGATTATTTTTCGATGTGAAATTTTCGATTAATTCCAATAAATTCATATCTTGATCAATTTAACCCGAAATTTAATTATTTCTTCGTTATTGATCAAGATTTCTCAATCCCATATTTTTAATTAAATTTTCTTGTCACGATAAATATCAAATTTCAATCTTTTGACTGTTTTACCCTTGCACGTGTTCGGGACTACCATTTCAATTCTTCATTTGATCTTTTCTCATTTCGTGTTTTAAATAAAATCGGGTCTTACACTGACTTCCTTTCCCATTCTGACATTTCTCTCCAGTTTCTAACCATTTTCATTGTTATTATTTCGTTCTCTTTAATTGCTGCTCGCAGCAGCAAACCTACTGTCTTAGGATTGGCTTCATTTTGGAAGCTAATCCACAACTACTTCCCTTCATGTCTCCTACTGAGTAGAATCATCACCATTCCTTGCTCTCCTTTCATACCATTCCCATCACATCCATTTATCCCTCCATTAAATTTCATGTGTATATATTGTAAGACCCGATTTTATTTAAAACACGAAATGAGAAAAGATCAAATAAAGGATTGAAATGGTAGTCCCGAACACGTGCAAGGGTAAAATGGTCAAAAGACCAAAATTCGATATTTATCGTGACAAGAAAATTTAAGTAAAAATATAGAAATGAGAAATCTTGATCAATAACGAATAAATAATTAAATTTCGAGTTAAATTGATCAAGATATGAATTTATTGGAATAAATCAGAATTTTCACTTCGAAAAATAATCTCGAAAATATAGAAAAATTATACCGAAAATACGAAATAATACCGATAAATTCATTTATTGATTAAATGAATAAAATATATTTTTTTTAGATATTTTTAGAATTTTTACTAATATTTTAATCAATTAAAATAATAATAAAAATAAATTATAAATTAATTAATTAAATTAAATTAAATTAAATTAAAAAAATGAAAAAGAATCGCGAGTCGCGATTCTGGAAAACCTTCTCGCGCGACCCTCGCCTCTGCCTCACCAACGGTCTCACCGACGGCGACCACTAGGAAGAGACACCGAGTAAAGCCAGACAAGAGCCGAACCACCACCGGCACCAACAAACCGATGAACGACGATCGAGAGAGGGGAAGATAGAGAACCGAGAGGGGAAGAGAATTTCTCGACGACCGACGTCGATTCAGGCCCGACCACCGCCAACCGAAGGAAGCCCATGCGAAGACCAACCGATCAGCAGTTGAATCAGCCAGTAGAACGGTGGTCAGTGCAGGCAATGGAGGCAGAAAGGAAAGTCACCGTCGCCGAAAAGGAGAAGAGCCGGACCGACCACTTTTCGGCCACCTCGGACCACACTGTCGTGACCCGAATTCCTTACATTTATATCAATAATTTTCACATATCACGACTACACATACGAACAGTTGGGCTATGAATCGATGTCAGTCGATCACTCCCACATATTTTAATTCATTCACTTCTCATGCATCCATAATAAGAAGATGTACTTCTAATAATTTACAGGACTTTTACATTTGTTTACATTGGTTTACATCCCAGCATTAATATAAATACATCACTGTGCTCTGTCATATTTAGATACAAAAGATTTTAAAAGTGTGTATACCTTTCGCAATGTGATAACAGCTGCTAGCGGAAGGAAAATACAGAAATCTACCACAGAGCTCTCAGAAGCACTATGGCTAATCTGTGGAGAGATGAAAAAAAAGGGGTGAGCTAACGCGCTCAGTAAGGAATAAATGAAAGCAGGTAGATAACCATACTATCTACGATGCTTATAATGCATGGTTTATGCTGAAAATCCATAACATTCACAAAACCATTATCGTTAAAACACATAGCAATTTAATGTCCAAAAATCAAATGTCAAAACTCGTTCAGAGTAAAATATTTCTGTGTTCGGTATTGAAACTCACATTTAAATCATGTTCTCATTTCAAATGGTTTTCATCACAGAAATCAAATCACAAATAGTTTCGTTATAGAAACCAATAAAAATCAGGTGAGACTAGGCAGGGATCCACAGAAATCCATAAGACATTTGGCCAAAGTCCGAGATCCCGAGCTATCACTAGCTAGGTGTGCAAGGGTATCTCAGAGTCCGAGGAGGGGATTAGTCTATCCATCGGCTCCTATCTAAGGACTATCACAAAACAGAGCAATGACAAAGCATGCCCGAGTCCAAAGACGCAATCCTCACAACCCATAGTTGCACGGTACAGTGTACTCCATGTTGTCTACACGGTACGACGTACTCCGTGAACCAGAGTAATATTACCACATAGTTGTAGGTGCCTGAGTCAACAGCTCACCACCCCAACCAAATAAATTATCAACCATAGCCTGTCGTCTCAGATCTAGTGCGAGCAAGTCAGTGTGACACACAGTCAACACGAGGGCTCCAGCACTATCTCAATCACAAATCACAACAAAATTAAGTGCGAGAGGATCTGGATAAATCAACAGACCTCGTAGCTCCAACATGATTTCACACACACAAATAGACAGCTGGCTCTATTTTCCACAACAGTGGTACTCAAAACTGAGTGTGATACGTAAAACGGTGCAAAACACACATTTCATAAAAACATGAAATTTAATGCATACTGTCAAATCGTGAGCCAGTCTATCATTTTGGTTTCACAAAACCTCTTTTCCACATGTAAAACATCATGCTCATGCACTTTATGCATTTCCAAATTTTTCCCTGGGTCTAGGGGTATTTTCGTAATTTTTCCATATTTGGGTACTATCCAGAAATTTCATATTCATACGCTACACGGAATTTAAGTGTATGTAAATGACGATAAAAATACGTACAGCTATCTCTAAGAGCTCACAAAGATCCCTTACCTCGGATCACGTAGTGTGACCTCTCTTCCTCCGTGCTGTCCAAATCTCGCAGTCCAGTCAACTCTCAATATGACTCTGGAGCTGCAATTAACCACTTACTGGATTAATTACACGTTTCTTACTGTATTACACATTTAATACAGTTTATTTCACTTAAATGGGCCCATTTACTTTTAATGGGCCTTAACACTTTAATTGGGCCTTAATCCGTATTAAGCCCTTTTTCCCCGTATTAATTCCCTTCATTAGGGTTTATCGACTCATTGGGCCTATCAATACCCATTGGGCTTTATTCCAAATTCTTTGGATAGCCCGTATATCATTTACGACAGTTTATTTGAAATTTAGAATATAATTCACTAAATCCAAATTGCGTAAAATAAATCTTAAATACGCGTTAATCACTTAAATTGTCGTAAATGAGCTTTACTTACTCGAGAATATGCGATGGTACGCGAATCGGAGTTCGATCGGGCTTCCGTTCGGAATTAATCGTCGAACTGCATAATTTTGTATAGTTAACTTCGGGTCAATTTTCGATTAAATACAATTTAAATAAATTTATCGAAAATCAAATCGGTCACTTTTGACCTTGTATCGACTTACCCGAAGTCCGGTGAATTTCCAAAAATTTTCTTTTTTTTCTCTCTCCTCTTTCTCTCTCCTGCTGAACCGGTTCGGACCGGTTCAACCCTTTTCACACTGAACCGGTCCGAACCGGTTCAGGGTCGATCTCGCTGTTGCCGACGTTTTCGGCCGGTTCTGGGGCTGATTTCGCCGCCGTTCGACGCGGTTTCACCAGGGGAGCGCTCGATCGGCTGGGCTCGGGCCAAATCGGCGCCGGTGCCGTCCGATTTCTCCTCTCTCTCTCGCGGCTGTCCTCCCTCCGATCTGCCGTTTGCCGGCGCCGGTGGGGCGCGTCCTGGTGGCTGGGAGGTCGCGGGGTGAGTGCCTTCCTTTTTCGGCCGTTCGCTGGCCGTGGGATCGCCGGTGCTCGCTGGTCCGGTGGGTCTTCTCTCTCCGTCGGTTTTGGTTTTCTCTGAAGCTTTCTCTCTCCCCGATTTTGCTTCTGATTTCGTTTTTTTTTTAACTTTTATAATACAATTTTATTATTATTTTATTATTATTTTAATAATAAAATAATAATAAAATACCAAAATATCCCAAAAATTCTTATTAAATTCATTTAGTCCGTAAATGAATTTATCAGTCCGTTTTTGCCTCTTCGGTATATTTTTCTACTATTTTCGGGATCGCTTTTCGAGATAAAAATTCTAAAAATATTAAATAACTTCGGATCTTGATTAATTTGATTCGAAATTAAATATTTACCCCGTTTTTCATCAAAATTCCTCAATTTCATATTTTAATTGAAATTGTCTCATCGGATTTATACTGAATTTCGATCAATTGATCGTTTTACCCCTGTACTTGTTCGGGAATCATTTTAACCCTTATCTCGCTGTTATGTGGGTCACATGTATTTTTAATTTCTCAATTAATCGATTGCATGTAGTAAATACTCATCTTATGATTCAACTAAGAAAATATAATGTTCGTACACATAGGAATCATAAGGTACTAACTACATACGTAAATCGAAAAAATTCGGGTCTGACAATCCTCCCCAACTAAAAGAATTTGGTCCTCCAAATTAGAACCAAATCAATCCTCAAACAACTGGGGGTACTTCTCTCGCATCAAGCTCTCTAACTCCCAAGTAGCCTCCTCAGAAGTGTGATGCTGCCATAAGACTTTCACTAACCCGATAGTCTTCGATTTCAAAACCTTCTCCTTCTTATCCAGTATCCGAATCGGCCTTTCAACATATGACATGTCCTCACTGAGCTCCAACGGCTCATAACTAATCACATGCACCGGATCCGGGTGATACTTCCAAAGCATCGAAATGTGAAAGACGTTATGCACACTGGCTAACTCCGGTGGCAATGCCAAACTATAAGCTTTGTCTCCCACTCGATCCAAGATCTCAAATGGTCCAATGTAGCGAGGACTTAGCTTACCCTTCTTCCCGAATCTCATAATCCCCTTAGAAGGAGATACTTTCAAGAATACTGACTCACCGACCATAAACTCCAAAGGTCTGCGTCTCGTGTCAGCATAACTCTTCTGCCTACTCTGAGCTGTCCTCAATCTGTCACATATCAACTGGACATCCTCAGAGGCTTGTTGCACCAAATCGGGAGTAAACATCTTTCGATCACCCACTTCTTCCCATCCAATCGGAGATCGACACCTACGACCATATAGCGCTTCATACGGTGCCATCCCAATACTCGAGTGATAACTATTGTTATAGGCGAATTCGGCTAATGGCAAATGGTCATCCCAGGAGCCTCTATAATCCATCACACAAGCTCTCAACATATCCTCCAAGGTCTGGATGGTTCTCTCTGACTGACCATCGGATTGAGGGTGAAAAGCTGTACTGAAGCTCAATCGGGTTCCCATGGCTTCCTGAAAGTGTTCCCAAAAGTGGGAAGTGAAGCGGGAATCCCTGTCAGACACAATACTCACTGGAACGCCATGTAGCCTCACAATCTCCCGTACATATAAATTCGTCAACGCACTCAGAGTATCTGTAGCTCTCATAGCTAAGAAGTGAGCTGACTTGGTCTATCTATCCACAATCACCCAAATGGCATCATGGTTCCGTTGGGTCCTCGGTAAACCCATGATAAAATCCATGGTGATGTGCTCCCATTTCCATGTCGGTATAGGTAGAGGCTGCAATAACCCTGCAGGCTTCTGATGCTCTACCTTAACCTGTTGACGTACCAAACACTTGGCCACAAACTCTGCCACATTCCTCTTCATCCCTGACCACCAATACACTTTCCGAAGATTCTGATACATCTTATTGCTCCCCGGATGCAACGTATAACGTGATGAATGAGCTTCGGACAAAATGAGTTTTCTCAACTCAGGATCATCGGGAATGCACACTCTGCCTCTGAATCTCAGTAATCCATCAGTGCTCAACTCAAAATCGGCACAAGTACCTTTCTGAATCTGACTAATCATATCAACACAGAAGCGATCAATACGCTGAGCTTGTCTGATCCGGTCAATCAAATCCGGTTCCAATCTCAGACTAGCTATCACACAATATGTTTCAGTATCAGAAGGTGTCACATCTAAACTGAGACTCGTAAACTGCTCTAGCAGCTCATGTTCCCTGATCATCATGTATGATACCATCCCAAGGCTCTTTCGGCTCAAAGCATCGGCAACTACATTCGCCTTACCCGGATGATACATGATCTCACAATCATAGTCCTTCAGAAGCTCTAACCATCTACGTTGCCTCATATTCAATTCCTTTTGTGAAAACAAATATTTCAGGCTTTTGTGATCAGTAAATACCTGAAACTTCTCACCATATAAATAGTGGCGCCATATTTTCAGTGCAAACACTACGGCTGCCAACTCTAAATCATGGGTCGGATAGTTCTTCTCATGGTCCTTAAGCTGTCGGGATCCATAAGCAACTACTTTCCCATCCTGCATCAATACACAGCCCAGTCCCTGTCCCGATGCATCCGTATATACAGAAAAACCTCCTGAACTGGTCGGAATGGTGAGAATCGGTGCGGTGGTCAGTCGCTGCTTCAACTCTCTAAAGCTTTTCTCACACTTATCATCCCACTCAAATGCAACATTCTTCCGAGTGAGACGAGTCAAAGGAGCAGTTAATTTTGAGAAGCCTTCTACAAACCGTCTGTAATACCCAGCTAAGCCCAAAAAACTTCTGATCTCGGTGACTGTCTTGGGTCGTTCCCACTGAACTACTGCTTCTATCTTGGATGGATCAACAGACACCCTGTCCTTCGATACCACATGACCCAGAAATGATATTTGTTCTAACCAGAAGTCACACTTACTGAGCTTGGCATATAACTGCTTCTCTCGGAGGGTCTGCAGAACAATACTCAAGTGCTGCTCATGTTCCTCCCTGGACTTCGAATATACCAATATATCATCGATGAAGACGATCACAAATCGGTCCAGGTATGGCTTGAACACATCGTTCATCAAAGCCATAAAAGCTGCAGGAGCATTCGTTAACCCGAAAGGCATAACCAAGAACTCATAGTGACCATAACTGGTACGAAAGGCTGTCTTGGGTACATCTTCACTCCGGATCCTCAACTGATGGTACCCAGACCTCAGATCGATCTTGGAAAAGATCTGTGCTCCTTTAAGCTGATCCAACAGATCATCAATACGTGGAAGGGGGTACTTGTTCTTAATGGTAGCCTTATTCAACAACCGATAATCTATGCACAGTCGGAGGCTTCCATCCTTCTTCTTAACGAACAAGACCGGAGCTCCCCAAGGTGAGACGCTCGGTCTAACGAACCCCTTTATCCAACAAATCTTGTAACTGCTTCTTCAGTTCCAACAACTCAACTGGGGCCATCCTGTACGGTGGTCTGGATATAGGCTCAGTACCAGGTACCAAATCAATACAGAACTCCATCTCTCTGTCTGGTGGTAACCCTGGCAAGTCATCCGGAAAGACATCCGAAAACTCTCTGATCACAGGAATGTCAATCAATTCCGGTTGTGCCTTATCTAGGTCAACCACGTACGCAATAAAACCTTCAAAATAATATTATGCAATCAATTTAATATTGCATAAGTATTTCTTTTATATTTATTCATAAAAATTATACAACATGTTTCTCCGGTAGAGAAAACATTATCGTCTTAGAATGACAATCTAAGATAGCATGATTTGCAGCCAACCAATCCATTCCTAATATTACATCAAAATCAAACATACTTAACAAGATAAGATCGGCTATCATACTCTTATCTCCTACCCTTAACTTACATTGCTTACACACATACTCAGTCATTTGACTACTTCCCATTGGTGTGCTAATTATCAACCTTTTACCTAAAGGTGTAGGTTTCACAAACTCTGATAATTTAAATGCACACGATGGTGATATGAATGAATGCGTTGCACCAGGATCAAATAGAGCAAATGCTTCAAGGTTAAAAATCAGAATTGTACCTTTCACCACATCCGGTGAAGCATCTGCAGTGCCCTGGTCAAGTGCATACACTCTGCCTTGGCCGACAACTTGTTTCCCTTTCTCCTCGACCGTGACTCTCCTTCTCGGAGCAGGAATAACAGGTGAAACTTTCTCTGGTTCCTTACCCCTCTGAGAAGACGCTTCAACTGGTTCCGGGCAATCTCTCATCATGTGTCCGGTCTTACCACACCTAAAGCATGCTCCTGATATCCGATAACAAGGTCGATTCCCATGGAACACTCCACAAAGTCTACATAGATTAGGATTTGGTCGGGGACCTCCAATCACAATACCCCGAGCCGGAGCTGCTGTCGGATATACAGGGGGTCTAACTGCCCTACTCCGCGACTCATCGATCTTTTGTCGCCCACTAAAAGGCCTCTTCCCCTCTCTACTACATCTGTCATCCCCAAATCTCTTTCGGTCTCTATCTTTGCCCTTACCACCTTTCCCATACTCTAACACATGGAGCTCGTAATCCTGGTCACATAGCTGAGCTCGTCTAACTGTTTCCCCATATGTCGAAATATCCAACGGGGCCAGTCGAGCTCTAAATGATGGTCTCAGGCCTTCCATAAACTTATGAACTTTCTTTCGTTCACTGCCCATGGTATCAGGATCATATCTGCCCAGAGATGTAAACCGAGATTCATACTCGTCCACTGACTTACCTCCCTGGGTCAAACCTGAAAACTCATTCTGTAACTTCCGTTGAGCAGTATCTGGAATGTATTGCCCCCTAAAGGCGTCTAAGAACATCTCCCAAGTAATTACCTGATGTCCAGCTGATAGAATAGGCATAGTGGACTTCCACCAGTGTTCCGCCTCACCCTCTAGCATAAAAGACGCAAAAGCCACTTTCTCAGTAGTAGAGCATCGGGAGAATCTATAAAGTTTCTCCATTCTATTAATCCAATCCTCTGCCACAACCGGATTCTTCACCCCACTAAATGATGGAGGTTGTAGCTTCTAAAACTGTGTTAATCTGTCTAAATCACAACTATACTCCAGATCATCATCATATCCCTGAAGAGGGACTACTGGAGGAGGTGCAGGCTGAACAGGAGGAGCCTGTGGTGGTTCAACTCTCTGTGGTGCGGGTGCAGGCTGTGCAGGCGCAAGGGTCTCAGGTGCAGCTGCTGCAGCAGTCGGTGCAGCCTGTCCTGCTGTACCCTGGGCACTGCCAAAATTAGCTATAAACTGCCCCAATAATGTCACCACTATATCAAGGCGTCGCTCTAATCTCGAGTCGCGAGCGCCAGAACTATCAGATGGTTCTCGAGAAGTATGTCTAGATGAGGATCTACTCCGTCTCTCGGGTCTATCTCCGTGCCCTTGAGATCGAGAACTCTCTCCTCTACTACGATGTTTGTCAGACATCCTATATATTTCCTGTATATATAACACAAATTTCAGCGAAATCACAACCTGGTATACACAATTGTATCTAAACAAGGCACAGTGATAATGGGATGTAAACTTTCTTAGTTACTAACAACGATTCATATCAGACCAACTCGGCTCTGATACCACTTCTATCATGACCCGAATTCCTTACATTTATATCAATAATTTCCACATATCACGACTACACATACGGACAGTTGGGCTATGAATCGATGTCAGTCGATCACTCCCACATATTTTAATTCATTCACTTCTCATGCATCCATAATAAGAAGATGTACTTATAATAATTTACAGGACTTTTACGTTCGTTTACATTGGTTTACATCCCAGTATTAATATAAATACATCACTGTGCTCTGTCATATTTAGATACAAAAGATTTTAAAAGTGTGTATACCTTTCGCAATGTGATAACAGCTGCTATCGGAAGGAAAATACAGAAATCTACCACAGAGCTCTCAGAAGCACTATGGCTAATCTGTGGAGAGATGAAAAAAAGGGGTGAGCTAACGCGCTCAGTAAGGAATAAATGAAAGCAGGTAGATAACCATACTATCTACGATGCTTATAATGCATGGTTTATGCTGAAAATCCATAACATTCACAAAACCATTATCGTTAAAACACATAGCAATTTAATGTCCAAAAATCAAATGTCAAAACTCGTTCAGAGTAAAATATTTCTGTGTTCGGTATTGAAACTCACATTTAAATCATGTTCTCATTTCAAATGGTTTTCATCACAGAAATCAAATCACAAATAGTTTCGTTATAGAAACCAATAAAAATCAGGTGAGACTAGGCAGGGATCCACAGAAATCCATAAGACATTTGGCCAAAGTCCGAGATCCCGAGCTATCACTAGCTAGGTGTGCAAGGGTATCTCAGAGTCCGAGGAGGGGATTAGTCTATCCATCGGCTCCTATCTAAGGACTATCACAAAACAGAGCAATGACAAAGCATGCCCGAGTCCAAAGACGCAATCCTCACAACCCATAGTTGCACGGTACAGTGTACTCCATGTTGTCTACACGGTACGACGTACTCCGTGAACCAGAGTAATATTACCACATAGTTGTAGGTGCCTGAGTCAACAGCTCACCACCCCAACCAAATAAATTATCAACCATAGCCTGTCGTCTCAGATCTAGTGCGAGCAAGTCAGTGTGACACACAGTCAACATGAGGGCTCCAGCACTATCTCAATCACAAATCACAACAAAATTAAGTGCGAGCGGATCTGGATAAATCAACAGACCTCGTAGCTCCAACATGATTTCACACACACAAATAGACAGCTGGCTCTATTTTCCACAACAGTGGTACTCAAAACCGAGTGTGATACGTAAAACGGTGCAAAACACACATTTCATAAAAACATGAAATTTAATGCATACTGTCAAATCGTGAGCCAGTCTATCATTTTGGTTTCACAAAACCTCTTTTCCACATGTAAAACATCATGCTCATGCACTTTATGCATTTCCAAATTTTTCCCCGGGTCTAGGGGTATTTTCGTAATTTTTTCATATTTGGGTACTATCCAGAAATTTCATATTCATACGCTATACAGAATTTAAGTGTATGTAAACGACGATAAAAATACGTACAGCTATCTCTAAGAGCTCACAAAGATCCCTTACCTCGGATCGCGTAGTATGACCTCTCTTCCTCCGTGCTGTCCAAATCTCGCAGTCCAGTCAACTCTCAATATGACTCTGGAGCTGCAATTAACCACTTACTGGATTAATTACACGTTTCTTACTGTATTACACATTTAATACAGTTTATTTCACTTAAATGGGCCCGTTTACTTTTAATGGGCCTTAACACTTTAATTGGGCCTTAATCCGTATTAAGCCTGTTTTCCCCGTATTAATTCCCTTCATTAGGGTCTATCGACTCATTGGGCCTATCAATACCCATTGGGCTTTATTCCAAACTCTTTGGATAGCCCGTATATCATTTACGACAGTTTATTCGAAATTTAGAATATAATTCACTAAATCCAAAATTTAATCCGAATTGCGTAAAATAAATCTTAAATACGCGTTAATCACTTAAATTATCATAAATGAGCTTTACTTACTCGAGAATATGCGATGGTACGCGAATCGGAGTTCGATCGGGCGTCCGTTCGGAATTAATCGTCGAACTGCACAATTTTGTATATTTAACTCCGGGTCAATTTCCGATTAAATACAATTTAAATAAATTTATCGAAAATCAAATCGGTCACTTTTGACCTCGTATCGACTTACCCGAAGTCCTGTGAATTCTCAAAAATTTTCTTTTTTTTTTTCTCTCTCCTCTTTCTCTCTCCTACTGAACCGATTCGGAACGGTTAAACCCTTTTCACACTGAACCGGTCCGAATCGGTTCAGGGTCGATCTCGCCTTTGCCGGCGTTTTCGACCGGTTTCGGGCTGATTTCGCCGCCGTTCGATGCGGTTTCACCAGGGGAGCGCTCGATCAGTTGGGCTCGGGCCAAATCGACGCCGGTGCCGTCCGATTTCTCCTCTCTCTCTCGCGGCTGTCCTCCCTCCGATCTGCCATTTGTCGGCGCCGGTGGGGCGCGTCCTGGTGGCTGGGAGGTCGCGGGGCGAGTGCCTTCCTTTTCCGGCCGTTCGCTGGCCGTGGGATCGCCGGTGCTCGCTGGTCCGGTGGGTCTTCTCTCTCCGTCGGTTTTGGTTTTCTCTGAAGCTTTCTCTCTCCCCGATTTTGCTTCTGATTTCGTTTTTTTTTTTTAACTTTTATAATACAATTTTATTATTATTTTATTATTATTTTAATAATAAAATAATAATAAAATACCAAAATATCCCAAAAATATCCCAAAAATTTTTATTAAATTCATTTAGTCCTAAATGAATTTATCAGTCCGCTTTTACCTCTTCGGTATATTTTTCTACTATTTTCGGGATCATTTTTCGAGATAAAAATTCTAAAATATTAAATAACTTCGGATCTTGATTAATTTGATTCGAAATTAAATATTTACCCCGTTTTTCATCAAAATTCCTCAATTTCATATTTTAATTGAAATTGTCTCATCGGATTTATACTGAATTTCGATCAATTGACCGTTTTACCCCTGTACTTGTTCGGGAATCATTTTAACCCTTATCTCGCTGTTATGTGGGTCACATGTATTTTTAATTTCTCAATTAATCGATTGCATGTAGTAAATACTCATCTTATGATTCAACTAAGAAAATATAATGTTCGTACACATAGGAATCATAAGGTACTAGCTACATACGTAAATCGAAAAAATTCGGGTCTGACACACACCGACCCCAGATCCATACACCGAACGACCTCGTGGAACTGCTGGCGATGGAAGCTGGCAGAGAACCGGCCTGCGAAGCCTTGAACTGGCCGAACCGGACTAAACCAACTAGACCGAACTGGTTTGAACCGGCCTGAACCGGACCGAACCAGTTCAACCAGAAAAGAAGAAAAAGAAAGAAAAAAGGGAAAAAGAAAAAGAGAAAAAATTGGAAAAAAATCACAGTGATGCAATCGAGCTATGGATAAGTTGGTAAGCGGTCAAAATTCACCGATTTAAATTTCAGAATATTTAATTTGATTAATATTCGACTGAAAACTTACCCGAAAAAATATGTAATTATGTAGCTCGACAATTGACGCCAAACGAGAGCTTGAGATAGCCTCGATTTACGTACTATCATGGAATCTCAGGTAAGTAACCCTCATTTACGAAAATTTACATCGTTATACGTGTTATAAATTTACCGCATAAATTACGGATTTAAATTTCGCATGAAATGAATTATATTCTGGAATTAGAGATAAATTGTCGTAAATAATTAATTGAGCTATCTGAAAATTTAGAATGAGGCTCAATAAATATTGATGGGCCCAATGAACCCAAAAGGCCTCGATAATGTAAATAGTAAGTGGAAAACGGGCTTAAGGCCGATTAATGCCCATTATGGTGCAATCGGGCCCAATATGGGTAAACGGGACCAATGATTTAAATTAAGCCCAAAAAATATGAAATACAATTAATTTTATTGTATTTGACCTGATGTATATTTATACGCAGTTTCAAAGATTTGATTGAGAGCAAATCAGACTACATGACGAGACATCAGTAAAGGTTAGACTGTACAGAAAAATGAGGTAAGGGAATTGTGTGAGTAGCTAGAGGTAGCTACGCGTATTTTAATAGTTTTTGTATACACTGAATATGTATAAAGGTCCTAGAAATGGTTTAAAGATTTTAAGAACTTGAAATAGGAAAAGACTATTTTACCCCTATTGAGGAAAATTCACCTAAGGATGGTGAAAGCATGACATGCATGAAATGCATGATTTAAGTAATTTTTGATTTAACGAATTTTCTTGGTTTTAATCAAAGCAAATCGGTAGATTGGCCAGTAATTGCATAAATTTCACAATATAACACTACGTAAGTGTTATTAAGATTTAAATGAAAATTATTTGAAAAATGGGCCAACTATCAAGTTTAAATGGAAACAGATAGTGTTGGCGCATAGCTCACACTATATCTGAGTTTGTGAGTGTGCATAAAACGTGCTTGAGCGGTTGCTCGCACCAACTTGTGTGACATCATATGCATGAAATGTGCTAGAGCGGTTGCTCGCACTGATTTTACTATTGTGAAATGCATGAGAGGTGCTAGAGCTTAGTTCGCACTCCGTTTTGACTGTTTTTACTTATTTTACCTTGATATGCATAAAAAGGTGCTGGAGCGATTGCTCGCACTAGTTTTAATGATTTGACATGTATGAGATATGCTGGAGCTTAGCTCACATCCAGTTTTGTTATGATAATTGCATAAAAGTCATGTTGGAGTGTGACTCGCACGAGATTTGATTTATTTATGCATAAGTCGTGCTGGAGTGTAACTCGCACAGGATTTGATTTATTTATGCATGAAACCGTGTTGGAGCTTGCTCGCACGTGATTTTATACGGATTTATAACTCATTTTAAAGTCGTACTAGAGTACTACTTGTACTCATATTTTACTAATTTTAATGAAACTGTGCTAGAGCATCGCTCACACGAGATTTTCTGATATCATGAATATGCATGGAGTCGTGCTAGAGCTTTGCTCGCATAGGGATTTATATTACATGCATATAGCCGTGTTGGAGCCTCCTGTAGACTGTGTGTCACAGTGAGATGATATACCCACACGTGCATATTGAGACAGAGATGGTATGGTTGGATAAGACCTATTGGAGGCACCCCTGACTGAGCTTAGGTTCACGGAGTACGTTGTACCATGTATGTCACGCCGAGTACACTGTATCGTGGGGATTGTTGGAGTGGAGTGGCATTAGCCATGAGGTAGCAACCTTACCCTCGCAATCCTGATGTTATGCTGTTCTGGTGGGTAAGACCGACCCACCTCCCGTTTCAGGTGTGATACCCCGCACACTAGGTACCGTGTAGCCAGGGATCACTAGGTTATGGCCATAGTCCTTGTTGTTACTGATATAGTCACCTACTTGTCTCACATGATCTAACTTGTGGTCTCGATAAACCAGGGTAGACCCGAGGGAGGGGTCAGGCCCCCGATTTTATGATTTTCTATTATGATGATAGGCTTTTCAGAGGATTTATGAAATGTGTCCCTGAAAGAAGGGTGACTTTTATAACAAAATTTTATAATGAATTTAATGAGATTGATTTATGAGATGCTTAAACCCTTCGGGTTATTTTATACTGCAGCTTTAATGAAATGATTTAAATTCAGTAGCATGATGAGTTTTCCATGTGTTAATGATAAATTCATGAAAAGAATTGTTTCTCATGATTTTTTTTTTTATACATGGCATGAAATGATGCATGATCTTGATTTACCTCATGCTAAGTATGATTTAATGATGTCACATAAAATGCCTTTGATGCATGAATTACATGATTTCTATATGCACAAATAGTTTTGATAAACTATGTCATTGATGTATGCATGGTTTTGTGCTTGAGATTTTAATAAAAAGAAATGGATTTTAAGGGCATGGCATTATGAGCATGTAGATAGTGTAGCTATCTACTTACTTGCATAATTTCCTTACTGAGCGTGTGGTTTGCTCACCCCCTTATTTTCCCATCTTTTCAGAGCATTCACAATAGTTAATGAGCGGCTGAGGACTTGCATCTTGGTATCCGTTGCTTCCCATCGAGAGTCAGGTATACACATTTGTATAGTTTTGTATCTAAATATGTAATGCACAGTACTATAAATGGATATGATGTCGGGGATGTAAGGTTATAAATATCATTGTGTATGTATTTAGTTAAAGTCAAAGGATAGTAAACTTTGATATGCGAATGCGATTATAGAATTGGAATGGTAAATAGGTGAGAGGTGACTAACACCGAATCATAGCCCAACTGTTAATGGGATGGTCACAATGAGAGAAATGTAAGAATTAAATAATAAATGAAAAAGTAAAAAATTTACTTTGATTTTTAGATAATTTGGGTCGTGACACCGAATCCTCAACTGATGACACCCAGACCTAAGATCAATTTTTGAAAAGACCTATGCTCCTTGTAACTGATCCAATAGATCGTCTATCCGTGGAAGGGGATATTTATTCTTGATGGTAGCCTTATTCAACAACCGATAGTCTATACACAGTCGAAGACTCCCATCTTTCTTCTTTACAAACAACACCGGTGCTCCCCAATGTGATACACTCGGTCTGATGAATCCCTTATCTAACAACCCTTGTAATTGCTTCTTTAACTCCTCCAATTTCACTGGAGCCATTCTATACGGTGGCATGGATATTAGTTTAGTTCCAAGCACCAAATCAATACAGAATTCCATCTCCCTATCTGGTGGCAACCCTGGTAATTCTTCCGAAAAGACATCGAGGAATTCTCTAACCACTGGGATGTCAGCTATATCCGAGTACACCTTATCCAAGTTAACCACATAGGTGATAAAACCTTCAATACATTATTATTTCATTCGTTAGCAACATCATCCATCTTAAAATAACATACTACTTCATTCATTACTTTTCAAATCTTACAATGTACTTTTCAGGGATGAAAAACATTACTGTCTTAGCATAACGTAAGAATATATTTGATATGTAAAGTAATTTGGATTAAGAGATATGTAGTGAATATGAATTGCAACCAAGGATAAGAGGAGGATATATCCATAACCAGTCTATGTGGTCAAGTCTGAGGGTTAATAAAGGTATTTCAAAATACCTCCCCGCCTGAAGATTTGACAACGTCTAGAAGCGCACACATAACCTATAAATTAAAATCGACAGTCGTAATATATACATTTAAAATTTGGGTACCTATACTGGTACGATAAAGAAATATAGAATTCGATTAATCATGAAGGTTTAAAAAAATTAAAATTTTATAAAAGTCGTTAATATAAGAAAAAAGAAATGACGTGGGTTAGTTTTTTGAACAAAAGCGATTTCGAAATGACATTAGATGTTTATGCGTACATAGGTCAAGGATATGGGTGATTAAAATATTTAGTGGAACTCAACTACGATGAGGTATTTAAACCTTACCTGGATCGATTGGTTGTCATCTTTAACGATGATATTTCAATGTATTCGAAGTCCAGGGAAGAGCATGAGTAGCAATAGGAAACTGTCTTACAGATGAATTGTTAAGAGTTTCTCGAAATTGACTGCTCAGTTGACACATCTTGTTCGAAAAAGATTGTATGCCAGTAGGATGATAAGTATAAAAGTAGCTTCAGTGAGTTTTGGTATATTGAAGTAATAAACTGACTACCGTAATTATTCTCACCATAACCAACAGCTCAAGAGGTTTCAATGTGTATGAATACCTCAAAATAAGGATTGGATTGTGTATTGATGTAAAATGGGAAGATAATCGTTTATGGATCCAGATAGTTCAAGGATCATAAGAGAAACTATCCGACCCATGATTTAGAGTTGGCAACCGTAGCATTTACACTAAAAGTATGGCGCCACCACTTAAATGGTAAGAAATTTTGGATATGCACTGATCGTAAGAGCCCCGAGTATCTGTTTTCACAGAAAGAGTAGAATAAGAGATAACCAAGAGAGTTAGAGCTTCTAAGGATTATGATTGTGAACATTGTACCACCCAAGAAAGGCTAATGTAATGGTTGATGCCTTGAACAGAAAGAGTCTCGGGATGGTATCACATATGATGGTCAGGGAGCGAGAGCTGCTAGAGCAGTTGTGAACCTCAGTAGTGATGTGATCCCTTCTGATGATGACAGTGATTGTGTGACAGCTAGCCTGAGGTTAGAACCGAATTTGAGTGACCGAATTTGCCAGGCTTAGCGTGATGATTGGCATGGTGTCAATAGTGTGGGTCAGATTCAGAAGGGTATAGTGATAGAGTTCACAGTGAGTGATGATGACTTACAGAGGTTCAGAGACAGTATAAGTGCTCCCCAGGACCATTGTTTCTGAGATAGTGTTATTGTCAGAAGCTCACTCTTCGAAATATACAGTGCATCCGAGAAGTAATAAATATATCGAAATCTCTAAAAAGGGTATTGGTGGTTAGATATGAAAAGAAATATTGTAGAGTTGTTAGCAAAGTGTCTCGTATGTCAGCAGAGTAAGGTAGAGTACTAGAAGTCTGCAGAGTTATTGCAGCCTCTACCTATAGTGACACGAAAATGGGAATAAGTTACCATGAATTTTGTGATGGGTTACAAAATAGCCGGAGGAATCAGAAGACTATCTGAGTGATAATCGATAGATTGATTTAGTTTACCCACCTTCTGGCTATGAAAATCCCCAGATACTCTAAGTGCGTAGGCGGAGTTATATGTAAGGAAGATTGTGGAACATTATGTAGCGTTCCAATGAGGATGGTATCAAATAGGGATTCCCTCTTTACTTCCCATTTCTTGAAATATTTTTCAGGAAGCTATGGGAACCCGATTGAGTGTTAGCACAGCTTTCTGTCCTCAGATAGATGGTCAGTCAAAGAGGACTGTACAGGTTCTGGAGGATATGATGAGAGCGTATGCCATTGATTTTATAAGCTCCTAGGATGATCAGTTGTTACAAATCGAATTCGCCAATAATGATTGCTATCACTCGAGTATCGGGATGACTTTATATGAGGCATTGTATGGCCGTAGGGATTATTCCCTGACTTGGATAAGAAGAAGTGGGTGACAGATAGAGAATTGTTCCCGAATTGGTAAGACAAACCTCTGAGAATGTTCAGTGGATTGTGAGAGATTAAGAACACCTCAGAACAGACAGAAAAGCTATGCTGACAAGAGACAGAAAACCATTGGAATTCACCAAGGGTGAATCAGTATTGTTGGCAATTACTTGTCCTAAGGGCATAAGGACATAACGAGATTTGGAAAGAATGCAAATAGAGTTTTGTTAGATTGAATCCTTTGAGAGATTGGACAAAGTGGAAGATAAGGCCTATAGGTTGGCGTTACCACCTGAATTAGCAGGCATCCACAATGTGTCCCATATTTTAGATGCTTCAGAAATACTATCCGGACCTAGTATATGTGATCGGATACGAGCTCCAACAGCTTAGCTCAATGAAAGTAATGTATGATTGAAAAATCGATTCGAGTATTAGACAGAAGGAGAAAGTGTTGAGGTTTAAGATGATCTCCCTAGTCAAAGTCCTTTGGTAGTATTACACTCCGAAAAAAGTTACATAAGAATTAAAGAGTATGATGTAATAGACGTACCCAGAGTTGTTTATGGACCCATTTAACTTGGTTCTAATTTGGAGGACCAAATTTCTTAAGCGGGGGAGATTGTAAAACCCGATTTTATTTAAAACATGAAATGAGAAAAGATCAAATGAATGATTGAAATGGTACTCCCGAACACGTGCAAGGGTAAAACGGTGAAAAGATCAAAATTCAGTATTTATCGTGACAATAAAATTTAATTAAAAATATGGAAATGAGAAATCTTGATCAATAACGAAGAAATAGTTAAATTTCGGGTTAAATTGATCAAGATATGAATTTATTGGAATAAATCAAAATTTTCACTTCGAAATAATCCCGAAAATATTGAAAAATTATACCAAAAATACGAAATAATATCGATAAATTCATTTATTGATTAAATGAATAAAATATAATTTTTTTAGATATTTTTGGAATTTTTACTAATATTTTAATCAGTTAAAATAATAATAAAAATAAATTATAAATAAATAAATTAATTAATTAAATTAAAATTAAAAAAAACGAAAAAGAATCGCGAGTCGCGATTCTGGAAAACCTTCTCGCGCGAACCTCGCCTCTGCCTCACCGACGACCTCACCGATGGATGACCATCAGGAAGAGACGCCGTGTAAAGCCAGACGAGAGCCGAACCACCACTGGCACCAACAAGCCGACGAACGGCGGCAAACGGCGACCGAGAGAGGGGAAGAGAGAGAACCGAGAGGGGAAGAGAATTTCCCGGCGATCGGCACCGATTCAGGCCCGACCACCGCCAACCGAAGGAAGCCCACGCGAAGACCAGCCGATTAGCTGCTGAATCGGCCGGTAGAACGGCGGTTAGCACCGGCAACGGAGGAAAAAAGGAAAGTCACCGACGCCGAAAAGGAGAAGAGCCGGACCGACCACTTTTCGGCCATCTCAGACCACACCGACCCCAGATCTGTGCACCAAACGACCCCACGGAACTGCTGGCGACTGAAGTTGACGGAGAACCGATTGGCGAAGCCCTGAACCGGCCGAACCAGACTGAACCGGCTAGACCGAACCGGTTTAAACCGGGCTGAACTGGACCGAACTGGTTCAGCCAAAAAAGAAGAAAAGAAAGAGGAAAAAGAAAAAAGAAAAAGAGGAAAAATTGGGGAAAATTCCCAATGATGCAATTGAGTTACAGGTAAGTCGGTAAGCGGTCAAAATTGATCGATTTAAATTTCAAAATATTTAATTTGATTAATATTCGACTGAAAATTTACCCAAAAAAATATGTAATTGTGTAGCTCGACAATTGACATCAAACGAGAGCTCGAGAAAGCCTCAATTTGCGTACTATCATGGAATCTCGGGTAAGTAACCCTTATTTACGATAATTTTTATCGTTATGCGTGTTAAAAATTTACCGCATAAATTACGGATTTAAATTTCGCATGAAATGAATTATATTCTGAAATTAGAGATAAATTGTCGTAAATAATTAATTGAGCTATCTGAAAATTTAGAATGAGATTCAATAAATACTGATGGGCCCAATAAGCTCAATAGGTCTCGATAATGTAAATAGTAAGTGAAAAACGGGCTTAAGGTCGATTAAGGCCCATTATAGTGCAATCAGGCCCAATATGGGTAAAAAGGACTAATGATTTAAATTAAACCCAGAAAATATGAAATACAATTAATTGTATTGTATTTGACCTGATGTATATTTATACGCAGTTTCGGAGATTTGATTGAGAGCAAATCGAACTGCATGACGAGACATCAGTAAAGGTCAGACTGTACAAAAAAATGAGGTAAGGGAATTATGTGAGTACCTAGAGGTAACTACACGTATTTTAATAGTTTTTGTATACACTAAATATGTATGTATACACTGAATATGTATAAAGGTCCTAGAAATAGTTTAAAGATTTTAAGGACTCGAAATAGGAAAAGACTATTTTACCCCTATTGAGGAAAATTCACCTAAAGATGGTGAAAGTATGACATGCATGAAATGCATGATTTAAGTAATTTCTTATTTAAGGAATTTTCTTGGTTTTAATCAAAGCAAATCGGTAGATTGGCCAGTAATTGCATAAATTTCACAATATAACACTACGTAAGTGTTATTAAGATTTAAATGAAAATTATTTGGAAAATGGGTCAACTATCAAGTTTAAATGGAAACAGATAGTGTTGGCGCATAGCTCGCACTATATCTGAGTTTGTGAGTGTGCATAAAACGTGCTTGAGCGGTTACTCGCACCGACTTGTATGACATCATATGCATGAAATGTGCTAGAGCGGTTGCTCGCACTGATTTTACTATTGTGAAATGCATGAGGGGTGCTAGAGCTTAGTTTGCACTCTGTTTTGACTTGTTTTGCCTTGATATGCATAAGGTGCTGGAGCGATTGCTCGCACTAGTTTAATGATTTGACATGCATGAGAGATGCTGGAGCTTAGCTCGCATCCAGTTTTGTTATGATAATTGCATAAAAGCCGTACTAGAGTGTGACTCGCACGACATTTGATTTATTTATGCATAAGCTGTGCTTTAGTGTAACTCGCACGGGATTTGATTTATTTATGCATAAAACCGTGTTGTAGCTTGCTCGCACGTGATTTTATATGGATTTATAACTCATTTTAAAGTCGTACTGGAGTGCTACTCGTACGCAAATTTTACTGATTTTTATGAAACAGTGCTAGAGCTTCGCTCGCACGAGATTTTCTGATATCATGAATATACATGGAGCCGTGCTAGAGCTTTGTTCGCACAGGGATTTATATTACATGCATATAGCCGTGTTGGAGCCTCTTGTAGACTGTGTGTCACAGTGAGATGATATGCCCACACGTGCATACTGAGACAACGATGGTATGGGTGGATAAGACCTATTGCAAACACCCCTGACTGAGTATGTTGTACCGTGTATGTCATGCGGAGTACGCTGTACCGTGGGGATTGTTGAAGTGGAGTGGCATTAGCCACGAGGCAGCAAGCCTTGCCCTCGCAATCCTGATGTTATGCTGTTCTGGCGGGTAGGACCGACCCACCTCCCGTTTCAGGTGTGATACCCCGCACACTGGGTACCGTGTAGCCAAATATCACTAGGTTATGGCCATAGTCCTCGTTGTTACTGATATAGTTACCTACTTGTCTTACATGATATAACTTATGGTCTCGATAGATCAGGGTAGACCCGAGGGAGGGGTCAGGCCCCCGATTTTATGATTTTCTATTATGATGATAGGTTTTTCAGAGGATTTTATGAAATGTGTCCCTGAAAGAAGGGTGACTTTTATAACAGAATTTTAGAATGAATTTAATGAGATTGATTTATGAGATGCTTAAACCTTCGGGTTATTTTATACTGCAGCTTTAATGAAATGATTTAAATGCAGTAGCATGATGAGTTTTTCATGCGTTAATGATAAATTCATGAAAAGAATTATTTCTCATGATTTGTTTTACACATGGCATGAAATGATGCATGATCTTGATTTACCTCATGCTAAGTATGATTTAATGATGTCACATAAAATGCCATTGATGCATGAATTATATCATTTCTATATGCACAAACAGTTTTGATAAACTATGTCATTGATGTATGCATGATTTTGTGCTTGAGATTTTAATGAAAAGAAATGGATTTTAAGGGCGTGGCATTATGAGCATGTAGATAGTGGAGCTATCTACTTACTTGCATAATTGTCTTACTGAGCGTGTGGTTTGCTCACCCCCTTTATTTTCCCATCTTTTCAGAGCACTCACAGTAGTTAGTAAGCGGCTGAGGACTTGCATTTTTGGTATCTGTTGTTTCCCATCGAGAGATAGGTTACACATTTGTATGGTTTTGTATCTAAGTATGTAAATGCACAGAACTGTATACGGATATGATGTCGGAGATGTAGGGTTATGTATACCATTATGAATGTATTTAGTTAAAATTAAAGGATAGTAAATTCTGATATGTAAATGTGATTATGGAAATGGAATGGTAAATAGGTGAGAGGTGACTAACACCGAATCATAGCCCAACTATTTGTACGATGGTTATGATGAGAGAAAGATAAGAATTAAATAATAAATGAAAGACGAAAAATTTACTCTGATTTTTTAGGTAATTTGAGTTGTGACATATATATATATATATATATATATATATATATGCAAGTACTCTTATATGTGAATGCAGTAGGAGGCTCTCGGCCAAATGGCTATTTGTGTACTCATGTATTTTATATATATATATATATATATGTTCATCCATATACTTGATTTAAATAGTGAACATGACTTTACTCACCCATATGTATATATATACATATATATGTATTTATGCGCTTGGTAACTTCTTTATAAATTGATTTTTGTCTAGTAGTTGCACTTATTTCTCGTTTAGATATTCTTCCCAGTCTCACTATGAAGTAGTATAATTTTAATTTAAATCATTGACTATTGGAACGAAATTTTTATCTCGATAATTAATTTGTTAATCATGAATAAAACCAAGTATATGAAAATTCACAGTATTTACAGTTGTTTATTCCTTTCAAAATTGAAAAACCTCAAAAGCTCTTTCAAAACCTCATCTAGTTTGAAAAACCTTGAAAAATCTTTCAAACCTTTATCGATGTTGTAATAACCTTTTTCAAACAGTTTTCTGTCTGGGTTTTTATCAAAACCCCTTTTTTTATCTCTAGAGTTTAATTTGTACGAATTTTTAGTTTTAGGGTTTTAAAAAAAATATTTCGTTGATTTGTCTCTTTTTGTAGATTATTTGAAAGACATGTTTACTTGCAGATTATTTAAAGAAAATGTTTATTTGTTGATCATCTGATACTTTGCTTGGTAATCTCATTTGATCTTCATTATTGAGAAAAACCTTCTAAACTGTTTCCTCTCTGAATTGTATCAAAACCCCTTTTTTTTAGCTTCAATTTATGGTTTTTTTAGTATTACGATTTATAAAAAAATATATATTATTTTGTTTTCTTTTTTCACTTTTTTTATAGATTATTTGAAGAAAATTTTTATTTGCATGTCATCTACTACTTTGCTTGCTAACCTTATATGGTTATCAGTCTCGAGAAAAACCCTTCCAAATCGTTTCCTCCTTAGGTTTGTATCAAAACCTATATTTGATTTCTAAATTTAATTTATGCTATTTTTTAATTTTAGGGTTTGATAAAAAATATTATTTTGAACACTTTATTAAATTTTTTTTTTGTAGATTATTTAAAGTGCTATTTCACTGCAAAAGAAGCATATCAAAACAGTACTATTATATCAATTTCTCTACAAACATCTTGCAAGTGCTCACAAACAATTTATGCTACACATACTATTGACTTCTTTCTCTATAATTTGAAATGGTTAAAATTGTGTAAATAAATAATACACGTTATGTTTATGTGATTTTTTCTTAATTATTGTTGAACTATCTTTTTTATCTATAATTTTACACATACACACACACACACACACACACACACACATATATATATATATATATATATATTGAGTTGAAGGTGATACAAGTTAGAGTATTAACAGATGTTGACCTCAATTATATGTAGGAGCTCTTGAACATTGGAGGTTTAAGCTTACTTACTAGCCAAGATATTAAAAAAAATGCTAACTATACCCTCAAACTGATCTCGTAAAACAACTTTCATGCCCAACCCCTTAAACGATTTCAAAGTTGGTCCCAAGTCAACAAACCAAGAGTTAGAGGTTGTAAGCTTGACAACTCTAATTATGTTAGCAATATTGATGATATTAGCAATTTCTTCAAAAACCAATTGCAAGATTTCTTTTGCAGAAGAAATTTTAGTTGTTGAAGATGAAGTTTAAAGAGAATATTAAAGTGTAAAGTCTTGAAGTCAATTCATTGTTATGAAAATGTGGCATAAAAATATTTTGTAATAATTACATTATAATTTGTTATGATGTGGATAATGACATTAGTCTAGGATAATGTAGTCTATTGATATAATATATCAATTATTCATAAAAATACAATTATAAATGATTTTTCACAAAACAAAAAATAAATTATTCAATTATAATAACCCTAATTATAAATTTAAAACGTAATCAATCCTTACGAAAAGAATACCAAGGTTTCAAATATTAAAACCTAATCTTATTTGTAAAAAAAAAAATTATGACTTTCTGACTAACGGTAATTTAATATATGATAATTTTTTATATCGTAATTAGATTACGTTTGAAGAAGCGCTAACAATTGATACTAATTTTTTGTCATAACCCACAATTGTAAACGTAATCTATAAATTTTTTTTATCGTCAGGTCTGTTTAAAAACATTTTTAAATGGTAATGATTTGACAAAAATATTCAAGCATCATTTCTACAAAAGAAAGCTATTTTTATTACCAAGAATGAAATTTTAATTGAAGACACGGCAAACTTTACTCAACTCTAATAGCAATTATGGTTCGATGTCAAATTATAACTTTCCTTAAATTATGAACAGAGTGAAATTTATTTATATATTTTTTTTAGTCAGCAGTTACAAACTTTACAAATCTATAATTATATATTTACAGATTACAGAATACATTAGGTGAATAATGGGGCAAACGAGGGGAAAAGGGTGGTAGAATCGTACAAGATACAATATACGGCCGAAAAGTAGAAAAATATAAATGCAACTCTTCAGAAAGCAGCCTCTGGCTTCAGAAAGTTGTGATATTCCAGCTGAGTCATTTCCCCACCATTCACTGGGTCAAATTGGCATCTGTAGAAGCTGCATCCATAACCAATTACACTTTTAGAGGCCATATTATCCCATAAAACTTTCAGCAAAAACGAAAGGAAAAAGTAGCAGCGAACAAGGAAAGAAAAATAAAAGGATCAAGCCAAGTCAGCTCATGTTGAGTGGGAGAACAGAGGAAGAGATGGAAGCCCTAGGAAAATGAGAATAGCAGGCTTTGGCTAGGTCAAGGGGAACCATATGAATGACACCTAGATTTTTTTAATGTAACCACAAATATCCTCATCCGTTTTACGGTTTGAAAACCTGTTTAGACCGAGAGTGATAATCAAGGAAATTTTCCTAAAAATACACTCATGCAATGTCTTACGAGTCATGCTCTGACAACACATAACTCTAGGAATGTGGTGGATCAACAACTCCTACGACAATGTCATTAGGTTATTACCAAGCATGCTGCAAAAGGTTCCAAGTCATAAGATACTTCTAAAGCCTCCTGTAAGTTGTTTTGTTGATTTACCAGCATGTTAAATTCAAGTCAAACGGTAACAACAGAAAATATTAAACTCAAGGGTGGTTGTTCAAACCAATTTTTGATATCCTTATTAGCATTTGTTTTTTTTCTTACCTTGCGTCAATTACCAGCATGTTAAATTCAAATTAAACAGAAACAGCAGAAATTTTTATACTGATGGATGGTTGTTACAACCAATTTTAGATATCCCTATTAGTATTTGTTTTTTCTTACCTTCCATCAATGCCAAGAATTACCACTGTGTTCTTTTGGTGACCAAAAGCAACAATGTACTGAGAACCTTCAACCAGGCGGAACTGAGCCACTGACCATTCCGAGCTGAAGTACTTGGGTAATACTCCTGCAAGTAGAAAGATTTAGATGCTTACCATAGTTAATTCCCAAAAACTAAAGAATTGTTTCAAATGCCTAATTTCTAATAGATGTTTTGGACAAAATCTTGTCAGTTGTCACATTCTATTCAAGTGTTAGTTTCTCTACTCAGTGAAATACTTGGTTAAGTCTCTCCTATAGGCAGAAAGCCAGTTCAGATGCTCATTATTGTCACAAAAATTTGAAGACATTATCTCAGATGACACATGTCTAGCTTACACACTATTAGAATGCTAAGTCCCCACCGTGTCATCATCATAATCTAGTCTAGCTGAAAGTTGTAACTTTGTTTCTCATGCCATAGGTGACAAGAATCTCACAGATGGGAAGGAAGATGTAAAGGGCAATTAACATGGATGCTCTTGTTCCCTGATAGGTCCTATTTTGTTACAAGAAATATAATTTGCAGTGATAAGAGCAGAACGACAACAGAAAAAGAAGAGGGACAAATTGAGCACTTCACCTCTGATAAATGAAAGTGAGGAATGGGGTGATGTAGCATATGAAAGTGAGGAATGGGGTGATGTAGCAGCGTCTGATGCACTTCGAGTCCTGTCAGTGGCTGGAGATCCAGCATTAATCTTAAGGCTGAAAACATGGACAGTGCCCTTGTCACTTGAAACAGCTAACCATTGGGCATTTGAAGAGAATGCCAAACTATAAATTTCAGCTCTATCTGCACCCCTCCTTACCTATGTTTATATAAAAGAAAACTTTCAGAATGTCAGAAAATTTGCGGCATCTTCCTGAGATATAATGTTACATCCACCTGCATAAAGGAAATGCAAAAGAACAAATCCTAGCACTCATAATGCGTCAGATGATAGCATAATAAGAAAGTAATTAGAAAGCTGGATTGCTTAGATGCATAGAAACATGAAAAGATCACAATGGTGAAAAGGTTACAGCTTATAATCCACATTCATTTGACACGAATACACTTTGCTCCTAATCACTTAATTTAAATTGATTTGTTAGCATTGACAAGTAACTGAAAGAATTTTTAAAAACATGATAGAATACTAAAGGAAATAGAATATGAATACATCAAAACATACTAATACGTATGCTGAGCATCATAAGACAAACATTTCAATGAAATTTCCTGCAAACTGTGACTTTCTGTTAATTTAACTGAAAGCAACCTAATCAGATAAAAAACACTCAAAGCATTTTCAAAATTAACATCTATGCTCGGGATTTCCACTTAAATCATCAAAATCTAAGTCCAATTTGCCTAATTCAATTACACAATCAATAAAAAGGAAGTAAGAAACTAGGTAAACAGTAGTGAATCAAATACCTCTTGCAGCAAGCTACCATCAACACTATTAAAAATGCGAACCAGCGTCCCTTTCGTGCTTGAGGTAGCAAGCAAGTGCCCATCCTGCGCGAGTGCAAAGCATGCAATTCTTGAATCATGAGCCATAATAAACTTAGTCCTCTTTGATGCGTAATGCTCCACCCTAACCTGCCCCTTTTGCAATCCAGGACAAACCAAAACCAAAGATCCGGCCCCCTGAGACACCGCGCAGAGTCCCTTTGGATTCGCAATTGTCTCAATCTGGTGCAGCAGCTTCAAATCCGCAAAATTGTAAACGAAAATTTTCTGTTCCAAAACGACCACGATTCGATCCCTTCTGAGCCTAACCGATCTTACCTCGGAACGAAACGAAAGCTCGCCGATGCATCGGCTCTGGTGGTCGTCCCAAATCATAACCTTATTTGTCGGGTATTGGGGGTCGGGTCCACCGCCAACAAGAGCCAAAATATTGCACCGAAAAAGCATCTCGACAACGCCGATGCCGCCACCTCGATCGAAATCTCGGCGAAAGATCTCGCGAAATGGATCGCAATTATAGATCCGGAAGCCATGGTCAGTGCCGGTGGCGAAGCAGCCGTGGTCCTGATTGAATGAGAGGTGCAGAAGAGAGGGCGGCGGAGCAACTGGAGGAACCACCTCGGATGGGGTCGAAAGTGGCGCGTGGAAATTAGGGTTAGAGGTCAGAGTCTGGTCCGGCTCGGGGTCAGGAGAAGGGTGATGCTGCATCGGAGGGAGCGATTCCTGGCTGTGGTTGGTTTGGTCAGTTGAAGAAAGGAAGTTAGGGTTAGGGTTAGGGTTAGGGTTAGGGTTAGGGCTAGGGTAAGCTGAGAGGGTGGCCATGGAGAGATCTGGAAGGGAACTATGGAGACCGATGACAAAGGTAAAAATAAAGAAAGCAAAGGGAAGGGAAGGAGAGTGATTGTTTTCGAGAAAATTATGAAGTCTGATATTGTCTTGGTGGGAGAAGCACAAGGACGGTTTTGTCCTTTTGAGTGAGGTTAAGCTGTTTGGGAACATAAAAAGTAAAGTTCGAACGTCAAATTGGAAAATGCAATTTTTAACTTATGCGGCGAAATTGTAGATTTAACCTTTATAAACTATTAATAAATCAAGTTCAATTTTTTTAAGAAGTTTTTTGCCTTTTTCTTTTATGGTTATTATGACTTCTGGCAATGTGTATTTGGAAATTAATTTTTTTTAGGTAATCTTAAGAATGTAGTTCCTACATTGGTTTGACATACTGAAAAAAAAAATATTTTAATGTTGATCTTAATATTTAAGTCTCGTTTGATTAATTGATGCAGGTCCATTTGTCAGTGTAGATCAAATTTAATACAAAAATGCAAAAAATAAAGGTACAATTTAACCCTTAACTTTAAGTATTTTATTATTTTATTAAAAACATATATTTTTAATTATTTTTTATCATTTTTAATTTTATCGAAATTAATCTCATCATCTATCAAAATTAACTTATTAATTTCAATGTTGTGGCAATTAACTCTGCTGACATGTGATTGATCTAAATAGCATGACATTTTTTTAGAATCGTCCAATTTGAAATTTTTTATGATTAACAACTTCTGTCGTTATTTTCTAAAAAAAATTAAATCAAAAATTCAAACTTTTATATTTATTTTATATCTTTTTATGAAAAAAATTACGACATTTCTTGTTTGTGTGATCTAACAATTATTTTTAAAAGTTCAAGTATTATACAAAATATGATTTGATTAAATAGAATTAAAATATTTTATAATCTTACAATATATATTATAATCAGGTTCGATTGGTAAAATTAATATTTGTTACAAGTTTAAGTAAGATTAGGTAGCCATCTTAGGATTCTCACCATTTAATTGTAAATAATATTTTTGATATTATATAATTTTTATTTATAAGTTATTTATTAATGATATAATATTTAATTAAATTAATTTATTAAATATTTTAATAAATTTTAACTTTAATTTATTTTTTATAAGTTAATTTTAACTTATTAATTTATATTTTTAATACTATGTAATAAAGCCATTTTGAATTTTGATTTTATAATAAGTATTTAACAAATTTGGGTAATTAACTAAATATTCTTTTATATTATGTAGATAATGCTCAAATAGAAAAATCAAAATTATTTGAATAATTATAAAGTTCCAATGTCATGAAATATAAAACGCACTCTCTTAATAACAAATATCTTACTCATTACCATTTCTGATCATTTTTTCCTCGCAACAAAACCAACCTTACTTTTTCTTTCTTCTTGTTTATTTCATTTATTTGACGAACAAATTAAAGATGACTTTTTAATTTCTCTCAAAATAAAATAGAGCTTGCAGTAAATAAAAATTGATGCGGTAAAAAAATTTCACATCATTAATTGTACTTCTAGAAATTTTTTGAATACATTATGATCAATAAAATTAATGTCACGTCCAATAAAATCAATCATTACATCTAATTTAAAAAATCACCCCATTAATGATTGAACTTAATTTAATAATCTATATAAATACAAGAGCTAGTTCTTAACACATGAAATTCCTAATTTTACATATATTTGAAAAAAAAAAACAGTAGAAAGAAATATGAGTTGGGTAGATTGAACGACGGATTCGTTAATTAGAGGACACGGATCAACAAAAGCGGAAGAGATTCGATTCGTCCCTACGCCAACTTCCTTTAAAGTTACAACACTTAGAAACTGAAAACTGCTTCTGTTGCTTTTGGACTGGGCTCAAACAGCATGAGAACCTCTTATTCAAGTTTGAATCCAAAGAGGAATTGTGATTTTAGAGTTCGACTTTTATGCAAAGTAATTGGTTTCTTTATGAGTATAAATAAACTACTAATTAAAGATTAATATCTCATCCATTATTAATGAGGTTAAAAAACTCTACAAACATGTCGCTCTTCACATCTTATGTTTTTTTAAACAAAAAATAAATAAATAATAAAAAAGTTAAGGTTCTTAAAAAGACACATTACATGTAATGGGGCTTGTTCGTGATTTTTTTTTTTTTAATCACAGTTATTCTCATTCGTTTTACTGTTTGAGACTAATCTTGTTGAGGTCGAAAGTGGATTCAGGTAAAGTCTTCTCAACAATAGCGATTTTAAGATTTGAACCTTATCCAAATGCCTGGATAAAAAGTCTACTTCCATTTCTTCCAACAAACCATTAGTGAAGCTTTTTTAATTCCTTTGATATTGGATGAGATAATAATTCACTATTTAATAGTATATTTTTGAATAAGATACTTAGGTATTATTTAGTAGGATTGTTATCCTATACATTGTTAATGAAGTTTTTAAACTTTGGAATAGGGTTAACATACTGACACATGCTTTACTAGTTTTTTTTTTTAACTTTTTTGATATTCTTTAAAGGATATATGTCACTATCTTAACCTCATTTGTAGAGTTTATAAATTTAACTAAAAATGCATTGGATGATAATCTTATTTAGTATTACCCTTCTAAATTAATCTCCTTTATATTAATAATCTTTCTAAAATAATAAAAAAATGGTCCTGACTTGGGCCACTATAGAAAATCAATAAACTCATCTATCGTAATAATTAATAATCTTGTTTTAAAACTTACTGTAAAATTTTCAATCTCGACTGTCACATAAATTAATAAGTTGATAAAAATACAAAATATATTACATAATAGTTATGAATTAGAAAAGCACCTCAAGACATTAATTTGTAAAAGGCCACCCTATACGTTTCAAATTTTTTACTTCAAGAACTAGAAAAGAGCAAAATATATTATATTAGATATATTTACGAGAAAAATTTAAAAGAGCTTATAAATCAAAACGAGACTTTTAAGAAAATTTAATGTTATAGAAGAATTATTAGAGAAGTTTAATGAATGTAAAAATTAAACACACATTTTCTAAGACAAAAGAACAATTTAGAAAGTAAAATCCTTCATATTAATAATCCCTCTAAATTAATATTCCATTATAGTTAAATAAACTACTAATTAAGGATTAATATCTCATCCATTATCAATGAGGTTTAAAAACTCTGTAGACATGTCACTCTATGCACCTTAGGTCTTTTCAAACAAAAAAATCAAAAAGCTAAGGTTCATAAAAAGACAAATGACATGTAAGGAGGCTTGTTTGTGAATTTTTTTTTTTTAATTCCTTTGATAGTGGATGAGATAATAATCCTCTAATTAATAGTACATATTTGGAATCAAATACATAAGTATTATTAACAACCAACACTTGGCCAAATGGTTGTTACCATTTCTTAGGAGGGATTAGGTGTGAAACCCAAAATTTTTCCACCATACTTATTGTAAATCCCCGAAATTTTCCTGTAAATTGGTTCGTAAAAAAACGTACAAGTGGAAATAAAATTGTAAGTCTGATATAAAATAAATAAAATAATAAAATACCCGAGAAATAAATAAGATAAATATATATATTTAATTGATTTAAATATATATATTTAAATATTTTGGGTATATTATATATTATATTATATTTTAATAAAATATAATATAATATTAAAAAAATAATAAAATAAATTAAATAAATAAAATAAATAATAAATAAATATAAATAAATAACTAAATAATAATAATAATAATAATAATAATAATAATAATAATAATAAAGAAATAGAAGGCAGAATCGCGATTTGCGATTCTGCCATGGAGAAAAACCAAAAGGGGAGCAGAAGAACCGAGGAAGGCTAGCTCCCTTCTGCCTCGGACTCCCCGATCGGAGGTTGCCAGCGACGAGAGGAAGCAGCGGAGGCCACCACCGGCGCTGGCAGAGGGAGAAAAGCTAGAGAGGGAGAGAAATCGAGAGGAAGAGAGGGAAAAAGGGAGGAGAGAGGTGATCGGCGGCCAGAGGAAGGAGGAGCGACCCACCACCGGCCAGAGAGGGGCGTCTGCGACGCCGATCCAGGCGCAGATCGGCCTGAAACACCGCCGAACGGCGCGAAAAAAATTGGGTGCCAACATCGGAGGAGAGACGAGGCCGGACCGGCCACTTTCCGGCGAGCTTTGGCGAGGCCGACCCCAGATCCATGCACCGGACTACCCCGCGGACAAGCTGAAGGTGGAAGCCGGTGGAGAACCGGCCTAAAAAGCCCCTAACGACGAGGGAGAAAGTTGGACCGGGACTGAACCGGGCTGAACCGGACCGGTCTGAACTGGGTTGAACCGGACTGAACCGGTTCAGCCAGAAAAATAAGGAAAAAAAAGAAAAAAAAGGAAAAATAAGAAAAAAAATTCGGTGATGCAATCGAGCTCCGGATAAGTCGGTAAGTGGTTAAAGGAATCAATTTAATTTTTGGAATAATTATTTAAATATATATATATATATATATATATGTATATTTATTTATTTAGGTACATGTACAAATAGGTGTATATAATGAATTGGGTATGCTAGTATTTGTACAAAAAAGAAATATGTATGCATAGGTGATAAGGACAAAATGGAAAACAATGATAATATATATATATATATATATATATATATATATATATATATGTGCATATACATGTGAGGGATATGAAAGGTGAATGTGTGCAAGTATATGTATATACAAAGAATGTATATATATATGAGATAGGAAAACATGAAAACAATAAAAGTATATATATATATATATACATATAGGAGTGTATATATATATATATAAATATATATTTATGCGTGTATACAAGTGGATGTATATAATAAAGGTATATGTTAATACTTGTAGGAGTAAATATAAAAATAGTGAAGAAATATATAAACGTGTGTGTCGACCTAAGGATATACAACAATACGTACACACGCAGTAGCAACGATAAATTACGATTTTAATGCAATTCGCATGAATAGGGTGCTAAGTCTACAATTTCGGTGTAGGTGATTGTAGAAGGGATTGTAGAAGGGATTAAAGGAGGTACTAGGAGACGTCACCGTTCGAATTCGAGATACCTGATAAATCGAAGTAAGGGGTATTACCTAACTTAGTTCTGATATTGCATTCATGTTTCTCTGATGAATAATTTTATGAAAGAGCATACGATTTGAAATGAATTATCAATGCTTCCATAATTGCGAAACTGCTTACAAAACATGATTTCGTTTGACAAAATGTTCGCTAGAACATCTATGTTTATAAAATAAACTTTCGAATTATGAAAATGCATGAAAGTTTTAGGATGGCTTGAAAACCCATATTTATGCTTTGAAATGGAACTTTTGACGTTTTCAAAAGCATTTACGAAAAGAGAAAAGATGTTTTGAGACTATAGGCTTCATGCATGGTTACTTCTTGTGGTGTTCCGGCTCCACCACTTGGGTGCCGGTACGTAGGCCCCTTTAGCACTTGACTCGACCTGTGTGGAAGATGTCGTGCTACTGGTGGTTTATGATGATGTTTCGGTAGTATCTCGTGCCCGCGCAGCACGCAATTATGTTGCCCACACGGAGAGTGCCTTTGGTGCCCGTGTCTTAGCTAAGTGCTAGTGAAAGTAAGTAAGATGGATACTACCCATATTTTACGAAATGGTTGTACGACCCTGATCCAGTCTACAGCCCACTTACCATGGCCATAGGTATGACGACTCTCCAATGGAGAATGACACGTATCGCATGACTTAGTTATAGCCTAGTCTCCTCGATTTTAATTATAAAATCGACTATGATGAGAGTTTATGAAATGATTATGAAACATGCATGAGGTGTTTATGAAATGATTATGAAATATTCATGAGATGTTTATGAAATGATTATGAAATATGCATGAGATGTTTAATGAAACGATTATGAAATATGCATGATATGTTTACGAAATGATTTATGAAATGTTCATGAAAATGGTTAAGCATGTTAATGGTTTTATCGACACGCATGCTTTTATGACGTTTATGCATGAAATGAAAATTTTTGTATTTCATTAAGTTTCGTTCTATGAACAATTTTAAAGGTTTTTATATATAAGAACTGCTTTAAGAGTATTACCTTACTGGGCTTTTCCCCAAAAGCTCACCCCTCTACCTCTCAGATCTTTGCAGTGAATTACAGTAGATGATGTAGGCTGATGGATATGAGCTTCCCTAGACTACCTTTATACATGCGTGAGGTATACATTCTTATCTCTTTACCAGACCATTTGTATGCACAGACATCTATTGAAAATAATGTGTCGGGATGAAATCTGTATAAGGATAAATTAAATGAGATATTTTTTAAGGATTGACATTGAACAGGAATACAGCCTAAGTGAATGAGGGAATAAGTGGGTAAATTAAGGTCAAAAAAAAAATTTCTCCGATTTTCAAGGGTCAAGGGTCGTTACAGTTTTAGTGGTATCAGAGCAAAGGCTGTCTAGTACTGTCAGTGTCAATAATAAGGATAAGATTTCATCCGAAATGTCTGTGCTTGTCTGGTTGTAGAGTAAGTATACCTAATAAAGTTAAGACTTGATGTTGGGTTTACGTGAGGAATTAGATCACGAGATAGAGGCCGCAGAGATAGGCCTGAGAATCATGCAGATTCATTATATGAAACTCATAAATGATACCGAGATTGAAACTGATGTTGAGCGTGCTCCATCAGGTTCTGTGAAAAGGACAGATGGTATTGAGATACACTTTGCTAAGGTTATGTAGAGTATTAAACATATTATGGAAAATTAGGACACAGGCTATGTTAGGTGATGGGGTAGACGAAAGAATTGATAGGCAGATTACTTTCGATACGCCTGCACAGCCTGTAGAGATGTTTCATAACTACAAATATGCCTGCTCCTATAGCCCCACAACGGAATGATGATGACTTGGGTTAGGAGTAGGAGCTACATGAGATGAGGCAGTTTCAAGAGTTTAAGCCTCCATTTTTTTCAACAAGGTTAAGAATTTAGCGATTCGGAGCGTTGAATGAATGAGACAGGCCTGATGATTTTAGAAGCAACTCTACCGAGAAAGTTGCTTTTGTAACTTTTGTGTTAAAGGATTGGAGAAGCTACACGGATTTTTAGGGCGTACTACTATAAAGAAAGTAGCCATTGTAGCATCAATATCGAAATGAAAAGTCAAACTCGGAGGGAAGTTCCCCGATTTAATTCGAGAGTCGACATCAGTAAATTACATTAGATATATTTCGAAGGCCCTTAGGCGGTAGCACATTTCGGATGAAATAAAGTGGCAATTATGAATGAAATGATTGCAATCGAACATGAAGTAACAAGTCTATGGATGATTATGAAATTAAATTTATAGCTTTAGAAAAAGAATGATCTGGAAGTAGAGATGTGAAATGGAGAAAATCCAGGAAACTCATAAGAGGTACAAAATCCTCAATCGAGCTAAGTTAGCTCAACTTGATGTTATTTTGAGAGAGCAGTTGTCACGACCCAAACTACCCAAAAAATCAGAGTTAATTTTTCGCGTTTTGTTATTTTTATTACTTAAATTCTTACCTGTCTTCTGATCGTGACCACACTCCACTAATAATTGGGCTGTGCGTCAATGCCAGTCCCACCATTCAATTACCATCTAACTTATTTCTTCTCCAGTCATTTATAATTGTTTACATTAATTATACATCCCCTAAAGTTACTTACAAACATGTTCCTGTGCTATGCTTATGTAGATACAATATGTACAAGTGTATATACCTTATGTCGATGGGCAGCAGCGGATATCCAGAATGCAGTACTGAGTCGCCTCAACTTCAACTGGAGATTATCTGTGGGAGAAAATGAAAGGAGTGAGCACATCAAGCTCAGTAAGGCAATCCTACGAACAAGTAGGTAACCATACTACCTACATGAACGTGGTGCCATGTATAAACCATCCTTTCTCCACACATTTTAAAACAAATTATATGAGTTATGATGTTATGTAAATCAAGTTTGCACGAAAAATTCAACATGCAAATATTACAAATCATTTATTCCTCAATTAAAATTTTCACAATAAAGTCAGGACTCGACCCCTCCTGCGGGTGACTCACACAAAACCATGAAAATCGGTTTACATTCACACATGGGTTTGAAAAGCATGGAAATACCATCATGCAAATTTAGTTTTAAAACCCAATTTGATTTCATCAAAATCGACGACATGCGAGACTAGGCAACGTCTGTATATCGGCAAATAACCAGGACTATGGCCATATGTGTCCTCGTGAGTCCCTCTAGCTACACGGATCCTAGTGTGCGAGGTCTCACCCTGATCGAGAACCGCCCGGGAGGTGGGTCAATCCAACCCGTCAGTCTTATCCGATCTCATGCATCCGAAGATACTAACGTATCACAAAGATACCAAGTATCATAAAGATACCAACATATGCAAAGATAACACACGGTACATCGTACTCTATGCTACTTGCACGGTACATCGTACTCCATGGACCCCCAGCCTTATCCCTCGTTCGGGCTCATCAGCTGGTCCTCTAACCCTTATCCCTCGTTCGGGCTCATCAGGTGGATCTCCAACCCTTATCCCTCGTTCGGGTTCATCAGGTTGTTTCTCTAACCCTTATCCCTCGTTCGGGCTCATCAGGTTGTTTCTCTAACCCTTATCCCTCGTTCGGGCTCATCAGGTTGTTTCTCTAACCCTTATCCCTCTTTCGGGCTCATCAGGTTGTTTTAACATGCCATGTCTCAAAACGCACGTGCGGGCCTATTTAACCGGTGACACACAGTCTACCCGATGCTCCAAGCACGGCTCATCACATGTTCTCATAAAATCGGTGCGAGCAATGCTCAGCACTCTCATCAAATCAAGTAAAACTAGTGTGAGCTAAGCTCTAGCACTCTGTATGCAAACCGTATAAAAATCTGGTGCGAGCGAAGCTCTAACACCCTGTCTCAAAATCATATAAAAATATGGTGCGAGTTAGACTCTAGCACCCTGTCACGAAAATCATATATATATATAAGAATCTGGTGCGAGTTGGACTCCAGCACCTATGCATGTAAAACTCTAATGCGAGCTCTCGCTCCAGCACTAATGCGTGCATCACACAAATCGAAAATATCGTGCGAGCTGAGCTCTAGCACGTCACATGTCAGTAAAACACGTAGGCGGCTCTGTTTCCTCAAAACAGTTTTCAAAACAATTTCACGTTGAAAGTATGCAATGCTGTGCATTTTCTTTCAAGGTTAGCCAGCCTACTCATGCATGCGTCAAAACACCTCCAGAATGAGCAGGAACCTCTTGTTCTTGCTCCTCCCAATTTTTCTAAATTTGTAAATTTTACCCTTAACAAGGGTATTTTGGTAATTTGCCCATTCGGGGCACTAAAATTATTATTTGACCTCTAGACCCTTCAGGTAATTTTTAAAGACTGCAAATGAACTTAAAATCGCGTAAAGTTACCTCTAGCAGTCCGCAGAATTCCCTTACCTTATTTTCCTGTCGAGTCTGACCTTTTCTTTTCCACTGTTATCTCGTCGCGCAGTCCGATATGCTCCCAATCAAATGCCCGGAACTGCGTATTAATATTCCTCAGGTCAGATATTATACAATTTAATTGTATTTAATATTTTCTGGGCTTAATTTAAATCATTGGGCCCGTTTACCCCTATTGGGCCCGATTGCACCTTAATGGGCCTTAATGGGCCTTAAGCCCGTTTTCCACTTAATTTTCACATTATCGAGGCCTATTGGGCTCATTGGGCCCACCAATAATTTATTGGGCCTCGTTCTAACTCTCGAATAGCTAAATTTAATATTTACGATAATTTATCTAAATTTCCATAATTTAATTCAATTTATGTGGAATTTAAATTCATATCACGCATAACGATATAAATTGTCGTAAATAAGGGTCACTTACCCGAGCTTCCATGATAGTACGAAATTTGAGGCTATCTCGAGCTCTCGGTGGATGCCAATCGTCGAGCTACATAATTCCATAATTTTCCGGGTAAGTTTTCAGTCCAAAATTAATTAAATTAAATACTCCAAAATTTAAATCGGGTCAATTTCGACCACTACTGACTTACCCGAAACTCGATTGCATCACAAGAATTTTTCTCAATTTTTTCCTCTTTTTCTTTTTCCCTTTTTCTTCCTTTTTTCCTCTCTTTTTGGCTGAACCGGTTCATTCCGGTTCAGACCGGTTCAGACCCGCCGGTTCACCCCGGTTCACTCCGGTTCGACCGGTTCACCGCCTTGCCATCCGGTTCTCCGCCGGCTTCCACTGTCAGCAGCTCCGTGAGGTTGTCCGCAGCACGAATCTACCCTCGGTTTCACCCAAGTCAGCCGAAACGCCGCCGGTTCGACCTCTTCTCCCCGGAGTCGAAAACCCATTTCTTTCTCTTCGTCGTCGCCGGTGATTCCCGCCGTTTCGTCGGCATCCAATGGCCTCAACAGAACCGTCTCGGCCTAGGGATCGTTTTGCGGGGTCGGATCGGAGCCAAGACGCCGCCGTTCGTCGGGACCGACTCGATTTTCCCCTCGACTTTCCGTCCGTCGATTCACCGGAAATCGTGGCCGTCGGCGCACGTCGCTGGTACCGTTGGAACCGCCGGGCTTCGCTCTAGCTTCTCCGACCGTCAGCTGGGATCATCGGCCGCCGGTGGCTCGTCGGCTTCCTCGGATTTTGGCAGTCGGGTTTCGGGTTTCGTTTTTCGCGTTTCTGTTTCTGTTTCTTTCTTTTTTTTTTCTGATTCTTTTTTTTTATTATTATAATTTATTTAATTATTATACTATTCATTAAAATACTCTATAAAAATTCAAAATATCCCTTAAAATATCCTTAAAATTATTATTTAATTCTAAATTAATTAATTTAATTTTATTTAATTTATTTATTATATTTTAACCCTTTTTCGGGTATAATTTTTCCGTATGTTCGGGATATTGTCCCGAATGACTTTTCGGTATATTTTTTGATTATTTTTGGGATTATTTTTTTGAACTAAAAATCCCGATTAATTCCCATAAATTAATATCTTGATCAATTTAATCTGAAATAAATTTATTTCACCTTTATTGACCAAGATTTCTCAATCCATTATTTTTAATTAAATTTTCTTATCGAATTTATTCCGACTTTCGATCTATTGACCATTTTGCCCTTACACGTGTTCGGGATTAATTTAACTCAACTTCCCTTCACGAATACTCATTCATTTCGTATTTTAATTAAATTCGGGTCTTCCAGCAGTGCGTAAGGCGCAACTATGAGAATATGAGATATATACTCTCGAGATTACTAAGAAAATGACAAGGTATAGAGGATGACCGAAAAGTGACGTACTAAGGAAGCAATGAGAGTGAGAGTAAAGTCCCTGTGACTGAAAGGATGAATCACATAACTAAAAGTATGCTTACAGGATTGAATTAAAATGCTGAGAAAACAATTATAATGATTACCTAAAAAGGAGATTATCGGACCAGGTGATTCACTTTGATGTGTACTAGCATTAATTGTTAAGGAGACCCAGAGTCTTCTTGGTCACGATATGTTAAGAATGGGTGTTAATTGGATTCCCAAGACAAGGATTATAAATCAGTAGGGAAAGACCCAAAACTCTTAAAGATGATTCAGAGTTTGAGATATATGGAGACTTAGGACTATGGATTACGTATCGAGTTTAAGGATTGTGAATGGCTCATGCTTATGTTTCGAATGCGAGACTTAATTGGAATAAGGAAAGAGTTCTGAGATAATTGATGTACGAAATGAGGCAAGTTTGAAATGTGATAGATTCTGAATACAGGTGATACTATGGACAAGAGATGTATACAATGTATGAATACTTCTGGTAAATTTAATTATTCAAATCAAGTGATATTAACAGAGAATGAGTGCGACTAAAGGATAAATTGAAATTGACAGTTGTCATATTCTTGTTAGAAGTCAGGATACCATTACTTGTAAAGATGAAGAAATGAATTTCATTTTAACGAAATCGTATGAACTATGGAATATGGATTAATTGTTCAATATCAAGTGCAAAGGAATGCTATGTGGGAACGTAGATTTTAGGCAGTAATTGGAGATCATCAGCAGAAAATTTATTATTGTATAATGTAAGATTTTCTATTGGCTGGAATCAGTCTTACATTTAATGAGGATAATTGCATAATCGAAGTGATTTTGGTTTAGTAAAAGGAAGAGAAAAAAGTATCTCAACTTGAGGATATGAATTGATAAATTATTCAAGTCGTTGCAGGACAATCTCTAAACTTCTACATGGAGTGCTATTATTTAGTTAATGATAAAAGTGATTAAATTGTGATAACGGTTCCAAAGATTGAGGAATCAATGAGATTATGTGATGTATATGATTGGTGTTTGGAGTGGTGATCTTAATATGGATTTTATTATTTGGAGTTATAATGATTGAAATTATCGATTGATCTTTCCTATTGTTCCTAGGCTTTAACTTTTAGTTGGAGTTAATAGTGTATTTGACTAATAGAAAATTTTAGATTATGATATTATAAGCTCTACGAAGAGTTTCATCGCCATCCATAATTGATTTATGAGACTTGAAAGCTATTAATGTTTGAGATTAGAGATGAGTTGGATACTCATAGATTTATGTTTGAAATTGTTTGGGGTGAAAAACTTATGTCTATTACAAATTTCAGTTATATTGAGTTCATCTTTATCGTAGTGTGTGATGGTCAACTGATGATAAATATTCTGATACAGTGAAAAAGAAAAGAAAATCAATATCCAATAGTTTATAAGTGACTGGAAAATTTGTCGATATGATTATTCAGATTTAAAGTTTTATGAGGATATAATTACTTATCATGATTTGAAAATTTTGTTCTAAGAAATTTGATGAACAAGAAATTATGTTGATCCCAGACAATGTTATGAACAATAACTTTGAGGTTTTCATGATTATATTCGAATGATATATTAGAGGGAACAGTCGAAGTATGTTTGGATTTAAGTTACAACTTTGGGATCATTGTTAATTTGACAAGTGGTTGATCTTTCATATGGAAGCTAATTTTGACTGAAGCTCATAATAGTAAGTACATTTTACACCCTGGTAGTACCAAAATGTACCAAAAAAAAATCGACGAACGGTGTTTTGATGGCCTGAAACGAAACGAAATTTTACAAAGTTTGCTTATAACAATAGCTAATATGCTAGCATCGAAATGACCCCATATGAGACCTTGTATGTTAGAAGATGTAGGTCTCCAGTGGCATGGGAAGAAATGGGTGACAAAGAGATTTTGGCTCCCGATTTGGTCGAATAGGCAGCAGAAGGTGTTCGGATAATCTGTGATAGACGTAAGGCCGCACATAGTAGGCAGAAGAGTTATACGGATAAGCATAAGCGGCCACTTGAGTTTCAGATTGGGGATTCCGTGTTTCTGAAAGTATACCGAGCAAGGGTATCATGAACTATAGAAAGAAATGGGAACTGAGTCCTCGCTTCATTTGGTCCATTTGAGATTCTAGAGAGAGTGGGAGACGTAACCTATGGACTTGTCTTACCACCGCAACTTTTGGGGCACGTAATGTCTTCCACGTCTCGATGCAAAGGAAGTATAATCCGGATCCCTCACATATCATTGAGTATGAACCTTTGAGCATTCAAGAGGATATGAGCTACATTAAGCAACCTATCCGGATTTTGGACAGAAAGGAAAAAGGTACTTCGATTGAAAACTATTCCTCTGGTAAGGGTTCTCTGGCAACACCACTCGGTTGAAGAAGCTACAGGGTAGCTAGAGAGCCTCATGAAGGAGAAGTACCTTCATCTATTCTAAAGGACCAAGATGAATTTGGAGGACCAAATTCTTTAAAGGTGGGGAGAATGTAAATCCCCGAAATTTCCCTGTAAATTGGTTCGTAAGGAAACGTACAAGTGGAAATAAAATTGTAAGTCTGATATAAAATAAATAAAATAATAAAATACCCGAGAAATAAATAAGATAAATATATATTTAATTGATTTAAATATATATATATATTTAAATATTTTGGGTATATTATATATTATATTATATTTTAATAAAATATAATATAATATTAAAAAAATAATAAAATAAATAAAATAAATAATAAATAAATATAAATAAATAACTAAATAAAATATAATAATAATAATAATAATAATAATAATAATAATAATAATAATAATAATAATAATAATAATAATAAAAAGAAATAGAAGGCAGAATCGCGATTTGCGATTCTGCCATGGAGAAAAACCAAAAGGGGAGCAGAAGAACCGAGGAAGGCCAGCTCCCTTCTGCCTCGGACTCCCCGATCGGAGGTTGCCAGCGACGAGAGGAAGCAGCGGAGGCCACCACCGGCGTTGGCAGAGGAAGAAAAGCCGCGGTCGGCTAGAGAGGGAGAGAAATCGAGAGGAAGAGAGGGAAAAAGGGAGGAGAGAGGTGATCGGCGGCCGGAGGAAGGAGGAGCGACCCACCACCGGCCAGAGAGGGGCGTCTGCGATACTGATCCAGGAGCAGATCGGCCTGAAACACCGCTGAACGGCGCGAAAAAAATTGGGTGCCGACGTCGGAGGAGAGAAGAGGCCGGACCGGCCACTTTTCGGCGAGCTTTGGTGAAACCTGACCCCAGATCCATGCACCGGACTACCCCGCGGACAAGCTGAAGGTGGAAGCCGGTGGAGAACCGGCCGAAAAAGCCCCGAACGGTGAGGGAGAAAGTTGGACTGGGACTAAACCGGGCTGAACCGGACCGGTCTGAACCGGGTTGAACCGGATTGAATCGGTTCAGCCAGAAAAATAAGGAAAAAAAAGAAAAAAAAGGAAAAATGAGAAAAAAATTCGGTGATGCAATCGAGCTCCGGATAAGTCGGTAAGTGGTCAAAGGAATCAATTTAATTTTCGGAATAATTATTTAAATATATATATAAATATATGTATATTTATTTATTTAGGTACATGTATAAATAGGTGTATATAATGAATTGGGTATGCTAGTATTTGTACAAAAAAGAAATATGTATGCATAGGTGATAAGGAAAAAATGGAAAACAATGATAATATATATATATATATATATGCATATACATGTGGGGGATATGAAAGGTGAATGTGTGCAAGTATATGTATATACAACGAATGTATATATATATGAGATAGGAAAACATGAAAACAATAAAAGTATATATATATATATATATACATATAGGAGTGTATATATATATATATATAAATATATATTTATGCGTGTATACAGGTGGATGTATATAATAAAGGTATATGTTAATACTTGTAGGAGTAAATATATAAATAGTGAAGAAATATATAAAAGTGTGTGTCGACCTAAGGATATACAATAATACGTACACACGCAGTAGCAACGATAAATTACGATTTTAACTCAATTCGCATGAATAGGGTGCTAAGTCTACAATTTCGGTGTAGGTGATTGTAGAAGGGATTGTAGAAGGGATTAAAGGAGGTACTAGGAGACGTCACCGTTCGAATTCGAGATACTTGATAAATCGAAGTAAGGGGTATTACTTAACTTAGTTCTGATATTGCATTCATGTTTCTCTGATGAATGATTTTATGAAAGAGCATACGATTTGAAATGAATTATCAATGCTTCCATAATTGCGAAACTGCTTACAAAACATGATTTCGTTTTACAAAATGTTCGCTAGAACATCTATGTTTATGAAATAAACTTTCGAATTATGAAAATGCATGAAAGTTTTAGGATGGCTCGAAAACCCATATTTATGCTTTGAAATGGAACTTTTGACGTTTTCAAAAGCATTTACGAAAAGAGAAAAGATGTTTTGAGACTATAGGCTTCATGCATGGTTACTTCTTGTGGTGTTCCGGCTCCACCACTTGGGTGCCGGTACGTAGGCCCCTTTAGCACTTGACTCGACCTGTGTGGAAGATGTCGTGCTACTGGTGGTTTATGATGATGTTTCGATAGTATCTCGTGCCCGCGCAGCACGCAATTATGTTGCCCACACGGAGAGTGCCTTTGGTGCCCGTGTCCTAGCTAAGTGCTAGTGAAAGTAAGTAAGATGGATACTACCCATATTTTACGAAATGGTTGTACGACCCTGATCCAGTCTACAGCCCACTTACCATGGCCATAGGTATGACGACTCTCCAATGGAGAATGACACGTATCGCATGACTTAGTTATAGCTTAGTCTTCTCGATTTTAATTATAAAATCGACTATGATGAGAGTTTATGAATAGATTATGAAACATGCATGAAGTGTTTATGAAATGATTATGAAATATGCATGAGATGTTTATGAAATGATTATGAAATATGCATGAGATGTTTAATAAAATGATTATGAAATATGCATGATATGTTTACAAAATGATTTATGAAATGTTCATGAAAATGGTTAAGCATGTTAATGGTTTTATCGACACGCATGCTTTATGACGTTTATGCATGAAATGAAAATTTTTATATTTCATTAAGTTTCGTTCTATGAACAATTTCAAAGGTTTTTATATATCAGAACTGCTTTAAGAGTATTACCTTATTGGGCTTTTCCCCAAAAGCTCACCCCTCTACCTCTCAGATCTTTGCAGTGAATTACAGTAGATGATGTAGGTTGATGGATATGAGCTTCCCTAGACTACCTTTGTACATGCGTGAGGTATACATTCTTATCTCTTTACCAGACCATTTGTATGCACAGACATCTATTGAAAATAATGTGTCGGGATGAAATCTGTATAAGGATAAATTAAATGAGATATTTTTTAAGGATTGACATTGAACAGGAATACAACCTAAGTGAATGAGGGAATAAGTGGGTAAATTAAGTTCAAAAAAAATTTCTCTGATTTTCAAGGGTCAAGGGTCGTTACACTTATTATTAAAGTATTGAGAAGTGACTAAAAAAACTCAGAATAATATTATGCAGGCCCAAAGAAGACCAAAGCACTCAGATTAGTAGCATGGGGCCCGATGGCACATAAATCAAAGTAAGGTCTTAAGCTCGAGAATACATTAAGAATTACATATTCAAGCATGAAATGATGTCTAGGAGTGAATATTTAGTCATTGGAAGTGAAAAAGATAGTTAAACTCGAGTTTTATATTTAATCGGGAAAATGAGCTTAGTTAAGAAAATAAATTCAAATAAATTATAGAAATTTGAGAAAATTGTTCCGAAGCCATGGAAAGTTAGTATAAGGTAAGATTTACTTGGAGAATTAAAATTAACTGGAAATATAAAGGTTTATATATTTAAATGAATTTTTAAAGTTAACCGAAAGCTTAAAACCATTTTGCTCGATATTGACCCAATCGAGTAAAATGAGCTCAATCGGGGAAAATTTCTTAAACAAGTGACCCCCAAATTTTTATGAAAGATACTAGAGACATGATAGAATATTAGAGAATTGAAAATTTGGGAGAAATTGGACTAGAAATATTTTTTTGGGATATTACAAAATAGGGCAGAAAATCTACCCAGCACAGTCAACTGACCAACTCATGTTCACCCTTGGATTTAAAGCTCATCCAACTGTCCAAAATTTCCCATATCCTCCAGATTTTAACTACACTTAATAAGCTAACTAGGGGCGTTGGAATCACCCTAATATCATTACCCAATTGAGAGAACCAGCATTGTCTTCTTCCCCTTCTTCTCCCGAAACGTTACTGTTCACTCCTCATTGTGCAATTTGTTCGAGGGCCTTCCAGCTAGATTTAGACAACAGCCAAGAAGGATGAAATCTTATCTTATGAGTCCTCTACAACACATAAAAAATTCAGCTTAGTTCATTTTCCTGGTGAAAAGTTAGAGAGAAGTTCGGAGGTCAGAACTGCCATGTTCATGGGTAAGTGAAAGCTTGGATTTTTTATGAATGTAGTTGATTTTTCTTATATTTTTGGGTAAGTGAAATTCTTATTTGGAGATTTATTGGAGTGATTTGCTTGGGTCAAAGGTAAGAGAAAATTTATGAATGATGAAGATGATAAATAATGCTTTTGATTTATGATTTTTATGGATTTTGTTGTTGAATGAAATTGATGGAAATGATTTTAGAATGCTTAAGGGTTTTAACCAGCCTTAACTTCATGAGTTTAAGATGTAATGTGGGTTGTTTTAAGGTTGATAGTTGTTAAAAATTATACCAAAAAGTCCGGTTTAAAGCTTAGTTTAACGAAAAACTGAAAAGTGTGGAATTTGACAAAATAGGTTTGATGGTAAGCATGAATGGTGTATGTGAATGAGTATTTATGCCATTATGATGATAAATATGAAGTTAGAATAATAAAATTGGTAAGGATAGCTTAAATCTATAAAATCGAGAAAATGAACAAAGTTAGCAAAAAGGGTCGAAAATGGCTAACTTAAGGATGTAAATGCATGTTTGAATGTATTTAAGTAAGTTTTACCTATGTGTGATGAATTTGTGTTATTTTGGATAGTTCAAAAAATTGAAACGAGTAACGAGGCGATACTGGGTCCCGGGGAAATAACGCCACTTAATCCCAATAGAGGTAAGGGGTATAATTTAATTTAGTTCTGATATGAACACTCATTGCATTGATAAAAAAAATTTTATGAAGCAATATTATATTTTGAAATGATTTATTATTGTTTTCATACGTCTGGAACGATTTACGAACATTATTTTGTTTTATGAAATGTTCACCAAGTACGTTTATGTTTATGAAATGAATTTCCTGGAGCATGAAAATGCATAAAAGTTTTATGATGGTTTGTAATCCCATATTTATGCTTTGGAAGAAACTTTTGACATTTTCAAAAGTATTTAAGAAAAAGGAAAAGAATTTTTGAGACTGTAGGCTTCATTCATGTCTACTTCTTGTGGTGCTTCGGCTCCACCACTTGAGTGTCGATACGTAGGGCCCTGTAGCACTTGACTCTACATGTGTGGTAGATGTCTTCCTACTTGTGGTTAATGATGATGATGTTTTGGTAGTATCTCGTGCCCGCGCAGCACGCATGAATGTTTCCCACACGGAGAGTGCCTTCAGTGCCCGTGCCCTAGCTAAGTGCTAGAGAAAGTAAGAAAGATAGATACTACCCATGTTTTTATGAAAGTGTTGTACGACCCTGATCCAGTCTACATCCCCCCTTACCATGGCCATAGGTATGATTAACTCTCTATGGAGAATGACACGTATCGCATGACTTAGTTATAGCCTAGTCTCCACAATTATGATTATGATCACGATTATGATTATGATTTGATGATGATGCTGATGAATGATTATGTTTTTACGAGATTATGACAAATGTTTACGAATAATTGTGATTTATGACAAGAAGGTTAAGAATGATTATGTTTTATGAAATGTTTATGAATGATGATGATTTTATGAAATCATCCATGAATGATGAAAATTTTATGAAACAGTTAAGCATGCTATTTTATTTGAAGAAACACATGCTTTATATTTTCTTATGATGACTATGGACGTAACGAAAGTTTTACATATCTTCTAATTGTTAGTTTCTAAAAGAAACTTATGATTAGTTTTTCTGAAGCAAAGTTTGTTTCATGAATGATTCTTGCATACTTTTACATATCAGAACTACTTTAAATGTATTTTCTTATTGGGTTTTTCCCGGAAGCTCACCCCTCCATCTCTCAGATTGTTTACAGTGAACTACAGTTGATAATTGCTGCGTAGACGACGTAGGCTGACGGATACGAGCTTCCCCAGACTACCTTCTGTACGTGCGTGAGGTATACATTTTTATCTCTTTACCAAACCATTTGTATGCACAGAAATCTATTGAAAGTAATGTGTCGGGATGTAATCTGTATAAGGATAAATGAAATGAAATATTTTTAAGGATTGATTTTTAGGAGTAACTAGATGTGTTTTGGAATATGTAGAATGATTTGATGATATGACTTGGAAAACATGTTTGGTAGTTGTGGATATCTAGGATTGTTAAAAACAATTGGTTTGTAGGTGGGTAGGCTTTTATATAAGTCGTTATGCTGCTGAAATTTCTATCGGCCATATAAATCCAAATGTGAAACTTAAATATAATTACGGATAAAGAAGTAAGAAAATAAATTGACACTTAATAAGAATACAACCTAAGTGAATAAAGAAATAAGTGAAAAATTCAAGTTACAAAAAAAAATCCCTCAAATTTTCAAGGGTTAAGGGTCGTTACAGTTTAAGGTGGTATCAGAGCGAATGTTGTCTAGTACTGTCAGTGTCAATAATAAGGATAAGATTACATCTCAAATGTCTGTGTTTGTCTGGTTGTAGACTAAGTATACCTAATGAAGTTAAGACTTTATGTTTGGTTTACGTGAGGAATTAGATCACGGGCTAGAGGCCGCAGAGGTAGGCCTGAGAATCATGCAGAGTTGTCATATGAGACTCATAAATGATACTGAGATTGAAACTGATGTTGAGCATGCTCCATCAGGTCATGTGGAAAGGACAAAAGGTACTGAGACACACTTTGCTCAGATTGAGCGGATCATTGAACATACTATGGAAAAATTGAGACACAGGCTATGTTAGGTGATGGGGTAGACGGAAGAATAGACAGGCAGATTACTCCCGATACGCTCGCACAACCTGTAGCTCTACATTAGATTAATGATGACTTGGGTTAGGAGTAGGAGCTACATGAGATGAGGCAGTTTTAGAAGTTTAGACCACCACTGTTAAATGGGATATAAGACCCAATAGTTATAAAGAACTGAATGAATGAGATTAAGGAAACTACGAATGTAATTTATGGGTTTAGCACAAGGAAATCGATCTGTCAATGAGTATAAATTATGATTTATATCCCTGGAAAGGTATGACCCAACATTTTGAGCAGTGAAGTTAAGACATGTCTGTAAGTTCACTAACAGATGGAGACTAGCTATCAGATTCAGACTGGTACCATAGAATATCTCTATGTACGAGGAGGCAATACGCAAGGCGCAATTACCCGAGTATAATTTTTATCAGAATGCCTCTGAGTATAATCTGAATAAATAGAGAAGTGAAATGGAGGAATTCCAAGAAACTCATAGGATGTACTGAGATCCTCAGTCGAGTTGAGTTAGCTTCATCATATGTTATTTTGAAGGAGCAGTGCGCAAGGCGCAACTATGAGAATATGAGATATATACTCTCGAGGTTACTAAGAAAATGACAAGGTAATGAGAGTGACAGAAAAATGATGTATTAAGGAAGCAGTGAGAGTGATAGAGTAAAGTCACTGTAACTGAAAAGATGAATCACATAACTAAAAGTATAAGTAAAGGTCACACTACTTATGTGATCGATAAAGTTAAGGCGTGTTCGGATTAAAAAAGACACCCTAGTAGACAGAAAGTTTTTCGACACATATTCGGATGATATATCAGAATTATCACTCAATTAGAAGATGAAGTTTAAAATTGATTTAGCGGTGGTATCGAATTAATTATTCAGACCACTGTACTGAATAGTCTTGATTGAATTAGAAATGCTGAAAAAAAAAACAATTATAAGGATTACATGAAAAGGAGATTATCGGACTAGGTGATTCACTTTGGTGTGTACTGGCATTAATTGTTAAGGAGACCCGGAGTCTTCTGGGTCACGATATGTCAAGAACGAGAGTTAATTGGATTCTCCCAAAGCAGAAATTATGAATCAGTGGGAAAGACCCAAAACTCTTAAAGATGATACAGAGTTTGAGATATAAGGAGACCTTGGAATATGAATTACGTATCGAGTCTAAAGATTGTAAATTGCTCATGCTTATGTTTCGAATGCCAGACTTAATTGGAGTAAGGAAAGAGTTATGATATGATTGATGTACGAAATGAGACAAGTTTGAAATGTGATAGATTTTTAATAGAAGTTACATTGGAATAAGAGGCGTATGCAAAGTAAGAATATCTCTGTTATGTGAAGTGATTCAGAATCAAGTGATATGAATTGAGAATAACTTCTGACTAAAGGATAAATGTGAAATTGTGATAAATTATGGTATCCTACTTTCTATTAGGACTGAACCTTGAATCTTTATATCCATAACCAGTTTATGTGGTCCAGTCTGATGGCTAACAAAGGTATTTCAAAATACCTCCCTACCTAAGAGACTTGACAGCGTCTAGAAGTACCTTAATCCATAACCTATAAATTGAAATTGACAGTCGTCATATTCGTGTTGGAAGTCAGGATACCATTACTTGTGAAGGTGAAGAAATGAATTTCATTCTAATGAAATCATATGAACTATGGAATATGGATCAATGGTTTAATATCAAGTCAAAGAAATGCTATGTGGAAACGTAGATTTTAGGCAGTAATTTAAGATCATCAGCAGAAAATTTATCATTGTATATTGTAAGATTTTCTATTAGCTGGAATCAATCTTGCATTTAAAGAGGATAATTGCTTAATTTGAAGTGATTTTGGTTTAGTAAAAGAAAGAGAAAAGTATCTGAACTTGAGGATATGAATTGATATTTATTCAAGTCGTTGCAGGACAATCTTTAAACTTCTACACTAAGTGCTATTAATTTGTTAATGATGAGAGTGATTAATTTGTGATAATGGTCCCAAAGATTAAGGAATCAATGAGATTATGCGATGTATGTGATTGATGTTTGGAGTTGTGATCTTGATATGAATTTTATTATTTGGAGTTATAATGATTGAAATTATCGACTGATTTTTCCTATTGTTCCTAAACTCTAACGTTTAGTTGGAGTTAATAGTGTATTTAGCTAATAGAAAATTTGGATTATGATATTATAAGCTTTGCGAAGAGTTTCATCGTCATCTATAATTGATCTATGGGACTTGAAAGCTATTAATATTTGAGATTAGAGATGAGTTGGGTACTCATAAATTTATGTTTGAATTTGTTAGGTGTGAAAAACTTATGTTTATTACAAATTTCTGTTATATTGATTTCATCTTTATTGTAGTGTATGATGGTCAACTGATGATAAATATTCTGATACAGTGAAAAAGAAAAGGAAATCAATATCCAATAGTTTATAAGTAACTAGAAAAATTATTAATATCATTATTCAGATTTAAAGTTTTATGTGGTTATAAATACTTAACATGATTTGGAAATTTTATTCTAAGAAATTTGGTGAACAAGAAATTTTGTGGATCCCGGACAATGTTATGAACAATAACTTTGAAGTTTTCACGATTATATTCGAATGACATATTAGAGGGAGCAGTTGAAGTGTGATTGGATTTAAGTTATAAACTTTTGGATTATTGTTAATTTAACAAGTGGTTGATCTTTAATATGAAGGTTAATTCTGACTGAATCCCATAATAGTAAGTACATTCTACATCCTGGTAGTACCAAAATGTACCAAAATCGACGAAGGGTGTTTTGGTGGCCTGAAATGAAACAAGATGTTGTAGAGTTTGTAGCTAAGTGTTTGATTTGTCAGCAGATTAAGATCAAACACCAAAAGCCAGCGGGATTACTTGAGTCTCTTCCAATGCCTACTTGGAAATGGGAGCACATTACCATGGACTTCATTATGGGCTTACCAAGGACCTAAAAGGGGCATGATGCAATCTGGGTGATTGTAGATAGATTAACTAAGAGTGCCCACTTCTTGGCCATTAAAAGTACAGACTCCTTAAGTGCCTTAGCAGTGTTGTATGTGAAGGAGATAGCTTAGTTGCATTACATCATATAGAGATTCCCGATTCACATCCAGATTTTGGGCTCATTTTCAAGAAGCCATGGGATCTCAGCTTAACTTGAGCACTTCTTATCATCCTCAGACCGATGGTTAGTCCGAGAGGACCATTCAAACCTTAGAGGATATGCTGAGGGAGTGCGTTTTGGACTTTAAGGGCTCATGGGATGATCATCTGCCTCTTGCAGAGTTTACTTATAACAACAGCTATCATGCTAGCATCAGGATGGCACCATATGAGGCCTTGTATGTTAGAAGATGTAGGTCTCTAGTGGCTTGGAAAGAAATAGGTGACAGAAAGATCTAGACTCTCGATTTGGTGGAACAGACAGCAGAAGGTGTTCGGATAATCTGTGATAAACTTAAGGCCGCACAAAGAACGTGGAAGAGTTATGCGGATAAGCATAGGCAACCACTTGAATTTCAGATTGGGGACTCTTTGTTTTTGAAAGTATCCCCAAGTAAGGGTATTATGCGCTATGGAAAGAAGGGGAAACTGAGTCCTCGCTTCATTGGTCCATTTGAGATTTTAGAGAGTGTGGGAGACATAGCCTACAGACTTGCCTTACCACCGCAGCTTTCTAGGGGTACATAATGTCTTCCACGTCTTAATGTTAAGGAAGTATAATTCGGTTCCCTCACATATCATTGTGTACAAGCCTTTGAGCATTCAAGAGGACATGAGCTACATTGAGCAACCTATCCGGATTTTGGACAGAAAGGAAAAGGTACTTCAATCGAATACTATTTCTCTGGTCAAGGTTCTCTGGCAACACCATTCACCATACTTATTATTAAAGTATTAGGAAGTGACTAAGAAAACTCGGAATAAAATTATGCATGCCCAAAGAAGACCAAAGCACTCAGATCAGTAGCGTGGGGCTCGATGGCACGTAAATTCAGGTAAGGTCTTAAGCCCGAGAATACATTAAGAATTACATATTCAAGCATGAAATGATGTCTAGGAGTGAAGATTTAGTCATTGGAAGTGAAAAAGTTAGTTAAACTCGGGTTTTATATTTAATCGGGAAAATGGGCTTAGTTAAGAAAATAAATTCAAATAAATTATAGAAATTTGAGAAAATTGTTCCAAAGACATGGAAAGTTAGTATAAGGTAAGATTTACTTGGGGAATTAAAATTAAGGGAAATATAAAGGTTTAGATATTTAAATGAATTTTTAAAGTGAACCGAAAGCTTAAAGCCATTTTACTCGATATTGACCCAATTGAGTAAAATGAGCTCAATCGGGGAAAATTTCTTTAACAATTGACCCCTAAATTTTTATGGGAGATACTAGAGACATGATAGAATATTAGAGAAGTGAAACTTTGGGAGAAATTGGACTAGAAATATTTTTTTAGGATTTTACAAAACAGGGCAGAAAATCTGCCCAGCAGAGTCAATTAACGAACTCATGTTCACCATTGGATTTGAAGCTCATCCAAAGGTCCAAAATTTCCCATCTCCTCCAGATTTTAAGCTCATTGTGCAATTTTTTCGAGGGCCTTCTGGCCAGATTCAGACAACATCCAAAAGGAAGAAATATTATCCTATGAGTACTCTACAACATATAAAAAAATTCAGACCTATAGGAGTTCATTTGCCTGGTGAAAATTTAGAGAGAAGTTTGGAGGTCAGAACTGCCCTGTTCATGAATAAATGAAAGCTTGGATTTTTTATGAATGTAGTTGATTTTTCTTGTGTTTTTGAGTGAATATAAGTTGTAAACTTGATGATTTTCTGTTTAAGTCTGATTTGGAGATTTATTGGAGTGATTTGCTTGGGTCAAAGGTAAGAGAAATTTATGAATGATGAAGATGATGAACAATGTTCTTAATTTATGATTTTTATGGATTTTGTTGTTGAATGAAATTGATGGAAATGATTTTAGAATGCTTAAGGGTTTCAACCAGCCTTAACTTCATGAGTTTAGGATGTAATGTGGGTTGTTTTAAGGTTGATAGTTGTTAAAGATTATACCAAAAAGTCCGGTTTAAAGCTTAGTTTAACGAAAAACTGAAAAGTGTGGAATTTGACAAAATGGGTTTGATGGTAAGCATGAATGGTGTATGTAAATGAGTATTTATGCCATTATGATGATAAATATGAAGTTAGAATAATAAAATTGATAAGAATAGCTTAAACCGAAGCTAAAATCGATAAAATCAAGAAAATGAACAAAGTTAGCAAAAAGGGTCAAAAATGGCTAACTTAAGGATGTAAATGCATGTTTGAATGTATTTAAGTAAGTTTTACCTATGTTTGATGAATTGATGTTATTTTGGATAGCTCGGGAAATTGACATGAGTAACGAGGCGATACTGGGTCCCGAGAAAATAACGCCATTTAATCCCAATGGAGGTAAGGGGGTATAATTTAATTTAGTTCCGATATGAACACTCATTGCATTGATAAAAAGATTTTTATGAAGCAATATTATATTTTGAAATGATTTATTATTGTTTTCATACGTATGGAATGATTTACGAACATGATTTCGTTTTATGAAATGTCACGACCCAAATTACCTAAAAATCAGAGTAAATTTTTTGCTTTTTCATTTGTTATTTAATTTTTACCTTTCTCTCATCGTGACCATCCTACAAACAGTTGGGCTATGATTTGGTGTTAGTCACCTCTCACCTATTTACCATTCCATTTCCATAATAACATTCACATATCAGAGTTTACTATCTTTTGACTTTAATTAAATACATACACAATGGTATTTATAACTCTACATCCCTAACATCATATACATTTACAGTATTGTGCATTACATATTTAGATACAAAACTATACAAATGTGTATACCTGTCTCTCAATGGGAAGCAACGGATACCAAGATTGCAAGTCCATAGCCGCTCACTAACTACTGCGAGTGCCCTGAAAAGATGGAAAAATAAGGGGGGTGAGCAAACTACACGCTCAGTAAGGCAATTATGCAAGTAAGTAGATAGCTCCACTATCTACATGCTCATAATTCCATTCCCTTAAAATCCAGTTCTTTTCATTAAAAACTCAAGCACAAAATCATGTATTTCATCATGACTTAGTTTATAAAACTATTCGTGCATATCGAAATCATGTATCAATAGCATTTTATGTGACATCAGTAAATCATACTTAGCATGAATTAAATCAAAATCATGTATTATTTCATGCGATATAAAACAAATCATGAGATACAATCCTTTCATGAATTTATCATTAAAGCCTGGAAAACTCATCATGCTACTGCATTTAAATCATTTCATTTAAAACGCAGTATAAAATAACCCAAAGGGGTTAAGCATCTCATAAATCAATTCGTTATAAAATTCTCTGAAAACTCTAGCATGATAGTAGTAAAACACAATTCAGTGAAAATCATAAAATCAGGGGCCTGGCCCCTCCCTCGGGTCTACCCTGGTCTATCAAGACCATAAGTTATATCATGTGAGACAGGTAGGTGACTATCAGTAACAACAAGGACTATGGCCATAACCTCGTGATCCCTGGCAACACGGTACCTAGTGTGCAAGGTATCACACCTGAAACGGGAGGTGGGTCGGTCCTACCTGCCAGAACAGCATAACATCAAGATTGCAATGGGCAAGGCTTGCTACCTCGTGGCTAATGCCACTCCACTCCAACAATCCCCACAGTACAGCATACTCCGCGTGACATACACGGTACAACGTACTCCCTAAACCTAAGCTCAGTCAGGGGTGCCTGCAATAGGTCTTATCCACCCATATCATCTCTGTCTCAGTATGTACGTGTGAGCATATCATCTCACTGTGACACACAGTCTACAGGAGGCTCCAACACGGCTATATGCATGTCATATAAATTCCTATGTGAGCGAAGCTCTAGCATGGCTCCATGCATATTCATGATATCATAAAATCTCGTGCGAGCGAAGCTCTAGCACGGTGTCATAAAAATCAGTAAAATCTGCGTACGAGTAACAAGGGTGTTAACCTGAGTTCGAGCCTCCGAGGACGCGTTCTGAGGGGAAGCAGGCCATGTGGGCTGGAGTACCCGAAAGAAACAAAGCCGTGAGGGGAAGCAGGCCATTTGGGCTGGAGTACCCATAGCGGACAATACGTGGAGGGTAAGACTGTATACCAACAGGCCCAAAAGTCTACCAGTGAGGTAGTGAGGGATGAGGTTCAGTCATTACAAAATCCCTCAATGTTTCAAGGGTCAAGGGTTGTTACATTAGGTCCAACGTTCGACTTCCCCATTCTCCCTTATACCTCATATGAAACAAAAAAAAAATACTTAGGTATTATTTAGTAGAATATTATCAAATATATTATCAGTGAAATCTTAAAACTCCACAAGTGCGGTTAACAAAATGAAACATACATTAGTATTTTTTATTTTTTATAATATTCATGAAATTATATGTGTCACGATCTTAATTTCATTTGTGAAGTTTATAAATTTGACTAAAAGTGTATTGGATAAGAATCCTATTTTGTTTTATGAATCCTTCTAAATAAATCCCTTTTAAATTATTAACCTCCCTAAAATAAAAAAAAATATGGTCCCGACTTGGAATAAACTCATTTATCATAATAATTGATAATTTTGTTTTAAAACTAGCGTAAAATTTTTAATCTCGAGTGTCACATAAATTAATTATTTGATAAAAATACAAAATATATTACATAATATTCCTGAATTTGAAGAGCACCTCTAGATATTAATTTGCAAAAGGCCACTATGTTTGAGATTTTTTACTTCAAGAAGTAGAAAAGTGAAAAATATATTATATAAGATATATTTGCAAGGAAAATTTTAAAAAGCTTATAAATCAGAATGAGACATTTAAGGAAATTAAATGTTATAGAGTAATTATTAGAGAAGTTTAATAAATGTGAAAATTAAACACACCTTTTTTAAGACAAAATAATTAGAAGGTAAAGTCCTTAAAATTTCCTCTAAATTAATACTTATTGATGAGTTCCAAGTAAAGGTGGTAAAAATCAACCCGATCCGAAAAGCCAACTCGATTGACCCAAATCCAAATCGACCGATCTAATTTAACTAAAAAAGTAACCTAAACCCAATAGGATCTAAATCTGAATTGATCTGAATCCAAATTGATTCGAATTCGTATTGATTTAAACATGAATTGATGAAAATCCAAATTCATTTGAATTCAGATTAACCTAAACTCGACCTGATCTTAATTTGAATTGATCTGAATCCAAATTGATCCTTAATATGAATTGATCCAAATCCAAATTGACCTAAAGCTAAATTGATCCAAATCTAAATTGACCTAAAGCTAAATTGATCCAAATCTAAATTGACCCAAAGCGAAATTGATCCGAATCCAAATTAGCCCAATCCCAAAAAGATTCAAACTTAAGTTAAGATTGAAATTAAATTTTTTAAATGTCAGATTAATAATCAAAATGTTATATTAAGGTAAAAATATATTTTTTCAATAATAAGAATGTTATATTTTTTAATCAGGTTAAACTTAAATGTTCACTCTTATATTGCATTCATTTGAATGAAACCAAAAACAAAATTCTATAAAAGCTAACATAAAATTATTTAATAACTAATCTATCACATATATAAGTTACATCATCTACACTTAATACCTTCAATTATTTTATTAAAAATCAAGAGAAATTAAAGATATATATAATAGTCTATTATAATATTTAGTAGGGATTATTAAATTACTTCAAATACCTAGAGTTAACACTTATTATAGATAATAGAAATAAAATGAAAAGACGCAATTAATTTTTGAATATTAACAAATATATTATAAAAAACTAGCATAATGCTTACTGAATATTTTGAATATTTTAATACCAATTTTATTATCAGTCGTGTAAGAAGAAAATTTATTTTCATGATTTATGTGATTCCTAGAAATATGATTTCAATTTATTTTCATATAAGAAACATCATACTAAAGGTGACAAAGGCCTAATCCAAAAAACTCACCCGACCCGACTCGAATTCAAACCCAACCAACCCGATTTAACTAAAAAAGCCAATGACCTGAACTCAACTTAATCCGAATCTGAATTGATCAAAACCCAAATTGACCTGAATTCAAATTGATCTGAACCCCAAAATGGATCTGTAAGACCCGGTATTATCGTAAGGGCAAAAAGGGAATAAATAGGAATTTTCGAGTGCATTTAAAAATGCAAAAGGATAGAAATGGTATTCCCGAACACGTGCAAGGGTAAAAGGGTCAAAAGACCAAAATTTGGTATTAATCGGGACAAGAAAATTTAATTAAAAACATGAGATTGAGAAATCTTGATCAATAACGAAGAAATAATTAAATTTCGGGTTAAATTGATCAAAATATGAATTTATTGGAATAAACCGGAATTTTCGTATCGAAAAATAGTCCCAAAAATAATCAAAAAATATACCGAAAAGGTAAAATCGGACTGATAAATTTATTTATGGATTAAATGAATAAAATATAATTTTTTAAAGATATTTGTGGATTTTAATATTATTTTAATGAATAAAATAATATTAAAAATAAATTATAAATAAATAAATAAAATGTAAAAAAAAGGGAATCTGAAATTTCGAAAACAGAAGAGAAAAGAAACAAAAACAAAAGAAACGAAGCAGCCGAACCCGAGGACTGATCCTCTGCACCGGCGAGCCTTAGCCATCGAACCAGCACGAGGCGGCAGGCGACGGCGAGACCGGCACGGTGGGAGTGCCTGAGAGGCACCACGCGCGCCGGTGATGCCTGACGGAGGAGATCGATGGAGGGGAGGCCGAAAAGGGGGAAAGGCCATCGGCGCCGTTTCGAGCCACCCCGAGGGTCGACGAAAGACGCCCAGGCACAGCCGATCCGAACGGCACCGAAATCGTGCCCGGAACCGGTCGGACGGCATCGAAACGAGGAAAGGATGCCTGAATCGGTACGGTCGGTTCAGCGCAGTGACGTTATGCTGAACCGGACCGGACCGGTTCAGCCAAAAAGAAAAGGAAAAAAGGAAGAAAAGGGGAAAAAGAAAAAGAGAAAAAATTGAGGAAATTTCAGTGATGCAATCGAGCTTCGGGTAAGTCGGTAAGCGGTCGAATTGACCGATTTAATTTTTAAAATATTTAATTTGATTATTATCCGACTGAAAATTTACCCGAAAAAATATTAAATTGTGTAGCTCAACGATTGACATCAACCGAGAGCTCGAGATAGCCTCGATTTGAATACTATCATGAAATCACAGGTAAGTAACCCTTATTTACGATAATTTACATCGTTATGCGTGTTGATGAATTTCGGATTTAATTTTCGCATAAATGAATTAAATTCTGAAAATTGGATAAATTGTCGTAAATATTAAATTGAGATATCCGAGAATTTAGAACTAGGCTAAATAAATACTGGTGGGCCCAATGAGCTCAATAGGCCTCGATAAAGTGTGGTAAACGGGCTTAAGGCCCATTATGGTATAATCGGGCCCAATATGGGAAAACGGGCCCAATGATTTAAATAAAGCTTAGAAAATTATGAAATACAATTAATTGTATTGTAATTAACCTGATGAATATGTATCCGCAGTGCCGGAGATTTGATTTGGATTGGGAGCAAATCGGACTGCGTGACGAGACATCAGTGGGAAAGGTCAGACTGTACAGAAAATGAGGTAAGGAAATTGTGTGAGTAGCTAGAGGTAGCTACGCGTATTTTAAATAGTTTTTCTGTACACTGATTATGTATGTATACGCGATTATTGTATAATGATCCTAAAAGTGGTTTAAATGATTTTTAAGGATCGAAATAGGTGAAAAGACTATTTTACCCCTATTGAGGGAAGTTCACCTAAGGATGGTGAAAGCATAACATGCATGAAATGCATGATTTAAGGACTTTTATGATTAAGGAATTTTATTGGTTGTTAAGCAAAGTAAATCGGTAGATTGGCCAGAAATTGTATAAATTTCACAAGATAACACTACGTAGGTGTTATTTATATTTAAATGGAAATCTCTTTGGAAAATAGGCCAACTATCAAGTTTATATGGAAACAGATAGTGCCGACACGTAGTTCACACTATATCTGCGTTTGTGAATGTGCATAAATGTGCTTGAGCAGTTGCTCGCACCGATTTGTGTGACATCATATGCATGAAATGTGCTAGAGCGGTTGCTCGCACTAATTTTATTATTGTGAAATGCATGAGAAGTGCTGGAGTCTAGCTCGCACTCTGTTTTGACATGTTTTGACATGTTTTGATTTGCTTTGATGTGGTATGCATAAAATGGTGCTGGAGCGATGCTCACACTAGTTTTATTGATTTAATATGCATGAGAGATGCTGGAGCTTAGCTCGCATCCTATTTTGATTTGATATTGCATAAAGCCGTGCTGGAGTGTAACTCGCACGAGATTTGATTTAATTATGCATAAAGCCGTGTTGGAGTGTACCTCGCACGAGATTTGATTTACTTGAGTATTCAATTGTGCTGGAGCTTGCTCGCACAACGTTTTATATGGTTTTATAACTCATATTAAAGTCGTACTGGAGTTTTTCTCGTACGAGGTTTTCACTGAGTTGTTATACATATCCGTACTAGAGCATTGCTCGTACGTGGATTTTACTTGAATTTATAATCAGTTTAAGTCGTACTGGAGTGCTGCTCGTACGTAGATTTCATTGATTTCTATGAAACCGTGCTAGAGCTTCGCTCGCACGAGGTTTTCTGATATCATGAATATGCATGGAGCCGTGCTTGAGCTTCGCTCGCACAAGGATTTATATGACATGCATATAGCCGTGTTGGAGCCTCCTGTAGACTGTGTGTCATAGTGAGATGATATACTCACACATGCATTGTAAGACCCGAAATTATTTAAAATACGAAATGAATGAGTATTCGTGAAGAGAAGTCGGGTTAAATTAATCCCGAACACGTGCAAGGGCAGAATGGTCAAAAGATCGAAAGTTGGAATAATTTCGATAAGAAAAAAATTAATTAAAAATATGGATTTGAGAAATCTTGGTCAATAAAGGAGAAATAAATTTATTTCGGGTTAAATTGATTAAGATATGAATTTATGGGAATTAATCGGGATTTTTAGTTCGAAAAAATAATCCCGAAAATAATCGAAAAATATACTGAAAAGTCATTCGGGACAATATCCCGAAAATACAGAGAAATTATACCCGAAAAAGGATTAAAATATAATAAATAAATTAAATTAAATTAATTAATTTGGAATAAAATAATAATTTTAAGGGATATTTGGGTATTTTTAAGGTATTTGAATGATTAAAAAAAAAAAAGTCAGAAACGAAAAACGCGAAGAAACAAAAAACGGAACCCGAAAACCGACAGCCGAACCCGAGGGAGACCGACGAGCCGTCCGGCGGCCAGGGACCCAGGCGAGGGCCGGCGAAGGAAGCTCGACGCCAGGCAATCTTGCTGCCACCGGTGACGCGCGCCAAGGACGCCGAAATCCGACGGAAAACGGAGGAGAAGGCCGCGAGAAAGAAATGGCCACCAGCGGCGAACGGCGGCGATTCGGGCGGATCCGAGGCCAGATTCTGAAAGCCCAGGCGACGATGATTCTTTCTGCACCGGTATCAGCCGACGAAATGGCCGGAATCGCCGGCGACGGCCAAGAGGAGAAATGGGTCCCGACGACCGGAGGAGAACAGGCCGGACCGGCCATTTTCCGGCGAGCTCGAGGCGAACAAAGCCCAGATTCGTGATGCGGACAACCTTGCGGAGCCACTGGCGGTGGAAGCCGGTGGAGAACCGGCCGGCAAGGCGGTGAACCGACGGTGAACCGGCTGAACCGGAGTGAACCGGCGGTCTGAACTGGTCCGAACCGGTTCAGCCAAAAAGAGAGGAAAAAATGGGGAAAAGGGGAAAAAGAAAAAGAAAAAAAAATTGGGAAAAATTCCAGCGATGCAATCGAGCTTCGGGTAAGTCGATAAGAGGTCAAATTGACCGATTTAAATTTTGGAATATTTTATTTAATTATTATTGGACTGAAAACTTATCCGAAAAATTGTGGAATTGTGTAGCTCGACAATTGGCATCCAACGAGAGCTCGAGATAGCCTCGATTTGCGTACTAGCATGGAATCTCGGGTAAGTGACCCTTATTTACGATAGTTTACATCGTTATGCGTGATATGAATTTAAATTCCGCATAAATTGAATTAAATTATGAAAATTTAGATAAATTGTCGTAAATATTAAATTTAGCTATTCGAGAGCTAGAACGAGGCCCAATAAATTATTAGTGGGCCCAATGAGCCCAATAGGCCTCGATAAGGTGAAAATTAAGTGAAAAACGGGCTTAAGGCCGATTAAGGCCCATTAAGGTGCAAACGGGCCCAATAGGGGTAAATGGGCCCAATGATTTAAATTAAGCCCAGAAAATAGAAAATACAATTAAATTGTATAATATCTGACCTGAGGAATAATTATACGCAGTTCCGGACATTTGATTGGGAGCATATCGGACTGCGCGACGAGACAACAGTGGAAAAGAAAAGGTCAGACTCGATAGGAAAATAAGGTAAGGGAATTCTACGGACTGCTAGAGGTAAACTTTACGCAATTTCAAGTTCATATGCAGTCTTTAAAAATTACCTGAAGGGTCTAGAGGTCAATTAATAATTTTAGTGCCCCGAATGGGCAAATTACTAAAATACCCTTGTTAAGGGTAGAACTTACAAATTTAGGAAAAATTAAGAGGAGCAAGGACAAGAGGTTCCTGCTCGTTCTGGAGGTATTTTAACACATGCATGAGTAGGCTGGCTCACTTTTAAAGAAGAATGCATAGCATTGCATACCTTAAACGATATAATTTCTGTGAAAACTATTTGGAGATAACCGAGCCACCTACGTGTTTTTATTTATATGTGACGTGCTAGAGCTCAGCTCGCACGATGTTTGATTTGTGTGATGCATGCATTAGTGCTGGAGCGAGAGCTCGCACTAGAGTTGTACATGCATAGGTGCTAGAGTATAACTCGCACCAGATTTCATATGCTTTTTCGTGACACGGTGCTAGAGTCTAACTCGCACCAGATTTTACATGATTTTCGTGACAGGGTGCTGGAGTTTAACTCGCACCAGATTTTATAAGATTTTCATGTGATTTATATATAGAGTGCTAGAGCCTAGCTCGCACTAGTTTTACTGGATTTGTGGAGTAGCGCTGTCTGCCCTTGGAGTCAGCCAAAAGGCCCAACAGGCTCAAAAGACCTCTTAGGTGGGGTGAGAGTGAGGGATGAGGTTGGCGGCCTTGTGGGGATGTAAAGCGGGCTCTGCTGATTTTACTTGATTTGATGAGAGTGCTGAGCATCGCTCGCACTGATTTTATGAGAACATGCGATGAGCCGTGCTTGGAGTATCGGGTAGACTGTGTGTCACCGATTTAATAGACTCGCACGTGCGTTTTGAGACATGGCATGAGTATTGAGAAACAAAACCTCTTTGTGGGAAGCAGGCCATTTGGGCTGGAGTACCTAGAGTGATATGGGTCCATGGAGTACGATGTACCGTGCAAGTAGCATGGAGTACGATGTACCGTGGGGTATCTTCGGATATGGTATCTTTGTGATACGGGGTATCTTCGGATACGGTATCTTTGTGATACGGGGTATCTTCGGATACGGCATCTCCGGATGCGTAGGATCGGATAAGACCGACGGGTTGGATTGACCCACCGCCCGGGCGATTCCCGATCAGGGTGAGACCTCGCACACTGGGATCCGTGAAGCTAGAGGGACTCACGAGGACACATATTGGCCAGTCCTGGTTATTGCCGATATACAGATGTTGCCTAGTCTCGCATGTTGACTATTTTGATGAGATCAAACCGGGTTTTAAATTAAATGTGCATGATGGTTATTTCCATGCTTTTTAAACCCATATGTGATGTAAACGGATTTTTATGGTTTTATGTGAGTCAGGATCACCCGAAGGAGGGGTCGAGTCCTGACTTTATTGTGAAATTTTTAAATGAGAAAGAAATGATTTAAAATGAGTTGCATGTTGAATTTTCCATGCGAACGTGTTTTACATAACATCATAACTCATATCATCTGTTTTAAAATGTGTGGAGAAAGGGTGGTTTATGCATGGCACTACGTTCATGTAGGTAGTATGGTTACCTACTTGTTCGTAGGATTGCCTTACTAAGCTTGATGTGCTCACCCCTTTCATTTTCTCCCACAGATAATCTCCAGTTGAAGTTGAGGCGACTCAGTACTGCATTCCGGATATCCGCTGCTGCCCATCAACATAAGGTATATACACTTGTACATATTGTATCTACATAAGCATAGCACAGTAACATGTTTGTAAGTGTCTCTAGGGGAGGTATAAATATTGTAGACATTTTATAAATGACTGGAGAAGAAATAAGTTAGATGGTAATTGAATGGTGGGACTGGCATTGACGCACAACCCAATTATTAGTGGAGTGTGGTCATGATTTGAGGTCAGGTAAAAATTGATTTCCGAAACAAGAGCAGGGGTAAAATGGTAAAAATACTAAAACTCGGTATTAAGGCGATAAGAAAATTTTAATTTAAAATAAGGATGTAAGATATCTTGATCGATAATGAGGAAATTATACAATTTGGGTCAATTGATCAAGATTCGGAAATTTTAAAAATACCGAAAAATTAACTCTGATTTCTTGGGTAGTTTGGGTCGTGACATGCATATTGAGAGAAAGATGATATGGGTGGATAAGACCTATTACAGGCTGTAACGACCCTTGACCTTGAAAATTCGGAGAAATTTTTTTTTTTTGAACTTACCCACTTATTCCCTTATTCACTTAGGCTGTATTCCTGTTCAGTGTCAATCCTTAAAAATATCTCATTTAATTTATCCTTATACATATTTCATCCCGACACATTATTTTCAATAGATGTCTGTGCATACAAATAGTCTGGTAAAGAGATAAGAATGTATACCTTACGCATATACAAAAGGTAGTATGGGGAGACTCATATCCGCCAGCTTACGTCGTCTACACAGCATTTATTAGTTGTAATTCACTGCAAAAATCTGAGAGGTAGAGGGGTGAGCTTTTGGGGAAAAGCCCAGTAAGGTAATGCTCTTAAAGTAGCTCTGATATATAAAAACATTTGAAGTTGTTCATAGAACGAAACTTAATGAAATACAGACATTTTCCTTTCATGCATAAACGTCATAAAGTATGCGCGTCTTTAAAACAAATCACATGCTTAACCATTTTACAACTTTTCATAAACCTTCATGATCATTTCATAAATCATTTCGTAAACATTTCATGAATATTTTTTAGTCATTTCATAAACATCTCATGAATATTTCATAATCACTTCGTAAATATTTCATGCATATTTCATAATCATTTCGTAAACATCTCATGAATATTTCATAATCATTTCATAAACATCTCATGCATATTTCATAATCATTTCATAAACATCTCATGCATGTTTCATAATCATTTCATAAACTCTCATCACAGTCGATTTTATAATTAAAATCGAGGAGACTAGACTATAACTAAGTCATGCGATAAGTGTCATTCTCCATTGGAGAGTCATCATACCTATGGCCATGGTAAGTGGGCTGTAGACTGGATCAGGGTCGTACAACCATTTCGTAAAATATGGGTAGTATCCATCTTACTTACTTTCACTAGCACCTAGCTAGGACACGGGCACCAAAGGCACTCTCCGTGTGGGCAACATAATTGCGTGCTGCGCGGGCACGAGATACTACCGAAACATCATCATAAACCACCAGTAGCACGACATCTTCCACACAGGTCGAGTCAAGTGCTAAAGGGGCCTAAGTACCGGCACCTCAAGTGATGAAGCCGGAACACCACGAGAAGTAGCCAAGCATGAAGCCTAAGTCTCAAAACATATTTTCCTTTTTTCGTAAATACTTTTGAAAACGTCAAAAGTTCCATTTCAAAGCGTAAATATGGGTTTTCAAGCCATCATAAAACTTTCATGCATTTTCATAATTCGAAAGTTTATTTCATAAACATAGATGTTCTAGCGAACATTTTGTAAAACGAAATCATGTTTTGTAAACAGTTTCGCAAGTATGGACACATTAATAAATCATTTCAAATCATATGCTCTTTCATAAAATCATTTCTCAGTGAAACAAGAATGTAATATCAGAACTAAGTTAAGTAATACCCCTTACCTCGATTTATCGAGTATCTCGAATTCGAACGGTGACGTCTCCTAGTACCTCCTTTAATCCCTTCTACAATCACCGACTAACCCGGAGCTCGGTTGCATCACCAAATTTTTTTCCTATTTTTCTTTTTTTTCCTCTTTTTTTTCTTTTTCTGGCTGAACCGGTTCGGTCCGGTTCAGACCGGTCCGGTTCAGCCCGGTTCAGTCCCGGTCCAACCTTCTCCCTCGTCGTTCGGGGCTTTTTCGGCCGGTTCTCCGTCGGCTTCCACCTCCAGCTTGTCCGCGGGGTAGTCCGGTGCATGGATCTGGGGTCGGCTTCGCCAAAGCTCGTCGGAAAGTGGCCGGTCCGGCCTCTTCTCTCCTCCGGCGTCAGTACCCAATCTCTTCCGCGCCGTTCGGCGGCGTTTCAGGCCGATCTGCGCCTGGATCGACATCGCAGACGACCCTCTCTGGCCGGTGGCGGGTCGCTCCTCCCCTCCTCGGCCGCCGATCATCTCCCTTTCCTCCCTTTTCTCTTTTCGGTTTCATTCTCTTCTTCCTTCATTCCTTTCGGGTTTCTCTCGCCGGCCTTCATTTCGTTGCCGGACTTCGTAGGGGTCGGCATCAGCAACCCCATCTCTTCCCTCCGGTCATCGCCTCCTCTCGCCGGCGGCCTCTGCTTCCCCGTCGCTGCTTCTCTTGTTTTTCCATGGCAGAATCGCAATTCGCGATTCTGCCTTCTATTTCTTTTTTTTATAATTATTATTATATATATTAGATATTATTTATCATTTAATTAATTATTTATTTATATTTATTTATTATGTATTTTATTTATTTTATTTATTCATTTATTATTTTTTTATTATATTATATTTTATTAAAATATAATATAATCTATAATATACCCAAAATATTTAAATATATATATTTAAATCAAATAAATATATATATTTATCTTATTTATTTTTCGGGTATTTTATTATTTTATTTATTTTATATCAGACTTACAATTTTATTTCCACTTGTACGTTTTTACGAACCAATTTACAGGGAAATTTCGGGGATTTACATTCTCCCCACCTTTAAAGAATTTGGTCCTCCAAATTCATCTTGGTCCCTTAGAATAGATGAGGATACTTCTCCTTCATGAGGCTCTCTAGCTACCCTGTAGCTTCTTCAACCGAGTGGTGTTGCCAGAGAACCCTTACCAGAGGAATAGTTTTCAATCGAAATACCTTTTTCCTTTCTGTCCAAAATCCGGATAGGTTGCTTAATGTAACTCATATCCCATTGAATGCTCAAAGGTTCATACTTAATGATATGTGAGGGATTCGGATTATACTTTCTTAGCATCGAGACGTGAAAGACATTACGTACCCCAAAAGCTGCGGTGGTAAGACAAGTCCATAGGCTACGTCTCCCACCCTCCCTAGAATCTCAAATGGACCAAATGAAGTGAGGACTCAGTTTCCATTTCTTTCTATAGCTCATGATACCCTTGCTCGGTATATATTCAGAAACACGAAATCCCCAATCTGAAACTCAAGTGGCCGCTTATGCTTATCCGCATAACTCTTCTGCCTACCATTAACGTCTATCACAGATTATCCGACCACCTTCTGCTGCCTATTTGACCAAATCGAGAGCCAAAATCTCTTTGTCATCCACTTCTTCCCATGCCACTGGAGACCTACAACTTCTATCATATAAGGTCTCATATGGTGCCATTCCGATACTAGCATATTAGCTATTGTTATAAGCAAACTCTGCAAAATTCCGTTTCATTTCAGGCCATCAAAACACCGTTCGTCAATTTTTTTGGTACATTTTGGTACTACTAGGGTGTAGAATGTACTTACTATTATGAGCTTCAGTCAAAATTAACTTCCATATGAAACCCTAAATCACTTGTCAAATTAATAATGATCCTAAAGTTGTAACTTAAATCCAATCACACTTCGACTGTTCCCTCTAATATGTCATTCGAATATAATCATGAAAACCTCAAAGTTATTGTTCATAACATTGTCTAGGATCAACATAATTTCTTGTTCATCAAATTTCTTAGAACAAAATTTTCAAATCATGTTAAGTAATTATATCCTCATAAAACTTTAAATCTGAATAATCATATCGACAAATTTTCCAGTCACATATAAACTATTGGATATTGATTTTCTTTTCTTTTTCACTATATCAGAATATTTATCATTAGTTGACCATCACAAACTACGATCAAGATGAAATCAATATAACTGAAATTTGTAATAGACAAGTTTTTTTCACCCCAAACAATTTCAAACATAAATCTATGAGTATCCAACTCATCTCTAATCTCAAACATTAATAGCTTTCAAGTCTCATAAATCAATTATGGATGACGATGAAACTCTTCGTAGAGCTTATAATATCATAATCTAAAATTTTCTATTAGCCAAATACACTATTAACTCCAACTAAAAGTTAGAGCCTAGGAACAATAGAAAAGATCAATCGATAATTTCAATCATTATAACTCCAAATAATAAAATCCATATTAAGATCACAACTCCAAACACCAATCATATACATCACATAATCTCATTGATTCCTCAATCTTTGGAACCGTTATCACAATTTAATCACTTTTATCATTAACTAATTAATAGCACTCCATGTAAAAGTTTAGAGATTGTCCTGCAACGACTTGAATAATTTATCAATTCATATCCTCAAGTGGAGATACTTTTCTCTTGCTTTTACCAACCAAAATCACTTCGATTTATGCAATTATCCTCATTAAATGTAAGATTGATTCCAGCCAACAGAAAATCTTACAATCTACAATGATAAATTTTGTGCTAATGGTTTTCAATTATTGTCTCAAACCTACGTTCTCACATAGCATTTCTTTGCACTCGATATTGAACCATTAATCCATATTCCATAGTTCATACGATTTCGTTAAAATGAAATTCATTTCTTCATCTTTACAAGTAATGGTATCCTGACTTCTAACACGAATATGACGACTGTCAATTTCAATTTATCCTTTAGTCACACTCATTCGCTGTTCATACCAATTGATTTGAATAATTAAATTTACCAGAAGTATTCTTACATTGTATACATCTCTTGTTCATAGTATCACCTGTATTCAGAATCTATCACATTTCAAACTTGCCTCATTTCGTACATCAATTATCTCAGAACTCTTTCCTTATTCCAATTAAGTCTCGCATTCGAAACATAAGCATGAGCCATTCACAATCTTTATACTCGATATATAATTCATAGTCCAAAGTCTCCATATATCTCAAACTCTGAATCATCTTAACAATTTTGGGTCTTTTCCCACTGATTTATAATCCTTGTCTTTGGAATCCAATTAACACCCGTTCTTAACTAATCGTGACCAAGAAGACTCCGGGTCTCCTTAACAATTAATGCTAGTACACATCAAAGTGATTCACTTGGTCCGATAATCTCCTTTTCATGTAATCCTTATAATTGTTTTCCTCAAGATTTTAATTCAATCCTGTAAGCATACTTTTAGTTATGTGATTCATCTTTTCAGTCACAAGGACTTTACTCTATCACTCTCATTGCTTCCTTAGTACATCACTTTTTGTCACTCTCTTTACCTTTTCATGTCCTTAATAACCTCGAAAGTATATATATCGTATTCTCATAGTTGCGTCTTACGCACTGCTCTCTTAAAATAACATCAAGTTGAGCTAACCTAGCTCGATTGAGGATCTTTGTACCTCCTATGAGTTTCCTAAATTTTCTCCGTTTCACATCTCTATTTATTCAGATTATTCTTCTTCCAAAACTATAAATTTAATTTCATAGTCATCCATAGACTTGTTACTTCATGTTCGATTGCAATCATTCCATTCATAATTGCCACTTTATTTCATAATTCGAAATGTGTTGCCGTCTAAGAGCCTTCAGAATATATCTAATGTAATTTATTGATGTCGGCTCTCGAATTAAATCAGGGAACTTCCCTCCGAGTTTGACTTTTCATTTCAGTATTGATGCTACAAATGCTACTTTCTTTATAGTAGCACACTCAGAAAATCCGTGTAGCTTCTCCAATCCTTTAATGTAGAAATTGCAAAAGCAACTTTCTCGGTAGAGTTGCTTTTAAAATTTTGTCTCATTCATTCAATGCTCCGAATCGCTAAATTCTTAACCTTGTTGAAAAATGGAGGCTTAAACTCTTGAAACTGCCCCCAGTCTATTAAACTCACTGTCATACTCTAAGAATCCATGCAAGTTTTCCAATTTTCCATTACAATTGGATTCTTGACTCCAGTATGTAATAGCATACTATCCTCCGAAGTCAGCTCAGTCTCCATCCGTTAGTGAACTTACAGACATTTCTTAACTTCACTACTCTTAACGTTGGGTCACACCTTTCCAGGGATATAAATCATAATTTGTACTCATTGACAGATTGATTTCCTTGTGCGAGACCCTTAAATTTCATTCGTAGTTTCCTTAATCTCATTCATTCAGTTCTCTATAACTACTGGGTCCTTTATCCAATTTAAGAATGGCGGTCTGCACTCTTGAAAATGCCTCATTTCATGTATCTCATACTCCTAACCCAAGTCATCATCATTCCGTTGTGGAGCTACAGAAACAGACATATTTGTAGTTCTGAAACATCTCTACAGGCTGTGTAGGCGTATCGGAAGTAATCTGTCTATCAATTCTTTCGTCTACCCCATCACCTAACATAGTCTGTGTCCTAATTTTTCATAATATATTTAATATTCCACATAACCTTAGCAAAGTGTATCTCAATACCATCTGTTATTTCCACAGGACCTGATGGAGCACGCTTAACATCAGTTTCAATCTCGGTATTATTTATGAGTCTCATATGATGACTCTCCATGATTCTCAGGCCTATCTCTGCGGCATCTAGCTCGTGATCTAATTCATCACGTAAACCCAACATTAAGGCTTAACTTAATTAGGTATACTTACTCTACAACCAGACAAGCACAGACATTTGGGATGTAATCATATCCTTATTATTGACACTGACAGTACTAGACAACCTTTGCTCTGATACCACTTAAAACTGTAACGATCCTTGACCTTGAAAATTCGAAGAAATTTTTTTTTGAACTTACCCACTTATTCCCTTATTCACTTAGGCTGTATTCCTGTTCAGTGTCAATCCTTAAAAATATCTCATTTAATTTATCCTTATACAGATTTCATCCCGACACATTATTTTCAATAGATGTCTGTGCATACAAATAGTCTGGTAAAGAGATAAGAATGTATACCTTACGCATATACAAAAGGTAGTCTGGGGAGACTCATATCCGCCAACTTACGTCGTCTACACAGCATTTATTAGTTGTAATTCACTGCAAAAATCTGAGAGGTAGAGGGGTGAGCTTTTGGGGAAAAGCCCAATCAGGTAATGCTCTTAAAGTAGCTCTGATATATAAAAACATTTGAAGTTGTTCATAGAACGAAACTTAATGAAATACAGACATTTTCCTTTCATGCATAAACGTCATAAAGTATGCGCGTCTTTAAAACAAATCACATGCTTAACCATTTTACAACTTTTCATAAACCTTCATGATCATTTCATAAATCATTTCGTAAACATTTCATGAATATTTTATAGTCATTTCATAAACATCTCATGAATATTTCATAATCACTTTGTAAATATTTCATGCATATTTCATAATCATTTCGTAAACATCTCATGAATATTTCATAATCATTTCATAAACATCTCATGCATATTTCATAATCATTTCATAAACATCTCATGCATGTTTCATAATCATTCCATAAACTCTCATCACAGTCGATTTTATAATTAAAATCGAGGAGACTAGACTATAACTAAGTCATGCGATACGTGTCATTCTCCATTGGAGAGTCATCATACCTATGGCCATGGTAAGTGGGCTGTAGACTGGATCAGGGTCGTACAACCATTTCGTAAAATATGGGTAGTATCCATCTTACTTACTTTCACTAGCACCTAGCTAGGACACGGGCACCAAAGGCACTCTCCGTGTGGGCAACATAATTGTGTGCTGCGTGGGCACGAGATACTACCGAAACATCATCATAAACCACCAGTAGCACGACATCTTCCACACAGGTCAAGTCAAGTGCTAAAGGGGCCTACGTACCGGCACCTCAAGTGATGGAGCCGGAACACCATGAGAAGTAGCCAAGCATGAAGCCTAAGTCTCAAAACATATTTTCCTTTTTTCGTAAATACTTTTGAAAACGTCAAAAGTTCCATTTCAAAGCGTAAATATGGGTTTTCAAGCCATCATAAAACTTTCATGCATTTTCATAATTCGAAAGTTTATTTCATAAACATAGATGTTCTAGCGAACATTTTGTAAAACGAAATCATGTTTTGCAAACAGTTTCGCAAGTATGGACGCATTGATAAATCATTTCAAATCATATGCTCTTTCATAAAATCATTTCTCAGTGAAACAAGAATGCAATATCAGAACTAAGTTAAGTAATACCCCTTACCTCGATTTATCGAGTATCTCGAATTCGAACGGTGACGTCTCCTAGTACCTCCTTTAATCCCTTCTACAATCACCGACTAACCCGAAGCTCGGTTGCATCACCAAATTTGTTTCCCATTTTTCTTTTTTTTCCTCTTTTTTTTCTTTTTCTGGCTGAACCGGTTCGGTCTGGTTCAGCCCGGTTCAGTCCCGGTCCAACCTTCTCCCTCGTCGTTCGGGGCTTTTTCGGTCGGTTCTCCGTCGGCTTCCACCTCCAGCTTGTCCGCGGGGTAGTCCGGTGCATGGATCTGGGGTCGGCTTCGCCAAAGCTCGTCGAAAAGTGGTCGGTCCGGCCTCTTCTCTCCTCCGGCGTCAGTACCCAATCTCTTCCGCGTCGTTCGGCGGCGTTTCAGGCTGATCTGCGCCTGGATCGACGTCGCAGACGTCCCTCTCTGGCCGGTGGCGGGTCGCTCCTCCCCTCCTCTGGCATGCTTAGTATTCGTTACTTCCCATCGAGAGTCAGGTATACACATTTTTATGGTTTTGTATCTAAATATGTAATGCACAGTACTGTAATCGCATGTCGACGATTTCGATGATTTAAACTGGGATTTAGATACATCCCCGACATCATATCCGTTTACAGTACTGTGCATTACATATTTAGATACGAAACCATAAAAATGTGTATACCTGACTCTCGATGGGAAGTAACGAATACTAAGCATGCCAGAGAGGGAATATAACCATCATGCATATTTAATTTAAATCCCAGTTTAAATCATCGAAATCGTCGACATGCGAGACGAGGCAATATTGTATAACGGCAATAACCAGGACTGGCCAATGTGTCCTCGTGAGTCCCTCTAGCTTCACGGATCCCAGTGTGCGAGGTCTCACCCTGATCGGGAACCGCTCGGGAGGTGGGTCAATCCAACCCGTCAGTCTTATCCGATCTCACGCATCCGAAGATGCCGTATCCGAAGATACCCCGTATCACAAAGATACCGTATCACAAAGATACCCCGTATCACAAAGATACCGTATCACAAAGATACCCCGTATCACAAAGATACCGTATCCGAAGATACCCTGTATCACAAAGATACCGTATCCGAAGATACCCCACGGTACATCGTACTCCATGCTACTTGCACGGTACATCGTACTCCATGGACCCATATCACTCTAGGTACTCCAGCCCAAATGGCCTGCTTCCCACAGAGGTTTTCATAACTCAATACTCGTTGTCATGTCTCAAAACGCACGTGCGAGCCTATTAAATCGGTGACACACAGTCTACCCGATGCTCCAAGCACGGCTCATCGTATGTTCTCATAAAAATCAGTGCGAGCGATGCTCAGCACTCTCATCAAATCAAGTAAACTTGGCAGAGCCCGCTTTACATCTCCACAAGGCCGCCAACCTCATCCCTCACTCTCACCCTACTTAAGAGGTCTTTTGAGCCTGTTGGGCCTTTTGGCTGACTCCAAGGGCAGACAGCGCTACTCCATAAATCCAGTAAAACTAGTGCGAGCTATGCTCAGCACTCTGTATATATAAATTGTATGAAAATCTTATAAAATCTGGTGCGAGTTAGACTCTAGCACCGTGTCACGCAAAAGCATGTGAAATCTGGTGCGAGTTATACTCTAGCACCTATGCATGTAAAACTCTAGTGCGAGCTCTCGCTCCAGCACTAATGCATGCATCACACAAATCAAACATCGTGCGAGCTGAGCTCTAGCACGTCACATGTAAATAAAAACATGTAGGCGGCTCGGTTATTTCCAAATAGTTTTCACAGAAATCACAACAATTAAGATATGCAATGCTATGCATTTTTCTTTAAAAGTGAGCCAGCCTACTCATGCATGCGTTGAAATACCTCCAGAACGAGCAGGAACCTCTTGTCCTTGCTCCTCCCAATTTTTCCTAAATTTTTAGATTCTACCCTTAACAAGGGTATTTTAGTAATTTTGCCCATTCGGGGTACTAAAATTGTTCTTCGACCTCTAGACCCTTCAGTTAATTTTAAAGGACTGCGTATGAATTTAAAATTGAGTAAAGTTACCTCTAGCAGTCCGCAGAATTCCCTTACCTCGATTCTCGTCGAGTCTGACCTTTTCTTTTCCAATGTTGTCTCGTCGCGCAGTCCGATATGCTTCCAATCCAATGCCCGGAACTGCGTATTAATATTCCTCAGGTCAGATAACATACAATTTAATTGTATTTAATACTTTCTGGGCTTAATTTAAATCATTGGGCCCGTTTACCCCTATTGGGCCCGATTGCACCTTAATGGGCCTTAATCGGCCTTAAGCCCGTTTTCCACTTATTTTTTACTTTATCGAGGCCTATTGGGCTCATTGGGCCCACCAATAATTTATCGGGCCTCGTTCTAATTCTCGAATAGCTAAATTCACTATTTACGACAATTTATCTAAATTTCCATAAATTAATTCAATTCATGCGTAAATTAAATCAATATCACGCATAACGAGAAAATTATCGTAAATAGGGGTCACTTACCCGAGATTCCATGCTAGTCCACAAATCGAGACTGTCTCGAGCCCTCGGTGGATGCCAATCGTCAAGCTACACAATTAATTACATTTTCGGGTAAACTTTTCGGTCGAAATTTAATTAAATAAAATATTTCAAATTTAAATCGGGTCAATTTGACCGCTTATCGACTTACCCGAAGCTCGATTGCATCACCGAAATTTTCCCCAATTTTTTTCTCTTTTTCCTTTTCCCTTTTTCTCCCTTTTTCTCCTCTTTTTGGCTGAACCGGTTCAGTCCGGTTCGGACCGGTTCAGACCGCCGGTTTTCTCCGGTTCGACCGGTTCACCTCCTTTTCGGTCGGTTCTCCTCCGGCTTCCACCGCCAGCAGCTCCGCTGGGTCGTCCGCAGCCCGAATCTGGCCTCGGTTCGCCTCGAGCTCGCCGAAAAATGGCCGGTCCGGCTGTTCTCCTCTTCGGTCGTCGGACCCGTTTTCTCCTCTTTGCCGTCGCCGGCGATTCCCGCCGTTTCGTCGCATGAGACCGGTGCAGAAATGATCACCGTCGCCTGGGCTTTCGGAATCGGGCCTTGGTTTCGCCTGGATCGCCTCCGTTCGCCGCCGGTGGCCATCTCTTTTCCCGCGGCTGCCACCTCTCGATCCGGCGGATTCCGGCGGTTTCGTCGGCCAATACCGGTCTCAAAAGGACCGGCTCCTCCTCCTGATCAGCCGGTACCCGCCGTTCGCCCCCAGCTACCGTGGATCGCCGGTACCGACTCCGTTTTTCCCGCGGTCTTCTCTTCCTCCGTTCGGCGATCTCCGACCTCCTGACGGCGCGTCACCGGTGCCCAAAGCTTCGCCGGCCTCTCCTCTTCCTCATCGGCTCGTCGGTGTCGGTCAAGGATCGCCGGTGGTGGCTCGTCGGTCGGCCACGCGCGATCTCCCTCGGTTTCTCTCTTCTCTTTCTCTCTCCCCGATAGTTTTCGTTTTCAGTTCTTTTTTTTTTTTTTGAATTATCATTATTATTTAACAATTTATTTTATTCATTAAAATACACTAAAAATACCCAAATATCCCTTAAAATTATTATTTTATTCTAATTTAATTAATTTAATTAATTTAATTTATTTATTATATTTTAACCTCTTTTTCGGGTATAATTTCCCCGTATTTTCGGGATATTGTCCCGGGTGACTTTTCGATATATTTTTCGATTATTTTCGGGATTATTTTTTTCGAACTAAAAATCCCGATTAATCCCGATTAATTCCCATAAATTAATATCTTGATCAATTTAATCCAGAATAATTATATTTCATCTTTATTGACCAAGATTTCTCAAATCCATATTTTTAATTAATTTTTTTTTATCGAAATTATACCGACTTTCGGTCTTTTGACCATTTTGCCCTTACACGTGTTCGGGATTAATTTAACCCGACTTCCTTCATACGTCCCCCATCTTTTCTTATTTAATTTTCGTATTTTAATTAAATTCGGGTCTTACAACTCTCCCCCACTTAAGAAATTTGGTCCTCCAAATTAGAACCAAGTCATATGAGTCCATATACAACTCCGGGTATATCGATTGTATCATACTCTTAAATTCTTATGTAACCTTCTCCGGAGTGTATTACTACCAAAGGACTTTAATTAGGGAGATCATCTTAACCTCAATACTTTCTCTTCCTGTCTAATGCCCGAATCTACTTCTTCGATATACTTATATTTTCATTTAACTGGACTTTTGGAGTTCATATTCGATCACCTATGCTGGATCTGGATAGTATTGCCGAAGCATCAAAAGTGGGACACATTGTGGGTGCCTGTTTATTCAAGTGATAACAACAACCTACAGGTCTTATCTTCCACTTGTCCAATCTCTCAAAATATTCCATCCAGCACAACTCAATTTACTTTCTTCCAAAAGTTCGCTATGTCCTTATTCTCTTAGGACAAGAAATATTTCAACCATATTAATTCACCAAGGGTGAATTTCAATACTTATCTATCTGCTCTGAGGTGTTCTTAATCTCTCATCCTTAACTAAACATCCTCAGAGACTTATTATCCAACGTCGAAAATGATTCTACCTGTCACCCACTTTTTCTTATCCAATTTGGGGAACAACCCCTACAGCCAGACACTGTCTCATATCTTGTTATCCCGATACTCAACTGCCAACTGTCGTTATTGGCAACTTCAATTAGAAATCAACTGATCATTCCAGGAGCTTATAAAATTAACGGCACACGCTTTCATCGGATCCTCCAGAACTTGTACAGTCTTCTCTGACTGACCATCTGTCTGAGGATGAAAAGCTGTGCTAATACTCAGTCGGGTTCCCATAGCTTCCTTAAATATCCACAGAGGTAGGAAGTGGAGCGGGAATCCCTATATGATACCATGCTCACTGGAACGCTACTTAATGTTCCACAATCTTTCTTATACATAAATCCTCATACACACTCTGAGTATCTGGGGATTTCATAACCAGAAGGTGGGTGGACTTAGTCATTCTGTCGGCTATCATCCAAATAGCCTCGTAATTCAATTGGGTTCTCTGTAACCCTTGATAAAATTCATGGAGACTTGTTCTCATTTTTCGTGCCGTGTCGATATAGGTAGGTGCTGCAATAACTCTGCAGACTTTTAACACTCTACCTTACTCTGCTGACACACTAGGCACTTTTCACAACTTCTACCATGTGTCTTTCCACATCTGACCACCAATACCCTTATCGAGATTTCGATATATAATCATTACTTTCCGTATGCACTGTATATCCCGAAGAGTGAGCTTCTGACAACATTACTATCTCATCAACTGTGGTCCTGGGGAGCACCCATACTGTCTCTGAATCCTCAGTAACTCATCATCACCAACTGTGAACTCTATCACTGTACCCTTCTGAATCAGACCCAAACTATCGACATCCGATCGATCATCACGCTAAGCCTGGCAAATCCGGGCACTCTCATCCGGTTCTAATCATCAGGCTAGCCGTCACATAGTCATACCAATCACTGTCATCATCAGAAGGGATCACATCAATACTGAGGTTCATAACTGCATCTAGCAGCTCACGCTCCCTGACCATCATAATGTAATACCATTCCGAGGCTCTTTCTGCTCAAAGCATCAGCCTTTCCTTGGGTGGTACAATTTTCATAAATCAAAATTTCTCAGAAGCTCTAACCCACTATGTATTTCTCATATTCGCCTCTTTCTGTGAAAACAGATACTTGAGACTTTATGATCAGTGCATATCCGTAATTTCTCACCCTGTACATAATAGTACCATATCCTCGGTACAAGTACTACTGCTGTCAATTTTAAATCATGGGTATCTTCCCATTATACATCAATACACAGCTCCATCATAACTTTGAGGTATCCATGCTCACTGAGAACCTCTTGAGCTGTTGGGTATAGTGAAATTAATCACGGTGGTCAGTTCGTACTTCATTACACCGAAGTTTATGTCACATCTCTCATCTTATTCCAAAACCACGTTTTCTTAGTTAAACGTGTCGACAAGGCATATCCTTTTTGAACTCGCAACAATCCATCTGTAAAAGCCATCTTCAATTATTGCTTATAAATCGCCCTGGACTTTAACTACACCCGGCATATCACCGATACTGCTGATTACAATTCGGCTCAATCCTTGATTTATTTACGCATAAGCGTATAAGATCCTTCTCAACCGCTTACGCTTTCAGGTACTAACCTGCGTCATTTCCTTTTTCTTATCTTAACGGCTCTTATTAAATTTTACTATGTTAACTTTTATGATTTGTCGGATTTAAATACTCTTATTGTCTTAGTAAAGGTATCCTAATGCTAAAGGTATTTATTACATCGATCGATTTCACGTTATAGGTCATATATATATATATTTTTAGACGCTGTCAAGTCTTCAGGCGGGGAGGTATTTTGAAATACCTTTATTAACCTTCAGACTTAACCACAATTACTGGTTATGGTTATACCCATCTTTATCCTTGGTTATAATTTATATTCCTTACTAATTGCTTAATCCCCATTACTTCATATCGTAAGGATGTTCTTACCTAGTATACGCCTCTTACTCCAATACGTCCTATATTTAGGATCTATCTTATCTTAAAGATTTTCTCCTTTGCGTATCAATTATAATGAAACTCTCGTCATTATTCATTCAGTGAGTACAATCCTTTACTCCACTGTCGCACCCCTTTTTATTACTTAAAATCTCTATATCCATATTTCGTTTATTAATCCTCCTCTATTGGGGTACTCATTTATCAGTATCGTGCCCAATGATGTAGGCATTCATACCTTTTACTCACTTATATGTGAATGAGGGCGGTATGAATAAATATGTGGCACCAGGATCAATGAACATATGTACTTCATTATTCATAACAAGTGTGGTATCTTACACCACATCCATGAGACATCAATAATGTCCTGGTCCAAGACATCCTTTCGCCTTCGTCCAATAACCTACTTTCCTTTCTCTTTTCGGCTATGGCCTCCCTTTTCGTTGCAGTTATACCAATGAAATTTTTCTCTGTCTCTTTACCTTTTCTGTGGGGCGATCTCGCTCAACTCTGAGCAATCCTAAATCAATGGTCCGTCTTAACCACATTTAACGGCCATTTTCATCAATACCGTGTAAGTATAGACCCTCCTTCTGTGGTATCCACCACACATTCTACAGTAATCAAACTGCTACTCTGCTTCGTAGTAAGTCGGGGTCCTCCAATCACAATACCCCTCAAGAGTGCCAAAATTAGATGCACTGGGGCCTTACCAATTATCTTACTCCATAACTCATCAAATCAGATCTTTTACCAATTACCATTTTCTCATTTTAACATCTTTGTCATTTCTCGATTCTCTTTTCTGTCTCTATTTCAGCCCTCACTACCTTTCCGAATCTCAGAGGCGTGCAATTCATATTTTTATTTATCCAACTGTAAATCTGCGCACTGCCTCGATATAGGTAATATCTCGCGGGCCAATTAGGCTCAAATTCAAAAGTTGAGCCCTTCCATAAACTTTTAGACATCTCGACTGTCACTTTTCATAGTGTCGAGGTAATATCTGCCCAGAATATAACCGAGTCTCCATACTCGTCAATAAATTAAATCCTCTGGGTCAGAGTAAGGACTTTAATTCGAAATTTCCTTTAAATAATGTCCGGGATGTTCTGTCACTGGAATACATCCATAAACAATTCTCATCTTAGCTCTGAATGTTTAACACTTAAGATGGGTCGAGCGGGTTTCCACCAATGCTCCGCTGCGCCCTCTGATCTCATACATAATCTGAGCAATTAGCTCCTCAAAATGATACCCATGCTCCGCTTCAATCTCGCGAAGCGTCTCTCAATACTGTCCGATCACTCTGTCGGACTCTGTGGGGCATACTCAACATTAGCCTCCATTTCAATTTCATCATGATTCTCATAGTCAAACTCAGCACGACTTAGCAGATTCAGGTCTACCTCTACGACCTCTGCCTCGTGCACTATCTCATCTAACGCGACTCATATTAAGCATTCCTGCATTCTCAACCATTTCTTAGTCAAGCCCATCTCGATATACACTATTGTATCTAACTAAGCACAGTAACACGGGGATGTAATTTCCTAATTACTGACACTGACACACATCAGACCAATTGTGCTCTGATACCACCTTTATATGTCACGACCCAAACTACCCAAAAATCAGAGTTAATTTTTCGCGTTTTGTTTATTTACTTGAATTCTTACCTGTCCTCGAATCGTGACCACACTCTACTAATAATTGGGCTGTGCGTCAATGCCAGTCCCACCATACCATTACCATCTAACTTATTTCTTCTCCAGTTATTTATAATTGTTTACATTATTTATACATCCCCTAAAGTTACTTACAAACATGTTACTGTGCTATGCTTATGTAGATACAATATGTACAAGTGTATATATACCTTATGTCGATGGGTAGCAGCGGATATCCGGAATGCAGTACTGAGTCGCCTCAACTTCAACTGGAGATTATCTGTGGGAGAAAATGAAAGGGGTGTGCACATCAAGCTCAGTAAGGCAATCCTACGAACAAGTAGGTAACCATACTACCTACATGAACGTGGTGCCATGCATAAACCACCCTTTCTCCACACATTTTAAAATAGATGCTATGAATTATGATGTTATGTAAAACACATTGCACGGAAAATCCAACATGCAAGTATATTCAAAATCATATCTTTCTCGTTTAAAATTTCATAGTAAAGTCAGGACTCGACCCCTCCTTCGGGTGATCCTGACTCACTCAAAATCATGAAAATCGTTAACATCACATATGGGTTTTAAAAGCATGGAATATAACCATCATGCATATTTAATTTAAATCCCAGTTTAAATCATCGAAATCGTCGACATGCGAGACGAGGCAATATTGTATAACGGCAATAACCAGGACTGGCCAATGTGTCCTCGTGAGTCCCTCTAGCTTCACGGATCCCAGTGTGCTAGGTCTCACCCTGATCGGGAACCGCCCGGGAGGTGGGTCAATCCAACCCGTCAGTCTTATCCGATCTCACGTATCCGAAGATGCCGTATCCGAAGATACCCCGTATCACAAAGATACCGTATCACAAAGATACCCCGTATCACAAAGATACCGTATCACAAAGATACCCCGTATCACAAAGATACCGTATCCGAAGATACCCTGTATCACAAAGATACCGTATCCGAAGATACCCCACGGTACATCGTACTCCATGCTACTTGCACGGTACATCGTACTCCATGGACCCATATCACTCTAGGTACTCCAGCCCAAATGGCCTGCTTCCCACAGAGGTTTTCATAACTCAATACTCGTTGTCATGTCTCAAAACGCACGTACGAGCCTATTAAATCGGTGACACACAGTCTACCCGATGCTCCAAGCACGGCTCATCGTATGTTCTCATAAAAATCAGTGCGAGCGATGCTCAGCACTCTCATCAAATCAAGTAAACTTGGCAGAGCCCGCTTTACATCTCCACAAGGCCGCCAACCTCATCCCTCACTCTCACCCTACTTAAGAGGTCTTTTAGCCTGTTGGGCCTTTTGGCTGACTCCAAGGGCAGACAGCGCTACTCCACAAATCCAGTAAAACTAGTGCGAGCTATGCTCAGCACTCTGTATATATAAATTGTATGAAAATCTTATAAAATCTGGTGCGAGTTAGACTCTAGCACCGTGTCACGCAAAAGCATGTGAAATCTGGTGCGAGTTATACTCTAGCACCTATGCATGTAAAACTCTAGTGCGAGCTCTCGCTCCAGCACTAATGCATGCATCACACAAATCAAACATCGTGCGAGCTGAGCTCTAGCACGTCACATGTAAATAAAAACATGTAGGCGGCTCGGTTATTTCCAAATAGTTTTCACAGAAATCACAACAATTAAGATATGCAATGCTATGCATTTTTCTTTAAAAGTGAGCCAGCCTACTCATGCATGCGTTGAAATACCTCCAGAACGAGCAGGAACCTCTTGTCCTTGCTCCTCCCAATTTTTCCTAAATTTTTAGATTCTACCCTTAACAAGGGTATTTTAGTAATTTTGCCCATTCGGGGCACTAAAATTGTTCTTCGACCTCTAGACCCTTCAGTTAATTTTAAAGGACTGCGTATGAATTTAAAATTGCGTAAAGTTACCTCTAGCAGTCCGCAGAATTCCCTTACCTCGATTCTCGTCGAGTCTGACCTTTTCTTTTCCAATGTTGTCTCGTCGCGCAGTCCGATATGCTTCCAATCCAATGCCCGAAACTGCGTATTAATATTCCTTAGGTCAGATAACATACAATTTAATTGTATTTAATACTTTCTGGGCTTAATTTAAATCATTGGGCCCGTTTACCCCTATTGGGCCCGATTGCACCTTAATGGGCCTTAATCGGCCTTAAGCCCGTTTTCCACTTAATTTTTACTTTATCGAGGCCTATTGGGCTCATTGGGCCCACCAATAATTTATCGGGCCTCGTTCTAATTCTCGAATAGCTAAATTCACTATTTACGACAATTTATCTAAATTTCCATAAATTAATTCAATTCATGCGTAAATTAAATCAATATCACGCATAACGAGAAAATTGTCGTAAATAGGGGTCACTTACCCGAGATTCCATGCTAGTCCGCAAATCGAGACTGTCTCGAGCCCTCGGTGGATGCCAATCGTCGAGCTACACAATTAATTACATTTTCGGGTAAACTTTTCGGTCGAAATTTAATTAAATAAAATATTCCAAATTTAAATCGGGTCAATTTGACCGCTTATCGACTTACCGGAAGCTCGATTGCATCACCGAAATTTTCCCCAATTTTTTTCTCTTTTTCCTTTTCCCTTTTTCTCCCTTTTTCTCCTCTTTTTGGCTGAACCGGTTCAGTCCGGTTCGGACCGGTTCAGACCGCCGGTTTTCTCCGGTTCGACCGGTTCACCGCCGGTTCACCTCCTTTCCGACCGGTTCTCCGTCGGCTTCCACCGCCAGCAGCTCCGCTGGGTCGTCCGCAGCCCCAATCTGGCCTCGGTTCGCCTCTAGCTCGCCGGAAAATGGCCGGTCCGGCTGTTCTCCTCTTCGGTCGTCGGACCCGTTTTCTCCTCTTTGTCGTCGCCGGCGATTCCCGCCGTTTCGTTGCATGAGACCGGTGCAGAAATGATCACCGTCGCCTGGGCTTTCGGAATCGGGCCTTGGTTTCGCCTGGATCGCCGCCGTTCGCCGCCGGTGGCCATCTCTTTTCCCGCGGCTGCCACCTCTCGATCCGGCGGATTTCGGAGGTTTCGTCGGCCAATACCAGTCTCAAAAGGACCGGCTCCTCCTCCTGATCACGCCGGTACCCGCCGTTCGCCCCCAGCTGCCGTGGATCGTCGGTACCGACTCCGTTTTTCCCGCGGTCTTCTCTTCCTCTGTTCGGCGATCTCCGACCTCCTGACGGCGCGTCACCGGTGCCCAAAGCTTCGCCGGCCTCTCCTCTTCCTCATCGGCTCGTCGGTGTCGGTCAAGGATCGCTGGTGGTGGCTCGTCGGTCGGCCACGCGCGATCTCCCTCGGTTTCTCTCTTCTCTTTCTCTCTCCCCGATAGTTTTCGTTTTCAGTTCTTTTTTTTTTTGAATTATCATTATTATTTAACAATTTATTTTATTCATTAAAATGCACTAAAAATACCCAAATATCCCTTAAAATTATTATTTTATTCTAATTTAATTAATTTAATTAATTTAATTTATTTATTATATTTTAACCTCTTTTTCGGGTATAATTTCCCCGTATTTTCGGGATATTGTCCCGGGTGACTTTTCGATATATTTTTCGATTATTTTCGGGATTATTTTTTTCGAACTAAAAATCCCGATTAATCCCGATTAATTCCCATAAATTAATATCTTGATCAATTTAATCCAGAATAATTATATTTCATCTTTATTGACCAAGATTTCTCAAATCCATATTTTTAATTAATTAATTTTTTTTTATCGAAATTATACCGGCTTTCGATCTTTTGACCATTTTGCCCTTACACGTGTTTGGGATTAATTTAACCCGACTTCCTTCATACGTCCCCCATCTTTTCTTATTTAATTTTCGTATTTTAATTAAATTCGGGTCTTACATGACATGATCAATTTTCCTTTACCCAAACCTGAAATGATCCGAATCTAAAATGTTCCGATCCAAAATAACCCAACTTGAACCCGATCTAATCTGCCTATTTACCACCTCTAGTTCTAAGAGTATTAACTTAGAAAGGTTTTATTGTATATGTTTGCCAAACAAATATTGAGAAATTAAAAATTATACTAGTATTTACTTTCAATTAAAAATTGTTAATAATTGTTTTAAAAATATATATTTAAAATTATCATATTAAAAAATAGTATATTGAAACTATCATACTAATAATTACATTAAATATTATATTTAATACAAAAAATCTTCATAAATATTAAATTCATTATTCTTAATAATAAGATATAATAAACAATATTAAGGATTAAAATTAGGTTATTTTGTTACATTTCTTAAATAAAAAAATTATAATAACATGGGGAAAGTTAATCCATAATTCAACCATATAATTTCCAAACTTTTTTTTTTTCTTTTAGTTGTGAAAAGGCTATAAACAATGGCAATTATCATAGTTTTTATATCAAGTTACATATTGTGTATAGAAATTTCATTTCTAAAAATAGAGTATCCATTATCATATCATAAAATACAATAAAAAATTTTAAAATTAATTATAAATAACACATATACATATAAAAATAAATAAAAATTAAAAAAAATTATACATATTAATAGGATTAAGTGAATATGTGATATAAATAAAAAATTATTTTGTTTTTCAAACTCTTAAGATGCTCATTAATAGTATGTATTTTTAAGTAGTTTTTTTTGTGTATTTTTAATATTAATTTACAAATTAAAAATCTAAATTTTTCATATTTTTTGCTTTTAAAATATGTAGAAATATGTTTTAAGCTTTTAGGTTACAAAATTATTAAAATTACATTTTTAGTTTTTAAAATAAAAATTTTATTTTTAGTTAATTAGGTCTGATCAAATTTTTATTGAGTTTGACTTAAATTCACCATAAAGTGTATCGAATTATTATATAATGCACATCAATTTGCTTAAGTATTGATAAATATGTTATCGATTTAAAATAAAATCGAATTTCTATATAGATATGTATTAATTTTGTGGTAAATTGAATCGTATAGTATGAGATATGTATAGTGCAAAACTGATAATTATGATAATTGCATTGTTATATTTATAATCATTTAATCAAGGGGAGAGAAGAAGGTTAATAATGAGAGTTGGTGGAATGAGGCTAAAGTAACAAATGAGGCAATAATGGGTTATATACTCAAATGTGGTTGTGAAACCCAAATTTTTTCATATTACTATTCATTCTAAGTTAAACAAAGAAGTTTAAGACTCATGTAAATATTCATGTAGGGCCTAAAATGATCGAGACGCCCAGGATAGTGGCACGAAGCCTGAGGCACCCATTTCGAGGTAAGGATGCAATCTTAAGTATTTTTCAAAAAGTGTGATTTAAAGCATGTTTTGATGATTAGAAAGTGAAATTAAGGTGTTAGAAGTGAAAAAATTAGTGAAACTCGAGTTTACACTAAATCGAGCAAATGAGCCTAGTAAGAGAAATAAATTCAGAATAAATTTTAAAAATTCACGAAAATTATTCTGAGACCATAGGAAATTCACATAAGACATAAATGACATAGGGAATGAATATGGAGTGGAAATAATGAGGTTTCTGTGTTAGAATTAATTTTTAAAGTAAATCGAAAACCTTAAGTGATTTCGATCGGTATTAACCAAATCGTGCAAAATGGGTTCAATCAGGAAATGTTTCTTAAACAAGTGGGCCCCAAATTTTTATGGGAGACACTAGGGACATAATAGAACACTTGGAAAATGGAAAATTGGAGGAAAATGAGCTATACCTAATTTTTATGGATTTTACAAAATAGGGCAGTAGGCCGCTCTACTTTAGAAATATGTGGACCCATCAGAGTTGGCCATATTTGAATCCCATCCGAAAATTAAAAAAACTCTGAGCCTCTCCAAAATTAAACTAGACTTAATAAGCTTTCCATATGCTCTTGAATCACCTAGAACTGACCTTTCATGAGAGAGAATTGAGCCATGCAACTTGTAGTACACGTCTTCTTCTTCCCAGGAGTGTGTGAATTTTTTGGCCACCTTTTCGCCACTTTCAGGTGATGACCAAAAGGATAAAGTCTTCCTCCTTAACTCCTCTATAACATATAAAAAATTCAGCCCAAAACGAGGTCATTTGCTAGGTGAAAATCCAGTGAAAAGAACAGGGGCAAAAACTGCCTTGTTTCGAGGTGAGAGAAAGCTTTAATTTGAAAGTTTTTGATTGGTTTTTCTTGTTGTTTTGATGATTTCAAGATATATACATGTTGAATTATAGCTTAGGGTTCTTTATATAGAAAAAATGTTGAGTCAAAGTTGGTTAAAGTTGGCAAGAACTTAGAGGAAGATGATGATGTTCATATATGTGATTGTTTGATGTTGTCGAATAATTTTTAGTTAAACAAGAATTGTTGAAATGATTTCTAGGAACCCAAGTAATTTCAGCCAGCATATGTAGGTTGAAAAAGTGAGAAATTTTGACTATGTTGGATGTTATAGACAGTTAAATTTATACCGAAAAACTTACTTTATAGCTCGGTTAACTGGAAAATCGTAAAAGAGTGAAGACTTGACAATTGGTATATTATGAATTGTTAAGTAAAGCTTAGAATAACTGTTTAAGTTATTAGTGTGATAATTTAGAAATTTTATGGAAGGAAACTAATGAAATAGCTTAAACCGAGGCTTTATCAGTAAAACCGAGAAAACAAGGAAAATGATCGAAAAAGGGTCTGATTGACCGCGTTCAAGTTCCAAATACATACAAATATAAAGTACAGATGAAATTAAGCATCAATTGGTGCTTTTGAAATTATTTTGGATAACTCGAGATGTTGGCACGCAAAGCGAGGTGAACCCAACACCCGGTGATTTAAGGCTGCCTCAGCCTCATTTAGGTAAGGGATGCAACCATTTCAATACTTGAGTTTTTTATTTACAAATAAACAATTGGTGGCATGTAAATGTTTTATGAAATAAGCATAAACCCTGAGAAAGACTTATAGCCCGAGTTTTCTTACCTGAGTACATGTTTTGCTGTATTTGAGCTCGATTGCGTGATTTTAAAGCTTTGCAAACAATATATTGTAAGACCCGTATTTTGGATGTAAACTTTATGAAATTATGAGTATGGTGATGTATTTGCAATGTAAAACATAAGTGATGTAAGTACATGGATTCGATGTACATACTGTAATATGAGTTTGTAATGTACACACAAGTCTCATTTTATATGAATATGGAGAAATGAGCTTTTATAAGTGATGAATGTGATTGGAACTCAAAATGAGTAGTGTGGTAAAATGGAATGAAGTTGTGCTTCCATTTAGCTTGAATTGTATACTTTTGGTTATACAATGAATGCACACAAGTTTTAATGTGTATAAAGTATGAATGGATGCCATTTTCAAGTCTTAAAGGTAACTTGTGAGACCCCGTGTAGGTTTAACCTTGTACATTTATGTAAATGAATTCGTAAGTATGGTGATATACTTGTAATGTGAAGTATATGTAATGTAAGTCTATAAGTTTAATGTACGCACATGTAATAAGAGTTATGATTGTACGTACAAGTTACTTTATAAATGAATATGAAGAAATGGACTTAAACATGAGAAGAATGTGAGTAGGATGGAATATGAGTAGTGTGGTAAAATGGAAGGAAGATTACATAAGTTACGCACTTCTATTTGGTTTATATCGTATACCTTTGGTTATACAAGGATTCCACACAAGTTTTAATAGGTACAAAGTAGGAATGGATGCTATTTTCAAGTATCAAAGATGATTGGATGAGAAAATGGCAATGGAAGCAAATTAAAGTTGTTTTGGTGTAAGTACCTGTAGAAAACTGCAGTAAAATCTAGAAATATGAAGGCCAGATCGATCTCATAGGATGAGAGATCAATCTGGAAGAGCCAAAATGCTCTATTTCAAGATATGGAATAGGACAGATCAATCTCCAATGGAGCCAGATCGATCTCATAAACATTCTGTAAAGAGAAGATCGATTCCAAGGCAAACAAATTGATTTCCTTAGCTCTCGGGTTAGGAGCAGATCGATCCCCCCTAAGATCAGATCGATCTTCTGAACCTTCTGTAAAATACAGATCGATCTTCCCCAAGACCAGATCGATCTCCTTAACCTTCTGTTTAAAGCAGATCAATCTCAAGTCTCGATAGATCGATCTCCTGCCTTAAAATGCCGTGGAAAAAGAGGGATTTTAAGATGACAAGATCGATCTCTACCCAATGCAGATCGATCTCATCAAGCAAATTCCATAAGTATGGAGTAGTTAGATCTATATTTTCTGAGATAAAACCAATCTTTCCCATTTTCAACCTAAAACCTAGCTTTCTCACTCCTAAATCCACACATTTTCAGTAAGATTTGAGGGAAAGCTATTAGAGGCAAAGTTGTTCACGTCAAGGAGAAGAACAACATAGTTTGGAGGCATTTTCTCACTTTTTGGATTGAAGGATCAATGTGCATTTTCATTTGGAGCAAAGAGGAAAACAAGCTAGCTCCCGAGGATACCCCGGAGCAAGGAGAGCCAAGAGCGCAATAGGTTAAGAGGAAAAGAGTCACACTCAAGTAAATTAAGGTAAGGGAATTCTATGGACTCTTAGAGATATCTGTGCGCAATTTGGGACGCTTAAATGCTTTGCTAGAATGCATGAGATATTATGAAATGATATTGGGTGATTGAAGGGTAAAAAGTTGGGTGTTTGAGAAATGTGCATGTAAATAAAAGCATAATGCTTTGGAAAATCATGTTTTATTTCTTTTTAGCAAGTGATTGGTAGGTTGGCTAACATTTGAAATGAATTGCAAAAGAAATGAGTTGTTTTGGTTTGTTAACCATACTTTGCAAAGAATTAAGCCACCTACATTGTTTTCGTGAGGATGAAAGCGTGCTAGAGTATGACTCGCACGAGATTTGATGTGTTTTATACGCATGAGTGCTGAAGCTTAGCTCGTACTAGTTTTCACATGGATTTCATACTGGTTTTGGCATGGTGCTTGGAGCTTAGCTCGCACTAAATGCCCATCTTATTTGTTGCCATGCTTGGAGCTTCGGGTAGACTTGGTGTCACATCAATTAAATAGGCTCGCACGTGTATTTTAAGAATTTGACATGATTGATTAGCCGTGTTAGGAGCTTCGGGTAGACAAGAGGTCGTACCGATTAAATAGGCTCACATGTGCGTTTTGAGATGTGGCGTGATATCATGTGTTGATGTGAGTCCACGGAGTACGTTGTACCGTGCAAGTAGCATGGAGTATATTGTACTGTGTTGAGATTGTGATATGCCATCTTCGGACGAGATTTGCTATGGACCGACAGGTTGGATTTGACCCACCTCCCGTGCGGAAGCAGATAGTGGTGATATTCCGTACACCTGATCCGTGTAGTCGGTATCACAGGATATGACCATAGTCCTAAAGGTTATTTCCCTTATTGGATTGCCTATCTCACATGTTTATTACTTTAAGAATAAATCCATGTTTGAAATGATTTGTGGGTCAAGACAGTCCGAGGGAGGGGCTGAGACCTGACAAGTGTTGAATTGTTTTGAGATATCAGTTGTTAATGGTTTTAAAGTGCACTGATGCATGATGTTTAATGCCATGCTTTACTTATGAAATGTGCATGATGATTAATGCCATGCCTTAATTATAAAATATGCATGATGGTTAATGCCATGCTTTGAATTAAATTGTGCACTGGATTTTAATAGCATGAATGCTTTACATACCATTAACACTGGCATGAACTCATATTTGAGAAAATGAGATGAAAAATATGCTTTGAGCATGGCATCACGTTCACGTAGATGGTGCAGTATCTACCTATTCGCATGATTTCCTTACTGAGCGTGTGGTTTGCTCACCCCCCTTATTTTCCCCTCTCTACAGAGCTGTGAGTATAGATTAAGCGCGATTAGAGGCATTCCCTTTTTGGTATCCGCTGCATCTCATCGCGTAAGGTATACACACTGATGTAATTTTTGTATCTAAACTTTCGATAGCACAGTAGCATTTTGCATGTAACTATCGGGGATGTAAAACAATGTAAACACATGTAAACAACTCTGATTTTTTTATACAAGTGTTTACTCTGAATAATATGTAAATTGAATTGGTATGGTGGAAGGAGTTAGACATTGACACACAGCCCAACTGTTGAGGAGGGTAGCTGTTCACGATCAAGGTAAGGACGAATAATAATGATGCATAAAAATGCGAAAAATTTGTACGTATTTTGGTAAGTTGAGGGTCGTGACATAACTAGATGAGAAAATGACCATGACAGTAAATTGAGGATGTTTGGGTGTGAGTTGCTATAGAAAAACTGCAGAAAATCTGGAAAATATGAAGTCAAGATCGATCTTATAGGATGAGAGATCGATTTGGAAGAGTAAAAAATGCTCTTATTTAAGTTATGGAATAAGACAGATCGATCTCCAATGGAGCCAGATCGATCTGCTAAACATTCTGTAAAATAAGGATCGATTCTTAAGGCAAATAGATCAATTTCCTTAACTCTCGGGTTGGAGCAGATCGATCTCCTACCTTGGCCAGATCGATCTCCTTAAGCTACTGTCTGAGAACAGATCGATCTCAAGCACTCAACAGATCAATCTCATGCATTTAAATCGGTGTGAAAATGAGGGATTTAAGAGGACCAGATCGATCTCATGATTCGACAAATCGATCTCATTAAGTAATTTCTATAAAAGGAGCAGTGAAATTTGCATTTTTTCGAGATAGAACCATTCTTTCGATTTCAACCTTCAAAACCTAGTTTTATCTCTCTAAAATTAGCCTGTTTCCAGTAAGAATTGAGGGGAAGCTATTAGATACAAAGTAGTTCATCTTAAAGAAGAGAACAACATAGTCTGAAGTAAAAACCTCACTTGTTGAATTGAAGGAGCTAAGGGCATTGTCATTTGGAGTAAGAGGAAGCTAGATTTGGTAAGTTTCTAATACTTTAGCCCATGTGCATTGTCTATTTAATGGTTTTGGAGTTGATTGCATGTGTGTTGATAGTCAAAACTACCTAGGTTATGATGGAACTAGGGTAACCTAGAAAATGGGATGAATCTAGTGTGAGAAAGTGTGATTTTGATGAGTTAGTGGTTTATGGATTATGATAAGTTGTTAATGAAGTAATATGAACGATTTGTAGTGGTTAAATGAAGCCTCATTGTGAGTTTAGAGGATTTATGAAAATGGGTATGTAAGATGTTTGATAAAATGCCATAGTGAAGAAATTGATGAGATATGAACACTATGAGCTTAATATCGAATTGGCATAAACCAATAGACCTAAAAGAGTTAATAGACTCGAGATATGAGTAGAACGGTAAAACTAGGCCTTATAAGGATTAATAGAGGCTATAGGTTGAATTGACTATAGCGAACACAGAGAATTGTGTTATATGGACTAAGTCGATGTGATATACGACTTTGTGCAGTTCCGAAGATCGTTGGAGATGAATCAAACCCCATAAGTCAGCAGCTCTAAGGAAAGCGGAATCACGCGACAACGATTTCAGGTAAGGGAATTTTGTAAGTATACAAAGATAGCTGCTTGTACTTTGAACTCGTGGGTGAATGATACGAGACTAGACTCACTCGAAGTGACCTAGACGTGTTATCCGTAAGTGCACGGGTTGTACAAGTAATAATGAGATTTGAGTCCCGAATTATCATCCCATAGAGAAGTTGAATTGCCTAATTAAGTACCGGTTAATCTTACCCTAAGTATATCCTAGCAACTTATGAATTTTTAATGGGTGATCTACAAAGTCTGGAATTAAGAAGTACTGAAAATAATAAAAACTATAAAATAAAGAAAATTAGATAGAGCTAAAATTACTTACAGAACTCCAAGAAATTAAAAACAATACCTACAAAAGATGATTAAAACAGTTAAAATTAATTAATGCAATTAAAAATGCAAATATGAAAATAAGAAACAAAATTAATTAGATTAAAATTAAACAATCCTAGAATAAAATATGCATGTAATTAAACTAATTAATAAAAATGCAAATTAAGCTAACCTAAAGTCTAATAAAATAAAACTTCTATTAACCTAAAGAAATTTTTAAATCAAACTAAGAAATTAACTACCTATAAAATGATCCTAAATTAAATCTACTCTAACTAATTACTAACAACAAAATCCAAATAATGCATGAGAAATATTTTTGGATTTTTCAATTTAAAATGCGAACTTACTCAAAATTACCTAAAATAATTCTACTACTAATTTTAATTATGTACTACCTAAATACTAAATTTAATTCTAAACTCCTAAATTGAACTAAGTTTATACTAATAAGTAAGGAACAATAATATGTAAATTAAACTAAGCCTATTTTTACCTAAACTAACCTAAGCTAAAAAAAATTAAAGTTAAAGGGAATAATAATAATAAAACAAGATAACAAATATGCATAAAAATTGATTTGAGACAAATTGGGAATGCCAAACATGGCCTTAATTAGAATTCCCAGCTGCTTGCGATCCTGTGCACGTTTCTCTTTGGCTGCTCCAGGCGTTGTCCTGCTCCTGCTCCATTCCCTGCCCATACCGTTGGCAGCTCTAGCTGCTGCTTTAGTACCAACATCTCTTCAGTAGCAACAGCTCCCACGAACTACCACCCTCCTCGGCTACACGGCACACATCTCTGCCCAGCTAGTGATACAACTTCAGGCCATCCCGCACAATGTCTCTGCTCCTGCTTCAATCACCAGCCCTCTGCACCATGTTCCCTGCAGTGATAAAACACGTTGACAGCCCAGTATGGTCCAAATAGAAGATTTAAACTAAATACATATCAAGGCACATAATGCAAGAAGAATAAAAGGAAACTCTACTCGAACTATATAAACAAAGACTTCAAAGGAACCAAATATAATTAACCGAAAACACCATTATATAATGCTCAGTAACCGGACAACACATTTCTACACCACCATATGACACCAGCTTCTGTCCTTGCTGCATCATGCTCGATCAGCCCTGCAGGTTAGTAGATTTTGTTTCAGCTTCTTGGTGCAGACCAGCTTCTCGCCTCAGCCCGTGCCTCACAAATGTGTTTGGCACCTTGCCCAGTCCAGTCCTTGGCAACAGAGAGACAGCAGAGAATGAAACAGTAATGTAAACTTAACACGATGCAAAGGAATTTAACTTAACCATTAACAAGAAACTAGGTAAAGAAAGAAAACAACATATGAATAGTAGAATAAACTAAAACAGAGCAAAACAGAGGAAAAAATTGCTCCCTATCCACTGCCGCGCCACAATCCAGATTTTGCTCAAATGGTAGTAGCTTTAACAATGCCACAAGCTGTTTCTATCCAAACCACCAGCCGCACATCCTTTCCGCCAGCTCTTGTATAGTACCGTACTCTACTAGCATCCAGTCCTGCAACCTTTAACCACACTTGCATTCCCATGCCGTACAGCGCCAGGAAGATTCAATAATGGAAACATGAGAGTGCAGGAAAATGAGATGACCAAAATAATAGGAATGCAGAAAATGGCACACCTTAAATCAAAAAATTAGATGATGCAAATGCAGAAAAATAGAATTCAGTGCTATAAAATAACTTAGAATACTATGAAGAAATCTAAACTAACATTAGAAAATGGCTAAGGAAAATAGAACAATCGAAAACAACTTAAAAAATCGAAGGAAAGATTCAGTTGAGCAAATAAAGAAGGAATAAATTCTTTAGCTATCCATATTTGCTCAACACAGCACATAGAAATATCTGTAAACGGAAGCTTAGAGGTAGATGCTTAATAAGTCAGTGAAACATCAGCAGAATAGAGGAATCAAAAGGAATGAAGTTAAAGCTTCAATAATCAAAGAAAATACTGTGAAGGGTTGATGAAAAACAGTAAAATACAATGAAAAGAAATTGAAGAGAAAAAGAAAGTGTAGTAACAATATTGAGAGTTTTTCATTTAAAGACTGAAATGTACAAAGGAAAGAAAGGACAACTTGCTAAGTTTCTCGGAAATGGTGGCTGCCAATAAAACGAACGGGAAATGCTTCTAAAAACAAGGAAAAAATAAAACTAAAACTATTCTACCTACACTACTTCCTTCTTCAATTGCTATCATGTTCTATTTATACACACACTTAGGGGTACAATGGTAATTTTCCATCGTAGATGAGTTGGCATTGTTTGGCCACTTGTCTTCATTTTATTTGTTGCAGAGTAGATATTTCCACGTCATCCATCTTCTAGTACACTTAGCTGTGCGATGCGGCCCGACATGTGTCTTAAATAAGGTTGGCACGGTGTCCGTCGATCTTATCGTTTTGGAGTGAATAAAATACTAACACCCGACATCCCATGTGTCCAGATGACTGGTGACTCAGTCTGCAAATTGGAAGTGGTCCAGTCTCCTTTAGCCCATTTTCAGCCCATTTTTGACTGAAACGACTGGGATTCATGTCACGACCCAAATTACCTAAAAATCAGAGTAAATTTTTCACTTTTTCATTTCCTTACCCGTCGTGAACAGTTACACTACTAAACAGTTGGGCTATGATTCGGTGTTAGTCACCTCTCACCTATTTACCTTTCCATTTTCATATTTCATTTACATATCAATTTATTTAAACTAAATACATCCCCAATATTACATCCATGTACAGTACTGTGCCTCTATATGTTCAGATACAAAAATTATATAAATGTGTATACCTGATCTTGATAAGAAGCAGCGGATAACCGAAATGCGAAACTATTGTCGCTCTCTTCTACTGAATATACCCTGTGGGGTAGAAAATGAAAGGGTGAGCATAAACAGCTCAGTAAGGCAATAATGTAAGCAGGTAGATAACTATACTATCTACGTGCTGATAATGTCATGATATAAAATCGTTTGTATTTGGAGCATGAGGTAAGACTAAAACGATGCCACATGTATGTATATATCATATAAGAGAAATCATGAAATCCATATATAAAACAAACATAGAAAAATCCTCATGTATGTCATCTCATGCTCGTCACATTTAAAACTTATTTGTTTCATCATATACTCAACACTCAAAAACTTATTTGTTTCTTTTCAAACTCTTCTCGTTAAAACTTATTTGTTTTATCATAAAACAGCTTCATCAAGGTCAAACCCATCTCTCGGGAACACCTTGATTTATTAAATCACGTCCCTTTTAAAAACATAAATCGGGACATTACCCCTCCCTCGGGTTTGTCCTGGTCTATCCAGACCGTATGATATCATGTGAGGCATGTAGGTTACTGTATGAAAAATTGAGGACTATGGCCATACTTTGTCCCTGTGATCCCAGGCTACACGGATCCCGATGTGCGGGGTATCACAACTGCAACGGGAGGTGGGGTCAAGTCCTACCCGTCAGAATATCAAGTAACATCATAGAGTCATCATGACTGCACGGTACAGCGTACTCCGTGTGACATACACGGTACATCGTACTCCGTGGACCCATATCATAGTCTGGGGGTGCCTGCCGTAGGTATTATCCACCCCAATACTATGTCGATAACCAACCCATGTCTCAAAGTATATGTGCGAGCATCTCAACTCTCTGTGACACAGTCTACAGGAGGCTTCCGCACGACTATATGCATGTCAACTCACGTCTAGTGCGAGCGAAGCTCCAGCACCACGCTATGCATATCATGATATCTAAAATCTCGTGCGAGCGAAGCTCCAGCACGGTTTTGTGCACACACAAATTTCTCGTACGAGCTATGCTCCAGTACGGCTTTTCATGAGTAATAAATCAGTAAACTTGAGTGCGAGAAAGACTCTAGCACTCTTTTTATTCATGTAAATACGATAGGTGGCTCAATCTTGATAAAACATCTTTTAAAATAGTAACCGGCACAAACCGGTTCCCTTTCGTATAATTCAAGAAATCAATAGCCAACCTATGTGCATATTTGCTTAAATCAAATCAACACATTCATATAAAGCATTAAAAACATGAAATCATGTAATTTATCTGCCTTACTACCCTTTTTGTAAATTTTACTCTCAGGGGCAAAATCATCTTTTTCTTTATTCACCTAAGCCCCGGTTTTCGTAAAATTATCATTTCATTTTCTAAATACTTTAAGTAATTCTAAACCCTGTAATTCCCCTCAAAATTACGTATAGGTATCTCTATGCACCTACAAAATTCCCTTACCTCGATTCTCGTCGAGCGCGTATCTAAATTCCACTGTCGGAGGCTCGTCCGATCCGATTTGCTGCTAATCCAGTCTCTGGGCTGCAGATAATTATTTATCATGTCAATTCAACCCAATAAATATAATTCTCTTGTTTACTACAGTTTATTTAACTAATTGGGCCAATTTACTCTTATTGGGCCCAATCGCACCTTAATGGGCCTCGACCCATTTTCAGCCCGTTTTCTACTTATTAAATCCCTTCCTCGGGTTTACTGGGCTCATGCAGCTTACCGATAATTATCGGCCTTCGTTCCAAACTCATTGGATAGCCCGTATATTATTTACGGTAATTAAGTTGTAAATCCGATTAACATCCCTTTTATACAGAATTAATCCGTAAATTCCGTAAAATAATTAAAACTCTGTATTTAAAGAACTCATATTGCCGAAATTAAACTGTACTTACCCGATACAATGCGGGGTACGAAAATTAGAGCTCAATCGACTCTCGTTCGGTCTCTGTCGTAAAGCTGCACAATTATTATATTTAATCCCGGGTTACTTTTCGATTAAATATAATTTAAATAAATTTCTCGAAAATCAATTCGGTCACTTTTAACCTCTTACTGACTTACCCGAAGTCCGGTGTATCCCCGAAAATTCTTCCCCTTTTTCTCCTTTTTTCCCTTCTTTCTTGGCTGAACCGGTTCAGTCCGGTTCAGACCGGTCTGGTTCAGCCGGTTCACTCCGGTTCGCTCCGGTTCGACCGGTTCAGGGCCTTGCCGACCGGTTCTCCACTGGTTCTCGCCACCATTCGCTCCGCTGGGTCGTCCGCATCACGAATCTGGGCTTGGTTCGCATCGAGCTCACCGAAAAATGGTCGGTCTGGCCTGTTCTCCTCTTGCTATCGGGACCCATTTCCTTTTTCGCCGTCGCCGGCGATTCCCGCCGTTTCGTTGGCTGCCAATGGGCTCAAAAGAACAGCCTCGGTACGGTGATCATTTGGCTAGGTCGAATTCGAGCTATGGCGCCGCCGTTTGCCGGAACCGTCGCGATTTCCCCTTCGACTTTCCGTCAGTCGATTCGTCGAAAATCGTGGTAGTCGGCGCGCATCGCTGGTACCGTTGGAACCGCCGGGCTTCGCTCTAGCTTCTCCGACCGTCAGCTGGGATCATCGACCGCCGGTGGCTCGTCGGGCTTCCTCGGTCGGCTGCTTCGTTTTTGTTTTCCTTCTCCCTCTCTCTCCCCGATTCGTTTTTCAAATTTCCCTTCTTCTTTTTTACAATTATTTTTATTTTTATTTATTATTATTTATAAATTAGTTTATTATTATTATTATATTCATTATTTTAGTCAAAAATATTCTAAAATATCTACAATTATATTATTTTATTCCAAACAATTTAATTTAATTTAATTTATTATATTTTTAACCATTTTTCGGGTATAATTTCTCCGTATTTTCGGGATATTGTCCCGAGTGACTTTTCGGTATTTTTAAAAATTTCGGATCTTGATCAATTGGACTCGAAATTTAATTATTTCTTCGTTATTGATCAAGATTCTTAAATCCATTATTTTTAATTAAATTCTCTTATCGAATTTATTTCGGCTTTCGATCTTTTGATCGTTTTGCCCTTCACGTGTTCGGGATTAATTTAACCCGACTTTCCTTCACGAATACTCATTCATTTCGTATTTTAAATCCTTACCTCCTGTCCGAATCTCGTTTCATTTAATTTGGGACCATTTTCATCCCTCATAAAAATTTACGATTAATTTTTCGGGTCTTACATAATCTCCCCCACTTAAGAAATTTGGTCCTCCAAATTAGAACCAAGTTAGTCTGTAAATCACTCCGGATATTTCACACATATCATACTCTTTAATTCCCTTGTGACTTTTTCGGAGTATACTACTACCAAAGGACTTTAATTAGGGAGATCATCTTAAACTTCAACACTTTCTCCTTCCATCTAATACCCGAATCGATTTTCCAATCATATGTTATACTTTCATTGAGCTAAATTGTTGAAGCTCATATCTGATCACATACGGTGGATCCGGATAGTATTTTCGAAGCATCATAAGATAGGACACATTGTGGATGCCTGCTAATTCAGGTGGTAACGCCAACGTACAGGCCTTGTCTCCCACTTTGTCCAATCTCTTTCCGAATCTTGTTACGTTATGTCTTAAGGGCATGTAACTTCCAATAATACTAATTCACCCTCGGTGAATTTCAAATGGCTTCTGTCTCTTGTCAGCATAGCTTTTCTTTATGCTCTAAGGTGTTCTTAATCCTTCACAATTAACTGAACATCCTTAGAGGTTTGTCTTACCAATTCGGGAACAATTCTCTATCTGTCACCCACTTCTTCTTATCCAAATCGGGGAAACAACCCTTACGACCATACAATGTCTCATCTGAAGTCATCTCGATACTCGAGTGACAACTGTCATTATTGGCGAATTTGATTAGTTACGACTGATCATCCCATGAGCTTATAACATAAATGGCACACGCTCTTATCATATCCTCCAGAACCTGTACAGTCCTCTCTGACTGGCTATCTGTCTGAGGATGGAAAGCTGTGCTAACACTCAGTCGGGTTCCCATAGGTTCCTGAAAAATGTTCCCAAAAATAGGAAGTGAAGCGGGAATCCCTATCTGTACCATGCTCTTTGGAAAATACTTGGTGTTCCACAATTTTCCATACACATAAATTCGCCTACACACTCAGAGTATCTAAGGATTTCCTAACCAGAAGGTGGGTAGACTTAGTCAATCTATCGACTATCACCCATATAGCCTTATGATTCATCCGGGTCCTCTGTAACCCATCATAAAATTCATGGTAACTTGTTCCCATTTCCGTGTCAATATAGGTAGAAATTGCAATAACCCTGCAACTTCTTTTGCTCTACCTTACTCTGCTGACATACGAGACACTTTCCCACAATCTCTACCATGTCTCTTTTCACATCTGACCACCAATAACCTTTCTAAGATTTTGATATATTTATTACTTCTCGAATGCACTAAATATCCCGAAGAGTGAGCTTCTGTCAATATCACTATCTCATCAATTATGGTCTTGGGGAGCACTTATACTATCTCTGAACCTCAGTAAGCCATCATCTCTCTTTGTGAACTCTGTCATTGTACCCATCTGAATCTGACCCACACTATCGACACCATGCCGATCATCACGCTAAGCCTATCAAATCCGGGCACTCTCATCCGGTTCTAGTCTCAGGCTAGCTGTCACACAATCACTGTCATCATCAGAAGGGATCACATTACTACTGAGGCTCACAACTGCTCTAGCAGCTCATGCTCCCTGACCATCATATGTAATACCATCCCGAGGCTCTTTCTACTCAAAGCATTAGCCATTACATTAGCCTTTTCTGGGTGGTACAATTTCCACAATCATAATCCCTCAGAAGCTCTAACCCTCTTTGTTATCTCATATCTGACTCTTTTTGTAAAAACAGATATTCGGGTTTTTATGATCAGTGCATACTTGAAATTTCTCACCGTATAAATAGTATTGTCATACACTCAATACAACCACTATCGCTGTCAACTTTACATCATGGGTCGGATAGTCTTTTCATGATCCTTGAGTTGTCTGGATTCATAATTGACTATCTTCCCTTTTTGCATCAATACCTAGCTCATTCATTATTTTAAGGTATCCATAGACTCATGAGAAACCTCTTAATCTGTTGGGTATGGTGGGAATAAATGCGGTGGTCAGTTTATACTTCAATACACCAAAATTCATGTCACATCTATCATCTCATTCAAATACCACGTTTTCATAGTTAAACGTGCCAACAAAGTATACCCCTTTTAGAACTCGCAGTAACCATCTGAAAAAAAGCAATTTTTCAATTGTTGCTTATAATTTGCCCTGGACTTTAAATACACCCAAAATATCATCAATATGGATGATGACAAATCGGTCCAGGTAAAATTTAATTAACTTGTTGTAGTTGACTTCCACTGAATATTTCAATCACTCATATCTTCGACCGATGTGCGCATAACGTATAATATCCTTCCAAAATCGCTTTCGTTGAAGCTACTAACCCGCGTCAATTCCTTTTTTTAACGGCTTTTATAAAATTTTAAATTTTTAAACTTTCCTGATTAATCGAATTCTATATTTCTTATCGTACCAGTAAAGGTACCCTAATTTTAAATGTATATATTATGACTGTCGCTTTCAATTTATAGGTTGCGTATACTTTTAGACGCCGTCAAGTCTTCAGGCGGGGAGGTATTTTGAAATACCTTTATTAACCCTCAGACTTGACCACAATTACTTTACATATCGGTCCATGTGATCACAATTCATATTCGCTACTAATTGCTTTAATCCTAATTACTTCACTTATCAGAGATATTCTTACCTTACATACGTCTCTTATTTCAATATAACTCGTATTCAGGATTTATCACAAAACTTATCTCTTTTCGTATATCACTTATAACAAAACTCTGTCATTATTCATATCGTGAGTACCATCATTTACTCCTTTAATTTCAATCGCTACACCCCTTTTATTACTTGTCAAAACTTACCGTATACTTTCCAGGGATAAAACATTACTGTCTTAGAATAGAACTCTGAACATCATAGTTTGCAGCCGACCAATTGAGATTTATTCTCAATTATTACTTCAAATTATTCATATTTTAATCGGCTGGTTTACATTTCTTCCCCCGTTTTCAACTTATAATTTTTTTCATAATTATTTCGTCAGTTAACCCTCCTTCATTGGGTTACTAACTATTGGCATTGTGCCCAAAGGTGTAGGCATTCACGTCTTTTACTAACTTATATACGAATGAAAGTGGTATGACTAAATACGTGTACCAGGATTAATTAAAACAATTATTTCTTTATTAATAACAAGTGTGGTATCTTTCACCACATCATATGAAACATCAATAATGTCCTGGTCCAAGGCATACACTCGCCTCCGTCCAATAGCCTCCTTTCCTTTTTCTCTTCGGTTGTGGCCTCCCTTTTCGGCGCAGAGATATCAACAGGGTTTTCTCTGTCTCTTTGCCCTTCTGTAGGGCAGTCTCACCCAACTCTAAGCAATCATTAATTAAGTGGTCCGTCTTACCACACTTAACTCCTATTTTAGTCAATAAAGTGTAGGTGTAGGCCTTTACTTCCGTGATATCTACCACACATCCTACATTGCTTATTCTGCTCACTCTGCTAACATTGCTCCACTGCTTCATAGCAGGTCGGGGTTCTCAATTCACAATACCCCTCATAAGTGTTAAAATTGGATACACTGGGGCCTTACCAATCATCTTACCCCGTGACTCATCAACTCTAATCCCTTATCAACTGGTCTATTTCCCGCTCTGACATTTCTGTCATCCTTTATTCTCTTCTATCTCTATTTCGGCCTTTACTACCTTTCCAATCTCAGAGGCGTGCAACACATGATCTTCTTCATGCAATTGTAATTTACGCACTGCCTCGACATAGGTAATGAGCCAATCGGACTCTAATCGATAATTTAAGCTCTTTCATGAACTTTTGAGCTTTTTCGACTCTCATGTCGGCTCTAGACGTCTAACTATTCAGATGGGTCGAGCGGACTCCCACCAATGCTCCGCCTCGTCCTCTAACATAAACGTATTTAAAAGTCACATTCTCGATCGACATACACCGAAAAATCCATAGCACTTCGCTATCTCATACACCCAGTCCTCAGCAACTATTGGTTTCTTTACTTCGCTATATATCGGAGGGGTGTGAAAATCTCTATAGTCTGAGGTATCTATTTAGGCTTCACCTTGCCTATCCTCAACTATTTGCATAGATTGAGTAATCAACTTCAAAATATTTTCTACACTTCACTCCATCCTCTTGGAGCGTGTCTCAATACTGTTTGGTCTCTTTATAAGACCATGTGGAGTATGCTCAACATCAACCTCCACCTCACTCTCATCTTGAGTCTCATATGACGACTCATTCGACTCTCAGGCCGATCTCAATGGCCTCGAGCAGGTGTACTTGCCTCTCTACCATAGCGATTATCAGTTATAAAAACTATATTTTCGCATTCGAAACTAAATTCTTAGCTGCTGTTCCACCTTGATATACACAATTGTATCTAAACAATGCACAGTACATGGGGATGTAAATTTACTTAACCACTAACACCGACTCATATCAGGCCAACTCTACTCTGATACCATCTTTTCTGTCACGACCCAAATTACCTAAAAATCAGAGTAAATTTTTCACTTTTTCATTTCCTTACCCGTCGTGAACAGTTACACTACTAAACAGTTGGGCTATGATTCGGTGTTAGTCATCTCTCACCTATTTACCTTTCCATTTTCATATTTCATTTACATATCAATTTATTTAAACTAAATACATCCCCAATATTACATCTATGTACAGTACTGTGCCTCTATATGTTCAGATACAAAAATTATATAAATGTGTATACCTGATCTTGATAAGAAGCAGCGGATAACCGAAATGCGAAACTATTGTCGCTCTCTTCTACTGAATATACCCTGTGGGGTAGAAAATGAAAGGGTGAGCATAAACAGCTCAGTAAGGCAATAATGTAAGCAGGTAGATAACTATACTATCTACGTGCTGATAATGTCATGATATAAAATCGTTTGTATTTGGAGCATGAGGTAAGACTAAAACGATGCCACATGTATGTATATATCATATAAGAGAAATCATGAAATCCATATATAAAACAAGCATGGAAAAATCCTCATGTATGTCATCTCATGCTCGTCACATTTAAAACTTATTTGTTTCATCATATACTCAACACTCAAAAACTTATTTGTTTCTTTTCAAACTCTTCTCATTAAAACTTATTTGTTTTATCATAAAACAGCTTCATCAAGGTCAAACCCATCTCTCGGGAATACCTTGATTTATTAAATCACGTCCCTTTTAAAAACATAAATTGGGACATTACCCCTCCCTCGGGTTTGTCCTGGTCTATCCAGACCGTATGATATCATGTGAGGCATGTAGGTTACTATATGAAAAATTGAGGACTATGGCCATACTTTGTCCCTGTGATCCCAGGCTACACGGATCTCGATGTGCGGGGTATCACAACTGCAACGGGAGGTGGGGTCAAGTCCTACCCGCCAGAATATCAAGTAACATCATAGAGTCATCATGACTGCACGGTACAGCGTACTCCGTGTGACATACACGGTACATCGTACTCCGTGGACCCATATCATAGTCTGGGGGTGCCTGCCGTAGGTATTATCCACCCCAATACTATGTCGATAACCAACCCATGTCTCAAAGTATATGTGCGAGCATCTCAACTCTCTGTGACACAGTCTACAGGAGGCTTCCACACGACTATATGCATGTCAACTCACGTCTAGTGCGAGCGAAGCTCCAGCACCACGCTATGCATATCATGATATCTAAAATCTCGTGCGAGCGAAGCTCCAGCACGGTTTTGTGCACACATAAATTTCTCGTACGAGCTATGCTCTAGTACGGCTTTTCATGAGTAATAAATCAGTAAACTTGAGTGCGAGAAAGACTCTAGCACTCTTTTTATTCATGTAAATACGATAGGTGGCTCAATCTTGATAAAACATCTTTTAAAATAGTAACCGGCACAAACCGGTTCCCTTTCGTATAATTCAAGAAATCAATAGCCAACCTATGTGCATATTTGCTTAAATCAAATCAACACATTCATATAAAGCATTAAAAACATGAAATCATGTAATTTATCTGCCTTACTACCCTTTTTGTAAATTTTACTCTCAGGGGCAAAATCGTCTTTTTCTTTATTCACCTAAGCCCCGATTTTCGTAAAATTATCATTTCATTTTCTAAATACTTTAAGTAATTCTAAACCCTGTAATTCCCCTCAAAATTACGTATAGGTATCTCTATGCACCTACAAAATTCCCTTACCTCGATTCTCGTCGAGCGCGTATCTAAATTCCACTGTCGGAGGCTCGTCCGATCCGATTTGCTGCTAATCCAGTCTCTGGGCTGCAGATAATTATTTATCATGTCAGTTCAACCCAATAAATATAATTCTCTTGTTTACTATAGTCGATTTAACTAATTGGGCCCAATCGCACCTTAATGGGCCTCGACCCATTTTCAACCCGTTTTCTACTTATTAAATCCCTTCCTCGGGTTTACTGGGCTCATGCAGCTTACCGATAATTATCGGGCTTCGTTCCAAACTCATTGGATAGCCCGTATATTATTTACGGTAATTACGTTGTAAATCCGATTAATATCCCTTTTATACAGAATTAATCCGTAAATTTCGTAAAATAATTAAAACTCTGTATTTAAAGAACTCATATTGTCGAAATTAAACTGTACTTACCCGATACAATGCGGGGTACAAAAATCAGAGCTCAATCGGCTCTCGTTCGGTCTTTGTCGTAAAGCTGCACAATTATTATATTTAATCCCGGGTTACTTTTCGATTAAATATAATTTAAATAAATTTCTCGAAAATCAATTCGGTCACTTTTAACCTCTTACTGACTTACCCGAAGTCCGGTGTATCCTCAAAAATGCTTCCCCTTTTTCCTTTTTCTCTTTTTCTCCTTTTTTCCCTTCTTTCTTGGCTGAACCGGTTCAGTCCGGTTCAGACCGGTCCGGTTCAGCCGGTTCACTCCGGTTCGCTCCGGTTCGGCCGGTTCAGGGCCTTGCCGGCCGGTTCTCCACCGGTTCTCGCCACCATTCGCTCCGCTGGGTCGTCCGCATCACGAATCTGGGCTTGGTTCGCCTCGAGCTCACAGAAAAATGGCCGGTCTGGCCTGTTCTCCTCTTGCCGTCGGGACCCATTTCCTTTTCCGTCGTCGTCGGCGATTCCTGCCATTTCGTTGGCTGCCAATGGGCTCACAAGAATAGCCTCGGTACGGTGATCATTTGGCTAGGTCGAATCCGAGCTATGGCGCCGCCGTTCGCCGGAACCATTGCGATTTCCCCCTCAACTTTCATGAAAATCATACTTCATGTCTTTGCAAGCTTTCTTTATCAAGTTTCGGTAAGTAACTATTACCGTTTTAAATTATATCCCCTTACCTCGATATATCGAAATCTCCGTGCTCGAGTGGTGACGTCTCTTAGTACCTCTCTTAATTCCTTCTACGATCACCTACAACGAAATTGTACACTTAACACCCTATTCGTGCGAATTGCCCGAATTGCGTTAAAATCGTAACCTATTCGTTACTACTACGTGTGTACGTATTATTGTACGTACCTAAGTCAACACGCACGTTTATATATTTTCCCTTACCACATATTATTTTGTATGTACAATTATTGACATACACCTTATTATATACCTCTACATGTATGTACACATAAATACACATATATATACATACACTCCCATATGTGTATATATATATATATATATATATATATTTATTTATTTGTTTTCACTCTTTTCCTATCTCATATATATACATTCTTTGTATATATATATACACTCCTATATATTTTCTTATCACATATATATATGTCCTTGTTTGTGCATATACCAAAACACATTTATTTAATACAATCATTTGTATATACACCCAAGTATATACACATTTTTCATATACTCCTATATGTATATACACCTAAGTATATACTCATATTTATTTTTATCCTTGGTTTTCCTTATTCGTTTGTCAAATATATGTACATATACTAACATACCCTTTCATTATACACACCTATATGTATATACCGAGATATATATATATATATTCACTTAAATACACTTTTATCTACATGAACATTGAATTTACATACATGTATATACATATATATACTTTACCTTATCATACTTATACACAATCACATAAATATATATACATGTACAATTAAATATACATATATACGTTAGATTCTTACCTCTTTTCCTCCCTCAACTCTCGGTCAGCTTCAATTCCTTCCCCCGTTTAACACCCAAACATCACCCCAATAAGTATATACTCATATTTATTTTTATCCTTGGTTTTCCTTATTCGTTTGTCAAATATATGTACATATACTAACATACCCTTTCATTATACACACCTATATGTATATACCCAGATATATATATATATATATATTCACTTAAATACACTTTTATCTACATGAACATTGAATTTACATACATGTATATACATATATATACTTTACCTTATCATACTTATACACAATCACATAAATATATATACATGTACAATTAAATATACATATATACGTTAGATTCTTACCTCTTTTCCTCCCTCAACTCTCGGTCAGCTTCAATTCCTTCCCCCGTTTAACACCCAAACATCACCCCAATCAGCCTTGTTTCTAGCACTGTTTTAGCTGCTGATCAGCCCTCTTTTCCAGACCCAACACCTCATTTCCAGCCCTCTAATGCCACATTCCAGCCTTGTTGTTTTTTTTACAACTAATGGAGACCCCAAAATCAGCCTTGAACTGCCCTTCCTAGAGTCCCCTGCATAAGCTGTTTCCAGCCTCCAAAACAGCCACGATGCAACCCGCTGCCACCCCTGTTTGTAACCTCCCCAATCTCCTTAGTTCCAGCCTTCACTCTCGCTTGCTTCTTCTTCAGTCTCAATTCTGCTCTACTTCTCGGTTTCTTGCTGATTCCCAGCCCACTCCTCTTCGGTTTCTCGATTTTCCAGCTCTCGGCATGCTCCAAACTTCAGTCCTCTTCTTCTCGCGGTCTCCCCTGCCTCTCGGCCTGCTCTTCCTGATCGGCTCCCTCTTCTTTCTTTTCCCCTTTTCTTTCTTCCTTTCTTCCTTTCCCGAGCAGCTCGCCTATTCCAGGTTTGCTTTTCCTGGTTCGGCTTCACTCTTCAGTCTCGGTCAGCAGCAATTCCCTCTCATTCCTTTCTCTTCTTTTTCCTCCTTTCCTTTTCTCCTTCCTCGGCAGAACCAGCTCCCCTTCCTTCTTCTCTTCTTTTCTCCTTCCCCTTCCTTTCTTTCCTCTTTTCCCTTCCAGCCGATTGGCTTCTTTTTTTTCCTCTTCCCCCTTTCCTTCTTCCCCTTTCTTCTTCTTCCTCTTCTCTTTTCTCCTCTTCCTTTTCCCGCCCAAGCCTCTTCTGTTTCCTTTTTTTTTTCCAATCACAAATGTGGCAGACGGAATTGGCTTTTCAAAGCCAATTCCGTACAAGCCATATTTATATATATTATATTAATATTTATTTATATATTATATTAATATATATTTATATAATTTATTTATTGATTGTATCATTATTATATTTTTTTGTCTTATTGTTTTTTTGTTATTTATTTGTTTTGCTTGATTATTAATACCTATATATTACATACAATAAATTACAATATCTGTGTATATATATTTATCCTATACATATATATATTATTATCTATCCTTTAAATTTGTCTAGTATATATATATAATACCTATGTATACACACACATATATATATATATATTTATACATTTTCTTCCTTTCTTTTTTTTTTTATAAAATCACATAATGACAATATTCATGCCTTCCACGAAATTTTTATTATTTTGAAAATGAAATATTGTTGGGATCTCATCACTCCTTATAATTCCCGATATAAGTTTTCTCATCAAGATTATTTTTGATCCCTCCATGCTTGCATTTGCTTCATCACATCTTGTATCTTCGGGTTCTCGGTCACTCCCGGGTTTCTCGGCTCCTATATTCTCGAGCCCTACAACGAACATCCACACTTCCATTAAAATATAATCTAATTAAACGTAGGAAATTTGTGTGGTTTACATTCTCCCCACCTTAAAAGAATTTGGTCCTCCAAATTCATTCGGGTCCATCAAAATAGACGTGGGTACTCTTAGTCAATCTGTCTACGATCACCGAGATTGTATCATGCCCTTTTCGGGTTCTTGGTAATCCTACTTACACCCATTCTTAATATACTGTGACCCAAGAGACTCAGAGTTTCCTTAAATTTTAACACTAGTACAATCCAAAGTGGGTTACTCAATCCGAAAATCTCCCCTTCATATAGCTTTTATAATTGCTCTTTCAGCATTTCACATCCAAGCAAAGTCACTTAGTACCGTGGTTTGAGTAATTAATTCGACACCACCTGCTAAATCAAGTTTAGAACTTCTCCATTTAGTTTTAGGGGTAACTTTGATAAATCATTTGATCATGTGTCGGCAAACTTTCCCAGTTTACAGGGATGTCTCTATACCCCGAACACGCCCTATCTTAATTTCACAATTCCTATACACCATATTAGTTCTTCGAGATTTATACAGGGGTGTGGTAACGTGTAACATGAAATCTAGAGGCTCAGGTTTCACACGCAGTTTACATGCCAAATGGGGTGATATATAAATAAATAAATAAAAATGCATAGAACTTGAACCCAATAATACATGTGTCTCGTGATTGCAAATTGAAAGCTTACCTTGGATGGTCTCAGCGGAGGCATCAGCAGTCTCTGTATCCACAGCAAAGACCCTCCCATAAGTGACAGGCTTCTTGCCATTCTCTGCTGCGGTAGCCCGTCTCTGGGGAGCTTGCCTCTCAGGTTGTCGTGGTAGCTTTGGAAGCTGTGGAAACTTATTCAATGGGCAATCTTTAATCCGGTGTCCCCTCTATCCACACCTAAAATAGCTCCCTGAGGACCAGTGGCACACACCACTATGGAAATTACCACAACTAGGGCACAATCTCTCGTACTGCTGGAAGCCTCTGGTAGTCTGTGGGGTAGCTATAGGAGCCATGGGCCTATCAATCCTAGCCCGAGACTCATCTATCCTCTGCCTCTTAGGCTGGCCCCTCCTAAAATCCCGTCTCGCCCACTCCATCTGTATACGATCATCTCTGGTCCTTCCCTTAAAACCATACTCCGTCTGGGTGACATTGAGGCCCCTCTCGACCATCTGTGCTCTACCCGGAGCATCCTAAAATTTCGTAATCCATGGCCCCAAAAGATGGTCTCTGATAGCTAGCCTTAATCCTGCTAAGAACCTCTCAGTTCGACGCTCTTCATTCTAGAACGTCTCCGGGTCATACCCCATCAGCATGGTGAATTTACTTTCGTACTCATCCACGGTCATACTGCCCTGTACCAAACTCAGAAAGTCCATCCTCAACTTCTGCTGGGCAGCTAGTGGAACATACTGCTTCCTAAAGGCTGTGGAGAAAGCATCCCAACTAATCACTAGATGCTGAGCAGTCAGAAGGACCTTGGTGGATCCCCACCAATACTCTGCTTGGCCCTGCAGCATGTAAGTGGCCATAGAGACCTTCTCAACATCAGAACACCCCAGAAAGTCGAAGATCTTCCCAAGGCTCACCAGCCACTCTTCGGCCTCTACCGGATTCTTAATCCCCTTAAATGCTCGAGGCCTCATCTTCAGAAAATCTCTCATCCTACCGATATTTCTCTCCTCCCTCCGGGCCTGTACAGGAGGCTGAGGCGCCAAAGTTACTGGTGGAGGAGGAGGTGGCGGCGCTTGCGAAGGAGTTTGCACCGGGGTAGGAACTGGTGTCGAGCCAGCAGAATCAGAAACATTTGCCCCTAGGTGTTGGGTAACTATGGCAGCTATCGACTCCAAACCTCGCTCGAGGCACTGCTCCAATCGCTGCTCAAACTGAGCCATACGGGTATGAGGACTCTTTGGCTCGGGTGGAGGTGGCTGAGCCTGCCTCCTAGTACGTCCATGTCTCCCACTCATCGTGCAGTGATCTAATACCTGCGCGTAATTCCAAAGATCGAATCTTAAAGTTATTAGGTATACATTACCTACAGCCAGACAAGCACAAACATTGGGATGTAATTTATTCCTTATTTTTGACACTGACAGTACTAGATAACCTTCGCTCTGATACCACTTAAACTGTAACGACCTTGACCCTTGAAAATCGAGGAATTTTTTTTTTGAATTTACTTTACCCACTTATTCCCTTATTCACTTAGGTTGTATTCCTGTGCAGTGTCAAAACACTTTTCCTAATACTTTACTCGTGATTATAATTAATTTCTATATTTTAGCTTATGTGGCCGATAAAAATTTCGGCAGCACAACGACTTATATATGAGCCTACCCACCTGCAAATTAGTTATTTTTTTGGCAATCCTAGATATCCACCACTACCAAGCATACTTTCCAAGTTCATCTTTACCACTCAACACATCCATTTCAATTTAATACTAGTCATATCAGAACATTATACCAAAGTAGTAATGTTTACATTGTTCCTTACAAAATTACATCCCAACTGATATTTCCAATATGTGTCTGTGCATACAATTATGTCTGGCACAAGAATGTAAATGTATACCTTTCTGCGTGTACAAAAAGTACCCTAGGGAGCTCTCCTCACCAGCTTACGTCGTGTACGCGGCAAGTAGCGCCTACGGATCACTGCAAGTAATCTGAGAGGTAGAGGGGTGAGCTTTCGGGAAAAAGCCCAGTAAAAAGATGTATTTAAAACGATTCTAGCAATTTAAATATGTATAAAACATGATAATGCGTATGATGATACTTTCTGAAACTAATAATAATATTCACATATTAAAGAAAATTAGAAACATCGAGATTCAAAACGTAAATCTTTAGGTATTTGAACTTAACAGATATTACGTAAAACTGGTCGTACATTCAGAATTCCAAACAGGAATACCTATCAAATTCGGTTCTGAAAACAGAGTTTAAATTTTCAAATCAAGACTATATCGGCCATATAATTATCACGTGGCAATAACAAATTTATCACGCGGCAATAACAAAGTAATCACGCAGCAAAATAACAAGGTAATCACGCGGCAAAATAACAAGGTAATCAAGCGGCAAAATAACCCGGTCATCCTCCGTAGAGGGAATTCAGAACTTAAGGGTAATTCCCGACGCCACAAAGGCAGAAAACAGGCGCCACACAGGCGAAATACAGGCGCCACGAAGGCGAAATACAGGCGCCACAAAGGCGAAATACAGGCGCCACAAAGGCGAATTACAGACGCCACGAAGGCGAATTATAGGCGCCACGAAGGCGAAATACAGGCGCCACACAGGCGAAATACAGGCGCCACAAAGGCGAATTATAGGCGCCACGAAGGCGAATTACAGGCACCACACAGGCGAAATAAAGGTGCCACACAGGCAAAATACATGCACCACAAAGGCGAATTACAGGCGCCATACAGGCGAAATACAGGCGCTACAAAGGCGAATTACAGGCGCCACACAGGCGAAATACAGGCGCCACAAAGGCGAATTACAGGTGCCACGAAGGCGAGTTCAAATGCCACACAGGCGAATTCAGACGCCACACAAGCGAAGTTGACGTGCGTAAGCACACAACATAAATGGCCCTTAGTCTCAAAACAACTATAGTTTTCATATACGAAAATATCAAAATAAATTCATCTTATTCGAAAGATCATTTTAAAAGACATGCTCATATTCCGAAATCAAATTCAGTTATATACAATTATTCAAAACATAAACATAGAGAGCATAGTCTTGATCAGAAATATAATTTAGAAACATGCATGAAAATCATACTTCATGTCTTTGCAAGCTTTCTTTATCAAGTTTCGGTAAGTAACTATTACCATTTTAAATTATATCCCCTTACCTCGATCTATCAAAATCTCCGTGCTCGAGTGGTGACGTCTCTTAGTACCTCTCTTAATTCCTTCTACGATCACCTACAACGAAATCGTACACTTAGCACCCTATTCGTGCGAATTGCCCGAATTGCGTTAAAATCGTAACCTATTCGTTACTACTGCGTGTGTACGTATTATTGTATGTACCTAAGTCAACACGCACGTTAATATATTTTCCCTTACCACATATTATTTTGTATGTACAATTATTGACATACACCTTATTATATACCTCTACATGTATGTACACATAAATACACATATATATATATACACTCCCATATGTGTATATATATATATATATATATATATATATATATATTTATTTGTTTTCACTCTTTTCCTATCTCATATATATACATTCTTTGTATATATATATATACACTCCTATATATTTTCTTATCACATATATATATATGTCCTTGTTTGTGCATATACCAAAACACATTTATTTAATACGATCATTTGTATATACACCCAAGTATATACACATTTTTCATATACTCCTATATGTATATACACCTAAGTATATACTCATATTTATTTTTATCCTTGGTTTTCCTTATTCGTTTGTCAAATATATGTACATATACTAACATACCCTTTCATTATACACACCTATATGTATATACCCAGATATATATATATATATATATTTTCACTTAAATTGTAAGACCCGAATTATATCGTAATTCATTATAAAGGATTAAAAATGGTCACAAAATCAAACGAATGGGATTCAGACAGGAGATAAGGATTTAAAATGCGAAATGAGTGAGTGTTCGTGAAGGGAAGTCGGGTTAAATTAATCCCGAACACGTGCAAGGGTAAAACGGTCAAAAGACCAAAAATCTGTATAAATTCGATAAGAAAAATTTATTAAAAATATGGGATTGAGAAATCTTGATCAATAACGAAGAAATAAATTTATTTCGGGTTAAATCGATCAAGATATGAATTTACTGAAAATTAATCGAAATTTTCGCTTGGGACAATATCCCGAAAATACAGAGAGAATATACCGAAAATGGTTAAAATAAACTAAATAAATTAAATAAAAATTAAATAAATGAATTTGGAATTAAATAATAATTTTAAGGATATTTTAAGAGATATTTGGGTATTTTTAATGTATTTTAATGATTAAAATAAAAATTTAAAATAAAAATTATAAATAAAAAAAAAGAATTGAAAAAAAAGGAGCGAAAAACGAAACGCAGAATCGCGAAACCGCGATTCTGCTAAAACGGAAAACAGAAGAAGGAACCGAGGAAGACGGACGGCCACCGACGACTGCCCAGGCGAGCGACCGGCGAAGGGGAAGGCGCCGAGCCACCACAGGCCTAACGGAGCACGAACGGCGACGATAGGCGTCGAAACGGCGAAACGGAGAAACCGAGAGAAAAAAGGAGATCGATGGTGAACGGCGTCGATTTGGCCGACCCCGACCACCGCCGAACGTTCTCGAGCCACAGACGAGCTGATTGGAGGCGGCCATGACCGGCGAAATTGCCGGCAAACGTCGAAAAATGGCGGAAAGAGAAATGGGTTCCGACGGAAGAGGAGAAAGGCCGGACCGGTGACTTTCCGGCGACCTAGATCGAAATCGACCCCAGATCTGAGATGCGGACGACCCAGTGGAGCCACTGGCGGTGGAAGCCGGTGGAGAATCGACCGGCAAGGCCTTGAACCAGTCGAACCGGAGTGAACCGAGGTGAACCGACGGGTCCGAACCGGACCGAACCGGTTCAGCCAATGAGGAAAAAAAAAGGAGAAAAAGGGAAAAAGAGAAAGAGGAAAAATTGGAGAAAAATCCCGACGATGTAATCGAGCTACGGGTAAGTCAGTAGCGGTCGAAATTGACCGATTTAAATTTTGGAATATTTAATTTAATTAATTTACGACTGAAAATTTACCCGAAAATTTATGAAATTGTGTAGCTCAACAATCAACGTCAAACGAGAGCTCGAGACAACCTCGATTTACGTACTAGAATGGAATCTCGGGTAAGTGACCCTTATTTACAACAATTTACATCGTTATGCGTTCTTCGAATTTAATTATCGCATAAAATAAATTAAATTATGGAAATTTAGATAAATTGTCATAAATAATAAATTGAACTATTCGAGAGTTAGAACGAGGCCTAATAAATTGTTGGTGGGCCCAATGAGCCCAATAGGCCTCGATAATGTAAAAAATTAAGTGGAAAACAGGCTTAAGGCCGATTAAGGCCCATTAAGGTGCAATCGGGCCCAATAGGGGTAAATGGGCCCAATGATTTAAATTAAGCCCAGAAAATAGGAAATACAATTAAATTGTATGATATCTGACCTGAGAAATATTTATACGCAGTTTCTAACATTGGATCGGGAGTAAATCGAACTGCGTGACGAGAGAGCAGTGAAAAAAAGAAAGGTCAGACTCTACAGAAAAATAAGGTAAGGGAATTCTACGGACTGCTAGAGGTAACTTTACGAAATTTCAAGTCATATGCAGTCTTTTAAATTATCTAAAGGGTCTAGAAGTAAATAAATAATTTTAGTGCCCCGAATGGGCAAATTACCAAAATACCCTTGTTAAGGGGAAAAATTTACAACTTTAGGAAAAATTAGGAGGAGCAAGAACAAGAGGTTCCTGCTCGTTCTGGAAGTGTTTTGATACATGCATGAGTAGGCTGGCTAACCTTGAAAGAAAAATGCATAGCATTTCATAGTTTCAACGATGAAATTGTTTTGAAAACTGTTTTGAGGAAACAGAGCCGCCTATGTGTTTTTATTGACATATGACGTGCTAGAGCTCAGCTCGTACGATGTTTTGATTTGTGTGATGCATGCATTAGTTCAGGAGCGAGAGCTCGCACTAGAGTTTTACATGCAATGGTGCTGGAGTCCAACTCGCACCATATTTTATATATATATATATACATGATTTTCGTGATACGTTGCTAGAGTCTAACTCGTACCAGGTTTTATATGATTTTCGTGACAGGGTGCTAGAGTCTAACTCGCACCAGATTTTTCACATGACTTGATGAGAGTGCTAGAGCTTAGCTCGCACTAGTTTTACTTGAATTGACGAGAGTGCTGGAGTATCGCTCGCAGCCCCCACTGATTTTTATGAGAACATGCGATGAGCCGTGCTTGGAGCATCGGGTAGACTGTGTGTCACTGATTAAATAAGCCCGCACGTGCTTTTTGAGACATGGCATGAGTATAGAGATATGATATGGGTCCACGGAGTACGATGTACCGTGCAAGTAGCATGGAGTACGATGTACCGTGTGGCATCTTTGGATGTGTGGTATCTTCGGATACGTGGTATCTTCGGATACGACATCTTCAGATGCGTGGGATCGGATCAGACTGAGGAGATGGACTGACCCACCTCTCGGGCGATTCCCGATCATGGTGAGAACCCATACACTAGGATCCGTGTAGCAGAGGAACTCCCGAGGACACATGGCCATAGTCCTGGTTATTATCGATATACATATGTTGCCTAGTCTCGCATGTTGATGATTTTGATGAGATCAAAACTGAGTTTTAAATCAGATTTGCATGATGTTATTTCCATGCTTTTTAAACCCATGTGTGATGTAAACTGATTTTCATGATTTTATGTGAGTCAGGATCACCCGAATTAGGGGTTGAGTCCTGACTTTTTTGTGAAATTTTTAAATGAGAAAGAAATGATTTAAAAAGAGTTACATGTTGAATTTTCCATGCGAGTTTTACATGACATCATGAATCATTGCATCAGTTTTAAAATGTGTGGAGAAAGGGTGGTTTATGCATGGCACCACGTTCATGTAGGTAGTATGGTTACCTACTTGTTCGTTGGATTGCCTTACTGAGCTTGATGTGCTCACCCCTTTCATTTTCTCACACAGATAATCTCTAGTAGATGTTGAGGCGACTGAGTACTGCATTTCGGATATCTGCTGCTGCCCATCATTTAAGGTATATACACTTGTACATATTGTATCTAAATAAGCATAGCACAGTAACATGTTTGTAGGTGACTTTAGGGGATGTATAAATATTGTAAACACTTATAAATGACTGAGAAAGAATTAAGTTATATGGTAAATGAATGGTGGGACTGGCATTGACGCACAGCCCAATTTGTTAGTGGAGTGTGGTCACGATCAGAGGACAGGTAAGCATGAAAGAAAATAACAAAACGCGAAAAATTTACTCTGATTTTTGGGTAGTTTTGGGTCGTGACATATAAAGGTGGTATCAGAGCAGAAATTGGTCTGATGTGTGTCAGTGTCAGTAATTAGGAAATTGCATCCCCGTGTTACTGTGCTTAGTTAGATACAATAGTGTATATCGAGATGGGTTTTAACTAAGAAATTGTTGAGAATGCAGGAATACCTAATATTAGTCGCAATAGAGAAGGTAGAGCACGAGGCAGAGGCCGTAGAGGTAGGCCTGAGCCTGCTAGTCGTGCTGTGTTGACCTATGAGAATCAGGATGAGATTGAAATAGAGGCTAATGTTGAGCATGCCTCACAGAGTCCGACAGAGTGATCGAACAATATTAAGACACGCTTCGCGAGGTTGGAGCGGAGTGTGGAGAATATTTTGGGAGCTAATTGCTCAGAGTATGCATAAGATTTGAGGGCGAGTCAGAGTATTGATGGAAGTCCGCTCGACCCAACTTAAGAGTTAGACATCCAAAGTTGACAAGAGAAATATTTCTGGATGTATTCCGGTGATAGAATATCACGGACACTGTTTAAAAGGAATGATAGATAAAATTCCTTACTCTGACCCAGAGGAATTGATTTATTGATGAGTATGAATTATGAGTATGAAACTTAGTTATATTCTTGGGCAGATATTACCTCGACACTGTGAACCGTGACAGTCGAGATGTCTAAAAGTTTATGGAAGGGCTCAGATTGTCGATTTGAGTCCGATTGGCCCATGAGATATTACCTATGTCGAGGCAGTGCGTAAACTACAGTGGTGTGAATAAGATTGAGTGTTGTACGCCTCTGAGATTGAGAAAGGTAGTTAGGGCCGAAAGAGAATCGAGAATGATAGAGATGGCAGAACGAGAAAAAGGGGTAGTTTGGAAAAAGATTTGATTTGATGAGTTATGGGCTAAGATGATTAGTAAGGCCACAGTTATCCGATTGTAGTACTTTTGAGGGGTATTGTGATTGGAGAACCCCGATCTGCTACGGATCACTATAGAATGTGTGGTAAATACCACGAAAATAGGGCCTACACCTACATATTATTGATGAAAATGGCCGTTAAGTGTGGTAAGACGGACCATTTATTATGATTGCTCAGAGTTGGGCGAGATTGCCCCACAGAAAGGTAAAGAGATAGAGAAAACCCTGTTGAGATAGCTGCATCGAAAAGGGAGGCCGCAGCCGAAGAGAAAAGGAAAGTAGGCTGTTGGACGAAGGTGAGTGTATGTCTTAGACCAGGACACTATTGATGTTTCACAGGATGTGGTGAAAGATACCACACTGCTTATGAATAAAGAAGTAATTGTGTTAATTGATCCTGGTACCACGTATTTCTTCATACCGACTTCATTCGCATGTAAGTGAGTAAAAGACATGAATGCCTACACTCTTGGGCACAATGCTGATAAATGAGTACCCCAATAGAGGAAGGTTAACTAACGGAATAATTATGAAGAGATTTTAAGTCGAAAACGGGAGAAGAAGTATAAGTCAGCCAATTTTATTTAATGGACTATGAATAATTTAAAGTAATATTTGAGAATAAAGTAGTCGGCTGCATATTATGATGTTCGGATTTTTATCCTAAGATAGTGATATGGTTACCCCTGAAAAGTATACTGTAAGTTTTGACAAGAAATAAAAAGGGGTGCAACGGTTGAAATTAAAGGAGCAAATGATGGTACTCACGAAATGAATATTGACAGAGTTTCGTTATAACTGATACACTATGGAGATAATCTTTGAGATATGCTTGATTCTGAATACAAGATGTATTGGAATAAGAGGAGTATGTAAGGTAAGAATATCTATGATACGCGAAGTAATTAGGATTAAAGCAATCAGTAGCGAATATGAATTGTAACCACAGGGACTGATATGTAAAGTAATTGTGGTTAAGTCTAAGGGTTAATAAAGGTATTTCAAAATACCTCCCCGCCTGAAGACTTGACAGCGTCTAGAAATATATATATAATCTAAACTTGAAATCGACTGTAGTAAGATATAAATTTAAAATTGGATACTTTTACTAGTACGATAAAGAACTATAAAATTCGATTAATTATGAAGGTTAAAATATTAAAAATTAATAAAAGCCGTTAATATAAGAAAAAAAGAAATGACGCGGGTTAGTATCGTGAACAGAAGCAATTTTGAAGTGATTATACGTTTATGCGTACATAGGTTAAGGATATGGGCGATTGAAATATGTAATGGAGCTCAACTACAACGAGTTATTTAAACTTTACCTGGACCGATTTATCATCATCCTTATTGATGATATGCTGGGTGTATTTAAAGTCCAGAGAAAATTATAAGTAACAATTGAAAAATTACTTTTACAGATGGTTGCTGCGAGTTCTAAAAAGGGTATACTTTGTTGGCACGTTTAACTAAGAAAACGTGGTATTTGAATGAGATGATAAGTGAGATGATAGATGTGACATGAAATTTCGGTGTAGTGAAGTATGAACTGGCCACCGTGATTTTTTCACCATACCCAACAGCTCAAGAGGTTTCTCCATGTGTATGGATACCTCAAGATCATGAATGAGCTAGGTATTGATGCAAAAAGGGAAGATAGTCGATTGTGGATCCAGACAACTCAAGGATCATGAAATAAACTATCTGACCCATGATTTAAAGTGGGCAGCGGTAGTACTTGTATTGAGGATATGGTACTATTATGTACATGGTGAGAAATTTTGGGTATGCACTGATCATAAAGCCCCAAGTATCTGTTTTCACAGAAAGATACGAATATGAGAATACATAGTGGGTTAGAGCTTCTGAGAGATTTTGATTGTGGAAAATTGTACCACCCAGGAAAGGCTAATGTGATGGCTGATGCCTTGAGCAGAAAGAGCCTCGGGATGGTATTACATATGATGGTCAGGGAGCATGAGCTGCTAGAGCAGTTATGAGCCTCAGTATTGATGTGATCCCTTCTGATGATGATAGTGATTGTGTGACAGCTAGCCTGAGACTAGAACCGGATGAGAGTGCCCGGATTTGACAGGCTTAGCGTGATGATCGGCATGGTGTCGATAGTTTGGGTCAGATTCAGAAGGGTATAGTGACAGAGTTCACAGAGAGTGTCGATGATTTACAGAGAGGTTCAGAGACAGTATAAGTGCTTCCCAGAACCATAGTTGATGAGATAGTAATATTGTCAGAAGCTTACTCTTCGGGATATACAGTGCATACGGAAAGTAACGAATATATATATAAAATCTCTGAAAATGGTATTGGTGGTCACATGTGAAAAGAGATATGGTAGAGATTGTGGAAAAGTGCCTAGTATGTCAGCAGAATAAGGTAGAGTATTAAAAGTCTGTAGAGTTATTGCAGCCTCTACCTATATCGACACGGCACGAAAATGGGAACAAGTCTCCATAAATTTCGTGATGGATTATAGAAAACTTAGATGAATCACGAGGCTATTTAGATGATAGTCGCTAAATTGACTAAGTCTACCCACCTTCTGGTTATGAAATTCCCAGATACTCAGAGTGTGTGCCATTGATTTTATAAGCTCCTGGGATGATCAGTTATTACAAATTGGATCCGTCAATAATGACAGTTGTCACTTGAGTATCGGGATAACAAGATATGAGGCATAGTATGGCCATAGGGGTTGTTTCCCCGACTTGGATAAGAAAAAGTGGGTAACAGATAGAAATTTCTTCTGAATTAGTATAATAAATCTCGGAGGATGTTCAGTTGAGTGAGAGATTAAGAACACCTCAGGGCAGACAAAAAGCATTGAATTCACCGAGGGTGAATCAGTATTGTTGAGGTTAATTGTCCTAAGGGAATAAGGATATAACGAGACTCGGGAAGAAGGCAAATTGAGTTTTGCTGAATGGAATTTTTGAGAGATTGGACAAGTGGGAGATAAGACCTGTAGGTTGGCGTTATCACCTGAATAAACAGGCATCCACAATATGTCCCATCTTTTGATACTTCGGCAATACTATCCAGATCCAGCATAGGTGATCAGATATGAACTCCAACAGTTCAGCTTAGTGCAAATATAAGTATATTGAAAAAGTTGATTCGGGCATTAAATAGGAAAGAGAAAGTATTGAGGATTAAGACGATCTCCCTAATTAAAGTTCTTGAGAAGAAATACACTCCGGAAAGGTCACATGAGAATTAAAAAGTATGATACAATTGATGTATCGGAGTAGTTTATGGATTCATATGATTTGATTCTAATTTGGAGGACCAAATTCCTTAAGTGGGGGAGATTATGTAAGACCCAAATTATATCGTAATTCATTATAAAGGATTAAAAATGGTCACAAATTTAAACGAATGGGATTCATACGGGAGATAAGGATTTAAAATGCGAAATGAGTGAGTGTTCGTGAAGGGAAGTCGGGTTAAATTAATCCCGAACACGTGCAAGGGCAAAACGATCAAAAGATCGAAAATCGGTATAAATTCGATAAGAAAAATTTATTTAAAATATGGGATTGAGAAATCTTGATCAATAACGAAGAAATAAATTTATTTCGGGTTAAATCGATCAAGATATGAATTTACTGGAAATTAATCGAAATTTTCGCTCAGGACAATATCCTGAAAATACAGAGAGAATATACCGAAAATGGTTAAAATAAACTAAATAAATTAAATAAAAATTAAATAAATGAATTTGGAATTAAATAATAATTTTAAGGATATTTTAAGAGATATTTGGGTATTTTTAATGTATTTTAATGATTAAAATATTAATAAAATAAATAAATAATAAAAATAAAAATTATAAATAAAAAAAAGAATTGAAAAAAAAGGAGCGAAAAACGAAACGCAGAATCGTGAAACTGTGATTCTGCCAAAATGAAAAACAGAAGAAGGAACTGAGGATGATGGACGGCCACCGACGACTACCCAGGCGAGCGACCGGTGAGGGGGAAGGCGCCGAGCCACCACCGGCCTAACGGAGGCACGAACGGCGGCGATAGGCGGCGAAACGACGAAACGGAGAAACCGAGAGGAAAAAAGGAGATCGACGGCGAACGGCGCCGATCTGGCCGACCCCGACCACCGCCGAACATTCCCGAGCCGCAGACCAGCCGATTGGTGGCGGCCACGGCTGGCGAAACTGCCGGCAAACGCCGAAAAATGGCGAAAAGAGAAATGGGTTCCGACGGAAGAGGAGAAAGGCCGGACCGACGACTTTTCGGCGACCTCGACCGAAACCGACCCCAGATCTGAGATACGAACGATCCAGCGGAGCCACTGGCGGAGGAAGCCGATGGAGAACTGGCCGGCAAGGCCCTGAACCGATCGAACCGGAGTGAACCGGGTGAACCAGCGGGTCCGAACCGGGTCTGAACTGGACCGAACCGGTTCAGCCAATGAGAAAAAAAATGAGAAAAAGGGAAAAAGAAAAAGAGAAAAAATTGGGGAAAAATCCCGACGAAGTAATCGAGCTACGAGTAAGTCAGTAGCGGTCGAAATTGAACGATTTAAATTTTGGAATATTTTATTTAATTAATTTACGACTGGAAATTTACCCAAAAATTTATGAAATTGTGTAGCTCGACAATCGACGTCAAACGAGAGCTCGAGATAATCTCGATTTGTGTACTAGCATGGAATCTTGGGTAAGTGACCCTTATTTACGATAATTTACATCGTTATGCGTGCTTCAGATTTAATTATCACATAAAATAAATTAAGTTATGGAAATTTAGATAAATTGTCATAAATAATGAATTGAACTATTCGAGAGTTAGAACGAGGCCCAATAAATTGTTGGTGGGCCCAATGAGCCCAATAGGCCTCGATAATGTGAAAAATTAAGTGAAAAACGGGCTTAAGGCCCATTAAGGTGCAATCGGGCCCAATAGGGGTAAATGGGGCCAATGATTTAAATTAAGCCCAGAAAATAGGAAATACAATTAAATTGTATGATATCTGACCTGAGAAATATTTATACGCAGTTTCGGATATTGGATTGGGAGTAAATCGGACTGCGTGACGAGACAGTAGTGAAAAAAAGAAAGGTCAGACTCTACAGAAAAATAAGGTAAGGGAATTCTACGGACTGCTAGAGGTAACTTTACGAAATTTCAAGTCATATGCAGTCTTTTAAATTATCTGAAGGGTCTAGAAGTAAATAAATAATTTTAGTGCCCCGAATGGGCAAATTACCAAAATACCCTTGTTAAGGGTAAAAATTTACAACTTTAGGAAAAATTGGGAGGAGCAAGAACAAGAGGTTCCTGCTCGTTCTGGAGGTGTTTTGATGCATGCATGAGTAGGCTGGCCAACCTTGAAAGAAAAATGCACAGCATTTCATAGTTTCAACAATGAAATTGTTTTGAAAACTATTTTGAGGAAACAAAGCCGCCTACGTGTTTTTATTGACATATGACGTGCTAGAACTCAGCTCGTACGATGTTTTGATTTGTGTGATACGTGCATTAGTGCAGGAGCGAGAGCTCGCACTAGAGTTTTACATGCATTGGTGCTGGAGTCCAACTCGCACCAGATTTTATATATATATATATACACATGATTTTCGTGATACGGTGCTAGAGTCTAACTCGCACCAGGTTTTATATGATTTTCGTGACAGGGTGCTAGAGTCTAACTCGCACTAGATTTTTCACATGACTTGATGAGAGTGCTAGAGCTTAGCTCGCACTAGTTTTACTTGAATTGACGAGAGTGCTAGAGCATCGCTCGTACCCTCCACTGATTTTTATGAGAACATGCGATGAGCCGTGCTTGGAGCATCGGGTAAACTGTGTGTCACTGATTAAATAGGCCCGCACGTGCGTTTTGAGACATGGCATGAGTATAGAGATATGATAAGGGTCCACGGAGTACGATGTACCGTGCAAGTTGCATGGAGTACAATGTACCGTGTGGCATCTTCGGATGTGTGGTATCTTCGGATACGTGGTATCTTCGGATACGGCATCTTCGGATGCGTGGGATCGGATAAGACTGACGAGATGGACTGACCCACCTCTCGGGCGGTTCTCGATCATGGTAAGAACTCGCACACTAGGATCCGTGTAGCAGAGGAACTCCCGAGGACACATGGCCATAGTCCTGGTTATTACTGATTACATATGTTGCCTAGTCTCGCATGTTGACGATTTTGATGAGATCAAAACTGGGTTTTAAATCAGATTTGCATGATGTTATTTCCATGCTTTTTAAACCCATGTGTGATGTAAACTGATTTTCATGGTTTTGTGTGAGTCAGGATCACCCGAAGGAGGGGTTGAGTCCTGACTTTATTGTGAAATTTTTAAATGAGAAAGAAATGATTTAAAAAGAGTTGCATGTTGAATTTTCCATGCGAACGTGTTTTACATGACATCATGAATCATTGCATCAGTTTTAAAATGTATGGAGAAAGGGTGGTTTATGCATGGCACCACGTTCATGTAGGTAGTATGGTTGCCTACTTGTTCGTTGGATTGCCTTACTTAGCTTGATGTACTCACCCCTTTCATTTTCTCACACAGATAATCTCTAGTAGATGTTGAGGTGAATGAGTACTGCATTCCGGATATCCGCTGCTGCCCATCATTTAAGGTATATACACTTGTACATATTGTATCTAAATAAGCATAGCACAATAACATGTTTGTGAGTGACTTTAGGGGATGTATAAATATTGTAAACACTTATAAATGACTGAGAAAGAATTAAGTTATATGGTAAATGAATGGTGGGACTGGCATTGATGAACAGCCCAATTTGTTAGTGGAGTGTGGTCACGATCAGAGGACAGGTAAGCATGAAAGAAAATAACAAAATGCGAAAAATTTACTCTGATTTTTGGGTAGTTTTGGGTCGTGACATAAATACACTTTTATCTGCATGAACATTGAATTTACATACATGTATATACATATATATACTCTACCTTATCATACTTATACACAATCACATAAATATATATACATGTACAATTAAATATACATATATACGTTAGATTCTTACCTCTTTTCCTCCCTTAACTCTCGGTTAGCTTCAATTTCTTCCCCCGTTTAACACCAAACATCACTCCAATCAGCCTTGTTTCTAGCACTGTTTTAGCAGCTGATCAACCCTCTTTTCCAGACCCAACACCTCATTTCTAGCCCTCTAATGCCACATTCCAGCCTTGTTGTTTTTTTTTTACAACTAATGGAGACCCCAAAATCAGCCTTGAACTGCCCTTCTGTCAGACCCGGATTTTTTGTAGCTTATTTCCTTATGATTCCTATGTGTATGAACACTATGTAATTATGGTTGAATCATAAGAAGAGTATTTACTAGATTTAAAGTGTTAATGAAATGAATTAACCCGCAAAAGCTACATAAAATGCCTAATGTGGATGATGAGTATCACAGGCTAAACCGAGTCATTCTAAATCATTCTGACTGAAAATAAGAACTTAAAATAAGAAGCGTAGAGAGCTCATGAAGGAAAGTCAGCTTGATTTAGACCCGAACATACAAAACGAGAATAAAAGCTAAAAAGGGTAAAATGGACCTTTCCGACGAGAAAAGGAGTTTCGGGTGAAATTATCCACCGGGAGCGGTTGGAATATAAAGACGAGAATGTAAGACATAATATATGACACTTTCAAAAATTTAAGAAAAAGTCAACATGGTCAATGGTTAAGGAAAAAGTCAACTATAGTTAAAAAAGTGGACTTTTACCATAGTTGACTAATCAAGGTTAGAAATTAACCTAAGTGTGGAGAAAAATTTGGGGAAAAATATTCTTGGCCAGAATACAAGATAATCATCCCCGAAAGTAAGGAAAATTTATTCGGAAGGATTCCGGAATAAATTTAATGGTTAAAAACGTAATGGGCCTAAGGTGAAAATTTTAAAGCCCATTAAGGTATACTAAAAGTATATCGAAATTCTTAGGTCCTTTAGACCGAATTGTTGGACCAATTGATTGGCCAAATTTTGAGACAATAAAAGGCCCGAGGTATAGTAAAAATTTCAGCCCGAAAGCCCATTAGGAAAGCCCAAACCGAGAAGCCCAATTGGAAAAGCCCATGAGATAAATATCTAACCATAGTTAAAGTTAACTATGACTCATAAGGTGACTCATAAGGTGACTCATGGTTCAGATTTGGAAAGTCAAGCATAGTGGCTGAAAAGTAAGGCTTAATGGCTAAGTAAGTGGCTTATAAATGCAGCCACACCTTGGTCATCTTCATCACACAATTCCGGCTAGAGAAGAACACCATTGAAACATAACCATCCAAGCTTTCTCTCACTAGAAATCACTAGGAATTAGACATATTTGGAACTTGCATTCTTCATGGAAGTTGTTCCAAATTGAAAGGAGATTAACATATGTTGGAATTGGCTATCAAGGAGCCATAGAGTGCAAACCGAGAGCCTCCAAAGTTTCGGCCAAAGGGTGAACACAACAATTGGTATATTTTCTAATTTCCAATTTCATATATGTTAATGTATGAATGATTTTAAGTATGTTGATATATGTTTTAAGCATTGAAACATATTAAATCACCATGAAGAGGGTTAGGCCGAGAGTGATCAATGGGATATTGAAATATGTCAATTTGATTTTAAGACATAAATGGATTAGTACACATGTATTAATGTTAATGGTATAATTAGAATTAATCAAATTGATTAATTAATACATGTAAATTGTTGGCAACCAAGGTGTTTGATAAAATGCCTAAATGAACAATATGATGATTGGTAATGTTGCCTACCAAGTGTTTGTGAAAATGCCTAAGTGAAAATGGCTAGGAAATAGGCATGTAAGGCATGCCATGGTGGAAAACCGAGAATGGCTAGCTCTCGGCCATGGCATGTGGCCGAGAGGCCCAATGGGCCAAGCCCAATATTTTTAGGCCCAATAGGGTGTAATGGGCCTAAGACAAGCCCAATAAGAGTTGATGGGCCCCACAAGCCCAATAGGCCCAACAAAAGTGAATAGTAAAATGAAAATGGACTTAAGGCCTAGTTAGGCCCATTAAGGATTTTTAAGGCCCATTAAGGGAAATTAAACTGTATTAATGTGTAATACAGTAGGAAAATTATAATTAACCTGAGGAATGGTTATTTACAGCTCCGGAGTTTACATTAAGAGCTGATCGGACTGCGGGATTTAGCAGCACCGAGGAAGTGAGGTCACTTGACGTGATCCAAGGTAAGGGACTTTTGCGAGTAGTTAGAGATACCTGCACGTATTTTCAACTGCTTCTGCATTCACTTAAAAACTCTGAGGGTCAGAGAAAGTGAATAATAATTATTGCGACCCGATAGTGGTAAATTACGATTTTGCCCCTAGTTAGTCAAAAAGTCAACTTTTATGAGAAGTTGCAAAAAGCATGGAAAATACTATTGTGAGTGTTTAAATGCTATTAGCATGAAAATAAATAGATGGGCTAATGATTTTAAGGTTGATATGACTTAAGCACACTTTTAAGTGCTGATTTTACTATTTTGTAAACAATCCCTTTTAAATAGCCATCTATCATATTATGTGAGAATGAATCGTGCTAGAGCACAGCTCGCACTGGGATTCATATGTTTTCCACATACATAGTGCTGGATTTTGATATGCACTAGATTTTCATGACATGCATAATAGAGTACTGGAGTTTTACTCGTACTCAGCTTTGAATGATATATGCATGACAGAGTGCTGGAGCGATTGGCTCGTACTCGATTCTTCATGGTTTATACATGACATAGTACTGGGAGCTATTGCTCGTACTTGATTTGATATTGTGCATAGCATAGTACTCGGAGCTATTGCTCGTACTTGATTTAATACATAAACTATGCATTGACCTAGTTGCTAGAGATTGCTCGCACTAGAGTTGAGTTTTATGATGTGAAACAGTGTTTGAGCGGAGTAACGACTGTGAGTCGCACTCAAGACGCACACTGTATGTGATATGTAATACATGTTGAAACCCATGCCTGAGTCCTTGTGTGACTGTGTGTCATAGCTAGAGAGGATATCCGCATGAGGTTGATATAGACGTGGTATACTTATTTCCATGGTTTCGAGGGCTAAAGACCCTGGCTATGAGGGTTTCCATGGTTTCGAGGGCTAAAGACCCTGGCTGTGAGGGTCCACGGGTGTACTTTGTACCGTGTCTGAGTGGCACGAGGTGTACGCTGTACCGTGTGTTACATAGCTGGTGGTTGACATTGGACTGACCATCCTCTCGTTACAGCAGTGATGCCCCGCACACCGAGATCTGTGTTGCTTGGGATCACTTTTCGGATATGATCATAATCCAGGATACTATTTGCATTTACCACAGAGTCTCACATGATATATCACATTGATTGACTGATTTAAACTGCGGACAGACCTGAGGGATGGGTCGGACTCCGATTTGTGTTGTGAATCATTTGATGCCATATTGATTGTGATTTAAATATACATGGCATGATTTACATAAAGGCATGATTTATATGCAATGCATTGTTTTGCACTACATGCCTATAATTGAGAAATAAAGCATGATTTCTGTACATGGGATTTATTCTGTACAAGTATATATATTATATTTCAAGACATGCTTTTAAAGTGAGTTAAGGAAATAATGTTTTCAAGGCATAGCACTATTTTGAGTAGATAGTGTGGATATCTACTTGCTTGCCTGATTTCCTTACTGAGCGCGTTATGCTCACCCCCCTTTTCTTTACATCTCCCTACAGAGCGTCAATAGAGCGAGAGCTATCGCGGGAGAGTGTCCCAGAGTCCACTGCTAGTTCCTATCGTTTTGTCAGGTATACTTATTATGTACAGTTGTGTATCTAAACATAGAAACAGCACAGTGATGTATACGTTATATATTATGGGGAATGTAATCGTATTAGATTTTATAAAATCTTACATGTATAATAAAAGCAACTACAGTCAGAATTAATATATTGACATGTATGTATGAGAATGGATATTATGGTAAGTGAAGACTCTGACATCGAATCACAGCCCAACCAGTGAAGAGAGGAAAGGTAAGTTAAAAATGCGAAAAATTTATTGTGGTTTTTGGTTAAAGTCAAGGATTGAAACTGGGGTCCTGACAGGATGGTATCAGAGCAGAGGTTGGTCTGATGTGAGTCGGTGTTAGAAAAATAGGAAAGTGTACATCCCCATAGTACTGTGCTGTGTTTAGATATAACTGTGTATACCGGATAGGAGATGGACTAATTCATTATTATGAATGCAGGAACTTTGCCTAAATGGCAAATACGCGTAGTGGTAGAGGTATGAGAGGTAGGGCTCGAGGCCGGGGAGATAGACCCGAGGGACGAGCCGCTGCCGGACCATTACCTACGCATGAGACTCCAGGTGCTACTGAGGCACCCGAGTGTGCCGAGACACGCTTCACGAGATTAGAGCGTGGTCTTGAGACTATTATTGAGATACTGGCACAGACGATGCCAGGTAGGCAGAGACAGGAGGCAGGAGCTGCTACAGGAGAGGCAGTTACCCCTGATACACCTACGCAGACAGCTGATGCACAGAGGACAGTAGATACTCCTACACCCCCACCGGTTTCGGGTGGCAGTGGATTAGGATATGGATGTGACTTGCATCGGTTGAGGGAGTTCCAGAAGTTTAGACCTCCATCATTTAGTGGGGTCAAGAACCCCGTAGCTGCGGAGGAGTGGTTGGCAGAGCTAGAGAAGCTCTATGGATTCTTCGAGTGCACGACCTCGGAGATGGTCGCATTTGCTGCGTTCCTACTGAAGGGAGCCGCAGAGCATTGGTGGAAGTCCACCCGACCTATATTGAGATCCCGACACACAGATATCACGTGGGATATATTTCGGGAGGCCTTTAGGAGGCAGTTTATTCCTGACACCGCACAGCGGAAGTTACAGGCAGAGTTTTTGAGACTCAACTAGGGGAGTTTATCGGTGGACGAGTATGAGACTCGATTCCTATCCCTAGGGAGATACGACCCGAATACTATGTACAGTGAGACCAGGAAGGTCCACAGTTTTATCGACGGGTTGAGACCGGTGCTACGGTCCAAGTTGGTCCCATTAGACATATTGACTTATGAGGAGGCAGTGCGCAGGGCGCAACTATGCGAGCAGGACTATGAGAGGAATGCTTCCGAGTTTGGGAAGTTTAGCCGTAGCCAAGACTTGCAGAAGAAGAGGCCGGCTAGAGATTTTAGTTATCGAGGGGGAAAGATACCCTTCGGTAAGAGATCACGGATAGAGGGGACATGAGAGAGATATGCTAGATCTCCTGCTTATCCGACTGCAGCCCCAGCGAAGGGCATTGTTATGGGAGGACCGCGACCTGCTGCAGATCAGTGTAGAAGATGCGGCAGATCACATGGAGATAGACCGTGTCCACAGAGTACTATGGTATGTTTTCGATGTGGGAAACAGGGGCATCTGGCTAGAGAGTGCTCAGCGCCATTTGTGACTGCACCACAGAGGGGCAGAGAGTTTGATAGAGCTCCAGCTGGTACGTCTGCTCAGAGAGGTAGAGCGACGGCAGAGGAGAAAAGGGAAACAAGTGATGGGTCAAGGGCGAGTACATGCTTTGGACCAGGGAACAGCTGATGCTTCATCGGATGTGATTCGAGGTAACATCCTAATTTATGATATTGAAGCATATGTTTTAATTGATCCTGGTGCCACACATTCTTTTGTATCGTCATCATTTGCATGTAAATTAGCAAGACATGTAGAGCGTGCACATTTATGTATGATGATGTTAATCAGTACGCCTATGAATAGTAGTCAAGTTGTAGAATATGTATATAATGACTGCAAGTTGAGAGTAGGGGATAAGAAGATGACAGCCAATCTAATATTACTAAGTATGAGCGACTTTGATATAATATTAGGAATGGATTGGCTATCTGCAAACCATGCTGTTTTAGATTGTTACGCTAAGACAGTTATGTTTCCTAACCCTACAAGATATGTTGTAAAGTTTAATAAAAATAAATGAAAGGAGTGGTTATGATTATCACATGATTTCTGATTTAGAAACCCTTCAACATATCAAGGTTTCATTGCGTACGTGGTAGATATGGATAAGGCACATCCGGAGTTGGCAGATATCACTGTGGTCAGTGAGTACCCAGATGTTTTCCCGGATGAATTGCCAGGGTTACCACCAGACAGAGAGATGGAGTTCTGTATAGATCTGGTACCTGGTACGGAGCCTATTTCCAGACCACCATATCGCATAGCCTTAGTTGAGCTGGAGGAGCTCAAGAGACAGTTACAGGAGCTGTTGGATAGGGGCTTTGTACGACCGAGTGTTTCACCTTGGGGAGCACCGATTCTGTTTGTGAGGAAGAAGGATGAGAGCCTCCGATTGTGTATAGACTACCGATTGTTGAATAAGGCCACCATCAAGAATAGATACCCCCTTCCACTCATTGACGACTTGCTAGATCAGCTACAGGGAGCACAGGTCTTTTCCAAGATTGACCTAAGGTCTGGGTATCATCAGCTGAAGGTTCGGAGTGGAGATGTACCCAAGACAGCATTTCGTACCCGATATGGCCATTATGAGTTCTTGGTCATGCCATTCGGATTGACGAATGCTCCAGCTGCTTTCATGGCTTTGATGAACGATGTGTTCAAGCCATACTTGGACCAGTTTGTTATCGTCTTCATCGATGACATATTAGTGTATTCGAGATCCAAGGAGGAGCATGAGGAGCACCTCAGGATCGTGTTGCAGACATTACGGGAGCATGAGTTATATGCTAAGCTCAGCAAGTGTGACTTTTGGTTGTCACAGATCTCGTTTTTGGGACATGTCATATCGAGAGATGGTGTATCAGTTGATCCATCTAAGATAGAGGCTGTAGTTCAGTGGGAACAGCCGAGGATAGTCACCGAGATCAGGAGTTTTCTGGGTTTAGATGGATACTATCGGAGATTCGTTGAGGGATTTTTGAAGTTGGCTGCTCCGTTGACACGTCTTACTCGAAAGAGTGCACCGTTCATATGGAACGAGGATTGTGAGAAGAGTTTTGAGGAGTTGAAGCGTCGATTGACCACCGCTCCGATTCTCACTATCCCTACCAGCTCAGGAGGATTTGCAGTGTATACTGATGCTTCGCATCAGGGACTGGACTGTGTATTGATGCAGGACGGGAGGGTAGTTGCTTATGGATCCAGACAGCAGAAGGATCATGAGAAAAACTATCCGTCCCATGATTTGGAACTAGCAGCAGTAGTGTTTGCGTTGAAGGTATGGCGCCACTACTTGTATGGTGAGAAGTTCCAGATATTTACCGACCACAAGAGCCTCAAGTATCTATTCTCGCAGAAGGAGCTAAACATGAGACAGAGAAGATGGCTAGAGCTTCTGAAGGACTACGATTGTGAGATACTTTATCATCCGGGTAAGGCTAACGTTGTAGCCGATGCCTTGAGCAGGAAGAGCCTGGGGATGGTATCGTATATGATGGTTAGGGAACATGATTTGCTAGAGCAGTTTGCTAGCCTCAGTTTGGGAGTCGTGCCTTCTGACATGGATATAGGCTATGTGATAGCTAGTCTACGCTTAGAGCCGGACCTGTTGGACAGGATCAGAGTGGCTCAGCAGACTGATCCATTTTGTATGGATGTGAGTAGTCAGATGCAGAAGGGCACAGTGACTGATTTTGAGTTGAGTTCTAATGGACTACTGAGGTTCAGAGGCAGATTGTGTGTTCCCGAGGATCCAGGACTCAGGAGATTGATATTGGTGGAAGCTCATTCATCGAGGTATACTTTACATCCGGGGAGTAACAAGATGTATCAGAACCTCCGGAAGGTATACTGGTGGTCAGGTATGAAGAGAGATGTAGCAGACTTCGTGGCAAAGTGTCTCGTATGTCAGCAGGTGAAGGTAGAGCATCAGAAACCTGCAGGATTGTTGCAGCCTCTACCTATACTGACATGGAAATGGGAGCATATCACCATGGATTTCGTGATGGGTTTACCGAGGACCCGCAGGAATCACGATGCTATATGGGTGATCGTTGATAGACTGACGAAGTCAGCCCACTTCCTAGCTATGAGAGCTACCGATACTTTGAGTTCATTAGCAGAACTGTATGTACCCGAGGTAGTGAGGTTACACGGTGTACCAGTGAGCATAGTCTCTGATAGGGATTCCCGCTTCACATCCCACTTTTGGGGACATTTTCAGGAAGCTATGGGAACCCAGTTGAGTTTGAGCACTGCTTTCCATCCTCAGACAGATGGTCAGTCAGAGAGGACTATACAGACTCTGGAGGACATGTTGAGAGCATGTGTGCTAGACTATCGAGGCTCCTGGGATGACCACCTGCCACTAGCCGAGTTCGCCTACAACAACAGTCATCATTCGAGTATCGGGATGGCACCGTATGAGGCTTTGTATGGCCGTAGATGTCGTTCCCCTATTGGATGGGAAGAAGTGGGTGACCGTAAGATTTTTGCTCCTGACTTGGTTACGCAAGCATCTGAGGACGTCTGATTGATAGTAGAGAGACTGAAGACAGCTCAGAGCAGACAGAAGAGTTACGCTGACAGGAGACGTAGGCCACTAGAGTTTGCAGTTGGTGAATCCGTGTTTTTGAGAGTTTCTCCTTCCAAGGGCATAGCGAGATTTGGGAAGAGAGGGAAACTAAATCCTCGCTACATTGGACCCTTTGAGATACTTGATCGAGTGGGAGATAAGGCGTATAGGTTGGCATTGCCACCGGACTTATCAGGTGTCCACAACGTCTTCCACATATCGATGCTTCGGAAGTATCACCCGGATCCGTCACATGTGATTAGTTACGAGCCTTTGGAGCTCCGAGAGGACTTGTCATATGTAGAGAGACCGATTCGGATATTGGATAGGAAGGAGAAGGTATTGAGATCGAAGACCATCGGATTAGTGAAGATTCTCTGGCAGCATCATACTTCAGAGGAAGCTACTTGGGAGCTAGAGAGTCTGATGCGAGAGAAGTACCCTCACCTATTTGAGGACTGACTTGGTTCTAATTTGGAGGACCAAATTTTCTGAGTGGGGGAGGATTGTCAGACCCGGATTTTTTGTAGCTTATTTCCTTATGATTCCTATGTGTATGAACACTATGTAATTATGGTTGAATCATAAGAAGAGTATTTACTAGATTTAAAGTGTTAATGAAATGAATTAACACGCAAAAGCTACATAAAATGCCTAATGTGGATGATGAGTATCACAGGCTAAACCGAGTCATTCTAAATCATTCTGACTGAAAATAAGAACTTAAAATAAGAAGCGTAGAGAGCTCATGAAGGAAAGTCAGCTTGATTTAGACCCGAACATACAAAACGAGAATAAAAGCTAAAAAGGGTAAAATGGACCTTTCCGACGAGAAAAGGAGTTTCGGGTGAAATTATCCACCGGGAGCGGTTGGAATATAAAGACGAGAGTGTAAGACATAATATATGACACTTTCGAAAATTTTAAAAAAAGTCAACATGATCAATGGTTAAGGAAAAAGTCAACTATAGTTAAAAAAAGTGGACTTTTACCATAGTTGACTAATCAAGGTTAGAAATTAACCTAAGTGTGGAGAAAAATTTGGGGAAAAATATTCTTGGCCAGAATACAAGATAATCATCCCCGAAAGTAAGGAAAATTTATTCGGAAGGATTCCTGAATAAATTTAATGGTTAAAAATGTAATGGGCCTAAGGTGAAAATTTTAAAGCCCATTAAGGTATACTAAAAGTATATCGAAATTCTTAGGTCCTTTAGACCGAATTGTTGGACCAATTGATTGGCCAAATTTTGAGACAATAAAAGGCCCGAGGTATAGTAAAAATTTCAGCCCGAAAGCCCATTAGGAAAGCCCAAACCGAGAAGCCCAATTGGAAAAGCCCATGAGATAAATATCTAACCATAGTTAAAGTTAACTATGACTCATAAGGTGACTCATAAGGTGACTCATGGTTCAGATTTGGAAAGTCAAGCATAGTGGCTGAAAAGTAAGGCTTAATGGCTAAGTAAGTGGCTTATAAATGCAGCCACACCTTGGTCATCTTCATCACACAATTCCGGCTAGAGAAGAACACCATTGAAACATAACCATCCAAGCTTTCTCTCACTAGAAATCACTAGGAATTAGACATATTTGGAACTTGCATTCTTCATGGAAGTTGTTCCAAATTGAAAGGAGATTAACATATGTTGGAATTGGCTATCAAGGAGCCATAGAGTGCAAACCGAGAGCCTCCAAAGTTTCGGCCAAAGGGTGAACACAACAATTGGTATATTTTCTAATTTCCAATTTCATATATGTTAATGTATGAATGATTTTAAGTATGTTGATATATGTTTTAAGCATTGAAACATATTAAATCACCATGAAGAGGGTTAGGCCGAGAGTGATCAATGGGATATTGAAATATGTCAATTTGATTTTAAGACATAAATGGATTAGTACACATGTATTAATGTTAATGGTATAATTAGAATTAATCAAATTGATTAATTAATACATGTAAATTGTTGGCAACCAAGGTGTTTGATAAAATGCCTAAATGAACAATATGATGATTGGTAATGTTGCCTACCAAGTGTTTGTGAAAATGCCTAAGTGAAAATGGCTAGGAAATAGGCATGTAAGGCATGCCATGGTGGAAAACCGAGAATGGCTAGCTCTCGGCCATGGCATGTGGCCGAGAGGCCCAATGTGCCAAGCCCAATATTTTTAGGCCCAATAGGGTGTAATGGGCCTAAGACAAGCCCAATAAGAGTTGGTGGGCCCCACAAGCCCAATAGGCCCAACAAAAGTGAATAGTAAAATGAAAATGGACTTAAGGCCTAGTTAGGCCCATTAAGGATTTTTAAGGCCCATTAAGGGAAATTAAACTGTATTAATGTGTAATACAGTAGGAAAATTATAATTAACCTGAGGAATGGTTATTTACAGCTCCGGAGTTTACATTGAGAGCTGATCGGACTGCGGGATTTAGCAGCACCGAGGAAGTGAGGTCACTTGACGTGATCCAAGGTAAGGGACTTTTGCGAGTAGTTAGAGATACCTGCACGTATTTTCAACTGCTTCTGCATTCACTTAAAAACTCTGAGGGTCAGAGAAAGTGAATAATAATTATTGCGACCCGATAGTGGCAAATTATGATTTTGCCGCCAAAAAGTCAACTTTTATGAGAAGTTGCAAAAAGCATGGAAAATACTATTGTGAGTGTTTAAATGCTATTAGCATGAAAATAAATAGATGGGCTAATGATTTTAAGGTTGATATGACTTAAGCACACTTTTAAGTGCTGATTTTACTATTTTGTAAACAATCCCTTTTAAATAGCCATCTATCATATTATGTGAGAATGAATCGTGCTAGAGCACAGCTCGCACTGGGATTCATATGTTTTCCACATACATAGTGCTGGATTTTGATACGCACTAGATTTTCATGACATGCATAATAGAGTACTGGAGTTTTACTCGTACTCAGCTTTGAATGATATATGCATGACAGAGTGCTGGAGCGATTGGCTCGTACTCGATTCTTCATGGTTTATACATGACATAGTACTGGGAGCTATTGCTCGTACTTGATTTGATATTGTGCATAGCATAGTACTCGGAGCTATTGCTCGTACTTGATTTAATACATAAACTATGCATTGACCTAGTTGCTAGAGATTGCTCGCACTAGAGTTGAGTTTTATGATGTGAAACAGTGTTTGAGCGGAGTAACGACTGTGAGTCGCACTCAAGACGCACACTGTATGTGATATGTAATACACGTTGAAACCCATGCCTGAGTCCTTGTGTGACTGTGTGTCATAGCTAGAGAGGATATCCGCATGAGGTTGATATAGACGTGGTATACTTATTTCCATGGTTTCGAGAGCTAAAGACCCTGGCTATGAGGGTTTCCATGGTTTCGAGGGCTAAAGACCCTGGCTGTGAGGGTCCACGGGTGTACTTTGTACCGTGTCTGAGTGGCACGAGGTGTACGCTGTACCGTGTGTTACGTAGCTGGCGGTTGACATTGGACTGACCATCCTCCCGTTACAGCAGTGTTGCCCCGCACACCGAGATCTGTGTTGCTTGGGATCACTTTTCGGATATGATCATAATCCAGGATACTATTTACATTTACCATAGAGTCTCACATGATATATCACATTGATTGACTGATTTAAACTGCAAACAGACCTGAGGGATGGGTCGGACTCCGATTTGTGTTGTGAATCATTTGATGCCATATTTATTGTGATTTAAATATACATGGCATGATTTACATAAAGGCATGATTTATATGCAATGCATTGTTTTGCACTACATGCCTATAATTGAGAAATAAAGCATGATTTCTGTACATGGGATTTATTCTGTACAAGTATATATATTATATTTCAAGACATGCTTTTAAAGTGAGTTAAGGAAATAATGTTTTCAAGGCATAGCACTATTTTGAGTAGATAGTGTGCATATCTACTTGCTTGCCTGATTTCCTTACTGAGCGCGTTATGCTCACCCCCCTTTTCTTTACATCTCTCTACAGAGCGTCAGTAGAGCGAGAGCTATCGCGGGAGAGTGTCCCAGAGTCCACTGCTAGTTCCTATCGTTTTGTCAGGTATACTTATTATGTACAGTTGTGTATCTAAACATAGAAACAGCACAGTGATGTATACGTTATATATTATGGGGAATGTAATCGTATTAGATTTTATAAAATATTACATGTATAATAAAAGCAACTACAGTCAGAATTAATATATTGACATGTATGTATGAGAATAGATATTATGGTAAGTGAAGACTCTGACATCGAATCACAGCCCAACCAGTGAAGAGAGGAAAGGTAAGTTAAAAATGCGAAAAATTTATTGTGGTTTTTGGTTAAAGTCAAGGATTGAAACTGGGGTCCTGACACCTTCCTAGAGTCCCCTGCACAAGCTGTTTCCAGCCTCCAAAACAGCCACGGTGCAACCAGCTACCACCCCTGTTTGTAGCCTCCCCAATCTCCTCGGTTCCAGCCTTCACTCTCGTTTGCTTCTTCTTCAGTCTCAATTCTGCTCTACTTCTCGGTTTCTTGCTGATTCCCAACCCGCTCCTCTTCGGTTTCTCGATTTTCCAGCTCTCGGCATGCTCCAAATTTCAGTCCTCTTCTTCCCGCGGTCTCCCCTACCTCTTGGCCTGCTCTTCCTGATCGGCTCCCTCTTCTTTCTTTTCCCCTTTTCTTTCTTCCTTTCTTCCTTTCCCGAGCAGCTCGCCTATTCCAGGTTTGCTTATCCTGGTTCGGCTTCACTCTTCAGTCTCAGTCAGTAGCAATTCCCTCTCCTTCCTTTCTCTTTTTTTCCTCCTTTCCCTTTCTCCTTCCTCGACAGAACTAGCTCCCCTTCCTTCTTCTCTTCTTTTCTCCTTCCCCTTCCTTTCTTTTCTCTTTTTTCTTCCAGCCGATTGTCTTTTTTTTTTTTTTTCCTCTTCCCCCTTTCCTTCTTCCCCTTTCTACTTCTTCTTCTTCTCTTTTCTCCTCTTCCTTTTCCCGCCCAAGCCTCCTCCGTTTCCTTTTTTTTTTCCAATCACAAATGTGGCAGACAGAATTGGCTTTTCAAAGCCAATTCCGTACAAAGCCATATTTATATATATATTATATTAATATTTATTTATATATTATATTAATATATATATATATATAATTTATTTATTGATTGTATCATTATTATATTTTTTTGTCTTATTGTTTTTTTGTTATTTATTTGTTTTGCTTGATTATTAATACCTATATATTACATACAATAAATTACAATATCTGTGTATATATATTTATCCTATACATATATATATATATTATTATCTATCCTTTAAATTTGTCTAGTATATATATATATATATATATATAATACCTATGTATACACACACACATATATATATATATATATATATTTATACATTTTCTTTCTTTCTTTTTTTTTTTATTTTATAAAATCACATAATGACAATATTCATGCCTTCCACGAAATTTTTATTATTTCCAAAATGAAATATTGTTGGGATCTCATCACTCCTTATAATTCCCGATATAAGTTTTCTCATCAAGATTATTTTCGATCCCTCCATGCTTGCATTTGCTTCATCACATGTTGTATCTTCGGGTTCTCGGTCACACGCGGGTTTCTCGGCTCCTATATTCTCGAGCCCTACAACGAACATCTACACTTCCATTAAAATATAATCTAATTAAACGTAGGAAATTTGTGGGGTTTACAAATTAAGTCCTAAAACCTATGATATAAAATCAACAATTAACTTAAATTAAAACTAACAATTAAATTAACAAACAAAGCACTATAACTAACCTATTTAACAATTAACCTAACTTAACAACTAATGCAAGGAATGGAAATACTAATAAAAATGCATTAAACTATAAAATGGCAAAAGTGAAATGTGGCCAAACATGGCCTTAACTACATGTCCAGCCGAGTGGTCCCTCCATGCACTGATACTATGCATGTATCCTCTCCAATTCCAGATTTACTCTCGGTCCTGTCCTCTGCTCCAGGTACCGTCCTTTACTATTGTTGCTGCACATTCCTTGACATGCCCAGCTCAGCTCCGGTTCAATCCTACACTGCTGTACCAGCGATCACGTCCTGCTCAGCACCACGTCCTGCTGCTTCAGCCTACAGCCTGATCGTACACTAGACTGCTAACCTGAATGCTCTGTATTTCATTTCCAGGTACTGCTCCTTGTTCGGTCATATACTGCTGCATCCAGTATTGATATCTTGCACATTCCTCAGCCTGTCCAACTAGCGTCTACTTCAGCATGCTTGCTTCTAGTTTCTGCGTCGCTCAACACTGCTACATGCACTGCCTCTGCCTGCTGTAAACATGCATATCGGCACAAGTTAACTTTGTCAGAACTCCTGCACATAACAACAAAGGATAAGTAGAATAGCAAAGCAGGATTTAAAGGCTTAACAATGGAACACAAGCAGGAATTATAACCTGGTAAACCTAAAGTAGAAAATGTAAATGGAAAATGTAAACTGCAATGAAAGTTGAAGATAACATAAAGTGAAGACAATGAACAGTAAAAGATTCATAAAATAAGGCAAAACAGAGGGGCATTTGTTTGCCATTATTACAACCAAATGCATCAAACCAGTTGTATGTTCTGCTCGGTTTAACCTATCTTGCTGCAATTTCAGTTACCCCCCTCTCTACTCCTTCTTCCTTCCTGATTTTTTGGATTACTAGAAACCAACAACATCATGTCCAGTATTGACAATCACGCACCAGCCTATTGAACAGCTTCAGTGATCGTACATCAAGTCCTTACACATCCTCATGAAGTAATGAAGTAAGTAAGTGGACCTTGTAAGATAAACTTATGATGTGTGGCTCTGATTAAATCTAATAGAAGTTAATGTTATGTCATTATCCCTAAAACTTAGGAGTCACTATTCCTAAAATTAAGGAACCACATCCACCCACATGATGGACATGGTTGGGAGTGGTAGTTATCTACTTAAATTAAAATAGGTCCTCTCTCTCTCAGAAATATATACGGTAATTCCATCTGCTCCGTATATGTATGAAAAATTAGAGCAAGAGAGAGAAACTTATTTTTTTAAAAAAAAAATTATTTTGCTTTCACAAGAGCTTCTGCAATGGCTTTTTCATTGACTCCCACCGCAGACAAAAGTATGTAAAATTAATTTTAAATTATATTAAAAGCATGAGACATCTAGTTTAAGAAGATCCTATGATGTATGTGTAAGTGTTAAATACATACACAATTTTTGTTTAGATGTGGTATCCGAGCAAGGTTATTCTAAACTAGATATACTCTGCGAAAGATTTATGTCCACTTTACGTTTTTAAAGAGATATTCTAAGAAATCGAATAGAAAATTAAGAATTAAAAGTGTATAATTCTTTGTCAAATACCTATAGAGATGAGACTCTCATGAAAATTATGTCTTGATTATTGTTAAATATATATATATATATATATATATTAAAATCTAAAATTGATGTTCTGACCTTGATAACTATAGCATTCATGATAATAATCACGGTTATAATCAACCATGGTAATTAATGATGATGGATAGTAAAGTTTTTACATTTTATGTTTATATAAATAATGTTAATTATTTTAAAGATTCTGCAAAACATGTGTAACATTATATAAATGCTATATTTGTTAAAGGAAATTATTATTATAAAAAAATTGTAATTAATGAATGATGTAATTATGTAGTCACATGTATGATCCAAAGATTAGTAGCCATTATAATGATAATTGATGAAAATGATGATCATATTTGTAAATTTTTCACAATCCGTGTGGAAATTAATTTTGTTGAATAATCATTTATTTTGTATGGTTTATTATTTTGAGTGATTACATGGAAGTTGATAGATTGTATGATTATGTCATGATTGTTCCGCTGCTATATGTTAAGTTTTCAGTAATGTATACAATTTTATATATTTAAGTGTCTACCGAAAAATTAAAGTATAATGTAATTAATGATATTACGACATAATATATATTTATATTCAATTAGATCATAAAGGTTTTAATTTATTAAAATAATAATAATAATAATAATAATAATAATAATAATGAGTTAAAAATTAAGTTTTCATTAATTGCTAGAACTTAAGAAATTTACCCAAAGGTAAATTTATTATTTAGTAATTAATGATATTAATGGGGGTAAATTAATATTTTAATTGAATATGTTAATTATCCAAAGATGAAAGACATGTTCAATTTTAAATATTTAGTTACCCATTAAAGTTACATTTAACTCATTTAAAGGAAAATATATTGTAAAATTTACCCAAAGGTATTTTACTTTATATTTGTGTTATGTATATTAATGCATGTATATTGTAGTATCTACCCAAAGGAGAACTACTATATATCTTAATGATTGTTTATTGAATTCATCATGATTAAATGTGAGCTTTATTGTTATGTTTTTGTAGTTATTGCAATTAATTCGCATGCGTCATCTATTGTCGTGTTTAATGGCATGAACTTCTCAGAATGGCGAGAGAAAGTTGATTTCCATTTAGGAGTTTTGGATCTCGACTTGGCTCTCATTCAGGATAAACCTCCTGCTATTAAGGATACAAGTAGTGAGGCAGAGAAGACACATCATGCTGCATGGGAAAGAAGCAACAGATTATGCTTAAAGTTTCTGTGAATGACCATTGCTAACAACATTAAGACTACGATTCCACAAACTAAGAATGCTAAGGAATATATAAGTTTTGTGGAAGAAAGGTTCCATTCTGCGGATAATGGGTCAATAAGCATGCAACAGCATATCATCGAGATGACTAACATTGCTGCAAGACTTAAGTCTTTGGGTTTAGCAGTAGAGGACTCGTTTTTGGTTTAGTTTATTTTGAACTCCTTGCCTCCTGAATATGGGCCTTTTCAAATTAACTACAACACTATAAAGGACAAGTGGAATGTTAATGAATTGGCTAGTAGGCTTGTATAAGAGGAAGCAAGGCTTAAGACTCAAAAGAGTCACTCTGTTAACTTAGTAAGGAAAGGAGCTATTAAAGGATTCAAATCCAAAAGGTTTAAGAAGAAGAAATGGTCTGCTAATGATTCTCAGACTGAAAGCAAGGAACAGATGACAGAAAAGTGTCATTTTTGTAAGAAAGCTGGGCACTATCAAAAAGACTATCATAAACGAAAAGCTTGGTTCGAAAAGAAAGGTATTTTCAATACTTTTGTATGCTATGAATCAAATTTAAGTGAAGTTCCTAATAATACCTAGTGACTAGATTCTGGTGTTACAACTCATGTTACCAATTCTATGCAGGGATTCCTTACGATCCGAACCACAAATCCAAGAAATGACTTTCTGTTTATGGGGAACCGTATGATGGCCCCTGTTGAAGGCATAGGGACTTACAGATTGGTCTAGGATACTGGATATCAGTTGGACCTTTATGATACATTCTATGTACCTTTAATATCTAGGAATCTTGTTTCTCTAGGGAAATTGGACGATTGTGGATTTTATGTCAATTTTTATTCTGGAAGTTTTACTCTATATAAAGACTTTATTCCTTATGGATCGTGTTTTCTTACTGATTGTTTATATAGAATAAAACTTGATAATGTTTTTGCTGAATCTATGCATATCACACATGGTAATGTTGGTTCAAAATGTAGCATGCTTAATGAAAATTTTACTTATTTGTGGCATAAATGTTTGGGTCATATATCTAAAGAAAGGTTACAAAGATTGGTAAAGAATGAGATTTTACAAAATTTAGATTTTACCGATATTGGAACGTGCTTGGATTACATAAAGGGAAAGCAAACCAAACATACCAAGAAAGGAACCACAAGAAGCACACAGCTTCTTGAAATAATACACACTGATATATGTGGACCTTTTGATGTTCCATCCCTTAGTGGAGAAAAGTATTTCATCACTTTTATTGATGATTATTCACGTTATGGATATATCTATCTACTTAACGAAAAGTCTCAATCTGTAAATGTTTTAGAAATATTCCTAAATGAGGTTGAGAGACAATTAGAAAGAAAAGTGAAAATCATAAGATCTGATAGAGGTGGTGAATACTATGGAAAGTACGATGAATCAGGACAATGTCCTGGTCCATTTGCTAAAGTCCTAAAAAAACGTGGCATATGTGCACAGTATACTATGCCAGGTACACCTCAACAAAATGGTGTAGCAGAAAGGCGAAATCAAACCTTAATGGATATGGTTAGGAGCATGATGATTAACTCTTCCCTATCCAAATCCTTGTGGATGCATGCACTGAAAACCGCAACTTATTTATTAAATAGAGTTCCAACTAAAGCGATTCAAAAGACACCTTTTGAATTATGGACAGGAAGGAAACCAAGTTTGAGGCATATGCAAGTTTGGGGTTGCCCAGCGTAAGCAAAGGTGTACAATCCATAAGAGAAAAAATTGGATTCTCGAACTGTAGGTGGATACTTTATTGGTTATCCTGAGAAATCCAAGGGATATAGGTTTTACTGTCCTAACCATAGTCCAAGAATAATTGAAACTGGTAATGCTAAATTCCTTGAGAATGTTGAAGTCAGTGGGAGTGTAGAACGTCAAGATGTGGAAATAAAAGAGATAAGGGTGAATGTACCTTTATCCATTATTGATAAAAAATCCATAATTGACATTAATGTTTTCCCAACACTTGTGGAATGTGACAACAATGTTGGTCAACATTTGAACAATAACACACCTCCACAGTATGATGTCAGATCCTATGACGATCAAGAATCTGATATTCCCCCTAATGAAGAAAGATCGAATACAAATGAATCACAAGGAATAACATTAAGGAGATATCAAAGGGAAAAGAGATCAGCTATTCCAGAAGATTATGTGATTTATTTACAGGAATCAGATTTTGATCTTGGGATTGATAAAAATCCAATTACCTTTTCACAAGCCATAGAAAGTTCAGAGTCTGCTAAATGGATTGATGCAATGAAGGAAGAGTTAAAATCCATGGAACAAAATAAAGTTTGGGATCTCGTTGAATTGCCTGAGGGATGTAAAAGAGTCGGTTGTAAATGGGTATTTAAGACCAAACGCGACTCAAAAGGCAATGTAGAACGTTATAAAGCCAGACTTGTTGCCAAGGGTTATACTCAGAAAGATGGCATTGATTATACAGAGACATTCTCTCCTGTATCTAAGAAAGATTCATTAAGAATAATTATGGCATTGGTGGCTCAATATGATTTGGAGTTCCACCAAATGGATGTGAAAACAGCCTTTCTGAATGGAGATCTAGAAGAGGAAGTTTACATGGATCAACCTGAAGGTTTTTCCATAGACAGTAAAGGTCAAATAGTGTGTAAACTTAAGAAGTCAATATATGGTCTAAAACAAGCTTCCCGACAATGGTACATTAAGTTCAATACCATTATTACGTCTTTTGGTTTTAAGAAAAATATAGTTGATCGTTGTATATACCAAAAGATCAGTGAGTGGAAGTTTATAGTTTTTGTCTTATATGTTGATGATATTTTGCTTGCAGCAAATGATTTTATACTGCGTGAAACTAAGATTTTCTATCTGAGAATTTTGAGATGAAAGATATGGGAGAGGCTTCTTATGTGATTGGAATAGAAATATTCTGAAAAAGATCAGAATGAATAATAGGTCTTTCTCAGAAAGCATATATCAATAAAATTCTCAAAAAATTTAACATTAGTAAATGTTCACCTGGGGTAGTTCCCATTCAAAAGTGTGATAAATTTAGTCTCATGCAGTGTCCAAAGAATGAATTGGAACGAAAAGAAATAGAATCAATTCCTTCTGCCTCTGTTGTTGGAAGTTTGATGTACCTATAGACTTGTACTAAATCGGATAAAAGTTTTGCAGTTGGGATGTTAGGCAGGTATCAAAGTAATCCTAGAATTGATTACTAGAAAGCTGCAAAGAAAGTTTTGAGGTACCTGCAAGGAACAACGAATTACATGCTCACATATAAGAGAACTGATCCATTGGAAGTAGTCGGATACACGAATTCATACTTTACTGGATGTCTTGACAGCAAAAAATCCACTTTTGGTTATCTGTTTCTATTAGCAGAAGGAGTAGTTTCATGGAAAAGTGCAAAACAGACTGTCACCACTTTATCCACAATGGAAGCAGAATTTATGGCTTGGTTTGAAGCTACAATTCATGCATTATAGATGCGGAACTTTATTTTAGGACTTGGGGTTATCGACACCATTACTAAGCCGCTGAAAATATACTGTGATAACTCCACAGCAGTATTCTTCTCAAAGAATGACAAATACTCGAGAGGTGCTAAACATATGGAAATAAAGTATTTTGCCGTTAAGGAGGAGGTTCAGAAACAAATAATGTCTATTCAGCATATTAGTACTGATCTCATGATTGTTGACCCATTAACGAAGGGTTTACAACCTAAATTATTTAAGGAACATGTTCTTAGGACGAGTCTTGATTGTAATGATGTTTTATAGTGACACTTTGAGCTCAATGATATGTTTCTGACACTTTTATGTTTTCCTGTTCTATGATGTTATGTATACATTATTGTTTTATATTAACAGGAAAAGACTTAACAAGTCATTATTGTGGACCATAATGAAATTATGATATAATCAAGGACCTAATATAATAAATTGCATGTGTTGTAGTATATGGAAGGGAGTGTTTTACAAATTAGAACATAACCGCCATAACTCACGCTGAACAATTTATATATCATGGTATTATGATGGGAAATAAGAAATTAACTTCTATTATAAAGATGTTAATCGAGCCAAGTGGGAGAATGTAAGATAAACTTATGATGTGTGACTCTGATTAAATCTAATAGAAGTTAATGTTATATCATTATCCCTAAAATTTAGGAGTCACTATTCCTAAAATTAAGGAACCACATCTACCCACATGATGGACATGGTTGGGAGTGGTAGTTATCTACTTAAATTAAAATAGGTCCTCTCTCTCTCAGAAATATATATGGTAATTCCATATGCTCCGTATACGTAAGAAAAATTAGAGCAAGAGAGAGAAACCTGTTTTTTCAGAAAAAAATTTATTTTGCTTTCATAAGAGCTTCTGCAATGAGCTTTTCATTGACTCCCACCGCAGACAAAGGTATGTAAAATTAATTTTAAATTATATTAAAAGCATGGGACATCTAGTTTAAGAAGATCCTATGATGTATGTGTAAGTGTTAAATACATACACAATTTTTGTTTATAGACCCGAGAGTTGAAGAAAGGCTATAAGAAAAATACTTCATTGATGAACTAATTAACTATAACCGAATCAATCAGCAAAGTAAAAGTGCCAAGAAAAAAAATGTAAATATCGAGCAGCAAAGAAATTTAAACAACTTAATGTAATAAAACTATTCTTTAGGCAAAAACATAATCTAAACTTAAGCTAATGCAAGCAAAGTAAATAATAGATAAATAAAATGACATGAGAAATGAAGAAGATGATGCTATTGTCCCAAACATCAAAATGTTGTCTTCCACCAAAATAAATAGTGGCTTTCAATACCATCCAGCTTAATGCTTTCCTTTGGTATAACAATCTACAACCCTGAAAAGGAAACAAAAGAAAAAAAATTGCAAACCAAGAACCACAATGGAAAATTGATTGGTTTTCATTAAACCTTAACAGTAAAACAATAAATGAAAGGAACTTGAGGACAACCGAGAAGAAAAATGGAAATGGTGGCTAACAAAAATAATTGAAAAATAGAGCAACGGGAAAGCTTGAAGAAAAAAAACTTTTACAAAAACTAAGCTACCCTACCACTCTACTCTACCCTATATTACATTACCCTAAACTACACTACTCTTAAATTCTACACTACTTCTACCCTAGGCTACCTATTTGATTTTTTCAATTGCCATCATATTCTATTTATATACACACTTAGGGGTACAATGGTAATTTTCCATCCTAGATGAGTTGGCATTGTTTGGCCACTTGTCTTCATTTTATTTGCTGCAGAGGAGATATTTCCACGTCACTTGTCGATTTGTCCAGTTGGCTGTGCGATGTGGCTCGACGTGTGTCTTCCAGAAGGTTGGCATGGTTTCTGTCGATCTTATCGTTTCAGAGCAAATAAAATACGAACACTTGGCATCACGCGTGTCCAGACGACTGGTGACTCGGTCTGCAAATTAGAAGTGGTCCAATCTCCTTTAGCCCGTTTTCAGCCCAATTTTGACTAAAACGACTGAGTTTCATCCTGATTTATTTTATCTGCACATTAAAGAATTTTAATTAAATAAAAGGGATAATTAATAAAATAATATGGGGATTTAAATAATTAATTAAGAAATTAAGCACAAATAATTCTATTAAAAATAGAATTATCACACCCCCAAACTTAAGCTTTTGCTTGTCCCCAAGCAAAACAAAACAATTGTAGGAATGACAAGTACCCAACATAATAATTTTCCCAATATTGTCCTCAAAGATAAAGTACCAAGTATGATCTCAAAGACTCACAATTACAAGTCCAACATTCAGACTCATCCAATCATAAGTCCTAACCTAAATTGGACTCCTCCTGTGCGTGAAAAATTTCAAAGCCACTTCACAGTACATTAGTCGAATCAAATTATGCAAACATAGTGAATGCAAAGTCAATGACAAGTGATCATTCCCATAAGTTTGCTTTTCACTTATCTCTCCACTAATGTAGTCACTTAACCAAAGATCAATAGGACTTCATTAAGCTTGTAATGTAAGGCTGGGGCTAAGGTATGATAAAGTCAATTTAGGTTTAATTACCCCTTAACATGCATTACTTCTAGGATCTTTATAGTAAGAGCTCTTATTATTTCCCCTAAACTTATTCATTTCACTATTCTATTTTTGCATTTTTCATCTTTCTTCTTTTCTTCTTCTTTTTCTTTCCTTTTTCTTTTCTTTTCTCTTTTTTTTTTTTTCATTTTTTTCGAACTTATTATCACCAGATACCCATATGTACATAGCTCACAATATATCTTAATGACTTTTCATGCTTTCGGGGTAAGGGGTAGGAAAAGAGTGCTTACGCTAAGGAAAATTTATGCAGGTGTATTTACAGAGAAGAGCTTATTTGGCCCAGATGGGTGACTAGGGATAAAATATATACAGGGATGGCAAGAAAGGCTCAAACGATCCAAAGATGGCCTAAATCATTTCCCTAATTAAGTGTGATCTAATATTTCACGTCAAGATCAGATTAAACAAATTCTAGAATATGATGCACAAAATCAACTGAACAAACGCAATCCTATGTCTACATAAGCTTTCTCTAAATAGATATACAGATTCATGACATGACATGTGCATAAAATGAGGAAATCACAATCAAAATCAAGACAAATTCAAGAATTTAACTTTATATTTTTCCTATAACCATGCTTCTTAGTTAATCAAAGTCAGACTTAATCATGGGGTTATATCATCAGAATATGGGAAAAATACATGCTAAGCACTAAATCATCCCAAAATCAAACAATTTAAACTCATATTTTCAAAAAAAAAAATTCAATTTTGCCCAAAATTGCTCAAGTGATATCTCTTCCCCACAGTGTCCTCAGTGTGTAGATAATATAAACATTTAAGCTCAAGAACAGAGTACTCCCCTTTCTGATGATGATGACGAACAATTGAAGTTTGATTGAAAACGTAATGCTGTAAAAGAAATCTGCAAAATAAAGAAAGAAAAAAAACAACGGAAAAGAAAGAGAACTATATACAAAGTGAAAAGAAAAATTAAGCCACTTCAAATGCAGCTAAAGAACACAACACTCAGTAGCAGGGCGAAGAGTAGGAGGGTCAGCTAAAGTGGTGACAGAATGCTAACAATTAAATCCTCCTTAACTCTATCTACTTCCTTCCTTCTTTCAGATTTCTTATGCTCAAGCCTCATATCCTCCTCAATCTCCATCTTAAAACACTCTTGAGAGTCATTAGGGAGCTTCAAAGGTTTGAAAACATTAAACTTCACTTCTTGATCCTGAACTCTCATTGTTAACTCCCTCTTTTGTACATCAATTAAAGTTCTACCAGTTGTAGGAAAGGTCTGCCTAGTATAATGGGGACTTCCCTGCCTTTCTCCATCTCCAACACGATAAAATCCATAGGGAAAATAAATTTTTCCACCTTTACTAACACATCCTCAATGACCCCCTTTGGATATTTAATGGATCGATCAACCAGCTGAAGGGTCACTGTAGTGGGCTTGGCATCCCCTATTCCTAACTTTTGGTAGATAGACAAGGCATCAGATTGATACTGGCTCCTAAATCACACAAGGCTCTACCAAAGAACAGATTTCTAATTGTGCAAGGTATGGTAAAACTCCCGGGATCTTTGAGCTTGGGGGTAGCTTCCTCCGAATAATTGCACTACATTCCTCAGTTAAAGCCACTGTCTCATATTCTTCCAATCTTGTTTTCGTAGAGAGGATATCCTTCAAAAACTTCACATAACTTGGCATTTTCTCTAAAGCATCTATGAAAGCAAATTATTGATCCAGTTTTTTATTTTGGAACCACTGAGGAAAGGGTACTGGTGGTCTAACTAGAGAGGATGTAGTGGTAACATGTGTAGCATCAAAGGACGAGGAAGGCTGTGAAGAAGAAGAAGAAGGTATAGATGAAAAAGCGCTTAGCTTTGTTTCCTTTGCAGCCCGATCCTGATGTTCCTGCTCTTTCTGAGCTGTTTCGCTAGGACCTAAGGATTCTTCAACTATGGGCTTTACAGGATTGGACTTAACTTGTGGATCATCTAGCTCTCTGCCACTCTTAAGGGTGATGCATTTGACATGTTCCTTACCCTCCCTTTGCCTAACAGGATTAGCTTCAATGTTACTAGGAAGGGTCCCTTGTGGACGCGGGCTAAGAGCATTCGTTATTTGTCCCACCTGAACTTCTAAGTTCTTAATTGAAGCAGCTTGATTTTGCAGGATTGTTAAGAACATCTCCTCTAGTGTGGGCTTCTTCTCAGTTGCTGGTGCATGTAAATGTTGGGGCTTCATAAGTGGTGGTGGTGGTGGTGGGGATGGATGATGTTGAAATTGTTATGGGGATGGGTGATGATGAGGTGGATGGAGTGGATATGGATGATGTGGTGGATGGTGTGGAAATTGCTGAAGTGGTGGTACATGAAGCGATGGAGCTTGAAAACCAGGCGGTCCTACAGATATGAAGTTAGAAGATTGGCATTGATTTTGGCTCCAGGAAAAGTTAGGATGGTTCCTCCACCCTGGATCGTAGGTGTTTGAAAATGGGTTGTTCTGTTGCTTCTGAGAGGGGGCAACGTACTGAACCTATTCTAGGTTAAGCGGACACCTATTTACAGAGTGTGTACCACCATACTTGTCAGACCCGATTTTATTTAAAACACGAAATGAGAAAAAAATCAAATGAAGGATTGAAATGGAATTTTCGAACACGTTGAAGGGTAAAATGGTCAAAAGATTGAAATTTGATATTTATCGTGACAAGAAAATTTAATTAAAAATATGAGATTGAGAAATCTTGATCAATAATGAAGAAATAATTAAATTTCGAGTTCAATTGATCAAGATATGAATTTATAGGAATGAATCAAAATTTTTACATCGAAAAATTATCCCGAAAATAACCGAAAAATATATCAAAAATACGAAATAAGACCGATAAATTCATTTAATTGGTCAAATGGATATAAATTTTTAAGATATTTTTGGATTTTTAATAATAAAATAATGATTAAAATAATAATAAAAAATAAATTATAAATAAATAAATTAAATTAAATTAAATTAAAAAAATCAAAAAATCGCGAAACGCGATTTCTGAAAAAAATGAAGCAAGAAGCCGAGCCTTTTGCGGCACCGACGGAGGCAGTCGGCGGTGAGCCAGGGCGAGAGGCAGCCCAGCTGAGCCTTGCCGGCGCTTGTAGGCGAAAGAGAGGCGGCGAACAACGACGAGAGAAATGAGAAAGAGAGAACCGAGAGAGGAAAAGGATTCGGCGATCACCAGCGCCGATCTAGGCACGGCCACCGCCAGTCGAAGGTGCTCCACACCAAGACCGGCCGATAAGCGGCTGAATTGGCCGGTGGAACGGCGGCTAGCTCCAAAAAATGGGAGGAAAAGAAACGGTACTGACGGCAGAAAGGAGAAGGGTCGGACCCGCCACTTTTCCACCACCTCAGATGAAACCGACCCCAGATCCGTGCACTCGATGACCCCGCGGAGCTGCTGACGACTGAAGACGGTGGAGAACCGGCTGACGAGGCCCTGAATTGGTAGAACCGGACTGAACCGACTGGACCGAACCGATCTGAACTGGACCGAACCGGTTCAGCCAGAAAAGAAGGAAAAGAAAGAGAAAAAGAGGAAAAATTGGAGAAAAATCCCAGTGATGTATTCGAGCTATGGGTAAGTCAGTAAGCGGTCAAAATTGACCAATTTAAATTTTGAAATATTTAATTTGATTAATATTCGACTGAAAGTTTACTCGAAAAAATATTTAATTGTGTAGCTCGACAATTGACGTCAAACGAGGACTCGAGTCAGCCTTGATTTGTGTACTATCATGAAATCTCGGGTAAGTAACCCTTATTTACAACAATTTACATCGTTATGCGTGTTAGAAATTTACCGCATAAATTACGAATTTAATTTTTGCATTAAATGAATTAAATTCTGGAATTAGAGATAAATTGTCGTAAATAATTAATTGAGCTATCTGCGAGTTTAGAACAAGGCCCAATAACTACTGATGGGCCCAATGAGCCTAATAGGCCCCGATGATGTGAATAGTAAGTGGAAAACGAGCTTAAGGCAGATTAAGGCCCATTATGGTGTAATCGGGCCCAATATGGGTAAACAGACCCAATGACTTAAATTAAACCCATAAAATATGAAATACAATTAAATATATTGTATTTGACCTGATGAACATTTATACGCAGTTTCGAAGATTTGATTGAGAGCAAATCGGACTGCATGATGAGACATCAGTGGAAAGGTCAGACTGTATAGAAAAATGAGGTAAGGGAATTGTGTGAGTACCTAGAGGTAGCTACGCGTATTTTAATAGCTTTTGTATATACTGAATATGTATGTATACACAGAATATGTATAAAGGTCCTAGAAATAAATTAAAGATTTTAAGGACTCGAAATAGGAAAAGGCTATTTTACCCCTATTGAGGGAAATTCACCTAAGGATGGTGAAAGCATGACATGCATGAAATGCATGATTTAAGGAATTTTCAGATTTAAAGAATTTTCTTGGTTTTTAAGCAAAGAAAATCGATAGATTGACCAGTAATTGCATAAATTTCACAATATAACACAACGCAAGTGTTATTAAGATTTAAATAAAATTTTTTTGGAAAACGGGCCAACTATCAAGTTTAAATGGAAACAGATAGTGCTGGCGCATAGCTCGCACTATATCTGCATTTGTGAGTGTGCATAAAATGTGCTTGAGCGGTTGCTCGCACTGACTTGTGTGACATCATATGTAGGAAATGTGCTAGAGCGGTTGCTCGCACAGATTTTACTAATGTGAAATGCATGAGATGTGCTAGAGCTTAGCTCGCACTCTGTTTTGACTATTTTGACTTGATATGCATAAAAAGGTGCTAGAGCGATTGCTCACACTAGTTTTACAGATTTGGCATGCATGAGAGGTACTGGAGCTTAGCTCGCATCCTGTTTTGAAATGATATTGCAAAAAAAAAAAGCTGTGCCGGAGTGTAACTCGCACGAGATTTGATTTATTGATGTATAGCACCGTGCTGGAGTTTGCTCGCACGAAGTTTTATATGGATTTATCACTCATTTTAAAGACGTACTGGAGTACTACTCGTACGTAGATTTTATTGATTTTTATGAAACCGTGCTAGAGCTTGGCTCGTATGAGATTTTTAGATATCATGAATATGCATGGAGCCGTGCTAGAGCTTTGCTCACACAGGGATTTATATTACATGCATATAGCCGTGTTGGAGCCTCCTGTAGACTGTGTGTCATAGTGAGATGATATGCTCACACGTGCATACTGAGACAGAGATGGTATGGGTGGATAAGACCTATTACAGGAACCTTTGACTGAGCTTGGGTTCACGGAGTACATTGTATCGTGTATGTCACACGGAGGAAGCTGTACCGTGGGGATTGTTGGAGTGGAGTGGCATTAGCCACGAGGTAGTAAGCCTTGCCCTCGTAATCCTGATGTTATGCTGTTCTGGCGGGTAGGACCAACCATCCTCCCATTTCAGGTGTGATACCCCGCACACTAGGTACCGTGTTTCCAGGGATCACTAGGTTATGCCCATAGTCCTTATTGTTACTTATAGAGTCACCTTCTTGTCTCACATGATATCACTTGTGGTCTCGATAGACCAAGGTAGACCCGAGGGAGGGGATAGGCCCCCGATTTCATATTTTTTTTACTATGCTAATATATGTTTTAGAGGATTTTATGAAATATGACCCTGAAAGAAGGGTGGTTTTATAACCGAAGTTTTATAATGAATTTTAATGAATTGTTTTATGAGATGATTGAACCGGAAGGGTTAGTTTATACTACAGTTTTAATTAAATGATTTGAATGCAGTAGCATGATGATGTTTTCCATGCTTTCATTTCAAATTCATGATTTGTCTTACATGACATGAAAGAATGCATGATCTTGATTTACTTCATGCTAATTATAATTTAAGGATGTCACATAAAATGCTATTGATGCATAAGTAGTATGATTTATATATGCACGAACAGTTTTATAAACTAAGTCATTGATGAAATGCATGATTTTGTGTGTAAGCTTTTAATGAAAAGAAATGGATTTAAGGGCATGGCATTATGAACATGTAGATAGTGGAGCTATCTACTTACTTGTATAATTGCCTTACTGTGCGTGTGGTTTGGTCACCCCCTTATTTTTCCATCTTTTCAGAGCACTCGCAATAGTTAGTGAGCGACTGAGAACTTGCAGCTTGGTATCCACTGCTTCTCATCGAGAGACAGGTATACACATTTGTATAGTCTTGTATCTAAATATGTAATTCACAATACTGTAAATAGATATGATGTTGGGGATGTAAGGTTATGTAAATACCATTGTGTATGTATTTAGTTAAAGTCAAAAGATAGTAAACTCTGATATGTGAATGTGATTATGGAAATAGAATGGTAAATAGGCGAGAGGTGACTAACACCGAATCATAGCCCAACTGTTTGTAGGATGGTCACAATGAGAGAAAGGTAAGAATTAAGTAATAAATGAAAAAGTGAAAAATTTACTCTAATTTATAGGTAATTTGGGTCGTGACAGTTTTTGGTATTAGAGCTTAAGTTGGCCTGATATGAGTCGGTGTTAGTGGTTAAGAAAGTTTATATCCCCATGTACTGTGCATTATTTAGATACAATTGTGTATATCGAGATGGAATTGTGTCACGCCCCGGAAACGCGGAAAAATGGGGCTAATTTAAACTTTTTTATCCATTAACTGTGTTGTTTTCCTGTCCATGTGTAGATTTAAAATCTTTTCATTTTCCAGGATCTCATTACATCACATACATTCAGTATATATATAATCATTTACAACTATTACATCTCGACTATGATATACACTAGTGTATATTTTGTATCACATGTCTGGAATATAAGTAAGACTGTACCTCAAGGTTATGAAAGTATCTGATGAAAGGTTGGACTACCTTGTCAACGACCACAGTCTCGTATGTACAGTAGACTCGCTATAGATAATCTGGGAGATGGAGAGGAGGGGGTGAGTTTTTTAAGACTCAGTAAGAGATACATTTAAAATAGCTTTAAATACTCAAAACATGGTAAAAATCATGATTTTACAAATCAGCATAAACATGTATTGGAGTAGAGATGCTTACATTCCATAAAAGCAGTAAAAACATGATTAAATCATAAGCTTACACATCATGCATCTTTTTGGTAAAACTCATATATAGTATGCATATCACGTCGTGTAAACAAGTAAAAAGTATCTCAAAACTTAATCATGCATATCATAACATGTTTATCACTTTGGAAAAGAAATCATATTGTCATATGAACATTTCGTAAAACATACTCATGGCTACCATTAAAATCTCATCATAGAAAATTTGTGCTCAATAAAATCATAAAACAGGTAGCATGAAATGTGCAAAAACATATACATATCATTCCGTCAATTCATCATGTAGGGTCAGGCAATCGTCTCATATACTAGTCCCGAAGGACATCAGACATCTGGTCCCGTAGGACGTTCATCATAGGTACATATGGCCATTGTACAGGGGAGCCGTAGGACTGGATCAGGGTCGTACGCTGCCCTATCTCTCGTGCACCACTAAATAGGGACTATACGCACGAACTCACGTGCATCACTAAGTGTGGACTATGCGTACATTTCTCATATCAAGTCAGAGCCTGCCCGTTCTTTGGCCGTCGGCTAGGTAGATCCTCGATCATCTCCATACGCTACCTTATGTATGCGAGATCGACCCCAGATCCTCTGACTATCGTCATATCATTCCTTTTTACCCCACAAAAATCATTTTGGGCCTCTTACCCAATTTATCAAAATTATTTCGAGCCTCATACCCATGTATTAAAAATCATTACAGGACTCTAACCCAATTTTCAAAATTGTTACGGGACTCTAACCTGTTTCTCATAAAAAACATGGTTTTCATAAATCATTATGAGACTCTAGCCCGTTTCTCATAAAAAACATAGTTTTCATAAATCATTGCTGGACTCTAACCCGTGTAAATATGGAAAGCATAGTTATAATAGTTATTTCTTGGGACTCATACCCGTACCGTGAAAATATAGCTTGAAAGTTGTTTCGAGACTTTAACCCATAATCTCACATGAAAACACTGTGCTTTCGTTTTAAAAGTGAAAAATCACTGTTATAAACATATATGCTGTAAAAATGTATCTCATATATATAAATCATGTTGAAAACTTGGGAAATGGTTTTGGCTTCGGTTTGAATACAGTTGGAAATCTATTTCGTAAAATCTCATTCAATTCTCATACATAAACTGTTGGTAAGGATGAAGGAGTACTAACGCTACTCTAAATTATATCCCTTACCTCTTAGTGACTGATGTAGAGCATTTTTCTCGATGCTCGAATTTACCTCGTAAAATGTGTCGATAGACCGAGTTGCTGCAAAATAAGTTCAACTTATCACATATGGTTAAATTCATTTCCACATATCCAAATATGTGATTATATCGAAGCTTTGACCAAAAGTTGACTTTTAATCGATTTTACTCTTTTTGCTCGATTTTATCGGTATAAACCTCGTTTTAATTGTATTTAACTCAATAAATAATTTTCTCATATTTACTATGGTCGATTTAGTTAATTGGGCCAATTTCTCTCTTATTGGGCCCGATTACACTTTAATGGGCCTTAATCCGTTTTAAACCCGTTTTCACTTATTAATTCTTTCATCTAGGGCTATTGGGCTCACTAGGCCCATCAGTATTTATTGGGCCTTTTTCTAGACTTTTTGAATAGCTCGTATATCATTTACGACAATTTAATTAAAAATCTCAATTTAATCCACTAAATGCTCAATTTAATCCGTAACTCGTAACATAAACCCTTAATGCGCAATAATTACATAAATTGTCGTAAATGAGCTTTACTTACCCGAGATTATACGATGGTGCGCAAATCGAAGTTCGATCGGGCTCACGTACGTGAATTATCATCGAACTGCACAATTTTATATATTTAATTTCGGGTAAATTTTCGATCAAATATAATTTAAAGAAATTTCTCGAAAATTAAATCGATCACTTTTGACCTCTTACTGACTTACCCAAAGTTTGGTGTATCCCCGAAAATTTTTCCCTTTTTCCTTTTTCTCCTTTTTTCCCTTCTTTCTTGGCTGAACCGGTTCTGACCAGCCGGTTCAACCCGGTTCTCTTATTGCTGAACCGGTTCGTACCTGTTCAGGCTTTCCCGTCGCCGTTCACCACTTTTTCGACCGGTTCTTGGGCCGTTTTTGGCGTGGATCAGTTCGCCTGGAGCAGGGGAATGTTCGGCTGGGATCAATCGCCGGTGGAGCCGTCGGAATCGTCTTCTCCTCTTTCGGCCTTCTATCCCTCGATCCGCCAGAATCCGACGTTTTCGACGCGCATCGCCGGTGGCAGGAGGGTCGGGTGGTGGTCGGGCTTCGTTCCGGTGGTCGGCTGGCCTTGTCTGGCGCCGGTGGTGGCTCGCCGACACTCGGTCCCTCCTTCCTCTACTGCGTTTTATTTCTTCTGTTTCCTTTCTTTCACGTTTTGTTTCTTTTCCATTCTCCAATTCATGATTTCAATTTTCTTTGTTTTTTTAATATACTTTATTATTATTTTATTATATTTTATTATATTTTATTTTATTCAATAAAATATTACATAACACCACAAATATCTTTCAAAAGTCATATTTTATTTTATTAATTAATTAATTTAATTAATTTAATTTATTTTAACTTTTTCAGTGTATTTTTCGCATATTTTCGGGATAGTGTCCCGAGCGAAAATTACGAAAATTCTTAATATTTTCGTATCTTGACCAATTGGACTCGGAATTCCATAATTTCTCCTTTATTGATCAAGATTTCCTAAATCCATATTTTTAATGAAATTTTCTTATTGAATTTACACCGAAATTAGGATCTTTTGACCATTTTACCCTTCTATACGTTCGGATTAATTTAGACCGATTTTCCTTCTCGGACTCACTATCTTTTCTCATTTAAATTTCGTATTTTCATACCTCCACTACAACATTCACATTCATATACTTGATTCATCCATCTTATGATTCCAAATGATGAATATAGTGTGAAAAATCAGGGTTTCACATTTCTCCCCACCTTTTAAGAATTCAGTCCTCTGAATTCAAGCTGGTCCATCAACCCGGTGAGAGTACTTCTCCTTAATTTGGCTCTCTATTTCCTAAGTGGCATCTTCTGTCTTGTGATGTTGCCAGAGAACCTTTACTAGTAGAATAGTCTTAAATCGTAGCACTTCCTCTTTTTTTTGAAGCATACTATACTCTTCATCGGTGACACCTTAACAAATACGGAGTCCCCAACCTGAAATTCAAGAGGATGTCTGTGCACATTGGCATAACTTTTCTGTGCGGTCCTCAATCTGTCACAGATCAACTGAATACCTCTACTTACCTGTTCAACTAAATCAAAAACAAGGTGAATCTAGAATAATGAGACTCCTTCAGGATGCTCTGTCTCAAGGTGTCATCATGTGGCACACAGATACAGCCTCGGTACCTCAGTAATCCATCATCACTGACCGTAAACTCAGACTGCAATCTCTCCTCTGCCTGGCTAACCATATCCAGTAATCTTTGAACATTCCGCTATCTAGCTCTAATCTGGTCTAGTTTACTGGGTTCAATCCTTAGGCTAGCCATGTATCCATGCTCAATCTCATCCATACTGATCCTAAGTTCGGTGAATTATTCCAATAAGTCCCACTCTTTAATCATTATGTAGGACATCATACCATTTTTACTCAGGGCATCAACTACCACGTTCGCCTTACCAGGATCGTATAAAATCTCGCAGTCATAGTCTTTCAAGAGCTCTATCCATCTCTGCTATCTCATATTCAGCTCCTTCTGATTAAACAAGTACTTAAGACTCTTGTGGTCAGCGAAGATCTGAAATCTTTCTCCATACAATTAATGCTATTATATCTTGAGTGCAAATACTACTGCAGCTAACTCAAAGTTGTGAGTGGAATAATTACGCTCGTGATCCTTTAGTTGACGGGATCCATAAGCTACCACTCTACCACGCTGCATAAGCACACGGCCGAGACCCTGGTGGGAAGCATCATTGAATACCACATATCCCCCCAGAACCACTAAATGGTCAAGACTGGTGTCGTATTCAACCAACGTTTGAGCTCTTGAAAGCTCTGCTCACACTATTCAGACCATATAAACTGAACCTCTTTACGGGTCAGTCTGGTTAATGGAGCTGTTATCCGTGAAAACCCTTTGACAATCTGTCGGAAATACCATACTAATCCCAATAAGCTTCTGACCTTCGTGACTGTCCTCAGTCTTTCCCATCTCAATACTGCATCTACCTTGGATGGATCTATTGGCACCCCGTCCTTAGATGCCACATGTTTAAGGAATGCAATCTGATCTAGCCAGAAGGCATAATTACTAAATTTACCATATAGCTTCTTCTCACGGAGAGTCTGGAGCACAGTCCTCAAATGTTATTCGTGCTCTTCCCGAGATCCAGAATAAATCAAGATGTCATCAATGAATACTACCATCAATCTATCTAAGTATTCTCAGAAGACATCGTTCATAAGACTTGTGAATGCAGCTAGGGCATTAGTCAATCAAAAAGGGCATAACTAGGAACTCGTAGTGCCTATATCGGGTTTAAATTGTTGTCTTTAGTACATCAGCCTCCTTAATCCTTAGCTGATGATAACCCGATCTCAAGTCTAACCTTAAAACACTGAAGCCCCTCTTAGTTGATCAAATAAGTCATTTATCCTTGGCAGGGGATACTTATTCTCAACTGTTGCTTTATTCAAAAGCTTGTAGTCTATACATAGAGAGAAACTACCATCCTTCTTTTTGGTAAATAGTACTGGTGCACCGCATGGTGACACACTAGGCCTTATAAACCCTTTATCGAGTAATCCTTGCAACTGCTTCTTTAATTCTTCCAACTCTACCAATGCCATTCGATAAGGTGGCTTGGAGATGGGTTGAGTATCTGATATTAGCTTAATGGCAAACTCAACCTCTCTCTTGGGTGGTAATCCCAGTAAGTCCTCTAGGAATACTTCGGGAAACTCACATACCACGGAAACATCCTATATACTAGGTGGTTCTGACTCTCATCAGAAATGAAGGCAATATATCCTTCACACAATCAAACATCATACATCAATCTCATACATAAACATTATATCATTTCATAACTTTAACACTATGCACTTTTATTACTTTCTAACCAAACATACATTGAACTTTTCTGGTAAGGAGAAAGTTAAGGTCTTAGTGTAGCAGTCTAGACTTACACAATTGGTAGCTAACCAATTCATGCCTAATATTACATCAAAATCTTACATATTCAACCATACTAGATCTGCTAACAACTTCTTATCTCCTACCATCATATCACAAGCTTTACATATCATATATGTTTTTTTATATCTCGTGCATAGGTGTACTTATGTACAACAGGTAATCTAATGACTTTAGGTTTCCTATGAAGCTTATATGAAAACTATGGTGACACAAATGAGTGTGTGGAACCTGGGTCAAACAATACACTACTTTATGATTACAGACAATAAAAGTACCTCGGATAGCATCAGAGGATGTATCTGCTGTCTCCTGATCAATAGCAAACACTCGACCCTAGGAGACAGGCTTTTTGCCATTGTCTACGGCTGTGGCTCTCCTCTGTGGAGCCTGAGTCGATCTCTCTGTCTGTCTAGGTGCTTCAAGAGGTTCCTGAGATCTCATAAATAGACACACTCTCATCAGGTGGCCTGCTTCACCGCATCTGTAGCAAGTAAATGTACCTGCGCGCCAAGGTCTAGTGTGAATATTGCAACATATCCTACACCGTGGCACTCTTATCTCAAGGCCTCTAATCATCCCTACGGCACCAACAGGAGTCTTGGGCTTACCAGCCCCTAGAGGTCCTTCCACCCTCTATCTCTTAGGTTGACCCCCTTTCAACTCATGTCGAGAAGCAACTGCTCTCTTCCCATTAACTCTGACTGATCTCCTAAGACCATGCTCTGTTTGAGTAATGTCTAAGCCCCTCTCTATCTCCTGGGCTCGCCTCAAAGCATCTCTGAAATCTACGATATTCTGACCCAACAGCTTATCTCTGATCCCAGATCTTAGTCCCGCCAGAAATCTCTCTGTCTGGTGCTCGGGATCTCTAACTGTCTCTGGATCGTATCTCATCAGGGTTGTAAATCTATTCTCATACTTGTCTACTATAGAACTTCCCTGTTACAGATCCAAAAACTCTGCATGAATCTTCTTTCGAGCTGCAAGCTGTACATACTGCTCTTGGAATGCGACTAAGAAAGCATTCCATGTGAAATCTAAGGGATCCTCAGTTAATATCGTCTGTGTGGATCTCCTCCAGAACTTAGCCTGTCCCTTTATCATATAACCTGCCATAGTCACTCTCTCCCTATCAGTACACCCCAAAATTGAAATATTGCCTCAATATCAACGATTCACTCCTCAGCCTTAATCGGGTCCTTAAGCCCTGTGAACTCCGGAGGATACATACTCAAGAAATCTCGCACCCTCTGAGTCTCTCTGTCATCCTTATACTGGGGAACTGCTGGTTGAGGGCTGGGGCTACTGCAAAAACTGGCAGGGGAGAAGGATTAGGCGTAAGAGTAGTTGTCTCCGTACTAGGTGTACGTACTTCAAACTGCTGGGTAAACATAGTGGTAAAGGTTGTAAGTCTTTCCCTCATACCATGTACGGTCTCTTCGAGCCTCCTTATTTTATCAGTAGGGCTCTCGGGTTGAGGGGAAGATGATGGAGCGGGTTGAGCACGTATCTATGAACGGCCCCGTCTACCACTCATGATTAGCGATCTACTATTTGTACATAATCCATAAATTAAGTCATACTTTGTCAGGTAAGCTTACCTTATTACCAGACATGCATAGACACATTGGGATGTAATACACTCTTATTACTAGACACGACAGTACTACACAACATTTGTCATGATACCAAGCAAACCGTCACGCCCCGAAAGCACGAAAAAATGGGGCTAATTTAAAGTTTTTTATCCATTAACTATGTTGTTTTCCTGTCCATGTCTAGATTTAAAATCTTTTCATTTTCCAGGATCTCATTACATCATATACATTCTGTATATATATAATCATTTACAACTACATCCCGACTATGATATACAATAGTGTCTATTCTGTATCACATGTCTGGAATATAAGTAAGATTGTACCTCAAGGTTACGAAAGTATCTGATGAAAGGTCGGACTACCTTGTCAAAGACCACAGTCTTGTATGTGCAGTAGACTCGCTATAGATAATCTGGGAGATGGAGAGGAGGGGGTGAGTTTTTTCAGACTCAGTAAGAGATACATTTAAAATAGCCTTAAATACTCAAAACATGGTAAAACTCATGGTTTTACAAATCAGCATAAACATGTATTGGAGTAGAGATGCTTACATTTCATAAAAGTAATAAAAACATGCTTAAATCATAAGTTTACACATCATGCATCGTTTTGGTAAAACGAATATATAGTATGCATATCACATCGTGTAAACAAGTAAAAAGCATCTCAAAACTTAATCATGCATATCATAGCATGCTTATCACTTTGGAAATGAAATTGTATTGTCATATGCACATTTCGTAGAACAGACTCATGGCTACCTTTAAAATCTCATCATAGAAAATCTGTGCTCAATAAAATCATAAAACAGGTAGCATGAAATGTGCGAAAACATATATATATCATTCCATCAATTCATTGTGTAGGGTCAGGCAATCGTCTCATATACTAGTCCCGAAGGACATCATACATCTGGTCCCGTAGGACATTCATCATAGGTATATACAGCCATTGTACAGGGGAGCCGTAGGACTGGATCAGGGTTGTACGCTGCCTTATCTCTCGTGCACCACTAAATGGGGACTATACGCACAAACTCACGTGCATCACCAAGTGTGGACTATGCGCACATTTCTCATATCAAGTCAGAGCTTGCCCGTTCTCTGGCCATCGACTAGGTAGATCCTCGATCGTCTCCATACCCTACCTAATGTATGCGAGATCGACCCCAGATCCTCTGACTATCGTCATATCATGCCTTTTTACCCCACAAAAATCATTTTGGGCCTCTTACCCAATTTATCAAAATCATTTCGGGCCTCATACCCGTGTATTAAAAACCATTACGGGACTCTAACCCAATTTTTAAAATCGTTTAGGGGCTCTAACCCGTTTCTCATAGAAAACATGGTTTTCATAAATCATTACGGGACTCTCGCTTGTTTCTCATAGAAAACATAGTTTTTATAAATCATTGCGGGACTCTAGCCCATGTGAATATGAAAAGCATAGTTATAATAGTTATTTCTTGGGATTCATACCCGTACTATGAAAATATAGCTTAAAAGCTGTTTCGGGACTTTAACCCGTAATCTCACATGAAAACACTATGCTTTCATTTCAAAAGTGAAAAATCACTTTTATAAACATATATGCTGTAAAAAAGTATCTCATATATATAAGTCATGCTGAAAACTTGGGAATTGGTTTTGGCTTCGGTTTGAATATAGTTGGAAATCCATTTCGTAAAATCTCATTCAATTTTCATACATAAACAATTGGTAAGGATGAAGGAGTACTAACGCTACTCTAAATTATATCCTTTATCTCTTAGCGACTGATGTAGAGCATTTTTCTCGATGCTCGGATTTACCTCGTAAAACATGTCGATAGACCGAGTTGCTGCAAAATAAGTTCAACTTATCACATATGGTTTAAATTCATTTCCACATATCCAAATATGTGATTATATCGAAGCATTGACCAAAAGTTGACTTTTAATCGATTTTACTCTTTTTGCTCAGTTTTATCGGTATAAACCTCGTTTTAATTGTATTTAACTCAATAAATAATTTTCTCATATTTACTACGGTCGATTTAGTTAATTGGGTCAATTTCTCTCTTATTTGGCCCGATTGCACCTTAATGGGTCTTAATCCGTTTGAAGCCCGTTTTCACTTATTAATTCTTTCATCTAGGCCTATTGGGCTCACTAGGCCAATCAGTACTTATTGGGCCTTTTTCTAGACTTTTTGAATAGCTCGTATATCATTTTCGACAATTTAATTAAAAATCTCAATTTAATCCACTAAATGCGCAATTTAATCTGTAACTCGTAACATAAACCCTTAATGCGTGATAATTACATAAATTGTCGTAAATGAGCTTTACTTACCTGAGATTATGCGATGGTGCGCAAATCGAAGTTCAATCGGGCTCATGTATGCGATTTATCATCGAACTGCACAATTTTATATATTTAATTTCTGGTAAATTTTTGATCAAATATAATTTAAATAAATTTCCCAAAAATTAAATCGGTCACTTTTGACCTCTTACCGACTTACCCGAAGTCTGGTGTATCCCTGAAAATTTTTTCCTTTTTCTCTTTTTCTTTCATTTTTCTCCTTTTTTCCTTTCTTTCTTGGCTGAACCAATTTGGTCTGATTCGGTCCAGTTCAGACGGGCCGGTTCAGCCCAGTTCTCTTATTGCTAAACTGGTCCGTATCGATTCAGGCTTTCCCGTCGTCGCTCACCATTTTTTTGATCGGTTCTCGGGTCGTTTCTGGTGTGGTTTGGTGCGCCTGGAGCAGGGGAACATTCGGCTGGGGTCGGCTAGGATCAATCGCTGGTGGAGCCACCGGAATCGTCTTCTCCTCTTTCAGCCTTCTCTCCCTCGAACCGCCGGAATCCGACATTTTCGACGCGTGTAGCCAGTGGCAGGAGGGTCAGGCGGTGGTCGGGCTTCGTTTTCGGTGGTCGGCTGGCCTTGTCTGGCACCAGTGGTGGCTCACCGGCACTCGATCCCTCCTTCCTCTGCTGCGTTTTGCTTCTTCTGTTTCCTTTCTTTCACGTTTTGTTTCTTTTCCATTCTCCAATTCACGATTTCAATTTTTTTTTAATATACTTTATTATTATTTTATTATATTTTATTGTTTTCAATAAAATATTACATAACACCACAAATATCCTTCAAAAGTCATATTTTAATTAATTAATTAATTAATTAATTTAATTTATTTTAACTTTTTAGGTGTATTTTTTGCATATTTTTCGGATAGTGTCCCGGGCGAAAATTTCAAAAATTCTTAATATTTTCGTATCTTGACCAATTGGACTCGGAATTCCTTAATTTCTCCTTTATTGATCAAGATTTCCTAAATCCATATTTTTAATGAAATTTTCTTATCGAATTTACACCGAAATTAGGATCTTTTGACCATTTTACCCTTCTACACATTCGGGATTAATTTAGACCGATTTTCCTTCTCGGACTCACTATCTTTTCTCATTTAAATTTAATATTTTCATACCTCTACTACAACATTCACATTCATATACTTGATTCATCCATCTTATGATTCCAAATGATAAACATAGTGTGAAAAATCTAGGTTTCACAAATTGCAGCTAATAATTTGGTTTCAAATGCAAGAATAGACTCATTAATTGATAGTCGCTATGGTAGAGGGGCGAGTACATGAGCTCGAGGTCGTAGAAGTAGGCCTGAGATTCGTACTGAGTTGCCACATGAGACTCAAGATGAGATTGAAGTGGAGGCTGATGTTGAGCATGCCTCATAGAGTCTGACAGAGAGATCATACAGAGTCCGACAGAGAAATTGGATAGTATTGAGACACGCTTCGCGAGGTTGGAGCGGAGTGTGGAGAATATTTTATAGCTAATTGCTCAGAGTATGCATGGGATTTGAGGGTGAGTCAAAGCATTGGTGGAAGTCCGCTCGACCCATCTTAAGAATTTGACATCCAGAATGAATATGAAAAATAATTCTAGATGTATTCTGATGACAGAATATCCCAGACACTACTTAAAGGAAATTACAGATAAAATTCTTTACTCTGACTAGAGGAACTGGTTGATTAACGATTATGAATCTCAGTTTATATACCTGCCCAGATATGACCCCGACACTATGAACAGTGAGAGTCGAAATGTCTGAAAGTTCATGGAAGGGCTCAGATTGTCAATTAGAGTCTGATTTGCCCCGTTATATATCACTACCTATGCCGAGGCAGTGCGCACACTATAGTTGTACGAATAAGATCATGAGTTGCACGCCTCTGAGATTGAGAAAGGTAGTAAGAGCCGAAATAGAGACAGAAATAGAATAGAGAATGATAGAGATGTCAGAACGGGAAAAAGGTAGTTTGGTAAAAGATTAGAGCTGATGAGTCATGGGGTAAGATGATTGGTAAGGCCCCAGTGTATTCAATTTCAGCACTTTTGAGGGGTATTGTGATTGGAGGCCCCCTACCTGTTACGGAACAGTGTAGGATGTGTGGTATATACCACGAAAATAAGATGTTGGATGAGGGTGAGTGTAAGCCTTGGACCAGGACACTATTGATGTTTCATCAGATATGGTGAAAGATACCACACTGGTTGTAAATAATGAAGTAATTATTTTAATTGCTCCTGGTACCACGCATTTATTCATACAGCCTTCAGTTACTTATAAGCCAGTGAAAGATGTAAAGCCTGTACGCTTTTGGCAAGATGATGATAGTTAGCTGTTTTTCACTGACTGAATATGGGTATAGGGATTATTAGTTGAAAACGGGGGGAAAATGATACGTCAGCTGATTTTATTCAATGGAATATGAATAATTATGAAGTAATATTTAAGAATAGATAGATTTGGCTGCAAACTATGATGTTTAGATTGCTATCCTAAGATAGTGATGTTTTCACCCCTGAAAAGTATACTATAAGTTTTGACAAGTAATGAAAGAGTTTGTTATAAGTGATATATGAAAGGAGATAAGCTTTGAGATGTGATAGATCCTGAATACGAGATATATTGGAATAAGAGGCGTATACAAGGTAAGGATATCTTTGATATGTAAAGTAATTTGGATTAAGCGATATGTAGTGAATACGAATTGCAGCCAAGGATAAGAGGAGGATATATCCACACCCAGTCCATGTGGTCAAGTCTGAGGGTTTATAAAGGTATTTCAAAATACTTCCCCGCCTGAAGACTTGATAGCGTCTAGAAGCACACACATAACCTCTAAATTGAAATCGACAGTCATAATATATATACCTTTAAAATTTGGGTACCTTTATTGGTACGATAAAGAAATATAGAATTCGATTAATTATGAAGGTTTAAAAAAATTAAAATTTTATAGAAGTCATTAATATAAGAAAAAGGAAATGACGCGGGTTAGTATCTTGAACGTAAGCGATTTCGAAATGACATTATACGTTTACGCGTACATAGGTCAAGGATATAGGTGATTGAAATATTTAGTGGAACTCAACTACGATGAGGTATTTAAACCTTACCTGGACTGATTGGTTGTCATCTTTAGCGATGATATTTTGATGTATTCGAAGTCCAGGGAAGAGCATGAGTAGCAACAGGAAACTATCTTACAGACCAGTTGTTGAGAGTTTCTTGAAATGGGCTGCTCAGTTGACACATCTTGTTCGAAAAAGATTGTATGTCAGTAGGATGATAAGTATGAAAATAGCTTCCGTGAGTCTTGGTATATTGAAGCAATAAACTGACTACCATAATTATTCTCACCATAACCAACAGCTCAAGAGGTTTTAGTGTGTATGGATACCTCAAAATAAGGATTGGACTGTGTATTGATGTAAAATGGGAAGATAGTCGTTTATGGATTCAGATAGTTCAAGGACCATGAGAGAAACTATCCGACCCATGCTTTAGAGTTGTCAGCGGTAGTGTTTGTAATGAGTATATGCCAGCACTTATACGGTGAGAAATTTCAGATATGCATTGATCATAAAAGCCTCGAGTATCTATTTTCACAGAAATAGTAGAATATGAGATAACTAAGAGGGTTAGAGCTTCTAAGGATTATGATTGTGAACATTGTACCACCTAGGAAAGGCTAATGTAATGGCTGATGCCTTGAACAGAAAGAGCCTCGAGATGGTATCACATATGATGGTCAGGGAGCATGAGCTGCTAGAGCAGTTGTGAGCCTCAGTAATGATGTGATCCCTTTTGATGATGACAGTGATTGTGTTACAGCTAGCCTAAGGTTAGAACTGGATTTGAGTGACCGAATTTGCCAGGCTTAGCGTGATGATCGGCATGGTGTCGATAGTGTGGGTCAGATTCAGAAAGGTATAGTGACAGAGTTCACAGTGAGTGATGATGACTTACAGAGGTTTAGAGACAACATACGTGCTCCCCAGGACCACAATTGATAAGATAGAGTTATTGTCAGAAACTCACTCTTTAGGATATACAATGTATCCGGGAAGTAATAAATATATCAAAATCTTCAAAAAGGGCATTGGTGGTCAGGTATGAAACAAGGAGACATTGTAGATTATGGAAATGTGTCTCTTATGTTAGTAGATTAAGGTAGAGCAAAAAAAGTTGCAGGGTTATTGCAATCTCTACCTATATCGACACGAAAATGGGAGCAAGTTACCATGAATATTGTGATGGGCTATAGAGGACTCGAACAAATCACGAGGCTATCTGGGTGATAGTCGATAGATTGATTTTGTTTACCCACCTTCTGGCTATGGAAATCCCTAGATACTCTAATTTCATAGGCAGAGTTATGTGTAAGGAAGATCGTGGAATATTATATAACGTTCCAGTGAGCATGGTATCAGATAGGGATTCCTATTTCACTTACCACTTATGGGAACATTTTTCAAGAAGCTATGGGAACCCGACTGAGTGTTAGCACAACTTCCATCCTTAGACAGATGGTCAGTCAGAGAGGACTGTACAAGTTCTGGAGGATATGATGAGAGCGTGTGCTATTGATTTGATAAGCTCCTGGGATGATCATTTGTTACTAATCGCATTCGCCAATAATGATTGCTATCACTCGAGTATCGGGATGACTTATATGAGACATAGTATGGCCGTAGGGGTTATTCCCCTATTTAGATAAGAAGAAGTGGGTGACAGATAGAGAATTGCTCCCAAATTTGGTAAGATAAATCTCTGAGGATGTTCAGTTGATTTGTGAGAAATTAAGAACACCTTAGAGCAGACAGAAAAGCTATGCTGACAAGAGATAGAAAACCATTGGAATTCACCGGGGGTGAATCAGTATTGTCAAAAGTTACTTGTCCTAAGGGCATAAGGACATAATGAAATTCGAAAAGAAGGTAAATTGAGTTTCGTTAGATTGAATCCTTTGAGAGATTGGACAAAATGAGAGATAAGGCTTGTAGGTTGGCGTTACTACTTGAATTAGCAGGCATCCACAATGTGTCCCATCTTTTGATGCTTCAAAAATACTATCCGGACCCAGCATATATGATCGGATATGAGCTCTAACAGCTTAGCTCAATGAAAATATAATGTATGTTGAAAAATCGATTCAGGTATTAGACGAAATGAGAAGGTGTTGAGGTTTAAGATGATCTCCCTAGTCAAGTCCGTTGGTAGTATAACACTCCGAAAAAAGTCACATGAGAATTAAAGAGTATGATGCGATAGATGTACTCGGAGTTGTTTATGGACCCATTTGACTTAGTTCTAATTTGGAGGACCAAATTTCTTAAGTGGGGGAGATTGTAAGACCCGATTTTATTTAAAACACGAAATGAGAAAAAAATCAAATGAAGGATTGAAATGGAATTCCCGAACACGTTGAAGGGTAAAACGGTCAAAAGATCAAAATTTGGTATTTATCGTGACAAGAAAATTTAATTAAAAATATGGGATTGAGAAATCTTGATCAATAACGAAGAAATAATTAAATTTTGAGTTAAATTGATCAAGATATGAATTTATAGGAATGAATTAAAATTTTTACATCGAAAACTTATCCCGAAAATAATCGAAAAATATACCGAAAATACGAAATAAGACCGATAAATTCATTTAATTGGTTAAATGGATAAAATATTATTTTTTAAGATATTTTTGGATATTTTGGATTTTTAATAATAAAATAATGATTAAAATAATAATAAAAAATAAATTATAAATAAATGAATAAATAAAATAAAATTTAAAAATCAGAAAATCGCGAAACGTGATTTCTGAAAAAATGAAGAAAGAAGCTGAGCCTTCTGCGACACCAACGGAGGCGGCCGACAGCGAGCCCAGGCGAGAGGCAGCCTAGTCGAGCCTCGCCGGCGCTGGTAGGCGAAAGAGAGGCGGCGAACAGCAGCGAGAGAAACGCGAAAGAGAGAATCGAGAGAGGAAAATGATTTAATGGTCACCGGCGCCGATCTAGGCCCGGCCACAGCCAGCCAAAGGTGCTCCACGCCAAGACTGGCCGATCAACGGCTGAATTGGCCAGTGGGACAGCGGCTAGCGCTGAAAAACGGGAGGAAAAGAAATGGTACCGACGACAGAAAGGAGAAGGGTCGGACCGGCCACTTTCCGGACACCTCGAACGAAACCGACCCCAGATCCGTGCATCGGACGACCTCGTGGAGCTGCTGGTGATGGAAGCCGACGGAGAATCGGTCGGTGAAGTCCTAAACCGATCGAACCGGACTGAACCAGTTGGACCGAACCGGTCTGAACCGGGTTGAACCGGACTGAACCGGTTCAGCCACAAATGAAGGAAAAGAAAGAGAAAATGGGAAAAAGAGGAAAAATTAAGGAAAACTCTCAGTGATGCAATTGAGCTATGGGTAAGTCAGTAAGCAGTAGAATTTGACCGATTTAAATTTTGGAATATTTAATTTGATTAATATTCGACTGAAAGTTTACCCGAAAAAATATTTAATCGTGTAGCTCGACAATTGACGTCAAACGAGGACTCGAGTCAGTCTCGATTTACATACTATCATGGAATTTCGGGTAAGTAACCCTTATTTATTATAATTTGCATCGTTATGCATGTTAGAAATTTACCACATAAATTGCGGATTGAATTTCTGCATTAAATGAATTAAATTATGGAATTAGAGATAAATTGTCGTAAATAATTAATTGAGCTTTCTGAGAGTTTAGAACGAGGCCCAATAAAATACTGATGGGCCTAATGAGCCCAATAGGCCTCGATGATGTGAATAGTAAGTGGAAAACGAGCTTAAGGCCGATTAAGGCCCATTATGGTGTAATCGGGCCTAATATGGGTAAACAGGCCCAATGACTTAAATTAAGCCCAAAAAATATGAAATACAATTAAATTTATTGTATTTGACCTAATGAACATTTATACGCAGTTTCAGAGATTTGATTGAGAGCAAATCGGACTGCATGACGAGACATCAGTGGAAAGGTCAGACTGTACTGAAAAATGAGGTAAGGGAATTGTGTGAGTAGCTAGAGGTAGCTACGCGTATTTTAATTGCTTTTGTATATACTGAATATGTATGTATGCATAGAATATGTATAAAGGTCCTAGAAATAAATTAAAGATTTTAAGGACTCGAAATAGGAAAAGGTTATTTTACCCCTATTGAGGGAAATTCACCTAAGGATGGTGAAAGCATAACATGCATGATTTAAGGAATTTTCATATTTAAAGAATTTTCTTGGTTTTTAAGCAAAGCAAATCGATAGATTGGCTAGTAATTTCATAAATTCCATAATATAACACTACATAAGTGTTATTAAGATTTAAATGAAAATTCTTTGGAAAATGGGCCAACTATCAAGCTTAAATGGTAACAGAGAGTGCTGGCGCATAGCTCGCACTATATCTGCGTTTGTGGGTGTGCATAAAATGTGCTTGAGCAGTTGCTCGCACTGACTTGTGTGACATCATATGCATGAAATGTGCTAGAGCGGTTGCTCGCACTGATTTTACTAATGTGAAATGCATGAGAGGTGCTAGAGCTTAGCTCGCACTCTATTTTGACTGTTTTGACTGTTTTGACTTGATATGCATAAAAAGGTGCTAGAGCGATTACTCGCACTAGTTTTAATGATTTGGCATGCATGACAGGTGCTGGAGCTTAGCTCGCATCCTGTTTTGAAATGATATTGCCAAAAACAAGCCGCGCTGGAGTGTAACTCGCATGATATTTGATTTATTGATGCATAACACCGTGCTGGAGCTTGCTCGCACGAATTTTTATATGGATTTATAATTCATTTTAAAGACGTACTGGAGTACTACTTGTATGCAGATTTTATTGATTTTTATGAAACTGTGCTAGAGCTTCGCTCGCACGAGATTTTTAGATATCATGAATATGCATGGAGCCATGCTAGAGCTTAGCTCGCACAGGGATTTAGATGACATGCATATAGCCATGTTGGAGCCTCCTATAGACTGTGTGTCACAGTGAGATGATATGCTCACACGTGCATACTGAGACAGAGATGGTATGGATGGATAAGACCTATTGTAGGCACCCCTGATTGAGCTTGGGTTCATGATGTACCTTGTACCATGTATGTCACATGGAGTAAGCTGTATCGTGGGGATTGTTGGAGTGGAGTGGCTTTAGCCACGAGGCAATAAGCCTTGCCCTCGCAATCCTGATGTTATGCTGTTCTAGCGGGTCCCGTTTCAGGTGTGATACCCCGCACACTAGGTACCATGTTGCCAGGGATCACTAGGTTATGGCAATAGTCCTCGTTGTTACTTATAGAGTCACCTACTTGTCTCACATGATATAACTTGTGGTCTCGATAGACCAAGGTAGACCCGGGGGAGGGGTCAGGCCCCCGATTTTATGATTTTTTTTTACTATGCTAATATATGTTTTAGAGGATTTTATGATATGTGACCCTGAAAGAAGGGCGGGTTTAAAACCGAAGTTTTATAATGAATTTTAATGAATTGTTTTATGAGATGATTGACCCGAAAGGGTTAGTTTAGACTACAGTTTTAATGAAATGATTTGAATGCAGTAGCATGATGATGTTTTCCATGCTTTCATTTCAAATTCAGGATTTGTCTTACATGACATGAAAGAATGCATGATCTTGATTTACTTCATGCTAATTATGATTTAAGGATGTCATATAAAATGCTATTGATGCATAAGTAGTATGATTTATATATGCACGAACAATTTTATAAACTAAGTCATTGATGAAATACATGATTTTGTGTGTAAGCTTTTAATGAAAAGAAATGGATTTAAGGGCATGGCATTATGAGCATGTAGATAGTGGAGCTATCTACTTGCACAATTGCCTTATTGAGCGTGTGGTTTGCTCACTCCCCTTATTTTCCCATCTTTTCAAAGCACTCGCAATAGTTAGTGAGCGGCTGAGGACTTGTATCTTGGTATCTGTTGCTTCCCATGGAGAGACAGGTATACACATTTGTATAGTCTTGTATCTAAATATGTAATGCACAGTACTGTAAATGGTTATGATGTCGGGGATGTAAGGTTATGTAAATACCATTGTGTATGTATTTAGTTAAAGTCAAAAGATAGTAAACTCTGATATGTGAATATGATTATGGAAATGGAATGGCAAATAGGTGAGAGGTGACTAACACCGTATCATAGCCCAACTGTTTGTTGGATGGTCAAGATGAGAGAAAGGCAATAATTAAACAATAAATGAAAAAGTGAAAAATTTACTCTGATTTATAGGTAATTTGGGTTGTGACAACACTGATCACAGAAAAGAAAAGGACTTTGGACAGAATACACAGGGTTAGGACTGGTGGAAGGATTATATTGGGTACTGAGTGACTCTACCTTCTTCGTAAGGTTAGCGATTTGAGAGGTCAAGGTAGACAGCGTGTCGAGCTCATAGGTACCCACCGACTTCTTAGGCAATTGTCTCTCCGAGGATCATAGATAGTTGTTAGCAGCCATCTTGTCTAACAACTCGTAAGCTTCCTCCTCTGTTTTGCACATTAGAGCTCCACCCGCAGCAGCGTCAACGATGGTCTATTTTGGCTTGTAAGTCCGTTGTAGAAGGTCTAGACTTGCAGCCATAAAGGTAGGCCATGATGAGGGAACTTCCTAAGAAGCTCCTTATATCGTTCCCATGCTTCGTAAAGAGTTTTCGAATCAAATTGGGCAAAGGAAGATATGTCACTACGGAGTTTGGCCATTTTAGAGGGAGGGAAAAACTTAGCTAGAAATTGATGGGCTAACTCGTCCCAAGTAGAAATGGATCCTGGAGGCAAGGAGGTTAACCAGTGTCGCGCCCTATCCCTAAGTGAGAAGGGGAATAATCTAAGCCTAAGTGCATCATCAGATAATCCATTGTGCTTGAATGTGTTGTACAGGTCCAGGAATTGCCCAAGGTGAGCATGTGGGTCGTCATGAGAGAGCCCACTAAACTGCAATGAAGTCTGGATCATCTGGAGGATTGTGGGCTTAATTTTAAAATTGTTTGCAGAGACAGCTGGTGGCCTAATGCCGGTATAATATCTTCCAATAGTCGACATTGCATAATCTCCAACGGTCATAATGTCTCTATTTTTTGCCATGATGTTTTGCAGCGGAGCTATTAATTTCCTAGAATTCTTTCGAATTTTCCTAAGAGTTCGTTCAATTTCAGGATCTAGAGGAAAGCAATCATAACTCTTGGCTCTATGCATGCAAACATCAAAAAGTCCTTAAGAATTTTTTTTTAATTAATTATGAGAAAATTTAACAAACCGAAGTAAGGCTCTAAATATTTACAACCTAAATATTTACAAGCTAGGATTACACCTAAGCATAATTTCACCAATATTAATTAACGGTTAATTAAGACTTCCCCGACAACGACGCTAAAAACTTGATACGAACTACGTCCACTCTAAATGACCTAGACGTTCTAACCACAAGTGCACAGGTCGTACAAGTAATAATGGGATTTGAGGCCCGAATTATCGTCCCACAGAGAAGTTGATTAGCCTAATTAACTACCAATTAATCTTACCCTAAGTATATTCTAGCAAATTATGAATTTTTCAGTGGGTGATCTACTAAGCCTGAAATTAAAAGTACTGACAATAGTAAAAGCTATAAACTAAAGAAAATAAAACTGAGCTAAAAATTACTTGCAGAGCTCCGAGCAATTAAAGAAAATACCTACAAAAGATAATAATTAAAACAGTTAAAATGAATTAACGCAATTAAACTAAAATGCAACATGAAAATAAGAAACAAAATAAATTAAACTAAAATTAAACCATCCTAAAAATAAAATATGCATGTAATTAAACTACTTAATAAAAATTGCAAATTAAACTAACCTAAAAAATAATGAAATAAAATCCTAGAAAAATTAAGAAAATAACTACAAGTCTAAATGTCTAAAATATTACTTCTAAATTAATCCTAATTATATCTAATTACTAACTTAACAAAAAAAATCTAACTAATGCATGAGAAATTTTTTTTTTTTAGATTTTTTCAATTTTAAGCTAAAAACTAAATTAAAATTTCATGAAACGAATTAAATCTAATTTAATTCTAAATGCAACTCATAAAATCTACAATAAATTAAGTCTCAAAACCTATGATATAAAATCAACAATTAACATAAATTAAAACTAACAATTAAATTAACAAACAAAACACTATAACTAACCTATTTAACAATTAACCTAACTTAACAACTAATGCAAGGAATGGAAATACTAATAAAAATGCATTAAACTATAAAATGGCAAAAGTGAAATGTGGCCAAACATAGCCTTAACTACATGTCCAGTCGAGTGGTCCCTCCATTCACTGGTACGGTGCATGTATCCTCTCCAATTCCAAATTTGCTCTCGGTCCTATCCTCTGCTCCTGGTACCGTCCTTTACTGTTGTTGCTGCACATTCCTTGACATGCCCAGCTCAGCTCCGGTTCAATCCTACACTGCTGTACCAGCGATCACGTCCTGTTCAGCACCACGTCCTGCTGCGTCAGCCTATAGCCTGACCGTGCACTGGACTGCCAACCCGAATGCTCTGTATTTCATTTCCAGGTGCTGCTCCTTGTTCAGTCATATACTGCTGCATCCAATACTGATATCTTGTACATTCCTCGGCCTATCTAGCTAGCGTCTACTTCAGCATGCTTGCTTCTGGTTTCTGTGTAGCTCAGCATTGCTACATGCATCGCCTCTGCCTGCTGTAAACATGCATACCAACATAAGTTAACTCTGTCACAACTCCTGCACACAATAACAAAGGATGAGCAGAATAGCAAAACATGATTTTAAAGGCTTAACAATGGAACACAAGCAGAAATTATAAACTGGTAAACTGAAAGTAGAAAATGTAAACGGAAAATGTAAACTGCAATGAAAGTTGAAGTTAACATAAAGTGAAGACAATGAACAGTAAAAGATTCATAAAATAGGGGAGAACATAGGGGCATTTGTTTGCCATTATCGTAACCAAATGCATCAAACCAGCCGTATGTCCTGCTCGGTTTAACCTATCTTACTGTAATTTTAGTTACCCCCCTCTCTACACCTTCTTCCTTCCCGATTTTCTAGATTACTGGAAACCAGCAACATCATGTCCAGTATTGACAATCACGCACGAGCCTATTGAACAGCTTCAGTGATCGCACATCAAGTCCTTACACATCCTTATGAAGTAATGAAGTAAGTAAGCGGACCCGAGAGTTGAAGAAAGGCTAAAAGAAAAATACTTCATTGATGAACTAATTAACTATAATCGAATCAATCAACAAAGTAAAAGTGCTAAGAAAAAAAATGCAAATATCGGGCAACAAAGAAATTTAAACAACTTAATGTAATAAAACTATTCTTTAGGCAAAAACATAATCTAAACTTAAGCTAATGCAAGCAAAGTAAATAATGGATAAATAAAATGACATGAGAAATGAAGATGATGATGCTACTGTCCTAAACATCAAAATGCTGTCCTCCACCGAAATAAATAGTGGCTTTCGATACCATCCAACTTAATGCTTTCCTTTGGTATAACAATCAGCAACCATGAAAGGAAACAAAAGAAAAAAAAATTTGCAAACCGAGAACCACAATGGAAAATTGATTGATTTTCATTAAACCTTAACAGTAAAACAATAAATGAAAGGAACTTGAGGAAAACTGAGAAGAAAAATGGAAATGGTGGCTAACAAAAACAATTGAAAAATAGAGCAACGAGAAAGCCTGAAGAAAAAAAACATTTACAAAAACTAAGCTACCCTAGCACTCTACTCTACCCTAGATTACATTACCCTAAACTACACTACTCCTAAATTCTACACTACTTCTACCCTAGGCTACCTACTTGATTTTTTCAATTGCCACCATATTCTATTTATATACACACTTAGGGGTACAATGGTAATTTTTCATCCTAGATGAGTTGGTATTGTTTGGCCACTTGTCTTCATTTCATTTGCTGCAGAGGAGATATTTCCATGTCACTTGTCGATTTGTCCAGTTGGTTGTGCGATGTGGCCCGGTGCGTGTCTTCCAAAAGGTTGGCACGGTGTCTGTTGATCTTATTGTTTTGGAGCGAATAAAATACGGACACCTGGCATCACGTGTGTCCAAACGACTGGTGACTTGGTTTGCAAATTGGAAGTGGTCCAGTCTCCTTTAGCCCATTTTCAACCCAATTTCGACTGAAACGACTGAGTTTCATTCGGATTTATTTTATCTGAACATTAAAGAATTTTAATTAAATAAAGGGGATAATTAATAAAATAATATAGGGATTTAAATAATTAATTAAGAAATTAAGCACAAATAATTCTATTAAAAATAGAATTATCACCCCCCAAGCTACCATCGGTGGTCATGGATCGGGGATCAGTTTCGTCGATCCTTGTTGTTTCTTGGGTTGCGCTACTTGTTCGCGCGATTCCAATTTTCTTTTTTTTTTCTTTTCTTTTTTATTTAATATACAATATTTAGTTAAGTCTAACTAATCTTTGTGGGATGATATTCAGACTGAAATCCTATATTACTTCTTGCAACTTGCGCACTTACGATATATGTTTAGACATAACTATCACTTAAATTGCCTCTCCCTTTAATTCATTTCAAAGTTTCAAAGAGAATTTTCTTAGTTTCACGTAATAAACCAAAATCTCTGGTTGCAATCAAGATGCTGTCAACATGCAGAGCCAGAAGTATTAACTTACTCCCATTAATCTTTAGATAAACATATTGATCAACGATGTGCTCTTTAAATCTAAAAAAAAAAATGATGTTATCATTAAACTTAAGATACCATTGTTGGGAAGCTTTTGATTTTTTATATTGATTTCTTCAGCTCAAACACCGTGTGTTCCTTTCCTTCAACTAAAAAAAGTCTTCAACTAAAAAAAGTCCTCTAAATTTTCATTCAGAAAAACAGTTTCCACATTCATTTGGTATAGCTCCAATTTATAATAAGCTACCAAAACCATAATAATTCTAAATGAGTCTTTTGTTTTTTTTTTTAATACTGATAAGAAATTTTCATTGTATTCAATGCCATCCTTTTGAATAAAACGCTTAGTAACAATGAGTTCTTAAACTTTATTATGGGTGGAATATCATGAACAAGCTCTAAATAAAATATAGCAAGTTCAGGAATTCTATACAAGCTTGTGTTGGCATCTCATTCAACCTTTCAATAGAAAACTTGTGATTGAGCGTAAAATTGTACTTTTTTCGGTATACATTATTCTAAGCATACATTATAGTCATCAGTCTTACTGCAAAAGCTAATGGAAACTATCCTCTGTGATCAATTTTTTGGAGATCAAAGCTCAAGTAGAATAACTCCATAGAGAAAATGATAAGAACATAGGCGATTACAAAAATTGTATTAGTTTTCCATATCATGATCATGATGAAAACCAACATGGATGATGTTAGAGTCATTATAAACACCACCATCACTCTCCCTATGTGTAGTTACATATTATTAATTTTAGTGCTTAACCAATATGAAATGAAATAAATTATTACATTGTGAAATAAATATAAGTTAAAAACTGTTGCGATTCCTAGAGGTCTTTACTGTAAGTGCATAGGTTGTACCAGTAATATAGGAAATGAAATCCGAGAATATTATCCCACAGAGATTGGTTAGGTCAACTGATTACCAAATTGTCACGACCCGTTCTACCAAAAATCACTACAAATTTTTCGCTTTTGCTATACATCTCACCTCATCGTGACAATTTCATTTTGGGTGAGTTGGGCTATGAACAAGTAATAATCTCAATGCCTATTTTGTTTAATCATATTATTATTATTATGGTAATGATACCAGAGTCTCATGCAGCGTAATAATAACTACATATGTTATAAAACTGTATGTACATACGTTTACATATATTTACATCCCCATAATTACATTCGTTTACAAAACTGTGCTATTATATGTTCAGATACAAAACTGTATAATGTGTATACCTGATTCGTGATGGGAAGCAGCGAAAAACAAGGAATACAGTCTCTACCTGCTCTTAACTACTGTGGATGCTTTGTACGGGTGGAAAGTGAACGGGTGAGCACAACTTGCTTCAGTAAGATAATAATATAAGTAGGTAGATAACTACACTATCTACATGCTTATAATGTCATGATATAAAAATAATTTATATCAAGAGCATGAGGTATAATTAAAACTATTCCACATGTATATAAATATATCACGTACTGAAAACATGAAAATAGGCATGTAAACATGAAAAATCATCATGTCAACGTCTCATTCTCAACACATTGAAAACTCATCATACAACAGTCCCTCAAGGTTTAAAACATTATCAAAACTTAGTAAAACTCATCAACACATCATTAAAACCACATTTCGTTTTAAAATCACAAATTGAGGTGTAAACCCTCCTTTGGGTCTGTCCTGGTCCATCTAGACTGTATGATATCACGTGAAGCAGGTAGGTTACTGTATAGATAGAGGTTCAGAAAGGGTCGAAGGTTATTTGGTAAGGGGCTGAAGATTGAGGAGGTACGAGAGAGGCCTACGAAGCCTCCAGCTCATCCAACTTTATCTCCAGCTTCGAGGGGCATAGTTATTGGTGGACCTCGACCTACCACAGAGCAATGCAGGTTATATGGTAGATATCATGGGGGTAGACCATGCCCATTATCGATGAGATCATGTTATAGGTGTTGTAAAGCAGGGCACATAGCTCGTGAATGCCCATAGTTGATTGATACAACCCCACAGAAAGGGAAAGAGCTAGAGAAGGCTACAGTTGAGACACTTACACCTAAGAGGAAGGCCACAGCTGAAGAGAAAGGGAAACAAGCTGGTGGTCCAGGGTGGGTGTTTGCATTAGACTAGGCATCTGTAGAGGCTTCCTCAGATGTGATCAAAGGTACCATCCTAGTCTTAGATTTTGAAGCATTAGCATTAATTGATCCTAGTGCCACACATTCATTCATATCGCCTTCATATGCATATAAACTGTGTGAACATGTGAAACCCGTACCCTTAGGTAGAGTTTTACTTATAAGCACTCTAGTGAGAGACAATGTAATGGCAGAGTATATATGTAAGAGTTGTAAGTTAAAAGTAAGGGCAAAGGATATGTCGGTCGATCTCATCCTATTAGCTATGAAGGACTTCGATGTAATACTAGGAATGGATTGGTTGGCTGCAAACCATGCTATTTTAGATTGTTATGCTAAGACAGTAATGTTTTTCATCCCTGAAAAGTATATTGTAAGATTTGAAAAGTAATGAATGAAGTAGTAAATTATTTTAAGATGGATGATGTTGCTAACGAATGTAATAATAATGTATTGAAGCTTTTATCACCTATGTGGTTAACTTGGATAAGGTGTACTCGGATATAGCTGACATCCTTGTGGTTAGAGAATTCCTCGATGTCTTTTCGAAAGAATTACCAGGGTTGCCACCAGATAGGAAGATGGAAATCTGTATTGATTTTGTAAGACCTGGATTATATCGTAATTTCTTAAAAAGAATTGAAAATGGTCACAAATTTAAACAAATGGGATTCGAACTGGAAATAATGATTTAAAATACGAAATGAGTGAGTGTTTATGAAGGGAAGTCGGGTTAAAGTGATCCCGAACATGTGCAAGGGTAAAACGGTCAAAAGATCGAAAGCCGATATAATTTCGATAAGAAAATTTAATTAAAAAATATGGATTTAAGAATCTTGATCAATAACGAAGAAATAATTAAATTTCGGGTTAAATTGATCAAGATAAGAATTTATTTAAATAAATCGAAATTTTCACTTCGAAAAATGATCTCGAAAATAATCGAAAAATATACTGAAAAGTCAAAATAATACCGATAAATTTATTTATGGGTTAAATGAATAAAATATGAATATTTTTAGATATTTTTGCCAAATAATAATAAAATATTGAATATAATAATAAAAAAAATTAATTAATTAAAGAAAAAAACAACAACAATCGGAAAAATCGCGAAACGCGATTTTTGAAGAAAACAACAGAGGCTGAGCCCCTTACCGGCGATCGACGGCCGAGGAAGGGAGCCGGACGAGGGCCGGGCCACCACCGGCCTAAAGGAGCCACGAACGGCGGCGACCGGCAAGAGGAACGATGAGAAACGGAGAAACCGAGAGAGGAAAAAGGAAACGACGGTGAACGGCGCCGATCTAGCCCCACCCGACCACCGCTGAACGTCCCCGAGGCTAAGACGAAAAGATTGGTGGTGGCCACAACTGCCGAAATCGACGGACAGCGCCAGAAATGGCAGAAAAGGAAATGGGTACCGACGACCGAGGGAGAACAGCCGGACCGACCACTTTCCGATTGCCTTGGACGAAAATGAGGCCAAATTTGAGAATCAGACAACCCAGCGGAGCTGCTAGTGATGAAAATCGACGGAGAACCGATCGGCGAGGCACCGAACTGGCTGAACCGGACTGAATTGGTTCAGCCAAGAAAGAGAGGAAAAAGAGAGGAAAAAGGGAGAAAAAGAGAAAAAGGAAAAAGGGGAAGAATTTTCGGAGATGCACCGGACTTCGGGTAAGTCGGTAAGCGGTCAAAAGTGACCAATTTGATTTCCGAGAAATTTATTTAAATTATATTCGATCGAAAAAATAACCCGAAATTAAATATAAATTGTCCAGTTCGACGATAAATTTTGAACGTGAACCGATTGAACTTCGATTTGCACACCATCGCATGATGTCGGGTAAGTAAAGCTCATTTACGATAATTTATATAATTATCCACGTATTAGAAATTTAATTTACGCATTTCGGATTTAATTCCGCCTTTAGTGGATAATATTGGGAATTTTGAGTAAACTGTCGTAAATGATATACGGGCTATCCAAAGAGTTTGGAACGAAGTCCAATGGGTATTGAGAGCCCAATAGACCCGATGAAGGGATTAAATAAGTGGAAACGGGCTGAAAATAGGTCGAAATCCATTAAGATGCAATCGGGCCCAATAAAGTAAAACGGGCCCAGTGTTTTAGATTCGACCAATATAAGTGAAATACTGATAAGTATAATTGAATTAACCCAAATATATGGTTATATGCAGCTCCGTAGACTTGGTTTGGAGCAAATTGGACTGAGAGACTTGGTACGGGCGAAACGGGATAAGTTCGCACGTGATTTTAGGTAAGGGAATTTTACGAACTGCTAGAGGTAACTTTACGGAATTTCAACTTCATTTGCAGTCTTTTAAATGGTTTGAAGGGTCTACAATTCAGATAAAATTTTTAGAGCCTCGAATGGGTAAATTACCAAAATACCCTTGTTAAGGGTAAAATTTTCAACTTTAGGAAAAATGTGGGAGGAGCAAGAACAAGAGATTTCTGCTCGTTTCTTGAGAAGATTGAACACATGCATGAGTAGGCTGGCTAACTTTTAAATAAAAATGCATAGCATTGCATATTTTCAATAGATGTTGATTTTCTCTGAAAATGATTTGAGAAATGTAGCCGCCTACGTGATTTTCAGAAATGTGACGTGCTAGACCTCAGCTCGCACTGGAGTTTTACATGTATTGGTGCTGGAGTCTAACTCGCACCAGATTTTTATATGATTTTCGTGACACGGTGCTGAAGTCTAACTCGCACCATATTTTTATATAATTTTCGTAATATGGTGCTGGAGTCTAACTCACACCAGATTTTCACATAAAATGTGTACAGAGTGCTAGAGCTCATCTCGCACTAGTTTTACTTGATTTTATGAGAGTGCTGGAGCATCGCTCGCACTATTTTTTTTTTGAAATCCTGTTATGAGCCGTGCTTGGAGCGTCGGGTAGACTGTGTGTCACACCAATTAAATAGGCTCGCACGTGCATTTTGAGACAGGGCATGAGTATGGAGATATGATATGGGTCCACAAAGTACGTTGTACCGTGCAAGTAGCATGGAGTACGTTGTACCGTGTGGTATCTTCGGATACGTGGTTTCTTCGGATATGAGTGGCATCTTCGGATGCGTGAGATTGGATAAGACTGACGTGTTGGACTGACCCACCTCCCGGGTGGTTCCCGATCAGGGTGAGACCCCGCACACTAGGATCCGTGTAGCAGAGGGGCTCACGAGGACACACGATGATAGTCTTGGTTATTTGCCTGAGATATACATATATTGCCTAGTCTCGCCTGTTCATGTTTTGAGAAACTCATTTGTGGATTTTTATGTGAGTCTGGACCACCCGAGGGAGGGGTTGGATCTTGACTGAGACATAGTTTTGATGGAAATTACGCTGGGTTTTAAACAGAAACTTGCATGATGTTATTTTCCATTCTATTTAAACCCATGAATGATGTCAATTGGTTTTACATGACATTCAGTATATCACATGGTACGGTTGCTTTAAAAAGCATTTGATTTCATGGTTTTGTGGGAGTTAGGAATACCCGAGGGAAGGGTTGAGTCCTGACAGTGTTGTGAAATTTTACCAATGATGAAATGTTTTAAATGGATATGCATGTCAAGTTTTCCATGCTTTTGAATCCATATATGAACTTGTTTTACATGACATCATGACATCACGAATTATAACATCTGTTTTGAAATGTGTGGAGAAAGGGTGGTTTATGCATGGCATCACGTTCATGTAGTTAGTATGGTTACCTACTTGTTCGTAGGATTGCCTTACTAAGCTTGATGTGCTCACCCCTTTCATTTTCCAACACAGATTCCCTCCAGTAGACATTGAGGCGATTGAGTGCTGCATTCCTGATATCCGCTGCTATCCATCATGTTAAGGTATATACACTTGTACATATTGTATCTAAATAAGTATAGCACAGTAACATGTTTGTAAGTAACTATCAAGGATGTGTAGATAATGTAAACACTTGTAAATAAATGGAAAAGAATAAATGAAAAACGAATGTGTTTACCTTTTTCTGTAATATGAAATTAAGTTATATGATGATTAAATGGTGGGACTGGCATTGACGCACAGCCCAATTATTAGTGGAGTGTGGTCACGATTCGAAGGATAGATAAGTATGAAATAAAAATGAAAAATTTACTCTGATTTTTGGATAGTTTTGGGTCGTGACAGATTTGGTGCTTGGAACTAAATTAATATCTATGCCACCGTATAGAATGGCTCCAGTGAAATTGGAGGAGTTAAAGAAGCAATTACAAGGGTTGTTGGATAAGGGATTCATCAGACCGAGTGTATCACATTGGGGAGCACCGGTGCTGTTTGTAAAGAAGAAAGATGGGAGTCTTTGACTATGTATAGACTATCGATTGTTGAATAAGGCTACCATCAAGAATAAATATCCCCTTCCACAGATAGACGATCTATTTGATCAATTTCAATGAGCATAGGTCTTTTCAAAAATTGATCTTAGGTCTGGGTATCATCAGTTGAGGATTCAGTGTCACGACCCAAGTTATCTAAAAATCATAGTAAAGTTTTTGCTTTTTCATTTATTATTTAATTCTTACCTTTCTCTCATCATGACCATCCTATTAACAGTTGGGCTATGATTCGGTGTTAGTCACCTCTCACCTATTTACCATTCCATTTCCATAATCGTATTCGCATATCAAAGTTTACTATCCTTTGACTTTAACTAAATACATACACAATGGTATTTATAACCTTACATCCCCGACATCATATCCATTTATAGTACTGTGCATTACATATTTAGATACCAAACTATAATAATGTGTATACTTGACTCTTGATGGGAAGCAGCGGATACCAAGATGCAAGTCCTCAGTCACTCATTAACTATTGCGAGTGCTCGAAAAAGATGGGAAAATAAGGGGGGTGAGCAAACCACACAATCAGTAAGGCAATTATGCAAGTAAGTAGATAGCTCCACTATCTACATGCTCATAATTCCATACCCTTAAAATCCATTTCTTTTCATTAAAATCTCAAGCACAAAACCATGCATACATCAATGACATAGTTTATCAAAACTATTTGTGCATATAGAAATCATGTAATTCATGCATCAAAGGCATTTTATGTGACATCATTAAATCATACTTAGCATGAGGTAAATCAAGATCATGCATCATTTCATGCCATGTATAAAAAAAAATCATGAGAAACAATTCTTTTCATGAATTTATCATTAACGCATGGAAAACTCATCATGCTATTGTATTTAAATCATTTCATTAAAGTTGCAGTATAAAATAACCCAAAGGGTTTAAGTTTCTCATAAATCAATCTCATTATAAAATTTTGTTATAATAGTCTGTTATAAAATCATATCTCAATGAAAATCACAAAATCGGGGCCGACGCCTCCCTCGGGTCTACCCTGGTGTATCGAGACCATAAGTTATATCATGTGAGACAAGTAGGTCATTATATCAGTAACAACAACGACTATGGCCTTAACCTAGTGATCCATGGCAACACGGTACCTAGTGTGCAGGGTATCACACCTGAAATGGGAGGTGGGTCGGTCTTACTCGTCAAAACAGCATAACATCAGGATTGCAAGGGCAAGGCTTGCTGCCTCGTGGCTAATGCCACTCCACTCCAACAATCCCCACGGTACAACATACTCCGCGTAACGTACACAAGCTCAGACAGGGGTGCCTGCAATAGGTCTTATCCACCCATACCATCTTTGTCTCAGTATGCACGTGTAGGCATATCATCTCACTGTGACACACAGTCTACAGGAGGCTCCAACACAGCTATATGCAAGTCATATAAATCCCTGTGCGAGCGAAGCTCTAGCACGGTTCCATGCATATTCATGATATCTAAAAATCTCGTACGAGTGAAGCTCTAGTACGGTGTCATAAAAATAAGTAAAATCTGCGTATGAGTAACACTCTTGTACGACTTTAAAATGAGTTATAAATCCATATAAAATCATGTGCGAGCAATGCTCCAACACGAATGAATGCTCAAGTAAATCAAAACTTCGTACAAGCAACGCTCGAGTACGGCTTTATGCATAAATACATTAAATCTCGTGTGAGTTACACTCTAGCACAGCTTTTATGCAATATCATATCAAAACTGGATGCGAGCTAGGCTCCAGCACCTCTCATACATGTCAAATCATTAAAACTAGTGCGAGCAATCGCTCCAGCACCTTTTTATGCATATTCAGTCAAAACAGTCAAAACCGTCAAAACAGTCAGAACAGGGTGCGAGCTAGGCATCGTTCCCCCGTATCACGGACTAGCCTCGCATTCTACTCTAGAACTCCCGAGCTGTCCAAACGATGTTAAAAACATCAATAACCCAACTCAATCTTATTATTGAGCACAAATTTGCTCCTTTTCTCATTACACCTCAATTAACTTAATCTTCACAATTCTATCACAACTCATATTTTCACCCACTACATCTCAAAATTCTACATTCCTCGTACTATATTCCATGCTAAATTCACCACATTGTCTCAATTCCAATTTATAGCCATAATTCTCAAAATTACCATAATTGCATAATAACATCTCTACTCCAACAAAATCATAGTTTCATCAATCCCTAATCATTTCCCAACTATTTCATCACAATTCCCATGCTCACAATCACCAAAGATTACTTCAAAATCAAGGATTGAAGATTAGAAAATTACCCAAACGTGTGGAGTACTCAACTCACACCTCGATTCGATTCGTCATTCGATTTCCAAGTATGTTGTTCTCATTTGGGTGAGCAACAACTTTCCTTCTTGTCGCAACTCTTGATTTGGACGGAAATGGGCGATTTGGAAGAGAGAGAAAGCTAGGGCTCGGTTGAAATGGAGGTTTAGAAGAGAGAGAAAAGATGAAATGCAGGAAAACACAGGGGTCCTTTTATAGACGGAGGGTAGGAGATTGATCTGGCTCTTGATGAGATCGATCTGCATTTGAATTTAGGGACGATTTTGGGTAATTTTATGCCTAGAAGATTGATATGTCGTGGGGTAGGATCGATCTCTTAATGGCTTCAGGAGATCGATCTGCTCCATTTACGAGATCGATCTCTAGTTTACAGAATGCTTCATGAGATCGATCTGCTCCTTGAGGAGATCGATCTTCTCCCAAACAGAAACATTTTGAGCTCAATTCCTTCCTCATGAGATCGATTCCTTCCTCATGAGATCGATCTCTTCAATACAGAATCATAAGGAGATCGATCCTCTTCCATTGGAGATCGATCTGCTCACTTAATTTCCTCCTTCCTTGTCATTTTTAACTTATCAGATCGATCCTCTCTTCTCCAAGATCGATCTGGCCCCATAGTTTCACACTTTAACATATAAATCTCCAAATGTAATTTCCACAATTCACTACTTTGATTATTTCTCATTCGTTACTTATACATTTCACTCAGCTCAATAAATTACACTTCAAGTTCATATTACATAATTAAAATATGTGTAAATTCTCAGATTTCACAAGTAGAAAGTTTAATTTAAGAAAATTTTTAAATTAGCCATATTTTTCGCGCTTCCGGGCTATCACACTCCCTAAAAGAATGGGTGCAAAATTGGGTGAGTTATCAACATTTATATTCAACAGATAGAAGCCAGCAGGGAATATCAATTCATTGACTTGCACTAAAACATTCTCAATGACACCCTCAAGATATGCATTAGATCTATTAGCTAGTTAAGTAATTACACCAGTCTTATTCAATGGTCTCAAATTCAAAGTTTTAACAATAGACAATGATATAATATTAATAAAACCAACTAGATCTATCATGCACTTTTCAAATCTAACATAACCAATCTTACAAGGTATACTGAAGGTGTCAGGATCCTTACACTTTTTGGGAGCTTTCTTTGGACGATAGCGGAGACATTCTCCCTCACACTTACCTTATCATTACCTTGTAGCTTCCTCTTATTTGTGCATAATTTTTTTATTACCTTGGCATAGTGGGGAACTTGTTTTATGGCATCAAGCAATGGGATGTTGACTTCCCCCTTTCTAAATATCTCCAAAATCTTTTTGTCATTCTCTTCCTTTGTGGATTTAGCCAACCTACTTGGTAAAGGAAAAGGGTGAGAACTAGTATTAATGGGAGCTTTATTTACCAATGGTCGAAACATAGGTGGGAGCTTAGGTTGCACGATTTCTTCCTCTTCAACATCATGTTTGTCGATTTTTTCTTCATGATGTGGTCTTGATTCAACCTTTTTCCCACTTCTCAAGACTATTACATTAGCATTCTCTCTTTAGTTGACCATAACTTGAGAACGTAACTTACCAGAATTTTGAGCCTCTATGTTGCCCATTCTTGTGGCCAATTATCCTAATTGAGTTTTCAAGTTCTTTATGCTAGCTCTTGTCGTTTACATATTTAATATTGATTCCTGTTGAAATTTAAGAGAACTGTTAGTGAGAGTCTTAATCATATCCTTAATAGAAATACCTTGGTCTTAGTTGTTGAGGATTGTAGTTAGGCTTATTTTATGGTGGAACATAAAGTTTAGTCCTATATCCATATTGTAAATTAGGATGGTCCCTCCATGATTAATTATAGGCATTTCCCATATGCTCAAACTTGCATGGTGGTTGTAGTTGTCCAGGAAAGTCACCTCTAGTATTAACGTGCTCATAAGTATCCTCTTACAATGTTGGACACATGTCAGTAGGGTATCTCATGTTTGAGCATATCTCATATGCTTTTGTTTATTGTTTTGTCCTTACAACAAGTTCATGAATAAGAGAAGTTAAATCTTTAAGTTGTTGTTCAATGAGAGCAACACTTACCTCATGTACAGGTTTTGGGGATGGTTCATGCCTAGTGTAGAACTACTAGGAATTGGCAGCCATGTTAGCTATCAAATTCCTTGTATTTTAAGGAGTCTTATCCACCAAAGCTCCTCTATTAGCGACATCGATCATACTTCTGTCATGGGATAGAAAAACTTTATAAAAGTATTGGATGAGGAGTTGCTCATAAATTTGAGGGTGTGGGCAACTAGTATAAAGCCTTTTAAACCTCTCCCATTACTCATACAAAGATTCTCCATTATATTGCCTAATCCCACATATCTCCTTTTTAATTTTGGCAGCTCTTGAGGCAGGGAAATACCTTTCTAAGAAAAGCCTCTTCATCTTCTCCCACGTGTTGGTGGTCCCACAAGGCAAATAGTATAGCTAATTTTTGGCGAAATCGATCAAACGAAAAGGAAAGCCTTTAGCTTTGTTTGTCTTCGGTCACTCCAACAGGCTTCATGGTAGAACACACTACATGGAATTCTTTAAGATGCTTGTGTGGGTCCTTACATACAAGACCATGAAAAACTGGGCAAAAGATTAATTAGTCCTGATTTCAATTCAAAATAAGCATCGGTATTAGGAAAGGCAATGCAAAGTGACTATTGATTTAAGTTGGAGCTGCCAACTCTTTTAGTGTTCTTGAGAGTGGTTCTTAAGCCATCACTTCTTCCTCCTTAGAGTCACTTGAGTAAACAAGGTTGGGAGTAAGAGTGATTTCAATAGCAAAGGAGTAGAATCATCCTCTTAGGTTGCTTAAACAAATTCCCTTACTTCCTAAGTCAATTAATAAGGGATCAGTCAGACATGCAACTCCTGTAAAAAAAAAATATATTAAAATTGCAAATTAGAATTAAAATAAGATAAATAGTCCAATTAAACAAGTAATCCCTGACAACGACGCAAAAATTTGAAAAGTCATCAGGTGTCAGACCCGGATTTTTTGTAGCTTATTTCCTTATGATTCCTATGTGTATGAACACTATGTAATTATGGTTGAATCATAAGAAGAGTATTTACTAGATTTAAAGTGTTAATGAAATGAATTAACACGCAAAAGCTACATAAAATGCCTAATGTGAACTATAAGTGTCACAGGCTAAACCGAGTTATTCTAAATCATTCTGACTGAAAATAAGAACTTAAGATAAGAGAACGTAGAGAGCTCATGAAGAAAAGTCAGCTTGATTTAGACCCGAACATACAAAACGAGTGTAAAAGCTAAAAAGGGTAAAATGGACCTTTTCGGTGAGAAAAGGAGTTTCGGGTGAAATTATCCACCGGGAGCGATTGGAATATAAAGACGAGAGTGTAAGACATGATATATAACACTTTCGAAAATTTAAGAAAAAGTCAACTTAGTCAATGGTTAAGGAAAAAGTCAACTATAGTTAAAAAAGTGGACTTTTACCATAGTTGACTAATCAAGGTTTGAAATTAACCTAAGTGTGGAGAAAAATTTGGGGAAAAATATTCTTGGCCAGAATACAAGATAATCATCCCCGAAAGTAAGGAAAATTTATTCGGAAGGATTCCGGAATAAATTTAATGGTTAAAAACGTAATGGGCCTAAGGTGAAAATTTTAAAGCCCATTAAGGTATACTAAACGTATATCGAAATTCTAAGGTCCTTTAGACCGAATTGTTGGACCAATTGATCGGCCAAATTTTGAGACAATAAAAGGCCCGAGGTATAGTAAAAATTTCAGCCCAAAAGCCCATTAGGAAAGCCCAAACCGAGAAGCCCAATTGGAAAAGCCCATGAGATAAATATCTAACTATAGTTAAAGTTAACTATGACTCATAAGGTGACTCATAAGGTGACTCATGGTTCAGATTTGGAAAGTCAAGCATAGTGGCTGAAAAGTAAGGCTTAATGGCTAAGTAAGTGGCTTATAAATGCAGCCACACCTTGGTCATCTTCATCACACAATTCCGGCTAGAGAAGAACACCATTGAAACATAACCATTCAAGCTTTCTCTCACTAGAAATCACTAGGAATTAGTCATATTTGGAACTTGCATTCTTCATGGAAGTTGTTCCAAATTGAAAGGAGATTAACATATGTTGGAATTGGCTATCAAGGAGCCATAGAGAGCAAACCGAGAGCCTCCAAAGTTTCGGCCAAAAGGAGAGCACTACAATTGGTATATTTTCTAATTTCCAATTTCATATATGTTAATGTATGAATGATTTTAAGTATGATGATATATGTTTTAAGCATTGAAACATATTAAATCACCATTTAGAGGGTTAGGCCGAGAGTGATCAATGGGATATTGAAATATGTCAATTTGATTTTAAGACATAAATGGATTAGTACACATGTATTAATGTTAATGGTATAATTAGAATTAATCAAATTGATTAATTAATACATGTAAATTGTTGGCAACCAAGGTGTTTGTGAAAATGCCTAAATGAACTATAGGATGATTGGTAATGTTGCCTACCAAGTGTTTTTGAAAATGCCTAAGTGGAAATGGCTAGAAAATAGGCATGTAAGGCATGCCATGGTGGAAACCGAGAATGGCTAAGCTCTCGGCCAAGGCATGTGGCTGAGAGGCCCAATGGGCCAAGCCCAATATTTTTAGGCCCAATAGGGTGTAATGGGCCTAAGACAAGCCCAATAAGAGTTGGTGGGTCCCACAAGCCCATAGGCCTAACAAAAGTGAATAGTAAAATGAAAATGGACTTAAGGCCTAGTTAGGCCCATTAAGGATTTTTAAGGCCCATTAAGGGAAATTAAACTGTATTAATGTGTAATACAGTAGGAAAATTATAATTAACCTGAGGAATGGTTATTTACAGCTCTGGAGTTTACATTGAGAGCTGATCGGACTGCGGGATTTAGCAGCACCGAGGAAGCGAGGTCACTTGACGTGATCCGAGGTAAGAGACTTTTGCGAGTAGTTAGAGATACCTGCACGTATTTTCAACTGCTTCTGCATTCACTTAAAAACTCTGAGGGTCAGAGAAAGTGAATAATAATTATTGCGACCCGATAGTGGCAAATTATGATTTTGCCCCTAGTTAGTTAAAAAGTCAACTTTTGTGAGAAGTTGCAAAAAGCATGGAAAATACTATTGTGAGTGTTTAAATGCTATTAGCATGAAAATAAATAGATGGGCTAATGATTTTAAGGTTGATATGACTTAAGCACACTTTTAAGTGCTGATTTTACTATTTTGTAAACAATCCCTTTTAAATAGCCATCTATCATATTATGTGAGAATGAATCGTGCTAGAGCATAGCTCGCACTGGGATTCATATGTTTTCCACATAACATTAGTGCTGGATTTTGATACGCACTAGATTTTCATGACATGCATGATAGAGTACTGGAGTTTTACTCGTACTCAGCTTTGAATGATATATGAATGACAGAGTGCTAGAGCGTGGCTCGTACTCGATTCTTCATGGTTTATACATGACATAGTACTGGGAGCGATTGCTCGTACTTGATTTTGATATTGTGCATAGCATAGTACTGGGAGCTATTGCTCGTACTTGATTTGATACATAAACTATGCATTGACCTAGTTGCTGGAGGTTTACTCGCACTAGAGTTGAGTTTTGTGATGTGAACCAGTGTTTGAGCGGAGTGACGACTGTGAGTCGCACTCAAGACGCACACTGTATGTGATATGTAATACATGTTGAAACCCATGCCTGATTCCTTGTGTGACTGTGTGTCATAGCTAGAGAGGATATCCGCATGAGGTTGATATAGATGTGGTATACTTATTTCCATGGTTTCGAGGGCTAAAGACCCTGGCTATGAGGATTTCCATGGTTTCGAGGGCTAAAGACCCTGGCTGTGAGGGTCCACGGGTGTACTTTGTACCGTGCCCGGGGCACGAGGTGTACGCTGTACCGTGTGTTACGTAGCTGGCGGTTGACATTGGACTGACCATCCTCCCGTTACAGCAGTGATGCCCCGCACACCGAGATCTGTGTTGCTTGGGATCACATTTTCGGATATGATCATAATCCAGGATACTATTTGTATTTACCACAGAGTCTCACATGATATATCACATTGATTGACTGATTTAAACTGCGGACAGACCTGAGGGATGGGTCGGACTCCGATTTGTGTTGTGAATCATTTGATGCCATATTTATATGTGATTTAAATATACATGGCATGATTTACATAAAGGCATGATTTATATGCAATGCATTATTTTGCACTACATGCCTACATTTGAGAAATAAAGCATGATTTCTGTACATGGGATTTATTCTGTACAAGTATATATATTATATTTCAAGACATGCTTTTAAAGTGAGTTAAGGAAATAATGTTTTCAAGGCATAGCACTATTTTGAGTAGATAGTGTGGATATCTACTTGCTTGCCTGATTTCCTTACTGAGCGCGTTATGCTCACCCCCTTTCTTTACATCTCTCTACAGAGCGTCAGTAGATCGAGAGTTATCATGGGAGAGTGTCCCAGAGTCCACTGCTAGTTCCTATCGATTCATCAGGTGTACTTATTATGTACAGTTGTGTATCTAAACATATAAACAGCACAGTGATGTATACGTTATATATTATGGGGAATGTAAATGTAATCGTATTAGATTTTATAAAATCTTACATGTATAATAAAAGCAACTACAGTCAGAATTAATATATTGACATGTATGTATGAGAATGGATATTATGGTAAGTGAAGACTGTGACATCGAATCACAGCCCAACCAGTGAAGAGAGGAAAGGTAAGTTAAAAATGCGAAAAATTTATTGTGGTTTTTGGTTAAAGTCAAGGATTTAAACTGGGGTCCTGACATCAGGCTACTAAAATAAATTGCTCTTTAACCACCAACTAGTAGATAGGGAAGTAGAGGTCGATCCTACAAGGACTGCAGTAATATAACTAAGAAAATTATAGTTCCATAGACATCAAACAAGACATGACTAAAAATGGGGTTTTAATATTAAGCTAACGCTACTAATGTAAGAAGAACGAAAACAATTATTAAATTTCAACTTTTAAATATGACAAAGACTTTAGGTGATATGTTTCTTGATTTTCTTGATTTAAAAATGTGATCATTGAACTTCAAAATATAGGTATTAATTTGAGCATTCAACTATAGAGTAATAACAAGCTCTATTACATTATCTTCCCTTACATCTTAGTTAGTCACAACAAGCTCTACAACAAATCCCTAACTAATTCAATTACCACAGCAAGCTCTATTACACTAATTCAACTATCTCTAGATAAAATTCTTAGCAACATTATAATTTGTGGACGATATGAATTGAATTAAGCAACAAACATACAATCTCGGCTTATTTAGCCTAAATAAGATTTCCCTCTAGCATTAGGTGATTTCAAATAAAAGCAATTACGAACTTAAGTTCTTAATCAAACAGTAGATTATTAATATTAATTAGATAGTAGGCCTCTCTATCAAACCAAATTAACAATCACATAAAGATGCTATAGAAAATCTTGATACTCAATCAATAATATATCATAAAGGTCATGCTTCTCACATCAATTAATTAAGAATTAATCAAGAAAACATATAAAACCAAATTAGGACTCTAATCACTACTCATCATGCTTAAACCAAACATAGAGATTAAGAAAAGACTCAAGAAAATAAAGAACACTTTTAAGATGTTAATGCAAGAAGAACTCGACAAGCTTTTATGTTGTATGTAACCTATGCGACAAGAATAAAAGAAGATGTATTAATGATACAATACTAATATGCAAGCTAATTATACAATTAAACTAAGCAGGAACCAAGAAAATAAAAATTTGAATTAAACATGAAAGACAATCGATTTTATGCTTTAACTACATAAAAGATTAAACTAATATGCAAAACACATAATCTAGATGCAAAAGAATAAGATTCCTATTAAAGAAAGCAAATAAATAAAGCAAGCATTAAATAAACATGCAAGACTTAATAAAAGAACACTTTATAAAACTAAAGAATGCAATCGGTTTATGTTAGAATATTATATAACATGCAAGAATGCAATATTAAATAATACTATGCTAATCGACAATGAATGAATGTACAGGAATTAAGTATGCAACTAAAGAATCAACGAAAGCAAGTTTATAAATTAATATGTAATCGATTTTTTTATATTTATTAAAGAACTAAAATTATGCAAAGTAACTACTCTTAAAGATTATAATTAGAGAAATCAACACAATATAGAAGTAAGGAATAAAGCATGCAATCAAAAAATTCAAGGAAGAATAAAGAAAGAATAAAGCAATTGAAAACGAGAATAGAATATAAAAGAAAAATAATAATCGGCCAAATATATAAAATCTTTAAAAGAAACCAGTTCTTACAATTGTAAAAGTAAGAAAACAAAATAAAACTAAGGCTAATTGATGAAAATAATGGCCATCCTAAGGTCCCTTTATATAGTGAAGGAATAATCCTAAACCTTACATAAAGTAAAAGTCTAGTTGCAATATGACTAAGATTCCCAATTATTACTATTTATCTAATAATACTTCTTCATATCTATATTGAATAGCTTACTTGGTTGCCAACTCAACAAGGATCTTCTCTCTCCAGCAATTATCTTTCAAAAAAGCTTTAATTAATTTCTTCAATTATCCTTGTTGTAATCCCACTTTGACTATGGGTCGACTTTTCTAATTTTAGTGCTGACTTTGTAGGGACTTTTGATCCATCAAACGAACTCCGATTTGGATGATCTTGGACATTCAAAAAGCTAGATAAGTCCTCTACAACATTGAAGGTGGTCATTTTATTTCAAAAAATTCAAATAGTGATAAAATTACCAAAAGTACCCTTATTGGTTTGAAAATCCAAAAAGTGTCTATTTTAGCTCTATTTTCTTCCACAAGCTTTTTTTCAATGCAACCTAAAAAAATATAATGAGATAATATTTGTATAGCAAAACAAACACGTATCAAGTAAGATTTAGAAAATGGATTTGTTACTAAGAATTAGAGATTTTCCTTTACTTTTTGCACATGACTATTTATTAACAAGGGAAAAGTGTTTTAAACGAAATTGGTTGGAGATATCTCTTATTCGAGATGTGGCTGTCATACGAAGACTGCTTTTCATGTATTTCGAGACTGTCCTTGACACGTCCTAAGGGTATTATCCGCAAGTGCATGGGTCGTACAAGTAATAATGAGATTTGAGTCCCGAAATTATCATCTCACAGAGAAGTTGACTAGCCTAATTAACTACCGGTTAATCTTACCCTAAGTATATCCTAGCAAATTATGAAGTTGCAATGGGTGGTCTACATGGCTAAAATTAAAGTACTGAAAATAATAAAAGCTAAAAACTAAATAAAATAAAACCGAGCTAAAATTACTTACAAAGCTCCGAGTAATTAAAGGCAAGTACAATTAAAATGCATTGGCCAAACGTGGCCTTAACCGAAACAATCCAGCAAGTGGTCCCAATATTGCACTGTTCATTGTCTTTCCAATTTTTTTTCTGCCTCCAGGTGCTCACGGTTCTAGCTACTGGCATTGTCCTGCACTGCTGCATTTTGTGCCTCTGCTCTTATCGTGCTCCAGGCTCCAGACGCTGCTGCTGCTCTCGTCTGCTGTCCGCTCCAGGTAGTACCATCTACTATAGGTGCTGCTCAAGTGTTTCTGCTCAACTTCTGCAATTCTATCTCCTGCTTCTTTTTGGTTTGTCTAGGCATGAAAACTGCTACTGTACTGGCTCTCGGTTCAGACCAGGTACTGCTCCAGGCGAGGTTTGTTTCTGCCGTTGCTGCTCATCCTTGCTCTGCCCAGCGGTTGCTCTCGGTTCATGCTCTTGTCGGAATTGCTCAGCAATACATCACTTGCTGCAAGCCTCCAGTACACCTATACTGCTACTGTCAATCTTGTAATTATCTGGCCTACTCGTGCACAACAACAGGACACTTAGGAACTGCTACAACAGCAGCAACTGCCTCTAGTAATCCAGCAACCCATGCCCGAGCAGAGTGTTCCTCACAGTTTGCAGCTGCTAAGATTAATCCAGCTACTCCTCTTGCACCTGTCTTGCTCATCTCAGAATCCCACAAGTGCTGCAGACGCTAAGCATTAAATACAAGCTAAGATGATTATTCACAAGTATCAGCATCCACTGGTATCACAGTTAAGGAAGTAAAATGAAGAAAACTGCAGCAGAACACGATGAGGAACATGCAAGGTTGCTGCTGTTAATACTATCTCACCATTCCAGCAAAATAACCAACTAAACAGTACACTACTACCATAAATAAAGTCGAACAGAGCAACACCAAAAATGACTCTTAATGCACCTGTTAAAATCAACTTTTATCAAACATACATTAGCTGACAAATCTAGTGGGATTAATGAAAACTTTCTAACATTAACTACAACAATTGCTTTCAACAACAGAACTCAACAACATACCGTAAAAACAATGCAAGCTAAGGTGAAATGCATTACACAAAACAACCGATTCAGGAAAGGTATACCAATAAAACTGAAATAAGGACAGGAAAGAATAATAAAGCATAGCAAAATATGAACTTAGAACCGACAGAAAAAAATGCTAAAACCATAACTGAAATCATCACCCGTGAGCATCATCAATCATGAACAGGGAACTCAACATCCTCGGGTAGCTTCATTCTCTTCTCTAACCGGGATTCCACATTGTTCTTGATGTGGAATAATGCTTAGCATCAACCCACATCAAAACAACATAATCAAAAGGGAGAAGAATGGATGAAGAACTCTTGAACCGGAATGCATAAAAAAAAAGCAAACCGAGAGCTAAAGGCTAGGAAATGGAAGCTACGCATTAGAGATGAAATAAAAAGAAAAATGACTTAAACAAAACCGAGAAGCATAAAGAAATTTGATTGCCATAAAATAAAACTATTAAGACTGGAAAATGAAGAACTTTCATTCAACTTGAGTGCATTGAATCAACAATAAAGCAAAGAGATTGCAAAACCAAGAAGAACATGGAAAAATCACTATTCATTAAACCAATGTAAAGTTTTAATAAAACAAGAGAAGAAAATTTCTAATTTCAAAGAAACTATTCAGAAATTAAAGCAAAGAAAGCTTGGAAATTAACCTAAAAGCTATTCTACCCTAAAATTACATCTACTCCTAGATTACTTCTATTCTAACCTAGGCTACCCCCTTTTTTAATTGCCATCTTTTTCTATTTATATACAAACTTAGGGGTACAATTGTAATTTTTTCATCCTAGATGAGTTGGCATTGTTTGGCCACTTGTCTTCACACCATTGGCTCCTTGAAAAATAATATTTTCATGTCATCTGTCTTTTTGTCCAATTGGATGTGCTAGGCTCGCGTTGTCCGCGTGGTCCAATCTCGATTTTAGCTCAATTCCGGTCCATTTTCTACCGAAATATTCAAAATTCATCCGGATTTAATTTATCTGCAAACATGAGAATTTTAATTAAATAAAGGGGATAATTAGCAAAATAAATTGGGGATTTAAATATTTAATTAGGACATTAAGCACAAATAATTCTAAAAATATAGAATTATCACACCCCCAAACTTGAGCTTTTGCTTGTCCTCAAGCAAAACAAAATAATTGTAGGAATGACAAGTACTAAACACAATAATTTCCCCAATATTATCCTTAAAGAAAAAGTATAAACTATGAAATCAAAGAATCACAATTATAAGTCCAACACTCAGAATCATTCAATCATAAGTCCTAACCCAAATTGGATCCCTTGTGTGTGTGTGAAAATGTCAAAGTCACTTCACAGTACATTACCCAGATCAGATTATGCAAACATAGTGAATGCAAAGTCAATGACATATGATCATTCCCATAAGTTTGCTTTTCACTTCTCTCTCCACTAATGTAGTCACACTTAATTAAAGATCAATAGGAGTTCATTAAGCTTGTAATGTAAGGCTGGGGCTAAGGTATGATAAAGTCGATTTAGGTTTAATTACCCCTTAACATGCATTACTTCTAGGATCTTTAATGTAAGAGCTCAATTTATTTCCCCCAAACTTATTTCTTTCACTAGACATTTTATTCTATTTTTGTATTTTTTTTCTGTCTTCTTTTTCTTTTCCTTTTTCTTTCATTTTCTTTTCTTTTCTTTTTTTTTTTGAATTTTCACTATCACCAGATACCCAAATGTACAAAGCTCACAATATATCCCAATGACTTTCATGCTTTCGGGGTAAGGGATAGGAAAAGAGTATTTAAGCTAAGGAAATTTTGAATGTGTATTTACAAAGAAAAGCTTATTTGGCCCAAATGGGTGACTAGGGGTAAAATATGTACAGGGTCGACTAGAAAGGCTCAAATGATCCAAAGATGGCCTAAATCATCTCCCAAATTAAATGTGATCTAATATTTCGCCTCGAGATCAGATCAAACAAATTCTAGAATATGATGCACAAAATCAACTGAACGAATGTAATCCTATGTCCACATAAGCTTTCTCTAAATAAATATACAGATTCATGACATGACATGTGCATAAAATGAGGAAATCACAATCAGAATCAAGACCCATTCAAGAACTCAACTTCATGCTTTTCCTATAATCATGCTTCTCATTCAATTAAAGTCAGACTAAATCATGGGGTCATATCATCGGAATATGGGAAAATGCTAAGTACTAAATCATCCCAAAATCAAACAATTTAAGCTATGATTTTTGAAAAATTTTGAAAAATTTTCAATTTTGCCCAAATTTTTGAAAAAATGCTCAAGTAATATCCCCTCCCCCAAACTTAAAGTGCACAGTATCCTCAGTGTGCAGATAATATAAGAATTTAAGCTCAAGAACAGAGTACTCCCCTTTCTGAAGTTAATGAACAATCGAAGCTTGATTGAAAGCATAATACTGTAAAGGCAATCTGCAAAATAAACAAAGAAAGAAACAGCAGAAAAGAAAAAGAACTATATAGAAAAAGTGAAAAGAAGAATACAGCCACTTCAAATGTAGCTAAAGAACACAACACTCAGCAGCAAGGCGAAAAGTAGGAGGATCAGCCAAAGTGGTGACAAAATGTTAATAGTTAAATCCTCCTGAGCCCTAACTACTTCCCTCATTCTTTGAGATTTCTTGTGCTCAAGCCTTATATCCTCAATATCCATTTTAAAACACTCTTGAGAGTCATCAGGGAGCTTCAAAGGTTTGAAAACATGAAATGTCACCTCCTGATCTAGGACTCTCATAGTCAACTCCCCCTTTTGTACATCAATTAAAGTTCTACTAGTAGTTAGGAAAGGTCTACCTAAAATAATAGGGACTTTCTTGTCTTCCTCCATATCTAGTACAATAAAATTTACAGGGAAAATAAACTTATCCACTTTTACTAAGACATCCTCAATGACTCCCTTTGGATATTTAATGGATCGATCTGCTAGCTGAAGGGTCACTGTAGCGGGCTTGACATCCCCTATTCCTAACTTCTGATAGATAGACAAAGGCATTAGATTGATACTAGCTCCTAAATCACACAGGGCTCTACCAAAGAATAGCTTTCCAATAGTGCAGGGTGTAAGACCCTGTATATGTATAATGGTAATGTGTGTAATTGGATCAAATGAATATGAATGGACTTGTAATGTAAAGTATTGTCACGCCTCGAAAACGCAGAAAATAGGGCAATTTTAAAACTTTTTACTCATCAATTCTCAATTAAGAGTGCATTCCTATTCAGTGTCACACATTATCATATTTATCGTACCTCAGGATCTCATCACTAGAAATCATATATCATATACATTACTTGATCTCAAGTTAATTAATCCTAATACATCCCATACAATGTTATACATCAAGTGTCTGCAATTATGCTAATTGTCTGGGTACATGAAAAGATAAAAGATACCTCAAAATACAATATATATGGCCTGGAGCTCAAGTCCTCCACTAGCCACTACTCCGTACGTCGCAGGAAAACCCTTTTCACTTGAAGAAATCTGGGGGGAAAGAAAACAGGGTAAGCTTCTAAATCGCTCAGTAAGGGGGGTAAGGGACTCATTTCATAAACCAAAATGCACATCACAAAATATTTATTTGTATGTGAAACTCATTGATCTCATTTGAAAACCATAGCATGAAAGTACTCAAAACGACATTCTCATATCTCAAATCAGGTGAAAACATGAAGAAAAAAGGCTTAGTCTAGAGCAATAACAAAGCATGTGAAAATAATGCGATAAACTCTTTCTCAATGAACGTGATAAAATCACTGAAATAGTAATGCACGTGCGGAGCCACTAAACTCACGTGGCATAGCCACTGATTTAAATTCACACGTGGCACAGCCACTAGACACACGTGGCATAGCCACTGAGTTACATTTACACGTGGCACAGCCAGAGGATAGGGTTTCACGTGGCAACGGCCACCAATTAGGGTTTTCACATGGCAACGGCCACCAAATAGGGTTTCTCACATGGCAACGGCCACCAAATGGGGTTTCTCACATGGCAACGGCCACCAAATGGGGTTCTCACGTGGCAACGGCCACCAAATAGGGTTTCTCACGTGGCAACGGCCACCAAATAGGGTTTCTCACGTGGCAACGGCCACCAAATAGGGTTTCTCACGTGGCAACGGCCACCAAATAGGGTTTCTCAAGTGGCAACGGCCACCAAGTATACGTGGCATAGCCACAGAATGGGTTATTCTCACGTTACCAGAACGGAGAAGAATCGGGCTTACATGCTACCAGAGCAATGCCCGGTGTGTACTCAGAATTACACACCTAAGTCTTAATCACATAAGACTAGTTTGCCTTCACGTAGAACTTATAGTGGTTTTTCTCTCATAAAACTCATTTGAAAACCGTTTTGTACTCAACACAAAACATATTGAAACCGAGTCCCAACCGGCAAAACACGCACACATTTCTCAAATCTCAATATTGCCTTAACGTAGAGCCCAGTTATAAACTCATAAAAACATTGGGCTCTAACCGGCTATAAAAATCGTGTGCAATTGTATAACAACACAACACTCAACATGCTTGTTTTATAAATTACAATTCATGCTATAATAGTTCGCAAATCACATACACAAATGGTTTAGTTTCCCTTACCTCTTTGCACCTCGTATAGTGCAATCGTTTCCCCCGTATCACGAACTAGCCTCGCATTCCACTCTGGAACTCTCGAGTTGTCCAAACGATGTTAAAACATCAATATTCAACTATCACATCAACCTCAATTCTCAAAATCGAGCATAATTGCTCATAACTCCTCAAATTTCTCAATTCTCATAACTCCACCACAAAACACAATCTCACTCACAACACCTCAACATTCTATATTTCCTATGCCACAATATCTATGCTAATACACCACATTGTCTAAATCTCCATTTATAGCTCAAAATTCCTAAATTGCTAAATATCATTATCACTCCAACCACATTGTAATTTCATCAATCCCTAATCATTTCTCAGCTATTTCAACACAACGACAACAACCATTATCATCAAAATCAACTCAGATATCAAGATCGAGGTTTAGAAATTACCCAAAACTTGTGGAGAGCTTATCTCTTGCCTCGATTCGATCCGTCTTTCGATTTCCAAGTATGTTGTTCTCCCTTTGATGAGGAACAACTTTCCTTCTTGCCACAACTTCTGATTTGGACGGAAATGGGTGCTTTGGATGAGTGAGAAAGCTAGGTTTCGGTGAAAATAGGGGTTGGAAGAGAGAGAAAGTGAAATTTGCAGGAGAAAGCAGGGGTTCCTTATATAGGCTGAGGGTAGGAGATTGATCTGGCTCTTAATGAGATCGATCTGCATTTGAATTTTGGGGACGATTTGGGAAATTTTATGCCTAGGAGATCGATCTGTCGAGGGGTGAGATCGATCTCTTTATGGCTTTATGAGATCGATCTGCTCCTTGAGGAGATCGATCTTCTCCCAAACAGAATCATTTGGAGATCGATCTCTTCCTCATGAGATCGATCTTCTCTCAAACAGAATCATAAGGAGATCGATCCTCTTCCATTGGAGATCGATCTGCTCCTTAAATTCCTCCTTCCTTATCATTTTTAACTCACCAGATCGATCTCTCCTTCTCCCAGATCGATCTGTCCTCATAACTTCATACTTATTTTAAACACTTAACATATAAATCCCCAATTATCATTCCCCAATTCACTTAGCTCAATAAATTACACTTCAAGTTCATATTACATAATTCAAATATATCTAAAATTCTCAGATCTCACATCCTCCCCACCTTAAATAGAATTTGGTCCTCCGAATTCAACTCAACTAGTCGAATAGATGGGGGTATTTCTCCTTCATGAGGTTCTCTAGTTCCCACGTTGCCTCTTCCCTTGAGTGATGTTTCCACAAAACTTTCACTAATGGGATGCTCTTAGTTCTCAGTACCTTCTCTCTTCTATCGAGAATCTAGACGGGTTCCTCAGTGTAGCTCATATCCTCTTGAATGTCCATCTCGTCATACTATATGACATGAGAAAGGTCCGGGTGGTACTTCCTCAACATAGACACATGAAAAACATTGTGTATTCCGGACATCTGTGGGGGTAATGCTAATCTGTAAGCTACCTCTCCCACTCTCTTAAGAATCTCGAATGGTCCTATGTATCGAGGACTCAATTTCCCTTTCTTCCCAAATCGCATGATACCCTTACTCGGTGATATTTTCAGAAATACTGCATCACCAACCTCAAACTCGAGTAGCCGTCTTCGTACATCCGCGTAGCTTTTCTGTCTACTTTGTGCAGCCCGTAACCTCTCACATATGAGTTTCACACTCTGTACGGCTTGCTCAACAAGCTCGGGAGCATTTATCTTTCTGTCACCGACTTCTTCCCAAGCTACAGGGGATCTACACCTCCTACCATATAGAGCCTCAAAAGGTGTCATTCCAACACTCGCATGATAGCTGTTATTGTATGCAAACTCTGCTAGGGGCAGGTGATCATCCCATGATCCCTTAAAATCCATCGTACACGCCCTCAACATATCCTCCAGGGTCTGAATAGTCCTCTCTGACTGACCATCTGTCTGAGGATGATAGGCGGTATTGAAACTCGATCGAGATCCCATGGACTCCTGAAACTGGGTCCAAAATCTAGAAGTAAATCGGGAATCTCTATCAGTAGTAATACTCACTGGAGCCCCATGTAATCTAGCTATCTCGCTGACATACAGCTCAGCTAAGGCATCCACAGTATCTGTGCTCTTGATGGCAAGGAAGTGGGCACTCTTGGTCAGTCTATCCACTATAACCCATATAGCGTCACGACCTCTTCGGGTCCTCGGTAAACCCATAATAAAGTCCATAGTGACATGCTCCCATTTTCATGTAGGTACAGGTAAGGGCTGTACTAGTCCTCCGGGCTTCCGATGCTCAGCTTTCACTTGCTGGCATACTAAACACCTGGCCACATACTCTGCCACGTCTCGCTTCATACCACTCCACCAATACACCTTTCTCCAGTCTCGGTACATCTTAGTACTCCCTGGGTGCATGGTGTATCGTGAGCAGTGGGATTCTCTCAGTATCTATCTCTTCAGGGTATCATCGTCCGGTACACAAATCAGTCCTCTGAATCTCAACAATCCATCCTCACTGACTGTGAGATCTGACTGCGAACTCTGTTCAGCTTGGCTAATCTTATCTATCAATCTCTGATCACTGAGCTACCCAGTTCTAATCTGATCCATGATCCTGGGCTCTATTCGCAAGCTAGCCACAAATCCAGTCTCTATCTCTTTAACTCTGATCTGAAGTTCGGCAAACTACTCCAGTAATTCCCATTCCCTGATCATCATAGCAGATATCATACTCTTCCTGCTCAGGGCATCAACAACCACATTCGCCTTGCCCGGATGATATAGAATCTCGCAGTCATAATCCTTAAGGAGTTCCATCCATCTCTTTTGTCTCATGTTTAACTCTTTCTGATCAAAGAGATATCTCAAACTCTTGTGATCAGTGAAGATTCGGAATCTTTCCCCATATAAGTAGTGTCGTCAGATCTTCAAAGCAAATACCACAGCGGCTAACTCCAAATCATGCGTGGGGTAATTCTGCTCACGGTCTTTCAGCTGTCGCGATCCATATGCGACCACTCTTCCGTGCTGCATAAGCACACACCTCAATCCTTGATGAGATGCATCACTATACACTGAAAATCCTCCTGATCCCCCAGGAATAGTTAACACAAGTGCCGCTGTCAACCTCCTCTTTAATTCTTGAAAACTGAGCTCACATTGATCAGTCCATATAAATGGAGTCTCTTTGCGCGTGAGCTTAGTCAAAGGGGCGGCAATCCGGGAAAATCCTTCCACAAATCTTCTGTAATACCCTGCCAAACCAAGGAAGCTTCGTACCTCAGTAACTGTCTTTGATCTCTCCCAATTAAGCACAGCCTCCACCTTGCCTGGGTCCACTGATACTCCTTCCTCTGAGACTATATGACCAAGGAAAGCTATCCGATCCAACCAAAACTCACGCTTACTAAGCTTCCCATATAATTGCTTATCTCGGAGTATCTAAAGTACTAACCACAAATGCTGTGCATGCTCCTCATATGACCGAGAGTACACCAGGATATCATCAATAAAGACTATCACAAATTTATCCAGATAGTCTTTGAACACCTCGTTCATCAATCTCATAAATGTTGCAGGGGCGTTCGTCAATCCAAAGGACATCACCAGGAATTCATAATGGCCATACCTCGTCTTGAAGGCCGTCTTTGGAATATCTTCTTCCTTGATCCTCAATTGGTGATAGCCCGATCTCAAATCAATCTTAGAAAAGACTGATGCCCCTCTCAGCTGATCAAGTAGATCATCAATCCTAGGCAATGGGTATTTATTCTTCACCGTGGCTTTATTCAACAACCGATAGTCTACGCATAATCTAAGACTACCATCCTTCTTCTTGACAAATAAAATCGGTGCTACCCACGGTGAAACGCTGGGCCTAATGAACCCTTGATCCAATAACTCTTGTAGTTGTTTCTTCAATTCCTCAAGTTCCACTAATGCCATCTTATAGGGAGGTTTAGAGATCGGCTGAGTACTGGTACCAAATCAATGGTAAACTCCAGCTCTCTCTTTAGTGGTAAACCTGGTAACTCATCTGGGAAAACATCCGAAAATTCGCAAACCACAGGTATATCCTCAATCCTCGGATGTTCCCGCTCATCGTCTGAGATGAGTGTCTCATAACCTTCACATGAACAATCATATTTAATATTCTCCAAAATAATATTAAAATTCTCAAATTACTTACTAGAATTCCACATATTCATTTCCTCAATATCTCAATCGTACACTGTAAGGTTCAGGTAGGGAGAAAGTTACAATCTTAGTGTAGCAATCTAAGCTCACTCGATTGGCTGCCAACCAATCCATTCCCAAAATTACATCAAATCCATGTATATTCAACATGATTAGATCTGCTAACATCCCTCTATCTCCCACCTTTATCTCACATCCTCTATAGATTAACTCAGTTCTCTGGGATTCACGCATAGGGGTATTTACATGTAGTATATATTCTAGAGGTTCAAACTTCAAGTTTAATCTACATGCAAAATGCTCAGAAATAAACAAATGCGTGGATCCTGAATCAATCAACACATGAGCCATATGATTACAGACAGAGAGTGTACCTCTTATAGTTTCTGCAGAAGTGTCAGCGGTCTCCTTATCTAGGGCAAACACACGTCCCTGGGTAACAGGTCTCTTTCCTTTCTTTGCAGCAGTGGCCCATCTCGGGGGATTCACTCTCTGAGGCTGTTGTCTAGTGGGCTCCAAGACATGTGGTTTCTGAGGTTGAGGGCAATCCTTCACCATGTGACCCATGTCTCCACATCTAAAACATCCATGGATCGACCCAGTACAACTTCCCTCATGCATTCGACCATAATTTCTACAAAACCTTGTCTCTGGCCTGACATCTCGAGGGGTCTCTCTAATGTTAGGGTACCCTCTGGGTCTCTCTAATCTGCCCTTCTGTACCTCAATCCTTCCTCTTCTGAAGGAACCTCTCCGAGCCTCTGTTTGGAAAATCGATGGCCTCTTGCCCTTATCTCTATTCACCGCTCTGAGCTCATTCTGGGATTGTACCATTTCAATTCCTCTTTCAATCTCTTGTGCTCGTCTCAGAGCATCTCCAAACTCAGTAATACATAACCCTATCAATCTATCTCTGATGATGGGCTTCAATCCATACACAAATTTCTCTGTGCGGAGCTCTTCATTCTTAAAGGTCTCTGGGTCATATCTCAATAGCGCTGTGAATTGGCTCTCATAGTCATCCACAGACATGTCACCCTGTACCAAACTCAAAAACTCGGCTTGTTTCTTTCTCTGGGCAGCTCGTGGTACATATTGGGTCCTAAAGGCTGTCTGAAACTCTTCCCAACCAATCACATCCTGGCGGGACATCAGAATACCCTGGGTAGTACCCCACCAATCTCGAGCTCTCCCCTTCAACATATAGATACTCATACTGACCCTCTCAGCATCGGTGCACCCCAGATAATCAAATATAATTCTCAACTCCGTCAGCCACTCCTCAGCCTCTGTAGGATCCTTCTTTCCCTTAAATGCGGGCGGATTCATCTTCAGAAAATCCTTTAGTCGAACCATACTTCTATCATCAGGCTGAGTGACGGGAGGTATTGGGGGTATGGGAGGTCCTTGTGGTGGTGTAGGAGTAGTACCCGAGGCATTAACTCCAAAGTGTTGCGCGAATAACGCTGCCATCTGCTCAAAACCTTACCTCACATCGATCTCGATATAATTAAATCGAGAGTTAGGACTCTCTGGTTGTGGGACAGGTGGCGGAGGGGACTCTGCCTGCCTCCTCGAACGACCTCATCGTCCACTCATTCTCTATCTTAACTCGTCTCCTGCGCGTACATATCAAAATCGATTGAAATCTCAATCCTCAATTTCAATTCATGACCAAACTATTACAGACACTTGGGATGTATTCTATTTCACTTAACCGACACTGACAGTACTAGATACCCTAAGCTCTGATACCAAGAAAACTCTGTCACGCCCCGGAAACACGAAAAATAGGGCAATTTTAAAACTTTTTACTCATCAATTCTCAATTAAGAGTGCATTCCTGTGCAGTGTCATACATTATCATATTTATCGTACCTCAGGATCTCATCACTAGAAATTATATATCATATACATTACTTGATCTCAAGTTAATTAATCCTAATACATCCCATACAATGTTATACATCAAGTGTCTGCAATTATGCTAATTGTCTGGGTACATGAAAAGATAAAAGATACCTCAAAATACAATATATATGGCTTGGAGCTCAAGTCCTCCACTAGCCACTACTCCGTACGTCGCAGGAAAACCCTTTTCACTTGAAGAAATCTGGGGGGAAAGAAAACAGGGTGAGCTTCTAAATCGCTCAGTAAGGGGGGTAAGGGACTCATTTCATAAACCAAAATGCACATCACAAAATATTTATTTGTATGTGAAACTCATTGATCTCATTTGAAAACCATGGCATGAAAGTACTCAAAACGACATTCTCATATCTCAAATCATGTGAAAACATGAACCAAAAAGGCTCAGTCTAGAGCAATAACAAAGCATGTGAAAATAATGCGATAAACGCTTTCTCAATGAACGTGATAAAATCACTGAAATAGTAATGCACGTGGCGCAGCCACTAAACACACGTGGCATAGCCACTGATTTAAATTCACACGTGGCACAGCCACTAGACACACGTGGCATAGCCACTGAGTTACATTTACACGTGGCACAGCCACAAGATAGGGTTTCACGTGGCAACGGCCACCAATTAGGGTTCTCATGTGGCAACGGCCACCAAATAGGGTTTCTCACGTGGCAACGGCCACCAAGTGGGGTTTCTCACGTGGCAACGGCCACCAAATGGGGTTCTCACGTGGCAACGGCCACCAAATAGGGTTTCTCACGTGGCAACGGCCACCAAATAGGGTTTCTCACGTGGCAACGACCACAAAATAAGGTTTCTCACGTGGCAACGGCCACCAAATAGGGTTTCTCACGTGGCAACGGCCACCAAATAGGGTTTCTCACTTGGCAACGGCCACCAAATAGGGTTTCTCACGTGGCATCGGCCACCAAGTATACGTGGCATAGCCACAGAATGGGTTATTATCACGTTACCAGAACGGAGAAGAATCGGGCTTACATGCTACCAGAGCAATGCCCGGTGTGTACTCAGAATTACACACCTAAGTCTTAATCACATAAGACTAGTTTGCCTTCACGTAGAACTTATAGTGGTTTTTCTCTCATAAAACTCATTTGAAAACCGTTTTGTACTCAACACAAAACATATTGAAACCGAGTCCCAACCGGCAAAACACGCACACATTTCTCAAATCTCAATATTGCCTTAACGTAGAGCCCAGTTATAAACTCATAAAAACATTGGGCTCTAACCGGCTATAAAAATCGTGTGCAATTGTATCACAACACAACACTCAACATGCTTGTTTTATAAATCATAATTCATGCTATAATAGTTCGCAAATCACATACACAAATGGTTTAGTTTCCCTTACCTCTTTGCACCTCATGTAGTGCAATCGTTTCCTCCGTATCACGAACTAGCCTCGCATTCCACTCTGGAACTCTCGAGCTGTCCAAACGATGTTAAAACATCAATATTCAACTATCACATCAACCTCAATTCTCAAAATCGAGCATAATTGCTCATAACTCCTCTAATTTCTCAATTCTCATAACTCCACCACAAACCACGATCTCGCTCACAGCACCTCAACATTCTATATTTCCTATGCCACAATATCTATGCTAATACACCACTTGTCTAAATCTCCATTTATTGCTCAAAATTCCTAAATTTCTAAATATCATTATCACTCCAACCACATTGTAATTTCATCAATCCCTAATCATTTCTCAGCTATTTCAACACAACGACAACAACCATTATCATCAAAATCATCTCAGATATCAAGATCGAGGTTTAAAAATTACCCAAAACTTGTGGAGAGCTTATCTCTTGCCTCGATTCGATCCGTCTTTCGATTTCCAAGTATGTTGTTCTCCCTTTGATGAGGAACAACTTTCCTTCTTGCCACAACTTCTGATTTGGATGGAAATGGGTGCTTTGGATGAGTGAGAAAGCTAGGTTTCGGTGAAAATGGGGGTTGGAAGAGAGAGAAAGTGAAATTTGCAGGAGAAAGTAGGGGTTCCTTATATAGGCTGAGGGTAGGAGATCGATTTGGCTCTTGATGATATCGATCTGCATTTTAATTTTGGAGACGATTTGGGCAATTTTATGCCTAGGAGATCGATCTGTCGATGGGTGAGATCGATCTCTTTATGGCTTTATGAGATCGATCTGCTCCTTGAGGAGATCGATCTTCTCCCAAACAGAATCATTTGGAGATCGATCTCTTCCTTATGAGATCGATCTTCTCTCAAACAGAATCATAAAGAGATCGATCCTCTTCCATTGGAGATCGATCTGCTCCTTAAATTCCTCCTTCCTTGTCATTTTTAACTTACCAGATCGATCTCTCCTTCTCCCAGATTGATCTGTCCTCATAACTTCATACTTATTTTAAACACTTAACATATAAATCTCCAATTATCATTCCCCAATTCACTTAGCTCAATAAATTACACTTCAAGTTCATATTACATAATTCAAATATATCTAAAATTCTTAGATCTCACAAGTATGATTGATGTAAGTCCATGGATTCAATGTATGTATGTGTAATATGATTTGTAACGTACATACAAGTTCCATTGAGTTTGAATATGAAGAAATGAGTCCTCATAAGTGATGGATGTGATTGAAACCCAAAATGGGTGGTGTGGTAAATGGAAGGAAGTTGCATGAATATAAATGCTTCCATTTGGTTATATATAGTATACCTTTGGACATACAATGAATGCACACAAGTTTCAATGTGCATAAGGTATGAATGGATGCCATTTTCAAGTTATAAAGGTGGATGGATGAGAAAATGGCCATGGCAATAGATTAAGGATGTGTTGGTGTGAGTTGCAGCAAGAAAATTACAGAAAATCTGGAAAGTATGAAGGCCAGATCGATCTCATAAGATGAGAGATCGATCTGGAAGAGCCAGAATGCTCTTATTTGGGCAATGGAATAGAGCAGATCGATCTCCAATAGGGCCAGATCTATCTTCTAAGCATTCGGTGATGAAAAGATCGATCCTCAAGCACCCAAATCGATCTCCTTAGCTCTCTGTTTAGGACCAGATCGATCTCATGCTTCGACAGATCGATCTCATGCTTAAAATGCCATGAAAATAGGAGATTTAAGGGGACCAGATCGATCTCCTCTTGGACCAGATCGATCTCCTCAAGCTATTTCTATATAAGGAGGGCTAAAAATCTAGAAATTTAAGGAAAAACACCAATCTTCCATTTCTAACCCAAAAACCTAACTTTCTCTCTCTAAAATCAGCAATTTCCAGTAAGAATTGAGGGGAGACCATTAGACATTGAGTTGTTCATCTTGAGGAAGAGAACAACATGTTGGAACCCAAAATCCCATTGTGGGTATTGAAGGAGATAAGGGCATTGACATTTGGAGCAAGAAGAAAAATCATATTTGGTAAGATTCTAATACTCCAATCCAAGTACATTGTCTATTTAATTGATTTTAGAGTTGTTTGGCATGAGTATGTATGGATGGAAACACCTAGGTTATGTTAGAAACTAATGTGACCTAGAAAATGGAATGCCTCTAGTGTGAGAGTGTGATTTAGGGAGTTGGTGATTTATAGGCATGCTAAAGTAGTTAAATGAGTAATGTGGATGATTTGGAATGGTGATGTGGAGTTATAATGTGAGTTTAAGTGGAATTATGAAAATGAGTATGTAAATGCTTGATAAATGCCGTAGTGAGGAAATTAAGGAAATATGAACACTATGGGCTTGATATCGATTTAATATCGATTTGGAATGAGTTAGTAGGCCTAAAAGAATCCATAGACTCGAGTTATGGGTAAGGTAATGAAACGAGGCCTTAAGAGCGTCACTAGAAACTATAGGTTGAATTGACTATAGTGAATGCACGATGTCATATTATACGGATTGAATATAATGCGGAATACGATTTTGTGCAGTCTCGAAGAGTCCGTTGGAAACGAATCGAGTGGTACGAGTAGCAGCTTTAAGGAAGTGGAATCACACATCGCGATTCCAGGTAAGGGAATTCTGTAAGTATATAGAGGTAGCTGCTCGTAATTTGTGGGATTATAGGGTGTTTATGAAATGCATGAACGTTTGAGAAATTGGTTGTTTGGTATGCGAAAATAGTTGTGAATATTAGATGATTTGGTTTACATGGATGTATAAAAAGGGATAGTAAGGCTAATAATTGCATAAATCAAGTGTTTTGAATGCTTTCACAAAACATGTGTTTGGTTTTAAACGAATTGATAGATAGGATGGCTATTGTGGTTTGATGTTTGTGATAGCACATGTGAAGTGCCAAATATGTTTTGAGATAGCTTTAAAAGCTTATGAGCCGCCTATCATGTTTATGTGAATTAAACCATGCTAGATCCTAGCTCGCACCGGGCATTGATGTTTTCATTTGTATGAAACGTGCTGGAGCTTAGCTCGCACCTTGAATTAGAAATTATGATGATGTTTATAAATCGTACTGGAGCTTCTGCTCGTACGTGGCTTTTGAGTGGTTTGTCTTATGAGTATAATCGTACTAGAGCTATGCTCGTACGCGTCTCTTTATGATAGGATGCATGAGTCGTGCTAGAGCTTTGCTCGCACAAGTTTGCACATTGTGATACGTATAAGGCTGTGAAAGTTGGTAAGATCCTTAAGCCCTACATCCTTAAGCCAACATCCTTAAGCCCAAAGAGGTGGGGAGGCTCTGTTAGGCGGGGAGGCTCTGTTCGGTGGGGAGGCTCTCTTACGGTGGGATCCTTAAGCCAACATCCTTAAGCCCTGGAGGGGCGGGGAGGCTCTGTTAGGCAGGGAGGCTCTCCTACATGGATACGGTAAGATCCTTAAGCCCTACATCCTTAAGCCAACATCCTTAAGCCCAAAGAGGCGGGGAGGCTCTGTTAGGCGGGGAGGCTCTGTTCGGTGGGGAGGCTTTCTTACTAAAGGATCCTTAAGCCCTACATCCTTAAGCTAACATCTTTAAGCCCGAGGAGGCAGGGAGGCTCTGTTAGGTGGGGAGGCTCTGTTCGGCAGGGAGGCTCTCCTTCACGGATATGGAAAACTCTTGGTATGGGGTAGGTAAGACCTAGGAATGGCACCCCCAATCACTATATGAGTCTGCGGAGTACGTTGTACCATGTATATCACATGGAGTACGATGTACCGCGTGATGGTTATGTGATGAGAAAGTCTGGCGAGGGATAATCCATCTTCGTGCCAGCATGATACCCCGCACACCTGGATGCGTGTGGTCTGGGATGATTTACGATGTAGTGGTCCACATAGGCACTTTTGATATAGTGACCTAGTTTTTATACACATGCGTGAATTGTGAAATGAGAATGTGGTTGTGATTGTGAATTGATGTGATGAGATTATATGTGTTTGAGAAAGAGTTTATGACGTGGGTTTAAAAAGGAGGTTTCTTAATGAATTACCCTTTTTATGAATTTAAATGAGATTGAGCATGAGATGATTTATACATGATGTTTTTACCATGTTTTATATGCCAATGTACATGATTTCGATACATGATATATATGTATACTCATATGGCATAGTTTTATTCCTCATGCTCCTACCATAAATGATTTATGCATAACACTATCAGCATGTAGATAGAGTAGTTATCTACCATGCTTGCATTATTGCCTTACTGAGCGTGTGGTTGCTCATCCCTCTCTATTTCCCCCTACAGAGCGTGCATAGTAGCCCAGTGAGGACTGAGGCGTGGTATTTTGGACTCCGCTGCATCTCCATCGCTTAGAGGTATATAGACAGTGATTCTTTTTGTATCTAAACAATGTAAAAGCACAGTATTCTTTTGAGTTGTAATTATGGGGGATGTAGATGTCAGTAAAACATTCTTTTGTATAAGTACATGATTAAATGCAAATGTATGACATCATTTTATTTAACTGAGAATGAATGAGATGTGGAGTTTATTATTGACTCACAGCCCAACAGTGTGTGGTGAGTTAGTTCACGACCGGGTAAGGTAATAGTAAAACGCGAAAAATTTTTAGTGATTTTCGGTTAAAGAGAATGGAATTGGGTCGTGACAGAGATTGGTATCGGAGCTGTGCTGGCCTGATGTGAGTCATTAATAAAACGTAGGAAAGTACATCCCCATAGTACTGTGCTTTTGTTTAGATATAACTGTGTATACCGTGATGGATTGAGCTTAATGAATTATTATAATACAGGAAGTTAGGCACTATGCCAGTTACACGCAAAGGTAGAGGGGCGAGAGCACGTGCTAGAGGCCATAGAGGTAGGCCTGAGAGCCGTGCGGAGCCACAGACTGAACAGGCTCCACAGAACCCTGGTGAGAGAGCAGAGGATACTAAGGCTCGCTTCGCTAGGTTAGAGCGGAGTATTGAGAATTTGGTGGAGATAGTCACGCAGGCCTTGGGCGCCGGTGATAGACGAGGTCCCGCAGCACAGCCTACAACTGAACAGGCAGCTGCAGAGGTGGAGAGACCTCATGCTGCTGAGACAGCTACAGTTACACCACCTCTAGTACATGATATAGATTCTCTTATCGCTCCACAACAAAGCGGTAGTGATGTGGGTTATGACTGCAACTTGAGCAGATTGCGAGAATTTCAAGCGCTGAAACCCCAAGTGTTTAGAGGGGTGAAGGACCCAGTGGTTACGGAGGATTGGGCGTATGAGATGGAGAAACTATATGGGTTTTTTTCGATGCACTTCAGCTGAGAAGGTTGCCTTTGCCGTGTTTATGCTGAAAGGCGAGGCAGAGCACTGGTGGAGGTCCACCGAAGCTATTTTGAAGGCTAGACACTTCGAGATTTCATGGGAGATATTCTTGGAGGCCTTCAGAAGACAGTATATTCCAGCCACCGCACAGAGGAAATTACGGATGGAATTTATGAACTTGGTTCAAGGGAACCGAACTGTGGACGAGTATAAGTCTAAGTTTATGTCCTTGGGGAGATATGACCCGGACACGATGGGTAGTGAGACCCGAAAGATTCAGAAGTTCATGGATGGATTGAGATTGGCCATCCGGACTAAGCTAGCTCCCTTTGACATCTTGACCTATGAGGAGGCTACACATAAGGCTCAGTTATGTGAGCAAGACTTTGAGCGAAATGCCTCCGAGCTTGGGAGAGTCAGTGTTAGAAAGGACAGAGACCGGAAGAGATCCAGGTTTGGAAGAGTGGCCAAGAGAGGTGGCCAAAGATTTTTCGAGAAGAGGCCTAAGATTGAGGAGGTGCAGGAGAGAGCTGCTAGACCTCCCATATACCCAGCCTTGACTGCACCGAGGGGTATGACTATTGGAGGACAATGGCATACTACTGAACAGTGTAGGAGATGTGAGAGATTTCATGGGAGTAGGCCCTGTCTGATAACCCCTATGGTGTGTTTTAGATGCGAGAGACCAGGACATATGACTAAGTATTATCCCGAGAAGATAGAGATTGCCCCACAGAAGGGCAAGGAGCCTGAGGGAGCTCCAGTTGAGACAGCAGACCCGAGGAGGAGGGCTACAGCTGAGGAGAAAGGGAAACAGGCTGTGGGTGTGAGCAGAGGAAGAGTACATGCACTGGATCAGGACACCGCAGATACTTCGACGGATGTGATTAAAGGTACCATCCGAATCTTTGATTTAGAAGCATTGGTATTATTTGATCCTGGTGCCACGCATTCTTTCATATCACCTTCCTTTGCACATGAATTATTGAAGCATGTGAAACCAATAATGTTGGATAAAATGTTAATGATTTCCACACCCATGAATGATTGTCAATTGACTGAGCATGTATGTAGAGATTGTAAGTTAAAGATAGAGGAAAAGGAAATGATAGCCAATCTGATTTTATTGAATATGAATGGTTTTGATGTAATTTTGGGAATGGATTGGTTGGTTACCAATCATGTTGTGATGGATTGTCATGCTAAAACATTGATGTTTTCAGGAGTAGACAATCTTATTGTAAATTTTGATGAAAAGAAATGATATGAAAATAGCATGTTTGTTGTAAATAAAGGAGTATGATTTTTAAATGCATATTGCTTGAGAGATAAATGATTGTTTATGATAAATGTTGAATGTGGAGTGATGGTTTATGTTACTAATGATGGAGAGGACAATGTGAAGGGTTCATTGCATACGTGGTTGATATAGATGAGGCACACCCAGAATTGAGAGACATAGCCGTAATTACGAATTACCCTGATGTCTTTCCGGATGAATTACCAGGACTACCACCTGAAAGGGAAATGGAATTTTGCATTGAGCTAGTGCCTGGTACAGAGCCGATATCGAAACCACCCTATAGAATGGCTCCGATAGAATTGGAAGAGCTGAAGAAACAGCTGCAAGAGTTGTTGGAGAAGGGGTTTATTAGACTGAATGTCTCACCTTGGGAGCACCGATTCTATTTTAAGGAAGAAGGATGGAAGCCTCCGACTGTGTATAGATTACCGGTTGTTGAATAAGGCCACCATTAAAAACAAGTACCCCCTTCCAAGAATCGATGATTTGTTGGATCAGCTCCAGGGAGCCGAAGTATTTTCTAAGATAGATCTGCGGTCAGGGTATCATCAGTTGAGGATCAGGAGTGGAGATGTACCCAAGACAGCATTTCGTACCCGTTATGGCCACTACGTGTTTTTGGTAATGCCATTCGGATTGACGAATGCTCCCGCAGCATTTATGGCATTGATGAATGATATATTCAAGCCATACCTAGATAAGTTTGTAATAGTGTTCATTGATGACATTTTGGTGTATTCCAAGTCCAGGGAAGATCATGAGGAGCACTTGAGGATAGTTCTGCAGACCCTCCGAGAGAGAGAATTGTATGCCAAACTCAGCAAGTGTAACTTTTGGTTGGAACAGATATCATTTCTGGGGCATGTTGTGTCAAAGGATGGGGTATCGGTGGATCCATCCAAGATAGAGGCAGTTGTACAGTAGGAACAGCCTAAGACAGTAACTGAGATCAGGAGTTTTCTGGGATTGGCAGGATATTATCAGAGATTTGTAGAGGGTTTCTCCAGACTAGCTGCTCCATTGACACGCCTCACGCGAAAAGATGTTAAGTTTGTGTGGGATGAGGCATGTGAGATGAGTTTTGAGGAGCTTAAGCATCGATTGACGACTGCTCCAGTTCTCACCATTCCTACCAGCTCAGGAGGATTCTCGGTGTATACGGATGCATCAAACCAGGGACTGGGCTGTGTGCTTATGCAGGATGGGAAGGTAGTTACCTATGGATCGAGACAGTTGAAAGATCATGAGAGGAACTACCCGACACATGATTTGGAGTTAGCGGCTGTAGTATTTGCTATGAAAATATGGCGCCACTATCTCTATGGTGAGAAATTTCAGGTGTTCACAGATCATAAGAGCCTTAAGTACCTGTTCTCGCAGAAAGAGATGAATATGAGACAGAGGAGATGGCTCAAACTCCTGAAAGACTATGATTGTGAAATCATGTACCACCCGGGTAAGACAAATATAGTTGCCGATGCTTTGAGTAGAAAGAACCTTGGGTTGGTGTCTTATATGATGGTACGGGAACATGAATTGTTAGAACACTTTGCGAACCTCAGTTTGGATGTAACCCCACCTGGATCTGAGAGACTTGAGATCATGGCTAGTTTGAGATTAGAGCCAGAGTTGATTGGCCGTATTCGGCGAGCCCAGCAGAGCGATCGACGATGCATCGATTTGCTGAGGCAGATACAGAGAGGTGTTGTGAGATCTGAGAATTTCAGACATATTTTATTGATGTAATAATAATTTGAGTATAATTTATTGAGCTAAGTGAATTGTGGGAATTATAATTGGAGATTTATGTGTTAAGTGTGTAAAATAAGCATGATCCATGAGGACAGATCGATCTGGGAGAAGGAGAGATCGATCTGGTGAGTTAAAAATGACGAGGAAGGGGAAATTTGAGGAGCAGATCGATCTCCAATGGAAGAGATCGATCTCTTTATGAATCTATTTGAGAAGGGATCGATCTCATGAGGAAGAGATCGATCTCCAAAGGAATCTGTTTGAGAGAAGATCGATCTCATGAGGAGGAGATCGATCTCCAAATGCTTCTGTTTGGGGAGAAGATCGATCTCCTTAGGAGCAGATCGATCTCATAAAGCCATAAAGAGATCGATCTCACCCCTCGACAGATCGATCTCCTAGGCATAAAATTACCCAGATCGTCCCCAAATTTCAAACACAGATCGATCTCAGCAAGAGGCAGATCGATCTCCTACCTCCAGTCTATATAAGGAACCCGTGTTTTCTCCTAAAATCTCACTTTCTCTCTCTTCCAAACCTCTATTTTTCCGAAAACCTAGTTTCTCACTCCTCCAAATCCCCCATTTCCGGCCGAATCAGCTATTGTGGTAAGAAGGGAAGTTGTTCCTCATCAAAGGGAGAACAACATACTTGGAAATCGAAGGACGAATCGGATCGAGTCGTGAGTTGTGCGTCTCACAAGCTTTGGGTAATTTTTAAACCTCGATCTTGATATTTGAGCTGATTTTGATGTTATTGGTGGTTGTAATTGTGTTGAAATAGTTGAGGAATGATTAGGGATTGATGAGATTGTAATGTAGTTGGATTAATGTTGATATTTGGAAATTGTGGCAATTTTGAGAATTGTGCTATAAACGGAAATATAGACAATGTGGAGAATTAGCCTAGATAATTGGCATGAGGAATGTAGGATATCGAGATATTGGGAATGAGGTTGTAGTTTAGGGTTGAGTTACGAGAAATCAAGAGATTAGAGGTGTTGTGAGCAATTATGCTCGATTTTGAGAATTGAGAGTTATGTGATATAGAGTATTGATGTTTTAACATCGTTTGGACAGCTCGGGAGTTCCAGAGTGGAATGCGAGGCTAGTCCGTGATACGGGGGAAACGATTGCACTATACGAGGTGCAAAGAGGTAAGGGAAAACTAAACCATTTTGTGTATGTATTTTGATGAATTGTTAGCATGAACCATGATTTGAGAATACAAGCATGTTTTGTGTTGTGATGTAATTACACACGGTTTTTATAGCCGATTGGAGCCCATTATTTTATGAGTTTATAAGCTAAGTGTGAAATTGCTTTATAAACCTTTGAGTTGCGTGAAAAGTAAATTGGGCTCTACGTTAAGGCGATATTGAGATTTGAGAAAATGTGTGCGTGTTTTGCCGGTTGGAACTCGGTTTTAATATGTTTTGTGTTGAGTACACAAATGTTTTAAATGAGTTTTTAAGAGAAAACCATTATGAGTTCTACGTGAAGGCATAACGTTTTATAAGATAATGGCTAATGAGTGAGACTTAGGCGTGTCATGTTGAATACACATCGGGCATTGCTCTGGTAGCATATAAGACCGAGAGAGTGGGCCGCCTGGGAACCGACCCAGGGACCACAGGCCTTGTTATGGTAACATGTAAGTCCGATTATTCCTCCGCTCTGGTAGCGTTGGGAGGCATTGCTCTGGTAGCATGTAAGACCGAGAGAGTGGGCCGCCTGGGAACCGACCCAGGGACCACGTGTCAGTGTGCATTAGGCGAGGCATTGCTCTGGTAGCAAGTAAGGCCGGGCCTTGTTCTGGTAACATATAAGTCCAATATACTTTGCACACGACCATATTGTCGACGTTCCCTCTATACGAGGATGCCTGGGATGCGCACCCAGAGGAGCTTATATATATATTTGATGTGCCATGACGAATTTTAATTGAGTTTTATTGCCTAGTCTCGTTTTACACATGAGTTGTGTTTTGTGACCTTGTCACGTGCGAATTACTGAGGTGATTTTTATCACGTATTTGAGAACAGCCATTATTGCATATATTTACACATGCTTGTGAGTGCTCGGTGTTGAGCCTTTTATCTTCATGTTTTCACATGATTTAACGAGTTATGAGATAATGTTTTGAGAACTTTCATCCTACGATTTCAATGAGCTTTATAAACAAATACATATTTGTGATGTGTGAAATGGTTTATATAACTGAGTCTCTTACCCCCCTTACTGAGCGATTTAGAAGCTCACCCTGTTTTCCTTCCCCCCCAGAATTCTTCAAGTGAAAGAGGATCTCCCTGCGGCGTACGGAGTAGTGGCTAGTGGAGGACTTGAGCTCCAGGCCCTATCTATTGTATTTGAGGTATATTTTATCTTTTCATGTACCCAGACTATTAATGTGATTACAGACACTCGATGTATGTCATTGTATGGGATGTATTAGGATTAATTAACTTGGAATTGAGTAATGTATATGATTCAATATACACTATGTTGTGATGAGATCCTGAGGCATGATAATTATGATGATGTATGACACTGCACAGGAATGCACCTTTAATTGTGAATTAATGAGAAAAAGTTTTAAATTAGCCCTATTTTCCGCATTTTCGGGGCGTGACAGGTGTGGGTATTAATTTTGAGCAGAGTGCTGATGGGTTATTGAGGTTCAGAGGCAGAGTATGCGTTCCCAGGGATCCTGAGATCAGGAGAACGATTTTATCAGAGGCTCACTCATCAAAGTATACGAACATCCAGGAAGTACCAAGATGTATCAAAACCTTCGGGAGGTTTATTGGTGGTCTGGAATGAAGAGAGACATTGTTGAATATGGCACTAAGTGTCTCGTTTGTCAACAAGTGATGGTAGAGCATCAGAAGCCTGCAGGATTATTGCAGCCTCTACCGATACCGACATGGAAGTGGGAGCATGTCACCATGGATTTTGTGATGGGGTTGCCGAGGACCCGCAGAGGTCATGATGCCATATGGGTTATTGTGGATCGGTTGACTAAGTCCGCCCATTTCTTGGCTATGAGAGCTACCGATACAATGAGTCAGTTGGCGAACCTGTATATTCGAGAGATAGTACGGCTACATGGTGTACCAGTGAGCGTTGTTTCTGATAGGGATGCCCGCTTCACTTCCCATTTTTGGGAACATTTTCAGGAAGCGTTGGGGACCCGACTGAGTTTTAGCACCGCTTTTCATCCTCAGACAGATGGGCAGTCAGAGAGGACTATACAGACCCTCGAGGATATGTTGAGAGTGTGTGTGCTGGATTTTAGAGGCTCTTGGGATGACCACCTGCAGTTAGCCGAGTTCGCTTATAATAATAGCTATCATGCTAGTATCGAGATGGCACCCTATGAGGCATTATACGGGCGTAGATGTCGTTCCCCTATTGGATGGGAAGAGGTTGGTGACAGACAGATTTTTGCTCCGGACTTAGTGCAGCAGGCATCTGAAGACGTCCAGTTGATATGTGAGAGATTACGGACAGCTCAGAGCCGGCAAAAGAGTTATGCTGATAAGAGACGAAGACCACTGGAGTTTGATGAGGGTGAGTCGGTGTTTCTGAGGGTATCACCATCGAAGGGTATTATGAGATTTGGTAAGAAGGGCAAGCTGAGCCCTAGATATATCGGACCCTTTGAGATTTTAGAGAGAGTGGGAGATAAGGCGTATAGGTTGGCATTGCCACTGAACTTGGCAAATGTCCACAACATCTTCCACGTCTCGATGCTTCGGAAGTATCACCCGGACCCGGCACACGTGATAAGATATGAGCCGTTGGAGCTCCATGAGAGTATGACGTATGTTGAGAAGCCGGTTCGGATATTGGACAGAAAAGAGAAAGTGTTGCGGAATAAGACAATTCCCTTGGTGAAAGTTCTTTAGCAACATCACACAGCGGAAGAGGCCACATGGGAATTGGAGAACTTGATACGGGAGAAGTACCCCCAACTATTTGAAGAGTGACTTGGTTCTAATTTGGAGGACCAAATTCCTTCAAGGAGGGGAGAATGTAAGACCCCGTATATGTATAATGGTAATGTGTGTAATTGGATCAAATGAATATGAATGGACTTGTAATGTAAAGTATGATTGATGTAAGTCCATGGATTCAATGTATGTATGTGTAATATGATTTGTAACGTACATACAAGTTCCATTGAGTTTGAATATGAAGAAATGAGTCCTCATAAGTGATGGATGTGATTGAAACCCAAAATGGGTGGTGTGGTAAATGGAAGGAAGTTGCATGAATATAAATGCTTCCATTTGGTTATATATAGTATACCTTTGGACATACAATGAATGCACACAAGTTTCAATGTGCATAAGGTATGAATGGATGCCATTTTCAAGTTATAAAGGTGGATGGATGAGAAAATGGCCATGGCAATAGATTAAGGATGTGTTGGTGTGAGTTGCAGCAAGAAAATTACAGAAAATCTGGAAAGTATGAAGGCCAGATCGATCTCATAAGATGAGAGATCAATCTGGAAGAGCCAGAATGCTCTTATTTGGGCAATGGAATAGAGCAGATCGATCTCCAATGGGGCCAGATCGATCTCCTAAGCATTCAGTGATGAAAAGATCGATCCTCAAGCACCCAGATCGATCTCCTCAGCTCTCTGTTTGGGACCAGATCGATCTCATGCTTCGACAGATCGATCTCATGCTTAAAATGCCATGAAAATGAGAGACTTAAGGGGACCAGATCGATCTCCTCTTGGACCAGATCGATCTCCTCAAGCTATTTCTATATAAGGAGGGCTGAAAATCTGGAAATTTTGGGAAAAACACCAATCTTCCATTTCTAACCTAAAAACCTAACTTTCTCTCTCTAAAATCAGCCATTTCCAGCAAGAATTGAGGGGAGACCATTAGACATTGAGTTGTTCATCTTGAGGAAGAGAACAACATGTTGGAACCCAAAATCCCATTGTGGGTATTGAAGGAGATAAGGGCATTGACATTTGGAGCAAGAAGAAAAATCATATTTGGTAAGATTCTAATACTCCAATCCAAGTACATTGTCTATTTAATTGATTTTGGAGTTGTTTGGCATGAGTATGTATGGATGGAAACACCTAGGTTGTGTTAGAAACTAATGTGACCTAGAAAATGGAATGCCTCTAGTGTGAGAGTGTGATTTGGGGAGTTGGTGGTTTATAGGCATGCTAAAGTAGTTAAATGAGTAATGTGGATGATTTGGAATGGTGATGTGGAGTTATAATGTGAGTTTAAGTGGAATTATGAAAATGAGTATGTAAATGCTTGATAAATGCCATAGTGAGGAAATTAATGAAATATGAACACTATGGGCTTGATATCGATTTAATATCGATTTGGAATAAGTTAGTAGGCCTAAAAGAATCCATAGACTCGAGTTATGGGTAAAGTAATGAAACGAGGCCTTAAGAGCGTCACTAGAAACTATAGGTTGAATTGACTATAGTGAACGCACGATGTCATATTATACGGATCGAATATAATGCGGAATATGATTTTGTGCAGTCTCGAAGAATCCGTTAGAAACGAATCAAGTGGTACGAGTAGCAGCTTTAAGGAAGTGGAATCACGCATCGCGATTCCAGGTAAGGGAATTCTGTAAGTATATAGAGGTAGCTGCTCGTAATTTGTGGGATTATAGGGTGTTTATGAAATGCATGAACGTTTGAGAAATTGGTTGTTTGGTATGCGAAAATAGTTGTGAATATTAGATGATTTGGTTTACATGGATGTATAAAAAGGGATAGTAAGGCTAATAATTGCATAAATCAAGTGTTTTGAATGCTTTCACAAAACATGTGTTTTGTTTTAAACGAATTGATAGATAGGATGGCTATTGTGGTTTGATGTTTGTGATAGCACATGTGAAGTGCCAAATATGTTTTGAGATAGCTTTAAAAGCTTATGAGCCGCCTATCATGTTTATGTGAATTAAACCGTACTAGAGCCTAGCTCGCACCGGGCATTGATGTTTTCATTTGTATGAAACGTGCTGGAGCTTAGCTCGCACCTTGAATTGGAAACTATGATGAAGTTTATAAACCGTACTGGAGCTTCTGCTCGTACGTGGCTTTTGAGTGGTTTGTCTTATGAGTATAACCGTACTAGAGCTATGCTCGTACGCGTCTCTTTATGATAGGATGCATGAGTCGTGCTAGAGCTTTGCTCGTACAAGTTTGCACATTGTGATACGTATAAGGCTGTGAAAGTTGGTAAGATCCTTAAGCCCTACATCCTTAAGCCAACATCCTTAAGCCCAAAGAGGCGGGGAGGCTCTGTTAGGCGGGGAGGCTCTCTTACGGTGGGATCCTTAAGCCAACATCCTTAAGCCCTGGAGGGGCGGGGAGGCTCTGTTAGGTAGGGAGGCTCTCCTACATGGGTACGGTAAGATCCTTAAGCCCTACATCCTTAAGCCAACATCCTTAAGCCCAAAGAGGCAGGGAGTCTCTGTTAGGCGGGGAGGCTCTGTTCGGTGGGGAGGCTCTCTTACGGAAGGATCCTTAAGCCCTACATCCTTAAGCTAACATCCTTAAGCCCGAGTAGGCAGGGAGGCTCTGTTAGGCGGGGAGGCTCTGTTCGGCAGGGAGGCTCTCCTTCACGGATATGGAAAACTCTTGGTATGGGGTAGGTAAGACCTAGGAATGGCACCCCCAATCACTATATGAGTCTGCGGAGTATGCTGTACCGTGTATATCACATGGAGTACGATGTACCACGTGATGGTTATGTGATGAGAAAGTCTGGCGAGGGATAATCCATCTTCGTGCCAGCATGATACCCCACACACCTGGATGCGTGTGGTCTGGGATGATTTACGATGTAGTGGTCCACATAGGCACTTTTGATATAGTGACCTTGTTTTTATACACATTCGTGAATTGTGAAATGAGAATGTGGTTGTGATTGTGAATTGATGTGATGAGATTGTATGTGTTTGAGAAAGAGTTTATGACGTGGGTTTAAAAAGGAGGTTTTTTAATGAATTGCCCTTTTTATGAATTTAAACGAGATTAAGCATGAGATGATTTATACATGATGTTTTTACCATGTTTTATATGCCAATGTACATGATTTCGATACATGATATAAATGTATACTCATATGGCATAGTTTTATTCCTCATGCTCCTACCATAAATGATTTATGCATAACACTATCAGCATGTAGATAGAGTAGTTATCTACCATGCTTGCATTATTGCCTTACTGAGCGTGTGGTTGCTCATCCCTCTCTATTTCCCCCTACAGAGCGTGCATAGTAGCCCAGTGAGGATTGGGGAGTGGTATTTTGGACTCCGCTGCATCTCCATCGCTTAGAGGTATATACACAGTGATTCTTTTTGTATCTAACAATGTAAAAGCACAGTATTCTTTTAAGTTGTAATTATGGGGGATGTAGATGTCAGTAAAACATGCTTTTGTATAAGTACAAGATTAAATGCAAATGTATGACATCGTTTTATTTAACTGAGAATGAATGAGATGTGGAGTTTATTATTGACTTACAGCCCAACAGTGTGTGGTGAGTTAGTTCACAACCGGGTAAGGTAACAGTAAAACGCGAAAATTTTTTATTGATTTTCGGTTAAAAAGAATGGAATTAGGTCGTGACAGCAGGGTATGGTAAAACTCCCGGGATCCTTGAGCTTGGGGGATAATTTCCTCTGGATAATTGCACTACATTCCCCAGTTAAGGCCACCGTCTCATAATCTTCCAATCTTCTCTTCCTCGAGAGGATATCCTTTAAAAACCACACATAACTTGGCATTTGCTCTATGGCATCTGCAAAATGAATGTTGATGTGAAGCTTTTTAAAAATCTCAATAAATTTAGCAAATTGTTGTTCCAGTTTTTGATTTTTGAACCTCTAAGGAAAAGGTACTTGTGGTTTAACTAGAGGCAATGTAGTGGGAACCTGTGTAGAATCAGAGGACGAGGAAGGTAATGAAGAAGAAGAAGGTATAGATGAAGAAGCACCTAGCTTTGTTTCCTTTGCAGCCCGATCCTAATGTTCCTGCTCCTTCTGAGCTACCTCTTTAGAACTTAAGGGTTTATCAACTATGGGTTGTTCAGGTGCAGACTTAACTTGTGGCTCATCTAGCTCTCTGCCACTCCTAAGGGTGATGGATCTAACATGTTCCTTACCCTCCCTTTGCTTAACAGGATTAACTTCAGTGTTACTAGGAAGGGTCCCTTGAGGACGTTGGCTAAGAGCACTAGCTATTTGTCCAACTTGAACTTTTAAGTTCTTAATTGAGGCAACTTGATTTTGTAGGATAGTCGTGAACATTTTCTCAAGCGAGGGCTTCTTCTCAGCTGCTGGTGCATGGTAATGTTGGGGCTGCATGAGTTGTGGTCGTGGTGGTGGTGGTGGTGATGGATGATATTGAAAATGAGGTGAGGATGGATGATGTGGTGGATGATATGGAAATTGCGGCTGTGGTGGTGCCTGAACCGGTGGAGCTTGAAAACCAGGGAGTCCTACAGGTCTAAAGCTAGAAGTTTACCCTTGGTTTTGGCTCCAGGAGAAGTTAGGATGGTTCCTCCACCCTAGATTATAGGTGTTTGAAAAAGGGTTGTTCTGTTGCGTTTGAGAAGGGGCAACATACTGAACCGATTCTAAGTTGAGCGGACACCTATCTACAGAGTGGGTACCACTACATAGCTCGTAGGAAAGAAAATGACTTTGGACAGAATAAATTAGATTAGGACTGGTGAGAGGATTATGTTGGGTACTAAGCGACTCTATCTTCTTCGTAAGATTAGCGATTTTAGAGGTCAAGGTAGACAGTGTGTCGAGCTCATAAATACCCGTTGGCTTCTTTGGCATTTGCCTCTCTAAGGATCATAGATAGTTGTTAGCCGCCATCTTTTCTAACAACTCGTAAGCTTCCTCCTCTGTTTTACACGTTAGCGCTCCACCCGCAGCAGCGTCAACAATGGTCCTATTTGGAATTGTAAGTCTGTTGTAGAAGGTCTGGACTTGCAACCACAGATGTAGGTCTTGGTGAGGGTACTTCCTAAGAAGCTCCTTATATCGTTCCCATGCTTTGTAAGGAGTTTCAGAGTCGTACTGAGCAAAGGAAGATATGTCACTATGGAGTCTGACCATTTTAGAGGGAGGGAAAAACTTAGCTAGAAATTGCTGGGCTAACTCGTCCCATGTAGAAATGGATCCTGGAGGCAGGGAGGTTAACCAGTGTCTCACCTTATCCCTAAGTGAGAAGGGGAATAATCTAAGCCTAAGCGCATCATCAGATAACTCATTGTGTTTGAACGTGTTGCACAAGTCCAAGAATTGCCCAAGGTGAACATGTGGGTCATCGTGTGGAAGCCCACTGAACTGTAAAAAGGTCTGGATCATCTGGAGGATGAAAGGCTTAATTTCGAAGTTATTAGCAGGGACAGCTGGTGGCCTAATACCAGTATAATATCCTCCAATTGTCGGCACCGCATAATCTCCAACGGTCCTAATTTCCCTATTTTCTGCCATCGTGTTTTGCAGCGGAGTTATAAATTTCCTAGAATCCTTTCGAATTTTTCTAAGAGTGTGTTCAATTTCAGGATCTAGAGGAAAGCAAACAAAACTCCTGGCTCTACGTATGCAAACATCAGAAAGTCCTTAGAATTTTTTTTATTTTTTATTTTTTGATTTAATTTTTTTTTAAAGAAAATTAACTAAACTAAACCAATGATCTAAATATTTACAAGCTAGAATTACACCTAAGCATAATTTTACCGATATCAATTAACGACTAATTGAAACCTCCCCAAAAACTTGACACGCCCTAAGGGTATTATCCGCAAGTGCACGAGTCGTACAAGTAATAATGAGATTTGAGTCCCGAAATTATCGTCCCACAGAGAAGTTGACTAGCCTAATTAACTACCGGTTAATCTTACCCTAAGTATATCTTAGCAAATTATAAAGTTGCAATGGGTGGTCTACATGGCTAAAATTAAAGTACTGAAAATAATAAAAGCTAAAAACTAAATAAAATAAAACTGACCTAAAATTACTTACAAAGCTCCGAGTAATTAAAGGCAAGTACAATTAAAATGCATTGGCCAAACGTGGCCATAACCGAAACAATCCAGCAAGTGGTCCCGATACTTCACTGTTCATTATCTTTCCAATTTTTGTTCTGCCTCCAGGTGCTCATGGTTCCAGCTACTGGCATTGTCCTACACTGCTGCGTTTTGTGCCTCTGCTCCTATCCTGCTCCAGGCTCTAGATGTTGCTGCTGCTCTCGTCTATTGTCCGCTCCAAGTAGTACCATCTGCTGCAGGTGCTGCTCAAGTGTTTCTGCTCAACTTCTGCAATTTTGTCTCCTGCTTCTTTTTGGTTTGTCTAGGCATGTAAACTGCTACTGTACTGGCTCTCGGTTCATACCAGGTACTGCTCTATGCGAGGTTTGCTTCTGCCGTTGCTGCTCATCCTTGCTCTGCCCAGCGCTTGCTCTCGGTTCATGCTCTTGTCGGAATTGCTCAGCAATACATCACTTATTGTAAGCCTCCAGTACACCTATACTGCTACTGTCAATCTTGTAATTATCTGGCCTACTCGTGCACAACAGCAGGACACTCTGGAACTGCTACAACAGCAGCAACTGCCTCCAGTAATCCAGCAACCCATGCCCGAGCAGAGTGTTCCTCACAGTTTGCAGCTGCTAAGATTAATCCAGCTACTCCTCTTGCACCTGCCTTGCTCATCTCAGAATCCCACAAGTGCTACAGACGCTAAGCATTAAATACAAGCTAAGCTGATTATTCACAAGTATCAGCATCCACTTGTATCACAGTTAAGGAAGTAAAATGAAGAAAACTGCAGTAGAACATGATGAGGAACATGCAAGGTTGCTACTGTTAATACTATCTCACCATTCCAGCAAAATAACCAACTAAACAGTACACTACTACCATAAATAAAGTCGAATTGAGCAACACCAAAAATTCCTCTCAATGCACCTGTTAAAATCAACTTTTATCAAACATACATTAGCTGACAAATATAGTGGGATTAATGAAAACTTTCTAACATTAACTGCAACAATTGCTTTCAACAACAGAACTCAACAACATACCGTAAAAACAATGCAAGCTTAGGTGAAATGCATTAAACAAAACAACCGATTCAGGAAAGGTATACCAATAAAACTGAAATAAGGACAGGAAAGAATAATAAAGCATAGCAAAATATGAACTTAGAGCCGACAGAAAAAAATGCTAAAACCATAATTGAAATCATCACCCGTGAGCATCATCAATCATGAACAGGGAACTCAACATCCTCGGGTAGCTTCATTCTCTTCTCCAACCGGGATTCCACATTGTTCTTGATGTGGAATAATGCTTAGCATCAACCCACATCAAAACAACAGAATCAAAAGGGAGAAGAATGGATAAAGAACTCTTGAACCCGAATGCATAAAAAAAAAAAAAGCAAACCGAGAGCTAAAGGCTAGGAAATGGAAGCTACGCATTAGAGATGAAATAAAAAGAAAAATGACTTAAACAAAACCGAGAAGCATAAAGAAATTTGATTACCATAAAATAAAACTATTAAGACTGGAAAATGAAGAACTTTCATTCAACTTGAGTGCATTGAATCAACAATAAAACAAAGAGATTGCAAAACCGAGAAGAACATGGAAAAATCACTATTCATTAAACCAATGTAAAGTTTTAACAAAACAAGAGAAGAAAATTTCTAATTTCAAAGAAACTATTCGAAAATTAAAACAAAGAAAGCTTGGAAATTAACCTAAAAGCTATTCTACCCTAAAATTACATCTACTCCTAAATTACTTCTATTCTAACCTAGGCTACACCTTTTTCAATTGCCATCTTTTTCTATTTATATACAAACTTAGGGGTACAATTGTAATTTTTTCATCCTAGATGAGTTGGCATTGTTTGGCCACTTGTCTTCACACCATTGACTCCTTGAAAAATAATATTTTCATGTCATCTATCTTTTTATCCAATTGGATGTGCTAGGCTCGTGTTGTCTGCATGGTCCAATCTCGATTCAGCTCAATTTCGGTCCATTTTCTATCGAAATATTCAAAATTCATCCGGATTTAATTTATCTACAAACATGAGAATTTTAATTAAATAAAGGGGATAATTAACCAAATAAATTAGAGATTTAAATAATTAATTGGGACATTAAGAACAAATAATTCTAAAAATATAGAATTATCAGTCCTACATCTCAACTGCTTTGGACAAAATGGATTATTAGTTCAGATCTTAATTCCTTTAATATTTTACTGCTTACTAATTAGTTATTCTTTAATCTTAATAAGTAGGTTAATGTTGCCAACAACTTTATGAAGTGGTTGTCTATGTTGCTGTCATTTGTCGGCATATGAGCACATGGTGGAACAAACTCACATTTGAAGAAGAATTCTCTTGGCTTGTGGATGGTTACCAAGCGATCTAAGGATTTGTTGAGAATATTGCATGAATGAGAGCTACATGTGTGGTTAATCAGGAGAGACAAATTGAAAAACATTTTTTGGACTAAACTTGCTATGCATTTTGTAAAAGATAATGTTGATGCATTGACAAGGTCAAATCCTAGTTTAATAGCTATAGGAGGGCTAGGACGTGATTCACAAGGAAACTGGTTGTTTGGTTTCATGAGGAGATTGGGATGGGGTTCTATTGCTCAAGCTGAACTCTATGCTATCTATTCAAGATTGTTAATAGCATGGAGCTTAGATATGGACATGTTACTATTAAGTCTGATTCATTGCTTATGGTGAATAAGTTAACTCAGCCTTTAAAAGACAAAGATCCTTTACTTTCGCTGTTGAGGGCATGTAAGGAACTTTTGGGAAGAAATTAGAATTGCTCTGTTTAGTATGTGTTTCAAGAGGCTAATACATGCGCTGACTACCTAGCAAATCAGGCACATAATTCCTCTTTAGATTTAGTTAAACTTTCTCACCCATCACAAGGGTTGGAGAGGTTGTTAGATGATGATCTTGTTAGTATAGGTAGATCTAAACTTTATTCCTGCTCTTATGTACCAAAAAAAAAAGATATTCAAATTCATTACTTTAGTTTCTTAAATCGAGTAACCATACAAACTCTAAATCCTCCATGTACATATATAAATCAATAAATGTATATATTTTTTTATAGTTTGTTCTTATAGGTAATCGATTGTCTCTTTCGTGGTATTTGAATGCTTATAATTTTTTGCTCATTCATCCATGCTAGCTTTTCCATATTTTTAAAGGTTTTTAACTTTTATCTTAGGCTTTAATGCACATAGTAGCCAAAAAAAAAAATTGAAGAGTAAATGAGGAGTTGTTAAATGCATAAGCCAAACAATAAGAAGTGGTGAAGTAGAGAAAAGAAGGAATGAAGGAAATAGGATTCTTCTATGAACATTTCATTAAAAACAATATAGTCATTTTTATTTCCTCCTTACTAATTCCAAAAGTTTTTATTTTCTTATCATAAAAAAACAACAACAACGTTAGCTTTATTAAATAAAAATTGTTTCATTGGATGTCTTGAAATTTTTCTAGACAACTACAATGATGAAATTACAGATGATTAAGAGCTATTTAAGATGAGCAGTACGATTGGTTTTGGTGAGATTGAAACAACGATGATAGTGAGATTAGTTACTGTAGCGGTAAAATTGGATAGTAAAAATAATGATGTGTTTGGATGCAATCGTAACTGTGTGTAGTGAGATGAGTGTAGTGGAAAGAGAAAATAACAATTAAGGACATTAGATTGAATTTATTTTATTTTTATATAAATCACAAAATGTACCCATATCACTTTAAATATGAAAATTTATAATATATATTTTATATTTACAAAATTAATAAAATAATTAACACATTAATAAAAATATTTTATGTCAAAAAACATTTTTTAAGAAATTTAAAATTAAATAAAATTTACTTTTTATAAATTAATATTTTATTATTAAATATTTAAAAATTATTTCTAAGAATATTTTACTATTTTTAAAAAATAATTATATGTAAAATTTATTCTAAAGAAAATTTAATAAAATAAAAAACAAAATATATTTAAAGGAAAAAGGGTATTTTAATCCGGGGCCTAGGGCCTAATTGGTTGGGAAGTACTAAGGATATTGTTAGAATATAAAAAAGTTAGGTTAGCTGAGGTCTAAAAGTCAACAATGCGCATGTCATAGCCTTCCCATTCTTCTTCGACTGCTGCTCATTTTTTATTTTTGATCTAAAATCTAAACAATTCGCAGAAATCAGTAAAAGCAATGGGTTTTGAGAAGATCAAGGTCGCCAATCCCATCGTTGAGATGGACGGTATTTCTCTTTCTTTCTTTTCAGCTTTCCTTTCTGATTTAATTTGCTCGGAGATCTGTCTCTTCCTCATCCTTTGTGCTTGCTTGTTCATTTCCGTGGCACAGGAGATGAGATAACCAGAGTTATCTGGAAATCAATTAAGGATAAGGTGATTCTCATTGATCTATATATTTTTTTCTGTCAACAAAATTTTTAGATAGTTTATTGTTACTGTAAAAATCCTTCATTTTTCTGCAGCTTATATTTCCCTTTGTGGAGTTGGACATAAAGTACTTTGACCTTGGCCTTCCCTACCGTGATGCTACTAATGACAAAGTTACAACTGAAAGTGCAGAAGCTACTCTTAAGTTTGTTTTAATTCCTCATTTCCATTTCTAGTATTCCTAAACAAAGAAAATATATATTTTTGGTACATTTACTCAATGTACCTGCATTTTCTTATCGGAGTTTTCTTCTCCTGCTCATCTCTAGTGCTTCTGGTTCTTATTTTAGATACAATGTTGCCATCAAGTGTGCTACTATCACTCCAGGTATACATGGCTCACTATGGCTGAATTTCTCATTGGAAAGAAGCGTGCATTTCCTTGTTGAACTAGTGAAATTTGGATTCTTACTGGAGTGGTAGTATTCATATCAAAGCTTGAAATTGGGCAAGTTCTTACAGTATGTTGTTGGTGATTGCCAGATGAAGCCCGTGTTAAGGAGTTTAACTTGAAGCATATGTGGAAAAGTCCTAATGGGACAGTTAGGAATATTTTGAATGGTTAGTGTTAATGCATTAATTTCTTTCTAGAAAATTTTCCTATTATTTTCTGATGGTTCATAATTAGCTATTTTGGCTGGCGCAATCTTTCAGGCACTGTCTTTAGAGAGCCAATTATATGCAAAAATGTCCCCCGACTGGTCCCAGGTTTCTTCCTTTTTGTTGTTGTTGTTGTTGTTGTTGTTGTTGTTGTTGTTGTTGTTGCAGTTGCATACATGATATTTGTTTATTCATTTATATATATATATTTTTTACATTTATATGAAGCTACATTGTCAGATCCAGATCTTTGTAGCTTGTACCTTATGATTCCTATGTGTATGAATACTATGTAATTATAGTTGAATCATAAGAAGAGTATTTACTAGACTTAAAGTGTTTTTGAAATGAATTAACACACAAAAGCTACATAAAATGCCTAATGTGAGCGATGAGTATCACAGGCTAAACCGAGTTATTCTAAATCATTCTGACTAAAAATAAGAACTTAAAATAAGAGAACGTAGAGAGCTCATGAAGAGAAGTTAGCTTGATTTAGACCTGAAAACACAAAACGAGAGTAAAAGCTAAAAATGGTAAAATGGACCTTTTTGGCGAGAAAAGGAGTTTCGGGTGAAATTATCCACCGGGAACGATTGGAATATAAAGACGAGAGTGTAAGACATAAGATATGACACTCTTGAAATTTTAAGAAAAAGTCAACATGGTCAATGGTTAAGGAAAAGGTCAACTATAGTTAAGAAAGTGGACTTTTACCATAGTTGACTAATCATGGTTAAAAATTTACCTAAGTGTGGAGGAAAATTTGGGGAAAAATATTCTTGGCCAGAATATAAGATAATCATCCCTGGAAGTAAGGAAAATTTATTCGGAAGGATTCCGGATTTAATTTGATGGTTAAAAACGTAATGGGCCTAAGGTGAAAATTTTAAAGCCCATTAAGGTATACTAAACGTATATCAAAATTCTTAGGTCCTTTAGACCGAATTGTTGGACCAATTGATCGGCCAAATTTTGAGACAATTAAAGGCCCGAGACATAGTAAAAATTTCAGTCCGAAAGCCCAAACCGAGAAGCCCAAATGGAAAAGCCAATGAGATAAATATCTAACCATAGTTAAAGTTAACTATGACTCATAAGCTGACTCATAAGGTGACTCATGACAAAGGGTTGGAAAGTCAAGTTAAATGGCTGAAAAGTAAAGCTTAATGGCTAAGTATATGGCTTATAAATTCAGCCACACCATTGTCATCTTCATCACACCAAATCCGGCTAGAAGAAGAAACCATTGAAATATATTTTCCAAGCTTTCTCTCACTAGAAATCACTAGGAATTAGGCATATTTGGAACTTGCATTCTTCATGGAAGTTGTTCAAATTGAAAGGAGATTGACATATGTTGGAATTGGCTATCAAGGAGCCATAGAGTGCAAACTGAGAGCCTCCAAAGTTTCGGCCAAAGGGTGAACACAACAATTGGTATATTTTCTAATTTCCAATTTCATATATGTTAATGTATGAATAATTTCAAGTATGTTGATATATGTTTTAAGCATTGAAATATATTAAATCACCATGAAGTGGGTTAGGCCGAGAGTGATTAATGGGATGTTAAATTATGTCAATATGATTTTAAGACATAAATGGATTAGTGTACATGTATTAATGTTAATGGTGTAATTAGAATTAATCAATTTGATTAATTAATACATGTAATTTGTTGGCAATCAAGGTGTTTGATAAAATGCCTAAATGAACTATGTGATGATTGGTAATGTTGCCTACCAAGTGTTTGTGAAAATGCCTAAGTGAAAATGGCTAAATAATAGGCATGGATGGCATGCCATGGTAAAATCGAGACATGGGTAGCTCTCGGCCATGGCATGTGGCTGAGAGTCCCAATGGGCCAAGCCCAAAATTTTTAGGCCCAATAGGGTGTAATGGGCCTAGTACAAGCCCAATAAGAGTTTGTGGGCCCCACAAGCCCAAAAGGCCCAACAAAAGTGAATAGTAAAATGAAAATGGACTTAAGGCCTAGTTAAGCCCATTAAGGATTATTAAGGCCCATTAAGGGAAAATAGACTGTATTAATGTATAATACAGTAGGAAAAGTATAATTAACCTGAGGAATGGTTATTTACAGCTCCGAAGTTTACATTGAGAGCTGATCAGATTGCAGGATTTAACAGCACCGAGGAAGTGAGGTCACGTGACGTGATCCGAGGTAAGGGACTTTTGCGAGTAGATAGAGATATCTGCACGTATTTTCGTCTGCTTTTACATTCACTTAAAAACTCTGAGGGTCAGAGAAAGTGAATAATAATTATTGCGACCCGATAGTGACAAATTATGATTTTGCCCCTAGTTAGTCAAAAAAGTCAACTTTTGTGAAAAGTTGCAAAAAGCATGGAAACTATTATTGTGATTGTTTAACTGCTGTTTAGCATGAAAATAAATAGATGGGCTAATGATTTTAAGGTTGATGTGACTTAAGCACACTTTATAGTGCTGATTTTGATGTTTTATAAACAATCCCTTTTTAAAGAGCCACCTATCATATTATGTGAGAATGAATCGTGCTAGAGCACAGCTCGCACTGGATTTCATATGTTTTCCACATACTTTAGTGCTGCATTTTTATACGCACTAGATTTCCATGACATGCATGATAGAGTACTGGAGTTTTACTCGTACTCAGCTTTTAATGATATATGCATGACACAGAGTGATGGAGCGATTAGCTCGTACTCGAGTTTTACATGAGATACATGACAGAGTACTGAAGCGTTGCTCGTACCCGATTCTTCATGGTTTATACATGACATAGTACTGGAGCTATTGCTCGTACTTGATTTGATGATATTGTGCATAGCATGGTACTGGAGCTATTGTTCGTACTTGATTTAATACATGAACTATGCATTGACCTAGTTGCTGGAGGTTGCTCGCACTAGAGTTGAGTTTGTGATGTGAAACAGTGTTCGAGCGTAGTGTCGACTGTGTGTCGCACTTAAGGACACGCACTATATGTGATATTATTTACATGTTACCTATTCATGCCGTATTCTTGTGTGATTGAGTGTCACATTTTGAGAGGATGGCCAGCATGAGGGTATTAGAGATGTGGTATGATATTCCCAAAGGGGCGAGGGCTAAGACCTATAGTAGGCACCCTGACTGTGATGTTGATATTCCACGGGTGCAAGAGCTAAAACCTATGATAGGCACTCTGGCCGTGATGCAGGATCCACGGGTGTACTTTGTACCGTGCCTGAGTGACGCGAGGTGTATGCTGTACCGTGTGTTGTTGTGGAGTTGAGGAGGATATAGCTGATGGTTGTGATGGACTGACCCCCCTCCCGTTGCAGCAGTGATGCCCCGCACACTAGGATTCCGTGTAGCTTGGGATCACATTTCGGATATGATCATAGTCCAGGATATTATTTGCACTTAACCACAGAGTCTCACATGATATATCACATTGATTGACTGATTTAAATTGCGGACAGACCTGAGGGATGGGTCGGACTCCAATTTTGTGTTGTGAATCATTTAATGCCATATTTATTGTGATTTAAATATACATGGCATGATTTACATAAAGGCATGATTTATATACGATGCATTGTTTTGCACTACCTGCCTACATTTGAGAAAGAAAGCATGATTTTCTGTACATGGGATTTATTCTGTACAAGTATATATATTATATTTCAAGACATGCTTTTAAAGCGAGTAAAGGAAATAATGTTTTCAAGGCATAGCATTATTTGAGTAGATAGTGTAGATATCTACTTGCATGCCTGATTTCCTTACTGAGCGCGTTGTATGCTCACCCCTCTTTCTTTACATCTCTCTACAGAGCGTCAGCAGTAGAGCGAGAGCTATCGAGGGATAGTATCCCAGAGTCCACTACTAGTTCCTATCGATCGCCAGGTATACATATTATGTACAGTTGTGTATCTAAACATAGAAACAGCACAGTGATGTATACGTTATATATTATGGGGAATGTATTTGTATTAGATTTTATATAATCTTACATATATAATAAAAGCAAGTACAGTCAGTAATAGTATGTTGACATGTATGTATGATATTGGATGATGTGGTAAGTGAGGACTCTGACATCGAATCACAGCCCAACCATTGAATAGCGGAAAGGTAAGTTAAGAATGCGAAAAATTTGTAGTGTTTTTGTTTAAAGTCATGGATTGAGAATGAGTCCTGACAGAATGGTATCAGAGCAGAGGTTGGTCTGATGTGAGTCGGTGTTAGAAAATAGGAAAGTGTACATCCCCATAGTACTGTGCTGTGTTTAGATATAACTGTGTATACCAGATAGGAAATGGACTAATTCATTATTATGAATGCAGGAACTTTGCCTAAATGGAAAATACGCGTAGTGGTAGAGTTACGAGAGGTAGAGCTCGAGGACGGGGAGATAGACCCGAGGGACGAGCCGCTGCAGGACCATTACCTACGCCTGAGACTCCAGGTGCTACTGAGGCACCCGAGTGTGCAGAGATGCGTTTCACGAGATTAGAGCATGGTCTCGAGACTATTATCGAGATACTGGCACAGACGATGCCAGGTAGGCAGGGACAGGAGGCAGGAGCTGCGACAAGAGAGGTAGTTGCCCTGATACACCTACGCAGACAGCTGATGCACAGAGGACTGTAGATACTCCTACACCCCCACCAGTTTCGGGTGGTAGTGGATTAGGATATGGATGTGATCTGCATCGGTTGCGGGAATTCCAGAAGTTTAGACCTCCATCCTTTAGTGGGGTCAAAGACCCAATGGCTGTTGAGGAGTGGTTAGCAGAGCTGGAGAAGCTTTATGGATTCTTCGAGTGTACGACCTCGGAGATGGTCGCGTTTGCTGCGTTCCTACTGAAGGGAGCTACAGAGCATTGGTGGAAGTCCACCCAACCTATATTGAGATCCCTACACACAGATATCAGTTGGGATATATTTCGAGAGGCCTTCAGGAGGCAGTTTGTTCCCGACACCGCACAGCGGAAACTACAGGCAGAGTTTTTGGGACTACACCAGGGGAGTTTACCTGTGGACGAGTATGAGACTCGATTCCTATCCCTAGGAAGATATGACCCGGATACCATGTATAGTGAGACCAGGAAGGTCCACAGGTTTATTGACGGGTTGAGATCGATTTTGCGGTCCAAGTTGGTCCCATTAGACATAGTGACCTATGAGGAAGCAGTGCGCAGGGCACAATTATGTGAGCAGGATTACGAGAGGAATGCTTCCGAGTTTGGGAAGTTTAGTCGTAGCTTAGATATACAGAAGAAGAGGCCTGCTAGAGATTTCTGTTATCGAGGAGGGAGGAGACTCTTCGGTAAGAAATCACGAGTAGAGGAGGCACGAGAGAGATATGCTAGACCTCCTGCTTATCCGACTGTAGCCCCAGCAAAGGGCATTGTCATGGGAGGACAGAGGCCTACTGCAGATCAGTGCAGAAGATGCGGTAGATCACATGGAGATAGACCGTGTTCACAGGGTGCTATGGTATGTTTTCGATGTGGGAAACATGGGCATATGGCTAGAGAGTGCCAGGAGGCATTTGCACCACTGAGGGGCAGGGAGCCTGATAGAACCCTAGCTGGTACGTCTGCTCAGAGAGGTAGAGCGACGGCAGAGGAGAAGGGGAAACAAGTGATGGGTCAAGGGCGAGTACACGCTTTGGACCAGGGAACAACTGATGCTTCATCGGATGTGATTCGAGGTAACATCTTAATTTATGATAGTGAAGCATATGTGTTAATTGATCCTGGTGCCACACATTCTTTTGTATCGCCTTCATTTGCATGTAAATTAGCAAGACATGTAGAGTGTACACATTTATGTATGATGATGTTGATTAGTACGCATATGAATAGTAGTCAAGTTGTAGAATATGGATTTAATGACTGCAAGTTGAGAGTAGGGGATAAGGAGATGACAACCAATCTAATATTACTAAGTATGAGTGACTTTGATATAATATTAGGAATGGATTGGCTATCTGCAAACCATGCTGTTTTAGATTGTTATGCTAAGACAGTTATGTTCCCTAACCCTACTAGATATGTTGTAAAGTTTAATAAGAATAAATGAAAGGAGTTGTTATGATTATTACATGATTACTGATTTAGAAAACCTTCAACATATCAAGGTTTCATTGCGTACATGGTAGATATGGATAAGGCACATCCGAAGTTGTCAGATATTACTGTGGTCCGTGAGTACCCAGATGTTTTCCTGGATGAATTGCCAGGGTTACCACCAGACAGAGAGATGGAGTTCTACATAGATCTGGTACCTGGTACGGAGCCTATTTCGAGACCACCATATCGCATGGCCTTAGTTGAGTTGGAGGAGCTCAAGATACAGTTACAGAAGCTTTTAGATAGGAGTTTTATTCGACCGAGTGTTTCACCTTGGGGAGCACCGGTTCTGTTTGTGAGGAAGAAGGATGGGAGCCTCCAATTGTGTATAGACTACCGATTGTTGAATAAGGCCACCATCAAGAATAGATACCCCATTCCATGCATTGACGACTTGTTGGATCAGCTTCAGGGAGCACATGTCTTTTCCAAGATTGACCTGAGGTCTGGGTATCATTAGCTGAAGGTTCGGAGTGGAGATGTACCCAAGACAACATTTCATACCCGATATGGCCATTATGAGTTCTTGGTCATGCCATTCGGATTGACGAATGCTCCAGCTGCTTTCATGGCTTTGATGAACGATCTGTTCAAGCCATATTTGGACCAGTTTGTTATCGTCTTCATAGATGACATATTGGTGTATTCAAGATCCAAGGAGGAACATGAGGAGCACCTCAGGATCGTGTTGCAGATGCTACGGGAGCATGAGTTATATGCTAAGCTCAGTAAGTGTGACTTTTGGTTGTCACAGATCTCGTTTTTGGGACATGTTGTATCGAGAGATGGTGTATCAGTTTTTCAATCTAAGATAGAGGTTGTAGTTCAGTGGGAACAGCCAAGGACAGTTATCGAGATCAGGAGTTTTCTGGGTTTAGCTAGATACTATCGGAGATTCGTTGAGGGATTTTCGAAGTTGGCTGCTCCGTTGACACGTCTTACTCGAAAGAGTGCACCGTTCATATGGAACGAGGATTGTGAGAACAGTTTTGAGGAGTTGAAGCATCGATTGACCACCGCTCCGATTCTCACTGTCCCTACCAGCTCAGGAGGATTTGCAGTGTATACCGATGCTTCGCATCAGGGACTGGGCTGCGTATTGATGCAGGATGGGAAGGTAGTTGCTTATGGATCTAGACAGCTGAAGGATCATGAGAAGAACTATCCAACCCATGATTTGGAGCTAGCTGCAGTAGCGTTTGCGTTGAAGGTATGGCGCCACTACTTATACGGCGAGAAGTTCCAGATATTTATCGACCACAAGAGCCTCAAGTATTTGTTCTCACAGAAAGAGCTAAACATGAGACAGAGAAGATGGCTAGAGCTTCTGAAGAACTACGATTGCGAGATACTTTATCATCCGGGTAAGGCTAACGTTGTAGCCGATGTCTTGAGCAGGAAGAGCCTGGGGATGGTATCGTACATGATGGTTAGGGAACATGATTTGCTAGAGCAGTTTGCTAGCCTCAGTTTGGGAGTCGTGCCTTCTGACATGGATACAAGCTATGTGATAGCTATTCTACGCTTGGAGCTGGATCTGTTGGACAGGATCAAGGTGGCTCAGCAGACTGATCCATTTTGTATGGATGTGGGTAGTCAGATGTAGAAGGGCACCGTGACTGACTTTGAATTGAGTTCTGATGGACTACTGAGGTTCAGAGGTAGATTGTGTGTTCCCGAGGATCTAGGACTCAGGAGATTGATATTGGTGGAAGCTCATTCGTCGAAGTATACATTACATCCGGGGAGTAACGAACCTCCGGAAGGTATACTGGTGGTCGGGTATGAAGAGAGATGTAGCAGACTTCGTGGCAAAGTGTCTCATATTTCAGCAGGTGAAGGTAGAGCATTAGAAACCTGCAGGATTGTTGCAGCCTCTACCTATACCGACATGAAAATGGGAGCATATCACCATGGATTTCGTGATGGGTTTACCGAGAACTCGCAGGAATCACGATGCTATATGGGTGATAGTTGATAGACTGACGAAGTCAGCCCACTTCCTAGCTATGAGAGCTACCGATACTCTGAATTCATTAGCAGAACTGTATGTACGCGAGGTAGTGAGGCTACACGGTGTACCAGTGAGCATAGTCTCTGATAGGGATTCCCATTTCACATCCCACTTTTGGGGACATTTTCAGGAAGCCATGGAACCCAGTTGAGTTTGAGCACCACTTTCCATCCTCAGACAGATGGTCAGTCAGAGAGGACCATACAGACTCTGGAGGACATGTTGAGAGTATGTGTGCTAGATTATCGAGGCTCTTGGGATGACCACCTGCCACTAGCCGAGTTCGCCTACAACAACAGTTATCATTCGAGTATCGAGATGGCACCATATGAGGCTTTGTATGGCCGTAGATGTCGTTCCCCTATTGGATGGGAAGAAGTGGGTGACCATAAGATTTTCGCTCCTGACATGGTTACACAAGCATCCGAGGACGTCCGCTTGATTGTAGAGAGACTGAGGACAGCTCAGAGCAGACAGAAGAGTTACGCTGACAGGAGATGTAGGCCACTAGAGTTTGCAGTTGGTGAATCCGTGTTTTTTAGAGTTTCTCCTTCCAAGGGCATAGCGAGATTTGAGAAGAGAGGGAAACTAAATCCTCGCTACATTGGACCCTTTGAGATACTTGATCGAGTGGGAGATAAGGCGTATAGGTTGGCATTGCCACCGGACTTATCAGGTGTCCATAACGTCTTCCACATATCGATGCTTCGAAAGTATCACCCGGATCCGGCACATGTGATTAGTTACGAGCCTTTAGAGCTCCGAGAGGACATGTCATTTGTTGAGAGACCGATTCGAATATCGGATAGGAAGGAGAAGGTATTGAGATCGAAGACTATCGGGTTAGTGAAGATTCTCTGGCAGCATCATACTTCAGAGGAAGCTACTTGGGATCTAGAAAGTCTGATGCGAGAGAAGTACCCTCACCTATTTGATGAGTGACTTGGTTCTAATTTGGAGGACCAAATTTTTTGAGTGGGGGAGGATTGTCAGACCTAGATCTTTGTAGCTTGTACCTTATGATTCCTATGTGTATGAACACTATGTAATTATAGTTGAATCATAAGAAGAGTATTTACTAGACTTAAAGTGTTATTGAAATGAATTAATACACAAAAGCTACATAAAATGCCTAATGTGAACGATGGGTATCACAGGCTAAACTGAGTTGTTCTAAATCATTCTGACTGAAAATAAGAACTTAAAATAAGAGAACGTAGAGAGCTCATGAAGAGAACCGTTGCAGCAGTGATGCCCCGCACACCAGGATTCCGTGTAGCTTGGGATCACATTTCGGATATGATCATAGTCCAGGATACTATTTGCACTTAACCACAGAGTCTCACATGATATATCACATTGATTGACTGATTTAAATTGCGGACAGACCTGAGGGATGGGTCGGACTCTGATTTTGTGTTGTGAATCATTTAATGCCATATTTATTGTGATTTAAATATACATGGCATGATTTACATAAAGGCATGATTTATATACGATGCATTGTTTTGCACTACATGCCTACATTTGAGAAAGAAAGCATGATTTTTTGTACATGGGATTTATTCTGTACAAGTATATATATTATATTTCAAGACATGCTTTTAAAGCGAGTAAAGGAAATAATGTTTTCGAGGCATAGCATTATTTTGAGTAGATAGTGTAGATATCTACTTGCTTGCCTGATTTTCTTACTGAGCGCGTTGTATGCTCACCCCTCTTTCTTTACATCTCTCTACAGAGCGTCAGCAGTCGAGCGAGAGCTATCGAGGGATAGTATCCCAGAGTCCACTGCTAGTTCCTATCGATCGCCAGGTATACGTATTATGTACAGTTGTGTATCTAAACATAGAAACAGCACAGTGATGTATACATTATATATTATGGGGAATGTATTTGTATTAGATTTTATATAATCTTACATATATAATAAAAGCAAGTACAGTCAGTAATAGTATGTTGACATGTATGTATGATATTGGATGATGTGGTAAGTGAGGACTCTGACATTGAATCACAGCCCAACCATTGAAGAGCCGAAAGGTAAGTTAAGAATGCGAAAAATTTGTAGTGTTTTTGGTTAAAGTCATGGATTGAAAATGGGTCCTGACATACATTGACTTCTTGTTTCATCAGGTTGGACAAAGCCTATATGCATTGGAAGGCATGCCTTTGGTGATCAATATCGAGCAACTGATGCTATCATTAAAGGAGCTGGGAAACTTAAACTTGTTTTTGGTGAAATCTTTTCTTTGCTTGATGATTCCTGAGATTCAATTTCTTATGTTACTTGGTGTTTGCTAATTTTCTGCACTTGATTCATGGATAACTGGCTCATTCATTGCCATATTTTGCAGTTCCTGAGGGATAAGATGCGAAGACAAAGTTTGAAGTTTTCAACTTCACCGGTGATGGAGGAGTTTCATTGGCCATGTATAACACAGACGAGGTCTGAATCTATAAATCTTTTAATGGTCTTCCTGAAGTGAAATTTGTTTGTTCTAGTTGCATCTGACTTCTGTTCCTTTACATTTGACTTGGCATTGAAGTCCATTCGTGCTTTTGCTGAAGCCTTTATGAACACTGCATATCAGAAGAAGTGGCCTCTTTATCTTAGTATGAAAAATACTATTCTTAAGAAGTATGACGGAAGGTATGCAGCTTGCTTACTGAATTGTATTTTTAATCTTTTAAGCACTTTCTTTTCAGTTCTGACTTCTATATGCATGTTTGTTTATTCACTGAAGATTTAAGGACATATTTCAAGAGGTTTATGAAGCTAACTGGAAATCAAAATATGAGGCTGCTAGAATATGGTGAGTGCGGATCTTTTTGTTTCAATGACATTAATATTCTCTATATTCATGTCAAATATTGATTCAGATGATTTAATTGAAGGTATGAACATCGTCTAATTGATGATATGGTGGCATATGCTCTAAAGAGTGAAGCTGGTTACGTGTGGGCATGCAAGAACTATGACGGTGATGTCCAGAGTGATTTCTTAGCCCAAGGTTTGTGCCACAAGCTAGTAGTAGGCAAAGAATGTTCCCTTTCAGCTCCAATATGATGAAGTTTAAGGCCATAGTGGTTCTGAAATTTGATATGCTTTATTCTTGTTGCATGTAAGCTAAATTGTTCTGGTAACTAAACCTATGTTGCTTTTTGTAACGTTTGGATCTCTTGGAATGATGACATCTGTGCTGGTATATCTCATGTCAGCAGTTTCTTTAATCTTCTAACAGCCAGTGACAATAATCACTTTTTATAAAGGAAACTACCGTTTTGTTTGATGCATAAGATAATGAAGTGGATTGATGAAAATTAGGGTTGAATGATTTAATGAAAGTAGGATGTGATGATTTTTATTATTACTATTGGATTGAAATATTCTTATCCTTTTCTATGGTATTGAGTCATCCTATACTAGAAGATGACTAGTTGAATTAGTCATCCTAAACTCCTCTTAAGATGAATACCAAATACGCCCATCATCCTTTTCACCGAATGTACCCTGCTTGAAAATGAATTGGTTTGTGTTTCAGGTGTGCCCGGATGGGAAGACAATAGAAGCAGAGGCTGCTCATGGTACTGTTACAAGACATTACAGAGTTCACCAAAAAGGTGGTGAAACTAGCACAAACAGCATAGCATCTATCTTTGCTTGGACGCGTGGGCTTGCACACAGGTAGTAATAGCACTTGTTAATTTTTCTTGTGTTGGTATTCAATGAAATTATTTAAATCTTTGCTGGAACTACTGACTAAGAATTATATTTATGTTCTTTACAGGGCAAAATTAGATGACAACCCTAGACTCTTGGATTTCACAGAGAAACTAGAGGCAGCTTGTATTGGAGCTGTGGAAGCTGGGAAGATGACCAAAGATCTTGCACTTATCATTCACGGCTCTAAGTAAGTATTTGACAAGCATGTTTTATGCAGTTTAAATGACAATAGCTTACAGTATATGGTTTATTAACTTGTGAATGAGTATACATATTGTATGTTTATGTGTCAATGGGTACTTTTGTTGCCATATGTTCGCTTGCATGCATGTAAATATGTGTTATACATAGACATGGTTGTGACATTCACAGAATGCTGCAGGCTTGCTAGGGACCAATACTTGAACACTGAGGAGTTCATTGATGCTGTGGCAGAAGAGCTCAGAGCAAGACTTTCCATTGAAGCATAATTTTGAACGTGGTAACTACGCCTAACCTGGCTTGCCTCCAAATGACATTTCTTTTGTAATTTCTAAAATATATCGTTGTGTATTAAATCCTGAGCAAATGCTTGCTTTTGTTTCTTTGCTCATAGCTGTTAATGTTTGCATCATTTGCTGTTATAGGTTGGAATGAGAAAAGGGTTGAGAGGTCATGTTGATGCTTTTGGGGTTTTGCAGGGAAGTAATAAAGGTGTGAAAGGCATTTGATGATTTCAATGTCATATCATAACCAACTCTCATTCTTTCTTTGATTTATCTCATATTATATTTAATGGATTTGGATTTGGTTCAATTTCCTTGTATCTTTCTTATACTTCTCTATGAAGATTTTAAATAGAAGCTTTTTTAACTTGCTCATATACTATATCCTACCACATGAGAAACCAAAATTCTTTTAGTATTTGGTTCTTTTCAAATTGACTTTCCACTTGAAATGTTTGAGCCAATTTTAACTAAGTTTAGTCATAGTTTCCGTGATGTCATGTGGAATTATAGTTTTAAAATATTATGATTTTAGAATGTTTTACAACTTACGACTTGAAAATTTCTAAGTGTAAATTTTTACATTTTTAAAATATTAATTAATTTAAATTTATGTGCATGGTTTAAATAAAAAGAACATGATGAATTAATGTACGACTTATTTAAAAAATATGAAAGGGGTATTATATAAGAAAAATATCAAAGAGTTACATTAATATAAGGGAATTTACTTTTTTTTCTATTTTAATTAATCATTCGATTTTGATATTATTTTAATTAATTATTTGAATCATTTACTTATTGAATAATCAAAACATTTGAGTTTAGATAATTTAAATTTAGATTAATGTTCACTTAAAATATTTTGAAAATTTATGTTTAATACATTGTTAGTATAAGTCACATATATTATTATTAGATCGGATCTTAATCACTTCATTAATTATTGAATTTGATAATATTTAATAATAAAGAATTTTCATTATAAAATTTATGAATTAATAAAATAACATATTGTGATATTATTGATAGTACAATTAGGGGTGTAAGTGATATAGTGGTGCTCGCAAGTTATTTGGACTCGACTCGAATAAAACTCGAATTCAGCTCGTTTTTAATCGAGTTGAGCTCGAGCTCGAGCTCGAGCTACTCGAGCTATCGAGCAAGTCGAATTCGAGCACCTAGATACCCAGCTCGAGTAGCTCGCGAGCTTAATCGAGCATCGAGATTTTATATATTTTAATAATATATATTATTATATAATAATATTTATATAATAAGTTTAAGAGCGAGCTCGAGTTCGAGCTCGAGTCGAGCCTTAGAATCAAGCTCGAATTCGAGTAAAAAATTGAACTTATATAATCGAGCCTAATCGAACGAGCTCGAATAGTTCGATCTCGATCTCGAGCCGAGATCGAGTTTAAAAAATAAGGCTCGATCGAGCTCGAGCCGAGTATCGAGCACCGAGTTTTCGACTCGAGCTCGAGCTCGAACACCTCACTGTATCGACTCGGCTCGACTCGATTACACCCCTAAGTACAATGATATGTAAATCCATATTTAAGTTTCAAATGTAATTGTCATAACGATTTTGTTTGAGAACTCGATTGTTAGACGATTTTTAAAAACACAATAGCTCATCACTAATTTTTTTGACTAGGCGAGATTGATTATTTTTTAAAATTAATTAAGTTTTATTAAAAGGATAATTTTTTTGTCTACAAAAACAAAATTGGATTAGGGAGTTCGGTTACGTTTAAGGAAGTATTAGCACTCTCACAGTACCTATTTAAAAATGGAACCATTTAATAATTTGTTTTTCTTTAATTTTAATAAAATGGTCTTAATTAAAAATTTAAAAAGAATTTTCTTTATTTTTAAATTTTTTCATTTATTTTTCATTATTTTATTATTAGAAATAAATAAAAATCTCTTATATTGAGAATTATACTGAAGTACTCTAATACTTTTGACAGCAACATTTTAGATAATTTTCTTACCAAATATTTTTTTTTTAAAATCGCTACTTGCGATCTCTACATAATCTCAACTTTGGAAGATTTGCAATTATTTTAAAATTTACATGAATGCATGTGATGCAAGTACATAATACATGATGCATATGACAAATTTATTTTTTATTATTTTTATTTTAGATAAGAATTTATTTGATTGAAAAATTACACTAAATATTCCTAATACTTCTGGTAACATTTAGTGAATTTTTCTCATCTAGAGATTAATTAGGAATCACTACTTGTGAATTCTGTAACATCTCATCATCGGAAACAAAATTTATATTTTATTTATTTATTTATTTATTTCTTTTTATCTTTTAAATTAATTTCAAAAAATTATAGGAAAATCAAAACAAAATCACTTAACTATTTTTATACGCTGGTAACATTAAAATTTTTTATTCAATCCTAAAAATTATCTGTAAGATCCCAAATTTTCTACATCGAGAATTATTTTGGAAATATAAAAAAATATTTTCAAGAAAATAAAAATGAATAATGATGTCTATATATACATATAAAAGTGTATGTATATATAAAACAAACGAGTGTTTAAATATATATGGGTGTGTGAGGATATCAATGTATATACAATACATTGTAATAATATTACTATAATAATAATATAAAATAATGTGGGATATTTTATTATTATTATAATAATATTCTGTTATAAGATATTTGTATTTTATATTATCGGTAGCTACCAGCAGAAACTTTCTTTGTCCTGTAGCTAATGGAAAGGGTCCAAAAATGTCTATCCCCCATTGTGTAAAGGGTATTGGTTGCACCTTGCCCTAAAACGAAGTAATTGGAGCCATTGTTATCGGCGTAAACCTTTGGCACTTGTCACATTTGAGGACTTTGTCTACCGCGTCTTTCTTCAATGTTGGCCAATAGAATCCCGACCGTAATATTTTGGAGGCAAGAGCTCCAGCTCCCAAATGTTGGCCACAAATTCCTTTGTGTACTTCTGCTAGGACATAGTTAGCATTTTCTAGCCCTAAACACTTTAAGAGGTGATGTATACCCCCTTTTGTACAGCTCTCCATTTGCTAACGTGAACTTTGCCCCTTGCATATTTAAGTGTCGAGCTACTTCCTTGTCATGTGGAAGTGTGCCATTAGTTAGGTACTGTTTAAATGGTGTCCTCCAATCATCCCCACCTCAATATCATACACTTTCGTTTCTTCAATACTAGGCCTTTCTAGCCTTTCCACCTTCACTAATCTTCCTTTGGTCTCATTAGAAAAGGCCAATTTGGACAGTGAGTCCGCATAGGTGTTTTCGGATCGATTGATTTGTACCAACTGAAAGTTCTTGAAAGTTTAAGCTAGTGATTTGACTTTCTTTAGGTATTGGATTAACATCGGCTCTCCAATCTTGTACGGTCCGTTAAATTGGTTCACCACTAATTGGGAGTTACTATGTGCCACTAGGTTACGAACTTGTAATCTCTCTGCTAACTTCATTCTAGCGACCAAAGCCTCATATTCTACTATGTTATTTGAACTAGAGAATCTAAAGCGCAAAGAATATTCCAAGGATTTCCCTTCAGGTGATACCAGGACTATGTCAGCCCCACTACCATTTGCACTTGATGCTCCGTCAACATGTAGTAACCATGGTCGAGTTTCTTCTTCATTGTTGCCCCTTGGGCTAGTGTATTCAACTATGAAGTCCACTAAAGCTAATGGCTTGTCGGGGCTGAAATGTGATATCATGCTTTCCGAGTTCTACTGCCCATTTCACCAATCTCCCTGAGTGTTTAGGCTTTTGAAGAATTTTTCGTAACGGTTGATCCATCCAAACTGTGATAAAGTGTGCTTAAAAGTAAGGATGTAATTTTTGAGAGGCCATCACGAGGGTTAATGCAAACTTTTCAGCTAGCGGAGAGCGTATCTCAGGGTCTAGAAACACCTTACTTACATAATAAATAGGGTGATCCACCATTTCATCTTTTCTCAACAATACTGCACTGACGGCGCACTCACCAACTCCTAGGTACATAAATAAATGTTCCCCCACTTGAGGCCTTGTCAATAAAGATAGCTCCTTCAAATACTCCTTTAAGTCTTCGAAAGTTGCTTGGCACTCATCTGTCCATTTGAAATTCTTTCCACCTCTTGGATTTTTGAAGAATGAAAGGCTCCTCTCTGCAGATTTTGACAGAAAACGGTTCAGAGCTACTATCCTGCTCGTCAATCTTTGGACTTCTCTCACTGTAGTTGGTGGCTTCATATCTGTGATCGCTTGTACCTTCTCGGGGCTTACCTCAATGCCCCTATTAGTGATCATGAATCCCAAGAACTTACCAGATCTGACTCCAAAGGAACACTTTTGGGGTTTAGCTTCATATTAAACTCCCTCAACACTTTAAACACCTTAGGTTAGCATGAGACTCCTCTGCTTTGCTTTTAATGATCATGTCATCCATATAAGCTTTCATGGAGTTTCGCAGGAGATCTTTGAAGAATTTGTTTACCATCCACTGATATGTGGCTCCAGCATTCCTTAAACCGAATGGCATCACACGATAACAGTATGTTCCATCATTTGTTATAAAGGAAGTCTTCTCATCATCTTCTGGATGAAGCATAATCTGGTGGTATCCAAAAAAAGCATCTAGAAAATTGAGAAGTTCATATCCCGACGTTTCATCTACAAGCTTATCAACTCAGGGCAAAGGATAGGAATCTTTGGGATAAGCTTTATTCAAGTCGGTAAAGTCCATATACATCCTTCATTTTCCATTGGACTTCTTTACCATTACAACGTTGGCCAGCCACTCTGTATAGTTAACTTCTCTAATAAATCCAGCCTCTAAAAGCTTATTAACCTCTTCAGTGATCACATTTTATCTTTTTGGGGTAAAATTTCTCTTCATTTGTTTGACGGGCTTATGCCCAGGTAGAAAATTAAGTTTATGGTAAATTACTTCGAATTAATCCTGGACATATCAGCTGTCGTCCAGTCGAAAACATCAAAGTTTTTCTTTAGGCATTCCACTATCTTTCTCCTTGTTTGTTCACCAAGTTGAGTTCCCATGAAGGCCTTCTTTTCTCCATCTCCTTTTATCATTTCAATAGCTTCCATCTCTTCAATAGGTTGAGGCTTAGGGGGGTCGATTATAGTTAGCGTCTCCTTCCTCTGTATTCCTTTGTAAGTAGTAGAGGCAATATAACATGTACGAGCCTTCTTTTGATCTCCTCGTACTTGTCCAACTCCATTGGGGGTAGGAAACTTCATTAATAGGTTGCAAGAAGAGATTACAACCTTTATGTCATTCAACAGGGGTCTTCCCAAAATCATGTTATAAGCAACCGAAGTTGTTTTCACGACCATGAATAACACCTGTCGAGTCACATCTTTTAGACTTTCCCCAAGAGTTATGGGTAACTGAATGGATCCGGCTACCTTCACCTTCTCCCCTGCAAATCCATACAGTGGTGTCGCAACTGGTTTTAATCTATCCTCCGATACGTTCATCTTCTCAAAACAATTCCAATAGATTAAATTCATTAAGCTTCTGTTATCAACTAGGATTTTGCAAACTGGGTGTTTCGCCACCACCGCTGAGACTACCATGGGATCATTATGGGGGACGACAATATCTCCCCTGTCTGCTGGAGTAAACATAATAGGCTCTTCATCCACCTTCTCCTCCATAACAACATGAATTTGATAAACTTGCCTCCCGTAAGCTTTTCGAGAGGCAGAGGAGTTCCCTACTATCGTATCTCCACCTGCGATGACATTTATAGTTGGGCCAGTTGGATCATTATCTTTTTGGTTACCCTTGGGATCTGGTCTAGCTTCTTCCTCATCTCTCAGCCTTCTTCCCCTATTTCTACCATCATTAGTCTGTCTATTTTGTGGACGGTTATCCCTTCGATCTTACGATAGGTAACGAGCCCTTTCACTTCTCTAAAGGAAATGATTAATCTTCCCGTCCCGAGCTAACTTTTCTAACTGATCCATTAATTCTCTACACCTCTCCGTAGGATGTCCATGAGCGGAGTGAAAACTACAGTAGGCATCTACATTTCACCCTAAGTTTCCTATTTTTTCTTCAGGAACTCCAACAGTCCAGTCTCTTCAATAGCAGCAAGAATAGCAGCACGAGGCTCATTTAGCTTGGTATAGTGTTTGTACCTAAGCCTAGACCCAATTTTTATCGAAATTCCTTATGGTTCATATGATGTAAACATGGTTGGATGTAAATTGAATCATAAGAAGAGTTGTACGCGAATGAAAAATGCAAAAGGAATGAATAAAAATTTTCAAATGCATTTAAAGATCAAGTGAAGGATTTAAATGGCCATAGATTAAATGAATGAGATTCAGACCATTCGGATTTGAGATAAGGATTTAAAACATGAAATGAGAAAGGGTTCGTGAAAGGAAGTTGGATTGGTTTGGTCTTGAACATGTTGAAGGGTAAAACGGTCAAAAGACTCAAAATTTATGTCAAATCGGTAAGAAATTGACACTGTAAACATGGATTCAGGGAATCTTGATCAATAAAGAAAAAATAATTAAATTTCAGGTTAAATTGATCAAGATAAGAATTTATTGGAATAAATCGAAATTTTCACCTCGAGAAATTATCACGGAAATATGAGAAAAATCCCCTGGGTTAAAAAGATAAATATATATATTTAATTGATTTAAGTATATATAAATATATATATATATATATATATTTTGGGATAATTTGGGTATATAATATATTATATTATATTTTAATAAAATAAAATATAATATTAAAAAAAACAGAATAGCGAATCGCGATTCTGTGAAAGAAAAGGGGAAGGAAAATAGAAGGAAGGCCAAGGAGACCAGCCTTTCCTTCTGCCTTCACCGATCGAAGGCTGCCACAGAGGAGAAGCCCGAACGAGAGGGGCAGTCGAGCCTCGTCAGCACTGGTAGACTGAGGAGGAGCGCGACCGGTGAGAGAAATGGGGAAAAGAGAGAGAAAGAGAGAAATCAAGAGAGCGGAGAGAAAATAGAGGAGAGAGAGACGAACGGCGGTCGGATGAAGGGGAAAGCCTCGCCATCGACCAGAGGGGGAGACAGCGATGCCAATCCAGGCACGGATCGACGAGAAATGGCGTCGAATGGTGCGAGAGGAAAAGATGGCGTCGACGTCGAAGGGAGAAGAGGCCGGACCAGCCACTTTCTAGCCACTCTTAGTGAAATTGACACCAGATCCGTGCACCGGACGACCTCGTGAATCCGCTAGAGACGGAAGTTGGCGAAGAACCGACCGTCGAAGCTCCGAATGGCGAAGAAGAAAATCAGACTAGACTGAACCAGGCTGAACTAAACCGGTCTGAACTGGGCTGAACCGGATCAAACCGGTTCAGTGATGCAATCGAGCAACGGGTAAATCGGTAAGCAGTCGAAATTGACCGAGTTAAATTTCAGAATATTTAAGTTGATTAATATTCGACTGAAAATTAATCGAAAAAATATGTAATTGTGTAGCTCGACAATTGACTTCAAACGAGAGCTCGAGTCAGCCTCGATTTGAGTACTATCATGGAATCTTGGGTAAGTAACCCTTATTTACGATAATTTACGTAGTTATGCGTGTTAAAAAGTTACCGCATAAATTATGGATTAATTCCGTATAAAATGAATTAAATTCTGGAATTTAAGATAAATTGTCGTAAAAAATTAATTGAGTTATCCAAGAGTTTAGAACGAGGCCCAATAAATATTGATGGGCCCAATGAGCCCAATAGGCCTCGAAAATGTGAATAGTAAGCGAAAAATGGCTTAAGGCCGATTAAGGTCTGTTAAGGTGCAATCGGGACCAAAATTGTAAACAGGCCAAATACTTTGAATTAAGCTAAGAAATGATGAAATAAAGTTAATTGAATGATTTCTAACCCGATAAATAATTATATGCAGCTCCGGAGATTTGATTGGGAGTAAATCGAATTGTGTGACAAGACATCAGTGAAAAGGTTAGACTGTACAGAAAAATGAGGTAAGGGAATTTTACGAGTAGCTAGAGGTAGCTACGCGTATTTTTAATAACCTTGTATACACTGAAAATGTATAAAGGTCCTACAAATGGATTAAAAATTTTAAGGACTCAAAATACGTAAAAGACTATTTTACCCCTACTGAGGGAAATTCACCTAAGGATGGTGAAAGCATGACATGCATGAAAAGCATGATTTGAGAAATTTTTGTGACTTTTTAGCAAAGCAATTCGGTAGATTGGCCAGTATTTGCATGAATTTCACAAGATAACACTACGTAAGTGTTATTTAGATGTAAATGAAATTTTTTTGGAAAAAGGGACAACTATCAAGTTTATATGGAAACAGATGGTGATGGAGCCTTGTTCGCACTATATTTGAGTTTGTGAGTGTGTATAATGGTGTTGGAGCGGTTGCTCGCACCTATTTGTGTGACATGATATGCATAAAAAGGTGTTGAGCGATAGCTCGCACTAATTTTAATGATTTGACATGCATGAGAGGTGCTAGAGCTTAGCTCGCACGAGTTTTGAACTGTGTGATGCATACATTAGTGCCGGTGTAAACATGGTTGGATGTAAATTGAATCATAAGAAGAGTTGTACGCGAATGAAAAATGTAAAAGGAATGAATAAAAATTTTCGAATGCATTTAAAGATCAAGTGAAGGATTGAAATGGCCATAGATTAAATGAATGGGATTCAAACCATTCGGATTTGAGATAAGGATTTAAAACATGAAATGAGAAAGGGTTCGTGAAGGGAAGTTGGATTGGTTTGGTCCCGAACATGTTGAAGGGTAAAACGGTCAAAAGACCCGAAATTCAATGTCAATTCAGTAAGAAATTGACACTGTAAACATGGATTAAGGGAATCTTGATCAATAAAGGAGAATATAATTAAATTTCAGGTTAAATTGATCAAGATTTGAATTTATTGGAATAAACCAAAATTTTCACCTCGAGAAATTATCTCGGAAATATGAGAAAAATCCCTCGGAGAAAATAAGATAAAGATATATATTTAATTGATTTAAATATATATATATATTGGGATAATTTGGGTATATAATATATTATATTATATTTTAATAAAATATAATATAATATTAAAAAAAAACAACAGAATCATGAGTCGCGATTTTGTAAAAGAAAAGGGGAAGAAAAACAGAAGGAAGGCCGAGGAGACCAGCCTTTCCTTCTGCCTTGACCGATCGGAGGCCGCCACCGAGGAGAAGCCCGGACGAGAGGGGCAGTCGAGCCTCACCGGCCCTGGTAGACGGAGGAGGAGCGCGACCGACGAGAGAAATGGGGAAAAGAGAGAGAAAGAGAGAAACCGAGAGAGTGGAGAGAAAATAGAGGAGAGAGAGACGAACGACAGTCACAGGAAGGGGGAAAGCCTCACCATCGACCAGAGGGGGCGACAACGGCGTCGATCTAGGCGCGGATCAACGAGAAATAGCGTCTAACGACATGGGAGGAAAAGACGGCACCGACGTCGAAGGGAGAAGAGGCCGGATCGGCCACTTTCAGGCCACTCCTGGTGAAACCGACACTAGATCTGTGCACCGGATGACCTCGCGGATCTGCTGGAGACGAAAGTCGGTGAAGAACCGATCGTCAAAGCTCCGAACGGCGAAGAAGAAAATCAGGCCGAACTGAACTGGGTTGAAGAAAGAAAAAGAAAAAGAAAAAGAAAAAGGGAAAAGAAAAAAAGAAAAATGGGAGAAAAATTACAGTGATGCAATCAAGCTACGGGTAAATCGGTAAGGGGTCAAAATTGACCGAGCTAAATTTTGAAATATTTAAGTTGATTAATATTCGACTGAAAATTGATCGAAAAAATATGTAATTGTGTAGCTCGACAATTGACGTCAAACGATAGCTCAAGTTAGCCTCGATTTGAGTACTATCATGGAATCTCGGGTAAGTAACCCTTATTTAAGATAATTTGCATAGTTATGCATGTTAGAAATTTACCGCATAAATTATGGATTAATTCCGTATAAAATGAATTAAATTCTGGAATTTAAGATAAATTGTCGTAAATAATTAACTAAGCTATCCAAGAGTTTAGAACAAGACTCAATAAATACTGATTGGCCCAATGAGCCCAATAGGCCTCGATAATGTGAATAGTAAGTGGAAATGGGCTTAAGACCGATTAAGGCCCATTAAGGTGCAATCGGGCCCAAAATTGTAAACAAGCCCAATACTTCGAATTAAGCTCATAAATGATGAAATAAAGTTAAATGAATGATTTTTGACCCGATAAATAATTATATATAGCTCTGGAGATTTGATTGGGAGCAAATCGGACTGTGTGACAAGACATCAGTGAAAATGTCAGACTGTACAGAAAAATGATGTAAGGGAATTTTGCGAGTAGCTAGAGGTAGCTACGCGTATTTTTAATAGCTTTTGTATACACTGAAAATGTATAAAGGTCCTACAAATAGATTAAAAATTTTAAGGACTCGGGATAGGTAAAAGACTATTTTACCCCTACTGAGGGAAATTCACCTATGGATGTTGAAAGCATGACATGCATGAAATGCATGATTTGAGAAATTTTCGTGACTTTTTAGCAAAGCAAATTGGTAGATTAGCCAGTATTTGGGTAAATTTCACAAGATAACGCTACGTAAGTGTTATTTAGATTTAAATGAAATTTCTTTGGAAAAAAGGGTCAACTATCAAGTTTATATGGAAACAGATGGTGCTGGAGCCTTGCTCGCACTATATCTGAGTTTATGAGTGTGCATAATGGTGTTAGAGCGGTTGCTCGCACCAATTTGTGTGACATGATATGCATAAAAAGGTGCTGGAGCGTTAGCTCGCACTAGTTTTAATGATTTGACATGCATGAGAGGTACTAAACCTTAGCTCGCACAAGTCTTGAACTGTGTGATGCATACATTAGTGTCGGAGCAGGGGCTCGCACTAGATTTTTACATGCATGGGTGCTGGAGCCTAGCTCGCACGAGATTTTCACATGATTTTCGTGATAGGGTGCTGGAGCCTAGCTCACACCAGATTTTCATATGATTTCGTGACAGGGTGCTGGAGTCTAACTCGCACCAGATTTTCATTTGATTTTTATGACACAGTGTTGGAGCCTAGCTCGCACTAGTTTTACATGATTTTGACAGAGTGTTGGAGCTTAGTTCGCACTAGATCTTATGAGATTTTATGAAACGCGTGCTGGAGCTTTGTTCGCACGAGATTTTACTTAATTTTATGAGAGTGATAGAGCATCACTGGCACTCATTTTATGAGATATACGATGAGTCGTGCTTGGAGCATCAGGTAGACTGTGTGTCACGCCGATTAAATATGCTCGCACGTTCGTTTTGAGACAGGCACGATTATTGATATGAGATGTAGGTCCACGGAGTACGTTGTACCGTGCAAGTAGCATGGAGTACGCTGTACCGTGCTGAGATTGATTATGTGGCATCTTTGGATGCAAGTGATCGGGCAAGACCAACGGGATGGACTGACCCACCTCTCGGGGCGATTCCCGATAGTGGTGAGACCCCGCACACAAGATCCGTGTAGTAGTGGGATCACGAGGATATGGCCATAGTCCTAGTTATTTGCCTGAGATATATTTATATATTACCTAGTATCGTATGTTATTATCTGATGTTTTGAAAGTTTGAGAATGCGTGGATTTTGTGTGAGTCTAGACCACCCGAGGGAGGGGTTGGATCCTGACTGATGATTTGGTTTTGTTGTGAACAAATGAAATTTTCAATGTTTTTGGAAATGCTTGGAAATAAATGATTTTATGTGGATCAAGATCACCCGAGGGAGGGGTTGAGTCCTGATGAGTGTGACTGAGATGTGATTTGATGAGAATGACACTGGGATTTAAACTGAAACTTGCATGACGTTATTTCCATGCTATTTAAACCCATATGTGAGGTAAACTGGTTTTACATGGCATTCATGGTGTGGCATTTGGGTATGCGTGAAGGTTTGTTGAAACTCAGCATGATGTATTTTTCATACTTGTTTATAATTCATGCAATGGAATGTTTTAGCATGAGGAGGTTATCCATGCTTTAATTGCAAATGCATGATTTTGATTTAATTCATACATTTTATGATTTTACATGAGATGTCATTAAGGCATGAGTTGCATGATTTCCATAAGTACGAACAACTTTTATAAACTATGGCATTGATGTGTGCATGAGCTCGTGCGTGAGCTTTAAATGAAAAGAAATGGATTTAAGGGCATGACATTATAAGCATGTAGATAGTGGAGCTATCTACTTACTTGCATAATTGCCTTACTGAGTGTGTGGTTGCTTACCTTCTTATTTTTCCCTCTTTTCAGAGCACTTGCAGTAGATAGTGAGCGGCTGATGACTTGCATTCTTGGTATCCACTGCTTCCCATCATCGAGAAAAAAGTATACACACTTGCATGGTTTTGTATATAAATATGTAAATGCATAGTACTGTAAACGTATATGACGTCGGGGATGTATGGTTATGTAAATGAAATTGTGAATGTAACATGGAAATGAAATGGTAAGTAGTGTGAGGGGACTAACTCTGAATCATAGCCCAACTGTAGGTAGGATGGTCACGATGAGAGGAAGGTAAGAATTAAATATGAAAGAAAAATGAAAAATTTACTCTGATTTTTGGGTCGTGATAGAGCCTTGTCTATCTATCAGGTCTAGAAGAACTCCTTTCAGTCATGTCTCTTTCTTTTTTTCTTCCCTCCTTCGCCTCTCGAGACTGCACCATTCTCATCACTTCCTCCTGGACAATATAATTACTCATTCGGGCAAATAAATCTGAGATAGTTACAGGCTGATCTAGGGATAAAGACTCTTGTAACTTCTCAGATTTTGTTCCTTCCAGCATCGCTGCCATAGCTACTCCTACTTATAGATCCTTCACCTCTAATGTCGCTTCTCGAAAACGATCCATATAACTTTTCAAAGACTCATTGTTCCCTTGCTTGAGTGTAAGCAGGTAGGTGGCATCCTTTTTTCCCTGGCTATTGATCATAAATGCTTTAAAAAAATCACTTCGTAACTGATCAAAAGATGAGATGAAACCTTCCTTCAGTCCATTAAACCATTTCAATGTATGCCCCGTTAGTGTGAGCGAGAAGGCTCTGCACATTATTTCATCTTCCAATCCATGGAGTAATATGAGAGACTCATAATTTTGCATATGGTCATATGGGTCGATTTTGCCAGCATATGTAGCCATAGAAGGCATCTTAAATTTATTCGATAGCTGTTTCTCCATAATCTCGGAGCTGAAAGGGATTCTCCTTCTCTGGCTATCTTCAGTAGACACCAACTTCTTCTTTTCCAAAACCATCTCTATGACTTTTTCCATGTTCTCTGATTCCAGAGTCAAGTGTGCTCCCCTTTCCTCAGTGCTAGAAGAGTCTGAGTAATTTGAGTGAGAGCCCCTTCTTCCTCTGTTTCGTGGCTTGTTCAATGGCACCTTCTACGTCATGTCTCGAGGGTTCATTATACTCTCCCCTTTTGGATCCCGTATAAGGTTCATTTCCCTGCTAGGGACCTCCATATCATCTGCAATCTCCTTTTCCTTGGGTCTTTGCACCAGATGCTTCCTTCCAACACCTCCCGTTCCATGATTCGGCCTTGAGCCTTCGAAATAGTCTAGGGACTCAAGACTATCCTACCCATAAGCCTGTCGCGTCCTATCCGCTGAGGGAGAGTTCTGTCTCCAAGGCTCCCCAGATCGACGAACTTCGAAATTATGTCGTCCAAACTTTACGGCGGAGGTTTGCCTTCTGAACTCTGCGGCAGAGGTCTACCTCTTGAACTCTGTAGTAGAGGTCTGCTTCTTGAACTCTGCGGTAGAGGTCTGCCTCCTAAACCTTAGGCCAGGGTATTGCTCCTGAAACCATGTAGCAAAGTTCAACTCCCTCAGACCTGTAGCAAGGTTGAACTCCCTTAAACCTGCGGCAGGGTCTTGACTCCTGACCCAAACGGTAGGGTTTGGCTCCCTCACCCCTAGTGCAGGGTACTACTCCTGAAATTGTGCGGCAAGTTGAACTCCCTCAGACTTACGGCAGGGTTGAACTCCATCAGACTTGCGGTAGGGTATTGACTCCTAACCCCAGCGGTAGGGTTTGGCTCCTTCACCCCTGCTGCAGGTACTGCTCCTAAAACCATGCGGCAGGGTTGAACTCCACTGGACTTGCGACAAGGTTGAGCTCCATCAGACCTACGGCAGGGTCTTGACTCCTGACCCCAGCGATAAGGTTTGGCTCCCTTACCTCTGCTGCAGGGTACTGCTCCTAAAACCTTGCGACATGATTCTGCTCACGAAACCCTGCGACAGGGTTTGGCTCTCTCACCCCTGCGGCAGGGTTTGGTTCTCTCACCCCTGGGATAGGGTACTGCTTCAGAAACTGTACGACAGGGTCTTATCGATGTTGAGTGATACGCAGCATGCTGCCCGTCGGCCCCCATTCTATTTGTCCCGAATTTGCTGCTGCATAGGGCTGACCTCCCTTATAGGTTTGTCGTGGGATATTCTCTCTATCTAGGTGCTGCACTTTTGGGGGTGAACTGAACTATGGCAGGGCATTTTTGAAGAAATCCACCATGACCCTTAAGGTTGTAGTTGTCTGTTCATTTTGGCATTGGAGTGCCTGAGTAACCTCCTCATTCTGACATCTCAAAGCCTCAAACTCCTCTAGGGAAACTGTGGTAGCCCCCTCTCCTTCTCCAATCTACTCCTGTCTTCTCACAGGTCTGTTGGGAGGATTCACAAAATTTTCCTTCCCCAAGTTCGCTGTTGCTATCGAACGTGTTCTCACCATCTCACTAAAAACATTGGCTTTTATGTTTGTTTCCCACAGACGTTCGCCAATTGTTGTTGCTCTCAACAACAATGAACTAATGCTGATGTAATCTTCCTTTTCGTCTTCTCCATGTGTACTAAAGATTCTATAAAAATAGTAAAGGTTAGAGAGATGCAGGGATTTGTCCCTGCGAGCGCACTCCGATACTTAAGTCAAAAAAGGTGTTTAAGCAGAGTCTTAGTCAACAAAATAAAACTTAGGGTTTTTAATCATACCTGTGGGGTATTTATAGATGTCCCCTGTGTGGCTTTAATATGCTCAGGATTTATAGGTATTTGGGCCTAAAATTTTATTGTTTTGGGCCTTCCGTGTTCTGAGGCCTAGACGCGTGACTGGGCTATTTGAAGTGAGTTCTGAGAGCTCAGTCCCAGGGGTGCAGAGCTCTGAGGACCTCTACCGCAGGGTTCAGAAGTCTACCACCCTTCGGCAGAGGTCTAATTTTGTAACAGGGGTGTAGAGGTCTGTCGTAGGGTGCAGATATCTGTCGCAGGGTGTAGAGGTCTGATCTTGGCTCTTCGGTGATTACCACATGGCGTTGTGACTTGACACGTGGCACATGCCATGTGGCATTGTGACTTGACACGTGGCTGTCACTCGTTAGCTAATGTTGCCTACGTGGACTTGATGTAAATTACCTCTATCACAAGTAATTCCATAATGTTCTCTATATTCCGCTCTATCCTACTGAAGTGTGCCTCAGTACTTTTTGTCCTCTCTACGGGACCTTATGGAGTATGCTCAACATTAGCCTCCACCTTAATCTCATCTTGAGTCTCATGTGATGACTCAGTACGACTTGTAGACCTACCTATACAGCCTCTAGCTCGTGCTCTCACCCCTCTTCCTCTATTGCTATTAGCCATTATGACTAGGTTTCTGCATTCAAAATCAGTTTCCTAGTTGCGATTCATTCGCTATATACACAATTATATTTGAAATAGCATAGTAACAAAGGGATGTAAACTTTCCCAACCTCTAACACTGACTCACATTCGACCAACCTGGCTTTGATATTAATAAATCTTGTCACAGCCCGTCTTACTTAAAATCACTACAATTTTTTTTCGCTTTTTAATTCCTTTCCCTATCGTGACCATACTACTAGACTGTTGGGTTATGAGTCAATATTAGTCCCTTACTATTACTTGTCTTTTCTTAACATCAATTACAATTTACTTCCCTATACCAGAGTTAACTGTATTTACATACCTTTTACATCCCCATAAGTTACATCCATTTATAGTATTGTGCTATTACATTATTCAAATACAAAATATTTACGTGTATACCTTTCCGAGTGATGGAAGACAGCAGATCCCAAAATATAAGGCTTCAACAACTATTAATCTACTGGAAATGCTCTGTAGAGAGGGGGAAAGTGAAAAGGTGAGCAAAACCAGCTCAGTAAGGCAATTATGCAAGCATGTAGATAACTACACTATCTACATGATCATAATGTCATGCCCTTAAATCCATTCTTTTCCTTTAAAACTTAAATCCATTCTTTTCGTTTAAAACTTAAATTTATTCTTTTTCTTTAAAACTTAAATGCATTCTTTTCCCTTAACACTTAAATATATTATTTTCCTTTAAAACTTAAATCCATTTTTTCTATTTAAAAATCTTAAACATGGAAACATCCATAATCTATGCAGTAAAAATCATTTAATCCTTTGAACTTATGGAAATCATACAACTCATGCTCAAATTGCATTTAAAATCGTGCTTTTCACCAAAAGCATTAAAATCATAAAATCATGCTTTTTACCAAAAGCATTAAAATCATAAAATCATGCTTTTCACCAAAAGCATTAAACTCATACATCAGGACTCAACCCATCTCTCGAGTTATCCTGATCCTTTTAAACAATTGAAACCCTTATCAGGACTTAACCCATCCCTCATGCTATCATGATCCACAAAACCATGTAAAACATACAATTATATAGACCATAGAAATATGCTTTCAATCAACATTTATATCATGTGAGACTAGGCAGGTATCGAGTAACATACTAGACTATGGCCATATGCTAAATCTGTGATCCCAGGTTACACGGATCCTAGTGTGCGGGGCATCATTGCTGCTATAGAAGGTGGGTCAAATCCTCATCCACTAGCCTATATATATAAATATCGTCCAAGGACTGGGTGGTCAGACTCCGAAGCCCATCCCTTACTCACACAAATTGTCTAAAGACTGCACGGTACAGCGTACTCCGTGCTACGTGCACGGTATAACGTACTCTACGAACCCCACATCATATCAATCCCTCATCCACATCTTAAAATGCACATGTGAGCATCTCATCAGTGTGACACACAGTCTACACAAGGCAATCAACACGACTCTATGCATATCAACAGAGTCTAGTGCGAGCAAAGCTCCAAACACTACTCCATGCATATCATGATATTAAAATCTCATGCGAGTTACACTCCAACATGATTTTACATATAATAAATCAAAACCTCGTGCGAGCAACGCTGCAGCACGACTTTATGTATCATATAAAATCCTCGTACGAGCAACCTCAAGCACGGTGTTATGCATATTAAATCAATTTAAATCACGTACGAGCAAGGCTCCAGTATGGTTTTTATGCAATGTCAAATGCAAATCTTGTGCGAGCTAAGCTTTAGCACGCTTTACGGCATATTAAATCAGATAAAATCAAAATATGGTGCGAGCAAGGCTCCAGCATGTATCATGCAAATGACAATAATAAAATTTGTGCGAGCGATCACTCCAGTACATTTCATGCACAACCACAAACTTCAGACTCGATGTGAGCAACGCTCTAGTATTGTCTATTTTCACATAAATCCGATAGACGACTTATTTTTCAAAGAGTTTTCTTTCAAATTTAAAAATAGCACCTACGGAGTGCTGTTATGCAATTTATGTAAACATTGGCCAACCTATCAATTCGTTTTGTTAAAAAGCAGTAAAAACCACTCAAATCATGCATTTCATGCATGTCATGCCTTCGCCATACTTTAGTGAAATTTCCTTCAATAGGGGTAAAATAGTAATTTACCCATAATATAGGTAAAATAGTCATTTTCCTATCCCGAGAAGCTAAGATTTTTATTTTGTTTTTAGAATCCTTAGAATATTTGAGTGTATGCAAAACCTGACGAAATTACGTGTAGCTATCTCTAGCTACTCACAAAATTCTCATACTTCAATTCTTTGTACACTCTGACTTTTCCAACGCTGAAAATTTCGCTCAGTTCAATTTGCTTCCAATCAACTCTCCGGAGCTGCGTATAACCATATATCAGGTTAATTATAATACATTCATCATTATTTCACCTTTATTAGACTTAATTTAAAGCATTGAGCCCATTTACTCTTATAGGCCCCGATTGCGCCATAATGAGCCTTAACTAATTTTAAGCCCATTTTCACTTACTATTCATTCCTTTAAACTCCATTGGGCTCATTAAGCCTATTAATACTTATTGGGCCATCCTAAGCCTCCCCCCTTTTTTTTTTCTCCTTGAACAGCTTACCCAATCATTTACGACAATCGATTATAAATTCCAAACATTAAGTATTTTTGTACGAAATTAATCTGTAACTTATGCGATAAATTGATAACTCGTATAATTATAGAAATTATAGTAAGTCAGGTTCACTTACCCAAGATTCGATGATAGCACGTAAATCAATGCTGACTCAAGCTCTCGTTTGTCGCCAATTGTCGCGCTATACATTTATATAATTAAATCGGGTCAATTTCAGTCAAATATAAATTCAAATAACTTTTCCAAAAATTTAAAATGATGAATTTTAGAGGCAAAGTTGTTCACATCAAGGAGAAGAACAACATAGTTTGGAGGCATTTACCCATTTGTTGAATTGAATGAACAAACGGCATTTCTAATTGGAGCAAAGAGGAAATCCAAAGAGGTGAGTTTCTAGTGCACAAATCCAAGTACATTTGTCTAGTTGATGATTATGAAGTTGATTTGGGTGTGCACATTATGGGTAGAACTACCTAGAATGCCATGAAATGAATATAACCTAGAAATGGGTTAGTGGGAGAAGTGAAATGTGGTGGAATAAATGATGAATGGGATATCTTGAGATGATAATGGTGTTGAGGAGATAACTTTAAGATAATAATATGGAATGAATAGAGAGGCTTACCCAAAAAGGGTAAAATGAGCGTTTAAGGCATTGGGTGGAACGTTTAGTTGAACGAGAGTTAGCAATACTAACTCGAACGAATGATGAATAAATTGCAGCTTTCTAGGATACGCCAGAATGAGTTGAGCCAAGAGCGTGAGAAGCTAAAAGGAAAAGAGTCACACCAAGTAAATCGAGGTAAGGGAATTGTTTGGACTTTTAGAGATATTTGTGCACAATTTGGGCGTTTAAATGCTTTGCTAGAATGCATGAGATGTTAGGAAACAAAATTGGGTGATTGAAGGGTAAAAGTTGGGTGTTTGAAAATTGTGCACGAAAACAAAAGCATAATGGCTTGAAAAATCATGTTTTATGCTTTTTACCAAATGGTTGGTAGGTTGGCTAATATTTGAAATGATTTGCAAAAAGAAATGATGTGATTTGGTTGATAACCATGCTTTGCAAATAATTAAGCCACCTACATTATTTTCGTGAGAATGAAAGCGTGCTAGAGTATGATTCGCATGAGATTTGACGTGTTTTAGACACATGAGTGCTAGAGCCTAGATCGCACTAGTTTTCATATGGATTTCATACTGGTTTTGGCATGGTGCTTGGAGCTTAGCTCACACTAGATGCCCACCTTATTTGTTGCTATGCTTGGAGCTTCGGGTAAACTGGGTGTCGCACGTGCATTCGTGATTTTGACATGTTGATAGTCGTGTTAGGAGCTTCGGGTAGACAAGAGGTCATACCGATTAAATAGGCTCACGCGTACGTTTTGAGATGTGGCGTGATATGATATGTTGGTTGGGTCCATGGAGTACGTTGTACCGTGCAAGTAGTATAGAGTGTTGTACCATGTTGTGATTGTGATATGTCGTCTTCGAACGAGATCTGCTATGGACCGACGGGCAAGATTTGACCCACCTCCCGTGTGGAAGCAGATAGTGGTGATATCCCGTACACCTGATCCGTGTAGCCGATATCACAGTTTATGGCCATAGACCTTGAGGTTATTACCTATTATTGAATTGCCTATCTCACATGTCTTGCTTTGAGAATAAATCCATGTTTGAAATGATTTGTGGGTCAGGACAGTCCGAGGGATTGGCTGAGACCTGACAAGTGTGGACTTGTTTTGAGATATCGATGTTATTGGTTTATAAAGTGCATGAATGCATGATCTTTAATGCGATGCTTTATTGTGAAAAATGCATGATGGTTAATGCCATGCTTTATTGTGAAAAATGCATGATGGTTATTGCCATGCTTATTTAAGAAATGCATGATGGTTAATGTCATGCTTCTTTGAGAAAACGCATGATGTTTAATGCCATGTTTTATTATGAATTATGCATGATGATTTATACCATGCTTTGAATTGAATTGTGCACTGGATTTTAATAGCATGAATGCTTTACATACCATTAACACAATCATACACTCATGTTATGAGATTAAATGATGAACTAAAGGCTTTTGAGCATGGCATCATGATCACGTAGATAGTGCAGTATCTACCTGTTCGTATGATTGCCTTACTGAGCATGTGGTTTGCTCACCCCCTTTATTTTCCCCCTCTCTACAGAGTGTTGAGTATAGATTGAGCGTGACTGGAGGCGTTCCCTTTTGGTAATCCGCTGCATCCCATCGGTAAGGTATACACACTGTTGAAATTTTGTATCTAAACTTACGATAGCACAGTAGCATTTTGTATGTAACTATTGGGGATGTAAAGCAATGTAAACAATGTAACAACTATGATGTATACATTTATACAAGTGTTTACTCATAAATAATATACAAATTGAATTGGTATGGTGGAGTAAGTTAGACGTCGACACACAGCCTAACTATTGAGGAGAGTTGCTGTTTACGATTGAGGTAAGGACGGATAATAAATGATGCATGAAAATGAAAAAAATTTGTATGTATTTTGGGTAAGTTGAGGGTCGTGACAGAAGTTGGTATCAGAGCTTGAGTTGGTCTGACGTGTGTCATGTCTAAAACATTTAATAAGTTGGAAAATTACATCCCCATGTTACTGTACTTGTTTAGATACAATTGTGTGTTTGTCGATGGCTTGGCTAAGTAGTTGGTTGTGAATGTAGGGAATTAAGTATAATGCCTAATACCAGTCGCGGTAGAAGGATGAGAGTACAGGCTCGAGGCCATAGAGGTAGGTCTGGGGGTCGTGTTGAGCCAGAAACACACGAGGTTCAGGATGATATTGAGGTGGAGGCTGAGGTTGAGCACGCTCCATAGGGTCCAGAGGAGGGGCCCGAGAGTACTGAGGCTCGCTTTGCGAGGATTGAGCGGAGAATTGAGATGATATTGGAGTTGGTCACCTAATCCTTTCCTGGAGTTGGCGGTAGACGGAGTGCCGCTACACAGGGTGATGCCGAGCAGGCGGCAGCTCCTGAGGCACGAGCAAGGGAAGCCCAAAGGCCACAGACGACAGATACGCCACCTGTACAGGAAATGCCTACACCCCTTGCTACACCAGGCAGTAGAGGTTGGGGATATGGATGTGATTTGGACAAATTACGGTAGTTCCAGAAGTTTGGACAGTCATCTTTCAGCGAAATTAAGGACCCAGTGGCAGCTGAGGATTGGATTAGTGAAATCGAGAAGTAGTATGTGTTCTTTGAGTGCACTACTACCAAGATGGTAGCATTTGCCACTTTTATGCTGAAGGGATCAGTAGAACATTGGTGGAAGTCCACCAGGCTATTTTGAGAGCTCGGCATACTGAGATCAGCTGGGATGTGTTTTTGGAGGCTTTTCGGAGACAGTACGTTCAGGATACCGCACAACGGAAGATGAAAATGGCATTTTTGGGACTGACCCAAAGGAGTAGGACAGTTGATGAGTATGAGACGACCTTTATCTCCCTGGGTAGGTATGATCCCAACACTATGTGTAATGAGGTCGAGAAGATCCAGAAGTTTGTGGATGGATTGAGACCGACCATCAGGTCTAAACTGGTTCCCCTGGATATACCGACCTATGAGGAGGCAGTGCACAGGGCGCAATTATGTGAACAAGATGTTGATAGAATTGCCTTAGAGTTTGGAAAGGTTGGTAAGATGAGGGACATAGATAAGAAGAGACCAATGATGGATAAAGGCTTCAGCTATAAAGGAAGCAAGAGGTTTGCTGGAAAGAGGCCAAGGATCGAAGAGATCCAGGAGAGGACAGTTAATACTCCCATGTATCCGGCCATTGCTCCAGCTAAAAGAATTGTGATTGGAGGGCCACGGCCTACTACAAAACAGTGTGGCAAGTGTAGTAGGTAAAATGGAACTCGACCATGCTATGAACCTCAGGTAGTATGCTTCAGATGTGGGAAACCGGGCCACATAATCGAAGATTGCCCAGAGATTATAGAGAGAGCCCCACAGAAGGGCAATGAGCCAGAGAGAGCTCCAATTGGTACAACTGCTCTGAGGAGGAGGGCTACAGCTGAGGAAAAGGGGAAGCAAGCAGTGGGTGTAAGCAGAGGGCGAGTGCATGCGCTGGACCAGGACACTGCGGATCAATCATCGGATGTGGTAAAAGGTACCATCCAAAACTTTGATTTAGAAGCTTATGTACTGTTTGATCTGGGTGCCACGCATTCCTTTATTTCGCCATCTTTTGCCTGTAAATTATTGAAGCATGTAAAACCCACAATGCTTGATAAGATGTTGTTGATATCTACCCCTATGAATGATAGTAAGTTGACTGAGCATGTATATAGAGATTGTAAGATGAGGATAAGAGGTAAAGAAATGGCAGCCGATTTAATTTTACTAAATATGGGTGATTTTGATGTAATCCTAGGGATGGATTGGTTGGCTGCCAATCATGTTGTGATGGATTGTCATGCAAAAACTTTGATGTTTCCAAAGATAGACAACCTTATTGTAAATTTGGTGAAATGATAGAATATGTTATTACAATTGAGAAGAGTATAATCTAGTTACATGATAATTTAGAGATGAATTTAATTTATAACTTATATATGTTGATGTGATGATTTATGGTTACTAATGATGGAAAGGATAATGTGAAGGGTTCATCACTTATGTGATTGAGATAGATAAGGCACGTCTGGAATTGGGAGACATTCCAGTGGTTAAGAAATTTCCAGATGTCTTTTCGGATGAGTTATCAGGGTTACCTCCAGATAGGGAGATAGAGTTTGGTATAGATTTGGCACCTGGTAGAGAGTCGATATCCAAGTCACCGTACAGAATGGCTCAAGTTGTGTTGGAAGAACTAAGGAAACAGCTACAAGAGTTACTGGAGAAGGGGTTCATCAGGCCGAGTGTCTCACCTTGAGGAGCACCGATTCTATTTGTAAGGAAGAAGGATGGAAGCCTCCGACTGTGTATAGATTACTGGTTGTTGAATAAGGCCACCATCAAGAATAAATATCCCCTTCCATGCATCGATGACTTGTTGGATCAGCTTAAGGGAGCGTAAGTTTTTTCCAAGATAGATATGAGATCAGGGTACCATCAGTTGAAGATACGAGGTGGAGATGTACCCAAGACCGCTTTTCACACCCGGTATGGACATTATGAGTTCATGGTTATGCCATTCGGGTTGACGAATGCTCCCGCAGCTTTTATGTCATTGATGAATGAGGTATTCCACTAGTATTTGGATCAATTTGTGATCGTGTTCATTGATGATATACCAGTGTACTCAAGGTCTAGAGAGGAGCATGAAAGGCAACTAAGGATAGTGCTACAGACCCTTCGAGAGAAGAAGTTGTATGCTAAACTCAGTAAGTACGACTTTTGGTTGGAACAGATCTCTTTTCTGGGTCACATCGTGTCGAAGGATGGAGTGGCAGTGGATCCATCTAAGATTGAGGCTGTAGTACAATGGCAGAGACCCCAGACAGTGACAGAGATCAGAAGTTTCCTAGGTTTAGTTGGGTATTATCGAAGGTTTGTAGAGGTATTTTTGAGGTTAGCTACCCTTTTGACACGTCTCACGAGAAAGAATGTTGATTATGTGTGGGACGATAGGTGTGAGGAAAGCCTTGAGGAGTTGAAAAGGAGATTAACTACAGCTCCGATACTTACCATTCCTACCAGCTCAGGAGGTTTCTCGGTGTATACAGATGCATCACACCAAGGACTGGGTTGTGTATTGATGCAGGATGGGAAGGTAGTTACATATGGATCAAGACAGTTGAAGGATCATGAGAGGAACTACTTGACCCATGACTTAAACTTGGCAGCGGTGGTGTTTGCGCTGAAGATATGGTGCCACTACCTCTATGGTGAGAGATTTCAGGTTTACATAGATCACAAGAGCCTTAAATACCTGTTCTCGCAGAAAGAGTTAAACATGAGACAGAGGAGATGGCTCGAGCTGTTAAAGGACTATGATTGTGAGATCCTGTACCACCCGGGTAAAGCAAATGTGGTTGCTGATGCATTGAGTAGGAAGCATCTTGGGATGGTATCATTTATGATGATCAGGGAGGAAGCATCCCGGGATGGTATCATTTATGATGATCAGGGAACACGAACTGTTGGAACAGTTCACGAACCTCAGTTTGGATGTGACCCCGCCCAGTGCTGATGGTGGTGTTATGGTAGCTAGCCTGCAGTTAGAACCAGATCTGGTAGATCAAATTCGACAGGCTTAGCGAGTTGATCAGCAGTGTAGTGATATTGTCGGGTAGATACAGAGGGGTACAGACATGGACTTTGGGTTAAGTTCAGATGGGTTATTGAGGTTCAGAGGTATGATATGTGTTCCTGATGATGCAGAGATCAGAAGATTGATCTTGACAGAGGCTCACTCATTGAGGTATACGATACATCGAGGAAGTAACAAGATGTATCAAAACCTTCGGAAGGTTTATTGGTGGTCTGGAATGAAAAAACACATTGCTGAATATGTTGCTAAGGGTCTCGTTTGTCAGCAGGTGAAGGTAGAGCATCAGAAGCCTGCAGGGTTATTGCAGCCTCTATCGATATCAACATGGAAGTGAGAGCATGTCACCATGGATTTTGTGATGGGATTGCCGAGGACCCGCAGAGGTCATGATGCCATATGGGTGATTGTGGATCGATTGACAAAATCAGCCTATTTTCTAGCTATGAGAGCTACCGATACTCTGAGCCAGTTAGCGAACTTGTATGTGCGTGAGATAGTGAGGCTACATGGAATTCTAGTGAGCGTTGTTTCTGATAGGGATGCCTGCTTCACTTTCCATTTCTAGGAACGTTTTCAGGAAGCTATGGGGACCCAGTTGAGTTTTAGCACCGCGTTTCATCCTCAGACAGATGGTCGGTCAGAGAGGACTATACAGACCCTGAAGGATATGTTGCGAGCGTGTGTATTGGATTTTGGAGGCTCCTGGGATGACCATTTGCCACTCGCAGAGTTCGCCTATAATAACAGTTTTCATGCAAGTATCGGGATGGCACCATATGAGGCATTGTATGGGCGTAGATGCCGTTCCCCTATTGGATGGGAAGAGGTTGGTGACATACAGATTTTTACTCCTGACTTAGTGCAGTAGGCATCTGAGGACGTCCAATTAATATGTGAGAGATTACGGACAGCTCAGAGCAGGTAAAAGAGTTATGCTGACAAGAGACGAAGACCACTAGAGTTTGATGTGGGTGAGTCGCTGTTCTTGAAATTTTCTCCTTCGAAGGGAATTATGAGATTCGAGAAGAAGGGAAAGTTGAGCCCTCGATATATAGGGCCATTTCAGATACTTGATAAGGTGGGAGATAAGGCTTATAGGTTGGCATTGCCACCAGAGTTGGCAAGTGTGCATAATATCTTCTACGTATCCATGTTAAGGAAGTATCACCCGGACCCTACGCATGTGATAAAGTATGAGCCTTTGGAGCTCAATGAGGGTATGACATACGTTGAGAAGCCAGTTCAGATACTGGATAGAAAAGATAAAGTGTTGAGGACAAAGACAATTCCCTTGGTGAAGGTTCTTTGGCAATATCACACTGTGGAAGAAGCCACATGCGAATTGGAATGTTTGATGCGGGAGAAGTATCCCGAGTTATTCACAGATTGAATTGGTTCTAATTTGGAGGACTAGATTTTCTAAGTGGGGAAGAATGTGAGACCTTGTATATGTATAATTGTATATAGGTACATAGAAATGTAAATAGAGTTATACTATGAATTTATAAGTGAAGTATATGTGATGTAAATCCATAAGTTAATGTACACACTTGTAATAAAAGTTGTGATTGTACGTACAAGTTACATTATATATGAATATGAAGAAATGGACTTAAACATGTGAAGAATGGGAGTAAAATGGAAAATGAGTAGTGTGACAAATGAAAGAAAGGTTCCAAATACTTCTGTTGCTATCACTGTCAACGATCACGTGTTGCTGACGTCCTCGCCTCGATATTCGTACCTTCTACTTTGGAACTTTCTACAAAGAAAGAAATGATTAGAGGGGCGCAGGGGTTGTTCCCTGCGTTTTCACTCCGATACTTATGTCAGAGCATAATCTTAAGTCCAGAGAATAATCTTTTCAGAGTTTCAGTAGGAAAAATGTTATTAGCCTTTAGGAATTATACCTGTTCCCTATTTATAGGGAATCTCCTCCTATCGCAATTACGCCTTTGTCCTCTTTTATCCAAATCTCTTATTATGTCTGATCCCTCTCGAATATACCACGTGTCTTTATATAATTCGATAAAATAATATTCAAATTACTATTCATAACAATTGCTCCCCACTCTTTTGCGAATCAATCATGGATGAGATACTGTAACAATGATAAAACAAAGCTAAAAAAAACAAGAAAAACGATAAAAAAATAGTAGACTGAGCATAAAAATAAAGGAATGAAACCTTACAAAACCGAGTATGAAAAGCTTTTCATAACATGAAGATGGAATGCACAACACTTTAATAATGGTGGCTAAAACAATTAACAAAAAATGCTTGAAAATAAAATAAAATCTAACAAAAAAGATTAAAAATAAAACTTTAAACTATTCTAAAAACTAAAACTACTCCTAAATTACTTTACACTACTCCTACTCCTAAAATTATATCATTTTTTCAATTGCCATTCTTTCCTATTTATACACACAAAATGGCTACAATGGTAATTTCCACATCCTAGATGAGTTGGCATTTTTTTGGCCACTTGTCTTCACACCATTGGCTCTTTGAAAAGATATTTCCATGTCATTGGTCTTCTTGTCCAATTGGATGTGCTAGGTGGCATGGCTCGTGTTGTCCGCGTGGTTCAATCTCGATTTTAGCCCAATTTCGATCCATTTTCTATCGAAATATTCAAAATTCATCTAGATTTAATTTATCTGCAAATATGAGAATTTTAATTAAATAAAGGGGATAATTAACAAAGTAAATTGAGGATTTAAGTAATTAATTAGGAAATTAAGTACAAATAATTCTAAAAATATAGAATTATCAATAATCCGGGACTCAAATCCCATTATTACTTATACGACCCCTGCACTTGCGGACACACGTCTAGGTCTCTTAGAGCCCAGTCGGGCTATCAGTCACCTCCAGATTGAGGCTCCCGAACTGTTCCAACAGCTCGTGTTCCCTGATCATCATATACGATACCGACCCCGGGTGCTTTCTACTCAGTGCATCAGCTATTACATTCGCCTTACCCGAGTGGTACAAGATCTCGCAATCAGAATCCTTTAGAAGCTCAAGCCACCTTTTCTGCCTCATGTTCAATTCTTTCTGTGAGAACAGATACTTAAGGCTCTTGTGGTCAGTAAATACTTGAAATTTCACACCATAAAGATAATGGCGTCATATTTTCAAGGCAAATACCACAGCCTCCAGTTCTAGATCGTGGGTCGGGTAGTTCCTGTCATGATCCTTCAATTGTCTCGATCCATAGGCGACTACCTTCCCATCCTGCATCAGTACACAGCCCAGTCCTTGGTACGAAAGATCTGTATATACAGAAAAACCTCCTGAGCTGGTAGGAATGCTGAGAATCGGAGTTGTGGTTAATCTCTTCTTCAACTCTTGAAAACTCTGCTCACATTTATCGTCCCACACAAATTCAACATTCTTCATTGTGAGACGTGTCAACGGAGCAGCAAATCTCGAGAATCCCTCCATAAACCGTCGATAGTATCCAACTAAACTTAGGAAACTTTTGATATCTGTGGATGCCTGGGGTTTCTGCCACTGAACCACTGCCTCAATCTTAGATGGGTCCACTAACACTCCATCCTTCAATACAATATGACCCAGAAAAGAGATCCGTTCTAGCAAAAAATCACACTTACTGAGTTTAGCGTATAGCTTCTTCTCCTGGAGGGTCTGTAGTACTATCCTTAGGTGCTACTCATGCTCCTCTCTAGATCTCAAATACACCAGAATGCCATCGATAAACACAATAACAAATCTATCTAAATACTAGTGAAACACCTTATTCATCAACGACATAAAAGCTGCGAGAGCATTTGTCAACCCGAATGGCATAACCATAAACTCAAAATGACCATACCGAGTGCAGAACGCTGTCTTGGGTACATCTCCATCCCGAATTCTCAATTGATGGTACCCAGATCTCAGATATATTTTAGAAAAGACCTGCGCTCCCCGAAGCTGATCTAACAAGTCCTCGATGTGTGGAAGGGGGTACTTATTCTTGATGGTTGCCTTATTCAATAACCTGTAGTCAATACACAATCGAAGGCTCCCATCCTTCTCCTTTACAAACAATATCGATGCTCCCCAAGGTGATACACTCGGTCTGATGAACCCCTTATCCAACAATTCCTGTAACTGCTTTTTCAGTTACTCCAAATCAATCAGAGCCATTATTTACGGTGGCTTGGATATCGGCTCAGTATCAGGTACCAAATCTATACAAAACTCCATCTCTCTATCCGGCGGTAACCCTGGTAAATCATCCGAGAATACATATAGGAATTCCCTAACCACTATGATGTCTCTTAATTCTGGACGTGCCTTATCCGCCTCAACCACGTACGCAATATAACCTTTAAAAACATCAACCATTTAGTTAGCATATAAATGCATCTATTTCACTTACAACAATTACTGCTTTCATTACTTTTTAAGGGGATTTTTGATTACATTGTTTGGGGAAACTTACGGTAATGCTATCTATCCTTGAAAAAGTTACCGTATTAGAAAAACAATCAACTACAGAATGGTTTGCAGCTGACCAATCCATTCCTAGGATTACATCAAAGTCTTTCAGATACATCGAAATGAGGTCGGCTGACATTTCCTTTTCCCCTACTTTCAACTTACAATCCCTAAACACATACTCAACTAGCTGACTATTGTTCATGGGAGTGCTTATCAGCATCTTTCTACTTAATGGGGGTAAGCTTCACATACTTAAACAATTTATATGCAAATGTAGGTGATACAAATGGATGTGTGGCACCAGGATCTATCAAAACATAAGCTTTAAGATCAAAGATTGAGATGGTACCTTTCACCACATCTGACGACTGATCTGCAGTATCCTAGTCCAGAGTGTTTACTCGCCCTCTACCAACTACCTGCTTCCCCTTCTCTTCAGCTGTCGCCCTTCATCTCGGAGTAGGAGTATCAACAGGAGCTCTCTTCGGCTCTTTGCCCTTTTGTGGGGCACTCTCAGTCATCTTTGGGTAATTTCAGATCACATGCCCTAGCTTCCCACATTGAAAACATACTGCTGGAGATCCATAACACAGTCGAGTACCATGGTACCTACCGCACTTACTGTACTATTCTGTCGTAGGTCATGACCCTCCAATCACTATACCCTTTGTTGGAGCTATGGTCAGATACACATGAGGCTTAACTTTCCTCTCCTGAATCTCCTCAATCTTCGGCCTCTTCCTAAAAAATATCATGCTTCCTCTGTAACTGAAGCCTCTATCCACTGTTGGTCTCTTCCTATCTCTATCCTTCACTCTACTAACCTTACCAAACTCTGAGGCAACTCGCTCGATATCTTGTTCACACAACTGTGCTCTGTGCACTGCATCCTCATAGATCGGTATGTCAAAAGGGACCAATTGGGATTTGATGGCCAGTCTCAGTCCATCCATAAACTTTCAGACTTTTTTGACCTTACTGTCCATCATGTCAGGATCATACTTACCCAAGGAGATAAATTTCGTCTCGTACTCATCAATCGATCAACTTCCCTGGGTTAAATCCAAGAATTCCATCTGCAGTCTTCGCTGTACAGTATCTGAAACATATTACCTTTGGAAGGCCTCCAAAAATACATCCCAGCTAATCTCTGCATGTCGGTCTCAAAATAGGTCTGGTGGACTTCCACCAATGCTTTGCCGATCCTTTCAGCATGAATACGGTAAACACTACCATCTCAGTAGTAGTGCACTCGAAAAACCCATATAGTTTCTCAATCTCAGCCACTCAATCCTCTGCAGCTACTGGGTCCTTAATCCGACTGAAAGATGGCAGTTTAAATTTTTTAAACTGTCGTAACCTATCCAAGTTACATCCATAATGCCAATCTCTACTACCCTGAGGTAGAGCAACAGTAGAAGGTGTATCCTGTACTGGTGGGGGTGTGGGAGTATCTGTAGTCTGAGGTTCTTGGCCTAGCTGTGCAGACATCTCAAGAGCAGCCTCTTGTTCAACATCACCTCGTGTAGCTGGCCCCTGCCCACCCCCAGCTCCAGGCAATGATTGGACAATTAACTCTAAAATTACCTCTAAGCTTCGCTCTATCCTCGCGAAGCGCGCCTCAATACTCTCGGGTCTCTCTACCAGACCCTGTGGAGCATGCTCAACATCAGCCTCCACTTCTACCTCCTCATAAGTCTCATGTGGTATCGATTCAGCACCGCCCCCAGGCCTACCCCTATGGCCTCTAACTCATGTTCTCGCCATTCTATCGCGACTGGTGTTAAGCATAATGCCCAGATTCTTACATTCACAATCATTTCTTAGTCGAACCCATCTCGATATACACACTTGTATCTAGACAAGCATAATAACATAGAGATGTATTTTCCTAATTATTTACACCGACACACATCAGACCAACTTAGCTCTGATACCAAATAAATTGTCACGACCCTCAATCCATCGAAAATCCATTACAAATTTTTCATTTTTTATTTATTATTTAATCCATTTTTCATTGTTTGTTCTTTACCTTTACTTTACTTAATCGTGAACAGCTACACCACCAACAGTTGGGCTGTGAATCGATATCAATCTCATCCAATCAAATCATTTCAATTTACAAAGCGTAAACAATTGTATTTCTAAATCAAAGTTGCTGTTTATATGTGTTTACAATTCTTTACATCCCCAAAAATTACATTCAAAGATATTACTGTGCTTTGACATGTCTAAAAACAAAAACTATACAAATGTGTATACCTTGTGCGATGGGATGCAGCGAACACAAAAATCCAATCCTCAGTCGCTCTCTATCTACTGAAAATGCTCTGTAGAGTGGGAAAATAAAGGGGGTGAGCAAACCACTCACTCAGTAAAGCAATCATGCAAACAGGTAGATAACTGCACTATCTACGTGATCGTGATGCCATGCTTAAACCACACAGTTACTTGTCATGCCCAAAATATAACAGTTCATGCTTGTGTTCATGATATGTAAAGCAATTCATGCTATTTAAAGCAGCGCATAATTCTTGAACAAGGCATGGGAAAATCATTATGCGTAAATCGAAATCAAAGTATGGTAAATCACCATGCAATGTGCACTTCAAAGCATTTAAAAACTCATCACAAATCGATACAAATCACCATTTGTCAGGATGTAGCCCCTCCTATGGACTGTCCTGACCCACAAACACATTTCAAATATGGATTTATCATAAAACATGACATGTGAGATAGGTATATAATATTAATAAAGGTAATAACTAGGACTATGGCCACATCCTTTGTGATCCCAAGCTACACGGATCCTAGTGTGCGGGGTATCACCTTTATCTGATTCTGTACGGGAGGTGGGTCACGTCCATCCCGTTGGTCCATAGCAGAGTATCCATCATCTGAAGACAGTATATATAATATCTGTACATGGTACAACATACTCTATGGTATATGCATGGTATAATGTACTCTGTGGACCCATATCATCACATCATACAGTGCCACATCTCAATACGCACGTGAGAGCCTATTTAATCGACGTGGTACACAGCCTACCAGAAGCTCCTAGTAGGGCTCCCAACATATCATAAAACCACGTGCGAGTAGTCTCAAGCACGACAACAACTATAATGGACATCTAGTGCGAGCAACGCTCCACCACAAGTCAAAACCAATATGAAAATCAGTGTGAGCTAGGCTCTAATACAATGTCATAAAAATCCATGTGAAAACTAGTGTGAGCTAAGCTCCAGCACTCATACATGTAAATTTCTAGTGCGAGATATGCTCCAGTACAATATCATGAAATCCATGTAAAAACTAGTGCGAGCTAAGCTCCATCACTAATGTACGTGCAACCACATCAAATCTCGTGCGAGCAAAGGTCTAGCACGTTTCATTTCCACAAAACTCATGTAGGTGGCTCATCTTTTGCAAGCATGGTTATAAAAACCAAATCAAGTTATTTTCGTGCAAATCAGTTAAATGCTAGACAGCCTACAAATTTTACATACTAAAAGCAGTAGAAGATTCGAGAACCTCATGTTCTTGCTTTTATGAACTTTTCTCAAATCCCATTTATATTGCCTTTCAATCATTCATTTCATTCTAAGACGCTTAGACACTTTAAGAAATCACCCATGCGTCTAAAAACGCGTACAAATACCTTTAGGGCTAACACAATTCCCTTACCTTAATTCACTTGGAAGCAACTCCTTCTTCTTTTCTCGCTTCTCGTGATTGGGCTCTACATTAAGGCGTACTGAGATTGAGAAATGTGTGCATGATTCTACCAGTTTAAGCTCGGTTTTACATGTTTTGGGCCGAGTACAAAACAATTTGAGATGAGTTTTATGAGAAAAACCATTATGAGCTTTACGTGAAGACAAAATGATTTTTATGATAATGGCTATTAATTGAGACTTAGGCGTGTCATGTTGAATACATGTCGGGCATTACTCTGGTAGTATGTAAGTCCAACATATTTTCCCCTACTCTGGTAGCGCTGGATTACTTTCCTAGCCTCATTTTACATGAGTGGATTGTGTTTAATGGCTTTGTGTCAAGACCCTTCCTGACTTAACCAAAACGACTACAAATTTTTCGCATTTTAACTTACCTTTCCTCTCATCAATGGTTGGGCTGTGATTCGATGTTAGCTTCCTTACATACCATATCATCCATTATCATACATACATATCAATATACTGTTACTGACTGTAACTTCTTTCATAATACATGTGAGATCATATAAAATCTAATACAAATACAATCCCCATAATATATATCGTATACATCACTATGCTGTTTCTATGTTTATATACATAACCGTACAAAATATGTATACCTATCAATCGATAGGAAATAGCAGCGAACAATAGGAATACTATCCCACAAGCACACTCGCTCTACTGCTGATGCTCTGTAGAGAGGGAAAATAAAAGGGGGATGAGCATACAACGTTCTCAGTAAGGAAATCAGGCAAGCAAGTAGACATCTACACTATCTGCTCAAAATAATGCTATGCCTCAAAAATATCATTTCCTTAACTCACTTTAAAACCATGTATTTAAATATACATATATATACTTGTACATATCAAATCCCATGTACAGAAATCATGCTTGCTTTCTTAAACTTAGCCATGTAGTGCAAAATAATGCATCTTTATAATATCACAATGCCTTTTGATAAATCATGCCATGTATATTTAAATCACAGCAAATATGGCATTTAAATCATTCACAACACAAAATCGGATTCTGACCCATCCCTGAGGTTGATCCGTATCATAAATAAATCAGTCAGTCAGGTGATATATCATGTGAGACTCTGTGGTGAAATGCAATAATATCCTGGACTATGGTCATATCCTATAATGGTGATCCTAGGCAACACAGATCTCAGTGAGCGGGGTATCACTATTGCAACGGGAGGCGGGTCAGTCCATCACAACCGCTAGCTATCAACTCCTCAACTCCACAACACCACAAGGTACACACAATCTGCCTCTGAACCTCAGTAGTCCATTTGAAGTCAACTCAAAATCAGTTATTGTACCCTTCTGCATCTGACCACTCACATGCATACAAAACAGATCAGTCTGTTGAGCCACTCTGATCCTATCCAATAGATTCGGCTCCAAGCATATACTAGCTATCACATAGCCTATATCCATGTCAAAAGACACAACTCCCAGACTGAGGCTAGCAAACTGCTCTAGCAACTCATGTTCCCTAACCATCATATACGATACCATCCCTAGGCTCTTCCTACTCAAAGCATCAGCTACAATGTTAACCTTACCCGGATGATAAAGTATCTCGCAATCGTAGTCCTTCAGAAGCTCTAGCCATCTTCTCTATCTCCTGTTCAATTCTTTCAGTGAGAACAAATACTTGAGGCTCTTGTGGTCGGTAAATATCTGAAACTTCTCACCATCAAGTAGTGGGGCCATACTTTCAATGCAAACACTACTGCTGCTAACTCCAAATCATGGGTCAGATAGTTCTTCTCATGATCCTTTAGCTGTTTGGATCCATACGAAACTAGCTTCCCATCCTGCATCAATACACAGCCTAGTCCCTGATGCGAAGCGTCATTATACACTGTAATTCTTCCTGAGCTGGTAGGGATAGTGAGAATCGGAGCGGTGGTCAATCGACGATTCAACTCTCGAAAACTCTTCTCACAATCCTCATTCCATACGAATGGTACACTCTTTTGAGTAAGACGTGTCAATGGAGCAGCCTACTTAAAAAATCCCTCAATGAATCTCTGATAATATCCGGCTAAACCCAGAAAACTCCTGATCTCGGTGACTATCCTCAGCTGTTCCCACTGAACTACAACCTCTATCTTAGATGGATTGGCTGATACACCATCCCTCAATACAACATGTCCCAAAAATGAGATCTATGACCACTAAAGTCACGCAAACTGAGCTTAGCATATAACTTCTGCTCTCGTAGAGTCTGCAATACGATCCTGAGGTGCTCCTTATGCTCCTCCTTGGATCTCGAGTACACCAATATGTCATCGATGAAAACGATAACAAACTGGTCCAAATATGGCTTGAAAACATTGTTCATCAAAGCCACGTAAGCAGCTGGAGCATTCGTCAATCCGAATGGCATGACCAAGAACTCATAATGGCCATATCGGGTATGAAACGTTATCTTGGGTACATCTCCACTACAAACTCTCAGCTGATGATAGCCAGACCTCAGATCAATCTTGGAAAAGACCTGTGCTCTCTGAAGCTGATCTAACAAGTCATCAATGCGCGGAAGGGGATACCTATTCTTAATGGTGGCCTTATTCAACAATCGGTAATCTATACCCAATTAAAGGCTCTCATCCTTCTTCCTCACGAATAAAATCGGTGCTCCCTAAGGTGAAACACTCGGTCTAATGAAACCCCTATCCAACAGCTCCTGCAACTGCCTCTTGAGCTCCTCCAGCTCAACTAATGCCATGCGATATGGTGGTCCTGAAATAGGTTTCGTACCAGGCACCAAATCTATACAGAACTCCATCTCTCTGTTTGGTGGTAACCCTAGCAACTCATCTAGAAAAACATCTGGGTACTCACTGACCACAGTAATATCTAACAACTTCGGATGTGCCTTATCCATATGTACCACGTACGTAATGAAACCTTGATATGTTAAAGGTTTCCTAAGTCAGCATATCATATTATAATCATAACTACTTCTTTCATTTATTTATTTTTATTAAACTTTACAACATATCTAGTAGGGTTAGGAAACATAACTGTCTTAGCATAATAATCTAAAACAGCATGGTTTACAGATAACCAATCCATTCCTAAGATTATATTAAAGTCACTCATACTTAGCAATATTAGATTGGCTGTCATCTCCTTGTTCCCTACTCTCAACTTACAGTCATTAAATACATACTCTACAACTTTACTACTATTTATAGGCGTACAAATCAACATCATCATACATAACGGTGTACGCTCTACATGTCTTGCTAATTTACATGCAAATGAAGGCGATACAAAAGAATGCGTGGCACCAGGATCAATTAAAACATATGCTTCAATATCATAAATCAGGATGTTACCTCGAATCACATCCGATGAAGCATCAGTTGTACCCTGGTCCAAAGCATGTACGCGCCCTCAACTTTCTTCTGCTGTCGCTCTCCCCCTCGAAACAGAAGGTTCAACTGGAGCTCTCTCTGGCTACTTGCCCTTCAGTGGAGCAATCTCAACCATCTCTGGGCAAGCCCTAACAATATGCCCATGTTTCCCACATCAGAAACACACTATAGGAGTCAGCAGACACGGTCTACCTTCATGTTATCTATCGCATCTTCTGCACTGATCGGTAGTAGGTCTCTGTCCTCCTATGATAATACCCTTTGTTAGAGCTATGGTCGGATGAGCAGGAGGTCTAATAGGTCTCTCTCGTGCCTCCTCAACCTGTGGTCTCTTATCGAAGAGTTTCCTCTATACTCGATAATTGAAACCTCTATCTCTAGCCGGCCTCTTCCTCTGTATATCTCGACTCCGACTAAACTTTGCAAACTTGAAAGCATTCCTCTAATAATCTTGCTTGTACAGTTGCTCCCTGCTCACTGCTTCCTCATAGATGGTTATATCTAATGGGATCAACCTGGACCGCAGAATTGGTCTCAATCCATCGATGAACCTGTGGACCTTCCTGGCCTCACTATACATGGTATATGGGTCATATCTCCCCAGGGATAGGAATCAAGTCTTATACTCATCCACGAAAAAACCCCCAGTTCAGTCCAAAAAACTCAGCCTGTAGTTTTCACTGTGCGGTATCTGGAACAAACTGCCTCCTAAAGGCATCCTAAAATGTCTCCCAACTAATATCTGTATGTCGGGCTCTCAATATAGGTCTGGTGGACTTCCACCAATGCTTTGCAGCTCCTTTTAGTAAGAGCGTAGTAAATGCGACCATCTTTAATGTCGTACACTCGAAGAATCCATAAAGCTTCTCCATCTTAGCAACCCACTCCTCAGCAGCTACAAGGTCCTTGACCCCACTAAAAGATGGAGGTCTAAACTTCTGGAACTATTGTAACTGATTGAGATCACATCCGTACCCTAATCCACTACTACCCGAACTGGTGAGGGTGTAGGAGTATCTACAATCCTCGGTGCATGAGCTGGCTGTGTAGATGTATCAGGGGCACCTGCCTCTCCTGTCGCAGCCCCTGCCTCCTATCCCTGCCTACTTGGCATCGTCTGTGCCAATATCTTTACTATCATCTCTAGACCATGCTCTAATCTCGTAAAACGCATCTCAACACACTCTGGTGCCTCAGTAGTCCTGGAGTCTCATGGGTAGGTAATGGTTCGGCAGTAGCTCATCTCTCAGGCCTATCTCCACGGCCTCAAGCCCCACCTCTCGTCCCTCTACCGCTACGAGTATTTGCCATATAGGCAAAGTTCCTGAATTCAAAATCATGAATTAGTCCGTCTCCCATCTGGTTTACAAAGTTGTATCTAAACACAACACAATACTATGGGGATGTACACTTTCTTTTTTTCTAACACCGACTCACATCAGACCAACCTCGGCTCTGATACCATTCTGTCAAGACCCTTCCTGACTTAACCAAAACTACTACAAATTTTTCGCATTTTAACTTACCTTTCCTCTCATCAATGGTTGGACTGTGATTCGATGTTAGCTTCCTTGCTTACCATATCATCCATTATCATACATACATGTCAATATACTGTTACTGATTGTAACTTCTTTCATAATACATGTGAGATCATATAAAATCTAATACAAATACATTCCCTATAATATATATCGTATACATCACTATGCTGTTTCTATGTTTATATACATAACCGTACAAAATATGTATACCTGTTGATCGATAGGAAATAGCAGCGAACAATAGGAATACTATCCCTCAAGCACACTCGCTCTACTGCTGATGCTCTGTAGAGAGGGAAAATAAAGGGGGATGAGCATACAACACACTCAGTAAGGAAATAAGGCAAGCAAGTAGACATCTACACTATCTACTCAAAATAATGTTATGTCTCGAAAATATCATTTCCTTAAATCACTTTAAAAGTATGTCTTTAAATAGACATATATATATATACTTGTACAGATTAAATCCCATGTACAGAAATCATGCTTGCTTTCTCAAATGTAGGCATGTAGTGCAAAATAATGGATCTTTATAATATCACAATGCCTTTAGATAAATCATGCCATGTATATTTAGATCACAGCAAATATGACATTTAAATCATTCACAACACAAAATCGGATTCTAACCTATCCCTCAGGTTTATCCATATCATAAATAAATTAGTCAGTCAGGTGATATATCATGTGAGACTCTGTGGTGAAATGCAATAATATCCTGGACTATGGCCATATCCTATAATGGTGATCCCACTCAATGCCACTCGCACGGTACAACATACTCCGTGGACCCCATATCACAGTCTGGGTGCCTGCCATAGGTCTTAGCCCTCAAACCATGTAATATCATACCACGTCTCTAAATCCACATGCGAACCTCTCATAGTGTGACACTCAGTCTACATGAGGAAATCAAGCATGATTTTCAACATGTATTAAATTTCACATAAATTACAATACGCGTCCGCTCAAACACTGTTTCACATCACAAACTCAAACTCTAGTGAGAGTAAACCTCCAGTAACTAGGTCAATGCATAGTTCATGTTTCAAATCAAGTACGAGCAATAGCTCCAGTACCATGCTATGCACAAAACTCATCAAATCAAATACGAGAAATAACTCAAGTACTATGTCATGTATAAATCATGAAGAATCGAGTACGAGCAACGCTCTAGCACTCTGTCATATATCTCATGAGAAATTTGAGTACGAGCTAATCGCTCCAGCACTCTCTCATGCATATATCATATAAAATTGAGTCCGAGTAATAACTCTAGCACTCTATCATGCATGTCTTGAAAATCTAATGCGAATCACAATCCAGCACTAATATATGTAGAAAATATATGAAATCAAGTGCGAGCTGTGCTCTAGCACAATTTATTCTCACATAATTCGATAGATGACTCTTTAAAAAGGGATGATTTTCAAAACATCAAAATCAGCACTATAAAGTGTGCTTAATTCACATCAACCTTAAAATCATTAACCCATCTATTTATTCTTCTGCTAAACAGCAGTAAAACACTCAAAATGGTGGTTTGCATGCCTTTTACAACTTTTCACAAAAGTTAACTTTTTTCCTAACTAAGGGCAAAATCGTAATTTACCACTATCGGGTCACAATAATTATTATTCACTTTCTCTGACCTCAGAGTTTTTAAGTGAATGTAAAAGTAGACGAAAATACATGCAGGTATCTCTAACTACTCACAAAAGTCCCTTACCTGCAATCACTCGAGAAATTTTACTTTCTCAACACTACTCGATCCAACAGTCCGATTTGCTCCTCCAATAATCTTTGGAGCTGTATATAACCATTTATCAGGTACTTTTCCTACTATATTTCACATTAAATACAGTATATTCCACTTAATGGGCTTTAATAAACCTTAGTGGGCCTAACTATGCCTTAAGTCCATTTTCATTTTACTATTCATTTTTGTTGGGCCTATTGAGCTTGTGGGGCCCACCAACTCTTATTGGGCTTATCCTAGACCCATTACATCTCATGGGCCTAAAATAATTTGGCTTGGCCTATTGGACCTGTCGACCACATGCCATGGCCGAGAGCATCCCATGCCGTCGGTCACACTATGGCATGCCGTCCATGTCCATTTGTTTAGTCAATTCGCTTAGGCATTTTCACAAACACTTGGTTGGCAATGTTCTTAAGCACCACATAGTTCATCTAGGCGTTTTATCACACACCTTGATTGCCAACTTAATACATGTATTAATTAATCAAATTGATTAATTCTAACTATACCATAATCATTAACACATGTATATCAACTCATTTATACCTTAATATCATATGGGCATTCATCAATATTTCACTACTCACTCTCGGCCTAACCATGATCATAGTGATTTCATATGTTTCAATGCTTAAAACATATACCAATATACTTAAAATCATTCATGCATTAACATATATGAATTTGAAAGCTTGAAAATATACCTAGTATTTGTGTTCACACTTGGCTGAAACTTTGGAGCCTCACGGTTTGCACACTATGGCTTCTTGATAGCCAATTCCAACATATGTTACTCTCCTCTCAATTTGGAACAACTTTCATGAAGAATGCAAGTTCCAAATATGCCTAAATCCTAGTGATTTATAGTGAGAGAAAGCTTAGATAAATGTATTTCAATGGTTTCCTTGTGTGGCCGAGAATGGTATGGTGAATATGACAATGGTAAGGCTGATTTTTTAAGCCATTTACTTAGCCATTAAGCCTTACTTTTCAGCCATTAAAATTGACTTCCTAAGGTTTAGTTATGAGTCACCTAATGAGTCATCTAATGAGTCATACTTAGCTTTAACTATGGTTAGATATTTAATCCTAATGGGCTTTATAATTGGGCATCTCGGTTTGGGCTTTCTTAATGGGATTTCGAGCTAAAAATTTTACTATACCTCAGGTCATTTATTGTTTAAATATTTAGCCTATCAATCGGTCTGACAATTCGATCTAAGGGACATAAGAATTTCGATCTACGTTTAGTATACCTTAATGGGCTTTAAAATCTTCACTTTAGGCCCATTACGTTTTTATCCATTAATTTTAATCCGAAATTCTTTCGAATAAATTTTTCTGACTTTTGGGGATGATTATCTTGTATTCTGACCAAAAATATTTTTCCCCAAATTTTTCTCCATACTTGGGTTAATTTTTAACCATAGTTAGTCAACTATGATAAAAGTCCACTTTTCTTAACTATAGTTGACTTTTTCCTTAATCATTGACCAAGTTGGCTTTTTCTCAAAATTTCAAAAGTGTCATATCTTATGTCTTACACTCTCGTCTTTACATTTTAGCCATTTTCGGTAGGTAAATATGTTCGAAATGCCTTAGATACCTTAACTCGCTAAAAAGGTCCATTTTACCATTTTTAGCTTTTACTCTCGTTCTTTGTGTTCGGAACTAAATCAAACTGACTTTCCTTCATAAGCTCTATATATTTTCTCATTTTAAGTTCTTCTCTTCAGTCATAATGATTCAGATCCACTCGGTTTAGCCTTTGACTCTTATAGCTCACATTAGGCTTTCATGTAGCTTATGAGTGCTAAATCATTTCACATACACTTTAAATCTAGTAAATACTCTTCTTATGATTCAACTATAATAATAGAGTGTTCATACACATAGGAATCATAAGGAACAAGCTTCATAAAATACGGGTTTGACAATCCTCCCCTACTAAGTAAATTTGGTCCTCCAAATTAGAACCAAGTTAGTCATCAAATAGATGGGGGGTGCTTCTCTTGCATCAGACTCTCTAGCTCCCAAGTAGCCTCCTCTGAAGTATGATGCTACAATAGAACCTTCACTAATCCGATAGTCTTCGATCTCAATACCTTTTCTTTCCTATCCAGTATCCGAATCAGTCTCTCAACATATGACATGTCCTCTTGAAGCTCCAATGGTTCATAACTAATCACATGTGCCGGATCCGGGTGATACTTTCGAAGCATCGATATGTGGAAGACGTTCTGGACACCTGATAAATCTGGTGGCAATGCCAACCTATAAGCCTTGTCTCCCACTCGATCAAGTATCTTAAAGGGTCCAATAACGTGATGATTCAACTTTCCTCTCTTCCCAAATCTTGCTATGCCCTTGGAAGGAGAAACTTTCAAAAACACTGATTCACCAACTGCAAACTCTAGTGGCCTTCGTCTCCTGTCAGCGTAACTCTTCTGTCTACTCTCTGCTATCTCAGTCTCTCTATAATCAAGTGGACGTCCTCAGATGCTTGTGTAACCATGTCAAGATTGAAAATCTTACGGTCACCCACTTCTTCCCATCCAATAGGGGAACGACATCTACGACCATATAAAGCCTCATACGGTGCCATCTCGATACTCGAATGATAACTATTGTTGTAGGTGAACTCGGCTAGTGGCAAGTGTTCATCCCAGGAGCCTCTAAAATCTAGCACACATGCTCTCAACATATCCTCCAAAGTTTGTATAGTCCTCTCTAACTAACCATCTGTCTGAGGATGGAAGCGGTGCTCAAACTCGACTGGGTTCCAATGGCTTCCTCAAAATGTTCCCAAAAGTGGGAAGTGAAGCGCGAATCCCTATCAGAGACTATGCTCACTGGTACACCATGTAACCTCACTACCTCGTATACATATAGCTCTGCCAATGTGCTCAGCGTATCGGTAGCTCTCATAGCTAGGTAGTGGGCTGACTTCATCAGTCTGTCAACGATTACCCATATAGCATCATGATTCTTATAGGTCCTCGGTAAACCCATCATGAAATCCATGGTGATATGCTCTCATTTCCATGTCGGTATAGGTAGAGGCTGTAATAACCCCGCAGGATTCTGATGTTCTACCTTCACCTGCTGACATACAAGACACTTTGCCACAAAATCTGCTATATCTCTCTTCATACCCGACCACCAGTATACCTTCTTGAGGTTCTGATACATCTTGTTACTCCCTAGATATAATGTATACCTCGATGAATGAGCTTTCACCAATATCAATCTCCTGAGTCCTGGATCTTCGGGAACACACAATCTGCCTCTGAACCTCAGTAGTCCATCCGAACTCAACTCAAAATCAGTCACTGTGCCCTTCTGTATCTGACCACTCACATCCATACAAAATGGATCAGTCTGCTAAGCCACTCTGATCCTATCCAACAGATCTGGCTCCAAGCATAGATTAGCTATCACATAGCCTGTATCTATGTCAGAAGGCACAACTCCTAGACTGAGGCTAGCAAACTGCTCTAGCAACTCATGTTCCCTAACCATCATATACGATACCATCCCTAGGCTCTTCCTACTCAAAGCATAAGCTTGAACGTTAGCCTTACCCGAAGTATCTCACAATCGTAGTCCTTCAGAAGCTCTAGCCATCTTCTCTTTCTTATGTTCAATTCTTTCAGTGGCTGTGCCACGTGCCGATTGTATTTGGTAGCTGTGCCACGAGCATCCTTATTGCAATGATTTTTATCACGTTTAAAAGAGAAAAGCCATTATCACATCCTGATTTCCACATGCTTGTGACTGTGATTTGTACTGAGTGTGTACTCCCATGTTTTTACATGATTTTAGAGAAATGAGATGAGAATGATGTTTTAGTGAGTTCATGCTACATTTTCTATTGAGTTTTCAACTGTGAAATAAATGATTGTGTATGTAAATCATTAATTTAACAATGAGTTCCTTACCCCCTTACGGAGCAATGTAGAAGCACACCCTGTTTTATCTTCCCTCCAGATTTCTTCAAGTGAGTAGAATTTCCTGCTACGTACGGAGTAGTGGCTAGTGGAGGACTTAAGCTACAGGCCATATATTTGTATTAAAGGTATAATTTACAATTCATGTACCCAGACTAATGTGTATTTACAAACACTTGATGTACAATGACGTATGGGATGTATTAGGATTAATTAATACTAAGTTGAGAAATGGATATGATATGATTTCTGAATGCTTGATGATGAGATTCTGAGGGTTAAGTTTTATAACTTATATATATGATGATGCATGACACTGCACATGAATGCACTCATAAATGAGTATTGATGTAAATAAAAGTTTTAAATTTGCCCTATTTTTCGCGCTTCCGGGGAGTCACACTAAGTGAATAAAGGATTAAGTTGCAAGCTGATGTTTCAAAAAAATTTTCCTCCGTTATTTTTATAGGTCATGGGTCGTTACACCCTATATATGTATAACCTTGTATATGTGTCTATTGGATTGTGAAATGAATACATGCAAGTTTTAAAGTGTATAGCGAGTGTAAGAAGGATATTTCCATGAGTGGAATATAAAAATATATTGAATTTTGAGTGGTGTGGTAAAAAGGAATAAAGATTGCATGAGTTGTGCACTTCCATTTAGTTTATATTATATACCTTTGGATATGCAAATATTTTCCACAAGTTTGAATGTGTATGAAGTATGAATGGATGTCATTTTCAAGTCTTAAAGGTGATCGGATGAGAAAATGACTATGGCAGCAAATTAAGGATTGTTTTGCGTGAGTTACTGCAGAAAACTGTAGAAAATCTGGAAAGTATGAATCCTAGATCGATCTCATAGGATGAGAGTGATTACCCAACTACGCCCACTCTAAGTGACCTAGACGTGTTATCCGCAAGTGCACGGGTCGTACAAGTAAAAATGGAGTCCCGGATTATCATCCCACACAGAAACTGATTAGCCTAATTAAGTCCGGTTAATCTTACCCTAAGTATATCCCAGAAAATTATGAATTCTTAGTGGGTGATCTACAAGGTTAAAATTAAAAAGTACTGAAAACAATAAAAAATATAAACTAAGAAAATAAAACAGAGTAAAAATTACTTACAGAACTCCGAGCAATTAAAAGAAAATACCTACAAAAGATAATTAAAATAGTTAAAATTACTTAATGCAAATATGAAAATAAAGAAACAAAATTAATTTGACTAAAATTAAACAATCCTAAAATAAAATATGTATGTAATTAAACTAATTAATAAAAATGCAAATTAAATTAACCTAAGTCTAATAAAATATACTTCTATTAAATAAACTAAAAAATCTAATTACCTCTAAAATGATCCTAAATTAAATCTAACTCTAACTAATTACTAACTTAATAGAAAATATAAATAATGCATGAAAAATAATTGTTTTTGGATTTTTCAATTTAAAATGAAAACTTAAAAATGCATAAAATGATTTTTTTTTCTAATTTAATTTTAAATGCAACACCTAATACTAAAATAAAAATGAACTATTAACATAATTAAATCTAAGTTTTGAACTAACAAGCAAGAAAATATAACTAACATGCAAATTAATTTAAAAAATCTAACTAAGCTAACAACTAAAATTAGAAGGAATAATGACAATAAAAATAAAATAAAAGACATGTATGAAAAATGGATTGACGACAATAATGTGTGCCAAACATAGCTTTGCTCGGTTTGAAATATAAACAGCTACCCCGACACTAGTCTCGTGCATGTACTGTGCACATTTTCTGCTCAGGTGCTGTCCTTGAAGCTTTATCCAGGTACCGCTCTCGGCACCAGCCTGCTGTGTATCTGCTACCAGTACCCGTAACACGTCACCAACCATGCGGTCTCGATAGTGCAACGGTACTGCATACATAACAGGTGATCTGCAATTCACGAAATGCAGCTGCTCCAATACTAATGTTGCTTGTACCAGTACACACGCCTGAGCCGCATCAATCACCACGTTCTGCTGCTCTGCTTCACCATGTTTGCTTCTAGCTTGCGTTGCTTGCGCCATCGACCATGTCCTGCTTAGCACCTCAGTTTCCTGCCAAAGACATCTGAGAGTGTTAGACTGGAGTAGTAACAGTTTAGCATTCTTCAACAGAACCTATCAGCAAATACAAGAAATCATACATGCAAAAAATGGTTAACTTGAGAGTTTAAGACAATGAACAAAAAAAAGGAAAACATGAAATGATTAAAACTAGTAGTTAAAATAGAAAATGAACATGAACAGTAAATAAAAGCTTAGAACAGGGGAGAACAGAGAAGGAAATGTGATTTTTTGTCATCGCAACCGTGAGGCAGCCTCTCTGCTGCACCGAACGACATCAGCTCATCAACCTTTATCACCAGCAAGTAACAAGTAGAAACCAATAAAAATTGAGAATACCGAGAAGAACAAATGCAAATGCCAAGAAGCCACAAGCAGTAGAAAATAATGGAAGTTAGTATCTACATGCAGTAAGGAGCAGAATCTATGTAGTGCATATAAATAAAAATGAAACAAAGAATGAATAACAAAGCATTGCAAGACATAAGCTTAAAACCGAAAAGAAATAAGTAACATCAACAACTGAAAAATAAAAACAAGACTATCAACACCCATAACCACATCGACGTGGATATCTAACAGCCTCGGGTTGCTTCAATTCCTGCTCCTATTGTGATTCCACATTGCCATTAATGTGGAAACCATGCTAGGCATCAAGAGCACATCAAAGCACAAAAAATGAGTAGGACAGTAATGAAGAAAAATTAATCACCCTAATGAGCAATGAAGAACAAAGACATGGAACCTTAATAATGAACAAACCGAGGGCTACCAACTATAGGAAATATAAGCTTTCCATAAAAAAAAAAAAACCGAACTTAGACATAGATGAATGGAAATTTTAACAAAACCGAGAAGAAGAAGAAAAATGGAAATGATTACTCTGCATTATTGAGAAATATCAAAGAACTAAAAATGAAGAAAGCTTTTCATAAAAACATGGAAAGTGTTATGACTAGTAACTTAAAAATGGTGGCTAACGGAAAAGAAAACTATTCTAAAAATTACCCTAGGCTACCTCTACCCTAACATACTTCTACTCCTAAAAACTAATTTACCCTAAACTACACTACTAAATTACTTCTACCTTAAATTTACTTCTAAAAACTACTCCTAAATTACTTCTATTCTACCCTAGCTACATAATTTTTCAATTGCTCATCATGTTCTATATATACACAAACTTAAGGGTACAATGGTAATTTTTCATCCTAGATGAGTTGGCATTGTTTGGCCACTTGTCTTCATTTCATTCGTTGCAGAGTAGATATTTCCACAATGTCTTCTAGTCCACTTGGTTGTGCGATGTGGCTCGACGTGTGTCTTCTAGAAGGCAGGCACGCTATTCATCGATCTTATCTTTTCGAAGCGAATAAAATACTAACACCTGACATCCCACGTGTCAATACGAACGGTGACATCGGTCTGCAAATTGGAAGTGGTCCAGTCTCCTTTAGCCAGTTTTCAGTCAATTTTCGACTGAAACGACTGAGTTTCATCTTGATTTAATTTACCTACACATTAAAAATTTTTAATTAAATAAAGGAGATAATTAATAAAATAATATGGGGATTTAAATAATTAATTAAAAAATTAAGCACAAATAATTTTATTTTAATAGAATTATCACACCCCCAAACTTGAGCTTTTGCTTGTCCTCAAGCAAAACAAAACAAATGTAGGAATGACAAGTACCCAACATAATAATTTCCCCAATATTATCCTCAAAGAAAAGCATAAACTATGATTTCAAAGATTCACAATTATAAATCCAACACTCAAAATCATTCAATCATAAGTCCTAACCCAAATTGGACTCCTCGTGTGTGTGTGAAAAATGTCAAAGCCACTTCACAGTACATTACCCAGATCAGATTATGCAAACATAGTGAATGTAAAGTCAATGACATGTGATCATTCCCATAAGTTTGCTTTTCACTTCTCTCTCCACTAATGTAGTCACACTTAACCAAAGATCAATAGGACTTCATTAAGCTTGTAATGTAAGGCTGGGGCTAAGGTATGATAAAGTCGATTTAGGTTTAATTACCCCTTAACATGTTTTACTTCTAGGATCTTTAATGTAAGCGCTCATATTTATTTCCCCCAAACTTATTTATATTACTAAACCTTTTTATTCTATTTTTTGTATTTTTCTTCTTCTTCTTCTTTTTCTTTTTTTTTTCTTTTTTTTTCAATATATACTCCTTCACTATCACTTAATACCCATATGTACAAAGTTCAAGATATATCCTAATGAATTTACAGCTTTCGGGGTAAGGGATAGGAAAATAGTGTTTAAGCTAAGGAAAATTATCCAGGTGTATTTACAAAGAAAAACTTATTTAGCTCAGATGGGTGACTAGGGGTAAAATATGTACAGGGATGACTAGAAAGGCTCAAACGATCCAAAGATGGCTTGAATCATCTCCCTAATTAAGTGTGATCTAATATTTCACCTCGAGATTAGATCAAACAAATTCTAGAATATGATGCACAAAATCAATTGAACAAATGCAATCCTATGTCCACATAAGCTTTCTCTAAATAAATATATAGATTCATGACATGACATGTGCATAAAATGAGGAAATCACAATCAGAATAAAGACAAATTCAAGAATTTAACGTTATGCTTTTCCTATAATGTGAGACCCCATATATGTATAACCTTGTATATGTGAAATGGTGATGTATTTGTAATGTGAAGCATAAATGATGTAAAATCCATAAGTTCAATGTACACACTTGTAATAAGAGTTGTGATGTACGTACAAGTTTCATTAAGTATGAATATGAAGAAGTGGACTTTTGTATGTGATGAATGTGAGTGGAATGGAATATGAGTAATGTGGTAAAATGGAATGAAGTTGCATAAGAGGGGTGAATCTTTGTGCTTCAATTTGGTTTTGTATTGTATACCTTTGGTTATATAATGAATACACACAAGTTTTAATGTGTATAAAGTATGTATGGATGGCATTTTCGAGTTTTAAAGGTAACTGGGTGAGAAAATGACTATAGCAGCAAATTAAGGATTGTTTGGTATGAGTTGCTACAAAAAAAACTACAGAAAATCTAGAAAATATGAAGGCCATATCGATCTCATAGGATGAGAGATCGATCTGGAAGAGCCAAAATGCTCTTATTCGAGCAATAAAAACAGTGCAGATCGATCTCCAATGGAGCCAGATCGATCTCCTAAACATTCTATAAAATGAGGATCGATTCTTAAGGCAAACAAATCGATTTCCTTAGCTTTTGGGCTGTAGCAGATCGATCTCCTCCCTAGCCGGATCGTTCTCCTCAACCTTTTGCCTGAGACAGATCGATCTCAAGGTTTCGATAGATCGATCTCAAGGTTTCAATAGATCGATCTCCTGCCTATAAATGTCGTGAAAAAGATGGATTTTAAGAGGACTAGATCGATCTCTACCCAAGGTAGATCGATCTCCTCAAGCTAAATCTATAAGTAGGAGCAGTTGGATCTGCAGATTTTAGGAAACACTCTCACTCTACCATTTTTAACCTAAAACCTAGTTTTCTGTCACGACCCAATTCCATTCTCTTAAATCGAAAATCACTGAAAAGTTTTCGTAAATTTCTTTCCTTACCCGATCGTGAACTAACTTACCACCACACTGTTGGACTGTGAGTCAATAATAAACATCACATCTCATTCATTCTCAGTTAAATAAAGCGATGTCATACATTTGAAAGTTAATCATTAACTTACATAAGTTATGTTCACTGACATCTACATCCCCCATAATTACATTTCAATTGACTACTGTGCTTTTACATTGTTTAGATACAAAAAGAAATCACTGTGTATATACCTCTCGTCGATGGAAGCAGCGGATGTCCAAAAACACAATACCTCAGTCCTCACTGGGCTACTATGCACGCTCTGTAGGGGGAAAATAGAGAGGGATGAGCAACCACACGCTCAGTAAGGTAATAATGCAAGCATGGTAGATAACTACTCTATCTACATGCTGATAGTGTTATGCATAAATCATTTATGGTAGGAGCATGAGGAATAAAACTATGCCATATGAGTATACATATATATCATGTGTCAAAATCATGTACATTGGCATATCAAACATGGTAAAAAGAACATCATGTATAATTCATCTCATGCTCAATCTCATTTAAATTCATAAAAAGGGCAATTCATTAAGAAACCTCCTTTTTAAACCCACATCATAAACCTCTTTCTCAACACATAAATACCACCAAATCAATTCACAATCACAACCACATTTTCATTTCAAAATTCACACATGTGTATAAAAACCAGGTCATTATATCAAAAGTGCCTATGTGGACCAACTACATCATAAATCATCCCAGACCACACACATCCAGGTGTGCGGGATATCGTGCTGGCACGGAGATGGATTATCCCTCGCCAGACTTTCTCATCACATAACCATCCGCGGACTCATATCGTAATTTGGGGTGCCATTCCTAGGTCATACCTACCCCATACCAAGAGTTTTCCATATCCGTGAAGGAGAGCCTCCCTGCCGAACAGAGCCTCCCCGCCCTTCCAGAGCTTAAGGATGTTGGCTTAAGGATCCTTCCGTAAGAGAGCCTTCCCACCGAACAAAGCCTCCCCGCTTAATAGAGTCTCCTTGCCTCTTTGGGCTGAAGGATGTTAGCTTAAGGATGTAGGGCTTAAGGATCTTACCGTAAGAGAGCTTCCCCATCGAACAGAGCCTCCCCGCCTAACAGAGCCTCCCCGCCTCCTCGGGCTTAACAATGTTAGCTTAAGGATATAGGGCTTAAGGATCTTACCAACTTTCACAACCTTGTTCGTATCACCATGTGCAAACTTGTGCGAGCAAAGCTTTAGCACGACTCATGCATCCTATCATAAAGAGATCGCGTACGAGCATAGCTCTAGTACGGTTATACTCATAAGACAAACCACTCAAAAGCCACGTACGAGCAGAAGCTCCAGTACAATTTATAAACATCATTATAGTTTCCAAATCAAGGTGCGAGCTAAGCTCCAGAACGTTTCATACAAATGAAAACATCAATACCTGGTGCGAGCTAGGCTCCAGTACGGTTTAATTCACATAAACATGATAGGCGGCTCATAAGTTTTCAAAACTATCTCAAAACATATTTGGCACTTCACATGTGCTATCACAAATATCAAACCACAATAGCCAACCTATCTTTCAATTCGTTTAAAACCAAACACATGTTTTGTGAAAGCATTCAAAACACTTGATTTATGCAATTATTAGCCTTACTATCCCTTTTTATACATCCATGTAAAACCAAATCATCCAATATTCACAACTATTTTAGCATACCAAACAACCAATTTCTCAAACATTCATGCATTTCATAAACACCCTATAATCCCACAAATTACGAGCAGCTACCTCTATATAATTACAAAATTCCCTTACCTGGAATCGCGATTCGTGATTCCACTTCCTTAAAGCTGCTACTCGTACCACTCGATTCGTTTCCAACGGACTCTTCGGGACTGTACAAAATTATATTTCACATTATATTCGATCCGTATAATATGACATCGTGCGTTCACTATAGTCAATTCGACCTGTAGTTTCTAGTGACGCTCTTAAGGCCTTGTTTCATTACTCTACTCATATTTCGAGTTTATGGATCCTTTTAGGCCTATTAATTCATTCCAAATCAATATGAAATCAACATTAAGCTCATAGTGTTCATATTTCATTGATTTCCTCACTATGACATTTACATACTCATTTTCATAATTTCACTTAAACCCACATTATAACTCCACATAACCATTCCAAATCACCCACATTACTAATTTAACAACTTATCATAATCCATAAACCACCAACTCCCCAAATCACACTTTCTCACACTAGAGGCATTCCATTTTCTAGGTTACATTTGTTTCTAACACAACCTAGGTGTTTCCATCCATCCATACACATGCCAAACAACTCTAAAATCAATTAAATAGATAATGGACTTGGATTGGAGTGTTAAAATCTTACCAAATCTGATTTTTCTTCTTGCTCCAAATGTCAATGCCCTTAGCTCCTTCAATACCAACAATGAGATTTTGGGTTCCAACTATGTTATTCTCTTCCTCAAGATAAACAACTTTGCTTCTAATGGCCTCCCCTCAATTCTTACTGAAAATGGCTGATTTTAGAGAGAGAAAGTTGGGTTTTTGGGTTAGAAATGGAAGATTAGTGTTTTTCCCAAATTTTTAGATTTTCAACCCTCCTTTTATAGATATAGCTTGAGGAGATCGATCTGGTCCAAGAGGAGATCGATCTGGTCCCCTTAAATCTCTCATTTTCACGGTAATTTAAGTATGGGATCGATTTGTCGAAGCATGAGATCGATCTGATCCCAAACAGAGAGCTAAGGAGATCGATCTGTATGCTTGAGGATCGATCTTTTCATTACAGAATGCTTAAGAGATCGATGTGGCCCCATTGGAGATCGATCTGCTCTATTCCATTGCCCAAATAAGAGCATTATGGCTCTTCTAGATCGATCTCTCATCCTATGAGATTGATCTAGCCTTCATACTTCCCAGATTTTCTGCAGTTCTCTTGCTGCAACTCATACCAAAACACCCTTAATTTGCTATGATAGCCATTTTCTCATCCATCCTCCTTTATAACTTGAAAATGGCATCTATTCATACCTTATGCACATTGAAACTTGTGTGCATTTATTATATATCCCAAGGTACACTATATAAAACCAAATGGAAGCATTTATATTCATACAACTTTCTTCCATTTACCAATTGGAGCTTTTTAATTCCATTTTCTCATGTTCTTGTACACATGAAGAACTGCTTGATTGTGATGTTACTAAAATGGATTTTAATTCAGTTAACAATTCATTGAACCATATTAATAAAATTGTTGCCAAAATATCATTCTGTAGGATGCTGTTATTTCTGGACGATGATAAACTTCTGTTTCGACCAAACGAAGCAGATGGAGGCTTGAAGGAAATCTCATTAACATTGGGATCTAATAAAGCTGATTCATCAAGAATGCATTTTCTGAATGCTTTAGTGGGTGCATGGCAATGGATGGTTAAGAAATTACTTTTAGTTCCAGAATATTCCACATCAATAACAGAAAGTAGTGGGGATTGCTTATGCTTGTACAGATGTTTGGAAGTTTTCATCTTGAGAAATATTCTTCAAGTGACCAGCCAAATGCACAGTTATCTAACTCAGTTGCAATCTATTCCTTTTGTGGAAAAGTTAGTGAGATCCACTCTTCTCTACAGATTAGAAGATTCCAATACACCAAGGATTCTACGAAGCATCCTTGTATTGCTGTAAGAGGGAAACTTTTTTCATGTTCTATGCCTTCAAATGTTACTTGGTCACTCTCAGTTTGGCCCTATGATTTGCTCTATCTCTAAATCATCCGTCTCTGAGACTGGTATATTTTTCAAGCCTATGTCCAGTATTTTGAGGTTGCTTGTTATCCATCAAATCACTTCAAATATGAAAGATAGCAAGGATGATCAGGAAGCAGCTGAGATGTGTGTCAAGCAGTTAGAAATTCTTAAGTTACTTAGAACACTCCTATAGTCTGGAGCTGACCAGTCTGGTTTTGATTCTAGAAATGATAATGGCATAAATATTAAGGAATTACATTTGCTGCTTTTGTCTTCTTATGGTGCAACACTTAGTGAAATTGACTTGGAGATATATAGTCTGATGAATGAGATTGAGTCAATTGAGTCATCGGAATCTGAATATATTGTTGAAATGGATTACCTTTGAGGCAGTGCTGCTATGAAAGTAAAAGAGGAACGTGGGCTGGAGCATCGTGCTTCTACTGATACCATGACTAATACTGAAGCTGTTTAAGGAGAACGAAAAATTAAGTATAGGGAAAATCTTCCAATTGACCCAAAAGTATGCGCTGCTACAGTGCTGCACTTTCCTTATGATAGAACTACTAGTGATGTGGCTTTATCCTTAAACAAGTTTCAAACAGATAATCTTAAGGACATGAGTAAGCCTCGTTCTCCTAGTGCTGGAAAAATACAACGATATGATCCTATTTTCATCATATGCTTTTCAATTCATAGTTTGTTAGCAGGCTATATTGAACCACTCGAGTTTGCTGGTTTAGGCTTGCTTGTAGTTGCATTTGTTAGCATGTCTTCTCTTGATGTTGGGATAAGAAAATTGGCATATGAAGTTCTTTCAAGATTCAAGATTTCACTGGATGGGTGTCAGAAGAAAAAAGATGTTATGCGACTTCACTTATTGTTGATGTATATGCAGAATGGAATAGAAGAGCCATGGCAAAGAATCCCTTCTGTTATAGCCATTTTTGCTGCGAAGACATCACTAATTTTATTGGATCATTTGAATGAACATTATTCAACCTTAAACAAGCATTTGATGGACTTTTCTAGGGTAAATATGAAGCAAATACCTTTGTTCCATGATTTTTTCCATAGTACTGCTGTCAATTTTAAGGCACAGCGACTCTGGGTACTTCGCCTAGCCTATGCAGGACTTAATTTAGAGGATGATGCTTGGTTATATATCAGGAGCTCTATTCTAGAGACTCTGATGAGTTTTTATGCTTCCCCTCTTTCAGATTTGGAGTCAAAGAAACTTATTCTTCAGATACTGAAAAAATCAATACAGTTGCATAAAATGGTTCATTATCTGGTTGAAAAGTGCTGTCTGTTTTCATGGTTATCATCTATTCTCTCAACCTATAGCAGGGTATAGAGGTTGTCAGTGTGGTCATTTCATCAAAAGATATCACTGAATGGTTGCAAAGCTATGCCTTTAAACAGCTGACGGAACTTGCATCTTATCTATATAAACTTCTAGTTAGTGGTATGAAGTTGATAAATGAATATGCTGCTTTCGTCAATCCAACTTTACAGATAATCATATCAACATTAAAGATGTCCCAGAAAAGGCAAATATACCAGCCTCATTTTACCTTATCACTTGAGGTTTTAGTGGAAATCTGTCTTGCTGTTAATGAGCATGACATTGGAAGATATAGTGTAAATGCTGAGTGTGGGCTTGAAGCTATACTTATGAGTGCACCTACAGTTGACATCTTTTGCATGAATCGAGAGAAGCTGTCAAGTTTTCTTATGTGGGCTACTTCTACTGCCTTGAGGTCCAAGTCTAAAAAAATGTTTCAGTGCAAAGAATCTGGTCTCTATCTCCCGGTAGTCTCAGAGGAGGCGTCACATGAGGAGTCCTTTATATTGAAACTTTTACGCTGGCTGTCTGCTTTCTATAATTCATGGAAGCTTTTTTTGAATTTTAAGGATGGGACTTCCAAGTTTTCAGACAGATCAAACCTGAAAACTCTTCAGTCTTTGTTAGAGTATGTCACAAAAGGGGATAGAAAAGGTAACAAAAGTAACTTTGACTTGGAGAAGATGTTAGCGGCCCAAGTCTTTTATCTTCAGCAGTCTCTTGGCATAAATTGTAGTGCTCTTCCATCAGTTGTCTCTGCACTCTATCTCCTACTCCTTTCTGATGATTCTGAATTTGCAGGATTCCACTTCATGCTTGGCTTCAGGACTTCAATCTCGACCCTATGTTCAAGGATATGTTGCCTTCTTGAATTGGATCCTGCTTGGAGATGGTCATTTGATCGGCCATGGGAAGATCATTCATCTAAATTGACTGGTTTGGAAAGGATTGATGAGCTTCATGCCTACCAAACACTATTATTGATGATCTCAAATGTGCTTTGGAGGCGGTCTTCAAATTTTCATGGTTTATCACTGTAAGATGTAGAGAACTCTGGCGTATTTAAATGGGAAAAAAGTATCATAGAGACTGAATGAAAAATCAGACGAGCCGTAAGAGCCTGAGGCGCAATAGCGTCACTGTGGCCAGGCGTAAAAATCAGACGAGCTGTAAGAGTCTGACGTGCAATAGCGTCACTATGGCCAGGCGTAAAAATTAGACGAGCCATAAGAGCCTGAGGCGCAATAGCGTCACTGTGGCCAGGCGTAAAAATCAGACGAGCCATAAGAGCCTGAGGCGCAATAACGTCACTGTGGCCAGGCGTAGAAATCAGACGAGCCGTAAGAGCCTGAGGCGCAATAGCGTCACTGTGGCTAGGCGTAGAAATCAGACGAGCCGTAAGAGCCAGAGGCACAATAGCGTCACTGTGGCCAGGCATAAAAAATCAGACGAGCCGTAAGAGCCTGAGGCGTAATAGCGTCACTGTGGCCAGGCGTAAAAATTCGACGAGCCGTAAGAGCCTAAGGCACAATAGCGTCACTGTGGCCAGGCATAAAAAATCAGACGAGCCATAAAAGCCTGAGGCGCAATAGCGTCACTGTGGCCAGGCATAAAAATAAAACGAGCCGTAAGAGCCTGAGGCGCAATAGCGCCATTGTGGCCAGGTGTAAAAAATCAGAGGAGCCGTAAGAGCTTGAGGCGTAATAGCGTCACTGTGGCCAGGCGTAAAAATCAAACGAGCTGTAAGAGCTTGAGGCGCAATAGCGTCACTGTGGCTAAGCGTAGAAATCAGACGAGCCGTAAGAGCCTGATGCGCAATAGCGTCACTGTGGCCAGACGTAAAAAATCAGACGAGCCGTAAGAGCCTGAGGCGCAATAGCATCATTTTGGCCAGGCGCTGAAAGCATACAAGCCATAAGAGCTTGAGGCACAATAGCATCACTGTGATCAGGCGTTGAAGACAGATAAGTCATAGGAGTCAGAGGCGCGATAGCGTCACGGCGGCCAAGCATCTGAAAAGACTTGCCGTAAGAGCCAAAGGTGCAAAGGCGTCACGACGGCCAGGCATTTGAAAATAAACATGTCATAGTTCTAGAGGTGCGAATGCATCACGGTGGCCCGACACTAGGAGAAGATTTATATAAAAGGGCTTGAAGCGAAAAATACGCGAGGTAAGCCCTGAAGAAAATGTGCTAGGACTTGAAGCGAAAAATGCGCGAGGTAAGATACGCACTCAAACAAAGGCTTGAGAATTTGACATCAGGGAATTTAACTTCAGAGTTTAACCTGAGGATTTGACAAAAGATAACGAGGAGAATATGTGTACTCTTCTGCAAGGTTATACCTAGCAAAAGAGGGGGGAGCAATTGTTGTGCATGATATTAAAAAAAAAGTGCTCCAAGTGGCACATGAAGAAAACAAGTATAGGCATGAGAAAATCTAACATTTAATGAAAAAGGCATATGCGTAATTAGTGACAGAGAAAAACCCCTATAAATAGGGGCCAGTTCTTATTCATAAACCAGATCTAAGAACTCCATACAAAAACTCTGCCAAACTCCCTGTCTGACTTAAGCATCGGAGTGTAAACGCAGGGGAGAACCCCTGTGTTCCTCTGATCTTCTTCTTTTTTACAGAAGCTCTCGACAACAAGTGGCAAGAAACCCGAAGAGAAGACGTTAGCGATTCGTCACCATTGTTTCAGGTAACAACTATTCTAGAAAGCCATAATCCTCCTATTATACTCTTACACAGGGAAATTCCCTATGAAAGAGTAGGGAGCAATTGATAGAGGTAATTTACCCCAGCCCAGTCACGTGCTTGGGCTCCAAAATACAAAAGGCCTAAAATATTAAAATTTTGGGGCCCACACAAATATGAGTCCTGAGCTCATCAAAAGCAACTGAGAAATATCTATAAATACCCCCAGGTATGGTCAGTAAAACCCTAATCGCTATTTTATTTATTAAAACTCTGCTGAAACAGTCTTCTGACTTAAGCATCGGAGTGCGCATGCAGGGACAGATCCCTACGCCTCTCTGACTTTCACTATTTTTGCAGAACATCCAGGACACGTGGAGAAAATCACATCAGTATCATTTCATTGTTGTTTGGAGCAACAACATTTATGAATAAATCTATGTTTTGAAATGCTTTGTGAGTCAGGACAGTCCGAAGGAGAGGCTGATGTCCTAACAAGGGATTGATTTGTTTGAGATGAGAAAGTATGTTAATGGTTGAAAAGTGCACTTATGCATGGTGAGTTTTCCATGCCTTATTTATGAAATATGCATGAGGTTTAATGCCATGCCTTGTCTTCAAATGGTGCACTGAATTTTTATAGCATGAATTGCTTTACATGCCATTAACACAAGCATGAACTCATGTTTTGAGATGAAATGATGAAATGAATGGATTTGAGCATGGCATCACGATCACATAGATAGTGTCGTATCTACATGTTCGCATGGTTTCCTTACTGAGCATGTGGTTTGCTCACCACCCTTTATTTTCCCCTCTCTACAGAGCTTTGAGTATAGACAGTGAACGACTGGAGGCTTTCCCTTTTTGGTATCCGCTGCATCTGTTAGCACTGAATTTTTATATGTTTAGGACCCTTTTTACTTAGTTATTTGATTTATTCTTTGCAATATTAGGTATGTTTTATGTGTTTTGTGTACTTGTGCAGGAAAAAGAACAATTTGAAAAAGTCAAGGCTTTTGGAGCTGGTTTTGATGATTTTCTGAAGAATTAAAGTTAAAGGGTGCTGATCGTGACTTATGCTGCAGCAATAGAAGAAACTGGACAGTGCAGAGCAGGTTTGAGGAATTAATACTATTGTCGCAGCATAGCAGTCTGATTAGGGCAACACTGTTTTGCCACGTGGCCTTTCGCGATTTAGTATTTGGAAACCTTATAAATAGTCTTTTTATCAGAATTTCGGAGGGGGCTGCTGCTTAAGACTACAAGATTAATTTTGCTCCATTGAAACTTCATCTTTTTCACCTTTGTCACCATATTTGTTCATGGGATGTTAGATTTGATTTCTTGGATGTTTTTTATGATGTCTAGGAACTAAAATCCTTTTTCCTTGAATCGATGTAACCAACTTTGGGCATATTGCAATTACTTTGTGATGTTGTTTAGATGATTTCAATTATGTTTATTTAATCTACTTGTTCTTAATGCTCTAGTTGATTGGCCACCAATTAGATAAATTAGTATAAGAATCCGGCACTCGAGAGAGGGGATTGTTTATATGCATAAGGGTAGATTAACATGGGACATTGTTAGATCGAGAGGTTGACAATTCTTATGAGCCATAGAGAAATGTATTACTATTGCTCAATGAACCCTATTATTTAATTCTGAATTGAGAGGTTAGGATTAGGTAAATTGGGTATGACTGTTTAAAACTTGAGAGAGATAAACAGGAAATAGTTTCAGCTATAAACAATTTGAAATCAAAAGAACAATTGATCAAAGGAGTTGTATGAACCCTAGTTAGGTGAAATCAGTTTTCAGGAATATTTTGCTATTGATATTTTCATTCGTGATTATTGTGATTTGCTTTAATTAATTTGTTTCGTAGTTAACAGTTGGAATAATTAAGTAGGATTTTAACCAAAATTCATTGATTTTCTAGATAAAGCTCACGGTTGTTGATTACAGTGATTAGCAGTAGACACAGTTCTCTGTGGAACGATACTCATATTTACTCTATACTCGAAACTGAGCTGTGCACTTGTAGTAGTGTTCCATTTAGGACAACAAGTTTTCTGGAGCCGTTGCCGGGGAACTGTTGTCTAGTTTCTCGTTGACACTGTTCCCTAATAGCCTTTACTTTAATTTAGATTTTTATTTTTGTTTTAATTTATTATCTACGATTTGGTTTTAGGTGAATGGTAAAAACTCGCAGCAGTGGAAGTGCAGATATAAAAGAGGTAGATCTAGAGCTTGAGAAAACCATCAGACAAATTCGCCAAAACAGATTTGAAGAGAAAGACTGAAATTTAATCATGACAAATGACAATCAGCAACAGCGAGCTATACGCGATTATTTCACCCTAGTTGTGAATCAGAATTTCGCTGCTATAAGAAAGATTCCTATGAACTGTAACAACTTTGAATTGAAGCCAGCATTGATCAACATGGTTATGTAAAACCAATTGGGAGGTTCAGCTATGGAGGATCCTAATACACATTTGACAAGTTTTCTACAGATTTGTAGCACCATTAAGATTAATGGAGCCTCTGACGATGCTATTTGGCTAAGGTTATTTCATTTCTCTTTTCGGGATAAAGCCTTGAGTTGGTATCAAAATCTACCAGCAAGAAGCATTCTGACATGGGCAGTGATGGCACAGAAATGCTTGGTAAAGTATTTCCTACCAGGAAAGACTATGCAGATGAGATTAGAGATTGCCCAGTTCACACAGTTAGACCAAGGGCCGTTACATGAGGCATGAGAGCGATTTAAAGAATTACTACGTAGATGCCCTTAGCATGGATATGATGAAGGAAACTAGATATATGTTTTCTACAGAGGCATGACTCCACAGACAAGAGCTACTATGGACGCCTCAGCAAGAGGTTCACAATGGTCTAAGACACCTGATCAGGCTATGCAGTTACTAAACAGCAGCCAATGGCCAGGTGAAAGAGCTAATGTTAGAAGAGTAGCAGGTATGCATGAGTTAGATACGCAGACAGTCATTCTAGTAAGATTTGAGCAGATTACGAAACAAATGGCTTTAATGGATATACAAGGGCTGCAAGCTATGATTCATCCTGACAACACAAATCCTAACTTGATAGGGATGGATTTGGAGTAGGTGAATTTTGTTAATAATCGTAACTTTAGTTTTCTGGGTAATCGGGTTCCAAACTATTACTAGTCGGGATTCAGAAGCCATGAGAATCTATCTTATGGTAATTCTAAGAATGTTCTAAACCTTCCAGCAGCAAGTAACAGTAATACAGGATTCAATAACCAAGGGAATCCCTAAGGTTATGGTGGAGTTAGAATGAATAAATTTGAGGAGTTAATGAATGAAACTAGAACACGATTTAGCAAAAATGATGTGGGGTTAGACACTATAGAAGCTAAAGTGTCAGAGATAAGTACCAGTCTTGGTGCGTAAATGAAATTTATTGAGACTACTTTGGGACAGTTAGTTGCAGTTGTCAAGTTTTTGAATGAAAGAGGTAAGTTCCCTAGTGATACAGTGCTAAATCGAAAGAACACTGCAATGCTATATCTTTGAGAAGTGGGAAAACCTATGAGCCGCCAAAAGTAGCAGAGAAAGAAGAAACTGCGCCAATCACTGAGGTGTAGAAGAAGCAGGCCGAACCTGTTATGTCAAAGGATGCCGGATCAGAAACGGTTAAATAGGGAGTTGATTCTAAACCTTTTAGTAAACTTTTTCCTGATAATCCTCCTTTGTTGAAACCATCTATTCCTTATCCTCAATCTTTGTATAAAAGGAAGATTGAATCTGAGTTTAAGAAATTTCTAGATATATTTAAGAAATTACATATGAACAGTCTGTTTGTTGATGCCTTGCAGCAGATGCAGCATTATGCAAAATTCATGAAAGAGGTGTTGTCAAAGAAATAGAGACTTAAGGATTATGAAACTATCAACTTGACAGAGGAATGCAGTGCGATTTTGCAGCAAAAGTTACCGTAAAAATTGAAAGACCCTGGAAGCTTTACTATTCCATGCGAGATTGGAGGATCGAAAGTTGGTAAGGCATTGTGTGATTTAGTTGCTAGCATAAATTTAATGCCTTTATCAATTTTCAGGAGCCTAGGTCTTGGAGATGTGAAGCTGACCACCATAACACTGCAACTAGTGGATAGATCGATTACTTATCCTAAAGGTATAGTAGAAGATGTACTTGTTAAAGTTGATAAGCTAATTTTTCCTGCCGATTTTGTAGTCTTAGATTATGAAGAGGATAGAGAAATTTCGCTTATACTTGGGAGACCATTCCTGTGACGCCCCGGAAGCGCGGAAAATAGGGCTAATTTAAAACTTTTTACTCATTAATTCACAATTAAGGGTGCATTCCTGTGCAGTGTCATACATCATCATAATTATCATGCCTCAGGATCTCATCATAATATAGTATATATTGTATTATATACATTACTCAATTCCAAGTTAATTAATCCTAATACATCCCGTACATCATTGTACAATAAGTGTCTGTAAATATAACTCTAGTCTGGGTACATGAATATTAAATATCTACCTCAATACACAAAATACGGCCTGGAGCTTAAGTCCTCCACTAGCCTCTAACCCGTACGTCGCAGGGAACTCACTTCACTTGAAGCGATTTCGGGGGAAGAGAAAACAGGGTGAGCTTCCAAATCGCTCAGTAAGGGGGGTAAGGGAACTCAGTTATATAAACCATATCACACATCACAAATATGTATTTGTTTATGAAGCTTATTTGAAATCGTAGCATGAAAGTTCTCAAAACATCATCATCTCATAACTCATAAATCATGTGAAAACATGAAGGTAAAAAGGCTCAATATCGAGCACTCACAAGCATGTGTAAATATATGCGATAATGGCTGTTCTCAAAATACGTGATAAAAATCACCTCAGTAAATAGCACGTGACAAGGTCACAAAACACAACTCATGTGTAAAACGAGACTAGGCAATAAAACTCAATTAAAACTCGTCATGGCACATCAAATGTGTAATCTCCTCTGGGTGTGCATACCAGGCATCCTCGTATAGAGGGAACGTCGACAATATGGTCGTATGCATGGTATATTGGACTTATATGTTACCAGAATAAGGCCCGGCCTTACATGCTACCAGAGCAATGCCTCGCCTCATGCACACTATCACGTGGTCCCTAGGTCGGTTCCCAGGCGGCCCACTCTCTCGGTCTTACATGCTACCAAAGCAAGGCCACCCAGTGTTACCAGAACGGGGGTCACCTCACGTTACCAAAATGGAGGCATCTCTCGTTACCAAAACGGAGGAATATCGGACTTACATGTTACCAGAACAAGGCCTGTGGTCCCTGGGTTGGTTACCAGGCGTCCCACTATATCGGTCTTACATGCTACCAGAGCAAGGCCCGATGTGTATTCAACATGACACGCCTAAGTCTCAATCATTAGCCATTATCTTATAAAACGTTATGCCTTCACGTAGAATTCATAATGGTTTTCTCTCGTAAAACTCATTTAAAACATTTATGTACTCAACACAAAACATATTAAAACCGATTTCCAACCGGCAAAACACGCACACATTTTCTCAAATCTCAATATCGCCTTAACGTAGAGCCTAATTTACTTTTCACGCAACTCAAAGGTTTATAAAGCAATTTCACACTCAGCTTATAAACTCATAACATAATGGGCTCCAACCGGCTATAAAAATCGTGTGCAATTATATCACAACACAACACCAAACATGCTTGTATTCCCAAATCATGGTTCATGCTACAACAATTCATCAAAACACATACACAAATGGTTTAGTTTTCCCTTACCTCTTTGCACCTCGTATAGTGCAATTGTTTCCCCCGAATCACGGACTAGCCTCGCATTTCACTCTGGAACTCCCGAGCTGTCCAAACCATGTTAAAACATCAATACTCATTATCACATCAACCGCAGTTCTAAAAATCGAGCATAATTTCTCATAACTCCTCAAATTTCTCAATTCTCATAACTCCATCACAAACCACAATCTCGCTCCCAACACCTCAACATTCTATATTTCCTATGACACAATATCTATGTTAATACACCACATTGTCTAAATCTCCATTTATAGCTCAAAATTCCTAAATTTACCAAAGTTGCCAAATATCATCATCACTCCAACTACATTGTAATTCCATCAATCCCTAATCATTTTTCAGCTATTTCAATACAATGCCAATAACTACCATCACCAAAATCATCTCAAATATAAGGATCGAAGTTTAGAAATTACCCAAAACTTGTGGAGAGCTTATCTTTTGTCTCGAGTCGATCCGTCTTTCGATTTCCAAGTATGTTGTTCTCCCTTGGGTGAGGAACAACTTTCCGTCTTGCCACAACTTCTGATTTGGACGGAAATGAGTGCTTTGGATGAGTGAAAAAGCTAGGGCTCGGTGAAAATGGGGGTTGGAAGAGAGAGAAAGTGAAATTGCAGGAGAAAGCAGGGATTCCTTATATAGGCTGAGGGTAGGAGATCGATCTGGCTCTTGATGAGATCGATCTGCATTTGAATTTGGGGACGATTTGGGGTAATTTAAGCCTAGGAGATCGATCTGTCGATGGGTGAGATCGATCTCTTTATGGCTTTATGAGATCGATCTGCGCCTTGGGGAGATCGATCTTCTCCCAAACAGAAACATTTGGAGATCGATCTCTTCCTCATGAGATCGATCTTCTCTCAAACAGAGTCATAAGGAGATCGATCCTCTTCCATTGGAGATCGATCTGCTCCTTAAAGTCCTCCTTCCTTGTCATTTTTAACTCACCAGATCGATCTCTCCTTCTCCCAGATCGATCTGTCCTCATAGCTTCATACTTATTTTAAACACTTAACATATAAATCTCCAATTATCATTCCCCAATTCACTTAGCTCAATAAATTATACTTCAAGTTCATATTACATAATTAAAATATGTCTGAAATCCTCAGATCTCACAATTCCTTACCACTGGGAGAGCACTAATCGATGTTCAGAGAGGGTAATTAACCTTGAGGATGAATGATGAATCGGTTAAGTTCAACATCTATAAGGCGATGAAATTCGTTGATGAGCCAGAGACTTGTAAGTTGAATGAAGTGGTGCAGAGTTGTGTACGGGAAGTTGGAACAAAGGAAACACCAACCGATCCTATGGCTCAGTGTTTGGTAAATTCAGTTTCTAATTTAGATGATGAATTATTAACTGATAAAATTAAAAGTTGTGTTGCTACTTTGAAAGCTAACCCATTAGAAAGTGCGACTACAACAACTAAGGAAAAGATTGACAAGTCGCAGGTAAGTGAGAAAAAAGAAGGCAAAACCGAATTAAAAGAATTACCAAGCCATTTGAGGTATGCTTTCTTAGGTGATGATAGTACTTTTCCTGTGATTATTTCATCATCTTTATCTACTGCAGAGGAAGACAAGTTGCTTAGAATCTTAAGAGAGCACAAATCGGCAATTGGATGGTCCATTGTTGATATCAAAGGAATTAGTCCCTCCGTTGTGATGCACAAAATTCGGTTGGAGGCAAATCATAAACCCTTTATTGAACCACATAGAAGACTGAATCCAATAATCAAAGAAGTTGTTAGAGCTGAGATTTTAAAATTATTAAATGCTAGTATTATATATGCTATATCCGATAGTTCTTGGGTGAGTCCTATGTAGGTTGTGCCTAAAAATGGTGGAATGACAATAGTTCGTAACACCAACAATGAAATCATATCCACCAGAACGGTAACAAGTTGGAGAGTCTGCATCGGTTATCGAAAACTAAACAAAGCTACTACGAAAGACCACTTTTTGCTTCCGTTCATTGACCAAATGTTAGATAGACTAGCCGAGTGCAGTTATTATTGCTTTATAGATGGCTACTCGAGCTAAAACCAGATTGCGATAGCCCCAAAAGATCAAGAGAAAACAACCTTCACTTGTCCATATGGAACTTTCACATATAGGAGGATGGCTTCGGTTTGTGTAATGCCCCAGCAACCTTCTAGAGATGCATGAAGTCGATCTTCGCTGACATGGTTGAAGAGATAATTGAAGTCTTAATGGATGACTTCTCGTTATTTGGTAAGACTTTTGCCAATGTTTATCTAATTTGGCACTTGTTTTGTTGAGATGTGAAGAGACGAATCTCGTCTTAAATTGAGAGAAGTGTCATTTTATGGAGCAAGAAGGAATCGTCCTTGGACATAAAATTTCAGCTCACGACATTGAGGTGGATAAAGCTAAAGTCGCTACTATTGAAAAGCTTCCCCCTCCAAAATCAGTCAAAGTCGTGACAAGCTTTTTGGGACATGCAGGCTTCTATCACAGATTTATCAGGGACTTTTCAAAAATCTCAAAACCTTTATGTAATTTATTAGAAAAAGATGCTGATTTTGTCTTTGATGATCTTTGCTTGTAGGCGTCTGAAAAGATTAAGAAGGAGCTTATTTCTGCACCTATTATGATCGCACCTGATTGAACAAAACCGTTTGAACTGATGTGTGACGTGAGTGATTTTACAATTGGAGCAATCCTTAGGCAGAAAAGATACAAGATTTTTTGGGCTATCTATTACTCAAGTAGGACCTTAGATGAAGCTCAGAAAAATTACACAACAACGGAGAAGGAGATGCTTGCAGTTGTATATGCATTTGACAAGTTCAGACCATACTTAATTGGGGGCAAGGTCATTGTCTATACAGACCATGCCACTATTCGGTATCTATTTGCGAAGAAGGATATGAAACCCAAACTTATTAGATGGATCTTGCTTTTGCAAGAATTTGATTTTGAGATCGGGACAAAAAGGGATCCTAAAATGTTGTAGCTGATCATTTGTCTAAGTTGGAGCAATATGAAATGCAGCAAGAACAACCTATTCAAGAGGAGTTTCCAGATGAAACAATAATGAAGATTGATGCAAATCAGCCCCGGTTCACAGACATAGTGAATTACTTAGCAGGAGGATTAATGCCAAGTGGTTTAACTTATCAACAGATGAAGAAATTCTTCCATGATGTCAACTCGTATTTTTGGGATGACCCTTGACACGCCCTAAACGTATTACCGCAAGTGCACGGGTCGTACAAGTAATAATGGGATTTGAGTCCCGAGTTATCGTCCCTCAGAGAAGTTGGTTAGCCTAATTAACTACTGGTTAATCTTACCCAAAGTATATTCTAGCAAATTATGAAATTAAAGGTGGGTGATCTACTAAGTCTAAGATTAAAATTACTGGAATGCAATAAAATAATAAAAACTAAATAAAACCAAGCAAAATTACTTACAGTGCTCCACGTAATTAAAATAAAAAACCTACAAAAGAAATTAAAACAGTTAAAGCTAATTAACGCAATTAAAATAAAATGCAAATATGAAAATAACAAAGCTAGATTAATTAAACTACAATTAAACTAACCTAAAATGCAATTAACCTACTTAATCAAAATGCAATTTAAACTTAACCTAAAACTTTATGAAAATAAAATCCTAGGAAATTAAGAAAATAACTATAAAACTACATGTCTAAAATATTAACTCTAGAATAATCCTAACTATATCTAATTACTAATTTAACAGTAAAATTTAACTAATGCATGTAACAAATTTAATCTAACTTAATTCTAAATGTAACCCTTAAACACTTAACTAAATTTATATCCTAAAACATATATAATATAAAATTAACTTTTAACTAAAATTTAAACTAAAGATTAAATTAACAACTTAAAACATTTGTTCTAACCTACAATTATCAATTAACCACTATTCTAACTAACAACTAATGAAACAATAATAAAAATGCAATAAACTTTAAATTAAACAAGTAAGGTGACATGGCTAAACATGGCCTTAAGTTTAAATCAGCCAAGATATCCCTCCAAACACTGTTCATGTCTTCATATTTGTTTATTTTCATTTCTAGGTATGTCCATCTTACTTGCTCTCGGTTCTGGCCAGGCGTGTCTAGCTTGCTTCCTGCTCTGCACTCTCACCAACTCTGCCTCGGTTTCATGCGCTTCCTTATTCTCTGCCCATGCTTCTGGGTGCCAGACATGCTCTACACGTTTTCATTCATCAACAAGGTAAGCAACTACTCTCGGTTCTTGCATGTGTCCTGTTGCTCCAGGTGAAAACTGCTGCTTGCCAGGTTTGCTCTCGGTTCTTGCATGTGTCCTGCTGCTCCAGGTGCAAATAGGTACTAGTTTCAATGCTGTTTGTCCTTAGCCATTCCTGCTCACGTTACCCGTCCATCCTTGGCTAACGTCTTCTTCCTCTACTATCTACACTGCCTCTCGTAATGTCCGTGAACAAAATGCATTGAAGAGAATCTCGATTAAGTCAGTGAAGAACAAGCCATTCGGCAGCTCAAAACCTGGAAAAACTAAACAACTCCATTACAACCGTAAGATGACAATGAAGCAAAAACTCGACCTTGACTGTGTAAATAAGTAACTAGGAGAAATGATAACAACAAAAAATTACAAAACAGAAAATGAAACAAGGCTTGACCCGAGCTTAAACAAAAAAATATGAATCCTTCAAACCGTTAGCTACAGCCTACACATCTATGAACAACGACAATCACAACAGTTCGGTAATAATGCCTGCACACATCTATGAACTTGCAACAACCAATTACTAGATTAAAGCACAATGAAAGCATGCAGTGGAATGAATAGTGTGAAACTTCTAAAATAGAGTGTAACAGAGGATGATTTGTGGTTCTCGGTCCTTTGCAACCTCCTAATAAAAATGCTATAACCCAGAAATGATGTCTCTAATAAAAGTTTAGGACAACAAACAAAAATGAAATAGACAACTTAGAATGAAACCGTGAGGAAATATGTAAAAACAACAAACATCATCGTGAGCATCATCAACGGGATTCCAGCAGCTCAGGTTATTTCATTCCTTTCTTCAACTGAGGTTCCACATTGCCATTGATGTGGATAAATGCTAAGCATCAACCCACATCAAGGCATCAAAACCAAAGGCATAAACAAAGGAAGAATCGAGACTATAAAAATGGGATTTGGTGGCTACCCGAATGCACCAAGAGAATAAATCGAGAACAAGAACAAAAATATTAAAGATTGATCAAACCAAAAACATAAACTGTTAAGGAAAACCGAGAGCAAATCAACTAGGAAATCAACTATGCAAATAGAACTTAACAATAAAAGAACTAGTTTTTATCAAACCGAGAACATGAAAATGAAGTGATTTTCCATTGAAAATGAAATTTAACAAAGACTACTGAAGAGCATGAAATGAATAGTAAAACATTGAGAAAATGACTAACAGGAAAAAAACTTAAGAACAAATAAAACTTAAAATATATCCTAAAACTATTCTACCCTAACTTCCTCCTTTTTCAATTGCCATCCTTTCCTATTTATACACACACTAGGGGTAAAATTGTAATTTTTCATCTTAGATGAGTTGGCATTGTTTGGCCACTTTTCTTCACACCATTGGCTCCTTGAAAAGATATTTCCATGTCATCAGTCTTCTTGTCCAATTGGATGTGCTAGGTGGCATGGCTCGTGTTGTCTGCATGGTTTAATCTCTATTTTAGCTAAATTTCGATCCATTTTCTACCGAAATATTCAAAATTCATCTGAATTTAATTTATCTGCAAACATGAATAAGGGGATAATTAACAAAATAAATTGGGGATTTGAATAATTAATTAAGAAATTAAGCACAAATAATTCTAAAAAATATAAAATTATCAACCCTCTGCTATTTAAGAAGTATCTAGACCAGATTATAAGAAGGTGCGTGCCAGAAGATGAAGTTCAAGAAATTCTGCGTCACTGTCATGCTGCAGCATATGGAGGTCATTTTGGTGCAGAACATACAATAGCAAAGGTGTTGCAATAAGGTTTTTATTTGCCTAGTGTGTTTAAAGATAGCTATATGTTTGTAAAAACATGTGACAGATGTCAAAGGGTTGGAAACATTTCAAGAAGGCATGAATTACCTTTGACAAATATTCTAGAAGTGGAAATCTTTGATGTATGGGGTATCGATTGTATGAGGTCGTTTCCTCCATCTTTTGGGAAGCTATACATTCTCCTTGCTGTTGATAATCTCTCTAAGTGGGTGGAGGCAATAGCAACGCCAACAAATGATGCAAAAGTGGTGATTCGATTTCTACACAATAATATTTTAACAAGGTTCGATACTCTAAGGGCTATCTTGAGTTATTAAGGCACTCATTTCTGTAACAAAGTCTTTAGTGGTTTGATGTCAAAGTATGGAATTCGACATAAAGTAGCTCTCGGTTATCATCCACAGACAAATGGTCAAGCTGAAATTTCAAACAGAGAATTGAAGTTGATCTTGGAGAAAATTGTAAATCTGAATAGAAAAGATTGGGCTAACAAGTTTGATGATGCGCTTTGGGCATACAGAACAACCTATAAGATTCCAATTGGGATGTCTCCCTATAGGTTGGTATTTGGTAAGGCATGTCATCTACCTGTAGAGCTTGAGCAGCGAGCTTACTAGGCCATTAAGAAGCTCAATTTTGACTATGACAAGGCTGGAGCAAATTGGTTACTCCAATTGAATGAGCTTGATGAGCTGAGGAATGAGTCATATGACAATGCAAGGATTTATAAGGATAGGACCAAGAGATGGCATAACAAGATGATAATGAGACAAGAATTTAGTCCTGGACAACAAGTTCTCTTGTATAATTCATGGCTCAAATTATTTCCTGGCAAGTTGAAGTCAAGGTGGTTAGGACCGTTTGTGATACACCAAGTTCTCCCATATGGAGCAATTGAGCTGAAGAATTCTGATGGGAGCTTGTTCAAGGTCAATGGGCAGCGTTTGAAGCATTATTATGGAGAGAGGGTGCATAAATTAGAAAGCATTCCCCTTGGTGAACAGAATTGAGGAGACTTGAAGAAGTCTAGCCGAAGACTTAAAATTAAGCGCTTTTGGGAGGCAACCCAATTTTTTGTTTTTAGGATTTTTAGTTTTTAAATTCTTTTTATTTTTATTTGATTTTAGTAGTATGTCTTTATTTTTTTTTTTTCAATTTATTTAATTAGGTTGTGTTTTATTTTGCAGGAATACGCATAAGAAAAGCACTGTTTGGAATTTTAATTGTCATGGTTTTTCAAGAAAGAATGCATGGGTGCGTGAATGATGAGAATTTTGAAGGACAAAGGTTGAATTTGTGTTTAGTGGGGTCGACTAGCTTAAATGAAGAAAAGAAAAATTTTACAAAGGCTTTAGTAGCTTAAGGGTGGATAGCAAAGTCAAGGAAAAAAAAATTGGCTTTAAAGAAGAAGGGAAAAAGGTGCGTGAATAGTGTATAAAAAGTTTTAATTGGACATGTGGGGTCAACTATCTTAAAGAAGAACAGAAAGTGAAGTTTATTTGAAGAATTGTTTTTCTGGAAGACAAAAGCTTTAATTTGAAGAAATGGGGGCCAATTGATGTAAGGGATGGTAAGAGAAAGAAATTTGCAAAGTCAAAAAGTCAAGAATAAGAAAAAGGAAGAGAAGAAATTCGATCAAAGAAAGAAAAAGGTGTTTACAAGATTCAGAGGATGGGGTGAGTGGAATACACATGGAAAAGTTTTATTGGAGTATGAGATTACCTTATCATTTTAAATTGAAAACAAATAACCCTACCCACACAAATAGCAAGAGGCGACCGAACCGCTCACTCTCATATTCTCTATTTTTCTTATTCTTTCATCTTTCTTTCTTTGCTCTCTTGAAAGTAAAAAGACAAACCCCACAACCATTATTTTTTTTCTCTTCCAATATTGTTTTTTGTGCTGATTTGGTAGCTTCTCTAATGAATTTTGGTGGTTAAATCTTTTGGTGGACTCGAAAGCTTTGGGGGAAAGAAGAAAGTGTTTTATTGTCGGGTTGTTTAGGTGATAAAGACATGAAGTGGTCCTAATCAATCCTACGTGGCTTCAATTTTGGGTATTTTTCTTCTTTCTACAATAGTTTTCGATCCTCTAGAGGCTATTTTATTGGCTCTTACAATTTGGATTTTTGAAGCCCTTTTGGGTTTGTTTGATCCTTGTTGGAGTGATTTGGTTTGTGAAGAGATTTTTAGGTTTGTTTTGTGTGTTAGTCCGATTTGGTCTTGTTGAAAATTGTACTTGTTGATTTGTGAGCTAATTAATGGATAATGACACCTAAGACTCAAGCTAGACGAACCATGGAGAGTTGCAGTCAGGCCATTGATAGTTTGGCCCCATCTCCATAAAGGGAAGAGCCAGTAGTAACCAATTATGATCCCTCTCGGTTTGTGAATAGTTAGGAAGCAGAACATTGTAAGAAAATCATGGATAATAACATGATTATTGAGAGGAGCTTTAGGCCTGACATTGGTGGCTAGACTATGTATTCTGAATATCTGAGGGATTTCAGTTTGTTGAAATTAGCAGGGCAACCAAAAGATGCTATCCTTGATGTGGTTCATGAATTTTATACAAATGCCATGGAGAGCACTCATTCTACTTCAGAAGTTAGAGGTGTTCTTGTTCCACACAATGCGAATGCCATTAATTTGTATCTGGACCTTTCATAAGGGGTGCAAGATAAGTACGCCAGTTATGTAGCAACACTACACACTGATTATGATGAGCTAGTCTGTGTCATTGACGAATTACCAGTCCCATACACCCATTGGCAAAAGAGGCCGAAAGCTGAATCCATGTCATTCCCATCCAACTGACTTCAATGTGCTCTTCATGAATGGTATGATTTTATCTGTTCTAGAATCATGCCTACCACCCATAAAAGCAGTGTCGATGTGGACATAATAGCTCTACTTTATTGTATTATAACAGGAAAGATTGTTGATTTTGGAGCTATTATTTTTTGGTCCATGCAAGAGTTCATACGTAGAGAGAATAGAAGGGGTTTACCTCACCCTTCCTTGGTTTATGGACTCTGTAAGAAGTATGGAGTGTATTAGATTGAACTGGAACCGTGATTGGCAAGGAAATCTCCTATCACCTTCAAAAATCCGAGAGTACCTTTGATTCAACGAGAAGTTGCTACTCCTGTTGCACCACCACCACCTTCTGTTGACACTTCTGCTGCCCCATCAGCTGAATCTTCCACCACTCCAAGTTCCATTGAGACTATGCTTCATGATATTAAAGAGTTGAGAATGGAGGTGAGAAATAATGACCGAGATTACTGGACTTTCTTTGAGTATGCTGCCACTTACAATCGGTCATTGGTACAATACCTCAATCCGAGGGGTAGTCAAGGAGAGGTGGAATTTCCCTTACCACCAGAATGGTGTATGCCACAGTAAAGAGATGCAGCTGATAATGAGATGGAAGAAGATGTACCAAGGACGCTAATGCTGAGGTCGGCTCCAAGGAGGATGATGATAGCTAGACTACTCCCAGGGAAGTCCTCTTTGACACATTTTCCTATCTTTTCATTGAGGACAATGAAAGTATTAAGTTTGGGGGAGTTATGTTTGTGCTTTGTGTACCTGTTTAAATATTTTTAGTAGTTTTTATTTGTTTCGTGTTTGTATGTTTGTGTTGTCACGCCCCGAAAATGCGGAAAATAGGGCAAATTTAAAACTTTTTACTCGTTAATTCACAATTAAAGGTGCATTCCTGTGCAGTGTCATACATCATCATAAGTATCATTCCTCAGGATCTCATCATGATATAATAAATATTGTATTATACCCATTACTCGATTACAAGTTAATTAATCCTAATACATCCCATACAATGTTGTACATCAAGTGTCTGCAATTACAATAATTGTCTGGGTATATGAAAAGATAAAAGGTACCTTAAAATACAATATATATGGCCTGGAACTCAAGTCCTCCACTAGCCACTACTCCGTACGTCGCAGGGAGATCCTTTGAACTCTGGGGGGAAAGAAAATAGGGTGAGCTTCTAAATCGCTCAGTAAGGGGGGTAAGGAACTCATTTCATAAACCAAAATGCACATCACAAAATATTTATTTGTATGTGAAACTCATTTGAAAACCATAACATGAAAGTACTCAAAACGACATTCTCATGTCTTAAGTCATGTGAAAACATGAAGTAAAAAGGCTCACTCTAGAGCAATAACAAAGCATGTGAAAACAATGCGATAAACGCTTTCTCAATGAACGTGATAAAATCACTGAAATAGTAATGCACGTGGCACAGCCACTAAACACACGTGGCATTGCCACTGATTTAAATTCACACATGGCATAGCCACTGATTTAATTTCACACGTGGCATAGCCACTAAACACACGTGGCATAGCCACTGATTTAATTTCACACGTGGCATAGCCACTAAACACACATGGCATAGCCACTGATTTAATTTCACACGTGGCATAGCCACTGGATAGGGTTTCACGTGGCAACGGCCACTAATTAGGGGTTCTCACGTGGCAACGGCCACCAAATAGGGTTTCTCACGTGGCAACGGCCACCAATGGGGTTTCTCACGTGGCAACGGCCACCAAATGGGGTATCACGTGGCAACGGCCACCAATGGGGTTTCTCACGTGGCAACGGCCACCAATGGGGTTTCTCACGTGGCAACGGCCACCAAATGGGGTTTCACACGTGGCAACGGCCACCAATGGGGTTTCTCACGTGGCAACGGCCACCAAATGGGGTTTCACACGTGGCAATGGCCACTAAGTATACGTGGCACAGCCACAGAATGGGTTATTCTCACATTACCAGAATGGAGAAGAAATTGGGCTTACATGCTACTAGAGCAATGCCTGGTGTGTACTCAAAATTACACACCTAAGTCTTATCACACAAGACTGGTTTGCCTTCACGTAGAACTCATAGTGGTTTTTCTCTCATAAAACTTATTTGAAAACTGTTTTGTACTCCACACAAAACATAATAAAACCGAGTTCCAATCGGCGAAACAAGCACACATTTCTCAAATCTCGATATTGCCTTAACGTAGAGCCCAATTCATTACTCACACAAATTCGACGGTTTATAAAGCAATTTCACACTCAGCTTATAAACGCATAAAACAATGGGCTCCAACCGGCTATAAAAACCGTGTGCAATTGTAACTCAACACAACACTCAACATGCTTGTTTTATAAGCCACAAATCATGCTATAATAGTTTACAAATCACATACACAAATGGTTTAGATTTCCCTTACCTCTTTGCACCTCGTATAGTGCAATCGTTTCCCCCGTATCACGGACTAGCCTCGCATTCCACTCTGGAACTCCCGAGCTGTCCAAACGATGTTAAAACATCAATACTCAACTATCACATAAACCTCAATTCTCAAAATCAAGATAATTGCTCATAACACCTCAAATCTCTCGATTCTCGTAACTCTACCCTAAACTACAACCTCATTCACAACATCTCAACGTTCTACATTTCTCATGTCAAATCATCTACGCTAATTCACCACATTGTCTAAATTTCCATTTATAGCTCAAAATTCTCAAAATTACCAAAATTGCTAAATATCATTATCACTCCAACCACATTGAAATTTCATCAATCCCTAATCATTTCTCAGCTATTTCAACGCAATGATAACCCCCAATATCATCAAAATCAGCTCAAATATCAAGATCGAGGTTTATAAATTACCCAAAGCTTATGAGACGCACAACCCACACCTCGATCCGATTCGTCCTTCGATTTCCAAGTATGTTGTTCTCCCTTTGATGAGGAACAACTTTCCTTCTTACCACAACTCTTGATTTGGCCGGAAATGGGTGTTTTGGATTAGTGAGAAAGTTAGGTTTTCGGTGGAAATGGGGTTGGAAGAGAGAGAAAGTGAAATTGCAGGAGAAAAACAGGGGTTCCTTATATAGACTGGAGGTAGGAGATCGATCTGGCTCGTGAGGAGATCGATCTGCGTTTGAATTTTTGGGACGATTTGGGGCAATTTATGCCTAAGAGATCGATCTGTCGAGGGGTGAGATCGATCTCTTTATGGCTTTATGAGATCGATCTGCTCCTTGAGGAGATCGATCTTCTCCCAAACAGAATTATTTGGAGATCGATCTCTTCCTCATGAGATCGATCTTCTCTCAAACAGATTCATAAGGAGATCGATCCTCTTCCATTGGAGATCGATCTGCTCCTTAAATTCCTCCCTCCTTGTCATTTTTAACTCACCAGATCGATCTCTCCTTCTCCCAGATCGATCTGCTCCTTAAATTTCTCCTTCTTTGTCATTTATAACTCACCAGATCGATCTCTCCTTCTCCCAGATCGATCTGTCCTCATAGTTTCACATTTATTTTAAACACTTAACATATATATCTCCAATTATCATTCCCCAATTCACTTAGCTCAATAAATTACACTTCAAATTATTATTACATCAATAAATATGTCTGAAATTCTCAGATCTCACATCCTCCCCTCCTTAAAAGAATTTGGTCCTCCAAATTCAACTCCACTAATTAAAGAGATGGGGGTATTTCTCCTTCATGAGACTCTCTAGTTCCCACGTTGCCTCTTCCCTTGAGTGATGTTTCCACAAAACTTTCACTAATGGGATGCTCTTGGTTCTCAGTACCTTCTCCTTTCTATCGAGAATCCGGACGGGTTCCTCAGTGTAGCTCATGTCCTCCTGTATGTCCATCTCATCATACTCTATAACATGAGAAGGGTCCGGGTGGTACTTCCTCAACATAGACACATGAAAAACATTGTGTATTCCGGACAGCTGTGGGGGTAATGCTAATCTGTAAGCTACCTCTCCCACTCTCTCAAGGATCTCGAATGGTCCTACGTATCGAGGACTCAATTTCCCTTTCTTCCCAAATCGCATGATACCCTTGCTTGGTGATACTCTCAGAAATACTGCATCACCAACGTCAAACTCGAGTGGCCGTCTACGCACATCCGTGTAGCTTTTCTGTCTACTTTGTGCAGCCCGTAACCTCTCACATATGAGTTTTACACTCTGTACAGCTTGCTCGACAAGCTCGGGGGCATTTATCTTTCTGTCACCGACTTCTTCCCAAGCTACAGGGGATCTACACCTCCTACCATACAGAGCCTCAAAAGGTGCCATTCTAATACTCGCATGATAGCTGTTATTGTATGCAAACTCTGCTAGGGGCAGGTGATCATCCCATGATCCCTTAAAATCCATCGTACAGGCCCTCAACATATCCTCCAGGGTCTGAATAGTCATCTCTGACTGACCATCTGTCTGAGGATGATAGGCGGTACTAAAACTCAATCGAGATCCCATGGACTCCTGAAACTGGGTCCAAAATCTAGAAGTAAATCGGGAATCTCTATCAGAAGTAATACTCAATGGAGCCCCATGTAATCTAGCTATCTCGCTAGCATACAGCTCAGCTAAGGCATCCATAGTATCTGTGCTCTTGATGGCAAGAAAGTGGGCACTCTTGGTCAATCTATCCACAATGACCCATATCGCGTCACGACCTCTACGGGTCCTCGGTAAACCCATAATAAAGTCCATAGTGACATGCTCCCATTTCCATGTAGGTACAGGTAAGGGCTGCAGTAATCCTCCGGGCTTTCGATGCTCAGCTTTCACTTGCTGGCATACTAAACACCTGGCCACATACTCTGCCACATCTCGCTTCATACCACTCCACCAATACACCTTTCTCAAGTCTCGGTACATCTTAGTACTCCCTGGGTGCATGGTGTATCGCGAACAGTGGGATTCTCTCAGTATCTGTCTCTTCAGGGTATCATCGTCCGGTACACAGATCCGTCCTCTGAATCTCAACAACCCATCCTCACTGATGGTGAGATCCGACTGCGAACTCTGCTCAGCTTGGCTAACCATATCTATCTATCTCGGATCACTGCGCTGCCCAGTTCTAATCTGATCCATGATCCTGGGCTCTATCCGCAGGCTAGCCAAAAATCCAGTCTCTACCTCTTTAACTCTGATCCGAAGTTCGGCGAACTGCTCTAACAAATCCCATTCCCTGATCATCATAGCAGATATCATACTCTTCCTGCTCAGGGCATCAGCAACCACATTCGCCTTGCCCGGATGATAAAGAATCTCGCAGTCATAATCCTTAAGGAGTTCCATCCATCTCCTTTGTCTCATGTTTAACTCTTTCTGATCAAAGAGATATCTCAAACTCTTGTGATCAGTGAAGATCTGGAATCTTTCCCCATATAAGTAGTGTCGCCAGATCTTCAAAGCAAATACTACAGCGGCTAACTCTAAATCATGCGTGGGGTAATTCCGCTCATGGTCTTTCAGTTGTCGCGATCCATATACGACCACTCTTCCATGCTGCATAAGCACACACCCCAATCCTTGATGAGATGCATCACTATACACCGAGAATCCTCCTGATCCCTCAGGAATAGTTAACACAGGTGCCGCTGTCAACCTCCTCTTTAATTCCTGAAAACTGAGCTCACATTGATCAGTCCATATAAATGGAGTCTCTTTGCGCGTGAGCTTAGTCAAAGGAGCGGCAATCCTTGAAAATCCTTCCACAAACCTTCTGTAATACTCTGCCAAACCAAGGAAGCTTCGCACCTCAGTAACTGTCTTCGGTCTCTCCCAACTAAGCACAGCCTCCACCTTGCTTGGGTCCACTGATACTCCTTCCTCTGAGACTATATGACCAAGGAAAGCTATCCGGTTCAGCCAAAACTCACACTTACTAAGCTTTCCGTACAATTGCTTATCTCAGAGTATCTGAAGTACTAACCACAAATGCTGTGCATGCTCCTCATACGACCGAGAGTATACTAGGATATCATCAATAAAGACTATCACAAATTTATCTAGATAGTCTCTGAACACCTCGTTCATCAGTCTCATAAATGCTGCAGGGGCGTTCGTCAATCCAAAGGACATCACCAGAAATTCATAATGGCCATACCTTGTCCTGAAGGCCGTCTTTGGAATATCTTCTTCCTTGATCCTCAATTGGTGATAGCCCGATCTCAAATCAATCTTAGAAAAGACTGATGCCCCTCTCAGCTGATCAAGTAGATCATCAATCCTGGGCAATGGGTATTTATTCTTCATCGTGGTTTTATTCAACAACCGATAGTCTACACATAATCTGAGACTACCATCCTTCTTCTTAACAAATAAAATCGGTGCTCCCCACGGTGAAACACTGGGCCTAATGAACCCTTGATCCAATAACTCCTGTAGTTGTCTCTTCAATTCCTCAAGTTCCACTAATGCCATCCTGTAAGGAGGTTTAGAGATCGGCTGAGTATCTGATACCAAATCAATGGTAAACTCCAGCTCTCTCTCTGGTGGTAAACCTGGCAATTCATCTGGGAAAACATCCAGAAATTCACAAACCACAGGTATATCCTCAATCCTCGGATGTTCCCGCTCATCGTCTGAGATGAGTGTCTCATAACCTTCACATGAATAATCATATTTAATATTCTCCAAAATAATATCAAAATTCTCAAATTACTTACGAGAAATCCACATATTCATTCCCTCAATATCTCAATCGTACACTGTAAGGTTCAGGTAGGGAGAAAGTTACAATCTTAGTGTAGCAGTCTAAACTCACTCGATTGGTCGCCAACCAATCCATCCCCAGAATTACATCAAACCCATGAATATTCAACAGGATTAGATCTGCTAACATCACTCTATCTCCCACCTTTATTTCACATCCTCTACAGATTAACTCAGTTCTCTGGGATTCACGCATAGGGGTATTTACATGTAGTATATATTCTAGAGGTTCAAACTTCAAGTTTAATCTACATGCAAAATGCTCAGAAATAAACGAATGCGTGGATCCTGAATCAATCAACACATGAGCCTTATGATTACAGACAGAGAGTGTACCTCTTATAGTTTCTGCCGAAGTGCCTGCGGTCTCCTTATCCAAGGCAAACACACGTCCCTGTGCCATAGGTTTCTTCCCTTTCTCGGCCACAGGTTTCTTCCCTTTCTCGGCCGTAGTGGCCCGTCTCCAGGGATCCACTCTCTGAGGCTGTTGTCTAGTGGGCTCCAAGACATGTGGTTTCTGAGGTTGAGGGCAATCCTTCACCATGTGACCCATGTCTCCACATCTAAAACATCCATGGATTGACCCAGTACAACTTCCCTCATGCATTCGGCCACAATCTCTGCAAAACCTTGTCTCAGGCCTGACATCTCGAGGGGTCTCTCTAATGTTAGGGTAACCTCTGGGTCTCTCTAATCTGCCCTTCTGTACCTCAATCCTTCCTCTTCTGAAGGAACCTCTCCGAGCCTCTGTTTGGAAAATCGCTGGCCTCTTGCCCTTATCTCTATTCACCGCTCTGAGCTCACTCTGGGATTGTACCATCTCAATTCCTCTTTCAATCTCTTGTGCTCGTCTCAGAGCATCTCCAAACTCAGTAATACATAGCCCTATCAATCTATCTCTGATGACGGGCTTCAACCCATACACAAACTTCTCTGTGCGGAGCTCTTCACTCTTGAAGGTCTCTGGGTCATATCTCAATAGTGCGATGAATTGACTCTCGTAGTCATCCACAGACATGTCACCCTGTACCAAACTCAAAAACTCGGCCTGTTTCTTTCTCTGGGTGGCTCGTGGTACATATTGGGTCCTAAAGGCTGCCTGAAACTCTTCCCAACCAATCACATCATGGTGGGACATCAAAATACCCTGGGTAGTACCCCACCAATCTCGAGCTCTCCCCTTCAGCATATAGGCACTCATACTGACCCTCTCAGCATCGGTGCACCCCAAGAAATCAAATATAATTCTCAATTCCGTCAGCCACTCCTCAGCCTCTGTAGGATCCTTCCTTCCTTTAAATGCGGGTGGATTCATCTTCAGAAAATCCCTTAGTCGGACCATACTTCTATCCTCAGGCTGAGTGACGGGAGGCACTGGGGGTATGGGAGGTCCTTGTGGTGGTGTAGGAGTAGTACCCGAGGCATTAACTCCAAAGTGTTGCGCGAATAACGCTGCCATCTGCTCAAAACCTTGTCTCACATCGGTCTCAATCCGATTAAATCGAGAGTTAGGACTCTCTGGTTGTGGGACAGGTGGCGGAGGGGACTCTGCCTGCCTCCTCGAACGACCTCGTCGTTTACTCATTCTTTATCTCAACTCGTCTCCTGCGCGTACATATTAGAATTGATTGAAATCTCAATCCTCAATTTCAGTTCATGACCAGACTATTACAGACACTTGGGATGTATTCTATTTCACTTAACCGACACTGACAGTATTAGACACCCTAAGCTCTGATACCAAGAAAACTCTGTCACGCCCCGAAAATGCGGAAAATAGGATAAATAAAACTTTTTACTCGTTAATTCACAATTAAAGGTGCATTCCTGTGCAGTGTCATACATCATCATAAGTATCATTCCTCAGGATCTCATCATGATATAATAAATATTGTATTATACCCATTACTCGATTACAAGTTAATTAATCCTAATACATCCCATACAATGTTGTACATCAAGTGTCTGCAATTACAATAATTGTCTGGGTACATGAAAAGATAAAAGGTACCTCAAAATACAATATATATGGCCTGGAGCTCAAGTCCTCCACTAGCCACTACTCCGTACGTCACAGGGAGATCCTTTTTCACTTGAAGAACTCTGGGGGGAAAGAAAACAGGGTGAGCTTCTAAATCGCTCAGTAAGGGGGGTAAGGAACTCATTTCATAAACCAAAATGCACATCAGAAAATGTTTATTTGTATGTGAAACTCATTTGAAAACCATAGCATGAAAGTACTCAAAACGACATTCTCATGTCTCAAGTCATGTGAAAACTGAAGTAAAAAGGCTCACTCTAGAGCAATAACAAAGCATGTGAAAACAATGCGATAAACGCTTTCTCAATGAACGTGATAAAATCACTGAAATAGTAATGCACGTGGCACAGCCACTAAACACACGTGGCATGGCCACTGATTTAAATTCACACGTGGCATAGCCACTAAACACACGTGGCATAGCCACTGATTTAATTTCACACGTTGCATAGACACTAAACACACGTGGCATAGCCACTAATTTAATTTCACACGTGGCATAGCCACTAAACACACGTGGCATAGCCACTGATTTAATTTCACACGTGGCATAGCCACCGGATAGGGTTTCACGTGGCAACGACCACTAATTAGGGGTTCTCACGTGGCAACGGCCACCAAGTAGGGTTTCTCACGTGGCAACGGCCACCAAATGGGGTATCACGTGGCAACGGCCACCAATGGGGTTTCTCATGTGGCAACGGCCACCAAATGGGGTATCACGTCGCAACGGCCACCAATGGTGTTTCTCACGTGGCAACGGCCACCAATGGGGTTTCTCATGTGGCAACGGCCACCAATGGGGTTTCTCACGTGGCAACGGCCACCAAATGGGGTTTCACACGTGGCAACGGCCACCTATGGGGTTTCTCACGTGGCAACGGCCACCAAATGGGGTTTCACACGTGGCAACGGCCACTAAGTATACGTGGCACAACCACAGAATGGGTTATTCTCACGTTACCAGAACGAAGAAGAAATCGGGCTTACATGCTACCAGAGCAATGCCCGATGTGTACTCAAAATTACACACCTAAGTCTTATCACACAAGACTGGTCTGCCTTCACGTAGAACTCATAGTGGTTTTTCTCTCATAAAACTCATTTGAAAACTGTTTTGTACTCAACACAAAACATAATAAAACTGATTTCCAACCGACGAAACACGTACACATTTCTCAAATCTCGATATTGCCTTAACGTAGAGCCCAATTCATTACTCACACAAATTCGACGGTTTATAAAGCAATTTCACACTCAGCTTATAAACGCATAAAACAATGGGCTCCAACCGGCTATAAAAATCGTGTGCAATTATAACTCAACACAACACTCAACATGCTTGTTTTATAAATCACAAATCATGCTATAATAGTTTACAAATCACATACACAAATGGTTTAGATTTCCCTTACCTCTTTGCACCTCGTATAGTGCAATCGTTTCCCCCGTATCACGGACTAGCCTCGCATTCCACTCTGGAACTCCCGAGCTATCCAAACGATGTTAAAACATCAATACTCAACTATCACATAAACCTCAATTCTCAAAATCGAGCATAATTGCTCATAACACCTCAAATCTCTCGATTCTCATAACTCTACCCTCAACTACAACCTCATTCACAACATCTCAACGTTCTACATTTCTCATGTCAAATCATCTACGCTAATTCACCACATTGTCTAAATTTCCATTTATAGCTCAAAATTCTCAAAATTACCAAAATTGCTAAATATCATTATCACTCCAACCACATTGAAATTTCATCAATCCCTAATCATTTCTCAGCTATTTCACCGCAATGACAACCCCCAATATCATCAAAATCGGCTCAAATATCAAGATCGAGGTTTAGAAATTACCCAAAGCTTGTGAGACGCACAACCCACGCCTCGATCCGATTCGTCCTTCGATTTCCAAGTATGTTGTTCTCCCTTTGATGAGGAACAACTTTCCTTCTTACCACAACTCTTGATTTGGCCAAAAATGGGTGTTTTGGATGAGTGAGAAAGTTAGGTTTTCGATGGAAATGGGGTTGGAAGAGAGAGAAAGTGAAATTGCAGGAGAAAAATAGGGGTTCCTTATATAGACTGGAGGTAGGAGATCGATCTGGCTCTTGAGGAGATCGATCTGCGTTTGAATTTTTGGGACGATTTGGGGTAATTTATGCCTAGGAGATCGATCTGTCGAGGGGTGAGATCGATCTCTTTATGGCTTTATGAGATCGATCTGCTCCTTGAGGAGATCGATCTTCTCCCAAACAGAATCATTTGGAGATCGATCTCTTCCTCATGAGATCGATCTTCTCTCAAACAGATTCATAAGGAGATCGATCCTCTTCCATTGGAGATCGATCTGCTCCTTAAATTCCTCCTTCCTTGTCATTTTTAACTCACCAGATCGATCTCTCCTTCTCCCAGATCGATCTGCTCCTTAAATTTCTCCTTCTTTGTCGTTTATAACTCACCAGATCGATCTCTCCTTCTCCCAGATCGATCTGTCCTCATAGTTTCACATTTATTTTAAACACTTAACATATATATCTCCAATTATCATTCCCCAATTCACTTAGCTCAATAAATTACACTTCAAATTATTATTACATCAATAAATATGTCTGAAATTCTCAGATCTCACATGTGTGACAATAATACTCGGTTTTAAATGTTAGTTTTCTCGATTGTGGCCGAAGATGGATATTGCAAGAAAGTATCAACTTTTGATTAAATCGATGATTTTATTGTTTGAGTATTGGCATGTGGATAGAAAGCTTCACTTGAATCTTTTCACTTAAATTTATGCACAAATCATATTCAGTCTATGTACTTATGGTGTTGATTTGTGAAACCAGAAAGACTCTAGAACTTGATTATTTACTACTTGAGGCGAAATTGATAGACCATGCATAATTAGGAAAATGATCTAGGCCATTTTTGTTTTGAGATTGAGCCTTTCAAGCCTATCCAATTATATTAATCCTTTGGAAAACCCTTTGAGCCTAATCTTTCCATTTTATTGTTATCTAACCATATTACAAGCCATGGCCTAATTGTTTGATTATCCTTTTCTTTTAGTCCCTTACTTGAAGTGCTATTAATCATTCTTTTTTTTGGATTGGGGGATGAACTCAAAAGAAAATAGGGGTGGTTTGTCTAAAAAAAAAAGAAATCAAACTCGAGAATGAATTAAGTTGGGTAGTGATTCATGAGCTCAAAACAAATTAAGTCCAAGGGTGATTATAGTGCTTTAGGTGGATTGATCTTCATGTTATATCCTTTATCCCACCTAAACCCGAGCCTTACGTTACAACCCTTGAAAAGTCCTTTTGATTCTTGGTTATGCATGAGTCTTTATTAGTGGAGAGTAGTAGTTAATTCAAGCATATGAAGTCTTATGTTTAATTCTTATTTAGGTTTTGCATTAACACTTAAGTGCATGAATTTGAGTAAATGATTGTACACACACACACAAGTGAAAAGTGAAGGGGGATTGGTTTGTTTTGGTTGGCTTGAACAACATAAATTTGAAATTTGTCTTAAGTTGAGAACCTTGTGAATTCTTGAGGAAAATCCCAATTTAGTATAACAAGCATGTGAGCTGAGTATGGTTGAGAGTCTATTTGTTTTGTGTCTAGTATGTCTTTGCTTGAGGACAAGCAAATTTCTAAGTTTGGGGGTATTTGTTAGCACTGAATTTTATATATGTTTAAGACCCTTTTTACTTAGTTATTTGATTTATTCTTTGCAATATTAGGTATGTTTTATGTGTTTTGTGTACTTGTGCAGGAAAAAGAACAATTTGGAAAAGTCAAGTGTTTTGGAGCTGGTTCTGATGATTTTGTGAAGAATTGAAGTTATAGGGTGCTGATCGTGACTTATGCTGTAGCAATAGAAGAAACTAGACAGTGCAGAGCAGATTTGAGGAATTAATACCATTGCTGCAACATACCAGTCTGATTAGGGCAATATTGTTTTGCCAAGTGGCCTTTCGGGATTTAGTATTTGGAAACCTTATAAATAATCTTTTTATCAGAATTTCGAAGGGGGCTGCTGCTTCAGACTACAAAATTCATTTAGCTCCATTGAAACTTCATCTTTTTCACCATATTTGTTCTTGGGATGTTAGATTTGATTTCTTAGATGTTTATTATGATGTCTAGGAACTAAACTCGTTTTTCCTAGAATCGATGTAATAAGCTTTGGGCATATTGCAATTACTTTTTGATGTTGTTTGGATGATTTCAATTGTGTTTATTTAATCTACTTGTTCTTAATGCTCTAGTTGATTGACCACCAATTAGATGAATTAGTATAAGAATCTGGCACTCGAGAGAGGGGATTGTTTATATGCACAAGGGTAGATTAACATAGGACATTGTTAGATTGAGAGGTTGACAATTCTTATGAGCCATAGAGAAACGGATTACTATTGCTTAATGAACCCTATTATTTAATTCTGAGTCAAGAGGTTAGGATTAGGTAAATTGGGTATGACTGTTTAAAACTCGAGAGAGATAAACAGGAAATAGTTTTGGCTATAAACAATTTGAAATCAAAAGAACAATTGATCAAAGGAGTTGTATGAACCCTAGTAGGTGAAATCGGTTTCTAGGAATATTTTGCTATTGATATTTTCATTCGTGATTATTGTGATTTGCTTTAATTAATTTGTTTCGTAGTTAACAGTTAGAATAATTAAATAGGATTTTAACCAACATTCATTGATTTTCTAGATAAAGCTCAAGGTTATTGATTACACTGATTAGTGGTAGACACAGTTCTCTGTGGGACGATACTCATATTTACTCTATACTCAAAAATTGACATGTGCACTTGCAGTAGTGCTCTATTTAGGACAACAAGTTTTCTGGCGACGTTGCCGGAGAACTGTTGTCTAGTTTCTCGTTGACACTGTTCCCCAATAGCCTTTACTTTAATTTAGATTTTTATTTTTATTTTTATTTTAATTTATTATCTATGATTTTTTTAGGTGAATGGTAAAAACTCGCAGCAGTGGAAGTGCAGATATAAAAGAGTTAAATCCAGAGCTTGAGAGAACCATTAGACAAATTCGCCAGAACATATTTGAAGAGAAAGATCGAAATTTAATCAGGGTAGATGATAATCAGCAGCAGCGAGCTATACGCGATTATTTCACCCTAGTTGTGAATAAAAATTTTGCTGCTATAGGAGAGATTCATGTGAATTGCAATAACTTTGAATTGAAGCCGGCATTGATCAACATGGTTATGCAAAACCAATTTGGAGGTTCAGCTATGGAGGATCCTAATACACATTTGACAAGTTTTCTACAGATTTGTAGTACCATTAAGATTAATGGAGCCTCTGACGATGCTATTCGGCTAAGGTTATTTCTTTTCTCTCTTCGGGATAAAACCTTGAGTTGGTATCAAAATCCACCAGCAGGAAGTATTCTGACATGGGTAGTGATGGCACAGAAATTCTTGGCAAAGTATTTCCTAGCAGGAGATACTATGCAGATGAGATTACAGGCCGAACCTGTTGTGTCAAAGGATGTCAGATCAGAAACGGTTAAACAGAGAGTTGATTCTAAACCTTTTAGTAAACTTTTTTCTTGATAATCCTCCTTTGTTGAAACCATCTATTCCTTATCCTCAATCTTTGTATAATAGGAAGATTGAATCTGAGTTTAAGAAATTTCTAGATATATTTAAGAAATTACATATTAATATTTCGTTTGTTGATGCCTTGCAGCAGATGCCGCATTATGCGAAATTCATGAAAGAGGTGCTGTCAAAGAAATGGAGACTTGAGGATTATGCAACTGTCAATTTGACATAAGAATGCAGTGTGATTTTGCAACAGAAGTTACCGTAAAAAATTGAAAGACCCTGGAAGCTTTACTATTCCATGCGAGATTGGAGGAACGAAAGTGGGTAAGGTATTGTGTGATTTAGGTGCTAGCATAAATTTAATGCCTTTATCTATTTTAAAGAGCCTAGGTCTTGGAGATGTGAAGCCGACCACCATAACATTTAACTAGTGGATAGATCGATTACTTATCCCAGAGCTATAGTGGAAGATGTACTTGTTAAAGTTGATAAGCTAACTTTTCCTACCGATTTTGTAGTCTTAGATTATAAAGAGGACAGAGAAATTTCACTTATACTTGGGAGACCATTCCTTGCCACTGGGAGAGCACTGATCGATGTTTAGAGAGGGTAATTAACCTTGAGGATGAATGATGAATCAGTTATGTTCAACATCTATAAGGCGGTAAAATTCACTGATGAACCAAAGACTTGTAAGTTGATTGAAGTGGTGCAGAGTTGTGTACGGGAAGTTGGAACAAAGGAAGAACCAACCGATCCTATGGCTCAATATCTGGTAAATTCAATTTCTAATTTAGATGATGAATTATTAACTGATGAAATTAAAAGTTGTGTTGCTACTTTGGAAGCTAACCCATTAGAAAGTGCAACTACAACATCTAAGGAAAAGATTGACAAGTCGTAGATAAGTGAGAAAAAAGATGGCAAAACCAAATTAAAAGAATTACCAAGCCATTTGAGGTATGCTTTCTTAAGTGATGATAGTACTTTTCCTGTGATTATTTCATCATCTTTATCTGCAGTAGAGGAAGACAAGTTGCTTATAATCTTAAAAGAGCACAAATCGGTAATTGGATGGTCCATTATTGACATCAATGGAATTAGTCCCTCCTTGTGATGCACAAAATTCGATTGGAGTAAAATCATAAACCCTCTATTGAACCATAGAGAAGACTGAATCCAGCAGTGAATGAAGTTGTTAGATCTGAGATTTTAAAATTATTAAATGCTGGTATTATGTATGCGATATCTGATAGTTCTTGGGTGAGTCCTGTGCAGGTTGTGCCTAAAAAAGGTGGAATGTGTCACGACCCTCAACTTACCAAAATACGTACAAATTTTTCGCATTTTTATGCATCAATCCTTAATCATCCTTCCTCGATCGTGAATAACCACACACTTAACAGTTGGGCTGTGTGTCGACATCTAACTCACTCCACCATACCAATTCAATTTGAGACATTATTTATGAGTAAACACTTGTATAAATGTATATATATCAGAGTTGTTACATGTGTTTACATTGTTTTACATCCCCAGTGGTTACATACAAAATGCTACTGTGCCATATCTAGTTTAGATACAAAATAATCAAGGTGTGTATACCTTTAGCGATGGGATGCAGCGGAATTACCAAAAAGGGAACGCCTCCAGTCACGTCCAATCTATACTCAAATCTCTGTAGAGAGGGGAAAATAAGGGGGGTGAGCAAACCACACGCTCAGTAAGGCAATCATGCGAACAGGTAGATACTGCACTATCTACGTTATCGTGGTGCCATGCTCAAAAGCATTTAATTCATTGTTTATCTCAAAACATGAGTGTATGATTGTGTTAATGGTATGTAAAGCATTCATGCTATTAAAATCAAGTGCACATGTCAACTCAAAGCATGGTATAAATCATCATGCATAATTCACAATAAAAGCATGGCATTACCCATCATGCATTTTCACAATAAAGCATGGCATTAAACATCAAGCATCCGTGCACTTTAAAAACCATTAACAAATCAATTCATCACTGGTCAGGTCTCGGGCCATCCCTCGGGCTTTTCTGACCCACAATCATTTCAAACATGGATTTAATCTCAAATAGCAGTAGACATGTGAGATAGGCAGTTCAACAATAGGTAATAACCTCAAGGCCTATGTACATAACCTGTGATACCGGCTACACGGATCAGGTGTGCGGGATATCACCACTATCTGCTTCCACACGGGAGGTGGGTCAAATCCTACCCGCCGGTCCATAGCAGATCTCGTCCGAAGACAACACATCATAACTCAACACGGTACAATGTACTCCATGCTACATGCACGGTACGACGTACTCCGTGGACCCAATCAACACATCATATCATGCCACATCTCAAACGCACGTGTGAGCCTATTTAATCGGGGCGACCTCTTGTCTATCCGAAGCTCCTAACACGGCTAATTAATCATGTCAACACAATGCACGTGTGAGCCTATTTAATCGATGTGACACCCAGTCTACTCGAAGCTCCAAACACGGCAACATACAAGGTGGGCATCCAGTGCGAGACAAACTCGAGCACAATGCCAAAACAATATGAAATCCATGTGAAAACTAGTGCCTCTTGCACTCTTTCATACTCACGAATTCATGTAGGTGGCTCAAAACTTGCAAAATGTGGTTAACAAAACCAAAACACACTCATTTCTTTTGCAAATCATTTCAACGTTAGCCAACCTACCAATTATTTGCTAAAAAGCAATAAAACATGATTTTCAAAGCAATATGCTTTTGTTTTCATGCACATTTCTCAAACTCCCAATTTTTACCCTTCACCCAAATTGCGCACAGATATCTCTAAGAGTCCACACAATTCCCTTACCTCGATTTACTTGGTGTGACTCCTTTCGTTTTAGCTTCTCACGCTCTTGGCTCAACTCGCCTCGGCGTATCCTCGGAAGCTGTGATTCATTCATTAAATCGATTGAGTTAATGTATTTAACCCATAATTGACCTCACTAGTCAATATTATTCACTTATGCATTTTACAAATGCCTTAATCCACATTTTACCTCTTTTAGGTAAATCTCACAATTTATCCACTAACCACATGTTAAAATCATACCACAACACTATAAATAACTTTTACATATCTCATTCATCATTAATCTCCATACATTTCACTTTCTCACTCTAGACCATTTCTAGGTCATAATCATTCCAATGTATTTAGATAGTTTCTAACCATCCATACTCATGCCAAACAACTCCAAAATCAATTAAATAAACAATGTACCATAGTTGGAGTGTTAGAATCTTACCAAATTTGATTTCTCTTCTTGCTCCAATGGCAATGCCCTTAACTCCCTCAATACCATTAATGGGAAAATGGTTTCCAACTAGGTTGTTCTTCTCTTTGATAGGAACAACTTTGTCTCTAATGGTCTTTCTTTAAACCTCACTGAAAATGACTGATTTTTGAGAGAGAGTGTTAGGTTTTTGGGTTGAAAGTGGAAGGTTTGTGTTTTTCCCAAAATTTTCTGATTTCCAGCACTCCTTATATAGAATTAGCTTGAGGAGATCGATCTGGTCCAAGAGGAGATCGATCTGGTCCCTTAAAATCCCTTTTTTTCACGGCATTTTTAAGCCTCAGATCGATCTGTCGAAGCATGAGATCGATCTGTCGAGGCATGAGATCGATCTGTCGAAGCATGAGATCGATCTGCTCCCAAACAGAGAGCTAAGGAGATCGATCTGGCTCCATTGGAGATTGATCTGCTCTATTCTTTTACCCAAATAAGAGCATTCTGGCTCTTCCAGATCGATCTCTCATCCCATGAGATCGATCTGCCCTTCAAAATTTCCAGATTTTCTGCAGTTCCTCTGTAACAACACTTACCAAACATCCTTAATTTGCTACCATGATCATTTCCTCATTCATTCATATTTGAGACTTGAAAATGGCATCCGTCCTCACTTCATACACATTAAAACTTGTGTAGAATCTTTGTATGACTAATGGTACTTAATATAAACAAAAATGGAAGTGCACATCTTATGCAATTCTACTTCCATTTTACCAAACTATTCATAATCCATTCTACACACATTCTCCACATGTTTAAGTCCATTTCTACACATTCATACATAATGAAACTTGTATGTACGATTACCACTCTCATTACAAGTGTGCACATTACTTATGGACTTACATCACATATACTTCACTCATGAATTCATAGTACAACTCTATTTACACTTCTATGTACATATATACCCTTATACATATACGGGGTCTCACAAAATGACAGTAGTTCGTGACACCAACGATGAAATCATATCCACCAGAACGGTAACAGGTTGGAGAGTCTGCATCAATTATAGGAAGCTGAACAAAGCTACTAGGAAAAACCACTTCTCGCTTCCATTCATTGACCAAATGTTAGATAGACTAGCTGGGTACAGTTATTATGACTTTTTAGACGGCTACTCGGGTTATAACCAGATTGTGATAGCCCCAGAAGATCAAGAGAAAACAACCTTCACTTGCCCATATGGAACTTTCGCATATAGGAGGATGCCTTTTGGTTTGTGTAACACCCTACTACCTTCCAAACACACAGCCCAACTGTTGAGAGGGTAGCTGATCACGATTGAGGTGAGGTAAGGATAAAGAATAAATAATGCATGAATAGGGAAAAATTTGTGACGATTTTTGGTAAGTTGTGGGTCATGACAGAAGTTGGTATCAGTCCTGAGTTGGTTTGATGTGTGTCGATGTCTAAATACTTAATAAGTTGGAAAATTACATCCCTATGTTACTGTACTTGTTTAGATACAAATTATGTGTGTGTCGATGGGTTGACTAAGAAATTGATGTGTATGTAGGGAATTGAGTGATATGCCTAATACTAGTCACGGTAGAGGGGCGAGAGCACAAGCTAGAGGCCGTAGAGGTAGGCCTGGGGGCAGTGTTGAGCCAAAAATCCGCGAGGCTTAGGAAGAGATTGAGGTGGAAGCTAAGGTTGAGCATGCTCTACAGGGTCCAGAGGAGAGACCTGAGAGTGCTAAGGCACGCTTTGCGAGGATTAAGGGAGCATAGAGATGATCTTGGAGTTGGTCACTCAATCATTACCTGGAGTTAGGGGCAGACAGAGTCCCATTACAGAAGGTGATGCTGAGCAGGCGACAGCTCCTGAGGCACAAGCACGACCAGCCCAGAGACCTAAGATGACCGATACACCTATGCCCCCACCTGCATAGGATTTGACTACACCTATTGCTACACCGCATGGCAGTAGAAGCTGGGGTTATGGATGTGATTTAGATAGACTGCGGCAGTTCTAGAAGTTTGGATCGTCGGCTTTCAGTGGAATTAAGGACCCGGTAGCTGCAGAGGATTAGATAAACGAAATAGAAAAGTTATATGGGTTCTTCGAGTACACTACAACCGAGATGGTAGTGTATGCCGCATTCATATTGAAGGGATCGACAGAATATTGGTGGAAATCCACCAGGCCTATTTTGAGAGCCTGACAGACAGAGATTGGTTGGGATGTGTTTTTAGAGGCTTTCCGGAGACAGTATGTTTCGGATACCACACAGTGGAATATGAAGATGGCATTTTTGGGACTTACCCAAGGTAGTAGAACTATGGATGAGTATGAGATAATTTTTATCTCCTTGGGCAGATATGATCCTAATACGATGGGTAGTGAGGTCGAAAAGATCTAAAAGTTTGTGCATGGATTGAGACCGACCATTAGGTCCAGATTGGTTCCCTTTGATATACCGACCTACGAGGAGGTTGTGCATAGGGCACAATGGTGTGAACAAGACATTGATAGAAGTGCCTCAGAGTTTGAAAAGGTTGGTAAAATGAGGGATAAAGATAAGAAGAGATTAGTACTGGATAGAGGCTTCAGCTACAAGGGAAGTAAGAGGTTTGCTGGGAAGACACCAACGACCGAGGAGAGTCAGGAGAGGACAGATAATCCTCCCATGTATTGATAATTCTATATTTTCAGAATTATTTGTGCTTAATTTCTTAATTAATTATTTAAATCCCCAATTTATTTTGTTAATTATCCCATTTATTTAATGAAAATTCTCATGTTTGCAGATAAATTAAATCCAGATGAATTTTGAATATTTCGATAGAAAATGGATCGGAATTGGGCTAAAATCGAGAATTGGACCACGTGGACAACACGAGCCTAGCACATTTAATTGGACAAAAAAGACAGATGACATGGAAATATTTATTTCAAGGAGCCAATAGTGTGAAGACAAGTGGCCAAACAATGCCAATTCATTTAGGATAGAAATATTACAATTATACCCCTAAGTGTGTGTATAAATACAAAAAGATGTCAATTGAAAAAGGGGTAGCTTTTAGTTTTTAGTTTTTTTAGGTTAAACATTTATTTTAGGTTTTATTTTTTCTTTAAACTTTTTATGTTTACGGCTGGTGACAGCAGCCACCATTGTTTATTTTCTTCTAGGATTTAATCAGTTTCCATTCATTGTTCTTTTACTGTTTAAGTTTTAATTTAAAGTATTATTTTTATTTTTGGTTGTTTCTCTCGGTTTCTTAATTTTTACTGTTCATCGTTTTTTTTATTTTCTTTTCCACCTTCTCGGTTTCCTCATTGTTATTGTTCATCAGTTTTTCTCCATTTAGTTTTCCAGGTCTCGGTTTCTCATTAAGTTTTCATGCTCTCGGTTATTTCCCATCTTCAAGCTCTCGGTTCCCTTTCTTTAAGCTTTCTATTTGTTAAAATTCTATTTTCATTCTTCATCATTTCATTTCTCGGTTTCTCTCCATTTCACTTATGCTTTGTTTTCTTTTTTTTGTTAAACCATCAATGGAAGATCTCGGTTAGAAATTAAGGGGTGCTGGAGTATTATGCAAGAAGTTCTTAAGCTAAACGAAAGAGCATAGCCCATCTTTGCTTCGTTTCTGCCCGTTTTCTTTATTTTCTTTTGCTTTCGGTTTTGTATGAATTTTCACGATTCTAGTGTAGATTTCTTACGTGCTAGTCAATGTCTTTGTGTAGCTGCTGATTGGATGAGAGAGTAGTGGTAGTGGTTTCTAAAATTGGTCTGCTGCTGGCTGGAGTTAGTGAGACTGTTGCCGATCGGTGTTCAACCAAGCAACAATTTGGGAGGCACAGACTGAGGCAACACTGGAGTGTTGGTTTGGACTGAGAAGTTGCAGGACGTGTGCTGCTGTTACCATTTACGGGACACTTAAGGATAAAACCAAGAGCAGCAACTGGACAACATCCGCGACACCTGGAAATGAAACGCAATGCTGTGCACGGTCGGGCAGAGAGTAGGGAGCAACGGACACCGCCTGGAGCAGAGCAGGCCGAGGAAGGTGCAGCGAACATCAGCACATGGAGCAGACAGTACAAGGCAGCTGGACAGAACTTGATTTTGCAGGAATCAGCAGAGCTCCTGGAAGCAAATGGTGGAGAAGAAATGTGTACAGTAGCATTTCGGGACCACTTGGTGGTTTAAATGCTTAAGGCCACGTTTGGCTCACCCCTTCATAGTTGTTAATTCATTTTTACATGCATTTTTAGTTAGTTAGTTTATTAGTTACTTTAGTTAGTTTCTCAAATGCATTTATTTACTTTGTTTCATTAGTGTAAGTTAGATTTAATTAGGTTATTAAATAATTTTTAAACTAGTATTAGGGGTAGTGCTTAAAATTAATTTAGATAAACTCATGCATTTTAAGTAGTGATTAAAAATTTCAAATGTTTTTCATGCATTTTTAATTAGATTTTAGGTTAGTTCAATTTGCAATTTTTATTAGTTTAATTACATGCATTTTTGGGTTAGTTTAATTTTGGTTTAATTAATCTTGCTTTGTTATTTTCATAATTGCATTTTATTTTAATTGCGTTAATTAGTTTTAACTGTCTTAATTTCTTTTGCAGGTTTTCGATTTTAATTGCGTCGAGTACTGTAAGTAATTTTTCTCGGTTTTATTTTCTTTATTTTAGTGTTTTCGATATTTTCAAATTCTAGCTATGTAGATCACCCCCATCAATATTTCATAATTTCCTAGGATATACTTAGGGTAAAAGTATCCGGTAGTTAATTAGGCTAACAACTTCTCTGTGGGACGATAATTCCGGGACTCAAATCACATTATTACTTGGACGACCCGTGCACTTGCGGATAGATACCCTTAGGGCTGGTCAAGTTTTTGGCGTCGTTGCCGGGGAAGTTTTAGTTAGTCCTTAGTTAATATCGGTAAAATTATGCTTAGGTGTAATTCTAGCTTGTAAATATTTAGATCCTTGGTTTAGTTTAGTTCACTTTCTTATAAAAAAAAAAAATTCAAAAATCTAAAAATTCAAAAAAAAAAAAATTTCTAAGGACTTTTAGATGTTTGTATGCGTAGAGCCCAGAGCTTTGATTGCCTTCCTCTAGATCCTGAAATCGAACGAACTCTTAGGAGAATACGAAAGGAATCTAGAAAATCCATAGCTCCGCTGCAACACACAATGGCAGATAATAGGGAAATTAGGACCGTCGGGGATTATGCAATGCCGACGATTGGAGGATACTACACTGGCATTAGGCCACCAGCAGTCCCTACTAATAACTTTGAAATTAAGCCTTCGATCCTCCAGATGATCCAAAGTTCGTTACAGTTCAGTGGGCTTCCTCATGATGACCCACATGCTCATTTAGGGCAATTTTTAGATCTGTGCAATACTTTCAAGCATAATGGACTCTCGGACGATGCACTTAGGCTTAGACTATTTCCCTTCTCTCTTAGGGATAGAGCAAGACACTGGTTGACCACTTTACCTCCGGGATCCATCTCCACCTGGGATGAGTTAGCCCATCAATTTTTAGCTAAGTTCTTTCCTCCCTCCAAAATGGCTAAACTCCGTAGTGATATATCTTCCTTTGCTCAATTCGATTCTGAATCCCTTTATGAAGCATGGGAACGATACAAAGACCTTCTTAGGAAGTGTCCCCACCATGGTCTACCCGTATGGCTTCAAGTCCAAACCTTCTACAACGGGCTCTCTAGCCAGAATAGGACCATAGTAGATGCTGCTGCGGGAGGAGCTTTAATGTGTAAGACGGAGGAGGAAGCTTATGATCTGTTAGATAAAATGGCAGCTAACAATTATCTATGGTCGTCGGAGAGGCAGTTGCCTAAGAAAGCTGCGGGTATATATGAGTTAGACACACTGTCTACCTTGACTTCTGAAATAGCTAATCTTACAAAGAAGGTAGAGTCACTCAGTACCCAGCATAATACTCCCACCAGTCCTAATCCTGTTTATTCTGTCCAAAGTCTTTTTCTCTCTTGTGAGCTGTGTAGTGGTACCCACTCTGTAGATAGGTGTCCGCTTAACATAGAATCGGTTCAGTATGTTGCTCCTTCGCAAACGCAACAGAACAACCCTTTTTCAAACACCTATAATCCAGGGTGGAGGAACCATCCTAACTTCTCCTGGAGCCAAAACCAAGGGCAAACTTCTAGCTCTAGACCTGTAGGACTCCTTGGTTTTCAAGCTCACCCGGTTCAGGCACCACCACAGCCACAATTTCCATACCATCCACCACATCACCCATACCCACATCATCCATCACCACCACCTCCACATATCCAGCCACAGCATATATTTGCACCAGCACCAGCAGCTGAGAAGAAGCCCTCGCTTGAGGAAATGTTCACGACTATCCTGCCAAATCAAGCTGCTTCAATTAAGAACTTAGAGGTTCAGGTAGGACAAATAGCTAGTGCTCTTAACCAGCGTCCACAAGGGACCCTCCCCAGTAATACTGAAGTTAATCCTGTTAGGCAAAGGGAGGGTAGAGAACATGTGAAATCCATTACCCTTAGGAGCGGCAAGAGCTAGAGGAACCACAAGTTAAGTCCAATCCTGTTGAGCCCATAGTTGAAGAACTCATAAGTCCCAAAGAAGCAGCTCAGAAAGAGCAAGAACATCAGGATCAAGCTACAAAGGATTCTAAGTCAGGTGCTTCTTCATCTTTACCTTCTTCTTCTTCACAACCTTCCTCTTCATCTGATGTTCCACTTGTTACCACTACACTTCCTCTAGTTAGACCCCCATTACCATGTCCTCAGAGGTTCAAAAACCAGAAGCTTGATCAGCAGTTTGCTAAATTTCTTGAGGTTTTTAAGAAGCTTCACATTAACATTCCTTTCGCGGATGCTTTAGAGCAAATGCCTAGTTATGTGAAGTTTATGAAGGATATCATCTTGAGGAAGAGAAGATTAGAGGATTATGAGACAGTGGCCTTGACCGAGGAGTGTAGTGCCATTATTCAGAGGAAATTGCCCCCCAAGCTCAAAGATCCAGGTAGTTTTACTATACCTTGCACTATAGGAGATCAGTTCTTTGGTAGAGCCCTTTGTGATCTAGGAGCTAGTATAAACCTTATGCCTTGGTCCATATACCAGAAGCAAGGAATAGGAGATGCAAAGCCCACCACAGTGACCCTGCAATTAGCTGATAGATCCATTAAATATCCGAAGGGGATCATTGAGGATGTGCTAGTTAAGGTGGACAAGTTTATTTTCCCTGCAGATTTTATCGTGTTAGATATGGAGGAAGACAGGAAGTCCCCATTATTCTAGGCAGACCTTTCCTAGCTACTGGTAGGACATTAATTGACGTACAAAAAGGGGAATTAACAATTAGAGTCTTAGATCAGGAGGTGACATTTAATGTTTTCCAACCTTTGAAGCATCCAGATGACTCTCAAGAGTGTTTTAAGATAGAGGTTAAGGAAGATAAAATGTTTGAGTATAGGAAATCTGAGAGAAAGAAGGAAGTAGATAGAGTGCAGGAGGATTTAACTGTTAACATTCTGTCACTATTCTGGATAATCCTCCTACTATTTACACTGCTGCTGAGTGTTGTGTTCTTTAGCTGCATATGAAGTGGTTGTATTTTCCTTTTCACTTTTTGTATATAGTTCTTTTTCTTTTTCTTTTCTGTTTTTTCTTTCTTTGTTTATTTTGCAGGTTTATTTTCTAAGTTTCATGCTTTCAATAAAATGCTTCAGTTGTTCATCAACATCAGATAGGGGAGTACTCTGTTCTTGAGCTTAATTGTTTATATTATTTGCACACTGAGGACACTGTGCACTTTAAGTTTAGGGGAGGGGATATCACTTGAGCATTTTTTGAAAATTTGAGCAAAATTGAAAATTTTTCAAAATTTTTTCGAAAATCTGAGCTTAGACTGTTTGATTTTGGGATGATTTAGTACTTAGCATGTAATTTTCCCATATTCCGATGATATGACCCCATGATTAAGTCTGATTTTGATTGATTAAGAAGCATGATTATAGGAAAAGCATGAAGTTGAGTTCTTGAATTTGTCTTGATTCTGACTGTGATTTCCTCATCTTATGCACATGTCATGTCATGAATCTGTATATTTATTTAGAGAAAGCTTATGTGGACTTAGGATTGCATTTGTTTAGTTGATTTTGTGTATTATATTCTAGAATTTGTTTGATCTAATCTTGAGGCAAAATATTAGATTACACTTAATTAGGGAGATTATTTAGGCCATCTTTGGATCGTTTGAGCCTTTCGAGCCATCCCTGTATATACTTTATCCCTAGTCACCCATCTGGGCCAAATAAGACTTTCTCTGTAAATACACCTGCAATTAATTTTCTATAGCTTAAATACTTTGTTCCTACCCCCTACCCCGAAAGCATGAAAGTCATTGAGATATATTTTAAGCTTTGTACATATGGGTATCTGGTGATAGTGAATGTTAAAAAAAAAAAATGAAAATGAAAATGAGGAAAAAATGAAAGAAAAAGAAATAGAAAAAGAAAAAGAAAAAGAAGAAAGAAGAAAGAAGAAAGAAGAAAGAAGAAAAAAAATGTTTAGTGAAATAAATAAGTTTGGGGGAATAAATTTGAGCTCTTACATTAAGATCCTAAAAGTAATGCATGTTAAGGGGTAATTAAATCTAAATCGACTTTATCATACCTTAGCCCCAACCTTACATTACAAGCTTAATGAAGTCCTATTGATCTTTAGTTAAGTGTGACTACATTAGTGGAGAGAGAAGTGAAAAGCAAACTTATGGGAATGATCACATGTCATTGACTTTGCATTCACTGTGTTTGCATAATCTAATCCGGATAATGTACTGTGAAGTGATTTTGACATTTTTCACACACTCACGAGGAGTCCAATTTGGGTTAGGACTTATGATTGAATGATTTTGAGTGCTGGACTTATAATTGTGATTCTTTGATTTCATAGTCTGTACTTTTTCTTTGAGGATAATATTAGGGAAATTATTGTGCTTAATATTTGTCATTCTTACAATTATTTTGTTTTGCTTGAGGACAAGCAAAAGCTCAAGTTTGGGGGTGTGATAATTCTATATTTTTAGAATTATTTGTGCTTAATTTCTTAATTAATTATTTAAATCCCCAATTTATTTTGTTAATTATCCCCTTTATTTAATGAAAATTCTCATGTTTGCAGATAAATTAAATCCAGATGAATTTTGAATATTTCGGTAGAAAATGGACCGGAATTGGGCTAAAATCGAGAATTGGACCACGTGGACAACACGAGCCTAGCACATTTAATTGGACAAAAAAGACAGATGACATGGAAATATTTATTTCAAGGAGCCAATAGTGTGAAGACAAGTGGCCAAACAATGCCAATTCATTTAGGATAGAAATATTACAATTATACCCCTAAGTGTGTGTATAAATACAAAAAGATGTCAATTGAAAAAGGGGTAGCTTTTAGTTTTTAGTTTTTTTAGGTTAAACATTTATTTTAGGTTTTATTTTTTCTTTAAACTTTTTATGTTTACGGCTGGTGACAGCAGCCACCATTGTTTATTTTCTTCTAGGATTTAATCAGTTTCCATTCATTGTTCTTTTACTGTTTAAGTTTTAATTTAAAGTATTATTTTTATTTTTGGTTGTTTCTCTCGGTTTCTTAATTTTTACTGTTCATCGTTTTTTTTATTTTCTTTTCCACCTTCTCGGTTTCCTCATTGTTATTGTTCATCAGTTTTTCTCCATTTAGTTTTCCAGGTCTCGGTTTCTCATTAAGTTTTCATGCTCTCGGTTATTTCCCATCTTCAAGCTCTCGGTTCCCTTTCTTTAAGCTTTCTATTTGTTAAAATTCTATTTTCATTCATCATCATTTCATTTCTCGGTTTCTCTCCATTTCACTTATGCTTTGTTTTCTTTATTTTGTTAAACCATCAATGGAAGATCTCGGTTAGAAATTAAGGGGTGCTGGAGTATTATGCAAGAGGTTCTTAAGCTAAACGAAAGAGCATAGCCCATCTTTGCTTCGTTTTTGCCCGTTTTCTTTATTTTCTTTTGCTTTCGGTTTTGTATGAATTTTCACGATTCTAGTGTAGATTTCTTACGTGCTAGTCAGTGTCTTTGTGTAGCTGCTGATTGGATGAGAGAGTAGTGGTAGTGGTTTCTAAAATTGGTCTGCTGCTGGCTGGAGTTAGTGAGACTGTTGCCGATCGGTGTTCAACCAAGCAACAATTTGGGAGGCACAGACTGAGGCAACACTGGAGTGTTGGTTTGGACTGAGAAGTTGCAGGACGTGAGCTGCTGTTACCATTTACGGGACACTTAAGGATAAAACCAAGAGCAGCAACTGGACAACATCCGCGACACCTGGAAATGAAACGCAATGCTGTGCACGGTCGGGCAGAGAGTAGGGAGCAACGGACACAGCCTGGAGCAGAGCAGGCCGAGGAAGGTGCAGCGAACATCAGCACATGGAGCAGACAGTACAAGGCAGCTGGACAGAACTTGATTTTGCAGGAATCAGCAGAGCTCCTGGAAGCAAATGGTGGAGAAGAAACGTGTACAGTAGCATTTCGGGACCACTTGGTGGTTTAAATGCTTAAGGCCACGTTTGGCTCACCCCTTCATAGTTGTTTGTTCATTTTTACATGCATTTTTAGTTAGTTAGTTTATTAGTTAGTTTAGTTAGTTTCTCAAATGCATTTATTTACTTTGTTTCATTAGTGTAAGTTAGATTTAATTAGGTTATTAAATAATTTTTAAACTAGTATTAGGGGTAGTGCTTAAAATTAATTTAGATAAACTCATGCATTTTAAGTAGTGATTAAAAATTTCAAATGTTTTTCATTTATTTTTAATTAGATTTTAGGTTAGTTCAATTTGCAATTTTTATTAGTTTAATTACATGCATTTTTAGGTTAGTTTAATTTTAGTTTAATTAATCTTGCTTTGTTATTTTCATAATTGCATTTTATTTTAATTGCGTTAATTAGTTTTAACTGTCTTAATTTCTTTTGCAGGTTTTCAATTTTAATTGCGTCAAGTACTGTAAGTAATTTTTCTCGGTTTTAATTTCTTTATTTTAGTGTTTTCGGTATTTTCAAATTCTAGCTATGTAGATCACCCCCATCAATATTTCATAATTTGCTAGGATATACTTAGGGTAAAAGTAACCGGTAGTTAATTAGGCTAACAACTTCTCTGTGGGACGATAATTCCGGGACTCAAATCATTATTACTTGGACGACCCGTGCACTTGCGGATAGATACCCTTAGGGCTCGTCATGTATCCGGCCATAGCTCCAGCTAAGGGAATTACGATTGAAGGGCCACGACCTACTACAGAGCAGTGTGGTAAGTACCATGGCACTCGACCATTCTATGGACCTCCTGCAGTATGCTTCAGATGTGGGAAGCCAGGGCACATAATCAGGGATTGCCCAGAGATGACAGAGAGAGCCTCACAAAAGGGCAGGGAGCCAGAGAGAGCTCCAGTTGGGATAGCTGCTCCGAGGAGGAGGGCTACAGCTGGGGAAAAGGGGAAATAGGCAGTGGGTGTGAGCAGAGGACGAGTGCATGCACTGGACTAGGACAAGACAGATCAGTCTTCGGATGTGGTTAAAGGTACCATCCAAATCTTTGATTTAGAAGTATTTGTACTGTTTGATCCTGGTGCCACGCATTCCTTTATATCGCTATCCTTTGCATGTAAATTTCTAAAGTATGTAAAACCCACACTGCTAGATAAGATGTTGATGATATCTACCCCTATGTATGATAGTCAGTTGACTGAGCATGTATATAGGAATTGTAAGATGAGGATAAGAGGTAAAGAAATGGCAGCCGATTTAATTTTATTAAATATGAGTGATTTTGATGTAATCCTAAGAATGGATTGGCTGGCTGCAAACCATGTTATTATGGATTGTCGTGCTAGAACCTTGATGTTTTCAAGATTATATGATCTTATTGTAAACTTTGATGGAGAGAAATGAAATGACATGATCTTTATAAATGAGAAAAGTATGATTTAAATTTATAATACCTGAGAGATGAATCTGTCTATCAATTGTGTATGTTGTGTGGTGGTTTATGTTACTAACGGTGGAAGGGATAATGTGAAGGGTCCATTACTTATGTGATTGAGACGGATAAGGCACGTCCGGAGTTGATAGACATCTCAGTGGTCAGCAAATTCCCAGATGACTTCCCGAATGAATTACCAGGGTTTCCTCCAGATAGAGAGACAACATTTGGTATAGATCTGGCATCTTGTACAGAGCCAATATCTAAGGCACCATACAGAATGGCTCAAGTTGAGTTGGAAGAGTTAAGGAAGCGGTTACAGGAGTTACTAGAGAAGGGGTTCATCAGGCCGAGCGTCTCACTTTGGGGAGCATCGATTCTGTTGGTAAGAAAGAAGGATGGAAGCCTCTGACTATGTATAGATTATTGGTTGTTGAATAAGGCCACAATAAAAAACAAGTAGCCCCTTCCATGCATCGATGAGTTGTTGGATCAGCTTAAGGGAGTGCAGGTCTTCTCCAAGATAGATTTGAGATCTGGATACCATCAGTTAAGGATACGAAGTGGAGATATACTCAAGACAGCCTTTCGTACTCAGTATTGACATTATGAGTTTATGGTTATGCAATTCGGGTTGACGAATGCTCCTGCAGCTTTTATATCGTTGATAAATGAGGTGTTTCACCATCATTTGAATCGATTCGTTATTATGTTCATTGATGATATATTAGTGTACTCAAGATCTGAAGAGGAGCATGAACAACATCTAAGGATAGTGCTACAGACCCTCCAAGAGAAGAAGTTGTATGCTAAACTCAGTAAGTGCAACTTTTGGTTGGAACAGATCTCTTTTCTGGGTCACATAGTATCAAAAGATGGAGTGTCAGTGGATCCATCAAAAATTGAGGCAGTGATATAGTGGCAGAGACCCTAGGCAGTAATAGAGATCAAAAGTTTCCTGGGTTTAGCTGGATATTATCGAAGGTTTGTGGAAGGATTCTTAAGGTTAGCTGCTCCTTTGACATGTCTCACAAGAAGAATGTTGAATTTGTTTGGGATGATAAGTGTGAGGAATGTTTTGAGGAGTTGAAGAGGAGGTTAACTACAGCTCCGATACTCAGCATTCCTACCAGCTCAGGAGGTTTCTCGGTGTATACGGATGCTTCACACCAATGACTGGGCTATGTGTTGATGCAGGAGGGGAAGGTAGTAGCCTATGGATCAAGACAGTTGAAGGATCATGAGAGGAATTACCTGACCCATGATTTAGAATTGGCGACCGCAGTGTTTGCATTGAAAATATGGCACCACTATCTTTATGGGGAGAGATTCGAGGTTTACACTGATCATAAGAGCCTTAAGTACCTGTTCTCACAGAAAGAGTTAAACATGAGACAGAGGAGATGGCTCGAGCTTTTAAAAGATTATGATTGTGAGATCCTATACCACTCGGGTCAAGCGAATGTAATTGCTAATGCATTGAGTAGGAAGCATCTCGGGTTGGTGTCATTCATGATGGTCAGGGAACACGAGCTGTTGGAATAGTTCACGAACCTCAATTTGGATATGACCCCACCTAACGTTGATAGTGGATTTATGATAGCTAGCCTACAATTGGAACTGGATCTGGTAGATCGAATCTGACAAACTCAACGGATTGATCAGTAGTGCAGTCATATTGTCGAGCAGATACAGAGGGGCACATAGACGGACTTTGAATTGAGTTCAGATGACTTGTTGAGGTTTAGAGGTAGGATATGCGTTCCCGATGATCCAGAGATCAGGAAGTTGATCTTGACCAAGGCTCACTGATCGAGGTATACGATACATCCAGGGAGTACAAAGATGTATCAAAACCTATGAAATGTTTATTGGTGGTCTTGGATGAAGAAAGACATTACTGAACATGTCGCTAAGTGTCTCGTTTGTCAACAGGTGAAGGTAGAGCATCAGAAGCCTGCAGGGTTATTGCAACCTCTACCAATACTGACTTGAAAGTGGGAGCATGTCACCATGGATTTTGTGATGGGATTGTCGAGGACCCACAGAGGCCATGATACCATATGGGTGATTGTGGATCAGTTGACAAAGTTAGCCAATTTTCTAGCTATGAGAGCTACCGATACTCTAAGCCAGTTAGTGAAATTGTATATGCGCGAGGTAGTGAGGCTACCTGGAATTCCAGTGAGTGTTGTTTCTGATAGGGATGCCCGCTTCACTTCCCATTTCTGGGAACATTTTCAGGAAGCGATGGGGACCCAGTTGAATTTTAGCATTGCATTTCATCTTTAGACAGATGGTTAGTCAGAGAGGACTATACAGACCTTGAAGGATATGTTGAGCGTGTGTGCGTTAGATTTTGGAGGCTCCTGGGATGATCATTTGCCACTCACAGAGTTCACCTATAATAACAGTTTTCATGCGAGTATCGGGATGACACCATGTGAGGCATTGTATGGGCATAGATGTTGTTCCCCTATTGGATAGGAAGAAGTTGGTGATAGACAGATCTTTGCTCCTGACTTGGTTAGAGAAGCCTCTAAGGATGTCCAGCTGATTTATGAGAGATTACAGGCAGCTCAGAGTAGACAAAAGAGTTATGTTGACAGGAGACAGAGACCACTAGAGTTTACTGTGGGTGAGTTAGTGTTTTTAAAGATTTTTCCCTCGAAGGGGATCATGAGGTTCGGGAAGAAAGGGAAGTTGAGCCCTCGGTATATAGGGCCATTTGAGATACTTGATAAGGTGGGAGATAAGGCTTATATGTTGGCGTTGCCACACAAATTGGCAAATATACATAATGTCTTCCACGTATCTATGTTAAAGAAATACCACCCGGACCCGACGCATGTAATAAAGTATGAGCCTTTGGAGCTCAATAAAGGCATGACATAAATTAAGAGGCCGATTCAGATATTGGATAGAATGGAGAAAGTGTTGAGGACAAAGACAATTGCCTTTGTGAAAGTCCTTTGGCAACATCACAAGGTGGAAGGGGCCACATGAGAATTGGAGAGTTTGATGCGGGAGAGGTATCCCGAGTTATTCACAGATTGAATTGGTTCCAATTTGGAGGACCAAATTTTTTAAGTGGGGGAGAATGTGAGACCCCATATATGTATAACCTTGTATATGTGAAAATGGTGATGTATTTGTAATGTGAAACATAAATGATGTAGAGCCCATAAGTTCAATGTACACACCTGTAATAAGAGTTGTGATGTACGTACAAGTTTCATTAAGTATGAATATGAAGAAGTGGACTTTTGTATGTGATGAATGTGGGTGGAATGGAATATGAGTAGTGTGGTAAAATGGAATGAAGTTGCATAAGAGAGGTGAATCTTTATGCTTCTAATTGGTTTTATATTGTATACCTTTGGTTATACAATGAATACACACAAGTTTTAATGGGTATAAAGTATGTATGGATGTCATTTTTGAGTTTTAAAGGTAACTGGGTGAGAAAATGACTATGACAGCAAATTAAGGATAGTTTGGTATGAGTTACTGCAGAAAATTGCAAAAAATCTAGAAAATATAAAGGCTAGATCGATCTCCTAAACATTTTGTAAAATGAGGATCGATTCTTAAGGTAAACATATCGATTTCCTTAGCTCTCAGGTTGGAGCAGATCAATCTCTTCCCTAGCCAGATCGATCTCCTCAACCTTCTGCCTGAGACAGATCGATCTCAAGGTTTCAATAGATTTATCTCCTGCCTTCAAATGTCGTGAAAAAGAGGGATTTAAAGAGGACCAGATCGATCTCTACCCAAGGCAGATCGATCTTCTCAAGCTAAATCTATAAATAGGAGCAGTTGGATCTGCAGATTTCGGGAAACACTCACACTCTACCATTTTCAACCCAAAACCTAGTTTTCTCTCTCTAAATCCATCCATTTTCAAGAAGATTTGAGGGAAGGCTATTAGACGCAAATTTGTTCACATCAAGGAGAAGAACAACATAACTTGGAGGCATTACCCCATAGGTGGGATTGAAGGAGCAAAGGTGCATTTCTATTTGGAGCAAGGAGGAAATCCAAAGATGTGAGTTTCTAATGTACAAAACTAAGTACATTTGTTTAGTTATGGATATTAAAGTTGATTTGGTGTGCATATTTATGGTAGAACTAGCTAGAATGCCATGGAATGATTATAACCTAGAAATTGGTTAGTAAGAGAAAGTGGAATGTAGTGGAATAAATGATAAATAGGATATCTTTGGGTGATAATGGTGTTGGGGGTATGGATTTAAGATGGTATTATGGAATGAATTGTGAGACTTACCAAAAAAGGGGTAAAATGAACATTTGAGGCATTGGGTAAAATGCATAGTTGAATGAGAGTTAGTAACACTACTCGAGCATTTGATGAATTAATTGTAGCTCTCGAGGATACACCAGAGCAAGTTGAGCGAAAAGCACGAGAAGCATAAAGGAAGAGAGTCGCACCCCGAGTAAATCGAGGTAAAGGAATTGTTTGACTCATAGAGATATATGTGTGCAATTTGGGTGCTTAAATGTTTTGCTAGAGTGCATGTGATACTAGGAAATGATATTGGGTGATTGAAGGGCAAAGAGTTAGGATTTTGAGAAATGTGCATGAGAAATAAAAGCATGATGCTTTAAAAACCTTGTTTTGTTGCTTTTTAGTAAGTGATGAGTAGGTTGGCCAACATTTGGAATGATTTGCAAAAGAAATGTCTTGATTTGGTTTATAACCATGTTTTGCAAGGAATTGAGCCACCTACATGGATTTTGTGAGAATGAAAGCATGCTAGAGTATGACTAGAAAGAGATTTGATGTGTTTGGACACGCATGAGTGTTGGAGCTTAGCTCGCCCTAGTTTTCACATGGATTTTTATAATGTTGTACTAGAGTTGAGCTCGTACAAAGTTTACACTGGTTTTGGCATCATGCCGAAGCATAGCTCGCATTAGATGCCCATCATACTTGTTGCTATGCTAGGAGTTTCGGGTAGACTGGGTGTCGCACCGATTAAATAGGCTCGCACGTGCATTTTTTAGAATTGACATGTTGATAGCTGTGCTAGGAGCTTCGAGTAGACAAGATGTCGTACCGATTAAATAGGCTCACACTTACATATTTGAGATATGGCGTGATATGATGTATTGATATGGGTCCACGGAGTACGCTGTACCGTGCAGGTAGCATGGAGTACGTTGTACTGTGTTGAGATTTTGATATGCCATCTTTAGACGATGATTAGATCTGCTATGGACCGACGGGTTGGATGTGAACCACCTTACGTGTGGAAGCAGATACTGGTGATACCCCGCACACCTTATCAGTGTAGCCTAGGATCATAGGATATGACCATAGTCCTAGAAGAGATTTCCCTTATTATATTGCCTATCTCACATGTCTATTGTTTATGAATAAATCCATGTTTTGTGAGTCAGGATATTTCGAGGGAGGGGCTGATGTCCTGACAAGTGATTGATTTGTTTGAGATGAGAAATTATGTTAATGGTTTTAAAGTGCACTTATGCATGATGACTTTTCCATGCCTTATTTATGAAATATGCATGATGTTTAATGCCATGCCTTGTCTTCCAATGGTGCACTGAATTTTTATAGCATGAACTGCTTTACATGCTATTAACATAAGCATGAACTCATGTTTTGAAATGAAATGATGAAATGAATGGATTCGAGCATGGCATCACGATCACGTAGATAGTACAGTATCTACCTGTTCGCATGGTTGCCGTACTGAGCGTGTGGTTTGCTCACCCCCCTTATTTTCCCTTCTCTACAGAGCTTTGAATATAGACGGTGAGCAACTGGAGGCTTTCCCTTTTTGGTATTCGCTGCATCTCATCGCTTAAGGTATACACACTGATGTAATTTTGTATCTAAACTTTCTATAGCATAGTAGCCTTTTGTATGTAACTATTGGGATGTAAAGCAATATAAACGCATGTAACAACAACTCTGATTTATTTATACAAGTGTTTACTTCAAACTTTTAATGCAAATGAAATTTTTATGGTTGGGTGAGGTAACATTGACACACAACCCAACTGTTGAGAGGGTAGCTGATCACGATCGATGTGAGGTAAGGACGAAGAATAAATAATGCATGAAAGTGAAAATTTTGTGACGATTTTTGGTAAGTTGAGGGTCCTGACATATAATCATGCTTCTCATTCAATCAAAGTTAGACTAAATCATGGGGTTATATCATCAGAATATGGGAAAACTACATGCTAAGTACTAAAAAATCCCAAAATCAAACAATGTAAGCTCAAATTTTTAAAAAAATTTAAAATTTTTTTCAATTTTTGCCAAAAATTTTAAAAAATGCTCAAGTGATATCCCCACCCCCAAACTTAAAGTACACAGTGTCCTCAGTGTGTAAATAATATAAACATTGAAGTTCAAGAACAGAGTACTCCCTTATTTGATGATGATGATGAACAACCGAAGCTTGATTGAAAACGTAATACTAGAAAAGCAATCTGCAAAATAAATAAAGAAAGAAACAATGAAAAAGAAAAAGAACTATATAAAAAGTGAAAAGAAAAACACAGCCACTTTAAATGCAGCTAAAGAAAATGACACTCAGCAGCAGGGCGAAAAGTAGAAGGGTCAGCCAAAGTGGTGACAGAGTGCTGACAATCAAATCCTCCTAAGCTCTATCTATTTCTTTCCTTCTCTCAGATTTCTTATGCTCAAACCTTATATCCTCCATCCTAAAACAGTCTTGAGAGTTATCAGGGAACTTCAAAGGTTTGAAAACATTAAATGTCACCTCTTGATTTAGGATTCTCATGGTTAATTCCCCATTTTGCACGTCAATCAAAGTTCTACCAGTAGCTAGGAAATGTCTGGCTAAAATAATGGGGACTTCCTTGTCTTCCTCCATGTCCAACACGATAAAGTCTGCAGGAAAAATAAATTTATCCACCTTAACTAGCACATCTTCGATGACCCCCTTCAGATATTTAATGGATCGATCAGCTAGCTGAAGGGTCACTGTGGTAGGCTTGGCATCCCCTACTCCTAACTTCTGATAAATAGACAAAGGCATCAGATTGATACTGGCTCCTAAATCACACAGGACTCTACCAAAGAACAGATTTCCTATCCTACAGGGTAAGGTAAAACTCCCTGGGTCTTTGAACTTGGGGGGTAATATCCTTTGAATAATTGCACTACACTCCTTAGTCAAGGCCACCGTCTCATACTCTTCCAATCTTCTTTTCCTCGAGAGGATATCCTTCATAAACTTCACATAACTCGGCATTTGCACTAAAGCATCTGCGAAAGGAATGTTGATATGATGTTTTTTAAAAACTCAAGAAATTTAGTGAATTGTTGATCCAGTTTTTGTTTTTGGAACCTTTGAGGAAAAGGTACTGGTGGTCTAACTGGAGGGGATGTAGTGGAAACATTTGTAGAATTGGATGAAGAGGAAGGCTGAGAAGAAGAAGAAGAAGAAGAAGAAGAAGGTATAGATGAAGAAGTGTCTAACTTAGATTCCTTTGCAGCCTGATCCTGATGTTCCTGCTCTCTCTAAGCTACTTCTTTAGAACCTATGGGCTCTACCACTGTGGACTTAACAGGATTGGACTTGACTTGTGGATCATCTAGCTCTCTGCCGCTCCTAAGGGTCATGGCTTTAACATATTCCTTACCTTCCCTTTGCCTAACAGGATTAGCTTCGGTGTTACTAGGAAGGGTCCCTTGAGGATGCCGGCTAAGATCATTCGCTATTTGTCCTACCTGAACCTTTAAATTCTTAATTGAAGCAGCTTAATTTTGAAGGATAGTCGTGAACATCTCCTCTAGTGTAGGCTTCTTCTCAGCTGCTAGTACTGATGCAAGTAGATGTTAGGGCTGTATAGGTTGTGGTGGTGGAAGATGAAATTGATGTGGGGATGGGTGGTGATGCGAGTGATATGGAAATTACCGATGTGGTGGTACATGAACTGGTGGAGCTCGAAAACTAAGGGGTCCAACAGGTTTGGAATTAGAAGGTTGACGTTGATTTTGGTCAAGGAAAAATTAAGATGGTTCCTCCACCCTGGATTGTAGGTGTTTGAAAAAGGATTGTTCTACTGCTTCTAAGATGGGGCAACATACTCAACCAATTCTAAATTAAGCGAACACCTATCTACAGAGTGTGTGCCACCATACAGATCACATGAAAGAAAAGGACTTCAAACAGAATAAACCGGGTTAGGACTGGTGGAAGGATTATGCTTAGTACTGAGTGACTCTACCTTCTTCGTAAGGTTAACAATCTGAGAGGTCATGGTAGACAACGTGTCTAACTCATAGATACCTACCGACTTCTTTGGCAGTTTCCTCTCGAAAGATGTCAAGACCCTTACTGACTTAACCAAAACTACTACAAATTTTTCATATTTTAACTTACCTTTCCTCCATTAATGGTTGGGCTGTGATTCGATGTTAGCTTTCTCACATACCATATCATCCATTATCATACATACATGTCAATATATTGTTACTGATTGTAACTTCTTTTATAAAACATGTGAGATCATATAAAATCGAATACAAATACATTCCCCATAATATATATCGTATACATTACTGTGCTATTTCTACGTTTAGATACATAACCATACAAAATATGTATACCTGTCGATCGATATGAAATAGCAGCGGACAACAGGAATACTATCCCTCAAGCACACTCGCTCTACTGCTGATGCTCTGTAGATGGATGTAAAAGAAAGGGAGGTGAGCAAACAACGCGCTTAGTAAAGAAATCAGGCAAGCAAGTAGACATCTACACTATCTACTCAAAATAATGCTATGCCTCAAAAATATCATTTCCTTAACTCACTTTAAAAGCATGTCTTTAAATATATATATATATATATACTTGTACAGATTAAATCCCATGTACAGAAATCATGCTTGTTTTCTCAAATGTAGGCATGTAGTGCAAAATAATGCATATTTATAATATCACAATGTCTTCAGATAAATCATGCCATGTATATTTAAATCACAGTAAATATGGCATTTAAATCATTCACAACACAAAATCGGATTTCGACCCATCCCTCAGGTCTACCCGTATCATAAATATATCAGTCAGTTAGGTGATATATCATGTGAGACTCCGTGGTGAAATACAATAATATCCTGGACTATGACCATATCCTATAATGGTGATCTTAGGCAACACAGATCTCGGTGTTCGGGGCATCACTGCTGCAACGGGAGGGGGGTTAGTCCATCACAACCGCTAGCTATCAACTCCTTAACTCCACAACACCACACGGTACAGTGTACTCCATGCCACTCGCACAGTACAACGTACTCCGTGGACCCTACATCACAGTCAGGGTGCCTGCCATAGGTCTTAGCCCTCAAACCATGGAATATCATACCACGTCTCTAAATCCACGTGCGAACCTCTCATAGTGTGACACTCAGTCTACACGAGGAAATCAAGCATGGTTTTCAACATGTATTATATATCACATAAATTATAGTGCACACCTTTGAGCACAACTCACAGTCGACACTCCACTCAAACATTGTTTCACATCACAAACTCAAACACTAGTGTGAGTAAACCTTCAGCACTAGGTCATGCATAGTTCATGTTTCAAATCAAGTACGAGCAATAGCTCTAGTACCATGCTATGCACAAAATCATCAAATCAAGTACGAGAAATAACTCAAGTACTATGTCATGTATAAATCATGAAGAATCGAGTACGAGCAACGCTCTAGCACTCTGTCATGCATCTTATGAAAAATTCGGGTAAGAGCTAATCGCTCTAGCACTCTCTTATGCGTATGTCATATAAAAATGAGTACGAGTAATAACTCCAGTACTTTATCATGCATGTCATGGAAATCTAGTACGAATCACAATCCAACACTAATATATGTGAAAAATATATGAAATCAAGTGCGAGCTGTGCTCTAGCACGATTTATTCTCACATAATTCGATAGATAGCTCTTTAAAAAGGGATGATTTTCAAAACATCAAAATCAGCACTATAAAGTGTGCTTAATTCACAACAACCTTAAAATCATTAATCCATCTATTTATTCTTCTGCTAATCGGTAGCAAAAACACTCAAAATGGTGGTTTCCATGCTTTTTACAACTTTTAACAAAAGTTGACTTTTTGACTAACTAGGGGCAAAATCATAATTTACCACTATCGGTTCACAATAATTATTATTCACTTTCTTTGACCCTCAGAGTTTTTAAGTGAATGTAAAAGCAGACGAAAATATGTGCATGTATCTCTAACTACTCACAAAATTCCCTTACGTTCAATCAGTCGAGAAATTTTACTTTCTCAACACTGCTCGATCCAGGAGTTCGATTTGCTCCTTCAATAATCTCTAGAGCTGTATATAACCATTTATCAGGTTAATTATACTTTTCATACTGTATTTCACATTAATACAGTCTATTCCACTTAATGGGCTTTAATAAACCTTAATGGACCTAACTATGCCTTAAGCCTATTTCCATTTTACTATTCATTTTCGTTGGACCTTTTGGGCTTGTGGGGTCCACCAACTCTTATTGGGCTTATCCTAGACCCATTACATCTCATTGGGCCTAAAGTAATTGGGCTTGGCCCATTGGACCTCTCGGCCACATGCCATGGCCGAGAGCACCCCATGCCATCGGTCATGCCATGACATGCCGTCCATGTCCATTTCCTTAGCCAATTCACTTAGGTATTTTCACAAACACTTGGTTGGCAATGTTCTTAAGCATCACATAGTTCATTTAGGCATTTTATCAAACACCTTGATTGCCAACTTAATACATGTATTAATTAATCAAATTAATTAATTCTAACTATACCATAATCATTAACACATGTATATCAACTCATTTATGCCTTACTATCATATGGGCATTCATCAATATTTCACTACTAACTCTCGGTATAACCATGATCATAGTGATTTCATATGTTTCAATGCTTAAAACATATACCAATATACTTAAAATCGTTCATACATTACCATATATGAATTTAAAAGCTTGAAAATATACCTAGTATTTGTGTTCACACTTGGCTGAAACTTTGGAGCCTCACGGGTTGCACACTATGGCTTCATGATAGCCAATTCCAACATATGTTACTCTCCTCTCAATTTGGAACAACTTTCATGAAGAATGCAAGTTCCAAATATGACTAAATCATAGTGCTTTCTAGTGAGAGAAAGCTTGGATAAATATATTTCAATGGTTTCCTTGTGTAGCCCAGAATGGTATGGTGAAGATGACAATGGTGTGACTGATTTTATAAGCCATTTACTTAGCCATTAAGCCTTACTTTTCAGCCATTAAAATTGACTTCTTAAGGTTTAGTTATGAGTCAGCTAATGAGTCATCTAATGAGTTATAGTTAGCTTTAACTATGGTTAGATATTTAATCCTAATGGGCTTTACAATTGGGCCTCTCAGTTTGGGCTTTCTTAATTGGATTTCTGGCTGAAATTTTTACTATACCTCGGGACTTTAATTGTCTAAATATTTTGCCTATCAATCGGTCTAACAATTTGGTCTAGGGTACCTAAGAATTTCGATCTACGTTTAGTATACCTTAATGGGCTTTAAAATCTTCACTTTAGGCCCATTACATTTTTATCCATTAATTTTAATTTGGAATCCTCCCGAATAAATTTTTCTTACTTCTGGGGATGATTATCTTGTATTCTGACCAAAAATATTTTTCCCCAATTTTTTCTCCATACTAAGGTAAATTTTTAACCATGGTTAGTCAACTACGGTAAAGGTCCACTTTTCTTAACTATAGTTGACTTTTCCTTAATCATTGACCACGCTGACTTTTTCTCAAAATTTCAGAAGTGTCATATCTTATGTCTTACAGTCTCGTCTTTACGTTTTAGCCGTTTTCGGTAGGTAAATATGCTCGAAATACCTTAAATACCTTAACTCGCTAAAAAGGTCCATTAACCTTTTTAGCTTTTACTCTCGTTCTCTGTGTTTGGAACTAAATCAGACTAACTTTCCTTCATAAGCTCTCTATATTTTCTCATTTTAAGTTCTTCTCTTCAGTCAGAATGATTCAGATCCACTCGATTTAGCCTGTGACTCATATAGCTGACATTAGACTTTTATGTAGCTTATGAGTGCTAAATCATTTCACATACACTTTAAATCTAATAAATACTCTTCTTATGATTCAACTATAATAATAGAGTGTTCATACGCATAGGAATCATAAGGAACAAGCTACATAAAATATAGGTCTGACAATCCTCCCCTACTAAGAGAATTTGGTCCTCCAAATTAGAATCAAGTCAGTCATCAAATAGATGGGGGTAGTTCTCTCGCATCAGACTCTCCAGCTCCCAAGTAACCTCCTCTGAATTATGATGCTGCCAGAGAACCTTCACTAATTCGATAGTCTTTGATCTCAATACCTTCTCCTTCCTATCCAGTATCCGAATTGGTCTCTTAACATATGATATGTCTTCCTAGAGCTCCAATGGCTTATAACTAATCACATGTACCGGATCTGGGTGATACTTCCGAAGCATCGATATGTGGAAGACGTTATGGACACTTGATAAATTTGGTGGCAATGCCAACCTATAAGCCTTCTCTCCCACTCAATCAAGTACTCAAAGGGTCCAATATAGTGAGGATTCAGCTTTCCTCTCTTTCCAAATCTTGCTATGCCCTTGGAAGGAGAAACTTTCAGGAACACGGATTCACTAACTGCAAACTCTAGTGGCCTTCGTCTCCTGTCAGCGTAACTCTTCTGTCTACTCTGAGCTATACTCAGTCTCTCTATAATTAAATGGATGTCCTCAAATGCTTGTGTAACCATGTCAGGAGCGAAAATCTTATGGTCACCCACTTCTTCCCATCCAATAGGGGAACGACATCTACGGCCATATAAAGCCTCATATCGTTGCATCCCGATACTTGAATAATAAATGTTGTTGTAGGCGAACTCGGCTAGTGGCAAGTGGTCATCCCAGGAGCCTCTAAAATCTAGCACACATGCTCTCAACATATCCTCCAGAGTTTGTATAGTCCTCTTTGACTGACCATCTGTCTGAGGATGAAAAGCGGTGCTCAAACTTCACTGGTTTCCCATGGCTTCCTGAAAATATTCCCAAAAGTGGGAAGTGAAGCGGGAATCCCTATCAGATAATATGCGCACTGGCACACCATGTAATCTCACTACTCGCGTACGTACAGCTCTACCGATGAACTCAGAGTATCGGTAGTTCACATAGCTAGGAAGTGGGCTGACTTCGTCAGTCTATCGACGATTACCCATATAACATCGTGATTTCTACGGGTCCTTGGTAAACCCATCACGAAATCCATGGTGATATGCTCCCATTTCCATGTCGGTATAGGTAGAGGCTGTAATAACCCTGCAGGTTTCTGATGCTCTAGCTTCACTTGCTGACATACGAGACATCTTGCCACGAATTCTGCTAAATCTTTTTTCATACCTGACCACCAGTATACCTTCCGAAGATTCTAATACTTCTTATTACTCCCCGGATGTAGCGTGTACCTTGATGAATGAGCTTCCGTCAATATCAATCTCCTGAGCTCTGGGTCCTTGGGAACAGACAATCTGCCTCTGAACCTCAGTAGTCTATCAGAACTCAACTCAAAATCAGTCATTGTGCTCTTCTGCATTTGACCACTCACATTCATACAAAATGGATCAGTCTGCTGAGCCATTCTAATCATGTCCAACAGATCTGACTCCAAGCGTAGACTAGCTATCACATAGCTTGTATCCATGTCAGAAGGCACAACTCTCAGACTGAGACTAGTAAACTGCTCTAGGAAATCATTTTCCCTAACCATCATGTACGATACCATCCATATGCTATTCATGCTCAAAGCATCAGCTATAACGTTAGCCTTACCCGGATGATAAAGTATCTCATAATTATAGTCCTTCAGGAGCTCTAGCCATCTTCTCTGTCTCGTGTTCAATTCTTTCTGTTAGAATAGATACTTGAGGCTCTTGTGGTCGGTAAATATCTGAAACTTCTCACCATAGAAGTAGTGGCGCCATACTTTCAACGCAAACACTACTGCTGCTAACTCCAAATCATGGGTCGGATAGTTCTTCTCATGATCCTTCAGCTATCTGGATCCATAAGCAACTACCTCCTATCCTGCATCAATAGATAGCCCAATCCCTGATGCGAAGCATTGGTATACACTACAAATCCTCCTGAGCTGGTAGGGATAGTGAGAATCGAAGTGGTGGTCAATCGACGCTTCAACTCCTGAAATCTCTTCTCACAATCCTCGTTCCATGCGAACGGTACACTCTTTCAAGTAAGACGTGTCAATGAAGCAACCAACTTCGAAAATCCCTCAACGAATCTCTGATAGTATCCAGCAAAACCCAAAAAACTCTCTTGGTGACTGTCCTTGGCTGTTCCCACTAAACTACAGCCTCTATCTTGGATGGATCTGCTGATACACTATCTCTCGATACAACATGTCCCAAAACCGAGATATGTGACAACCAAAAGTCACACTTACTGAGCTTAGCATATAACTTCTGTTCTCGTAGAGTTTGCAATACGATCCTGAGGCGCTCCTTATGCTCCTCCTTGGATCTCGAGTACACCAATATGTCATCGATGAAGACGATAACAAACTGGTCCAAATATGACTTGAACACATCGTTCATCAAAGCCATGAAAGCAGCTGGAGCATTCGTCAATCCGAATGGCATGACCAAGAACTCATAATGGCCATGTCGGGTACGAAACGCTGTCTTGGGTACATCTCCACTCCGAACTCTCAGCTGATGATACCTAGACCTCAGATCAATCTTGGAAAAGACTTGTGCTCCCTGCAGCTGATCTAACAAGTCGTCAATGTGTGGAAGGGGATACCTATTCTTGATGGTGGCGTTATTCAACAATCGGTAATCTATACACAATCGAAGGCTCCCATCCTTCTTCCTCATGAATAAAATCGATGCTCCCCAAGGTGAAACACTCAGTCTAATGAAACCAATATCCAATAGCTCCTACAACTGCCTCTTGAGCTCCTTCAGCTCAACTAAGGCCATGCGATATGGTGGTCTCGAAATAGGCTCTGTACCAGGCACCAAATCTATACAGAACTCCATCTCTCTGTTTGGTGGTAACCCTGGCAACTCATCCGAAATCTGGGTACTCACTTACCACAGTAATATCTAACAACTCCAGATGTATCTTATCTATATCTACCACGTTCGCAATGAAACCTTGATATGCTGAAGGTTTTCTAAGTTAGTATATCATATTATAATCATAACTACTTCTTTCATTTATTTTTATTAAACTTTACAACATATCTAGTAGGGTCAAAACATGGTTTGCAGATAACTAATCTATTCCTAAGATTATATCAAAATCACTCATACTTAGCAATATTAGATTGGCTGTCATCTCTTTGTTCCATACTCTCAACTTGCAATCATTAAATACATACTCTACAACTTGACTACTATTCATAGGCGTACAAATTAACATCATCATACATAATGGTATATGCTCTACATGTCTTGCCAATTTACATGCAAATGAAGGCGGTACAAAAGAAGGCGTGGCACCAGGATCAATTAAAACATATGCTTCAATAACATAAATCAAGATGTTACCTTAAATCACATCCGATGAAGCATCAGCTGTACCCTGGTCCAAAGCATGTACGCGCCCTCGACCGATCACTTGCTTCCCCTTTTCTTCTACTGTCGCTCTCCTCTTTGAAGCAAAAGGATCAACTGGAGCTCTCTCTGGCTCCCTGCCCTTCAGTGGAGCAGTCTCAACCATCTCTGGGTAAGCTCTAGCAATATGCCCATGTTTCCTGCATTGAAAACACACTAAAGGGGTCAGCGGAAACGATCTACCTTCATGTTATCTACCGTATCTTCTGCACTGATCGGTAGTAGGTCTCTGTCATCCTATGACAATACCCTTTTCTGGAGCTATGGTCAGATAAGCAGGAGGTCTAGCAGGTCTCTCTAGTGCCTCCTCAACCCATGGTCTCTTACCGAAGAGTTTCCTCCCTCCTCGATAACTGAAACCTCTATCTCTAGCCAGCCTCTTTCTCTGTATATCTTGGCTTCGGCTAAATTTCCCAAACTCGAAAGCATTCCTCTCATAATCTTGCTCGCACAGTTGCACCCTGTGCACTGCTTCCTCATAGGTGGTTATATCTAATGAGACCAACCTAGACCGCAGAATCAGCCTCAATCCATCGATGAACCTGTGGACCTTCCTTGCCTCACTATACATGGTATCTGGGTCATATCTCCCCAGGGATTGGAATCGAGTCTCATACTCATCCACGGACAAACTCCCCTAGTTCAGTCCCAAAATGTCAGCCTGTAGTTTTCGTTGTGTGGTATCTAGAACAAACTGCCTCATAAAGGCATCCCGAAATGTCTCCCAACTAATATCTGTATGTTGGGCTCTCAATATGGGTCTGGTGGACTTCCACCAATGCTCTGCAGCTCCCTTCAGTATGAAGGCAATAAATGCGACCATCTCCGATGTCGTACACTCGAAGAATCCATAAAGCTTCTCCATCTCAGTAACCCACTCCTCAGCAACTACAGGGTCCTTGACCCCATTAAAAGATTGATGTCTAAACTTCTGGAACTGTCGCAACCGATCCAGATCACATTCGTACCCTAATCCACTACTGACCAAAACTGGTTGGGGTGTAGGAGTATCTACAGTCCTCGGTGCATGAGTTAGTTGTGTAGGTGTATCAGGAGCAATTACCTCACCTGCCGTAGCTCCTGCCTCCTGCCCCTACCTACCTGGCATCGCCTATGCCAATATCTCTACTATCGTCTCTAGACTACACTCTAATCTTGTAAAGTGCATCTCAACACACTCTGGTGCCTCAGTAGCACCTTGAGTCTCATGGGTAGGTAATGGTTCAGTAGCAGCTCATCTCTATGTCCTATCTCCATGGCCTCGAGCCCTAGCTCTCGTCCCTCTACCACTACGAGTATTTGCCATATAGGCAAAGTTCCTGCATTCACAATCATGAACTAGTCCGACTCGCATCTGGTATATACAGTTGTATCTAAACACAGTACAGTACTATGGGGATGTACACTTTCCTATTTTCTAACACCGACTCACATCAGACCAAACTCTGCTCTGATACCATTCTGTCAAGATCCTTCCTGACTTAACCAAAACTACTACAAATTTTTTGCATTTTAACTTACCTTTCCTCTCATCAATGGTTGGGCTGTGATTCGATGTTAGCTTTCTCGCATACCATATCATTCATTATCATACATACATGTCAATATATTGTTACTAACTGCAAATTCTTTTATAATACATGTCAGATCATATAAAATCGAATACAAATACATTCCCCATAATATATATCATATACATCATTGTGCTGTTTCTATGTTTAGATACATAACCATACAAAATATGTATATCTGTCGATCGATAGGAAATAGCAATGGACAACAGGAATACTATCCCTCAAGCACACTCTCTCTATTGCTGATGCTCTGTAGATGGATGTAAAAGATAGAGGGTGAGCAAACAATGCGCTCAGTAAGGAAATCAGGCAAGCAAGTAGACATCTAGACTATCTACTCAAAATAATGCTATGCCTCGAAAATATCATTTCCTTAACTCACTTTAAAAGCATGTCTTTAAATATATATACTTGTACAGATTAAATCCCATGTAGAGAAATCATGCCTGCTTTCTCAAATGTATGCATGTAGTGCAAAATAATGCATCTTGATAATATCACAATGTCTTTAGATAAATCATGCCATGTATATTTAAATCACAGTAAATACGGCACTTAAATAATTCATAACACAAAATCGGATTTCGACCCATCCCTCAAGTCTATCCGTATCATAAATAAATCAGTCAGTCAGGTGATATATCATGTAAGACTCTATGGTGAAATGCAATAATATCTTGAACTATGGCCGTATCCTATAATGGTGATCCCAAGCAACACAGATCTTGATGTACGGGGCATAACTGCTGCAACGGGAGGGGGGTCAGTCCATCACAATCACCAGCTATCAACTCTTCAACTCCACAACACCACACGGTACAGTGTACTCCATGCCACTCGCACGGTTCAACGTACTCTGTGGACCCTACATCACAGTCGAGGTGTCTGCCATAGGTCTTAGCCCTCAAACCATGGAATATCAAACCACGTCCCTAAATCCTTATGTGAACCTCTCATATTGTGACACTCAGTCTACATGAGGAAATCAAGCATGGTTTTCAACATGTATTATATATTACATAAATTACAGTACGCGCCTTTGAGTACGACTCACAGTCGACACTCCGCTCAAACAATGTTTCACATCATAAACTCAAACTCTAGTGCGGGTAAACCTCTAGCATAGGTCATGCATAGTTCATGTTTCAAATCAAGTACGAGCAATAGCTCCAGTACCATGCTATGCACAAAATAATCAAATCAAGTATGAGAAATAACTTAAGTAGTATGTCATGTATAAATCATGAAGAATCGATTACGAACAACGCTCTAGCACTTTGTCATGCATCTCATGAAAAATTCGAGTAAGAGTTAATCGCTCCAACACTCTCTTATGCATATATCATATAAAACTGAGTACGAGTAATAACTCCAACGCTCTATCATGCATGTCATGGAAATCTAGTACGAATCACAATCTAGCACTAATATATGTGGAAAATATATAAAATTAAGTGCGAGTTGTGCTCTAGCACAATTTATTCTCACATAATTCGATAGATGGCTCTTTAAAAAGGGATGATTTTCAAAACATCAAAATCAACACTATAAAGTGTGCTTAATTCACATCAACCTTAAAATCATTAGCCCCTCTATTTATTCTTCTGCTAATCACTAGCAAAAACACTCAAAATGGTGGTTTCCATGCTTTTAACAACTTTTCACAAAAGTTGACATTTTGACTAACTAGGGGTAAAATCGTAATTTGCCACTATCGAGTCACAATAATTATTATTCACTTTCTCTGACCCTCAGAGTTTTTAAGTGAATGTAAAAGCAGACGAAAATACGTTCAGGTATCTCTAACTACTCACAAAATTCCCTTACCTGCAATCACTCGAGAAATTTTACTTTCTCAACGCTACTCGATCCAGCGGTCCGATTTGCTACTCTAATAATCTCTAGAGCTGCATATAACCATTTATTAGGTTAATTATACTTTTCCTACTGTATTTCACATTAAATACAATCTATTCCACTTAATGGGCTTTAATAAACCTTAATGGGCCTAACTATGCCTTAAGTCCATTTCTATTTTACTATTCATTTTTGTTAGCCCTTTTGGGCTTGTAGGGCCTGCCAACTCTTATTGGGCTTATCCTAGACCCATTACATCTCATTGGGCCTAAAATAATTGGGCTTGGCCCATTAGACCTCTCAGCCACATGCCATGGCCGAGAACACCCCATGCCGTTGGTCACACCATGGCATGCCGTCCATGTCCATTTCCTTAGCCAATTCACTTAGTCATTTTCACAAACACTTGGTTGGCAATGTTCTTAAGCATCACATCGTTCATTTAGGCATTTTATCAAACACCTTTATTGCCAACTTAATACATGTATTAATTAATCAAATTGATTAATTCTAACTATACCATAATCATTAACACATGTATATCAACTCATTTATGCCTTAATATCATATGGGCATTCATCAATATTTCACTACTCACTCTCGGCCTAACCATGATCATAGTGATTTCATATGTTTCAATGCTTAAAACATATACCAATATACTTAAAATCATTCATACATTAGCATATATGAATTTGAAAGCTTGAAAATATACCTAGTATTTGTGTTCATACTTGGCCGAAACTTTGGAGCCTCACGGTTTGCACACTATGGCTTCTTGATAGCCAATTCCAACATATGTTACTCTTCTCTCAATTTGGAACAACTTTCATGAAGAATGCTAGTTCCAAATATGCCTAAATCCTAGTGATTTCTAGTGAGAGAAAGCTTGGATAAATGCATTTCAATGGTTTCCTTGTGTAGTCGAGAATGGTATGGTGAAGATGACAATGGTGTGGCTGATTTTATAAGCCATTTACTTAGCCATTAAGCCTTACTTTTCAGCCATTGAAATTGACTTCTTAAGGTTTAGTTATGAGTCACCTAATGAGTCATCTAATGAGTGATAGTTAGCTTTAACTATGGTTAGATATTTAATCCTAATGGGCTTTAAATTGGGCCTCTCGGTTTGGGCTTTCTTAATGGACTTTCAGGCTAAAATTTTTACTATAACTCAGGCCTTTAATTGTCTAAATTTTGGCCTACCAATCTGTCTAACAATTCATTAAGACCCCGTATATGTATAAGGGTAATGTGTGTAATTGGATCAAATAATATGAATGGACTTGTAATGTAAAGTATGATTGATGTAAGTCCATGGATTCAATGTATGTATGTGTAATATAAATTGTAACGTACATACAAGTTTCATTGAGTATGAATACGAAGAAATGAGTTCTAGCAAGTGATGGATGTGATTGAGACTCAAGATGAGTAGTGTGGTAAAATGGAATGGAGTTATGCTTCCATTTGGTTTTATGTAGCATGCCTTTGAACATACAATGAATGCACATAAGTTTCAATGTGCATAAGGTATGAATGGATGCCATTTTCAAGTTATAAAGGTGGATGGATGAGAAAATGGCCATGGCAATAGATTAAGGATGTGTTGGTATGAGTTGCAGCAAAGAAACTGCAGGAAATCTGGAAAACATGAGGTCCAGATCGATCTCATAGGATTAGAGATCGATCTGGAAGAGCCAGAATGCTCTTATTTGGGCAAAGGAATAGAGCAGATCGATCTCCAATGGAGCCATATCGATCTCCCAAGCATTCTGTAGTGGAAAGATCGATCCCCAAGCACCCAGATCGATCTCCTTAGCTCTCTGTTTGGGACCAGATCGATCTCATGCTTCGACAAATCCATCTCATGCTTCAACAGATCGATCTCATTGCTTCGACAGATCGATCTCCGGCTTAAAAATGCCGTGAAAAAGAGGGATTTTAAGGGACCAGATCGATCTCCTCTTGCACCAGATCGATCTCCTCAAGTCATTTCTATATAAGGAGAGCTGAAAATCTGAAAATCTCGGAAAAACATTTAACCTTACAATCTCAACCCAAAAACCTAACTTTCCCTCTCTAAAATCAGCCATTTTCAGTGAGATTTGGAGAGAGATCATTAGAGGCAAAGTTGTTCCTATCAAAGAGAAGAACAACATAGTGAGAGGGCATTTTCCCATCTTTGGAATTGAAGGAGTTAAGGGCATTACCATTTGGAGCAAGAAGAGAAATCATATTGGTAAGATTCTAACACTCCAAACCAAATGCATTAGCTATTTAATTGATTTTGGAGTTGATTGATATGAGTATTGATGGATAAACTACCTAGGAAAGTAGTGGAATTGGTGTGACCTAGAAATCTAAAATGGGTATAATGTGAGGATATGTGGGATTGAATGAGCCTATGATTTATGGCATGCTAAAGTTGTTATTGGGGTAATATTTATGATCTTAAATGGTTAAATGAGATTACATTGTGAGTTTGGAGGAATTGTGGAAATGGGTATGTATATGATTGATAAATGCCATAGTGAGGGGATTCATGGAATATGAACGCTATGAGCTTTATGTCGATTTGATATCGACTTTGAATAAGTTAATAGGCCTAAGAAGGCCCATAGACTCGAGCTATGGGTAAAGTAATGAAACGAGGCCAAATAAGCTTTAATAGAGGCTATAGATTAAATTGACTATAGCAAGCACAAGGGTTGCAATATATGGATCGAATATAATGCGGGATACGATTTTGTGCAGTCCCGAAGAGTTGGTTGAAGGCGAACCGAACCGTACGAGTAAGCAGCTTAAGGAAGTGGAATCACGCATCGCGATTCCAAGTAAGGGAATTTTGTAAGTATATAGAGGTAGCTGCTCGTATTTTGAACTCGTGGGTATATATAGGGCTTTGGAAATGTGCATGGACTTATAGAAATGTGTTTTGATGGTGTATGAGTATTTGTATGAGATTTGGTGGTTTGAGATGGTTATTGAAAAAGGGATAGTAAGGCTAATAATTGTATAAATCATGTGTTTTGAATGCTTTTACAAAACACAATGCTTTGATTTGAGCAAATAAAAGGATAGGCTGGCTAGTACTTGAATGATGTTGTGAAATAGCCCATATGAGGCACTAAGCATATTATGAGATGTTTTGAATTCATGTGAGCCGCCTATCGCGTGTATGTGATATAATTTGCGTTAGAGCCTCGCTCGCGCGAGATTTCTATGTTTTCACTTGTGTGAAACGTGCTTGAGCTTAACTCGCACTTTGAAATTGAATTGTGATGATGTTTATAAAACCGTACTGGAGCTTACGCTCGTATGTGGATTTGAGTGGTTTTTCTTATGCATATAACTGTACTGGAGCTATGCTCGTACAGGGTTTCTTCATATTTTATGCATAAATGCCGTACCAGAGCGTTGCTCGTACGAAGTGAATGGTTTTGATGCATGAATTCGCGCTAGAGCGTAGCTCGCACTGGTTTTCACACTGTGGTATGTATGAGGCCGTGGTGAGAGATACGGATTAACTCAGGGAACCCAACAGGCCTGACAGACCTCTTAGGTGGGGTGAGGGTGAGGGGCTAGGACCTGACATAATCCATCCAGGGAACCCAACAGGCCTAACAGACCTCTTAGGTGGGGTGAAGGTGAGGGCTAGGACCTGGACCAGGGAACCCAACAGGGGCGAGCAAGGCCATGAGGGGCTAGGACCTGGTATTGAGATTACTCCCACGCGCTCTTGAGACTATAAAGGTTACACTTGGTATGGGGTAGATAAGACCTATGGCAGGCACCCCCAACCATGTTATGGGTCCGCGGAGTACGATGTACCGTGTATATCACATGGAGTACGATGTACCGCGTGGTGGTTACTTGATTTGAGAAAGTCTGGCGGAGAACTAACCCACCTTCGTGCCAGCATGATACCCCGCACACCGGAATCCGTGTGGTCTGGGATGATATGTGACGATTGGCCATCGTAGTCACTTGAGATATAGTAACCTGTCTCCTTGCTTGATTTACTTACTACCACATGATTTTAAATCTCTAAGTGTGATTGTGATTGTTTAAGGTAGACCCGAAGGAGGGGTCGAGCCTCGTGGATTTGAATTGTGAAATGAAAATGAGGTTGTGATTGTGAATTGATGTGATGTGATTGTATGTGATGAGAAGGAGTTTTATGACGTGGGTTTAAAAAGGAGGTTTCTAAATGAATTGCCCTTTTTATGAATTTAAATGAGATCGAGCATGAGATGATTTATACATGATGTTTTACCATGTTTTATATGCCAATTTTACATGACTTTGATACATGATATATATGTATACTCATATGGCTAGTTTTATTCCTCATGCTCCTACTATAAAGGATTTATGCATAACACTATTAGCATGTAGATAGAGTAGTTATCTACCATGCTTGCATTATTGCCTTACTGAGCGTGTGGTTGCTCATCCCACTCTATTTTCCCCCCTACAGAGCGTGCATAGTAGCCCAGTGAGGATTGAGGCGTATTATTTTGGACTCCGCTGCATCTCCATCGCTGAGAGGTATATTCACAGTGATTCTTTTTGTATCTAAACAATGTAAAAGCACAGTATTCTTTTGAGTTGTACTTATGGGGATGTAGATGTCAGTAAAACATGTATTCGTATAAATACACGATTAAATGCACATGTATGACATCGTTTTAATTAATTGAGAATGAATGAGATGTTGTGATTATTATTGGCTCACAGCCCAACAGTGTGTGGTGAGTTTAGTTCACGATCGGGTAAGGTAACAGTAAAACGCGAAAAAAAAAATTTCAGTGATTTTCGGTTAAAGAGAATGGAATTGGGTCGTGACAGAGATTGGTATCAGAGCTGTGTTGGCCTGATGTGAGTCATTAATAAAACATAGGAAAGTACATCCCCATAGTACTGTGCTTTTGTTTAGATATAACTGTGTATACCGTGATGGATTGAGCTTAATAAATTATTATAATACAGGAAGTTAGGCACTATGCCAGTTACACGCCAAGGTAGAGGGGTGAGAGAACGTGCTAGAGGCCGTAGAGGTAGGCCTGAGAGCCGTGCGGAGCCACAGACTGAGCAGGCTCCACAGAACCCTACTGAGAGAGCAGGTGATACTGAGGCTCGCTTCGCTAGATTAGAGCGGAGTATTGAGAGTTTGGTGGAGATAGTCACGCAGGCCTTGGGTGCCGGTGATAAACGAGGTCCCGCGGCACAGCCTACTGCTGAACAGGCAGCTGCAGAGGTGGAGAGACCTCAGACTGCTGAGACAGCTACAGTTACACCACCTCCAGCCCAGGATACAGATTCTCCTATCGCTCCACAGCAGAGCGGTAGTGATGTGGGTTATGACTGCGACTTGAGCAGGTTGCGAGAGTTTCAAGCGCTGAAACCCCCAGTGTTTAGAGGGGTGAAGGACCCAGTGATTACGGAGGATTGGGTGTATGAGATGGAGAAACTATATAGGTTTTTCCGATGCACTTCAGGTGAAAAGGTAGCCTTTGCCGTGTTTATGTTGAAAGGCGAGGCCGAGCATTGGTGGAGGTCCACCGAGGTTATTTTGAGGGCCAGACACTCTGAGATCTCGTGGGAGATATTTCTAGAGGCCTTCAGGAGACAGTATATTCCAGCTACCGCACAGAGGAAATTGCAGATGGAATTTATGAATTTGGTTCAGGGGAACCGGACTGTGGACGAGTATGAGTCCAAGTTTATGTCATTGGGGAGATATGACCCTGACACGATGGGTAGTGAGACCCGAAAGATTCAGAAGTTCATGGATGGATTGAGATTGGCCATCCGGACTAAGCTAGCTCCCTTCGACATTGTGACTTATGAGGAGGCTGTACATAAGGCTCAGTTATGTGAGCAAGACTTTGAGCGAAATGCCTCCGAGCTTGGAAGGATCAGTGTCAGGAAGGACAGAGACCGGAAGAGATCCGGGTTTGGAAGAGTGGCCAAGAGAGGTGGCCAAAGGTTTTTCGAGAAGAGGCCTAAGATCGAGGAGGTGCAGGAGAGAGCTGCCAGACCTCCCGTATACCCAGCCTTGGCAGCGCCGAGGGGTATAACTATTGGAGGACCACGACCTACCACAGATCAGTGTAGGAGATGTGGGAGATACCATAGGACTAGGCCATGTCAGGCGCCCCCTGTTTCGTGTTTTAGGTGTGGGAGGCCAGGACATATATCGAGGTTCTGCACTGAGATGATTGAGGTTGCCCCACAGAAGGGCAAGGAGCCTGAGGGATCTCCAGTTGAGACAGCAGCCCCGAGGAGGAGGGCTACAGCTGAGGAAAAAGGGAAACAAGCTGCGGGTGTGAGCAGAGGAAGAGTACATGCACTGGATCAGGACACCGCAGATGCTTCGACAGATGTGATTAAAGGTACCATCCGAATCTTTGATTTAGAAGCATTGGTATTATTTGATCCTGGTGCCACGCATTCTTTCATATCACCTTCCTTTGCACATAAATTGTTGAAATATGTGAAACCGACGTTGTTGGATAAAATGTTGATGATTTCCACACCCATGAATGATAGTCAATTGACTGAGCATGTATGTAGAGATTGTAAGTTAAAGATAGAGGGGAAGGAAATGATAGCCAATCTGATTTTATTGAATATGAATGATTTTGATGTAATTTTGGGAATGGATTGGTTGGCTACCAATCGTGTTGTGATGGATTGTCATGCCAAAACATTGAGGTTTTCAGGATTAGACAATCTTATTGTAAACTTTGATGAAAAGAAATGATATGAAACTAACATGTTTGTTGTAATGAAGAGGCATGATTTTAAATGCATATTGCTTGAGAGACAAATTATTCGTTCATGATAAATATTGAATGTGGAGTGATGGTTTATGTTACTAACGATGGAGAGGATATTGTGAAGGGTTCATTGCCTATGTGGTCGATATAGATGAGGCACACCCGGAATTGAAGGACATACCCGTAATTACGGACTACCCTGATGTCTTTCCGGATGAATTACCAGGACTACCACCTGAAAGGGAAATGGAATTTTGCATTGAGTTAGTGCCTGGTACAGAGCCGATATCGAAACCACCCTATAGAATGGCTCCGATAGAGTTCGAAGAGCTGAAGAAATAGCTGCAAGAGTTGTTGGAGAAGGGGTTTATTAGACCGAGTGTCTCACCTTGAGGAGCACCGGTTCTATTTGTAAGGAAGAAGGATGGAAGCCTCCGACTGTGTATAGATTACCGATTGTTGAACAAGGCCACCATTAAGAACAAGTACCCCCTTCCAAGAATCGATGATTTGTTGGATCAGCTCCAGGGAGCCGAAGTATTTTCTAAGATAGATCTGCGGTCAGGGTATCATCAATTGAGGATCAGGAGTGGAGATATACCCAAGACAGTATTTCGTACCCGTTATGGCCACTACGAGTTTTTGGTGATGCCATTCGGATTGACGAATGCTCCCGCAGCATTTATGGCATTGATGAATGATATATTCAAGCCATACCTGGACAAGTTTATGATTGTTTTCATAGATGATATTTTGGTGTATTCCAAGTCCAGGGAAGATCATGAGGAGCACTTGAGGATAGTTCTGCAGACCCTCCGAGAGAGAGAATTGTATGCCAAACTCAGCAAGTGTAACTTTTGGTTGGAACAGATCTCATTTCTGGGGCATGTCGTGTCAAAGGATGGGGTATCAGTGGATCCATCCAAGATAGAGGCAGTTGTGCAGTGGGAACAGCCCAAGACAGTAACTGAGATCAGGAGTTTTCTGGGATTGGCAGGATATTATCGGAGATTTGTAGAGGGTTTCTCCAGACTAGCTGCTCCGTTGACACGCCTCACGCGTAAGGATGTTAAGTTTACATGGGATGAGGCATGTGAGAGGAGTTTTGAGGAGCTTAAGCGTCGATTGACGACTGCTCCAGTTCTCACCATTCCTACCAGCTCAGGAGGATTCTTGGTGTATACGGATGCATCACACCAGGGACTGGGCTGTGTGCTTATGCAGGATGGGAAGGTAGTTGCCTATGGATCTAGACAGTTGAAAAATCATGAGAGGAACTACCCGACACATGATTTGGAGTTGGCGGCTGTAGTATTTCTTTGAAAATATGGCGCCACTATCTCTATGGTGAGAAATTTCAGGTGTTCACAGATCATAAGAGCCTTAAGTACCTGTTCTCGCAGAAAGAGCAGAATATGAGACAGAGGAGATGGCTCGAACTCCTGAAAAACTATGATTGTGAAATCATGTACCACCCAGGTAAGGAAAATGTAGTTGCCGATGCTTTGAGTAGAAAGAACCTTGGGTTGGTGTCTTATATGATGGTACGGGAACATGAACTGTTAGAACACTTTGCGAACCTCAGTTTGGATGTAACCCCACCTGGATCTAAGAGACTTGAGATCATGGCTAGTTTGAGACTAGAGCCAGAGTTGATTGGCCGTATTCGGCAAGCCCAGCAGAGCGATCGACGGTGTATCGATTGGCTGAGGCAGATACAGACAGGTGTGGGTATTGATTTTGAGCAGAGTACTGATGGCTTATTGAGGTTCAGAGGCAGAGTATGCGTTCCCAGGGATCCTGAGATCAGGAGGACGATTTTATCAGAGGCTCACTCATCGAAGTATATGATACATCCGAGAAGTACCAAGATGTATCAAAACCTTTGAAAGGTTTATTGGTGGTCTGGAATGAAGAGAGACATTGCTAAATATGTCGCTAAGTGTCTCGTTTGTCAGCAAGTGAAGGTAGAGCATCAGAAGCCTGCAGGATTATTGCAGCCTCTACCGATACCGACATGGAAGTGGGAGCATGTCACCATGGATTTTGTGATGGGGTTGCCGAGGACCCGCATAGGTCATGATGCCATATGGGTTATTGTGGACCGGTTGACTAAGTCCGCCCATTTCTTGGCTATGAGAGCTACCGATACACTGAGTCAGTTGGCGAACCTGTATATTAGAGAGATAGTACGGCTACATGGTGTACCAGTGAGCGTTGTTTCTGATAGGGATGCCCGCTTCACTTCCCATTTCTGGGAACATTTTCAGGAAGCGCTGGGGACCCGACTGAGTTTTAGCACCGTTTTTCATCCTCAGACAGATGGGCAGTCAGAGAGGACTATATAGACCCTCGAGGATATGTTGAGAGCGTGTGTGCTGGATTTTAGAGGCTCCTGGGATGACCACCTGCAGTTAGCCAAGTTCGCTTATAATAATAGCTATCATGCTAGTATCGGGATGGCACCCTATGAGGCATTGTACGGGCGTAGATGCCGTTCCCCCATTGGATGGGAAGAGGTTGGTGAGAGACAGATTTTTGCTCCGGACTTAGTGCAGCAGGCATCTGAGGACGTCCAGTTGATATGTGAGAGATTACGGACAGCTTAGAGCCGACAAAAGAGTTATGCTGACAAGAGACGAAGACCACTGGAGTTTGATGAGGGTGAGTCGGTGTTTCTGAGGGTATCACCATCGAAGGGTATTATGAGATTTGGTAAGAAGGGCAAGCTGAGCCCTAGATATATCGGACCCTTCGAGATTTTGGAAAGAGTGGGAGATAAGGCGTATAGATTGGCATTGCCACCGGACTTGGCAAATGTCCACAACGTCTTCCACGTCTCGATGCTTCGGAAGTATCACCCGGACCCGGCACACGTGATAAGATATGAGCCGTTGGAGCTCCATGAGAGTATGACGTATATTGAGAAGCCGGTTCGGATATTGGACAGGAAAGAAAAAGTGTTGCGGAATAAGACAATTCCCTTGGTGAAAGTGCTTTGGCAACACCACACGGCGGAAGAGGCCACGTGGGAATTGGAGAACCTGATACGGGAGAAGTACCCCCAACTTTTTGAAGAGTGACTTGGTTCTAATTTGGAGGACCAAATTCCTTGAAGGAGGGGAGAATGTAAGACCCCGTATATGTATAAGGGTAATGTGTGTAATTGGATCAAATAATATGAATGGACTTGTAATGTAAAGTATGATTGATGTAAGTCCATGGATTCAATGTATGTATGTGTAATATAAATTGTAACGTACATACAAGTTTCATTGAGTATGAATACGAAGAAATGAGTTCTAGCAAGTGATGGATGTGATTGAGACTCAAGATGAGTAGTGTGGTAAAATGGAATGGAGTTATGCTTCCATTTGGTTTTATGTAGCATGCCTTTGAACATACAATGAATGCACACAAGTTTCAATGTGCATAAGGTATGAATGGATGCCATTTTCAAGTTATAAAGGTGGATGGATGAGAAAATGGCCATGGCAATAGATTAAAGATGTGTTGGTATGAGTTGCAGCAAAGAAACTGCAGGAAATCTGGAAAACATGAGGTCCAGATCGATCTCATAGGATGAGAGATCGATCTGGAAGAGCCAGAATGCTCTTATTTGGGCAAAGGAATAGAGCAGATCGATCTCCAATGGAGCCATATCGATCTCCCAAGCATTCTGTAGTGGAAAGATCGATCCCCAAGCACCCAGATCGATCTCCTTAGCTCTCTGTTTGGGACCAGATCGATCTCATGCTTCGACAGATCGATCTCATGCTTCAACAGATCGATCTCATTGCTTCGATAGATCGATCTCAGGCTTAAAAATGCCGTGAAAAAGAGGGATTTTAAGGGACCAGATCGATCTCCTCTTGGACCAGATCGATCTCCTCAAGTCATTTCTATATAAGGAGAGCTGAAAATCTGGAAATCTCGAAAAAACATTTAACCTTACAATCTCAACCCAAAAACCTAACTTTCCCTCTCTAAAATCAGCCATTTTCAGTGAGATTTGGAGAGAGATCATTAGAGGCAAAGTTGTTCCTATCAAAGAGAAGAACAACATAGTGAGAGGGCATTTTCCCATCTTTGGAATTGAAGGAGTTAAGGGCATTACCATTTGGAGCAAGAAGAGAAATCATATTGGTAAGATTCTAACACTCCAATCCAAATGCATTAGCTATTTAATTGATTTTGGAGTTGATTGATATGAGTATTGATGGATAAACTACCTAGGAATGTAGTGGAATTGGTGTGACCTAGAAATCTAAAATGGGTATAATGTGAGGATATGTGGGATTGAATGAGCCTATGATTTATGGCATGCTAAAGTTGTTATTGGGGTAATATTTATGATCTTAAATGGTTAAATGAGATTACATTGTGAGTTTGGAGGAATTGTGGAAATGGGTATGTATATGATTGATAAATGCCATAGTGAGGGGATTCATGGAATATGAACGCTATGAGCTTTATGTCGATTTGATATCGACTTTGAATAAGTTAATAGGCCTAAGAAGGCCCATAGACTCGAGCTATGGGTAAAGTAATGAAACGAGGCCAAATAAGCTTTAATAGAGGCTATAGATTAAATTGACTATAGCAAGCACAAGGGTTGCAATATATGGATCGAATATAATGCGGGATACGATTTTGTGCAGTCCCGAAGAGTTCGTTGAAGGCGAACCGAACCGTACGAGTAAGCAGCTTAAGGAAGTGGAATCACGCATCGCGATTCCAAGTAAGGGAATTTTGTAAGTATATAGAGGTAGCTGCTCGTATTTTGAACTCGTGGGTATATATAGGGCTTTGGAGATGTGCATGGACTTATAGAAATGTGTTTTGATGGTGTATGAGTATTTGTATGAGATTTGGTGGTTTGAGATGGTTATTGAAAAAGGGATAGTAAGGCTAATAATTGCATAAATCATGTGTTTTGAATGCGTTTACAAAACACAATGCTTTGATTTGAGCAAATAAAAGGATAGGCTGGCTAGTACTTGAATGATGTTGTGAAATAGCCCATATGAGGCACTAAGCATATTATGAGATGTTTTGAATTCATGTGAGCCGCCTATCGCGTGTATGTGATATAATTCGGGTTAGAGCCTCGCTCGCGCGAGATTTCTATGTTTTCAGTTGTGTGAAACGTGCTTGAGCTTAACTCGCACTTTGAAATTGAATTGTGATGATGTTTATAAAACCGTACTGGAGCTTACGCTCGTATGTGGATTTGAGTGGTTTTTCTTATGCATATAACTGTACTGGAGCTATGCTCGTACAGGGTTTCTTCATATTTTATGCATAAATGCCGTACCAGAGCGTTGCTCGTACGAAGTGAATGGTTTTGATGCATGAATTCGCGAGTGTCAGACCCGTATTTTTATGTAGCTTGTTCCTTATGATTTATATATATACAGACATGTATTAAGTTATTTAAATCATAAGAAGAGTATTTACTAGATTTAAGTGTTAGTGAAATGATTTAACACTTATAAGTTACATAAAAGCCTAATGTGAGCTATAAGAGCCACAGGTTAAACTTAGTGGATCTGAATCATTCTTACTAAGAGATGAACTTAAAATGAGAAAATATAGAGAGCTCATGAAGGAAAGTTGGTTTGATTTTGTCCCTAACACAGAATAAGAGTAAAAGCTAAAAAGGGTAAAACAGACCTTTTTAACGATTTAAGGTGTCTTGGGTACATCTCCACTCCGAATCCTTAACTGATGTTATCCAGACCTTAGATCGATCTTGGAAAAGATCTGTGATCCTCTATGTTGATCTACCAGATCATCAATACGTGGAAGGGGGTACTTATTCTTACTGGTAGCCTTATTCAACAACCGGTAATCTATGCACAGTCGGAGGCTTCCATCTTTCTTCTTAACGAACAAGACCAGAGCTCCTTAAGGTGAGACACTTGGTCTAATAAACCACTTACCCAATAGATCCTGTAACTGCTTCTTCAATTCAAACAACTCGACTGGAGCCATCATGTACGCTGGTTTAGATATAGGCTTAATACCAGACACCAAATCAATATGGAACTCTATCTCTTTGTCCGGTGGTAACCCTAATAAATCATCTGAAAAGATATCTTACAACTTTTTGATCATTGTAATATCGATAAATTTTAGTTGTACCTTATCCATGTCAACCACGTACGCAATAAAACCTTTAAAACTATATTATGCAATCAATTTAATATTGCATTCCTCTTATCATAGTAATATTCTTTTGATTGCCATAACTATTTCTTTTATATATACTTAGAACAACTTTACAACATGTTTCTCAAGAAGAGAAAACATTATCGTCTTAGAATGGCAATCTAAGATAGCATAATTTGCAGCCAACCAATCCATTCCTAATATTACATCAAAATCAAACATACTTAACAGGATAAGATCGACTGTCATACTCTTATCTCCTACTCTTAACTTACATTGGTTACACACATACTCAGTCATTTGACTACTTCCTATTGGCATGCTATTTATCAACCTCTTACCTAAAGGTGTAGGTTTGACAAACTCTGATAATTTAAATGCATATGATGGTGATATGAATGAATGCGTTGCACCAGGATCAAATAGAGCTAATGCTTCAAGGTTAAACATCAGAATAGTACCTTTCACCACATTCGATAAAGCATTTGCAGTGCCCTAGTCAAGCGCATACACTCTGCCTTGGCTGACGACTTGCTTCCCCTTCTCCTCAGTCCTGGCTCTCCTTTTCGAAATATGAGTAATGGGTGAAACTTTCTCTGGTTCCTTACCCCTCTGAGAAGATGCTTCAGTTGGCTCTCGATAATCTCTCATCATATGCTCGATCTTACGACACCTAAAGCATGCTCTTGACATGTTATAACAAGGTCGATTCCCGTGGTAGACTCCACAAAGTCTACACCAATTGAGATTAGGTTGGGGGCCTCTAATCACAATACCTCGAGCTGGAGCTGTTGTCGGATGCACAGGGGGTCTAATTGCGATACTATGCAACTCATCGATCCTCTGTCACCCACGAAAAGGCCTCTTCCCCTTTCTGTGACCTCTATCATCACCACACCTCTTTCGGTCTTTATCTGTGAGACCTCATATATGTATAACTTCGTAATATATGTAATGGAATTATAAGACAAATGATTGGAAATCATGTAAATGTGAATGAATTTCAAATGTGAATGAATGAGTATCATAGATGCATGTAAAGGTTAGATAAGGACTTCAAACACGCAACGATAAAGCATGGATTACGAAATTGTATATCCATTCTGATTTCCAAGCAATGCACACAAATTTCATAACATGAAAATCATAGGAAATAAGCCTTTACATGCTCGAAGTGGAATTAAAGCGTAAAATCAGTATTGAAGCAATGGAACAGGAACTTACGATTGAAAAATTTAGAAAAATGCAATAAAAGGGCTACAGATGAAGGCTAGATCGATCTCCCATTCAAGGTAGATCGATCTCTTGTGCCAAATGCATCCATTCCAAGTGAAATTGCTAAGGCAGATCGATCTCCCTATCAAGCAGATCGATCTCCTCAATGACCAGATCGATCTACATTAGCCTCTGCCAAGCCTAGATCGATCTCCTTAAGCCTCTGCCAAAGAGATGTATAATCCATGATTTTAAGTGTGTGCAAAAGTTTCATTACCTATGAACTATACAGAATGGATACTATTATAAGTTGGTTATGTAAGGAATGTAAAATGAGGTATTAGGTAAATAAGAATGAATTACAAAGTGAAAAGCTATAGAAAATTACAGTAATATGGGTGTAGGGGAGAGGCAGATCGATCTCCCATGAAAGAGAGATCGATCCCCTCTCACAAAATGCTAAATATCAGTTTAATTGAACAAGGCAAATCGATCTCATGGGAAAGTAGATCAATCTCATTAAGTCTCTGCCTGGAAGGAAATCGATCTCTTACAAGGTACAGATCGATCCCCAAATGTCTCGGCCAAGGAGAGATCGATCTCCCTTAAGCAACAGATCGATCTACCCTTTACAAACAGATCGATCTCGTTAAGAATTGTGAGGACAAGATCAATCTCCTACAAAAGGTAGACCGATCTCTAAGAAGAATTTTACTTGCAACAGATCGATCTCATCATGAAGAGCAGATCGATCTGGTAGTATTTACATTAGGTAAAAGGACTACCAAACCATGCAGAGATCGATCTCCATAAGGGACCAGATCGATCTCATGCCTCTGCATCTATAAAACGAGCACGGGTTGAGCTAAAAATCAAAATTTTCTTCATACCAAACCTGTACCTATCCATTTCTCTAAAAGAATCAAACTTTCTCACTCTAAATATCACTACATTCAAGCCAGATTTGGAAGAAGCTCAAGGAGGAAAAGTTATTCCTTGAAGAAAGGAGAACAACATACCCAAAAATCACATATTGGTTTAATGAAGAGGAGGAGAATGGACTACCACAAGTTTGACTAAGGAAAAGCTAAGCTAGGTAAGCTCTTCAACCCTCAAGCTTTAAATATGAGTTTCTAGATATTATGTGGGTTGATTGGTATGTGAAATATGGATAGAAATGATGATGTTAATGATGAATGAGTAATATTAAGAGGGAATTCATGGAGAAATACTTATGGAGAAGTGATAGAAAACTTAAGAGAAGATATAATGATACTAGTGAAAAAGGTGAAATATGATAAAAAGGCTTGAGAAGTATGAGTAGATAAATAAATGATAATATGAGTGCTTAAAAGAAGAAAAGAAAAATAAATCAATGATTTACACGTGTAGGTATGAATACATTAAGACTCGATTAACCCGGATCGCGAACAGAGTAAGCGAGATGAAGGAAATACAAGTGCGATTAGAGGTAAGGGATTGTATGTTAGCGATAGAGATATTCGTACGTATTTTACAGTGATTTTAGTAGTTATGACGCTAGTAATATTATGATTAGCTATTGAGCCATATGTGAATTGAAATGTATTTTGATATAATTGTAAAAAGGGGATGTGGGAAGGAAAACGACATGACATGCATGATTCCAATGTTTTCACAACCTTATGTTGTTTTTGTGACAAAGAAATGGTGATGGATAGGTTGGCTAGTTTTACATGTTCAGCATGGAAGAACATGTTATGTTAATAAACACGAATTGAGTTTTAAAAGAGAAAAATAGCCACCTATCATATTTGAGATGTGAATTGGTGTTATAGTCTTAGCTCACACCTGCTTTGATGATTTTGATTATGCTAGAGTCTTACTCGCATATGTTTTCATGATTTGACAACCCGTGCTAGAGCGTAGCTCGCACGAGGTTTTATGATGATGACTTTATGCTGGGGCCTAACTCGCACAATGATTTTGAGATGATACAGTACTAAAAGCAGTAGCTCGCATTGAAAGGTACCACGCTGGAGCCGTACGGAGACTATGTGTCACGCTGATTTTGCTCGCCTGGTATATGAGGCATGGTTTAGGATGATGAGTCCATCGGTGTAGGGTGGATGGATTGGGTCTACGGACGTACGTTGTACTGTGTATTTGTTCGAGGAATACTATGTACCGTGCTGTGTGCACGTGAGTACGAATATCGCGTAGAAGACATATGGAGTACATTTTACTGTGAGTATATGTGATGTGATGAGGAAGATGAGGATGATGATTGAGATGAGCCGAAGGGTAGGACTGACCCATCCCCCTTCAGGCGAGTGATGCCTTGTGCATACCTGATCAGTGAGGCCTAGGATCACTGACTATGGCCATATGTCGTGGATATTTGTTTTCTATATTCCCTACATGTCTCAAAGATAAGAGAAATTTGAGAAACTCAGAAAAGAAAGAAATTCGATGAAATGAGACGAATTGTGAAAACAAAAGAGATATTATGATTTGATAAACATCTTGATTTGAATACCTATGTTGTAATAGCACTATTTTATGGCATGTTTTCCAAATGGAAATAATGAGCATTGATTTTTATGAAAATGCCTGTGAAAGAAGATTGTTTTAAATGCATTTTCTGTTGATTAATTCATTTATATATTAAAGATGATTTTATTAATCATGCATGAGCTATGTAGATAGTACAGTATCTACCTGGTAGCATTCTTTTCCTTACTGAGATGTAGTTTGCTCATCCCACTATTTCTCCCTCCATATACTGAGAAGTAGTGCAGTGCAGTGGTCTCCAGATCTTTTGTGTTGGTCAGCTCCTACCGGTTGCTAAGGTATAAGAAATGTATACACATAAGCATTTTGTATCTATCATTTTGTATCGCACAGTCATACATTGACAATGAGAGAATTGTATGGGGATGTTATGTAATGATATTATATTTATACAATCGATTTTGTACATCCACACACACATGCCTGGGAGAGTGTGTCTTAAAGTTTCAAATATTTTCGCTATAAATGTAAGGAATTAGTAATTAAATCGGCTCACAGCCCAATCGTAAGTGATATATCTATGGATGAAGAGCACCCGGACTCGGGGTGTGACAGAATTTGGTATTAGAGCATAGTTGGTCAGATGTGAGTCGATGTTTAGGATTAAGAAAATATACATCCCCATGTTACTGTACGATATTTAGATACAAATATGTATACAGAGCTGATAGTGATTTAAAACTTTCTTACGAATGCATGAAAAGTAATAGGCTTGTGAGTTATGCCTGAGAGACATCGTAAGAGGGGAGAGAGTTCATAAGCTCAGGGGTAGAAGGATAGGATTGAGAGGCATAGTAGATCGTCCTCTAGTCATGAACCCCATGATCAGATCGAGACTCCAAATCCTCGGGTAAATAGATTGGAGGAAGACATGCGTACGATGATGACCATGATGGGTCAAATCATGTCTAGATTGGAGGGTATACCCGGTACAGTAGGACAAGCTGCACTGAATCCCTCAGCAACTGCACCTGAACCCAAGAATGCTGCACCTATTCCACCCGAACTAGATAGACCACGAGGTCCTCCTATTTGGCCAGTTCCTCCTCCTGTGGTTTCGCAGCAGTATGATGGTGATGATTTGGGGCATGGTTATGATTGTGATATGGGGAGGTTGAGGCATTTTATGGACTTTAAGCCTCCTTCTTTTAGTGGGGAAAAGGATCCAACAGTGGCTGAGGATTGGATAAGCCAAATAGAGAAGCTGTTTGATTTTTGTAAATGTTCGGCTACAGAAAGAGTAACGCTTGTGGCCTTTGTATTGAGAGGCAAAGTAGAGCACTGGTGGAAGTCCATCAGACCTATGATGAGAGCTCAGGGTACAGCGATGACATGGGATATGTTTTTGGGTGCTTTTAGAGAGCAATATATCCCAATTACTACTCGACGAAGGCTACAAATGGAATTTTTGAATTTGACTCTAGGGATCCAGACAGTGGATGAGTACGAGTCATGATTCACCTCATTGGGCTGGTATGATCTAGGCTCTATCAAGAGCGAAGCTATTAGGGTCCGCAGATTTGTAGATAGACTCAGGCCTTCGATTAGAGCTAAATTGGCCCCCTTTGATGTTGCTACATATAGAGAAGCAGTACGTCGAGCTTAGTTGTATGAGTAGGACTACGTCCTGCATATTTTGAAGTTTAGTTGGGGTAAGGACAAGGGTCTGAGAAAATTGAGAGATGGCAAGGGCGCCAGATTTTGTCGAAAAGGTGTTGGTAAACGTCGAAGATAGGCAGATGAGTCTCAAAAGAAGGCTACTAGACCTACTATGTATCATACTCTAGCCCCAGCCAGGGGTATAATGATTGGTGGACCCCGGTCGACTACTGATCAGTGCAGAGTCTGTGGCTGATATCATGGTAGTAGGCTCTATCATTTTTATGGTACATGATGCTTCAGATGTGGTAGGTCTAGGTACAAGGCAAGGGATTATCCAGAAGCAGTTGAGGTAGTCCCGCAAAAGGGCAAGGAGCCAGAGAAAGTTCCTACAGTTACACTTCCTGCAAGAAAGAGAGCCACGACTGAAGAAAAGGGGAAGCAAGTTGTGGGTCAAGGCAGAGTATATGAGATAGACCAGACATCAACAGATACCCCTTTTGAGGTGATAAAAGGTACAATTCTGATTTTCAATTTGGAATCTATAACCTTATTTGATTCTGGTGCTACGCATTCCTTCATATCGCCTGCATGTGCATCAAAGTTAACAAGTTTTGTAAGACCCACATACTTGAATAGGACATTAGTAATAAGTACTCCAATGGGAGTCAGTCAATTAGTTGAACAAGTATACAAAGATTGTAAAGTGAGAGTAGGAGATAAGTGCACGACAGCTAATCTAATTTTATTGAATATGTATGACCTTGATGTAATTTTGGGAATGGATTAGTTAGCTACCAATCATGTTGTCTTAGACTGTTACTCTAAGTTTGTTTTATTTTCCTTACCTGAGAAACTTGTTGTAAAATTTTATGAGAAGTAATGAAATCCTAATTTTGCAGCAAGTAAGGTGCATTGGTACATAAATGACATGAATGTTTTTTTGAATGTTTTATTGCTTATGTGGTGGACTTGAACAAAACACATCCAGATATGGATGACATTCCAGTGGTTAGAGAATTCACTGATGTCTTTCCAGACGACCTACTGGGATTGCCACCAGATAGAGAAATGGAATTAACATAGACTTGACACCTGGAACAGAGCCATTATCCAAACCACCATATAGGATGCCTCCAATCGAGCTAGAAGAATTAAGGAAGCAGTTGCAAGATATGCTAAATAAGGTGTTTACAAGATCGAGCGTCTTACCATGGGTAGCCCCGGTATTATTTGTAAAGAAGAGATATGGGAGCCGTAGGTTGTGCATTGACTATCAGATGTTGAACAAGGCTACCATCAAGAATAAGTACCCCTTGTCGCGCATCGACGATTTATTGGATCAGTTTCGGGGAGCACAGATCTTTTCTAAGATAGATTAGAGGTCTAGGTACCATTAACTGAAGATTCGGAAGTAAGATGTGCCTAAGATAGCTTTCTGCACCCGCTATGGTCATTACGAATTCCTAGTGATGCCTTTCAGGTTAACAAATGCACCGGCAGCTTTTATGGCTCTAATGAATGAAGTATTCAAGCCATACCTAGATCAATTTGTGATAGTATTCATCGATGATATATTGGTTTATTCCAGATCCAAGAAATATCACGAGCAACACTTGAGGATTATTTTGCAAACCCTCCGAGAGAGAAAGTTGTATGCCAAGCTTAATAAATATGACTTTTGGCTAGAGCAGATTTCTTTTCTGGGCAATGCTGTATCGAAGGATGGGGTGTAAGTAGATCCATCCAAGATTGAGGCTATTGTTCAGTGGGAACAACCCAAGACAGTCACAGAGATTAGAAGTTTTTTGGGTTTGGCTTGTTATTATAAGAGATTTTAAATGGTTTTTCTAGATTGGTTACTCCATTGACACGTCTTATAAGGAAGAATATAGAGTATACGTGGGATGAAGCATGTGAGAGGAGCTTTCAGGAACTTAAGCATAGATTAACCACCGCGCCAGTTCTCACCATTCCTAACAGCTCAGGGAACTATTCTGTTTACACAGATGCTTTACACCAAGGACTAGGCTGTGTTTTGATGCAGAATGGAAAGGTAGTTGCTTATGGATCCAGACAGTTGAAAGATCTTGAGAAGAACTACCCCATTCACGATTTAGAGTTGGTGGTTGTAGTATTTGCATTGCAGATATGGCACCACTATTTGTATGTTGAGAGATTTCAGATCTTTACGGATCACAAGAGTCTTAAGTATCTGTTATCACAGAAGGAGTTAAACATGAGACAGAGAAGGCAGTTAGAACTCCTCAAGGACTATGATTGTGAGATTTTGTACCACCCAGGGAAGGCGAATGTGGTAGCTGATGCCTTTAGTAGAAAGAGTCTCGGGTTAGTATCATATATGATGGTTAGGGAGCATGAGTTGTTGGAGCAACTCACAAACCTTAGATTGGATGTGACCCCACTGAGATTGGTAGTCATGGGATTATAGCCAACTTGAGATTAGAACCAGAGTTGATTAAGAGAATTCGGCAAACTCAACAGAATGATCAATGGTGTATTGATGTAATTAGCCAAATTCAGAAAGGTGAGGGCACAAATTTTGTATTGAGTTCAGATGGAATACTAAGGTTCAAAGATAGAATGTGTGTCCCTAATGATCCAGAGCTTAGGAAGTTGATTCTATTAGAGGCTCACTCATCAAGCTATACAGTACACCCAGGGAGTAGTAAAATGTATAAAAATCTTTAAAAAATATATTGGTGGTCTAGGATGAAAAGAGATATAGCTGAGTATGTTGCTAGATGTCTTATCTGTTAGCAGGTTAAGCTGGAGCATCAGAAACCAGGAGGATTATTACGATCTACCGATACCAACGTGGAAGTGGGAGTATGTCACCATGGATTATTTGATGGGATTATCGAGAACCCGTAAGAACCATGATGCTATTTGGGTTATAGTAGATCGGTTGACGAAATCGGCACACTTTTTAGCTATGAGATCTATAAATACTTTGAGTGCATTGACGAACTTGTATGTATAGGAAATAATGAGATTGCATAGAGTCCCAGTGTGTGTTGTTTCTGATAGGGATGCCCGCTTTACTTCCCACTTCTGGGACATTTTTCAGGAAGCGATAGGGACCCAATTGAAGTTTAGTACTACTTCTGTCAGGACCCCATTCTCAATCCATGACTTTATCCAAAAATCATTATAAAGTTTTCGCATTTTTAACTTACCTTTCCTCTCTTCAATGGTTGGGCTGTGATTCGATGTCAGAGTCTTCACTTACCACATCATCCATTCTCATACATACATGTCAATATATTAATTCTGATTGTAGCTACTGGTATTATACATGTAAGACTATATAAAATCTCATATAAATACATTCCCCATAACATATAACGTATACATCACTGTGCTGTTTCTATGTTTAGATAAACAACTGTACATAATATGTATACCTGGCGATCGATAGGAATTAGCAGTGGACTCTGGGACACTATCCCTCGATAGCTCTCGCTCTACTGACGCTCTGTAAAGAGATGTAAAGAAAGGGGGGTGAGCATACAACGCGCTCAGTAAGGAAATCAGGCAAGCAAGTAGATATCAACACTATCTACTCAAAATAATGCTATGCCTTGAAAACATTATTTCCTTTACTCACTTTAAAAAGCATGTCTTGAAATATAATATATATACTTGTACAGAATAAATCTCATGTACAGAAAATCATGCTTTCTTTCTCAAATGTAGGCATGTAGTGCAAAACAATGCATCATATATAAATCATGCCTTTTTGTAAATCATGCCATGTATATTTAAATCACAATAAATATGGCATCAAATGATTCACAACACAAAATTGGAGTCCGACCCATCCCTCAGGTCTGTCCGCAGTTTAAATCAGTCAATCAATGTGATATATCATGTAAGACTCTGTGGTTAAATGCAAATAGTATCCTGGACTATGATCATATCCGAAATGTGATCCCAAGCTACACAGATCTCGGTGTGCGGGGTATCACTGCTGCAACGGGAGGATGGTCAGTCCACTACAGTCGTCAGCTATGCGTAACAGACGGTACAACGTACACCTCGTGCCCCGGGCACGGTACAAAGTACACCTGTGGACCCTCACAGCCAGGGTGCCTCCCATAGGACTTAGCCCTCGAAACTATGGAAATATTTATACCACGTCTACATCAACCTCATGCGGATATCCTCTCTAGCTATGACACACAGTCACACAAGGACTCAGGCATGGGTTTTAACATGTATTACATATCACATACAGTGTGCGTCTTGAGTGCGACTCACAGTCGTCACTCCGCTCAAACACTGTTTCATGTCACAAACTCAACTCTAGTGCGAGCAACTTCCAGCAACTAGGTCTATGCATAGTTTATGTATTAAATCAAGTACGAGGAATAGCTCCCAGTACTATGCTATGCATAATATCAAAATCAAATACGAGCAATAGCTCCCAGTACTATATCATGTATAAACCATGAAGAATCGAGTACGAGCAACGCTCTAGCACTCTATCATGCATATATCATTCAAAGCTGAGTACGAGTGAGAACTCCAGTACTCTATCATGCATGTCATGAAAATCTAGTGCGTATCAAAATCCAGCACTAATATTATGTGGAAAACATATGAATCTCAGTGCGAGCTATGCTCTAGCACGATTCATTCTCACAAAATATGATAGATGGCTATTTAAAAAGGGATTGTTTACAAAATAGTAAAATCAGCACTAAAAGTGTGCTTAAGTCATATCAACCTTAAAATCATTAGCCCATCTATTTATTTTCATGCTAATAGCAATTAAACACTCACAATAGTATTTTCCATGCTTTTTGCAACTTCTCACAAAAGTTGACTTTTTGACTAACTAGGGGCAAAATCGTAATTTGCCACTATCGGGTCGCAATAATTATTATTCACTTTCTCTGACCCTCAGAGTTTTTAAGTGAATACAGAAGCAGTTGAAAATACGTGCAGGTATCTCTAACTACTTGCAAAAGTCCCTTACCTCGGATCACGTCACGTGACCTCACTTCCTCGGTGCTGCTAAATCCCGCAGTCCGATCAGCTCTCAATGTAAACTCCGGAGCTGTAAATAACCATTCCTCAGGTTAATCATAATTTTCCTACTGTATTACACATTAATACAGTCTATTTTCCCTTAATGGGCCTTAATCATCCTTAATGGGCCTTAATCCGTATTAAGCCCGTTTTCCACTTATTATTTCCCTTCATCAGGGTCTATCGACTCATTGGGCCTATCAATACCCATTGGGCTTTATTCCAAGCTCTTTGGATAACCCGTATATCATTTACGACATTAAATTCAAAATTCCAAATATAATTCACTAAATACGAAATTTAATCCGAAATGCGTAAAATAAATCTTAAATACGCAATAATCACATAAATTGTCATAAATGAACTTTACTTACCCGAGAATATGCGATGGTACGCAAATCGAAGTTCGATCAGGCTTCCGTTCGAAATTTATCGTCGAACTACACAATTTATTATATTTAACTCCGGGTCAATTTCTGATTAAATATAATTTAAATAAATTCATCGAAAATCAAATCGGTCACTTTTGACCTCGTATCGACTTACCCGAAGTCAGGTGAAATCCCGAAAATTTTCCTTTTCCTTTTTCTTTCTTTTTCCTCTTTTTCCCATTTTCTCCTTAGCTAAACCGGTCCGGTCCGGTTCAGCACAGAACCTTCTCCCCTGAACCGCCGACCGGTTCAGGCATCCTTTGGCCGTGTCGGCCTATTCCGGCCTGTTCTCGATGCATCACCACCACAGTTCGGCGCGCCTAAGCCTGGGCAACACTCGGCTGGGCTCGATCGGGAGCAAGCACCGCCGGTGGCCGTCGAATCTCTTCTTTTCCTCCGCGGCTTCTCCTCTTCGATTCGCCGGCGTCCGACGTCGGTGGAGGTCGTGATCGGTGCCGATGGGTGCGCACGGTGCCGGGCTTCCTTTTTCGACCGCTTGCCTGCCCGTGGGGTGGCCAGTGCTCGCCGTCCGGTGGTCTTCTCCCTCGTGTCGGCTTGCTTCCGTTTGCTCTGTTCTCTCTCCCCGATTTCTCTTCAGATTTCCTTTTTTTTTATAATATATTTTTATTATTATTTTATTATAAAATAATAATAAAAATCCCATAAATATCCCATAAATATCTAAAAATATCTCCAAAAATAATATTAAATTCATTTAATCCGTAAATGAATTTATCAGTCCGATTTTACCTTTTCGGTATATTTTTCCACTATTTTTGGGCTCATTTTTCGAGGCAAAATTTTTGATAAATTCTAATAAATTTATATCTTGATCAATTGGGCTCGAAATTAAATATTTTCCTCGATTTTGATCAAGATACCTCAATTTCATATTTTTAATGAAATTCTCTTATCGAAATTATACCGAATTTTTGTCATTTGATCGTTTTACCCCTGCACTCGTTCGGGAATCAACTTAACCCTTATCTCGCTGTTATGTAGCTTGCATGCATTTTTAATTTCTTAATTAGTCGATTGCATGTTAGTAAATACTCTTCTTATGATTCAACTATAATTACAAAGTGTTTATACACATAGGAATCATAAGGTACAAGCTACAAAAATCTGGGTCTGACAATCCTCCCCCACTCAGAAAATTTGGTCCTCCAAATTAGAACCAAGTCAATCATCAAATAGGTGAGGGTACTTCTCTCGCATCAGACTCTCTAGCTCCCAAGTAGCTTCGTCTGAAGTATGATGCTGCCAGAGAATCTTCACTAATCCGATGGTCTTCGATCTCAATACCTTCTCCTTCCTATCCAATATCCGAATCGGTCTCTCAACATATGACATGTCCTCTCGGAGCTCCAAAGGCTCGTAACTAATCACATGTGCCGGATCTGGGTGATACTTCCGAAGCATCAATATGTGGAAGACGTTATGGACACCTGATAAGTCCGGTGGCAATGCCAACCTATACGCCGTATCTCCTACTCGATCAAGTATCTCAAAGGGTCCAATATAGCGAGGATTTAGTTTCCCTCTCTTCCCAAATCTCGCTATTCCCTTAGAAGGAGAAACTCTCAGAAACACGGATTCACCAACTGCAAACTCTAGTGGCCTACGTCTCCTGTCAGCGTAACTCTTCTGTCTGCTCTGAGCTGTCCTCAGTCTCTCTACTATCAAGCGGACGTCCTCAGATGCTTGCGTAACCATGTCAGGAGCAAAAATCTTACGGTCACCCACTTCTTCCCATCCAATAGGGGAACGACATCTACGGCCATACAAAGCCTCATACGGTGCCATCCCGATACTCGAATGATAACTGTTGTTGTAGGCGAACTCGGCTAGTGGCAGGTGGTCATCCCAGGAGCCTCGATAATCTAGCACACATGCTCTAAACATGTCCTCCAGAGTCTATATGGTCCTCTCTGACTGACCATCTGTCTGAGGATGGAAAGCGGTGCTCAAACTCAACTGGGTTCCCATGGCTTCCTGAAAATATCCCCAAAAGTGGGATGTGAAGCGGGAATCCCTATCAGAGACTATGCTCACTGGTACACCGTGTAACCTCACTACCTCGCGTACGTACAGTTCTGCTAATGAACTCAGAGTATCGGTCGCTCTCATAGCTAGGAAGTGGGCTGACTTCGTCAGTCTATCAACGATCACCCATATAGCATCGTGATTCCTGCGGGTCCTCGGTAAACCCATCACGAAATCCATGGTGATATGCTCCTATTTCCATGTCGGTATAGGTAGAGGCTGCAATAATCCTGCAGGTTTCTGATGCTCTACCTTCACCTGCTGACATATGAGACACTTTACCACGAAGTCTACTACATCTCTCTTCATACCCGACCACCAGTATACCTTCCGGAGGTTCTGATACATCTTGTTACTCCCCGGATGTAACGTATACCTTGACGAATGAGCTTCCGTCAATATCAATCTCCTGAGTCCTGGATCCTCGGGAACACACAATCTACCTCTGAACCTCAGTAGTCCATCAGAACTCAACTCAAAATCAGTCACGGTGCCCTTCTGCATCTGACTACTCACATCCATACAAAATGGATCAGTCTGCTGAGCTACTCTGATCCTGTCCAACAGATCTGACTCCAAGCGTAGACTAGCTATCACATAGCCTGTATCCATGTCAGAAGGCACGACTCCCAAACTGAGGCTAGCAAACTGCTCTAGCAAATCATGTTCCCTAACCATCATGTACGATATCATCCCCAGGCTCTTCCTGCTCAAGGCATCGGCTACGACGTTAGCCTTACCCGAATGATAAAGTATCTCATAATCGTAGTCCTTCAAAAGCTCTAGCCATCTTCTCTGTCTCATGTTCAGCTCCTTCTGTGAGAACAGGTACTTGAGGCTCTTGTGGTCGGTAAATATCTGGAACTTCTCGCCATATAAGTAGTGGTGCCATACCTTCAACGCAAACACTACTGCAGCTAGCTCCAAATCATGGGTCGGATAGTTCTTCTCATGATCCTTCAACTGTCTGGATCCATAAACAACTACCTTCCCATCCTGCATCAATACGCAGCCCAGTCTCTGATGCGAAGCATCGGTATACACTGTAAATCCTCTTGAGCTGGTAGGGATAGTGAGAATCAGAGCGGTGGTCAATCGACGCTTCAAATCCTCAAAACTCTTCTCACAATCCTCGTTCCATATGAACGGTGCACTCTTTCGAGTAAGACGTGTCAACGGAGCAGCCAACTTCGAAAATCCCTCAACAAATCTCCTATAGTACCCAGCTAAACCCAAGAAACTCCCGATCTCGGTGACTGTCTTCGGCTGTTCCCACTGAACTACATCCTCTATCTTAGATGGATCAACTGATACACCATCTCTCGATACAACATGTCCCAAAAACGAGATCTGTGACAACCAAAAGTCACACTTACTGAGCTTAGCATATAACTCATGCTCCCGTAGCGTATGCAACACGATCCTGAGGTGCTCCTCATGCTCCTCCTTGGATCTCGAATACACCAATATGTCATCGATGAAGACGATAACAAACTGGTCTAAATATGGCTTGAACACATCGTTCATCAAAGCCATAAAAGCAGCTGGAGCATTCGTCAATCCGAATGGCATGACCAAGAACTCATAATGGCCATATCGGGTACGAAATGCTGTCTTGGGTACATCTCCACTTCGAACCTTCAGCTGATGATACCCAGATCTTAGGTCAATCTTGGAAAAGACCTGTACTCCCTGAAGCTGATCTAACAAGTCGTCAATGCATGGAAGGGGGTATCTATTCTTGATGGTGGCCTTATTCAACAATCGGTAATCTATACACAATTGGAGGCTCCCATCCTTCTTCCTCACAAACAGAACCGGTGCTCCCCAAGGTGAAACACTCGGTCGAACAAAACCCCTATCCAACAACTCCTGTAACTGTCTCTTGAGCTCCTCCAGCTCAACTAAGGCCATGCGATATGGTGGTCTCGAAATAGGCTCCGTACCAGGTACCAAATCTATACAGAACTCCATCTCTCTGTCTGGTGGTAACCCTGGCAATTCATCCAGGAAAACATCTGGGTACTCACTGACCACAGTGATATCTGACAACTCCGGATGTGCCTTATCCATATATACCACGTACGCAATGAAACCTTGATATGTTGAAGGTTTTCTAAATCAATAATCACGTAATAATCATAACCACTCCTTTCATTTATTCTTATTAAACTTTACAACATATCTAGTAGGGTGAGGAAACATAACTGTCTTAGCATAACAATCTAAAACAGTATGGTTTGCAGATAGCCAATCCATTCCTAATATTATATCAAAGTCACTCATACTTAGTAATATTAGATTGGCTGTCATCTCCTTATCCCCTACTCTCATCTTGCAGTCATTATATACATATTCTACAACTTGACTACTATTCATAGGCGTACTGATTAACATAATCATACATAAACGTGTACACTCTACATGTCTTGCTAATTTACATGCTAATGATGGCGATACAAAAGAATGCGTGGCACTAGGATCAATTAAAACATATGCTTCAATATCATAAATCAGGATGTTACCTCGAATCACATCCGATGAAGCATCAGCTGTTCCCTGGTCCAAAGCATGTACTCGCCCTTGACCTATCACTTGTTTCCCTTTCTCCTCTGCCGTCGCTTTACCTCTCTGAGTAGATGTACCAGCCGGAGTTCTATCAAACTCCTCGCCCCTCTGTGGTGCAGTCACAAATGGCGCTGGGCACTCTCTAGCCATGTGCCCCTGTTTCCCACATCGGAAACATACCATAGCACCCTGTGAACACGATCTATCTCCATGTGATCTACCGCATCTTTTGCACGAATCTGCAGCAGGTCTCGGTCCTCCCATGACAATGCCCTTTGCTGGGGCTACAGTCGGATAAGCAGGAGGTCTAGCATATCTATCCCGTACCTCCTCTACCCGTGATTTCTTACCGAAAGATCTCTTCCCTCCTCGATAACTGAAATCTCTAGCCAACCTCTTCCTCTGTACATCTCGGCTACGGCTAAACTTCCCAAACTCGGAAGCATTCCTCTCGTAGTCCTGCTCATATAGTTACGCCCTGCGCACCGCCTCCTCATAGGTCACTATGTCCAGCGGAACCAACTTGGACCGTAGCATTGGTCTCAACCCGTCGATAAACCTGTGGACCTTCCTGGTCTCACTGTACATGGTATCCGGGTCATATCTTCCTAGGGATAGGAATCGAGTCTCATACTCGTCCACAAATAGACTCCCCTGGTGTAGTCCCAAAAACTCTGCCTGAAGTTTTCGCTGCGCGGTGTCAGGAATAAACTGCCTCCTGAAGGCCTCCCAAAATATATCCCAACTGATATCCGTGTGTCGGGATCTCAATATAGGTCTGGTGGACTTCCACCAATGCTCTGCAGCTCCCTTCAGTAGGAACGCAGCAAACGCGACCATCTCCGAGGTCGTACACTCGAAGAATCCATAGAGCTTCTCCAGCTCTGCTACCCACTCCTCAGCAGCCACTGGGTCCTTGACCCCGCTAAATGATGGAGGTCTAAACTTCTGGAATTCCCTCAACCGATGCAGATCACATCCATATCCTAATCCACTACCACCCGAAACCGGTGGGGGTGTAGGAGTATCTACTGTCCTCTATGCATCAGCTGTCTGCGTAGGTGTATCAGGGGCAAATGCCTCTCCTGTAGTAGCTCCTGCCTCCTGTCTCTGCTTACCTGGCATCGTCTGTGCCAGTATCTCAATAATAGTCTCGAGACCACGCTCTAATCTTGTGAAGCGCGTCTCGACACACTCGGGTGCCTCAGTAGCACCTGGAGTCTCATGCGCAGGTAAAGGTCCGGCAGCGGCTCGTCTCTCGGGTCTATCTCCCTGGCCTCGAGCCCTACCTCTCATAACTCTACCACTACACGTATTTGCCATATAGGCAAAGCCCCTGCATTCATAATAATGAATTAGTCCATTTCCTATATGGTATACACAGTTATATCTAAACACAACACAGTACTATGGGGATGTACACTTTCCTATTTTCTAACACTGACTCACATCAGACCAACCCCTGCTCTGATACCATTCTGTCAGGACCCCATTCTCAATCCATGACTTTATCCAAAAATCACTATAAATTTTTTGCATTTTTAACTTACCTTTCCTCTCTTCAATGGTTGGGCTGTGATTCGATGTCAGAGTCTTCACTTACCACATCATCCATTCTCATACATACATGTCAATATATTAATTCTGATTGTAGCTGCTGGTATTATACATGTAAGACTATATAAAATCTCATATAAATACATTCCCCATAATATATAACGTATACATCACTGTGCTGTTTCTATGTTTAGATAAACAACTGTACATAATATGTATACCTAGCGATCGATAGGAATTAGCAGTGGACTCTGGGACACTATCCCTCGATAGCTCTCACTCTACTGACGCTCTGTAGAGAGATGTAAAGAAAGGGGGGTGAGCATACAACGCGCTCAGTAAGGAAATCAGGTAAGCAAGTAGATATCAACACTATCTACTCAAAATAATGATATGCCTTGAAAACATTATTTCCTTTACTCACTTTAAAAAGCATGTCTTGAAATATAATATATATACTTGTACAGAATAAATCCCATGTACAGAAAATCATGCTTTCTTTCTCAAATGTAGGCATGTAGTGCAAAACAATGCATTGTATATAAATCATGCCTTTATGTAAATCATGCCATGTATATTTAAATCACAATAAATATGGCATCAAATGATTCACAACACAAAATCGGAGTCTGACCCATCCCTCAGGTCTGTCCGCAGTTTAAATCAGTCAATCAATGTGATATATCATGTAAGACTCTGTGGTTAAATGCAAATAGTATCCTGGACTATGATCATATCCGAAATGTGATCCCAAGCTACATAGATCTCGGTGTGCGGGGCATCACTGCTGCAACGGGAGGATAGTCAGTCCACTACAGCCGTCAGCTATGCATAACACACGGTACAACGTACACCTCGTGCCCCGGGCACGGTACAAAGTACACCCGTGGACCTTCACAGCCAGGGTGCCTCCCGTAGGACTTAGCACTCGAAACTATGGAAATATTTATACCACGTCTATATCAACCTCATGCGGATATCCTCTCTAGCTATGACACACAGTCACATAAGGACTCAGGCATGGGTTTTAACATGTATTACATATCACATACAGTGTGCGTCTTGAGTGCGACTCACAGTCGTCACTCCGCTCAAACACTGTTTCATGTCACAAACTCAACTCTAGTGCGAGCAACTTCCAGCAACTAGGTCTATGCATAGTTTATGTATTAAATCAAGTACGAGGAATAGCTCCCAGTACTATGCTATGCATAATATCAAAATCAAATACGAGCAATAGCTCCCAGTACTATATCATGTATAAACCATGAAGAATCGAGTACGAGCAACGCTCTAGCACTCTATCATGCATATATCATTCAAAGCTGAGTACGAGTGAGAACTCCAGTACTCTATCATGCATGTCATGAAAATCTAGTGCGTATCAAAATCCAGCACTAATATTATGTGGAAAACATATGAATCTCAGTGCGAGCTATGCTCTAGCATGATTCATTCTCACAAAATATGATAGATGGCTATTTAAAAAGGGATTGTTTACAAAATAGTAAAATCAGCACTAAAAGTGTGCTTAAGTCATATCAACCTTAAAATCATTAGCCCATCTATTTATTTTCATGCTAATAGCAATTAAACACTCACAATAGTATTTTCCATGCTTTTTGCAACTTCTCACAAAAGTTGACTTTTTGACTAACTAGGGGCAAAATCATAATTTGCCACTATCGGGTCGCAATAATTATTATTCACTTTCTCTGACCCTCAGAGTTTTTAAGTGAATGCAGAAGCAGTTGAAAATACGTGTAGGTATCTCTAACTACTTGCAAAAGTCCCTTACCTAGGATCACGTCACGTGACCTCACTTCCTCGGTGCTGCTAAATCCCGCAGTCCGATCAGCTCTCAATGTAAACTCCGGAGCTGTAAATAACCATTCCTTAGGTTAATCATAATTTTTCTACTGTATTACACTTTAATACAGTCTATTTTCCCTTAATGGGCCTTAATAATCCTTAATGGGCCTTAATCCGTATTAAGCCCATTTTCCACTTATTATTTCCCTTCATCAGGGTCTCTAGACTCATTGGGCCTATCAATACCCATTGGGCTTTATTCCAAGCTCTTTGGATAGCCCGTATATCATTTACGACATTAAATTCAAAATTCCAAATATAATTCACTAAATACGGAATTTAATCCGAAATGCGTAAAATAAATCTTAAATACGCAATAATCACATAAATTGTCATAAATGAACTTTACTTACCCGAGAATATGCGATGGTACGCAAATCGAAGTTCGATCAGGCTTCCGTTCGGAATTTATCGTCGAACTGCACAATTTATTATATTTAACTTCGGGTCAATTTTTGATTAAATATAATTTAAATAAATTCTTCAGAAATCAAATCGGTCACTTTTGACCTCGTATCGACTTACCCGAAGTCCGGTGAAATCCCAAAAATTTTCCTTTTCCTTTTTCTTTCTTTTTCCTCTTTTTCCCATTTTCTCCTTGGCTGAACCGGTTCGGTCCGGTTCAGCACAGAACCTTCTCCCCTGAACCGCCGACTGGTGCAGGCATCCTTTGGCTGTGCCGGCCTATTCCGGTCGGTTCCCGACGTATCACCACTGCAGTTCGGCTCGCCTAAGCCTGGGCAACACTCGGCTGGGCTCGATCGGGACCAAGCACCGCCGGTGGCCGCCGAATCTCTTCTTTTCCTCCGCGGCTTCTCCTCTTGGATTCGCCGGCGTCCGACGTCGGTGGAGGTCGTGATCGGTGCCGATGGGTGCGCACGGTGCCGGGCTTCCTTTTCCGACCGCTTGCCTGCCCGTGGGGTGGCCGGTGCTCGCCGTCCGGTGTTCTTCTCCCTCGGGTCGGCTTGCTTCCGTTTCCTCTGTTCTCTCTCCCCGATTTCTCTTCAGATTCATTTTTTTTATAATATATTTTTATTATTATTTTATTATAAAATAATAATAAAAATCCCATAAATATCTAAAAATATCTCCAAAAATCATATTAAATTCATTTAATCCATAAATGAATTTATCAGTCTGATTTTACCTTTTCGGTATATTTTTTCACTATTTTTGGGCTTATTTTTCGAGGTAAAAATTCTGATAAATTCTAATAAATTATATCTTGATCAATTGGGCTCGAAATTAAATATTTTCCTCGATTTTGATCAAGATTCCTCAATTTCATATTTTTAATGAAATTCTCTTATCGAAATTATACCGAATTTTAGTCATTTGACCGTTTTACCCCTGCACTCGTTCGGGAATCAACTTAACCCTTATCTCGCTGTTATGTAGCTTACATGCATTTTTGATTTCTTAATTAGTCGATTGCATGTTAGTAAATACTCTTCTTATGATTCAACTATAATTACAAAGTGTTTATACACATAGGAATCATAAGGTACAAGCTACAAAAATCTGGGTCTGACAACTTCCATCCCCAGATAGATGGTCAGTCAAAGAGGATGATACAGACCTTGGAGGATATGTTGAGAGTGTGCGTACTAGATTTTACAGGCTCATGGGATGATCACTTGGCACTGATTGAGTTTGCCTACAATAATAATTATCACTCAACTATTGGTATGGCCCCTTACGAGGCACTATATGGTCGTAGATGTCGATCGCCTATTGGGTGGGAAGAGGTTAGTGATAGACAGTTACTCGCTCTCGATTTAGTTAGATAAGCCTCAGAGGATGTTCGGATAATATGTGAGAGTTACGAACAGGTTAAAGTCGACAAAAGAGCTATGCAGATAGAAGACAGAGACCACTTGAGTTCACTGTGGGTGAGTATGTATTTTTGAAAGTATCTCCTTCTAAGGGAATAGCGAGGTTCGGGAAGAAAGGAAAACTAAGTCCTCGTTACATCGGTCCCTTCAAGATCTTGGATAGAGTGGGAGAGAAGGCATATAGACTAGCCTTACCACCTGAGCTAGCAGAGGTCCACAATGTCTTCCATGTATCCCTGCTCATGAAGTACCATTCGGATCCAGCACATGCAATTAGCTATGAGCCATTGGAGCTCAAGGAGAATATGTTATATGTAGAGAAACTGATCCAGATATTGGATAGAAAAGAGAAGGTGTTGCAGAACAAGTCGATTTCATTGGTTAAGGTCTTGTGGCAATATCATACATCAAAGGATGCCACTTGAGAGTTAAAGGACCTGATGAAGGAGAAGTATCCCCAACTTTTTGAGGAATGAACTTGGTTTAATTTTGAGGACCAAATTTTTTAAGGAGGAGAGAAATGTAATGCCTGTAGTTTTTCAAGTCCTTCTTATGAGGCTATGATGTATATGTACATGGTTACATGTGTATAGATGACGAAAAGATGTAAGGATGATGAATCTAATCTATAATCCATGATTTCATGTGTGTGCACAAGTTTCATTACCTATGAACTATACGGAACAGATACTATTATACGTTGGTTGTGTACGCAATGTAAAATGAGGTATTAGGCAAATAAGAATGAATTACAAAGTGAAACTCTATAAAAAAAAAAACTGCAGTAATAAGGGTGCATGGGAAGGGCAGATCAATCTCCCATGAAGAAGAGATCGATCCCCTCTCACAAAATGCTATATATTAGTTCAATTGAACAAGGTAGATCGATCTCATGAGAAGGTAGATCGATCTCCTTAAGTCTCTGCCTGAAAGGAAATTGATCTCTCGTAAGGCACAGATCGATCCTTAAATGTCTCGGCCAAGGAGAGATCGATCTCCCTTAAGCAATAGATCGATCTCCTTTTTACAAACAGATTAATCTCGTTAAGAATTGTGAGGATAAGATCGATCTCCTACAAGAGGTAGATCGATCTCCAAGATGAATTTTGCTTGCAACAGATCGATCTCATAATGAAGAGTAGATTGATCTGGTAGTAGTTACGTTAGGTAAAAGGACTACCAAACCATGCAGATATCGATCTCCACAAGGGACAAGATCGATCTCATGCCTCTGCATCTATAAAAAGAGCACGGGATTGAGTTGAAAATCAAATTTCTTCCTACCAGACCCGTACCTATCCATTTCTCTCCAAGAATCAAGCTTTCTCACTCTAAATATCACTACATTCGAGCCAAATTTGGAAGAAGCTCAAGGAGGAAAAGTTGTTCCTTGAAGTAAGGAGAACAACATTCTCAAAAATCACACATTGGTTTGATCAAGAGGAGGAGAATGGACTACCACAAGTTTAACTAAGGAAAAACTAAGCTAGGTAAGCTCTTCAACCCTCAAGCTTTAAATATGAGTTTCTAGATATTGTGTGGGTTGAATGGTATGTGAAATATAGATAGAAATGATGATGGTAGAGATGAGTGAGTAATATTAAGAGGGAATTCATGAAGAAATACTTATGGAGAAGTGATGGAAAACTTAAGAGAAGATATAGTGATACTAGTGTGAGACCCCGTATATGTATAATTGTATATAGGTACATAGAAATGTAAATGAAATCATAAGTATGATGATACATTTGTAATGTGAAGTATATGTAATGTAAGTCCATAAGATTATGTACACACTTGCAATAAGAGTTATGATTGTACGTACAAGTGACATTATGAATGAGTACGAAGAAATGGACTTAAACATGTGAAAAATATGAATAGAATAGAATATGAGTAGTGTGGTAAAATGGAAGGAAGATTTGCATAAGTTGTGCACTTCCATTTGCTTTATATCATGGACCCTTGGCTATACAAAGATTCTACACAAGTTTTAATATGTATGAACTATTAATGGATGTCATTTTCAAGTCTCAAAGATGATTGAATGAGAAAATGAGCATGGCAGCAAATTAAGGATGTTTTGGTATAAGTTTCTGCAGGAACCTGCAGCAAAATCTAGAAATTATGCAGGCCAGATCGATCTCATAAGATGAGAGATGATCTAGATGAGCCAAAATGCTTGTATTTGAGCAATGGATTAGGGTAGATCGATCTCCAATGCAGCCAGATCGATCTCCTAAACATTCAGTAATAAAAAGATCAATCCTCAAGCACACAGATCAATCTCCTTAGCTCTCTGTTTGTAGCAGATCGATCTTAAGCTTCTACAGATCGATCTCATGCTTAAAATGTCGTGGAAAAGAGGATTTTAAAGGGACTAAATCGATCTCCTCCTTGTGCAGATCGATCTCCTCAAGCTATTTCTATAAAAAGGGCGTTAAAAATCTACAGATTTCGGGACAAAACCATATCCTTCCCTTTCTAACCTAAAACCTAATTTTCTCTCTCTAAATCTAACCATTTTCAAGGAGATTTGAGGGAAGACTATTAGAGGCAAAGTTATTCACTTCAAAGAGAAGAACAAAATAGTTTGGAGGCATTTACCCATTTGTTGGATTGAAGGAACAAAGGGCATTTCTATTTAGAGCAAAGAGGAAATCCAAATAGGTGAGTTTCTAAAGAACCAACTTAAGTATATTGTTAAGCTATTGATGTTTGGGGTTAAAGGGTGCCTAGTATGGTTAGAAACTATCTAAAATGCATTGGAATGAGTATGACCTAGAAATGGTCTAGTGTGAGAAAGTGGAATGTATGGAGATTAATGAGAGATGGGATATCTAGAGGTGATAATAGTGTTATGGGTATGATTTTAAGATGTTGTTAGTGAATAAATTGTAAGATTTACCTAAAAGGGGAAAAATGTGGATTAAGGCTTTGGTAAATGCATAAATGAATAATATTGACTAGTGAGGTCAAATATGAGTTAACGACATTAACTCAATTGATTTGGATGAATGAATCACAGCTCCTGAGGATACACCCGAGCAAGGCGAGCTAAGAGCGCAATAAGCTAAGAGGAAAAGAGAGTGGCACTCAAGTAAATTGAGGTAAGGGAATTGTGTAGACTCTTAGAGATATCTGTGCGCAATTTGGGTGCTTAAATGCTTTATTAGAATGCATGAGAAATTAGGAAATGAAATTGGGTGATTGAAGGGCAAAGAGTTGGGTGTTTGAGTAAAGTGCATGAAAACAAAAGCATAATGCTCGAAAATCATGTTTTATTGCTTTTTAGCAAATGATTGGTAGGTTGGCTAACATTTTGAATGAATTACAAAAGAAATGAGTTGTTTTGGTTTATTAAACCATGCTTTGTAAAGAATTGAGCCAACTACACGGTTTTCGTGAGAATGAATGCGTGCTAGAGTATGACTCGCATGAGATTTGATGTGTTTTATGTGCATGGGTGCTGGATCTTAGCTCTCACTAGATTTACTTGGATTTCTATGATGTTGTGCTTGAGTGGAGCTTGCACAGCCTTTATACTAGTTTTAGCATGGTGTAGAGAGCATGGCTCTCATTAGATTCCCATCTCACGTGTTGCTGTGCTTGGAGCTTCGGGTACCATCAGTTAAAGATATGGAGTGGAGATGTACCTAGGATAGCTTTTCGCACCCGGTATGGACATTATGAGTTTATGGTTATGCCATTCGGGTTGACGAATGCTCCCACAGCTTTTATGTCGTTGATGAATGAGGTATTCCACCAGTATTTGGATCGGTTTGTTATTGTGTTTATTGATGATATACTGGTGTACTCAAGATCTAGAGAGGAGTAACAGAGGCATCTAAGGATAGTACTACAGACCCTCAGAGAGAAGAAGTTGTATGCTAAACTCAGTAAATGCGACTTTTGGTTGGAACATATCTCTTTTTTGGGTCACATAGTGTCAAAAGATGGAGTGTCAGTGGATCAATCAAAGATTGAGGCAGTGATACAGTGGTAGAAACCCCAGACACTGATAGAGATCAGAAGTTTCCTGGGTTTAGCTGGGTATTACCGAAGGTTTGTAGAGGGATTCTCGAGATTAGCTGCTCCTTTGACACGTCTCACGAGAAAGAATGTTAAATTTGTGTGGGACGATAAGTGTGAGGAAAGTTTTGAGGAGTTGAAGAGGAGGTTAACTACAGCTCCGATACTCACCATTCCTACCAGCTCAGGAGGTTTCTCGGTGTATACGGATGCTTCACACCAAGGACTGGGCTGTGTATTGATGCAAAATGGGAAGGTAGTAGCCTATGGATCAAGACAGTTAAGGATCATGAGAGGAACTACCCGACCTATGACTTGGAGTTGGCGGCCGTAGTGTTTGCATTGAAAATATGGCGCTACTATCTCTATGGTGAGAGATTTCATATTTTCACAGATCATAAAAGCCTTAAGTACCTGGTCTCGCAAAAAGAGTTAAACATGAGACAGAGGAGATGCCTCGAGCTTTTAAAGGATTATGATTGTGAGATCCTGTACCACCCGGGTAAAGCAAATGTGGTTGCTGATGCATTGAGTAGGAAGTATCTAGGGATGGTATCATTTATGATGATCAAAGAACACGAGCTGTTGGAACCCGCATAGGAAATGCTTACACTTGTTGCTACACCACAGGGCCATAGAGGATGGGGTTACAGTTGTGATTTAGATAGACTATGGCAGTTCCAGAAGTTTAGACCATCTTCTTTCTGTGAAGTTAAGGACCCAGTTGTTGCAGAGGATTGGATAAATGAGATTGAGAAGTTATAAGGGTTCTTTGAGTGCACTACTGCCGAGATGGTAGCGTTTACTGCATTCATACTGAAGGGATTAGCAGAACATTGGTAGAAATCCACCAGGTCTATTTTGAGAGCTCGAAATACAGAGATCAGCTAAGATGTATTTTTGGAGGCTTTTCGGAGACAGTATGTTTCAGATACTGCGCATCGGAAGCTGAAGATGGCATTTTTAGGACTGACACAAGGGAGCAGGACGATGGATGAGTATGAGACGACCTTTATCTCCCTTGGCAGGTATGATCCTGATACGATGGGTAATGAGGTCGAGACGGTCCAGAAGTTTGTGGATGGACTGAGACCAACAATCAGGTCCAGATTGGTTCCCTTTGATAAACCGACCACAAAGAGGCAGTACGCATAGTGCAATTGTGTGAGCAAGACATTGATAGGATCGCCTCAGAGTTTGGGAAGGTTGGTAAAGTGAGGGATAGAGATAAGAAGAGACAAGTACTTGACATGGCCTCAAGTTATAAGGGAAGCAAGAGGTTTTTTGGAAAGATGTCGAGGATTGAGGAGATCCAGGAGAGGAAAGTTAATCCTCCTATGTATCCAGCTCTAGCTCCAGTAAAGGGAATTATGATTGGAGGGTCACGACCTACTACAGAACAATGCAGCAAGTGTGGTACGTACCATGGTACTTGATCATGCTATGGACCTCCTGCAGTATGCTTCAGATGTGGAAAACCAGGACACATAATCTGAGATTGTCCAGATATGACATAGAGAGCCCCACAGTAGGGCAAGGAGCCAGCGAGAGCTCCAGTTGAGACAGCTACTTCGAGAAGGAGGGTTACAGTTGAGGAAAGGGGAAACAACCAATGGGTGTGAGCAGAGGATGAGTGTACGCACTGGACTAGGACACCGCAGATGCATTGACGGATGTGGTCAAATGTACCATCCAAATCTTTGATTCAGAAGCATTTGTATTATTTGATCCTCGTAGTCAGTTGACTAAGCATGTATATAGGAATTATAACTTGAGGATAGGAGGAAAATAAATGGCAGCTGATTTATTTTTATTGAGTATGAATGATTTTGATGTAATCCTAGGAATGGAATGGCTGGCTGCAAATCATGTTGTGATAGATTGTCATGCTAAAACATTGATGTTTCCAGAGATAGATAGTCATGTTGTAAACTTTATGAAATGAAATGAAAGAACACGACTATTGTAAATGAAAAGAGTATAATCCTAATACATGAAATTTGAGAGATGAATCTGTTTATCAATTATGTTTGTTAATGTGATGATTTGTATTACTAACGGTGGAAAGGATAATGTGAAGGGTTCATTGCCTACGTGGTTGACATTGATAAGGCACATCCAAAATTGAGAGACATTCTCGTAATTGCATATTTTCCTGATGTCTTTCTAGATGAATTACTAAGGCTACCACTTGATAGGGAAATGGAATTTTGTATAGAGTTAGTACCTGGAACAGAGCCGATATAAAAACTGCCATATAGAATGACTCTGATAGAGTTGGAAGAGCTAAAGAAATAGTTCCAATAGTTGCTGGAGAAGGGGTTTATCAGGCCAAGTGTCTAACCTTGGGGAGCGCTGGTTCTATTTGTAAAAAAGAATGATGGAAGCCTTCGACTGTGTATTGACTACCGGTTGTTGAATAAGGTGACCATTAAGAATAAATACCCCCTTCCACACGTCGATGACTTGTTGGATCAGCTTAAGGGAGCGCAGGTCTTCTTCGAGATAGATCTTAGATCGGGGTATCATTAGTTGAGAATTTAGGATGGAGATGTACCTAAGAGCTTTTCGCACCCGGTATGGTCACTTTGAGTTTATGGTTATGTCATTCGGGTTGACAAATGGTCTCGCAGCTTTTATGTCATTGATGAATAAGGTATTTCACCAGTATTTGGATCGATTTGTTATTGTGCTTATTAATGATATTGTCAGACCCACAATTTATGTAGCCAGTACCTTATGATTCCTATGTGTATGAACACTCTATTATTATAGTTGAATCATAAGAAGAGTATTTACTAGATTTAAAGTGTTAGTAAAATGATTTAACACGCAAAAGCTACATAAAAAGCCTAATGTGAGCTATAAGAGTCACAGGCTAAACCAAGTGAATTTGAATCATTCTGACTGAAAATAAGAACTTAAAATGAGAAGATTTAGAGGGCTCATGAAGGAAAGTCAATTTAATTTAGTTCCGAACATAGAGAACGAGAGTAAAAGCAAAAAAAAAAAAAAGGTAAAATGGACCTTTTTAGCAAGTTAAGGTGTTTCAAGTGTAATTATCTATCGGAACGGTTGAAACGTAAAGATAAGAGTGTAAGACATAAGATATGACACTTTCAAAATTTTTAGAAAAAAGTCAACTTAGTCAATGGTTAAGGAAAAAGTCAACTATAGTTAAGAAAAGTGAACTTTTACCATAGTTGACTAACCATGATTAGAAATTAACATAAGTATGGAGAAAAAAATTGGGAAAAAATATTCTTGGTCAGAATACAAAATAATTATCCCCCGGAAGTAAGGAAAATTTATTCGGAAGGATTTCATATTTAATTTGATGGTTAAAAACGTAATGGGCCTAAAGTGAAGATTTTAAAGCTCATTAAGGTATACTAAACGTAGATCGAAATTCTTAGGTCCCTTAGACCGAATTGTTGGACCAATTGATAGGCCAAATATTGAGACAATAAAAGGCCCGAGGTATAGTAAAATTTTCAGCCCGAAAGCCCATTAAGAAAGCCCAAACCGAGAGGCCCAATTGGAAAGCCCATTAGATAAATATCTAACCATAGTTAAAGCTAACTATGACTCATTAGGTGACTCATAACTAAGCCTTAGAAAGTCAAGTTTAATGGCTGGAAAGTAAGGCTTAATGGCTAAGTAAATGGCTTATAAAATCAGCCACACCATTTTCATCTTCACCATACCATTCTCGGCTAGAAGAAGAAACCATTAAAATACATTTATCCAAGCTTTCTCTCCCTAGAAATCACTAGGAATTAGGCATATTTGGAACTTGCATTCTTCATGGAAGTTGTTCCAAATTGAAAGGAGAGTGACATATGTTGGAATTGGCTATCAAGGAGCCATAGACTGCAAACCGTGAGCCTCCAAATTTTTGGCCAAGTGTGAACACAAATACTAGATATATTTTCAAGTTTTCAAATTCATATATGTTAATGTATGAATGATTTTAAGTATATCGGTATATGTTTTAAGCATTAAAACATATGAAATCACTATGATCATGGTGAGGCCGAGAGTGAGTAGTGAAATATTGATGAATGCCCATGTGATTTTAAGGCATAAATGGATTAATGTACATGTGTTAATGATTATGGCATAATTAGAATTAATCAATTTGATTAATTAATACATGTATTAAGTTTGCAATCAATGTGTTTGATAAAATGCATAAATGAGCTATGTGATGTTTAAGAATGTTGCCAACCAAGTGTTTGTGAAAATGCCTAAGTGAATTGGCTATGGAAAAGGACATAGCCGGCATGCCATGGTGTGACCGACGACATGGAGAGCTCTCGGCCATGGCATGTGGCCGAGAGGTCCAATGGGCCAAGCCCAAATAACTTAGGCCCAATGTGATGTAATGGGTCTAGGATAAGTTCAATAAGAGTTGGTGGGCCCCACAAGCCCAATGGCCCAAAGAAAATGAATAGTAAAATGGAAATGGGCATAAGGCATAGTTAAGCCCATTAAGGTTTATTAAAGCCCATTAAAGGAAATAGACTGTATTTAATGTGAAATACAGTAGGAAAAGTGTAATTAACCTGATAAATGGTTATATGCAGCTCCAGAGAGTATTGGAGAAGCAAATCGGACTGCTGGATCGAGCAGCGTTGAGAAAGTGAAATTTCTCGAGTGATTGTAGGTAAGGGACTTTTGTGAGTAGTTAGAGATACTTGCACGTATTTTCGTCTGCTTTTACATTCATTTAAAAACTCTGAGGGTCATAGAAAGTGAATAATAATTATTGTGACCCGATAGTGGTAAATTACGATTTTACCCTTAGTTAGGAAAAAAGTCAACTTTTGTGAAAAGTTGTAAAAGCATGGAAACCACCATTTTGAGTGTTTTACTACTGTTTAGTAGAAGAATAAATAGATGGGCTAATGATTTTAAGGTTGATGTGAATTAAGCACACTTTATAGTGTTGATTTTGATATTTTGTAAACCATCCATTTTTTAAAGAGCCATCTATCATATTATGTGAGAATAAATCGTGCTGGAGCACAGCTCACACTGGATTTCATATATTTTCCACATATATTAGTGCGGGATCATGATTCGCACTAGATTTCCATGACATGCATGATGGAGTACTGGAGTTCTTACTCGTAATCAGTTTTATATGATATATGCATGAGAGAGTGTTGGAGCGATTAACTCGTACTCGAGTTTTACATGAGATGCATGACAGAGTACTGGAGCATTGCTCGTACACTATTCTTCATGATTTATACATCACATAGTACTGGAGCTATTGCTCGTACTTGATTTAATGATATTGTGCATAGCATGGTACTGGAGCTATTGCTCGTACTTGATTTGAAACATGAACTATGCATTGACCTAGTTGCTGGAGGTTTACTTCCACTAGAGTTAAGTTTGTGATGTGAACAGTGTTTGAGTGGAGTGTCGACTGTGAGTCGCGCTCAAAGGCGCGCACTGTATTTTATGTGATATATAATACATGTTGAAAATCGTGCTTGATTTCCTCGTGTAGACTGAGTGTCACACTATGAGAGGTTCGCATGAGGATTTAGAGACGTGGTATGATATTCCATGGTTTTGAGGGCTAAGACCTATGGCAGGCACCCCGACTGTGATGTAGGGTCTACGGAGTACGTTGTACCCTGCATGTGGCATGGAGTACACTGTACCATGTGGTGTTATGGAGTTTGAGGAGGATATAACTGGCGGTTATGATGGACTGACCCCCCTCCCATTGCAGTAGTGATGCCTCGCACACCGAGTACTGTGTTGCCTAGGATCACCATTGCCGGATATGATCATAGTCCATGATACTATTTACATTTTCATCACAGAGTCTCACATGATATATCACCTGATTGACTGATTTACTTGTGGATAGACCTGAGGGATGGGTCAGACTCTGATTTTGTGTAGTGAATGATTTAAATGTCATATTTACTGTGATTTAAATATAAATGACATGATTTATCTAAAGGCATTGTGATATTATAAAGATACATTGTTTTGCTCTACATGCCTACATTTGAGAAAGAAAGCATGATTTCTGTACATGGGATTTAATCTGTACAAGTATATATATTTATATTTAAAGATATGCTTTGAAAATGAGTTAAGGAAATAACGTTTTGAGGCATAGCATTATTTTGAGTAGATAGTGTAGATATCTACTTGCTTGCCTGATTTCCTTACTGAGCGCGTTGTATGCTCACCCCCATTTTCTTTACATCTCTCTACAGAGCATCAGTAGTAGAGTGAGAGCTTTTGAGGGATAGTATTCTTGTGTTTGCTGCTATTTCCTATCGATCGACAGGTATACATGTTTTGTACGGTTATGTATCTAAACATAGAAACAGCACAGTGATGTATACGACATATATTATGGGGAATGTATTTATATTAGCTTTTATATGATCTCACATGTATTATAAAAGAAGTTACAGTCAGTAACAGTATATTGACATGTATGTATGAAAATGGATGATATGGTATGCGAGGAAGCTAACATCGAATCACAGCCCAACCATTGAAGAGAGGAAAGGTAAGTTAAAAATGCGAAAACTTTGTAGTGATTTTTGGTTAAGTCAGGATGGGTCTTGACAGAATGGTATCATAGCAGAGGTTGGTCTGATGTGAGTCGGTGTTAGAAAATAGGAAAGTGTACATCCCCATAGTATTGTGTTGTGTTTAGATATAACTGTGTATACCAGATGGGAAATGGACTAATTCATGATTATGAATGCAGGAACTTTGCCTATATGGCAAATACTTGTAGTGGTAGAGGTACGAGAGGTAGGGCTCGAGGTCGTGGAGATAGGCCTAAGAGACGAGCTGCTGCCGAACCATTACCTACCCATGAGACTCCAGGTGCTACTGAGGCACCAGAGTGTACTGAGATGCGCTTTACAAGATTATAGCATAGTCTAGAGACGACTGTAGAGATATTGGCACAGACGATGCCAGGTAGGCAGGGACAAGAGGCATGAGCTACGACAGGAGAGGCAGTTGCCCCTGATACACCTACGCAGACAGCTCATGCATCGAAAACTGTAGATACTCCTACACCCGCACCAGTTTCGAGTAGTAGTAGATTAGGGTACGGATGTGATCTGCATCGGTTGCTAGAATTCCAGAAGTTTAGACCTCCATCTTTTAGTAGGGTCAAGGACCCTGGAGCTGCTAAGGAGTGGGTTACTAAGATGGAGAAACTTTATGGATTCTTCGAGTGTACGATATCGGAGATGGTCGCACTTGCTGTGTTCCTATTGAAAGGAGTTGCAAATCATTGGTGGAAGTCCACCCGACCCATATTGAGAGCCTGACACACAGATATTAGTTGGGATATATTTCGGGAGGCCTTTAGGAGGTAATTTTTTCCCGATACCGCACAACGAAAACTATAGGCAGAGTTTTTGGGACTGAACCAGGGGAGCTTATCAGTGGACAAGTATGAGACTCAATTCCTATCCCTGGGGAGATATGGCTCAGATACCATGTATAGTGAGGCCAGAAAGGTCCACAGGTTCATAGATGGGTTGAGACCGGTTCTGCAGTCTAGGTTGGTTCTATTAGATATAACCACCTATGAAGAAGCAGTGCGTAGGGCGCAACTGTGTGAGCAAGATTACGAGAGGAATGCTTTTGAGTTTGGGAAGTTTACCCGAAGCTGAGATACACAGAAGAAGAGGCCGACTAGGGATTTCAGTTATCGATGAGGGAGGAAACTCTTTGGTAAGAGATCTCGGGTTGAGGAGGCACGAGAGAGACTTGCTAGACCTCCTACTTATCCGACCGTAGCTCCAGCAAAGGGTATTGTCATAGGAGGACAGAGATCTACTACCGATCAGTGTAGAAGATGCGGTAAACAACATGGAGGTAGGCCGTGTCCACTGACTCCTATAGTGTGTTTTTGATGTAGGAAATAGGGGCATATTGCTAGAGCTTGCCCAGAGATGGTTAATACTGCCCCACTGAAGGGCAGGGAGCTTGATAGAGCTCCAGTTGGTACGTTTGCTCAGAGAGGTAGAGCGACGACAAAAGAAAAGGGGAAACAAGTGATTGGTCAAGGGTGCGTACATGCTTTGGACCAGGGGACAGTGGATGCCTCATCGGATGTGATACGAGGTAACATCCTGATTTATGATATTGAAGCATATGTTTTAATTGATCTTGGTGCCACGCATTCTTTTGTATCGCCTTCATTTGCATGTAAATTAGCAAGACATGTAGAGCGTACACCGTTATGTATGATGATGTTGATTAGTATGCCTATGAATAGTAGTCAAGTTGTAGAGTATGTATATAATGACTGCAAGTTGAGAGTAGGGAACAAGGAGATGACAGCCAATCTAATATTTCTAAGTATAAGGGACTTTGATATAATTTATGAATGGATTGGTTATCTGCAAACCATGCTGTTTTAGATTGTTATGCTAAGACAGTTATGTTTCCTAACCCTACAAGCTATGTTGTAAAGTTTAATAAGAATAAATAAAAGAAGTAGTTATGATTATAATATGATATACTGACTGAGAGAACCTTCAACATATCAAGGTTTCATTGCGTATGTGGTAGATATGGATAAGGCACATCCGGAGTTGTTAGATATTACTATGGTTAGTGAGTACCCAAATATTTTTCCGGATGAGTTGCCAGGGTTACCACTAGACAAAGAGATGGAGTTTTTATAGATTTGTGCCTGGTACGGAGCCTATTTTGAGACCACCATATCGCATGGCCTTAGTTGAGCTGGAGGAGCTCAAAAGGCAGTTGCAGGAGCTGTTGGATAGGGGTTTTGTTCGACCGAGTGTTTCACCTTGGGGTGCATCGATTTTATTCGTAAGGAAGAAGGATGGGAGCCTCCGATTGTGTATAGATTATCGATTGTTGAATAAGGCCACCATCAAGAATAGGTATCCCCTTCCACGCATTCACGATTTGTTAGATCAGCTTTAGGGAGCACAGGTCTTTTCCAAGATTGACCTGAGGTCTGGGTATCGTCAGCTGAAAGTTCAGAGTGGAGATGTACCCAAGACAACATTTCGTACCCGATATGGCCATTATGAGTTCTTAGTCATGTCATTCGGATTGACAAATGCTCCAACTGCTTTCATGGCTTTGATGAACGATGTGTTCAAGCCATATTTAGACCAGTTTGTTATCATCTTCATCGATGACATATTAGTATACTAGAGATCCGAGGAGAAGCATGCGGAGCACCTCAAGATCGTATTGCAGACTCTACGAGAGCAGAAGTTATATGCTAAGCTTAGTAAGTGTGACTTTTGGTTGTCACAGATCTCGTTTTTGGGACATGTTGTATCGAGAGATGGTGTATCAGTGGATCCATCTAAGATAGAGGCTATAATTCAGTAGGAGCAGCCAAGGACAATCATCAAGATTAGGATTTTTCTGGGTTTAGCTAGATATTATCGAAGATTTGTTGAGGGATTTTCGAAATTGGCTGCTCCGTTGACACTTCTTACTCGAAAGAGTGTACCGTTCGTATGGAACGAGGATTGTGAGAAGAGTTTTCAGGAGTTGAAGTGTCGATTGACCACCGCTCCAATTCTCACTATCCCTACCAGCTCAGGAGGATTTATAGTATATACCGATGCTTCACATCAGGGACTGGGCTGTGTATTGATGCAGGATAGGAGGGTAGTTGCTTATGGATCTAGACAACTGAAGGATCATGAGAAAAACTATCCGACCCATGATTTGGAGCTACCAGCAGTAGTGTTTACATTGAAGGTCTGGCGCCACTACTTGTATTGTGAAAAGTTCCAGATATTTACCGACCACAAGAGTCTCAAGTATCTGTTCTCGCAGAAAGAGCTGAACATGAGACATAGTAGATGGCTAGAGCTTCTGAAGGACTACGATTGCGAGATACTTTATCATCCGGGGAAGGCTAACGTTGTAGCTGATGCTTTGAGTAGGAAGAGCATAGGGATGGTATCGTATATGATGGTTAGGGAGCATGATTTGCTAGAGCAGTTTGCTAGCCTCAGTTTGGGAGTTGTGCCTTCTGACATGGATATAGGCTATGTGATAGCTAGTCTACGCTTAGAGCCGAATCTGTTGGACAGGATCAGAGTGGCTCAGCAGACTGATCCGTTTTGTATGGATGTGAGTAGTCGATGCAAAAGGGCACAGTAACTGAGTTTGAGTTGAGTTTTGATGGTCTACTGCAGTTTATTGGCAGATTGTGTGTTCCCGAGGATCTATGACTCAGGAGATTGATATTGGTGGAAGCTCATTCGTCGAGGTATACGTTACATCCGAGGAGTAACAAAATGTATCAAAACCTCCGAAAGGTATACTGGTCGTCTGGTATGAAGAGAGATGTAGCAGACTTTGTGGCAAAGTGTCTCGTATATCAGCAGGTGAAGGTAGAGCATCAGAAACCTGCAGGGTTATTGCAGCTTCTACCTATATCGACATGGAAATGAGAGTATATCACCATGGATTTCGTGATGGGTTTACCAAGAACCCGTAGGAATCACGATGCTATATGGGTGATCATCGATAAATTGACAAAGTCAGTCCACTTCCTAGCTATGAGAGTGACTGATACTCTGAGTTCATTAGCAGAGCTGTATGTACGCGAGGTAGTGAGGTTACACGGTGTACCAGTGAGCATAGTCTCTGATAGGGATTCCCGCTTCACTTCCCACTTTTGGGGACATTTTTTGGAAGCCATGGGAACCCAGTTAAGTTTGAGCACCGCTTTCCATCCTAAGACAGATGGTTAGTCAGAGAGGATTATACAGACCTTGGAGGATATGTTGAGAGCATGTGAGCTAGATTTTAGAGACTCTTAGGATGACCACTTGCCACTAGCCAAGTTCGCCTACAGCCACAGTTATCATTCGAGTATCGGGATGGCACCGTATGAGGCTTTATATGGCCATAGATGTCGTTCTCCTATTGGATGGGAAGAAGTGGGTGACCATAAGATTTTCGCTCCTGACATGGTTACGCAAGCATCTGAGGACGTCCACTTGATTGTAGAGAGATTGAGGACAGCTCAGAGTAGATAGAAGAGTTACGCTGACATGAGACATAGGCCACTAGAGTTTGCAGTTGGTGAATCTGTGTTTTTGAAAGTTTCTCCTTCCAATGGCATAGCGAGATTTGGGAATAGAGGGAAGCTGAATCCTCGCTATATTCGACCCTTTGAGATACTTGATCGAGTGGGAGATAAGGCTTATAGGTTGGCATTGCCACCGGACTTATCAGGTGTCCATAACGTCTTCCACATATCGATGCTTCGGAAGTATCACCCGGATCCGACACATGTGATTAGTTATGAGCCTTTGGAGCTCCGAGAGGACATGTCATATGTTGAGCGACCGATTCAGATATTGGATAGGAAGGATAAGGTATTAAGATCGAAGACCATTGGGTTAGTGAAGATCATCTGGCAGCATCATACTTCAGAGGAGGCTACTTGGGAGCTAGCGAGTCTGATGCGAGAGAAGTACCCTCACCTATTTGATAACTGACTTGGTTCTAATTTGGAGGACCAAATTTTCTGAGTGGGGGAGGATTGTCAGACCCGCAATTTATGTAGCCAGTACCTTATGATTCCTATGTGTATGAACACTCTATTATTTTAGTTGAATCATAAGAAGAGCATTTACTAGATTTAAAGTGTTAGTAAAATGATTTAACACGCAAAAACTACATAAAAAGCCTAATGTGAGCTATAAGAGTCACAGGCTAAACCAAGTGGATCTGAATCATTTTGACTGAAAATAAGAACTTAAAATGAGAAGATATAGAAGGCTCATGAAGGAAAGTCAGTTTAATTTAGTTCCGAACACAGAGAACGAGAGTAAAAGCAAAAAAATGGTAAAATGGACCTTTTTAGTAAGTTAAAAACACCTATGAAAGAATCAGAAAGGACCGAAGTAGTATATAGGAACTATGAGGTAAGGATAGGTGACAAGGTAGTTCCAGCTAACTTGATCTTGCTAGCTATGTTAGACTTTGATGTGATACTAGGAATGGCTTGGTTAGCAATCCATAGAGTTACTTTAGACTGTTTTAGGAAGGTGATGACCTTGTACTTACCCAAAAAATGTGTAGCAACTTTTGGAGATAAATGAATAATAAGTAAACTTTTTGTTGATTAATTGTGGTCTTGATAGTTGATTTTAAATGATGAAGGTTTTATAGCTTTCGTGGAATGCAATGAGAAGCCGAAGCCCAGCCTTCAGGATATCTCGGTAGTAAAGGAATTCCATGATGTATTTCCCAAAGAGTTGCCAGGATTACCTCCCGATAGAGAGTTGGAGTTTGCCATTGACTTGGTGCCTTGAACCGAACCTTTGTCTAAACCCCTATATAGGTTGGCACCTATTGAGTTGGAAGAATTGAAGAAACAACTCCAAGAGCTACTAGATAAGGGTTTCATATGCCCGAGTGTGTCACCTTGGGGCACACTCGTGCTCTTTGTGAAGAAGAAGGATGGTAGCTTGAGGTTCTGTATTAATTATCGGATGCTCAATAAGGCTACGGTCAAGAATTGGTATCTGTTACCTAGGATCGATGAGCTGTTCGATCAGTTGAAGGGTGCCAAAGTGTTCTCAAAGATAGACCTAAGGTCGGGATATTAACAGCTGAAAGTTAGAGGTGAGGACATTCCCAAGACGACCTTTCGAACTCGCTATGGGCATTACGAATTCCTGGTCATGCCATTTGGCTTGACGAATGCCCCTGCAGCATTCATGAACGTGATGAATGAAGTTTTCAAGGAGTATCTGGATAAGTTCGTGATAGTTTTTATAGACAACATCATAGTGTATTCCTGTTCTCCGAAAAAACATGAACAACACATGTACATAGTTCTTTAGACACTGAGAGAAAGAAGATTGTATGCTAAGTTAGACAAATGTGAATTCTGGGCCATGTAGTGAACAAGCATGGAGTATATGTTGATCCGTCCAAAGTGGAAGCTATAGTGAACTGGGAGAGGCCACAGACAGTGATGGAGATACGAAGCTTTCTTGGATTAGCCGGGTATTATAGAAGATTCATAGAGGGATTCTCAAAAATTACAGCTCCTCTGACTCGACTCACTCGTAAGGATGTCAAGTTTGAGTGGACCGATGCCTGTGAGCGCAGTTTCCAAGAGCTCAAGCATCGATTAACTTTTGCACCGATCCTCACCATACCAGATGGACCCGGAGGATTCACGGTGTATAATGATGCTTCATTGAATGGATTGAGGTGTGTGCTTATACAGACTGGCAAAATGGTAGCATATGGATCACGTCAACTGAAGAAGCATGAAGGGAATTACCCCATACATGATCTTGAACTTGTAGCAGTAGTTTTTGCTTTGAAAATATGGAGGCATTACCTTTACGGAGAAAAGTTTCAAATCTATACAGATCACAAGAGCCTCATGTGAGACCCCGTATATGTATAACCTTGTATATGTGTATATTGGATTACGAAATGAATACACGCAAGTTTTAAAGTGTCTAGCAAGTGTAAGAAGGAATTTCCGTGAATGGAATATAAATATATTGAATTTTGAGTGGTGTGGTAAAATGGAACGAAGATTGTATGAGTTGTACACTTCCATTTAGTTTATATTATTTACCTTTAGTTATACAAATATTTCACACAAGTTTTAATGTGTATAAAGTATGAATGGATGCCATTTTCAAGTCTTAAAGGTAACTGGATGAGGAAAATGATTATAGCAACAAATTAAGGATGTTTGGGTGTGAGTTACTACAGAAAACTACAGCAAAATCTAGAAATATGAAGGCCAGATAGATCTCATAGGATGAGAGATCGATCTGGAAAAGCCAAAATGCTTTTAGTCGAGCAACAGGAACAGGGCAGATCAATCTCCAATGAGGCCAGATCGATCTGCTAAACATTCCGTAATGAGAAGATTGATTCTTAAGGTAAGCAAATCGATTTCCTTAGCTCTCGGGTTGGAGCAGATCGATCTCCTCCCTAGCCAAATCGATCTCCTTAACTCTCTGCCTGAGACAGATCGATCTCAAGCCCTCGACAGATCGATCTCATGCCTTCGAAATGTCGTGAAAAAGAGAGATTTAAGAGGACTAGATCGATCTCCTTCCAATGCAGATCGATCTTATCAAAGAATTTCTATAAATAGGAGCAGTGGAATCTATATTTCATAGGAACAACCAATTTCTTTCATCTTCCAATCCAAAAACCTAATTTTCTCTCTCTAAATCAACCCATTTCCAATAACATTTAAGGGAAGGCTATTAGATATAAAGTTATTTACATCAAGGAGAAGAACAACATAGCTTGGAGGCATTTTCCCCATTTGTGGGATTGAAGGACCAAAGGAGCATTTCCATTTGTAGCAAAGAGGAAATCAATCTAGGTGAGTTTCTAGTGCACCAATCCAAGTACATTTGTTTAGTTATTGATTTTGGAGTTGATTGGTGAGCATATTAATGGAAGAACTACCTAGAATGCCATGGAATGATTGTAACCTAGAAATGGGTTAGTGTGAGAAAGTGAAATGTGTTGGAATTAATAATGAATAGGATACCTTAAGGTGATAATGGTGTTGTGGGTATGAAATTAAGATGGTGTTATAGAATGAATTGGGAGACTTACCCAAAAAGGGTAAAATGAGTATTTAAGGCATTGGGTAAAATGCATAGTTGAATGAGAGTTAGCAACATTAACTCCAGTGTTTGATGAATCAATTGCAGCTCCCGAGGATACACCAGAGCAAGTTGAGCCAAAAACTTAAGAAGCTAAGAGGAAGAGAGTCGCACACACGGCTAAATAGAGGTAAAGAATTGTATAGACTCTTAGAGATATCTGGGCGCAATTTAGACGCATAATGTTTTGCTAGAGTGCATGTGATACTAGGAAATGAAATTGGGAGATTAAAGGCAAAGAGTTGGGTTTTGAGAAATGTGCATGAAAAGAAAAGCATGATGCTTTGAAAACCTTGTTTTATTGCTTTTTAGCAAGTGATAGGTAGGTTGGCTAATATTTGACATGATTTGCAAAAGAAATGACTTGATTTTGGTCTTATAACCATGCTTTACAAACAATTGAGCCACCTACATGGATTTCGTGAGAATGAAAGTGTGTTAGAGCATGACTCGCACGAGATTGATGTGTTTTATATGTATGAGTGCTAGAGCTTAGCTCACACTAGTTTTCACTAGGATTTTTATGATGTTGTCCTAGATTTGAGCTTGTACAGACTTTATACTGGTTTTGGCATGATGCTGGAGTATAGCTCGCATTAGATGCCCATCATACTTGTTGTCGTGCTTGAGATTACTCGCATGTGATTTTATGACATGATTGATAGTCGTGCTAGGAGCTTCGAGTAGACTGGGTGTCGCACCGACTAAATAGGCTCGCACATGCATTTTGAGATGTGGCGTGATATGATGTGTTGATATGGGTCCACGGAGTACACTGTACCGTACAGGTAGCATGGAGTACTGTCATGTCCCGTTCTCAATCCATGACTTTAACCAAAAACCACTACAAATTTTTTTCGCATTTTTAACTTACCTCTCCTCTCTTCAATGGTTGGGCTGTGATTCGATGTTAGAGTCCTCGCTTACCACATCATCTATTATCATACATACATGTCAATATACTATTACTGACTGTAACTGCTTTTATTATACATGTAAGATTATATAAAATCTAATACAAATACAGTCCCTATAATATATATGTCGTATACATCACTGTGTTGTTTCTATGTTTAGATACACAATTGTACAAAATAGATATACCTGACGATCGATAGGAACTAGCAGTGGACTCAAGAATACTGTCCCTCGATAGCTCTCGCTCTACTGACGCTCTGTAGAGAGATGTAAATAAAGGGGGGTGAGCATACAACGCGCTCGGTAAGGAAATCAGGCAAGCAAGTAGATATCTACACTATCTACTCAAAATAATGCTATGCCTTGAAAACATTATTTCCTTAACTTACTTTAAAAGCATGTCTTGAATTATAATATATATACTTGTACATATTAAATCCCATGTACAGAAATCATGCTTTCTTTCTCAAATGTAAGCATGTAGTGCAAAACAATGCATCGTATATAAATCATGCCTTTATGTAAATCATGCCATGTATATTTAAATCACAATAAATATGGCATTAAATAATTCACAACACAAAATCGGATTCTGACCCATCCCTCAGGTCTGTCCGTAATTTAAATCAGTCAATCAATGTGATATATCATGTGAGACTCTGTGGTGAAATGCAAATAGTATCCTGGACTATGATCATATCCGATATGTGAACCCAGGCCACATAGATCTCGGTGCGCGGGGTATCACTGCTGCAACGGGAAGATGGTCAGTCCACTACAGCCGTCAGCTATATGTAACACACGGTACAACGTACTCCTCGTGCCTCCGGGCATGGTACAAAGTACACCCGTGGACCCTACATCACAGTCAGGGTGCCTGCCATAGGTCTTAGCCCTCAAACCATGGAATATCATACCACGTCTATATTAACCTCATGCGGATATCCTCTCACAAGATGTGACACACAGTCACATAAGGACTCGAGCATGGGTTTTAACATGTATTATATATCACATACAGTGTGTGTCTTGAGTGCGACTCACATTCGACACTCCGCTCAAACACTGTTTCACATCACAAACTCGACTCTAGTGCGAGTAAACCTCCAGCAACTAGGTCAATGCATAGTTCATGTATTAAATCAAGTACGAGCAATAGCTCCAGTACCATGCTATGCATAATATCATCAAATCTATGTCATGTATAAACCATGAAGAATCAAGTACGAGCAACGCTCCAGTACTCTGTCATGTATCTCATGTAAATCTCGAGTACGAGCTAATCGCTCCAGCACTCTGTCATGCATATATCATATAAAACTAAGTATGAGTAAAACTCCAGTACTCTATCATTCATGTCATGGAAATCTAGTGCGTATCAAAATCCAGCACTAATGTATGTGGAAAACATATGAAATCCAGTGCGAGCTGTGCTCTAGCACGGTTCATTTTCACATAATATGATAGATGGCTCTTTAAAAAGGGATTGTTTACAAAATGTTAAAATCAGCACTATAAAGTGTGCTTAAGTCACATCAACCTTAAAATCATTAGCCCATCTATTTATTTTCATGCTAAACAGCAGTTAAACACTCACAATAATAGTTTCCATGCTTTTTGCAACTTTTCACAAAAGTTGACTTTTTGACTAACTAGGGGCAAAATCGTATTTTGCCACTATCGGGTCGCAATAATTATTATTCACTTTCTCTGACCCTTAGAGTTTTTAAGTGAATGTAAAAGCAGACGAAAATACGTGCAGGTATCTCTAACTACTCACAAAAGTCCCTTACCTCGGATCACGTTAAGTGACCTCACTTCCTCGGTGCTGCTAACTCTCGAAGTCCGATCAGCTCTCAATGTAAACTCTGGAGCTGTAAATAACCATTCCTCAGGTTAATTATAATTTTCCTACTATATTACACATTAATCAGTCTATTTTCCCTTAATGGGCCTTAATAATCCTTAATGGGCCTAATTAGGCCTTAAGCCCATTTTCATTTTACTATTTATTTTTATTGGGCCTATTGGGCTTGTGGGGCCCACCAACTCTTATTGGGCTTGTTCTAGGCCCATTACACCTTATTGAGCCTAAAATATTTGGGCTTGGCCCATTGGACCTCTCGGTCACATGCCATGGCCGAGAGCTATCCATGCCTCGGTTTCACCATGTCATGCCATCCATGCCTATTTGTCTAGCCAATTCACTTAGGCATTTTCACAAACACTTGGTAGGCAATATTACTAACCATCATATGGTTCATTTAGGCATTTTATCAAACACCTTGATTGCTAACTAATTACATGTATTAATTAATCAAATTGATTAATTCTAATTACATCATAATTATTAACACATGTACATTAATCCATTGTCTAAAAATCATATTGACATAAATCAATATCCCATTACTCACTCTCGGCCTAACCCACTTCATGGTGATTTAATATGTTTCAATGCTTAAAATATATATCAACATACTTAAAATCATTCATACATTAACACATATGAAATTGGAAATTAGAAAATATACCAATTGTTGTGTTCACTCTTTGGCCAAATCTTTGAAGGCTCTCGGTTTGCACTCTATGGCTCCTTGATAGCCAATTCCAACATATGTCACTCTCCTTTCAATTTGGAACAACTTCCATGAAGGATGCAAGTTCCAATTATGCCTAATTCCTAGTGATTTCTAGTGAGAGAAAGCTTGGAAAATATGTTTCAATGGTTTCTTCTTCTAGCCGAATTTGGTGCAATGAAGATGACAATGGTGTGGCTGAATTTATAAGCCACATACTTAGCCATTAAGCTTTACTTTTCAGCCATTATACTTGACTTTCCAAACCTTAGCCATGAGTCACCTTATGAGTCACCTTATGAGTCATAGTTAACTTTAACTATGGTTAGATATTTATCTCATGGACTTTTCCATTTGGGCTTCTCGGTTTGGGCTTTCTTAATGGGCTTTCGAGCTGAAATTTTTATTATACCTCGGGCCTTTAATTGTCTCAAAATTTAGCCAATCAATTGGTCCAACAATTCGGTCTAAAGGACCTAAGAATTTCGATATACGCTTAGTATACCTTAATGGGCTTTAAAATTTTCACCTTAGGCCCATTACATTTTTAACAATTAAATTTATTCTGGAATCCTTCCGAATAAATTTTCCTTACTTCTGGGGATGATTATCTTGTATTATGGCCAAGAATATTTTTCCCCAAATTTTCATCCACACTTAGGTTAATTTTTAACCATGATTAGTCAACTATGGTAAAAGTCCACTTTCTTAACTATAGTTGACTTTTTCCTTAACCATTGACTAAGTTGACTTTTTTTACAAATTTCAAAAGTGTCATATCTTATGTCTTACACTCTCGTCTTTATGTTTCAACCATTTTCGGAGGATAATTATACCCGAAACACCTTATCTCGCCAAAAAGGTCCATTTTACCCTTTTTAGCTTTTACTCTCTTTTCTATGTTTGGGACTAAATCAAGCTGACTTTCCTTCATGAGCTCTATATACTCTCTCATTTTAAGTTCTTATTTTCAGCCAGAATGATTTAGATTTACTCGATTTAGCCTGTGACACTTATAGTTCACATTAGGTTCTTTATGTAGCTTTTGCATGTTAAATCATTTTACTAACACTTTAAGTCTAGTAAATACTGTTCTTATGATTCAACTATAATTACATAGTGTTCATACACATAGGAATCATAAGGAATAAGCTACAAAAATCTGGGTTTGACAAGTACGTTGTACGGTGTTGAGATTGTGATATGCCATCTTCGAATGATGATTAGATCCGCTATGGACCGGCGGGTTGGACGTGACCCACCCCTTGTGTGGAAGCAGATAGTGGTGATACCCCACACACCTGATCAGTGTAGCCGGGGATCACAGGATATGGCCATTGTCCTAGAGGAAAATTCCCTTATTATATTGCCTATCTCACATGTCTATTGTTTTATGAATAAATCCACGTTTGAAAATGTTTTGTGGGTCAGGATAGTCCGAGGGAGGGGCTGAGTCCTGACAAGTGTTGATTTTATGAGATGTGAAAGCATGATAGTGGCTTTAAAGAGCACTGATGCATGATGATTTCCAATGCTTTATGAATTAAATATGCATGATGATTTTTCGTGCTTTGAATTTGATTTGTGCACTGAATAAAATAGCATGATTTGCTTTACATGCCATTAACACAAGCATGAACTAATGCTTTTGAGATGTGATGATAAAATGTATGGTTTTGAGCATGGCATCATGATCACGTAGATAGTACAGTATCTACTTGTTCGCATGAGTGCCTTACTGAGCGTGTTGTTTGTTGACCCCCCTTATTTTCCCCTCTCTATAGAGCTTTGAGTACAGACTGAGAGCGACTGGAGGCTTTCCCTTTTGATATCCGCTACATCCCATCGTGTAAAGTATACACACTGATGAAATTTTGTATCTAAACTTTCTATAGCACAGCAGCATTTTGTATGTAACTATTGGGGATGTAAAGCAATGTAAACACATGTAAACAACAAACTCTGATTTATTTATACAAGTGTCTACTTATAAATTATAATGCTAATTAAATTGTTATGGATGGATGAGGTAGACATTGACACACAACCTAACTGTTTGAGAGTGTAGCTGATCACGATCGAGGTATGGTAAGGATGAAAAATAAATATTGTATGAAAAACAAAAAATTTGTGATGATTTTTGGTAAGTTGAGGGTCGTGACACCTCAAATACCTGTTCTCTCAGAAAGAGCTGAACATGAGGCAGCGTAGATGGATGGAATTGTTGAAAGATTACGATTGTGAAATTTTATATCACCTGGGGAAAGCAAATGTGGTAGCAGATACATTGAGTAGGAAGAATATGAGTATGGTGTCTGATATGATGGTGAAGGAGTGGGAATTGTTAGGACAGTTTACAAGCTTGTCTAATGATGTAGCACCGTCGGATCAGAGTCCTTTAGTTGCTAGTCTTAGGATAGAGCCGACATTGATTGAATAGATCATGCAGGCACAAAAGCTAGATCAGAAGTTGTTTAAGGTGTCCGGGCAGATTCAGGAGGGTAGAGATTTTGAGTTTGCTATTGGTTCAGATGGATTGCTCAGATTCAGAGGTCGGATATGTGTGCCAAGGGATGAGGACCTTAAGAAATTGATTTTGGCTTAAGCTCACTCTAGTAGATATACTTTACATCTCGAGAGCACCAAAATGTACCATAACGTACGCAAGATGTATTGGTGGCCTGGAATGAAACGTGATGTTGCTGAGTTTATAGCAAGATGTTTGGTGTGTCAGCAAGTGAAGGTGGAACACCAGAAACCAGCAGGTTTACTCCAACCCCTACCCATACCAACTTGGAAGTGCAAACACGTAACTATGGATCTTGTTACGGGTTTACCTAGAACTCGAAGGAAGCATGACGCCATTTGGGTAATCATGGATAGATTCACCAAGTCAGTACATTTCTTAGCCATTAGTTCGACTACTTATTTAAACGAATTGGCAGAATTGTTCGTTAAGGAGATAGTGAGACTCCATGGAACCCTAGTAAGTATCACTTCAGATAGGGACTCTAGGTTCACATCTTAGTTTTGGAAGCAGATATAGGAGTCATTAGGTTCTCGGATACAGTTTAGCACGACATATCATCCGCAGATTGATGGACAGTCAGAATGGACAATCCAAACTTTGGAAGACATGTTGCATGCTTGCGTTATTGATTTTAGAGGTTCATGGGACGAGCTTTTGCTGTTGGCGAAATTTTCTTATAACTGTCATAACCCATTTTATCCTTTTTAATCGAAAATCACTATAAATTTTTCGCATTTTCCTTTCCTTACCCAGTCGTGAACAAAGTCACCACTACACAGTTGGGCTGTGAGTGAATAATAATCATCACTTATCATTCATTCTTAAATTAATCAAAAGAAGTGTCATTCATTTGAAAGTTAAGTTATACACTTATACATGACACATTTTCTATCTTTTACATCCCCACATTACAATACAAAATGACTATTATGCCTTTACATGTTTATATATAAAAAGAATCCCTGTGTGTATACCTTTCAGCGATGGAAGCAGTGGATGTCCAAAATACAATGCCTCAGTCCTCACTAGGCTGCTATGTACGCTCTGTAGAGAGGGGAAAGAAGAGAGGGATGAGAAACCAAACGCTCAGTAAGGCAATAATACAACCATGGTAGATAATTACTCTATCTACATGTTGATAATGTTATGCATAAATCGTTTATAATCGGAGCATGAGGAAATAAAACTATGCTCAGTTTAAAATCTTGTAAATAGGCATAAAACATGAAAATATCAACATGTAAAACCACCTCATGCTCACTCTCATTAAAATTCATCACAAAAGGGGAAATTCATTTAAGAAATATCCTTTTTAAATTCATCTCTTTCTCAAACCACATTAAAATCCCATCACAATCACTTCTCTATCTCAAATATCATTATCGTTTCTCAATCAAAACCCCACAAGGCTCGACCCCTCCCTCGGGTCTACCCTGGACAATTACAATCACACTCATGTATAAAAATCATGTGGTACTATGTAACATCTGGTGAAACAAGTCACTAAATCTCAAGGACTATGTCACACTCATGTATAAAAATCATGTGGTACTATGTAACATCAGGTGAGACAAGTCACTAAATCTCAAGGACTATGTTGGCCAACTATGTCATAAATCATCCCATACCACATGGATCCCGGTGTACGAGGCATCATGCTAGAACGAAGGTGGGTTAGTTCTTCGCCAGACTTTCTCATCAGTATCTCAACCATGCGGTACAACGTACTCCATGTGATGTACACGATACAATGTACTCCGCGGACCCATATCATTGTTGGAGGTGCCAACCGTAGGTCTTATCTACCCCATACCACGTGCAACCTACTCAGTCTCAAGTGCACGTGGGAGTATTTATTTATTTATTTATTTATTTTTATTTTAATGTCAGGTCATAGCCCCTCATGGCCTTACTCGCACCTTTTGGGTTCCATGAACACCAATTCGTATTACCCTCACCACGACACCATACATACCATAGTGTGAAAACCTGTGCGAGCTAAGCTCTAGCACGATTCATGCATCATCAATAATTATCCTCGTACGAGCAACGCTCTAGTACAACATTTATGCATAAAAACATGAAGAAACCTCGTACGAGCATAGCTCCAGTACGGTTATATGCATAAGAAAACTACTCGAATCCACGTACGAGTAGAAACTCCAGTACAGTTTATAAAACATCATCATAATTTAAATCAGGTGTGAGCTAAGCTCAAATACATTTTATACAAGGGAAGGCATCAAAATCCAGTGTGAGCGAGGCTCCAGTATAATTTAATTCACATAACACGATAGGCGGCTCACAATCAACCAAGACAATCTCAAAACCATGTTTAGCACCTCACATGTGCTATTTCACAAAATCATTCAAACATTAGTCAGCCTATCCGTTAATTTGTTCAAAATAAAGCAATGTGTTTTCGTAAAAGATCAAAACACGTGATTTATGCAATTATTAGCCTTACTATCCTTTTTTTTATAAAATCCACTTCAAAACCAAATCTCATACAAATACTTGCAGCTATTCACGTATATCAACAATCATTTTCTTAAAAACAATCATGCAATTTACAACACCCTATATTCGCCCACGAGTTTAAAGTACAAGTAGCTATCTCTATATACTCACAAAATTCCTTACCTGGAATCGCGTCGCATGATTCTGTTTCCTTAGAGCTGCTTACTTGTGCGGTTCGATTCTGTAATGACTGAACCTCATCCCTCACTACCTCACTGGTAACTTTTGGGCCTGTTGGTATACAGTCTTACCACCCACGCATTGTCCGCTATGGGCACTCCAGCCCAAATGGTCTGCTTCCCCTCACGGCTTTGTTTCTTTCAGGTACTCCAGCCCTCTTGGCCTGCTTCCCCTCAGAACGCGTCCTCGGAGGCTCGAACTCGGGACAACGCCCTTGTTCTCGCACTCCTGTTGCCATTGAGCCCGCGGGCTCAATTGGCATTAGGAGTGCGAGAACAAGGGCGTTGTCCCGAGTTCGAGTCTCCGAGGACGCGTTCTGAGGGGAAGCAGGCCAAGAGGGCTGGAGTACCCGAAAGAAACAAAGCCGTGAGGGGAAGCAGACCATTTGGGCTGGAGTACCCATAGCGGGCAATACGTGGGTGGTAAAACTGTATACCAACAGGCCCAAAAGTCTACCAATGAGGTAGTGAGGGATGAGGTTTCAGGAGTGCGAGAACAAGGGCGTTGTCCCGAGTTCGAGCCTCCGAGGACGCGTTCTGAGGGGAAGCAGGCCAAGAGGGCTGGAGTACCCGAAAGAAACAAAGCCGTGAGGGGAAGCAGACCATTTGGGCTGGAGTGCCCATAGCGGGCAATACGTGGGTGGTAAGACTGTATACCAACAGGCCCAAAAGTCTACCAATGAGGTAGTGAGGGATGAGGTTTAGTCATTACACAAAACGCCCGTTTTATGTAATGACTGAACCTCATCCCTCACTATCTCACTGGTAGACTTTTGGGCCTGTTGGTATACAGTCTTACGAACCACGTATTGTCCGCTATGGGTACTCCAGCACAAATGGCCTGCTTCCCCTCACGGCTTTGTTTCTTTCGGGCACTCCAGCCCTCTTGGCCTGCTTCCCCTCAGAACACGTCCTCGGAGGCTCAAACTCGGGACAACACCCTTGTTCTTGCACTCCTGTTGCCATTGAGCCCTCGGGCTCAATTGGCGTCAAGAGTGCGAGAACAAGGGCGTTGTCCCGAGTTTGAGCCTCCGAGGACGCGTTCTGAGGGGAAGCAGGCCAAGAGGGCTGGAGTACCCGAAAGAAACAAAGCCGTGAGGGGAAGCAGGCCATTTGAGCTGGAGTACCCATAGCGGACAATAAGTGGTGGTAAGACTGTATACCAACAGGCCCAAAAGTCTACCAGTGAGGTAGTGAGGGATGAGGTTCAGTCATTACACAAAACGCGCGTTTTGTGTAAAGACTGAACCTCATCCCTCACTACCTCACTGGTAGACTTTTGGGCCTGTTGGTATACAGTCTTACCCTCCACGTATTGTCCGCTATGGGTACTCCAGCCCAAATGGCCTGCTTCCCCTCACGGCTTTGTTTCTTTCGGATACTCTAGCCCTCTTGGCCTGCTTCCCCTTAGAACGCGTCCCTGGAGGCTTGAACTCGGGACAACACCCTTGTTCTCGCATAATTGAGCCCAATGGCATCAGGAGTGCGAGAACAAGGGTGTTGTCCCGAGTTCGAGCCTCCTAGGACGCGTTCTGAGGGGAAGCAAGCCAAGAGGGCTGGAGTACCCGAAAGAAACAATGCCGTGAGGGGAAGTAGGCCATTTGGGCTGGAGTACCCATAGCGGACAATACGTGGAGGGTAAGACTGTATACCAATAGGCCCAAAAGTCTACCAGTGAGGTAGTGAGGGATGAGGTTCAGTCATTACAGATTCGTCTCCAACGAACTCTCTGGAACTGCACAAAGTCGTATATCACATCAATTTGTCCTTGTAACACAACTCTTGTGTTTGCTATTGTAAGACCCAATTTTTTTATCAAAATTCCTTATGATTCATATGATGTAAACATAGTTGGATGTAAATTGAATCATAAGAAGAGTTGTACATGAATGAAAAATGCAAATGGAATGAATAAAAATTCCCGAGTGCATTTAAAGATCAAATGAAGGATTAAAATGACAACAGATTAAATGAATGAGAATTAGACCATTCGAATTGGAGATAAGGATTTAAAACACAAAATGAGAAAGGGTTCGTGAAGGGAAGTTGTGTTGATTTGGTCCCGAACACATTGAAGGGTAAAATGGTCAAAAGAACCAAAATTTGGTGTCAATTCGATAAGAAATTGACACTGTAATCATGGATTCAGGGAATCTTGATCAATAAAGGAGAAATAATTAAATTTCAGGTTAAATTGATCAAGATATGAATTTATTGGAATAAACCGAAATTTTCACCACGGGTATTTATCCCGAAAATAGTAAAAAATATACCGAAAAGATAAAATAAGACAAATAAATTCAATAAATTGGTTAAATGAATAAAATATAAAATTTTGGGATATTTTGGCAAAAATAATATATTTTAATATAATAAAATAATAATAAAAATAAATAAATAAAAAGAAAAAAAAGAATTGGAAAAAAGAGGAATTGGGATCGCACGATAGTCGCGTAAAGAAGGCTGATGCCTTCTCCTCCAACGAATGGATGAGGTTTCAGAGAAAGAGAGAGAGCCGACCGAGAGGGGGAAGGTCAGGGTCGACGTCGACAACGAGGAATCCAACAAGAACGACGACCGACGATCGAGAGAGAGAGAGAAAGAGAGAAATCGAGAAAGAAACGGGAATCCGGCGAGCTCGGCGCCGATTCGATCATAGCCACCACCCAATGAAGGTCCTTCTTGCGATGCCGAGTTGATTGATGGTGAAAATGGCCTGGGAACAGGCTGCCAGCGTCGGCAACGACGAGAAAAGAGAAACGGTAGCGAGACCGAGGAGAGAAGAGGCCGAACTGGCCACTTTCGGCTAGCCAAGGTCGAGCCTACACTAGATCTGTGTACCATGAGGTCCTGCGGACCTGCTGGAAGTGGAAGCTTGTGTAGAATTGGCCAGCATAGCTCTGAACGGCGAAGGAGTGAACCGAATCGAACTGAACTGATCTGAATCGGACCGGGCCGGTTCAGCCAGGGAAGAAAAAATGAAAAAGAAAAAGGGAAAAAGAATAAGAGGAAAAATTTGGAAAAAAAATCGGTGATGCAATCGAGCTACGAGTAAGCCAGTAAGCGGTTGAAATTGACCAATTTAAAATTGGGAATATTTAATTTGATTAATATTTGACTGAAAATCTACCCCAAAAAAATATGTAATTGTGTAACTCGACAATCGGCTTCAAACGAGAGCTCGAGGAAGCCTCGATTTGCATATCATCATGGAATCTCGGGTAAGTAACCCTTCTTTATGACAATTTGCAAAGTTATGCGTCTTAGAAATTTACCGCATAAATTACGGATTAATTCTGTATAAAATGAATTAAATTTTGGAATTTAAGATAAATTATCGTAAATAATTAATTGAGTTATCCGAGAGTTTAGAACGAGGCCCAATAAATACTGATGGGCCTAATGAGCCCAATAGGCCTCAATGATGTGAATAGTAAGTGAAAAATGGGCTTAAGGCCGGTTAGGGCCCATTATGGTACCATCCGGCCCAATATAGGTAAACGAGCTCAATGATTTAAATTAAGCCTAGAAAATACGAAATACAATTAATTATATTGTATTTGACTGGATGAATATTTATACACAGTTTCGGAGATTGTATTGGGAGCAAATCGGAGTGCGTGACGAGACATCAGTGGAAAGGCCAGACTATACAGAAAAATGAGATAAGGGAATTTTACGAGTAGCTGGAGGTAGCTACGTGTATTTTTAACAGCTTTTACATACACTGAAAATGTATAAAGATCATAAAAATGGATAAAAAATTTAAGGACCCGGAATGGGTAAAAAACTATTTTACCCATACTGAGGGAAATATCACCTAAGGATGGTGAAAGCATGACATGCATTGAATGCATGATTTGTGAAATTTTTATGGTTTTTAAGCAAAACAAATTGTTAGATTGGCCAGTGTTTGTATAAATTTCACAAGATAACACTACGTAAGTGTTATTTAGATTTAAATGAATTTCTTTGGAAAATGTGCCAACAATCAAGTTTATATGGAAACAGATGGTGCTGGAGCCTTGCTCTCACTATATTTGAGTTTGTGAGTGTGCATAATGGTGCTGGAGCGGTTGCTCGCACTGATTTGTGTGACATGATATGCATAAAAAGGTGCTGGAGCGATTGCTCGCACTAGTTTTAATGATTTAACATGCATGAGAGGTATTGGAGCCTAGCTCGCACCCTGTTTTGACTTGATACGCTTAAAAAGGTGCGGGAGTGATTGCTCGTACTAGTTTTAATGATTTGACATGCATGAGAGGTGCTAGAGCTTAGTTTACACGAGTTTTGAACTGTGTGACGCATGCATTAGTGTTGGAGCAGGGGCTCGCACTAGAGTTTTACATGCATGGGTACTCGAGCCTAGCTCGCACCAGATTTTCACATGATTTTCGTGACAGGGTGTTGGAGCCTAGCTCGCACTAGATTTTCACATGATTTTTGTGACAGAGTGCAGGAGCTTAGCTCATGCTAGTCTTACATGATTTTATGATAGAGTGCTGGAGCATAGCTCGCACTGGTTTTATGAAGAAATTACAGTCGTGTTTGGAGCTTTGAGTATATTATGTGTTACACCGATTAAATAGCTCGCACGTGCATTTGGATTTGAGACATGCTATGAGTCGTGTTTGGAGCTTCGGGTAGACTTCGTGTCACGTCAATTAAACATGCTCGCATGTGCGTTTTGAGACAGGGCACCAGTATTCATATGAGATATAGGTCTACAGAGTACGTTGAACCATGCAAATCGCATGGAGTACGTTGTACCGTGTTATGGTATATTTTATTTATGTGGCGTCTTTGGATGCGAGTGATCGGGTTGGACCGATGGGTTGGATTTGATTCACCTCCCGTGGCGGTTCCCGAGAGTGGTGATACCCCGTACACCTGATTTGTGTAGCTTGGGATCACTAGGATATGACCATAGTCCTAGTTATTTACATGATACATTGCCTAGTCTCACATGTTACTATCTGATGTTTTGAAAGCTTGAGAATGCGTGGATTTTGTGTGAGTCTGGACCACCCGAGGGAGGGGTTGGATCCTGACTGATGATATTGGTTTTGTTGTGAATAAATAAAATTTTCAATGTTTTCGAAAATGCTTGGAAATAAATGATTTTATGTAGATCAGGATCACTCAAGGGAGGGGATGAGTGTTATGGATGTGGATTTTTAAAATGAATTAAGTGATTTCTAAGGTTTTATTGAAACTCAGCATGATGTATTTTTCATAATTGTTTATAATTCATGCAATGAAATGTTTTAGCATGAGAATGTTATCCTTGCTTTAATTGCAAGTGCATGATTTTGATTTAATTCATGCATTTTATGATTTGACATGAAATACCATTGAGGCATGAGTTGCATGATTTCCATAAGCACGAACAGTTTTTATAAACTATGGCATTGATGTGTACATGATTTCCTGCATGAGCTTTAAGCGAAAAGAAATGGATTTAAGGGCATGGTATTATAAGCATGTAGATAGTGGGGCTATCTACTTACTAGCATAATTGCCTTAATGAACGTGTGGTTGCTCACCCCTTATTTTCCCCCTTTACAGAGTACTTTCATTAGATAGAAAGTGGCAGTGATCATGCATTCCTGTTATCCGCTGTTTCCCATCGAGAAAAGGTATACACACTTGTATGGTTTTGTATCTAAATATGTAAATGCACAGTACTGTAAACATATATGATGTCGGGGATGTAAGGTTATGTAAATGCAATTGTGAACGTATTAGTTAAAGTCAAAGGATAGAAAAATCCTAATGTGTTAATGTAACATGGAAATGGAATGGTAAGTAGTGTGAGAGGACTAACACCGAATTATAGCCCAACTGTTGGTAGGATGGTCACAATGAGTGGAATGTAAGAATTAAATAACAAACGAAAAATGAAAAAAAATTGTAGTGATTTTTAGATATTTTGGGTCGTGACAAAAAAGGTGGTATCAGAGCTGAGTTGGCCTGATATGAGTCGGTGTTAGCGGTTAAGGAAGTTTACTTCCTCATGTACTGTGCTTTGCTTAGATACAATTGTGTATATCGAGATGGAATTGCAGCTATGAATTTGGTTTTGAATGCAATAATTTATTTATTATAACTGATAGCCGCTATGGTAGAGGGGCGAGAGTACACATGCTCGAGACTTAGGATGAGATTGAAGTGGAGGCTAGCATTGAGTATGCCCCACAGAATTCGACAGAAAGATCGGACAGTATTGAGACACGCTTCGCAAGGTTAGAGAGGAGTGTGGAGAATATTTTGGGACCTAGTTGCTCAGAGTATGCATGGGATTTGAGGGCGAGTCGGAGCATTGGTGGAAGTCCGCTTGACCCATCTTAAGAGTTAGACATCCAAAGTTGACATGAGAGATAATTTTGGATGTATTCCGATGACAGCATATCCCAGACACTGATTAAATGAAATTACAGATAAAGTTATTTACTCTGACCTAGAAGAAACTGGTTGACTGACGAGTATGAATTTCAGTTTATATCCCTGGGTAGGTATGACCCCGACACTATGAACAATGAGAGTCAAAATGTTTGAAAGTTCATGGAATGGCTCAGATTGTCTATTAGAGTCCGATTGGCCCTGTTAGATATTACCACCTACGGTGAGGCAGTGCGTAGACTACAATTGTGTGAATAAGATTATACGTTGCACGCCTCTGTGAAATAGAGACAAAAAGAGAATAGTGGATGATATAGATGTTAGAGCGGGAAAGAGACCATTTGGTAAGAGATTTAGAGCTACTGAGTCATGGGCTAAGATGATTGGTAACCCTAGTGTATTCAGTTTCAACACTTACAAGGGGTATTGTGATTGGAGGACCCCGACCTGCTACTAAGTAGGGTTAGATATGTGGTAGTTACCACGGAAATAAGATGTTGGACGAGGACGAGTGTAAGCCTTGGACCAAGACACTGCTGATGTTTTATCTGATGTGGTGGAGGGTACCACCTTGATTATGAATAATGAAGCAACTATCTTAATTGATCCTAGTGCCATGCATTTATTCATACCGCCCTCTTTTGCATATAAGTTAGTGAAAGACATGAATGCCTACACCCATGGGTACAATGGTGATAGTTAGCACCCCAAGGAAGGAGGGTTAACTAATGGAATAATTTAGAAGTAATATTTGAGAATAAATTGGTCGGCTGCAAACTATGTTGTTCAGATTCTATCCTAAGATAGTGATATGGTTACCCTTGAGAAGTATACTGTAAGTATTGAAACGTAATGAAAGGGGTGTAGCGGCTGAAATTAAAGGACTAAATGATTGTACTCACGGAATAAGTAATGATGGGAATGTTTTCTCGCTTGTATGGTTGGTATGGATAACGCATATCCGGAGTTAACAAATATCCTTATTGTCAGGGAGTTTCCTAATATCTTCCCAGATAATCTACCAGGGTTACCACCTGTTAAAGGAATGGAGTTTTGTATTGATTTGGTACTTGGTACGGAGTTGATATCCTAACCACGGTATAAAATGGTATTAGTGGAACTGGAAGGACTAAAGAAGCAATTATAGGAGTGATTGGATAAAAGTTCATCAGATTGAATGTTTCACCTTGAGGAACACCGATTCTGTTTATGAAAAGAAAGATGAAAGCCTCCGACTAAACATTGATTTTTTTTTTTGTTGTCGAATGAGGTGACCATTAAGAATAAGTGTTTTCTTCCACTGTTGATGATTTATTGGATCAACTGTGAAAAGCACAGATATTTTTAGAGATCGATTTGAAGTCTGGGTAACATCCGTTAAGAATTCAGAATGTGAATGTGCCGAAAATGATTTTTGTAACCCTTAGGGTATTGATGAACAAGGTATTTAAACTTTACCTGGACTAATTTGTGGTCAAGTTTAGCGATGATATTTTGATGTATTCGAAGTCCAGGGAAGAGCATGAGCAGCAACTGAAAACTATTTTACAAATGAATTGTTGAGAGTTTCTCGAAATGGGCTGCTCAATTGACACATCTCGTTCGAAAAAAGATTGCATACGAGTGGGATGATAAGTATGAAAGTAGCTTCGGTGAGTTTTAGTGTACTGAGGTATGAACTGACTACCGTAATTATTTTCACCATACCCAATAGCTCAAGAGGTTTCTCAGTGTATATGGATACCTCAAAATAATGAGTGGGCTGTGTATTAATGCAAAATGGGAAGATAGTCGATTATGGATCCAGACAACTCAAGGATCATGAAGGAAACTATCTGACCCATGATTTAAAGTTGGTAGCGGCAGTGTTTGTACTGGATATATGGCACTACTATGTACACAGTGAGAAATTTCGGGTATACACTGATCATAAAAGCCCCGAGTATCTATTTTCACAGAAAGAGTAGAATATGAGATAACATAGAGGGTTAAAGCTTCTAAAGGATTATGATTGTGGAAATTGTACCACCCATGAAAACCTAATGTAATGGATGATGCCTTGAATAGAAAGAGCCTCGGGATGGTATCACATATAGTGGTGAGGAATCGTGAGCTGCTATAGCAATTATGTGATGTGATCCCTTTTGATAATGACAGTGATTGTGTGACAACTAGCTTGAGATTAGAGCCGAATTTGAGTAATCGGATTTGACAGGCTTAGCGTGATGATCGGTAGGGTGTCGATAGTGTGGGTTAAATTCAAATGGGTACAGTGACAGAGTTCACAGTGAATAACGATGGCTTACTGAGGTTCAAAGACAGTATAAGGGCTCCCTAGACCACAGTTGATGAGATACTATTATTGTCAGAAGCTCACTCTTCAGGATATACAGTGTATCTGGGAAGTAATAAATATATCAAAATCTCTGAAAAGGGTATTGGTGGTCAGATATGAAAAGAGACATTGCAGAGATTGTGGAAAAGTGTCTCGTATGTCAGGAGATTAAGGTAGAGTAATAGAAGTTTACAGGGTTATTGCAACCTCTACCTATATCGTCATGAAAATGGGAGCAAGTTACCATGGATATCATGATTTATAGAGGACCACAGGAATCACGAGGCTATCTGCGTGATACTCGATAGATTGACTAAGTCTACCCATCTTCTAGTTATGAAATCCCCAGATACTCTGAGTGTGTAGGCGGATTTATGTGTACGAAAAATTGTGAAACATTATGTAGCATCCCAGGAAGAATGATATCAAATAGGGATTTTCGCTTCACTTCCCACTTCTAGGAACATTTTTCAGGAAGCTATGGGAACCGGATTGAGTGTTAGTGCAGCTTTTTATCCTCAGACAGATGGTCGGTCAAAGAGGACTGTACAGGTTCTGGAGGATATGATGAGAGCGTGTGCCCTTGATTTTATAAGCTCCTGGGATGATCAGTTGCTACTAATTGAATTTGCCAATAGTAACAGTTATCACTTGAGTATCGGGATAAAATTATATGAGGCATTGTATGGTCATAGGAGTAGTTCCCCGACTTGGATAGGAAGAAGTGGGTGACAGATAGAGAATTACTCCTGAATTGGTATAATAAGTCTCTAAAGGTGTTCAGTTGATTGTGAGTTATAGAGAATACCTCAGAGCAGACAGAAAAGCTATGTTGGCAGGAGACAGAGACCGTTGAAGCTCAAAGAAAGTAGATTGTATGTTGAAAAAAATCGATTCGGGCATTAAATAGGGAGGAGAAAGTGTCGAGGTTTAAGATGATCTCCCTAGACAAAGTCCTTCGGTAGTACTACACTCCGAAAAACGTCACATGGGAATTAAAGAGTATGATGTGATAGACGTACCCGAAGTTGTTTATGGACCCATTTGACTTATTCTAATTTAGAGGACCAAATTTCTTATGTAGGGGAGATTATGTAAGACCCGATATTTTTATCGAAACTCCTTATGATTCATATGATGTAAACATGGTTGGATGTAAATTGAATCATAAGAAGAGTTGTACGTGAATGAAAAATGCAAATAGAATGAATAAAAATTCTGGAATGCATTTAAAGATCAAATGAAGGATTGAAATGGCCACAGATTAAATGAATGGGAATCGGACCATTCGGATTGGAGATAAGGATTTAAAACATGAAATGAGAAAGGGTTCGTGAAGGGAAGTTGTGTTGATTTGGTCCTAAACACGTTGAAGTGTAAAACGGTAAAAAGACCTGAAATTCGAAGTCAATTCGGTAAAAAATTGACATTGTAAACATGGATTCAGGGAATCTTGATCGATAAAGGAGAAATAATTAAATTTCATGTTAAATTGATCAAGATATAAATTTATTGGAATAAATCGAAATTTTCACCTCGAGAAATTATCCCGAAAATATTGAAAAAATATACCGAAAAGATAAAATAAGACAGATAAAGTCAATAAATTGGTTAAATGAATAAAATATAATTTTTTAGGATATTTTGGCAAAAATAATATATTTTATTCTAATAAAATAATAATAAATAATAAATAAATAAAAAGAAAAAAAAGAAATGAAAAAAAAAAGAATTGGGATCAAGCGACAATCGCGCGACCTAAAAAATGAAGAAGGTTGATCCCTTCTCCTCCGACGAACAGAGGAGGTTTCGGAGAAAGAGAGAGAGCCGACCGAGAGGGGGAAGGTCAGGGCCGATGTTGACAATGAGGAATCCAGCGAGAACGACGACCGACGACTGAGAGAGAGAGAAAGAGAGAAAAGGGAATTCGACGAGCTCGGCGCTGATTTGGCCATAACAACCACCCACTGAAGGTCCCTCATGCGATGCCGAGCCGATTGGTGGCGGAATCGACCCGGGAATAGTCGGCCAGCACCGACAACGACGAGAAAGGAGAAATGGTCGTGAGACCGAGGAGAGAAGAGGCCGAACTAGACACTTTTCGGCCAGCCAAGGTCGAGCCGACACTAGATCTTCGCACCGCGAGGTCCCGAGGACCTACTGGAAGTGGAAACCAGCGAAGAACCGAACAACAGAGCTATGAATGACGAATGAGAGAACCGAACCGGACTGAACCGGGTTGAACCGGACCAGGCCGGTTCAGGCAGGGAAGAAAAAAAAGAAAAAGAAAAATGGGGAAAGAAAAAGAGGAAAATTTGGGAAAACATTTTGGTGATGTAATTGAGCTACGAGTAAGCCGGTAAGCTGTCGAAATTGACCGATTTAAATTTTGAAATATTTAATTTGATTAATATTCGATTGAAAATCTACCCAAAAAAATATGTAATTGTGCAGCTCGACAATTGGCGTCAAACGAGAGCTCGAGGCAGCCTCTGTTTGCATATCATCATGGAATCTCGAGTAAGTAACCCTTATTTACGATAATTTGTAGAGTTATGCGTGTTAGAAATTTACCGCATAAATTATGGATTAATTCCATATAAAATGAATTAAATTATGGAATTTAAGATAAATTGTCGTAAATAATTAATTGTGTTATCCGAGAGTTTAGAACGAGACCCAATAAATACTAATGGGCCCAATGAGCCCAATAGACCTCGATGATGTGAATAGTAAGTGAAAAATAGGCTTAAGGCCGGTTAAGGCCCATTATGGTACAATCAGGCCCAATATGGGTAAACGGGCTCAATGATTTCAATTAAGTCCAAAAAATACGAAATACAATTAATTATATTGTATTTGACCTGATGAATATTTATATGCAGTTCCGTCGATTGCATTGGGAGCAAATCGGACTACATGACGAGACATCAGTGGAAAGGTCAGACTGTACAGAAAAATGAGGTAAAGGAATTTTGCAAGTAGCTAGAGGTAGCTACGTATTTTTAACAGCTTTTACATACACTGAAAAATGTATTAAGATCCTAAAAATATATTAAAAATTTTAAGGACCTGGGATAGGTAAAAGACTATTTTACCCCTACTGAGGGAAAATTCAGCTAAGGATGGTGAAAGCATGACATGCATGAAATGCATGATTTGGAAAATTTTTGTGGTTTTTAAGCAAAACAAATTGTTAGATTGGCCAGTGTTTGTATAAATTTCACAAGATAACATTACGTACGTGTTATTTAGATTTAAATGAATTTCTTTGGAAAATGGGCCAATAATCAAGTTTATATGGAAACAGATGGAGCTGGAGCCTTGCTCGCACAATATCTGAGTTTATGAGTGTGCATAATGTGCTGGAACGGTTACTTGCACTGATTTGTGTGACTTGATATGCATAAAAAGGTGCTGGAGCGATTGTGACATGCATGAGAGGTGCTGGAGCCTAGCTCGCATCCTGTTTTGACTTGATTCGCATAAAAAGGTGTGGAAGCGATTGGTCGTACTAGTTTTAATGATTTGACATGCATGAGAGGTGCTAGAGCTTAGCTCGTACGAGTTTTGAATTGTGTGACACATGCATTAGTGCTGGAGCAGGGGCTCGCACTAGAGTTTTACATGCATGGGTGCTAGAGCCTAGCTCGCACCAGATTTTCACATGATTTTTTGTGACAGGGTGCTGGAGCCTAGCTCGCACTAGATTTTCAAATGATTTTTGTGACAGAGTACTGGAGTTTAGCTCGCACTAGTTTTACTTGATTTTATGATAGAGTACTGGAGCATAGCTCGCATTAGTTTTATGAGGAAATTACAGACGTGCTTGGAGCTTCGGGTATATTATGTGTTACACCGATTAAACAGGCTCGCACATGCATTTTGATTTGAGACATGTTATGAGCCGTGCTTGGAGCTTCGTATAGACTGTGTGTCACACCGATTAAACATGCTCGCACGTGTGTTTTGAGACATGGCATGAGTATTGATATGAGATATGGGTCTATGGAGTACGTTGCACCATGCAAATCGCATGGAGTACGCTGTACTGTGTTATGATATATTATATTTATGTGGCGTCTTTGGATGCGAGTGATCGGGTTGGACCGACAGGTTGGATTTGGCCCACCTCCCGTGGCGATTCCCGATAGTGGTGATACCCCGCACACCTGATCCGTATAGCTTGGGATCACAAGGATATGGCCATAGTCCTAGTTATTTCCATGATACATTGCCTAGTCTCGCATGTTACTATCTGATGTTTTGAAAGCTTGAGAATGTGTGGATTTTGTGTGATTCTAGACCACCCGAGGGAAGGGTTGGATCCTGACTGATGATATTGGTTTTGTTGTGAAAAAATGAAATTTTCAATGTTTTCACAAATGCTTAGAAATAAATGATTTTATGTGGATCAGGATCACCCGAGGGAGGCGTTGAGTCCTAATGAGTGTGATGGATGTGGATTTTTGAAATGAATTAAATGATTTCTAAGGTTTTGTGGAAACTCAGCATGATGTATTTTTCATAATTGTTTATGATTCATGCAATGAAATGTTTTAGCATGAGGAGGTTATCCATGCTTTAATTGCAAATGCATGATTTTGATTTAACTCATGTGTTTTATGATTTTACATAAGATGCCATTAAGGCATCAGTCGCATGATTTCCATAAGCACAAACAGCTTTTATAAACTATGGCATTGATGTGTGCATGATTTCGTGCGTGAGGTTTAAATGAAAGGAAATAGATTTAAGGGCATGGTATTATGAGCCTGTAGATAGTGGAGCTATCTACTTACTTGCATAATTGCCTTACTGAGTGTGTGGTTTCTCACCCCCTTATTTCCCCCCTTTACAAAGTACTTTCATTGGATAGAAAGGGACAATAATCGTGCATTCTTGTTATCCGTTGTTTCCCATCGAGAAAAGGTATACACACTTGTATGGTTTTGCATCTAAATATGTAAATGCACAGTACTATAAACGTATATGACGTCAGGGATGTAAGGTTATGTAAATGCAATTGTGAACGTATTAGTTAAAGTCAAAGGAGAGAAAAATCCCAATGTGTTAATGTAACATGGAAATGGAATGGTAAGTAGTGTGATGGGACTAAAACCGAATCATAGCCCAACTGTTTGTAGGATGGTCACGATGAGAGGAATCTAAGAATTAAATAACAAACGGAAAATGAAAAAAAGAATCTGTAGTGATTTCTAGGTAATTTGGGTCGTGACAGCTATAGTCGATTCAACCTATAGCCTCCATTAACACTTATAAGGCCTCGTTTTATTGTTCTAGTCATATCTCGAGTCTATTGATTCTTTTAGGCCTATTGATTTATACTAAATCGATATTAATTCGATATTAAGCTCATATTGTTTCTATTTCATCATATACTTCACTATGGCATTTCATCAAACACTACATGTGCTCCTTTTCATAAATTCTCTAAACTCACCATGTAGCTTCATTCCATCATCTTAAATCATGTACATTATCTCATAAACACTTTAACATACCCATAAATCATCAACTCATTCAACCCATATTTTCTCACACTAGACTTATTATAGGTTTTACTTGTTCCATTGCATTCTAGGTAGTTTCAATCATTAATACACCACCCAATCAACTCACAATATCAACTAAACAAACATACATTTGACTTGGTGTATTAGAAAGTCATCTATTTGGATTTCCTTCTTACTCCAAATGAAAATACTCCTAGCTCCCTCAATCCAACAAATGGGGTGATGACTCCAAGCTATGTTCTTCTTCTCTTTGTTATAAACAACTTTGTATCTAATGGTTTTTCCTCAAATCTTAGTGGAAATAAGATGATTTAGAGAGAGAAAACTAGGTTTTTGGATTGAAAATGGAGGAAATAGGGTTGTTTCCATGAATTGGAGATTTCAACAACTCCCTTATATAGAAATGGCTTGATGTGATCGATCTACATTGGGTGGAGATTGATCTGGTCCTCTTAAATCCCTCATTTTCATAACATTTAAAGGGATGAGATCGATTTGTCAAGGGCATGAGATCGATCTGCTTTAGTGAATAAGATCGATCTACTTCAATGGGATAGGATCGATCTGTTTCAGGCCGAGACCTAAGAAAATCGATCTGGTCTTAAGGGAAGATCGATCTGCTCTAACCCCAGAGCTAAGGAGATCGATCTACTTGAGTGAGGGATCGATCTGCCTTTGTTGTTTCATTCAAAATTGCCCTGTTTTGCACAAGAGATCGATCTACCTTGAATGGGAGATCGATCTGGCCTTTATTTTCTGCATTTCCACTGCAGATTTTTTTCCAGAATTTTCAAAGGTTAACTTACCTTTGATTACTTGACTAGTCGTTTTGCAATCCATATCCATCTAGAGCTCGGCAAGGCTCATTTCCTATGACTCTCATACTATGAAACATGTACATATCACTTGGAATCACAAATGACACACATAAGTCCTTGTTCTTACTCATCATTTGTGTTTTAAGTTCTTATTCCCTTTTTGAATGCTTAAATCCCATTTACTTAGTTTGTGGCCACTTCGGCCCTCATTTGGTCATTACATGCATTCATGAATACTTATTCATTTCTTTTGCAATATCATTAACATTTTCTCGACCAAATTCATCCATCTTAAGATTCCATTAACAAATAATAATGTTGTACATATATGGGGTCTAATAATCTCCCCTCCTTCAAGGAATTTGGTCCTCTAATTTAGAATCAAGTTATCTTAAAACAACTCCAGGTAGTTCTCTTGCATCATGCTTTCCAATTCCCATGTAGCTTCCTCCAGAGTGTTATATTGCTAAAGCACTTTCACTAAGGGGATCATCTTTGTCCTTAACACCTTCTCTTTTCTGTCCAATATCCGAATCGAATTCTCAACATATGTCATACTCTCATTGAGCTCTAATGGCTCATATCTTATCACATGTGCCAGGTCCAAGTGATACTTCCGAAGCATAGAGACGTGGAAGACATTATGAACATTTTCCAAGTCTGGTGGCAATGCCAACCTATACGCCTTATCTCCCACTCTCTCCAAAATCTCGAAGGGTCTGATATATCGAGGGCTTAACACACCCTTCTTACCAAATCTCATAATTCCCTTCGAAGGAGAAACTCTAAAAATACTAACTCATCCACAGCAAACTCTAGTGGTCTCCGTTTCTTGTCAGAATAACTCTATTGTTGGCTCTGAGCTAACCGTAATCTCTCACATATCAATTGGACGTTCTCAAATGCCTGCTGTACTAAGTCAGGAGCAAAAATCTATCTGTCACCAACCTCTTCCCATCCAATGGGGGATCGACATCTGTGTCTATACAGTTCCTCATAGGGTGCCATCCCGATACACATATGATAGTTGTTATTGTAGGCGAACACAGCTAACGGTAGGTGATCATCCCAGGAGCCTCTAAAATCCAGCACACATGCTCTCAACATATCCTCCAGGGTTTGTATAGTCCTCTCTGACTGCCCATATGTCTAAGGATGAAAAGCAGTACTAAAACTCAAGTGGGTCCCCATCGTTTCATGAAAATGTTCCCAGAAATTTGAAGTGAAGTAAGCATCCCTATTAGAAACAACGCTCACTGGTACACCATGTAGTCGTACTATCTTTCAAACATACAGGTTCACCAACTGACTCAGAGTATCGATAGTTCTCATAGCTAAGAAATGGGCTGACTTAGTCAACTGATCCACAATAACCCATATGGCATCATGACCTCTATGGGTCCTCGGCAATCCCATCACAAAATCCATGGTGACATGTTCCCACTTCCATGTCGATATCGGTAAAGGCTATAATAACCCTACAAGCTTTTGATGCTCTACCTTCACCTACTGACAAACGAGACACTTAGCGACATATTCTACAATGTCTTTTTTCATTCCAGACCACCAATAAACCTTCCGAAGGTTCTGATACATCTTGGTACTCACCGGATGTATCGTGTATTTTAATGAGTGAGCCTCTGATAAAATCAGTCTCCTGATCTCAGGATCCTCGAGAACACATACTCTGTCTCTGAACCTCAATAAGCCATCTATACTCAGCTCAAAATCAATACCCACACCTGCTTCTATCTAACTTAACCAATCGATACACTGTTGATCGCTCTGCTGAGCTTGCCGAACACGGCCAATCAACTCTGGCTCTAATCTCATACTAGCCATGATATCTAATCTCTTTGATCCAGGTGGGGTTACATCCAAACTGAGGTTCGCAAATTGTTCCAACAACTCGTGTTCCCTTATCATCATATAAGACACCAACCCTAGGTTCTTCCTGCTCAAAGCATCGACAGCTACATTTGCTTTACCCGGGTGGTACATGATTTCACAATTATAATCCTGAAGGAGTTCGAGCCATCTCCTCTATCTCATATTTAACTCTTTCTACGAGAACATGTACTTAAGGCTCTTATGATTTGTAAAAACCTAAAATTTCTCACCATAAAGATAGTGGCGCCATATTTTCAAAATAAACACTATAGCCGCCAACTCCAAATCATGTGTCAGGTAGTTCCTCTCGTGATCTTTCAACTGTCCAGATCTATAGGCAACTACCTTCCCATCCTGCATAAGCACACAGCCCTGTCCCTAATGTGATGCATCCGTATACACGGAGAAACCCCCTTAGCTGGTAGGAATGGAAAGAATCAGAGCAGTAGTCAATCGACGCTTGAGCTCCTCAAAACTTCTCTCACATGCCTCATCCCATACAAACTTAACGTCTTTCTACGTCAGGCATGTCAATGGAGCAGCTAGTCTGGAGAAACCCTCTACAAATCTTTGATAATAACCTGCCAATCCCAGAAAACTTCTAATCTCACTAACTGTCTTGGGTTGTTCCCACTATACAACTGCCTCTATCTTAGATGGATCTACTGATACCCCATCCTTCGACATAACATGGCCCAGAAATGGGATCTGTTCTAACAAAAAGTTACACTTGCTGAGTTTGGCATATAATTCGTTCTCTCGGAGCGTCTGCATAACTATGCTCAAGTGCTCCTCATGATCTTCATTGGACTTGGAATAGACTAATATATCATCAATAAACACAATCACAAACTTGTCTAGGTATGGCTTGAATACATCATTCATTAGTTCCATAAATGTTGCGGGGGCATCGTCAATCCGAATGGCATAACCAAAAACTCGTAGTAGTCATAATGGGTACGAAATGTTATCTTGGGTACATCTCCACTCCGTATCCTCAACTGATGATACCCTGATCGCAGATCTATCTTAGAAGAGACCTATGCAGCCTGAAGCTTATCCAAAAAATCATCTATGCATGGAAGGGGGTACTTGTTCTTAATGGTGGCCTTATTCTACAACCTGTAATCTATACACAATCGGAGGTTTCCATCTTTCTTCCTTACAAATAGAATCAGTGCTCCCCAAGGTGAGACACTCGGTCTAATAAACCCCTTATCTAGTAACTCTTACAGCTATTTCTTTAGCTCTTCCAACTTAATCAGAGCCATTCTATACGGTGACCCTGGTATCGGCTCGGTACCAGGCACTAACTTTATGCAAAATTCCATTTCCCTTTCAGGTGGTAGCCCTAGTAAATCGTCTGGAAAGCCATTAGTAAATTCTGCAATCACCGGTATGCCTCTCGATTCCAGGTGTGTCTTATCTATGTTAACCGCGTATGCAATGAACCCTTCACATCATTCTTTCCACCGTTAGTGTCACAAGTCATCACATAAATATTCAACATAAACAAATAAATTCATCTCTCAAGTGGATTAAATAAAATCATACTATTTCCATTTATCATGGTTATGTTCTTTCATTTCATTTCACAAATCTTACAACATGATTCTCTATCTCTAGAAACATTGATGTTTTAGTATGACAATCCATAAAAACATGATTGGCAGCCAACCAATCCATTCCTAGGATTATATCAAAGTCATTCATATTCAATAAAATTAAATTGGCTGCCATTTCCTTTCCCTTTATCTTCAATTTACAATCCCTACATACATGCTCAATTAATTGACTATCGTTCATGGGTGTGGAAATCATCAACATTTTATCTAACAAGGTAGGTTTCACATGCTTCAACAATTCATGTGCAAAGGTAAGCGATATGAAGTAATGTGTGGCACCGAGATAAACAATACTAGTGCTTCTAAATCAAAGATTAGGATGGTACCTTTAATCACATCCGTCGAAGCATCTGCGGTGTTCTGATCCAGTGCATGTACTCTTCCTCTGCTCACACTCACTGCTTGTTTCCCTTTTTCTTCAGCCATGGCCCTCCTCCTTGCGGCAGCTATCTCAACTTGAGCTTTCTCTAGCTCCTTGCCCTTCTGTGGAGCAATCTCATTCATCTCAGAACAATATCTCGAAATATGTTCGGGTTTCCCCCACCTATAACATGAAATAAGAGGCGTCTGACATGGTCTAGTCTTGTGGTATCTGCAACATCTCCTACACTGATTAGTAGTAGGTCGTGGTCCTCCAATAATGATACCCCTCGATGCAGTCAAAGCCGGGTACATGGGAGGTCTAGCAGCATTCTCCTACACCTCCTCAATCTTAGGTCTCTTCTCGAAAAATCTCTGGCCTCGTCTCCTGGCCACTCTATCCATCCCGGATCTCTTCTGGTCTCTATCTCTCCTGACACTAATCTTTCCAAGCTTGGAGGCATTCTTCTCAAAGTCCTGCTCGTATAACTGTGCCCTGTGCACTGCCTCCTCATAAGTATGAATGTTAAATGGAGCTAACTTAGTTCGAATGGCCAATCTCAATCCATCAACGAACTTTTGGACTTTTCGAGTGTCACTACCCATCGTATCCGGGTCGTATCTCCCCAAAGACATGAATCTCGACTCATATTCATTCACAGTACGGTTTCCCTGAACCAAATTCATAAATTCCATCTGCAATTTCCTCTGTACGGTGGCTGGGATGTACTGCCTCCTAAAGGCCTCCAAGAATATCTCCCAGGTGATTTCGGAGTGTCGAGTCCTCAAAATAGACTCTGTGGATCCCCACCAGTGTTCTGCCTCGCCTTTTAGCATAATTACGGCAAATGCCACTTTCTCAGCTGATGTGCATCTGAAAAATCTGTACAGCTTCTCCATCTTATACACCCAATCCCCCGTAAAAATTTGGTCCTTTACCCCTATAAACACTGGAGGTTTTAACTCTTGAAATTGGCGCAGCATACTCAGCTCACAATCATACCCCAAATCGTTGTCGCTCGGTTGTGGAGCGATGGGAGAAGTCGTATCTTGTATTAGGGGTGTGCCTTTACATGTTTAGATACAAAAAGAATCCCCCACATTACAATATAAAATTACTACTATGCCTTTACATGTTTAGATACAAAAAGAATCCTTGTGTGCATACCTTTTAGCGATGGAAGCAGCGGATGTCTAAAATACAACGCCTCAGTCCTCACTGGGCTGCTATGTACACTCTGTAGAGAGGGATGAGCAACCACACGCTCAGTAAGGCAATGAGGCAAGCATGGTAGATAATTACTCTACCTACATGCTAATAATGTTATGAATAAATCGTTTATAATCGGAGCATGAGGAAATAAAACTATACCACATGTATATACATGTATCATGTATCGAAAATCATGTAAATAGGCATAAAACATGGAAATATCAACATGTAAAACCAACTAATGCTCAGTCTGATTAAAACTCATTACAAAAGGGGGAAATTCATTTAAGAAACATCCGTTTAAATTCATCTCTTTCTTAAACCACGTTAAAATCCCATCACAATCATTTCTCTATCTCAAATATCATTATCGTTTCTCAATCAAAACCCCACAAGGCTCGACCCCTCCCTCGGATCTACCTTGGACAATCACAATCACACTCATGTATAAAAATCACTTAGTACTATGTAACATTATGTGAGACAAGTCATTATATCTCAAGGACTATGTTGGCCAACTATGTCATAAGTCATCCCAGACCACATAGATCCCGGTGTGTGAGGCATCATGCTGGAACGAAGGTGGGTTAGTTCTCCGCCAGACTTTCTCATTAGTATCTCAACCACGCGGTACAACATACTCCATGTGATGTACACGGTACTACATACTCCGTGAACCCATATCATGGTTGGGGGTGCCAGCCGTAGGTCTTATCTACCCATACCACGTGTAACCTACTTAATCTCAAGTGCACATGGGAGTATTTATTTATTTTTATGTCAGGTTCTAGTCCCTCATGGCCTTGCTCGGCCCTTTTGGGTTCCCTGAACACCAATTCGTATTACCCTCACCACGACACCATACATACCATAGTGTGAAAACCTGTGTGAGCTAAGCTCTAGTACGATTCATGCATCATCAATAAATATCCTCGTACGAGCAACGCTCCAGTACGACATCTATGCATAAAAATGTGAAGAAATCATGTACAAGCATAGATCCGTTACGATTATATGCATAAGAAAACTACTTGAAATCCACATACGAGCAGAAGCTCCAATACGGTTTACAAAACATCATTATAATTTAAATCAGGGTGCGAGCTAAGCTCCAGCATGTTTTATACAAGGGAAAGCATCAAAATCCAGTGTGAGCGAGGCTCCATCACGATTTAATTCACATAAACACGATAGGCAGCTCATAATCAACCAAGCCAATCTCAAATCCGTGTTTAGCACCTCACATGTGCTATTTCACAAAAGCATTCAAACATTAGCCAACCTATCTGTTAATTTGTTTAAAAAAAGCAATTTTTTTCGTAAAACATCAAAACACGTGATTTATGCATTTATTAGCCTTACTATCCCTTTTTATAAAATCCACTTCAAAACTAAATCCCATACAAATACTTGCAGCTATTCACGCATATCAACAATCATTTTTTTTAAACCGTCATGCAATTTACAACACCCTATATTCACCCACAAGTTCAATGTACAAGCAGCTATCTCTATATATTCACAGAACTCTCTTACCTGGAATCGCGTCGCGTGATTCCATTTCCATAGAGCTGCTTACTTGTGCGGTTCGATTCGTCTCCAACGAACTCTCCGAAACTCCACAAAGTCCTATATCACATCAATTTCATCCATATAACACAACTCTTGTGTTTGCTATAGTCGATTCAACCTATAACCTCCATTAACACATATAAGACCTCGTTTTATTGTTCTACTCATATCTCGAGTCTATTGATTCTTTTAGGCCTATTGCTTTATACTAAATCGATATTAATTCAATATTAAGCTCATAGTGTTTCTATTTCATCATTTACTTCATTATGGCATTCCATCAAACACTACGTGTGATCCTTTTCATAAATTCTCACAACTCACCATGTGGTTTCATTCCATCATCTTAAATCATGTACATTCTCTCATAAACACTTTAGCATACCCATAAATCATTAACTTATTCAACCCATATTTTCTCACACTAGACTTATTATAGGTTTTACTTGTTCCATTGCATTCTAGGTAGTTTCAATCATTAATACACCACCCAAATCAACTCACAATATCAACTAAACAAACATACATTTGACTTGGTATATTAGAAACTCACCTATTTGGATTTCGTTCTTGCTGCTAGCTCCTTCAATCCAACAAATGGGGTGATGAATCCAAGCTATGTTGTTATTCTCTTTGATATGAGCAACTTTGTATCTAATGGTTTTTCCTTAAATCTTATAAGAAATAGGATGATTTAGAGAGAGAAAACTAGGTTTTTGGATTAAAAATGGAGGAAATAGGGTTGTTTCCATGAATTAGAGATTTCAACAGCTCTCTTATATAGAAATGGATTGATGAGATCGATCTGCATTGTGGAGATCGATCTGGTCCTCTTAAATTCCTTATTTTCACGACATTTAAAGGCATGAGATTGATCTATTGACGGCTTGAGATTGATCTGCTTTATTGAATAAGATCAATCTGCTTCAATGGGACAAGATCGATTTGTTTTAGGCCGAGAGCTAAGAAAATCAATCTGGTCTTAAGGGGAGATCGATCTGCTTGAGTGAAGGATCGATCTGCCTTTGTTGTTTCATTCAAAATTGCCCTGTTTTGTACAAGAGATCGATTTGCCTTTAGTGAGATATTGATCTGGCCTTCATTTTCTGCAATTCCACTGCAGTTTTTTTTTCCAAAATTTTCAAAGGTTAACTTGCTTTTGATTACTTGACTAGTCATTCTGCAATCCATATCCATCTAGAGCTCGGTAAGCCTCATTTCCTATGACTCTTATACTATGAAACTTGTATGTATCACTTGGAATCACAAATGACACGTATAAGTCCTTGTTCTTACTCATCATTTGTGTTTTAAATTCTTATTCCCTTTCTGAATGCTTAAATCCCATTTACTTAGTTTGTGGCCACTGCGGCCCTCATTTGGTCATTACATGCATTCATGAATACTTATTCATTTCTTTTGCAATATCATTAACATTTTCATGACCAAATTCATCCATCTTAAGATTCCATTAACAAATAATAATGTTGTACATACACGGGGTCTCACAATAGCAATAGTTACCATATCAGTATAGGAATGGCTCCGCACGAAGCTCTTTATAGACAAAGATACAGATCACCAATCAGATGGGAAGAGGTTGGTGACAGGATGATCTATGCTCCAGATTTGGTTGAACAAGCTTCAGAGAAGGTCCACATGATTTGTAAAAGGCTCCAGATAGCTCAGGACAAACAGAAAAGTTATGTAGAGCATCGGAGAAGAGATTTAGAGTTTGCAGTGGGAGACCATGTATTCTTGAAGGTTTCTCCGACGAAAGGTGTTATGAGGTTTGGAAAAAGGGCCAAATTAAGTCCTCGATGTATAGGACCATTCGAGGTATTGGAAGGTGTTGGCAAATTAGTGTACAGACTAGCCTTGCCTCCCTAGCTAGCCGAGGTACACAACGTGTTTCATGTGTCCATGCTTCGCAAGTATCAGCCCGATCCATTTCACATTCTAGCTTTGAGCCGTTAGAGTTAAGGAAAGATTTGAGTTACGAAGAGAAACTGGTTCGAATTCTTGACAGGAAGGATAAAGTTTTGAGACCTAAAACCATTTCCCTTGTCAAAGTGCTATGGCAACACCATTCTGCTATGGAAGAAATGTGGGAATCGGAGAGCTTGATGTGGGAGAAATACCCGTACCTGTTTGACCTGGCTTAAAATTCGGAGGACTAAATTCTTTAAGGAGGGGAGATGTAAGACCGCAAAATTCCCTATATCAATGTCTCGTTTATCTTTATCTTGAGTCAAAATTAAACTGCGGTAGGAGAATATAATTTAATTAAGCGATAGGATATATCGAGTTTGAATATGGGATTAATTCGGGTCACACCACTTAGGATAATAGTATTGGTGTAATTTTAGTTTAGGTAATATAGAAATAGGTAAAGCATAAGTATTGAAACAAAAAATTCTAGCCTAAAATAAACTAAAATATAACAATGATAAAATTAAATAGAGAGAATATAATTTATCGGCATAATGTATGATGTATGTTTAGGATTATGTCAAGAACATAATTTATGTGGTAGAAATATATTCATATGATTAAATTGGAATAGACTAAGACAATTTACCATTAGAAATTAAGCTAAATATTCATGAGTGTAGAAATAAATTTAAATAATGTAAGTAGATTAATGTGTGACCGAAAATCTATAGGAAACCATGAACAATTCGGTTAAATGGAAAATTTATGAACAAGTAGATAGTGAGATTATTAAATTTAAGTAGGATAACTTAGTTAATTACGAAGCAAATTTATTTATAATGTAACGTAATAAATCTGAAATATATATATATATATATATGTAAACCTTGTGTAAAGATTTATTTGGAACAAATCTATATAAATATGAAATATATAAGTCAAGTTCCATAAAATTTATATGAATATTAAATTTGAAAATTTAGTTACATATACATTAGAAATATAAGATTGATTATATGTAGATTTGTCACGCCCCGGAAGAGCGAAAAACAGGGCAAATTGAAACTTTTATTTACATCAATACACATTTATGGGTGCATTCATGTACAATGTCATTCATCAATATTTGTATATATATCATAAAACCACACCTCAGGATCTAATCATCACATAATTAAATATATCAAATCAGATACATTCCTTAACTCAAATTGAATTATCCTAATACATCTCATACATCATAGTACATCAAGTGTTTGTAAATATAATTATAGTATGGTTACATGAAATAATAAAATGTACCTCAAGTACAATATGTGGCCTAGAGCTCGAGTCATCCACTGGCCACTAATCCGTACGTTGCAGAAAAATTCTCTTCACTTGAAGAAGTCTGGGGAATAGATAAAATAGGGTGAGCTTCTAAATCACTCAGTAAGAGGATAAGGGATTCATTAATAAGAAAATAATTTGCACCGCACAATCATTTTATTTTACATGATAAACTCAATAAACTTAGTGGAAAAGGTAGCATGAATAGTTAAAACATCATCTCAAAGCCCATGTAAGAACTTGATAATAAATGGCTCAATTCAAGGTTACAAGCATGTAGAAATCAAGATGCGATAATGGCTTTTCTCTTTAAAACGTGATGAAAATCACTGCAATAGTAATGCACGTGGCACAACCACTAAATAAAATCTACACATGGCACAACCACCAAATACACGTGGCACAACCACTGATTAAAATCTGCACGTGGTACAGCTACCAAACACACGTGGCACAGCCACCAAATGCACGTGTTAGGTAACCAATGCTACCAGAGTAGGAGTCATCTCTCGTTACCAGAACGGAGGAATATCGGACTTACATGCTACTGAAGCAATGCCTGGTGTGTATTCAAAATGACACACCTAAGTCTCAATCAATAGCCATTATCATAAAAATCGTTTTACCTTCACATAAAGCTCATAATGGTTTTCTCTCATAAAACTCATTTCAAACCGTTTTGTACTCAACACAAAACCTATTAAAATTGAGCTTCAACCGGCAAAACCACGCACACATTTTCTCAAACCTTAGTAACACTTTTCACATTTTAAACACAAAATGGTTATAAAACGTTTTCACGTATAGTTTACAACTCATAAAAGTTGGGCCCCAACCAGCTATAAAATCGTCTGCAATTCTCATTCACAACATATAAAACATGCTTGTTTTCTCAATCGAAAATTATGCTACAATATTATCACAAAACACATACACAAATGAGTTTAGTTTTCCCTTACCTCTTTGCACCTCGTACAGTATAATCGTTCCCCCGTATCACGGACTAGCCTCGCATTCCACTATGGAACTCTCGAGCTGACCAAACGATGTTAAAAACATCAATATCTCGACTCAATTTCATCATCGAGCATACATTTGCTTATATTTCTCACTAACACCTAAATCTCTCTAATCTCATAACTCTATCACTATTCATAATCCCATTTACTACATTTCCAATCCTACATTTATTGTGCACAAAAATCCATGTCGACATTCATCTCATTCCCTCAATTTCAATTTATAGCCTAAAACTCCCAAAATTACCACAAATTGCATAATAACATCTCTACTCTAACGAAATCATAGTTTCATCAATCCCTAATCATTTCCCAACTATTTCATCACAATGCCCATGTCCATAATCACTAAAGATTACTTCAAAATCAAGGATTGAAGTTTAGAGATTACCCAAACTTGTGGAGTGCTCAACTCACACCTCGATTTGATTCGTCCTTCAATTTCCAAGTATGTTGTTCTCCTTTGGATGAGGAACAACTTTCCCTCTTGCCACAACCTTCGATTTGGATGGAAATGGGGACTTTGGAAGAGAGAGAAAGCTAGGGTTCGGCTGAAATGAAGGTTAGAAGAGAGAGAAAAGATTAAATGCAGGAAAACACAAGGGTCTTTATATAGGCCGAGGGTAAGAGATCGATCTGGCTCTTGATGAGATCGATCTGCATTTGAATTTAGGGATGATTTGGGGTAATTTTATGCCTAGGAGATCGATCTGTCAAGGGGTGAGATCGATCTCTTAATGGCTTTATGAGATCGATCTGCTCCAATTATGAGATCGATCTCTAGTTTACAGAATGCTTCATGAGATCAATCTGCTCCTTGAGGAGATCGATCTTCTCCTTAACAGAAACATTTTGAGATCGATTCCTTCCTCATGAGATCGATCTTTTCATTATAGAATCATAAGGAGATCGATCTTATTCCGTTAGAGATCGATCTGCTCGCTGAAATTCCTCATTTCTTATCATTTTTGACCTACCAGATCGATCATATCTTCTCCAAGATCGATCTGGCCCCATAGTTTTACACTTTAACATAAAATCTCATTTATAACTCATTCATCACTTAAAATTTCATTCCATACCACCTCAATATATGAGTACATCATATTTAGTTAAATCAATTACACTTCATGTTCTCATTACATAATTTGATATGTGTAAAATTCTTAGATCTCACAAGATTAAAATTGTAAACCTGCACTTTGGTTATTAAATTGATAAACAAAGTAATTTGAAATATAATTATATATATAAATGGATTAGAGTAAATCATAAAAATTGGAATTAAAATCTAGAATTGAGTTATTTAAATTGTTAAATCATATACAATAGACATAGAAACCAGAATTTATGTAGATTAAAGTTTACAAATTCTGCATTTGGCATTTAATTCCTAAAACCATAGTATAATTTGAACCATAGGCATGTATAATTAAATTGCTAATTCTGGAAATTAGATTATCAAATGATTAAACTAAATTAAATCAAGTAAAATTTAAATTATACATAAAATATAAATAGCTTTTTCTGGTTTCCCTCCTCCATTCCTTTCCCTTTTCACATTTTTACCAAAGGAAAGAAACCAGAAAACTTTCAGCTCTTCCTCCCTCTCCATCACACCACCACCACCACACTAGCCACCAGCTACACGGCTAGTCACCTTAAAAACACCCTCTAGGCTTGCATGCAACAACCATCCACCCCTCCATAGCCTTCCATGCCTAACAGCCCCATTTCCAGCAACATTCTGCAACAACCAACAAAAAAATTCTAGAAATGTTAGTTGCATGTTAGCTTAGGTTGTTTAGAAGTTAGATTAGATATACATTATTACCTTACAATCGCACCAAATTCGTTTTCAACCCCCACATTACCTGAAATTTGTTGGAACAGCCAAGGAACCACCACTGCTAGCTAAAATCGAGAGGTGTGTGGCTCAGTTTAGTGCTTAGGCGAGTTGATCAGGTGAAAAACACCTTCAATTAAGCTCCAACGTGTAGGACAGTAGGCAACCACCAATGATTTCCAGAAAATTGTATGAGAAATTTGGGCGAAAATTAGCTAGGAGGTCGGCTAGTGCAATTTGGGGTAAGAACATTTTTAATTTCTGCAATTGCAATGTGTTTGCTGTTAGGTTAATATATATGTGTATTAATTTTAATTAAATTCGAGAAAAATGATGCATGAATGAGAATTTAGTGTTGACTAATTGAAATTCTAATTTCTAAAAATTTTGAGTTCATAAATTGGTATGAATAAATTGAAGAAAATGTACTGCATGTACAAATTATAAAGAGCAAGTATAATTGTAACAATTGAAGACTTAGAGGAATAAGGTATGCTCGGCCAAATATAGGAAAACTTAGAGGATTTAATTTGCTGGTAATTTAAGATTTATGCAGTAAATAATAAAGTGAATAAGCTATAATAAGAATGCCTGATTGAAAATTAAACTATATAAGTAGATATGAAAAATTGTGATTCGGCTACATTAGAGAAATGTAGGGAAATGTGGAATTGACAAAGTAAAATTAGCTTATGTAACCTGAAATTGTAATGTACAAAGTGAAATGTTATGGATTAAAATTCAACAAGGAATATTGAAAGGTTAGAACAATGCATTTGGCTATAGGAGAAATGTAGGAGAAATTCTAGAAATGAAGGATTTAACTAGAATGATTAACCTGAAAAATAATTGCAATACATTTGAGGATGTTTATGATTAAAAATGTGTTAAGAAAAGAAATTTGAAATTGGATAGAGGAATATGCTCGGTTACAATAGAGAATTAAAAACCAGAGAATTCCAATGCATGTAAATGAGGAATAAGCTAAATTTGGAAATTTCATAATATCATGATCAATTGGAATGCAGAAAATTTATGTAGGATGATTTAAATTCAAGCAATTCAAGTGAGTTAAAAAATAGAATTTAAAAGCTGGAAACATGGAATAAGTTTGGTAGATTTAAAAGTTTGGAAACTAATATATCAATTCAATGTCTAACTAAGTAAATTGGCTAGAAAATTTATAAGGATTGAAATGGTAATGTGATGCTCCGTTAAGTAGGAAGTTAATGGAATTTATACATGCATTCGGTTAAGGGGGATAAATTACATGTTTAGAATAAAAATAATACACCATTGGATGCATTTAGGAAGTGAAATGAAATTCAAAAAAAAAAATTAATTCTTTGGCTGGAAATTATAAGACATAGTTGGTGATGGAGGTCCACTTACTTGTGATGGAGGTATAAATTACATGTTTAGTATAAATATAATACACCATTGGATGCATGTAGGAAGTGAAATGAAATGCAGAAAAATTTAATTCTTTAGCTGGAAATTATAAGACATAATTGGTGATGGAGGTCCACTTACTTGTGATGTTCATGATGACAAGGCGAATGATGGAGGTCCACTTGCTCGTGATGCCAAGGATCCATGGGTCATCCTAGGAGGTCCTCCAGCCATCTATATTTATTTGGAAGCCCAAACGACATGAGTCTTAGTTTAAAAATAAGTTGGGTTAAGTGTTTAGATAGCTCACATTTGAGTCTTATTGCTTTTTAGACCAATTATCCTATGTAACTAGGCTTAGGCGTAAATTTAGGTTTTAGTCTTATTTTTTTCTTTCTTTTTTTTGAACAAAGACTAATCTGATTTGCAACTAGGGTAGTGAGGAAGAGTTTTAGTATGGCTAAGAGACTGACTTGAAACAAAAATTCAGAAGTCCCACTCAAACACAACAACTAAGTGTATGATTTTTTTTACATTGACTTTGTGTTAGAGATAAAGGGGAAGACGTACAACCAGAAAATTGAACCTTGCTCTGATACCAAACCGATATGTGGGTACAAGAGGATGATTTAGGACGATCAAGGAAACGTGTGGATTGGGAATTGAAGCAGCAACAAAAATGCAAGCTGGGCAGAAATAAGGATGGTAGAATTTGAATGGAAAATAGAATAACAACCTAGACCCGAAGTCTAAAGAGACTTGAACCAAAGGTGTTGGACCTCGACCCTACGAATATAAAATTCGAGAACCTAAGGTATAACAATAGTGGTTGGTGAAGAGGGAGGCACCACAAGGAAGAAGACCTTGATAAGCCTAGTTGAGAGGGAACCCTAAAAAGAGGCACACTCAAATTTTTGAAAATTTAATCCGATCAATTCTGTTTTATTCAAGAGCGTTTACAAGGTATTTATAATAATATCTAGCACTTAAGCCTTTAAACACGTGGGCTGGAATTAACACCAAACAAAAAATAAGACTAAAACCTAAATTCACGTCTAAGCCTAGTTACATAGGATAATTGGTCTAAAACGCAATAAGACTCAAATGTGGGCTATTTAAACACTTACCCAACTTATTATTAAACTAAGACTCATGTCGTTTGGGCTTCCAAACAAATATAGATGACTGGAGGACCTCCTTGGATGACCTATGGATCTTTGGCATCACGAGCAAGTGGACCTCCATCATTCGCTTTGTCATCATTAACATCACAAGAAAGTGGAGCTCCATTAAATGATAGAGGTTCACTCTCTTGTGATGTTCATGATGACAAGGTGAATGATGGAGGTCCACTTGCTCGTGATGCCAAGGATCCATGGGTCATCCAAGGAGGTCCTCCAGCCATCTATTTTTGTTTGGAAGCCCAAACGACATGAGTCTTAGTTTAATAATAAGTTGGGTTAAGTTGGGTTAAGTGTTTAAATAGCCCACATTTAAGTTTTATTACGTTTTAGACCATTTATCCTGTGTAACAAGGCTTATGCGTGAATTTAGGTTTTTGTCTTATTTTTTGTTTGGTGTTAATTCCAACCCGCTTGTTTAATGGCTTAAGTGCTAGATATTGTTATAAATACCTTGTAAACCCACTTGAATAAAATAGAACAGATCAGATTAAATTTTAAGAAAAAAGAAAGAAAAGAAAAAAAAGAAGAAAATGAAAGAAAAAAAAAAAAGAAGAAAAAGAAAGAAAAGAAAAGAAAAAAAGAACTTGTGTACTGTTTAAACACTATTCATACAAAAAATTATGTTGAGTTACAGGACACCCAAGTATCCGTTTTAAAGAAAACAACGAAATAAAACAAACCCATGGATTTAATCCATGGGCCCCACCCTTTATTGGCAAAATTCCATCGTTTTCCTATAGTTTTAGGCCTTTTGTGTTTTTCTAGTAATTATTTCTTTGAGATTCTTGTTGTGTCACCTTAGCGCACATTTCTAAAGTAAAAAAAAAAAAAAAAAGAGAAAATACTTGGTGAATTGGTTGATCCTTCGAGGTTGAATCTTTGACTGAGTCTCTAGTACAATTGTGAATCTATAGAGTTGAGTTAGAGTAAGGGAAAAAGGCATGAGCATGTGAGAAACATTAGTAGAGAAAAGCCGAATTACTTGAGTAAAACACAAGTGTGAGTGCCCAATCTTGAGTGAATTAAGTGTAAACACGTGAGGTTATCACTTGTGAGGTTCTTTGTTATATGTTATCACTAACGTTCTTGCTGGTTAAAGATGTCTTCTGAATGTGATAAGTTAGACTTAAAAAAAAATTGAGTTCATGCTCCAGGCAATGCAACAGCAGTTCCAATGGATGGACATGGAATTCAGTGACATTCATGATAAGTTGGACCGACATGAAGCTCAGTTTGCAAAGATCCAATAAGGTGATTCTTCCTGTCTGAAAAGTAAGATTGTTACCAATGAAGAGTATAATGATAATGTTGGGTATGATTTGGAAGAAGAGTCTGAGGCAAATAGACATCATAGAAGGCAATATGAGTATCGAGATAGAGATCGAGTTGATAGAGCTTGTGATAGAGGCAAAGAGAAGATGGATGGAAACCTTGGCAGCATAAAATTGAAGATTCCTCCTTTCCAAGGCAAGAATTATCCCGAGGCGTATCTAGAGTGGGAAAGGAAGATTGACATGGTATTTGACTACAACCACTACTCTGAGGTAAAGAAGGTTAAACTTGTTGTAGTAGAGTTTAAAGAATATACTATGGTCTAGTGGGATCAGCCGGTCTCCAGTAAAAGAAGATGTGGTGATCCTCCAGTGTCTACATAGGATGCGATGAAGTGCATCATGAGGAAAAGATTTGTGCCTAACCTTTACTACAAAGAGCTGTACCAGAAGCTCCAAGGTCTCACCTAGGGTTCAAAAAGTGTTGACGATTACTACAAGGAAATGGAGATAATCATAATCCGAGCCAATATCCAGGAGGATACAGAAGCTACTATGGCTCATTTTCTCCAAGGCTTGAACCTTAAGATTGCCAACGTTGTAGAGTTACAGCACTACATGGATTTAGAGGAGATGTTGCATGTGGCCATCAAAATGGAAAGGCAACTCAAAAGGAAAGGTACATCCTATTTTACTCCTAGTTCAATTCCTGTTTAGAAATCTAACACCTTTCGTAGGGATGAAAGCCTGTGTTTAAGCCTAAGTCAGAAAGTTTTGTTAAGCCCAAGTCTGAGGACCCTCCAAAGGCCAAGATTGAGCCTGCACAAGCATCCCAGAGCAGAACACGTGACATTTAGTGTTTTAAGTGTTTGGGTCGTGGACATGTTGCCTCTCAGTGTCCCAACCGTAGAGTGATGCTCATGCTTGAGAATAGAGATGTTGAGAGTGAAGGTTATGATGTTGGTATTAAGGATGAGATGCTTGCGTTAGAAGATGCTGCAGAAGAAGAAGAAAATGTTTAGTTTGCTGTTTACGGTGAAGCACTTATTGCCAGACGTGCTCTTAATACTCATGTGAAGTACAAAGAAGGTACATGCGATTTGAGGACAAATCCTTTTGAGGAGAGGGGGAATGATGGAGTCCACTTGCTTGTGATGTTCATGATGACAGAGCGAATGATGGAGGTCCACTTGCTCGTGATGCCAAGGATCCATGAGTCATCCAAGGAGGTCCTTCAGCCATATATATTTGTTTGGAAGCCCAAACGACATGAGTCTTAGTTTAATAATAAGTTGGGTTAAGTGTATAAATAGCCCACATTTGAGTCTTATTGCGTTTTAGACCAATTATCCTATGTAACTGGCTTAGGCGTGAATTTAGGTTTTAGTCTTATTTTTTGTTTGGTGTTAATTCCAACCCACTTGTTTAAGGGCTTAAGTGCTAGATATTATTATAAATACCTTGTAAACGCTCTTGAATAAAACAAAACATATCGGATTAAATTTTAAAACATTTGAGTGTGCCTCTTTCTAGGGTTCCCTCTCAACAAGGCTTATCAAGGTCTTCTTCCTTGTGGTGCCTCCCTTTTCACCAACCACCATTGTTATACCTTAGGTTCTCGAATTTCATATTCGTAAGGTCGAGGTCCAATACCTTTGGTTCAAGTCTCTTTAGACTTCGGGTCTCGGTTGTTATTCTATTTTCCATTCAAAGTTTACCATCCTTATTTCCGCCCATATTGCATTATTTTTTTTTTGCTGCTTCAATTTCCAATCCACACGTTTCCTTGATCGTCCTAAATCATCCTCTTGTACGCGCATATCAATTGGTTAATAAATTTGTGTCAAACAATTATGGAAATAATTGGATGAGTATAAAAGGGGTATGTTCGGCCAAATGGGACTTTAGGAACAATAATAGTTGCTAGAAATTAGAAACGAGAATAATTTATTAGTGTTGAGGCAATGTAGCCTGAAAACGATAAAATCGAAATTTAGGCAATGGGTAATGATGATTATGGAAGTTCGATTAGTAAAAATATTGGCAAATTGGGTGATTAAAATTGCAGGAATTAAACAAAAAATATAAGTGAAGAATAATATATACAAGTATGTATTGCGTGAATGTAGTATGAAATTAAAATTATGCTCAAGGCGTTTGGCCAATTGATTTAGATCGAAAATAATTAACAGGTAGACTTATAGAAATTATGGCCATGAGAGCATGATTAGAAATGAATAAGCGTAAGGCTTAAACCGATATACTGCGTTAATGGTAGTTAGTCTAGAATTGTTTTTGCGAATGTGCGTGTGCTGAAATTTAATTCGTTAATGTTCGAATGGTAAATAACATAAGCTTAAATGATATTTCGTAGCAAGCACGTCAGAAGGCACTAATGAAGCTTAGATGCATATATGCGCGTCTAAGGCGATAGGCAAAAAAAAAAAAAAAAGAGGGTAAATCGGGCGCGTAGCTTGTGTGGTAAGGGGTTTTATAGCTGACATTAGTAAAATACTTAGCATAGGCTAGATTTCATATTTTAAAAGACAGAAAATAGGTTAGCCAATTTATTAGGGTAGCCTAGATTAATATTCCCTTACCGATCGTTTTTATAAATTGCCTTGATTTAAATTGTATCATAGCATGGAGTTACCATTTTATAAGTTAATATTTTTACATGATAGTAGCATATGCGTGTGAGCATTTCACCATTTTTGTAACTCCATTATGATTGCTGATTTTGGAAGACATGTTGCGTGGGCACTATTTTAACTGTATTTTGAATAAGCATGAAGTTGCACGATTTATTTACATGCTTATTTTATACAGTTGATACATGTTTTATTTTGATAGGTCGTTTTCCCCAATTTTGGAAATTATTTGTGGGATTGGATTGTTGAAATTTTATTCTGAACCCATCGTGGGATTTTTTTATGAGTTTGTTGGCAACCCGGTTGATGCTTGTGTAGTAGTTATGTCCCGTGAGAGCCATCTCTAGCACCCGGTAGGAGATTCTGTGTGATTTCCTTACGGTGCCAAGTGCTTCATAGGGATGCCTTCGTGGCATCGAGTTTGTCGATGCTACCTAATACTGTGAGACCCAGAGCCCGTCTACAGTACCTTTGTCAGAGCCCGCTTTACATCCCCACAAGGCCGCTATTCTCACCCTTACTACCTCACTGGTAGACTTTTGGGCCTATTGGATAACTCCAAGGGCATATAGCGCTACTCCACAACATCCATGTATTGTCCACTTTGGCCCATTGGACCTCACGGCTTTGTTTCATTCGGGTACTCCAGCCCAATGGCCTGCTTCCCCTCAGAACGCGTCCTCGGAGGCTCGAACTCGAGTTAACACCCTTCTTCTCGCACTCCTAATGCCATTGATCCCTCGGGCTCAATTGGCATAAGGAGTGACGAACAAAGGACGATGTCCTGAGTTCGAATCACCGAGGACGCGTTCTGAGGGGAAGCAGGCCATTGGGCTGGAATACCCAAATGAAACAAAGTCGTGCGGGCTCAGGCCCAAAGCGGATAATACGTGGATGTTGTGGAGTAGCGCTGTCTACCCTTGGAGTTATCCAACAGGCCCAAAAGTCTACCAGTGAGGTAGTGAGGGTGAGGATAGCGGCCTTGTGGGGATGTAAAGCGGGCTCTAACAACCTTAGTCTGAAACCTACTCAGTTAGGATAGGGCGGTAGTCACTATGGCCATAGGTGTATTGATTTGCATTGATATTGGTGAGGTTATCTGAATATTGGATCCATGACTGGTTAGGGTTATTGCCACTTACTCATGTTACTATATCAGATGATTTAATTATGCCCATGCATATATGTCGATGGAATTGGTTTTTGACAAATGGTGTCGGTTTTGCAATTTGCTAAGTAGTTCTTAAAATGCAAATTACTTAATTGAGCATGATTTTTACATTGTATGTTTGTCTAAATCGAAGCGTGAATAGTGTTTGTTTTATTGAATTGTGCATGATGTTTTACTTGATTTACACGATTTACCATTGCATGGCGTGTTGCATGGTGTTTTGCTAGCTTTGGTTATGTAGGCTTCTTACTGAGCGTGTGGTTGCTCGCCCCTCTCTTTCCAACACTTTTCAGATTAGTATTCCAGGGCGAGTGTCACATTCTAGCTGTCTCTCTCAGGTTGATTAGTAACTTTTTGAGTACTCGAGGTATTATGCGATGGACAGTATATGTATATATATATGAATTTCTATTTTTCAGATATGTACACACGGTTGTATTTTTTTAGATGTATTTAGCTGGTTGATGTGTAAGCATGATTACTAAGTATCGTACTTAGGTTTCTTCTTTTCGGTTTAAAATGGATGAACGGCATGTTAGATGGTAATGACTCTGATGTCGAGTTTATGGATTATGTGAAGTATGATGATAACCCAGATTTGATTTATTTGATGATGAGAACTTGTGATAATTATGCCGTAATTGAGTGGAAAGGACTAAATATTAAATTGTAGTCATGCTACTTAAATAGAAAAGTAAACTGAAATCTTTGATAATATAAATTAAGCTTGGAAATTGATCACGCATAAAAATATAATAAATAGTAGGATGATGCCTACATCGGGCACAAACGACAAGTAAAATGATCCGAGTAGTAATATTGATATTATATTAAATTATGATTCCGTTGAATATTGCGCGACTAGTTAGAAGTTAGGTCACGGGGTGTGACAACTCTTTCTCAAAACACTTAGAAAACATCTTTTCGCAATAAAGACAATGAAGAAATGCAATTTATGGATATAGGCTTCTTCTTATAATTCGGTTTTCACCTAGATAATTCCAATATCTATATACTTTATAGTATTTATTTGCACACAGAAGGTAAGAAATATATGTATAACTATCTCCAATAGCTCGCATAAATCCCTTACCTCGAATCACGCTCGAATGACTTTCCTTTGATTTTCACTACTCGTGATCCAGTCTAATTGGCTCCAATTATATATCCAGGAGCTGCAATTGTTTACAATTCACATCAGTATCATTTCATAAGCTTCATTCTCTGTCACATCCCGTGACCTAACCTCAAACTAGTTGCGTAATGTTAAGCGGAATCATATTTTAATATAACACAAATATTTCTACACGGATCGTTTTGCTTGTTGTTTGTGTCTGATGTAGGTACCAAATTTCTAATCTTAACTTATATTATCCAGGATATTAGGTTTCTCACAATATCGGCATAATCATCATAAATGCTTAACCATAAAAATATTAAATCCGAGTTATCCATCATACATCACATACCACAAACCCGACATAATAGTTAATGTCATATAGCATGCCATGTCGTTCACCCATTTTAAATCGAAAAGAAGAAACCTAAGGCAATACTTAATAGTCATGCTTAAACATCTTCCAACTAGTACATCTCACAAATACAACCGTGTGTACATATCTGAAAATGAAATGCATATATATACATATATACCGTCCCTCGCATAATACCTCAAAATACCAATAATTAGTTCGCTAGGCTGAAAGAGACAGCTAGATCGTGACAGTCGCCCCTGAATCTAATCTGAAAAATGTTGGAAAGTGGGGGTTGAGTAACCACACACTTAGTAGAAGTCTACATAACCGAAGCTAGCAAAACACCATGCAACACGCCATGCAATGGTAAACTATGAGAATCATGTAAAACGTCATGCACAATTCAATAAAACAATGTTGTTTATATTTTGGTTAAGACATTCTTGTATAACTAAAAATCAATGCATCGTTAGACAAAATCGAATTTCCAAAGAACATTTACAAATTCTCAAAACCGACACCATTGTCAAAGAGCAATTCATTCGAAATACATGCATTGACATACATAAATCATTCGATACAACAACATGAGAATGTGGCAATAACCCAAACCAGTCATAGATCCAACATTCAAATAACCTCCCCAATATCAATGCAAATAAAAACACCTATGGTCATAGTGACGACCGCCCTATCCTAACTGAGCAGGTTCCGGACTAAGGTACTGTAGACGGGCTCAGGGTCTCACAGTATTAGGTAGCAATAACAACTCGATGCCACAAAGGCATCCCCGTGAAGCACTAAGCACCGTAAGGCAATAGAGATGGCTCTCACGGGACATGACTGTCACACAGGCATAAACTGGGTTGCCGACAAACTCAAAAAATCCCTCGATGGGTTCACAATAAAATCCAACACTTCATCCCAAATTATAGTTTCAAAAATTAGAACCACCCATCGATAATAATTCATGAATCAACTATACTGTAAGACCCGTATTTTGGATGTAAACTTTATGAAATAATGAGTATGGTGATGTAATTGTAATGTAACCATAAGTGATGTAAGTCTATGGATTCGATGTACATACATGTAATTTGAGTTTGTAATGTACGAACAAGTTTCACTATGTATGAATATGAAGAAATGGACTTTGGTATGTGATGAATGAGAGTGGAACATAAAATGAGTAGTGTGGTAAAATGGAATGAAGTTGTACTTCCATTTAGCTTGGTATGGTATACCTTCTACTATACAATGAATACATGCAAGTTCTAATGTGTATAAGGTATGAATAGATGCCATTTTTAAGTCTTAAAGGTGGTTAGATGAGAAAATGACTATGGTAACAAATTGAGGATGTTTTGTGTGAAGTCACTGCAGAAAACTGCAACAAAATCTGGAAATATGAATGCCAGATCGATCTCATAGGATGAGAGATCGATCTGGAAGAGCCAAAAATACTTTTGTTTGAGAAATGGAATAAGACAGATCGATCTATAATGAAGCCAGATCAATCTGCTAAAGATTCTGTAATGAGAAGATCGATTTTGAGGTAAACATATCGATTTCCTTAGCTCTCGTGTTGGAGCAGATCGATCTCCCCTGGATACAGATCGATCTCCTTAAGCTACTGCCTGAGACAGATCGATCTCAAGCTTTCGACAGATCGATCTCATGCATTCAGATTGGCGTGAACAATTTAAGAGGACCAGATTGATCTGATGCTTCGACAGATTGATCTCATCGAGCAATTTCTTTAAAAAAGAGTAGTGAAATCTGCATTCTTCCGAGATAGAACCTTGCCTTTCCATTTCCCACCCAAAACCTAACTTTCTTACTCCTAAATCAACCAATTTTCAGTAAGATTTGAGGGAAGACCATTAGATACAAAGTTGTTCATCTTAAAGAAGAGAACAACATAGTTTAAAGTCAAAACCTCATTTGTTGGATTGAAGGAACAAATAGCATTTTCATTTGGAGAAAGAAGGATGTCACGACCTAAAAATCAGAGTAAATTTTTCATTTTTCTTTCATACTTATTTGTCCTCTGATCGTGACCACACTCCACTAACAATTGGGTTGTGCGTCAATGCCAGTCCCACCATTCATTTACCATATAACTTAATTCCTTATTTAAGGAAAGATAAGCACGTGAGTTTTTTCATTAATTCTTTCTCATTCATTTTCAAGTATTTACAATATCTATACATCCCCGAAAGTTACTTACAAACATGTTACTGTGCTATTCTTATTTAGATACAACATGTACAAGTGTATATGCCTCAAAATGATGGGCAGCAGCGGATATTAGGAATGCAGTACTCAGTTGCCTCAAAGTCTACTGGAGATGATCTGTGTGCGAAAATGAAAGGGGTGAGCACATCAAGGTCAGTAAGGCAATACTACGAACAATTAGGTAACCATACTACCTACATGAACGTGGTACCATGCATAAACCACCATTTCTCCACACATTTCAAAACAGATGCGACAATTCATGATGTCATATAAAATAAGTTCAAATATGGATTTCAAAGAGCATGAAAAACTCAACATGCAAACTCATTTAAAATATTTCATTCTAGTTAAAATTTCACAACAAAGCCACGACTCAAACCCTCCCTCGGGTGTTCCTGACTCACACAAAACCATGAAATCAAATGCTTTTCAAAGCAATAGTGACATGCGATACAATGAATGTCATGTAAAACCAGTTTACATCATTCATGGGTTTAAATAGCATGGAAAATAACATCTTGCAAATTTAGTTTAAAACCCAATTTCATTCTCATCAAAATCTTATCTCAGTCGGGAACTAACCCCTCCCTCTGGTGATCCAAACTCATAGAAAAATCCACAAAATGAGTTTCTCAAAACATCAACACGTGAGACTAGGCAATATATGTATATATCTCAGGCAAATAACTAGGACTATGGCCATATGTCCTCGGGATCCCACTGCTACACAGATCCTAGTATGCGGGGTCTCACCACGATCGGGGACCACCCCGAGAGGTGGGTAAGTCCATCCCGTTGGCCCTATCTAATCACTCACATCCGAATATGCTACTCGCATCTGAAGATGCTACTCGCATCCGAAGATGCCACACATCCGAAGATGCCACATAATCAATCCCAACACAGTACAACGTACTCTATGCTACTTGCACAGTACAACGTACTATGTGGACCCATATCTCATGTCCACAATCGTGCCTATCTCAAGACGCACGTACTAGCATATTTAATCGGCGTGACACACAGTTTATCCGAAGCTCCAAGCACGGCTCATCGCATGTCTCATAAAATCAGTGCGAGCAATGCTCCAGTACTTTCATAAAATGAAAGAAAATCTCATGGGAGCCAAGCTCTAGCACGTGTTTCTTAAAATCTCATAAGAATAGTGCGAGCTAAGCTCCAGCACTCTGTTACACAAATCATGTGAAAATCTAGTGCGAGCCAAGCTCCAACACCCTGTCACGAAAATCATGTTAAAATCTGGTGCGAGCTAGGCTCTAGCACCAATGCATGTAAAACTCTAGTGCGAGCTCTCGCTCCAGTACTAATGCATGCATCACACAAATCAAAACTCTTGTGAGCTGAGCTCTAGCACGTCACATTTCTATAAATCACGTAGGCGGCTACATTTCTCAAATCAATTTCAAAGGAAATCAACATTGATTAAAGTTATGCACTGTTGTGCATTTTATTTAAAAGTTAGCCAGCCTACCCATGCTTGCGTCAAACACCTCAAAAACAAGCAAGAAACCTTCGTTCTTGCTTCTCGTAACTTTTCTTAATTTTGAAAATTTTACCCTTCACAGGGGTACTTTGATCATTAGTCTATCCGGGTTCTACAAATTTTTATATGAAATCTATACCCTTCAGATAATTTAAAAGACTACAAATGAAGTCGAAATTGCGTAAAGCTACCTATAGCAGTCCGTAAAATTTCCTTACCTCATTTTACTCTGTACAGTCTGACTTTTCCCAATGCTTCCGATCACCCGATCCGTTTAGCTCCTAATATGTTCTCTGTAGCTGCAGATAATCATTTATCGGGTTAAATCCAAACATATTAATTCATATTTCACTTTTACTGGGCTAAATTTAAATCATTGGACCCGTTTACCCCTATTGGGCCCGTTTGCACCTTAATGGGCCTTAATTGGCCTTAAACCCGTTTTCCACTTACTATTCACATTAACGAGGCCTATTGGGCTCATTGGGCCCATCAGTATTTATTGGGTCTAGTTCTAAACTCTCGGATAACTTAATTTATTATTTACGACAATTATCTTAAATTTCATAATTTGATTCATTTATACGAAATAAATTCGTAATTTATGTGGTAAATTTTTAATACGCATAACTATGCCAATTGTTGTAAATAAGGGTTACTTACCCGAGATTCCATGGTAGTACGTATAACGAGACTGTCTCGAGCTCTCGTTTGACGTCAATTGTTGAGCTACACAATTACATATTTTCGAGTAAATTTTCAGTCGGATAAAAATCAAATTAAATATTTCAAAATTTAAATCGATCAATTTCAACCACTTACCGACTTACCCGTAGCTCGATTGCATCACCAAATGTTTCTCCAATTTTTCCTCTTTTTTCTTTTTCCCTTTTTCTCTTTCTTTTTCTTCTTTTTTGGCTGAACCGGTTCGGTCCTGTTCAGCCCAGTTCAGACCGGTTCTCTTATTGTTGAACCGATCCATACTGGTTCAGGCTTCCCCGTCGCCGTTCATGGCATTTTCGATCGGTTCCCAGCTCGTTTCTGGTGTCAATCGGTGCACCTGCACTGGGGAAGTGTTCGACTAGGGTCAGGGTTGGTCGTATCACGCCGGTGGCCGCCAGATTTCTCTTCTCTTCTCTGCGGCTATTCCTTCGTCGATCTGCTCTTTTCGACGCCGATGGGGTGCATCCCGGTGGCTGGATGATCGTACGATGGTATGCGCTGTTCGCTAGCCCTTCGCGTGGCCGCTGGATCGTTGATACTCGTCCGACGACGATTTCTTCCTCTGTTGCCTTCGTTTCCTTCTTCGCACGATTCTGCAATTTTGTTTTATTTATTTATTTATAATTTATTTTATTATTATTTTATTCATTACTATATTCTAAAAATCCCAAAATATCTAAAACATTTATATTTTATTCTTTTAATCAATAATTGAATTTATTTGTCTTATTTCGTCTTTCCGGTATATTTTTGCAATATTTTCGGGATATTTTTTGAGGTGAAAATTTCAATGTAGTCCAATAAATTTATGTCTTGATCAATTTAACCTAAATTTAATTATTTCTTCGTTATTGATCAAGATTTCTCAATCCCATATTTTAATAAAATTTTCTTGTTACGATTAATACCAAATTTCTATCTTTTGATCGTTTTACCCTTCTACACGTTCGGGACCAATTTAACCCGACTTTCCTTCACACTCACTCACTCATTTCGTGTTTTAAATCCTTATCTCCAGTCTGAATCTCATTTGTTTAATTCGTGACCATTTTTAATCCTTTATAAGAAATTACGATATAATTTCGGGTCTTACATAGTCTCCCCCACTAAAGAAATTTGGTCCTCCAAATTAGAACCAAGTCAAATGGGTCCATAAACAACTCCGGGTACGTCTATCACATCATACTCTTTAATTCTCATGTGACTTTTTCGGAGTGTACTACTACCAAAGGACTTTGACTAGGGAGATCATCTTAAACCTCAACACCTTCTCCTTCCTCTTTATTACCCGAATCGAGTTTCCAACATATGTTATACTTTCATTGAGCTCCAACAGCTCATATCCAATCACATATGCTGGGTCCAGATAGTATTTTTGAAGCATCAAAAGATGGGACACATTGTGGATGCCTGCTAATTCAAGTGGGAACCCTAACCTACAGGCCTTATCTCCCATTTTGTCCAATCTTTCAAAGGATTCAATCTAATGAAACTCAATTTGCCTTCTATTCGAATCTCTTTATGTCCTAAGGGCATGTAACTTCAAACAATACTAATTCATCCTTGGTGAATTCCAACGATTTTCTGTCTCTGGTCAGCATAGCTTTTCTGTCTGCTTTGAGGTGTTCTTAATCTCTCACAAATCAACTGAACATCCTCAGAGGTTTGTCTTACTAATTCGGGAGCAATTCTCTATCTATCACCCACTTCTTCTTATCTAAGTCGGGGAATAACCCCTACGGCCATACAATGTCTCATATAAAATCATCTCGATACTCGAGTGATAACTATTATTATTTACAAATTCGATTAGTAGTTACTGATCATCCCAAGAGCTTATAAAATCAATGGCACACACTCTCATCATCTCCTAAAGAACTTGTACAGTCCCCTTTGACTAACCATCTGTCTGAGGATAGAAAGCTGTGCTAACACTAAGTCGAGTTCCCATAGCTTCCTGAAAAATATTCCTAGAAGTGGGAAGTGAAGCGGGAATCCCTATATGATACAATGCTCACTGGAAAATACATAGTGTTCCACAATCTTTTTTACACATAAATTCGCCTACACACTTAGAGTATTTGAGGATTTCATAACCAAAAGGTGGGTAGACTTAGTCAATCTATCGACTATCACCCAGATAGCCTCATGGTTTATCTGGGTCCTCTCTCATTTTTGTGTCGATATGCGTAGAGGCTACAATAACCCTGCAAACTTCTATTGCTCTACCTTAATCTGCTAACATATGAGACACTTCTCCACAATCTCTACAATGTCTCTTTTCATATCTGACCACCAATACCCTTTTTAGAGATTTCAATATATTTATTACTTCTCGGATGCACTCTATATCCCAAAGAGTGAGCTTATGACAATAACACTATCTCATCAACTGTGGTCATGGGGAGCACTTATACTATCTCTAAACCTCAGTAAGCCATCATCACTCTCTGTGAACTCTGTCACTGTACCCATCTAAATCTGACCCACACTATCGACACCCTACCGATCATCATGCTAAGCCTGTCAAATCTGATCACTCAAATTTGGTTCTAATCTCAGGCTAACTATCACACAATCACTATCATCATCAGAGGGGATCACATCACTACTGAGGCTTACAACTGCTCTAGCAGCTCACGCTCCCTGACCATCATATGTGATACCATCCCGATGCTCTTTCTGCTCAAGGCATCAACCATTACATTAGCCTTTCCTATGTAGTACAATTTCCATAATCATAATCCCTCAGAAGCTCTAACCCACTTTGTTCTCGTATTTGACTCTTTCTGTGAAAATAGATGCTCGAGCTTTTTATGATCAGTGCATACCTAAAATTTCTCACTGTGTACATAGTAGTGACATATATTCAATACAAACACTATCGCTGCCAACTTTAAATCATGGGTCAGATAGTGTCTTTCTTGATCCTTGAGTTGTCTGGATCCATAATTGACTATCTTCCCATTTTACATCAATACACAACCCATTCATTATTTTGAGGTATACACTGAGAAACCTCTTGAGCTATTGTGTATGGTGAAAATAAATGCGGTAGTCAGTTCATACTTCAATACACCCAAAACTCCTGTCACGTCTATCATCTCATTCAAATACCACTTTTTCTTAGTTAAACGTGTCAACAAAGTAGTCCATTTAGAGAACTCTCAACAAACCATCTATAAAAACAATTTCCAATTGTTGCTTATAATTTTCCCTGGACTTTAAATACACCCAACATATCATCAATAAGGATGATAACAAATCGGTCTAGGTAAAGTTTAAATACCTCATTGTAGTTGAGTTCCACTAAGTATTTCAATCACTCATATCCTTGACCTATGTACACATAAACGTATAATGTCATTTCGAAATCGCTTCTATTCAAGATACTAACTCGTGTCATTTCATTTCTTCTTATATTAACGGCTTTTATAAAATTTTATTTTTTAAACCTTCATGATTAATCGAATTCTATATTTCTTTATAGTACCAGTAAAGGTACCCTAATTTTAAATGTATACATATTACGACTGTCGATTTCAATTTATAGGTTGTGTACTTCTAGATGCTGTCAAGTCTTCAGGCAGGGAGGTATTTTGAAATAGCTTTATTAACCCTCAGACTTGACCACATGGACTGGTTATGGATATATCCCCCCTTATCCTTGGTCACAATTCATATTCACTACATATCGCTTAATCCAAATTACTTCACATATCATATATATTCTTACTTTGCATACGTCTCTTATTCCAATATATCTTGTATTTAAGATCTATCACATCTCAAAGCTTATCTACTTTTGTATATCAATTTTAACAGAACTCTTTCATTACTTATCAAAACTTACAGTATACTTTTTCAAGGGTGAAACATCACTATCTTAGGATAACAATCTAAACAGCATAGTTTGCAGCCGAATCAATCTATTCTCCATTATTACTTCAAAATTATGCATATTGCATTGAATAAAATCGACTGACTTATATTTCTTCCCCCGTTTTCGACTTATAATCTCTTTATAATTATTTTGTTAGTTAACCCTCCTTCATTGGGGTACTAACTATCAGCATTGTGCCCAAGGGTGTAGGCATTCATGTCTTTCACTAACTTATATACAAATGAATGCGGTATGAATAAATGCATGGCACTAGGATCAATTAAAATAATTACTTCATTATTCATAACCAGTGTGGTATCTTTCACCATATCATCTAAAACATCAGTTGTGTCCTGGTCTAAGGCATACACTCGTCCTCGTCAAACAACCTACTTTTCCTTTCCCTTCGGCTATGGCCTCCTTTTTCGGTGCAGAGATATCAACAGGGTTTTCTCTGTCTCTTTGCCCTTCTGTGAGGTAGTCTCACCTAACTCTGAGCAATTATTAATTAAATGGCCCGTCTTACCACACTTAACACCTATTTTAGTCAATAAAGTGTAGGTGTAGGCCCTACTTCCATGGTATCTACCACACATCCTACACTGCTCCGTAGCATGTCAAGGTCCTCCAATCACAATACCCCTCAAAAGTGCTGAAATTGAATACACAAGGGCTTTACCAATTATCTTACCCTGTGACTTAACAACTCTAATCTCTTACCAACTGGTCTTTTTCTCGCTCTGACATCTCTGTCATTCTCTATTTTCTTTTATCTCTATTTCGGCCCTTACTACCTTTCTTAATCTCAGAGACGTACAATACATGATCTTATTCACACAACTGTAGTCTTCGCATTGCCTCGACATAGGTAGTGATATCTAACGAGGCCAATCAGACTCTAGTTGACAATCTAAGCCCTTTCATAAACTTTTGGGCTTTCCAACTCTCATTGCTCAGAGTGTCAGAGTCATATTTGCCCATGAATATAAACTGAGTTTCATACTCATCAATCAACCAGTTCCTCTGGGTCAGAGTAAAGAATTTTATCTGTAATTTTCTTTTAAGTAGTGTCCGGGATATTCTATGTCCGAAATACATCCAAAAATATTTCTCATGTCATCTTTGGATGTCTAACTCTTAAGATGGGTTGAGTGGATTTCCACCAATGCTCCGACTCGCCCTCAAATCCTATGAATACTCTGAGCAATTAGCTCCCAAAATATTCTCCACACTCTGCTCTAACCTCACGAAGTGTGTCTTAATACTACTTGATCTCTCTGTCGGACTCTGTGGGGTATGCTCAACATCAGCCTCCATTTTAATCTTATCTTGGTTCTCATAGGTCGACTCAGCACGACTAGCAGGCTCAAGCCTACCTCTACGACCTCTGCTTCGTACTCTACCTCCTCTACCGCGACTAATATTAGGCATAATGCCTATTTTTCTGCATTCTCAACCATTTCTTACTTAAAATCCATCTCGATATATACTATTGTATCTAACCAAGCACAGTAACACAAGGATGTAATTTCCTAATTACTGACATTGACACACATCAGACCAATTTTGCTCTGATACCACCATTTATCACGACCCAAAAATCAGAGTAAATTTTTCATTTTTCTTTCATACTTACCTGTCCTCTGATTGTGACCACACTCCACTAACAATTGGGCTGTGCGTCATACCAGTCCTACCATTCATTTACCCTATAACTTAATTCCTTATTTAAGGAAAGGTAAACACGAGTTTTTTCATTAATTCTTTCCCATTCATTTTCAAGTGTTTACAGTATCTATACATCCATGAAAGTTACTTACAAACATGTTACTGTGCTATTCTTATTTAGATACAACATATACAAGTGTATATATCTCAAAATGATTGGCAACAGCGGATATCAGGAATGCAGTACTCAGTCACCTCAAAGTCTACTAGAGATGATCTGTGTGAGAAAATGAAAGGGGTGAGCACATCAAGCTCAGTAAGGCAATCCTACGAACAAATAGATAACCATACTACTTACTTGAACGTGGTGCCATGCATAAACCACCCTTTCTCCACACATTTCAAAACAGATGCGACAATTCATGATGTCATGTAAAACAAATTCAAATATGGATTTCAATGAGCATGGAAAACTCAACATACAAACCAATTTAAATCATTTCATTCTCGTTAAAATTTTACAGCAAAGCCAAGACTCAACCCCTCCCTCGAGTGTTCCTGACTCACACAAAACCATGAAATCAAATGTTTTTCAAAGCAATAGTGACATGCGATACAATGAATGTCATGTAAAACCAGTTTACATCATTCATGGGTTTAAATAGCATGAAAAATAACTTCATGCAAATTTAGTTTAAAATCCAGTTTCATTCTCATCAAAATCTTATCTCAGTCAGGATCTAACCCCTCCCTCCGGTGATCCAGACTCTCACAAAAATCCACAAAATGAGTTTCTTAAAACATCAACATGCGAGACTAGGCAATATATGTATATATCTTAGGCAAATAACTAGGACTATGGCCATATGTCCTCGAGATCCCACTGCTACACAGATCCTAGTGTGCGGGATCTCACCACGATTGTAGACAGCCTCGGGAGGTGGGTCAGTCCATCCCATTGGCCCTATCTGATCACTCGCATCGAAAGATGCTACTCGCATCCGAATATGCCACTCAAATCTGAAGATGCCACGCATCCGAAGATGCCACATAATCAATCCTAGCACGGTACGACGTACTCCATGCTACTTGCATGGTACAACGTACTCTGTGGACCCCTATCTCATATCCACAATCGTGCCTATCTTAAAATGCACGTGAGAGCATATTTAATCGACGTGACACACAGTCTACCCGACGCTCCAAGCACGGCTCATCGCATGTCTTATAAAATCAGTACGAGCGATGCTCCAGCACTCTCATAAAATCAACTAAAATCTCGTGCGAGCTAAGCTCCAGCACGCGTTTCATAAAATCTCATAAGAATAGTGCGAGCTAAGCTCCAGCACTCTGTTACACAATCATATGAAAATCTGGTGCGAGCTAGGCTCCAGTACCCTATGACGAAAAATAATGTTAAAATCTGGTGCGAGCTAAGCTCTAGCACCAATGCATGTAAAACTCTAGTGCGAGCTCTCATTCCAGTACTAATGCATGAATCACACAAATCAAAACTCGTGCGAGCTGAGCTCTAGCACGTTACATTTCTATAAAATCACGTAGGCGGCTACATTTCTCAAATCAATTTCAAAGGAAATCAACATTGATTAAAGTTATGCAATGTTGTGCATTTTATTTAAAAGTTATCTAGCCTACCTATACATGTGTCAAACCACCCCAAAAACAAGCAAGAACCCTTGGTTCTTTCTTCTCGTAACTTTTCCTAATTTTGAAAATTTTACCATTTATAGGGGTATTTTGGTCATTTACCCATCCGAGCACTAAAAATTATTATATGAAATCTAGACCCTTCAGATAATTTAAGAGATTGCAAATGAAGTCGAAATTGCATAAAGCTACCTCTAGTAGTCCGTAAAATTCCTTACCTCATTTTACTCTATACAGTCTGACTTTTCCTAACGCTTTCGATCACCCAATCCGTTTAGCCCCCAATATGTTCTCCGGAGTTGCAGATAATCATTTATCGGGTTAAATCCAAACATATTAATTCATATTTCACTTTTACTATGCCTAATTTAAATCATTGCGCCCGTTTACCCCTATTGGGCCCGTTTGCACCTTAATGGACCTTAATCAACCTTAAACCCGTTTTTCACTTACTATTCACATTATCGAGGCCTATTAAGCTCATTGGGCCCATCAGTATTTATTAGGCCTCGTTCTAAACTCTCGGATAACTTAATTTATTATTTACGACAATTATCTTAAATTTCATAATTTAATTCATTTATACGAAATAAATCCGTAATATATGCGGTAAATTTCTAACATGCATAACTATGCCAATTGTCGTAAATAAAGATTACTTACCCGAGATTCCATGATAGTACGCATATCGAGGCTATCTCGAGCTCTCGTTTGACGTCAATTGTCGAGCTACACAATTACATAATTTCAGGTAAATTTTCAGTCGGTTATAAATCAAATTAAATATTTCAAAATTTAAATCGGTTAATTTCGACCACTTACCTACTTACCCGTAGCTCGATTGCATCACCGAATTTTTTTCCAATTTTTCCTTTTTCTTTTTCCATTTTCTCTTATCTTTTTCGTGGCTATTCCTTCGCTGATCTGCTCTTTCTAGCACCGGTGCGGCGCGTCCCGATTGCCAAATGATCGCTCGATGGTCTGCGCTCTTCGCCGGCCCTTCGCGTGGCCGCTAGGTTGCCGGTGCTCGTCCGACGATGATTTCTTCCTCAGTCGCCTTCGTTTCCTTCTTCACGCGATTCTGCAATTTCGTTTCTTATTTATTCATTTATTAATTTATAATTTATTTTATTATTATTTTATTCATTATTATATTCTAAAATTCTTAAAAAAATATAAAAAAATTATATTTTATTCTTTTAATCAATAATTGAATTTATTTGTCTTATTTCGTCTTTTCGATATATTTTTTCAATATTTTCGAGATATTTTTCGTGACAATTTCGATGTATTCTAGTAAATTTATATATTGATCAATTTAACCTGAATTTAATTATTTCTTCGTTATTGATCAAGATTTCTTAATCCCATATTTTTAATAAAATTTTCTTGTCACGATTAATACCGAAATTTTGTCTTTTGACCGTTTTAACCTTCTACACGTTCGGGACCAATTTAACCCGACTTTCCTTCACGAAGACTCACTCATTTCGTGTTTTAAATCCTTATCTTCAATCCGAAATAATTTTGGGTCTTACAACGGAAATCCAAATAGGTGAGTTTCTAATGCACCAATCTAAGTACATTTGTTTATTTATTGATGTTGGAGTAGATTGGTGTGAATATTTATGATAGAAACCATCTAGAAAGTAATGGAACACTTATAACCTATATTATTTCTAGTGTGAGAAAATGTGGGTTGAAAGAGTTGGATGATTTATGGGCATGCTAAGGTAGTTATGTGAAAACGTGAATGATTTGAGATGGGTAAATGAAGCCACATTGTAAGTTTGGAGAAATTATGAAAATGAGTATGTAAGATGTTTGATAAATGACATAGGGAGGAAAATCGATGAAATAGGAACATTGTGAGCTTAATATCGATTTGATATCGATTGGGTATGAATCAATAGGCCTAAAAGAATCATTGGGCTTAAGATATGAATAGAACAATGAACCTAGGTCTTATGTATGTTAATGGAGACTATAGGTCGAATCAACTATAGTAAACGCAAGAATGGTGTATGTGAATTAAATTGATGCGAAATATGATTATGTGCAGTTTCGAAGAGTTCGTTGTAGACGAATTAGACCGTATAAGTAAGCAGCTTTAAGGAAGTGGAATCAAGCGACGCGATTCCAGGTAAGGGAATTTTGTAAGTATATAGAGGTAGCTGCTTATATTTTGTGGGTATATAAGGTGTTGTAAAAATGCATGCATATTTAGAAATGTGTTTGACGATGTATGGAAACAACTATAAGTATTTATAGGAGATTTAATGGTTTGAAATGGTGTTATAAAGAAATGGGATAGTAAGGCTAATAATTGCATAAATCACATGTTTTGAACGTTTTCACAAAACTCAATACCTTGTTTTGGGTAAATAAAAGGATAGGCTGGCTAGTAATTTATTGATGTGGTGGAATAGCACATGTGAGGTGCCAAACATGTTTTGAGATTTGTTTTGAATGTATATGAGTCGTCTGTCTTGTCTATGTGATTCAAATTGCACTGGAGCCTTACTCGCGCTGGATTTTGATGTTTTCATTTGTATGAAAAGTGCTGGAGCTTAGCTCGCACCTTGGTTTGAAAACTATGTTGATGTTTTATAAATCGTACTATAGCTTCTGCTTGTACATGGATTTCAAGTGGTTTCTTATGCATATAACCGTACTGGAGCTATGCTCGTATGTGATTTTATCATGTTTTTATGCATAAATGTCGTACTAGAGCACTTCTCGTACAAGGTGATTTAGCGATAATACATGAATCATGCTAGAGCTTAGCTCGTACAAGTTTTCACATTGTGGTATGAATGATGTCATGGTAAGGGTAATACAGATTGGTATTTAGGGAACCTAACAGGCCTAACAGACCTCTTGAGTGGGGTGAGGGTGAGGGGCTAAGACCTGGCACTAATTCATTCAGGGAACCCAACAGGCCTAACAGACCTCTTGAGTGGGGTGAGGGTGAGGGGCTAGGACCTGATACGGTGTTCAGACAACCAAAAAAGGGCGAGAAAGGCCATGAGGGGCTAGGACCTGACATCGAAAGATAATACTCCCACGTGCACTTGACACTATAGAGGTTACACTCGGTATAGGGTAGATAAGACCTACGATTGGCACCCCCAACCATGATATGGGTCCACGGAGTACGCTGTACTGTGTATATCATATGGAGTACGATATACCGCGTGGTGGTTACGTGTTGAGAAAGTTTCGCGAAGAGTTAACCCACGTTCGTTCCAGCATGATACCCCGTACACCAGGATCCGTGTGGTCAGGGATGATTTGTGACATAGTTGGCAAACATAGTCAGTCGAAATATAGTGACCGGTCTCACTTGATTTACATAGTACCACATGTTTTGATATATAATGGTGATTGTGACTGTCCAGGGTAGACCTGAGAGAGGGGTCGAGCCTTGTGAGGTTTTTTATTGAGAAATGATAATGATATTTGTTATTGTGAAATGATTTTGATAGGATTTTGTTGTATTAAGAATTAGATAAATCAAAAAGGATGTTTCAAATAGAATTTCCCTTTTTTGAGATTTGACAATGATGAGCATGAGATGATTTGTACATGATGATCTTACCATGTTTTATATGCCAACTACCATGATTTAAATACACAATATATGTATATGCATATGTCATAGTTTTGTTTTCCTCATGCTCCAATTATAAATGATTTATGCATAACATTATCAGCATGTAGATATGGTAGCTATCTACCATACTTGCATTATTACCTTACTGAGCATGTGGTTGCTCATCCTTCTATACTTTCCCCCTCTGCAGAGCATACATAGTGGCCCGGTGAGGAATGAGGCATTTTGTCAAGACATCCGCTGCATCTCTATCACTCAGAGGTATATACGTAGAGATTCTTTTTGTATCTAAACATTGTAAAAGCACAGTGATCATTTGAATTTGTAATATGGGGGATGTAAATGTTATAACACTTAGTATGTATGAACATACCACTTAACATTTGGATGCATGACAATATATTTGAATTATTTTGAAAATTTGATGGTAAGGAATGATTATTACTGCCTCACAACCCAACTGTGTAGTGGTGAGTTATTCACGACCAAGTAGGGAAAGGAAAAAGGAAAAAAAATTGCAGTGATTTTCAGATGAATTGGATAAATAGGGTCGTGACATGTACAAAATCAGCATGTATATAAATCATGTAACTTCATACTATTTCAAAAATACAGTTAAAAATTTACCCACGCAACAGTTTCATAAATTAACAATCTTAAATGGAGTTACGAAAATAGTGTAATGCTCACACGCACATGCTACTATCATGTAAAAATCATAGCTTATAAACGGTAACTCCAAATTATCACAAAATTTCAAATCAAGGCAATTTATAAAAATGATTCGTAAGGGAATTTTAATCTAGGCTACCCTAGTAAATCGGTTAAACTATAATCTTATTTTAAAAATATGAAATCTAGTCTATCTGAAATATTTTACTAATGACAGCTATATAAAACCCCTTACCACAAAAGCTACACGCCCGATTTACCCTTTTTCGCCTATCGCCTTAGACGCGCATATATGTGTCTAAGCTTCCTTGGCACCTTCTGACATGCTTGTTGCGAAATATCATTAATGTATACGTCATTTACCATTCGCACATCAACGAATTATATTTCAGCACATGCACATTTGCAGAAACAATTCTAGACTAACTATCATTAACGCAGTTTATCGGTTTTAGGCCTAATGCTTACTCATTTCCAATCATGCTCTCATGGCCATAATTTCTACAATTCTATTTGTTAATTATTCTCAATCTTAATCAAGTGACCAAACGCCTTAAGCATAATCTTAATTTCACACCATATTCACGCAATACATAGATTTTATATAATATTCTTCACCTATATTGTATTTAATTTCTGCAATTTAAATCATCAAATTTACCAACATGTTATAAATCGAAACTCCCATAATCATCATTATCTATTTCTTAAATTCTGATTTCATCATTATGGGACTATATTGCCTCGACACTAATTAATTATTTTCATTTCTAATTTCCAGTAAACATTTTTGTTCCTAAAGTCCTCATTTGGCTGAACCTAACCCCTTTTATACTCATCCAATTATTTCCATAATTGTTTGACACAAATTTATTAACCAACAATGTCTTATAATTTCCAGCCAAAGAATTAAATTTTTCTGTGAGACCCCGTATATATATAGTTGTAATGTGTAATGAATGTGAATGGACTTGTAATGTAAAGTATGATTGATGTAAGTCCATGGATTCAATGTACGTATGTGTAATATGAATTGTAACGTACATACAAGTTTCATTGAGTATGAATATGAAGAAATGAGTTCTGGCAAGTGATGGATGTGATTGAAACTCAAAATGAGTAGTGCGGTAAAATGGAATGAAGTTATGCTTCCATTTGGTTTTATTTAGCATACCTTTGGACATACAATGAATGCACACAAGTTTCAATGTGCATAAGGTATGAATGGATGCCATTTTCAAGTTATAAAGGTGGATGGATGAGAAAATGGCCATGGCAACAGATTAAGGATGTGTTGGTATGAGTTGCAGCAAGGAAACTGCAGGAAATTTGGAAAACATGAAGGCCAGATCGATCTCATAGGATGAGAGATCGATCTGGAAGAGCCAGAATGCTCTTATTTGGGCAATGGAATAGAGCAGATCGATCTCCAATGGGGCCAGATCGATCTCCTAAGCATTCTGTGATGAAAAGATCGATCCTCAAGCACCCAGATCGATCTCCTTAGCTCTCTGTTTGGGAGCAGATCGATCTCATGCTTCGACAGATCGATCTCATGCTTAAAATTTCATGAAACTGAGAGATTTAAGGGGACCAGATCGATCTCCTCTTGGACCAGATCGATCTCCTCAAGCTATTTCTATATAAGGAGGGCTGAAAATCTAAAAATTTCGAGAAAAACACAAATCTTCCATTTCTAACCCAAAAACCTAACTTTCTCCCTCTAAAATCAGTCATTTCCAGCAAGAATTGAGCGGAGACCATTAGACATTAAGTTGTTCATCTTGAGGAAGAGAACAATATAGTTGGAACCAAAAATCATATTGTAGGTATTGAAAGAGATAAGGGCATTGACATTTGGAGCAAGAAGAAAAATCATATTTGGTAAGATTCTAACACTCCAATCCAAGTACATTGTCTATTTAATTGACTTTGGAGTTGTTTGGCATGAGTATGTATGGATGGGAACACCTAGGTTGTGTTAGAAACTAATGTAACCTAGAAAATGGAATGCCTCTAGTGTGAGAAAGTATGATTTGGGGAATTGGTGGTTTATGGGTTATGATAAGTTGTTAAATGAGTAATGTGGGTGATGTGGAATAGTTATGTGGAGTTATAATATGGGTTTAAGTGAAATTATGAAAATGAGTATGTAAATGCTTTACAAATGCCATAGTGAGGAAATCAATGAAATATGAACACTATGAGCTTGATATCGATTTAATATCGATTGGGAATGAGTTAATAGGCCTAAAAGAATCCATAGACTCGAGTTTTGGGTAAAGTAATGAAACAAGGCCTCATAAGCGTTAATAGAAAACTGTAGGTCGAATTGACTATAGTGAACGCACGATGTCATATAATATGGATCGAATATAATGCGGGATACGATTTTGTGCAGTCCCGAAGAATTCGTTGAAGACGAATCGAACCGTACGAGTAAGCAGCTTAAGGAAGTGGAATCACGCATCGCGATTCCAGGTAAGGGAATTTTGTGAGTATATAGAGGTAGCTGCTCGTACTTTAAATTTGTGGGTGAATATTGGGTGTTTTACGAAGTGCATGGTTGCTAAAGTAAATGATTGATGGTATTCATGAATGAGAATGAGTATATGTGTGATTTTTGGTTTTGAAGGTAAAGCATCAGAAGCCTACAGGATTATTGCAGCCTCTACCAATATCGACATGGAAGTGGGAGCATGTCACCATGGATTTTGTGATGGGGTTGTCGAGGACCCGTAGAGGTCATGATGCCATATGGGTTATTGTGGACTGGTTGACTAAGTACGCCCATTTCTTGGCTATGAGAGCTATCGATACACTGAGCCAGTTGGCGAACCTGTATATTCGAGAGATAGTACGACTACATGGTGTACCAGTGAGCGTTGTTTCTGATGGGGATGCACGCTTCACTTCCCATTTTGGGAACATTTTCAGGAAGCGCTGGGGAACCGACTGAGTTTTAGGACCGCTTTTCATCCTCAGACAGATGGGCAGTCAGAGAGGACTATACAGACCCTTGAGGATATGTTGAGAGCGTGTGTGCCGGATTTTAGAGGCTCCTGGGATGACCACCTGCAGTTAGCCGAGTTCGCTTATAATAATAGCTATCATGCTAGTATCAGGATAGCACCCTATGAGGCATTGTACGGGCGTAGATGCCGTTCCCCTATTGGATGGGAAGAGGTTGGTGACTGACAGATTTTTGCTCCAGACTTAGTGCAGCAGGCATCTGAGGACGTCCAGTTGATATGTGAGAGATTACGGACAGCTCAGAGCCGGTAAAAGAGTTATGCTGACAAGAGACGAAGACCACTGGAGTTTTATGAGGGTGAGTCGGTGTTTCTGAGGGTATCACCATCGAAGGGTATTAGGAGATTTAGTAAGAAGGGCAAGCGGAGCCCTAGATATATTGGACCCTTCGAGATTTTGGAGAGAGTGGGAGATAAGGCGTATAGGTTGGCATTGCCACCGGACTTGGCAAATGTCCACAACGTCTTTCACGTCTTGCTGCTTCGGAAGTATCACCCGGACCCGGCACACGTGATAAGATATGAGCCGTTGGAGCTCCATGAGAGTATGAAGTATGTTGAGAAGCCGGTTCGGATATTGGACAGAAAAGAGAAGGTGTTACGAAATAAGACAATTCCCTTGGTGAAAGTTCTTTGGCAACATCACACGGCAGAAGAGGCCACATGGGAATTGGAGAACTTGATACGGGAGAAGTACCCCCAACTTTTTGAAGGGTGACTTGGTTCTAATTTGGAGGACCAAATTCCTTGAAGGAGGGGAGAATGTGAGACCCCGTATATATATAGTTGTAATGTGTAATGAATGTGAATGGACTTGTAATGTAAAGTATGATTGATGTAAGTCCATGGATTCAATGTACGTATGTGTAATATGAATTGTAACGTACATCCAAGTTCCATTGAGTATGAATATGAAGAAATGAGTTCTGGCAAGTGATGGATGTGATTAAAACTCAAAATGAGTAGTGTGGTAAAATGGAATGAAGTTATGCTTCCATTTGGTTTTATTTAGCATACCTTTGGACATACAATGAATGCACACAAGTTTCAATGTGCATAAGGTATGAATGGATGCCATTTTCAAGTTATAAAGGTGGATGGATGAGAAAATGGCCATGGCAACAGATTAAGGATGTGTTGGTATGAGTTGCAGCAAGGAAACTGCAGGAAATCTGGAAAACATGAAAGCCAGATTGATCTCATAGGATGAGAGATCGATCTGGAAGAGCCAGAATGCTCTTATTTGGTAATGGAATAGAGCAGATCGATCTCCAATGGGGCCAGATCGATCTCCTAAGCATTCTGTGATGAAAAGATCGATCCTCAAGCACCCAGATCGATCTCCTTAGCTCTCTGTTTGGGACCAGATCGATCTCATGCTTCGACAGATCGATCTCATGCTTAAAATTTCGTGAAACTGAGAGATTTAAGGGGACCAGATCGATCTCCTCTTGGACCAGATCGATCTCCTCAAGCTATTTCTATATAAGGAGGGCTGAAAATTTAAAAATTTCGGGAAAAACAGCAATCTTCCATTTCTAACCCAAAAACCTAACTTTCTCCCTCTAAAATCAGCCATTTCCAGCAAGAATTGAGGGGAGACCATCAGACATTAAGTTGTTCATCTTGAGGAAGAGAACAACATAGTTGGAACCAAAAATCCCATTGTGGGTATTGAAGGAGATAAGGGCATTGACATTTGGAGCAAGAAGAAAAATCATATTTGGTAAGATTCTAACACTCCAATCCAAGTACATTGTCTATTTAATTGACTTTAGAGTTGTTTGGCATGAGTATGTATGGATGGGAACACCTAGGTTGTGTTAGAAACTAATGTAACCTAGAAAATGGAATGCCTCTAGTATGAGAAAGTATTATTTGGGGAATTGGTGGTTTATGGGTTATGATAAGTTGTTAAATGAGTAATGTGGGTGATGTGGAATGGTTATGTGGAGTTATAATATGGGTTTAAGTGAAATTATGAAAATGAGTATGTAAATGCTTGACAAATGCCATAATGAGGAAATCAATGAAATATGAACACTATGAGCTTGATATCGATTTAATATCGATTGGGAATGAGTTAATAGGCCTAAAAGAATCCATAGACTCGAGTTTTGGGTAAAGTAATTAAACAAGGCCTCATAAGCGTTAATAGAAAACTGTAGGTCGAATTGACTATAGTGAACGCACGATGTCATATAATATGGATCGAATATAATGCGGGATACAATTTTGTGCAGTCCCGAAGAGTTCGTTGAAGACGAATCGAACCGTACAAGTAAGCAGCTTAAGGAAGTGGAATCACGCATCGCGATTCCTGGTAAGGGAATTTTGTGAGTATATAGAGGTAGCTGCTCGTACTTTAAATTTGTGGGTGAATATTGGGTGTTTTACGAAGTGCATGGTTGCTAAAGTAAATGATTGATGGTATTCATGAATGAGAATGAGTATATGTGTGATTTTTGGTTTTGGAAGTGGATTCTATGAAATGGGATAGTAAGGCTAATAATTGCATAAATCTAATGTCTTGATGTCTTTCAAAACGAAATTTGCTTTGTTTTAAGCAAGCTTGTAGATGGGTCGGCTAATGTTTATTAATGTTGTGGAAAAAGGCATTTGTGAAGTGTTAAACCCGGTTGTCAGGATTGTTTGATTTTGTATGAGCCGCCTATCGTATTTGTTTGACATAAATCGCGCTAAAGCCTCGCTCGCGCTGGATTTTTATGTTTTCACTTGTGTGATACGTGCTTGAGCTTAGCTCGCACTTTGATCTGAATTGTGATGATGTTTATAAACCGTACTGGAACTTACGCTCGTACGAGGATTTGAGTGGTTTTTCTTATGCATATAACCGTACTGGAGCTATGCTCATACGTGGTTTCTTCATATTTTATGCATAAATGCCGTACTAGAGTGTTGCTCGTACGAAGTGATTGATTTTGATGCATGAATTCGCGCTAGAGCATAGCTCGCGCCGGTTTTCACACTGTGGTATGTTTGAGGCTGTGGTGAGAGATACAGATTAACTCAGGGAACCCAACAGGCCTGACTGACCTCTTGAGTGGGGTGAGGGTGAGGGGCTAGGACCTGACATAATCCATTCAGGGAACCCAACAGGCCTAACAGACCTCTTGAGTGGGGTGAGGGTGAGGGGCTAGGACCTGAATCAGGGAACCCAACAGGGGCGAGCAAGGCCATGAGGGGCTAGGACCTGGTATTGAGGTTACTCCCACGCGCTCTTGAGACTATAAAGGTTACACTTGGCATGGGGTAGATAAGACCTATGGCAGGCACCCCCAACCATGTTATGGGTCCGCGGAGTACGATGTACCGTGTATATCACATGGAGTACGATGTACCGCGTGGTGGTTACTTGATTTGAGAAAGTCTGGCGGAGAACTAACCCACCTTCGTACCAGCATGATACCCCGCACACCGAGATCCGTGTGGTCTGGGATGATATGTGACGATTGGCCAACGTAGTCACTTGAGATATAGTAACCTGTCTCCTTACGTGATTTACTTACTACCACATGATTTTAAATGTCTAAGTGTGATTTGTGATTGTTTAAGGTAGACCCGAAGGAGGGGTCGAGCCTCATGGAATTGATTTGTGAAATGAAAATGAGGTTGTGATTGTGAATTGATGTGATGAGATTGTATGTGTTGAGAAAGAGTTTTATGACGTGGGTTTGAAAAGGAGGTTTCTTAATGAATTGCCCTTTTTATGAATTTAAATGAGATCGAGCATGAGATGATTTATACATGATGTTTTTACCATATTTTATATGCCAATGTACATGATTTTGATACATGATATATATGTATACTCATATGGCATAGTTTTACTTCCTCATGCTCCTACTACAAACGATTTATGCATAACACTATCAGCATGTAGATAGAGTAGTTATCTACCATGCTTGCATTATTGCCTTACTGAGCGTGTGGTTGCTCATCCCTCTCTATTTCCCCCTACAGAGCGTGCATAGTAGCCCAGTGAGGACTGAGGCGTGGTATTTTGGACTCCGCTGCATCTCCATCGCTTAGAGGTATATACACAGTGATTCTTTTTGTATCTAAACAATGTAAAAGCACAGTATTCTTTTGAGTTGTACTTATGGGGGATGTAGATGTCAGTAAAACATGCTTTTGTATAAGTACAAGATTAAATGCAAATGTATGATATCGTTTTATTTAACTGAGAATGAATGAGATGTGGAGTTTATTATTGACTCACAGCCCAACAGTGTGTGGTGAGTTAGTTCACGACCGGGTAAAGTAACAGTAAAACGCGAAAAATTTTTAGTGATTTTCGGTTAAAGAGAATGGAATTGGGTCGTGACATTTTCTGCATTTCATTTCACTTCCTACATGCATCCAATGGTGTATTATTGTTGGCAAATTATGCAATCTAACACTCCTAGCCGAATGCATGCATAATTCCCCTTAAATTTCCTACTTACCGAGCACTCATCATCACTCTTTCCTTATAATTTTCCAGCAAACTCACTTAGTTACACATTGAATTAGTATATTATTTTTCCAAAGCTTTTTAAATCTACCAATTCATTCAATAATTTCAGCCATCAAATTCAGATTTTATTCTACATGAATAGCATGAATTAAAGCTATCCTACATCAATTTTCTGCATTCTAATTAATCATGGCATTATGAAAATTTCAGATTTAGCTTACTCCTAATTTACATACATTATACAAATTCTGGTTTTGTTCTTTATGTAACCAAGAATGTTCCTCTATCCAATTTCAAGTTTTTCTCTTCAATTTTTTTTTTTATTATTATAAACATCTACAAATGCATTATCTCAATATAGCTAAATCAATTTACCTAAATTCATCACATGCAAAATTTTCTTTTCTTACATTCCCGTATAGCCGAATACCTTATTTAATCCCTCCAATTTTTCCTATTGAATGCTTAATTATATAAGTTCACATTTTATAACACATTTCAAATTACATGATCAAATTTTACATTGCCAATTCAACAATTTCCCTACATGCATCTAAAGTAGCCAAATCACATTTCATCATATCTACTTATATAGTTAAATTTTCAATCATGCATCCTTATTACAGCTTATTCACTTTATAATTTCTGCATTAATCTTAATTTTCCAGCAAATTAAATCTCCCCTAAATTGGCTACATGCAACCGAATTCACTTACATGCACCTACTGAATTTTTCTTCTCCAATTGTTACAATTCATACTTGTTGCAGAAATTTTATACATGCGTCACATTTTCTTCAATTTATCTTAACAATTCATAGAAGTTAAATTTTCAGAATTAAGATTTCGTTAGCTAGAAATTCTAATTTCTCATGCATGTTAAATTTCTGGAATTTTAAACAACCTATATATATATATATATATATATATATATATATATATTAACATAACAGCAACCATACTGAATTTCCAGAAATTGTCAACATCCTTACCCCCAACTTACTCCAGCCGAACCTCCTAGCAATTTTCCCCAAATTGTTCGTACAATTTTTTGGAAATTCTTGATGAATTTCTATTGTCCTACACGTTGGCCACACAATTGGAGGACCTCTTCACCAAATCAACTCACCTAAGCACTAAATGCAGCCACACACCTCTCGGTTTCAGCTAGCAGTGGTGGTTCCTTGGCTGTTCCAGCAATTTCAGGTAATGTAGAGGTTGAAAACGAGTTTCGTGAGCTTGTAAGGTAATAATCTAAGCTAAAACTGGTTTCTAAACTACCTAAGCTAACATGCAACTAACAATTTCTAGAAATTTTGTTGGCTGTTACATAAATTTGCTGGAAATGTGGCTGTTAGGCGTGGATGGCAAATGAAGGGTGGCTGGTTGTTGCATGTAAGCCTAGAGGGTGGTTCTAGGGTGGCTGGTGGCGTGGCTGGTGGCTGGTGTGGTGGTGGTGGCGTGGAGGAGAGGGATGAAGGCTGTTTTGGTTTCCAGCCTTGGTGAAAAACGTGAGGGAGGTGGGGAAGAAGAGGAAAGTCTGAAAAAAAAAAAATAACATAGCCCTTTCTATATCGTCTGCATAATTCAGTTTTTAATTGATTTAATTATTTGTTGTTTTAGTTTTCAGAAATTGCAAATTAAATTTTACTTGCATATAGTTCAGTTTAATTAGCTGATAATCCAATTTCCAGAATTAGCAATTTAATTATACATGCCTATGGTTTAGCTTATACTATAGTTTTAGGAATTAATGCCAAGTGCAGAATTTACAACTCAATATTCATAAAAATCTGGTTTTCATGTTTATTGTATATGATTTAACAGCTTAAATAACTAAATTCCAGATTTTAAATTTCAATCTATATGCTTTACTCTAATACATATATATATACAATTATAATTACATTTCAAATTACATTGTTTATCAATTTAATAATCAATGTGCAGGTTTAGTAAATCTGAAAATTAAGTTACATGATTAAAATTTGATCTACATAAATTTCAGGTTTTCACAGTTCTAATGTATGCATATTTTTATCAACTCCTATATGGTTCCACATGCAAACGTAAATTGTAGATTTAATACTTAATATACCTATAATCAAGTCTTATGTTTCATATGTATAAGTGACTACATTTTCAGATTTAATGTTCATGCAATTTCTTGTAACCAGATTAGCATATTTCCCTATATATATATATATATATATGTATATATAATTTCAGATCTTTATAATTTATTCAAAAGTGCAATTTATCTTAATGTTGGTAGCTTTATATTTTCAGATTTTGTTACTTTACTATATTAAATAAATTTGCTCCCTAATTAGCTAAGCTACTTACTTAAATTTAATAATTTCACTACCTAATTATTCATGAAATTTCCCTTTAACCGATTTTATCATGGCTTCCTTATCAATTTCGGTCACACAGTTGTCTATATACATAAATTAAATTTATTTCTTCATCTATGTATATTTAGCCTAATGTCAATTGATAAATTATCTTAGTCTATCCCAATTTAATCATATGAATATATTTCTACCACATAATTTATGTTCTTGACATAATCCTAAACATACATCATACATTATGCCAATAAATTATATTCTCCCTATATAATTCACCTTTGTTGTGTTATATTTATATTAGACTGTAATTTTCGGTTTCAATACTTATACTTACCTAACTTTATCAATTCTTACCAATTCTTACTTGCTTAAACTAAAATTACACCAAAATTATTTTTCTAAGTGGTGTAAATTGAAATAATACTATTCTAATTTCTATTTATTCTATCTCTTAATTAAATTAAATCTTCCTATCCGTAACTAATCTCCACTTAACATAAAGATAAACGAGACATTGGTATAGGGAATTTTACGATCTTACATTTCACCTCTCCTTAAAGAATTCAGTCCTCTGAATTTCGAGCCAGGTTAAAATAGGTACGGGTATTTCTCCCACATCAAGCTCTCTGATTCCCACATTGCTTCCTCATCAAAGTGATGTTGTCATAGAACTTTGACGAGAGGAATAAATTTAGATCTCAAAAGTTTGTCCTTCCGTCAAGAATTTGGATCTGTTTCTCTTCGTAACTCAAATCCTTTCTTAACTCCAACGCCTCATAAGCTAGAATGTGAGATGGATCGGGCTGATACTTGCGAAGCATAGACACATGAAACACATTATGTACCTCGACTAGCTAGGGAGGTAAAGCTAGTTGGTATGGTACTTCGCCAACACGTTCCAATAGCTCGAATGGTCATATGTATCGAGGACTCAATTTGCCCCTTTTTCCAAACCTCATCACACCTTTCGTTAGAGAAACCTTCAAGAATACATGGTCTCCCACTGCAAGCTCTAAATCTCTTCTCCAGTGGTCTGCATAACTTTTTTGCCTGTCTTGGGCTATCTGAAGCCTTTTACAAATCACGCGGACTTTCTCTTAAGCTTGTTCAACCAAATACGTAGCATATATCATCTTGTCACCAATCTCTTCCCAACCGATTGGTGATCTGCATCTCCGTCCATAAAGAGTTTCGTACGGAGCCATTCTTATACTGGCATGGTAACTATTATTGTAAGCAAATTTTGCCAAAGGTAAATGCTCGTCCCATGAACCTCCGAAATCAATAACACAAGCACGCAACATGTCTTCCAAAGTTTGTATTGTCTGTTCCAACTGCCCATCAATCTGTGGATGATATGCCATACTAAACTGTATCCGAGAACCCAATGACTCCTGAATCTGCTTCCAAAACTGAGATGTGAACCTAGATTCCCTATCCGAAGTGATACTTACTGGGGTTCCATGGAGTTTCACTATCTCCTTAAACAATTCTTCCAATTCGTTCAAAGGAGTAGTCGAGCTAATGGCTAAGAAATGTGTTGACTTGGTGAGTCTATCCACGATTACCCAAATTGCACCATGCTTCCTCCGAGTTCTAGGTAAACCCATAATAAGATCCATCGTTATGTGTTCCCACTTCCAAGATGGTATGGGTAAGGGTTGGAGTAAACCTGTCGATTTCTGGTGTTCCACCTTCACTTGCTGACACACAAAACACCATGATACAAACTCGGCAACATCACGTTTCATTCCAAGCCACCAATACATCTTGCTTATGTTGTGGTACATTTTGGTGCTCCTGAGATATAAAGTATATCTACTAGAGTGAGCTTTAGACAAAATCAATCTCTTAAGGTCCTCATCCCTTGGCACACATATCCGGCCTTTGAATCTGAGTAATCTATCTAAACCAATCTCAAACTCAGAATCTCTACTCTTTTGAATCTGCCCGGACACTTCAAGTAACTTCTGATCTAGCTTCTGTGCCTGCCTAATCTGATCAATTAATGTCGGGTGAATCTTGACACTAGCAATTAAAGGACTCTGATCTGATGGTGTTACATCAATAGACAAGCTTGCAAACTGTCCCAATAATTCCCACTCCTTAACCATCATACCGGAAACCATACTCGTATTCTTCCTACTCAATGCGTCCGTTACCACATTTTCTTTCCCCGGGTGATATAAAATTTCACAATCATAGTCTTTCAATAATTCCATCCATCTACACTGCCTCATGTTTAGTTCTTTCTGAGAGAATAGGTATTTGAGGCTCTTGTGATCGGTGTAAATCTGAAACTTTTCTCCATAAAGGTAATGCTTCCATATTTTCAAAGCAATGACTACTGCTGCAAGTTCGAGATCATGCGTGGGGTAATTCCTTTTATGCTCCTTTAGTTGACAAGATCCATATGCTACCACTTTGCCATTATGTATGAGCACACATCCCAATCCATTAAATGAAGCATTACTATGCACTGTAAATCCTCCGAGTCCATCTGGTATGGTGAGGATCGGTGCAGAAGTTAATCGATGCTTGAGCTCTTGGAAACTACAGTCATAAGCATTGCTCCACTCAAACTTGACATCCTTGCGGGTAAGTCGAGTCAGAGGAGTTGCATTTTTTGAGAATCCCTCTACGAACCTTCTGTAATACTCGGTTAATTCAAGAAAACTTCGTATCTCTGTCATTGTCTGTGGCCTATCCTAGTTCACTATAGCTTTCACTTTAGACGGGTCAACAGATACTCCATCTTCGTTCACACCATGGCCCAGAAAACCAATTTGTTTCATCCAAAACTCACATTTGTCCAACTTAGTATAAAATCTCCTTTCTCTATGTGTTTGAAGAACTATGTACAGGTGTAGTTCATGTTCTTCCGGAGAACGGGAATATACCTAGATGTCGTTTATAAAAACAATCATGAACTTATCGAGATACTCCTTGAAAACTTCGTTCATCAAGTTCATGAATACAGCAGAGGCATTCGTCAAGCCAAATGGCATGACCAGGAATTCGTAATGCCCATAGCGAGTTCGGAAGGCTATTTTGGGAATGTCTTCACCTCTAACTTTCAACTAGTGATATCCCGACCTTAGGTCTATCTTCGAGAGCTCTTTGGCATCCTTCAACTGATGAAACAACTCATCAATCCTCGGTAACGGGTACCGATTCTTGACCGTAACCTTATTGAGCATTCGGTAATCAATGCACAGCTTCAAGCTACCATCCTTCTTCTTTACAAAGAGCACGGGTGCGCCCCAAGGTGACACCCTCAGGTGTATGAATCCCTTATCCAGTAGCTCTTAGAGTTGTTTCTTTAATTCTTCCAACTCAATAGGTGCCAACCTATACGAGGGTTTAGACAAAGGTTCGATTCCAGGCACCAAGTCAATAGCAAACTCCAACTCTCTATCGGGAGGTAATCCGAGAATCTCTTAGGGAAATACATCTGGAAATTCCTTTACTGTCGGGATATCCTGAAGGCTAGGCTTCGACTTCTCATTACATTCCACGAAAGCTATAAAACCTTCATCATTTAAAATAAACTATCAAGACCACATTTAATCAACAAAAAGTTTACTTATTTATTCATTTATCTCCAAAAGTTACTACACACTTTTTGGGTAAGTACAAGGTCATCACCTTCCTAAAATAGTCTAAATTAACTCTATGGATTGCTAACCAATCCATTCCTAGTATCACATCGAAGTTCGACATATATAGCAGGATCAAGTTAGCTAGAACCACCTTGTCACCTATCCTTACCTCACATTTCCTATATAGTACCTCAGTCATTTACAATTCTTTCATAAGTGTTTCTACAGGAAGTAAATAACCTAAAGGCTCATACTCTATCGGTAACTTCCTTGCAAACGTGGGTGATACAAAAGAGTGTGTGGATCTAGAATCTATTAGTGCAAAAGCTTTAACATTTGAGATAAGAAGATTACCCTTCACCACTGATGTCAAGGCATCTCCAGCTTCCTTATCTAACTTGAACACTCATCCCTGACCAATCACTTTCTTGCCATTATCCACTGGAGCTGTTGGTGGTGGAGGAATTGCTCTTACCGGTTGGGCTAGTGGAGGAATCGCTCTCACTGGCTGAGCTGGTGGAGTCCTCGGCTTAGGACAATCTCTCTTCATATGCCCCACTACTCCATATTGGAAACATGCACCATATATCCGACGACAAGGCTGGTTGGCATAATGTCTCTTCCCACATCGATTACACGTGGGGATCTGATAAGTCATTGAAGCATTTTGGGTAGGATAAGGCCTCAGTCTAGTCACCATGGCCCAAGAAGCTCCTACCGTCTGCTTCTTGTTCTGTTATCTACTCGGGAAAGGTCTCTGATCATCAATCCTCTAACAATGGCTCCTCAGTCATGACTAAAACTCAAATTGAGATAGGTTCATATCATGCTCCACAAACTGTGCCCTCTGAATAGCCTCAACATATGTCCTTATGTTCAGGGGAGATAATGATTGCCAGCCTCAGTCCATAAATAAACTTGAGAGTCTTCTTCAGCTCATTCCTTACAATATCGGGCTCATACCGTAGCAGTGCAGTGAACCTCCACTCATACTGATCCACTGTCAAATTACCCTGTACTAAGCTAAAGAATTTAGCGTCTTTCTTCTTCCTTGCACATTTCAGAATATACTGATCATTGAAAGCCTCGAGGAAGGTCTCCCATGAGATCTCAGTATGCCTAGATAATAGAACTGTCTCGACAAAAGTCCACCATCGCTCTGCCTATCCCTCAAGCATATAGGTAGCCAATGCCAACTTATCTGAGCTACTGTAGTTCATAATCCTGAAGATCTTCTATAACTTTTGAACCCACTCCTTAGCTGCATTCGGATCCTTGTCTTTCTTAAATACAGACAGGTTCATCTTCTGAAACTATTTGACATGCTCCATATTCCTTTCCAATGAATCTTGAATTGGCGACTGTACTACCGATGGTTGTGGTGGAGGTACGAGTTCCTGGGGTACTGGTGGTTATGGCTTTAGAGGTGGAGGAGCTTGCGGCGCATTCGAGACATTAGCGAAGTTTGCCATAAACTGAGTGAACGTAGTAGACATCTTTGTCACAGACCGCTCGAGTCTCTCCATCTTGGAGTTCAGACTCTCTAACGGTGGGGAAGGTACTAGAGGCGGTTGGTGTGAGATCTGAGAATTTCAGACATATTTTATTGATGTAATAATAATTTGAAGTGCAATTTATTGAGCTAGGTGAATTCTGGGAATGATAACTGGAGATTTTTACGTTAAGTGTTAAAATAAATGTGAAACTATGAGGACAGATCGATCCGGGAGAAGGAGAGATCAATCTGGTGAGTTATAAATGACAAAGAAGGAGAAATTTAAGGAGCAGATCGATTTGGGAGAAGGAGAGATCGATTTGGTGAGTTAAAAATGACAAGGAAGGAGGAATTTAAGGAGCAGATCGATCTCCAATGGAAGAGGATCGATCTCCTTATGAATCTGTTTGAGAGAAGATCGATCTCATGAGGAAGAGATTGATCTCCAAATGATTCTGTTTGGGAGAAGATCGATCTCCATCAAATGATTCGGTTTGGGAGAAGATCGATCTCCTCAAGGAGCATATCGATCTCATAAAGCCATAAAGAGATCGATCTCACCCCTCGACAGATCGATCTCCTAGGCATAAATTGCCCCAAATCGTCCCAAAAATTCAAACGCAGATCGATCTCCTCAAGAGCCAGATCGATCTCCTACCTCCAGTCTATAAAAGGAACCCCTGTTTTTCTCCTGCAATTTCACTTTCTCTCTCTTCCAACCCCCATTTTCACCGAAACCTAACTTTCTCACTCATCCAAATCACCCATTTCCGGTCGAATCAGAGGTTGTGGCAAGAAGGAAAGTTGTTCCTCATCAAAGGGAGAACAACATACTTGGAAATCGTAGGACGAATCGGATCGAGGCGTGGGTTGTGCGTCTCACAAGCTTTGGGTAATTTTTAAACCTCGATCTTGATATTTGAGATGATTTTGATGATATTGGTGGTTTTCATTGCGTTGAAATAGTTGAGAAATGATTAGGGATTGATGAAATTGCAATGTAGTTGGAGTAATGTAGATATTTGGTAATTTTGGTAATTTTGAGAATTTGTGCTATAAATGGAAATATAGACAATGTGGTGAATTAGCGTAGATGATTTAACATGAGAAATGTAGAACGTTGAGATGTTGTGAATGAGAGTGTAGTTTGGGGTAAAGTTACGAGAATTAAGAGATTTGAGGAGTTATGAGCAATTATGCTCGGTTTTTTGAATTGAGGTTTATGAGATAATTGAGTATTGATGTTTTAACATCGTTTGGACAGCTCGGGAGTTCCAGAGTGGAATGCGAGGCTAGTCCATGATACGGGGGAAACGATTGCACTATACGAGGTGCAAAGAGGTAAGGGAAATCTAAACCATTTGTGTATGTGATTTGTAAACTATTTTAGCATGATTTGTGGTTTATAAAACAAGCATGTTGAGTGTTGTGTTGAGATACAACTGCACACGATTTTTATAGCCGGTTGGAGCCCAATGTTTTTATGAGTTATAACTGGGCTCTACGTTAAGGCAATATTGAGATTTGAGAAATGTGTGCGTGCTTGCCGGTTGGAACTCGGTTTTATTACGTTTTGTGTTGAGTACAAAACGATTTTCAAATGAGTTTTATGAGAGAAAAACCCTTATGAGTTCTACTTGAAGGCAAACCAGTCTTGTGTGATAAGACTTAGGTGTGTAATTTTGAGTACACACCGGGCATTGCTCTGGTAGCATGTAAGCCCGATTTCTTCTCCGTTCTGGTAACGTGAGAGTAACCCATTCTGTGGCTGTGCCACGTATACTTAGTGGCCGTTGCCACGTGAGAAACCCTATTTGGTGGCCGTTGCCACGTGAGAAACCCTATTGGTGGCCGTTGCCACGTGAGAACCCGTAATTAGTGGCCGTTGCCACGTGAACCCTATCCAGTGGCTATGCCACGTGTGAAATTAAATCAGTGGCTATGCCACGTGTGTTTAGTGGCTATGCCACGTGAGAATTAAATCAGTGGCCATGCCACGAGTGTTTAGTGGCTATGCCACGTGTGAAATTAAATCAGTGGCTATGCCACGTGTGTTTAGTGGCTATGCCACGTGAGAATTAAATCAGTGGCCATGCCACGAGTGTTTAGTGGCTATGCCACGTGTGAAATTAAATCAGTGGCTATGCCACGTGTGTTTAGTGGCTGCGCCACGTGCATTACTATTTCAGTGATTTTATCACGTATTTGAGAAAGCGTTTATCGCATATTTTCACATGCTTTGTTATTGCTCTAGAGTGAGCCTTTTTACTTCATGTTTTCACATGACTTGAGACATGAGAATGTCATTTTGAGTACTTTCATGCTATGGTTTTCAAATGAGTTTCACATACAAATAAACATTTTGTGATGTGCATTTTGGTTTATGAAATGAGTTCCTTATCCCCCTTACTGAGCGATTTAGAAGCTCACCCTGTTTTCTTTCCCCCCCAGAGTTCTTCAAGTGAAAAAGGAGCGCCCTGCGACGTACGGAGTAGTGGCTAGTGGAGGACTCGAGCTCCAGGCCATATATATTGTATCTTGAGGTATATTTTATCTTTTCATGTACCCAGACTATTATTGTAATTGCAGACACTTGATGTATAACATTGTATGGGATGTATTAGGATTAATTAACTTGGAATTGAGTAATGTATATGATTCAATATACACTATGTTATGATAAGATCCTGAGGCATGATAATTATGATGATGTATGACACTGCATAGGAATGCACCCTTAATTGTGAATTAATGAGTAAAAAGTTTTAAATTAGCCATATTTTCCGTACTTCCGGGGCGTGACAGAGTTTTCTTGGTATCAGAGCTCAGGGTGTCTAATACTGTCAGTGTCGGTTAAGTGAAATAGAATACATCCTAAGTGTCTGTAATAGTCTGGCCATGAACTGAAACTGAGGATTGAGATTTCAATCTATTGTGATATGTACGCGCAGGAGACGAGTTAAGATAGAGAATGAGTAAACGACGAGGTCGTTCGAGGAGGCAGACAGAGTCCCCTCCGCCACCTGTCCCACAACCAGAGAGTCCTAACTCTCGATTTAATCGGATTGATACCGATGTGACGCAAGGTTTTGAGCAGATGGCAACGTTATTCGCGCAACACTTTGGAGTTAATGCCTCGGGGTACTACTCCTACACCACCACAAGGACCTCCCATACCCCCAGTGCCTCCCGTCACCCAGCCTGAGGATAGAAGTATGGTCCGACTAAGGGATTTTCTGAAGATGAATCCACCCGCATTTAAGGGAAAGAAGGATCCTACAGAGGCTGAGGAGTGGTTGACGGAATTGAGAATTATATTTGATTTTTTGGGGTGCACCGATGCTGAGAGGGTCAGTATGAGTGCCTATATGCTGAAGGGGAGAGCTCGAGATTGGTGGGGTACTACCCAGGGTATTTTGATGTCCCACCATGACGTGATTGGTTGGGAAGAGTTTCAGACAGCCTTTAGGACCCAATATGTACCACGAGCCGCCCAGAGAAAGAAACAGGTCGAGTTTTTGAGTTTGGTACAGGGTGACATGTCTGTGGATGACTACGAGAGTCAATTCACCGCACTATTGAGATATGACCCAGAGACCTTCAAGAGTGAAAAGCTCCGCACAGAGAAGTTTGTGTATGGGTTGAAGCCCGTCATCAGAGATAGATTGATAGGGCTATGTATTACTGAGTTTGGAGATGCTCTGAGACGAGCACAGGAGATTGAAAGAGGAATTGAGATGGTACAATCCCAGAATGAGCTCAGAGCAGTGAATAGAGATAAGGGCAAGAGGCCAGCGATTTTTCAAACAGAGGCTCGGAGAGGTTCCTTCAGAAGAGGAAGGATTGAGGTACAGAAGGGCAGATTAGAGAGACCCAAAGGTTACCCTAACATTAGAGAGACCCCTCAAGATGTCAAGCCAGAGACAAGGTTTTGTAGAACTGTGGCCGAATGCATGAGGGAAGTTGTACTGGGTCGATCCATGGATGTTTTAGATGTGGAGACATGGGTCACATGGTGAAGGATTGCCCTCAACCTCAGAAACCACATGTCTTGGAGCCCACTAGACAACAGCCTCAGGGAGTGGATCCCCGGAGACGGGCCACTGCGGCAGAGAAAGGGAAGAAACCTGTGGCACAGGGACGTGTGTTCGCCCTGGATAAGGAGACCGCAGACACTTCGGCAGAAACTATAAGAGGTACACTCTCTGTCTATAATTATGAGGCTCATGTGTTGATTGATTCAGGATCCACGCATTCCTTTATTTCTGAGCATTTTGCATGTAGATTAAACTTGAAGTTTGAACCTCTAGAATACATACTACATGTAAATACTCCTATGCGTGAATCCCAGAGAACTGAGTTAATCTGTAGAGGATGTGAGATAAAGGTGGGAGATAGAGTGATATTAGCAGATCTAATCATGTTGAATATACATGGGTTTGATGTAATTTTAGGGATGGATTGGTTGGCAACCAATCGAGTGAGTTTAGACTGCTACACTAAGATTGTAACTTTCTCCCTACCTGAACCTTACAGTGTACGATTGAGATATTGAGGGAATGATTATGTGGATTTCTAGTAAGTAATTTGAGAATTTTAATATTATTTTGGAGAATATTAAATATGATTATTCATGTGAAGGTTATGAGACACTCATCTCAGACGATGAGCGGGAACATCCGAGGATTGAGGATATACCTGTGGTTTGTGAATTTCTGGATGTTTTCCCAGATGAATTGCCAGGTTTACCACCAGAGAGAGCTGGAGTTTACCATTGATTTGGTACCAGATACTCAGCCGATCTCTAAACCTCCTTACAGGATGGCATTAGTGGAACTTGAGGAATTGAGGAAACAACTACAAGAGTTATTGGATCAAGGGTTTATTAGACCCAGTGTTTCACCGTGGGGAGCGCCAGTATTATTTGTTAAGAAGAAGGATGGTAGTCTCAGATTATGTGTAGACTACCGGTTGTTGAATAAAGTCACGGTGAAGAATAAATACCCACTACCCAGGATTGATGATCTACTCGATCAGCTGAGAGGGGCATCAGTCTTTTCTAAGATTGATTTGAGATCGGGCTATCACCAATTGAGGATCAAGAAAGAAGATATTCCAAAGACGGCCTTCAGGACGAGGTATGGCCATTACGAATTTCTGGTGATGTCCTTTGGATTGACGAATGCCCCTGCAGCATTCATGAGATTGATGAACGAGGTGTTCAGAGACTATCTGGATAAGTTTGTGATAGTCTTTATTGTTGATATCCTGGTGTACTCTCGGTCGTATGAGGAGCATGCACAGCATTTGTGGTTAGTACTTCAGATACTCCGAAATAAGCAATTGTACGGAAAGCTTAGTAAGTGTGAGTTTTGGCTGAACCGGATAGCTTTCCTTGGTCATATAGTCTCAGAGGAAGGAGTATCAGTGGACCCAAGCAAGGTGGAGGCTGTGCTTAATTGGGAGCGACCGAGGACAGTTACTGAGGTACGAAGCTTCCTTGGTTTGGCAGGGTATTACAGAAGATTTGTGGAAGGATTTTCAATGATTACCGCTCCTTTAACTAAGCTCACGCGCAAGGAGACTCCATTTATATGGACTGACCAATGTGAGCTCAGTTTTCAGGAATTAAAAAGGAGATTGACAGCGGCACCTGTGTTAACTATTCCTGAGGGATCAGGAAGATTTTCAGTGTATAGTGATGCATCTCATCAAGGATTGGGGTGTGTGCTTATGCAGCGCGGAAGAGTGGTCGCATATGGATCGCGACAGCTGAAAGACCATGAGCGGAATTACCCCACGCATGATTTGGAGTTAGCCGCTGTGGTATTTTCTTTGAAGATCTGGCGACACTACTTATATGGGGGAAGATTCCAGATCTTCACTGATCACAAGAGCTTGAGATATCTCTTTGATCAGAAAGAGTTAAACATGACACAAAGGAGATGGATGGAACTCCTTAAGGATTATGACTGTGAGATTCTTTACCATCCGGGTAAGGCGAATGTGGTGGCTGATGCCCTGAGCAGGAAGAGTATGATATCTGCTACGATGATCAGGGAATGGGATTTACTAGAGCAGTTTGCCGAACTTCGGATCAGAGTTAAAGAGGTAGAGACTGGATTTTTGGCTAGCCTGCGGATAGAGCCCAGGATCATGGATCAGATTAGAACTGGGCAGCGCAGTGATCAGAGATTGATAGATATGGTTAGCCAAGCTGAGCAGAGTTCGCAGTCGGATCTCACCATCAGTGAGGATGGATTGTTGAGATTCAGAGGACGGATCTGTGTACCGAACGATGATACCCTGAAGAGACAGATACTGAGAGAATCCCACTGCTCGCGATACACCATGCACCCAGGGAGTACTAAGATGTACCGAGACTTGAGAAAGGTGTATTGGTGGAGTGGTATGAAGCGAGATGTGGCAGAGTATGTGGCCAAGTGTTTAGTATGCCAGCAAGTGAAAGCTGAGCATCGGAAGCCCGGAGGACTACTACAGCCCTTACCTGTACCTACATGGAAATGGGAACATGTCACTATGGACTTTATTATGGGTTTACCGAGGACCCGGAGAGGTCATGACGCTATATGGGTTATAGTGGATAGATTGACCAAGAGTGCCCACTTCCTTGCCATCAAGAGTACAGATACTGTGGATGCCTTAGCTGAGCTGTATGTCAGCGAGATAACTAGATTACATGGGGCTCCAGTGAGTATTACTTCTGATAGAGATTCCCGATTTACTTCCAGATTTTGGACCCAGTTTTAGGAGTCCATGGGATCTCGATTGAGTTTTAGTACCGCCTATCATCCTCAGACAGATGGTCAGTCAGAGAGGACTATTCAGACCCTAGAGGATATGTTGAGGGCGTGTACGATGGATTTTAAGGGATCATGGGATGATCACCTGCCCCTAGTAGAGTTTGCATATAATAACAGCTATCATGCGAGTATTGGAATGGCACCTTTTGAGGCTCTATATGGTAGGAGGTGTAGATCCCCTGTAGCTTGGGAAGAAGTCGATGACAGAAAGATAAATGCCCCCGAGCTTGTTGAGCAAGCTGTACAAAGTGTAAAACTCATATGTGAGAGATTACGGGCTGCACAAAGTAGACAGAAAAGCTACGCGGATGTGCGTAGACGGCCACTTGAGTTTGAGGTTGCTGATGCAGTATTTATGAAAATATCACCGAGTAAGGGTATCATGCGATTTGGGAAGAAAGGAAAATTGAGTCCTCGATACGTAGGACCATTCGAGATTCTTGAGAGAGTGGGAGAGGTAGCCTACAGATTGGCATTACCCCCACAGATGTCCGGAATACACAATGTTTTTCATGTGTCTATATTGAGGAAGTACCACCCGGACCCTTCTCATGTTATAGAGTATGATGAGATGGACATACAGGAGGACATGAGCTATACTGAGGAACCCGTCTGGATTCTCGATAGAAAGGAGAAGGTACTGAGAACCAAGAGCATGCCATTAGTGAAAGTTTTATGGAAACATCACTCAAGGGAAGAGGCAACGTGGGAACTAGAGAGTCTCATGAAGGAGAAATACCCCCATCTCTTTAATTAGTTGAGTTGAATTTGGAGGACCAAATTCTTTTAAGGAGGGGAGGATGTGAGATCTGAGAATTTCAGACATATTTTATTGATGTAATAATAATTTGAAGTGTAATTTATTGAGCTAAGTGAATTGTGGGAATGATAATTGGAGATTTATATGTTAAGTGTTAAAATAAATGTGAAACTATGAGGACAGATCGATCCGGGAGAAGGAGAGATCGATCTGGTGAGTTATAAACGACAAAGAAAGAGAAATTTAAGGAGCAGATCGATCTGGGAGAAGGAGAGATCGATCTGGTGAGTTAAAAATGACAAGGAAGGAGGAATTTAAGGAGCAGATCGATCTCCAATGGAAGAGGATCGATCTCCTTATGAATCTATTTGAGAGAAGATCGATCTCATGAGGAAGAGATCGATCTCCAAATGATTCTATTTGGGAGAAGATCGATCTCCTCAAGGAGCAGATCGATCTCATAAAGCCATAAAGAGATCGATCTCACCCCTCGACAGATCGATCTCCTAGGCATAAATTGCCCCAAATCGTCCCAAAAATTCAAACGCAGATCGATCTCCTCAAGAGCCAGATCGATCTCCTACCTCCAGTCTATATAAGGAACCCCTGTTTTTCTCCTGCAATTTCACTTTCTCTCTCTTCCAACCCCCATTTTCACCGAAACCTAACTTTCTCACTCATCCAAATCACCCATTTCCGATCGAATCAGAGGTTGTGGCAAGAAGGAAAGTTGTTCCTCATCAAAGGGAGAACAACATACTTGGAAATCGAAGGACGAATCAGATCGAGGCGTGGGTTGTGCATCTCACAAGCTTTGGGTAATTTCTAAACCTCGATCTTGATATTTGAGATGATTTTGATGATATTGGTGGTTGTCATTGCGTTGAAATAGTTGAGAAATGATTAGGGATTGATGAAATTGCAATGTAGTTGGAGTAATGTAGATATTTGGTAATTTTGGTAATTTTGAGAATTTGTGCTATAAATGGAAATATAGACAATGTGGTGAACTAGCGTAGATGATTTAACATGAGTAATGTAGAACGTTGAGATGTTGTGAATGAGAGTGTAGTTTGGGGTAAAGTTACGAGAATCAAGAGATTTGAGGAGTTATGAGCAATTATGCTCGGTTTTAAGAATTGAGGTTTATGAGATAATTGAGTATTGATGTTTTAACATCGTTTGGACAGCTCGGGAGTTCCAGAGTGGAATGCGAGGCTAGTCCGTGATACGGGGGAAACGATTGCACTATACGAGGTGCAAAGAGGTAAGGGAAATCTAAACCATTTGTGTATGTGATTTGTAAACTATTTTAGCATGATTTGTGGTTTATAAAACAAGCATGTTAAGTGTTGTGTTGAGATACAACTGCACACGATTTTTATAGCCGGTTGGAGCCCAATGTTTTTATGAGTTATAACTGGGCTCTACGTTAAGGCAATATTGAGATTTGAGAAATGTGTGCATGCTTGCCGGTTGGAACTCGGTTTTATTACGTTTTGTGTTGAGTACAAAACGATTTTCAAATGAGTTTTATGAGAGAAAAACCCTTATGAGTTCTACGTGAAGGCAAACCAGTCTTGTGTGATAAGACTTAGGTGTGTAATTTTAAGTACACACCGGGCATTGCTCTGGTAGCATGTAAGCCCGATTTCTTCTCCGTTCTGGTAACGTGAGAGTAACCCATTCTGTGGCTGTGCCACGTATACTTAGTGGCCGTTGCCACGTGAGAAACCCTTTTTGGTTGCCGTTGCCACGTGAGAAACCCTATTTGGTGGCCGTTGCCACGTGAGAAACCCTATTGGTGGCCGTTGCCACGTGAGAACCCGTAATTAGTGGCCGTTGCCACGTCAACCCTATCCAGTGGCTATGCCACGTGTGAAATTAAATCAGTGGCTATGCCACGTGTGTTTAGTGGCTATGCCACGTGTGAAATTAAATCAGTGGCTATGCCACGAGTGTTTAGTGGCTATGCCACGTGAGAATTAAATCAGTGGCCATGCCACGAGTGTTTAGTGGCTATGCCACGTGTGAAATTAAATCAGTGGCTATGCCACGTGTGTTTAGTGGCTGCGCCACGTGCATTACTATTTCAGTGATTTTATCACGTATTTGAGAAAGCGTTTATCTCATATTTTCACATGCTTTGTTGTTGCTCTAGAGTGAGCCTTTTTACTTCATGTTTTCACATGACTTGAGACATGAGAATGTCATTTTGAGTACTTTCATGCTATGGTTTTCAAATGAGTTTCAAATACAAATAAACATTTTGTGATGTGCATTTTGGTTTATGAAATGAGTTCCTTATCCCCCTTACTGAGCGATTTAGAAGCTCACCCTGTTTTCTTTCCCCCCCAGAGTTCTTCAAGTGAAAAAGGATCGCCCTGCGACGTACGGAGTAGTGGCTAGTGGAGGACTCGAGCTCCAGGCCATATATATTGTATCTTGAGGTATATTTTATCTTTTCATGTACCCAGACTATTATTGTAATTGCAGACACTTGATGTATAACATTGTATGGGATGTATTAGGATTAATTAACTTGGAATTGAGTAATGTATATGATTCAATATACACTATGTTATGATAAGATCCTGAGGCATGATAATTATGATGATGTATGACACTGCACAGGAATGCACCCTTAATTGTGAATTAATGAGTAAAAAGTTTTAAATTAGCCCTATTTTCCGCACTTCCGGGGCGTGACAGTTGGGCTCGCCTACCATAGCCCCTTGCTCGTCTCCCACTTATACTGACTCGTAAATCCTATACCAAAGACCCAACAGAGTTAATAACAATTGCAAGTATATGCGAACATATATATATATATATATATATATATATATATATATATATATACATTTTAGACATGCACAATTGTGAGATGTCTCTCTAGACTAGCTAGCTAGCCTACACCGACATGACCTACAGCAACCCGCTTTGATACCAAGAGAGTTGTCACACCCCGTGACCTAACCTCGAACTAGTCGCGCAATGTTAAATGGAATTGTATTTTAATATAACACAAATATTTCTACGCGGATCATTTTACTTGTTGTTTGTGTCCGATGTAGGTACCATTCTACTCTTTATAATATTTTTGTACATGATCAATTTCTAATCTTAACTTATATTATCCAGGATATCAGGTTTCTCATAATATCGGCATAATCATTATAAATGCTTAACCACAAAAATATTAAATCTGAGTTATCCATCATAGATCACATACCACAAACCCGACATAATAGTTAATTCCATATAACATGCCATGTCATTCACCCATTTTTAAACGAAAAGAAGATACCTAAGGCAATACTTAATAGTCACGCTTAAACATCTTCCAACTAGTACATCTCACAAATACAACCGTGCATACATATCTGAAAATGAAATTCATATATATACATATATACCGTCCCTCGCATAATACCATCAAAATACCAACAATCAGCTCGCTAGGCTGAAGGAGACAACTAGAGCATGACGCTAGCCCCGAAATCTAATCTGAAAAATGTTGGAAAGTGAGGGGTGAGCAACTGTGAGACCCGTATTTTTGGATGTAAACGTTATAAAATCATAAGTATGGTGATGTATTTACAATGTTAAGCATAAATGATTTAAGTCCATGGATTCAATGTACGTACTTGTAACATGAGTCTGTAATGTACACACAAGTTTCGTTTCATACGAATATGGAGAAATGGACTTTTATAAGTAATGAATGTGATTGGAACTCAAAATGTGTAGTATGGTAAAATGGAATGAAGTTGTACTTCCATTTAGCTTGGTGTGGTATACCTTTGGCTATACAATGAATACACACAAGTTCTAATATGTATAAGGTATGAATGGATGCCATTTTCAAGTCTTAAAGGTAATTGGATGAGAAAATGACTATGACAGCAAATTAAGGATGTTTGGGTGAGAGTTGTTGCAAAAAAACTATAAAAAATTTTGAAAATATGAAGGCCAAATCGATCTCATAGGATGAGAGATCGATCTGAAAGAGTAAAAAATGCTCTTATTCGAGCGAGGGAATAGGACAGATCGATCTGCTAAACATTCTGTAATATAGAGAATAATCCTTGAAGCAAATAAATCGATCTCCGATTGGCTACTAGAAAGAGCAGATCGATCTCTTTAGCTCTCTACCTTAAACAGATCGATCTCCAAGCCTGACAGATCGATCTCCTGCTTGTAAAATACCGTGAAAAATAGAGATTTTGAGAGGACCAAATCGATCTCCTTCCCCTAAAGATCGATCTCATCAAGCAATTCTATATATAGGAGCAGTGAAATCTGCCATCTACGAAAGACACACTTCACCTTTTCCATTTTCAACCCAAAACCTAGATTTCTCTCTCTAAAATCCACCCATTCCAGTAAGATTTGAAGGGAGACCATTAGACACAAAGTTGTTCATTTTAAGGAAGAGAACAATAAAGTTGAAACCCAAAACCTCGTTGTTGGTATTGAAGGAGCAATGAGCATTTCCCTTTGGAGCAAGAAGAGAAACTAGATTTGGTAAGTTTCTAACACTTCAGCCCAAGTACATTGTCTATTTAATGGTTTTGGGGTTGAATTGCATGTGTGTTGATAGTCAAAACTACCTAGGTTATGATGGAAATAAGTGACCTAGGAAATGGGATGAATCTAGTGTGAGAAAGTGTCATTTTGATGTGTTGGTTGTTTGTGGATTATGATAAGTTGTTATTGAAGTAATACGAATGATTTGTAATGGTTAAACCAAGCCACATTGGGAGTTTATAGAATTTGTGGGGAATGAGGTTGTAAATGCTTAATAAATGCCATAGTGAAGAAATCAATGTAATGCGAACACTATGGACTTAGTATCGATCTAATATCGATTTGGAACAAGTTAATAGGCCTAAGAGGATCCATAGACTCGAGTTATGGGTAGAGTAATGAAACAAGGCCTCATAAGCATTAATAAAGACTATAGGCTGAATCAACTATAGTAAACGTAAGAGTTGGATTATAATGGGCTAAAATGTTGTGAAATACGTTTATGTGCAGTTCCAGAGAGTTCGTTAGAGACAAATCAAACCACACGAGTAAGTAACTTTAAGGAAGTGGAATCACGCATCGCAATTCCAGGTAAGGAATTCTATAGCTGCTCGTATTTTGTAGGTGTATAGGGCTTTGGAAGTTTGCATGAGTTTATATAAATGTGTTCGACAATGTATGGAAATTACTATGAGTATTTGTGTGAGATTTAGTTGTTGAAATGGTATTATAAAGAAATGGGATAGTAAGGCCAATAATTGTATAAATCAAATGTTTTGAATGTTTTCACAAAACATATTGCCTTGTTTTAAGCAAATTGATGGATAGGTTGGCTAGTGTTTGAATGATGTTGTGGAATAGCACATGTGGGGTGCTAAATGTGTTTTGAGATTGGTTTTTGAATGTTTATAAGCCGCCTATCATGTTTATGAGAATTAAATCGTGCTAGAGCCTAGCTCGCACTGGATATTGATGTTTCCCATGTTTGAAACGTGCTAGAGCTTAGCTTGCACTTTAATTTGTATTGTGGTAATATTTTATAAACCGTACTGGAGCTTTTACTCGTACGTGGATTTCGAGTGGATTTCTTATGCATATAACTGTACTGGAGCTATGCTCGTACGTGGTTTTCTTCATGTTTTATGCATAAATGTCGTACTAGAGCATTGCTTGTACGAGGTGATTTGTTTATGATGCATGAATTCACGCTAGAGCGTAGCTCGCGTAGGTTTTCACACTGTGGTATGTATGATGCAGTGGTGAGGGTAATACATATTGGTATTCAGGGAACCCAACAGGCATAACAAACCTCTTGAGTAGGATGAGGGTGAGGGGCTAGGACCTGGTACTAATCTATTCAGGGAACCCAACAAGCCTAATAGACCTCTTGAGTGGGGTGAGGGTGAGGGGCTAAGATCTGAATCAGGGAACCCAACGGGAGGAGTAAGGCCATGAGGGGCTAGGACCTAGTATTAAGCGTACTCCCACGTGCACTCGAGACTATATAGAGGTTACACTTAGTATGGGGTAGATAAGACCTACGGTAGGCGCCCCCAACAATTATATGGGTCCGCAGAGTAAGATGTACCGCGTTGTGGTTACTTGATTTGAGAAAGTGTGACAGAGAACTAGCCCACCTTCGTTCCAGAGTGATACCCCGCACACCAGGATCCATGTGGTCTGGGATGATGTATGACATAGTTGGCCAACATAGTCTTGTGATATAGTGACCTGTCTCATTGGATTTACTTACTACCACATGTTTTGACATATAAGTGTGATTACAAACTGTCCAGGGTAGACCCGAGGGAGAGGTCAAGCCTTGTGGGGTTTTAAATTGAGAAATGTTAATGATGTTTTGATTGAGAAACAATTTTTATGGGATTTCGGTGTGTTTGAGAAAGAGCTTTGTGATGTGATTTAAAAAAGAGGTTTCTTAAATGAATTGCCCATTTTATGAGATTAAATGAGAATGCGCATGAGACGTTTTCACACGTTGATATTCCATGTTTTATGTGCTAATTTTACATGATTTTGATCCATGATATATAGCTATACTCATATGGCATAGTTTTATTCCCTCATGCTCATACTATAATCGATTTATGCATAACACTATCAGCATGTAGATAGAGTAGTTATCTATCATGCTTGCATTATTGCCTTACTGAGCGTGTGGTTGCTCATCCTGCTCTATTTTCCACCTCCTACAGAGCGTACATAGCAGCCCAATAGGACTGAGGCATTGTATTTTGGGTATCCGCTGCCATCCATCACTAAGAGGTATACACATGAAGATTCTTTTTGTATCTAAGCAATTGTAAAAGCACAGTAGTCATTTGAATTGTAATTATGGGGGATGTAGATGTGAGTAAACATGTTATGTACAAGTGAATGATTTAACTTCAAATGTATGACATTAATTTTATTAACTGGGAGTGAATGTTAAGAGTGGACTATTATTGACTCACAGCCTAACTGTGTGGTGATGAGTTGTTCACGACCGGGTAAGGAAAGAAAAACGCTAAACATTATAGTGATTTTCGATAATAAAAGGATAAAATGGGTCATGACAAAGATTGGTATCAGAGCCGAGTTGGCCAGATGTGAGTCAGTAATAAAACATAGGAAAAGTACATCCCAATAATACTGTGCTTTTGTTTAGATATAACTGTGTATACCGTTATGGAGTGAGTCTGATAATGATTATGAATACCAAAAGTTAGGTATTATGCCAATTACGCGCCAAGGTAGAGGGGCAAGAGCACGTGCTAGAGGCCGTAGAGGTAGGCTTGAGAGCCATGCGGAGCCACGAACTGATCCAGCTCCACAGGACCCTGCTGAGAGATCAGGGGATACAGAGGCTCGCTTCGCTAGAATAGAGCGGAGTATAGAGAGCCTAGTTAAGATAGTCACGCAGGCTTTGGGTGTCGGTGATAGACGAGGCCTCGTAGCGTAGCCTAATATTACTGGACAAGTAGCTGCAGAGAAGGAGAGACGTCAGATTGCAGAGATTGCTACTGTTACACCCTCTCCAATCCAGGATACAACTTCTTCTATCGCTCCACACCAGAGCATTAATGATTTAGGTTATGACTATGAGTTGAGCAGGTTGCGAGAATTTTAAGGGTTGAAACCTCCAATGTTCAAGGGGGTAAAGGACCCAGTAATTACTAAGGATTAGGTGTATGAGATGGAGAAACTATATCAATTCTTTAGATGCACATCAGCTGAGAAGGTAGCCTTTGTCGTGTTTATGTTAAAAGGCGAGGCAGAGCACTAGTGGAGGTCCACCGAAGCTATTTTGAAGGCTAGACACTCCGAGATTTCATGGGAGATATTTTTGGAGGCCTTCAAGAGGCAGTACATTCTGGCCACTGCACAGAGGAAATTATGGATGGAATTTATGAATTTGGTTCAAGGGAACCACACTGTAGATGAATACGAGTCGAGATTTATGTCCTTGGGGAGATATGACTCGGATACGATGGGTAGTGAGACTCGAAAGATTCAGAAGTTCGTTGATGGATTGAGATTGGCCATCCAGACTAAGCGAGCCCCATTTGACATATAGACTTATGAGGAGGCTGTACATAAGGCTCAGTTGTACGAGCAGGATTTTAAACGGAATGCCTCCAAGCTTGGAAAGTTTAGTATCTGAAGAGACAGAGATCGAAAGAGGTTCGGGATGGACAAAGTGGCCAAGAGAGGAGGCTAGAGGTTTTTCGAGAAGAGACCTAAGATCGAGGAGGTGTAGGAGAGAGCTGCTGACCTTTGGTGTACCCGACTTTGACTGCACCAAGGGGTATGGTTATTAGAGGACCACGACCTACTACTGATCAGTATAGGAGATGTGGGAGATACCATGGGACTAGACCATGTCAGGTGCCCCCTGTTTCATGTTTTAGGTGTGGGAAGCCCGAACATATTTCCAGATAATGTACAGAGATGATTGAGACTGCCCTACAAAAGGACAAGGAGCCGAAGAGAGCTCCAGTTGAGACAGCTGCCCCAAGGAGAAGGGCTACAGCTGAAGAAAAGGGGAAGCGGGCAGTGGGTGTGAGCAGAGGAAAAGTGCACGCGCTAGATCAGGACACCATAGATGCTTCGACGGATGTGATTAAAGGTACCATCCTAGTCTTTGATTTAGAAGCATTGGCATTATTTGATCATGGTGCCACGCATTCCTTCATATCACCTTCCTTTTCACGTAAATTGATGAAGTATATGAAACCTACATTATTGGATAAAATGTTGATGATTTCCACACCCATGAATGATAGTTAATTGACTGAGCATGTATGTAGGGAGTGTAAGTTGCAGATAGAGGGAAAGGAAATGACAACCAATTTAATTTTATTGAATATGAATGAATTTGATGTAATATTGGGAATGGATTGGTTGGCTACCAATCATGTTGGTATGGATTGTCATGCTAAGTCATTGATGTTTTCAGGATTAGACAACCTTATTGTAAACTTGGATGAAAAGAAATGAATATAACCATGATAAATGAAAAAAATATGATTTTGTTTAATCTGTGTGAGAGATGAATTTATTTATTTATGATGAATATTGATGTGATGGTTTATGTTACTAAACATAGAAAGAATGATATGAAGGGTTCATTGCCTATGTGGTCGATATAGATGAGGCACACCCGAAATTGAAGGACATACCCGTAATTACAGATTACCCTGATGTCTTTTCGGGCGAATTACCAGGACTACCACCTGAAAGGGAAATGGAATTTTTCATAGAGTTAGTGCCTGGTATAGAGTCAATATCGAAACCACCATATAGAATGGCTCCGATGGAGTTGGAAGAGTTAAAGAAGCAGTTGTAAGAGCTATTGGAGAAGGCGTTTATTAGGCCGAGTGTCTCACCTTGGGGAGCACCGGTTCTGTTTATAAGGAAGAAGGATGGAAGCCTCCAACTGTGTATAGATTACCAGTTGTTGAATAAGGCCACCATTAAGAACAAGTACCCCTTTCCACGTATAGATGATTTGTTTGATCAGCTCCAGGGAGATCAAGTATTTTCGAAGGTAGATCTACGGTCAGGGTAACATCAGTTGAGGATCAGGAGTGAAGATGTACCTAAAACAGCATTTTGTACCTGTTATGGCCACTATGCGTTCTTGGTGATGCCATTCGGATTGACGAATGCCCCCACAACATTTATGGCACTGATGAATGATATGTTTAAGCCATACCTGGACAAGTTCGTGATTATGTTCATAGATGACATTTTGGTTTATTCTCAGTCCAGGGAAGATCATAAGGAGCACTTGAGGATAGTTCTACAGACCCTCCGAGAGAAAGAGTTATATGCCAAACTCAGTAAGTGTAACTTTTAGTTAGAGCAGATCTCATTTCTGGGCCATGACGTGTCGAAGGATGGGGTATTAGTGGATCCATCTAAGATTGAGGCAATTATACAGTGGGAATAGCCCAAGGCAGTTATTGAGATCATAAGTTTTTTGGGATTGGTATGGTATTATCGAAGATTTATAGAGGGTTTCTCCAAACTAGCTGCTTCGTTGACACACCTCACATGAAAAGACGTTAAGTTTGTGTGGGATAAGGCATGTGAGAGGAGTTTTGAGGAGCTTAAGCGTCGATTGACTACTACTCTGGTTCTCACCATTCCTACCAACTCAGGAGGATTCTCGATGTATACAGATGCATCACACCAAGGACTGGGCTGTGTGCTTATGCAGGATGGGAAGGTAGTTGCCTATAGATCTAGACAGTTGAAAGATCACAAAAAGAACTACCCAACACATCATTTAGAGTTGGCGACCGTGGTGTTTACTTTAAAAATATGGCGTCATTATCTTCATGGTGAGAAATTTTAGGTTTTCACAGATCATAAGAGCCTTTGGTACCCGTTCTCGTAGAAAGAGTTGAACATGAGGCATGGGAGATGGCTCGAACTTTTAAAGGATTATGATTATGAAATCATGTACCACCTGGGTAAGGCAAATATAGTTACCGATGCTTTCAGCAGAAAGAACCTTGGGTTGGTGTCTTATATGATGGTACGAGAGCATAAATTGTTGGAACACTTTGCGAACCTCAGTTTGGATGTAACCCCACCTGGATCGAAGAGATTGGATATCATGGCTAGTTTGAGACTGGGGCCAGAGTTGATTGGCCGTATTCGGTAGGCCCAATGGAATGATCAACGGTACATCGATTGGCTGAAGCAGATACAGACAAGTGTGGGTATTGATTTCGAGCTGAGTGTAAATGGGTTATTGAGGTTCAGGAGCAGAGTATGTGTTCCCGAGGATCTTGAGATCAGGAGACTAATTTTATCAGAGGATCACTTATCGAAGTACACGATACATCCGAGGAGTACTAAGATGTATCAAAACCTTCAGAAGGTTTATTGGTGGTTTGGAATGAAAAGAGACATTGCTGAATATGTCGCTAAGTGTCTCGTTTGTCAGTAGCTGAAGGTAGAGCATCAGAAGCCTGTAAGATTATTGCAGCCTCTACCGATACCAACATAGAAGTGGGAGCATGTCACCATGAATTTTGTGATGGGATTGTCGAGGACCTGCAGAGGTCATGATGCCATATGGGTTATTGTGGATCGGTTGGCTAAGTTAGCCCATTTCTTACCTATGAGAGCTACTGATACTCTGAGTCAGTTGGTGAACCTATATGTTCGAGAGATAGTACGGCTACATGGTGTACCAGTGAGCGTTGTTTTTGATAAGGATGCCCGTTTCACTTCTCATTTCTGGGAACATTTTCAGGAAGAGCGGGGGATCCACTTGAGTTTTAGCACCGCTTTTCATCCTCAGACAAATGGGCAGTCAGAGAGGACTATATAGACCCTTAAGGATATGTTGAGAGCGTGTGTGCTGGATTTTGGAGACTCCTGGGACGATCACCTACAGTTATCCGAGTTCGTCTATAATAATAGCTATAATGAGAGTATGAAGATTGCACCCTATGAGGCATTGTATGGGCGTAGATGTCGTTCCCCTATTGGATAGGAAGAGGTTGGTGACAGATAGATTTTTGTTTCGGATTTAGTGTAGCTAGCATGTGAGGACGTCCAATTGATATGTGAGAGATTAAGGACAGCTTAGAGCCGACAAAAGAGTTATGCCGACAAGAGACAAAGACCACTAGAGTTTCATGTAGGTGAGTCTGTATTCCTGAGGGTTTCACCTTCGAAGGGTATTATGAGATTTGGTAAGAAGGGCAAGCTGAGCCTTACATATATCGGACCCTTCGAGATTTTAGAGAGAGTGGGAGATAAGACGTATAGGTTGGCATTACCACCGAACTTGGTAAATGTTCATAACGTCTTCCACGTCTCTATCCTTCAGAAGTATCACTCAGACCCGGCACATGTGATAAGATATGAGCCATTGGAGCTCAATGAGAGTATGACATATGTTGAGAAGCCGGTACGGATATTCAACAGAAAGGAAAAGGTGTTAAGGATAAAGATAATTTCCTTGGTGAAAGTTCTTTGGCAATATCACACGATGGAAGAGGCCACATGGGAATTGGAGAACTTAATATGGGAAAAGTACCCCCAACTCTTTGAGGAGTAACTTGGCTTTAATTTGGAGGACCAAATTCCTTGAAGGAGGGGAGGAATGTGAGACCCGTATTTTTGGATGTAAACTTTATAAAATCATGATTATGGTTATGTATTTACAATGTACAACATAAATGATGTAAGTCTATGGATTCGATGTACATACTTGTAAAATGAGTCTGTAATGTACACACAAGTTTCATTTCATATGAATATGGAGAAATGGACTTTTATAAGTGATGAATGTGATTGGAACTCAAAATGTGTAGTGTGGTAAAATGGAATGAAGTTGTACTTCCATTTAGCTTGGTGTGGTATACCTTTGGCTATATAATGAATACACACAAGTTTTAATATGTATAAGGTATGAATGGATGCCATTTTCAAGTCTTAAAGGTAACTAGATGAGAAAATGACCATGATAGCAAATTAAGGATATTTGGGTGTGAGTTGCTGCAGAAAAACTACAGAAAATTTGGAAAATATGAAGGCCAGATCGATCTCATAAGATGAGAGATCGATCTGGAAGAGCCAAAAATGCTTTTATTCGAGCGATGGAATAGGATATATCGATCTCCAATAGAGCCAGATCGATCTCCAATAGAGCCAGATCGATCTCCTAAACATTCTGTAATAAAGAGATCGATCCTTGAAGCAAACAGATCGATCTCCGATTGGCTACTGGAAAGAGCAGATCGATCTCTTCCCTTAGCCATATCGATCTCCTTAGCTCTTTGTCTTAACAGATCGATCTCCAAGCCTGACAGATCGATCTCCTGCTTGTAAAATGCCATGAAAAAGTGGGATTTTAAGAGGACCGGATCGATCTCCTTCCCATGAAGATCGATCTCATCAAGCAATTCTATATATAGGAACTGTGAAATCTGCCATTTACGAAAAACACACTTCACCCTTTCCATTTTCAACCTAAAACCTAGATTTCTCTCTCTAAAATGCACCTATTCTAGTAAGATTTGAAGGGAGGTCATTAGACACAAAGTTGTTCATCTTAAGGAAGAGAACATAGTTGAAACCCAAAACCTCGTTGTTGGTATTGAAGGAGCAAGGAGCATTTCCCTTTGGAGCAAGAAGAGAAACTAGATTTGGTAAGTTCCTAACACTTCAGCCCAAGTACATTGTCTATTTAATGGTTTTGGGGTTGATTTGCATGTGTGTTGATAGTCAAAACTACCTAGGTTATGATGGAACTATGGTAACCTAGGAAATGGGATGAATCTACTGTGAGGAAGTGTCATTTTGATGAGTTGGTGATTTATGGATTGTGATAAGTTGTTATTGAAGTAATACGAATGATTTGTAGTGGTTAAACGAAGCCACATTGGTAGTTTAGAGAATTTGTAGGGTATGAGGTTGTAAATGCTTGATAAATTCCATAGTGAAGAAATCAATGAAATGCGAACACTATGGACTTAGTATCGATCTAATATCAATTTGGAACGAGTTAATAGGCCTAAGAGGATCCATAGACTCGAGTTATGGGTAGAGTAATGAAACGAGGCCTCATAAGCGTTAATAGAGACTATAGGTTGAATCGACTATAGTAAACGCAAGAGTTGGATTATAATGGGCTAAAATGTTGTGAAATACGTTTATGTACAGTTTTAAAGAGTTCGTTGGAGACAAATCGAACCGCAAGAGTAAGCAGCTTTAAGGAAGTGGAATCACACAGCGCGATTCTAGGTAAGGGAATTCTGTAAGTATATAGAGGTAGCTGCTCGTATTTTATGGGAGTATAGGGCTTTGAAAATGTGCATGAGTTTGTAGAAATATGTTTGACAATGTAAGGAAATTACTATGCGTATTTGTATGAGATTAGGTTGTTGAAATGGTATTATAAAGAAATGGGATAGTAAGGCCAATAATTGCATTAATGAAATGTTTTGAATGTTTTCACAAAATATATTGCTTTGTTTTAAGCAAATTGATGGATAAGCTGGCTAGTGTTTAAATGATGTTGTGTAATAGCACATGTGAGGTGCTAAATGTCTTTTGATATTGGTTTTTGAATGTTTATGAGCCGCCTATGATGTTTATGTGAATTAAACCGTACTGGAGCCTAGCTCGCACTGGATATTGATGTTTCCCATGTTTGAAACATGTTGCAGCTTAGCTCACACTTTAATTTGAATTGTGGTAATGTTTTATAAACCGTACTGGAGCTCTTGCTCGTACGTGGATTTCGAGTGAATTTCTTATGAATATAATCGTACTGGAGCTATGCTAGTACGTGGTTTTCTTCATGTTTTATGCATAAATGTCGTACTAGAGCGTTGCTGGTACGAGGTGATTTGTTTATGATGCCTGAATTTGTGCTAGAGCGTAGCTCGCGCAGGTTTTCACACTGTGGTATGTGCGAAGCCGTGGTGAGGGTAATACAGATTGGTATTCAGGGAACCTAACAGGCCTAACAGACCTCTCGAGTGGGGTGAGGGTGAGGGGCTAAGACCTAGTACTAATCCATTTAGGGAACCCAACAGGCCTAACAGACCTTTTGAGTGGGGTGAAGGTGAGGGGCTAGGACCTGAATCAGGGAACCCAATAAGGGCGAGCAAGGCCATGAGGGGTTAGGACCTGGTATTAAGAGTACTCCCATGTTCACTCGAGACTATATAGAGGTTACACTGAGTATGGGGTAGATAAGACCTACGACAGGCGCCCCCAACCATGATATGGGTCTGCGAAGTACAAAGTACCGTGTATATCACATAGAGTGCGATGTACCGCGTGGTGGTTACTTGATTTGAGAAAGTCTGGCAGAGAACTAATCCACCTTCGATCTAGCATGATACCCCGCACACTGGGATCCGTGTGGTCTGGGATGATGTATGACATAGTTGGCCAACATAGTCTTGTGATATAGTGACTTGTCTCATTGGATTTACTTACTACCACATGTTTTGACATATAAGTGTGATGCGAACTATCCAGGGTAGACCCGAGGGAAGGGTCCAGCCTTGTGGGGTTTTAAATTGAGAAATGATAATGATGTTGTGATTACGAAACCATTTTTATGGGATTTCGGTGTGTTTGAGAAAGAGCTTTGTGATGTGATTTAAAAAGGTGGTTTCTTAAATGAATTACCCTTTTTATGAGATTAAATGAGAATAAGCATGAGACGTTTTCACATGTTGATATTCCATGTTTTATGTGCCAATTTTACATGATTTTGATCCATGATATATACGTATACTCATATGAAATAGTTTTATTCCCTCATGCTCCTACTATAATCGATTTATGCATAACACTATCAACATGTAGATAGAGTAGTTATCTATCATGCTTGTATTATTGCCTTACTAAGCGTGTGGTTGCTCATCCCTTTCTATTTACCCCCTCCTACAGAGCGTACATAGCAGCCCAGTGAGGACTGAGGCGTTGTATTTTAGGTATCTGCTGCCATCCATCACTAAGAGGTATACATATGAAGATTATTTTTGTATCTAATACAATTGTAAAAGCACAGTAGTCATTTGAATTGTAATTATAGGGGATGTAGATTTCAATAAACATGTTCTGTATAAGTGAATGATTTAACTTCAAATGTATGACATCACTTTTATTAACTGGGAATGAATGTTAAGAGTGGATTATTATTGACTCACAGCCCAACTGTGTGGTGTGAGTTGTTGGTAAGGAAAGAAAAACGCGAAAAATTTATAGTTATTTTCAGTAATAAGAGGATAAAATGGGTTGTGACAGCAACTACACGCTCAGTAAGAAGTCTACATAACTAAAGCTAGCAAAACAGCATGCAAAATGCCATGTAATGGTAAGCAATGAGAATCAGGTAAAACATCATGTACAATTCAATAAAACAATGCTGTTTATACTTCGGTTAAGACATTCTTACATAACTAAAAATCAATGCATCGTTAGACAAAATCGAATTTCCAAAGAACATTTACAAATTCTCAAAACTGACACTATTGTCAAAGAACAATTCATTCGAAATACATGCATGGGTATACATAAATCATTCGATAGAACAACATGAGAATGTGGCAATAACCCAAACCAGTCATGGATCCAATATCCAAATAACCTCACCAATGTCAATGCAAATAATGCAAATAAATACACCTATGGCCATAGTGACTACCGCCCTATCCTAACTGAGCAGGTTCCAGACTAGGGTACTGTAGACGGGCTCAAGGTCTCACAATGTTAGGTAGCAATAACAACTTGATGCCACAAAGGCATCCCCGTGAAGCACTTGGCACCGTAGGGCAATCACACAGAACCTCCTACCGGGTGTTAGAGATGACTCTCACGGGACATGATTGCCACACATGCTTAAACCGGGTTGCCAACAAACTTAAAAAATCCCTCGATGGGTTCACAATAAAATCCAACACTTCATCCCAAATTATAATTTCAAAAATTGGGGAAAAACCACCCATTGATAATAATTCATGAATCAACTGTACAAAATCAGCATGTATATAAATCATGTAACTTCATGCTATTTCAAAAATACAGTTAAAAATTTGCCCACGCAACAACTTCATAAATTAGCAATCTCAAGTGGAGTTACGAAAATAGTGTAATGCTCACACGCACATGCTACTATCCTCTAAAAATCACAGCTTATAAACGGTAACTCCAAATTATCACAGAATTGCAAATCAAGGCAATTTATAAAAATGATCGATAAGGGAATTTTAATCTAGGCTACCCTAATAAATCGGCTAAACTATAATCTTATTTTAAAAATTTGAAATCTAGCCTATCCTAAGTATTTTACTAACGACAGCTATATAAAACCCCTTACCATACAAGCTACGCGCCCGATTTTCGCTTTTTCACCTATCGCCTAAGACGCGCATATATGCGTTTAAGCTTCCTTGGCGCCTTTTGACGTGCTTGCTGTGAAATATCAGTAAGGTATACGTCATTACCATTCACACATCAACGAATTAAATTTCAGCACACGAACATTCGCATAAACAATTCTAGACTAACTATCATTAACGCAGTTTATCGGTTTTAGGCTTAATGCTTACTCATTTCCAATCATGCTCTGATGGCAATAATTTCTACAATTCTATTTGTTAATTATTCTCAATCTTAATCAAGTGAGCATAATCTTAATTTCACACCATATTCACGTAATACATAGATGTTATATAATATTCTACACCTACATTGTATTTAATTTCTGCAATTTAAATCATCAAATTTACTAACATTTTATAAATCGAAACTCCCATAATCATCATTATCTATTTCTTAAATTCTGATTTCATCATTATGGGACTATATTGCCTCAACACTAATTAATTATTTTCGTTTCTAATTTCCAGCAAACATTTTTATTCCTAAAGTCCTCATTTGGTCGAACCTAACCCCTTTTATACTCATCCAATTATTTCCATAATTGTTTGACACAAATTTATTAACCAACAATGTCTTAAAATTTCCATCCAAAGAATTAATTTTTTCTTCATTTCATTTCACTTCCTACATGCATCCAATGGTGTATTATTGTTAGGCAAATTATGCAATCTAACACTCCTAGCCGAATGCATGCATAATTCCCCTTAAATTTCCTACTTACCGAGCACTCATCATCACTCTTTCCTTATAATTTTCCAGCAAATTCACTTAGTTACACATTGAATTAGTATATTATTTTTCCAAAGCTTTTTAAATCTACCAATTCATTCAATAATTTCAGCCATCAAATTTATATTTTATTCTACTTGAATAGCATGAATTAAAGCTGTCATACATCAATTTTCTACATTCTAATTAATCATGGCATTATGAAAATTTCAGATTTAGCATACTCCTAATTTACATACATTATACAAATTCTGGTTTTGTTCTTTATGTAACCGAGCATGTTCCTCTATCCAATTTCAAGTTTTTCTCTTCAATTTTTTTTTTTTTAATTATAAACATCTACAAATGCATTATCTCAATCCAGCTAAATCAATTTACCTAAATTCATCACATGCAGAATTTTCTTTTCTTACATTTCCATATAGCCGAATACCTTATTTAATCCCTCCAATTTTTCCTATTGAATGTTTAATTATATAAGTTCACATTTGTATAACACATTTCAAATTACATGATCAAATTTTACATTGCCAATTCAATAATTTCCCTATACACATCTAATGTAGCCGAATCAGATTTCATCATATCTACTTATATGGTTAAATTTTCAATCATGCATCCTTATTACAACTTATTCACTTTATAATTTCTGCATTAATCTTAATTTTCCAGCAAATTAAATCTCCCCTAATTTGGCAACACGCAATCGAATTCACTTACATGCTCCAACTGAATTTTTCTTCTCCAATTGTTACAATTCACACTTGTTAAAGAAATTGTATACATGCATCACATTTTCTTCAATTTATCTTAACAATTCATACAAGTTAAATTTTAAGAATTAAGATTTCATTAGCTAGAAATTCTAATTTCTCATGCATGTTAAATTTCTGGAATTTTAAACAACCTAATTACATATATATATTAACATAATAGCAACCATATTGAATTTCCAGAAATTGTCAACATCCTTACCCCCAATTTAGTCCAGCTGAACCTCCTAGTAATTTTCCCAAAATTGTTCTTACAATTTTTTTAAAATTCTTGATGAATTTCTATTGTCTTACACATTGGCCACATAATTAGAGGAGCTCTTCACCAAATCAACTCACCTAAGCACTAAACTCAGCCACACACCTCTTGGTTTTAGCTAGCAGTGGTGGTTCCTTGCTGTTCCGGCAATTTCAGGTAATGTGGAGGTTGAAAACGAGTTTGGTGAGCTTATAAGGTAATAATCTAAGCTAAAACTGGTTTCTAAACTACCTAAGCTACCATGCAACTAACAATTTCCAAACATTTTGTTAGCTATTGCAGAAATTTACTGGAAATATGGCTGTTAGGCGTGGATGGCAAATGAAGGGTGGCTGGTTGTTGCATTCAAGCATAGAGGGTGTATCTAGGGTGGCTGTGTAAGACCCTCAAATTCATAAGTATATACATGCACATGCTATGTGAAGCATAAAAGATGCAAAGTCCATAAAATTAATGTACACACTTGTATTATGAGTTTGTGATGTGCGTACAAGTTTCGTTATGTATGAATAATAAGAAATGGGCTTTTGTATGTGAGGAATGTGAATATATGGAATTATGAGTAGTGTGGTAAAATGGAATGAAGTATGCATAAGTTGCATAAATGGTTATACTCCATTTGGTTGTAAATTGTATATCTTTGGTTATACAATGAATGCACATAAGTCTTAATGTATATAAAGTAGGAATGGATGTCATTTTCAAGCCTTAAAGGTGATTGGATGAGAAAATGACTATGGCAGCAAAATAAATGAAGTTTGGTGTAAGTTACTGTAGAAAACTATAGTAAAATCTGGAAAATATGACTGAGAGATCGATCTCATGGGATGAGAGACTGATCTAGAAGAGCTAAAACTACTTCTGTTTGAGCAATGGAACAGGGCAGATCGATCTCCAAAGGGGGCAAGATCGATCTACTAAGCATTCTATGAAGAAAGAATCGATCCCTAGAGGGCCAGATCAATCTTCTTAAGCTACTGATTCACAATAGATCGATCTCATGTAAGAGCAGATTGATCTTCTTAAGGTTCTGTGTTGTGCAAATCGATCTCATTAAGACTAAAAGGTCAGTTTCGAGAGGAAAAAGTGCATGGAAGATCGATCTAATTGGAGAGCAGATCGATCTCATAGAGATAATTCTATAAATACTGGACTTCTGTACTTCAGTTTGCATGAGAGAAACTATTCCATTCAAGAGAAAAAGTGTGACCTAACATTTCTACACTAGAAAACTTCAGTTTGCATTCAGTTTTGAGTGAGGTATAAGTGAGCAAGTTGTTCTCGACATAGAGGATAACAACATACTTGAAAATAAGAGATTGAGATCAAAGGTTTCAAGAGCAAGGAGGATTTTACCATTTATTGTGAAAAAGGAAGGAAGTTTCAACTAGGTAAGATTTAATACACCAAGTTGATATATGTTAAACTAGGTGTATTAATGAGTAAATTGGTATATGTTTAAAATGTTGGAAATGAAAGGATAATGAAAAATCACCATGACCTAGTTTTGGCATGAAAATGAGGAAATGATGAGGAAATGTTATTAACATTGATTTAATGGTGGAATATGCATGTATGAAAGATTATAAGGTAATCTAATGGAATGCATAAATTTGAAATAAGGAGAAATGACAATAGATATATTGAAAATGTGGTTTTATACCATAATTGGAAAAAGCAATGAAAATTATGTGTTTAATTGAGATTTGGCAAATGAAATGAGTATAAAGTGATATACTAATGCCAATAATTGTAACAGCCTCGGAAATCACAAGTGGAAGCTGATCGGACTGCAAAAGGGAGCAGAATCGAGGAAGAGAGGTCACTTGACGTGATCCGAGGTAAGAGAATTTCGTGAGTAGCTAGAGATGGCTACGCGTATTTTGAACAGAATTTTGATATTATATTCTATATGAATTCCCTTAAAGAGATATGTTGTTGTGATTGAGATAAATGAGAATAAGTGTATTTTATCCAAAAATATGGTGAAAATACCTAAGAAGCATATTGTGACCCAAAATGCATGAGTTGCATGATAGAATGGGTAATGTTTTCCTAATTATGTGAAAACAACACATTTGAGTGCTTATTTGATTTATTATGTGAAATGTGATTTGAATCGCCATCTATTTGGTTTTGTGTGAAAACTGTAAGTGCTAGAGGATACTTGAACTATATTTTGAGAGATGCATCACAAAGTACTTGAGTATATACTCGTACTTGATTTAAAATGCGATTTATGCATGTGAGAGTACTGGGAGCATAACTCGTACTTAGTTTTGTGATTGATGCATATAGAGTATTAGGAGCTTTGCTCATACTCAGTTTTACATGATAGAGTATTGGGAGCATTTCTCGTTCTCGACTTTTCATGATTTACACATGATATAGTATTGGAGCGATAGCTCGTACTTGATTTTGTAAGACCCAATTTTTATCGTATTTCCTTATGATTCACGTGATGTAAACATGGTTTGATGAAAATTGAATCATAACAAGAGTTTTACGTGAAGGAAAAATGCAAAAGGAATGAATAAAAATTCTTGAATTCATTTAAAGATCAAGTGAAGGATTGAAATGGCTACAGATTAAATGAATGGGATTCAGACCATTCGGATTTGAGATAAGAATTTAAAACACGAAATGAGAAAGGGTTTGTGAAGGGAAGTTGGATTGGTTTGGTCCCGAACAAGTAGAAGGGTAAAATGGTCAAAAGACCTAACATTCGGTATAAATTCGAAAAGAAATTATTATTAAAAATATGAATTTAGGAAATCTTGATCAATAAAGGAGAAATAATTAAATTTCAGGTTAAACTGATCAAGATATGAATTTATTGGAATAAACTGAAATTTTCACCTCGAGAAATTATCCTGAAAATATTGAAAAAAATACATCGAAAAGATAAAATCAGACAAATAAATGCATTAATTGATTTAATGAATAAAATATAATATTTTTGGTATATTTTGGCAAAAATATTATATTTTATTCAATTAAATTTACCCAGAAAAATATGTAAATGTGTCGCTCGACAATTGACGACAAACGAGAGCTCGAGTCAACCTCGATTTGCATAGTATCATGGAATCTCGGGTAAGTAACCCTTATTTACGATACTTTGCATAGTTATGCATGTTAAAAATTTACCACATAAATTACGGATTTAATTCCGCATAAAATGAATTATATTCTGGAATTGAAGATAAATTATCATAAATAATTAATTGAGCTATCTGAGAGTTTAGAATGAGGCCCAATCAATACTGATGGGCCCAATGAGCCTACTAGGCCTCGATAATGTGAATAGTAAGTGGAAAATGGGCTTAAGGCTGATTAGGGCCCTTAAGGTGTAATCGGGCCCAAAATTGTAAACGGGCCCAATACTTTAAATTAAGCTCAGAAATTATGAAATACAGTAAATTGAATAATTTTTGACTCGATAAATAATTATACGTAGCTCCAGAGATTTGATTGGGAGCAAATCGAACTGCATGACGAGACATCAGTGAAAGGGTCAGACTGTACAGAAAAATGAGGTAAGTGAATTTTACAAGTAGCTAGAGGTACCTACGCCTATTTTTAATAGCTTTTGTATACACTGAAAATGTATAAAGATCCTAGAAATGGATTAAAAATTTTAAGGACTCGAAATAGGTAAAAGAATATTTTACCCCTACCGAGGGAAATTCACCTAAGGATGGTGAAAGCATGACATGTATAAAATGCATGATTTGAGGAACTTTCGTGAATTTTTAGCAAAGTAAATTGGTAGATTGGCCAGTAATAAGATAAATTTCAAAAGATAACACTACGTAAGTGTTATTTAGATTTAAATGAAATTTCTTTGGAAAAAGGGTCAGCTATCAAGTTTATATGGAAACAGATGATACTGGAGCCTTGCTCACACTATATCTGAGTTTGTGAGTGTGCATAATGGTGCTAGAGCGATTGCTTGCACCAATTTGTGTGACATGATATGCATAAAAAGGTGCTGTAGCGATTGCTCGGACTAGTTTTAATGATTTGACATGCATGAGAGGAGCTAGAGCTTAGCTCGCACAAGTTTTGAATTGTGTGACGCATGCATTAGTGTTGGAGCAGGGCCTCGCACTAGAGTTTTACATGCATGGGTGTTGGAGCCTAGCTCGCACCAGATTTTCACATGATCTTCGTGACAAGGTACTGGAACCTAGCTCGCACAAGATTTTCACTTGATTTTTATGACACAGTGCTGGAGCCTAGCTCGCGCTAGTTTTACATGATTTTGACAGAGTGCTGGAGCTTAGCTCACACTAGATCTTATGAGATTTTATGAAACGCGTGCTGGAGCTTTGGTCGCACGAGATTTTATTTGGTTTTATGAGAGTGCTGGAGCATCGCTCGCACAGATTTATGAGACATGCGATGTGTCAGGACCCGTTCTCAATCCATGACTTTATCCAAAAATCACTATAAAATTTTCGTATTTTAACTTACCTTTCCTCTCTTCACTGGTTGGGCTGTGATTCGATGTCAGAGTCTTCGCTTACCACATCATCCAATATCATACATACATGTCAATATATTATTACTGACTGTAACTGCTTTTATTATACATGTAAGATTTTATAAAATCTAATACAAATACATTCCCCAAAATATATAACGTATACATCACTGTGCTGTTTCTATGTTTAGATACACAACTGTACATAATAAGTATACCTGGCGATCGATAGGAACTAGCAGTGGACTCTGGGATACTATCCCTCGATAGCTCTCGCTCTACTGACGCTCTGTAGAGAGATGTAAAGAAAGGGGGTGAGCATACAACGCGCTCAGTAAGGAAATCAGGCAAGCAAGTAGATATCAACACTATCTACTCAAAATAATGCTATGCCTTGAAAACATTATTTCCTTTACTCGCTTTAAAAAGCATGTCTTGAAATATAATATATATACTTGTACAGAATAAATCCCATGTACAGAAAATCATGCTTTCTTTCTCAAATGTAGGCATGTAGTGCAAAACAATGCATCGTATATAAATCATGCCTTTATGTAAATCATGCCATGTATATTTAAATCACAATAAATATGGCATCAAATGATTCACAACACAAAATCGGAGTTCGACCCATCCCTCAGGTCTGTCCGCAGTTTAAAGCATTCAATCAATGTGATATATCATGTAAGACTCTGTGGTTAAGTGCAATTAGTATCCTGGACTATGATCATATCTGACATGTGATCCCAAGCAACACATATCTCGATGTGCGGGGCATCACTGCTGCAACGGGAGGGGGATCAGTCCATCACAACCGTCAGCTATATCCTCCTTAACTCCACAACAACACACGGTACAGCGTACACCTCGCGCCGCTCAGGCACGGTACAAAGTACACCCGTGGACCCGTCCTCACGGCCAGAGTGCCTACCACAGGTCTTAGCTCTCGCACCCGTGGAATATCAACATCACAGTCAGGGTGCCTACTATAGGTCTTAGCCCTTGCGCCTGTGGAAATATCATACCACATTCTCAAATACCCTCATGCTGGCCATCCTCTCAAAATGTGACACTCAGTCACACAAGAATGCGGCATGAATAGGTACCATGTATATAATATCACATACAGTGTGCGCCCTCGAGTGCGACACACAGTCGACACTGCGCTCGAACACTGTTTCACATCACAAACTCAACTCTAGTGCGAGCATTCTCCAACAACTAGGTCAATGCATAGTTCATGTATTAAATCAAGTACGAGCAATAACTCCAGTACTATGCTATGCATAATATCATCAAATCAAGTACGAGCCATAGCTTCAGTACTATGTCATGTATAAGCCATGAAGAATCGAGTACGAGCAACGCTCCAGTACTCTGTCATGTATCTCATGTAAAACTCGAGTACGAGCTAATCTATCCAGCACTCCGTGTCATGCATATATCATTAAAAGCTGAGTACGAGTAAAACTCCAGTACTCTATCATGCATGTCATGGAAATCTAGTGCGTATAAAAATCCAGCACTACTGTATGTGGAAAACATATGAAATCCAGTGCAAGCTGTGCTCTGGCACGATTCATTCTCACATAATATGATAGATGGCTCTTTAAAAGGGATTGTTTATAAAACATCAAAATCAGCACTATAAAGTGTGCTTAAGTCACATCAACCTTAAAATCATTAGCCCATCTATTTATTTTCATGCTAAACAACAATTAAACACTCACAATGGTAGTTTCCATGCTTTTTGCAACTTTTCACAAAAGTTGACTTTTTGACTAACTAGGGGCAAAATCGTAATTTGCCACTATCTGGTTGCAATAATTATTATTCACTTTCTCTGACCCTCAGAGTTTTTAAGTGAATGTAAAAGCAGACGAAAAAACGTGCAGGTATCTCTAACTACTCGTAAAAGTCCCTTACCTCGGATCACGTCACGTGACCTCACTTCCTCGGTGCTGCTAAATCCCGCAGTCCGATCAGCTCTCAATGTAAACTCCGGAGCTATAAATAACCATTCCTCAGGTTAATTATACTTTTCCTACTGTATTACACATTAATACAGTCTATTATCCCTTAATGGGCCTTAATAATCCTTAATGGGCCTTAATCCGTATTAAGCCCGTTTTCCACTTATTATTTCCCCTCATTAGGGTCTATCGACTCATTGGGCCTATCAATACCCATTGGGCTTTATTCCAAGCTCTTTGGATAGCCCGTATATCATTTACGACATTTAATTCAAAATTCCAAATATAATTCACTAAATACAGAATTTAATCCGAATTGCGTAAAATAAATCTTAAATACGCAATAATGACATAAATTGTCGTAAATGAACTTTACTTACCCGAGAATCTGCGATGGTACGTAAATCGAAGTTCGATCGGGCTTTCGTTCGGAATTTATCGTCGAACTGCACAATTTATTATATTTAACTCTGGGTCAATTTTCGATTAAATATAATTTAAATAAATTCATCGGAAATCAAATCGGTCACTTTTGACCTCGTATCGACTTACCCGAAGTCCGGTGAAATCCCAAAAATTTCCCTTTTTCCTTTTTCTTTCTTTTTCCTCTTTTTTCCCTTTTCTCCTTGGCTGAACCGGTCCGGTCCGGTTCAGCGCAGAACCTTCTCCCCTGAACCGCCGACCGATTCAGGCATCCTTTAGTCGTGCCGGCGTATTCCGGCCGGTTCCCGATGCATCACCACAGCCGTTCGGCGCGCCTAAGCCTGGGCAACACTCGGCTGGGCTCGATCGGGACCAAGCACCGTCGGTGGCCGCCGAATTCCTTCTTTTCCTCCGCGGCTTCACCTTTTCGATTCGCCGGCGTCTGGTGTCGGTGGAGGTCATGACCGGTGCCGATGGGTGCGCACGGTCCTCCTCTTCCTTTTCCGGCCGCTGGCCTGCCCGTGCAGTGGCCGGTGCTCGCCGTCCGGTGGTCTTCTTCTTCCGTCGATTTGCTTCCATTTCCTCTATTCTCTCTCCCCGATTTTCAATCTGTTTCTTTTTTTTCTTTTATTTATAATATATTTTTATTATTATTTTATTATAAAATAACCATAAAAATCCCATAAAAATCCCATAAAAATCCCATAAATATCTCCAAAAATCATATTAAATTCATTTAATCCGTAAATGAATTTATCAGTCCGATTTTAACTTTTCGGTATATTTTTTCACTATTTTTGGGCTCATTTTTTGAGGTAAAAATTCTGATAAATTCTAATAAATTTATATCTTGATCAATTGGGCTCGAAATTAAATATTTTCCTCGATTTTGATCAAGATTCCTCAATTTCATATTTTTAATGAAATTGTCTTATCGAAATTATACCGAATTTCAGTCATTTGATCGTTTTACCCCTGCACTCGTTCGGGAATCAATTTAACCCTTATCTCTCTGTTATGTAGCTTACATACATTTTTAATTTCTCAATTTGTCGATTGCATGTTAGTAATTACCCTTCTTATGATTCAACTATGTATTAAAGTGTTAATGCACATAGGAATCATAAGGTACATGCTACAAAAATTTCGAGTCTGACAATCCTCCCCCACTCAGAAAATTTGGTCCTCCAAATTAGAACCAAGTCAGTCATCAAATAGGTGAGGGTACTTCTCTCGCATCAGACTCTCTAGCTCCCAAGTAGTTTCCTCTGAAGTATGATGCTGCCAGAGAATCTTCACTAATTCGATGGTCTTCGATCTCAATACCTTCTCCTTCCTATCCAATATCCGAATCGGTCTCTCAACATATGACATGTCCTCTCGGAGCTCCAAAGGCTCATAACTAATCACATGTGCCGGATCCGGGTGATACTTCCGAAGCATCGATATGTGGAAGACGTTATGGACACCTGATAAGTCCGGTGGCAATGCCAACCTATACGCCTTATCTCCCACTCGATCAAGTATCTCAAAGGGTCCAATATAACGAGGATTTAGTTTCCCTCTCTTCCCAAATCTCGCTATGCCCTTGGAAGAGAAACTCGTAAAAATACGGATTCACCAACTGCAAACTCTAGTGGCCTATGTCTCCTGTCAGCGTAACTCTTCTGTCTGCTCTGAGCTGTCCTCAGTCTCTCTATAATCAAGCGGACGTCCTCAGATGCTTGCGTCACCATGTCAGGAGTGAAAATCTTACGGTCACCCACTTCTTCCCATCCAATAGGGGAACGACATCTACGGCCATACAAAGCCTCATACGGTGCCATCCCGATACTCGAATGATAACTGTTGTTGTTGGCGAACTCGGCTAGTGGCAGGTGGTCATCCCAGGAGCCTCGATAATCTAGCACACATGCTCTCAACATGTCCTCCAGAGTCTGTATGGTCCTCTTTGACTGACCATCTGTCTGAGGATGGAAGCGGTGCTCAAACTCAACTGGGTTCCTATAGCTTCCTGAAAATGTCCCCAAAAGTGGGATGTGAACCCTATCAGAGACTATGCTCACTGGTACACCGTGTAACCTCACTACCTCGCGTACATACAGTTCCGCTAATGAACTCAGAGTATCGGTCGCTCTCATAGCTAGGAAGTGCGCTGACTTCGTCAGTCTATCAACGATCACCCATATAGCATCGTGATTCCTGCGGGTTCTCGGTAAACCCATCACGAAATCCATGGTGATATGCTCCCATTTCCATGTTGGTATAGGTAGAGGCTGCAACAATCCTGTAGGTTTCTGATGCTCTACCTTCACTTGTTGACATATGAGACACTTTGCCATGAAGTCTGCTACATCTCTCTTCATACCCGACCACCAGTATACCTTCCGGAGGTTCTGATACATCTTGTTACTCCTCGGATGTAATGTATACTTCAACGAATGAGCTTCTGCCAATATCAATCTCCTGAGTCCTGGATCCTCGGGAACACACAATCTACCTCTGAACCTCAGTAGTCCATCAGAACTCAACTCAAAGTCAGTCACGGTGCCCTTTTGCATCTGACTACTCATATCCATACAAAATGGATCAGTCTGCTGAGCTACTCTGATCCTGTCCAACAGATCCGGCTCCAAGCATAGACTAGCTATCACATAGCCTGTATCCATGTCAGAAGGCACGACTCCCAAACTGAGGCTAGCAAACTGCTCTAGCAAATCATGTTCCCTAACCATCATGTACGATACCATCCCCAGGCTCTTCCTGCTCAAGGCATCGGCTACAACGTTAGCCTTACCCGGATGATAAAGTATCTCGCAATCGTAGTCCTTCAGAAGCTCTAGCCATCTTCTCTGTCTCATGTTCAGCTCTTTCTGTGAGAACAGATACTTGAGGTTCTTGTGGTCGGTAAATATTTGGAACTTCTCGCCATATAAGTAGTGGCACCATACCTTCAACGCGAACACTACTGCAGCTAGCTCCAAATCATGGGTCGGATAGTTCTTCTCATGATCCTTCAGCTGTCTGGATCCATAAGCAACTACCTTCCCATCCTGCATCAATACGCAGCCCAGTCCCTGATGCGAAGCATCGGTATACACTGCAAATCCTCCTGAGCTGGTAGGGATAGTGAGAATCGGAGCGGTGGTCAATCGACGCTTCAACTCCTCAAAACTCTTCTCACAATCCTCGTTCCATATGAACGGTGCACTCTTTCGAGTAAGACGTGTCAACGGAGCAGCCAATTTCGAAAATCCCTCAATGAATCTCTGATAGTATCCAGCTAAACCCAGAAAACTCCTGATCTTGGTGACTGTCCTTGGCTGTTCCCACTGAACTACAGCCTCTATCTTAGATGGATCAACTGATACACCATCTCTCGATACAACATGTCCCAAAAACAAGATCTGTGATAACCAAAAGTCACACTTACTGAGCTTAGCATATAACTCATGCTCCCGTAGCATCTGCAACACGATCCTGAGGTGCTCCTCATGTTCCTCCTTGGATCTCGAATACACCAATATGTCATCGATGAAGACGATAACAAACTGGTCCAAATATGGCTTGAACACATCGTTCATGAAAGCCATGAAAGCAGCTGGAGCATTCGTGAATCCGAATGGCATGACCAAGAATTCATAATGGTCATATCGGGTACGAAATGCTGTCTTGGGTACATCTCCACCCCGAACCTTCAGCTGATGGTACCCAAACCTCAGGTCAATCTTGGAAAAGACATGTTCTCCCTGTGAACACGGTCTATCTCCATGTGATCTACCGCATCTTCTGCACTGATCTGCAACAGGTCTCTATCTTCCTATGACAATGCCCTTTGCTGGGGCTACAGTCGGATAAGCAGGAGGTCTAGCATATCTTTCTCGTGCCTCCTCTACCCATGATCTCTTATCGAAGAGTCTCCTCCCTCCTCGATAATTGAAATCTCTAGCCGGCCTCTTCTTCTGTATATCTCGGCTACGGCTAAACTTCCTGAACTCGAAAGCATTTCTCTCGTAATCCTGCTCACATAATTGCGCCCTGCGCATTGCTTCCTCATAGGTCACTATGTCTAATGGGACCAACTTAGACCGCAAAACCGGTCTCAACCCGTCGATAAACCTGTGGACCTTTCTGGTCTCACTATACATGGTATCCGGGTCATATCTTCCTAGGGATAGGAATCGAGTCTCATACTCGTCCACAGATAAACTCCCCTGGTGTAGTCCCAAAAACTCTGCCTATAGTTTTCGCTGTGCAGTGTCAGGAACAAACTGCCTCCTGAAGGCTTCCCGAAATATATCCCAACTGATATCTGAGTGTCGGGATCTCAATATAGGTCGGGTGGACTTCCACCAATGCTCTGCAGCTCCCTTTAGTAGGAACGCAGCAAACGCGACCATCTCCGAGGTCGTACACTCGAAGAATCCATAAAGCTTCTCCAGTTCTGCTAACCACTCCTCAGCAGCCACTGGGTCCTTGACCCCACTAAAGGATGGAGGTCTAAACTTTTGTAATTCTCGCAACCGATGCAGATCACATCCATATCCTAATCCACTACCACCCGAAACAGGTGGGGGTGTAGGAGTATCTACAGTCCTCTGTGCATCAGCTGTCTGCGTAGGTGTATCAGGGGCAACTGCCTCTCCTGTCGCAGCTGCTGCCTCCTGTCTCTGCCTACCTGGCATCGTCGGTGCCAGTATCTCGATAATAGTCTCGAGACCACGCTCTAATCTCGTGAAGCGCGTCTCTGCACACTCGGGTGCCTCAGTAGCACCTGGAGTCTCATGCGTAGGTAATGGTCTGACAGCGGCTCGTCCCTCGGGTCTATCTCCTCGGCCTCGAGCCCTACCTCTCGTAACTCTACCACTACGCGTATTTGCCATATCGGCAAAGTTCTTGCATTCATAATAATGAATTAGTCCATTTCCTATCTGGTATACACAGTTATATCTAAACACAGCACAGTACTATGGGGATGTACACTTTCCTATTTTCTAACACCGACTCACATCAGACCAACCTCCGCTCTGATACCATTCTGTCAGGACCCGTTCTCAATCCATGACTTTAACCAAAAATCACTATAAAATTTTCGCATTTTAACTTACCTTTCCTCTCTTCACTGGTTGGGCTGTGATTCGATGTCAGAGTCTTCGCTTACCACATCATCCAATATCATACATACATGTCAATATATTATTACTGACTGTAACTGCTTTTATTATACATATAAGATTTTATAAAATCTAATACAAATACATTCCCCAAAATATATAACGTATACATCACTGTGCTGTTTCTATGTTTAGATACACAACTGTACATAATAAGTATACCTGGCGATCGATAGGAACTAGCAGTGGACTCTGGGATACTATCCCTCGATAGCTCTCGCTCTACTGACGCTCTGTAGAGAGATGTAAAGAAAGGGGGTGAGCATACAACGCGCTCAGTAAGGAAATCAGGCAAGCAAGTAGATATCAACACTATCCACTCAAAATTATGCTATGCCTTGAAAACATTATTTCCTTTACTCGCTTTAAAAAGCATGTCTTGAAATATAATATATATACTTGTACAGAATAAATCCCATGTACAGAAAATCATGCTTTCTTTCTCAAATGTAGGCATGTAGTGCAAAACAATGCATCGTATATAAATCATGCCTTTATGTAAATCATGCCATGTATATTTAAATCACAATAAATATGGCATCAAATGATTCACAACATAAAATCGGAGTCCGACCCATCCCTCAGGTCTGTCCGCAGTTTAAATCATTCAATCAATGTGATATATCATGTAAGACTCTGTGGTTAAGTGTAAATAGTATCCTGGACTATGATCATATCCGACATGTGATCCCAGGCAACACAGATCTTGGTGTGGGGGGCATCACTGTTGCAACGGGAGGGGGGTCAGTCCATCACAACCGTCAGCTATATCCTCCTCAACTCCACAACAACACACGGTACAGCGTACACCTCGCGCCACTCAGGCACGGTACAAAGTACACCAGTGGACCCGTCCTCACGGCCAGAGTACCTATCATAGGTCTTAGCTCTCGCAACTGTGGAATATCAACATCACAGCCAGGGTGCCTACTATAGGTCTTAGACCTCGCGCCTGTGGAAATATCATACCACATTCTCAAATACCCTCATGCTGGCCATCCTCTCAAAATGTGACACTCAGTCACATAAGAATGCGGCATGAATAGGTACCATGTATATAATATCACATACAGTGTGCGCCCTCGAGTGCGACACACAGTCGACACTGCGCTCGAACACTGTTTCACATCACAAACTCAACTCTAGTGCGAGCAATCTCCAGCAACTAGGTCAATGCATAGTTCATGTATTAAATCAAGTACGAGCAATAGCTCCAGTACTATGCTATGCATAATATCATCAAATCAAGTACGAGCCATAGCTCCAGTACTATGTCATGTATAAACCATGAAGAATCGAGTACGAGCAATGCTCCAGTACTCTGTCATGTATCTCATGTAAAACTCGAGTACGAGCTAATCGCTCCAGCACTCCGTGTCATGCATATATCATTAAAAGATGAGTACGAGTAAAACTCCAGTACTCTATCATGCATGTCATGAAAATCTAGTGCGTATGAAAATCCAGCACTACTGTATGTGGAAAACATATGAAATCCAGTGCGAGCTGTGCTCTAGCACGATTCATTCTCACATAATATGATAGATGGCTCTTTAAAAGGGATTGTTTATAAAACATCAAAATCAGCACTATAAAGTGTGCTTAAGTCACATCAACCTTAAAATCATTAGCCCATCTATTTATTTTCATGCTAAACAACAATTAAACACTCACAATGGTAGTTTCCATGCTTTTTGCAACTTTTCATAAAAGTTGACTTTTTGACTAACTAGGGGCAAAATCATAATTTGCCACTATCGGGTAGCAATAATTATTATTCACTTTCTCTGACCCTCAGAGTTTTTAAGTGAATGTAAAAGCAGACGAAAATACGTGCAGGTATCTCTAACTACTCGCAAAAGTCCCTTACCTCGGATCACGTCACGTGACCTTACTTCCTCGGTGCTGCTAAATCTCGCAGTCCGATCAGCTCTCAATGTAAACTCCGGAGCTGTAAATAACCATTCCTCAGGTTAATTATACTTTTCCTACTGTATTACACATTAATACAGTCTATTATCCCTTAATGGGCCTTAATAATCCTTAATGGGCCTTAATCCGTATTAAGCCCGTTTTCCACTTATTATTTCCCTTCATCAGGGTCTATCGACTCATTGGGCCTATCAATACCCATTGGGATTTATTCCAAGCTCTTTGGATAGCCCGTATATCATTTACGATATTTGATTCAAAATTTCAAATATAATTCACTAAATACGGAATTTAATCCGAAATGCGTAAAATAAATCTTAAATACGCAATAATGACATAAATTGTCGTAAATGAACTTTACCTACCCGAGAATATGCGATGGTACGCAAATCAAAGTTCGATCGGGCTTCCGTTCAGAATTTATCGTCGAACTGCACAATTTATTATATTTAACTCCGGGTCAATTTCTGATTAAATATAATTTAAATAAATTCATCCGAACACAGGATCCGTGTAGCAGAGGGATCACGAGGATATGGCCATAGTCCTGGTTATTTGCCTGAGATATATATATATTGCCTAGTCTCGTATGTTACTATCTGATGTTTTGAAAGTTTGAGAATGCGTGGATTTTATATGAGTCTGGACCACCCGAGGAAGGGTTGGATCCTCACTAATGATATTGGTTTTGTTGTAAATAAATGAAATTTTCAATGTTTTTAAAATTGCTTGGAAATAAATGATTTTCTATGGATCAGGATCACTCGAGGGAGTGGTTGAGTCCTGATGAGTGTGACTGAGATGTGATTTGATTAGAATGAAACTAGGATTTAAACTGAAACTTACATGACATTATTTCCATGCTATTTAAACCCATGCGTGAGGTAAACTGGTTTTACATGACATTCATTGTGTGGCATATTGGTATGCATGAAGACTTGTGGAAACTCTGCATGATGTATTTTTCATAATTGTTTATAATTCATGCAATGAAAGGTTTTAGCATGAGGAGGTTATCCATGCTTCAATTTCAAATGCATGATTTTGATTTAATTCATGTGTTTTATTATTTTACATGAGATGCCATTGAGGCATGAGTTGCATGATTTCCATAGGCACAAACAACTTTTATAAACCATGGCATTGATGTGTGCATGAGCTTTAAACGAAAATGAATGGATTTAAGGGCATGGCATTATGAGCATGTAGATAGTGGAGCTATCTATTTACTTGCATAATTACCTTACTAAGCATGTGGTTACTCACCGCCTTATTTTCCTCTCTTTTCAGAGCACTCGCAGTAGATAGTGAGCGGCTGATGACTTGCATTCTTGGTATCCGCTGCTTCCCATCATCGAGAAAAGGTATACACACTTATATGGTTTTGTATCTAAATATGTAAATACACAGTACTGTAAACGTATATGACATCGGGGATGTAAGGTTATGTAAATGAAATTGTGAATGTAACATGGAAATAGAATGGTAAGTAGTGTTAGGGGACTAACACCGAATCATAGCCCAACTGTTGGTAGGATGGTCACGATGAGAGGAAGGTAAGAATTAAATATGAAAGAAAAATAAAAAATTGACTTTGATTTTTAGGTCGTGACAATTGGTGGTATCAGAGCTGAGTTAGCCTGATATGTATCGATATTAGCAGTTAAGGAAGTTTACATCCCCATGTACTGTACTTTGCTTAGATAAAATTATGTATATCAAGATGGAATTGCAGCTAAGAATATGGTTTTGAATGCAAGAATCTAATTATTATAACTGATAGCCCTTTTGGTAGAGGGGTGAGAGTAGACATGCTCGAGACTCAGGATGAGATTGAAGTGGAGGCTGGTATTGAGTATGCCCCATAGAGTCCGACAAAGAGATAGGACAGTATTGAGATACGCTTCACGAGGTTGGAGCGGAGTGTGAAGAATATTTTGAGACTTATTTGCTCAGAGTATACATGGGATTTGAGGGCGAGTCGGAGCATTGGTGGAAGTTCGCTCAACCCATTTTAGGAGTTAGGCATCCAGAGCTAACATAAGAGAAAATTCTGGATGTATTCCGGTGACAGCATATCCCAAACACTACTTAAAGAAAATTACAGATAAAGTTCTTTACTTTGACATAGATAAAACTGATTGAGTGATGAGTATGAATCTCAGTTTATATCCCTAGGCAGGAATGGCCTGACACTATGAACAATGAGAGTTGGAATGTCCAAAAGTTCATAGAAGGGCTTAGACCGTTAATTAGAGTTCGATTAGTCCCGTTAGATATCACTACCTAAGCTGAGGCAATGCGCAGAATACAGTTGTGTGAATAAGATTATGAGTTGCACGCCTTTAAGATTGGGAAAGGTAGTAAGGGCCGGAATAGAGACAGAAAGAGAATAGTGGATGATAAAGATGTTAGAACGAGTAAGAGACCATTTGGTAAGAGATTTAGAGCTGTCGAGTCATAAGGTAAGATGATTGGTAACCCCTAGTGTATTCAGTTTCAACACTTACGAGGGGTATTATGATTGGAGGACCCCGACCTGCTATTAAGCAGGGTTGGATATGTGGTAGTTACCATATAAATAAGATGTTGGACGAGAGCGAGTGTAAGCCTTGGACCAGGACACTATTGATGTTTCATTTGATGTGGTGGAGGGTACCACCTTGATTTTCAATAACAAAGCAACTATCTTAATTGATCTTGGTGCCATGCATTTATTCATACCGCCCTCATTTGCATATAAGTTAGTGAAAGGCGTGAATGCCTACACATTTGGGCACAATGTTAATAGTTAGAACCCCAATGAAGGAGGGTTAACTAATGAAATAATTATGAATAAATTATAAGTCAAAAACGGGGGAAGAAGTATAAGTCAACCGATTTTATTCAATGGAATATGAATAATTTTGAAGTAATATTTGAGAATAAATTGGTTGGCTGCAAACTATGCTGTTCATATTTCTATCCTAAGATAGTGATATGGTTACCCCTGAAAAGTATATTGTAAGTTTTGACCAGTAATGAAAAGGGGTGTAGCGATTGAAATTAAAGGAGTAAATGATTGTACTCACGGAATGAGTAATGATGGGAATGTTTTCTCGCTTGTGTGGTTAGTTTGGATAAGGCACATCTGGAGTTAACAAATATCCTTATGGTCAGGGAGTTTCCTGATATCTTCTCGGATAATCTACTAGGGTTACCACTCGTTAAAGGAATGGAGTTTGTATTAATTTTGTACCTGGTACGGAGTCGATATCCTAACCACAATATAAAATGATATTAGTGGAACTGGAAAGAAAAGAAGAAAAAGAAAGAAAATGATTGCATACGAGTGGGATGATAAGTATGAAAGTAGCTTCGGTGAGTTTTGGTGTATTGAAGTATGAACTGACCACTGTAATTATTTTCACTACACCTAATAGCTCAAGAGGTTTTGCAGTGTTTATGGATACCTTAAAATAATGAATGGGTTGTGTATTGATGCAAAATGGGAAGATAGTCGATTATGGATCCAGACAACTCAAAGATCATGAAAGAAACTGTCTGACCCATGATTTAAAGTTGGCAGCGGTAGTATTTGTACTGAGTATATGACACTACTATGTACACGATGAGAAATTTTGGGTATGTACTGATTATACAAGCCTCGAGTATCTGTTTTCACAGAAAGAGTAGAATATGAGATAACATAGAGGGTTAAAGATTCTGAAGGATTATGATTGTGGAAATTGTACCACCCAAGAAAGGCTAATGTAATGGCTGATGCCTTGAGCAGAAAGAGCCTCGAGATGGTATCACAGATAATGGTCAGGGAGCGTGAGCTGCTAGAGCAGTTGTGAGCCTCAGTAGTGATGTGATCCCTTCTGATGATGACAGCGATTGTGTGACAGCTAGCCTGAGAGTAGAATCAGATTTGAGTGACCAAATTTGACAGGCTTAGCGTGATGATCGACAGGGTGTCGATAGTGTGGGTCAGATTCAGATGGGTACAATGACAGAGTTCACAGTGAATAATGATGGCTTACTGAAGTTCAGAGACAGTATAAGTGCTCTCTAGGACCACAATTGATGAGATAGTGTTATTGTCAGATGCTCACTCTTCGGGATATACAGTGCATCTGGGAAGTAATAAATATATCAAAATCTCTAAAAAGGGTATTGGTGGTCATATATGAAAAGAGATATTGTAGAGATTGTGTAGAAATGTCTCGTAGGTCAGCAGATTAAGGTAGAGCAATAGAAGTTTGCAGGGCTATTGCAGCCTCTACCTATATCGACACGGAAATGGGAGTAAGTTACCACAAATATCATGATGGGTTATAGAGGACCGCAGGAATCACAAGGCTATCTGGGTGATAGTCGATAGATTGACTAAGTCTACCCACCTTTTGGCTATGAAATTCCCCAAATACTCTTAGTGCGTAGGCGGATTTATGTGTAAGGGAGATTGTGGAACATTATGTAATGTCCTAGAGAGCATGATATCAAATAGGGATTTTCGCTTCACTTCCCACTTCTGGGAACTTTTTTTCGGAAGCTATGGGAACCCGATTTAGTGTTAGGGTAACTTTCCATCCTCAGACAGATGGTTAGTCAGAGGGGACTGTACAGATGCTGGAGGATATGATGAGAGCATGTACCATTGATTTTATAATCTCCTGGGATGATCAATTGTTACTAATTGAATTCGCCAATAGCAGCAGTTATCACTTGAGTATCGGGATAACATTATATGAGGCATTGTATGGCCGTATGAGGTGTCCCTGACTTAGATAGGAAGAAGTGGGTGACAGATAGAGAATTGCTCCCGAATTGGTATAATAAGTCTTTGAAAGTGTTCAGTTGATTATGAGTGATGGAGAATACCTCAGAGCAGATGAAAAAGTTATGCAGACAAGAGATGGAGACTGTTGAAGCTCAAAAAGAGTAGGTCGTACGTTGAAAAATCAATTCATGCATTAAATAGGGAGGAGAAAGTGTCGAGGTTTAAAACGATCTACTTAGTCAAAGTCCTTTGGTAGTATTACACTCCGAAAAAAGTCACATGAGAATTAAAGATTATAATGCGATAGACGTACTCGGAGTTGTTTATGGACCCATTTGACTTGGTTCTAATTTGGAGGACCAAATTTCTTAAATGGGGGAGATTATGTAAAACCCGATTTTTATCGTATTTCCTTATGATTCACGTGATGTAAACATGGTTTTATGCAAATTGAATCATAGGAAGAGTTTTACGTGAATGAAAAATGCAAAAGGAATGAATAAAAATTCTTGAATGCATTTAAAGATCAAGTGAAGGATTGAAATAGCCACAGATTAAATGAATGAGATTCAGACCATTCGGATTGGAGATAAGAATTTAAAACACAAAATGAGAAAGGGTTCGTGAAGTTAAGTTGGATTGGTTTGGTCCCGAAAACGTAGAAGGGTAAAATGGTCAAAAGACCTAACTTCGATATAAATTCGATAAGAAATTATTATTAAAAATATGAATTTAGGAAATCTTGATCAATAAAGGAGAAATAATTAAATTTCAGGTTAAATTGATCAAGATAAGAATTTATTGGAATAAACCAAAATTTTCACCTCGGGAAATTATCCCGAAAATATTGAAAAAATACATCGAAAAGATAAAATCAGACAAATAAATTAATTGATTTAATGAATAAAATATAATATTTTTGGGATATTTTGGCAAAAATACTTTATTTTATTCAATTAAAATAATAAAAAATAATAATAAAAAATAAATAAAGAGAAAAGAAGAGAATTGAAAAAAAAAGAGTACAGAATTGCGAAATCACGATTCAGCAGAAGGCGAAAGGGAAAAACAAAACTGAAGGAGTCGGTTCCCTCCATCTGGGGAGCCACCGACCAACAGACGGCAAGCGATGACCGACGAAGGAAGCCCGACCACGTTGGAGCCACCGGCAGACCCCACGCGCACCGACGATGCATGATAGAGGTGATCGGAAGAGGAGAGTTGTAAGACCCCGTATATGTATAATGGTAATGTGTGTAATTGGATCAAATAAATATGAATGGACTTGTAATGTAAAGTATGATTGATTTAGGTCCATGGATTCAATGTACGTATGTGTAATATGATTTGTAATGTACACACAAGTCCCATTTTGTATGAATATGAAGAAATGAGTTCTTGCAAGTACTGGATGTGATTGGAACTCAAAATGAGTAATGTGGTAAATGGAAGGAAGTTGCATGAATATAAATGCTTCCATTTGGTTTTATATAGCATACATTTGGACATACAATGAATGCACACAAGTTTCAATGTGCATAAGGTATGAATGGATGCCATTTTCAAGTTATAAAGGTGGATAGATGAGAAAATGGCCATGGCAATAGATCAAGGATGTGTTGGTATGAGTTGCAGCAAGGAAACTGCAAGAAATCTGGAAAGTATGAATGCCAGATCGATCTCATAGGATGAGAGATCGATTTGGAAGAGCCAAAATGCTCTTATTTGGGCAATGGAATAGAGCAGATCGATCTCCAATAGGGCCAGATCGATCTCCTAAGCATTCTGTGATGAAAAGATCGATCCTCAAGCACCCAGATCGATCACCTTAGCTCTCTGTTTGGGACCAGATCGATCTCATGCTTCGACAGATCAATCTCATGCTTCGACAGATCAATCTCATGCTTAAAATTTTGTGAAAATGAGAGATTTAAGGGGACCAGATCGATCTCCTCTTGGACCAGATCGATCTCCCTAAGCTATTTCTATATAAGGAGGGCTGAAAATCTGAAAATTTCGGGAAAAACACAAATCTTCCATTTCTAACCCAAAAACCCAACTTTCTCTCTCTAAAATCAGCCATTTCCAACAAGAATTGAGGGGAGACCATTAGAGATTAATTTGTTCATCTTGAGGAGGAGAACAACATAGTTGGAACCCAAAATCCCATTGTGGGTATTGAAGGAGATAAGGGCATTGACATTTGGAGCAAGAAGAAAAATCATATTTGGTAAGATTCTAACACTCCAATCCAAGTACATGGTCTATTTAATTGATTTTGGAGTTATTTGGCATGAGTATGGATGGATGGAAACACCTAGGTTGTGCTAGAAACAAATGTAACCTAGAAAATGAATGCCTCTAGTGTGAGAAAGTATGATTTGGGGAGTTGGTGGTTTATGAGTTATGATAAGTTGTTAAATGAGTAATGTGGATGATTTGGAATGGTTAGGTGGAGTTATAATGTGGGTTTAAGTGAAATTATGAAAATGAGTATGTAAATGCTTAACAATTGCCATAGTGAGGAAATCAATGAAATATGAACACTATGAGCTTGATATCGATTTAATATCGATTTGGAATGAGTTAATAGGCCTAAAAGAATCCATAGACTCGAGTTTTGGGTAAAGTAATGAAACGAGGCCTCATAAGCGTTAATAAAAAACTATAGGTCGAATTGACTATAGTGAACGCACGATGTCATATTATATGGATAGAATATAATGCGGGATACGATTTTGTGCAGTCCCGAAGAGTTCGTTGAAGACGAATCGAACCGTACGAGTAAGCAGCTTAAGGAAGTGGAATCACGCATCGCGATTCTAGGTAAGGGAATTTTGTAAGTATATAGAGGTAGCTGCTCGTATTTTGAACTCGTGGGTATATATAGGGCTTTGGAAATGTGCATGGACTTATAGAAATGTGTTTTGATGATGTATGAGTATTTGTATGAGATTTGGTTGTTTGAAATGGTTATTGAAAAAGGGATAGTAAGGCTAATAATTGCATAAATCATGTGTTTTGAATGCTTTTACAAAACACAATGCTTTGATGTGAGCAAATAAAAGGATAGGCTGGCTAGTACTTGAATGATGTTGTGAAATAGCCCATATGAGGCACTAAGCATATTATGAGATGTTTTGAATGCATGTGAGCCGCCTATCGCGTGTATGTGATTTAATTCGCATTAGAGCCTCACTCGCGCTGGATTTCTATGTTTTCACTTGTGTGAAACGTGCTTGAGCTTAGCTCGCACTTTGAATTTGAATTGTGATGATGTTTATAAACCGTACTGGAGCTTACGCTCGTACGTGGATTTGAGTGGTTTTTCTTATGCATATAACTGTACTGGAGCTATGCTCGTACATGGTTTCTTCATATTTTATGCATAAATGCCGTACCAGAGCGTTGCTCGTACGAAGTGATTGGTTTTGATGCATGAATTCGCGCTAGAGCGTAGCTCGCGCTGGTTTTCACACTGTGGTATGTATGAGGCCGTGGCGAGAGATACGGATTAACTCAGGGAACCCAACAGGCCTGACAGACCTCTTGAGTGGGGTGAGGGTGAGGGGCTAGGACCTGACATAATCCATTCAGGGAACCCAACAGGCCTAACAGACCTCTTGAGTGGGGTGAGGGTGAGGGGCTATGACCTGAATCAGGGAACCCAACAGGGGCGAGCAAGGCCATGAGGGGCTAAGACCTGGTATTAAGGTTACTCCCACGCGCTCTTGAGACTATAAAGGTTACACTTGGTATGGGGTAGATAAGACCTATGGCAGGCACCCCCAACCATGTTATGGGTCCACGGAGTACGATGTACCGTGTATATCACATGGAGTACGATGTACCGCGTGGTGGTTACTTGATTTGAGAAAGTCTGGCGGAGAACTAACCCACCTTCGTGCCAAGATGATACCCCGCACACCGGAATCCGTGTGGTCTGGGATGATATGTGACGATTGGCCAACGTAGTCACTTGAGATATAGTAACCTGTCTCCTTGCTTGATTTACTTACTACCACATGATTTTAAATCTCTAAGTGTGATTTGTGATTGTTTAAGGTAGACCCGAAGGAGGGGTCGAGCCTCGTGGATTTGATTTGTGAAATGAAAATGAGGTTGTGATTGTGAATTCATGTGATGTGATTGTATGTGTTGAGAAAGAGTTTTATGACGTGGGTTTAAAAAGGAGGTTTCTTAATGAATTGCCCTTTTTATGAATTTAAATGAGATCGAGCATGAGATGATTTATACATGATGTTTTACCATGTTTTATATGCCAATTTTACATGACTTTGATACATGATATATATGTATACTCATATGGCATAGTTTTATTCCTCATGCTCCTACCATAAATGATTTATGCATAACACTATCGGCATGTAGATAGAGTAGTTATCTACCATGCTTGCATTATTGCCTTACTGAGCGTGTGGTTGCTCATCCCTCTCTATTTTTCCCCCTACAGAGCGTGCATAGTAGCCCAGTGAGGACTGAGGCGTAGTATTTTGGACTCCGCTGCATCCCCATCGCTTAAAGGTATATACACAGTGATTCTTTTTGTATCTAAACAATGTAAAAGCACAGTATTCTTTTGAGATGTAATTATGGGGGATGTAGATGTCAGTAAAACATGTCCTTGTATAAGTACATGATTAATGCGAATGAATGACATCATTTTATTTAACTGTGAACGAATGATAAGTGATGTTTATTATTGACTCACAGCCCAACAGTGTGTGGTGAGTTAGTTCACGATCGGGTAAGGTAGCAATAAAACGCGAAAAAATTTTTAGTGCTTTTTGATTAAAGAGAATGGAATTGGGTCGTGACAGATATTGGTATCAGAGCTGTGTTGGCCTGATGTGAGTCATTAATAAAATGTAGGAAAGTATATCCCCATAGTACTGTGCTTTTGTTTAGATATAATTGTGTATACTGTGATGGATTGAGCTTAATAAATTATTATAATACAGGAAGTTAGGCACTATGCCAGTTACACGCAAAGGTAGAGGGGCGAGAGCACGTGCTAGAGGCCGTAGAGGTAGGCCTGAGAGCCGTGCGGAGCCACAAACTGAGCAGGCTCCACAGAACCCTGCTGAGAGAGCAGAGGATACTGAGGCTCGCTTCGCTAGGTTAGAGCGGAGTATTGAGAATTTGGTGGAGATAGTCACGCAGGCATTGGGTGTCGGTGACAGACAAGGTCCCGCGGCACAGCCTACTACTGAACAGGCAGCTGCAGAGGCGGAGAGACCTCAGACTGCTGAGACAGCTACAGTCACACCACCTCCAGCCCAGGATACAGATTCTCCTATTGCTCCACAGCAGAGCGGTAGTGATTTGGGTTATGACTGCGACTTGAGTAGGTTGCGAGAATTTCAAGCGCTGAAACCCCCAGTGTTTAGAGGGGTGAAGGACCCAGTGGTTACGGAGGATTGGGTGTATGAGATGGAGAAACTATATAGGTTTTTTCGATGCACTTCAGTTGAGAAGGTAGCCTTTGCCGTGTTTATGTTGAAAGGCGAGGCCGAGCATTGGTGGAGATCCACTGAGGCTATTTGAGGGCCAGACACTCTGAGATCTCATGGGAGATATTTCTAGAGGCCTTCAGGAGACAATACATTCCAGCTACCGCACAGAGGAAACTGCGGATGGAATTTATGAATTTGGTTCAGGGGAACCATACTGTGGACGAGTATGAGTCCAAGTTTATGTCCTTGGGGAGATATGACCCGGACACGATGGGTAGTGAGACCCGAAAGATACAGAAGTTCATGGATGGATTGAGATTGGCCATCCGAACTAAGCTAGCTCCCTTCGACATTGTGACTTATGAGGAGGCTGTACATAAGGCTCAGTTGTGTGAGCAAGACTTTGAGCGAAATGCCTCCGAGCTTAGGACAATCAGTGTTAGAAAGGACAGAGACCGTAAGAGATCCGGGAGGGATAGAGTGGCCAGGAAAAGAGGCCCAAGGTATTTTGAGAAGAGACCTAAGATCGAGGAGGTGCAGGAGAGGGCTGCTAGACCTCCCATATACCCAGCCTTGACAGCGCCGAGGGGTATAACTATTGGAGGACCACGACCTACCACGGATCAGTGTAGGAGATGTGGGAGGTACCATGGGACTAGGCCATGTCAGGTGCCCCCTGTTTCGTGTTTTAGGTGTGGAAGGCCAGGACATATATCGAGGTTCTGCACTGAGATGATTGAGGTTGCCCCACAGAAGGGCAAGGAGCCTGAGGGAGCTCCAACTGAGACAGCGGCCCCGGGGAGGAGGGCTACAGCTGAGGAGAAAGGGAAATAGGCTGCGGGTGTGAGCAGAGGAAGGGTGCACGCACTGGACCAGGACACTGTAGACGCATCGACGGATGTGATTAAAGGTACCATCCGAATCTTTGATTTAGAAGCATTGGTATTATTTGATCCTGGTGCCACGCATTCTTTCATATCACCTTCCTTTGCACATAAATTGTTGAAATATGTGAAACCAACATTGTTGGATAAAATGTTGATGATTTCCACAGCATGAATGATAGTCAATTGACTGAGCATGTATGTAGAGATTGTAAGTTAAAGCTAGAGGGGAAGGAAATGATAGCCAATCTGATTTTATCAAATATGAATGATTTTGATGTAATTTTGGGAATGAATTGGTTGGCTACCAATCGTGTTGTGATGGATTGTCATGCCAAAACATTGATGTTTTCAGGATTAGACAATCTTATTGTAAACTTTGATGAAAAGAAATGATACGAAAATAGTATGTTTGTTGTAAATAAAGGAGTATGATTTTAAATTCATATTGCTTGAGAGATAAATTTATTGTTTATGATAAATGTTGAATGTGGAGTGATGGTTTATGTTACTAACGATGGAGAGGATAATGTGAAGGGTTCATTGCATACGTGGTCGATATAGATGAGGCACACCCGGAATTGAGGGACATACCCGTAATTGCGGATTACCCCGATGTCTTTCCGGATGAATTACCAGGACTACCACCTGAAAGGGAAATGGAATTCTACATAGAGTTAGTGCCTGGTACAGAGCCGATATCGAAACCACCCTATAGAATGGCTCCGATAGAATTGGAAGGGCTGAAGAAACAGCTGCAAGAGTTGTTGGAGAAGGGATTTATTAGACCGAGTGTCTCACCTTGGGGACCACCGGTTCTATTTGTAAGGAAGAAGGATGGAAGCCTCCGACTGTGTATAGATTACCGGTTGTTGAATAAGGCCACCATTAAGAACAAGTATCCCCTTCCAAGAATCGATGATTTGTTGGATCAGCTCCAGGGAGCCGAAGTATTTTCTAAGATAGATCTGCGGTCAGGGTACTATCAGTTGAGGATCAGGAGTGGAGATGTACCCAAGACAGCATTTCGTGCCCGTTATGGCCACTACGAGTTTTTGGTGATGCCATTCGGACTGACGAATGCTCCCGCAGCATTTATGGCATTAATGAATGATGTATTCAAGCCATACCTGGACAAGTTTGTAATAGTGTTCATTGATGACATTTTGGTTTATTCCAAGTCCAGGGAAGATCATGAGGAGCACTTGAGGATAGTTCTGCAGACCCTCCGAGAGAGAGAATTGTATGCCAAACTCAGCAAGTGTAACTTTTGGTTGGAACAGATCTCATTTCTGGGGCATGTTGTGTCAAAGGATGGGGTATCAGTGGATCCATCCAAGATAGAGGCAGTTATACAGTGGGAACAGCCCAAGACAGTTACTGAGATCAGAAGTTTCCTGGGATTGGCAGGATATTATCGGAGGTTTGTAGAGGGTTTCTCCAGACTAGCTGCTCCATTGACACGCCTCACGCTAAAAGATGTTAAGTTTGTGTGGGATGGGGCATGTGAGAGGAGTTTTGAGGAGCTTAAGCGTCGATTGACGACTGCTCCAGTTCTCACCATTCCTACCAGCTCAGGAGGATTCTCGGTGTATACGGATGCATCACACCAGGGACTGGGCTGTGTGCTTATGCAGGAAGGGAAGGTAGTTGCCTATGGATCTAGACAGTTGAAAGATCATGAGAGGAACTACCCGACACATGATTTGGAGTTGGCGGCTGTAGTATTTGCTTTGAAAATATGGCGCCACTATCTCTATGGTGAGAAATTTCAGGTGTTCACAGATCATAAGAGCCTTAAGTACTTGTTCTCGCAGAAAGAGCTGAATATGAGATAGAGGAGATGGCTCGAACTCTTGAAAGACTATGATTGTGAAATCATGTACCACCCGGGTAAGGCAAATGTAGTTGCCGATGCTTTGAGTAGAAAGAACCTTGGGTTGGTGTCTTATATGATGGTACGGGAACATGAATTGTTAGAACACTTTACGAACCTCAGTTTGGATGTAACCCCACATGCATATGAGAGATTTGAGATCATAGCTGGTTTAAGACTGGAGCCAGAATTGATTGGCCGTATTCTGCAAGCCCAGCAGAGTGATCGACGGTGCATCGATTGGCTGAGGCAGATACAGATAGGTGTGGGTATTGATTTTGACCAGAGTGCTGATGGCTTATTGAGGTTCAGAGGCAGAGTATATGTTCCCAGGGATCCTGAGATCAGGAGAATGATTTTATCAGAGGCTCACTCATCGAAGTATACGATACATCCGGGAAGTACCAAGATGTATCAAAACCTTCAGAAGGTTTATTGGTGGTCTGGAATGAAGAGAGACATTGCTGAATATGTCGCTAAGTGTCTCGTTTGTCAGCAAGTGAAGGTAGAGCATCAGAAGCCTGCAGGATTATTGCAGCCTCTACCGATACCGACATAGAAGTGGGAGCATGTCACCATGGATTTTGTGATGGGGTTGCCGAGGACCCGTAGAGGTCATGATGCCATATGGGTTATTGTGGACCGGTTGACTAAGTCCGCCCATTTCTTGGCTATGAGAGCTACCGATACGCTGAGTCAGTTGGCGAACCTGTATATTCGAGAGATAGTACGGCTACATGGTGTACCAGTGAGCATTGTTTCTGATAGGGATGCCCGCTTCACTTCCTATTTCTGGGAACATTTTCAGGAAGCGCTGGGGACCCGACTGAGTTTTAGCACTGCTTTTCATCCTCAGACAGATGGGCAGTCAGAGAGGACTATACAAACCCTCGAGGATATGTTGAGAGCGTGTGTGTTGGATTTTAGAGGCTCCTGGGATGACCACCTGCAGTTGGCCAAGTTCGCTTATAATAATAGCTATCATGCTAGTATCGGGATGGCACCCTATGAGGCATTGTACGGGCGTAGATGCCGTTCCCCTATTGGATGGGAAGAGGTTGGTGACAGACAGATTTTTGCTCCGGACTTAGTACAGCAGGCATCTGAGGATGTCCAATTGATATGTGAGAGATTACGAACGGCTCAGAGCCGGCAAAAGAGTTATGCTGACAAGAGACGAAGACCACTAGAGTTTGATAAGGGTGAGTCGGTATTTCTGAGAGTTTCACCATCGAAGGGTATTATGAGATTCGGAAAGAAGGGCAAGCTGAGCCCCAGATATATCAGACCCTTCGAGATTTTGGAGAGAGTGGGAGATAAGGCGTATAGGTTGGCATTACCGCCGGACTTGGCAAATGTCCACAACGTCTTCCACGTCTCGATGGTTCAGAAGTATCACCCGGACCCGGCACACGTGATAAGATATGAGCCGTTGCAGCTCCATGAGAGTATGACGTATGTTGAGAAGCCGGTTCGGATATTGGATAGAAAAGAGAAAGTGTTGCGGAATAAGACAATTCCCTTGGTGAAAGTTCTTTGGCAACATCACACGGTGGAAGAGGCCACATGGGAATTGGAGAACTTGATACGGGAGAAGTACCCCCAACTTTTTTAAGAGTGACTTGGTTCTAATTTGGAGGACCAAATTCCTTGAAGGAGGGGAGAATGTAAGACCCCGTATATGTATAATGGTAATGTGTGTAATTGGATCAAATAAATATGAATGGACTTGTAATGTAAAGTATGATTGATTTAGGTCCATGGATTCAATGTACGTATGTGTAATATGATTTGTAATGTACACACAAGTCCCATTTTGTATGAATATGAAGAAATGAGTTCTTGCAAGTACTAGATGTGATTGGAACTCAAAATGAGTAATGTGGTAAATGGAAGGAAGTTGCATGAATATAAATGCTTCCATTTGGTTTTATATAGCATACCTTTGGACATACAATGAATGCACACAAGTTTCAATGTGCATAAGGTATGAATGGATGCCATTTTCAAGTTATAAAGGTGGATAGATGAGAAAATGGCCATGGCAATAGATCAAGGATGTGTTGGTATGAGTTGCAGCAAGGAAACTGCAAGAAATCTGGAAAGTATGAATGCCAGATCGATCTCATAGGATGAGAGATCGATCTGGAAGAGCCAAAATGCTCTTATTTGGGCAATGGAATAGAGCAGATCGATCTCCAATGGGGCCAGATCGATCTCCTAAGCATTCTGTGATGAAAAGATCGATCCTCAAGCACCCAGATCGATCTCCTTAGCTCTCTGTTTGGGACCAGATCGATCTCATGCTTCGACAGATCGATCTCATGCTTAAAATTTCATGAAAATGAGAGATTTAAGGGGACCAGATCGCTCTCCCCTTGGACCAGATCGATCTCCCCAAGCTATTTCTATATAAGGAGGGCTGAAAATCTAAAAATTTCGGGAAAAACACAAATCTTCCATTTCTAACCCAAAAACCTAACTTTCTCTCTCTAAAATCAGCCATTTCCAACAAGAATTGAGGGGAGACCATTAGAGATTAATTTGTTCATCTTGAGGAGGAGAACAACATAGTTGGAACCCAAAATCCCATTGTGGGTATTGAAGGAGATAAGGGCATTGACATTTGGAGCAAGAAGAAAAATCATATTTGGTAAGATTCTAACACTTCAATCCAAGTACATGGTCTATTTAATTGATTTTGGAGTTATTTGGCATGAGTATGGATGGATGGAAACACCTAGGTTGTGCTAGAAACAAATGTAACCTAGAAAATGAATGCCTCTAGTGTGAGAAAGTATGATTTGGGGAGTTGGTGGTTTATGAGTTATGATAAGTTGTTAAATGAGTAATGTGGATGATTTGGAATGGTTAGGTGGAGTTATAATGTGGGTTTAAGTGAAATTATGAAAATGAGTATGTAAATGCTTAACAATTGCCATAGTGAGGAAATCAATGAAATATGAACACTATGAGCTTGATATCGATTTAATATCGATTTGGAATAAGTTAATAGGCCTAAAAGAATCCATAGACTCGAGTTTTGGGTAAAGTAATGAAACGAGGCCTCATAAGCGTTAATAGAAAACTATAGGTCGAATTGACTATAGTGAACGCACGATGTCATATTATATGGATCGAATATAATGCGGGATACAATTTTGTGCAGTCCCGAAGAGTTCATTGAAGACGAATCGAACCGTACGAGTAAGCAGCTTAAGGAAGTGGAATCACGCATCGCGATTCCAGGTAAGGGAATTTTGTAAGTATATAGAGGTAGCTGCTCGTATTTTGAACTCGTGGGTATATATAGGGCTTTGGAAATGTGCATGGACTTATAGAAATGTGTTTTGATGATGTATGAGTATTTGTATGAGATTTGGTTGTTTGAAATGGTTATTGAAAAAGGGGTAGTAAGGCTAATAATTGCATAAATCATGTGTTTTGAATGCTTTTACAAAACACAATGCTTTGATTTGAGCAAATAAAAGGATAGGCTGGCTAGTACTTGAATGATGTTGTGAAATAGCCCATATGAGGCACTAAGCATATTATGAGATGTTTTTAATGCATGTGAGCCGCCTATCGCGTGTATGTGATTTAATTTGCGTTAGAGCCTCACTCGCGCTGGATTTCTATGTTTTCACTTGTGTGAAAGGTGCTTGAGCTTAGCTCACACTTTGAATTTGAATTGTGATGATGTTTATTAACCGTACTGGAGCTTACGCTCGTACGTGGATTTGAGTGGTTTTTCTTATGCATATAACTGTACTGGAGCTATGCTCGTACATGGTTTCTTCATATTTTATGCATAAATGCCGTACCAGAGCGTTGCTCGTACGAAGTGATTGGTTTTGATGCATGAATTCGCGCTAGAGCGTAGCTCGCGCTGGTTTTCACACTGTGGTATGTATGAGGCCGTGGCGAGAGATACGGATTAACTCAGGGAACCCAACAGGCCTGACAGACCTCTTGAGTGGGGTGAGGGTGAGGGGCTAGGACCTGACATAATCCATTCAGGGAACCCAACATGCCTAACAGACCTCTTGAGTGGGGTGAGGGTGAGGGGCTAGGACCTGAATCAGGGAACCCAACAGGGGCGAGCAAGGCCATGAGGGGCTAGGACTTGGTATTGAGGTTACTCCCACGCGCTCTTGAGACTATAAAGGTTACACTTGGTATGGGGTAGATAAGACCTATGGCAGGCACCCCCAACCATGTTATGGGTCCGCGGAGTACGATGTACCGTGTATATCACATGGAGTACGATGTACCGCGTGGTGGTTACTTGATTTGAGAAAGTCTGGCGGAGAACTAACCCACCTTCGTGCCAGCATGATACCCCACACACCGAAATCCGTGTGGTCTGGGATGATATGTGACGATTGGCCAACGTAGTCACTTGAGATATAGTAACCTGTCTCCTTGCTTGATTTACTTACTACCACATGATTTTAAATCTCTAAGTGTGATTTGTGATTGTTTAAGGTAGACCCGAAGGAGGGGTCGAGCCTCGTGGATTTGATTTGTGAAATGAAAATGAGGTTGTGATTGTGAATTCATGTGATGTGATTGTATGTGTTGAGAAAGAGTTTTATGACGTTGGTTTAAAAAGGAGGTTTCTTAATGAATTGCCCTTTTTATGAATTTAAATGAGATCGAGCATGAGATGATTTATACATGATGTTTTACCATGTTTTATATGCCAATTTTACATGACTTTGATACATGATATATATGTATACTCATATGGCATAGTTTTATTCCTCATGCTCCTACCATAAATGATTTATGCATAACACTATCGGCATGTAGATAGAGTAGTTATCTACCATGCTTGCATTATTGCCTTACTGAGTGTGTGGTTGCTCATCCCTCTCTATTTTTCCCCCTACAGAGCGTGCATAGTAGCCTAGTGAGGACTGAGGCGTAGTATTTTGGACTCCGCTGCATCCCCATCGCTTAAAGGTATATACACAGTAATTCTTTTTGTATCTAAACAATGTAAAAGCACAGTATTCTTTTGAGATGTAATTATGGGGGATGTAGATGTCAGTAAAACATGTCCTTGTATAAGTACATGATTAATGCGAATGAATGACATCATTTTATTTAACTGTGAACGAATGATAAGTGATGTTTATTATTGACTCACAGCCCAACAGTGTGTGGTGAGTTAGTTCACGATCGGGTAAGGTAGCAGTAAAACGCGAAAAAAATTTTAGTGCTTTTTGATTAAAGAGAATGGAATTGGGTCGTGACAAGAGTACTGTGGGAGAGAAGGGAAGATTCGCTGGCGATGGCATCGATTCAACTCCACCCGAGGCCCGACGAAGAACACCCAAGTTAATGGCGCGCCGAACAGCACTGAAAACTGCCAGAGACCTAGCCGGACGGAGTCGGAACGACAAAGATAAGCCTGAACCGGTCGGACCGGTTCTGTGTAATGAAGGTGAGCTGAACCGGACCGGACCGGTTTAGCCAAAAAGAATAGAAAGCAAAGAAAAGAAAAGAAAAAAGGGAAAAAGAAAAAGAGGAAAAATTGGGAAAAAATTCAGGTGATGCAATCGAGCTACGGGTAAGTCGGTAAGCGGTCGAAATTGATCGATTTAAATTTTGAAATATTTAATTTGATTAATATTCGACTGAAAATTTACCCAAAAAAATATGTAATTGTGTAGCTCGACAATTGGCGACAAACGAGTGCTCGATCAGCCTTGATTTGCGTACTACCATGAAATCTCGAGTAAGTAACCCTTATTTATGACACTTTGCATAGTTATGTGTGTTAGAAATTTATCATATAAATTACGGATTAATTCCGCATAAAATGAATTATATTCTGGAATTAGAGATAAATTATCGTAAATAATTAATTGAGCTATCCGAGAGTTTAGAACGAGGCCCAATAAATACTGACGGGCCTAAAGAGCCCAATAGGCCTCGATAATGTGAATAGTAAGTGAAAAATGAGCTTAAGGCCGATTAAGGCCCATTAAGGTGCAATTGGGCCCAAAATTGTAAACAGGCCCAATACTTTGAATTAAGCTCAGAAATTATGAAATACAGTTAATTGAATGATTTCTGACTCGATAAATAATTATACGCAGCTCCGGAGATTTGATTGGGAGCAAATCAGACTGCGTGATGAGACATCAGTGAAAAGGTCAGGCTATATAGAAAAATGAGGTAATGGGATTTTGCGAGTAGCTAGAGGTAGCTATGCGTATTTTTAATAGCTTTTGTAAACAATGAAAATGTATAAAGGTCCTAGAAATGGATTAAAAATTTTAAGGACTTGAAATAGGTAAAAGACTATTTTACCCCTACTGAGGGAAATTCACCTAAGGATGGTCCCGATAAATAATTATACGCAGCTCTGGAGATTTGATTGGGAGAAAATTGGACTGCGTGATGAGACATCAGTGAAAAGGTCAAACTGTACAGAAAAATGAGGTAAGGGGATTTTACGAGTAGCTAAAGGTAGCTATGCGTATTTTTAATAGCTGTTGTATACACTGAAAATGTATAAAGGACCTAGAAATGGATTAAAAATTTTAAGGACTCGAAATAGGTAAAAGACTATTTTACCTCTACTGAGGGAAATTCACCTAAGGATGGTGAAAGCATGACATGCATGAAATGCGTGATTTAAGGAATTTTCGTGACTTTTTATCAAAGTAAATTGGTAGATTGGCCAGTAATTGCATAAATTTCACAAGATAACACTACGTAAGTGTTATTTAGATTTAAATGAAATTTCTTTGGAAAAAGGGTCAACTATCAAGTTTATATGGAAACAGATGGTGCTGGAGCCTTGCTCGCACTATATCTGAGTTTGTGAGCGTGCATAATGGTGCTAGAGTGGTTGCTCACACCGATTTGTGTGACATGATATGCATAAAAAGGTGCTGGAGCGATTGCTCGCACTAGTGTTAATGATTTGACATGCATGAGAGGTGCTAGAGCTTAGCTCGCATGAGTTTTGAATTGTGTGACGCATGCATTAGTGCTGGAGCAGGGGCTCGTACTAGAGTTTTACATGCATGGGTGCTGGAGCCTAGCTCGTACCAGATTTTCACATGATTTTCGTGACAGAGTGCTGGAACCTAGCTCGCACTAGATTTTCACTTGATTTTTATGACACGGTGCTGGAGCCTAGCTCGCACCAGTTTTACATGATTTTGACCGAGTGTTGGAATTTAGCTCGCACTAGATCTTATGAGATTTTATGAAACGCGTGTTGGAGCTTTACTCGCACAAGATTTTCTTTGATTTTATGAGAGTGCTGGAGCATCACTCGCACTGATTTTATGAGACATGCGATGAGCCGTGCTTGAAGCGTCAGGTAGATTGTGTGTCACGCCGATTAAATATCCTCGCATGTGCGTTTTGAGATAGGCATGATTATTGATATGAGATGTGGGTCCACGGAGTACGTTGTACCATGTAAGTAGCATGGAGTACGATGTGCCATGCTGGGTTTGATTATGTGGCATCTTTGGACGCGAGTGATCGGGCAGGACTGACGGGATGGACTGACACACCTCTCGGGGCGGTTCCCGATAGTGGTGAGACCCCACTCACAGGGTCCGTGTAGCAAAGGGATCACGAGGATATGACTATAGTCCTGGTTATTTGCCTGAGATATATATATATTGCTTAGTCTAGCATGTTACTATCTGATGTTTTGAAAGTTTGAGAATGCGTGGCTTTTTTGTGAGTCTGGACCCCCCGAGGGAGGGGTTGGATCCTGGCTGATGATTTTGGTTTTGTTGTGAATAAATGAAATTTTCAATGATTTCGAAAATGCTTGGAAATAAATGATTTTATATGGATCAGGATCACTCGAGGGAGGGGTTGAGTCCTGATAAGTGTGACTGAGATGTGATTTGATGAGAATGAAACTGGGATTTAAACTGAAACTTGCATGACGTTATTTCCATGCTAATTAAACCCATGCGTGAGGTAAACTGGTTTTACATGACATTCATGGTGTTGCATATGGGTATGCGTGAAGGCTTTGTGGAAACTCAGTATGATGTATTTTTCATAATTGTTTATAATTCATGCAATGAAAGGTTTTAGCATGAGGAGGTTATCCATGCTTTAATTTCAAATACATAATTTTGATTTAATTCATGCGTTGTATTATTTTACATGAGATGCTATTGAGGCATGAGTTGCATGATTTCCATAAGCACGAACAGCTTTTATAAACTATGGCATTGATGTGTGAATGATTTCGTGCATGAACTCTAAATGAAAAGAAATTGATTTAAGGGCATGGCATTATGAGCATGTAGATAGTGGTTGCTCACCCCCTTTATTTTCCCCTCTTTTCAGAGCACTCGCAGTAGATAGTGAGCGGTTGATGACTTGCAATCTTGGTATTTGCAGCTTCCTATCATCGAGAAGAGGTATACACACTTGTATGATTTTGTATCTAAATATGTAAATGCACAATACTGTGAACGTATATGACGTCGGGGATGTAAGTTTATGTAAATGAAAATGTGAATGTAACATGGAAATGGAATGGTAAGTAGTGTGAGGGGACTAACTCCGAATCATAGCCTAACTGTTGGTAGGAGGGTCACGATGAGAGGATGGTAAGAATTAAATATGAAAGAAAAATAAAAAATTTACTCTGATTTTTGGGTCATGATAATTGGCGGTATCAATGCTGAGTTGGCCTGATATGAGTCGGTATTAACGATTAAGGAAGTTTACATCCCCATGTACTGTGCTTTGCTTTGATACAATTATGTATATCGAGATGGAATTTGGTTTTGAATGCAATAATCTAATTATTATAATTGATAGCCGCTATGGTAGAGGGGCGAGAGTACACGTGCTCGAGACTCAGGTTGAGATTGAAGTGGAGGCTGGTATTGAGTATGCCCCACAGAGTCCGACAGAGAGATCAGACAGTATTGAGAGACGCTTCGCGAAGTTGGAGTGGAGTGTGGAGAATATTTTGGGACTTATTTGCTTAGAGTATACATGGGATTTGAGGGCGAGTCGGAGCATTGGTGGAAGTCCGCTCGACCCATTTTAAGAGTTAGACATCCAAAGCTGACATGAGAGATAATTATTGATGTATTTCGGTGACAGCATATCCCAAACACTACTTAAATAAAATTACAGATAAAGTTCTTTACTCTGACCTAGAAGAAACTGATTGACTGATGAGTATGAATCTCAGTTTATATCCCTGGGCAGGTATGACCCCGACACTATGAACAATGAGAGTCGAAATGTTTGAAAGTTCACGGAAGGGCTCAGACCGTTAATTAGAGTCTGATTGGCCCTGTTAGATATCACTACCTAGGTCGAGGTAGTGCGCAGACTACAGTTGTGTGAATAAGATTATGAGTTACACGCCTTTAAGATTAGGAAAGGTAGTAAGGGCCGAAATAGAGACAAAAAGAGAATAGTGGATGATAGAGATGTTAGAATGAGAAAGAGACCATTTGGTAAGAGATTTAGAGTTGTCGAGTCATGGGGTAAGATGATTGGTAACCCCTAATGTATTCAGTTTCAACACTTACGTGGGGTATTGTGATTGGAGGGCCTCGACCTGCTATTTAGCAGGGTTGGATATGTGGTAATTACCACGAAAATAAGATGTTGGGCGAGGGCGAGTGTAAGCCTTGGATTAGGACACTATTGATGTTTCATTTGATGTGGTAAAAGGTACTACCTTGATTGTCAATAATGAAGCAACTATCTTAATTTGATCCTGGTGCCATGCATTTATTCATACCGCCCTCATTTGCATATAAGTTAGTGAAAGACGTGAATGCCTACACCCTTGGGCACAATGCTAATAGTTAGCACCCCAGTGAAGGAGGGTTAACTAACGGAATAATTATGAATAAATTATAAGTCGAAAACGGGGGAAGAAGTATAAGTCAGCCGATTTTATTCAATGGAATATGAATAATTTTGAAGTAATATTTGAGAATAAGTTAGTCGGCAGCAAACTATCCTGTTCAGATTTCTATCCTAAGATAGTGATATGATTACCCCTGAAAAGTATACTGTAAGTTTTAACAAGTAATGAAAAGGGGTGTAGCAATTGAAATTAAAGGAGTAAATAAATGTACTCACGGAATGAGTAATCATGGGATTGTTTTCTCGCTTGTGTGGTTGGTATGGATAAGTCACATCCGGAGTTAACAGATATCCTTATGGTCAAGGAGTTTCCTGATATCTTCTCGGATAAAATCTACTAGGGTTGCCACTCGTTAAAGGAATAGTGTTTGTATTGATTTGGTACCTGGTACGAAGCCGATATCCTAACCACGGTAGAAAATGATATTAGTGAAACTGGAAAGAAAAGAAGAAAAAGAAAGAAAATGATTGCATACGAGTGGGATGATAAGTATGAAAGTAGCTTCGGTGAGTTTTGGTGTATTGAAGAATTAACTGACCACCGTAATTATTTTCACAATACCCAATAGCTCAAGAGGTTTTGCAATGTATATGGATACCTCAAAATAATGAGTGGGTTGTGTATTGATGCAAAATGGGAAGATAGTCGATTATGGATCTAGACAACTCAAGGATCATGGAAGAAACTATCCGACCCATGATTTAAAGTTGCCAGCGGCAGTGTTTGTGCCTAGTATATGACACTACTATGTACACGGTGAGAAATTTCGGGTATGCACTGATCATAAAAACTTTGAGTATCTGTTTTCACAAAAAAAGCATAATATAAGATAACATAGAGGGTTAGAGCTTCTGAAGGATTATGATTGTGGAAATTTTACCACCTAAGAAAGGCTAATGTAATGGATTATGCCTTGAGCAGAAAGAAATCGGGATGGTATCATAGATGTTGGTCAGGGAGCGCAAGCTGCTAGAGCAGTTGTGAGCCTCAGTAGTGATGTGATCCCTTCTAATGATGATAGTGATTATGTGACAGCTAGCCTGAGATTAGAACCAGATTTGAGTGACCAAATTTGACAGGCTTAGCGTGATGATTGACAGGGTATCAATAGTATGGGTCAGATTCAGATGGGTACTGTGACAGAGTTCACAGTGAATAATGATGGCTTACTGAGGTTTAGAGACAGTATAAGTGCTCCCTAGGACCACAGTTGATGAGATGATGTTATTGTCAGAAGCTCACTCTTCGGGATATACAGTGCATCCGAGAAGTAATAAATATATCGGAATCTCTGAAAAGGGTATTGGTGGTCAGATATGAAAAGAGACAATGTAGAGATTGTGTAAAAATGTCTCATAGGTCAGCAGATTAAGATTGAGCAATAGAAGTTTGCAGGGCTATTACAGCCTCTACCTATATCGACACGAAAATGGGAGCAAGTTACCACGAATATCGTGATAGGTTATAGAGGACCGCAGGAATCACGAGGCTATCTGAGTGATAGTCGATAGATTGACCAAGTCTACCCACCTTCTGGCTATGAAAATCCCCAAATACTCTGAGTGCGTAGGTGGATTTATGTGTAATGGAGATTATGGAACATTATGTAGCGTCCCAAAGAGCAGGATATCAAATAGGGATTTTTGCTTCACTTCCCACTTCTGGGAACGTCTTTCAAGAAGCTATGGGAACCCGATTTAGTGTTAGCGCAGGTTTTCATCCTCAGACCGATGGTCAGTCAGAGCGGACTGTACAGATGCTGGAGGATATGATGAGAGCATGTGCCATTGATTTTATAATCTCCTAGGATGATCAGTTGTTACTAATTGAATTCGCCAATAGCGACCGTTATCACTTGAGTATCGAGATAACATTATATGAGGCATTGTATGGCCGTAGGAGTTGTTCCCCGACTTGGATAGGAAGAAGTGGGTGACAGATAGAGAATTTCTCTCGAATTGGTATAATAAGTCTTTGAAAGTGTTCAGTTGATTATGAGTGATGGAGAATACCTCAGAGCAGACGAAAAAGTTATGCTGACAAGAGATGGAGACTGTTGAAGCTCAAAGAGAGTAGGTTGTACGTTGAAAAATCGATTCGAGCATTAAATATGGAGGAGAAAGTATCGAGGTTTAAAACGATCTGCCTAGTCAAAGTCCTTTGGTAGTGTTACACTCCGAAAAAAGTCACATAAGAATTAAAGAGTATAATGCGATAGACGTACTCGGAGTTGTTTATGGACCCGTTTGACTTGGTTCTAATTTGGAGGACCAAATTTCTTAAGTGGGGGAGATTATGTAAGACCCGATTTTTATCGTATTTCCTTATGATTCACGTGATGTAAACATGGTTTTATGCAAATTGAATCATAGGAAGAGTTTTACGTGAATGAAAAATGCAAAAGGAATGAATAAAAATTCCTAAATGCGTTTAAAGATCAAGTGAAGGATTGAAATGGCCACAAATTAAATGAATGAGATTCAGACCATTCGGATTGGAGATAAGAATTTAAAACACAAAATGAGAAAGGGTTCATGAAGGGAAGTTGGATTGGTTTTGTCCCGAACAGGTAGAAGGGTAGAATGGTTAAAAGACCTAACATTCTGTATAAATTCGATAAGAAATTATAATTAAAAATATGAATTTAGGAAATCTTGATCAAAACAGGAGAAATAATTAAATTTCAGGTTCAATTAATCAAGATATGAATTTATTTGAATAAACCGAAATTTTAACCTCGGGAAATTATCTCGAAAATATTGAAAAAATACACCGAAAAGATAAAATCAGACAAATAAATACATTAATTGATTTAATGAATAAAATATAATATTTTTGGGATATTTTGGCAAAAATATTATATTTTATTCTATTAAAATAATAATAAAAAATAACAAAAAAAAGGGAAAGGAAGAGAATTGAAAAAAAAGAGTACAGAATATCGAAATTGCGATTCTGTAGAAGGCGAAAGGGAGAAATAGAACCGAGGGAGCCGGTTCCCTCTATCCGATGAGCCATCGACCGACAGACAGCAAGCAACGATCGGCGAAGGAAGCCCGACCACGTGGGAGCCGTCGGCAGACCCCACCCACACCAGCGACGCCTGACGAAGGAGGTCGGAAGAGGAGAGTGTCGCGGGAGAGAAGGGAAGATTTACCAGCGATGGCGCCGATTCGACTGCACCCGAGGCCTGACGAAGAACACCCAGGCGATGGCGCGTCAAATTACATCGAAAACTGCTGGAGAACCGACCAGACGGCGTCGAAACGACAAAGATGAGCTTGAACCGGTACGGACTGGTTTGGTGCAATGAAGGTGAGGAAAAATTGTGGAAACATTCTGGTGATGCAATCGAGCTACGGGTAAGTCGGTAAGAGGTCAAAATTGATCGATTTAAATTTCGAAATATTTAATTTGATTAATATTCGACTGAAAATTTTCATAGAAAAATATGTAATTGTGTAGCTCGACAATTGGCGACAAATGAGAGCTCGAGTCAGCCCCGATTTGCGTACTATCATGGAATCTCGGGTAAGTAACCCCTATTTACGACACTTTGCGTAGTTATGCATGTTAGAAATTGACCGCATAAATTACGGATTTAATTTCGCATAAAATGAATTATATTCTGGAATTTGAGATAAATTGTCGTAAATAATTAATTCAGCTATCCGAGAGTTTAGAATGAGGCCCAATAAATACTGATGGGCCCAATGAGCCCAATAGGCCTCGATAATGTGAATAGTAAGAAAAAATGGGCTTAAGGCCGATTAAGGCCCATTAAGGTGCAATCTGGCCCAAAATTATAAACAGGCCCAATACTTTGAATTAAGTTCAAAAATTATGAAATATAGTTAATTTAATGATTTTTGACCCGATAAATAATTATACGCAGCTCTGGAGATTTGATTGGGAGCAAATCAGACTGCGTGACGAGACATCAGTGAAAGGGTCAGACTGTACAGAAAAATGAGGTAAGGGGATTTTGCGAGTAGCTAGAGGTAGCTACGCATATTTTTAATACCTTTTGTATCTGAAAATGTATAAAGGTCCTAGAAATGGATTAAAAATTTTAAGGCCTCGAAATAGGTGAAAGACTATTTTACCCCTACTGAGGGAAATTCACCTAAGGATGGTGAAAGCATGACATGTATAAAATTCATGATCTGAGAAATTTTCGTGACTAATTAGCAAAGCAAATTGGTAGATTGGCCAGTAATTGCATAAATTTCACAAGATAACACTACGTAAGTGTTATTTAGATTTAAATGAAATTTCTTTGGAAAAAGGACCAACTATGAAGTTTATATGGAAACAGATGGTGCTGGAGCCTTGCTCGCACCATATCTGACTTTGTGAGTGTGCATAATGGTGCTAGAGCTGTTGTTCACACCGATTTGTGTGACATGATATGCATAAAAAGGTGCTAGAGCGAATGCTCGCACTAGTTTTAATGATTTGACATGCATGAGAGGTGCTAGAGCTTAGCTCGCACGAGTTTTGAATTATGTGAAGCATGCATTAGTGCAGGAGCAGGGGCTCGCACTAGAGTTTTACATGCATGGGTGCTGGAGCCTAGCTCGCACCAGATTTTCACATGATTTTCATGACAGGGTGTTAGAACCTAGCTCACACCAGATTTTCACTTGAGTTTTTTTGACACAGTGCTGGAGCCTAGCTCGCATTAGTTTTACATGATTTTGATAGAGTGCTGGAGCTTAGCTTGCACTAGATCTTATGAGATTTAATGAAACGCGTGCTGGAGCTTTGCTCACATGAGATTTTCTTTGATTTTATGAGAGGGCTAGAGCATCGCTCGCACTGATTTTATGAGACATGCGATGAGCCGTGCTTGGTGCGTCGGGTAGGCTGTGTGTCATGCCAATTAAATATGCTCGCACGTGCGTTTTGAGACAGGCACGATTATTGACATGAGAAGTGGGTCCACGGAGTATGTTGTACCGTGCAAGTAGCATGGAGTACATTGTACCGTGTTGGGACTGATTATGTGGCATCTTCAGTTGCGAGTGGCATCTTCGGATGAGAGTGATCGAGCAGGATTGACGGGATGGATTGACCCACCTCTCGGGGCTGTTCTCGATAATGGTGAGACCCCGCAAACAGGATGTAAGACCCCGTATATGTATAATGGTAATGTGTGTAATTGGATCAAATAATATAAATGGACTTGTAATGAAAAGTATGATTGATGTAAGTCCATGGATTCAATGTATGTATGTGTAATATGATTTGTAACGTACATACAAGTTTCATTGAGTGCGAATATGAAGAAATGAGTTCTGGCAAGTGATAGATGTGATTGAAACTCAAGATGAGTAGTGTGGTAAAATGGAATGGAGTTATGCTTCCATTTGGTTTCATGTAGCATACCTTTGGACATACAATGAATGCACACAAGTTTCAATGTGCATAAGGTATGAATGGATGCCATTTTCAAGTTATAAAGGTGGATGGATGAGAAAATGGCCATGGAAATAGATTAAGGATGTATTGGTATGAGTTGCAGCAAGGAAACTATAGGAAATCTGGAAAACATGAGGGCCAGATCGATCTCATAGGATGAGAGATCGATCTGGAAGAGCCAGAATGCTCTTATTTGGGCGAAAGAATAGAGCAGATCGATCTCCAATGGAGCCAGATCGATCTCCCAAGCATTCTGTAGCGAAAAGATCGATCCCCAAGCACCCAGATCGATCTCCTTAGCTCTCTGTTTGGGAGCAGATCGATCTCATGCCTCGACAGATCGATCTCATACTTCGACAGATCGATCTCAGGCTTAAAAATGCCGTGAAAAAGAGGGATTTTAAGGGACCAGATCGATCTCCTCAAGCCATTTCTATATAAGGAGAACTGAAAATCAGGAAATCTCAGGAAAAACACTAACTTTTCACTTTCAACCCAAAAACCTAACTTTCCCTCTCTAAAATCAGCCATTTCCAGCAAGAATTAAAGAGAGACCATTAGAGGAAAAGTTGTTCCTATTAAAGAGAAGAACAACATAGTGTGAAGGCATTTTTCCATTGTTGGTATTGAAGGAGTTAAGGGCATTGCCATTTGGAGCAAGAAGAAAAATCATATTTGGTAAGATTCTAACACTCCAATCCAAATACGTTGTCTATTTAATTGATTTTGAAGTTGTTTGGCATGACTATTGATGGATAAATTATCTAGGGATGTGGTGGAATTGGTGTAACCTAGAAAACCTAGAATGGGTATGATGTGAGAATATATGGGTTGAATAAGTTTATGATTTATGGGCATTACTAAAGTTGTTATTGAGGTAATGTTTATGATTTTAGATGGTTAAATGAGATTACATTGTGAGTTTGGAGGAATTGTGAAAATGGGTATGTATATGCTTGATAAATGCCATAGTGAGGGAATTCATGGAATATGAACACTATGAGCTTAATGTCGATTTAATATCGATTTTGAATAAGTTAATAGGCCTAAGAAGATCCATAGACTCGAGTTATGGGTAAAGTAATGAAACGAGGCCATATAAGCGTTAATAGAGGCTATAGATTAAATTGACTATTGCAAGCACAAGGGTTGCATTATATGGATCGAATATAATGCGGGATACGATTTTGTGCAGTCCCGAAGAGTTTGTTGAAGATGAATCGAACCGTACAAGTAAGCAGCTTAAGGAAGTGGAATCACGCATCGCGATTCCAGGTAAGGGAATTTTATGAGTATATAGAGGTAGCTGCTCGTACTTTGAACTTGTGGGTGAATATTGGGTGTTTTATGAAATGCATGGTTGCTCAAATAAATGATTGATGGTATTCGTGAATGATGAGGAGTATATGCGTGGTTTTGGATTTGAAGTGGATTTTATGAAATGGGATAGTAAGGCTAATAATTGCATAAATCTAATGTTTTGATGCTTTTCAAAACGAAATTGCTTAGTTTTAAGCAAGCTAGTAGATGGGTCGGCTAGTATTGTATGGTTGTTGCGGAAAAGCATTTGTGAGTGCTAAACCCGATTACCGGGATTGTTTGATTGTGTATGAGCCGCCTATCGTATTTGTATGACATAAATCGCGCTAGAGCCTCGCTCGCGCTGGATTTCTATGTTTTCATTTGTATGAAACGTGCTGGAGCTTAGCTCGCAGCTTGATTTGGAAACTATGATGATGTTTATAAACCGTACTGGAGCTTCTGCTCGTACATGGATTTTGAGTGGTTGTCTTATGAGTATAACCGTACTAGAGCTATGCTCGTACGCGTCTCTGTATGAGAGGATGCCTGAGTCGTGCTAGAGCTTTGCTCGCACAAGTTTGCACATTGTGATACGTATAAGGTTGTGAAAGATGGTAAGATCCTTAAGCCCTACATCCTTATGCCAACATCCTTAAGCCCAAAGAGGCGGGGAGGCTCTGTTAGGCGGGGAGGCTCTGTTCGGTGGGGAGGCTCTCTTACGGTGGGATCCTTAAGCCAACATCCTTAAGCCCTGGAGGGGCGGGGAGGCTCTGTTAGGCAGGAGGCTCTCCTACATGGGTACGGTAAGATCCTTAAGCCCTACATCCTTAAGCCAACATCCTTAAGCCCAAAGAGGCGGGGAGGCTCTATTAGGCGGGAAGGCTCTGTTCGGTGGGGAGGCTCTCTTACGAAAGGATCCTTAAGCCTTACATCCTTAAACTAACATCTTTAAGCCCGAGGAGGCAGGGAGGCTCTGTTAGGCGGGGAGGCTCTGTTCGGCAAGGAGGCTCTCCTTCACGGATATGGAAAACTCTTGGTATGGGGTAGGTAAGACCTAGGAATGGCACCCCCAATCACGATATGAGTCTGCGGAGTACGCTGTACCGTGTATATCACATGGAGTACGATGTACTGCATGATGGTTATGTGGTGAGAAAGTCTGGCGAGGGATAATCCGTCTTCGTGCCAGCGTGATACCCCGCACACCTAGATGCGTGTGGTCTGGGATGATTTATGACGTAATGGTCCACATAGTCACTTTTGATATAGTGACCTAGTTTTTATACACATGCGTGAATTGTGAAATGAAAATGTGGTTGTAATTATGAGTTGATTTGGTGGTATTTATGTGTTGAGAAAGAGGTTTATGATGTTGGTTTAAAAAGGAGGTTTCTTAATGAATTGCCCTTTTTATGAATTTAAATGAGATTGAGCATGAGATGATTTATACATGATGTTTCTACCATGTTTTATATGCCAATGCACATGATTTTGATACATGATATATATGTATATTTACATGGCATAGTTTTATTCCTCATGCTCCTACCATAAATGATTTATGCATAACACTATCAGCATGTAGATAGAGTAGTTATCTACCATGCTTGCATTATTGCCTTACTGAGCGTGTGGTTGCTCATCCCACTCTATTTTCCCCCTACAGAGCGTGCATAGTAGCCCAGTGAGTACTGAGGCGTGGTATTTTGGAGTCCGCTGCATCTCCATCGCTAAGAGGTATATACACAGTGATTCTTTTTGTATCTAAACAATGTAAAAGCACAGTATTCTTTTGAGTTGTAATTATGGGGGATGTAGATGTCAGTAAAACACGTATTCGTATAAGTACACGATTAAATGCAAATGTATGACATCGTTTTAATTAATTGAGAATGAATGAGATGCGGTGTTTATTATTGACTCACAGCCCAACAGTGTGTGGTGAGTTTAGTTCACGACCGGGTAAGGTAACAGTAAAACGCGAAAAATTTTCAGTGATTTTCGGTTAAAGAGAATGGAATTGGGTTGTGACAAAGATTGGTATCAGAGCTGTGTTGGCCTGATGTGAGTCATTAATAAAACGTAGGAAAGTACATCCCTATAGTACTATGCTTTTGTTTAGATATAACTGTGTATACCGTGATGGATTGAGCTTAATGAATTATTATAATACAGGAAGTTAGGCACTATGCCAGTTACACGCCAAGGTAGAGGGGCGAGAGCACGTGCTAGAGGCCGTAGAGGTAGGCCTGAGAGTCGTGCAGAGCCACAGACTGAGCAGGCTCCACAGAACCCTGCTGCGAGAGCAGAGGATACTGAGGCTCGCTTCGCTAGATTAGAGCGGAGTATTGAGAATTTGGTGGAGATAGTCACGCAGGCATTGGGTGCCGGTGATAGACGAGGTCCCGCAGCACAGCATACTACTGAATAGGCAGCTGCAGAGGTGGAGAGACCTCATGCTACTGAGACAGCTACAGTTACACCACCTCCAGCCCAGGATACAGATTCTCCTATTGCTCCATAGCAGAGCGGTAGTGATTTGGGTTATGACTGCGACTTGAGTAGGTTGCGAGAGTTTCAAGCGCTGAAACCCCCAGTGTTTAGAGGGGTGAAGGACCCAGTCATTACGGAGGATTGGGTGTATGAGTTGGAGAAACTATATAGGTTTTTCCGATGCACTTCAGCTGAAAAGGTAGCCTTTGCCGTGTTTATGTTGAAAGGCGAGGCCGATCATTGGTGGAGGTCCACCGAGGTTATTTTGAGGGCCAGACACTCTGAGATCTCGTGGGAGATATTTCTAGAGGCCTTCAGGAGACAGTATATTCCAGCTACCGCACAGAGGAAATTGCGGATGGAATTTATGAATTTGGTTCAGGGGAACCGGACTGTGGACGAGTATGAGTCCAAGTTTATGTCATTGGGGAGATATGACCCTGACACGATGGGTAGTGAGACCCGGAAGATTCAAAAGTTCACGGATGGATTGAGATTGGCCATCCGGACTAAGCTAGCTCCCTTCGACATTGTGACTTATGAGGAGGCTGTACATAAGGCTCAGTTGTGTTAGCAAGACTTTGAGCGAAATGCCTCCGAGCTTGGGAGAATCAGCGTTGGAAAGGACAGAGACCGGAAGAGATCCGGGAGGGATAGAGTGGCCAGGAAAGGAGGCCCAAGGTATTTTGAGAAGAGACCTAAGATTGAGGAGGTGCGGGAGAGAGCTGCTAGACCTCCCGTATACCCAGCCTTGACTGTGCCGGGGGGCATGACTATTGGAGGACCACGGCCTACTACTGATCAGTGTAGGAGATGTGGGAGATTTCATGGAATAGGCCCTGTCTGATGACCCCTATGGTGTGTTTTAGATGCGAGAGACCATGACATATGGCTAAGTATTGTCCTGAGAAGATGGAGATTACCCCACAGAAGGGCAAGGAGCCTGAGGGAGCTCCTATTGAGATAGCAGCCCCGAGGAGGAGGGCTACAGCTGAGGAAAAAAGGAAACAGGCTGCGGGTGTGAGCAGAGGAAGAGTACATGCACTGGACCAGGACACTGCAGACGCATCGACAGATGTGATTAAAGGTACCATCCGAATCTTTGATTTAGAAGCATTGGTATTATTTGATCCTGGTGCCACTCATTCTTTCATATCACCTTCCTTTGCACATAAATTGTTGAAATATGTGAAACCAACATTGTTGGATAAAATGTTGATGATTTCCACACCCATGAATGATAGTCAATTGACTGAGCATGTATGTAGGGATTGTAAGTTAAAGATAGAGGGGAAGGAAATGATAGCCAATCTGATTTTATTGAATATGAATGATTTTGGTGTAATTTTGGGAATGGATTGGTTGGCTACCAATCGTGCTGTGATGGATTGTCATGCCAAAACATTGATGTTTTCAGGATTAGACAATCTTATTGTAAATTTTGATGAAAAGAAATGATATGAAACTTGTATAATTGTGGTAAATAAAAGAGTATAATTTTAAATGCATATTGCTTGAGAGATAAATTATTTGTTTTTGATAAATATTGAATGTGGAGTGATGGTTTATGTTACTAACGATGGAGAGGATAATGTGAAGGGTTCATTGCCTATGTGGTCGATATAGATGAGGCACACCCGGAATTGAAGGACATACCCGTAATTACGGATTACCCTGATGTCTTTCCCAACGAATTACCAGGACTACCACCTGAAAGGGAAATGGAATTTTGCATTGAGTTAGTACCTGGTACAGGCCCGATATCGAAACCACCCTATAGAATGGCTCCGATAGAGTTGGAAGAGCTGAAGAAACAGCTGCAGGAGTTGCTGGAGAAGGGGTTTATTAGACCGAGTGTCTCACCTTGGGGAGCACCGGTTCTATTTGTAAGGAAGAAGGATGGAAGCCTCCGACTGTGTATAGATTACCGGTTGTTAAATAAGGCCACCATTAAGAACAAGTACCTCCTTCCAAGAATCGATGATTTGTTGGATCAGCTCCAGGGAGCCGAAGTATTTTCTAAGATAGATCTGCGGTCAGGGTATCATCAGTTGAGGATCAGGAGTGGAGATGTACCCAAGACAGCATTTCGTACCCGTTATGGCCATTACGAGTTTTTGGTGATGCCATTCGGATTGACGAATGCTCCTACAGCATTTATGGCATTGATGAATGATATATTCAAGCCATACCTGGACAAGTTTGTGATTGTTTTCATAGATGACATTTTGGTGTATTCCAAGTCCAGGGAAGATCATGAGGAGCACTTGAGGATAGTTCTACAGACCCTCCGAGAGAGAGAATTGTATGCCAAACTCAGCAAGTGTAACTTTTGGTTGGAACAGATCTCATTTCTGGGGCATGTTGTGTCAAAGGATGGGGTATCGGTGGATCCATCCAAGATAGAGGCAGTGGTACAGTGGGAACAGCCCAAAACAGTAACTGAGATCAGGAGTTTTCTGGGATTGGCAGGATATTATCGGAGATTTGTAGAGGGTTTCTCCAGACTAGCTGCTACGTTTGTCACGACCCTCAACTTACCAAAATACGTATAAATTTTTCGCATTTTCATGCATCAATCCTTAAATCATCCTTCCTCGATCGTGAACAACCACACACTTAACAGTTGGGCTGTGTGTCGACGTCTAACTCACTCCACCATACCAATTCAATTTGAATCATTATTTATGAGTAAACACTTGTATAAATGTATATATATCAGAGTTGTTACATGTGTTTACATTGTTTTACATCCCCAGTGGTTACATACAAAATGCTACTGTGCTATGTCTAGTTTAGATACAAAATAATCCAAGTGTGTATACCTTTAGCGATGGGATGCAGCGGATTACCAAAAAGGGAACGCCTCCAGTCACGCTCAATCTATACTCAAATCTCTGTAGAGAGGGGGAAAATAAGGGGGGTGAGCAAACCACACGCTCAGTAAGGCAATCATGCGAACAGGTAGATACTGTACTATCTACGTGATCGTGATGCCATGCTCAAAAGCATTTAATTCATTGTTTATCTCAAAACATGAGTGTATGATTGTGTTAATGGTATGTAAAGCATTCATGCTATTAAAATTCAGTGCACATTTCAACTCAAAGCATGGTATAAATCATCATGCATAATTCACAATAAAAGCATGGCATTAAACATCATGCATTTTCACAATAAGGCATGGCATTAAACATCATGCATCCGTGCACTTTAGAAAACCATTAACAAATCAATTCAACATCAGGTCCCAACCCATCCCTCGGGCTTTCCTGACCACAATCACTTCAAACATGGATTTATTCTCAAATAGCATTAGACATGTGAGATAGGCAGTTCAACAATAGGTAATAACCTCAAGGCTTATGTACATAACCTGTGATACCGGCTACACGGATCAGGTGTGCGGGATATCACCACCATCTGCTTCCACACGGGAGGTGGGTCAAATCCTACCCGCCGATCCATAGCAGATCTCGTCCGAAGACGGCACATCACATCACAACACGGTACAATGTACTCCATGCTACATGCACGGTACAACGTACTCCGTGGACCCCCAGCCTTATCCCTCGTTCGGGCTCATCAGGTTGTTTTAACATGCCATGTCTCAAAACAATGCACGTGTGAGCCTATTTAATCGATGTGACACCAAGTCTACTCGAAGCTCCAAACACGGCAACATGCAAGGTGGGCATCCAGTGCGAGACAAACTCAAAGCACAATGCCAAAACAATATGAAATCCATGTGAAAACTAGTGCCTCATGCACTCTTTCATACTCACGAAATCATGTAGGTGGCTCAAAACTTGCAAAATATGGTTAACAAAACCAAAACATACTCATTTCTTTTGCAAATCATTTCAATGTTAGCCAACCTACCAATCATTTGCTAAAAAGCAATAAAACATGATTTCCAAAGAAATATGCTTTTGTTTTCATGCACATTTCTCAAACTCCCAACTTTTACCCTTCAATCACCCAACAACAACATTTCCTAATCTCATGCATTCTAGCAAAACATTTATGCGTCCAAATTGCGCACAATATCTCTAAGAGTCCACACAATTCCCTTACCTCGATTTACTTGGTGTGACTCCTTTCCTTTTAGCTTCTCACGCTCTTGGCTCAACTCGCCTCGGCGTATCCTCGGAAGCTGCGATTCATTCATTAAATCGATTGAGTTAACGTATTTAACCCATAATTGACCTCACTAGTCAACATTATTTACTTATGCATTTTACAAATGCCTTAACCCTCATTTTACCTCTTTTAGGTAAACCCCACAATTTATCCACTAACCACATCTTAAAATCATACCACAATCACTATTAATGATTTCTACATATCTCATTCATCATTAATCTCCATCAATTTCACTTTCTCACACTAAACCATTTCTAGGTCAAAATCATTCCAATGCATTCTAGATAGTTTCTAACCATCCATACTCATGCCAAACAACTCCAAAATCAATTAAATAACCAATGTACCATAGTTGGAGTGTTAGAATCTTACCAAATTTGATTTCTCTTCTTGCTCCAATGGCAATGCCCTTAACTCCTCCAATACCAACAATGGGAAAATGCTTTCCAACTATGTTGTTCTTCTCTTTGATAGGAACAACTTTGCCTCTAATGGTCTCTCTTCAAACCTCACTGAAAATGGCTGATTTTTGAGAGAGAAGGTTAGGTTTTTGGGTTGAAAGTGGAAAGTTTGTGTTTTTCCCGAAATTTTCTGATTTCCAGCACTCCTTATATAGAAATAGCTTGAGGAGATCGATCTGGTCCAAGAGGAGATCGATCTGGTCCCTTAAAATCCCTCTTTTTCACGGCATTTTTAAGCCTGAGATCGATCTGTCGAAGCATGAGATCGATCTGTTGAGGCATGAGATCGATCTGTCGAAGCATGAGATCGATCTGCTCCCAAACAGAGAGCTAAGGAGATCGATCTGGTCCATTGGAGATCGATCTGTTCTATTCTCTCGCCCAAATAAGAGCATTCTGGCTCTTCCAGATCGATCTCTCATCCCATGAGATCGATCTGCCCTTCAAAATTTCCAGATTTCCTCTGCAACAACACTTACCAAACATCCTAAATTTGCTACCATGATCATTTCCTCATTCATTCATCTTTGAGACTTGAAGATGGCATCCATCCTCACTTCATACACATTAAAACTTGTGTAGGATCTTTGTATGACCAATGGTACTTAATATAAACTAAAATGGAAGTGCACATCTTAGGCAATTATACTTCCATTTTACCAAGCTATTCAAAATCCATTCTTCACACATTCTCCACATGTTTAAGTCCATTACTACACATTCATATATAATGAAACTTGTATGTACGATTATCACTCTCATTACAAGTGTGTACATTACTTGTGGACTTACATCACATATACTTCACTCACGAATTCATAGTACAACTCTATTTACACTTCTATGTACATATATACCCTTATACATATACGGGGTCTCACAACGTTGACACGCCTCACGCGTAAGGATGTTAAGTTTACATGGGATGAGGCATGTGAGAGGAGTTTTTAGGAGCTTAAGCGTCGATTGACGACTGCTCCAGTTCTCACCATTCCTACCAGCTCAGGAGGATTCTCGGTGTATACGGATGCATCACACTAGGGACTGGGCTGTGTGCTTATGCAGGATGGGAAGGTAGCTGCCTATGGATCTAGACAGTTGAAAGATCATGAGAGGAACTACCCGACACATGATTTGGAGTTTGCGGCTGTAGTATTTGCTTTGAAAATATGGCGCCACTATCTCTATGGTGAGAAATTTCAGGTGTTCACAGATCATAAGAGCCTTAAGTACCTATTCTCGCAGAAAGAGCTGAATATGAGACAGAGGAGATGGCTCGAACTCCTGAAAGACTATGATTGTGAAATCATGTACCACCCAGGTAAGGCAAATGTAGTTGCCGATGCTTTGAGTAGAAAGAGCCTTAGGTTGGTGTCTTATATGATGGTACAGGAACATAAATTGTTAGAACACTTTGCGAACCTCAGTTTAGATGTAACCCCACCTGGATCTGAGAGACTTGAGATCATGGCTAGTTTGAGACTAGTGCCAGAGTTGATTGGCCGTATTCGGCAAGCCCAGCAGAGCGATCGACGGTGTATCGATTGGCTGAGGCAGGTACAGACAGATGTGGGTATTGATTTTGAGCAGAGTGCTGATGGGTTATTGAGGTTCAGAGGCAGAGTATGCGTTCCCAGGGATCCTGAGATCAGGAGAACGATTTTATCAGAGGCTCACTCATCGAAGTATACGATACATCCAGGAAGTACCAAGATGTATCAAAACCTTCGGAAAGTTTATTGGTGGTCTGGAATGAAGAGAGACATTGCTGAATATGTCGCTAAGTGTCTCGTTTGTCAGCAAGTGAAGGTAGAGCATCAGAAGCCTGCAGGATTATTGCAGCCTCTACCGATACCGACCTGGAAGTGGGAGCATGTCACCATGGATTTTGTGATGGGGTTGCCGAGGACCCGTAGAGGTCATGATGCCATATGGGTTATTGTGGACCGGTTGACTAAGTCCGCCCATTTCTTGGCTATGAGAGCTACCGATACACTGAGTCAGTTGGGGAACCTGTGTATTCGAGAGATAGTACGGCTACATGGTGTACCAGTGAGCGTTGTTTCTGATAGGGATGCCCGCTTCACTTCCCATTTTTGGGAACATTTTCAGGAAGCGCTGGGGACCCGATTGAGTTTTAGCATCGCTTTTCATCCTCAGACAGATGGGCAGTCAGAGAGGACTATACAGACCCTCGAGGATATGTTGAGAGTGTGTGTGCTAGATATTAGAGGCTCCTGGGATAACCACCTGCAATTAGCCGAGTTCGCTTATAATAATAGCTATCATGCAAGTATCGGGATGGCACCCTATGAGGCATTGTATGGGCGTAGATGCCGTTCCCCCATTGGATGGGAAGAGGTTGGTGACAGACAGATTTTTGCTCCGGACTTAGTGCAGCAGGCATCTGAGGACGTCCAGTTAATATGTGAGAGATTACGGACAGCTCAGAGCCAGCAAAAGAGTTATGCTGACAAGAGACGAAGACCACTGGACTTTGATGAGGGTGAGTCGGTGTTTCTGAGGGTATCACCATCGAAGGGTGTTATGAGATTTGGTAAGAAGGGCAAGCTGAGCCCTAGATATATCAGACCCTTCGAGATTTTGGAGAGAGTGGGAGATAAGGCGTATATATTGGCATTGCCACCGGACTTGGCAAATGTCCACAACGTCTTCCACGTCTCGATGCTTCGAAAGTATCACCCGGACCCGGCACACGTGATAAGTTATGAGCCGTTGGAGCTCCATGAGAGTATGACGTATGTTGAGAAGCCAGTTCGGATATTGGACAGAAAAGAGAAAGTGTTACGGAATAAGACAATTCCCTTGGTGAAAGTTCTTTGGCAACACCACACGGCGGAAGAGGCCACATGGGAATTGGAGAACTTGATACGGGAGAAGTACCCCCAACTTTTTGAAGAGTGACTTGGTTCTAATTTGGAGGACCAAATTCCTTGAAGGAGGGGAGAATGTAAGACCCCGTATATGTATAATGGTAATGTGTGTAATTGGATCAAATAATATGAATGGACTTGTAATGTAAAGTATGATTGATGTAAGTCCATGGATTCAATGTATGTATGTGTAATATGATTTGTAACGTACATACAAGTTTCATTGAGTACGAATATGAAGAAATGAGTTCTGGCAAGTGATGGATGTGATTGAAACTCAAGATGAGTAGTGTGGTAAAATGGAATGGAGTTATGCTTCCATTTGTTTCATGTAGCATACCTTTGGACATACAATGAATGCACACAAGTTTCAATGTGCATAAGGTATGAATGGATGCCATTTTCAAGTTATAAAGGTGGATGGATGAGAAATGGCTATGGAAATAGATTAAGGATGTATTGGTATGAGTTGCAGCAAGGAAACTACAGGAAATCTGGAAAACATGAGGGCCAGATCGATCTCATAGGATGAGAGATCGATCTGGAAGAGCCAGAATACTCTTATTTGGGCGAAAGAATAGAGTAGATCGATCTCCAATGGAGCCAGATCGATCTCCCAAGCATTCTGTAGCGAAAAGATCGATCCCCAAGCACCCAGATCGATCTCCTTAGCTCTCTGTTTGGGAGCAGATCGATCTCATGCCTCGACAGATCGATCTCATGCTTCGACAGATCGATCTCAGACTTAAAAATGCCGTGAAAAAGGGGGATTTTAAGGGACCAGATTGATCTCCTCTTGGACCAGATCGATCTCCTCAAGCCATTTCTATATAAGGAGAGCTGAAAATCAGGAAATCTCGGGAAAAACACTAACTTTTCACTTTCAACCCAAAAACCTAACTTTCCCTCTCTAAAATCAGCCATTTCCAGCAAGAATTAAAGAGAGACCATTAGAGGCAAAGTTGTTCCTATTAAAGAGAAGAACAACATAGTGTGAAGGCATTTTTCCATTGTTGGTATTGAAGGAGTTAAGGGCATTGCCATTTGGAGCAAGAAGAAAAATCATAGTTGGTAAGATTCTAACACTCCAATCCAAATACGTTGTCTATTTAATTGATTTTGGAGTTGTTTGGCATGACTATTGATGGATAAATTATCTATGGATGTGGTGGAATTGGTGTAACCTAGAAAACCTAGAATGGGTATGACGTGAGAATATATGGGTTGAATAAGTTTATGATTTATGGGCATTACTAAAGTTGTTATTAAGGTAATGTTTATGATTTTAGATGGTTAAATGAGATTACATTGTGAGTTTGGAGGAATTGTGAAAATGGGTATGTATATGCTTGATAAATGCCATAGTGAGGGAATTCATGGAATATGAACACTATGAGCTTAATGTCGATTTAATATCGATTTTGAATAAGTTAATAGGCCTAAGAAGATCCATAGACTCGAGTTATGGGTAAAGTAATGAAACGAGGCCATATAAGCGTTAATAGAGGCTATAGATTAAATTAACTATAGCAAGCACAAGGGTTGCATTATATGGATCGAATATAATGCGGGATACGATTTTGTACAGTCCCGAAGAGTTCGTTGAAGACGAATCGAACCGTACGAGTAAGCAGCTTAAGGAAGTGGAATCACGCATCGCGATTCCAGGTAAGGAAATTTTGTGAGTATATAGAGGTAGCTGCTCGTACTTTGAACTTGTGGGTGAATATTGGGTGTTTTATGGAATGCATGGTTGCTCAAATAAATGATTGATTGTATTCGTGAATGATGAGGAGTATATGCGTGGTTTTGGATTTGAAGTGGATTTTATGAAATGGGATAGTAAGGCTAATAATTGCATAAATCTAATGTTTTGATGCTTTTCAAAACGAAATTGCTTGGTTTTAAGCAAGCTAGTAGATGGGTCGGCTAGTATTGTATGGTTGTTGTGGAAAAGCATTTGTGAGTGCTAAACCTGATTGTCGGGATTGTTTGATTGTGTATGAGCCGCCTATCGTATTTGTATGACATAAATAGCGCTAGAGCCTCGCTCGCGCTGGATTTCTATGTTTTCATTTGTATGAAACGTGCTGGAGCTTAGCTCGCAGCTTGATTTGGAAACTATGATGATGTTTATAAACCGTACTGGAGCTTCTGCTCGTACATGGATTTTGAGTGGTTGTCTTATGAGTATAACCGTACTAGAGCTATGCTCGTACGCGTCTCTGTATGAGAGGATGCCTGAGTCGTGCTAGAGCTTTGCTCGCACAAGTTTGCACATTGTGATACGTATAAGGTTGTGAAAGATGGTAAGATCCTTAAGCCCTACATCCTTAAGCCAACATCCTTAAGCCCAAAGAGGCGGGGAGGCTCTGTTAGGCGGGGAGGCTCTGTTCGGTGGGGAGGCTCTCTTACGGTGGGATCCTTAAGCCAACATCCTTAAGCCCTGGAGGGGCGAGGAGGCTCTGTTAGGCAGGGAGGCTCTCCTACATGGGTACGGTAAGATCCTTAAGCCCAAAGAGGCGGAGAGGCTCTGTTAGGCGGGGAGGCTCTGTTCGGTGGGGAGGCTCTCTTACGGTGGGATCCTTAAGCCAACATCCTTAAGCCCTGGAGGGGTGGGGAGGCTCTGTTAGGCAGGGAGGCTCTCCTACATGGGTACGGTAAGATCCTTAAGCCCAAAGAGGAGGAGAGGCTCTGTTAGGCGGGGGCTCTGTTCGGTGGGGAGGCTCTCTTACGGAAGGATCCTTAAGCCCTACATCCTTAAGCTAACATCTTTAAGCCCGAGGAGGCAGGGAGGCTCTGTTAGGCGTGGAGGCTCTGTTCGGCAGGGAGGCTCTCCTTCACGGATATGGAAAACTCTTTGTATGGGGTAGGTAAGACCTAGGAATGGCACCCCCAATCACGATATGAGTCTGCGGAGTACGCTGTACCGTGTATATCACATGGAGTACGATGTACCGCATGATGGTTATATGGTGAGAAAGTCTGGCGAGGGATAATCCGTCTTCGTGCCAGCGTGATACCCCGCACACCTGGATGCGTGTGGTCTGGGATGATTTATGACGTAATGGTCCACATAGGCACTTTTGATATAGTGACCTAGTTTTTATACACATGCGTGAATTGTGAAATGAAAATGTGGTTGTAATTATGAGTTGATTTGGTGGTATTTATGTGTTGAGAAAGAGGTTTATGATGTTGGTTTAAAAAGGAGGTTTCTTAATGAATTGCCATTTTTATGAATTTAAATGAGATTGAGCATGAGATGATTTATACATGATGTTTCTACCATGTTTTATATGCCAATGCACATGATTTTGATACATGATATATATGTATATTTACATGGCATAGTTTTATTCCTCATGCTCCTACCATAAATGATTTATGCATAACACTATCAGCATGTAGATAGAGTAGTTATCTACCATACTTGCATTATTGCCTTACTGAGCATGTGGTTGCTCATCCCACTCTATTTTCCCCCTACAGAGCGTGCATAGTAGCCCAGTGAGGACTGAGGCGTGGTATTTTGGACTCCGCTACATCTCCATCGCTAAGAGGTATATACACAGTGATTCTTTTTGTATCTAAACAATGTAAAAGCACAGTATTCTTTTGAGTTGTAATTATGGGGGATGTAGATGTCAGTAAAACATGTATTCGTATAAGTACACGATTAAATGCAAATGTATGACATCGTTTTAATTAATTGAGAATGAATGAGATGTGGTGTTTATTATTGACTCACAGCCCAACAGTGTGTGGTGAGTTTAGTTCACGACCGGGTAAGGTAACAGTAAAACGCGAAAAATTTTCAGTGATTTTCGGTTAAAGAGAATGGAATTGGGTCGTGACACAGGATCCGTGTAGCAGAGGGATCACGATGATATGGCCATAATCCTGGTTGTTTGCCTAAGATATATATATATATTGCCTAGTCTCGCATGTTACTATTTGATGTTTTGAAAGTTTGAGAATGCGTGGATTTTGTGTGAGTCTGGACCCCTCGAGGGAGGGGTTGGATCTTGACTGATGATATTGGTTTTGTTGTGAAGAAATGAAATTTTTAATGTCTTCAGAAATGCTTGGAAATAAATGATTTTATGTGGATGAGGATCACTCGAGGGAGGGGTTGAGTCCTGATGAGTGTGACTGAGATGTGATTTGATGAGAAAGAAACTGGGATTTAAACTGAAACTTGCATGACGTTATTTCCAAGCTATTTAAACCCATGCATGAGGAAATTGGTTTTACATGACATTCATAGTGTGGCATATGGGTATGCGTGAAGGTTTTGTGGAAACTCAGCATGATGTATTTTTCATAATTGTTTATAATTCATGCAATGAAAGGTTTTAGCATTAGGAGGTTATCCATGCTTTAATTTAAAATGCATGATTTTGATTTAATTCATGCGTTTTATTATTTTTCATGAGAAGCCATTGAGGCATGAGTTGCATGATTTCCATAAGCACAAACAGCTTTTATAAACTATGGCATTGATGTGTGCATGATTTTGTGCATAAGCTTTAAACGAAAAGAAATGGATTTAAGGGCATGGCATTATGAGCATGAAGATAGTGGAGCTATCTACTTACTTGCATAATTGCCTTACTAAGCATGTGGTTGCTCACCCCCTTATTTTCCCCTCTTTTCAGAGCACTCGCAATAGATAGTGAGCGGCTGATGACTTGCATTCTGGGTATCCGCTGCTTCCCGTCATCGAGAAAAGGTATACACACTTGTATGGTTTTGTATCTAAATATGTAAATTCATAGTACTGTAAATGTATATGACGTCGGGGATGTAAGGTTATGTAAATGAAATTGTGAATGTAACATGGAAATGGAATAGTAAGTAGTGTGAGGGGACTAACACCAAATCATAACCCAACTGTTGGTAGGATGGTCACAATGAGAGGAAGGTAAGAATTAAATATGAAAGAAAAATGAAAAATTTACTCTGATTTTTGGGTCGTGACAGATTTGAAATGAGAATTATGCGTTAACCTAGTGTTAGAGGTTACTCGCACTAGTTTTGATATTTTGAGATACATACACAGTGTTTAGAGGCGGAGTGCTGATTGTGAGTCACACTCAAAACGCGTACTATAGTTTTTACGTGATATATAATACATGTTAGAAAAATCGTGACGAGTTCCTTATGTAGACTAAGTGTCACACTGTTGAGATGTTCACACGTTGATTTAGAGACGTGGCATTTATTTTCCATAGTATGAGGGCTAAGAGCTATGGTAGGCACCCCGACTATGATGTAATTCCATGGTGTGAGGGCTAAGACCTATGGTAGGTACCCCGACCATGAGAAGAGGGTCTACGGGTGTACGTTGTACCTTACGAGTGGCATGGAGTACACTGTACTGTGTGGTAGAGTTATGGAGTTGATGAGTTTATAGCTGGCGGTTGTGATAACCCGCACACCGAGATCTGTGTTGATTGGGATTTCACCATTATAGGATATGGACAAGTCTAGGAGAGTATTGCATTTAGCCACTCAGTCTCGTATCGTATATCACTTGTTTTCATGATACGGTTAGACCTGAGGGATGGGTCAAAAAATGATTTTTGTGTTGTGTTGTGAACTGCCATGTTTACTGTGATTTTTATGTAAATGGCAATGATTTCGATAAAGGCATTTCAAAAGTATAAAGATGCATTGTCTTGCATGAATGTCTACATGTGATAATTCAGCCTGATTTTAAGTACATGGGTTTTATTCTATACTACTATTATATCATTTTGATACATGCTTTTGAGATGAGAGAAGGAAAGACAAAGCATTATTTTCAGTAGATAGTGTGGACGTCTACTGGCTTGCCTGATTTCCTTACTGAGCGCGTTGTTTGCTCATCCCCTTTTATTTTCACCTCTCTACAAATCATCCGCAGTAGATTGAGTCCGACTGAGATATAGCATTCCTTTTGTTCGCTGCCATTTCCCATAGAGCTAAAGGTATACACATCACGTACTATTTTGTATCTGAACAACGTATAAGCACAATGATGTACACGTTTGTAATACTGGGGATGTAATTATGTTAATGTAAATAACTTTGTTTATGAGAAATATGTATGTAAAGTCAATATTTTTAATGATATGAATGTATGATGTGATAAGGTGAGTATGAAAAAGAAAACTAGTACTGAATCACAGCCCAAATGTTGGTAAAGAGAAAGGTAAGTAAAAAGCAAAAAATTAGTAGTGGTTTTTGGGTAAGTCACGGGTGGAGGTCGTGACAGGCTGGTGGTGTGGCTGGTAGCTGGTGTGTTGGTGGTGGCGTGGAGGAGAGGGATAAAGGCTATTCTGGTTTCGAGCCTTGGTGAAAAACGTGAGGGAGGTGGGGAAGAAGAGGAAAGTCTGAAAAAAAAATAACATAGCCCTTTATATATCTTTTGCATAATTCAGGTTTTAATTGATTTAATTATTTGTTGTTTTAGTTTTTAGAAATTGCAAATTAAATTTTACTTGCATATAGTTCAGTTTAACTAGTTGATAATATAATTTCCAGAATTAGCAATTTAATTATACATGCCTATGGTTTAGCTTATACTATAGTTTTAGGAATTGTTGCCAAGTGCATAATTTATAACTCAATATTCATAAAAATCTGGTTTTCATGTCTATTGTATATGATTTAACAACTTAAATAACTAAATTCCAGATTTTAAATTTCAATCTATATGCTTTACTCTAATACATATATATATATATATATATATATATATATATACAATTATAATTACATTTCAAATTACATTGTTTATCAATTTAGTAATCAAGTGCAGGTTTAGTAAATTTGAAAATTAAGTTACATGATTAGAAATTGATCTACATAAATTTCAGGTTTTCATACTTCTAATGTATGCATATTTTTATCAACTCCTACATGGTTCCACGTGCAAACGTAAATTGTAGATTTAATACTTAATCTACCTATAATCAATTCTTATGTTTCATATGTATAAGTGACTACATTTTCAGATTTAATGTTCATGTAATTTCTTGTAACCCGGTTAGCATATTTCCCTATATATATCTATATATAAACTTGTTTCAAAAATAATATTTACATAAAGTCTACATATATATATATATATATATAATTTTAGATCTTTATAATTTATGAAAAAGTATAATTTATCTTAATGTTGGTAGCTTTATATTTTCAGATTTTGTTACTAGACTATATTAAATAAAGCTCCCTAATTAGCTAAGCTACTTAAATTTAATAATTTCACTACCTAATTATTCATGAAATTTCCCTTTAACCGATTTTATCATGGTTTCCTTATCAATTTCGGTCACACACTTATCTACATACATGAATTAAATTTATTTATCATCTACGAATATTTAGCCTAATGTCAATTGATAAATTATCTTAGTCTATCCCAATTTAATCATATGAATATATTTCTACCACATATTTATGTTTTTGACATAATCTTAAACATACATCATACATTATGCCAATAAATTATATTCTCCCTATATAACTCACCTTTGTTGTATTATATTTATATTAGACTATAATTTTCAGTTTCAATGCTTATACTTACCTAACTTTATCAATTCTTACCAATTCTTACCTTGCTTAAACTAAAATTACACCAAAATTATTTTTCTAAGTGGTGTAAACCGAAATAATACTATTCTAATTTCTATTTATTCTATCTCTTAATTAAATTAAATCTTCCTATCCGTAACTAATCCTGACTTAACATAAAGATAAACGAGACATTGGTATAGGGAATTTTGCGGTCTTACATTCTCACTTGCATGAAGTTCAATTCAATGCATTGGGCCGTTTACACCCATTTGGCCTCGTTACCTTTTATTAGACTTTATTTTCTCTTAAGTCCATTTCGATTGTATTATTCATTTCTCGAGAATCTATTAGACTCATTAAATCTACTTATTCATATTGAGTCGGCCTTAAGTTCAGAATGCCTTAGGTTTATTACTTTCCTTCACTAAGGAAATTTATCATACACCTCATATGCCTACTCTCAATCATCATTTGTTCCAACATATGGATTTCACAAAACTATCTTAGAATCATGTATACATGCTTAATAACATCAATTCATGCTTAAATCATCATTAACTCAATGCCATATAAACTTTCTTTCACTTTCTCATACTATGCCCATTTTAGGTCATGGAGGATTAAGCATGCTTAAAGATGTTTCAGCCAACAATACATACACCAATCAACTTATCAAAATGTCTAGATGAACATAATTGAAGTTGGTGTATTGAGAGCTCACCTAGCTTGACTTTTCTCCTTTTTTGCCAAATTTGGGGAAAACCCTTTTGCTCTTTCAATTCAACAACTCAACCTCTAGTTTTTGACTATATTGTTCTCCTCATCATAAGGAACAACTTTGCTCAAAGAAATCTTTCTCAAATCTGATTGGAAGGTGATGGTTTTTAGAGTGAGAAAGCTAGGTTACTTTGTTACAATGTAGGAGTATCAATTGTTTGGTGGAAAGAAGACTCATCTGTCGGGTTTTTATAGAATTTGGCCTTATGAGATCGATCTCCAAGGGTGAGAGATCGATCGCCCCTTTGTTTGAACTCTAGAATTCGATATGGAGGCTGTGGGATCGATCTACCTCTTGGGGAAGGGATCGATCTTTGCTAAGCAGAAGACTTTAGAGATCGATCTAGCTTTAGGAAGAGATTGATCCTGTCCAAACAGAAGCAACTTGAGATCGATCTGTTTTGAATGAGGGATCGATCTCCCTTTTACAGAATGCTTTGGCACTACATTCCGAGGTAATGAGATCGATCTCCCTTTACAGTAAGATCGATCTCCCCTTGCTCTGTAGCATTCTAGCTGAAATTTTCCCAAAAATTCAAAGGGTGGATTGCTTCCAATTGCCTCAATATTCATTTTGCATTCTAATCACACTTAGAACTTAAATATGTTCATTTCTTATGATTCTCATATAATGTAACTTGTATGTACATCATGAAATCCTAAAAGATACATATAAATTTACGGGCCTTACAACTTGTTTTGCTGTACTGTCACGACTGCCCGTGACTTACCAAAACCACTATAAAATTTTTGCATTTTATTTACCTTTCCTTCTGTTATAATTCAATCACAAAACAGTTGGGTTGTGATTCGGTATTAGTCACCTTAACCACATTCGTTTCATATCATGTATACAAGTCAACATACATATCTATTGACTGTAAGTACTCTTTTCTTAAAATTAAACTAATATACATTAATAAAATTACATGCACATATACATCCCCGACAGCATATTCGTTTACGTATGTCACGACCCTCACTTACCAAAATACGTACAAATTTTTCACATTTTCATTCGTCATTTATAAATCATCCTTCCTCGATCGTGAACAACCACACCCTCAACAGTTGGGCTGTGTGTCAATGTCTACCTCATACATCCATAACAATCAAATTTGCAATAAAGTTTTAGAAGTAAACACTTTTATAAATATATCAGAGTTACTGTTTACAAGTATTTACATGGCTTTACATCCCCAATAGTTACTTACAAAATGCTACTGTGCTATGTCTAGTTTAGATACAAAATAATTCAAGTGTGTATACCTTTAGCGATGGGATGCAGCTGATACCAAAAGGGATAAGCCTCCAGTCACGCTCACTATATTCTTAAATCTCTGTAGAGAGGGGGAAAATAAGGGGGTGAGCAAGCCACACGCTCAGTAAGGCAATCATGCGAACATGTAGATACTGCACTATCTACGTGATCGTGATGCTATGCTCAAAAGTATTTAGTTCATCATTTATCTCAAAACATGAGTGTATGATTGTGTTAATGGTATGTAAAGCATTCATGCTATTAAATCCAGTGCACAATTTAATTCAAAGCATGGTATAAATCATCATGCATAATTCACAATAAAGCATGGCATTACCCATCATGCGTTTTCTCAAATAGGCATGGCATTAACCATCATGCATTTTCTCAAATAAGCATGGCATTAACCATCATGCATTTTTCACAATAAAGCATGGCATTAATCATCATGCTTCGGTGCACTTTAAACCATTAACAATCAATATCTCAAAACATTTCAACACTTGTCATGTCTCAGCCCATTCCTCGGACTGTCCTAACCCACAAATCATTTCAAACATGGATTTATTCTCAAAACAATAGACATGTGAGATAGGCAATTCAATAATAGGTAATAACCTCAAGGTCTATGGCCATAACCCGTGATACCAGCTACACAGATTAGGTGTGCGGGATATCACCACTATCTGCTTCCACACGAGAGGTTGGTCAAATCCTGCCCGTCGATCCATAGCAGATCTCGTACGAAGATGGCACATCACAATCTTAACATGGTACAACATACTCCATGCTACTTGCACGGTACAACGTACTCCATGGACCCAATCAGCACATCATATCACGCCACATCTCAAAACGCACGTGTGAGCCTATTTAATCGGTATGACCTCTTGTCTACCTTAAGCTCCTAACACGGCTAATCAGTCATGTCAAAATAATGCACGTACTAGCCTATTTAATCGAGGTGACACCCAGTCTACCTGAAGCTCCAAGCCCAGTAACAAGCAAGGTGGGCATCTAGTGTGAGCTAAGCTCCATGCACCATGCCAAAACTAGTATGAAATCCATGTGAAAACTAGTGCGAGCTAAGCTCTAGCACTCACATGTATAAAACACAACAAATCTCAAGCGAGTCCTGCTCTAGCACGCTTTCATTCTCACGAAGTCATATAGGTGGCTCAATTCTTTGCAAAGTATGGTTAACAACCCAAAACAACTCATTTCTTTTGCAAATCATTTCAAATATTAGCCAACCTACCAAAGCATTTGCTAAAAAGTAATAAAACATGATTTTCAAAGCAATATGCTTTTGTTTTCATGCACATTTCTCAAACACCCAACTTTTGCCCTTCAATCACCCATTTTCATTTCCTAACATATCATGAATTCTAGCAAAGCTTTTAAGCGCCCAAATTACGAATAGATACCTCTAAGAGTCCACACAATTCCCTTACCTCGATTTACTTGGTGTGACTCTTTTCCTCTTAGCTTCTCACGCTCTTGGCTCAACTCGCTCCGGCGTATCCTCGGAAGCTGCAATTCAATCATCCAAACCACTTGAGTTAAAGTTGTTAACTCACATTTGACCTCATTAGTCAATATAACTCATATTTGCATTTACCAATGCCTTAATCCACATTTTACCCATTTTAGGTAAATCTCACAATTTATCCACTAACAACATCTTAAAATCATACCACAACACTATTATTAACTTGTACATATCTCATTCATCATTAATCTCCATACATTCCACTTTCTCACACTAGACCATTTCTAGGTCATAATCATTCCCATGCATTTTAGATAGTTTCTACCCACAATGTGCACACCCAAATCAACTTCATAATCATCAACTAGACAAATCTACTTGGATTTGTGCACTAGAAACTTACCTCTTTGGATTTTCTCTTTGCTCCAATTAGAAATGCCCCTTGTTCCTTCAATCCAACAAATGGGTAATTGCCTTCAAACTATGTTGTTCTCTTCCTCAAGATGAACAACTTTACTTCTAATGGTCTCTCTTCAAATCTTACTAGAAATGGCTGATTTTAGAGAGAGAAAGTTAGGTTTTTAGGTTGAAAATGGAAGGGTGATGTTTTTTTTTTCGAAATTTTCAGATTTTCAACACTCTTTTTATAGAAATAGCTTGAGGAGATCGATCTACACTAGGAGGAGATCGATTTGGTCCCCTTAAATCCATCTTTTTCACGTCATTTTAAGCATGAGATCGATCTTGCGAATCTTGAGATCAATCTGCTCCAAACAGAGAGCTAAGGAGATCAATCTGTAGGCTTGAGGATCGATCTTTTCATTACAGAATGTTTAGGAGATCGATCTTGCCCCATTGGAGATCGATCTGCCATATTCCTTTGCTCAAATACAAGCATTTTGGCTCACCCAGATCGATCTCTCATCCTATGAGATCGATCTGTCATTCATATTTCCAGATTTTCTACAGTTTTTCTGCAGTAAACTTATACCAAAATATCCTTAATTTGGTTCCATAGTCATTTTCTCATCCACTCATCTTTGAGACTTGAAAATGACATCCATTCATACCTTATACCTATTGAAACTTGTGTGGAATCTTTGTATAACCAAAGATACGTAATATTAACCAAATGGAAGTGCATACTCATGCAAATCTTCATTCCATTTACCACACTACTCATATTCCATTTTACTCACATTCTTCACATATTTAAGTCCATTTCTTCATATTCATACATAATGTAACTTGTATGTACAATCACAACTCTTATTGCAAGTGTGTACATTAACTTATGGACTTACATCACATATACTTCACTTATGAATTCATAGTATAACTCCATTTACATTTCTATGTACATATTACAATTATACATATATGGGGTCTCACATTCTCCCCCATTTAGAAAATGTGGTCCTCCAAATTAGAACTAATTCAATCCACGAATATCTCGGGATACTTCTCCCGCATCAAACTTTCCATTCCCATGTGGCTTCTTCCACAGTGTGATGTTGCCAAAGAACCTTCACCAAGGGAATTGTCTTTGTCCTCAACACTTTATCTTTCCTGTCCAATATCCGAACCGGCTTCTCAACATAGGTCATACCTTCATTGAGCTCCAAAGGCTCATATCTTATCACATGTGCCGGGTCCGAACGATACTTCCTCAACATAGATACGTGGAAGACGTTATGCACACTTGCCAACTCTGGTGGCAATGCTAATCTATACGCCTTATCTCCCACTCTCTTCAAAATCTCAAAGGGTCTGATGTATCTAGGGCTCAGCTTGCCTTTCTTACCAAACCTCATAATACCCTTCGTATGAGAAACTTTCAAGAACACCAACTCACCCACATCAAACACAACTGGTCTCCGTCTCTTGTCAGCATAACTCTTTTGCCTGCTCTGAGCTGTCCGTAACCTCTCACATATCAATTGGACATCCTCAGATGCTAGTCTAACCAAGTCAGGAGCAAAGATCTGTCTGTTACCAACCTCTTCCCATCCAATAGGGGAACGACATCTACGTCCATACAATGCCACATATGGTGTCATCCTGATACTCGCATGAAAACTGTTATTATAGATGAACTCTACGAATGGCAAATGGTCATCGTAGGAGCCTCCAAAATCTAATGCACACGCTCTCAACATATCCTCCAGGGTCTGTATAGTTCTCTCTGACTGACCATATGTCGAGGATGAAACGCGATGCTAAAACTCAATTGGGTTCCCATTACTTCCTGAAAACGTTCCCAGAAGTGGGAAGTGAAGCGGGCATCCCTATCAGAAACAACGCTCACTGGAATTCCATGTAGCCTCACTATCTCGCGCACATATAGGTTCGCTAACTGGCTCAGAGTATCGGTAGCTCTCATAGCTAGAAAATGGGCTGATTTCGTCAATCGATTCACAATAACCCATATGGCATCATGACCTCTCCGAGTCCTCGGCAATCCCATCACAAAATCCATGTTGACATGCTCCCACTTCCAAGTCGGTATCGGTAGAGGCTGCAATAACCCTGCAGGCTTCTGATGTTCTGTAAGACCCGATTTTATTGTAAGAACAAAAGGGAATGAATAGAAATTTACGAGTGCATTTAAAAATGTAAAAGGATTGAAATGGAATTCTCGAACACGTGTAAGGGCAAAAATGGTCAAAAGACTGAAAGCCGGTATAAATTCAAGAAGAAAAATTTAATTAAAATAATGGATTGAGAAATCTTGGTCAATAAGGTGAAATAAATTTATTTTGGGTTAAACTGATCAAGATATCAATTTACTGAAATTAATCAGGATTAATCGAAATTTTTAATTTGAAAAATCATTTCGGAAATAATCAAAAAATATACCGAAAAGTCATTCGGGACAATATCCCAAAAATACGAAGAAATTATACCCGAAAAAGGTTAAAATATGATAAATAAATTAAATAAAATAAAATTAATTAATTTGAAATAAAATAATAATTTTTGGTATATATTTTAGACATTTTAATATATTTTATTGATTAAAATATTAATAAAATTAAATAATAAATTAAAATAAATTAATTAAGTTTAAAAAAAGAAAAAAAAGGGAAGGAATCAAAAAATGGATCGCAGAGAGAGAAACGGGAAAACGGAGTCGAAACCCAAGGAGAAGGTCGGACGACCAACGACGACCCAATTGGCTAGGTGAGGGCCGAAAAAGGAAGAGGGCGTCGACGCGACCTCCCTGGTACTGGCGACGCGCCCCACCGACACCGGAGAACGTCGAACTGAGGGAGAGAAGTCGCGGAGAGGGGAAGCGAAATTGACAGCCACCGACGTCGATTCGACCCCGACCACCGCCAACCGAAGCTTACTCAGTTAATGCCGAGCTGATTGGTACTGAAAACAGTCACCAAAATCGACGTACGGCGCCGAAAACGACGGAAAGAGGAAATGGGTACCGACGGTGGAGAGAACAGGCCGGACCGGCGACTTTCTGGCGGCCTTGGACGAAATCGAGGGCAGATCTGAGATGCGGACAACCCAGCGGAGCCACTGGCGGCGAAAGTCGGTGGAGAACCGATCGGTAAGGCCCTGAACCAATCGAACCGGAGTGAACCGACGGTCCGAACCGGATCCGAACTGGACCGAACCGGTTCAGCCAATGAGGAAAGAGAAAAAAAGAGAAAAAGGAAAAAGAAAAAGAGGAAAAATTGGGAAAAAATCCTGACGATGTAATCGAGCTACGGGTAAGTTAGTAGCGGTTGAAATTGACTGATTTAAATTTTGAAATATTTTATTTAATTAATTTTCGACTGGAAACTTACCCGAAAATTATGAAATTGTGTAGCTCGACAATTGGCATCCAACGAGAGCTTGAGACAGCCTCGATTTACGTACTAACATGGAATCTCAGGTAAGTAAACCTTATTTACGACAATTTACATCGTTATGCGTGTTTCGAATTTAATTATCGCATAAAATAAATTAAATTATGAAAATTTAGATAAATTGTCGTAAATAATAAATTGAGCTATTCGAGAGTTAGAATGAGGCCCAATAAATTGTTGGTGGGCCCAATGAGCCCAATAGGCCTTGATAATGTGAAAATTAAGTGGAAAACGAGCTTAAGGCCGATTAAGGCCCATTAAGGTGCAATCGGGCCCAATAGGGGTAAATAGGCCCAATAATTTAAATTAAGCCCAAAAAATAGGAAATACAATTAAATTGTATGATATCTGACCTGAGGAATATTTATACGCAGTTTCGAACATTGGATTGGGAGTCAATCGGACTGCGTGACGAGACAACAGTGGAAAAGGAAAGGTCAGACTCTACAGAAAAATAAGGTAAGGGAATTCTACGGACTGCTACAGGTAAACTTTACAAAATTTCAAAGTCATATGCAGTCTTTTAAATTATCTGAAGGGTCTAGAAGTAAGTTAATAATTTTAGTGCCCCGAATGGGTAAATTACCAAAATACCCTTATTAAGGGTAAAATTTACAATTTTAGGAAAAATTGGGAGGAGCAAGAACAAGAGGTTCCTGCTCGTTCTGGAGATGTTTTGACGCATGCATGAGTAGGCTGGCTAACCTTAAAAGAAAAATGCACAACATTGCATATTTTCAATGATAAAATTGTTTTGAAAATTGTTTTGAGGAAACAGAGCCGCCTACATGTTTTTATTGACATGTGACGTGCTAGAACTCAGCTCGCACGATATTTTGATTTGGATGATGCATGTATTAGTGCTAGGGCGAGAGCTCGCACTAGAGTTTTGCATGTATTGGTGCTGGAGTCTAACTCGCACCTGATTTTAACATGATTTTCGTGATACGGTGCTAGAGTCTAACTCGAACCATATTTTTTATATGATTTTTGAAGGCAGGGTGTTGGAGCTTCGTTCGCACCAGATTTTCACATGGTTTGCATACAGAGTGCTAGAGCTTAGCTCGCACTAGTTTTACTTGATTTGATGAGAGTGCTGAGCATCGCTTGCACTAATTTTATGAGAATATGCGATGAGCCGTGCTTGGAGTGTCGAGTAGACTGTGTGTCACCGATTTAATAGGCTCGCACGTGCGTTCTGAGACGGGGTATGAGATATGGGTCGACGGACTACGATGTACCGTGCAAGTAGCATGGAGTACGATGTACCGTGTGGCATCTTCGGATGCGTGGTATCTTCGGATAGGTGTGGTATCTTCGGATGCGTGGGATCGGATAAAACCGACGAGATGGACTGACCCACCTCCTAGGCGGTTCCCGATCATGGTGAGAACCTGCACACTAGGATCCGTGTAGCAGAGGAACTCCCGAGGACACATGGTCACAGTCCTGGTTATTGCCGATATACAGATGTTGCCTAGTCTTGCATGTTGACGATTTTGATGAGATCCAAACTGGGTTTTAAATCAAATGTGCATGATGATTATTTCCATGCTTTTTAAACCCATGTGTGATGTAAACTGATTTTCATGGTTTTGTGTGAGTTAGGACCACCCGAGGGATGGGTTGAGCCCTGGATTTGTTGTGAAATTGTAAATGAGAAAGAAATGATTTGAAATAGTTGCATGTTGAATTTTCCATGTAAACTTGTTTTACATAACATCATGAATCATAGCATCAATTTTGAAATCTGTGGTGAAAGGGTGGTTTATGCATGGCACCACGTTCATGTAGGTAGTATGGTTACCTACTTGTTCGTAGGATTGCCTTACTGAGCTTGATGTGCTCACCCTTTTATTTTCTCACACAGATAATCTCTAGTAGATGTTGAGGCGATTGAGTGCTGCATTCCGGATATCCGTTGCTGCCCATCATTTAAGGTGTATACACTTGTACATATTGTATCTAAATAAGCATAGCACAGTAACATGTTTGTAAGTAACTTTAGGGGATGTATAAATATTGTAAACACTTATAAATAACTGAGAAAGAATTAAGTTATATGGTAAATGAATGGTGAGACTGGCATTGACGCACAGCCCAATTTGTTAGTGGAGTGTGGTCACGATCAGAGGACAGGTAAGCATGAAAGAAAATAACAAAACGCAGAAAATTTACTTTGATTTTTGGGTAGTTTTGGGTCGTGACATATAAAGGTGGTATCAGAGCAGAAATTGGTCTGATGTGTGTCAATGTCAGTAATTAGGAAATTACATCCCCGTGTTACTGTGCTTGGTTAGATACAATAGTGTATATCGAGATGGGTTTTAACTAAGAAATGGTTGAGAATGCAGGAATACCTAATATTAGTCACGATAGAGAAGGTAGAGCACGAGGCAGAGGTCGTAGAGGTAGACCTGAGCCTGCTAATCGTGCTGAGTTAAGCTATGAGAATCAGGATGAGATTGAAATAGAGGCTAATGTTGTGCATGCCTCACAGAGTCCGACAGAGAGATCGGACAGTATTGAGACATGTTTCGCGAGGTTGGAGCGGAGCATGGAAAATATTTTGGGAGCAAATTGCTCAGAGTATGCATAAGATTTGAGGGCAAGTCGGAGCATTGATGGAAGTCTGCTCGACCTAACTTAAGAGTTAGACATCCAGAGCTGACATACGAAATATTTCTGGATGTATTCCGGTGATAGAATATCCCAAACACTGTTTAAAGGGAATGATAGATAAAATCCTTACTCTGACCCAGAGGAATTGATTTATTGACGAGTATGAATTATGAGTATGGAAACCCAGTTATATTCTTGGGCAAATATTACCTCGACATTATGGACAGTGACAGTCAAGATGTCTAAAAGTTTATGGAAGGGCTCAGATTGTCGATTAGAGTCCGATTGGCCCGTGAGATATTACCTATGTCGAGGTAGTACGTAAACTACAGTAGTGTGAATAAGATTGTGAGTTGCACGCCTCTGAGATTGAGAAAGGTAGTAAGGGTCGAAATAGAGACAGAAAGAGAATCGAGAATGATAGAGATGGCAGAACGAGAAAAATGGGTAGTTTGGTAAAAATTTGATTTGATGAGTTTTGGGCTAAGATGATTGGTAAGGCCACAGTTATCTGATTGTAGCACTTTTGAGGGGTATTGTGATTGGAGAACCCCGATCTGCTACAGATCACTGTAGAATGTGTGGTAAATACCACAGAAGTAGGACCTACACCTACATATTATTAATGAAAATGGCTGTTAAGTGTGGTAAGGCGGACCATGTATTTTGATTGCTCAGAGTTAGGCGAGATTGCCCCACAGAAAGGTAAAAAGATAGAGAAAACCCTGTTGAGATAGCTGCATCGAAAATGGAGGTCACAGCCGAAGAGAAAAGGAAAGTAGGCTATTGGACGAAGGCGAGTGTATGTTTTGGACCAGGACACTACTGATGTTTCACAAGATGTGGTGAAAGGTACCACACTGCTTATGAATAAAGAAGTAATTGTGTTAATTAATCCTGGTACCACGTATTTCTTCATACCGCCTTCATTCGCATGTAAGTGAGTAAAAGACATAAATGCCTACACTCTTAGGCACAATGCTGATAAATGAGTACCCCAATAGAGGAAGGTTAACTAACGAAATAATTATGAAGAGATTTTAAATTGAAAACGGGGGAAGAAGTATAAGTCAGCCGATTTTATTCAATGGACTATGAATAATTTAAAGTAATAATTGAGAATAAAGTAGTCGGCTGCATATTATGATGTTCGGATTTCTATCCTAAGATAGTAATATGGTTTACCCCTGAAAAGTATACTATAAGTTTTGATAAGTACTAAAAAGCGGTGCAATGGTTGAAATTAAAAGAGCAACTAATGGTACTCACGAAATGAATAAGGACAGAGTTTCGTTATAATTGATATACAAAGGAGATATTCTTTAAGATATGTTTGATCCTAAATACAAGATGTACTGGAGTAAGAGGCGTACGCTAGGTAAGAATACCCTTAAAATATGAAGTAATTTGGATTAAAGCGATAAGTAGTAAATATGAATTATAACCAAGGATAAGGGTGGATATAACCATAACTAGTCCCTGTGGTTAAGTCTAAGGGTTAATAAAGGTATTTCAAAATACCTCCCCGCTTGAAGACTTAACAGCGTCTAGAAATATATATATATAATCAATAACTTGAAATCGACCGTGGTAAGATATAAATTTAAAATTTGGATACTTTTACTAGTACGATAAAGAACTATAAAATTCGATTAATTATGAAGGTTAAAATATTAAAATTTAATAAAAGCCATTAATATAAGAAAAAGGAAATGACGCGGGTTAATACCTTGAACGGGAGCAATTTTGAAGTGATTATACGCTTATGCGTATATAGGTCAAGGATATGGGCGATTAAAATATGTAATGGAGTTCAACTAAAATGAATTATTTAAAACTTTATCTGGACCGATTGGTCATCATCCTTATTGATGATATACTGGGTGTATTTAAAGTCCAGGGAAAATTATAAGTAACAATTGGAAAATTGCTTTTACAGATGGTTGTTACGAATTCTGAAAAAGGGTATACTTTGTTGACACGTTTAACTAAGAAGCGTGGTATTTGAATGGGATGATAGACGTGATAGGAATTTTGGTGTAGTGAAGTATGAACTGACCACCGTGATTATTTTCACCATACCCAACAGCGCAAGAGGTTTCTCAGTGTGTATGGATACCTCAAAATCATGAATGAGCTAGGTATTGATGCAAAAAGGGGAAGATAGTCGATTGTGGATCCAGACAACTCAAGGATCATGAAATAAACTATCTGACCCATGATTTAAAATTGGCAGCGGTAGTACTTGTACTGACGATATGGTACTTTTATGTACATTGTGAAAAATTTTGGATATGCACTGATCATAAAAGCCCCGAGTATCTATTTTTATAGAAAGAATAGAATACCAGATAACCTAGAGGGTTAGAGCTTCTGAGAGATTTTGATTGTGGAAACTTATACCACCCAGGAAAGGCTAATGTGATGGCTGATGCCTTGAGCAGAAAAAGCCTCGGGATGGTATTACATATGATGGTCAGGGAGCGTGAGCTGCTAGAGCAGTTGTGAGCCTCAGTAGTGATGTGATCCCTTCTGATGATGACAGTGATTGTGTGACAGCTACCCCGAGACTAGAACCGGATGAGAGTGCTCGATTTGACAGGCTTAGCGAGATGATCGACATGGTGTCGATAGTGTGGGTCAGATTCAGAAGGGTACAGTGATAGAGTTCACAGAGAGTGTCGATGATTTACAGAGGTTTAGAGACAGTATAAGTGCTCCCCAGGACCACAGTTGATGAGATAGTAATATTGTCAGAAGCTTACTCTTCGGGATATACAGTGCATACGAAAAGTAACGAATATATATATGAAATCTCTGAAAAGGGTATTGGTGGTCAGATGTGAAGATAGATATGGTACAGATTGTGGAAAAGTGCCTAGTATGTCAGCAGAATAAGGTAGAGTATTAAAAGTCTGCAGAGTTTTGTAGTCTCTACCTATATCGACACGGCACGAAAATGGGAGCAAGTCTCCATGAATTTCATGATGGGTTATAGAGTACACAGATGAGTCACGAGGCTATTTAGATGATAGTCGTTAAGTTGACTAAGTCTACCCACCTTCTGGTTATGAAATCCCCAGATACTCAGAGTGTGTATGAGGATTCAGGTATAAGGAAGATTGTGGAACATTATGTAGTGTTCCAGTGAGCATGGTATCATATAGGGATTCCCGCTTCACTTCCCACCTCTGAGAATATTTTTCAGGAAGCTACAGGAACCCGATTTAGAATTTGCACAGCTTTCCATCCTCAGATAGATGGTCAATTAGAGAGGACTGTATAGGTTCTGGAGGATACGATGAAATCGTGTCATTGATTTTATGAGCTCCTGGGATGATCAGTTATTACAAATTGGATCCGTCAATAACGACATGTGTCACTTGAGTATCGAGATAACAAGATATGAGGCATAATATGGCCGTAGGGGTTGTTTCCCCGACTTGGATAAGAAAAAGTGGGTAACAGATAGAAATTTCTTTCGAATTAGTATAATAAGTCTCTGAGGATGTTCAATTGAGTGAGAGATTAAGAACACCTCAGAGCAGACAAAAAGCATTAGAATTCATTGAGGATGAATCTGTATTATTGAAGTTATTTGTCCTAAGGGAATAAGGACATAAGGAGACTCGGGAAGAAGGCAAATTGAGTTTTGCTGAATGGAATTTTTGAGAGATTGGATAAGTGGGAGATAAGACCTGTAGGTTGGGGTTATCACCTGAATAAACAGGCATCCACAATGTGTCACATCTTTTGATACTTCGACAATACTATCCAGATCTAGCATAAGAGATCAGATATGAACTCCAACAGTTCAGCTCAGTGTAAATATAAGTATATTGAAAAAGTTGATTCGGACATTAAACAGGAAAGAGAAAGTATTGAGGTTTAAGACGATCTCCCTTATTAAAGTCCTTTGGTAGTAATACACTCCGGAAAGGTCACCGAAGAATTAAAGAGTATGATATGAGAAAACGTACCCGAAGTTATATATGGACACATATGACTTGTTTCTAATTTGGAGGACCAAATTCCTTAAGTGGGGGAGATTATAAGACCCGATTTTATTGTAAGAGCAAAAGGGAATGAATAGAAATTTACTAGTGCATTTAAAAATGCAAAAGGATTGAAATAGAATTCTCGAACACGTGTAAGGGCAAAATGGTCAAAAGATCGAAAGCCGGTATAAATTCGAGAAGAAAAATTTAATTAAAATAGTGGATTGAGAAATCTTGGTCAATAAGGTGAAATAAATTTATTTTGGGTTAAACTGATCAAGATATCAATTTACTGAAATTAATCGGGATTAATCAAAATTTTTAATTTGAAAAATCATTTCGGAAATAATCGAAAAATATACAAAAAAGTCATTCGGGATAATATCCCGAAAATACGAAGAAATTATACCCGAAAAAGGTTAAAATATGATAAATAAATTAAATTAAATTAAATTAATTAATTTGGAATAAAATAATAATTTTTGGTATATATTTTAGACATTTTAATATATTTTATTGATTAAAATATTAATAAAATAAAATAATAAATTAAAATAAATTAATTAAGTTAAAAAAAAAAGAAAAAAGGGAAGGAATCAAAAAATGGATCGGGGAGAGAGAAACGAGAAAACGGAGCCGAAACCCAAGGAGAAGATCGGACTACCACCGACGACCCAATCGGCTAGGTGAGGGCCGAAAAAGGAAGAGGGCGTCGGCGCGACCTCCCTAGTACCGGCGACGCGCCCCACCGAAGCCGGAGAACGCCGGACCGAGGGAGAGAAGTCGTGGAGAGGGGAAGCGAAATCGACGGCCACCGGCGCCGATTCGACCCCGACCACTGCTAGCCGAAGCTTCCCCACTTAATGTCGAGCCGATTGGTACCGAAAACAGTCGCCAAAATCGACAGACGGCGCCGGAAACGGCGAAAAGAGGAAATGGGTACTGACGGTGGAGAGAACAGAACGGACTGGCGACTTTTCGGCGGTCTTAGACGAAACCGAGGGCAGATCTGAGATGCGGACAACCCAGCGGAGCCACTAGCGGCGAAAGCCGACGGGGAACCGGTCGGTAAGGCCCTGAACCGATCGAACCGGAGTGAACCGATGGTCCGAACCGGGTCCGAACTGGACCGAATCGGTTCAGCCAATGCGGAAAGAGAAAAAAGGAGAAAAAGGGAAAAAGAAAAAGAGAAAAAATTGGGAAAAAATCCCGACGATGTAATCGAGCTATGGGTAAGTCAGTAGCGATCAAAATTGACCGATTTAAATTTTGGAATATTTTATTTAATTAATTTTGGACTGGAAATTTACCCGAAAATTATGAAATTGTGTAGCTCGACAATTGGCATCCAACGAGAGCTCGAGATAGCCTCAATTTACGTACTAACATGGAATCTCGGGTAAGTAAATCTTATTTACGATAATTTACATCGTTATGCGTGTTTCAGATTTAATTATCACATAAAATAAATTAAATTATGAAAATTTAGTTAAATTGTCGTAAATAATAAATTGAGCTATTCGAGAGTTAGAACGAGGCCCAATAAATTTTTGGTGGGCCCAATGAGCCCAATAGGCCTCGATAATGTGAAATTTAGTGGAAAACGGGCTTAAGGTCGATTAAGGCCCATTAAGGTGCAATCGGGCCCAATAGGGGTAAATGGGCCCAATGATTTAAATTAAGCCTAAAAAATAGGAAATACAATTAAATTGTATGATATCTGACCTGCGGAATATTTATACGTAGTTTTGGACATTGGATTGGGAGTAAATCGGACTGTGTGACGAGACATCAGTGGAAAAGGAAAGGTCAGACTCTACAGAAAAATAAGGTAAGGGAATTCTACGGATGCTAGAGGTAAACTTTACGAAATTTCAAAGTCATATGCAGTCTTTTAAATTATCTGAAGGGTCTAGAAGTAAGTTAATAATTTTAGTGCCCCGAATGGGCAAATTACCAAAATACCCTTATTAAGGGTAAAATTTACAATTTTAGGAAAAATTGGGAGGAGCAAGAACAAGAGGTTCATGCTCGTTCTGGAGATGTTTTGACGCATGCATGAGTAGGCTGGCTAACCTTGAAAGAAAAATGCACAACATTGCATATTTTCAACGATGAAATTGTTTTGAGGAAACAGAGCCGCCTACATGTTTTTATTGACATGTGACGTGCTAGAGCTCAGCTCGCACGATATTTTGATTTGGGTGATGCATGCATTAGTGCTAGAGCGAGAGCTCGCACTAGAGTTTTACATGCATTGGTGCTGGAGTCTAACTCGCACCTGATTTTAACATGATTTTCGTGATACGGTGCTAGAGTCTAACTCGCACCATATTTTTTATATGATTTTTGAAGACAGCGTGTTGGAGCTTCATTCGCACCAGATTTTCACATGGTTTGCATACAGAGTGCTAGAGCTTAGCTCGCACTAGTTTTACTTGATTTGATGAGAGTGTTGAGCATCGCTCGCGCTGATTTTATGAGAATATGTGATGAGCCATGCTTGGAGCGTCGGGTAGACTGTGTGTCACCGATTTAATAGGCTCGCACGTGCGTTCTGAGACAAGGTATGACATATGGGTCTACAGAGTACGATGTACCGTGCAAGTAGCATGGAGTACGATGTACCGTGTGGCATCTTCGGATGCGTGGTATCTTCGTATACATGTGGCATCTTCGGATGCATGAGATCAGATAAGACCGACGAGATGGATTGACCCATCTCCCGGGCGGTTCCCGATCATGGTGAGAACCCGTACACTAGGATCCGTGTAGCAGAGGAACTCCCGAGGACAGATGGCCATAGTCCTGGTTATTATCGATATACAGATGTTGCCTAGTCTCGCATGTTGATGATTTTGATGAGATCGAAATTGGGTTTTAAATCAAATGTGCATGATGATTATTTCCATGCTTTTTAAACCCATGTGTGATGTAAACTGATTTTCATGGTTTTGTGTGAGTTAGGACCACCCGAGGGATGGGTTGAGCCCTGGATTTGTTGTGAAATTTTAAATGAGAAAGAAATGATTTGAAATAGTTGCATGTTGAATTTTCCATGCAAACTTGTTTTACATGACATCATGAATCATAGCATCAGTTTTGAAATGTGTGGAGAAAGGGTGGTTTATGCATGGCACCACGTTCATGTAGGTAGTATGGTTACCTACTTGTTCGTAGGATTGCCTTACTGAGCTTGATGTGCTCACCCCTCTCATTTTCTCACACAGATAATCTCCAGTAGATGTTGAGGCAACTGAGTACTGCATTCTAGATATCCGCTGCTGCCCATCATTTAAGGTATATACACTTGTACATATTGTATCTAAATAAGCATAGCACAATAACATGTTTGTAAGTAACTTTAGGGGATGTATAAATATTGTAAACACTTATAAATGACTGAGAAAGAATTAAGTTATATGGTAAATGAATGGTGGGACCGGCATTGACGCACAGCCCAATTTGTTAGTGGAGTGTGGTCACGATCAGAAGATAGGTAAGCATGAAAGAAAATAACAAAACGCGAAAAATTTACTCTGATTTTTTGGTAGTTTTAGGTCGTGACATGCTCTACCTTCACTTGCTGACAAACGAGACACTTAGTAACATATTCAGCAATGTGCTTTTTCATCCCAGACCACCAATAAACCTTTCGAAGGTTTTGATACATCTTAGTACTCCTTGGATGTATCGTATACTTCGATGAGTGAGCCTCTGTCAAGATTAACCTTCTAATCTCTGCATCATCGAAACACATATCCTGCTTCTGAACCTCAACAATCCATCTGAACTCAACTTAAAATCAATCTCTGTGCCCCTCTGTATCTGCCCGACAATATCACTGCATTGCTGATCAATTCGTTGAGCCTGTCGGATTTGATCTACCAGATTCGATTCCAACTGCAGGCTAGCTATCATAAATCCACTATTAGCACTGGGCAGGGTCACATCCAAACTGAGGTTCGTAAACTATTCCAATAGTTCATGTTCCCTGACCATCATGAATGATACCATCCCGCGATGCTTTCTACTCAATGCATTAGCAACCGCATTTGCTTTACCCGGGTGGTACAGGATCTCACAATCATAATCCTTTAACAGCTCGAGCCATCTCCTCTGTCTCATGTTCAACTCTTTTTGCGAGAACAGGTACTTAAGGCTCTTGTGATCTGTGTAAACCTGAAATCTCTCACTATAAAGGTAGTGGCGCCATATCTTCAGCACAAACACCACTGTTACCAACCCCAAGTCATGGGTCGGGTAGTTCCTCTCATGATCCTTTAACTACCTCGATCCATAGGCTACTACCCTCCCATCCTGCATCAATACACAGTCCAGTCCTTGGTGTGAGGCATCTGTATACACCAAGAAACCTCCTGAGCTGGTAGGAATAGTGAGTATCAGAGCTGTGATTAATCTCCTTTTCAACTCCTCAAAGCTTTCCTCACACTTATCGTCCCACACATAATCAACATTCTTTCTCGTGAGATGTGTCAAAGGAGCACCTAACCTCAAAAATCCCTCTACAAACCTTTGATAATACGTAGCTAAAGCCAGGAAACTCCTAATCTCTGTCACTGTCTAGGGTCTCTGCCACTAAACTACGGCCTCAATCTTAGATGGATCCATTGACACTCCATCTTCGATACTAGGTGACCCAGAAAAGGGATCTGTTCCAACCAAAAGTCGCACTTACTGAGTTTAGAGTATAACTTCTTCTCTCGAAGGGTCTGTAGCACTATCCTTAAATGCCTTTCATGCTCCTCTCTAGATCTTGAGCATACCAGTATATCATCAATAAACACAATAACAAACCGATCCAAAATACTGGTGGAATACCTCATTCATCAACGACATAAAAGCTGCGGGAGCATTCGTCAACCCAAGTGGCATAACCATGAACTCATAATGTCCATACCGACTGCGACAAGCTGTCTTGGGTACATCTCCACCTCGTATCTTCAACTGATGGTACCCTGATCTCAGATTTATCTTGGAAAAGACCTGTGCTCCCTTAAGCTGATCCAATAAGTCATCGATGCGTGGAAGGGGATACTTATTCTTGATGGTGGCCTTATTCAACAACCGGTAATCTATATACAGTCGGAGGCTTCCATCCTTCTTCCTTACAAACAGAACCGGTGCTCCCCAAGGTGAGACGCTTGGTCTGATGAACCCTTTCTCCAGTAACTCTTGTAACTGTTTCCTTAACTCCTCCAACTCAACTTGAGCCATTCTGTACGGTGGCTTGGATATCAGCTCTATACCAGGTGCCAAGTCTATACCAAACTCCATCTCTCTAAATGGAGGTAACCCTCGTAACACATCCGAAAAGACATCTGGAAACTCCTTAACCACCGGTATGTCTCCCAATTCTGGACGTACCTTATCCGTCTCAATCACATAAGTGATGAACCCTTCACATTATCCTTTCCATCGTTAGTACTCATAAATCATCATATTCACACACAAGATTGATAAACATATTTATCTTTCATACATCATGTATCAAGATTGTACTCTTTCTAATCGCAATAACATATCATTTCTTTTCATTTCACCAAATTTACAACAAGGTTGTCTATCTTTGGAAACATCAAAGTTTTTGCATGACAATCCATAACAACATGATTTGCAGCCAGCCAATCCATCCCTAGGATTACATCAAAATCACCCATATTTAGTAAAATTAAATTGGCTGCCATTTCTTTACCTCTTATCCTCATCTTACAATCTCTATATACATGCTCAGTCAACTGACTATCATTCATAGGGGTAGATATCAACAACATCTTATCAAGCAGTGTGGGTTCTACATGCCTCAACAATTTACATGCAAAGGATGGTGATACAAAGGAATGCGTGGCACCAGGATCAAACAGTACATAATCTTCTAAATCAAAGATTTGGATGGTACCTTTTACCATATCCGATGATTGATCTGCAGTGTCCTGGTCTAGTGCGTGCACTCGGCCTCTGCTTAAACCCACTGCTTGTTTCCACTTTTCCTCAGCTGTAGCCATCCTCCTTGGAGCAGCTGTCCCAACTGGAGCTCCTCTGGCTCCTTGCCCTTCTGTAGGGCTCTCTCTGTCATCTCTGGGTAATCTCTGATTATATGCCCTGGCTTCTCACATCTGAAGCATACTACTTGAGGTCCATAGCATGGTCGAGTTCCATGGTACCTACCACACTCGCCACACTGTTTTGTCATAGGCCGTGGCCCTCCAATCACAATTCCCTTAGCTGGTGTAATGGCCGGATAATGGGAGTATTAACTGTCCTCTCCCGGATCTCCTCGATCCTTGGCCTTTTTCTAGCAAACCTCTTACTTCCCTTATAGCTGAAGCCTCTATCCATCATTGGTCTCTTCTTATCTCTATCCCTCAGTTTATCGACTTTCCCAAACTCTGAGGCAATCCTATCAACATCTTGTTCACATAATTGCGCCCTGCGCACTGCCTCCTCATAGGTCAGTATATCCAGGGGAACCAGTTTAGAACTAATTGTTGGTCTTAATCCATCCACAAACTTCTGAATTTTCTCGGCTTCATTACTCATTGTGTTGGGATCATACCTGTCCAAGGAGATAAAGGTCGTCTCATACTCATCTATAGTCTGACTCCCTTGGGTCAGTCCCAAAAATGCCATTTTCATCTTCCGCTATACGGTCTCCGGAATGTATTATCTCCGGAAGGCCTCAAAAAATATATCCCAGCTGATCTTAGTATGTTGGGCTCTCAAAATAGGCTTGGTGGACTTGCACCAATGTTCTGCTGATCCCTTCAGCATAAAAGCTGCAAACGCTACCATCTCGGTGGTAGTGCAGTCGAAAAACCCATACAACTTCTCAATTTCACTAATCCAATCCTCAGTTGCCACTGGGTCCTTAATTCCGCTGAAAGACGATGGTCCAAACTTTTAGAATTGTCACAATCTGTCCAAATCACAACCGTATCCCCAGCCTCTACTAGCCTGTGGTGTAGCAACAGGTGTAGGCATATCTTGTGCAGGTGGGGTATCTGTTGTCTGAGGTCTCTGGGCTTCCCTTGCCCGTGTCTCAGGAGCTGTCGCCTGCTCGGCATCACCCTGTGTAGCGGGACTCCATCTACCTCCAACTCCAGGTAAGGATTAGGTGACCAACTCCAATATCATCTCAATACTCTGCTCAATCCTTAGGAAGTGAGCCTCAGTACTCTCGAGCCTCTCCTCTGGACCCTGTGAAGCGTGCTCAACCTCAGCCTCCACTTCAATATCATCCTGAACCTCGTTGGTTTTTGGTTCAACATTACCATCAGGCCTACCTCTATGGCCTCGAGCCTATGCTCTCATCCCTCTACCGTAACTGGTATTAGGCATATTTACTCAATTCCCTACATTCACAACCAATTACTTAGTCAACCCATCTATACACACAGAATTGTATCTAAATAAGCACAGTAACATGGGGATGTAATTTTTCAACTTATTAAGTATTTTAGACACGACACACGTCAGACAAACTCAAGCTCTGATACCAACTTCTGTCAAGACCCTCAACTTACCAAAATACGTAAAAAAATTTTGCATTTTCATTCGTCATTTATAAATCATCCTTCCTCGATCATGAACAACCACACTCTCAACAGTTGGCTGTGTGTTAATGTCTACCTCATACATCCATAACAATCAAATTTGCAATAAAGTTTTAGAAGTAAACACTTTTACAAATATATCAGAGTTACTGTTTACAAGTGTTTACATGGCTTTACATCCCCAATAGTTACTTACAAAATGCTACTATGCTATGTCTACTTTAGATACAAAATAATTCAAGTGTGTATACCTTTAGCGATGGGATGCAGCAGATATCAAAAGAGATAAACCTCCAGTCACACTCACTCTATACTCAAATCTCTATAGAGAGGGGGGAAAATAAGGGGGTGAGCAAACCACACGCTCAGTAAGGCAATAATGCGAACAGGTAGATACTGCACTATCTACGTGATCGTGATGCCATGCCCAAAAGCATTTAGTTCATCATTTATCTCAAAACATGAGTGTATGATCGTGTTAATGGTATGTAAAGCATTCATGCTATTAAAATCCAGTGCACAATTTAATTCAAAGCATGGTATAAATCATCATGCATAATTCATAATAAAGCATGGCATTACCCATCATGCGTTTTCTCAAATAGGCATGGCATTAACCATCATGTATTTTCTCAAATAAGCATGGCATTAACCATCGTGCATTTTCTCAAATAAGCATGGCATTAACCATCGTGCATTTTCTTAAATAAGCATGGCACTAACCATCATGCATTTTTCACAATAAAGCAAGGCATTAATCATCATGCTTCGATGCACTTTAAACCATTAACAATCAATATCTCAAAACATTTTAACGCTTGTCATGTCTCAACCCATCCCTCGAACTGTCCTGACCCACAAATCATTTCAAACATGGATTTATTCTCAAAATAATAGACATGTGAGATAGACAATTCAATAATAGGTAATAACCTTAAGGTTTATGGCCATAACCTGTGATACCGGCTACACGGATCAGGTGTGCGGGATATCACCACTATCTGCTTCCACACGGGAGGTGGGTCAAATCCTGCCCGTCGATCCATAGCAGATCTCGTCCGAAGACGGCACATCATAATCTCAACACGGTACAACGTACTCCATGGACCCAATCAACACATCATATCATGCCACATCTCAAACGCACGTGTGAGCCTATTTAATCAGTACGACCTCTTGTCTACCCGAAGCTCCTAACATGGCTAATCAATCATGTCAAAACAATGTACGTGTGAGCCTATTTAATCGAGGTGACACCCAATCTACCCGAAGCTCCAAGCACAGCAACAAGCAAGGTGGGCATCTAATGCAAGCTAAGCTCCAAGCACCATGCCAAAACTAGTATGAAATCCATGTGAAAACTAGTGCGAGCTAAGCTCTAGCACTCATGGGTATAAAACACATCAAATCTCATGTGAGTCCTGCTCTAGCAGCTTTTATTATCACAAAATCATGTAGGTTGCTCAATTCTTTGCAAAGTATGGTTAACAACCCAAAACAACTCATTTCTTTTGCAAATCATTTCAAATATTAGCCAACCTACCAAATCATTTGCTAAAAAGCAATAAAACATGATTTTCAAAGCAATATGCTTTTATTTTCATGCACATTTCTCAAACACCCAACTTTTACACTTCAGTCATCCAATTTCATTTCCTAACATCTCATGCATTCTAGCAAAGCATTTAAGCGCCAAAATTGCGCACAGATACCTCTAAGAGTCCACACAATTCCCTTACCTCGATTTACTTGGTGTGACTCTTTTCCTCTTAGCTTCTCACACTCTTGGCTCAACTCGCTCCGACGTATCCTCGGAAGCTACAATTCAATCATCCAAACCACTTGAGTTAAAGTTGTTAACTCACATTTGACCTTATTAGTCAATATAACTCATGTTTTCATTTACCAATGCCTTAATCCACATTTTACCCCTTTTAGGTAAATCTCATAATTTATCCACTAACAACATCTTAAAATCATACCACAACACTATTATTAACTTGTACATATCTTATTCATCATTAATCTCCATACATTCCACTTTCTCACACTAGACCATTTCTAGGTCATAATCATTCCCATGCATTTTAGATAATTTCTACCCACAATGTGCACACCCAAATCAACTTCATAATCATCAACTAGACAAATGTACTTGGATTTGTGTACTAGAAACTTACCTCTTTGGATTTCCTCTTTGCTCCAATTATAAATGTCCCTTGTTCATTCAAGCCAAAAAAATGGGTAAATGCCTCCAAACTATGTTGTTCTCTTCCTCAAGATGAACAACTTTACTTCTAATGGTCTCTCTTCAGATCTTACTGGAAATGGCTGATTTTAGAGAGAGAAAGTTAGGTTTCTGGATTGAAAATGGAAGGGTGATGTTTTTTTTTGAAATTTTAGATTTTCAACACTCTTTTTATAGAAATAGCTTGAGGAGATCGATCTGCACTAGGAGGAGATAGATTTGGTCCCCTTAAATCCTTCTTTTTCACGGCATTTTAAGCATGAGATCGATCTGTCGAAGCTTGAGATCGATTTGCTCCAAATAGAGAGCTAAGGAGATCGATCTGTAGGCTTGAGGATCGATCTTTTCATTACAGAATGTTTAGGAGATCGATCTTGCCACATTAGAGATCGATCTACCCTATTCCTTTGCTCAATTACAAGCATTTTGGCTCACCCAGATCGATCTCTCATCCTATGAGATCGATCTATCATTCATATTTCTAGATTTTCTGCAGTAAACTTATACCAAAACATCCTTAATTTGGTGCCATAGTCATTTTCTCATCCAATCATCTTTGAGACTTGAAAATGACATCCATTCATACCTTATACCTATTGAAACTTGTGTGGAATCTTTGTATAACCAAAGATACTTAATATTAACCAAATGGAAGTGAATACTCATGCAAATCTTCATTCCATTTACCACACTACTCATATTCCATTTTACTCACATTCTTCACATATTTAAGGTCATTTCTTCACATTCATACATAATGTAACTTGTATGTACAATCACAACTCTTATTGCAAGTGTGGACATTAACTTATGGACTTACATCACATATACTTCACTTATGAATTCATAGTATAACTCCATTTACATTTCTATGTACATATTACAATTATACATATACGGGGTCTCACAACGTAACTGTGCTTATACATTATTCAGTACAAAACTTTTCAAATGTGTATACCTTCGTATGATGGGTATACAACGGATAAAAGAATACCAGTCCACAGCCGTTCTCAACTACTGTGAATGCTCTATAGAGAGGAGGAAATAAAAAGGGTGTGAGCTCACAGCTCAGTAAAGAAATAAGGCAAGCAAGAAGATAACCACATTATCTACAAAAAAGGGTGTGAATGCCTTAAAATCATTTCCTTTTTGATTCACATATAAAGCATGTATCTTTCTTGAAACATTTGTGCAAATATATATATAGATACAAATCATCAGTATGAACTGAAAATATACTGGTTTAATAGCCTCAGCAATTTATGCAAAACATTGCATTGTCATGTAAATGTTATAAATCACATTTCATTATGCCATATCAATTAAATCAAAACAAATGTGGCATATCATCATGTAAAAACATGAAAATTCGGGTCTTACCCATCCCTCGGGTTACCCTTTTTCAATTCACAAGTCATGTGATAATTCAAATAAGAAATATCCAGTGAAATGAAGTGAGATGAGATAGGCGACTACATGTTCGAAGATTATGATCACATCTCATTTTTCTGTGATCCTAAGCTACACAGTACTCGGTGAGCGGGGCCTCACATTTGCTATAATAGGAGGTGGGTCAAATCCTCAACTGTTAGCCAACAACTCTATATCATCGTGTACTCATGGTACATCGTACTCGATGTAACATACATGATACAAAGTACTTCATGGACCCAATATCAAGGTTGGGGTGCCTGCCATAGGTCTTAGCCTTCATACCATGGATAATAGTTTCGATAGCCCTCAGCCATATCTTAAAAATGCCTGTGTAAACATATAATTGATGTGACACACAATCTGCATAGGCTCCTAGCATGGCTGTTTCATGCGATCTCTTTCAAAACCAATACGTGCGAGTAAACTCCAGCACGACTTCATGCACAAGTTATAAAATTCTAGTGCGAGCAATGCTCCCAGCACTATGTCATGTAAAACTGAGTATGAGAAATGTTTCAGTACTCTATCATGCATCAATCAATAAAACTGAGTACGAGCAACGCTCCAGTACTCTATCATACACAAATCACATTAAAATTATGTATGAGAAATGCTCAAGTACTATGTGATGCATATTATATAAAATCTAGTGCGAGTATCACTCTAGCACTAATGGGTGTAAAACATGCAAAATCCAGTGCGAGCTGTGCTCTAACATGATTGGTTTTCACACAAATCAATAGATGGCTTATTTCAAATGAATTCACTCAATTTAAATCAAATTGGCACTATAACGTGCTATTTTCGCATATAACATGAAAACATTAGCCAGTCTATCTATGTAACTGTCAAACAACATTAAAACTAGTCACAAACATGCTTTCTAAGCTTTTTTCCCTTAATTGGTGAGAAATCGTAATTTTACCATGTCGAGTCCCTACCGAAATTTTTCCATATTCGAAAATCCATATACAATTTAAATACTCAAAAATCTATCTGAAATATGCATAACTACCTCTAGTTACTCACAAAATTCCCTTATCTTTGCCTCACTTCCTCGGTGCTGCTAAATCTCGCAGTTCGATCAACTTCCAATATAAACTTCGGAGTTGTAAATAACCATTCACATCAGTATACTTTAATATACTCAATTTTCACTCGCATGAATTTTAATTCAATGCATTAGGCCCTTTTACACCCATTTGGCCTTATTACATCTTATTGGACCTTACTCTCTCTTAAGTCTATTTCGATTTTACAATTCATTTCTTGAGAAACTATTAGACTCATCATTTCTACTGATTCAAATTGAACCAGCATAATCTCCTTATGCCTCAAATTCATCATTTTCTTCCACTATGGCATTTCACCATACATCTTATATGCCTATTTTCAATCATTATCTATTCCAACACATGTATTTCACAAAACTATTTCACAATCATATATACATGCTTAATAACATCAATACATGCTTAAATCATTATTAAATCCATGCCAAATCAACTTTCTCTCACTAAATCACACTAAGCCCAATTTAGGTCATGGAGGATTAGCATGTTCATGTGTATTTTCAGCCAACAAAACATACACCAATCAACTCATCTAAATGCTTATATTAAAATACTTGAAGTTGGGGTATTGAAATCTTACCTAGCTTGATTTTTCCTCTTTTTGCAAAATTTAGGGAAAATCACTTTGCTCATTCAATCCACAATTTCATCTTCTAGTTTTCAGCTATGTTATTCTTCTCTTCACAAAGGACAACTTTGCTGAAATAAATCTCTCTCAAAATTGGTTGAAAGGTGATGATTCTTAGAGCGAGAAAGCTAGGTTTCATGTTTCTGTAATGGAGGAATTTGATGTTTTTCGGGGAAGAAGATGCAGCAGTCTGGTTTTATAGAATTACCTTATGAGATCGATCTCCTAGTAATGAGAGATCGATCTACCCTTTGTTTTAACTCTTGAAAATTCGACATTTAGAATGTGGGATCGATCTGTCCCTTGGTATGGGATCGATCTGGCCTTGAGAAGAGATTGATATGTGCTAACCAAAGTCCATCCGAGATAGATCTACTTTGAATGAGGGATCGATCTCCCTTTTTGCAGAATGCTTTGGCACTGCATTTCAAGGCAATGAGATCGATCATTCCTTCAATTAAGATCAATCTACCCTTCATCTGTAGCATTCCAGCTGCAATTTTCCCAAAAATTCAAAGGTAAATTCATATTCGTTTGCTTCACTACTCATTTTACATTTCATTCACACTTACAACTTAAAAATATTCATTTCTTATGATTCATACAAAATGTAACTTGTCTGTACATCACGGAATCATAAAGAATACATATGAATTTATGGGCCTTACATGTACGACCCTGATCCAATCTACAGCCCCTACCATGGCCATAGGTATTTTATTCCCTCTACGGAGGATGATATTTCTATCTGCATGATAGCTAAATGGATTTAGCCTAGCCTCTATGTTTTAATCTATGAAAGTTTCGAATTATGAAAGTAAGTAAGTAAGTATGTGGAATTTGACTAAATAAGTATGTATGTATGTATGTTTTATCTTAAAGTAAGTAAATAAGTATTTCTTTGCTACAATAAGGAAGTAAGTTTACGTAATTTGAGTAAAGTAAGTACGAAAGATTTTGAAAAACATGTTAACCCTGAATTTCTTTATACTTTTGGGGTTGTTAAGATTATTTTAAATATCTTCCTTACTAAACTTTTTTAGAAGCTCATTCCCCTTTTCGTCATTTCAGATTACTGCAGTGAGACTGCTCAGCTACTTGCGGAGTACTTGAGTATGCAGGTGGATTTTGAGCCTCTCAGACTATTTTTAGTACACGCTCAGGTATACCATCTGATGTTATTTTTCAGACATTTATATTGTACAGATTCTAGTGTGTAAATACTTTTGGGGATATAATCTAAATTTACGGAGCTGTAAAGAAGTGGTTTTGGAAATAAATGAAATGTATTGATTTTGTTAAGTATGGATATTACTAATTTCGTTATGGAGTATGTTGAATCAGAAAAGGATAAGTTTAAGAAAATAAAAACAATTGTTTACGATTATAATTATTGTTATTGCAGGAGCATAGGTTAAGGTATAAGAGGTTATGCTGCCGAAATTTTTAACATATCTTAAACGATTAATGGATTTAGCAAAAGAAGAAACTAAGTAACCAACATTGTACAGGAATACAACCTAAGTAGAAATTAAGATGAAAAAAAGTTAACCCCAATTATCGCGCTTCCGAGGCGTTACAATTCCGCTTGGATAACCATGTCCAATAATCTCTGATCATTTTTCTGGCTTGCTATAATATGATCTAAAATACTGGTCTCTATCTATAGGCTAGCTAGAAATCCAACATTTGTTTCCTCAACGTAGAATCTGAGTCCGATGAATTGTTCCAATAAATCCCATTCCCTGACTATCATGACAGTGACCATGCTCTTCCTACTCAGGGCATTAGCAACTATGTTCGCTTTACCCAAATGATACAGGATCTCGCAGTTATAATCCTTATGGAGCTCCATCCATCGTCTTTGCCTCGTATTAAGCTCTTTTTGATAAAAAAATGTACTTTAAACTCTTGTGGTCAGTGAAGATCTGGAATCTCTCTCCATATAAATAATATCACCATATCTTCAAAACAAATACCACAACGGCTAATTCCAAATTATGTATGGGGTAATTTCGCTCATGGTTCTTAAGCTGGCATGAACCATAAGTAACTACTCTCTCATACTGCATGAGTACGCACCCAAGACCCTGATAGGAAGCATCACTATAAACTGCGAAGCCTCTGAATCCACTCGAAATTGTCAGAACAGGTGTTGTAGTCAATCTCCACTTAAGCTCCTAGTGCTCACACTGATTAGACCAAACAAACAAAACATACTTATGTGTAAGTTTAGTCATAGGAGCTGCAATCTGGGAGAATCCCTTAACAAATCTCATGTAATACCCCGTAAGTCCTAAAAAACTCTGAATCTCTGTAACTATCCTTGGTTTCTCCCACTTAAGTATAGCCTCTACCTTAGACGGATCAACTGACAACCCGTCCTTAAATACAATATGACCAAGGAAAGCCATTTGATCCAGCCTAAATTCACATTTACTAAACTTTCGATACAACTGTTTATCTTAAAGTGTCTGGAGCATAGTCCTCAAATGCTGCGCGTGTTCCTCCCGGGACTTATAATAGATAAGAATGTCATCAATGAAAACTATCACAAACTGATCCAGGTAATCCAAAAAATACATCATTCATCAGATTCATGAAAGTAGCAGGGGCATTAGTTAGACCAAAGGGCATCACTAAAAACTCATAATGGCCTTATTGAGTTCTAAAGGCCGTTTTTGGAACATCCTCCTTCCAAATCCTTAACTGGTGATAGCCCGTTCTCAAATCAATCTTAGAAAATAAATCAACTATTCTAGGAAGGGGGTATTTATTCTTCATTATAACCTTATTCAGTAGTCTGTAATCTATACATAATTTGAGGCTACCATCATTCTTCCTAACAAATAGAACCAGTGCTCCCCATGGTGACAGACTAGGCCTAATAAAACCCTTATCTAGCAACTCCTGCAACTGCTTCTTTAGTTTTTCTAATTCAACTAGTGTCATCATATAGTGAGGTTTAGAGATTGGCTGGGTATCTGGCACTAAGTCGATAGTGAACTTCAGCTCTCTCTCTGGTTGTAAGCTCAACAACTCATTTGAGAATACATCTAGAAACTCATATAATATCGGTATATCCTCTATACTCAGATGCTCCCGACTAGTATCGAAGATGAGTGCGATATAACCTTTATATCAGTAAACTCATTAGTAATTTCAAAAAATTATAAATGTATCATAAGATTTCATACAGTCAACATTACACGTTTTATTTCTTAATAGCCAGACATACACTGAATTTATCAGGTAGGGAGAAGGTTATAGTTTTAGTATAGCAATATAGACTTACATGATTGGTAGCTAGCCAATCCATACCTAAAATCACATCAAAACCATACATATTTAACAAAACCAGATCTGCTAACATTACCCTGTCTCCCACCTTAATTTCACAATTTCTACATACTTTATCAGTCTTTTGAGATTTATTTATATGCAGCATGTGACCTAGGGGTTCAGGCTTTAGGTGGAATTTATATGCAAATTGTGGCAAAATAAAAGAATGTGTACATCCAGGGTCAAATATAAACATGTTCTTCATAATTAAGGACAAGAAGAAATGTACCTTGAATAGTCTCAAACGAAGTGTCCATTGTCTCCTTATCAAAAGTGAACATATGCCCTAGAGCGATAGGCTTCTTACCCTACTCGATTACGGTAGCCCGTCTCTGGGACTATTGTCCGGGGGGAGAGGCTTTTGGGGCTGTAGAGTCTTGAGTTGTGGGTAATCCCTAATCATATGACCCATATCTCTAGATCTAAAGTAGTCACCTGTAACTCAGTAACAAGGACCACCATGCGGTCGACCACAATCTTTACAAATCTTGATACTTTATCGAGTGTCTCGTGTGGTCTCCATATGGCCAGAAGGAGTCTTAGGCTTATCAACCCTTGCCCAAGACTCATTAATCCACGGTCTCTTAGGCGGACCCCTCCTATACTCTGGTCGAGATGCCCATGGCCGCTTACCTTTATCCTTAACTTTCCTAAGGTCCCATATTCTGTCTATGTCAGATGAAGACCCCGTTTAATTTTTTGTGCTCGTCCAAGAGCATCCTTAAGCTCGGTAATACAGAACCCCAATAATCTATCTTTCACGACCCAATTCCATTCACTTTAACCGAAAATCACTGAAAATTTTTCGCGTTTTACTGTTACCTTACCCGATCGTGAACTAATCTCACCACACACTGTTGGGCTGTGAGTCAATAATAAACACCACATCTCATTCATTCTCAATTAATTAAAACGATGTCATACATGTGCATTTAATCGTATACTTATACGAATACATGTTTTACTGACATCTACATCCCCCATAAGTACAACTCAAAAGAATACTGTGCTTTTACATTGTTTAGATACAAAAAGAATCACTATGTATATACCTCTTAGCAATGGAGATGCAGCGGAGTCCAAAATAATACGCCTCAGTCCTCACTGGGCTACTATGCACGCTCTGTAGGGGGGAAAATAGAGTGGGATGAGCAACCACACGCTCAGTAAGGCAATAATGCAAGCATGGTAGATAACTACTCTATCTACATGCTGATAGTGTTATGCATAAATCATTTATAGTAGGAGCATGAGGAATAAAACTATGCCATATGAGTATACATATATATCATGTATCAAAGTCATATAAAATTGGCATATAAAACATGGTAAAACATCATGTATAAATCATCTCATGCTCGATCTTATTTCAATTCATAAAAAGGGCAATTCATTAAGAAACCTCCTTTTTAAAACCCACGTCATAAACTCTTTCTCATCACATACATCACATCACATCAATTCACAATCACAACCTCATTTTCATTTCACAATTCAAATCCACGAGGCTCGACCCCTCCTTCGGGTCTACCTTAAACAATCACAATCACACTTAGAGATTTAAAATCATGTGGTAGTAAGTAAATCAAGCAAGGAGACAGGTTACTATATCTCAAGTGACTATGATGGCCAATCGTCACATATCATCCCAGAACACACGGATTCCGGTGTGCGGGGTATCATGCTGGCACGAAGGTGGGTTAGTTCTCCGCCAGACTTTCTCAAATCAAGTAACCACCACGCGGTACATCGTACTCCATGTGATATACACGGTACATCGTACTCCGCGGACCCATAACATGGTTGGGGGTGCCTGCCATAGGTCTTACCTACCCCATGCCAAGTGTAACCTTTATAGTCTCAAGAGCGCGTGGGAGTAACCTCAATACCAGGTCCTAGCCCCTCATGGCCTTGCTCGCCCCTGTTGGGTTCCCTGATCCAGGTCCTAGCCCCTCACCCTCACCTCACCTAAGAGGTCTGTCAGGCCTGTTGGGTTCCCTGGATGGATTATGTCAAGTCCTAGCCCCTCACCCTCACCCCACCTAAGAGGTCTGTCAGGACTGTTGGGATCCCTGAGTAAATCTGTATCTCTCACCACGGCCTCATACATACCACAGTGTGAAAACCAGCGCGAGCTACGCTCTAGCGCGAATTCATGCATCAAAACCAATCACTTCGTACGAGCAACGCTCTAATACGACATTTATACATAAAAATATGAAGAAACCATGTACGAGCATAGCTCCAGTACGGTTATATGCATAAGAAAAACCACTCAAATCCACGTACGAGCATAAGCTCCAGTACGGTTTATAAACATCATCACAATTCAATTTCAAAGTGCGAGCTAAGCTCAAGCACGTTTCACACAAGTGAAAACATAGAAATCTCGCGCGAGCAAGGCTCTAACGCGAATTATATCACGTACACGCGATAGGCGGCTCATATGAATTCAAAACATCTCATAATATGCTTAGTGCCTCATATGGGCTATTTCACAACATCATTCAAGTACTAGCCAGCCTATCCTTTTATTTGCTCAAATCAAAGCATTGTGTTTTGTAAAAGCATTCAAAACACATGATTTATGCAATTATTAGCCTTACTATCCCTTTTTCAATAACCATTTCAATAACCAAATCTCATACAAATACTCATACACCATCAAAACACATTTCTATAAGTCCATGCACATTTCCAAAGCCCTATATATACCCACGAGTTAAAAATACGAGCAGCTACCTCTATATACTTACAAAATTCCCTTACCTGGAATCGCGATGCGTGATTCCACTTCCTTAAGCTGCTTACTCGTACGGTTCGGTTCGCCTTCAACGAACTCTTCGGGACTGCACAAAATCGTATCCCGCATTATATTCGATCCATATATTGCAACCCTTGTGCTTGCTATAGTCAATTTAATCTATAGCCTCTATTAAAGCTTATTTGGCCTCGTTTCATTACTTTATCCATAATTCGAGTCTATGGATCTTCTTAGGCCCATTAACTTATTCAAAATCGATATCAAATCGACATAAAGCTCATAGCGTTCATATTTCATGAATTCCCTCACTATGGCATTTATCAAGCATATTCATACTCATTTCCACAATTCCTCCAAACTCACACTATAGTCTCATTTAACCATTTAAAATCATAAATATTACCCCAATAACAACTTTAGCATGCCATAAATCATAGGCTCATTTCAATCCCACATATCCTCACATTGTACCCATTTTAGATTTCTAGGTCACACCAATTCCACTACATTCCTAGGTAGTTTATCCATCAATACTCATATCAATCAACTCCAAAATCAATTAAATAGCTAATGCATTTGGATTGGAGTGTTAGAATCTTACCAATATGATTTCTCTTCTTGCTCCAAATGGTAATGCCCTTAACTCCTTCAATTCCAAAGATGGGAAAATGCCCTCTCACTATGTTGTTCTTCTCTTTGATAGGAACAACTTTGCCTCTAATGATCTCTCTCCAAATCTCACTGAAAATGGCTGATTTTAGAGAGGGAAAGTTAGGTTTTTGGGTTGAAAATGGGAGGTTAATATGTTTTTTCGAGATTTCCAGATTTTCAGCTCTCCTTATATAGAAATTGCTTGAGGAGATCGATCTGGTCCAAGAGGAGATCGATCTGGTCCCTTAAAATCCCTATTTTTCACGGCATTTTTAAGCCTGAGATCGATCTGTCGAAGCAATGAGATCAATCTATTGAAGCATGAGATCGATCTGTCGAAGCATGAGATCGATCTGGTCCCAAACAGAGAGCTAAGGAGATCGATCTGGGTGCTTGAGGATCGATCTTTTCACTTACAGAATGCTTGGCAGATCGATCTGGCTCCATTGGAGATCGATCTGCTCTATTCTTTCGCCCATATAAGAGCATTCTGGCTCTTCCAGATCGATCTCTCATCCTATGAGATCGATCTGGACCTCATGTTTTCCAGATTTCCTGCAGTTTCTTTGCTGCAACTCATACCAACACATCCTTAATTTATTGCCATGGCCATTTTCTCATCCATCCACCTTTATAACTTGAAAATGGCATCCATTCATACCTTCTGCACATTGAAACTTGTGTGCATTCATTGTATGTTCAAAGGCATGCTACATAAAACCAAATGGAAGCATAACTCCATTCCATTTTACCACACTACTCATCTTAAGTCTCAATCACATCCATCACTTGCTAGAACTCATTTCTTCGTATTCATACTCAATGAAACTTGTATGTACGTTACAATTTATATTACACATACATACATTGAATCCATGGACTTACATCAATCATACTTTACATTACAAGTCCATTCATATTATTTGATCCAAGTACACACATTACCCTTATACATATACGGGGTCTTACATTCTCCCCTCCTTCAAGGAATTTGGTCCTCCAAATTAGAACCAAGTCACTCTTCAAACAGTTGGGGGTACTTCTCCCGTATCAAGTTCTCCAATTCCCACGTGGCCTCTTCCGCCGTGTGGTGTTGCCAAAGCACTTTCACCAAGGGAATTGTCTTATTCCGCAACACTTTCTCTTTCCTGTCCAATATCCGAACCGGCTTCTCAACATACGTCATACTCTCATGGAGCTCCAACGGCTCATATCTTATCACGTGTGCCGGGTCCGGGTGATACTTCCGAAGCATCGAGACGTGGAAGACGTTGTGGACATTTGCCAAGTCTGGTGGCAATGCCAATCTATACGCCTTATCTCCCACTCTTTCCAAAATCTCGAAGGGTCCGATATATCTAGGGCTCAGCTTTCCCTTCTTACCAAATCTCATAATACCCTTCGATGGTGATACCCTCAGAAACACCGACTCACCCTCATCAAACTCCAGTGGTCTTCGTCTCTTGTCAGCATAACTCTTTTGTCGGCTCTGAGCTGTTCGTAATCTCTCACATATCAACTGGACGTCCTCAGATGCCTGCTGCACTAAGTCCGGAGCAAAAATCTGTCTGTCACCAACCTCTTCCCATCCAATGGGGGAACGGCATCTACGCCCGTACAATGCCTCATAGGGTGCCATCCCGATACTAGCATGATAGCTATTATTATAAGCGAACTCGGCTAACTGCAGGTGGTCATCCCAGGAGCCTCTAAAATCCAGCACACACGCTCTCAACATATCCTCGAGGGTCTGTATAGTCCTCTCTGACTGCCCATCTGTCTGAGGATGAAAAGCGGTGCTAAAACTCAATCGGGTCCCCAGCGCTTCCTGAAAATGTTCCCAGAAATGGGAAGTGAAGCGGGCATCCCTATCAGAAACAACGCTCACTGGCACACCATATAGCCGTACTATCTCTCGAATATACAGGTTCGCCAACTGACTCAGTGTATCGGTAGCTCTCATAGCCAAGAAATGGGCGGACTTAGTCAACCGGTCCACAATAACCCATATGGCATCATGACCTCTGCGGGTCCTCGACAACCGCATCACAAAATCCATGGTGACATGCTCCCACTTCCAGGTCGGTATCGGTAGAGGCTGCAATAATTCTGCAGGCTTCTGATGCTCTACCTTCACTTGCTGACAAACGAGACACTTAGCGACATATTCCGCAATGTCTCTTTTCATTCCAGACCACCAATAAACCTTCCGAAGGTTTTGATACATCTTGGTACTTCCCGGATGTATCGTATACTTCGATGAGTGAGCCTCTGATAAAATCGTTCTCCTGATCTCAGGATCCCTGGGAACGCATACTCTGCCTCTGAACCTCAATAAGCCATCAGCACTCTGCTCAAAATCAATACCCACACCTGTCTGTATCTGCCTCAGCCAATCGATACACCGTCGATCGCTCTGCTGGGCTTGCCCAATACGGCAAATCAACTCTGGCTCTAGTCTCAAACTAGCCATGATCTCAAGTCTCTCAGATCCAGGTGGGGTTACATCCAAACTGAGGTTCGCAAAGTGTTCTAACAGTTCATGTTCCCGTACCATCATATATGACACCAACCCAAGGTTCTTTCTACTCAAAGCATCGGCAACTACATTTGCCTTACCCGGGTGGTACATGATTTCACAATCATAGTCTTTCAGGAGTTCGAGCCATCTCCTCTGTCTCATATTCAGCTCTCTCTGCGAGAACAGGTACTTAAGGCTCTTATGATCTGTGAACACCTGAAATTTCTCACCATAGAGATAGTGGCGCCATATTTTCAAAGCAAATACTACGGCCGCCAACTCCAAATCATGTGTCGGGTAGTTCCTCTCATGATCTTTCAACTGTCTAGATCCATAGGCAACTACCTTCCCATCCTGCATAAGCACACAGCCCAGTCCCTGGTGTGATGCATCCGTATACACCAAGAATCCTCCTGAGCTGGTAGGAATGGTGAGAACTGGAACAGTCGTCAATCGACGCTTGAGCTCCTCAAAACTCCTCTCACATGCCTCATCCCATGTAAACTTAACATCTTTACGCGTGAGGCATGTCAACGGAGCAGCTAGTCTGGAGAAACCCTCTACAAATCTCCGATAATATCCTGCCAATCCTAGGAAACTTCTGATCTCAGTTACTGTCTTGGGCTGTTCCCACTGCACAACTGCCTCTATCTTGGATGGATCCACTGATACCCCATCCTTTGACACAACATGCCCCAAAAATGAGATCTGTTCCAACCAAAAGTTACACTTGCTGAGTTTGGCATACAATTCTCTCTCTTGGAGGGTCTGCAGAACTATCCTCAAGTGCTCCTCATGATCTTCCCTGGACTTGGAATACACCAAAATGTCATCTATGAAAACAATCACAAACTTGTCCAGGTATGGCTTGAATACATCATTCATCAATGCCATAAATGCTGCGGGAGCATTCGTCAATCCGAATGGCATCACCAAAAACTCGTAGTGGCCATAACGGGTACGAAATGCTGTCTTGGGTACATCTCCACTCCTGATCCTCAATTGATGGTACCCTGACCGCAGATCTATCTTAGAAAATACTTCGGCTCCCTGGAGCTGATCCAACAAATCATCGATTCTTGGAAGGGGGTACTTGTTCTTAATGGTGGCCTTATTCAACAACCAGTAATCTATACACAGTCAGAGGCTTCCATCCTTCTTCCTTACAAATAGAACCGGTGCTCCCCAAGGTGAGACACTCGGTCTAATAAACCCCTTCTCCAACAACTCTTGCAGTTGTTTCTTCAGCTCTTCCAACTCTATCGGACCCATTCTATAGGGTGGTTTCGATATCGGCTCTGTACCAGGCACTAACTCAATGCAAAATTCCATTTCCCTTTCAGGTGGTAGTCCTGGTAATTCATCCGGAAAGACATCAGGGTAGTCCGTAATTACGGGTATGTCCTTCAATTCCGGGTGTGCCTCATCTATATCGACCACATAGGCAATGAACCCTTCACATTATCCTTTCCATCGTTAGTAACATAAACCATCACTCCACATTCAACATTTATCATAAACAATAAATTTATCTCTCAAGCAATATGAATTTAAAATCATACTCCTTTATTTACAACAAACATGCTATTTTCATATCATTTCTTTTCATCAAAGTTTACAATAAGATTGTCTAATCCTGAAAACATCAATGTTTTGGCATGACAATCCATCACAACACGATTGGTAGCCAACCAATCCATTCCCAAAATTACATCAAAATCATTCATATTCAATAAAATCAGATTGGCTATCATTTCCTTCCCCTCTATCTTTAACTTACAATCCCTACATACATGCTCAGTCAAGTGACTATCATTCATGGGTGTGGAAATCATCAACATTTTATCCAACAATGTTGGTTTCACATATTTCAACAATTTATGTGCAAAGGAAGGTGATATGAAAGAATGCGTGGCACCAGGATCAAATAATACCAATGCTTCTAAATCAAAGATTCGGATGGTACCTTTAATCACATCCGTCGATGCGTCTGCAGTGTCCTGGTCCAGTGCGTGCACTCTTCCTTTGCTCACACCCGCAGCCTGTTTCCCTTTTTCCTCAGCTGTAGTCCTCCTCCTCGGGGCTGCTGTCTCAACTGGAGCTCCCTCAGGCTCCTTGCCCTTCTGTGGGGCAACCTCAATCATCTCAGTGCAGTACCTCGATATATGTCCTAGCCTCCCACACCTAAAACACGAAACAGGGGGCGCCTGACATGGCCTAGTCCCATGGTATCTCCCACATCTCCTACACTGATCTGTGGTAGGTCGTGGTCCTCCAATAATCATGCCCCTCGGCGCAGTCAAGGCTGGGTATACGGGAGGTCTAGCAGCTCTCTCCCGCACCTCCTCAATCTTTGGCCTCTTCTCGAAAAATCTTTGGCCATCTCTCTTGGCCACTCTTCCAAACCCGGATCTCTTCCGGTCCCTGTCCTTTCTAACACTGACTCTCCCCAGCTCGGAGGCATTTCGCTCAAAGTCTTGCTCACATAACTGAGCCTTATGTACAGCCTCCTCATAAGTCACAATATCGAAGGGAGCTAGCTTAGTCCGGATGGCCAATCTCAATCCATCCATGAACTTCTGAATCTTCCGGGTCTCACTACCCATCGTGTCCGGGTCATATCTCCCCAAGGACATAAACTTGGACTCATACTCGTCCACAGTACGGTTCCCCTGAACCAAGTTCGTAAATTCCATCCGCAGTTTCCTCTGTGCGGTAGCTGGAATATACTGTCTCCTGAAGGCCTCTAAAAATATCTCCCACGAGATCTCAGAGTGTCTGGCCCTCAAAATAACCTCGGTGGACCTCCACCAGTGCTCTGCCTCGCCTTTCAACATAAATACGGCAAAGGCTACCTTCTCAACTGAAGTGCATCGGAAAAACCTATATAGTTTCTCCATCTCATACACCCAATCCTCCGTAACCACTGGGTCCTTCACCCCTCTAAACACTGGGGGTTTCAGCGCTTGAAACTCTCGCAACCTGCTCAAGTCGCAGTCATATCCCACATCACTACCGCTCTGCTGTGGAGCGATAGGAGAATCTGTATCCTGGGCTGGAGGTGGTGTAACTGTAACTGTCTCAGCAGTCTGAGGTCTCTCCGCCTCTGCAGCTGCCTGTTCCGCAGTAGGCTGTGCTGCGGGACCTCGTCTATCATCGGCACCCAATGCCTGCGTGACTATCTCCACCAAACTCTCAATACTCCGCTCTAATCTAGCGAAGCGAGCCTCAGTATCCTCTGCTCTCCCAGCAGGGTTCTGTGGAGCCTGCTCAGTCTGTGGCTCCGCACGGCTCTCAGGCCTACCTCCACGGCCTCTAGCACGTGCTCTCGCCCCTCTACCTTTGCGTGTAACTGGCATAGTGCCTAACTCCCTGTATTATAATAATTCATTAAGCTCAATCTATCACGGTATACACAGTTATATCTAAACAAAAGCACAGTACTATGGGGATGTACTTTCCTACATTTTATTAATGACTCACATCAGGCCAACACAGCTCTGATACCAATCTCTGTCACGACCCAATTCCATTCACTTTAATCGAAAATCACTAAAAATTTTTCGCGTTTTACTGTTACCTTACCCGATCGTGAACTAATCTCACCACACACTGTTGGGCTGTGAGTCAATAATAAACACCACATCTCATTCATTCTCAATTAATTAAAACGATGTTATACATGTGCATTTAATCGTATACTTATACGAATACATGTTTTACTGACATCTAAATCCCCCATAAGTACAACTCAAAAGAATACTGTACTTTTACATTGTTTAGATACAAAAAGAATCACTGTGTATATACCTCTTAGCAATGGAGATGCAGCGGAGTCCAAAATAATACGCCTCAGTCCTCACTGGGCTACTATGCACGCTCTGTAGGGGGGAAAATAGAGTGGGATGAGCAACCACACGCTCAGTAAGGCAATAATGCAAGCATGGTAGATAACTACTCTATCTACATGCTGATAGTGTTATGCATAAATCATTTATAGTAGGAGCATGAGGAATAAAACTATGCCATATGAGTATACATATATATCATGTATCAAAGTCATGTAAAATTGGCATATAAAACATGGTAAAACATCATGTATAAATCATCTCATGCTCGATCTTATTTCAATTCATAAAAAGGGCAATTCATTAAGAAACATCCTTTTTAAAACCCACGTCATAAACTCTTTCTCATCACATACATCACATCACATCAATTCACAATCACAACCTCATTTTCATTTCACAATTCAAATCCACGAGGCTCGACCCCTCCTTCGGGTCTACCTTAAATAATCACAATCACACTTAGAGATATAAAATCATGTGGTAGTAAGTAAATCAAGCAAGGAGACAGGTTACTATATCTCAAGTGACTATGATGGCAAATCATCACATATCATCCCAGACCACACGGATTCCGGTGTGCGGGGTATCATGCTGGCACGAAGGTGGGTTAGTTCTCCGCCAGACTTTCTCAAATCAAGTAACCACCACGCGGTACATCGTACTCCATGTGATATACACGGTACATCGTACTCCGCGGACCCATAACATGGTTGGGGGTGCCTGCCATAGGTCTTACCTACCCCATGCCAAGTGTAACCTTTATAGTCTCAAGAGCGCGTGGGAGTAACCTCAATACCAGGTCCTAGCCCCTCATGGCCTTGCTCGCCCCTGTTGGGTTCCCTGATCCAGGTCGAAGCATGAGATCGATCTGGTCCCAAACAGAGTGCTAAGGAGATTGATCTGGGTGCTTGAGGATCGATCTTTTCACTTACAGAATGCTTGGCAGATCGATCTGGCTCCATTGGAGATCGATCTGCTCTATTCTTTCGCCCATATAAGAGCATTCTGGCTCTTCCAGATCGATCTCTCATCCTATGAGATCGATCTGGACCTCATGTTTTCCAGATTTCCTGCAGTTTCTTTGCTGCAACTCATACCAACACATCCTTAATTTATTGCCATGGCCATTTTCTCATCCATCCACCTTTATAACTTGAAAATGGCATCCATTCATACCTTCTGCACATTGAAACTTGTGTGCATTCATTGTATGTTCAAAGGCATGCTACATAAAACCAAATGGAAGTATAACTCCATTCCATTTTACCACACTACTCATCTTGAGTCTCAATCACATCCATCACTTGCTAGAACTCATTTCTTCGTATTCATACTCAATGAAACTTGTATGTACGTTACAATTTACATTACACATACATACATTGAATCCATGGACTTACATCAATCATACTTTACATTACAAGTCCATTCATATTATTTGATCCAAGTACACACATTACCCTTATACATATACGGGGTCTTACACTATCTCTGATTGTTGCTCTAAGTCCGTATAAAAATTGATTAGTACAACGTTTCTCATCCATAATAATCATCTGGTCATATCTTATTAGGGTGGTGAATCTATTCTTGTACTCGTCAATGTCATTTTACCCTGAACTAAATTCAAAAAATCTGATTATTTCTTTTAGGCAGTTTGGGGAACATACTGGGTGTTGAAAGCTGACAAGAAGGCATCCCAACTGATCACCAGGTGACTAGCAATCAATAACCTCTGGGTAGCTCTCCACTAGTGTTTGGCCTAACCTTTAAGTATTTAAGCACCCATACTAACCTTTAAGTATGTAAGCACCCATACTAACCTTCTCGGCATCTTACACCCTATGTACTCAAAGGTCCTCTCCATTTCTATTAACCACTCCTTTGCATCGATTGGGTCCTTAACCCACTTAAATGATGGAGGGTTCATCTTGAGAAAATCCCTCAACCGACCCATATCCCTGTCATCTGGCCTGGTCTGTACTAGACGCTGAGTGGCTAGAGGTACTAAAAAAATTCAGTGGAGGAGGTGGGGGCAGATCTTGTTGAGGTGTGGGTGTAGGAGCCGAGGTGGGTATGGTACCTGAAGTATTAGCCCCAAAATGCTGGGCAAGTATAGCCGCAATGTGGTCAAATTTTTGTATCATATCCTGCTCCATGTTATTCATTCGAGAGTTATGACTCTCTGGCTGTGGGGCAGGTGATGGAGGTGGTTGTGCCTGCCTTTGGGGACAACCTTGTCTCCCGCTCATGAAATATAATTAATTTACCTGCGTGTACACAATAAATTTGGTCATAACATTAGCAGATATTTTCAATTTATAACCAGACAAGTACAGACACTTGAGCTGTAATCTACCTTCATCTGACCGACACTGATAGTACTAGACACCTTTAACTCTGATACCAAGAGAGATTGTAACACCCTATAAATGTGGAAATTATGGCTAATTTAAAATTTTCTTTTATATCTTAACCTCTTACTTAAGGTGTATTCTCGTTCAGTGTCAGTTTATAATTTATCCTTTCGTTGTTAAACTTTCTTATATTTGACAATACGTATTTCACTTTTAACAAAATTCCGGCAGCATAACCCTTATACATAACTCTATCCACCTGTAAGTTTCCAATCAACAATATATAACCACAGGCAATTGATTTTATTTATTCTTTCCAAAATATTATTCTCGATAATCCATGAAATGGCCATAATTTTTATTCATCACTTAATCTTATTACACATTGTAACAGCATGGATTACATACATTTTCATTTTCATACGTATACAAAAAGTGATTACATCCCAAAATGTTTATTTCCACATAAGTTACTATATTATACATGTGAAACCCAAATTTTTCCCCACTACTAACCATTTTAAGTTCAGATGATAAGTCTAAGATTTATGTGAATTTTCATGTAGGGCCCAGAATGCTCGAGAAATCTCAAGATAGTGGAACGGGCCCAAGGCATGTACTTCGAGGTAAGAACTCGAGTCTAAGTATTATCCATAATGTTAAATTTGAATGATGTATTTTGAAATGACAAAACATTAATCTCAAATGAACTTATTTTCAAATCATTTGTAGGAAACTATTTCTAAGTATTTATCTTAAAATCATATTCCATCAATGTTCACTTAGAAATATTGTCAAACTTCAAATCTTTATAAAACTAAACCTATGGTGGGAAAATCAAGCTAAAGAAATCAGTCTAAAAGCCTTGCAGGATCGATCTCCTTTAAGCAAAAGCCTTACAAGATCGATCTCAAGGAATGATGAGATCGATCTCCTCAAGGGAGAGGCTTATCAAGATCGATCTCAAGGAATGGTGAGATCGATCTCCTCAAGGCAAAGGCTTAGCAAGATCGATCTCCTCAAGACAGAGGCTTTGCAAAATCAATCTCAAGGTATTGTGAGATCGATCTCCTCAAGGCCAAGACATTGTAAGATCGATCTCATGGGGTTTTGAGATCGATCTCTTATAAGCGGGAGTAATATTTCAAAGCAGTGATTGATCTCTTTTTTAACAAGAGATCGATCTCCCTTGTATAAAACTAACAAGAAGATTGATCCCTCGATAAATGAGATCGACTTCCCTTCGTATAGTTCCTTTGTGTGGCAGGTTCAGGAACCAAGAGATTGATCTAGACTTCTTCTGTAGAACTCCAACGGCTATTTTTACAGGTTTTCAATGGGAGAAATGCATTAAATGCTTCACCAACCAATTGGGTACATAAATACAAGCCATAAAGACATTGGAGATAGGCAGAAAGAAAGCAGAAAAACTCTGAACATTCTTGAGAAACATTCTTTGTGTCTAAAGTGATTGAGCCGTATTTATTTCATTTCAATTCATCAACTACCTTGTGAGGAAGCCCTTGCTTGTATTAATTCTCTACTATAAAGAAGAGGGGAAGTGTTCCTCTGACTGAAAAACTTTTCTAAAAGAATTTAGGTAGCTTCAATGGCTAAGGGTAGAGAGGTTATTCCGTAACCTTGAAAAAGGAAGCTGTAAAGATCAACTTGATTAGTGAAAGAGACTCATTGACAAGAAGGTCAAGAAGAGAGGACGTAGGCAACAGATTTAGTCGAACCTCTATAAATTACTGTGCTTGCTACTCTTCCTCTTTATCTTCATTTTACTGCATATTTACACTACTGCTTATTGCTGTTATTTATTTGGTTAAGAGAAATTTGAGTTAAGAAAGTTTAAATTTAGTAAATTGCTAGAAAAATCGATTCACCCCCTATCGGTTGAACCAACATATAAAATGTGAATTAAAGTATGAATTGATTATTAGAAAGTGAAACTAAGAAGTTAGAAGTGAAAAAGTTGATAAAACTCAAGTTTACGATAAACCGAGCAAATTGGCCCAATAAGAGAAATAAATGTGGAATAAATTCTAGAAATTCATGAAAATTATTCTGAGACCATAGAAAATTCACATAAGACATAATTAACATGAGGAATAGAAATGGAGTGGACATATTGAGGTTTTAATGGCTAAATGAATTTTTAAAGTCAATTAAAAACTTTAAATTTTATTTATCGGTATGGACCTAGTCGTGTAAAATGGGCCCAATCGAAAAATGTTCTTAAACAAGTTAGTGCCAAATTTTTATGAAGATACTAGAGTCATAGTAGGACACATGAGAAGTGAAAATTTGGGAGAAATTGGACTAGAAATATTTTTTTAAGGATTTTTCTCATTGGACTAGTGGATTGCCCTGTTTCAAGCAGCTTGACCCATCAACAATTTAGGTCCAATTTAAAGCCCATCCCGAGGCCCAAAAATTCATACCTTTTCCATATTTGATCTGCACTCCATAAGCTTTATTTGGGCGCTAGAATCACCTGAATATCATCAGTCAACTAAGACAACCACTTCCTTCTTCCTTGTGCAAGCGTTCTTGAGGTCAGAGGAGTCCACGATTTTTTAGAGCCTCTTCTAACTATTTTCTGAGTTCAGTCAAGAAGGATCGATTCTTTTTAATTGAACCTTATACAACATATAAAAATTTAGCTTCATTGAAGGTCATTTTCTAGGTGAAAACCTAGAGAGAAAGTCAAGGACAGAAACTGTCATGTTCATGAGGTGAGAGAAAGCGTGATTTTAAATATTTTTTGTTGGATTTTGTTGTTGTTTTAGATGATTTTATGTAAGACCAAAATTTTTATCATATTTCCTTATGATTCACGTGATGTAAACATGATTATATGTAAATTGAATCATAAGAAGAGTTTTACGTGAATGAAAAATGCAAATGGAATGAATAAAAAATTCCTGAATGCATTCAAAGATCAAATGGAGATTGAAATGACCACATATTAAACGAATGGGATTCAGACCATTCGGATAGGAGATAAGAATTTAAAACACGAAATGAGTGAGTGTTCGTGAAGGGAAGTTGGATTGGTTTGGTCCCGAACACGTTGAAGGTAAAACGGTCAAAAGACCCAAAATTCGGTGTCAATTCGGTAAGAAATTTACAATGTAAACATGGATTCAGAAAATCTTGATCAATAAAGGAGAAATAATTAAATTTCAGGTTAAATTGATCAAGATATTAATTTATTGGAATAAATCGAAATTTTCACCTCAAAAATTTATCTCGAAAATATTGAAAAGGTACACTGGAAAGATAAAAATCAGACAAATAAATTCATTAACTGATTAAATGAATAAAATATAATATTTTTGGGATATTTTGGAAAAAATATTGTATTTTATTCAATTAAAATAATAATAAAACAAAAGAAAGAAGAAAAAAAAAGAGAAATGAAAAAATAGTGTCAAGTGATCGCGCGAAACTGATCGCGCGACCACTATTGTTCAGCTTCCTCAAACGACGGCGAACAGCGGCACGATAGAGGATGAGGCGACCGACGAAGCAAGGCCGACACCGAGAGAGCCTTCATCGTCCAGCACGCGCGCCCCCAGCCACCGAAAAACATGAAATTGTCGAGAGAGAAACTAAAAGGGGGCAAAAAAATTTGTTACCCCCGGCGCTGATTCGGCCATAGCCACCACCGCCTACCGAAGGTCCCTCATGCGATGTCGAGCCTAATGGTGGCGGAAACGGCCTGAGAACAGGCGGCCAATGTCGACAATGGCAAGAAAGGAGAAACGGTAGCGCAACCGAGGAGAGAAAAGGCTGAACTGGCCACTTTCCAGCCAACTAAGGCCGAGCCGACACCAGATCCTTGCACCGCAAGTCCCAGTGGATCTGCCGGAAGTGGAAGCTGATGAAGAACTGGCAGACAGAGCTCCAAACGATGAAGGAGAGAATCGAACCGGACTGAACTGGGATGAACCGGACAGGGTCGGTTTAGCCATGGAAGAAAGAAAAGAAAGAAAAAGAAAAGAAAAGAAAAAGCGAAAATTGGGAAAAAATTTGACGATGCAATCGAGCTATGGGTAAGCCGGTATGCAGTCAAAATCGACTGATTTATTTTTGGAATATTTAATTGGATTGATAATTGGTTGAAATTGACTCGAGTTAATTGGATAATTGTATAGCACGACAATTGGAGACAAACGAGAGCTCGAGTCAGCCTCGATTTGTGTACTATCACAGAATCTCTCGGGTAAGCAACACTTATTTATGACAATTTGCATCGTTATGCGTGTTAAAAATTTACCGCATAAATTACGGATTTAATTCCACATAAAATGAATTATATTTTGGAATTTGAGATAAATTGTCGTAAATAACTATTTGAGCTATCTAAGAGTTTAGAACGAGGCCCAATAAATTGTTGGTGGGCCCAATGAGCCCAGTAGGCCTCAATGATGTGAATAGTAAGTGAAAAATAGGCTTAAGGCCGATTAAGACCCATTAAGGTGCAATCGGGCCCAAAATTGTAAACAAGCCCAATACTTTGAATTAAGCTCAAAAATTATGAAATACAGTTAATTGTATGATTTTTGACCCGATAAATAATAATATGCAGCTCCGGAGATTTGATTGGGAGCAGATCGGACTGCGTGACACGACATTTTTGAAAAAAGTCAGACTGTACAGAGTAAAGTGAGGTAAGGGATATAATTTAGGGTAGCATTAGTGCTCCACAATCCTTACTAATGACTTTATGTATGTTAGTTGAATGAGATTTTATGAAATAGGCTGCAATGCCTTAGAAACCGAAACTAAATTGTTTCCCACGCTTTTCCACATGTTTGCTACATGCATGAGATACATTTTACTTCAAATGTTTATGAAAATGTGATTTTTGAATATGAAAAAGAAAACATGGTTTGATTTCATGAAATGACGGGGAAGAGCCCAGAGAATGTTTTACGAAAGCAATGTTTTCATCATACAGGTTAAAGTCTCGAAGGGGTTTACAAACTATGTTTTTATGATTATATGGGTTAAAGTCCAAGAAATGATTTGAAACTATGGTTTTCCACAAGAAATGGGTAAGAGACCCATAAAGATTTATGAAAACTATGTTTTTGGGGTAAGTGGGCCAAAGTCCCGCAAAGGCATGATGTGACGAGGTCAGAGTGATCTGGGATCGATCTTGCATACATAAGGTAGCGTATGAAGACGATCGAGGATCTTCCTAGCCGATGGCCAGGGAACGGGCAGGGCTCTGACTTGAAATGCACATATAATCCACAGTTAGTGGTGCACGTGAGTTTGTGCGTATAGTCCACACTTGGTGGTGTGCGAGATAGGGCAGTGTAAGACCCTGATCCAGTCCTACAACTCCCTTGTACAATGGCTATATGTACGTATGATGAACATCCTACGGGACCTGATGTATGATGTCCTTCAGGATGACTAGATGATTATGCTTGGCTCCACGATAAATTGATGGAAGGATATTTATGTTTTTGCACATTTCATGCTACCTTTTTTTTTATACTACTTGCTATTAGCACATGTTTTCTATGATGAAGTTTTAAGGTAGCACTTGAGATACGATATGAATGATTTGATGAGATGATATGCTTTTTACTTCTTTACTCCGTATGACATTGACACGCCCTGAAGGTAATGTCCGCAAGTGCACGGGTCGTACAAGTAATAATAGGATTTGAGTCCCGAGTTATCATCCCTTAGAGAAGTTGGTTAGCCTAATTAACTACCGGTTAATCTTACCCTATGGTATATTCTAGCAAATTATGAAATTAAGGTGGGTGATCTACTAAGTCTAAAATTAAAATTACTAGAAAACAATAAAATAATAAAAACTAAATAAAACCGAGCAAAATTACTTACAGTGCTCCACGCAATTAAAATAAAAAACCTACAAAAGAAATTAAAACAGTTAAAACTAATTAACGCAATTAAAATAAAATGCAATTATGAAAATAAAGCAATAAAATTAAACTACAATTAAACTAACCTAAAATGCAATTTTAAACTACTTAATCAAAATGCAATTTAAACTAAACTAAAACTTAATGAAAATAAAGACTAAATTAAAAATGCATAAAACATATTTAATCTAAATTAACTCTAAATGCATCTAAACTAAAATAAAATCCTAAAACATTTAATCTAAAATTAACTACTAACTAAAAATTAACACTACAAATTAACATGCAAAAATAATAAAACTAACCTACCATTATAATTGACTAAACTAACTAACTAACAACTAACAAATGCATGGAAATGGATTAATTGCTATAATTCACTAGCCAAACAAGCCTTAACCAATTTAAATCAACAAAGAAATCCCTCCATTCACTGATCACGACTTTTACATTTTCATTTTCAGGTGATGGTCTCGGGTTGGTAGTCTTCAGGCGTGCTGCGGTTTCCTACTCTACAATCTCACCAACTCTACCTTCGTTTCATGTGCTTCCTTCTTCTCTGCCCATACTTCTGGCTACCAACTGCCCTAACACCAACTCTATGCATAAACCGTGCATGTTTCCTTCTCCAGGCGTTGTCTTGCCCACTACTGCACGTCCTGGTCTGGCCACAAACTGCTCTCGGTTCCAGCTTTGCTCTCCAGTCCAGACCTCTACTGTACTGCAAGCTTTCCTGCTGGCATGCCCGCGTACTGCTGCTGCTGCTATGCCTCGCATGTTCAGCTCAATGTCTCGGCTTGCACAATAGTTGCTAATTCTAAAACAGGGGGAACAGAGGAATGAATTCTGGTTTTCGATTCCTTACAACCTCATAATAACAATGCCATAAACTAGAAAGCATGCTTATAACAAAAGCTTAGGACAGCAAACAACAATGACATAGGCTACTTAGACTGAAACTGAAAGGAAAGGCTGTGATGCTCTGCTCTTCGAAAACCACGAGGCTGTCTACCAGCTACTGTAAAGCCTCGGGTAGCTATTGTTTCGACCAGCAACCAGCAACACTTTTGCTTCTACCTAGCCTTCACAACACCACAAAATAAAGAGGCTGAGACATACACAAACAGCACAAGAAAGATTCTACACAGGAAATAAAAAAAAAAAACATAAGGAAACACCCAGTAAATGTAAAGTGAATGATTCAGAAACAACTAACTAAATGATCCTCAAGCAAATGGATGCAATGGAGCAAGGGGAGAATGCTTAGCCACTGTCACCAGCTATATACTTTCTCTCACAATACTCAGTTGCCCCATTGAAATCATAAGTCTGAATCAAAATGGAAGAATGAAACCACATACTAAGCAACCAGCAGATAACAACTAAAAATATTTAAAACCTTTCATGAAAACCGAGAATGAGAAAAATAAAGGATTGGAATATTAACAAAACCAAGAAGAAGAGAAATAGAAATGGTAACTAATCATTAATTTAAAAAAAAAAGATAAATCAAAGAACTAGAAATGAACACAAGTTTTTTTCATGAAAATGAAAGTTGACATGAATAGTAACCTAACTATAGTGGCTAACGAAAATTGCAAAGTAAAAAAAAAAAAACTAGAAAGAAAATAACTCTAAAAACTACTTTACCTACACTACTCCTACTCCTAAATTACATTTACTTCTACTCCTAAAATTACATACTCTTTCAATTGCCATCCTTTCCTATTTATAAACACACTAGGGGTAAAATTGTAATTTCTACATCCTTGATGAGTTGGCATTTTTTGGCCCCTTGTCTTCACACCATTGGCTCCTTGAAAAGATATTTCCATGTCATTGGTTTTCTTGTCCAATTGGATGTGCTAGGTGGCATAACTCGTGTTGTCCGCGTGGCTCAATCTCGATTTTAGCCCAATTCCAGTCCATTTTCAATCGAAATATTCAAAATTCATCCGGATTTAATTTATCTACAAACATGAGAATTTTAATTAAATAAAGGGGATAATTAACAAAATAAATTGGGGATTTAAATAATTAATTAGGAAATTAAGCACAAATAATTCTAAAATATAGAATTATCAGACATGCATACTATATTTGAGTTTTGCCCAAGTGATGCATAATGTGTAAACAATGATTTAAGCATGTTTCAAATGCATATATGAAACTAAGCATCTCTACTATAGCCCATGTTTATGATGATTTGTAAAACCACGAGTTTTACCATGTTTTGAGTATTTAAAGCTATTTTAAATGTATCTCTTGCTAAGCCTGAAAAGCTTACCCCCTTATTTTCCCCCTCTACAGAGTACTTTCAGTAGTTTGAGTACGCCTGAGGACTTGCATCATTAGTAATTGCTGCGTCCCATCAAGAGTCAGGTATACACATTTGTATAGTTTTGTATTTGAAGATGTAAATGCACAATACTATAAACGGATATGATGTCGGGGATGTAGAGTTATGTAAATACCGTTGTATATGTATTTAGTTAAAGTCAAAGGATAGTAAATCCTGATATGTGAATGTGAATTATGGAAATGGAATGGTAAATAGTGTGAGGGAACTAACACCGAATCATAGCCCAACTGTTTGGCGGTGAGAATGTTCATGACCGGGAAAGGAAAGATGAGAGAAAGGTAAGAATTAAAGAATAATCAAAAAATTTGTAGTGATTTTTGGTAAAAAGGGGTCATGACAAAGGTGGTATCAGAGCTGGGTTGGCCTAATATGAGTCGGTGTTAGTGGTTAAGGAAGTTTACATCCCCATGTATCGTGCATTGTTTAGATATAATTGTCTATATCAAGATGGAATTGCAGCTAAGAATTTGGTTTTGAATGCAAGAATCTAATTATTATAACTGATATCTGCTATGGTAGAGGGGTGAAAGTACACGTGCTCAATGCCATAGAGGTAAGCCTGAGAGTCGTACTGAGTTGCCATATGAGATTCAAGATGAGATTGAGGTGGAGGCTAATGTTGAGCATACCCTACAAAGTCCGACAATGAGACCAAACGATATTGAGACACGCTTCACAAGGTTGAAGCAGAGTGTGAAAAATATTTTGGAGTTGTTTACTCAGTCTATACAGGGAGCTGAGGGTTGACGAGACCCAGCTGTGCAGCCTGCACAGATGCCTCAAACTATAGAGATTCCAACACCTCACCGGTTTAGGATACGTTTTCGCCTGCAGCTCTACAGCAGAGTGGTAATGATTTAGAATATGATTATTAGCTAGACAGGTTAAGGCAATTTTAAAAGTTCAAATCACCGATAATTAGCGAGGTAAAGAACCCAGTAGCTATTGAGGACTATATGGATAAGATAGTGAAGTTGTACAGGTTCTATCGGTGTATGTCGACCGACAAAGTGACTTTAGATGTGTTTATGTTGGAGGGCAAGACGGAGCACGGATGGAAGTCTGCTCGACCCATATTAAGAGTTAGACATCCAGAGCTGACATGAGAGATAATTTTGGAAGCATTCCATAGATAGTATATTTCAAATATTGTTCAAAGGAATTTACAGATAGAGTTCCTTACTCTGACCTAGAGGAACAGATCGATTGATAAGGCTGAATCTCAGTTTATATCCTTGGGCAGGTGTAATCACGACACTATGAATAATGAGAATTAGAAGGTCCGAAAGTCATGTAAAGACTCAGACCGTCAATCAGATTCTGATTGGCCCCGTTAGATATCATTACATATGAAGAGGCAGTGTGCAGATCACAGGGTGTGAATAAAGTTATAAGTTATACACCTCTGAGTTTGGAAAAGGTAATAAGGGTTGAAATAGAGACAAAAAGAGAATAGTGGATGATAAAGGTGTTAGAGTGGGACAGAGGCTATTTGGTCAGAGATTTAGAGTTGATGAGTCATGAGGTAAGATGATTGGTAAGCCCCAGTGTATCCAATTTCAGCGCCTACGAGGGGTATTTGGTATTGTAATTGGAGGACCTCGACCTGCTATTGAGCAGTGTATGATGTGTGGTAGATACCACGAAAATAGGCCCTTGCATCTTATTGACAAAAACATGCATTAAGAGTGGTAATACGAGCCATCTATTCAATGATTACCCAAAGCTGGGTGAGATTGCCCCACAGAAAGGCAAAGAGCCTGAGAAAGCCCTACTGATACCTCTGTATCAAAAAAGAAGGCCACAGCCGAAGAGAAGGGGAAATAGGCTGTTGGTCGAGGGTAAGTGTATGCCTTAGACCAAGACACTATTGATGTTTCATCTGATATGGTGGAAAGTACCACCCTAATTATGAATATTGAAGTAATTGTTTTAACTGATCTTGGTGCCACGCATTTAGTCAAATCGCCTTCGTTAGCATATAAGTTAGTAAAAGATGTGAAGCCTATACGTTTAGGCAATATGCTAATAGTTAGCACCCCAATGAAGGAGAGTCAGCTAACTGAATATGTATGCAGAGATTGAAGTGAAAGTGATGGAAAAGGATATGTCAGCCGATCTTATTCAATTGAATATGAATGATTTTGAAGTAAACCAATCCATTCCAAAATTGGTCGACTGCAGACTATGCTGTTTAGATTTCTGTTCTAAGATAGTGATATTTTCACCCTGAAAAGTGTACTGTAAGTTTTGATAAGGAATGAAAGGTGTAACGGTTGTAATTAAAGGAATAAATGATTGTACTAACGAAATGAATAATGATGAGAAGATTTTATCGCTTATGTAGTTGATATGGATAAGGCTCATCCTGAGTTGACAGATACCCCAGTGGTCAGGAAGTTAACTGATGTATTTTTTGGATGATCTGCCAGGGTTGCCACCAGTTAGAGGAAAGGAGTTTGTATTGATTTGGTACCTAGTACTGAGCCAATATCTAAACCACCGTATAAAATGGCTTCAGTGAAACTAAAGGGACTAAAGAAGTAATTACAGGAGTTATTGGATAAGGGTTCGTAAGATCGAGTGTTTCGCCTGGAAGAGAATCGATTCTGTTTGTGAAAAAGAAAGATGGAAGCCCCTGACTATATAGTGATTTTGATTGGTAAATAAGGCTACCATCAAGAATAAGTATTCCCTTTCACACATTGATGAGCTATTGGATTAGCTTTGGAGAGCATAGATCTTTTTGAGATCAATTTAAAGTATGGGTATCAGTTGTTGAGGATTTGGCATGTGGATGTGCTCAAGATAACTTTCTGTACCCATTATGACATTAATAAACATGGTATTTAAACTTTACCTTGATCGATTTGTTATCATCTTTATCAATGATATGTTGGTACATTCAAAGTCCAGGGAAGATTATGAGCAGCAATTGAAAAACTATTTTACAGATGATTTGTTGAGGATTTCTCGAAATGGGCTGCTTCATTGACAGTCTCATTCGGAAGAAAGTTGTATTTCAGTAGGATGATAAGTGTGAAAGTAGCTTCTGTGTTGGTAAATTGAAGCATAAACTGACCACCGCACCATTCTCACCATACCTAACAGCTTATGAAGTTTCTCAGTGTATATGGATGCCTCAAAACAAGGATTAGGCTGTGTATTGATGCAAAATGGCAAGATAGTCACTTATAGATCCAGACAGTTTAAAGACCATGAGAGAAACTGTCTGACCCATGGTTCAAAGTTAGTAGCCGTAGTGGTTGCATTGAGGGTATGGCGCCACTACTTATACGGTGAGAAATTTCATGTTTGCACTGATCATAAACGCCCTAAGAATTTGTTTGCACAGAAAGAGTTGAATTTGAGATAACAAAGAGGGTTAGAGCTTCTGAAGGACTATGATTGTGAGATATTGTACCACCCGGGTAAGGCTAATGTAGTGGCTGATGCCTTAAGCAGAAAGAGCCTTGGGATGGTATCACATATGATGGTCAGGGAGCGTGAGCCATTAGAGTAGTAGTGAGCCTCAGTAGTGATGTAATCCTTTCTGATGCCGACAATGATTATGTGACAGCTAGCCTGAGATTACAATTGGATTGGATTGACCGAATTTGATAGGCTTAGCGTAATGATCGATAGGGTATCGAGAGTGTGAGTCAGATTCAGATGGGTACAGTGACAAAGTTCACAGTGAGTGATGATAGCTTACTAAGGTTCAGAGGCAAGATAAGTGCTCCCAAGGGCCCACAGTTGATGAGATTTTTATTGTCAAAAGCTCACTTTTCAAGATATACAGTGCATCAGGGGAGTAATAAAATGTATCAAAATCTCTAAAAGGGTATTGGTGGTCAGGCATGAAAAGGGACATCGTAGAGTTGTAGCAAAATATCTCGTATGTCAGTAGAGTAAGGTAGAGCACCAGAAGTCTGCAGGGTTATTGCAGCCTCTACCTATATCGATATGAAAATGGAAGCATGTTACCATGAATTTCGTGATGGGTTATAGAGGACCCACAAGAATCACGGGGCTATTTGGGTAATAGTCAATAGATTGATTAAGTCTGCCACTTACTAGCTATGAAAGCTACTGATACTCTAAGTGCATGGACGAACTTATGTGTAAGGGAGATTGTGGAACACCATGTAATTTTTTAGTGAGCATTGTATCAGATAGGGATTCCTGCTTCATTTCCCTGTTCTGGGAACATTTTTTAGGAAGCCATGGGAACCTAGTTGAGTGTTAGCATAGCTTTCCGTCCTCAGACAGATGGTCTGTCAGAGAGAACTGTACAGATTCTGGAGGATATGTAGAGAACGTGTGCAATTGATGTTAGAAGCTCTTGGAATGATCACTTGTCATTTGCTAATTTGCCTACAACGATAGTTATCACTCGAGTATTGGGATGACATTATATGAGGCATTGTATGGTCGTAGGGGTTATTCCCTGATTGGATGGGAATAAGTGGGTGACTGACAGATAATTGCTCCCGATTTGGTAAAACAATCCTTTGAGGATGTTCACTTAATGTGTGAGAGCTTAAGAACACCTCAGAGCAGACAGAAAAGTTATGCTAACAAGAGACAGAGACTGTAGAAGCTCAAAGAGAGTAAGTTGTATGTTGAAAAGTCGATTCAGGTATTATACAGAAGGAGAAAGTATTGAGGTCTAAGATGATCTCCTTAGTCAAAGTCCTTTGGTAGTATTGCACTCTGAAAGAAGGCACATGGGAATTAAAGAGTACGATGCGATAAACGTACCCAGAGTTGTTTATGGACCCATTTGACTTGGTTCTAATTTGGAGGACCAAATTCCTTCAGTGGGGGAGATTATGTAATACCCAAATTTTTATCATTTTTCCTTATGATTCACGTGATGTAAACATGATTATATGCAAATTGAATCATAAGAAGAGTTTTACGTGAATGAAAAATGCAAATGGAATGAATAACAAATTCTCGAATGCATTTAAAGATCAAATGGAAATTGAAATGACCACATATTAAACGTATGGGATTCGGACCATTTAGATAGGAGATAAGAATTTAAAACACGAAATGAGTGAGTGTTCGTGTAGGGAAGTTAGATTGGTTTGGTCCCGAACACGTTGAAGGGTAAAACGATCAAAAGACCCGAAATTCAGTGTCAATTAGGTAAGAAATTTACACTGTAAACATGGATTTAGGAAATCTTGATCAATAAAGGAGAAATAATTAAATTTCAGGTTAAATTGATCAAGATATGAATTTATTGGAATAAACTAAAATTTTCACCTCGAAAAATTATCCCAAAAATATTGTAAAAATACACCGAAAAGATAAAAATTAGACAAATAAATACATTAATTGATTAAATGAATAAAATATAATATTGTTGGGATATTTTGGCAAAAATATTATATTATATTCAATTAAAATAATAAAAAAATATATAAGAAAAAAAAGAGAAATCAAAAAATAGTGTCACGCCATCGCACAACCACCATCGTTCGGCTTCCCCAAACGACGATGAACGACCGCACGATGGAAGGTGAGGCGACCTACGAAGCAAGGACGACACCGAGGGAGCCTTCACCGGCCAACACGCGCGCCCCCAGCCACCAAAAAACACAAAATCGCCGAGGGAGAAACCAAAAGGGGGAAGAAAAATTCGTTGCCACAGGCGTCGACTCGGCCATAGTCACCGCCTACTGAAGGTCCCCCATGCGATGTCGAGCCGATTAGTGGCAGAAAGGGCTCGAGAACAGGTGGCCAGTTCCGGTAACGGTGAGAAAGGAGAAACAGTAGCGAGACCGAGGAGAGAAGAGGCCAAACCGACCGCTTTCCGGCCAGCCAAGGCCGAGTCGACACCAGATCCTTGCATCATGAGCCCCCGTGGATCTGCTGGAAGTGGAAGCCAATGAAGAACCGACCAGCAGAGCTCTGAACGACGAAGGAGAGAACCAAACCAGACTGAACTGGGCCGATTCAGCCAGGGAAGAAAGAAAAGAAAAGAAAGAAAAAGAAAAAAAATAAAAAGAAAAAATTTGAGAAAAATCTGACGATGCAGTCGAGCTATGGGTAAGTCGGTAAGCGGTCAAAATCGACCGATTTAATTTTTGGAATATTGAATTGGATTGATAATTAGTTGAAATTAACCCGAGTTAATTGGATAATTGTATAGCACAACAATTGTGACTAACGAGAGCTCGAGTCAGCCTCGATTTGTGTACTATCACGAAATCTCTAGTAAGTAACCCTTATTTATGACAATTTGTATCGTTATGCGTGTTAGAAATTTACCGCAAAAATTACGAATTTAATTTCGCATAAATTGAATTATATTTTGAAATTGGAGATAAATTGTTGTAAATAACTATTTGAGCTATCCAAGAGTTTAGAACGAGATCCAATAAATTGTTGGTAGGCCCAATGAGCCTAATAGGCCTCGATGATATGAATAGTAAGTGGAAAATGGGCTTAAGGCCGATTAAGGCCCATTGAGGTGCAATCGGCTGTAAAATTGTAAACGGGCCCAATACTTTGAATTAAGCTAAGAAATTATGAAATACAGTTAATTGTATGATTTTTGACCCGATAAATAATTATATGCAGCTCAAGAGATTCGATTAGGAGCATATCGGACTGCGTGACGTGACATTTTTGGAAAAAGTCAAACTGTACAGAGTAAAGTGAGATAAGGGATATAATTTTGTGAGAGCCCCTAGCCTCCTCAGGCGAGCCCTCAGTGGTATCAACAGAGTGCAAGGACTAGGACTTGGTCCTGGGTTCGAGCACTCTGGGACTCGTCCTGGGAGAGCAAAATCTTGATGGTCCAGTGGGACCAAAAGAGAACAATACGTAGCTATGGTGACGAGGCCTAGTCGGCCCAGGGAGCCAGTGGGCTCGCCTGCGGAGGCTAGGGGCTCTCACATAAAAATGCGCATTTTTATGTGAGAGCCCCTAGCCTCCGCAGGCGAGCCCACTGGCCCCCTGGGCCGACTAGGCCTCGTCACCATAGCTACGTATTGTTCTCTTTGGTCTCACTGGACCTCAAGATTTTGCTCACCCAGGACGCGTCCCACAGGACCATCAAGATTTTGCTCACCCAGGACCAAGTCCTAGTCCTTGCACTCTGTTGATACCACTGAGCCAATTGGCTCAATGGTATCAACAGAGTGCAAGGACTAGGACTTGGTCCTGGGTTCGAGCACTCTGGGACGCGTCCTGGGTGAGCAAAATCTTGATGGTCCAGTGGGACGCGTCCTAGGTGAGCAAAATCTTGAGGTCCAGTGAGACCAAAGAGAACAATACGTAGCTATGGTGACGAGGCCTAGTCGGCCCAAGGGGCTAGTGTGCTCGCCTGCGGAGGCTAGGGGCTCTCACAAATTTAGGGTAGCATTAGTGCTCCACAATCCTTACCAATGACTTTATGTATGTTAGTTGAATGAGATTTTATGAAATAGGTTGTAATGCCTTAGAAACAAAAACTTAAACTGTTTCTCGCATTTTTCCACATGTTTGCTACAGGCATGAGATACATTTTACTTCACATGTTTATGAAAATATGATTTTTGAATATGAAAAAGAAAACATGGTTTGATTTCATGAAATGACGGGGAAGAGCCCCGAGAATGCTTTACGAAAGCAATGTTTTCATGATACGGGTTAAAGTCCCGAAGGGGTTTACAAACTATGTTTTTTTTATTATATGGGTTAAAGTCCCAAGAAATGATTTGAAACTATGGTTTTTCACAAGAAATGGGTAAGAGGCTCGTAAAGATTTATGAAAACCATGTTTTTGGGGTAAGCGGGCTAGAGTCCCGCAAAGGCATGATGTGACGAGGTCAGAGTGATCTGGGATCGGTCTTGCATACATAGGGTAGCGTATAAAGACGATCGAGGATCTTCCTAGCCAACGACCAGGGAACGGGCAGGGCTCTGACTTGAAATGCGCGTATAATCCACATTTGGTGGTGCACGTGAGTTCGTGCGTATAATCTACACTTGGTGGTGTGCGAGATAGGGCAGCGTACGACCCTGATCCAGTCCTACGGCTCCCCTGTACAATGGCCATATGTACCTATGATAAACGTCCTACGGGACCTGATATATGATGTCCTTCGGGACCAGTATATGATTATGCCTGGCTCCACATGAATTGACGGAAGGATATTTATGTTTTTCCATATTTCATGCTACCTTTTTTTTTTATATTACTTGCTATTAACACATGTTTTCTATGATGAAGTTTTAAGGTAGCCCTTGAGATACGATATGTATGATTTGATGAGATGAGATGTTTTTTACTTCTTTACACCGTATGATATGCATCCTATATTTGAGTTTTACCCAAGTGATCCATAATGTGTAAATAATGATTTAAGCATGTTTCAAATGCATATATGAAACTAAGCATCTCTACTATAGCCCATGTTTATGATGATTTGTAAAACCATGAATTTTACCTTGTTTTGAGTATTTAAAGCTATTTTAAATGTATCTCTTGCTGAGCCTGAAAAGCTCACCCCCTTATTTTCCCCCTCTACAGAGTACTTTCAGTAGTTTGAGTAGCCCATGTTTATGATGATTTGTAAAACCATGAATTTTACCTTGTTTTGAGTATTTAAAGCTATTTTAAATGTATCTCTTGCTGAGCCTAAAAAGCTCACCCCCTTATTATCCCCTGCGTTCCATCGAGAGTCAGGTATACACATTTGTATAGTTTTTTATCTGAACATGTAAATGCACAGTACTATAAACGGATATGAAGTCGGAGATGAAAAGTTATGTAAATACGATTGTATATTTATTTAGTTAAAGTCAAAGGATAGTAAATCCTAATATGTGAATGTGAATTATGGAAATGGAATGGTAAATAGTGTGAGAGAACTAACATCAAATCATAGCCCAACTGTTTGGTGGTGAGAATGTTCACGACTGGGAAAGGAAAATGAGAGAAAGGTTAGAATTAAAGAATAATCAAAAATTTTGTAGTAATTTTTGGTAAAAAGGGATTGTGACATTTTAAGATGTAAACTTGTTGATTTACAGTTAAAGAAAAATTTAGTGAATCGAAGGAGTGCTCAACTTTGGTCAAGGGTGAAAGAAGTTTGATGAATGATGAAGAAGTTGAACTTTGTTTTTATTTAATGGTTTTTAAGGATTTTTAGTTAAGTGAAATTGATTGAAATAATTTGTAGGGTGCTTATGAATTTCAGCTAGCATAGGGTTTGATGTAAATGGTGAAATGTGGTTTGATTTAAGGTTATTAGATGTTTATTTAATACCGAAGAAACTCGGTTTATAGCCCGGTTAAGTGAAAAACCAAAAAAGAGTGAAAATTAACCAATTTGGCTATTTTGAGTGGTTAAATAAAGTATAGGATAAATGTTTAAGCTATTGAATTGATAAGCCTAAAAATTAGTGGAAAGAAAATAAATGAAATAGCTTAAATCGAGATTTTATCCGTAAAATCGCGAAAATGAGCAAAGTTGGCATAAACTGTCTGCTTTTCGTTAGAAAACATCATAAGTATAATTAAGTATAAGCAGTTTAATAATGAATAAATATGAGATTAACTGACACTGTACAGGAATACACCTCGAGTAGGAAGTTTAATGTAAGAAAAAATTTAAATTAGCCCTATTTTTTTACGCTTCTGGGCTGTCACAAGCTTAGGTGGTATCAGAGCGAAGGGTGTCTAGTACTGTCAGTGTCGATCAATTGGAAATAGATTACATCCCAAGTGTCGGTACTTCTCTGGTTATGAATTGAATATAACGGTTAAAACTATAACCAATTTTAATGTATACGCGCAGGTACGTAAGAATTAAGATATGAGGGGGATGCGAGGTCGTCCCCGAAGGTAGGCACAGCCACCTCCACCACCTGCCCCAAAGCCAGAGAGTCCTAACTCTCAAATTAATCAGTTGAAGCAGGATGTGCGATAAGGGTTTGAGCTGATGGGCGTGCTATTTGTGCAGCATTTCAGGGCTAATGCCTTAGGTACCACACCTACCCCGGCTCCAGCATCTATACCAACACAGGATCAACCCCCACCTCCTATACAGACTGACCTAGTGCCACCCACCACTCAGCCTCTGGCCCAGACCAACCTCGATGACAGAGATATAGGCCGATTACGAGACTTTCTTCAGATGAATCCGTCGACCTTTAAAGGGGTGAAAGGTCCCGCAGAGGTAGAGGAGTGGTTGATAGAGATGAGGATAATTTTTTATTTCCTAGGGTGCACTGATGCATAGAGGGTCAATATGAGTGCTTGTATGCTTAAGGAACAAGCACGAGATTGATGGAGTACTACCCAGAGTATATTAACTGCCAGTTATCCAGTGATCAGCTGGGAAACTTTTTAGTCACCCTTCAAGACCCAGTATATCCCTCGAGCTGCCCAAAGGAAAGTGCAAGCAGATTTTCAGAATTTGGTTTAAGGCAGTAAGAAAGTCGACGAATATGAGAACCGATTCACCACTTTGCTAGGATATGATCCGGAGACTGTCAAGGACGACAAGCGCCGTACAGAGCGGTTTGTATATGGGCTGAGACCAGCTATTTGAAATAGATTAATGGGGTTTTGTATTACTAAGTTTATGGATACCCTGAGACGGGCACAGGAAGTTGATAGGGGACTAGATTTGATACAGTCCTAATCAGAATCGTGGATAATAATCAGAGATATGGGTAAACGACCTACAGCTTCCCAAACCGACTTTCGGAGGGGTTCTATTAAGAGATGAAAGATTGATGGACCTAAGGGGAGAGTTGATAGACCCAGGGTTCCTCCCATTACTACGGAGACCCCTCGAGGTGCCAGACCTGACATTAAGATCTGCAGACACTGTGGTTGACCACATGAGGGTACTTGTTTTTAGGCAATACGAGGATGTTATAGATGTGAGGATATGGGTTATAGGGTGAAAGATTGCCCACAGCCACAGCAACAACATCCTCAAGAGCCTCTGTAAGACCCGAAATTAAATCGTAAATTTTATGAGGTAGAAAAATGTTCACAAATTTAAAGGAATGGGATTCGGACTGAAAATAAGGATTCAAATCATAAAAAGAATGAGTGTTCGTGAAGGAAAGTTTGACTGAATTAATCCCAAACACGTACAAGGGTAAAACGGTCAAAAGACCGAAAGCCGGAATTAATTCGATAAGAAAATTTAATTAAAAATAATGGAATTGAGAATCTTGATCAATAATGAAGAAATAATACAAATTCGGGTTAAAGTGACCAAGATCCGAAAATTTTAAAAATACCAAAAAATTATCCGGAACAATATCTCGAAAAGTACGAAGGAATAATATCGAAAATTGAAGAAAAAAATGTAATTAATAAATTAAATTAAATTAAATAGATTAAATTTGGAATAAAATAATATAAGTTGTAGATATTTTGGATTTTTATAGAGTATTTTAATGAATAGTTTAATAATTAAAATAAATAAAAATAAGTTAATTAACAAGTTAAAAAAAAAAGTGAAATCAGAAACTATCGGGGAGAGAGAAGAAGAATGGAAAACCAAGAAGGAGACCCGCGCGTGACTCGTCCGATCCACGGCCACCGGCGATCGACGATGCCAACGAACAGCCAAGCAGGAAGAGGAGCGGCCGGCGAAGCTATTGGCACCGGCGACGCGCGCCAAGGACGCCGGAGAACATCGAAAAACGGAGGAGAAGGCCGCGGGAAAGAAATGGTCACCGGCGGCGAACGGCGGTGATTCGGGCGGAACTAAGGACCGATTCTGAAAGCCCAGGCGACGGCGGTTCTTTCTGCACTAGTAGCAGCCAATGAAACAGCAGGAATCGCCGGCGACGGCCAAGGGAAGAAGTGGGTTCCGACAGTCGAGGGAGAAGAGCCGGACCGACGACCTTCCGGCGACCTCGACCGAAGCTGAGGCCACATTCGAGCTGCGAACCGGAGTGAACCGGGGTGAACCGGAGTGAACCGGGGTGAACCAACGGTCCGAACCGGTCTGAACCGGACTGAACCGGTTCAGCCAAGAAAGAGAGGAAAAAAAGGGAGAAAAAGGGAAAAAGAAAAAGAGAAAAAATTGGGAAAAATTTCAGTGATGCAATCGAGCTTCGGGTAAGTCGGTAAGCGGTCGAATTGACCGATTTAAATTTTGGAATATTTAATTCGATAAATAATCGACTGAAAGTTTACCCGAAAAAATATTTAATTGTGTAGCTCGACAATTGGCATCGACCGAGAGCTCGAGACAACCTCGAATTTCGTGCTATCATGGAATCTCGGGTAAGTGACCCTTATTTACGACAATTTACATCGTTATGCGTGATATGAATTTAAATTCCGCATAAATTGAATTAGATTTTGGAAATTTAGATAAATTGTCGTAAATAATAAATTTAGCTATTCGAGAGTTAGAATGAGGCCCGAGGAATTGTTAGTGGGCCCAATGAGCCCAATAGGCCTCGATAATGTGAAAATTAAGTGAAAAACGGGCTTAAGGTCGATTAAGGCCCATTAAGGTGCAATCGGGTCCAATAGGGATAAATGGGCCCAATGATTTAAATTAAACCCAAAAAATAGGAAATACAATTAAATTGTATAATATCTGACCTGAGGAATATTTATACGCAGTTTCGGAGGTTTGATTTGGGAGCATATCGGACTGCGCGACGAGACATCAGTGAAAAAAGGAAAGGTCAGACTCTACAGAAAAATGAGGTAAGGGAATTTTGTAAGTGCATAAAGATACCTATATGTAATTTTGAGGGGAATTACAGGGTTTAGAATTACTTAAAGTATTTAGAAAACGAAATGATAATTTTATTAAAACCGAGGCTTAGATGAATAAAGAAAAAAATGATTTTGCCCCTAGGAGTAAAATTTACAAAAAGGGTAGTAAGGCAGATAAATTGCATGATTTACATGTTTTGATGCTTTATATGAATGTATTGCTTTGGTTTAAGCAAATTTACACATAGGTTGGCTATTGATTTCATGAATTACATGAAAGGGTACCGATTTGTACCAGTTACTATTTTAAAAGATGTTTTATCAAGATTGAGCCACCTATCGTATTTACATGAATAAAAAGAGTGTTTGAGTCTTCCTCGCACTCAAGTTTACTGATTTATTTCTCATGAAAAGCCGTACTGGAGCATTGCTCGTACGAGAAATTTGTGTGTGCACAAAACCGTGCTGGAGCTTCGCTCGCACGAGATTTTAGATATCATGATATGCACAGCGTGGTGCTAGAGCTTCGCTCACACTAGACGTGAGTTGGCGTGCATATAGTCGTGCGGAAGCCTCCTGTAGACTGTGTGTCACAGAGAGTTGAGATGCTCGCACATATACTTTGAGACATGGGTTGGTTATCGACATAGTATTGGGGTGGATAAGACCTACGGCAGGCACCCCCAGACTATGATATGGGTCCACGGAGTACGATGTACCGTGTATGTCACACGGAGTACGCTGTACCGTGCAGTCATGATGACTCTATGATGTTACTTGCTATTCTGGCGGGTAGGACTTAACCCCACCTCCCGTTGCAGTTGTGATACCCCGCACACCGGGATCCGTGTAGCCTGGGATCACAGGGACAAAGTATGGCCATAGTCCTCGATTTTTCATACAGTAACCTACATGCCTCACATGATATCATACGGTCTGAATAGACCAGGACAAACCCGATGGAGGGGTAGTCCCGATTTATGTTTTTAAAAGAGATGTGATTTAATGAATCAAGGTATTCCCGAGAGATGGGTTTGACCTTGATGAAGTTGTTTTATGATGAAACAATGAGTTTTAAAGTGATGAGTTTATGATGAAACTAATAAGTTTTAATGTGACGAGCATGAGATGTCATACATGATGGTTTTTTCATGTGTGTTTTATATGTCGATTTCATGATTTCCCTTATATGATATATACATACATGTGGCATCGTTTTAGTCATTCCTCATGCTCAAAATATAAAGGATTTTATATCATGACATTATCAGCACGTAGATAGTATAGTTATCTACCTGCTTACATTATTGCCTTACTGAGCACGTTTCGCTCACCCTTTCATTTTTCACCCCACAGGGTATATTCAGTAGAAGAGAGCGACAATAGCTTCGCAATTCGGTTATCCGCTGCTTCTTATTAAGATCAGGTATACACATTTGTATAATTTTGTATCTGAACATATCGATGCACAGTACTGTATATGGATGTAATATTGGGGATGTATTTAGTTTCAAATAAATTGATATGTAAATGAAATATGAAAATGGAATGGTAAATAGGTGAGAGGTGACTAACACCGAATCATAGCCCAACTGTTTAGTAGTGTAACTGTTCACGACGGGTAAGGAAATGAAAAAGTGAAAAATTTGTAGGGATTTTTAGGTAATTTGGGCCTTGACAATTTAATGGTATCAGAGCAGAGTTGGCCTGATATGAATCGGTGTTAGTGGTTAAGTAAATTTACATCCCCATGTACTGTGCATTGTTTAGATACAATTGTGTATATCAAGGTAGAAGTGCAGCTAAGAATTTAGTTTCGAATGCAAGAATCTAGCTTTTATAAATGATAGCCGCTATGGTAGAGAGGCAAGTACACCTACTCGAGGCTATAGAGATCGGTCTGAGAATCGAATGAGTCGTAACATGAGACTCAAGATGAGAGTGAAGTGGAGGCTGATGTTGAGCATACTCCACAGGGTCTTATAAAGAGACCAAACAGTATTGAGACAAGCTCCGAGAGGATGGAGTGAAGTGTAGAAAATATTTTAGAGTTGTTTACTCAGTCTATGCATGTAGTTGAGGATAGGCAGAGTAAAGCCTAAACAGATGCCTCAGAGTATAGAGATTTTCACACCCCTTCGGTATATAGCGAAGTAAAGAAACCAATAATTACTAAGGACTGGGTGTATGAGATAGCGCAGTTGTATGAATTTTTCGGTGTATGTCGACTAAGAAAGTGACTTTTAAAATACATTTATGTTAGAGAGTCGAGGCGAAACATTGGTGGAAGTCCGCTCGACCCATTTGAAGAGTTAGACGTCCAGAACCGACATGAGAAATGTTTTTGGATGTATTCTGGTGACGAAATATTTCGGACACTACTTAAGGGGAAATTACAGGTGAAATTTCTTACACTGCCCATAGTCATTGGTTGATTGATGAGTATGAATCTCAGATTATATCCCTGGGCAAGTATGAACCCGATATTGTGGGCAGTGAGAGTTGGGAAGCCCAAAAGTTCATGAAATGACTCAAATTGTCGATTAGAGTCCGATTGGCTCATTACCTATGTCGAGGCAGTGCGCATAATATAGTTGTGTGAACAATATCAGGTGTTGCACATCTCTGAGATTGGGAAAGGTAGTGAGGGCTGAAATAGAGACAGAAAAAGAGAATCGAGAAATGACAAAGATGTTAAAATGGAAAATGTTAATTGGTAAAAGATTTAATTTGATGAGTCATGGAGTAAGATAATTGGTAAGGCCCCAGTGCATCCAATTTTGGCACTCTTGAGGGGCATTGTGATTGGAGGACCCCGACCTGCTACGAAGCAGTGTAGCAGTGTAAGCACTGTAAGCAGTGTGGGATGTGTGGTGGATACCACGGAAGGAGGGTCTATACCTACACTGTATTGATGAAAATGGTCGTTAAGTGTGGTAAGACGGATCATTGATTTTGATTGCACAGAGTTGGGCGAGATCGCCCCACAGAAAAGTAAAGACAGAGAAAAACTTCATTGGTATAGCTGCAACAAAAAGGGAGGCCATAGCCGAAAAGAAAAAGGAAAGTAGGCTGTTGGACGAAGGCGAGAGGATGTCTTGGACCAAGACATTATTGATGTTTCATGGATGTGGTGTGAGATACCACACTTGTTATGAATAATGAAGTACATATGTTCATTGATCCTGGTGCCACACATTTATTCATACCTCCTTCATTCGCATATAAGTGAGTAAAAGGCATGAATGCCTACATCATTGGGCACAATACTGATGAATAAGTACCCCAATAGAGGAGGATTAATTAACGGAATATGGATATAGAGATTTTAAGTTGAAAACAGGGGTGAAAATATCACTGAAAAGTATACTGTAAGTGTTGACAAGTGATAAAAAGGGGTGCAACAGTTGAAATTAAAGGAGTAAAGGATTGTACTCACGGAGTGAATAATGAAAGAGTTTTGTCATGAGGGATATACGAAAGGAGATAATCTTTAAGATAAGATAGATCCTAAATACCAGATGTATTGGAGTAAGAGACATATTCTAGGTAAGGAATACCCTTAATATGCAAAGTAATTGGGATTAAGCGATAAGTCGTGAATATAAATTATACCAAAGGATAAAGATGGATATAACCATAACCAGCCTATGTGGTTAAGTCTGAAGGTTAATAAAGGTATTTCAAAATACCTCCTCGCCTGAAGACTTGACAGCATCTAAAAGTATGTATATATAACCTATAACGTGAAATCGATCGTTGTAATAAATACCTTTAGCATTAGGATACCTTTACTAAGACGATAAGAATATTAAAATTCGACAAATCATAAAGGTTAACATAGTAAAATTTAATAAGAACCGTTGAGATAAGAAAAGGAAATGACGCAGGTTAGTACCTGAAAACGTAAGCGATTTTGTAGGATCTTATACGCTTATGCGTAAATAAGTCAAGGATTGGACCAATTTGTAATCATCATTATCGATGATATGTTGGGTGTAGTTAAAGTCTAGGGCAAATTGTAAGCAATAATTGGAAAATTACTTTTACAAATGGGTTGTTGCGAGTTCTCAATATGGTCTACTTGGTTGACACGTTTAACTAAGAAAACGTGGTCTTTGAATAAGATGATAGATGTGACATGAATTTCGGTGTAGTGAAGTATGAACTGACCACCATGATTAATTTCACCATACCCAACAGCTCAAGAAGTTCACAGTGAGTATGGATACCTCGAAATTATGAAGGAGCTGTGTATTGATGTATAATGGGAAGATAGTCAATTATGGAGTCAGACAACTCCTTGATCACGAAATAAACTATTTAACTCATGATTTTAAGTTGGCAACGGTAGTGTTTGTACCGAGGATATGGTACTATTATGTACAGGGTGAGAAATTTTGGATATGCACTGATCATAAAGCCCCGAGTATCTGTTTTTCACAAAAAGAGTCGGATATGAGAACAAAGAGGATTAGAGCTTCTAAATGATTATGATTGTGAAAATTGTACCACCCAGGAAAGACTAATGAAATGGCTAATGCCTTGAACAGAAAGAGCCTCGGGATGGTATTACATATGATGGTCAGGGAGCGTGAGCTGCTAGAGCAGTTGTAAGCCTCAGTAGTGATGTGATTCCCTCTGATGATGACAGTGATTGTGTGACAACTAGCCTGAGACTAGAACCGGATGAGAGTGCCCGGATTTGACAGGCTTAGCGTGATGATCGACATGGTGTCGATAGTATGGGTCAGATGCAGATGGGTACAGTGATAAAGTTCACAGAGATAGATGATGGCTTACTGAGGTTCAGAGACAATATAAGTGCTCCCCAAGACCATCGTTGATGAGGTAGAGTTATTATCAGAAGCTCACTCTTCGGGATATACAGTGTATCCGAGAAGTAAGAAATATATCGAAATCTTAGAAAAGAGTATTGGTGGTCAGATATGAAAAGAGATATAGTGGAGATTATGGAAAGGTGCCTAGTATGTCAACAGAATAAGGTAGAGTATTAAAAGTCTGCAGGGTTATTGCAGCCTCTACCTATATCGACACGGCATGGAAATGGGAGCAAGTCTCCATGAACTTCGTGATGGGTTATAGAGGACTCAGATGAATCACGAGACTATTTTATTTAGATGATAGTCGATAGAGTGACTAAGTCTACCCACCTTCTGGTTATGAAATCCCCAAATACTCAGAGTGTATATGAAGATTTATGTGTAAGGAAGATTGTGGAACATTAAGTAGCGTTCCAGTGAGCATGGTATCATATAGGGATTCCCGCTTCACTTCCCATTTCGGGGAATATTTTTCAGGAAGTTATGGGAATCCGACTGAGTATTAGCACAGCTTTCCGTCCTCAGACAGATGGTCAGTCAGAGAGGACTGTACAAGTTCTGGAGGATATGATGAGAGTGTGTGCATTGATTTTATAAGCTCCTGGGATGATCAGTTGCTACAAATTAAAGTCGTCAATAACGACAGTTGGCACTTGAGTATCGGGATAACAAGATATGAGGCAGTGTATGGCTGTAGGGGTTGTTTCCCCAAATTGGATAAGAAAAAGTGGGTGACAGATAGAATTATTTTCGACTTTGGATAATAAGTCTCTGAGGATGTTTAGTTAAGGATGAGAGATTAAGAACACCTCAGAGCAGATAGAAAAGTATTGGAATTCACCGAGGGTGAATTAGTATGGTTGAAATGTTTCTTGTCCTAAGAGAATAAGGACATAGCGAACTTTTGGAAGAAGGTAAATTGAGTTTCGCTGGATTGAATCTTTTGAGAGATTGGACAAGTGGGAGATAAGACCTGTAGGTTGGTGTTATCACCTGAATTAACAAGCACCCACAATGTGTCTCAGCTTTTGATGCTTCGGCAATACTATCCAGATCCAGCATAGGTGATCGAATATGAACTCCAAAAGTTCAGTTTAATGAAAATATAAGTATATTGATAAGTTGATTCGGGCATTAAACAGGAAAGAGAAAGTATTGAGGTTTAAGATGATCTCCCTAATTAAAGTCCTTTGGTAGTAATACACTCCGGAGAAGGTCACATAAGAATTTAAGAGTATGATACGATTGATGTACCCGGAGTTGTATATGGACTCATATGACTTGGTTCTAATTTGAAGGACCAAATTCCTTAAGTGGGGGAGATTTGTAAGACCCGAAATTAAATCGTAAATGTTATGAGGTAGAAAAATGTTCACAAATTTAAAGGAATGGGATTCGGACTGAAAATAAGGATTCAAATCATAAAATGAATGAGTGTTCGTGAAGGAAAGTTTGACTGAATTAATCCCGAACACGTACAAGGGTAAAACGATCAAAAGATCGAAAGCCGGAATAAATTCGATAAGAAAATTTAATTAAAAATAATGGAATTGAGAATCTTGATCAATAATGAAGAAATAGTACAAATTCGGGTTAAATTGATCAAGATCCGAAAATTTTAAAAATACCGAAAAATTATCCGGAACAATATCTCGAAAAGTACGAAGGAATAATATCGAAAATTGGAGAAAAAAATGTAATTAATAAATTAAATTAAATTAAATAGATTAAATTTGTAATAAAATAATATAAGTTGTAGATATTTTGGATTTTTATAGAGTATTTATTGAATAGTGTAATAATTAAAATAAATAAAAATTAGTTAATTAATAAGTAAAAAAAAAAAAGTGAAATCAGAAACTATCGGGGAGAGAGAAGAAGAATGGAAAACCGAGAAGGAGACCCGCGCGTGACTCGTCCGATCCATGGCCACCGACGACCGACGATGCCGACGAACAACCGAGCAGGAAGAGGAGCGGCCGGCGAAGCTATTGGCACCGACGACGCGCGCCAAGGACGCCAGAGAACGCCGAAAAACGGAGGAGAAGGCCGCGGGAAAGAAATGGTCACCGACGGCGAACGGCGACGATTCGAGCGGAACTAAGGCCCGATTCTAAAAGCCCAGGCGACGACGGTTCTTTCTGCACCAGTAGCGGCCAACGAAACGGCGGGAATCGCCGGCGACTGCCAAGGGAAGAAATGGGTTCCGACGGTCGAGGGAGAAGAGCCGGACCGGCGACCTTCCGGCGACCTCGACCGAAGCTGAGGCCAGATTTGAGCTGCGAACGACCTTGCGGAGCCACTGGCGACGGAAGCCGGCAGAGAACCAGCCGGCAAGGCGGTGAACCGGAGTGAACCAGGGTGAACCGGTGGTCCGAACCGGTCTGAACCGGACTGAACCGGTTCAGCCAAGAAAGAGAGGAAAAAAAGGGAGAAAAAGGGAAAAAGAAAAAGAGGAAAAATTGGGGAAAATTTCAGTGATGCAATCGAGCTTCGGGTAAGTCGGTAAGCGATCGAATTGACCGATTTAAATTTTGGAATATTTAATTCGATAAATAATCGACTGAAAGTTTATCCCGAAAATATATTTAATTGTGTAGCTCGACAATTGGCATCGACCGAGAGCTCGAGACAGCCTTGAATTTCGTACTATCATGGAATCTCGGGTAAGTGACCCTTATTTACGACAATTTACATCGTTATGCGTGATATGAATTTAAATTCCGCATAAATTGAATTAGATTTTTTAAATTTAGATAAATTATCGTAAATAATAAATTTAGCTATTCGAGAGTTAGAATGAGGCCCGAGGAATTGTTAGTGGGCCCAATGAGCCAATAGGCCTCGATAATGTGAAAATTAAGTGAAAAACAGGCTTATGGTCGATTAAGGCCCATTAAGGTATAATCGGGCCCAATAGGGATAAATGGGCCCAATGATTTAAATTAAACCCAGAAAATAGGAAATACAATAAAATTGTATAATATCTGACCTGAGGAATATTTATACGCAGTTCCGGAGGTTTGATTTGGGAGCATATCGGACTGCGCGACGAGACAACAGTGAAAAAAGGAAAGGTCAGGCTCTACAGAAAAATGAGGTAAGGGAATTTTGTAAGTGCATAAAGATACCTATACGTAATTTTGAGGGGAATTACAGGGTCTAGAATTACTTAAAGTATTTAGAAAACGAAATGATAATTTTACGAAAACCGGGGCTTAGATGAATAAAGAAAAAAGAGGATTTTGCCCTTAGGAGTAAAATTTACAAAAAGGGTAGTACGGCAGATAAATTGCATGATTTACATGTTTTGATGCTTTATATGAACGTATTGCTTTGGTTTAAGCAAATTTACACATAGGTTGGCTATTGATTTCATGAATTACACGAAAGGGTACCGGTTACTATTTTAAAAGATGTTTTATCAAGATTGAGCCACCTATCGTATTTACATGAATAAAAATAGTGTTAGAGTCTTCCTCGCACTCAAGTTTACTGATTTATTTCTCATGAAAGGCCGTACTGGAGCATTGCTCGTACGAGAAATTTGTGTGTGCACAAAACCATGCCGGAGCTTCGCTCGCACGAGATTTTAGATATCATGATATGCACAGCGTGGTGCTGGAGCTTCGCTCGCACTAGACGTGAGTTGACGTGCATATAGTCGTACGGAAGCCTCCTGTAGACTGTGTGTCACAGAGAGTTGAGATGCTCGCACATATACTTTGAGACATGGGTTGGTTATCGACATAGTATTGGGGTGGATAAGACCTACGGCAGGCACCCCCAGACTATGATATGGGTCCACTGAGTACGCTGTACCGTGCAGTCATGATGACTTTATGATGTTACTTGCTATTCTGGCGGGCAGGACTTGACCCCACCTCCCGTTGCAGTTGTGATACCCCGCACACCGGGATCCGTGTAGCCTGGGATCACAGGGACAAAGTATGGCCATAGTCCTCAATTTTTCATACAGTAACCTACATGCCTCGCATGATATCATACGGTCTGAATAGACCAGGACAAACCTGATGGAGGGGTAGTCCCGATTTATGTTTTTAAAAGAGATGTGATTTAATGAATCAAGGTATTCCCGAGAGATGGGTTTGACCTTGATGAAGTTGTTTTATGATGAAACAATGAGTTTTAAAGTGATGAGTTTATGATGAAACTAATAAGTTTTAATGTGACGAGCATGAGATGTCATACATGATGGTTTTTTCATGTGTGTTTTATATGTCGATTTCATGATTTCCCTTATATGATATATACATACATGTGGCATCGTTTTAGTCATTCCTCATGCTCAAAATATAAAGGATTTTATATCATGACATTATCAGCACATAGATAGTATAGTTATCTACCTGCTTACATTATTGCCTTACTGAGCACGTTTCGCTCACCCTTTCATTTTCCACCCCACAGGGTATATTCAGTAGAAGAGAGCGACAATAGCTTCGCAATTCGGTTATCCGCTGCTTCTTATCAAGATCAGGTATACACATTTGTATAATTTTGTATCTGAACATATAGATGCACAGTACTATATATGGATGTAATATTGGGGATGTATTTAGTTTCAAATAAATTGATATGTAAATGAAATATGAAAATGGAATGGTAAATAGGTGAGAGGTGACTAACACCGAATCATAGCCCAACTGTTTAGTAGTGTAACTGTTCATGACGGGTAAGGAAATGAAAAAGTGAAAAATTTGTAGGGATTTTTAGGTAATTTGGGTCGTGACAGCCTCCTTGACAGTAACCTCAAAGAGTGATTCCCCATAGAAGAGCCACAACTGTTGATAAGGGAAAGAAGCCTGTCTCAGAGGGACATGTATTTGCTATGGATAAGGAGACTACAGATACTTTAACTGAGTCTATTCGAGGTACACTACCTGTTTCTAATTATGAGGCTCATGTATTGTTTGACCAAGGATCCACATATTCTTTTATTTCAACAAACTTTGCATGTAAACTGAAATTAGAGCTTGAACCCCTAGCTCATATTTTACATGTAAGTACACCTACACGTGAATCGCAGTGCACAGCCGACTTTTACAAAAAACCATTATAAATTTTTCACTTTTTACTTACCTTTCTCTTTGCCAACAATTAGGCTGTGATTCGATATTAGTACCACCTTTCTTACTTACCGTGTCATCCATTATATATATCATACATACATGTCAATATAAACTATCTATTGACTGTAATTTCTTTTACATCAGAAGTGAGCTCACTATATTAATATACAAACACATCCTCAATATTAAATTTGTTTACATCACTATGTTGTTTATATGTTCAGATACAAAATTGTTTGAAATGTGTATACCTTTCGCTTGATGGGAATGCAGCGGATACAAAGAATGCAAGTGTCAGGACCCCAGTTTCAATCCTCGTTTCAATCCTTGACTTTAACCAAAAACCACAATAAATTTTTCGCATTTTAACATATTCTCCTCTTCAATGGTTGGGCTGTGATTCGATGTCAGAGTCTTCACTTACCATAATATCCATTCTCATACATACATGTCAATATATTAATTCTGACTGTAGCTGCTTTTATTATACATGTAAGATTTTATAAAATCTAATACAATTACATTCCCCATAATATATAACGTATACATCACTGTGCTGTTTCTGTGTTTAGATACATGACTGTACATAATAAGCTGATGAATCGATAGGAACTAGCAGTGGACTCTGAGACACTCTCCCACGATAACTCTCACTCTACTGACGCTCTGTAGAGAGATGTAAAAAAAAGGGGGGTGAGCATAACGCGCTCAGTAAGGAAATCAGGCAAGCAAGTAGATATCCACACTATCTACTCAAAATAGTGCTATGCCTTGAAAACATTTATTTCCTTACTCACTTTAAAAGCATGTCTTGAAATATAATATATATGTACTTGTACAGAATAAATCCCATGTACAGAAGTCATGCTTTATTTCTCCAATATAGGCATGTAGTGCAAAACAATGCATTGTATATAAATCATGCCTTTATGTAAATCATGCCATGTATATTTAAATCACAATAAATATGGCATCAAATGATTCACAACACAAAATCGGAGTCCAACCCATCCCTCAGGTCTGTCCGCAGTTTAAATCAGTCAATCAATGTGATATATCATGTGAGACTCTGTGGTAAATACAAATAGTATCCTGGATTATGATCATATCCGAAAAGTGATCCCATGCAACACAGTACTCGGTGTGCGGCAATCACTGCTGTAACGGGAGGATGGTCAGTCCAATGACAACCACCAGCTACGTAACACACGGTACAGCGTACACCTCGTGTCCCAAACACGGTACAAAGTACACCCTTGGACCCTCACAGCCAGGGTGCCTCCCATAGGACTTAGCCCTCGAAACTATGGAAATAAGTATACCACGTCTATATCAACCTCATGCGGATATCCTCTCTAGCTATGACACACAGTCACACAAAGATACAGGCATGGGTTTTAACATGTATTACATATCACATACAGTGTGCATCTTGAGTGCGACTCACAGTCGTCACTCTGCTCAAACACTGTTTCACATCACAAAACTCAACTCTAGTGCGAGCAATCTCTAGTAACTAGGTCTATGCATAGTTTATGTATTAAATCAAGTACGAGCAATAGCTCCCAGTACTATGCTATGCACAATATCAAAATCAAGTACGAGCAATAGCTCCCAGTACTATGTCATGTATAAACCATGAAGAATCGAGTACGAGCAACGCTCTAGCAATCTGTCATGCATATATCATTCAAAGCTGAGTACGAGTGAGAACTCCAGTACTCTATCATGCATGTCATGAAAATCTAGTGCGTATCAAAATTCAGCACTAATATTATGTGGAAAACATATGAATCCCAGTGCGAGATATGCTCTGGCACGATTCATTCTCACAAAATATGATAGATGGCTATTTAAAAGGGATTGTTTACAAAACATTAAAATCAGCACCATAAAGTGTGCTTAAGTCATATCAACCTTAAAATCATTAGCCCATCTATTTATTTTCATGCTAATAGCAATTAAACACTCACAATAGTATTTTTCATGCTTTTTGCAACTTCTCACAAAAGTTGACTTTTTGACTAACTAGGGGCACAATCGTAATTTGCCACTATCGGGTCGCAATAATTATTATTCACTTTCTCTGACCCTCAGAGTTTTTAAGTGAATGTAAAAGCAGACGAAAATACGTGCAGGTATCTCTAACTACTCGCAAAAGTCCCTTACCTCGGATCACGTCAAGTGACTTCACTTCCTCGGTGCTGCTAAATCCCGCAGTCCGATCAGCTCTCAATGTAAACTCCGGAGCTGTAAATAACCATTCCTCAGGTTAATTATACTTTTCCTACTGTATTACACATTAATACAGTTTATTTTCCCTTAATGGGCCTAACTAGGCCTTAAGTCCATTTTCATTTTACTATTCACTTTTGTTGGGCCTATTGGGCTTGTGGGGCCCACCAACTCTTATTGGGCTTGTCTTAGGCCCATTACACCCTATTGGGCCTAAAAATATTGGGCTTGGCCCATTGGGCCTCTCGGTCACATGCCATGGCCGAGAGCTAGCCATTCTCGGTTTTTCACCATGGCATGCCATACATGCCTATTTCCTAGCCATTTTCACTTAGGTGTTTTCACAAACACCTGGTAGGCAACATTACCAATCATCATATTGTTCATTTAGGCATTTTATCAAACACCTTGATTGCCAACAATTTACATGTATAAATTAATCAATTTGATTAATTCTAATTATACCATTAACATTAATACATGTGTGCTAATCCATTTATGTCTTAAAATCAAATTGACATATTTCAATATCCCATTGATCACTCTCGGCCTAACCCATTTCATGGTGATTTAATATGTTTCAATACTTAAAACATACATCAACATACTTAAAATCATTCATACATTAACATATATGAAATTGGAAATTAGAAAATATACCAATTGTTGTGTTCACCCTTTGGCCGAAACTTTGGAGGCTCTTGGTTTGCACTCTATGGCTCCTTGATAGCCAATTCCAACATATGTAAATCTCCTTTCAATTTGGAACAACTTCCATGAAGAATGCAAGTTCCAAATATGTCTAATTCCTAGTGATTTCTAGTGAGAGAAAGCTTGGATGGTTATGGTTTCAATGGTTTCTTCTCCTAGCCGGAATTGGTGTGGTGAAGATGACAATGGTGTGGCTGCATTTATAAGCCACTTACTTAGCCATTAAGCCTTACTTTTCAGCCATTATGCTTGACTTTCCAAATCTGAACCATGAGTCACCTTATGAGTCACCTTATGAGTCATCGTTAACTTTAACTATGGTTAGATATTTATCTCATGGGCTTTTCCAATTGGGCTTCTCGGTTTGGGCTTTCCTAATGGGCTTTCGGGCTGAAATTTTTACTATACCTCGGGCCTTTTATTGTCTCAAAATTTGGCCAATCAATTGGTCCAACAATTCGGTCTAAAGGACCTAAAAATTTCGATATACGTTTAGTATACCTTAATGGGTTTTAAAATTTTCACCTTAGGCCCATTACGTTTTTAACCATTAAATTTATTCCGGAATCCTTCCGAATAAATTTTCCTTACTTCCGGGGATGATTATCTTGTATTCTGGCCAAGAATATTTTTCCCCAAATTTTTCTCCACACTTAGGTTAATTTTTAACCATGATTAGTCAACTATGGCAAAAGTCCACTTTCTTAACTATAGTTGACTTTTTTTCCTTAACCATTGACTAAGTTGACTTCTTCTCCAAATTTCGAAAGTTTCATATATTATGTCTTACACTCTCGTCTTTATATTCCAACCGCTCCCGGTGGATAATTTCACCCGAAACTCCTTTTCTCGCCAAAAAGGTCCATTTTACCCTTTTTAGCTTTTACTCTCGTTTTTGTATGTTCGGGTCTAAATCAAGCTGACTTTCCTTCATGAGCTCTCTACACTCTCTTATTTTAAGTTCTTATTTTCAGTCAGAATGATTTAGAATGACTCGGTTTAGCCTGTGATACCCATCGTCCACATTAGGCATTTTATGTAGCTTTTGCATGTTAATTCATTTCACTAACACTTTAAATCTAGTAAATACTCTTCTTATGATTCAACCATAATTACATAGTGTTCATACACATAGGAATCATAAGGAAATAAGCTACAAAAATCTGGGTCTGACAGCAAGTCCTTGGCCATATACTATTTACTGCGGATGCGCTGTAGAGAGGTGGAAAATGAAAGGGGTGAGCTCACTAGCTCAGTAAGAAAATCAGGCAAGCAAGTAGATAACCACACTATCTACTGAAAATAATGTCATGCTTTGAAATACTATTTCCTTAATTTCACATTAAAAGCATGAATTGGAAAACTGATATAATACGTACATATTTAATCACATGTACTGAAATCATGTTGAGTTCGTAAATACAGCCATTTCATGCAAAACACTACATCTTTCTAAACTCATAATGCCTTTAAGGTAAATCATGACATTTAAATTCAAACAAGTAAAATATGGCATTTAGCAATTAAAACATGTCAATAAGGTTCTAACCCATCCCTTAGGTCTACCCGAAATCATAAAAACATGTGATATAACATGTGAGACTCGATGGCTAAATGCAATAATAACTTGGACTATGGCCATATCCTATACTGTGATCCCAGACTACATAAGCCTCGGTGTGCGGGGCATCACAACTCTGTGGACCCACACGGTCTGGGTTGCCTACCATAGGTCCTATCCAACATCAAGGTCCGAGGGTGCCTGCCATAGGTCTTAAATACCCTATGTTTGGGCTGTCTACCATAGGTCTTATCCCATATCATGGTTCAGGGGTTCCTGTAATAGGTCTTATCCACCATCTGTTTGGGGTGTCTGCCATAGGTCTTATCCCACATCATGGTCCGAGGCTGCCTACCATAGGTCTTATCCACCCTATACCACATCGGTAACCAACCCATGTCTCAAAATCCACATGCGATTATCTCACCCATGTGACACTTAGTCTACACAAGGCAATCAACACGATTTTAAAATCATATCATGTATATCACATTATACTGCAGTGCGAGCCTTGAGTGCGACACACAGTCGACACTCTGCTCAATCACTGTTCATACATATCACAAACTCAAACACTAGTGCGAGTAACACTCCAGCACTAGGTTATGCATAGTTCACATTTCAAAGCAATTACGAGCAATCACTCCATAACCATGCTATGCACAAAACTCATTAAAATCAAGTACGAGAAACGCTCCAGTACTATGCCATGTACAACCCATGTAAAACTGCTTACGAGCATTTGCTCTAGCACTCTATCATGTATAAATCATATAAAAGTGAGTACGAGCAATGCTCCAGTACTCTATCATACATGTCATGAAAATCTAGTACGAGTCTTACTCCAGCAATAATTTACGTAGAAAACATATGGAATCAAGTGCGAGTAGTGCTCCAGCACGATTTGATTTCACATAACTCGATTGATGACTCTTTTAAAAGGGATGATTTCAAATTAGTAAAATTAGCACCATAATTGTGTTATTTCTCATCAATCATGAAAAAATTGGCTAATCTATCTATTCTTCTGGTAAATAGCATTAAAAACACTTAAAAAGAGGTTTTCCATGCTTTATTTACCCTTTTCTAATTCTCAAAATTTTACCCTTAATAGGGGTAAAATGGTAATTTACTCATATCGGGTCTGTATAAATTTTATTCGTTTTCTAGAATCCTTGGACTTTTTAAGTCCCTGTAAATACCCTCAAAATATGTGCAGCATCTCTAACTACTCACAAAATTCTCTTACCACAAATCACGTCAAGTGATTTCACTTCCTCAGCACTGCTCGGACGCGCAGTCCGATTAGCTCCCAATATAAACTCTGGAGCTACATATAACCATATATCAGGTTAATTACAATTTTCCTACTGTATTTTATGTTTAATACAGTCTATTTCATTTAATTGGCCTGTTTACTCTTATTGGGTCTTATTCACTCTAATTGGGCCTAACCCTGTCGTAAGCCCACTTTCACTTTACTATTCATTTCATCTGGACCTATTGGGCTTGTTGGGTCCATTAACATTTATTAGGCTTGGTTCGAGCCCATGATTGCTTATTTATGACAGTCACTTTTCAATTCCAACATAAAGCAATTTATATAGAATTAATTCGTAACTTATTCAATGGATTTCTAACGTGTATAACTATACAGGTTATAGCAGGAGAGATTCACTTACCTGAGTTTCAATGATGGCACATAAGTCAATGCTTGATCAAACTCACATTCATCACCTATTGTCGCGCTACACAGTTATATATTTAAACTGGTCAATTTCCGTCTAATATAATTTCAAATAATTTTTCAAAAATTAAATCGGTCAATTTCGACCGCTTACCAGCTTATCCATAATCCCGAGGCATCACCAAATTTTTTCCCCTTTCCCCCTTTTTTTTCTTTTTTCCTTTCTTTTTCTCGCTGAATCGATTTGGACTGGTTCAGTCCCCTTTTTCACTGAACCGGTCCGACCTGGTTCAATGCCAATTTCGTCGTTCCCAGCGCTGTCGGCCGATTTTTCAGTGGATTCCACCACTAATCGGCTCGGCTTCGCCTCTAGAGTCTTCTTTTAGCCTAGGCTAGGGTAGATTGGTGCCGAATTCCACCGATTCTCCCTTCTCTCCTACGGCTTCTCCCTCTCCAATCTCCCGTTTGCCGGCGATGCAAGGCGCGTGGTGGCTGTTAGACGTTTCCTCGGTGCCGATCACCCCTTCGTCGACCGTCTCATGCCCGTGGTCCTCGTTGTTCGCTACCGGTGAGAAAATCAGAGGAGATCGGGTTTCTGCCCTGTTTGCATGTTTCAGTTTTAGGTTTTTGTTTTTTTTTCAATTCCTTTATCTTTATATACATATATATAATATTATATTTTAACATAGTATAACACAGATATATGTAAAATATCTCATAATTGTTATATTATAATAATATAATATTACAAAATATCTTATATTATTATAAAAATAATATATTATCATAATGTATTTTTATACATTAATATTCACACATATATGTACATATATATTATTCAATTTATCTCGACAATTATATATGTACATTATATTTTATTTTTATTTCTCCGAAAATATTTTTATTTATTATTATTATTTTTCAAAAATATTTTTTCATATTTTCAAGATAAATTCTAGATGTAAAAAATTTTGATTTATCACCATAAATTCGTATCTTGATCAATTGGACTTGGAATTCAATTATTTGTTCTTTATTGATCAAGATTACATGAATCCATATTTATAATTATAACTTCTTAAAAATGACATTGAATTTCATGTCTTACAATCCTTACCACCTTAAGAAATTTTGTCTTCCAAATTAGAACCAAGTCAGTCCTCAAATAACTGGGGATACTTCTCACGCATCAGGCTCTCTAACTCCCATGTAGTCTCCTCTGAAGTGTGGTGTTGCCAGAGAACCTTCACTAACCTGATAGTCTTCGACCTCAATACCTTCTCCTTCCTATCCATATCTGAATCGAGTTCTCTATATATGTCATGTCCTCTCTGAGCTTCAACGGCTCATATCTAATCACATGTACCGAATCCGAGTGATACTTCTGAAGCATCAAAATGTGGAAGACACTATGTACACCTAATAAGTCTGGTGGCAACACTAACCTATAGGCCTTATCTCCCACTCGATCTAGTATCTCAAAAGGTCCAATGTAGCAAGGACTCAGTTTACCTCTCTTCCCGAATCTCGCTATACTATTGGAAGGAGAAATTTTCAAGAACACTGACTTACCAACAGTAAATTCTAGTGCCTTCCATCTCCTGTCAGCATAACTCTTCTTTCTGCTCTAAGCTGTCCTCAATCTCTTAACAATCAATCGAACATCCTCAAAGGCTTTCGTGACTAAATCAGAAGCATTTATCTTTCGATCACCCACCTCTTCCCATCCAATAGGGGAACGACATCTATGACCATATAAAGCCTCATACGATGCCATCTCGATACTTGAATGATAACTATTATTGTAGGCGAATTTGGCTAGTGGCAAATGATCACCCATGAGCCTCTAAAATCTAGTACACATGCTCCCAGCATGTCTTCCAAAGTCTATATAGTCCTCTCTGACTAACCATCTGTCTGAGGATGGAAAGCTGTGCTCAAACTCAATTGGGTTCCCATGGCGTCCTGAAAATGTTCCCAAGAGTGGGAAGTGAGGCAAAAATCCCTATCCAAAACAATGCTCACTGGAACACTATTTAACTTCACTACCTCGCGTACATACAACTCTCCCAATGAACTTAGAGTATCGATAGTCATAGCTAGGAAGTGGGCTGACTTCGTTAGTCTATCAATGATCACCCATATGGTATCATGATTCCTGTGGTCCACGATAAACCCATCACGAAATCCATGATGATATGCTCTCATTTCCTTGTCGATATAGGTAGAGGCTGCAATAACCCTGTAGGCTTCTGATGTTCTACCTTCACTTGCTGACAAACGAGACATCTCGCCACAAACACTGCCACATTCTTATTCATACCTGACCACTAATACACCTTCCGGAGGTTTTGATACATTTTGTTACTCCCTGGATGTAACGTGTACCTCGAAGAATGAGTTTCCGACAAAAATCAATCTCCTGAGCTCTAGGTCCTTAGGAACACACACCTTTCTTCTAAACCTCAGTAGTCCATTAAAACTAATCTCATACTCGATCACTGTGCCCATCTGCATCTGACTAGTCATATCAACACAATATGGATCACTCTGCTGAGCCTATTTAATCTTGTCCAATAGATTGGTTCCAACCGCAGGCTAGTTATCATAAGTCCATATCCAGGTCAGGAGGCACAACACCCAAACTAAAGCTAGCAAACTACTCTAATAGCCCATGTTCCTTGACCATCATATATGATAACATCCCAAGGCTCTTCCAGCTCAAAGTATCAACTACAACGTTAGCCTTACCGGGATGATAAAGCATCTCACAGTTGTAGTCCTTCAGAAGTTCTGGCTATCTTCTTTGTCTCATGTTCAGCTTCTTTTGTGAGAATAGATACTTGAGGCTCTGTGGTCAGTATAAATTTGAAACTTCTTACCGTACAAGTAGTGGCGCTATACCTTCAATGCAAACACTACTACTGCTAATTCAAAATCATGGGTCAGATAGTTCTTCTCATGGTCCTTCAGCTGTCTGGATCCATAAACAACTACCTTCCCAACCTGCATCATTACATAGCCCAGTCCCTGATGCGAAGCATCTGTATAAACAGAAAAACCTTTTGATTTGGTAGGAATAGTGAGAATCGTAGCGGTGGTCAATCGACGTTTTAGCTCCTGAAAACTCCTCTCACAATCATTGTCCCATATGAATACCACATTCTTCAAGTGAGACGTGTTAACGGAGCAGCTAACTTCGAAAATCCCTCAACAAATCTTTGATAATATCCAGCTAGACCTAGAAAACTCCTGATCTCGGTAACTATCCTCAGTTGTTCCCACCAAACTACAGCCTCAATCTTGGATGGATCTACTAATACACCATCTTTCGACACAACGTGTCCCAAAAACAAGATTTGCGCTAATCTGAAGTCACATTTACTGAGTTTAGCATAGAAATCTTTCTATCGGAGAGTCTATAATACGATCCTCAGGTACTACTCATGCTCTTCCTGAGACTTCAAATACACCAAAATGTCATCGATAAAGACGATAACAAACTGATCTAAGCATGGCTTGAACACATCGTTCATCAAAGCCATAAAAGCTGTGGGAGCATTCGTCAATCCAAATGGCATAACCAAAAACTCATAATGACCATATCGGGTTTGAAATGCTGTCTTGGGTACATATCTACTCCGAACTCTCAACTGATGGTACCCAGACCTCAAATCAATCTTAGAAAAGAGCTACGCTCCCCGAAGCTGATCCAACAAGTCATTAATACGAGGAAGGGGATACTTATTCTTGATGGTAGCCTTATTCAATAATCTATAGTTTATACACAATTGGAGACTTCTATCCTTCTCTTTTACAGACAAAATCGGTGCTCCCCAAGGTGAAACACTTGGTCTAATGAACCACCTATCCAACTGTTCCTGCAACTATTTCTTGAGCTCCTCCAACTAAACTAAGGTCATGCAATACGGTGGTTCCAAAATAGGCTCGTTACCAGGCACCAAATCTATATAGAACTCCATCTCTTTGTCTGGTGGTAACCCTTGCAATTCATCCGTGAAAACATCTGTGAACTCCCTAACCGCAGGGATATCTACCAACTCTGGATGCACCTTATCCGTATCAACCACGTATACAATGAAACCTTCAACATATTGATTTCTTAGTCAGCATAGTAAATCATTTTACTAAGTACTGCAACTACTTCTTTCATTTATTTTCAGTAAACTTTACAATATATTTCCCAAGATACGAAACATAACCGTCTTAGCATAACAATCTAAAACATCATGATTTGCAGATAACCAATTTAGGAATGGATTGGTTTACCTCAAAATCATTCATATTCAGCAATATTAGATTAGTTATCATATTCTTTTCCCCTACTCTTAACTTGCAGTCATTAAACATATACTCAACTAGCTGACTGTTATCCATTGGCGTACTAATCAATATCATCCTACTTAAAGGTGTACGTTCTACATGACTCGCTAACTTACATGTAAATGAAAGCGATACATATGAATGTATGGCACCAGGATTAAATAAAACATATACTTCAAGATAAAAAATCATGATGTTACCTTTAATCACATCTGATGAAGTATCAATTGTGCCCTTGTCCAAAGCATGTACTCGCCCTCGACTAATCACTTGCTTCCCCTTCTCTTCTGTCGTCGCTCTCCTCCTCAGAGCAGACGTATCAACTGGAGCTCTCTCTAGCTCCTTACCTTTCTATGGGGCAAGCTCAATCCACTCTGGGCAAGCTCTCATAATATGCCTTGGTTTCCCATATCTGAAGCACAATTCGCTAGAAATTAGACAAGGTCTACCACCATGGTATCTACCACATCTACCACACTGCTCGATAGTAGGCCTCTGTCCTCCAATAACAATGCCCCTAGCTGGAGCTATGGCCCGATATGTAGGAGGTCTAATAGTCTTCTCTTGTACTTCTTTAATCTATGCTCTTTTATCGAAGAGTCTCCTCCCTCATCGATAACCGAAACCTCTGGCACTGTCACTCGTCAACCTCTTCCTATCTCTATCACTACTTCGGCTAACCGTCCTAAACTCATAGGCATTCCTCTCATAATCCTGCTCATAGAGTTGAACCCTGCGCACTGCCTCCTTATAAGTAGAGATATTAAGCAGAACCAATCTAGATTGTAGTGCTGGTCTCAGTCCATCTACAAATCTGTCAACCTTCTTAGTCTCACTACACATAGTATCGGGGTCATACATTCCTAGAGATATAAATCTCATCTAATACTCATCCACTGATTGACTTCCTTAGCTCAACCCCAAAAAGTCCATCTGCAGCTTCCGCTGCATAGTATCTGAAACATATTACCTCCTGAAGGCATCCAGAAATATCTCCCAACTAATCTCAAAGTGTCGGGCTCTCAATATTACACTGGTGGACTTCCACCAATGCTCTGCCGCTCCCTTCAACATGAACGCGGCAAAGGCAACCATCTTTGTCATAGTACACTCAAAGAACTCGTAGAACTTCTTCATCTCACTCACCCAGTCCTCTGTAACTATTGAGTCCTTGACCCCATTGAATGATGGTGGTCTCAACTTCTGAAACTGTCGTAATCTACCCAACTCACAACCATACCCCAATCCATTACTGCCCTGTCGTGGAGCAATAGGAGAAGGCGTATCATGTACTAGTGGGTGTGTAGGAGTATCTGTAGGTTGTGGCATTTGTGCAAGTTGTGCAGGCATATCAGGTGCAGTTGCCTGTCCAATAGCAGTCCTTGTATCCTGTCCCTATCTCTCATGCATAGCATCTGTAAAAATCTTCATCATGGTCTCTAAACTACATTCTAACCTCATAAAGCATGCCTTAGTACTCTCTAGTACCTCAATAGGACTCTACGTCACCAGGTCAGATGAAGACTCATCTTAGCTATTAGGCCTACCTCTACGGCCTCTAGCCCTGCCTCTAGTCCCTCTACCACGGCTAGTATTAGCTATAATGGCTCAAATTCTGCATTTACAACCATTAATCTGTCTAATCCCATCTCGAAATACACATTTGTATCTAAACGCAAAACAATAATATGGGGATGTACAATTTCCTAACCACTAGCACCAACTCACATCAGACCAACTCTACTCTGATACCCACTCAATCACGATCGACTTTTACCAAAAACCATTACAAATTTTTTATTTTTTACTTACCTTTCTCTTTACCAACAATTGAGCTATGATTCGGTATTAGTACCACATTTCTTACTTACCATGTCATCCAATGTATATATCATAGATTGACACGCCCTGAAGGTATAGTCCGCAAGTGCACGGGTCGTATAAGTAATAATGGGATTTGAGTCTCGGAATTATTATCCCTCAGAGAAGTTGGTTAGCCTAATTAACTACAGGTTAATCTTACCCTAAGTATATCCTAGTAAATTATGAAATTGCAATGGGTGATCTACTAGGCTAATTAAACTTACTGAAAACAATAAACATTAAAAAAATAAAGAAAATAAAACTGAACTCAGATTTGCTTACTGAACTCCGAGCAATTAAAGAAAATACCTACAAAAGAAAATTAAAACAATTAAAATTAATTAATGCAATTAAATAAAATGCAAATATGAAAATAAAGAAATAAAATTAATTAACTAAACTTTAAACAAACTTAAAATAAAAATGCATGAGTTGAGTTTAATCTAAATTAATTCTAATAAAAATAAAAATTAACTAATGGCATAATTAAATCTAAATTCTAGACTAATTAATAAAATGAACTATAACTAATCATGCAAATAAAATTAAAATCATAACTTCTTATGCTAACAAATTAAATTAGAATTAACTATTCTAAAAATGCATGAAAATGGATTAAAGCTATAATGCAAATGTGCCAAACAATGCCTTAGCCAATTTTAAATCATCCACATATCCCTCCAACACTATTCACGTCTTCACCAATTTGTATTTCCAGCATTCTCGGCTTGCTCACTGCTCTTATCCTTCATACGTGGTCTCGGTCTACTTCCAGAAACACACGTTCATGGCTTCTGCTCCAGGTGCTGCTACTGGCCCTGCTACACGATCCTGCACAGCTGCTGTCCTGCACTGCTCTCACCTAAACTGTCCGGTGGTACAGATTACTGCTGCTTCTCAGTCTCTTTAGCTCATTAGCAGTAGCTATAACTAGCAGAGTGGTTCAGGAAATATGGTGAGTGTCAACCCAGGAGCAGGAGGTGCGCTGCTTGCTCTTAGGACCCTGTTTTGCTTGCTGCCATGGTACTGGAAATAGGTGCTCATCCAGACAGCAATCGTTGTTCTTCTGTTGATCGGCTACTGCTAAATTCATGAACAAATGAAACATTCAGGATTAATATAGAAATGATGCCCATATGTAAAGCTATGCCAAGCCACATACTACAACCATGCCCTTGTCAACAAACCAGCAGCAACCTGCTAAGCAAATACCAGTAAATTAATACGTAAAAATGAAAACAACTAAAGGAACAGTACATGTAAGTGAAAACAGAGCTAAACAGAGGAAGATTATCGATCCCAGTTCACTGCAAGCTCACGGTCTGGCCAACGTTACTTTGCTCGATTCAACTAGTACACCGGTAAACTCAGCCCTCTCGACTTCCTATTCTGCTCCGATCACTGGAGTATAATACACGATTCCAATTGCATCATTTCCAGCAGCCATATTCCATTATCAACCCCTCGGTACCATGCAGAAAAACTAGCAAATATAATTGAAACCTAGAAGAATGCAGAAGACTAACACTAGTAAAAAGAAAATATATAGATATAAGTAAAAGCAGTGATTGAAAATTAAACAGAAGCTCGAGAAAGTTTTAACACAAATGCAGAATCCCTGTGGTCTCGGTTTGCAATTTCATTCTCCGATCAAACCAATATTGCTCCACCATTTCAGTATTGCAAGACAATACACTGTATTAGACCGACAATACTGCATCAGAACATATTACTGGCATTGATGACCAAAGCATTACAAATGCTTTAGACTATAACTGACTCGAATAAAACTTATAGCAAAAACATGATGGTGACGGGATAAGTAAATTAAAATGATAAAGAAACATCTCTAAGCAACGATACTGATAAACTAAAAACAAGAAATCTTCATAATAAACTGAATTGAATAAAACAGCAGCTATCGAGAAAAGAAAAATGGAAGCTAGAAAAAATACTGTGCGGCCGAATCATCGAAAACAAGGAAAAAAGAGACTTTTTAAGTTAACCTAAAAAAATAAAACTATTCTACCCTATTTTTCCACTATTGTAACCTAGGCTACCCCTTTTCAATTGCCATCTTTTTCTATTTATATACACACTTAGGGGTATAATTGTAATATATATATATTTTATCCTAGATGGGTTGGCATTGTTTGGCCACTTGTCTTCACACCATTAGCTCCTTGAAAAATAATATTTCCATGTCATCTCTCTTTTATCCAATTGGATGTGCTAGGCTCGTGTTGTCCGTGTGGTCCAATCTCGATTTTAGCTCAATTTCGGTCCATTTTCTACCGAAATATTCAAAATTCATCCGGATTTAATTTATCTGCAAACATGAGAATTTTAATTAAATAAAGGGGATAATTAACAAAATAAATTGGGAATTTAAATAATTAATTAGGAAATTAAGCACAAATAATTCTAAAAATATAGCATTATCACATATACATGTAAATATAAGCTATCTATTGACTGTAATTTCTTTTACATCAGAAGTGAGCTCACTATATTAATATACAAACACATCCACAATATTACATTTGTTTACATCACTATGCTGTTTATATGTTCAGATACAAAATTATTTGTAATGTGTATACCTTTCGCTTGATGGGAATGCAACGGATACAAGGAATGCAAGTCCTCAGCCATTTACTATCTACTGCGGATACTCTATAGAGAGGTGGAAAATGAAAGGGGTGAGTGATAATTCTATATTTTTAGAATTATTTGTGCTTAATTTCCTAATTAATTATTTAAATCCCCAATTTATTTTTTTAATTATCCGCTTTATTTAATTAAAATTCTCATATTTGCAGATAAATTAAATCTGGATGAATTTTGAATATTTCGGTAGAAAATGGACCAGAATTGAACTAAAATCGAGATTAGACCACGCGGACAACACGAGCCTAGCACATCTAATTGGACAAAAAGACAGATGACATGGAAATATTATTTTTCAAGGAGCCAATGGTGTGAAGACAAGTGGCCAAACAATGCCAACTCATCTAGGATGGAAACATTACCATTGTACCCCTAAGTGTGTGTATAAATAGAATATGATGGCAATTGAAAAATAAAGTAGGAATTAGGGTGCCTAGGTTAGAATAGAAGTAATTTAGGAGTAGTTTTAGTTTTTAGAATAGTTTAAAGTTTTATTTTTAAGTTTTATTGTTATATTTTATTTCAAGCATTTCCGTTAATTGTATTAGCCACCATTTCAAGTTACTATTCATAACAATTTCCTTATTTTTCATGAAAAACTTTTGTTAATTCTTGTTCTTAGTTATCTTTACATTAATGAATAGTTATCTTTTCTATTTTCTCTTTTGTTTGGTTTTGTTAAATTCGCAGCTCTTTATTTTTTGGTTACCATGAAAATGATTTTTTTTTTATTTTTGTTAGTTCTAGGTTACTCTCCTTCGTGCATTTGGGTGCTTTAATTCTTCCTTCTGCCATGCTTGTTGGTTTTGGTGCTTTGATATGGTCTTAATACCCAGTATTATTTCCACATCAAATGCAATGTGGAACACAGCATTAGAGGCTACATGTGAAGCAACCCGAGGATGTTAGCTGTCCCGTTTGTTATTTGTTTTATGTTATTGCTATTTTGGTTTTAAATGGTAATTATTGATTCTAGTATTTCTTTCCAGTTTAATGCTTATATTTTGGAGTACATGGTTATTTTGTTATGTCATTTTTCTTTGGGTGGACTATATGATTCATCTTTTACTGTATTTCTATGTTAGCTTGCATATTCATCGTTTCTGCATTTTCTTATGTTTGTGATCCATTTTACTGCATGTTTTCTCAGCATTTTTTGTTATTATCACTTGACTCACTAGTTGGTTTAGATTTAGAAGAAGCATTGTCGTGTGGTGAGGAGTAGAAGAGTGTGTTCGTAGGTGGAGTAGAGAGCATCCATAAACATCCTTTGTTGTTCTCTGTTTTCGGTTTCTGCATTGTTCATTAATGTCCTTTCCTGATATTTGGCTTTAAATTAAGATTGGTTTCCTGTTTCATGCTTTTATTGAAGTTTTCAGTCCTAAGCTATTGTGCTATTCGCATCTTGTTCAGCAGAGCATAATTGGTGCTACAAGAATCAAACACCGCGGAGGCCAGTCTGCTGCAGTAATTAACTGCTGTGCGTTCTTGGTGATGGTTGCATACCATTGCAGCTTGCTTCAATGGGAGATGACTGGTGCTGAGGGAAGGCCGAGGAATGTGTAATATGTACAGCAGCTTGAGTACAGAACAGCACTGCAACACGCAAGAACAGCAACTGGACACAGCATCCGTAGCATCTAGGAATGGAAACAATATGCAGTCTGTCGAGGACCCGTGTATCATAAAATCATGCAACAACAGCTAGATGTAGGGAGGCAGCCTGGATGCAGCACAAACAGCGGCTGGTGCAGAAGTTCACGGACATCACAATGCAATAGAAGCAGGACAGCACAGCTGGAGCAGCACCCCGTGTACCAGGAACCAGTACACCAGAAGGATGCAAAAGTAGTCGGTCAACAACAGCTGATGCAGAGGTTGCAGGCCGATTGGAGACAGCCAGTACAGCAGCACGGTCAGAACCGAGAAGCACACCTGGAGCAGAGGACACTACCCATGAGCACAGCCTGGAAATGGAAAATAAACAAAGAAGGCACGTGAACAGTGTTTGGAGGGACATTTGGATGATTTAAATTTGATTAAGGCTTGTTTGGCATTTACCTTGTGCACAATAATCCATTTTTCTTGATTAGTTCATAAAGTAGATTTAATTATGTCCTTAGCTCATTTTTATTTGTATCATGCAGTAGTTAAGTTAGATTAAATTTGTTACATGCATTACTTAAATTTTATTGTTAAATTAGTAATTAGATATAGTTAGGATTAGTTTAGAGTTAATATTTTAGACATGTAGTTTTATAGTTATTTTCTTAATTTCCTAGGATTTTATTTTCATTAAGTTTTAGTTTAGTTTAAATTGCATTTTGTTTAAGTAGTTTCATTGCAGTTTAGGTTAGTTTAATTTTAGTTTAATTAATCTTGCTTTGTGATTTTCATAATTGCATTTTATTTTAATTGCGTTAATCAATTTTAATTGTTTTAATTATTTTCGTAGGTATTGGCTTTTAATTGCGTGAAGCTCAGTAAGTAAATTTCAGCTCAATTTTATTTTCTTTATTTTATAGCTTTATTATTTTCAGTATTTTTAATTTCAAACTTAGTAGACCACCGATAATCAAAACTTCATAATTTGCTAGGATATACTTAGGGCAAGATTAACCGGTAGATAATTAGGCTAGTCAGCTTCTCCGTGGGACGATAACTCGGGACTCAAATCCCATTATTACTTGTACGACCCGTGCACTTGCCGTAATATGTTTAGGGCATATCAAGTTTTTGGCGCCGTTGACGGGGAAGTTTTAATTAGTCGTTAATTGATATCGGTAAAATTATGTTTAGGTGTAATTCTAGCTTGTAAATATTTAGGTTATAAATATTTAGAGCCTTAGTTTATGTTAGTTACATTTTCTCTATCTAGTTAAAAAAAAAATTTTGAAAAATTAAAAAAAAAAAGTTAAAAAAATTTTCTAATGACTTTTTGATGATTGCATGCGTAGAGCCAGGAGTTATGATTATTTTCCTTTAAATCCTAAAATTGAACGAACACTTAGAGAAATTTGAAAGGATTCTAGGAAATTATTAGCTCCACAGCAAAACATCATGGCAGAAAATAGAGACATTAGGAATGTTGGAGATTATGCAATACCGACGATTGGAGGATATTATTTCGGCATTAGGCCACCAGCTGTCCCTACAAACAACTTCGAAATTAAGCCTGCAATCCTCCAGATGATCCAGACCTCTTTACAGTTCAGTGGGCTTCCGCACGATGACCCACATGGTCACCTTGGGCAATTCCTGGACTTGTGCAACACGTTCAAACATAATGGATTATCTGATGATGCGCTTAGGCTTAGACTATTCCCCTTCGCACTTAGGGATAGGGCGCGACACTGGTTAACCTCCCTATCTCCAGGATCCTTTTCTACATGGGATGAGTTAGCCCATCAATTTCTATCTAAGTTTTTCCCTCCCTCTAAAATAGCCCAACTCTGTAGTAATATATCTTCCTTTGCCCAGTACGACTCTAAATCTCTTTATGAAGCATGGGAACGATATAAGGAGCTTCTTAGAAAGTGCGCTCACCATGGTCTACCTTTGTGGCTGCAAATCTAGACCTTCTACAACGGACTTACAAGCCAGAATAGGACCATTGTTGACGCTGCTACGGGTGGAGCGCTAATGCGTAAAACAGAGGAGAAAGTTTATGAGCTTTTAGAGAAGATGGTGGCTAATAACTATTTATGGTCATTGGAGAGGCAATTGCCAAAGAAGTCGACAAGTATTTATGAGCTCGACACACTGTCTACCTTGACCTCTCAAATCGCTAATCTTACGAAGAAGGTAGAGGCTCTCAGTACTCAGTATAATCCTTCTACCAGTCCTAATCCGATTTATTCTGTCCAAAGTCCTTTCCTTTCATGCGATCTATGTAGTGGTACCCATTCTGTGGATAGGTGTCCGCTCAACTTAGAATCGGTTCAGTATGTTGCTCCACTTCGGAAGCAACAGAACAACCATTTTTCAAACACCTATAATCTAGGGTGGAGGAACCATCCTAACTTCTCCTAGAGCCAAAACCAAGGCAAACTTCTAGCTCTAGACCTGTAGAACCCTTAGTTTTCAAGCTCCACCAGTTCAAGTACCACCACAATCGTAATTTCCATATCACCCGCCTCATCAATCATCCCCACCACAATTTCAGAATCATCCATCTCACTTCAATCAATCACCACCACCACCACTTACGCAGCCACAACTTTACCATGCACCAGCAGCTGAGAAGAAGCCCTCGCTTGAGGAAATGTTCTCAACAATCCTGCAAAATTAAGCTACTTCAATTAAGAACTTAGAGGTTCAGGTAGGACAAATAGTAAATGCTCTTAGTCAACGTCCTCAAGGGACCCTTCCCAGTAACACTGAAGCTAATCCTGTTAGGCAAATGGAGGGTAAAGAACATGTCAAATCCATCACCCTTAGGAGTGACAGAGAGCTAGATGAGCCACAAGTTAAGTTTGGACCTGAACAGCCCATAGTTGAAAAACACATAGGTTCTAACGTAGCAGCTCAGAAAGAGCAGGAACATCAGGATCAGGCTGCAAAAGAATCCAAGCTAGGCACTTCTTCATCTATACCTTCTTCTATTTCATAGCCTTCCTCGCCTTCTGATGCTATACATGTTTCCACTACATCCTCTTCGGTTAGACCACCAGTACCTTTTCCTCAGAGGTTCCAAAATAAAAAACTGGATCAACAATTCGCTAAATTTCTTGAGGTTCTTAAGAAACTCCACATTAACATTCCTTTCGCAGATGCTTTAGAGCAAATGCCAATTTATGTGAAGTTTCTGAAGGATATCCTCTCTAGGAAAAGGAGATTGGAAGATTATGAGATGGTGGCCTTAACTGAGGGATGTAGTGCCATTATCCAGAGAAGATTACCCCCGACCTCAAGGATCCCGGGAGTTTTACCATACCATGCACTATTAGAAATTTATTTTTTGGTAGAGCCCTGTGCGATTTAGGAGCTAGTATAAATTTGATGCCATCGTCTATCTATCATAAGTTAGGAATAGGGGATGCCAAGCCCACCATAGTGACCTTCGAATTAGCTGATCGATCAATTAAATATCCGAAGGGGGTCATTGAGGATATCTTAGTAAAGGTGGACAAGTTTATTTTCCCTGCAGATTTTATTATACTAGATATGGAGGAAGACAGGGAAGTCCCCATTATACTAGGTAGACCTTTCCTAGCTATTGGTAGAACAATAATCGATGTATAAAAGGGGGAGTTAACGATGAGAGTCCATGATCAGGAAGTAAGGTTTAATGTTTTCAAACCTTTGAAGCTCCATGATGACTCTCAAGAGTGTTTTAAGATGGAGATTGAGGAGAATATAAAGCTTAAGCATATAATATCTGAGAGAAAGAAGGAAGTAGATAGGGCTCAAGAGGTGTTAACTGTCAGCACCATGTCACCACTTTAGATGACCCTCCTACTCTTCGCCCTGCTGCTGAGTGTTGCTTTGTTTAGCTGCATTTGAAGTGACTGTGTTTTCCTTTTCATTTTGTATATAGTTCTTTTTCTTTTCTGCCGTTTCTTTCTTTGTTTATTTTGTAGATTGCCTTTACAGTATTATGCTTTCAATCAAGCTTTGATTGTTCATCAACATCAGAAAGGGGAGTACTCTATTCTTAAGCTTAAATGTCTATATTATTTGCACACTGAGGACATTGTGTACTGTAAGTTTGGGGAAGGGAATATCACTTGAGCACTTTTCGAAAATTTGGGCAAAATTGAAAAAAAAATTAAATTTCTTAAAAATTTGAGCTTAAATTGTTTGATTCTGGGATGATTTAGTACTTAGCATGTAGTTTTCCCATATTCCGATGATATGACCCCATGATTAAGTCTGATTTTGATTGACTAAGAAGCATGATTATAGGAAAAGCATGAAGTTGAATTCTTGAATTTGTCATGATTCTGATTATGATTTCCTCATCTTATGCACATGTCATGTCATGAATCTGTATATTTATTTAGAGAAAGCTTATGTGGACTTAAGATTGCATTTGTTTAGTTAATTTTGTGTATCATATTATAGAATTTGTTTGATCTAATCTCGAGGCGAAATATTAGATCACACTTAATTAGGGAGATAATTTAGGCCATCTTTGGATCGTTTGAGCCTTTCTAGCTATCCTTGTACATATTCTACCCCTAGTCACCCATCTGGGCCAAATAAGCTTTTCTCTGTAAATATACCTATGTTATTTTCCTCGGCTTAAATACTTTGTTCCTATCCCTTACCCCAAAAGCATGAAAAGTCATTAGGATATATTGTGAGCTATATGGGTATTAAGTGATAGTGAAGGAGTATGTATTAAAAAAAAGAGAAAAAAAAAGAAAAGAAGAAAGAAGAAAAAAACAAAAATAGAATAAAAAGTTAGTGAAATAAATAAGTTTGGGGGAAATGATTTGAGCTCTTACATTAAGATCCTAGAAGTAATGCATGTTAAGGGGTAATTAAACCTAAATCGATTTTATCATACCTTAGCCCCAGCCTTATATTACAAGCTTAATGAAGTCCTATTAATCTTTGATTGAGTGTGAATACATTAGTGGAGAGAGAAGTGAAAAGCAAACTTATGGGAATGATCACTTGTCATTGACTTTGCATTCTCTGTGTTTGCATAATCTGATCCGGATAATATATTGTGAAGTGACTTAGACATTTTTCACACACTCACAAGGAGTCCAATTTGGGTTAAGACTTATGATTGAATAATTCTAAGTGCTGGACTTGTAATTGTGAGTCTTTGATTTCATAGTTTGTACTTTTTCTTTGAGGACGATATTGGGGAAATTATTGTGTTTTGTACTTGTCATTTCTACAATTATTTTGTTTTGCTTGAGGACAAGCAAAAGCTCAAGTTTGGGGTGTGATAATTCTATATTTTTAGAATTATTTGTGCTTAATTTCGTAATTAATTATTTAAATCCTGAATTTATTTTGTTAATTATCCCCTTTATTTAATTAAAATTCTCATGTTTGTAGATAAATTAAACCCGAATAAATTTTGAATATTTCAGTAGAAAATGGATCGAAATTGAGCTAAAATCGAGATTGGACTACGCGGACAACACGAGCCTAGCACATCCAATTGGACAAAAAGATAGATGACATGTAAATAATATTTTTCAAGGAGCCAATGGTGTGAAGACAAGTGGCCAAACAATGCCAACTCATCTAGGATGGAAAAATTATCATTGTTCCCCTAAGTTTGTGTATAAATAGAATATGATGGCAATTGAAAAATAAAGTAGGAATTAGGGAGCCTAGGTTAGAATAGAAGTAATTTAGGAGTAGTTTTAGTTTTTAGAATAGTTTAAAGTTTTATTTTTAAGTTTTATTGTTAGATTTTATTTCAAGCATTTCCGTTAATTGTATTAGCCACCATTTCAAGTTACTATTCATAGTAATCTCCTTATTTTTCATGAAAAGCTTTTGTTAATTCTTGTTCTTAGTTATCTTTACATTAATGCATAGTTATCTTTTCTATTTTCTCTTTTGTTTGGTTTTGTTAAATTCCCAGCTCTTTATTTTTTGGTTACCATGAAAATCATTTTTTTTTGTTAGTTCTCGAGTTACTCTCCTTCGTGCATTTGGGTGCTTTAATTCTTCCTTCCACCATGCTTGTTGGTTTTGGTGCTTTGATGTGGTCTTAATACCTAGTATTATTTCCACATCAAATGCAATGTGGAATCACAGCATTAGAGGCTGCATGTGAAACAACCCGAGGATGTTAGTTGTCCCGTTTGTTATTTGTTTTACGTTATTGCTATTTTGGTTTTAAATGGTAGTTACTGATTCTAGTATTTCTATCCAGTTTTATGCTTATATTTTGGAGTACATGGTTATTTTGTTATGTCATTTTTCTTTGGGTGCACTATATGATTCATCTTTTACTGTATTTCTATGTTAGCTTGCATATTCATCGTTTCTTCATTTTCTTATGTTTGTGATCCATTTTATTGTGTGTTTTCTCAGCATTTTCTGTTATTATCACTTGACTCACTAGTTGGTTTAGATTTAGAAGAAGCATTGCTGTGTGGTGAGGAGTAGAAGAGTGTGTCCGTAGGTGCAGTAGAGAGCATCCATAAACATCCTCTGTTATTCTCTGTTTTCGGTTTCTGCATTGTTCATTAATGTCCTTGCTGATATTTGGCTTTAAATCAAGATTGGTTTCCTGTTTCATGCTCTTATTGAAGTTTTCAGTCCTAAGCTATTGTGCTATTCACATCTTGTTTAGCAGAGCATAATTGGTGCTGCAAGAATCAAACACCGCGGAGGCCAGTCTGCTGCAGTAATTAACTACTGTGCGTTCTTGGTGATGGTTGCATACCATTGCAGCTTGCTTCAATGGGAGATGACTGGTGTTGAGGGAAGGTCGAGGAATGTGTAATATGTACAGCATCTTGAGTGCAGAACAGCACTGCAACACGCAAGAACAACAACTGGACACAGCATCCGCAGCATCTGGGAATGGAAACAATATGCAGTCTGCGGACCCGTGTATCATAAAATCGTGCAACAACAGCTGGATGTAGGGAGGCAGCCTGGATGCAGCACAAATAGCAGCTGGTGCAGAAGTTGACGGACATCACAATGCAGCAGAAGCAGCACAACACAGCTGGTGCAGCACCCCGGGTAGCAGGAACCAGTACACCAAAGGGATGCAAAAGTAGTCGGTCAACAGCAGCTGATGCAGAGGTTGCAGGTCGATTGGAGACAGCCAGTATAGCAGCACGGTTAGAACTGAGAAGCAGACCTGGAGCAGAGGACACTACCCGTGAGCACAGCCTGGAAATGGAAAATAAACAAAGAAGAGACGTGAACAGTGTTTGGAGGGACATTTGGATGATTTAAATTTGATTAAGGCTTGTTTGGCATTTACCTTGTGCACAATAATCCATTTTTCTTGATTAGTTCATGAAGTAGATTTAATTATGTCTTTAGCTCATTTTTATTTGTATCATGCATTAATTAAGTTAGATTAAATTTGTTTAGAGGTGGCAAACGGGCGGGCTCGGGCGGGCTCGGTTCGGGTTCTTTTCGGGCTCGGGTTTTTTCGGGTTCGGGTTTTTTCGGGTTCGGACTTTTTCGGGTTCGGTTATTTTCGGGTTCGGGCTTTTTCGGGTTCGGGTTTTTTCGGGTTCGGGCTTTTTCGGTTTCGGGCTTTTTCGGTTTCGGGCTTCTTCGGGTTCGGGTTTTTTCGGGTTCGGTCTTTTTCGGGTTCGGTCCCGGTTCTAGTCGGGCGGGTTTAGCGGGCCGGCTTGAAATATTTTGAAACTTTATTAGTTATAATTTTTTTTTTTAAATTTTGAATGCGATAATTAATTTAATTTTTATATGATTTTATATTTTAATAAATATTTATATAAAAACAAATTTTTATATTTTAATATTTATTATTTGACAAAAATAATTTACTCTTTTTTAATTTCTTACAATATTTATTATAAAATAGTAGATATAATTATATTCATTAAATGCAAAAGAAAATATTACATATAGATATTATAGGAAGAAAAGTACCAATTAATATTATCATTTACCAAAAAATGCTTAATATGAATAAATGATCAATTAATTAGCTCTATTTTATTTCTAATTTATTTTTTATTTGTACATAAATCATAATTAATATTATTGTATTAAATATAATCGTTTACATTAATTAATCAAATGTCTCATTAAAAATTTAGAATATTAAATTAAAAAATATTTTTTTAATATTTAATATAATTATATCATATACAATTATACAGTACCATATGATTGATATTTTGTAGTTGATATAATACACTAAAAAAATATATTTATACAAAAAAACTTTGTGAGTTTAAAAAAAAGCATAATATAAATAATTATGAAATTAAAGTAGATAATTAGGATTAAAATAATAAATTTTTAAATTTTAAATAGAAGTCACTAAAATTAGATTAATAAAAGTTTCATAATATTTTTTTTTATTTCCTCTGTTAGTTTGTTTTTAGTTTTACAGATTTCCTCCAACTTCTAGATGTTATCTTCTTCACTTCTTTTCTAAATGAATGTTTTGCTTATTTCTTTGGCCTTAGCCAAGAAAAATTGAAGAGCATAAAAAATCTGACTGGACTATAAATATAATCTATCTATAGAATAATTGAAATTGTTGATAGGCTTTCAAAGAATAAGAAAAGAAAGGATATGATTTCATGATAAATTATTAAATTATTGTATAAAATGAAAAAAATAAATATTGCACGTTAATGTATATATATAATTAATTTAATAATTTTCAAACAGAATTATCATATTATATAATAACATGGTTAAAAAATTAATTATTTATTATCAAAATAATTATTAAAATAAATATTTACTAATTAGTTATCATATATAAGTATAACAAATTATTAATTTTTAATAAATTAGTTACATAATTTAAATAAAAAAATTAACTTAAAATAATTATTTTTGCACAATCAAGTAATGATGCATGTTTGTTTTGATTGTCACGTTACATAATGCACAAGAAAAATATCTACTGATATTATTTTAGTGGACTGATATAGATATGAACCGATAAGGTAGGCAAATAAATAAATAATCATATATGCTTAACAAAATTATACCTAATTAATTGTTATCAATTCGTTTAAATTATACCTAATTAAAGTTCTATAATTGTAGCTAAATTCTCAATTGATAGATGCAATTAATTTAAGTTTGGAAAAATTATTAAATATAATATCGAAGTTTAAATAAAATAGGTAAACCAAAAAGCTGATATAATTTAATCATAATGATTATAAGACAAAATATAATTAAAATGATGAAATATGAATTAATGAGGAAAAAAATTATATAATTTAGTAACAAAATTTATACAAAAGACAAGACATTGCAAAAATTTAAATTTCCTAGTTAGAAATAAAATTTGAAACATATAAATATTTATTGTTAATTTGATAACATATTTATATAAATTTTTTGTTCAAAAGTGTAATATAAATTGCTTTAGTAACTTATTAAATTATTATTTTTTTATATTAAGTAATTCTTTTTTGAGTTTTAATTTACATTTGTTATTATAATTTCATATATGAACTTATTTTGTTATTGTAGGGATTTAGAAACTTCAATTCTAGATATCTTTTATATAGATTAGAGTTAAATGTATATTTGAATGAATCAAGAGAAGATTATAAGATTCAAATTGATGTTCTTGATTATTGGAAGAAAATCAATTTCGACACCCTATACTTTCACTTATGGCTAAGGATATATTGAGTATTCCAATTATCACAGTTGCATCTGAATCAGCATTTAGTATGAGTGGTAGAGTTATTAACAAATGGAGAAATTGTCTCATAACACATAATGCAGAAATTTTGATTACCATTCGTAATTGGCTGTATGGATATGATATAGATAAAGGTGGTAAGATTTTAGTGTCATTATTATTTTATTAATTTTTATTATTTAAATTCTTATATGATTATTTTTATATATTTATTAGATGAAGAAGATGAAACAATGAGATTTGGAAGGAAAGTTGGATTAAATTGAACTAGTTGGTTTATGGATGAGGATGAAGAGTTCTAATTGTAACGTATGTTGATATTTTATTTCTTACTATTTATATTGTTAAAAAATTAAATTTTTTTATTAAGAGTAATTATGATTGATCATTGCCTCATTAATCTTATTTAAAGACAATGTCGCTCTTGGAGAGTTTAGTTGCTTCCTGCATTTACAATCTTTTCGAGTATGTTATTCATCAAGCCGCTAGCGTTGAATGGAATGATCATATTTTCCTGTTTTGTTCATCATGCAATGTATGACTAGGGATTGGTTTCTCCATGACTAGGTGGTTGTGTATGAGAATGATTGTATGTTTTCTATTTTGTTGTTCTTGTAATGTTATATGTTATAACTTTAAGTATTTGATGTTTTCTTTGCTGGTTTGTTTTTTACTATATTGGATTAATTTAGAACATAACAATCATTAACTTGTTAATGACATGAGAATTTGGATGCAAACATGTCCTAGTTGAGTCTGAATTTTTTTTTACAGTGAAAAAGTTATTACAACCTTTAAAAGGGTATGATCCCCTTTTTTAACTTTCAATTCTTATTTTTAGTATAATCACCATTTAAAAAACAAATTACTATTTTTCTATTTACGAGTTATAGGAGTAAGAATTTAAATTCTAATTTTGTTAATAATGTATTCAATGTTTTATATGAAATATCAAATTTAAATAAATGTTACAATTATATAATGATTTATATATATATATATATTTGATTTATTATTGTATTACAATTAAAATTTTAATATGAAATAAATATAATAAAATAGTATAATAATTGTTTTTATAATAAAATCAAATGTTATATTTAATAATATATTTATTATTTATTATTACAAATATAATAAGCATAATATTGAAAATTATTTGATATTGAATATTATATTGTGTTTTAAAATAATTTTATTTAATAATTGAATGTAAATATTTAATATTTATTTTGTTGATAATAAATTATTGATATAATTATGTAATAAATAAATAATGATTGTTCTAAAATTTTATAAATTTTAATTAGAAAAAGTGTATTATTATTTAATTATTTAATTATTTTTTAATATAATAATTATATAATTATAATTCGGGCTTTCTCGGGTTATAAATTCGGGCTTTTTCGGGTTTCGGATCGGGCCGGTTTCGGGTTCGGGTCGTATCGGGTTCGGGCTTTTTCGGGTTCGGGCTTTTTCGGGTTCGGGTTTTTTCGGGCTCGGGCTTTTTCGGGCTCGGGCTTTATCGGGCTCGGTCTTTTTCGGGTCGGGCTTTTCTCGGGCTCGGGCCTTTGACTTTTTGGTCAATTAGGTCCGGTCTCGGGTTCGGTCTCGGGCGGGCTCGGGCGGGTTTTCGGGCTCGGGCCAACTTTTGCCAGCTCTAAATTTGTTACATGCATTAGTTAAATTTTATTGTTAAATTAGTAATTAGATATAGTTAGGATTAGTTTAGAGTTAATATTTTAGACATGTAGCTTTATAGTTATTTTCTTAATTTCCTAGGATTTTATTTTCATTAAGTTTTAGTTTAGTTTAAATTGCATTTTGATTAAGTAGTTTAATTGCATTTTAGGTTAGTTTAATTTTAGTTTAATTAATCTTGCTTTGTTATTTTCATAATTGCATTTTATTTTAATTGCGTTAATCAATTTTAATTGTTTTCATTATTTTCGTAGGTATTGGTTTTTAATTGTGTGAAGCTCGGTAAGTAAATTTCAGCTCGGTTTTATTTTCTTTATTTTATAGTTTTATTATTTACAGTATTTTTAATTTCAAACTTAGTAGACCACCGATAATCAAAACTTCATAATTTGCTAGGATATACTTAGGGTAAGATTAACCGGTAGTTAATTAGACTAGTCAGCTTCTCTATGGGATGATAACTCGGGACTCAAATTCCATTATTACTTGTACGACCCGTGCACTTGCGGTAATACGTTTAGGGCGTATCAGTGAGCTCACTAGCTCAGTAAGGAAATCAGGCAAGCAAGTAGATAACCACACTATCTACTGAAAATAATGCCATGCCTTGAAATACTATTTCCTTAATTTCACATTAAAAGCATGAATTGGAAAACTGATATAATACATACATATTTAATCACGTGTTCTGAAATCATGCTGAGTTCGTAAATACAGGCATTTCATGCGAAACACTGCATCTTTGTAAACTCATAAAGCTTTTAAGGTAAATCATGCCATTTATATTTAAACATGTAAAATCTGGCATTCAGCAATTAAAACATGTCAACCAGGTTTTGATCTATCCCTTAAGTCTACCCGAAATCATAAAAACATGTGATATAATCATGTGAGACTTGATGGCTAAATGCAATAATAACCTAGACTATGGTCATATCCTATATTGTGATCCTAAGCTACAAAGGCCTCGGTGTACGGGGCATCACAACTCCCCAGACCCACAAGGTCTGGGGTGCTACCATAGGTCTTATCCTACATCATGGTCCAGGGGTGCCTGCCATAGGTCTTATCCACCCTATGTTTGGGGTGTCTGCCATAGGTCTTATCCCATAGCATGGTTCAGGGGTGCCTACCAGAGGTCTTATCCACCTTATGTCTGGCAAGTCTGCCATAGGTTTTATCCCACATCATGGTCCGGGGGTGCTTGCCATAGGTCTTATCCACCCTATACCACATCAATAACCAACCCATTTCTTAAAATCCACGTGCGAACATCTCATCAGTGTGACACTCAGTCTACATGAGGCAATCAACACGGTTGTAAAATCATATAATGTATATTGCATTATTCTGTAATGCGAGCCTTGAATGCGACACACAGTTGACACCCCGCTCAATCATTGTTCATACATATCACAAACTTGAACACTAGTGCGAGTAACACTCCAGCACTAGGTTATGCATATTTCACATTTCAAAACAAGTACGAGCAATCACTCTAGTACCATGATATGTACAAAACTCATTAAAATCAAGTATGAGCAATGCTCTAGTTCTATGTCATGCACAACCCATGTAAAACTGAGTACGAGCAATCGCTCTAGCACTCTATCATGCATAAATCACATAAAAGTGAGTATGAGCAACGCTCCAGTACTTTGTCATGCATGTCATAGAAATCTAGTGCGATTCTTACTCCAACACTAATTTACGTAGAAAACATATGAAATCAAGTGCGAGCAGTGCTCCAGCACGATTTGTTTTCACATAACTCGATAGATGGCTCTTTTAAAAGGGATGATTTCAAATAAGTAAAATCAACATCATAATTGTGTTATTTCTCATCAATCTTGAAAACATTGTCCAATCTATCTACTATTCTGCTAAACAGCAGTAAAAACACTCAAAAACAAGTTTTTCATGCTTTATTTACCATTTTCTAATTTTCCAAACTTTACACTTAATATGGGTAAAATGGTAATTTTTCCATATCGAGTCTCTATAAATTTTATTCATTTTCTAGAACCCTCAAACTTTTTAAGTCCTTGTAAATACCCTCAAATACGTGCAACTATCTCTAACTACTCACAAAATTCCCTTACCTCGAATCACGTCTAGTGATTTCACTTCCTCAGCGCTACTCGATCATGCAGCTCGATTCGCTCCCAATATAAACTCTTGAGCTACATATAACCATTTATCAGGTTAATGACAATTTTCCTACTGTATTCCATGTTTAATACAATCTATTTTATTTATTGGACCCTTTTACTCTTATTAGGCCTTATTCATTCTAATTGGGCCTAACCTTGTCGTAAGCCCATTTTCACTGGACCTATTAGGCTTGTTAGACCCATTAACATTTATTAGGCTCAGTTCGGAGCCCACGATTACTTATTTATGACAATCGATTTTCAATTCCAACATAAAGCAATTTATACAAAATTAATCCGTGACTTTTTCTATAAATTTCTAACGTGTATAACTATACAAGTTATAGCAAGTGAGATTCACTTACCCGAGTTTCCATGATGGCACTTAAATCGATACTCGATCAAAATCACGTTCGTCACCTATTGTCGTGCTACACAGTTATATATTTAAACCGCTCAATTTCAGTCAAATATAATTTCAAATAATTTTTCAAAAATTAAATCAATGAATTTTGACCGCTTACCAGCTTATCCGTAATCTTGGGGCATTATCAAATTTTTTTCCCTTTTCCCCTTTTTTTCTCTTTTTCTTTCTTTTTCTCGCTGAACCAGTTCAATCCTGTGCAGTCCCCCTTTTCACTGAATCAGTTCGACCCGATTCAGTGCCATTTTCATCGTTCTCGACACTGTCAGCCGGTTCTCCCATCGGATTCCACCACTAATCGACTCAGCTTCGCCTCTAGAGTCTTCTTTTGGCTTGGGCTGGGGTAGATCGGCGTTGGATTCTGTCGATTCTCCCCTTCTCTCCCACGACTTCTCCCTCTCCGATCTCCCGTAAGCCGGCGATGCAGCGCACGCGGTGGCTGTTAGACGTTTCCTCGGTGCTGATCATCCTTTCGTCGGCCGTCTCGGGCCCGTGGTCCTCACTGTTCGCTGCCGGTTAGAAAATCAGAGATCAAGTTTCTCCCCTGTTTGCGTGTTTCAATTTTCATTTTTTTTTTCGATTACTTTACCTTATATATATATATAATATAATACATTATATTTTAACATAGTATAATACACATATATAAAATATCTCATAATTGTAATATTATAATAATAATAATATTACAAAATATCTTATACTATTATAAAAATAATATATTATCATAATGTATTTTTATACATTAATATTCACACACATATGTACATATATATTATTTAATTTATCTCGACAATTATATATGTACATTATACTTTATTTTTATTTCTTCGAAAATATTTTTATTTATTATTATTATTTTTTGAAAAGATTTTTCCATATTTTCGAGATAAATTCTTAATGTGAAAAATTATGATTTATCACCACAAATTCGTATCTTGATCAATTTGGACTTGGAATTCAATTTTTTCTTCTTTATTGATCAAGATTACATGAATCCATATTTATAATTATAACTTCTTAAAAATGACACCAAATTTTGGATCTTACACGCAGAGGACTGATATGTTGTGTAGAAAGTGTGAAGTTAAGGTGGCAGATAGAATAATATTAGCAGATATAGTTATATTGAATATGTGTGGCTTTGATGTGATATTGGGTATGGATTTGCTAGCTGCTAATCATGTGAGTCTAGATTGCTATACTAAGACTGTAACTTTATAAGACCCGAAATTTGTATATGTAATCTTTTTTACTTTGTGATGTGTATATAAGTCACAAATAATGAAAATCATGAGGAATGTATATGTGAAGTTGTAAATGTGTATGGAATGAATACATGCAAGTTTATGAGTATAGAACAAGTGTAAGAGGGATATTTCCATGAGTGAAATTGGAATATCTTGAGTTTTATACTTTCATTTGGGTTATATTGTATACCTTTGGTTATATAATAAATGCACACAAGTTTTAATGTGTATGAGGTAGGAATGGATGTCATTTTCAAGCCTTAAAGGAGGTTGGATGATAAAATGACTACGGTAGCAAAATTGAGGAAGTTTGGTGTGAGTTACTGCAGAAAACTACAGTAAAATCTGGAAAATGTGAATGCGAGATCGATCTCATAGGATGAGAGATCGATCTGAAATAGCCAAAAATGCTTTTATTTGGGCGATGAAACAGGTCAGATCGATCTCCAATGGGGCCAGATCGATCTGCCAAACATTCTTTGTAGAAGGAATCGATCTTCGGAAGAGCCAGATCGATGTTCTTAAGCTATTGACTTGCAACAGATAGATCGCATGCAAGAGCAGATCGATCTCCTTAAGGTTTTGTGTTGTGCAGATCGATCTCATACTAAGAGCATATCGATCTCATATGGTTTGGAAGGTCTATTTCAAGAGGAAAAATGCAGAGTAGATCGATCTCCTATGGTAGCAGATCGATCTCATAAAGACAATTCTATAAATACTGGGCTTCTGCACTTCATTTTCCTGAGAGTTACTATTCCATTCAAGAAACAAACCTAAACCTAGCCAAGAAATACTAAAAAACTTTAGTTTGTGATCAGTTTTGAGTAAGATATAAGTGAGCAAAGTTATTCTTAGCAAAGAGGAGAACAACATACTTGGAAACAAGAGATTGAGATCAAAGGTTTCAAGAGCAATGAGGATTTTACCATTTTGGTGAAAAGGGAAGGAGATTTCAGCTAGGTAAGATTTAATGCACCAAGTTAAAAAATGTTAAACTAGATGTGTTGATGAGGTTATTGGTGTATATATGATTTGTTAGAAAATAAAGGAGAATGAAAAATCATCTTGACCTAGTTTTGGTATGAAAATGAGAAAATGATAAGTAAATTGTTAACTTTGATTTAATGGTAGAATATGCATGTATGGAAGATTTTAAAGTAATCTTATGAAATGCATAACTTGGAAATAAGGAGAAACGAAGATAGTTATGTGAAAATGTGATTTTATACCATATTGGGAGAAGTTTATGAAATTTATGTAGAGTGTAGAGATTTGGCAAATGAAATTAGTATATAGAGATATACTAACACCAATGATTAAAATAGCTTCGAAAATCATTGTGGAAGCTGATCGGATTGTAAGAGTGAGCAGAAAACAAGGAAGAGAGGTCACTTGACGTGATCCGAGGTAAGGGAATTGCGTGAGTAGCTAGAGATCACTACATGTATTTCGAATATAATTTTGATATTATAATCTATATGAATTCCCTTAAAGGGACATGTTGTTGTGATAGAGATAAATGAGAATACGTGTATTTTATCTAAAAATAGGGTGTAAACACCTTAGAAGCATGTTATGACCCAAAAATGCATGAGCTGCATGATAGAATGACTAATGTTTTCATGTGTATGCGAAAACAGCACATTTGAGTGCTTATTTGATTTACTTGTGTGAAATGTGACTTTAATAGCCATCTATTTTGTTTTATATGAAAACCATAAGTGCTAGAGACTACTCGCACTATATTTTGAGATATGTATCATTAAGTATTGGAGTGTTTACTCGTACTAAGATTAAATGCGATTTATGCATGTCAGAGTACTGGGAGCATAGCTCGTACTTAGTTTGTGATTGATGCATTTAGAGTATTTGGAGCTTTGCTTATACTCAGTTTTACATGATAGAGTACTGGGAGCATTGCTCGTACTCAACTTTTCATGATTTATACATGATAGCGATAGCTCGTACTTGATTTGAAAAGAGAATTATGCATTAACCTAGTGCTAGAGGTTACTTGCACTAGTGTTTGATATTTTGAAATGCATACACAGTGTTTAAGAGGCGGAATGTTGATTGTGAGTCACACTCAAGACGCACACTGTTATTTTTACGTGATATATATGACATGTTAGAAAAACTGTGATAATTTCCTCCATGTAGACTGAGTGTCAAACTGTTAAGATGTTCGCACGTGGATTTAGAGACATTGCATTTATTCCATAGTGTGAGGGCTAAGACTTACGGCAAGCACTCCGACTATGATGTATTTCCATGGTGTGAGGACTAAGACCTATGGCAGGCATCCCGACCATGAGGAGAGGGTCCACGGGTGTACGTTGTACTGTGCGAGTGGCATAGAGTATAGTATATCGTGTGGTGGAGTTGTGGAGTTGAGGAGTTTATAGCTAGCGGTTGTGATGGATTGACCCCCCTCCCATTACAGTAATGATAACCCACACACCGAGATCTGTGTTGCCTGGGATTTCACCATTACAGGATATGGCCATAGTCCAGGAGAGTATTGCATTTAGCCACTGAGTCTCGCATGATATATCACTTGTTTTCTTGATACGGTTAGACCTGAGTGATGGGTCAAAAATCAGTTATTGAGTTGTGTGTGAACTGCCATATTTACTGAGATTTATATGTAAATGGCATGATTTATATAAAGGCATTCCAAAATTATAAAGGTACACTATTTTGCATGAATGCCTACATTTGATAACTCAACATGATTTTAAGTACATGGAATTTAATCTGTACTATTATTATATCAGTTTTGATTCATGCTTTTGAGATGAGTGAAGGAAAGGCAAAGCTATATTTGCAGTAGATAGTGTGCACGTCTACTTGCTAAATTAAATTAAAATTCTCATGTTTGCAGATAAATAAAATTCGAATGAATTTTGAATATTTCGATAGAAAATAGACCGAAATTGGGATAAATTCGAGATTGGACCACGTGGAGAACACGAGCCTAGCATATCCAATTGGAAAAAAAGACCGATGACATTGAAATATTATTTTTCAAAGAGCCAATGGTGTGAAGACAAGTGGCCAAACAATGCCAACTCATCTAGGATGAAAAAAACTACAATTGTACCCTTAAGTGTGTATATAAATAAGAAAAAGATGGCAATTGGAGGGGGAGCTTTTAGTTTTTTTTTTTAGGTTAAACATTTATTGTTAGGTTTTATTTTTCTTAGGCTTTCTTTTATGTTTTTCGACTGGTGACAGCAGCCACCATTATCCATTTTCTTCTAGGATTTATTCAGTTTCCATTCATTGTTATTTTACTGTTTAAGTTTTAATTAAAAGTTATTATTCTTATATGGTCGCTCTCGGGTTCCTCCTATTTCGGTTTCCTTTCTTTGTTTTTCAATTGTTCATTCGGTATATTGATCTCTTCGTGTAGCCGAGTGGTACGAGAAGCTATCAAATATTAGTGATTGTAGCCATTGTTACCCCTTCTCGGCATTTGTTTGTTTTAATAAGATTTTTATTGATTCCTCTTTTCTGCTCTGCTTTTAAATCCTTCTACTGTTCATTCTTGAGTTACTTTGATTTTGTTTTAATCCTCTGTTTGCTAATGCAATTGTGTGGTACGGGTTGAAACAAAGCTTATGCGTGAGGGAGACCAAGCAGAAGCCATCTACGCGAGTAGCAAGGGTCGGCTACAACAGTGTCTTTGCTTCATTTCAGTCCAGTACCGCGGACCTTCATTGTTTGTTTCATGATTAGTATTATTTTTTATATATATATCTAGGATTCCAGTAGTATTAGAGTAATGCATTTAATTTCCTGTTATGAATCTGGTTGAAATCCTGAATTTATTTTTACTGCTTGTAATTATATTTCACTTCATCGGGTTTCTATTTGTTGCATTATAGTCAAGTTAAGTTGCAGCTTTGATACTGTTTTTACATTGTTCATTCTTATTTTGTGTTGCTAAGCATTTCAGTTCTTTTGCTATTGAATGTAGCATGGCAGAAAGATCCATTTTGTAGCATTGGTGCGGTTCAGTACAGGTTAGTTGAGCAGAAGACGTTTAGTTCGTGTTACTGGTCCACGGCAGTAGGAGCTGAGCAAATGCTGTGCATGAGTGTTGTGTTGGATTGTAGCAGCAAACCTAGATAGCGCCTATGAGGAATTGTGCACATATAGCACCACTGGGCAGGACGAGAGCAGCACCTGAATCTGGACAACAGCTGCAGCATCTGGAATTGAAGAACATTGCATTAGGGATGTCAGTACAGAGCACGGTTTGACAGCAGGACATGGAAGGACGACAGGACCAATAGCAGCACTTGACGCAGCAGACTTGGATGAGAGGCATGGAGCAGAACAACTGAACCGAGAGGCATGGACAGGACACACCTGAGAGCATGCAGTGGACACGCCTGGAACCGAGAGCAGTGAGCAAGCCGAGAATGTTGGAAATGCAATTTGTGAAGACGTGAACAGTGTTTGGAGGGATATTTGGTTGGTTTAAAATGTTAAGGATTTGTTTGGCTAGTGCATAATAGTTAATTAACTCATTTTCATGCATTGTTAGTTTAGTTTAATTCCAATTTAATTTGTTAGCTTAGTTTAGAGTCTTTGATTAAATTGCATGATTAGTATTCTTGTTTAATGGTTTAGAACGTAGTTTTAATTAGGTTGATAGTTAATTAAGTGTTCATTTAGAATTAAATTAGGGGTAAATTTATATCATTAAATCTTAAGTTAGTTTAAATTGCATTTTGATTAAGTAGTATTATTGCATTTTAGGATTGTTAATTTTAGTTTAATTAATCTTGCTTTGTTATTTTCATATTTTCATTTTCTTTGTGTTAATTAGTTTTAACTGTTTTAATTTCTTTTGTAGGCTTTTGATTTTAATTGCGTGGAGCACTGTAAGTAATTTTGCTCGGTTTTATTTTCTTTATTTTATAGTTTTATTATTTTAAGTACTGTTAGCTTTGTAGACCAACTTTAAACTCATAATTTTCTAGGATATACTTAGGGTAAGATTAACCGGTAGTTAATTAGGCTAGTCAACTTCTCTGTGGGACGATTATTACTTGTACGACCCGTGCACTTGCGGATAATACCTTTTAGGCGTATCAAGTTTTTGGCACCGTTGCCAGGGAAGTTTTAATTAGTCGTTAATTAATATCGGTGAAATTATGCTTAGGTGTAATTCTAGCTTGTAAATATTTAGGTTGTTAATATTTAGAAGTTTAATCTAGATTACTTAATTAAAAAAAATTAAAAAATTCAAAAATTCAAAAAAAAATTTTCTCAGGACTTTCTGATGTTTGCATAAGTAGAGCCAAGAGTTTTGATTGCTTTCCTCTAGATCCTGAAATTGAACGTACTCTTAGAAAAATTCGAAAGGACTCTAGGAAATTTATAGCTCCGCTGCAAAACACAATGACAGAAAATAGGGAAATTAGAACCGTTGGAGATTATGCAATGTCGACGATTGGAGGATATTATTCCGGCATTAGGCCACCAGTTGTCCCTACAAATAACTTTGAAATTAAGCTCGAATCCTCCAGATGATTCAGACTTCTTTACAGTTCAGTGGGCTTCCACACGATGACCCACATGCTCACCTTGGGCAATTCCTGGACTTGTGCAATACGTTCAAACATAATGGATTATCTGATGATGTGCTTAGGCTTAGATTATTCCCCTTCTCACTTAGGGATAGGGCGAGACACTGGTTGACCTCCCTGCCTCCAAGATCCATTTCTACATGGGATGAGTTAGCCCATCAATTTCTATCTAAGTTTTTCCCTCCCTCTAAAATAGCCCAACTCCGTAGTAATATATCTTCCTTTGCCCAGTACCAATCTGAATCTCTTTATGAAGCATGGGAACGATATAAGGAGCTTCTTAGGAAATGCCCTCACCATGGCCTACCTTTGTGGTTGCAAGTCCAGACCTTCTACAACAGACTTACAAGCCAAAATAGGACCATTGTTGACGCTGCTGCGGGTGGAGCCCTGATGTGCAAAACAGAGGAGGAAGCTTACGAGCTGTTAGAAAGATGGCGGCTAACAACTATCTATGGTCCTCGGAGAGGCAAATGCCAAAGAAGCCGACGAGTATTTATGAGCTCGACACACTGTCTACCTTAACCTCTCAAATCGCTAACCTTACGAAGAAGGTAGAGTCGCTCAATACCCAACATAATCCTCCTACCAGTCCTAGTCCGATTTATTCTGTCCAAAGTCCTTTTCTTTCCTGCGAGCTGTGTAGTGGTACCCACTCTATAGATAGGTGTCCACTCAACTTAGAATCGGTTCAATATGTTGCCCTTTCTCAAACGCAATAGAACAACCCTTTTTCAAACACCTATAATCCAGGGTGGAGGAACCATCCTAACTTCTCCTGAAGCCAAAACCAAGGGCAAACATCTAGCTTTAGACCTGTAGGACTCCCTGGTTTTCAAGCTCCATCAGTTCAGGCACCACCACAGCCGTAATTTCCATACCATCCACCACATCACCCATCCCCACCTCAATTTCAACATCATCCACCTCATCCACCACCACCACCACAACCTACGCAGCCACAACTTTACCACGCACCAGCAGCTGAGAAGAAGCCCTCACTTGAGGAAATGTTCACGACTATCCTCCAAAATCAAGCTGCCTCAATTAAGAACTTAGAGGTTCAGGTAGGACAAATAGCTAGTGCTCTTAACCAACGTCCACAAGGGACCCTCCCTAGTAATACTGAAGTTAATCCTGTTAGGCAAATAGAGGGTAAAGAACATGTGAAATCCATCACCCTTAGGAGCGATAGAGAGCTAGATGACGAACCACAAGTTAAGTCCCAACCTGAACACCACATCGTTGAAGAATCCTTAAGTTCTAACGAAGCAGCTCAGAAAGAGCTGGAACATTAGGATCAAGCTGCAAAAGACTCCAAGCTAGGCACTTCTTCATCTATACCTTCTTCTATTTCACAGCCGTCCTCATCCTCTGATGCTACACATGTTTCCACTACATCCTCTCCAGTTAGACCACCAATACCTTTTCCTCAGAGGTTCCAAAATAAAAAATCGGATCAACAATTCGTCAAATATCTTGAGGTTTTTAAGAAGTTTCACATCAACATTCCTTTCGCAGATTCTTTAAAGCAAATGCTAAGTTATGTGAAGTTTCTGAAGGATATCCTCTCTAGAAAAAGGAGATTGGAAGATTATGAGATGGTGGCCTTAACTAAAGAATGTAATGCTATTATCCAGAGGAGATTACCCCCCAAGCTCAAAGATCCCAGGAGTTTTACCATACCCTACACTATTGGAAATATATTCTTTGGTAGAGCCCTGTGTGATTTAGGAGCCAATATCAATCTGATGCCTCTATCTATCTACCAAAAGTTAGGAATAGGGGATATCAAACCTACCACAGTGACCCTTCAGCTAGCAGATCGATCCATTAAATATCCAAAGGGGGTCATTGAGGATGTGTTAGTAAAGGTGGACAAATTTTTTTCCTTGCAGATTTTATTGTTCTAGAGATGGAGGAAGACAGGGAAGTCCCCATTATACTAGTCAGACCTTTCTTAGCGACTGGTAGAACCGTAATTGATGTACAGAAAGGGGAGTTGACTATGAGAGTCCTAGATCAGGAAGTGAAAGTTAATGTTTTCAAACCTTTAAAGTTCCCTGATGACTCTCAAAACTGTTTTAGGATGGAGGACATAAGGCTTAAGCACATGAAATCTGAAAGAATGAGAGAAGTAGATAGAGTTAAGGAGGATTTAACTATTGATATTTTGTCACCATTCTGGATGATCCTCCTACTCTTTGCACTACTGCTGAGTGTTATGTCCTTTAGCTGCATTTGAAGTGGCTTAATTTTTCTTTTCACCTTGTATATAGTTCTTTTTCTTTTTCTTTTCTGTTGTTTCTTTCTTTGTTTATTTTGCAGGTTTATTTTCTAGTTTTACGCTTTCAATAAAAGCTTCAGTTGTTCATCATCATCAGAAAGGGGAGTACTTTGTTCATGAACTTCAATTCTTATATTATCTGCACATTGAGGACACTGTGCACTTTAAGTTTGGGGGATGGGATATCACTTGAGCATTTTTTGAAAATTTGAGCAAAATTGAAAAAAATTTCAAAATTTTTTCGAAAATCTGAGCTTAAACTGTTTGATTTTTGGATGATTTAGTACTTAGCATGTAGTTTTCCCATATTCTAATGATATGACCCCATGATTAAGTCTGATTTTGATTGACTAAGAAGCATGATTATGGGAAAAGCATGAAGTTGGATTCTTGAATTTGTCTTGATTCTGATTGTGATTTCTTCATCTTACGCACTTGTCATGTCATGAATCTGTATATTTATTTAGAGAAAGCTTATGTGGACTTAGGATTGCATTTGTTTAGTTGATTGTGTGTATCATATTCTAGAATTTGTTTGATCTAATCTCGAGGTGAAATATTAGATCACACTTAATTAAGGAGATGATTTAGGTCATCTTTGGATTGTTTGAGCCTTTCTAGCCTTCCTTATACATATTTTACCCCTAGTCACCCATCTGGGCCAAATAAGCTTTTCTCTGTAAATACACAGGCAAAATTTCCTTAGCTTAAATACTCTTTTCCTATCCCTTACCCCGAAAGCTTGAAAGTCATTGGGATATATTGTGAGCTTTGTACATTTGGGTATCTGGTGATAGTGAAAATTCAAAAAAAAATTAAAGAAAAAGAAAAAAAGAAAAAGAAGAAAAAAGAAAAATACCAAAATAGAAAAAAATGTTTAGTGAAATAAATAAGTTTGAGGGAAATAATTTGAGCTCTTACATTAAGATCCTAGAAGTAATTCATGTTAAGGGGTAATTAAACCTAAATCGACTTTATCATACCTTAGCCCCAGCCTTACATTACAAGCTTAATGAAGTCCTATTGATCTTTAGTTAACTGTGACTACATTAGTTGAGAGAGAAGTGAAAAGCAAACTTATGGGAATGATCACATGTCTTTGACTTTGCATTCACTATGTTTGCATAATCTGATCCAGGTAATGTACTTTGAAGTGACTTTGACATTTTCACACACACACGAGGATCCAATTTGGGTTAGGACTTATGATTAAATGATTCTGAGTGTTAGACTTATAATTGTTATTCTTTGATTTCATAGTCTGTACTTTTTCTTTGAGGATAATATTGAGGAAATTATTGTGTTTAGTACTTGTCATTCCTACAATTATTTTGTTTTGCTTGAGGACAAGCAAAAACTTAGCTTGGGGGTGTGATAATTCTATATTTTTAGAATTATTTGTGCTTAATTTTCTAATTAATTATTTAAATCCCCAATTTATTTTTGTTAATTATCCCCTTTATTTAATTAAAATTCTCATGTTTGCAGATAAATTAAATCCGGATGAATTTTGAATATTTCGATAGAAAATGGACCGAAATTGGGCTATAATTGAGATTGGACCACGCGGAGAACACGAGCAAGCACATCCAATTGGACAAAAAGACCGATGACATTGAAATATTATTTTTCAAGGAGCCAATGGTGTGAAGACAAGTGGCCAAACAATGCCAACTCATCTAGGATGAAAAAAATTACAATTATACCCTTAAGTGTGTATATAAATAAGAAAAAGATGGCAATTGGCGGGGGAGCTTTTAGTTTTTTTTTTTAGGTTAAACATTTATTGTTAGGTTTTATTTTCCTTAGGCTTTCTTTTATATTTTTCGGCTGGTGACAGCAGCCACCATTATCCATTTTCTTCTAGGATTTATTCAGTTTCCATTCATTGTTATTTTACTATTTAACTTTTAATTAAAAGTTATTATTCTTATATGGTTGCTCTCAGGTTCTTCCTATTAAGGTTTCCTTTCTTTGTTTTTCTATTGTTCATTCGGTATATTGATCTCTTCGTGTAGCCAAGTGGTGCAAGAAGCTATCAAATGTTGGTGACTGTAGCCATTATTACCCCTTCTCGGCATTTGTTTGTTTTAATAAGATTTTTATTGATTCCTCTATTCTGCTTTGCTTTTAAATCCTTCTACTGTTCATTCTTGAGTTACTTTGATTTTGTTTTAATCCTCTGTTTGCTGCTGCAATTGTGTGGTACGGGTTGAAACAAAGCTTATGCGTGAGGGAGACCAAGCAGAAGCCATCTACGCGAGTAGCAAGGGTCGGCTATAGCAGTGTCTTTGCTTCATTTCGGTCCAGTACCGCAGACCTTCATTGTTTGTTTCATGATTATTATTATTTTTTATATATATATATCTAGGATTCCAGTCGTATTAGAGTAATGCATTTAATTTCCTGTTGTGAATCTGGTTGAAATCCTGAATTTATTTTTACTGCTTGTAATTATACTTCACTTCATCGGGTTTCTATTTGTTGCATTATAGTCAAGTTAAGTTGCAACTTTGATACTGTTTTTACATTGTTCATTCTTATTTTGTGTTGCTAAGCATTTCAGTTCTTTTGCTATTGAATGTAGCATGGCATAAAGATCCATTTTGTAGCATTGGTGTGGTTCAGTACAGGTTAGCTGAGCAAAAGACGTTTAGTTCATGTTACTGGTGCACGACAGTAGGAGCTAAGCAAATTCTGTGCATGAGTGTTGTGTTGGATTGTAGCAGCAAACCTGGACAACGCCTATGAGGAATTCTGCACATATAGCACCACTGGGCAGGACGAGAGCAGTACTTGAATCTGGACAGCAGTTGCAGAATCTGGAATTGAAGAACATTTGCATTCGGGATGTCAGTACAGAGCACGGTTTGACAGTAGGACATGAAAGGACGACATGGACAATAGCAACACTTGACACAGCAGACTTGGACGAGAGGCATGGAGCAGAACAACTGAACCGATAGGCATGGATAAGACACACCCGAGAGCATATAGTGGACACGCCTGGAACCGAGAGCAGTGAGAGAGCCGAGAATGCTGGAAATGCAATTTGTGAAGATGTGAATAGTGTTTGGAGGGATATTTAGCTGGTTTAAAATGTTAAGGCTTTGTTTGGCTAGTGCATAATAGTTAATTAACTCATTTTCATGCATTGTTAGTTTAGTTTAATTCTAATTTAATTTGTTAGCTTAGTTTAGAGTCTTTAATTAAATTGCATGATTAGCATTCTTGTTTAATGGTTTAGAACTTAGTTTTAATTAGGTTTATAGTTAATTAAGTGTTCATTTAGAATTAAATTAGGGGTAAATTTATTTGATTAAATCTTAAGTTAGTTTAAATTGTATTTTAATTAAGTAGTATTATTGCATTTTAGGATTGTTAATTTTAGTTTAATTAATCTTGCTTTGTTATTTTCATATTTGCATTTTATTTGCGTTAATTAGTTTCAACTATTTTAATTTCCTTTGTAGGCTTTTGATTTTAATTGCGTGGAGCACTGTAAGTAATTTTGCGGTTTTATTTTCTTTATTTTATAGTTTTATTATTTTCAGTACTATTAGCTTTGTGGACCAACTTTAATCTCATAATTTGCTAGGATATACTTAGGGTAAGATTAACCGGTAGTTAATTAGGCTAGTCAACTTCTCTGTGGGATGATAACTCAGGACTCAAATCCCATTATTACTTGTACGACCCGTGCACTTGCGGATAGTACCTTTTGGGCGTATCAGGACCCAGTTGTCGTTGAGGAGTGGATTGGAGAGATGAAGAAGTTGTACAGATTCTTTGAGTGTATGACTTCAGAGATGATCGCATTTGTGGCATTTCTACTGAAGGGAACGATTAAGCATTGGTGGAAGTCCACCAGGCCTATATTGAGAGCCCAACATGCTGAGATTAGTTGGGAAATATTTCTGGATGCCTTCAAGAGGCAGTTTGTTCCAGATACGGGACAGCGGAGGTTGCAGGCCGAAGTCTTGCGGTTGAGTCAAGGGAGTCTTTCAGTGGATGAGTATGAGACTAGATTTCTAGCTTTGGGAAGGTATGACCCCAATACCATATACAGTGAGACTAGGAAGGTCCGCATGTTTATCGATAGATTGAGGCCAGTGTTGCGATCTAAATCGGTTCCATTCGATATTAGTACATATGATGAGGCAGTGAGCATGGCACAACTATGTGAGTAGGACTATGAGAGGAATGCCTCTAAGTTCGAGAAGATTTGTCGGAGCCGATAGAAGGATAGGAAGAGGCTGATTAGAGACAAAGGTTTCAGTTATCGAGGAGGGAAGAGACTCTTCGGTAAGAGACCATGGATAGAGGAGGTGCAAGAGAGATCAGTTAGACCTCCTATATACCTGGCTATAGCTCTGGCTAAGGGCATTATGATTGGAGGACTGAGGCCTACTACTAATCAGTGCAGTAGATGTGGTAGATACCATAGTGGTAGACCTTGTCTGATGAGTCCTATTATGTGTTTTCGGTGTGGGAAACCAGGGCATATTGCTAGAGGTTGCCCAAAGATGGTTGAGACTGCTCCACAAAAGGGCAAGGAGCCAGAGAGAACTCCAGCTGATATGATGCTCAGAGGAGGAGAGCGACGAGAGAGGAGAAGGGGAAGCAGGTTATGGGACGAGGGCGAGTACATGCCTTGGACCAGGGGATAGCTGATGCTTCATCGGATGTGATTAGAGGTAACATCCTGATTTATGATTTAGAAGCACATGTATTAATTGATTCTGGTGCCATACATTCATTTGTATCGCCTTCATTTGCATGTAAGATAGAAACGTATGTAGAGCATACACCTTTGAGTAAGATGATGTTGATTAGTACGCTTATGGATAATAGTCAGCTTGTAGAGTATATGTTAAATGATTGTAAGCTAAAAGTAAGGGAAAAGGACATGACAACTAATATAATATTGTTAAGTATGAGTGATTTTGATGTAATCTTAGGAATGGATTGGTTATCGTCAAACCATGTTGTTTTAGATTGTTATGCTAAGACAATTATGTTACCTAACCCTGAAGAATATGTTGTAAAGTTTGATGAAAAGAAATAAAAGTAGTTGTTATGGTTGTATGTACTACGCTAACTGAGAAATAAATATGTTGAAGGTTTCATTGCGTACGTGATTGATACGGATAAGGTACATTCAGAATTGAAAGATATTCCTGTGGTTAGTGAAATCCCAGATGTCTTTCCGGATGAATTACCAGGGTTACCACCAGACAAAGAGATGGAGTTCTGTATAGATTTTGTGCCTGGTACTAAGCCTATTTCGAGACCACTGTATCTCATGGCATTAGTTGAGCTGGAGGAGCTCAAGAAACAATTACAGGAGTTATTGGACAAGGGATTCATTAGACCGAGTGTTTAACCTTGAGGAGCACCAGTTTTGTTTGTAAGGAAGAAGGATGGAAGCCTCTGATTGTATATAGATTATCGATTGTTGAATAAGGCAACCATTAAGAATAGATATCCTCTTCCACGCATTGATTATCTGTTGGATCAGCTTCAGGGAGCGCAGGTCTTTTCTAAGTTTAATCTGAGGTTTGGATATCATCAGCTGAGAGTTCGGAATGGAGATGTGCTAAAGACAGCATTTATGACCCGATATGGCCATTATGAGTTCTTAGTTATGTCATTCGGATTGATGAATGCTCCTGCAGCTTTCATGGCTTTGATGAATGATGTGTTTAAGCCATATTTGGATCAGTTTGTTATCGTCTTCATCGATGACAAATTAGTATACTCGAGATCCAAGGAAAAGCATGAGAGGCACCTCAGTATTGTATTGCAGACATTACGAGAGCAGGAGTTGTATGCTAAACTCAGCAAGTGTGACTTTTAGTTATCACAGATCTCATTTTTGGGACATGTTGTGTCTAAAGATGGTGTATCGGTAGATCCATCCAAGATTGAGGCTGTAGTTTAGTGGGAATAGCTGAGGATAATCACCGAGATCAGGAGTTTCTTAGGTTTAGCAGGATATTATCGAAGATTATTTGAGGGATTTTCAAAGTTAGCTGCTCCATTGACACGTCTAACTCAAAAGAGTGTAGCATTTGTATGGGATGAAGATTGTGAGAAGAGTTTTCAAGAGTTGAAGAGTCGATTAACCACTGCTCCAATTATCACTATCCCTACCAGCTCAAGAGGATTTTCAGTGTATGTTGATGCATCGCATCAGGGACTGGGCTATGTATTGATGCAAGATGGGAGGGTAGTTGCTTATGGATCCAGACAGCTGAAGGACCATGAGAAGAATTATCTGACCTATGATTTGGAGTTAACAGCAGTAGTGTTTGCGTTGAAGATATGGTGCCACTACTTTTATAGAGAGAAATTTCAGATATTTACCGACCACAAGAGCCTCAAGTATCTGTTCTCACAGAAGGAACTGAACATGAGACAGAAAATATGGCTAGAGCTTTTGAAGGATTACGATTGTGAGATACTTTATCATTCAGGTAAGGCTAATGTTGTAGCTGATGCTTTGAGCTGGAAGAGCCTTAGGATGGTATCGTACATGATGGTCAGGGAACATGAGTTGCTAGAGCAGTTTTCTAGCCTTAGTTTGGGAGTTGTTTCTGACATAGATACGGACTATGTGATTGCTAGTCTACACTTGGAACCAGATCTGTTGGATAGGATTAGAGTGGCTCAGTAGACTGATCCGTATTGCATAGATGTGATTGGTCTGGTACGGAAGGGCACAATGACTAACTTTGAGATAAGTTCAGATGGACTCCTGAGGTTTAGAGGCAGATTATGTGTTCCCGAGGACCCAGAACTCAGGAGAGTGATATTGACTGAAGTTCATTCGTTGAGATACACGTTACATCCGGGGAGTAATAAAATGTACCAGAATCTCTGAAAGGTGTATTCATGGTCAGGTCTGAAGAAGGATGTTGTGGATTTTATTGCAAAATGTCTTGTATGTCAGCAAGTGAAGGTAGAGCATCAGAAACCTGTAGGGTTATTGTAGCCTCTACCTATACTGACATGGAAATGAGAGCATAAAACCATGGATTTCGTGATGGGTTTACCGAGGGCCCGGAGGAATCACGATGCTATATGGGTGATTGTTGATAAACTAACAAAGTCAGCCCACTTTCTGGCTATGAGAGCTACTGATACTCTGAGTTTATTAGCAGAGTTGTATATAGCGAGGTAGTGAGGTTACATGGTATTCCAGTGAGTATTATTTCAGATAGGGATTCCAGCTTCACTTCCCACTTTTGGGAACATTTTCAGGAAGCCATGGGAACCCAATTGAGTTTGAGCACCGTTTTTCATCCTCAGATAGATGGGCAGTCATAGAGGACTATACAGACCCTAGAGGATATGTTGAGAGTGTGTGTGCTAGATTTTAGAGGCTCCTGAGATGATCATTTGCCACTAGTTGAGTTCGCCTACAATAAAAGTTATCATGCGAGTATCGGGATGGCACTGTATGAGGCTTTATATGGTCGTAGATGTCGTTCCCCAATCGGTTGGGAAGAAGTGGGTGACAGAAAGATTTTTGCTCCTAATCTGGTTACACAAGTCGATAAGAATGTTCGGTTGATTGTTGAGAGATTGAGCACAGCTCAGAGTAGACAAAAGAGTTATGCTGACAGGAGATATAGGCCACTTGAGTTTACAGTTGGTGAGTCCGTAGTTCTAAAGGTTTCTCCTTCCAAGGATATAGTGAGATTTGGGAAGAGAGGTAAGTTGAGTCCTCACTACATTGGACACTTTGAGATACTGGACAGAGTGGGAGATAAGGCATACAAATTAGCTTTTCCACCGAATTTAATGGGAGTGCATAATGTCTTCCACATTTCAATGCTGAGGAAGTATCATCCAAATCCAACACATGTGATTCGGTATAAGCCATTGGAGCTCAAAGATGATCTAACTTATGTAGAGAAATTGATCTAGATATTGGATAGAAAGGAGAGAGTCTTAAGAAATAAGACTATCGGGTTAGTGAAGATTCTCTGGCAATATCATACTTCAGAGGAAGCTACTTGGGAGTTAGAGATTCTAATGCAAGAGAGATATCCCTAATTGTTTAGAGATTAACTTAGTTCTAATTTGGAGGACCAAATTTCTTAAGGTAGGGAGGATTGTAAGACCCGAAATTTGTATATGTAATCTTTTTGACTTTGTGATGTGTATATAAGTCACAAATAATGAAAATCATGAGGAATGTATATGTGAAGTTGTAAATGTGTATGGAATGAATACATGCAAGTTTATGAGTATAGAACAAGTGTAAGAGGGATATTTCCATGAGTGAAATGGGAATATTTTGAGTTTTGAGTGGTTAAGTAAAATGGAATGAGTTTTATAATTTCATTTGGCTTATATTGTATACCTTTGGTTATACAATAAATGCACATAAGTTTTAATGTGTATAAAGTAGGAATAGATATCATTTTCAAGACTTAAAGGAGGTTGGATGAGAAAATAACTATGGCAGCAAAATTGAGGAAGTTTGGTGTGAGTTACTGTAGAAAACTGCAGTAAAATCTAGAAAATGTGAATGAGAGATCGATCTCATATGATGAGAGATCGCTCTGAAAGAGCCAAAAATGCTCTTATTTGGGCAATGGAACGGTCAGATTGATCTCCAATAGGGCCAGATCGATCTGCTAAACATTCTGTGTAGAAGGAATCGATCTCTAGAAGTGCCAGATCGATGTTCTTAAGCTACTGACTTGCAACAGATCGATCTCATCCAAGAGCAGATCGATCTCCTTAAGGTTCTATGTTGTGCAGATCGATCTCATGCTAGGAGTATATCGATCTCATGTGGTCTGGAAGGTCAGTTTCAAGAGGAAAAATGTAGAGAAGATCGATCTCCTATGGTAGCAGATCGATCTCATAGAGATAATTCTGTAAATATTGGGCTTCTGCACTTCATATCACCATGGACTTTATCATGATATTACCGAGGACCCGGAGCGATCATGATGCAATCTGGGTGATAGTGGACAGATTAACTAAGAGTGCCCACTTCCTTGCCATCAAGAGCACGAATACTTTGAGTGCCTTAGCAAAGTTATATGTCAGAGAGATAGCTCGACTGCATGGGGCCTCAGTGAGTATTACATCTTATAGAGATTCCAGGTTTACCTCTAGATTTTGGACTCATTTTGAAGAAGCCATGGGATCTCAGTTGAATTTTAGTACCGCTTATCATCCTCAAACTGATGGTTAGTCTGAGCGAACTACATGGAGTGATGGAGGTCCACTTGCTCGTGATGTTCATGATGACAAGGCGAATGATGGAGGTTCACTTATTTGTAATACTCATGATGATCGTGATGCCAAGGGTCCATGGGTCATCCAAGGAGGTCCAATTACTCGAGCTTGAGCTAAGAAGATGGAACAAGCCCTGGCCTCATTGGTTTGTCAAGGAAGCTTCCATGAAAAGTCCCCAACCATCTATATTTGTTTGGAAGCCCAAACGATATAAGTCTTGGTTTAGTAATAAGTTAGGTTAAGTGTTTAAATAGACCACATTTGAGTCTTATTGCGTTTTAGACCAATTATCCTATGTAACTAGGTTTAGGCATGAATTTAGGTTTTAGTCTTATTTTCTGTTTGGTGTTAATTCCAGCCCACTTGTTTAAGGGCTTAAGTACTAGATATTATTATAAATACCTTATAAATGCTCTTGAATAAAACAGAACAGATCAGATTGAATTTTCAGAAATTTGAGTGTCCCTCTTTCTAGGGTTCCCTCTCAACTAGGCTTATCAAGGTCTTCTTCCTTGTGGCTCCTCCCTCTTCACCAACCACCATTGTTATACCTTAAGTTCTCAAATTTTATATTCATAGGGTCGAGGTCCAATACCTTTGGTTCAAGTCTCTTTAGACTTCGGGCCTAGGTTGTTATTCTGTTTTCCATTCAAAATCTACCATCATTGTTTCCACCCAGCTTATATTTTAGCCGCTTCAATTCCCAATCCACATGTTCCCATGATCGTCCTAAATCATCCTCTTGTATGCGCATATCAGTTTGGCAATAGAGGAAGGTTTCGATTTTCTGATTGTGGATCTTACCCTTCATCTTTAACACTAAGTCAGTGTCAAAAAAAATCCTACACTTAGTTGTAGTGTTTGAGATGGACTCTACACTTAGTTGTTGTGTTTGAGTTGGACTCTACACTTAGTTGTTGTGTTTGAGATGGACTCTACACTTAGTTGTTGTTTTTAAGTTGGACTTCTGAATTTTTATTTTAAGTCAGTCTCTTAGCCACACTAAAACTCTTCCTCACCACCCTAGACGTAAATCAGATTAGTCTTTGTTAAAAAAAAAAAGAGGAAAAACTTGGTGAATTGGTTGATCCTTTGAGGTTAAATCTTTGACTAAGTCTCTAGTACGATTGTGAACCTATAGAGTTGAGGTAGAGTAAGGGAAACATGCATGAGTGTGTGAGAAACATTAGTAGAGAAAAGTCGAATTACTTGTGTGAAACACGAGTGTGAGTGCTCCATCTTGAGTGAATTGAGTGTAAACATGTTAGGTTATCACTTGTGAGGTTCTTTGTTTTCTGTTATCACTAACATTTCTTGCAGGTTAAAGATGTCTTCTGAAGGTGATAAGTCAGACTTTAAAAAAATTGAGTTCATGCTCCAGGCAATGCAATAGCAATTCCAATGGATGGACGTGAATTTCAATGACATTCATGATAAGTTGTACCGACATGAAGCTCAATTTGCAAGGATCCAACAAGGTGATTCTTCCCATCTGAAAAGTAAGATTGTTACCAATGAAGAGTATGATGATAATGTTGGGAATGATTTGGAAGAAGAGTCTAAGGCAGATAGACATCATAGAAGGCATCATGAGTATAGAGATACAGATCGAGTTGATAGAGCCTGTGATAGAGGCAAAGAGAAGATGGATGGAAACCTTGGCAGCATAAAATTGAAGATTCCTCTTTTCCAAGGCAAGAATGATCTCGAGGCATATTTAGAGTGGGAAAGGAAGATTGACAGGGTATTTGACTGCCACCACTACTCTGAGGTAAAGAAGGTTAAACTTACTACAGTAGAGTTTGCAGAATATGCTCTGGGATGGTGAGATCAGCTGGTCTCCAATAGAAGAAGATGTGGCGATCCTCCAGTGTCTAAATGGGATGAGATGAAGCACATCATGAGGAAACGATTTTTGCCTAACCATTACTACAAAAACTGTACTAGAAGCTCCAAGGTCTCACCCAAGGTTCAAAAAGTGTTGATGATTACTACAAGGAGATGGAGGTAATCATGATTAGAGCCAATATCCAAGAGGATGCAAAAGCTACTGTGGCTCATTTTCTCCAAGGCTTGAACAGTGAGATTGCCAACATTGTAGAGTTGTAGCATTACATGGATTTAGAGGAGATGTTGCATGTGGCCATCAAAGTAGAAAGGCAACTCAAAAGGAAAGGTACATCCCGTTTCACTCGTAGTTGAGTTCCTGTTTGGAAATCTAACACCTTTCGTAGGGATGATAAGCATGTGTTTAAGCCTAAGTCAGAAAATTTTGTTAAGCCTAAGTCTGAGGACCCTCCAAAGCCTAAGACTGAGCCTGCCCAAGCATCCCAGAGCAAAACACATGACATTAAGTGTTTTAAGTGTTTGGGTCGTGGACATGTTGCCTCTCAGTGTCCCAACCGTAGAGTGATGCTCATGCTTGAGAATAGAGATGTTGAGAGTGAAGGTTCTGATGTTGGTATTGAGGATGAGTTGCCTGCTTTAGAAGATGCTGAAGAAGAAGAAGATATTGAGTTTGTTGTTTATGGTGAAGCACTTGTTGTCAGACGTGTTCTTAATACTCATGTGAAGTTTAAGGATGAGATACAGTGTGAGAACATCTTCCATACGAGATGCCATGTTAGTGACAAGGTATGCTCTTTGATCATTGATGGTAGGAGCTATACAAATGTTGCTAGCACATACCATGTTGATAAGCTAAAGTTGCCCATTACCAATCATCACTGCCCATATAAGTTGCATTGGATTAATGACTATGGTGAAGTGAACGTGGTGAAGCAAGTGTTGGTTCCTTTTTGTACTGGAAGGTATCGGGATAAAATGATGTGTGATAAGGTACCCATGCAAGCTAGCCACCTGTTGCTGGGTAGACCGTGGCAGTATGATCGGAGAATCATCCATGACGATTACACTAACCGTTACTCCTTTTCTATGGATGGTAAGAAGATAACTCTTGCTCTCATTAGCCCCAAGGAGATTTACGAGGAACAATTAAGGCTGAAGGAGCAAAATGTCGAGCAAAGGAAGCTAGGTAAAGAAAAGAAGGGAAGCAAGGAAAGAAAAGCAGTGAGCTACCATGCCAACCCTCGAGATGTGAAGACTGCATTTATTGCTAAGTCTCCTATCCTTTTGATCTTATTTAAAGACTTTTGTTTTATTCATACTGAACTCTATGATACTTTGCCTACTGATGTTGTCTCATTATTGCAGGAGTTCGAGGATGTATTCCCTGAAGAGATCCCAAATGGACTACCACTAATTCATGGGATCGAGCACCAGATTGACCTTGTCCTTGGAGTTGCCATACCTAACCGCCAAGTCTATAGAAGCAATCCAAAGGAGACGAAGGAGCTTCAAAGGTAAGTGGATGAGCTCATGAGGAAAGATTACGTGAGAGAGAGCATGAGTTATTGCTTGTTCCTAAAAAGGATGGGATGTGGAGGATGTGCGTTGAATGTCGATCCATCAACAAAATCACTGTAAAGTATCGCTATCCTATTCCTAGGCTAGATGACATGCTCGATGAGTTACATGGTGCATGCATATTTTCTAAAATTGATTTAAAGAGTGGATATCACCAAATTCATATGAAAGAAGGTGATGAATGGAAAATAGCATTTAAGACTAAACTTGGTCTTTATGAGTAGTTAGTTATGCCTTTTGGCTTGACTAACAGACCCAGTACTTTCATGCGCTTAATGAACCATGTTTTATGTGTTTTCATTGGTAAGTATGTGGTTATCTATTTTGATGACATTCTGATTTACCGCAAGAGTCTGCATGAGCATGTTGAGCATCTTAGGAATGTTCTTACTGTTTTGAGGAATGAAAGTTTGTATGCCAATTCTAAGAAATGTACATTCTGCACTGATAAGGTTGTTTTGCACTAATAAGGTTGTTTTCCTTGGGTATGTAGTTTCTTCACATGGTATTTATGTTGATGATGAGAAGGTAAAGGCAATTCGAGATTGGCCTGTACCTAAGTCTGTTTCTGAGGTGCGTAGTTTCCATGGCTTAGCTAGTTTTTATCATCAACTCGTTAGAGACTTTAGCACTATAGCCGCACCTTTGACCGAAGTGGTAAAAAAAGATGTTGCATTTCATTGGGGTCCTGTATAAGAGCATGCTTTTAATTTGCTCAAGGATAAATTTTGTTCTACTCCTTTTTTAACTCTGCCTAAACTTTTTGAGATTGAGTTTGATGCCTCAGGTGTTGGAATTGGAGCTATGCTTATGCAGGAAAAATGCCCAATTGCCTTCTTCAATGAGAAGTTTAGTGGGACAGCACTTAACTATCCCACATATGATACGGAGATGTACGCGTTAGTGAGGGCCTTGGAGACATGGCAACATTACCTGTGGCCCAAAGAATTCGTCATCCATACTGATCACAAGTCATTAAAGTATCTGAAAGGACAGAGTAAGCTGAACAAGTGTCATGCTAAATGGATGGAGTTCATTGAGGCGTTCTCGTACGTGATCAAGTACAAACAAGGTAAAGAGAATGCCATAGCTGATACGTTGTCTCGTAGGTATACTCTTATCACAACCCTTTATACTAAGCTTTTAGGATTTGAATATATCAAAGACCAGTATGCTGATGATGCTGATTTTGGTAATTTTTATGATGCATGTGTTACATCTGGTTTTGGTAAGTTCTATAGTTATGATGGGTTCTTATTTAGAGAGAATAAGTAATGTGTGCCTAGGAGTTCTTTGCTTGAGCTATTAGTTAGAGAAGCCCATAGTGAAGGGTTAATGGGTTACTTTGGAGTTAGGAAAACTCTAGATGTTTTACATGAGCACTTCTTTTGGCCTAACATGAGGAGAGATGTAAAGAAGTTATGTGATAGATGTATTTCATGTAGGTAACCTAATCTAAAGTTCATTATCATGGCTTATATACTCCTTTACCCATTCCTACTACTTCGTGGACTGATATCTCTATGGATTTTGTTTTGGGCTTGCCTAGAACAAAAAGTGGTAGAGATTCTATTTTTGTTATGGTTGATAGGTTCTCCAAGATGGCTCATTTCATTGCTTGCCACAAGACGGATGACGCGAACAACATTGCTGACCCTTTTTCCAAAGAGATAGTACGTCTACATGGTGTGCCGAGGACTATTGTCTCTGATCGTGATGTCAAGTCCCTCAGTTACTTTTGAAAGACGTTATGGGGAAAAATGGGAATTAAATTGTTATTCTCCACCACTTGTCACCCCCAAACTGGTGGACAGACTGAGGTGGTCAACTGAACCCTATCTATATTATTGAGGTCTGTCATATAGAAGAATTTGAAAATTTAGGAAGAATGCTTGCCACATGTTGAGTTTTCCTATAACCGCAGTGTCCACTCCACTACGAGTTGCGCTCTGTTCGAAGTTATTTATGGCTTCAATCCTTTTACTCCTTTGGATTTGTTGCCATTACCTAGTACCGAGCAGAGTAACTTGGATGGAGAACAGTAGGCTAAGTTTGTGAAGCAACACCATTAGAAAATGTGTCAAGCTATTGAAAGGAAGTGTCAGACCCGGATTTTTATAGCTTGTACCTTATGATTCCTATGTGTATGAACGCTATGTAATTATAGTTGAATCATAAGAAGAGTATTTACTAGACTTAAAGTGTTAGTGAAATGATTTAACACGCAAAAGCTACATAAAATGCCTAATGTGAGCGATGAGTATCACAGGCTAGACCGAGTTATTCTAAATCATTCTAACTGAAAATAAGAACTTAAAATGGAAGAGCATAGAGAGCTCATGAAGGGAAGTTAGCTTGATTTAGTCCCGAACATAGAAAACGAGAGTAAAAGCTAAAAAGGGTAAAATGGACCTTTTTAGCGAGATAAGGTGTTTCGGGTCTAATTATCCATCGGAAGCGGTTGGAATATAAAGACGAGAGTGTAAGACATAAGATATGACACTTTCGAAAATTTAAGAAAAAGTCAACTTAGTCAATGGTTAAGGAAAAAGTCAACTATAGTTAAGAAAGTGGACTTCTACCATAGTTGACTAATCATGGTTAAAAATTAACCTAAGTGTGGAGGAAAATTTGGGGAAAAATATTCTTGGCTAGAATACAAGATAATCATCCCCGAAAGTAAGGAAAATTTATTCGGAAGGATTCCGAAATAAATTTAATGGTTAAAAACGTAATGGGCCTAAGGTGAAAATTTTAAAGCCCATTAAGGTATAATAAACGTATATCGAAATTCTTAGGTCCTTTAGACCGAATTGTTGGACCAATTGATCGGCCAAATTTCGAGACAATTAAAGGCCCGAGACACAGTAAGAATTTCAGACCGAAAGCCTCAGTTTGCTAGGGAACATGATTTGCTAGAGTAGTTTGCTAGCCTCAGTTTGGGAGTCGTGCCTTCTGACATGGATACAGGCTATGTGATAGCTAGTCTACGCTTGGAGCCGATCCTATTGGACAGGATCAGAGTGGCTCAGCAGACTGATCCATTTTGTATGGATGTGAGTAGTCAGATGCAGAAGGGCACACTGACTGATTTCGAGTTGAGTTCTGATGGACTACTGAGGTTCAGAGGCAGATTGTGTGTTCCCGAGGATCCAGGACTCAGGAGATTAATATTGGCAGAAGCTCATTCGTCGAGGTATAAGTTACATCCGGGGAGTAACAAGATGTATCAGAACCTCCGGAAGGTATATCGGTGGTCGGGTATGAAGAGAGATGTAGCAGACTTCGTGGCAAAGTGTCTCGTATGTCAGCAAGTGAAGGTAGAGCATCAGAAACCTGCAGGGTTATTGCAGCCTCTACCTATACCGACATGGAAATGGGAGCATATCACCATGGATTTCGTGATGGGTTTACTGAGAACCCGCAGGAATCACGATGCTATATGGGTGATCGTTGACAAACTGACGAAGTCAGCCCACTTCCTAGCTATGAGAGCGACCGATACTCTGAGTTCATTAGCAGAACTGTATGTACACGAGGTAGTGAGGTTACATGGTGTACCAGTGAGCATAGTCTCTGATAGGGATTCCCGCTTCACATCCCACTTTTGGGGACATTTTCAGGAAGCCATGGGAACCCAGTTGAGTTTGAGCTCCGCTTTTCATCCTCAGACAGATGGTCAGTCAGAGAGGACTATACAGACTCTAGAGGATATGTTGAGAGCATGTGTGCTAGATTATCGAGGCTCCTGGGATGACCACCTGCCACTAGCCGAGTTCGCCTACAACAACAGTTATCATTTGAGTATCGAGATGGCACCATACGAGGCTTTATATGGCCGTAGATGTCGTTCCCCTATTGGATGGGAAGAAGTGGGTGACCGTAAGATTTTCGCTCCTGACATGGTTACGCAAGCATCTGAGGACGTTCGTTTGACAATAGAGAGACTGAGGACAACTCAGAGAAGACAGAAGAGTTACGCTGACAGGAGACGTAGGCCACTAGAGTTTGCAGTTGGTGAATCTGTGTTTTTGAGAGTTTCTCCTTCCAAGGGCATAGCGAGATTTGGGAAGAGAGGGAAACTAAATCCTCGCTATATTGGACCCTTTGAGATAGTTGATCGAGTGGGAGATAAGGCGTATAGGCTAGCATTGCCACCGGACTTATCAGGTGTCCATGACGTCTTCCACATATCGATGCTTCGGAAGTATCACCCGGATCCGGCACATGTGATTAGTTACGAGCCTTTAGAGCTCCGAGAGGACTTGTCATATGTAGAGAGACCGATTCGGATATTGGATAGGAAGGAGAAGGTATTGAGATCGAAGACCATCAGATTAGTGAAGATTCTCTGGCAGCATCATACTTCAGAGGAAGCTACTTAGGAGCTAGAGAGTCTGATGGGAGAGAAGTACCCTCACCTATTTGAGGACTGACTTGGTTCTAATTTGGAGGACCAAATTTTCTGAGTGGGGGAGGATTGTCAGACCCGGATTTTTGTAGCTTTTACCTTATGATTCCTATGTGTATGAACACTATGTAATTATAGTTGAATCATAAGAAGAGTATTTACTAGACTTAAAGTGTTAGTGAAATGATTTAACACGCAAAAGCTACATAAAATGCCTAATGTGAGCGATGAGTGTCACAGGCTAAACCGAGTTATTTTAAATCATTTTGACTGAAAATAAGAACTTAAAATGGAAGAGCATAGAGAGCTCATGAAGGGAAGTCAGCTTAATTTAGTCCCGAACATAGAAAACGAGAGTAAAAGCTAAAAAGGGTAAAATGAACCTTTTTAGCGAGATAAGGTGTTTCGGGTATAATTATCCACCGGAAGCGGTTGGAATATAAATACGAGAGTGTAAGACATAAGATATGACACTTTCAAAAATTTAAGAAAAAGTCAACTTAGTCAATGGTTAAGGAAAAAGTCAACTATAGTTAAGAAAATGGACTTTTACCATAGTTGACTAATCATGGTTAAAAATTAACCCAAGTGTGGAGGAAAATTTGGAGAAAAATATTCTTGGCCAGAATACAAGATAATCATCCCCGGAAGTAAGGAAAATTTATTCGAAAGGATTCCGGAATAAATTTACTGGTTAAAAACGTAATGGGCCTAAGGTGAAAATTTTAAAGCCCATTAAGGTATACTAAACGTATATCGAAATTCTTAGGTCCTTTAGACCGAATTGTTGGACCAATTGATCGACCAAATTTTGAGACAATTAAAGGCTCGAGACATAGTAAAAATTTCAGCCTGAAAGCCCATTAAGAAAGCCCAAACCGAGAAGTCCAAATGGAAAAGCCCATGAGATAAATATCTAACCATAGTTAAAGTTAACTATGACTCATAAGGTGACTCATAAGGTGACTCATGGTTAAGGTTTGGAAAGTCAAGTTAAATGGCTGAAAAGTAAAGCTTAATGGCTAAGTATATGGCTTATAAATTCAGCCACACCATTGTCATCATCACACCAAATCTGGCTAGAAGAAGAAACCATTGAAACATATTTTCCAAGCTTTCTCTCACTAGAAATCACTAGGAATTAGGCATATTTGAAACTTGCATTCTTCATGGAAGTTGTTCCAAATTGAAAGGAGAGTGAAATATGTTGGAATTGGCTATCAAGGAGCCATAGAGTGCAAACCAAGAGCCTCTAAAGTTTCGGCCAAAGGGTGAACACAACAATTGGTATATTTTCTAATTTCCAATTTCATATATGTTAATGTATGAATGATTTAAAGTATGTTGATATATGTTTTAAGCATTGAAACATATTAAATCACCATGAAGTGGGTTAGGCCGAGAGTGAGTAATGGGATATTAAATTATGTCAATATGATTTTAAGACATAAATGGATTAGTGTACATGTATTAATGTTAATGGTGTAATTAGAATTAATCAAAGTGATTAATTAATACATGTAATTTGTTGGCAATCAAGGTGTTTGATAAAATGCCAAAATGAACTATATGATGATTGGTAATGTTGCCTACCAAGTGTTTGTGAAAATGCCTAAGTGAAATTGGCTAAATAATAGGCATGGATGGCATGCCATGGTAAAACCGAGGCATGGGTAGCTCTCGGCCATGACATGTGGCTGAGAGGCCCAATGGGCCAAGCCCAAATATTTTAGGCCCAATAAGATGTAATGGGCCTAAGACAAGCCCAATAAGAGTTGGTGGGCCCCACAAGCCCAATAGGCCCAACGAAAATGAATAGTAAAATGAAAATGGGCTTAAGGTATAGTTAGGCCCATTAAGGATTATTAAGGCCTATTAAGGGAAAATGGACTGTATTAATGTGTAATACAGTAGGAAAATTATAATTAACCTGAGGAATGGTTATTTACAGCTCCGAAGTTTACATTGAGAGTTGATCGGACTGCGAGATTGAGCAGCACCGAGGAAGTGAGGTCACTTGACGTGATCCGAGGTAAGGGACTTTTGCGAGTAGTTAGAGATACCTGCACATATTTTCTTCTGCTTTTACATTCACTTAAAAACTCTGAGGGTCAGAGAAAGTGAATAATAATTATTGAGACCCGATAGTGGCAAATTACGATTTTGCCCCTAGTTAGTCAAAAAGTCAACTATTGCGAAAAGTTACGAAAAGCATGGAAACTATTATTGTGAGTGTTTAACTGCTGTTTAGCATGAAAATAAATAGATGGGCTAATGATTTTAAGGTTGATGTGACTTAAGCACACTTTGTAGTGCTGATTTTAATATTTTGTAAACAATCCATTTTAAAGAGCCATCTATCATATTATGTGAGAATGAATCCTGCTAGAGCACAGCTCGCATTGGATTTCATATGTTTTCCACATACATTAGTGCTGGATTTTTATACGCACTAGATTTCCATGACATGCATGATAGAGTACTAGAGTTTTACTCGTACTCAGCTTTAAATGATATATGCATTGACAGAGTGCTGGAGCGATTAGCTCGTACTCGAGTTTTACCTGAGATACATGATAGAGTGCTGGAGCGTTGCTCGTACTCGATTCATCATGGTTTATACATGACATAGTACTGGAGCTATTGCTCGTGCTTGATTTGATATTGTGCATAGCATGGTACTGGAGCTATTGCTCGTACTTGATTTAATACATGAACAATGCATTGACCTAGTTGCTGGAGGTTTACTCGCACTAGAGTCGAGTTTGTGATGTGAAACAGTGTTTGAGCGGAGTGTCGACTGTGGGTCGTACTCAAGACGCACACTGTATGTGATATATAATACATGTTAAAACCCATGCCCGAGTCCTTGTGTGACTGTGTGTCACATCTTGTGAGAGGATATCCGCATGAGGTTAATATAGACGTGGTATGATATTCCATAGGTGCGAGGGCTAAGACCTATGTTAGGTACCCTGACTGTGATGTGGGGTCCACGGGTGTACTTTGTACCGTACCTGGGGGCTCGAGGAGTACGCTGTACCGTGTGTTACGTATAGCTGGCAGCTGTAGTGGACTGACCATCCTCCCGTTGCAGCAGTGATGCCCCGCACACCGAGTACTGTGTTGCTTGGGATCACATTTCGGATATGATCATAGTCTAGGATACTATTTGTATTTAACCACAGAGTCTCACGTGATATATCACATTGATTGACTAATTTAAATTGCGGACAGACCTGAGGGATGGGTCGGACTTCGATTTTGTGTTGTGAATTATTTAATGCCATATTTATTGTGATTTAAATATACATGGAATGATTTACATAAAGGCATGATTTATATACGATGCATTGTTTTGCACTACATGCCTACATTTGAGAAAGAAAGCATGATTTCTGTACATGGGATTTAATATGTACAAGTATATATATATATATATTATATTTCAAGACATGCTTTTGAAATGAGTTAAGGAAATAATGTTTTCAAGGCATAGCATTATTTTGAGTAGATAGTGTAGATATCTACTTGCTTGCCTGATTTCCTTACTGAGCGCGTTGTATGCTCACCCCCCTTTCTTTACATCTCTCTGCAGAGCGTCAGCAGTAGAGCGAGAGCTACCGAGGGATAGTATTCCTGAGTCCACAGCTAGTTCCTATCGATCACCAGGTATACCTATTATGTACAGTTGTGTATCTAAACATAGAAACAACACAGTGATGTATACGATATATATATATTATGGGGAATGTATTTGTATTAGATTTTATATAATCTTACATGTATGATAAAAGCAAGTACAGTCAGTAATAGTATGTTGACATGTATGTATGATATTGGATGATGTGGTAAGTGAGGACTCTGACATCGAATCACAGCCCAACCATTGAAGAGAGGAAAGGTAAGTCAAAATGCGAAAAAATTTGTAGTGATTTTTGTTAAAGTCATGGATTGAGAACGAGTCCTGACAGGAAGACTAAGCAGTGTATCTGTCACGACCTTCAATCCATCGAAAATCCACTACAAATGTTTCATTTTTCGTTTATTATTTAATTCATTTCTTATTTTTTCTTTACTCTTACTTTACTCGATCGTGAACAACTACACCTCCAACAGTTGGGCTGTGTATCGGTGTCAATCTCATCCAATCATACCATTTCAAATTTACAATTCATTTAAATGTAAACACTTGTATTTCTAAATCAGAGTTGTTGTTTACATGTGTTTACAATCTTTTACATCCCCAAAAATTACATTTAAAGATATTATTGTGCTTCGACATGTCTAGATACAAAACTATACAAATGTGTTTACCTCGTGTGATGGGATGCAGTGGACACCAAAATCCAATCCTCAGTCTCCCACTATCTACTGCAAGTGCTCTGTAGAGGGGGAAAATAAGGGGGTGAGCAAACCACACGTTCAGTAAGGCAATCATACGAGCAGGTAGATAACTGTACTATCTACGTGATCCTGATGCCATGCTTAAATCACACATTTATTTGTCATACTCCAAAACGTATGCTAATGCTTGTGTTCATGACATGTAAAGCAATTCATGGTATTTAAATCAGTGCACAGTTCTCAAAACATAGCATGGAAAATCATCATGCGTAAATCGAAATCAAGGCATGGTGAACCATCATGCAAAGTGCACTTATAAACATTTCAAATCTCAACACAACTGATACAAAATCATCACTCGTAAGGACTCAGCCCCTCCTATAGACTATCTTGACCCACAAAACACATTTCAAAACATGGATTTCTTATTCAACAATAGACATGTGAGATAGGCATACAATATCAATAAGGGTAATAACTAGGACTATGGTCATATCCTTTGTGATCCCAGGCTACACAGATCCTAGTGTGCGGGGTATCACCTCTACCTGCTTCTGTACAGGAGGTGGGTAACATCTAACTCGTCGATCCATAGCAGAATCCATCGTTCGAAGATGGCATATATATAATATCACACATGGTACAGCGTACTCCATGCTACTTGCACAGTACAACGTACTTCGTGGACCCAAATCATCACAATATATCTTGCCACATCTCAATACACACGTACGAGCCTATTTAATCAGCGTGGCACACAGCCTACCCGAAGCTCCCAGCACACCTCCCGACATGTCATAAAGCCAAGTGTGAGTAGTCTCAAGCACGACAACAAGTATAATGGACATCTAGTATGAGCTATGCTCCAGCACCATATCAAAACTCGTATAAAAACTAGTTTGAGCTAGGCTCCAGCACAATGTCATAAAAATCCATGTGAAAACAAGTACGAGCTAACCTCCAGCACTCATGCATTTAAAATTCTAGTGCGAGCATCACTCCAGCACTAATTCACATATAAAACACGTCAAATCTCGTGTGAGCAACGCTCTAGCACGTTTCATTTCCATAAAACTCATGTAGGTGGCTTATTCTTTGTAAAGTAGGGTTATGAAACCAAATCAAGCTACTTTTTGTGCAATTCATTTCAAATACTAGCCAACCTACCAATGACATGCTAAAAAGCAATAAAAAGATTTCAAAGCATCATGCTCTTGCTTTTAATGCACATTTCTCAAAAACCAAATTCTTCACCCTTCAAACAAACATTTCATCTTAAGACCCTTTGCTACGTTAAAAATCGTCCATGTGCTTGAAAGGCTTATAGATATCCCTAGGGCTAACACAATTCCCTTACCTCAATTCTCTTGGAAGCTACTCTTCCTTCTTCCTTTCTTGTTTTTTACGATTTGGCTCAACTTGCTTCGGATTCACCCTCGGGAGCTGCATACATTCATAAATCATTTGAGTTAATATCGATAACTCATATTTCAAACTTTAACTAATCGATATATCTCATTGAGCCTATTTCATTAAGTTTGACCCATTATCACATTTGGCCATCATTATCACATTTCTAGTCAATTTAACTATCAACACACTTGGTTACTTATCAAACACTTGGCATAAATGTTTATCCATAATCTTACATCATTTATGCATCTCTACAACATCATTTATTCACATTTTTATCACTTGACTAATCTCACAATTTGGCTTCATCAAATCATCTCAAAATCATGCATATCACCTCACTAACAACTTGATAACCCATTTTATCATCAATCAACCACATTATATCTTCTCACACTAAACCCATTCTAGGTTATGCTTGTTCCATTACATTCTATGTAGTTTCAATCATCAATACATATACCAATCTACTCACAACAACAACTAGATAATTATACTTAGAGTTGGTGTATTGGAAACTCACCTAGCTGGACTTTCTTCTTTTTCAAGTTTGGAAGACTCCTTAGCTCCTTCAATCCAATGAGTTGATTGTTGGCTCCAAGCTATGTTGCTCTCCTCCTCAAAATGAATAACTTTGGCTCTAATAGCTTTTTCCCAATTCTTTTAGAAAGAGGTTGTATTCTAGAGAGAGAAAGCTTGGAATTTTAGATAAAAATGGAAGAGGTGTGTTGGTTTGTTGAAGAAAAAGGTTTTACCGTGGGGTATTTATAGATTGAGAGTGATGAGTTCGATCTACTAGGGTGAGGAGATCGATCTTCCTTTAGTTTTAACCATCAAATTCTCAGGTTTAAAATGGGAGGGATCGATCTGCTCATTGAGAAGAGATCGATCCTAGCTTGGCAGAAGCTTAAAGAGATCGATCTGTTCAGGGGGAGAGATCAAACTACTTTTTACAAAATCCAATGGAGATTGATCTACACTTAAGAGGGGATCGATCTGGGCTTGACAAAGGTAATGCAGATCGATCTGCTCATTGGGGAGATCGATCTTCCTTAGCAGATTCACTTGGAATGGCTCTGTTTTGCACAAAGGATCGATCTACCTTGAATGAGAGATCGATCTGAACTTCATTTGCAGCCCTTATGCTGTATTTTTCCAGATTTTTCAAGGATGAATTCCTATTTCATTGCTCCAATACTCATTTTGCATTTTAATCTCACTTAGAGCACGGAAAGACTCATTTCCTATGTGAGATCCCATGTATGTATAACTTTGTAATATATGTTAATGGAATTATAAGACAGATAATTTGATCATAGGAATGAATTGCAAAGGGATGAATGAGAGTCGAGATACAAATAAAGGATAAATAAGGGTTGAAGTGGCCACAAATTAAACGAATGGAACTTTAAGAATTTGGATTGAAGATAAGGAATGAAAACACAAAATAATAATGCATGGACTGTGAATTCTATGTATTCTTTATGAATTCAAGCAATACACACAATTCATATTGTTTGTGAATCATAGGAAATGAGTTTTTCCATGCTCTAAGTGGATTAAAATGCAAAATGAGTATTGAAGTAATGAAATAGGAATTTACCCTTGAAAAATCTGGAAAAATGCAGTAGGAAATGCCCCATATGAAGGCTAGATCGATCTCCTATCCATGGCAGATTGATCCCTTGTGCAAGCAGAACAATTCCAAGTGAATCTGCTAAAGCCAGATCGATCTCCCCAATGAGCAGATCGCTCTGCATTTGCCTCTGCCAAGCCCAGTCAATCCCCTCTTAAGTGTAGATCGATCTCCACTGGATTCTGTAAAGAGGAGATAGATCTCTCCCCAAGAGCATATCGATCTCCTCAAGCTTCTGCCAAGCCAAGATTGATCTCTCCTTAATGAGCAGATCCATCTCTCCCATTCTAAGCCTGAGAATTTGATAAAAACCAAAGGAAGATTGATCTCCTCACCCTAGCAGATCGAGCTCATCACTCTCAATCTATAAATACGCCACGGTAAAACCCTTTTGTTCAACAAACCAACACACCTCTTCCATTTTTACCCAAAATACCAAGCTTTCTCTCTCTAGAATACAACCCCTTTCAAAAAGAATTAAGAAAAAGCTATTAGAGCCAAAGTTGTTTATTTTGAGGAGGAGAGCAACATAGCTTGGAGCCAACATTCCACTCATTGGATTGAAGGAGCTAAGGAGTCTTCCAAACTTGGAAAAGAAGAAAGTCAAGCTAGGTGAGTTTCCAATACACCAACTTTAAGTATATTTATCTAGTGATAGTTGTGAGTAGATTGGTGTATGTATGGATGAATGAAACTACCTAGAATGTAATGAAAAAAGCATAACCTAGAATGAGTTTAGTGTGAGAAAATGGAATGTGGTTGATTAGGTGATAAACAGGATTATATCAAGTTGTTAGTGAGGTAATGTGCATGATTTTGAAATGATTGGATGAAGCCACATTGTGAGATTATTCTAGTGATAAAAATGTGCATAACTGGTGTTGTAGAGAATGCATAAATCATGAAAGATTATGGATAAACAATTATGCCAAGTATTTGATAAGTAACCAAGTATGTTGCTAGTTAAATTGACTAGAAATGGCATAAAGATGACCAAATGTGATATTGAGTCAAACTTGATAAAACAGGCTCGATGAGATATATTGATTAGTTTAAGTCTGAATATGAGTTATCGGTATTGACTCATATGATTTATGAATGTGTGCAGCTCTCAAGGGTACATTCGGAGCAAGTTGAGCCAAATCACGAAAAGCGAGAAAGGAAGGAAGAGTTGCTTCTAAGAGAATTGAGGTAAGGGAATTTTGTTAGCCCTAGGGATATCTGTACGCCTTTCGGGTGTATGGGCTGTTTCTTAAAATATCTAGGAGTCTTAGGATAAAATGGATGTTTGAAGGGTAAAGAATTGGGTTTTTGAGAAATATGCATTAAAAGCAAGAGCATGATATTTTGAAATCTTTTTATTGCGTTTTAGCATGTGAATGGTAGGTTGGCTAGCTTTTGAAATGATTTACATAAAAAATAGCTTGATTTGGTTTCATAATCATGTTTTACCAAGAATGAGCCACCTACATGAGTTTTGTGGAAATGAAACGTGCTAGAGCGTTGCTCGCAAGAGATTTGATGTGTTTTATACGTGTATTAGTGTTGGTCCGATGCTCAAACTAGAGTTTTACATGCATGAATGCTGGAGATTAGCTCGCACTAGTTTTCATACGAGTTTTGACATGGTGATGGAGCATAGATCGCACTAGATGTCCATTACACTTGTTGTCGTGCTAGAGATTACTCACATGTGGTTTTATGACAGGATGGGAGCTGTGCTGGGAGCTTCGAGTAGGTTGTGTGCCACGTCGATTAAATAGGCTCACACGTGCTTATTGAGATGTGGCAGTATATGATGTGATGATATGGGTCCACAAAATATGTTGTACCATGCAAGTAGCTTGGATTACAATGTACCGTGTGTGATATTATATATATATATATATATATACCATATTCGAAAGATGGATTATGCTATGGATCGACAGGTTAGACATGATCCACCTCCAGTGTAGAAGCAGATAAAGGTGATACCTCGCACACTAGGATCCACGTAGCCTAGGATCACAGAGGATATGGCCATAGTCCTAGTTATTACCCTTATTGATATTATATGCCTATCTCACATGTCTATTGTAGAATAAGAAATCCATGTTTTCAAATGTGTTTGTGGGTCAGGATAGTCCATGGGAGGGGCTGAGTCCTGACAAGTGATGATTTTGTATCGATTTGTGTTGAGATTTGAAATGCTTTATAAGTGCACTTGCATGATGATTTACCATGCCTTGAATTTGATTTACGCAAGATGACTTTCCATGCTATGTTTTGAGAACTGTGCACTAATTTAAATATCATGAATTGCTTTACATGTTATGAACACAAGCATGAGCATACATTTTGGAGTATGACAAATAAATGTGTGATTTAAGCATGGCCTCACGACCACGTAGATAGTATAGTTATCTACCTGCTCGCATAATTGCCTTACAGAGCGCGTGGTTTACTCCCCCCCCTTATTTCCCCCTCTACAAAGCACTTATAGTAGATAGTAGGCAACTCAAGATTGGGTTTTGGTGTCCGTTGCATCCCATCACAAGAGGTATACACATTTGTATAGTTTTTTTTTGTATCTAGACATGTTCAAGCACAGTAATGTCTTTAAATGTAATTTTGGGGATGTAAAAAATTGTAAACACATGTAAACAGTAACTCTGATTTAGTAATACAAGTGTTTACATTTTAATGAATTGTAATTTGAAATGGTATGACTGGTTGAGAATTGACATTGATACACAGTCTAATTGTTGGAGGTGTAGTTGTTCACGATCAGGTAATGTGAAGGTAAAGAAAAAACAATAAAAATAGAATTAAATAATAATCGATAAACAAAAAATGAAAAATTTATAGTGGATTTTCGATGGATTGAGGGTTGTGACAGAGGTGGTATCAGAGCGGAGTTGGTCTGATGTGTGTCGGTGTCAAAATTTAGCAAAATTACATCCCCATGTTACTATGATTATCTAGATACAACTGTTTATATCGAGTTGGGTTTGACTAAGAAATGATTATGAATGTAGGAATCTTGGCATAATGCCTAATCTAGTCGCAGTAGAGGGACGCAAGCACGAGCTAGAGGCCAGAGGGGTAGGCATGGGGGTCGTGCTGAGTCATTACCATATGAGACTCATGAGGAGGTAGATGTGGAGGCTGATGTTGAGCATGCTCCACAGGGTCCGATAGAGAGACTGGAGAGTATTGAGGCACGCTTTACGAGGATATAGTGGAGCTTAGAGGCAATTATGGAGTTGATTGACCAATCGTTGCTCTGCACAGCCAGCCTAAGAACCTTATACTACAGATACTCCTACACCCCCACTAGTACAAGAAACACCTTCTACTGTTGCGCCACCACAGAGAAGTAGAGATTGAGGTTATAGATGTGACCCGGATAGGCTGCGACAGTTTCAGAAATTTAAGCCATCATCGTTCAGTGGAGTTAAGGACCTAGTAGCTGCAGAGGACTGGGTGAATGAGATTGAAAAGCTATATGGGTTTTTCGAGTGCACTACTACCGAGATTGTAATACCTTTAATTTTTGTAAACTCCCATTTAATTATGTAAGGTGTATATTGGATTGTGAAATGAATACACGCAAATTTTTAAGTGTATAGCGAGTGTAAGAAGGATATTTCCATGAGTGGAATGTGAATATATTGAGTTTTAAGTGGTATGGTAAAATGGAATGAAGTTGCATGAGTTGTGTAAATCTTTGTACTTCCATTTAGTCATGTATTGTATACCTTTGGTTATACAATGATTGGACATAAGTTTTAATGCGTATAAAGTATGAATGAATGTCATTTTCAAGTCTTAAAGGTGGTTGGATGAGAAATTGACTATGGCAGCAAATTAAGGATGTTTTGTGTGAGTTGCTGTAGAAAACTGTAGCAAAATCTGGAAAATATGAATGTCAGATCGATCACATAGAATGAACGATCGATTTGGAAAAGCCAAAAATGCTCTTATTCGAGCAATGGAACAGGGCAGATCGATCTTCGATGGGGCCAGATCGATCTGCTAAGCATTCTGTTATAAAGAGATCGATCCTTAATGTAAGCACATCGATTTCCTTAGCTCTCGGGTTGGAGCAGATCGATCTCCTCCCTTAGCCAGATTGATCTGCTTAACTCTCTGTTTAAGACAGATCGATCTCAAACCCTCGACAGATCAATCTCATACCTTTAAAATGTCATAAAATTGAGGGATTTAAGAGGACCAGATCGATCGCTACCCAATGCAGATCGATCTTATCAAGCTAATTCTATAAATAGGAGCAGTTAAATTCTGCATTTCACAGGAACAACCATTTCCTTTCTATTTTCAATCCAAAAACCTAGCTTTCTCACTCCTAAATCCTCTCATTTTCATAAATATTTAAGGGAAGGCTATTAGATACAAAGTTGATCACATCAAAGAGAAGAACAACATAGCTTGGACTCATTTCCCCATTTGTTGGATTTAAGGAACAAGGAGCATTTCCATTTGGAGCAAGGAGGAAATCAATCTAGGTGAGTTTCTAATACAACAATCCAAGTTTATTTGTTTAGTTATTGATTTTGGAGTTGATTGGTGTGCATATTAATGGTAGAAACTATCTAGAATGCAATGGAACAATTATAACCTAGAAATAGGTTAGTGTGAGAAAGTGAAATGTATTCGAATTAATGATGAATGGGATATCTTAAGGTGATAATGGTGTTGTGAGTGTGATTTTAAGATGGTGTTATAGAATGAATTGTGAGACTTACCCAAAAAGGGTAAAATGTGTATTTAAGGCATTGGGTAAAATGCATGAATGAATGAGAGAGTAAGGGTAGAGTATTTCACATCAAGTCCTAAACAAGTAACTAAGTAAGTTACTAGATAAATTGGTTGGAAATGGCTTGATGATGGCCAAATGCAAAAATAGGCCAAGCTTAACGAAATAGGCTCAATGAAATATATTTACTAGTTGAAGTCAAAATGTGAGTTAGCAACATTAACTCAACTGATTGGTGAATGATTTGTAGCTTTTGAGGATACACCCAAAGCAAGTTGAGCCAAAGCGAGAGAAGCTAAGAGGAAGAGAGTCGCACCCTGAGTAAATCGAGGTAAGGGAATTGTGTGGACTCTTAGAGATATTTGTGTGCAATTTGGGCGCATTATGTTTTCTAGAATGCATGTGGTAATAGGAAATAAAATGGGAGTTTTGAAGGGTAAGAGTTGCATTTTGATGAAATGTGCATGAAAACAAAAGTATGATGCATTGAAAATCTTGTTTTATTGCTTTTTAGCAAGTGTTTAGTAGGTTGGCTAACATTTGAAATGATTGCGAAAGAAATGACTTAATTTGGTTTAAAAATCATGCTTTGCAAAGAATTGGGCCACCTACATGGATTTCGTGAGAATGAAAGTGTGCTAGAGCATGACTCGCACGAGATTTGATGTGTTTCTATTTTGAGAAATGACGTGTTGGGAAACTGAGTTGATGATGTTTTGATGATTTGTGATTTTAACCACCTGCTTATAATTAAGTGAACTTATGTCATTATTACATTTATGCTTTAATGATGATTTTAAATCTCATATGCACTCCTTACTGAGCTAGTTAAAGCTTACCCCCTTCTTTTCCTCCCCCCCCCCCCCCCCGATTATTTACACTGAGCGCAAGTACCTACTGCGTACGTTACATAAGCTGGTGGACGAGACTCTCCCCAGGCTATTACTTATACACGCGTGAGATATAATTTAATTCATTTTGTATCCAGACAATTATGTAATGCAGACACTTATTTTTAAGTAACGTTGGGATGTAATCAGGATGGTATATATATATATATATATATATATATATATATATATATATATATATTAGAAAAAGGGGTTGATTTTGATATCATGTTATTTGATTAAGTAAATATTGATGTTGAGAGATCCTTGGGATATTGGTTGATGAAATAGAAATAAAATCAACTTGATTGTGGATATTGAACTACTTTTTAAATTTGTAGGAAGATGGTGATAAATATAAGGGGAGATGCTGCCGGATTTTTGTTAGAAAACGACATAAGTATAATTAAGTATAAGCAGTTTAATAATGAATAGATATGAGATTAACTGACATTGTACAGGAATGCACCTCGAGTAACAAGTTTAATTAAAGAAAAATTTTAAATTAGCCCTATTTTTCACGTTTCGGGCTGTCACAGTACAGGATGTCTCAATACAAAGTGAAATATACCTAAAGCGTCCAGCCTATGTTGAGTATGTGGCAGGCAAAGAAATGCTTATTGTAAGTAATCTGGCAGGATGGAAAAAAAAGAGTGAGCTTTCAGATAGCCCAGTAAGGAGTTCATTTAAGATAGTAATAGCATTCAAAGTGTTTAATAAAATGATTATGCTAAATAACAAAATACGTTTTCTGATCAAAACTATTAGAAAACATGAAAATTGCATACTTAGAACATATGCCTTTTATATACCAAAATATACTTCATATATTTCTTAATTCAAATAAAACTTCAAAATCCAGTAATTGCATAACTATGCATAAGTTATAATCAAGTCGTAATAAAATCAAAACATAACTTCATAACTATACATACATTAAAATCAAATCGTACTAAAAAAGATACGTAACATTGAAATGTGGAGACTAGGTAATTAACATCATTGTCATGTGGGTAATAATTATTTCATCCTCAAAAGAGGGCATCCTCCAAAAAGGGAACATAATACTTATGGCCATGGTAGGGCTATAGATTGGGCCAGAGTACTACAGCGTAACAGAAACGCCACACAAGCTGAAACAAAAATGCCACGAGGACAACATGGCAGACACATAGAATTATGCATATTATTGTTAAGGTCTAGCCCATTCAAAGGCCGTCGGCTAGCATTCCCTCGGGTCCTGTAAGTCGACCCCAAGGTTTACCTTGACTCACATACCATACAAAGCCTTTAGTCTCAAAACAAAGTTCTTATCATACTGAAATCATTTTCAAATTTATTTGCACAAAATTTTATGAAAATTATGCCTCGAAAAACCACACATATACATGTTTGATACATAAATAATCGGAGTTATGAAATTGTACGAAAACCATGCACTTATAGGTAAACAAACATTAGTTGTAGGTTGTTTTGAAATTTGTGCTTATTTTACTAAAAGGGTATCATCACATAAATACTTCTTTGTAGGTAAGGAATCATCATTACTAAAAATAAATTACATCCCTTAACTATCAAATTCTCAGGGCAGCACAGAATCGTCGGGTATCGAGCTTACCTCGTTTTATGTGCCCACACCATGAGCTACCATAAACAGTCTAATTAGTATCCAATTTATCTTTATTTATGTTCATATACAAGTTATAACTTAAAGGTTGTTAACTAGACCCTTTTTCGTCGACTTTTCCTACTTTCTCGGTTTTACTGATAAACATGCTAGTTTAAGCTATTTTGATAATTTCTTTTCTTTTAACTTTAAACTTATCAACTTAGTGACTCAAACACTTATTAAAGTCTCAAATAAATGCATCACAACTTATCAGATTGCCAATTTCCACACTTTTTTAGTTTTGCACTAAACCAAGCTATAAACCGAACTTTTTGGTACTAAACTAACATTCAACAACACATTATTCAACCAAATTTCATCATTTCCCTAACAAACCAAGGCTGGCCAAAATTACACCTTACTCTAGAAATTATTTCTTTAATTTCTACTTTAGTAAAAATCATCCAAAATCATCAAACATCAACATATAACTAGATCATCATCTTCTATCAAATTTCTCACCTTGTTGACTAATTTTGACCACTCTTTCCTTCTCCAAAAATGGTCCTCAGCTGTAGATATACATGTATACAACTTAGAATCATTCAAAACAAGCTTAAAAATCAGCCAAGGAATCATAAATCCAAAGTTTCTCTTACCTCAGAAACAGGGCAATTTCGACCCCTATTCTTCTCTCTCACTTTTCACCTAGTAAATTAACTTGTTTGTAGCTGAATTTTTTATATGTGATAAGGGGTTTAACAAGGAAGATTTTTTTCTTTTTGGCCGAATCCTAAAATTTCCTAGAAGGTATCCAAAACAATTGTACAATTTGGAACAGGGGAGGACGTCTGTGCCAAGCTTGGGGGAGGAAAATCTTTCTAGTTTTAGGTCAGTTCGGGGTGTTCTTTGGCTTTCCAAAACAGGCTTTCAGCGCTCTTTAATTTTGGAAAAATTTAGGCTCAAAAGCCTTTTGGAAGAACTACAAAATGGGCTTTCTTGTTGGGTCAGTAGGGTACTGGGCCTAGGCTACCAGTAGCCCTATTTTCAAAAAATTCCAAAAAAATATTTCCAACCCATTTTCTTCTATTTTTCCAATTCTAAGGTGTTTTATTGAGTCCCTAGTATGTTCCATAAAAATGTTGGGCCCATTTGTTTTAGAATAGTCTCTCGTTTGAGCCCATTTCACACGATTTAGTCATTACCGGTAAAAATTACTTAAAGTTTTCGGTTTACTTTAGAAATTAATTTAACTACCGAAACCTCAAGATTTTTGCTCAATTCTAATTCTCCAAGTCAAACATACCTTATATTAATTTTCTATGGCCTTATAATAATTTTCAAGAATTTATGGAATTTATTCCGAATTTATTTCAATTACTAGGCCAAATTTCTCGGTTTAATGCTAATCCGGGTTTTTACTTTTTTTTTTATTCAGATGCCTTAGGTTTACCTTCTAATCACCAAAGCATACTCATAAATATAATCTCTTGAAAAATACTTCAATTTAAAATCTAACCTCGGGTTTCATGCCCCAAGCTCCGTGCCACTAATCCGAGTGCTTCGGTTATTCTGAGTCCTGCATAATACTTAGGTAAGTCTTGAACTTCTCATCTTAGCTTTTAAAGAAATAATAGTATGAAAAGTTGGGTTTCACAAGATTTTTCAAAGAATGATTTTTATTATTAACTTTATCATTTTAATTTACAATTTAAAGTAAAAGTTAAAAAATAATTGTAAAAGAAAAAAAACCCTAGTATTTTGGACAATGAAATGGCTATGTTTGCCTATAATAACACGACCAATAACATTTAACTCATTAATGTCTCAATCCATAAAATGGACATGTGTGAAGCACTAACCCTAGAAGGGACTCTATTATATATTAGAAAATTGCTTGTGCTTCATTATGAAAATTAGTTTTTGTATATATTATTCTCTGAAATTATAATTAGTGAAATTTGTCTAAAAACCAAGTCTTGCTTGGTTTAGATAGCATGGATTTAAAAATTAATTTATCATCTCTTTGTAATATTGTTGATTTTTTAAAACTTAAGAGCTCTGAATTAAGAGAGTTTAAATATAGAATTATGAAATTGTAGTTAAAAAACATAAGCAAAGAAAAAATACCTTTAATTTGCTTAAACATCCAGTAAATGCTCAAAAGCTAGTCACAAAAGCAAGAAATGATAAAAATTTACCTTCTTTATGTAGTTTTTTCCTTTAACAATAGTATAGCATTTTAATAATTTCATTGATTAAATTATAATCAAAATTACAAAAAGATTAATGGAAAGATAAACCGATAGTACCCTAGCACAAAAGGCCTTGGATATGTTGATCCCTTCACTGGCTCCTTTTGTTCATTGTAGTGTTTGTGGTTTGGATCATTCAAATTCTTGACTCCAAAAATGAAGTGAAAAACTTAAATAAAAATCGATGAACTTTAAGAAATTAAGAAGTTACATCAAATAAACAATAATAACACCTTAGAAGTAAACTCTTGTCATATATCTGCATTATGAGAAAAAGATTTCAATTAAAAAAAATCAGTTAGCTTGGATCAATTAATTGTAATAAAACTCGCTTTATATCATACATTGGATGATACTAAGTTGAGGAATCATCACATTGATGTATATTGGGTCGAAGAGAAGTAACATCCCTTCTTACCAAAAAAAAAATATCCATCCTCCAAATTTTTCTTTGGATTAAGCTTATAAACATGTAAGAGTTTGATCATAATAACGACTTACCTCTTTTAATGGTGGCATTTTGAAACTAAGCAACTTTAGATTATGCCTTTCTCTCTAATATTTGACTTTGTGTCATAATCACAATTTTTGTAAGTACTACATAAGTTATTTCGTGCCTAAAAGGTATAATTAGTATTGGAATAAGGATATCTTGAGAGGTTACGTGTAAGTACACAAGCCTCTTGGAAGGTCATATTCGTCCCAAAATAATGGAATATCTTTATTTTGAGTATGAGTAACCTTAGGTATACATTTGATGATAGAATCAATTCTTTGAATTAAGACACGACTTTTCATATGATCAAGTACACGAGCCCTATAAGAGTGTACACCGACCCAGAAATCAAGGAATCACCATATATTGATAAATATGGTCTCGGATAAGTTTTTCAGCTCATGAAATTAGATTATGGCTTATCTTAAAAATTATGCAACGAATCGAAAAAGAATAATTTTATCTATAGGTTGTTTAATCACTATGGCCAAATAAACAATTTGGATTGATTTAAGGGTTTCAAATAGGGTTAGTTAAACCCAATAATTGATAGGTCAAACCCTGAATAAAGATTGACCAAATTTGACCCTAAATGAATTAAGTAAGCTTAAATGGGGTAAAAAGCATGCAAAACCCTAGTGCATGAGATAATTGTCGACCACCTATGCCAATTTGCATGAAAAAGTAATCTTAAGACTGTGGACTTATATGGTATTAAGCGAATTATGTCAACCATGCATTATAATGCAATATTAACCATGGAAATTAAATGAATAAAAAATTAAAAATTAAATTATTATGGAGATTAACATAATAAGATATTTATCAAGTATATTATATTCTGACTTTGTGCTCTTAAGCTTAAGGAATTAAAAAGCAAAATTGGCTAATTGAATAAGCCAACCATTTGGCCATTTTGGAGAGAAAATCGTGAGCCACCAAGAAACAATGAAACTAAGAAAACATGAGAAGATAGGGAGAAAGGAAGAATGTGAAGCAAGAACATACCTTCTTAAGCTTGTTTCTACCTTTCCTTAAGTAACAGAGCTTGTCTTTATTGTGTTTGTAGTAGTTTCTGAGTTGAAACAATGTTTGTTAAAGTGAGAGAAAGGTTTCAGCCTTGTGAAGTCTTAGGGTTGAGTGGTTGTTTCTTCCATCCATGCTTTAATATGTTGTTTAAGTAACAATTTTAGGTGTTTTATTATTATTTTTTTAAGCAAAACATCAAGGAATCCTAAATAAATCTTGAAGAGGAAGGTTTTTATCACTAAACCCTAAGCTTGACCTAAGAGTAGTATTATAAATGTGATAGATATTAATTGAACAATGTTCATATATAGTACTAAGGGTTGGTATGATTAAAATATAGAAATGACACAAGGAACCCTTAGGGATACCCTAGCTCTAAAGGGAACTAGAGTAAATCGAGTGTAATTTGGTTGGATTGAATTAATATTGTATATCTAAATGTACCCAGTGAATTGATATGTTTGAATTGCAAAGAACTCAACAAGGTGATAATTTTGCACAATCAGCCAAAGTAATGGATGGTTGCAAATTACTGAGCTTGATCATTTTCGTAAGTGACATGTATAAATTGAATTAGTATCATGTTGCTTAAGTAATGATCTATGCTTGAAACGATGAATTTGATCATGATGATTAAAATTATAGGATTATGATTGTTAAGGATGTGATATCATGATTTTATATTAAGTGTGCCGGTGTGACGACCCGAAATGCATAAATGTCAGCTAATTTTTTTTCTTAATTGATTTGTCATCGTGTAGTACAGGTTTCGATTATTAAGTAGATAACTACATATCTTACTTTAAGACTATTTACCTAATGTCTTGGTTCAATTTACTTGCGATGCAGTCATCAAAATCGAATTCAAACAACTGTTGTAACTCTTGCTTATTCCAAACACATCGTCACATAGTATAATGAAAGTTAACTTTATTTACATCACTAGGTTATAAAACTTAATATTCATAACCATACATCTAGACTTACATCATGACTCTGTATTACTGAGCACAAGATATATTTGAAATATAAAGAAAAAAGATACTAAGGTTATACCTCTAAAACAAGTACAATATGCTCACAAGGACATAGTCTCTCAAAGCAATCCCCTAATGTCACATGTGAGCCTACTGAAAATCTGTAACGAAAGGAATAGAAGAGGGGTAAGTTTACACTCATTAAGTAATATATATATAAATGAAAGTTAGGCTCATATCGATCTCCATGTTTGTATGTAGAATGCAAAAATCAATTTCGGTGGTATAAGATATGCAACATGAATATGTGTCAAGCATTCCTACTTTTAAATAACTAATTTGCATCTCGACTCTCATGTTACGACTTTACAGGGCATCAGTAGGATGGATACTTCAAAGTACCTCATTTCCCAAAACCTTATCACTTGCACATCTTATTCCATCATATACGTATCACTTAACACATCTGTATGCATAATGTTATGCAATAGTTTAAAACTTTGTTCTCAATCAGCTAAAAAACTGATGGAGAATCTCTTAGTGTAGAAAATCAATTAGATGCAAAAAACTTTCAGATGCAAAGTAGAAACTAGTATGAAAACCAGTTAAGCTGATAAAGAAGACTATCAAATGTAGAAAACACTCAGATGTAAGACACTATTAGATGAAAAAAATTGACTAAATACAAAATTTACCAGATGTAGAGTAAAAATCAATAATTAAACAGTTAAGAAAATAAAGTAGAGCAAAAACAGATAAAATAGAAACCAATATGAAAACCAGTTAAGAAAATAAAGCAAAACCAGTGTTAAATGGGTTAAACAGATAAAGTAGAGAAGAAAATAGCTAGAAGTCGTTTATATTGAATAAGAGACTGGGCATGGATCCTAAAGACTAGTAGAACCATTGTAGCTAACAATGCCCATCTAGAGGCTAAGGGCATAGCGAAAAATAGTACATGAATGCAGTACATGAATGCCTATGAGAACCTAGAGCAGAATAGGCAAACCATGTATATATAGGGCAGAGAAGAACATGAATGCCTATAGAGGTCTTAAAGCAAAATAAGTGTCACATGAAACTAGAGCAGATGTTATAAGGGTACTTGTTGTCTTAAAATCGTTTTTTAAAAACTTTTGTAAAAACACTTTGCATGATTTCTAAAATTGAGTAGTTTTGAAAAGTTTATAGTTTAAAGATTTCATGATTGAAAATTTAGAAGTTGAAACAATGCGTTCAAAATACAAGCATGTTTTGAAAAGTGTCTTATGTAGTGTGCAACATGTTTCCAGAACAATTAAAAATAGTTCATATAAAAACACTCAAAATGCGTTAACTTTGAAAATTAATGCTAAGCTTAATGCCATCAAATTCATGACGTGTGTTGGCTCTACCGAGAGGGGGGGTGAATCGGTTTTCTAACGATAATAGCAAATTTTAATTTAATCCTATTTTAATTTGCAAATGAAAATAAGCAATATAATAAAATTAAACAATTTAATGCAAGATAGGGAAGAGAGAAACAAACACAATCGTTTATAGAGGTTCGGCCAAACTTTTGCCTACGTCCTCTCTCCTTGACCTTCTTGTCAAGTGCTTTCTTACTCTCCTTCAACAGAAGTTTACAATGTTCCTTTTACAGGTTAAGGAATAACCTCTCTACCCTTTGCAATATGAAAATGTATTCACCCTCTTACAATTTATCTCACTGAGGAACAATCCTCTTCTCTCTCAAGATAAGGATGAATACAAAATGAAGTTTTAATGTAGGTAGGACAAATACAGCTTTTGCACTTAAGCTTATACAATAAATCTCAATAAATGAGGAATGAAGACACGAGGAATGAAAGTGTTGAAAGCTTGAGAATGTAGAAAATGTGCAGCAATAATGTCTCTATTCTCTTTGTCTTCAATGCTTGGTTAAATACTGAAGGATTGGTAGTTCGAGCATTAAATGCTGTTTTTCCCGTTGAGATTTTGTAGAAACTAGCCGTTGGGTACCTCCAGTAGTGTGCCAGATCGATCTGCCTTCTTGGCCAGATCGATCTCCTAGTTATAAATCCTGCAAGATTAAAGCACAATAACACAAGGAGATCGATCTCATAGGTTAGCAGATCGATCTGTTAATTTGAAAATGATAGGGCAGATCGATCTGTCGAATAGGCAGATCGATCTTCCAATCTCTCTGGTTGAGGCAAGATCGATCTACAGATCGATCTGCCATGCAGTCTCGTAGTGGGGAGATCGATCTCTCAATACCACAGATCGATCTCCTTAGCTCTCTGACTTTAAGGAGATCGATCTCTTCCTTATCAGATCGATCTCATAAGTTCTCTGTTTGAGTGTGGATCGATCTTTCAGATCGATCTACAGTCTATGCTCTTAAGGGAGATCGATCTCTTCCTAGATCAGATCGATCCCTCAACTCTAGTTTTAGGCAGATCGATCTCTTAACCCTTGCAGATCGATCTCACTCTTCCTTAATACCTTTGTATAGGTTCAAAGCTTGGCAGATCGATCTCATTTCTTCATGAGATCGATCTTTCATCAAGTACAGACCCAGGAGATCGATCTCTCATAAGCCAGATCGATCTCTCATCAACAGAACTCTAAGTTCTGGTATTGATAACCTCTAAACATGTTTTTATATCATCTTAATATTATTGAATTTACTTGTTTTGTCATTTCAAAATATATTAACTCAACAATCTCCCCCTTTTTGATATGATAAAACTTATTCAATCAACATGTTTAGTTAATTTGCAAAAACTCCCCCTTTTTGTGAGCTCCCCCTTTCTTTTAGCTTTTGACTTTGTTACTATCTTAACTCCCCCTCATTTTAACCATTCTTTTAAACGTTTAGAGATGTTTCTTAAAAACCTTCTTAAAACGTTTTATGCCTCTTGACCACAACCACATGTTTTCTTCTCCCCCTTTTTGTCATATCAATAGAAAGAAAATGAAATAGTACTCATGGCATTTCAAAATTAACATTGTCATTAAAACACAGTCAAATGGCAGTTCATTAAAGCAAATTCATGTTAAAATAACAACAAGTAGCAAAAACAAAACATATAACTAAACTAAATCGAGCAACTAGATCCTATGGTGGAGGAGGAACGCGATCCATGAGATCCTCAACGTGAGTGCGAGTGTCTTGAATCTCATCAAACATCGCCTCCTGAGCCTCATGAACTTCATCCACTCTTCGGTTCAAGTCGTCGAACATCCGCTGTTGAGTTGTATGAACTGCATCCACTCTTTGGTTCAAGTCGTCGAACCTCCGCTGCTGAGTTGTATGAATGTTTGCAAAGCCTTCATCGATCTTTCGGTTGAGCTCACTCATCATCTTCATAATGAGCTCCATGCCAGCAGGTGAGGGTGCAGGTACAGTGGTCTGAGGAGTCGATGACGATGGACCCGTAGCCGGTGCAACAGGTGAGTCTATAGGCTCATCGGAGGGGTCTTCCTCCATAGCTTCAGCAGGCTGCTGTTCCCTCTTCTTCTTCCAGTCGCCCCAGAAATCCTTGTAGTATCCCATGTGATGGAGTGTCCCGATGTTGAGGACACTCTTGGGAGAGGGCATTTCACCGGTTTCGCAGCTGCTATCTATCTTGAGCTGTTGGAGAAAGTACGCCACTGGTTGAGGAAACACGATCGTTGTGGCTTGGCCTCGTACAATCTTTAACCAGTCTTGAAAGATAAAGTGGACGAGGTTGGGTTTTTGACTGGTGGAATGAATATGGTGAATCCAAAACCTATCTAACCTCCTAACAGTCGAATGTCGGGTACCAAACGGACGAAGGTTCCACGAGATGATGAGGTGGAGTAGCCGGGGGTGCATTGGGAGTTCACTCGCCTTATCCCCGGGAATGTCAAACTCCAAAGGAACTTCTTCATCTTCGTTCGTCAAACCTTCATCTGTATGTCAAAGGCTTGGGCTAAAATTTCAGTGGTTACGGCAATGGACCTTCCCATGACATACGTTGTGAAACCAAGAATTTGACAGGAGTCGATAGGATCATAGTTGAGTTCGGCATTGGAAAAGAATGCACGAATGATATTTGGAGGTACGGGAGTATTTATTTTCAGAAAGGGCATCCAACCAAACTCCTCAAATTTAAACAAATATGGAAAATCAATTCAGTTGAGGAAAGAGAAATCGATTGTACGCCAATGTTTAATTGGCATGGTTGAAAAGTATTCTTCGTATCGCTTTCTCTTCGCAGGTGTTTTAAGACACCGGTTGAAGGTAGCGATGGAAGAGGGAGGAATAGGTTGGGAAGATGACCCGGTTGCTACATTGGTTCGGGGAGGTTTTTGTCCTACTGTCTTAAGCCTAGGCATGGTTCTAGACATGAGAATTATGCTAATACAGATTCACAAGCGAAAAAATCAATGGAACAGTAACTAGATTTGCCCTAGAATGAAATTGAACACAAATTGTAGGAAATTTTTGAGAAAACAATGAGGAATGTTGGTTACTATACTAAGAAATGACACGGAGACACAATGAAGGCCGTACCGAGATCGATCTGAGGAGGAATCGAGAGAGGTGGTGCGAGGGAAGTTAGGGATTTTGAAGTTTAAGATTTTGAAATTTGGGGATTTCTGGCCAGTTTTTATAGTCCAGGGCACAGGAGATCGATCTGTCGAGACGACAGATCGATCTGTCATTTCCAGAAGCCAAGGGAGATCGATCTGTTCGCATGAACAGATCGATCTGTTAGCAAACAGAGGCTTAAGGAGATCGATCTGTCACATGCACAGATCGATCTTCAGTTGAACAGAGGCTTAGAGAGATCGATCTGCCAAATGCATAGATCGATCTTCAGAAATACAGAAGCTTGAAGAGATCGATCTGTCGAATGGACAGATCGATATGCTTTTTAACAGAGACGTAAGAAGATCGATCTTATGGTTAGAAGATCGATCTGCTTAGCTTAACCTTAATGATTTAGGCTTGTTGGAAGTATGGAGATCGATCTATATTACAAGGAGATCGATCTCTCATCCTTGTTGCCAGAAAATCTTTGCGAAAACTCTTTTAAAATCAACTTGAAACCAAGATTTTTTGAAACACAAGCAAGTTAGGGAGCATTCATAAGTCCTAATTCACCTCTAAGACTGCAAAACCTATCTCTATCAAGGGGTTTGGTGAATATATCAGCTATTTGATGTAGAGTGTCAATATACTCTAGAATTATATCCCCCTTTTGCACATGATCTCTAAGGAAGTGATGCCTAATTTCAATGTGCTTGGTTCTAGAGTGTTGAATAGGATTTTTAGATAGATTAATGGCACTGGTATTATCACATTTGATAGAAACTTGTTTCATGTCAATACCATAATCTTTCATTTGTTGTTTAATCCACAACACTTGAGCACTACAACTACCAGCTGCTATGTATTCAGCTTCAGTTGTGGACTGAGCCACACTGTTTTGTTTCTTGGAGAACCAAGAGATTAGCCTATTTCCTAAGAATTGGCAAGTACCTGAAGTACTTTTCCTATCTATTTTGCATCCCCCAAAATCTGCATCTGAAAATGCATGAAGTGCAAAGGTAGAGTCCTTGGGGTACCAAAGTCCTAGATAGGGAATGTCCTTAAGGTATCTAAAGATCCTTTTAGTGGCTAATAAATGTGATTCCCTAGGAGAGGATTGAAATCTAGCACAAAGGCATACACTAAACAAAATATCTGGTCTACTTGCAATTAAATAAAGCAATGAGCCAATCATAGACCTATAGAGTTTAGTATCTACACACTTACCTCTCTCATCTTTATCAAGCTTGATGTTGGTGCCCATTGGAGTGGCTTGAGGTTTGCAATTGTCCATTCCAAATCGCTTGAGCAAATCCTTAGTATACTTTGCTTGATTGATGAAGGTTCCATCTTTTGTTTGCTTTACTTGAAGTCCCAAGAAGAATGTGAGTTCTCCCATCATGCTCATTTCAAACTCACCTTGCATGATCTTAGCAAACTCTTGACATAAAGACTCATTAGTTGATCCAAAAATAATATCATCTACATACACTTGTACAACTAATAAATCTTTATTTTTATTTTTTGATGAACAAAGTGGTATCCACTTTTCCTCTTGAAAATCCCTTTTCTATTAAAAATTTTGACAACCTTTCATACCAAGCTCTAGGAGCTTGTTTCAATCCATAGAGTGCCTTAGACAATTTAAAAACATGTTCAGGAAATTCATGATTTTCAAAGCCGGGAGGTTGCTCAACATAGACTTCTTCATTAATGAAACCATTTAAGAATGCACTCTTTACATCCATTTGATACAATTTGAAGTTTTTATAACATGCAAAGGCAAGTAACATTCTTATTGCCTCTAGTCTAGCTACCGGTGCATAGGTTTCATCATAATCTATTCCTTCTTCTTGTCTATAGCCTTGTGCAACTAACCTAGCCTTATTCCTTATGATCACACTATTTTCATCCATCTTATTCTTGAATATCCATTTAGTTCCAATTATAGAGTGATCTCTAGGCCTAGGAACTAGTTTCCATACTTTGCTTCTCTCAAATTGATTTAATTCGTCTTGCATTGCTAGGAACCAATTATTGTCATCTAAAGCTTCATTGACATTCCTAGGTTCTATTTGAGATACAAAGGCTATATATTGACACATATTCCTTAGAGATGATCTAGTTCTAACTCCAAGAGTTGGATCTCCCACTATTTCACAATCTTTTACATATCCTAACTCCCTTGGTGCTCTAGATTCTCTCTCCAATATCTCTATTTCATCTTTATCTTCTTTATTCAAGTCAAGTTTTTCTAATAAATCATCTTCTAATTTTGAGTTTTCCTCCAAGTTTTCATCAAATATTCCAATATCCTCATTGTTTGTTGAATCTTTAGATAAATTATTTGACTCATCAAATATCACATGAATTGATTCTTCAACCATCAATGTTCTTTTGTTGTATACTTTATAAGCCTTTGAATTCAAAGCATATCCTAGAAAGATTCCCTCATCACTTTTGGCATCAAATTTTCCTAAATTATCTTTCCCATTATTTAAGACAAAACATTTGCAGCCAAAGGGATGGAAGTAGCTAATGTTAGGCTTTTTACCCTTGTAGAGCTCATAAGGAGTTTTCTTAAGCATGGGTCTAATCATAGCTCTATTAATTATATAGCAAGATGTGTTTATAGCTTCAGCCCGAAAATACTTTGGCACATTATTCTCACACAACATGGTTCTAGCCATTTCTTCCAAAGTTCTATTTCTTCTTTCTACTACTCCATTTTGTTGTGGTGTCCTAGGGGTTGAGAAGTTATGACTAATTCCTTGATCATTACAATACTCATCAAATCCTATGTTTTCAAATTCCTTACCATGATCACTTCTAATGCTAGTTATTGTATACCCTTTTTCATTTTGAGTAATTTTTGAATAGGCTATGAACTTTTCTAAGGCTTCATTTTTTACTCTTAAAAAGAACACCCATGTGAACCTAGTGTAATCATCAACTATTACGAATCCATAGTGCTTCCCACCTAGGCTAGTTGTTCTAGTTGGTCCAAATAAATCTAAGTGAAGTAATTGAAGAGGCCTAGTGGTGGATACAATATTCTTAGGCTTAAATGTTGTCCTTTTGTGTTTTCTTTTAACACAAGCTTCACATATTTCTTCATGATCAAAGGATAGCTTGGGTAAACCTATGACTAGATCCTTTCTAGCTAACTTAGATAGCACATGCATGCTGGCATGACCTAGTCTTCTATGCCATAACCAAGATTCCTTTTTATTGTCTACCATTAGGCATATATTTTCATTTTTGAGTTCATTAAGATATACAATATATATATTGCCTTGCCTATGACCTAGAAAAAGAACTTTGTTAGACTTAGGATCTACCACATTACATTTCATACAATCAAAAATTACTTTGTAACCTTTGTCACAAAGTTGACTTATGCTTAGTAAATTATGCTTTAGACCCCTAACAAGCAATACTTTTTCTAAAGAGAAGTAATCATTACCTATTGAGCCACTTCCTTCTACTTGGCCTTTGGAGTTGCCCCCAAAAGTGACCTCTCCACCAACCTTTGATTTAAAAGAGTTGAAGTGGCTTCTATCTCCCGTCATGTGCCTTGAGCATCCACTATCCAAGTACCATGCTTCCTTTGTTTTAGCTGTGTGGCCATGCTCAATCACCTACAAGAAGATTTAAACTCAAGTCTTAGGTACCCAAATTTTTTTGGGTCCTTTGAGGTTAGTGAATGCAATTCTTGATCCCTTTGGGATCCATTTTGCTAATGCATTACAATCCTTGGAGTGAATCACTTCTTTTGGAATCCATATCCTTTTTACTTTTTTTCCTTTTAGAGTTCTCATCTTTATATTGCAATTATGTGATGCATGTCCCTTTCTATTGCAATATGAGCAAGTAATTGCAGTTTTATTTATGCTTTTCCTAGCAATAAAACTTTTAAGATGAGTCTCTCTACTCTTTGCATTATATCATAAGCCATTTTTGTCAAAGAATGCCCTTTGGGTCTCTAGCATGCTATCTAACTTTTGTTGACCCATGTGAAACCTATTAAACGAATTATGTAGATTGCTATTTTTCTCTTTAAGGTCACAAATTTCTAGATTTGAAATTTCTAGTTTCTTTTCAGATTCTAATTTATCCATTTGTATTATCTCATTTTCTTTTCTCAATTTGGATATTCTCTTTTTATATTTCATACTCATAGATTCATACTCTAATGCAAGTTCATCAAAGGCATCTTGCAATTCATCAAAAGAATATTCATTGATGCTTGAAGTTACCTTTTCATCCTCAATAGCCATGAAGCATAAGTTGGCAATGTCCTCATTTGATTCATCATCGGAGCAGTCACTGTCGCTCCATGTTGCCACCATTGCCTTCTTTTTATGGAACCTATCATTGGACCTTTTAAGAAGAGGGCAGTTAAATTTTATGTGTCCGAGTTTTTTACACTCATAACACACAATTGAGTCTTTTCTACCTACTTCTTCTTGATCTCTCTTATTGTTTCTCCTATTACTACCACTAGCTCTCATCCTCATGAACTTGTTAAATCTTTTGGCAAACATTGCCATCTCAAAGTCTTCTTCACTACCACTCTCATTCTTAATCTCCTCTTGAGCAGTGGATTTTAGAGCAACTCCCACTTTCTTAGGTGGCTCTTCATTTCTTTTTAATTTCATCTCATAAGTGAGTAGAGATCCTATTAATTCATCTAAAGACAATGTGTGAGGATCCTTAGATTCCTCAATTGCAGTCACTTTAGCTTCCCATGATTTAGGTAAGCTATTTAATATTTTCTTGACCATTTCAATATTAGAATATATTTTTCTTAAGGACTTTAATCCATTAATTACATCTGTGAATCTAGTGAACATATCACTAATTGATTCTCCTTCCTTCATCCTAAAAAGCTCATAGTCATGTGTGAGCATACCTACCTTTGTCTCCTTCACTTGGGTTGTACCCTCATGAGTTATTGCCAATTTATCCCATATTTGTTTGGTATTATCACACCCGGAGAATCTATTATATTCATTTAGACCTAAGGCACAAAATAATGTGTGCATAGCTTTAGCATTTAGCTGAGCACATTTAATATCATTTGAATCCCATTCATCTTCTTCCTTAGGAATATCTCTTCCCTCTATTCTCTTTGTAGGGATTTGAGGTCCTTTAATTATAATTCTCCATACTTCATAATCATTTGCTTGAATGAATAACATCATCCTAGTCTTCCAATATGCATAATGCTCTCCATTGAACATTGGAGGTCTAACCGTAGAGTGCCCCTCTCCTACCAAACTAGTAGCTACATTGTTATGAGCCATTTGATCGTTTCTAACTCTTAGGAAGTTGTTCCTAGGTGATTAAAGAGTCCTAGCTCTGATACCAATTGTTGGCCCTACCAAGAGGGGGGTGAATCGGTTTTCTAACGATAATAGCAAATTTTAATTTAATCCTATTTTAATTTGCAAATGAAAATAAGCAATATAATAAAATTAAACAATTTAATGCAAGATAGGGAAGAGAGAAACAAACACAATCGTTTATAGAGGTTCGGCCAAACTTTTGCCTATGTCCTCTCTCCTTGACCTTCTTGTCAAGTGCTTTCTTACTCTCCTTCAACAGAAGTTTACAATGTTCCTTTTACAGGTTAAGGAATAACCTCTCTACCCTTTGCAATATGAAAATGCCTCTTACAATTTATCTCACTGAGGAACAATCCTCTTCTCTCTCAAGATAAGGATGAATACAAAATGAAGTTTTAATGTAGGTAGGACAAATACAGCTTTTGCACTTAAGCTTATACAATAAATCTCAATAAATGAGGAATGAAGACACAATGAATGAAAGTGTTGAAAGCTTGAGAATGTAGAAAATGTGCAGCAATAATGTCTCTATTCTCTTTGTCTTCAATACTTGGTTAAATACTGAAGGATTGGTAGTTGAAGCATTAAATGCTGTTTTTCCCGTTGAGATTTTGCAGAAACTAGCCGTTGGGTACCTCCAGTAGTGTGCCAGATCGATCTACCTTCTTGGCCAGATCGATCTCCTAGTTATAAATCCTGCAAGATTAAAGCACAATAACACAAGGAGATCGATCTCATAGGTTAGCAGATCGATCTGTTAATTTGAAAATGATAGGGCAGATCGATCTGTCGAATAGGCAGATCGATCTTCCAATCTCTCTGTTTGAGGCAAGATCGATCTACAGATCGATCTGCCATGCAGTCCCGTAGTGGGGAGATCGATCTCTCAATACCACAGATCGATCTCCTTAACTCTCTGACTTTGAGGAGATCGATCTCTTCCTTACCAGATCGATCTCATAAGTTCTCTGTTTGAGTGTTGATCGATCTTTCAGATCGATCTACAGTCTATGCTCTTAAGGGAGATCGATCTCTTCCTAGATCAGATCGATCCCTCAACTCTAGTTTTAGGCAGATCGATCTCTTAACCCTTGCAGATCGATCTCACTCTTCCTTAATACCTTTGTATAGGTTCAAAGCTTGGCAGATCGATCTCATTTCTTCATGAGATCGATCTCTCATCAAGTACAGACCCAGGAGATCGATCTCTCATAAGCCAGATCGATCTCTCATCAACAGAACTCTAAGTTCTGGTACTAATAACCTCTAAACATGTTTTTATATCATCTTAATATTTTGAATTTACTTGTTTTGTCATTTCAAAATATATTAACTCAACAACGTGCATGCATGTTTAGGATGTATCATGGTATATGTGAAGCCCATAATTTTTTTTATTATTATTTATTTTGAAACTAAAAAGAAATTAAGATACTCGAAATAATATTATGTAGGCCCGAAATAACCGAAACACCAAGATTAATGGCACGAAGCTCGAGGCATAAAAATCGAGAAAAGGTTTTAAATTTAAATATTTCTTAAAGATTTCATGTATAAGTATGCTTTGATGGTTAGAAGGTGAAACAAAGGCATTGGAAGCGAAAACGTTAGTAAAAACTCGAGATAACACTAAATCGAGAAATTTGGCCTAGTAAGTGAAATAAATTTGGAATAAATTTCATAAATTCATAAAAATTATTCTAAGGTAATAGGAAATTAGTATAAGGCATAATCAACTTGGGGAATGAAAATTGAGTGGAAATATTGAGGTCTCGGTAGTCGAATTAAATTTTAAAGTAAACCAAAAACTTTAAGAAATTTTAATCGGTAATGACTAAATTGGACAAAATTGGCTCAAAAGGGAAACTTTTCTTAAACAAATGGGCCCAAAATTTTTATGGGAGATACTAAGGACTTATTATAACACATGAGAAGTGGAAATTTGGAAGAAATTGGGTTGGAAACATTTTTTATAGATTTTACAAAAACAAAGTTGTTAGCAGGCCAGGCCCAGCAATCTGTTGGCCCAACAATAAAGCCAAATTTGAAGACCTTCCAGAAGGCCTTTGATCAGGATGTTTTTCCATAATTAAAGAGCACTTCATGCTCTTTCTGGAAAGCTAAAGAAAGCCTTAAACAGACCTAAAACCCGAGAGTCATACCCCTCTCATTCTACCGTAGGTATCTTCTCTAGGCCAAACTTGTGTAATTTTTTTGACCACCTTTCGGCAACTTTTAGACTTCAGTCAAGAAGAACAAAATCTTCCTTCCTAAGTCCTCTATAACTTATAAAAAAATCTATCAGTAAATAAGCTCATTTGCTAAGTGAAAAGCTAGACAGAAGAACAGGGACAGAATCTGCCCTCTTTTTGGGGTAAGAGAAACTTTGAATTTTAAGTTTCTTAATTCGTTTTTAAGCTAGTTTTTGATGATTCTAAGTTATATATATGTTTATCTACAGTTGAGAATCATTTTTGGAGAAAGAATGAGCAATCAAAGTTGGTCAAATAAGGTGAGAAGTTGATGGAAGATGATGGTGATGATATATGTTGTTATTTGATGAATTTGAATGATTTTTGCTTAAGTAGAAATTGAAGAAATAATTTCTAGAGTGAGTTGTAGTTTCTGCCAGCCTTGGTGTATTAGGGAGAAGTGAAATTTGATTGAATTGAATGTTGTAGAATGTTAAATTAATACTGAAAAATACTAGTTTATAGCTTGGTTTAGTGAAAAATAGAAAAGTGTGAGAATTGGCAAATTTGATAAGTTGTCATATGATAACTAGAGACTTGAATAAGTGTTAAGGTTATTAAGTTTATAAGTTCAAACTTAGGAGAAAAGAAATTATCGAAAATAGCTTAAACCGACACTTTTATCGGTAAAACCGAAAAAGTAAGGAAAGTTGCCAAAAATGGCTGAGTCTAGTAGGATATATGTAAGTTAAGGCATGTTTAAGTATGTTAAGATGGTTTTGAGCATCATTTGATGGTTTGGAACTGTTTTGGGCAGCTTGAGGTATTGGCACTGTCACGACCCTTAACTTACCAAAATACGTACAAATTTTTTTCATCTTCATGCGTCATTTATTAATCATCCTTCCTCGATCGTGAACAACCACACTCTCAACAGATGGGCTGTGTGTCAATGTCTAGCTCATCCATCCATAACAATTAAATTTCAAAAGTAAACACTTTTATAAATACATCAGAATTACTATTTACAAGTGTTTACATTGTTTTACATCCCTAATGTTTACATATAAAATGCTACTGTGCTATGTCTAGTTTAGATACAAAATAATTTCAAGTGTGTATACCTTACGCGATGGGATGCAATGGATACCAAAAGGGATAAGCCTCAAGTCACACTCAGTTTATACTCAAATCTCTATAGAGAGGGAGAAAATAAGAAGGGTGAGCAAACCACACGCTCAGTAAGGCAATCATTCGAGTAGGTAGATACTACACTATCTACGTGATCGTGATGCCATGCTCAAAAGCATTTAATTCATCATTTTATCTCAAAACATGAGTGTATGATTGTGTTAATGGTATATAAAGCAATTCATGCTATTAAATTTAGTGCACAAAACCCATTCAAAGCATTGCATTAACCATCATGCATAATTTATAAGTAAAGCATGGCATTAATCACCATGCATATTTCACAAGTAAGCATGGCATTAAACATCATGCATCAGTGCACTTTAAAAACCATTAACAACCGATATCTCAAAACAATTCAACCACCTATCAGGTCTCAACCCCTCCCTCGGACCATCCAGACCCACAAATCATTTCAAACATGGATTTATTCACAAAGCATTAGACATGTGAGATAGGCAATTCAATAAAGGAAATAACCTCTAGGTCTATGGCCATAACCTGTGATACCGGCTACACGGATCAGGTGTGCGGGATATCACCACTATCTGCTTCCACACAGTAGGTGGGTCAAATCCTGCCTGCCGATCCATAGCAAATCTCGTCCGAAGATGGCATATCACATCTCAACACGGTACATCGTACTCCATGCTACCTTCACAGTACAATGTACTCCGTGGACCCATATCAACATATCATATCACACCACATCTCAAATGCACGTGTGAGCCTATTTAATCGGTACGACCTCTTGTCTACTCAAAGCTCCTAACAGGGCTATCAACATGTCAAAATATCACAAATGCAACTGCAAGCCTATTTAATCGATGCGACACCCAGTCTGCCCGAAGCTCCAAGCACAGCAACAAATAAGGTGGGCATCTAGTGCGAGCTAAGCTCCAAGCACCATGCCAAAACTAGTATGAAATCCATGTGAAAACCAGTGCGAGCTAAGCTTTAGCACTGATGTGTATAAAACACGTCAACTCTCGTGCGAGTCATACTCTAGCACGCTTTTATTCTCACGAAAACAATGTAGGTGGCTCATTTTTTTGCAAAGTGTGGTTTACAAACCAAAACAACTCATTTCTTTTGCAATTCATTTCAAATTCTAGCCAACCTACCAATCACTTGCTAAAAAGTAGTAAAACATGATTTTCCAAAGCATTATGCTTTTACTTTCATGCACATTTCTCAAACACCCAACTTTTACCCTTCAGTCACCCAATATCATTTCCTAATATCTCATGCATTCTATCAAAGCATTTAAGCACCCAAATTGCATACAGATATCTCTAAGAGTCCACACAATTCCCTTACCTTGATTTACTTGGGGTACGACTCTCTTCCTTTACGCTTCTCGCGTTCTTGGCTCGTCTTGCTCCGATGTATCCTCGGGAGCTGTGGTTCATTTATCAACACTTGAGTTAATGTCGCTAACTCGCATTTTGACCTCACTAGTCAATATAATCCATTTATGCATTTTACCAATGCCTTATCCATATTTTACCCCTTTTTGGTAAATCTCACTATTTATTCACTGACAACACCTTCAAATCATACCACAACACTATTATTAACTTCAATATATCTCATTCATCATTAATCTCAACACATTTCACTTTCTCACACTAGACTATCCTAGGTCATGGTGGATTCATTACTTCCTAAGTAGTTTCTACCCTTTCTATGCATACCAAACAACTTCAAAGATCAATATCTACACAATGTACTTGAGTTATTTCATTTAAAAACTCACCTAGTTTGATTTCCTCTTTGCTCCAATGGAAATGCACCTTTGATCCTTCAATCCAACAAGTGGAGAAATGCTTCCAAACTATGTTGTTCTTCTCTTTAATGTGAACAACTTTGTCTCTAATAGCTTTCCCTCAAATCTTACTGAAAATGTGTGGATTTAGGAGTGAGAAAGCTAGGTTTTAGGTTGGAAATGGGAAAGATTGGTTTTTGTCTCGAAAATACAGATCTAACTGCTCCATATTTATAGATTCGACTTGATGAGATCGATCTGTCTTGGGTGAAGATCGATCTGGTCCTCTTAGAATCCCTCTTTTCCAAGACATTTTGAAGGCAGGAGATCGATTTGTCGAGTAGGGGAGATCGATCTTGCTTCAAACAGAGAGTCAAGGAGATCAATCTGGTCTTAGCCGAGATCGATCTGCTTCTAACTCGAGAGCTAAGGAGATCGATATGTTCCATTAAGGATCGATCTGCATTTTACAGAATGCATTAAGAGATCGATCCTGCTCCCTTGGAGATTGATTTGTCCTGTTCCATAGCTCAAAATATGAGCATTTTGGTTCTTCCGGATCGATCTCTCATCCTATGAGATCGATTTGTCATTCATATTTCTAGATTCTCTGCAGTTTTTCTGCAGCAACACATACTAAACTTCAACCTTTTGTTGCCATGGTCATTTTCTCATCTAATCATCTTTGAGACTTAAAAATGGCATCCATTCCTACTTTATACCTATTAAAACTTGTGTGGTATCCTTGTATAACCAAAGGTATACGATATAAACCAAATGGAAGTGCATAACTTATGCAAAACTTCCTTCCATTTTACCACACTACTCATATTCCATTCTACTCCCATTCTTCACATGTTTAAGTCCATTTCTTCATATTCGTATATAATGTAACTTGTACGTACAATCACATTTCATATTACTAGTGTGTACATTAACTTATGGACATACATCACCTATATGTCAGTTATGAATTCATAGTATAACTCCATTTACATTTCTATACACATATATACAATTATACATATACGGGGTCTCACACTCTCCCCCACTTAGAAAATTTGGTCCTCCAAATTATAACCAATTTAATCCGTGAATAACTCTCTAATTCCCATGTGGCTTCTTATACAGTGTGATGTTGCCACAGGACTTTTACCAAAGGAATTGTCTTTGTCCTCAACACTTTATCTTTTCTATCCTTTACCCAAACTGGCTTCTCAACGTATGTCATACCCTCATTGAGCTCCAATGACTCATATCTTATCACATGCGCTGGGTCCAAGTGGTACTTCCTTAACATGGATATGTGGAAGACGTTGTGAACACTTGCCAATTCCGGAGGCAATGCCAACCTATAAGCCTTGTCTCCCACTCTCTCCAAAATCTGGAAGGGTCTGATGTATCTAGGGCTCAGCTTGCCCTTCTTCCCGAACCTCATGATTCTCTTCGAAGGAGAAAGTTTCAAGAACACCAACTCACCCATATCAAACTCTAGTGGTCTCTGTCTCTTGTCAGCTTAACTCTTTTACCGGCTCTCAGCTGTCTGTAATCTCTCACATATCAATTAGACGTTCTCAGATGCCCGCTGCACTAAGTCTGGAGCAAAAATCTGTCTGTCACCAACCTCTTCCCATCCAATAGGGGAACGACATCTACGCCCATACAATGCCTCATATGGTACCATCCCGATACTCGTATGAAAACTATTATTATAAGCGAAATCTGCAATTGGCAAATGGTCATCCAGGAGCCTCCAAAATCCAATGTACACGTTCTCAACATATCCTCCAAGGTCTGTATAGTCCTCTCTGATTGACTATCTATCTAAGGATGAAACGCGGTGCTAAAACTCATCTGGGTCCCCATCGCTTCCTAAAAACGTTTCCAAAAGTAGGAGTGAAGCGGGCATCCCTATCAGAAACAATGCTCACTGAAATTCCATGTAGCCTCACTATCTCGTACACATATAAGTTCGCTAACTGGCTCAGAGTATTAGTAGTTCTCATAGCTAGAAAATGGGCTAATTTCGTCAACCGATCTATAATCACCCATTTGGCATCATGACCTCTGCGGGTCCTCAGCAATCCTATCACAAAATCTATGGTGACGTGCTCCCACTTCCAAGTTGGTATCGATAGAGGCTGCAATAACCCTGCAGGCTTCTGATGCTCTACCTTCACCTGCTGACAAACGAGACACTTAGTAACTTATTCAACAATGTTCTTTTTCATCCAAAACCACCAATAAACTTTTCGAAGGTTTTGATATATCTTGGTATTTCCTGGATGTATCGTATTCCTCAATGAGTGAGCCTATGTCAAGATCAACCTTCTGATCTCTGCATCATCAGGAACACATATCCTACCTCTGAACCTCAACAATCCATCTGAATTTAACTCAAAGTCTGTCTCTGTACCCCTCTGTATCTACCCGACAATATCACTACACTGCTGATCAATCCGCTGAGCCTGTCGAATTCGATCTACTAGATTCGGTTCCAACTGCAGGCTAGGTATCATAAATCCACTATCAGTGTCAGGCGGGGTCATATCCAAACTGAGGTTTAAGAACTGTTCCAACAGCTCATGTTCCCTGACCATCATGAATGACACCAACCTGAGATGCTTTCTACTCAATGCATCAGCAACCACATTTGCTTTACCCGGGTGGTACAGGATCTCACAATCATAATCCTTTAAGAGCTCGAGCCATCTCCTCTGTCTCATGTTCAACTCTTTTTGCGAGAATAGGTACTTAAGGCTCTTATGATCTGCGTAAATCTGAAATCTCTCACCATAGAGGTAGTGGTGCCATATTTTCAATGCAAACACTACGGCCGCCAACTCCAAATTGTGGGTCGGGTAGTTCGTCTCATGGTCCTTTAACTGCTGTCAGGCCCAAAGTTTTTGTAGCTTGTTCCTTATGATTCCTATGTGTATGAACACTTTATTACATAGTTGAATCATAAGAAGAGTATTTACTAACATGCAATCGACAATTTGAGAAATTGAAAATGCATGTAAGCTACATAACAGCGAGATAAGGGTTAAGTTAATTCCCCAACGAGTGCAGGGGTATAACGGTCAAATGATTAAAATTCGATATAATTTCGATAAGATAATTTCATTAAAAATATGAAATTGAGGAATCTTGATCAAAATCGAGGAAAATATTTAATTTCGAGCCCAAATGATCAAGATATAAATTTATTAGAACTTATCAAAAATTTTACCTAGAAAAATGAGCCCAAAAATAGTGGAAAAATATACCGAAAAGGTAAAATCGGACTGATAAATTCATTTACGGACTAAATGAATTTAATATGATTTTTTAGATATTTTTAGATATTTTTGGGATATTTATGGGATATTTTTGGGATTTTTATTATTATTTTATACTAAAATAATAATAAAAATATATTATAAATAAAAGAAAAAAACAAAAAGAAGAAACGGATTGAAAATCGAGGAGAGAGAACAGAGGAAACGGAAGCAAGTCGACCCGAGGGAGAAGACCACCGGACGGCCACCCCACGGCCAGGCAAGCGGCCGGAAAAGGAAGCCCGGCACCGAGGGCACCCATCGGCACCGGTCACGCCCTCCACCGACGTCGGACGTCGGCGAATCGAAGAGGAGAAGCCGAGGAGGAAAAGAAGAGATTCGACGGCCATCGGCGGTGCTTGGTCCCGATCGAGCCCAGCCGAGAGTTACCCAGACTGAGGCACGTCGAAAGGCGGTGGTGATGCGTCGGGAACCGGCCGGAAGACGTCGACACGACCAAAGGAAGCCTGAACCAATCGGCGGTTCTGTGAAGAAGGTTCTGTGCTGAACCTGACCGGACCGGTTCAGCCAAGGAGAAAAGGGGAAAAATAGGAAAAAGAAAGAAAAAGGAAAAGGAAAGTTTTTCAGGATTTCACCGGACTTCGGGTAAGTCGATACGAGGTCAAAAGTGACCGATTTGATTTTTGATGAATTTATTTAAATTATATTTAATTGGAAATTGACCCGGAGTTAAATATAATAAATTGTGCAGTTCGACGATAAATTCCGAACTGAAGCCCGATTGAACTTCGATTTGCGTACCATCGCACAATCTCGAGTAAGTAAAGCTCATTTATGTCAAATTATGTGATTTATGCGTATTTAAGATTTAATTTATCCATTTCGAATTAAATTTCGGATTTAGTGAATTATATTCAAAATTTTGAATTAAATGTCGTAAATGATATACGTGCTATCCAAAGAGCTTGGAATAAAGCCCAATGGGTATTGATACCTGCACGTATTTTCATCTACTTTTACATTCAGTTAAAAACTCTGAGGGTCAGAGAAAGTGAATAATAATTATTGCGACCTAATAGTGGCAAATTATGATTTTGCCCCTAGTTAGTCAAAAAGTCAACTTTTGTGAAAAGTTGCAAAAAGCATGGAAACTATTATTGTGAGTGTTTAACTGCTGTTTAGCATGAAAATAAATAGATGCGCTAATGATTTTAAGGTTAATGTGACTTAAGCACACTTTATTGTGCTGATTTTTAATATTTTGTAAATAATCCCTTTTTAAAGAGCCATCTATCATATTATGTGAGAATGAATCATGCTAGAGCATAGCTCGCACTGGATTTCATATGTTTTCCACATACATTAGTGCTGGATTTTGATACGCACTAGATTTCCATGACATGCATGATAGAGTACTGGAGTTTTACTCGTACTCAGTTTTATATGATATATGCATGAGAGAGTGCTGGAGCGATTAGCTCGTACTCGAGTTTTACATGAGATACATGACAGAGTATTAGAGCGTTGCTCGTACTCGATTCTTCATGGTTTATACATGACATAGTACTAGAGCTATTGCTTGTACTTGATTTGATGATATTATGCATAGCATGGTACTGGAGCTATTGCTCGTACTTGATTTAATACATGAACTATGCATTGACCTAGTTGCTGGAGGTTTACTCACACTAGAGTTGAGTTTGTGATGTGAAACAGTGTTCGAGCGTAGTGTCGACTGTGTGTCGCACTCAAGGGCGCGCATTGTATCTGATATTATTTACATGTTACCAACCCATGCCACATTCTTGTGTGACTGAGTGTCACATCATGAGAGGATGGCCAGCATGAGGGTATTAGAGATGTGGTATGATATTCCATGGTTTGAGGGCTAAGACCTATGGCAGGCACCCTAACTGTGATGTAGGGTCCACGGGTGAACTTTGTACCATGCCCGGGGGCACGAGGAGTACGTTGTACCGTGTGTTACGTATAGCTAACGGCTGTAGTGGACTGACCATCCTCCCGTTGCAGTAGTGATACCCCGTGCACCGAGATCTGTGTGGCCTGGGTTCATATATCGGATATGATCTTAGTCCAGGATACTATTTGCATTTCACCATAGAGTCTCACATGATATATCACATTGATTAACTGATTTAAATTGCGGACAGACCTGAGGGATGGGTCAGACTCCGATTTTGTGATGTGAATTATTTAATGCCATATTTATTATGATTAAATATAAATGGCATGATTTACATAAAGGCATGATTTATATAAAGATGCATTGTTTTGCACTACATGCCTACATTTGAGAAAGAAAGCATGATTTCTGTACATGGGATTTAATCTGTACAAGTATATATATTATATTTCAAGACATGCTTTTAAAGTGAGTTAAGAAAATAATGTTTTCAAGGCATAGCATTATTTTGAGTAGATAGTGTAGATATCTACTTGCTTGCCTGATTTCCTTACTGAGCGCGTTGTATGCTCACCCCCTTTCTTTACATCTCTCTACAGAGCGTCAGTAGAGCGAGAGCTATCGAGGGATAGTATTCCTGAGTCCACTGCTAGTTCCTATCGATCACCAGGTATATAGACTTTGTACGGTTATATATCTAAACATAGAAACAGCACAGTGATGTATACGATATATATTATGGGGAATGTATTTGTATTAGATTTTATATAATCTTACATGTATAATAAAAGCAGTTACAGTCAGTAATAGTATATTGACATGTATGTATGGTAATGGATGATGTGGTAAGCGAGGACTCTGACATCGAATCACAGCCCAACCATTGAAGAGAGGAAAGGTAAGTTAAAAATGCAAAAAAATTATAGTGATTTTTGGTTAAGTCATGGACTGAGAATGGGGTCCTGACAGAATGGTATCAGAGCAGAGGTTAGTCTGATGTGAGTCGGTTTTAGAAAAATAGGAAAGTGTACATCCCCATAGTACTGTGCTGTGTTTAGATATAACTATGTATACCAGATAGGAGACGGACTAATTCATTATTATGAATGCAGGAACTTTGCCTATATGGCAAATACGCGTAGTGGTAGAGTTACGAGAGGTAGGGCTCGAGGCCGGGGAGATAGACCCGAGGGACGAGCCGCTGCCGAACCATTACCTATGCATGAGACTTCAAGTGCTACTGAGGCACCCGAGTGTGCTGAGATGCGCTTCATGAGATTAGAGCGTAGTCTCGAGACTATTGTCGAGATATTGGCACCGATGATGCCAGGTAGGCAGAGATAGGAGGCAGGAGCTGGGACAGGCGAGGCAGTTGCCCCTGATACACCTACGCAGACAGTTGATGCTTCATCGGATGTGATTCGAGGTTTCATTGCGTACGTGGTAGATATGAATAAGGCACATCCGGAGTTGTCAGATATTACTGTGGTCAGTAAATACCCAGATGTTTTTTCGAATGTATTGCCAGGGTTTTCACCAGACAGAGAGATGGAGTTCTGTATAGATTTGGTACCTGGTACGGAGCCTATTTCGAGACCACCATATCGCATGGCCTTAGTTGAGCTGGAGGAGCTCAAGAGACAATTACAGGAGCTGTTGGATAGGGGTTTTGTTCGATCGAGTGTTTCACCTTGGGGAGCATCGATTTTGTTTTTGAGGAAGAAAGATGGGAGCCTCCGATTGTGTATAGACTACCGATTGTTGAATAAGGCCACCATCAAGAATAGATACCCCCTTCCACGCATTGACGACTTGTTAAATCAGCTACAGGGAGCACAGGTCTTTTCCAAGATTGACCTAAGGTCTGGGTATCATCAACTGAAGGTTCGGAGTGGAGATGTACCCAAGATAGCATTTCGTACCCGATATGGCCATTATGAATTCTTAGTCATGCCATTCGGATTGATGAATGCTCCAGCTGCTTTCATGGCTTTGATGAACGATGTGTTCAAGCCATAGTTAGACCAGTTTGTTATCGTCTTCATCGATGACATATTGGTGTATTCGAGATCCAAGGAGGAACATGAGGAGCACCTCAGGATCGTGTTGCAGACGCTACGGGAGCATGAGTTATATGCTAAGCTCAGTAAGTGTGACTTTTGGTTGTCACAGATCTCGTTTTTGGGACATGTTGTATCGAGAGATGGTGTATCAGTTGATCCATCTAAGATAGAGGCTGTAGTTTAGTGGGAACAGCCGAGGACAGTCACCGAGATCAGGAGTTTTTTGGGTTTAGCTGGATACTGTCAGAGATTCGTTGAAGGATTTTCGAAGTTGGCTGCTCCGTTGACACGTCTTACTCGAAAGAGTGCACCGTTCGTATGGAACGAGGATTGTGAGAAGAGTTTTGAGGAGTTGAAGCATCGATTGACCACCGCTCCGATTCTCACTATCCCTACCAACTCAGGAGGATTTGCAGTGTATACCGATGCTACGCATCAAGGACTAGGCTGTGTATTGATGCAGGATGGGAAGGTAGTTGCTTATGGATCCAGACAGCTGAAGGATCATGAGAAGAACTATCCGACCCATGATTTGGAGCTAGCAGCAGTAGTGTTTACGTTGAAGGTGTGGCGCCACTACTTATATGGCGAGAAGTTCCAGATATTTACCGACCACAAGAGCCTCAAGTATATGTTCTCATAGAAAGAGCTGAACATGAGATAGAGAAGATGGCTGAGCTTCTGAAGGACTACGATTGCGAGATACTTTATCATCCGGGTAAGGCTAACGTTGTAGCTGATGCCTTGAGCAGGAAGAGCCTGGGGATGGTATCGTATATGATGGTTAGGGAACATGATTTGCTAGAGCAGTTTGCTAGCCTCAGTTTGGGAGTCGTGCCTTCTGACATGGATACAGGCTATGTGATAGCTAGTCTACGCTTGGAGCCGGACCTGTTGGATAGGATCAGAGTGGCTCAGCAGACTGATCCATTTTGTATGGATGTGAGTAGTCAAATGCAGAAGGTCACAGTGACTAATTTTGAGTTGAGTTTAGACGGACTACTGAGGTTCAGAGGTAGATTATGTGTTCCCAAGGATCCAGGACTCAGGAGATTGATATTGGCGAAAGCTCATTCGTCTAGGTATACATTACATCCGGTGAGTAACAAGATATATCAGAACCTCGGGAAGGTATACTGGTGGTCAGGTATGAAGAAAGATGTAGCAGACTTCGTGGCAAAGTGTCTTGTATGTCAGCAAGTGTAGGTAGAGCATCAGAAACCTGCAGGGTTATTGCAGCCTCTACCTATATCGACATGGAAATGGGAGCACATCACCATGGATTTTGTGATGGGTTTACCGAGAACCCGTAGAAATCACGATGCTATATGGGTTATCGTCGATAGACTGACGAAGTCAGCCCACTTCCTAACTATGAGAGCGACCGATACTCTGAGTTCATTAGCAGAACTGTATATACGCGAGGTAGTGAGCATAGTCTCTGATAGGGATTCTCGCTTCACATCCCACTTTTGGGGACATTTTCAGGAAGCCATGGGAACCCAGTTGAGTTTGAGCACCGCTTTCCATCCTCAGACAGATGGTCAGTTAGAGAGGACTATACAAACTCTAGAGGATATCTTGAGAGAATGTGTGCTAGATTTTAGAGGCTCCTGGGATGATCACCTGCCACTAGCCGAGTTCGCCTACAATAACAGTTATCATTCGAGTATCGGGATGGCACCGTATGAGGCTTTGTATGGCCGTAGATGTCGTTCCCCTATTGGATGGGAAGAAGTGAGTGACCGTAAGATTTTTGCTCCTGACCTGGTTACGCAAGCATCTGAGGATGTCCACTTGATAGTAGAGAGACTGAGGACAGCCCAGAGTAGATAGAAGAGTTACGCTGACAGGAGACGTAGACCACTAGAGTTTGCAGCTGGTGAATCCATGTTTTTGAGAGTTTCTCCTTCCAAGGGCATAGCGAGATTTGGGAAGAGAGGGAAACAAAATCCTCGCTATATTGGACCCTTTAAGATACTTGATCGAGTGGGAGATAAGGCGTATAGGTTGGCATTGCCACCGGACTTATCAGGTGTCCATAACGTCTTCCACATATCGATGCTTCGGAAGTATCACCCGGATCTGGCACATGTGATTAGTTACGAGTCTTTGGAGCTCCGAGAGGACATGTCATATGTTGAGAGACCGATTCGGATATTGGATAGGAAGGAGAAGGTATTGAGATCGAAGACCATCGAATTAGTGAAGATTCTCTAGCAGCATCATACTTCAGAGGAAGCTACTTGGGAGCTAGAGAGCCTGATGCGAGAGGAGTACCCTCACCTATTTGATGACTGACTTGGTTTTAATTTGGTGGACCAAATTTTCTGGGTGGGGGAGGATTGTCAGGCCCGAAATTTTTGTAGCTTGTTCCTTATGATTCCTATGTGTATGAACACTTTATTACATAGTTGAATCATAAGAAGAGTATTTACTAACATGCAATCGACAATTTGAGAAATTGAAAATGCATGTAAGCTACATAACAGCGAGATAAGGGTTAAGTTAATTCCCCAACGAGTGCAGGGGTAAAACGGTCAAATGACTAAAATTCGGTATAATTTCGATAAGACAATTTCATTAAAAATATGAAATTGAGGAATCTTGATCAAAATCGAAGAAAATATTTAATTTCGAGCCAAAATGATCAAGATATAAATTTATTAGAAATTATCAAAATTTTCACCTCGAAAAATGAGCCCAAAAATAGTGGAAAAATATACCGAAAAGGTAAAATCAGACTGATAATTCATTTACAGACAAAATGAATTTAATATGATTTTTTGAGATATTTTTAGATATTTTTGGGATATTTATGGGATATTTTTGGGATTTTTATTATTATTTTATAATAAAATAATAATATAAATATAATATAAATAAAAGAAAAAAAAAAGAAGAAACGGATTGAAAATCGGGGAGAGAGAATAGAGGAAACGGAAGCAAGCCGACCCGAGGGAGAAGACCACCGGACGGCCACCACCGGCCACCCCACGGCCAGGCAAGCGGCCGAAAAAGGAAGCCCGACACCGTGTGCACCCATCGGCACCGGTCATGCCCTCCACCGACGTCGGACACCGGCGAATCGAAGAGGAGAAGCCGAGGAGGAAAAGAAGAGATTCGGCGGCCATCGGAGGTGCTTGGTCCCGATCGAGCCCAGCCGAGAGTTGCCCAGACTGAGGCACGCCAAAGGCGGTGGTGATGCGTCGGGAACCGGCCGGAAGGCGCCGGCACGACCAAAGGAAGCCTGAATCGATCGGCGGTTCAGTGAAGAAGGTTCTGTGCTGAAACGGACCGGACCGGTTCAGCCAAGGAGAAAAGGGGAAAAAGAGAAAAAAGAAAGAAAAAGAAAAAGGAAAATTTTTGGGATTTCACCGGACTTCGAGTAAGTCGATATGAGGTTAAAAGTGACCGATTTGATTTTGATGAATTTATTTAAATTATATTTTATTAGAAATTTACCCGGAGTTAAATATAATAAATTGTGCAGTTCGACGATAAATTTCGAACGAAAGCCCGATTGAACTTCGATTTGCGAACCATCGCATAATCTCGGGTAGGTAAAGCTTATTTATGTCAAATTATGTGATTTATACGTATTTAAGATTTAATTTACGCATTTCGGATTAAATTTTGGATTTAGTGAATTATATTCGAAATTTTGAATTAAATGTCGTAAATGATAGACGGGCTATCCAAAGAGCTTGGAATAAAGCCCAATGGGTATTGATAGGCCCAATGAGTCGATAGACCCTAATAAACGGGCTTAATACGGATTAAGGCCCATTAAAGATTTTTAAGGCCCATTAAGGGAAATAGACTGTATTTAATGTGAAATACAGTTGGAAATGTATAATTAACCTGATAAATGGTTATATGCAGCTCCAGAGAGTATTAGAGGAGCAAATCGGACTGCGAAAACGAGCAGCGCAGAGATAGTGAAATTTCTCAAGTGATTGCAGGTAATGGACTTTTGTGAGTAGTTAGAGATACCTGCACGTATTTTCGTCTACTTTTACATTCACTTAAAAACTCTGAGGATCAGAGAAAGTGAATAATAATTATTGCGACCCAATAGTGGTAAATTACAATTTTACCCCTAGTTAGTCAAAAAGTCAACTTTTGTGAAAAGTTGCAAAAAGCATGGAAACTATTATTGTGAGTGTTTAACTGCTGTTTAACCTGAAAATAAATAGATGGGCTAATGATTTTAAGGTTGATGTGACTTAAGCACACTTTATTGTGCTGATTTTTAATATTTTGTAAACAATCCCTTTTTAAAGAGCCATCTATCATATTATGTGAGAATGAATCGTGCTAGAGCATAGCTCACACTGGATTTCATATGTTTTCCATATACATTAGTGCTGGATTTTGATACGCACTAGATTTCCATGACATGCATGATAGAGTACTGGAGTTTTATTCGTACTCAGTTTTATATGATATATGCATGAGAGAGTGTTGGAGCGATTAGCTCGTACTAGAGTTTTACATGAGATACATGACAGAGTACTGGAGCGTTGCTCGTACTCGATTCTTCATGGTATATACATGACATAGTTCTAGAGCTATTGCTCGTACTTGATTTGATGATATTATGCATAGCATGGTACTGGAGCTATTGCTCGTACTTGATTTAATACATGAACTATGCATTGACCTAGTTGCTGGAGGTTTACTCGCACTAGAGTTGAGTTTGTGATGTGAAACAGTGTTCGAGCGTAGTGTCGGCTATGTGTCGCACTCAAGGGCGCGCACTGTATGTGATATTATTTACATGTTACCAACCCATGCCGCATTCTTGTGTGACTGAGTGTCACATCATGAGAGGATGGCCAGCATGAGGGTATTAGAGATGTGGTATGATATTCCATGGTTTGAGGGCTTAGACCTATGGCAGGCACCCTGACTGTGATGTAGGGTCCACGAGTGTACTTTGTACCATACCTGGGGGCACGAGGAGTACGATGTACCGTGTGTTACGTATAGCTGACGGCTGTAGTGGACTGACCATCCTCCCGTTGCAGCAGTGATACCCCGCGCACCGAGATCTGTGTGGCCTAGGTTCACATATTGGATATGATCATAGTTCAGGATACTATTTTCATTTCACCATAGAGTCTCACATGATATATCACATTGATTGACTGATTTAAATTGCGGACAGACCTGAGGGATAGGTCGGACTCCAATTTTATGATGTGAATTATTTAATGCCATATTTATTGTGATTTAAATATACATGGCATGATTTACATAAAGGCATGATTTATATAAAGATGCATTGTTTTGCACTACATGCCTACATTTGAGAAAGAAAGCATGATTTCTGTACATGGGATTTAATCTGTACAAGTATATATATTATATTTCAAGACATGCTTTTAAAGTGAGTTAAGGAAATAATGTTTTCAAGGCATAGCATTATTTTGAGTAGATAGTGTAGATATCTACTTACTTGCCTGATTTCCTTACTGAGTGCGTTGTATGCTCACCCCCTTTCTTTACATCTCTCTACAGAGCGTCAATAGAGCGAGAGCTATCGAGGGATAGTATTCCTGAGTCCACTGCTAGTTCTTATCGATCGTCAGGTATACAGACTTTGTACGGTTATATATCTAAATATAGAAACAGCACAGTGATGTATACGATATATATTATGGGGAATGTATTTGTATTAGATTTTATATAATCTTACATGTATAATAAAAGCAGTTACAGTCAGTAATAGTATATTGACATGTATGTATGATAATGGATGATGTGGTAAGCGAGGACTCTGACATCGAATCACAGCCCAACCATTGAAGAGAGGAAAGGTAAGTTAAAAATGCGAAAAATTTGTAGTGATTTTTGGTTAAGTCATGGACTGAGAATGGGGTCCTGACAACTGCCTTGATCCATAGGCTACTACCTTCCCATCCTGCATCAATGGACAACCCAGTCCTAGGTGTGAAGCATCTGTATATACCAAAAAACCTCCTAAGCTGGTAGGAATGGCGAGGATCGAAGTTGTGGTTAATCTCCTTTTTTAACTCCTCAAAGCTTTCCTCACACTTATCGTCCCATGCAAATTCAACATTCTTTATTATGAGATGTGTCAAAAGAGAAGCTAATCTCGAGAATCCCTCTATAAACCTTCGGTAATACCCAGCTAAGCCCAGGAAACTTCTGATCTCTGTCACTGTCCGGGGTCTCTACCACTGAACTACAACCTCAATCTTAGATGTATCCACTGACACTCCATCTTTTGATACTATATGACCCAAAAAAGAGATCTGTTCTAACCAAAAGTCGCACTTACTAAGTTTAGCATACAACTTCTTCTCTTGGAGGGTCAACAGCACTATCTTCAGATGCTTTTTATGCTCCTCTCTAGATCTTGAGTACACCAATATATCATCGATAAACATAATAACAAATCGATCTAAGTACTGGTGGAATACCTTATTCATCAACAACATAAAAGCTGTGGGAGCATTCGTCAACCCGAATGGCATAACCATAAACTCTTAATGTCCATATCGGGGGTGAAAAGTTGTCTTGGGTACATCTTCACTCCGTATCTTCAACTGATGGTACCCTGATCTCATATCTATCTTAGAAAAGACCTGTGCTCCCTTAAGCTGATCCAACAAGTCATCGATGCATGGAAGGGGATACTTATTCTTGATAGTGGCCTTATTCAATAACCGGTAATCTATACACAGTTGGAGGCTTCAATCCTTCTTCCTCACAAACAGAACCGATGCTCCCTAAGGTGAGACGCTTGGCCTGATGAACCCCTTCTCCAGTAACTCTTGCAGCTGTTTCTTTAATTCTTCTAACTCCACTTGAGTCATTCTGTACGGTGGCTTCGATATCGGCTTTGTACTAGGTGTAAAATGTATACCAAATTCCATCTCCCTATCTGGAGGTAACCCTGGTAATTCATCCGGGAAGACATCTGGAAATTCCCTAACCACTGGTATCTCTCCCAATTCTGGACGTGCCTTATATGTCTCAATTACATAAACAATGAACCCTTCACATTATTCTTTCCACCATTAGTAACACAATCATCACATACACACATATAATTTATAAACAAGATCAATCTCTCAAATATTATGCATTAAAATCATGCTGTTCTCATTTATAAAGATCATGTCATTTCATTTCTTCTCATCAAAATTTACAATAAGATTGTCTAATCCTGAAAACATCAAGGTTCTAGCACGACAATCCATGATAACATGATTTACAGCCAGCCAATCTATACCTAGGATTACATCAAAATCACTCATATTTAATAAGATCAAATCGGCTGTCATTTCTTTACCTCCTATCCTCATCTTACAACTTCTATATACATGCTCAGTTAATTGAGTATCATTAATAGGGGTAGATATCATTAGCATCTTATCTAGCAGTGTGGGTTTTACATGCTTCATCAATTTACATACAAAGGATGGTGATATAAAAAAGTGCGTGGCACCAGGATCAAACAGTACAAATGCTTCTAAATCAAAGATTTGGATGGTACCTTTAACCACATCCGAAGATTGATCTGCAGTGTCCTGGTCCAGCGTATGCACTCATCCTCTGCTCACGCCCACTGCCTGCTTCCCCTTTTCCACAGCTGTAGCCCTCCTCCTCAGAGTAGCTGTTCCAACTGGAGCTCTCTCTAGCTCCTTGCCCTTCTGTGAGGCTCTCTCTGTCATCTCTGGGCAATCCTTGATCATGTGCCCCGATTTTCCATATCTAAAGTATACTGCAAGATGTCCATAGCATGGTCGAGTACCAAGGTACTTGCCACACTTATCGCACTGCTCTGTCGTAGGCCGTGGCCCTCCAATCACAATTCCCTTAGTTGGAGCTATGTCCGGATGCATGGGAGTATTAACTATCCTCTCCTGGATCTCTTCGATCCTCAACCTCTTTCCAGAAAACTTCTTGTTTCCCTTATAATAGAAGCCTCTATCCATCACTGATCACTTCTTATCTTTGTCACTCATCTTACCAACCTTTCCAAACTCTGAGGCGATTCTATCAACATCTTGTTCACACAATTGCGCCCTACGCACTGCCTCTTCGTAAGTCGGTATATCCAGAGGAGCCAATCTAAACCTGATGGTCGGTCTCAATCCATCCACAAACTTCTAGATTTTCTCGACCTCATTACTCATTGTGTTGGGATCATATCTGCCCAGGGAGATAAAGGTCATCTTGTACTCATCCACAGTCCTGCACCCTTGGGTCAGTCCAAAAAATGCCATTCTCATCTTTCGCTGAGCGGTATTCGGTACATACTGTCTCCAGAAAGCTTCCAAAAATATATCCCATCTGATCTCAGTATGTCGGCCTCTCAAAATAGGCCTGGTGGATTTCCACCAATGTTCTGTTGATCCCTTCAGCATAAAAGCGACAAACGCTACCATCTCGGTAGTAGTGTACTCAAAGAACCCGTATAGCTTCTCGATCTCATTCATCCAATCCTCAGCAGCTACTGGGTCCTTAACCCCACTGAAAGACGACAACATAAACTTCTGGAACTGCTGCAGTCTGTCTAGATCACAACCGTAACTCCAGCCTCTACTAGCCTGTGGTGTAGCAACAGGTGTAGGCATATCCTGTGCAGGTGGGGGTGTAGGTGTCTCTGTCGTCTGAGGTCTCTGGGCTGGCCGAGCCCGTACCTCAGGAATTGCCGCCTGCTCGACATCACCCTGTGTAGTGGGACTCTGTCTACCACCAACTCCAGGTAAAGATTAGGTGACCAACTCCAATATCATCTCTATGCTCTGCTCAATCCTCGTGAAGCGAGCCTTAGTACTCTTGGGTCTCTCCTCTGGATGTTGTGGAGCGTGCTCAACCTCAGCCTCTACCTCAACCTCATCTTGAGTCTCATGTGTTTTCCTCTCAACTTTACCCCTAGGCCTACCTCTACGGCCCCTAGTTCGTCCTCTCGCCCCTCTACCGCGACTGGTATTAGGCATAATGTTTCACTTCCCTGCATACATCTCAATTTCTTAGTTAACCCATCGACACACACACACAATTTGTATCTAAACAAGCACAGTAACAAAGGGATGTAATTTTCTAACTTATTAAGTATTTTAGACACGACACACGTCAGACCAACTCGAGCTCTGATACCAACTTCAGTCACGACCCTTAACTTACCAAAATACTTACAAATGTTTTGCATCTTCATGCGTCATTTATTAATCATCATTCCTCGATCGTGAACAACCACACTCTCAACAATTGGGCTGTGTGTCAATGTCTACCTCATCTATCCATAACAATTAAATTTCAAAAGTAAACACTTTTATAAATACATCAGAGTTACTGTTTGCAAGTGTTTACATTGTTTTACATCCCCAATGTTTACATACAAAATGCTACTGTGCTATGTCTAGTTTAGATACAAAATAATTTCAAGTGTGTATACCTTACGCGATGGGATGTAGCTGATACCAAAAGGGATAAGCCTCCAGTCACGCTCAATATATACTCAAATCTCTGTAGAGAGGGGGAAAATAAGGGGGTGAGCAAACTACACGCTCAGTAAGGCAATCATTCGAACAGGTAGATACTGCACTATCTACGTGATTGTGATGTCATGCTCAAAAGCATTTAATTCATCATTTTATCTCAAAACATGAGTCTATGATTGTGTTAATGGTATGTAAAGCAATTCATGCTATTAAATTTAGTGCACAAAACCCATTCAAAGCATTGCATTAACCATCATGCATAATTTATAAGTAAAGCATGGTATTAATCATCATGCATATTTTACAAGTAAGCATGGCATTAAACATCATGCATCAGTACACTTTGAAAACCATTAACAACCGATATCTCAAAACAATTCAACCACCTGTCAGGTCTCAGCCCCTCCCTCGGACTGTCCTGACCCACAAATCATTTCAAACATGGATTTATTCACAAAGCATTAGACATGTGAGATAGGAAATTCAATAAAGGAAATAACCTCTAGGTCTATGCCCATAACTTATGATACCTATTACACGGATCAGCTGTTCGAGATATTACCACTATCTGCTTTCACACGGGAGGTGGGTCAAATCCTGCCCGTCGATCCACAGCAAATCACGTCCGAAGACGGCATATCACATCTCAACACGGTACAACGTACTCCATGCTACCTGTACAGTACAACGTACTCCGTGGACCCACATCAACATATCATATCACGTCACATCTCAAACGCATGTGTGAGCCTATTTAATCGGTATGACCTCTTGTCTACCCGAAGCTCCTAACACGGCTATCAACATCTCAAAATATCATAAATGCACATGTGATTCTATTTAATCGGTGCGACACCCAGTCTGCCCGAAACTCCAAGCACGGCAACAAATAAGGTGGGCATCTAGTGCGAGCTAAGCTCCAAGTACCATGCCAACCCCAGTATGAAATCCATGTGAAAACTAGTGCGAGCTAAGCTCTAGTACTCATGTGTATAAAATACATCAAATCTCGTGCGAGTCATACTCTAGCACGCTTTCATTCCCATTAAAACAATGTAGGTGGCTCATTTCTTTGCAAAGTGTGGTTAACAAACCAAAACAACTCATTTCTTTTGCAATTCATTTCAAATGCTAGCCAACCTACCAATCACTTGCTAAAAAGCAATAAAACATGATTTTCCAAAGCATTATGCTTTTATTTTCATGTACATTTCTCAAACACCCAACTTTTACCCTCCAATCATCCAATATCATTTCCTAATATCTCATGCATTCTAGCAAAGCATTTAAGCACCCAAATTGCGCACATATATCTCTAAGAGTCCACACAATTCTCTTATCTCAATTTACTCGGGGTGCGACACTCTTCCTTTACGCTTCTCGCGTTCTTGGCTCGTCTTGCTCCGGTGTATCCTCGGGAGCTGCAGTTCATTTATCAACGCTTGAGTTAATGTCGCTAACTCGTATTTTGACCTCACTAGTCAATATAATCCATTTATGCATTTAACCAATGCCTTATCCACATTTTACCCCTTTTTGGTAAATCTCACTATTTATTCACTAACAACACCTTAAAATCATACCACAACACTATTATTAACTTCAATATATCCCATTCATCATTAATCTCAACACATTTCACTTTCTCACACTAGACTATTCCTAGGTCATGGTGGATTCATTACTTACTAAGTAGTTTCTACCCTTTCTATGCATACCAAACAACTCCAAAGATCAATATCTACACAAAGTACTTTAGTTATTTCATTTAGAAACTCACCTAGTTTGATTTCCTCTTTGCTCCAATGGAAATGCACCTTTGATCCTTCAATCCAATAAGTGGGGAAATGCCTCCAAACTATGTTGTCCTTCTCTTTGATGTGAACAATTTTGTCTCTAATAGCTTTCCCTCAAATCTTACCGAAAATGTATGGATTTAGGAGTGAGAAAGCTAGGTTTTAGGTTAGAAATGGGAAAGATTGGTTTTTATCTTGGAAATGCAGATCCAACTGCTCCATATTTATAGATTCAGCTTGATGAGATCGATCTGCCTTAGCTAGAGATCGATCTGGTCCTCTTAGAATCCCTCTTTTCCAAGACATTTTTAAGGCAGGAGATTGATCTGTCGAGTAGGAGACATCGATCTTGCTTCAAACAGAGAGTCAAGGAGATCGATCTGGTCTTAGGTGAGATCGATCTACTTCCAACCCGAGAGCTAAGGAGATCGATCTGTTCCATTAAAGATCGATCTGCATTTTACAGAATGTGTTAGGAGATCGATCTGGCTCCCTTGGAGATCGATCTGTCTTGTTCCTTAGCTCAAAATAAGAGCATTTTGGCTCTTCCAGATCGATCTCTCATCCTATGAGATCGATCTGTCATTCATATTTCCAGATTTTCTGCAGTTTTTCTACAGCAACACATACCAAACTTCATACCTTTTGTTGCCATGGTCATTTTCTCATCCAATCATCTTTAAGACTTAAAAATGGCATCCATTCCTACTTTATACCTATTAAAACTTGTGTGGAATCCTTGTATAACCAAAGGTATACGATATAAACAAAATGGAAGTGCACAACTTATGCAAATCTTCCATCCATTTTACCACAGCACTCATAATCCATTCTACTCCCATTCTTCACATGTTTAAGTCCATTTCTTCATATTCGCACATAATGTAACTTGTACGTACAATCACAATTCATATTACTAGTGTGTACATTAACTTATGGACTTACATCACATATACTTCACTTATGAATTCATAGTATAACTCCATTTACATTTCTATGCACCTATATACAATTATACATATACGGGGTCTCACAGGCATGCAAAACGAGGTTAACCCGAAACCCGATGATTTAGTGTTGCCTCAGCCCTATTTAGGTAAAGGATGCAAATTTAAAGTAGTAATGACTTCTTTGCCTATTTACATATCTTAAATGGTTTAATGTAAGCCTAAAAAAATTACATGGAAAATTCGAAACCTTTCAATAGAAATTTCTGAAAGGAATAACACCCGGTTTAATCCTGAAGCCAAACATTTTTACCTATGATATATAAGTCATTGATACATTAATATTTTATAATAGAAATTATATGATTTTTAAGTAAGTATGAAAACAAGTAAGAAAGTAAGATTTTTCGAAACTAGAGGCTACCTCAATAGTGTATGTAGTATGCATGTCATACCTACTATTTGTGGTGCCGGCTCCACCACTTGTAGTGCCTGTGTCACGACCTCCTGTGACTTATCAAAATCCACTAAAAATTTTTCGCATTTTACTTTCCTTTCCTTCTGTCGTAATTCAATCACCAAACCGTTGGCTATGATTCGATATTAGTCACCTCAACCACATTCATTCCATAGCATGCATACCTGTCAACACAATTATCTATTGACTATAAGTACTCTTTTCTTAAAAGTAAACTCAGATACATTAATACAAATACTTGTACAGATACATCCTCGACTGTACATTCGTTTATATAATTGTGCTTTTACATTGTTCAGTATAAAATGTTCAAATGTGTATACCTTTCGTATGATGGTATGCAGCGGATAAAGGAATACCAGTTCCCAACCGTGTCCAACTATGGCAAACGCTTTGTAGAGGGGAGGAAATAAAAAAGAGGTGAGTTCACAGCTTAGTAAGGAAATAAGGCAAGCAAGTAGATAACCACACTATTTACAAAATATAATGCTCATGTCATTAAATCATTTCCTTTCCAATTCACATCTAAAGCATGTATCTTCTTGAAACATTTATGCAATATATATAAATCATCAGTATGAACTGAAAACATGCTGGTTTAATAATCTCAGCAATTTATGCAAAACATTGCATTTTCATGTAATTACTGTAAATCACATTTCATTATGCCATATCAATTAAATCAAAACAAAGATGGCATATCATCATGTAAAAACATGGAAATCCGACCCTCACCCATCCCTCCGGTTACTCTTTCACACACAAGGTCACATGTCGAGGCTCAACCCATCCCTCGGGTCTACCTAATTTATAAAAACTCATGTGACAATTCAAACAAGAAATATCAGTAAGGTGAGATAGGTGACTACTTGTTCCAAGATTATGATCATATCTCATTTTTTTGTGATCCCAAGCTACACAGTACTCAATGTGCGAGGCCTCATATTTGTTGTAACGGGAGGTGGGTCAAATCCTCAACCGTCAGCCACAACTCTATATTATTGTGTACTCACGGTACATCGTACTCCATGTGACAAACACGATACAAAGTACTCCATGGACCCAATCCTCATAGTCGGGGTGCCTGCCATGGGTCTTAGCCCTTATACCATGGATAATAATTTTGATAGCCCTCTGCCATAGCTCAAAATCTGCACGAGCGAACATATAATCGGTGCGACAAACAGTCTGCACAGGCTCCCAACATGGTTGTTTCATGCTATCTCTTTCAAAACTGGTACATGCGAGTAAACTCCAACACGAACTCATGCACAAGTCATATAAATCTAGTGCGAGCAATGCTCCCAGCACTATGTCATGTAAAACTGAGTATGAGCAATGCTTTAATACTTTATCATGCATCAATCAATAAAACTGAGTACGAGCAACACTCCAGTACTCTATCATGCACAAATTGCATTAAAATCAAGTACGAGAAATACTCAAGTACTATGTGATGCATAACTTATAAAATCTAGTGTGAGTATCACTCTAGCACCATTGGTTTTCACACAAACCGATAGATGGCTTATTTCAATTGAAATTCACTCAATTAAATCAAATCGGCACTATAACGTGTTGTTTACGAATATAACATAAAAACTTTAGCTAGTCTATCCATGCAACTGTCGAACATGTTAAAACTAATCACAAACATGCTTCCTAAGCTTTTTACCCTTAATCGGGGTAAAATCACAATTTACCATGTTGGTTCCTACCGAAACTTTTCTATACTCAAAAATCTGTATACCAAATAAATACTCAAAATTCTATTCGAAATACGTGTAGCCATCTCTAGCTACTCACAAAATTTCCTTACCTCTGATCACGTCACATGACCTTACTTCCTCGGTGCTGCTAAACCTCGCAGTCCGATCAGCTTCAAATATAAACTTTGAAACTATAGATAACCATTCACATCAATATACCTTACTATACTAAATTTTCACTTGCGTGAATCTCAAATCAATGTATTTAGCCCTTTTTACACTCATCTGGCATTATTATATCTCATTGGACCTTACTCTCTTAAGTCCATTTCTAACACATGTATTTCACAAAACTATCTTACAATCATCTATACATGCCTAATAATATCACTACATGCTTCAATCATCATTGAATCCATTCCTAATCAACTTTCTCTCATTTTCTCACATCCAAGCCAAATTATAGGTCATTGAGATTTAACATGTTCCAGGTGTTTTTTAGCCAACAAAACATACACCAATCAACTCACCAAGATACCTATATTAACATACTTGAAGTTGGTGTATTGAATCTTACCTAGCTTGATTTTTTTCCTCTTTTTGCCAAATTGGGGGAAAATCACTTTGCTCCTTCAATCCTTGATTTCAACTTTTAGTTTCCAACTATATTGTTCTACTCCACATAAGGAACAACTTTGCTAAAACAAATCTCACTCAAAATTGATTGAAAGGTGATGATTTTTGGAGTAGGAAAGTTAGGTTTCACTTTGTTTTAATAGAGGATTTGGTTGTTTCTCGGAGAAGGAAGGTGCAGCAGTCAATTTTATATAGACTTGCCTTAAGAGATCAATCTCCTAACCATGAAGATCAATCTCCCTTGCGTTTATCTCTTTACAATTCGACTTTGGGAAGGTAGGATCGATCTGCTCTTTAGTATGAGATCGATCTAGCCCAAACAGAATCACTTAGAGATCGATCTTACCCTTGAGAAAGGATCGATCTGTGCTATCCAGAACCCTTTAGAGATCGATTTGCCTCAACTAGAACTTATCCAAGATCGATCTATTTTGAATGAGGGATCGATCTCCCTCTTATAGAATGCTTTGACATTATATTTCAAGCTATGAGATCGATCTCCCCTTGCTAATGAGATTGATCTGCCCTTCATCTGCAGCATTCCTGCTACAATTTTTCCAAAAAATCAAGGTTAACTTCATATTCATTTGCTTAACTACCCAATTTTCATTTTATTCTCATTTGGAACTTAAAAACATTCATTTCTTATGATTCATATCAAATGTAACTTGTCTATACATCACGAAATCATAAGAATACATATAAATTTATGGGCCTTACAACCTATTTCGTTTCACCTGTGTAGTGCTCATCTTCACCTTTGTGATGCTTGTTTTCGCTAAACGTGATGCCTGTTTCATAGTATCTCGTGCCTGCATGGCGAGTGCCATTAGTGCCCGTGCTCTAGTTGTGTGCTATTTATTCAGATAGTATGCCTGTTTTGTTGTACAACCTTGATCCAATGTATAGCCCCTACCATGACCATCGGTATTTTATTCCCACTACAGAGGATGATATTTTCTATCTGCATGATAGCTATACGGATTTAGCCTAATCTCCATATTTTAGTATATGAAAGTTTTGAATTATGAAAGTAAGTAAGTAAGCTTCATTAAAGTAAGTAAGTATGTAAATTTGACTAAATAAATATGTATGTTTTCTTTCGAAGTAAGTAAATATTGTTCTACTACAATAAGTAAGTAAGCTTATCTAGTTTAATTAAAGTAAGTACGAAAGCTTTTAATAAACATGTTAACCATGTTTTTCGTTATATTGTTGGGGTTGTCAAGACTATTTTAAATATCTTCCTTACTGAGCTTTTTGAGAGACTCATTCCACTTTTCTTCATTTCAGATTACCTGCAGTAAGACTGTTTAGCTACTTGCGAGGTACTCGAGATTGACTGGTGGATTTTGAGCCTCCCAGACTATCTTTTGTACACACTCATGTATATCATCTGATGTTTATTTCCAGACATTTATATTGTACAGATACTCGGGTGTAAATACTTTTGGGGATGTAATCAAATTTCACGGAGTTGTAAGAATAAGAGGTTTTGGAAACAAATGAAATATTCTGAATATGATGAGCAGGGATATGACTGATTTAGTTGTAGAGTATGTTGAATCGGTAAATGATAAGTTTAAGAAGATAAAAACAACTGTTTGCGATTATAAATTGTTGTTATTGCAAGAGGATAGGTTAAGGTATAAGAGGTTATGCTGCCAAAACTTTTAACAAACCTTAAACTATTAAAGGATTAAGCAAAGGAAGAAACTAAGAAACAGGCACTGTACATGAACACAACCTAGGTTAGAAATTAAGTTAAAAAAAATAAAAAAGGGTTAGCCCCAATTACCGCACGTCTAGAGTGTTACAATATAGATTATCATCTATTGAATCTAGAAATATATAGACTCGGACTAATACCATAAGGTATGCCTAGCAGGGTCTTAAGTTCTCAATCACCTATCAATAAGGATTGCAACTCAAATGTCTCACCAATATTTATTAGTATGGAACATTCAACAAATATTAATTTGTTTATACCTAAAATGGTCTATGTCTTACAATTTGAAGGTTCATTTACAAATTTTACACCTCAAGGGACATTATTGTTGAAAAACCGGCTAAATAGCACTAGTTTGTCTATCGAAAATATTACCCCAGAATATGCTTCTACTATTTTATCTGTAAGATGTACTTAACAATACAAATTTATTTACACATCAAACAGTATTTGTTTCTTATTTTGAAAGTCTATTTGCTTAGTATACATCTCAAAAAACATTGCTACAGAAAAATTGCTTACAAACACCATCGTATGCTTGACCAAAATATTATCCTTGCATAAATTCCACTTATATATCGGTAAAGATAATTTCGACATAATTTCTTTGTTTGCATACCAAAAGTAGTATATTTCTCAATTTTAAGGTAATTTCACCTAAAGAATGTCTCAATGTATAAGGCTGCCTAAAAACTGACTAAAAAGTAATTCTTTTATTTATAAAATATAATTCTACAATCAAATTAGACAATTCCATCAAGGCATCAAAATTTCACCAATAAATCTTATAATCCTCAAGGCATCAAACTTTCTCAATTTGATCATAAAATTCTCAAAGTATCATTATTTCAAAATTAAATCCTATAATTGCTCAAAGCACTATAACATCACACTTCCATCACAATGTGAAGTTTGGGATGGAAATTAGATGTGGCGCCCCCGAAGCGTAGAAATAGGAGCTAACTTTTTTCCTTTAATTCTTATTTTCTTACTTGGTTTCATTCTTGCACAGTGTAGGTTACGTAATTTCTTTCTTTACTTATTCTTTTAATCGTTTAGAGTTTGTCTTAATTTTAGTAGTATGTCCTCTAATATCTTAACCTACCTCCCTGTAGTAAACATGATCGTAACTACATTTTATATCTGTAACTAATTGATTTTATTTCTTAAACTTATTATTTTCCAACTCCACATACTTCACAACTACATCATCAACACTTGTTTACTTCTAAAACCATTTATATACCAATCCATAAAATATATTACATCCTATAAGTATTTACAACGCAGTATCTGTACATTACCAATGTCTGAAAATAAACATCAAGGGATATACCTAAGCCTGTAATGAAAGTAGTCTGGGAGACTCTAAATTCACTAGCCTACTTGAGTACCTCGCAAGCATCTAAACACTTCTATTGCAGGTAATCTGAAATGAGGAAAAGATGGGTGAGCTTCTGATAAAGCTCAGTAAGGAAGACATTTAAAATAATCCTGACAACCCTAAAAATATGTAGAATTTCAGGATTAACATGCTTTTTAAAACTTATATACTTGCGTAAATCAAAATACATAATCTTACTTACATTGGAAAAAAAACATACATACATACATACGTACATACATACATACAAACATACATACATACATACATACTTACTTAATCAAATTTACATACTTATTTACATTGCAATAAAACATACTTACTTACATACTTATGTAGTCAAATTTCTCATACTTACTTCCTTTAATAAAACTTACTTTCTTTCATAACTCTAAACATTCTTGCATTAAAACGTAGAGATTAGGCTAAGTACGTATAGCTATCATGCAAATATAAATCATCCTCCTTGGAGGGAATAAGGTATCGATGGCCATGGTAGGGGCTGTGGATTGGATTAGGGTCGTACAACAATACAGGCATAGTAACTGAATAAATTAGCACACAACTAGGGCACATGCACCAGTGGCACTCACCGTGCGGGTAACATACATACTTATGTGTTGAGCGGGCACGGGATACTACGAAATAGGCACCACGTGTAGCGAAGACAAACACACAAAGGTGAAGACAAACACTACATGAGCAGAACATAATAGGCACTACAGATGGCGGAGCCAGACACCTCAAGTAGCGGGCATGACTTGCACAAAGCAAACACTACCGAGTAGCCTCTAGTCTAAAAAAAATCTTACTTCCTTACTTCATTCCATACTTACTTAAAATCATATTGAACTTAAATCATAAAATCATCTAGTTTCGAATATGAAATATTAATATATTAAAACTTATATATTATGGATAAAAAGCTCGATTTCAGGATTAAATTGGAGTTATTGTTTTAAAAAATTCCTATTGGATAGCTTGGGTTTTCCCTCGAAGGTTCTTCAAATATTTATTAAATCATTTCATGCAATGTAAATAGGTACAGGAAGTCATCACTACTTTAAATTGCATCAATTACCTAAATGGGGCTTGGGCAGCTGTAAATCGTCAGGCCTCGGGTTTGCCTTGTTTTACGTATCGATACCTCAAGCTACCACAAACAACTTCATTAGTATTCAAATTATCTTTATTTCATATCCTTATGCAACTATAACTTAAACGGGGTCAATCAGACCCTTTTTTGGCCATTTTTCTTACTTTTTTAATTTTACCGATTAAAGTGTCGGTTTAAGCTAATTTTGTTAATTTTGTTCTTTTAACTTCAAATTCATAAACTCAACAATCTAAGCACTTATTCAAGTCTCCAATTCACACTTGGCAACATGCTAAATTTACCAATTCTTACACTTTCTCGTTTTCCACTAATCTGGGCTATAAATCAAACTTTTTCGGTATTATTTAAACAGTCAACAACAACAAACTCGACCAAATTTCATCCCTACCATATCAAACAAGTGCTAACTGAACTACATATCACTCTAGAAAATTTTTCTTCAAATTCCACTTAACAAAAATCATTTAAATTCAACCAACAACAACATATCTCAACATCATCATCTTCCAACAATTTCTCACCTTGGTTGACCAACTTTGACGACTCCTTTTTGTTACAACAATGATTTAAAGCTGTAGATCAACATGTATACAACTTAGAATTATCAAAAACAACCTCAAAAACCAACCAAAAACATTCAAATTTAAGTTTTCTCTCTTACTCGAAACAGGGTAGATTCTACCCTTGTTTTTCTCACTAACTTTTCACCAAGCAAACGAGCTCCTTTAAGGCTGAATTTTTTATATGTTATAGAAGGCTTAAGAATGAAGATTTTACCCTGCTTGACCGAAGTCTAAAAGTGGCTGAAAGGTGTCCATAAAAATTGGACAATCTCAGGCTACGGAAGACACATATGGCAACTTAAAGAAGATAGTTCTTTCAAGTCTTAAGTCGGTTAGGGTTGGATTTTACCTTTTCAGAAAGTGTATTGAGTATAGGTTTATTCTAGAGAAGATGGGGGTCAAAAGCCTTCTAAAAAGTCATCAAATTTAGCATTCTTATTGGGTCAGCAGATTTCTAGGCTAGGGCAACATGCAGCCCTGTTTTGTGAAATCCATGAAAAATATTTCCAACCCAATTTCTTCTAAATTTCCACTTCTTATGTGTCATAATAAGTCCCTAGTATGTCCTATAAAAATGTGGGGCCCACTTTCTTAAGAAATTTTTCCCGTTTGAGCCTATTTTTCCTGATTTAGTCATTATCGATCGAAATTGCTTAAGGTTTTCGGTTTAGTTTCAAAATTAATTTGATTTTTGAAACCTCAATATTTCAATCAATTTTAATTCCCTAAGTCAAATACACCTTATATTAATTTCTTATGGCTTCAGAATAATTTTTACTAATTTCTAAAATTTATTTCAAATTTATTTCGATTTCTGGGCCCAATTGCACGGTTTAGCGCTAACCCAAGTTTTACTAACTTTTTTGCTTCCAATACCTTAGTTTCACTTTCTAACCACCAAAACATACTCCTAAACATACTTTCTTGAAGAATACTTGTATTTGAATTCTTAACTCAAAATTCATGCCTCTGGCTTCGTGTCACTATTTCGGACATCTCGGTTACTCCAGGCCCTAGATGAATACTTAAGTAAGTCTTAAACTTCTTATCTTAGTTTTTAATTAAACAATAGTATGAAAAAATTGGGTTTGACATTCCTCCTCACCTTTTAAGAATTTGGTCCTCCAAATTCAGTTGGGTCTGTCGAATAGACGAAGGTAGTTCTCCCTCATAAGGCTCTCTAGCTCCCAGGTTGCTTCTTCTATTGAGTGGTGTTGCTAGAGAACCTTTACTAATGAGATTTTCCTTATGCAAAATGCATTTTCCTTCTTATCAAGGATTCGAACAGGTTCTTCCATATAGCTCATATCTCCCAGAATATCTAAAGTTTCATATTCAATGACATGGGAGGGATCTGGATTATATTTTCGCAACATGGAGACATGGAAGACATTATGTATCCGATAAAGCTGTGGAGGTAAAGCTAACAGTAAGCAATATCTCTCACTCACTCTAATATTTTGAATGGGCCAATGAAACAAGAACTCAACTTTTCCTTCTTCCTGAAGCGCATGATGCCCTCATTCGGAGATACCTTCAGGAATAGGAGTCCCCAGCCTAAAATTCAAGTGGCCATCTACGCACATCGGTATATCTCTTCTGTCTACTCTGAGTCACCTTGAGTCTATCACAAATAATCTGAATGCCCTTAGCTGTCAGTTCAATAAGATCAGGAGTCATAATCTTTCGGTAACCCACTTCTTCCTAAGCCACTGGAGATCTGCATCTCCTACCACATAAAGCCTCATAATGTGTCATCCCGATACTAGCATGGTACCTATTATTATAGGTAAATTCTGCAAGGGGAAAATGGTCATCCCATGATCCCTTAAAATCCAACACACACCCTCTTAACATATCCTCCAAGGTCTGAATAGTCTGCTCAGATGGACCATCAGTTTGAGGATGATAATTGTGCTAAAATTCAACTGAGATCCCATGGCTTCTTGAAAATGTGTCTAAAATCTGCAGGTAAACCTGGAATCCCTATCAGAAGTGACGCTCACAAGAGCTTCATGCAATCAAGCTACCTCTCTGACATATAATTCTTTCAAGGCACTCAAAGAATCTATACTCTTAATGGCAAGGAATTGGGCACTCTTAGTCAATCTGTCTACTATCACCTAGATGCATCATGACCTCTTCGAGCTCGTGGTAATCCCATAATAAAGCTCATTGTTATGTGCTCTTATTTCCACGTAGGCATGGGAAAAGGCTTAAGTAGTCTTTAGGGCTTCTGATGCTCAATTCTAACCTATTGGCACACCAAACATCTGGCCAAAAATTCTGCTATATCTCGTTTCATACCAATCTACTAATACATCTTACGCAGATCATGGTACATCTTAGTATTGCCTGGATGCATGGTGTAATGGGAACAGTGAGACTCTCTCAAAATCTGCTACTTCAGGGTATCATCATTTAGAACATAGATGCGACTCTTGAACCTCAACAACCCATCATCACTGACTGAAAAGTCTGACTGCGAAACTTGTTCTTCCTAGCTAACCATATCTAATAATCTCTTATCATTTCTCTGGCTTGCTCTGATCTGATCTAAAATATTGGGCTTAATCCATAGCCTAGCCACAAATCTCACATCTACCTCCTCTACACTAATCCTGAGTCCGACGAACTGTTCTAATAACTCTCATTCTTTGACCGTCATATAAGACACCATACCCTTTCAACTGAGACCATCCGCAACCACGTTCGTCTTACCCGGATGATACAAAATCTCGCAGTCATAATCTTTGAGGAGCTCTAACCACTGTCTCTACCTCATTTTAAGCTCTTTCTGATCAAATATATACTTCAAACTCTTGTGGTCAATGAAAATATGAAATCTCTCACCAAATAGATAGTGCCGCCAAATCTTCAAAGCAAATACCACAGCGGCTAACTCCAAATCATGGGTGGGATAATTTCGCTCATAGTGCCTTAGTTGCTTGGATCCAGAAGCTATCACTCAGCCATTCTGCATAAGTACACATCCCAGACCCTGATGTGAGGCATCACAATATACCGTAAATCCCTCCGATCCGATTGGAATAGTTAAGATAGGTGCGATAGTTAATCTTTGTTTGAGCTTCTAAAAACTCTACTCATAAGCTTCTGACTATACAAAAGGAACCCTTTTACGTAGAGCTTAGTCAGCGGAGCTGCTATTTTAGAGAATCCCTCTACGAATCTCTGATAGTATCCCACCAGTCTAAAGAAACTCTGAATCTTTGTCACTGTCCTTGACCTCTCCCACTTGAGTACTTCTTTAACCTTAGATGGATCAACTGACACCCCGTCCTTGGATATAATAACCAAGGAAAGCTATTTATTCTAGCCAAAATTCACATTTACTTAATTTTCCATACAGTTGTTTCTCTCGAAGAGTCTGAAGCACGATCCTCAAATGCTGCTCATGCTCCTCCCGAAACTTAAAGTAAACTAAGATGTCATCAATAAAAATAATTACAAACTGATCCAGATAATCTCAGAATACTTCATTCATTAGACTCATGAAAGGAGCAGGGGTATTAGTCAGGCCAAAAGGCATCACTAAGAATTCATAATGGCCATATCGCATCTTGAATGTTGTCTTTGACACATCTTCCTTTCTTATTCTCAACCGGTGATAGCTAGACCTCAAATCAATTTTAGAAAACACTGAAGCCCCTCTCAGTTGATTAAATAAGTCATCAATTCTGGGTAGGGGTACTTGTTCTTTACTGTGGCCTTATTCAACAATTTGTAGTCTATACAAAACCAGAGGCTACCATCCTTCTTTCTGACAAACAAAACCGGAGCTCCTTAAGGTGTAAGACCCGTATTTCATGTGTATCCTTATGGATTCATAAGTGTGGTAATGTAATTGTAATGTGAAGTACATGTAATGTGAAGTACAATTGATGTAAAGTCTATAAATGGAATGTACATACGTGTAAGATGAGTTTGTAATGTACATACAAGTTTCATTGTGTATGAATATGAAGAAATGAGCTTTTATAAGTGATGAATGTGATTGGAACTCAAAATGAGTAGTGTGGTGAAATGGAATGAAGTTGAACTTCCATTTAGCTTGGTATGGTATAGCTTTGGCTATGTAAAGAATACACACAAGTTTTAATGTGTATAAGGTATGGATGGATGTCATTTTCAAGTCTTAAAGGTGGTTGGATGAGAAAATGACTATGGCAGCAAATTCAAGATGTTTTGTGTGAAGTTACTGCAAGAAAACTATAGAAAATCTGGAAAATATGAAGGCCAGATCGATCTCATAGGATAAGAGATCGATCTGGAAGAGCCACAATGCTCTTATTTGAGCAATGGAATAGAGCATATCGATCTCCAATGGGGCCAAATTGATCTCCTAAACATTCTGTAATGAAAAGATCGATCCTCAAGCATACAGATCGATCTCCTTAGCTCTCTGTTTGGAGTAGATCGATCTCAAGCTTCGACAGATCGATCTCATAATTGAAAATGCTGTGAAAAAGAGGAATTTAAGGGGACCAGATCAATCTCCTCCTAGTGCAGATCGATTTTATCAAGTGATTTCTATAAAAAGGGCATTGAAATCTGTAACTTTTGAGAAAAACATCACCCTTTCCATTTTCAACCCAAAATCTAACTTTCTCACTCCTAAATCCACCCATTTCCATTAAGATTTGAGATGGAGTTATTAGACACAAAGTTGTTCATTTCAAAGAGAAGAATAACATAGTTTGGAACCAATGTCCCATTGTTTGTATTGAAGGAGCAAGGAGCATTTCCCATTTTGAGCAAAAAAAAAAAGAGAGAGAAACTAGATTGGTAAGTTCCTAATACTCGAGCCCAAGTACATTATTTATTTATTTACTTTGGAGTTGATTTGTATGGGTAGTGATGGTTGAAACTACCTAAGATGTATTTGAGTAAGTTAAACGTAGAAAATGGAATAAGTCTAGTGTGAGAAAGTGTAAATTGAATGAATTTATGAAATGGTGGGTATGCTAAGTTGTTATTTGAGTAAGGTGGATAATTTGAGATAGTTAAATGGAGTTGCATTGTGAGTTTAGGGAAATTATGGAAAATGAGTAAGTAAATGCTTGATCAATGCCATAGTGAAGAAATCAAGGAAATATGAACAGAATGAGCTTAATATCTATTTAATATCAATTTAGAATGAATAAATAGGCCTAAAGGAATCCAGAGACTTGAGATATGAATAGAGAAATGAAACGGGGCCTTATAAGAGATGATAGAGGCTATAGAGTGAATTGACTATAGCAAACCCAAAGGTTGCATTATAATAGACTAAAATAATGTGAAATACGATTATGTGCAATTTCGGAGAGTTTGTTGGAGACGAATCGAATCGTACACGTAAGCAGCTTTAAGGAAGTGGAATCAAGAGACGCAATTCCAAGTAAGGAAATTTCGTAAGTATATAAAGGTAGTTGCTCGTATATTGTGGGTGAATATAGGGTGTTTATAAAATGCATGAATGTTTAAGGAAATGGTTATTGATATGCGTAAATAGTTGTGAGAATTTGTATGAGATTTGGTTTTCGAAATGGTTCTTGAAAAAGGGGATAGTAAGGCTAATAATTGCATAAATCAAGTGCTTTGAAAGTTTTCACAAGACACCATACTTTGTTTTGAGCAAATTATTGAATAGGCTGGCTAATATTTGAATGATGTTGTGGAATAGCCCATGTGAGGCACTAAACGTGTCTTGAGATGTTTTGAATGTAAGTGAGTCGCTTATCGTGTGTATGTGATTTAATTTCGCGCTGGAGCCTCGCTCACACTAAATTTTGATGCTTTCGATTGCAGAAAGAGTGCTGGAGCTTAGCTCGCACTTTGGTTTGATCCATGATAATGTTTTATAAATCGTACTGGAGTTTCTGCTTGTACGTGACTTTCGAGTGATTTTCTTATGCATATAAACGTACTGGAGCTGTACTCGTACGTGGTTTCTTTATGATATGATTCATGAATCGTGCTAGAGCTTTGCTCGCACAAGTTTGTACATTGTGGTACGTATGAGGCCATGGAAGTTGGTAAGATCCCCAAGCCCTACATCCTTAAGCCAACATCCTTAAGCCCTAGAGGGGTGAGGAGGCTCTGTTTGGCAAGGAGGCTCTGTTCGGTGGGGAGGCTCTCTTACGGTAAGATCCTTAAGCCATATATCCTTAAGCCCGAGGAGGTGGGGAAGCTCTGTTCGATGGGGAGGCTCTCTTACGTAAGGATCCTTAAGCCAACATCCTTAAGCCCGAGAGGGGTGGGGAGTCTCTGTTCGGTAGGGAGGCTCTCCTACATGAGTACGGCAAGTTCTTGGCATGGGGTAGATAAGACCTACGATTGGCACCCCCAACCATGATATGGGTACGTGGAGTACGATGTACCATGTATATCACATGGAGTATGATGTACCGCGTGGCGGTTACTTGATTTGAGATAGTCTAGCGAAGAACTAACCCACCTTCGTTCCAGCAGGATACCCCGCACACTGAAATCCGTGTGGTCTGGGATGATTTGAGACATAGTTGGTCAACATAATCAATTGAGATATAGTGACCTGTCTGCTTGCTTATGACATAACACCACATGGTTTTAATATATAAGTGTGACTGTGACTGTCCCGGGTAGACTCGAGGGAGGGATCGAGCCATGTAGACTTGATTTGTGAAATGATAATGATGTTTGTGATTAAGAATTGATTTCGATGGGATTTTATGTGTTGAGAAAGAGCTTTGTGATGTGAATTTAAAAAGGAGGTTTCTTAAATGAATTGCCCTTTTTATGAGTTTAAATGAGATAGAGCATGAGATGTTATTACATGTTGATGTTTACATGTTTTATATGCCAATTTTACATGATTTTAATACATGATATTTATGTATACTCATATGGAATAGTTTTATTCCTCATGTTCCTATTATAAATTATTTATGCATAACATTATCAGTATGTAGATAGAGTAGTTATCTATCATGCTTGCATTATTGCCTTACTGAGCATGTGGTTGCTTATCCCTCTCTACTTTTCCCCTCTACAGAGCTAACATAGCAGCCCAGTGAGGACTGAGGCGTGGTATTTTGGACATCCACTGCCAACCATTGCTAAGAGGTATACACATGAAGTTTTTTTTTTATATCTAAACAATTGTAAAAGCACAGTAGTCTTTAGAGTTGTAATTTTGGGGGATGTAGATGTTAGTAATCATATTTTTGTATAAATGAATGATTAACGTTCAATTGTATGACATCACTTTTATTAATTGAGAATAGATATTGCGAGTGTATTATTATTGACTCACAGCCCAACAGTGTAGTAGTAAGTTTGTTCACGACCAAGTAGGGGAAGGAATAAATGCGAAAAATTTATTGAGATTTTCGGTTAAAAAGAATGAAAAGGGTCGTGACACAAGGTGACTCACTGGGCCTTACAAAACCCTTGTCAAGCAACTCTAGCAACTGTTTCTTCAGCTCTTCTAATTCAACCAGTGTCATTCTATAAGGAGGTTTAGAGATTGGCTGAGTATCTGGCACAAAATCAATAGTAAATTCCAGCTCGTGGTAATTCATCCAAAAACATATCTAGAAAGTCGCAAACAACCGGTATATCCTGCATACTTGGACGTTTCTGGCTCGTATCAGAGACAAAAACTATATAACCTTCATGAAATAAAACATCAATGGTTACACTAATTTCATACTTCACAACATCGTGTATCTTATTTCTTAACCGCAAAACATACTTCAAATTTATCAAGTAAGGAGAAGGTTACAGTCTTAGTATAGCAGTCTAAACTTACCCAGTTGGCGGCTAGCCAATTCATTCCCAAAATTACATCAAAGTCGTACATGTATAGTAAGATTAGATCTGCTATCATTACCCTATCTTCTATCTTCATTTCACAGTTCCTACACACTCTATCAATTATTTGTGTCTCATGCATGGGAGTACTAATATGACATACATAGTTTAAAGGCTTAGATTCTAAATGTAGAAACTTTGTAAATTGAGGTGAGAAGAATGAGTGTGTGGACCCGGGGTCAAATAAAACATTAGCTTTATGATTACAAACAAGGAGATTACCTCTTATGACATTGGAAGAGGCATCTGTTGTTCCCTAGTCAATTGCAAAAACATGCCCTCGAGTTACAAGCTTTTTACCTTTTTCCTCTACCGTAGCCCGTCTCTTAGGGGTCTGCCTCTGAGCAGTCTGTATCTGTCTATTAGATGGTAGCTGTGGTTGATCTCGGGGCTTTGGAATTTTTAGTAGCAGACAATCTTTAATCATGTGGTCCCTCTCTCTGCATCTAAAACAAGCACCTATCCTCTAATGTCTAGGTCCAGCGTAAATCTTACCATATTGCTTGCAATTCCTCTTAGTCATTTGGTGACTCTGGGTGGTCATAGGGGTGGTAATAGGAGTCACGAGCCTATCAGCCCTTACTAACTCACCAATCCTCAGTCTCTTTGGCTGACTCCTCATCAGTTTTGTTCTAAAAGTCTCCACCCTCTTACCTTTGCTCTTTAGTTTCCCACGAGATCCATACTAGACTTGTGTAATGTTGAGACCCCTCTCTACATCTTACGCGCGCTTTAGAGCATCACCATACTCTGTAATGTGGAGTCCGAGTAGTTTATCCTGGATGACGAGTTTCAACCGGGATAAAAACCTCTTTGAGCTACGCTGCTCATTTCTGATAGGTTCGGGGTCATACTGCATAAGGGTGGAAAATTTGTTCTCATATTCATCAACAATCATACTGCCCTGTGTCAATTCTAAAAACCATGCTTGCATATTTTTTTGGGCAACAGGCGGGACATACTGACAGATGGTAGAGCCGGACACCACAAGTAGCAGGCATGACTTGCACAAAGCAAACACTACCGGGTAGCCTCTAGTCGCGAAAAAATCTTACTTCCTTACTTACTTCCATACTTACTTAAAATCATATTGAACTTAAATCATAAAATTGTATAGTTTCTAATATGAAATATTAATATATAAAAACTATATTATGGATAAAAGCTTGATTTCAGGATTAAATCGAAGTTATTGTTTTCGAAAATTCCTATTGGAATGGCTTGAGTTTTCCCTTGAAGGTTCTTCATACATTTATTAAATCATTTCATGCGATGTAAATAGGTACAAGAAGTCATCACTACTTTAAATTGCATCCCTTACTAAACGGGGCTTGGGCAACATTTTACGGTGGTCTTGGTTTGCCTCGTTTTACGTGTCGATACCTCGAGTTGCCACAAACAACTCCATTAGTATTCAAATCATCTTTATTTCATATCCACATACATCTATAACTTGAACGGGGTCAATCAGACCCTTTTTTGGCCATTTTTCTTACTTTTTCGATTTTATCGATCAAAGTGTCGGTTTAAGCTAATTTCGATTATTTTTTTCTTCTAACTTCAAATTCATAAACTCAACAATCTAAACACTTATTCAAGTTTCTAATTCACACTTATCAACATGTTAAATTTATAAATTCTTACACTTTTTCATTTTTCACTGAATTGGGCTATAAACCGAACTTTTTCGGTAATATTTAAACAGTCTACAACATCAAACTCAACCAAGTTTCATCCCTACCATATCATACAAGTGCTGGCTGAACTACATATCACTCTAGAAAATTTTTCTCCAAATTCCACTTAAGCAAAAATCATTCAAATTCAACAAATAACAACATATCTCAACATCATCATCTTCCAACAATTTCTCACATTGGTTAACCAACTTTGACCACTCCTTTTTGCTCCAACAATGATTATCAGCTGTAGATCAACATGTATACAACTTAGAATCCTCAAAACCAACCAAAAACTTTCAAATTTAAGTTTTCTCTCTTACCCGAAATAAGGCAAATTTTACCTTTATTCTTCTCACTAAGTTTTCACCTAGTAAACGAGCTCCTTTAAAGTTAAATTTTTTACATGTTATATAGGGCTTAAGAGGGAAGATTTTATCCTTTTGACCGAAGTCTAAAAGTGGACAAAAAAACTACACAGTCTCGGGCCAGGGAAAACACGTATGGCAAGTTAACGAAGATGGTTCTCTCAGGTCTTAAGTCAGTTGAGGTTGGTTTTACCTTTTCCAGAAAGTGTATTGAGTCTATTTTTATTCTAGAAAAGATGGGGGTCAAAAGCTGTGAGACTTGAGAATTCTATACAAATCAAATTATGTAATGTGAACATGAAGTGTAATTGATTAAGCTAACTGTGATGTACTCATAAGTTGAAGTAGTGAGGAATGAAAATTTCTAAGTGATGAATGAGTATTGAATGAGAAATAATCAATAGGGTAAACTATGGCAATTATATATGGAGATTTTATGTCAAGTGTATAACCATAGTGTGAAACTATGAGGCCAGATCGATCTTGGAGAATAGGTGATCGATTTGGTAGGCCAAAGTGACAAAGAATGAAAAAAATCTAAACGAGCAAATCGATCTCCAATGAAGGTAAATCGATCACCTTGTGATTCTGCCTTAAAGGGATCGATCTCCTATAGGATCAGATCGATCTCCAAATGTTTCTGTAAAAATCAGATCGATCTCCTCACAAGAAGCAAATCGATCTCCTCAAGATTATAAGATCGATCTTGCCCCCATGACAGATCGATCTGGTAGGCATAAAAATCGACTAAAATGTTCCCAATTCAAAGGCAGATCGATTTCTATCCAAGAGCAGATCGATCTCCTGCCATCTGCCTATATAAAGACCCTTGTGCTTTTGTTGGAATTCATCTTTTCTATCTCCAAAAAATGAAAACCCCCATTTTGGTCGAATCCCTAATTTTCTCTCTCCTTTAAAATGCCCATTTCCATTCGAATCAAAGGTAGTGGCAAGAGGGAACATTGTTCCTCATTGTAAGGGCAACAACATACTTGAAAATCAAAGGACGATTTGAGTTGAGGCGTGAATTGAGCACTCCATAAGTTTTAGGAAAATTTCTAAGCTTTCATCCTTGATTTTGAAGTAGATTTCTGCGATTGTGGCTGTAGATGTTGTGATGAGTTGGATGAAAAAGGTTAGGGTTGTTAGAATTATTGAGATATTGAGAAATTATTAGAATGTGAGCAATTATGCTCAATGTTAAGATTTGAGACAATGTGATGACGTGTTGACGATGTTTTTACATCGTTGGGATAGCCCGAGAGTTCCCAAGAGGAATGCAAGGCTAGTCCGTCGTTCGGGGGAAACGATTGCACTATACGAGGTGCAACGAGGTAAGGGAAAACTTAAACTCATTTGTGTATGTGATTCGTGATGATATTTGTAGTATGAAATGTTTTTGAGAAACAAGTATGTTTTTACGAGTTATGATTGATTTATTGCACACGATTTTAGAGACAGTTGGGGCTCAATTCTTATAAGTTGTAAACAAAGTATGAAATTCTTTTACAAACTATTTGAGTTTAAAAGTGAAAAGGGATTTGGGCTCTACGTTAAAGCGTACTGAGATTTGAGAAATATACGCGTGGTTTTGCTGGTTTGAGCTCGATTTTGACATGTTTTGTAATGAGTACAAAAAAGGTTTTCAGATGAGTTTTATGAGAGAAACCATTATGAGCTCTACGTGAAGGCAAAACAGTTTTATATGATAATGGTTGTTAATGAGACTTAGATGTGTCATGTGATAACACATCGGGTCTTGCTTTGGTAGCATGTAAGTTCGGGCCTTGCTCTGGTAGCATGTAAGTCCGATATTCCTCCGCTTTGGTAGCGAGGATGCCTCTGTTCTAGTAACGTGAGATGACCCCTGCTCTGGTAGCGCTGGGTGGCCTTGCTTTGGTAGCATGTAAGTTCGACCCTTGCTTTGGTAGCATGTAATACCGATAGTATGCATGCAGAGAGGCCTTACTCTGGTAGCATATAAGTCTGGGCCTTGTCTGGTAATACATAAGACCAATATACCATGTGCACCATCATATTGTCGACGTTCCCTCTCTTGAGGATGCCTGGGATGCACACCCAGAGAAGATTATTTTGATGTGCCATGACGGATGTTTTATCTGAGTTTTATTGCCTAGTTTCTATCTTTTTATATACATGAGATTGTGTTTTGTGGCTTTGCCCCGTGCATTACTACTGAGGTGATTTTTATCACGTTTTTACGAGAAAAGCCATTATCGCATCCTGATTTCCATATGCTTGTAACTATGGTTTTCGTACTAAGCCATTTACTCTCATGTTTCTGCATGATCTCAAAGAAATGAGATGATAATGATGTTTTAATGATTTCATGCTGCGTTTTCTATGAGCTTATTGAGTTTCACCTACAAACAAAATGGTTGTGTTGTGTAATTAATGATTTTTTTAATGGATCCCTTACCCCTTTACTAAGTGATTTAGAAGCTCACCCTATTTTTTATATATCCCCCAGATTTCTTCAAGTGAAGAGAGTTCCATGCGACATATGGAGTAGTGGCTAGTGCAGGACTTGAGCTCGATGATGTATATTGTATTTTGAGGTATACTTTAACTTTTCATGTACCCTAACTAAAGTTGTATTTAAAGACACTTGATGAACAATGATGTGTGGTATGTATTAGGATTAATTAACTCCAAATTGAGGAATATATATGGTATGATATATGAATATTAGAAGATGAGATCCTGAGGTGAAAGTTTTATAATTTATATATCATGATGTATGATACTGCACATGAATGCACCTAAACTTGTGTATTGATGTAAATAAGTTTAAAATTTTCCCTGTTTTCCACGCTTCCGAGGTGTCACAGAGTTTAATTGGTATCAGAGCCTAGGGTGTTTAGTACTGCCAGTGTCGATCAAGTGTGTTGAGTTAATATATTTTGAAATGACAAAACAATTAAATTCAATAATATAGAAATGATTTAAAACATGTTTAGAGGTTATTAGTACCAGAAACTAAGTCTTTAAGGATGAGAGATCGATCTGGTGAGATGAGAGATCGATCTCCTGGGTTTTCTAGTATGAGAGATCGATCTGGTGAGATGAGAGATCGATCTGCTAAAGGATTGAATTCTCAAAAGGATATGTACAAGGTATTGAGGAAGTAGAGATCGATCTGTAAGGGTTATAAGATCGATCTGTCTATTACAGGATGTTTATGAGATCGATCTAGTCTAGAAAGAGATCGATCTCCTCTAAAATAAAGGCTAAAGGCAGTAGATCGATCTGCAGATCGATCTATGCTCAAACAGAGAGTTCATGAGATCGATCTGGTATAGGAAGAGATCGATCACCTCAAAGTCAGAAAGCTAAGGAGATCGATCTGGGTTGATTAGAGATCGATCTCCTCTCTACGAGAATACTTGCTAGATCGATCTGGAGATCGATCTTGCCTCAAATAGAGAGATTGGAAGATCAATCTTCTAGTTCGACATATCGATCTTCACTAACATTTTTAAATTACAAGATCAATCTCTACATGTATGAGATCGATCTTCATGCTTCAAGTTACTTTGTTTTCGCAGGAAATCAAACTAAGAGATCGATTTGGTCAAAATGGGAGATCGATCTGGCACTCTACTGGAGGTTCCCAACGGCTCTTTCTGTAAAACCTTCAACAGAAAAAATAGCATTTAATGCTCCAACTGCCAATCCTCCAGTATAAAATCAAGCATTGAAGACACTGGGATAAGAGAGACTATTGCTGTAAATTCTGTATATTCTCAAGAATTTCATTCCAACATTCCATTTGTCTTCAATCTTCATTTATTGATATTGTTGTATAAGCCTTTGTGTAAAAGCTATTTTTATCCTACCAAAGCTTCACTTCATATTCATCCTCAAATTAAGAGAGAAGAGGAGACTTCCTCTGTGTGCAACTTTGTAAAGGGTGAATATATTTTTGTGTAAAAAGGGTAGAGAGGTTATTCCTTAACCTGTAAAAGGGAGTGTGTAACATTCATTGAAAGAGTGAAAAAAAGCTCTTGATAAGGAGGTCAAGAAGAGAGGACGTAGGCAAGAGATTGGCCGAACCTCTATAAACTACTGAGTTTGCTATTTTCGTCCCTTATCTTCCTTCAATTCATTACATTATATTATTTATTCATCATTTGCAATTAGACTTAATTTAGCTTAAATTTTCCATTATTGTTAGAAAACCGATTCACCCCCCTCTCGGTAGAGCTAATAAAGTGAAATAGGATACATCCTAAATATCTGTATAAGTCTGGTCATGAGCTGAAATTGAGGATTGAGATTTCAATCAAGTTTGATGTATACGCGCAAGAACGTATTGAGGTTGAAAATGAGTAGACGACGAGGTCGTTCGAGGAGGCAAGTAGAGCCACCTCCTCCACCTGCCCCACAACCAGAGAGCCCTAACTCTCGAATTAACCGGGTTGGGCAAGATGTGCGGCAGGATTTTGAGCAGATGGCAGCGCTATTCGCGTAACATTTTGAAGTTAATACCTCGGGTACCACTCCTATACCACCACAAGGACCTCCCTCGCCCCCAATACAGATAGACCCGATGCCTCCCGCTACTCAGCCTGATGATAGAAGTATGGTCCGATTGAGGCACTTTTTGAAAATGAATCCACCCGCATTCAAGGGGACAAAGGATCTTGTAGAGGCTGAGGAGTGGCTGACTGAGTTGAGAATCATATTTGACTATTTGGGATGCACTAATGCTGAGAGGGTCAGTATGGGTGCTTATATGTTGAAAAGGAGAGCTCGAGATTGGTGGGATACTACCCAGAGTATTCTGATATCCCGTTAGGATGTGATTAGTTGGGAAGAGTTTCAAAAGGCCTTTAGAGCCCAATATGTACCACGGGCTGCCCAAAGAAGGATGCAGGCTGAGTTTTCAAGTCTGGTGTAGGGCGATATGTCTGTGGATGATTATGAGATCCGATTTACCACTTTATTGAGATATGATCCAGAGACCTTTAAAGATGAAGAGCTCTGCACTAAGAGATTTGTATATGAACTAAAGCCTGTCATCAGAGATCGATTGATAGGGCTGTGTATTACTGAGTTTGGAGATGCTCTGAGACGAGCACAAAATATTGAGAGGGGAATCGAAATTGTACAATCCTAAAATGAGTTCAGAGCAGTGACTAGAGATAAAGGTAAAAGGCCAGCGATTTCCGAAATAGATTTTCAGAAAGGTTCCTTTAGAAGATGGAGGATTGAGGTACAGAAGGGCAGATGGGAGAAACCCAAAGCTTATCCCATCATTAGGAAGACCCCTTGAGATGTCAGACCTGAGATAAGGGTTTGTAGAGACTGTGGCTGATCGCATGAGGGAAGTTGTACTGGGTTGATCCGTGAATGTTTTAGATGTGGAGACATAGGTCACAGAGTAAAAGACTGTTCTCAACCTCAAAGACCAAATGCTCCGGAGCCTACCAGGCAGCAGCCTCAGAGAGTGAATTCCCCGAGACGGGCCACTGCTGCAGAGAAAAGAAAGAAGCCAATCACACTAGGACGTGTGTTTACTCTGGAGAAGGAAACAACAGACACTTCTGCAAAAAGTATAAAAGGTACACTCTCTGTCTGTAATCATAAGGCTCATGTGTTGATTGATTCGGGGTCCAGGCATTCGTTTATTTTTTAGCATTTTTCATGTAGGTTAAATTTGAAATTTGAACCTCTAGAGTATATCCTACATGTAAATACCCCTATGCGTGAGTCCCAAAGAACGGATATGATACCCCTATGCGTGAGTTCCAAAGAACAGATATGATATGTAGAGGATGTGAAATAAAGGCGGGTGATAGAGTAATGCTAGCAGATCCAATGATGTTAAATATACATGAGTTTGATGTAATTTTGGGAATGGATTGCTGGCAACCAATTGAGTGAGTTTAGAATGCTACACTAAGATTATAACTTTCTCCCTACCTGAACCTTACAGTGTACGTTTGAAATGTTGAGGAAATAAATGTATGAAATTTTTGTAAGCAATTTGAAATTTATGATGTTACCTTTCGAGAGTATTAAATTTGCTTTTAATGTAAAGGTTATGAAGCGCTCATTTTAGATGATAACTAGGAACATCTGAGGATTGAGGATATACCTGCGGTGTGTGAATTTTTTGATGTCTTCCCAGATAAGTTGCCCGGTTTACCACTAGAGAGAGAGCTGGAGTTTACCATTGATTTAGTACCAGATACTCAGCCTATCTCTAGACCTTCGTATACGATGGCAATAGTAAAACTAGAGGAATTGAAGAAACAACTACAGGAGTTATTGAATAAGGGATTTATTAGACCCAGTGTCTCACTGTGGGGAGCACCAGTGTTATTTGTAAGGAAGAAGGATGATAGTCTCAGATTATGCATAGACTATCAACTATTGAATAAAGCCACGGTGAAGAATAAATACCCATTGCCCAGGATCGACGATCTGCTTGATCAGTTGAGAGGGGTCTCAAACTTCTTTAAGATTGATTTAAGATCGGGCTATCACCAATTGAGGATTAAGGAGGAAGATATTTCGAAGACGGCCTTCAAGACAAGGTATGGCCTTTATGAAGTTCTAGTGATGCCCTTTGGATTGACGAACGCCCCTGTAGCCTTTATGAGATTAATGAATGAGGTGTTCAGAGACTATCTAGATAAGTTTGTGATAGTCTTTATTGATGATATCTTGGTGTACTCTCGGTCTTACGAGGAGCATGCACAACAATTGTGGTTAGTACTTCAGATACTTCGAGATAAGCGATTATATGGAAAGCTTAGTAAATGTGAGTTTTGGCTGGATTGGATAGCTTTCCTTGGTCATCTAGTTTCAGTGGAGGGAGTATCAGTTGATCCAATTAAAGTAGAGGTTGTGCTTAATTGGGAAAGACTGAGGACAGCTATAGAGGTACGAAGTTTCTTTTGTTTGGCAAGGTATTATAGAAGATTTGTTGAGGGATTTTTTAGGATTGATGCTCCTTTAACCCAGCTCACTCGCAAAGAGACTTCGTTCATATGGACTGATCAATGTGAGCTCAATCTTCAGGAATTAAAGAGGAGATTAACAATGCCACCTGTGTTGACTATCCTTGAGGGGTCAGGAGGATTTTCATTGTATAATTATGCTTCCCATCAAGGATTGGGGTGTGTGCCATGCAGCATGGAAGAGTGGTCGCCTATGGATCACGTCAATTAAAAGATCATGAGCAGAATTACCCAAAGTAGTGGAGTTAGTCGCTGTGGTATTTGCTTGAAGATCTGGCGACACTATTTATATAGGAAAAGATTCTAGATCTTCACTGACCACAAGAGTTTGAGGTATCTGTTTGATCAGAAAGAGTTAAATATGAGACAAAGGAGATGGATGGAACTCCTTAAGGATTCTGACTGCGATATTCTGTACCATCTGGGGAAGGTGAACGTAGTTACTGATGCCTTAAGCAGGAAAAGTATGATATCTGCTATGATGGTTAGGGAATGAGATTTGTTGGAGCAGTTCGTCGAACTCCGGATCAGAGTTAAAGAGGTAGAGACTGGATTTTTGGCTAGCCTGCAAATAGAGCACAGGATCATGGATCAGATTAGAACTGGGCAGCGTGATGATCAGAGGTTGATTGATATGGTTAGCCAAGCCAAGCAGACTTCGTAGTCGGATCTCATAGTCAGTGAGGATGGATTGTTGAGATTCAAATGATGAATTTATGTACCACATGATGATACCTTGAAGAGACAGATACTAAGAGAATCCCACTGCTCGTGATACACCATGCACCCAGAGAGTACTAAGATGTACCGAGATTTGAGAAAGGTATACTGGTGAAGTGGTATGAAGCAAGACGTGGCAGATTATGTGTCTAGATGTTTAGTGTGCCAGCATGTGAAAGCTAAGCATCAAAAGCCCTTAAGATTATTATAGCCTTTACTTGTGCCTACGTGAAAATGGGAGAATGTCACCATGGACTTTATTATAGGTTTATCGAGGAATCGAAAGGGTCATGACACTATATGGGTCATAGTGGATAGAGTGACAAAAAGTGCCAACTTCCTTGCCATCAAGAGCACGGATACTATGGATGCCTTAGCAGAGTTATATGTCAGCGAGATAGCTAGATTACATAGGGCTCCAGTGAGTATTACTTCTGACAGAGATTCTCGATTTACCTCCAGATTTTGAACCCATTTTCAGGAGTCCATGGAATCTCGATTGAGTTTTAGTACCGCCTATCATCCTCAAACAAATGGTCAGTCAGAGAGGACTATTCAAACCCTGGAGGATATGTTGAGGGCGTGTACGATGGATTTTAAGGGATCATAGGATGATCACCTGCCCCTAGCAGAGTTTGCGTACAATAATAGCTATCATGCGAGTATTGAAATGACACCTTTTGAGGCTCTATATGGTAGGAGGTGTAGATCCTCGGTAGTGTGGGAAGAAGTGGATGGCAAAAAGATAAATGCTCCCGAGCTTGTTGAACAGGCTGTACAGAGTGTGAAACTTATATGTGAGAGATTACGGGCTACACAGAATAGACAGAAAAGCTATGCGGATGTGCGCAGATGGCCACTCGAGTTTGATGTTGGTGATGTAGTATTTCTGAAGATTTCACCGATAAGGGTACCATAAGATTTGGAAAGAAAGGGAAATTGAGTCCTCGATATATTAGACCATTCGAGATTCTTGAGAGTGTGGGAGAGGTAACCTACAGGTTGGCATTACCCCCACAGATGTCTGAAATACACAACATCTTCCATGTATCTATGTTGAGGAAGTACCACCCAGACCCTTCTCATGTTATAGAGTATGAAGAGATGAATATACAAGAGGACATGAGCTACATTGAAGAACCCGTCCGAATCCTTGATAGGAAAGAGAAGGTGTTTCAGACTAAAAGCATCTCATTAGTGAAAGTTTTATGGAACCATCACTCAATGGAAGAGGCAACTTGAGAGTTGGAAAGTCTCATGAAAGAGAAGTACCCCCATCTGTTTGACGAGTCGAGTTGAATTTGGAGGACCAAATTCTTTAAAGGTGGGGAGGATGTGAAACCTGAGAATTCTATACACATCTGATTATGTAATGTGAACATGAAGTGTAATTGATTGAGCTAAGTGTGATGTACTCATAAGTTGAAGTAGTGAGGAATGAAAATTTCTAAGTGATGAATGAGTATTGAATGAGAAATAATAAATGGGGCAAACTATGGCAATTATATATGGAGATTTTATGCCAAGTGTATACCATAGTGTGAAACAATGAGGCCAGATCGATCTTGGAGAAGAGGGGATCGATCTGGTAGGCCAAAGTGACAAGGAATGAAAAAAATCTAAACTAGCAAATCAATCTCCAATGAAGGCAAATTGATCTCCTTGTGATTCTGCCTTAAAGGGATCGATCTCCTATTGGAGCAGATCGATCTCCAAATGTTTCTGTAAAAATCAGATTGATCTCCTCATAATGAGCAGATCGATCTCCTCAAGATTATGAGATCGATCTTCCCCTACGACAGATCGATCTAGTAGGCATAAAAATTGCCTAAAATGTTCCCAATTCAAAGGCAGATCGATCTCTACCCAAGAGCAAATCGATCTCTTGCCCTTTGCCTATATAAAGACCCTTGTGTTTTTGTTGGAATTCATCTTTTCTCTCTCCAAAAAAATTGAAAACCCTTATTTTGGTCGAATCCCTACCTTTCTCTCTCCTTCAAAACGTCCATTTTCGTTCGAATCAGAGGTAGTGGCAAGAGGGAAAGTTGTTTCTCATTGTAAGGGGAACAACATACTTGGAAATCAAAGGACGATTTGGGCTGAGGCGTGAATTGAGCACTCCACAAGTTTTGGATAAATTTCTAAGCTTTCATCCTTGATTTTGAAGTAGATTTCTGCGATTGTGGTTGTAGATGTTGTGATGAGTTGGGTGAAAATGGTTAGGGTTGTTAGAATTATTGAGATATTGAGAAATTATGAGAATATGTGCAATTATGCTCGATGTTGAGATTTGAGACAATGTGATGATGTGTTGATAATGTTTTTACATCGTTGGGACAACCCGGGAGTTTCCGAGAGGAATGCGCGGCTAGTCCGTCGTTCGGAGGAAACGATTGCACTATACGAGGTGCAACGAGGTAAGGGAAAACTTAAACTCATTTGTGTATGTGATTTGTGATGATATTTGTAGCATGAAATGTTTTTGAGAAACGAGCATGTTTTTACGAGTCATGATTGATTTATTGCACACGGTTTTATAGTCAGTTGGAGCCCAATTCTTATGAGTAGTAAACAAAGTATTAAATTATTTTACAAACTTTTTGAGTTTAAAAATGAAAAGGGATTTGGGCTCTACGTAAGGCGTACTGAGATTTAAGAAATGTGTGCGTGGTTTTACCGGTTTGAGCTCGATTTTGACATGTTTTGTAATGAGTACAAAAAGGTTTTCAGCTGAGTTTTATGAGAGAAACCATTATGAGCTCTACGTGAAGGCAAAACGGTTTTATATGATAATGGTTGTTAATGAGACTTAGGCGTGTCATGTGATAACACATCCGGCCTTGCTTTGGTAGCATGTGAGTTCGGGCCTTACTCTGGTAGCATCTAAGTCCGATATTCCTCCGCTTTGGTAGCGAGAGATGCCTCCGTTCTGGTAACATGAGATGGACCCCGCTCTGGTAGCATTGGGTGGCCTTGCTTTGGTAGCATGTAAGTCATGTAAGATCGATAGTGTGCATGAGGAGAGGCCTTGCTCTGGTAGCATATAAGTTCGGGCCTTGTTCTGGTAACACGTAAGACCAATATACCATGCTCACCACCATATTGGCGACGTTCCCTCTTTTGAGGATGTCTGGGATGCGCACCCAGAGGAGATTATTTTGATGTGTCATGACAGATGTTTTATCTGAGTTTTATTGCCTAGTCTCCATCTTTTTATATACATGAGATTGTGTTTTGTGGCTTTGTCTCGTGTATTACTACTGAGGTGATTTCTATCACGTTTTTACGAGAAAAGCCATTATCGCATCCTGATTTCCACATGCTTGTAACTATGGTTTTCGTACTGAGCCATTTACTCTCATGTTTCTGCATGATCTCAGAGAAATGAGATGATAATGATGTTTTAATGATTTCATGCTACGTTTTCTATGAGCTTATTGAGTTTCACCTACAAACAAAATGGTTGTGTTGTGTAATTAATGATTTTGTTAATGGATCCCTTACCCCCTTACTGAGCGATTTAGAAGCTCACCCTACTTTTAATATATCCCCTAGATTTCTTCAAGTGAAGAGAGTTCCCTACGACGTACGGAGTAATGGCTAGTGGGGGACTTGAGCTCCAAGCCGTATATTGTATTTTGAGGTATACTTTAACATTTTATGTACCCAGACTAAAGTTGTATTTACAAACACTTGATGAACAATGATGTATGGGATGTATTAGGATTAATTAACTCCAAATTGAGGAATGTATATGGTATGATATATGAATATTAGATGATGAGATCCTGAGGTGAAAGTTTTTGTAATTTATATATCATGATGTATGACACAGCATAAGAATGCACCTAGAATTATGTATTGATGTAAATAAGTTTTAAATTTGCCATGTTTTTTGCGCTTCCGGGGCATCACAAATGCCTTCTGGAAGGTCATCAAATTTAGCATTCTTGTTGGGATAATAGATATTTGGGCCAGGGCAGCCTGCAGCCTTGTTTGGTAAAATCCATTAAAAATATTCCAAGCGCAATTTCTTCCAAATTTTCACTTCTCATGTGTCATACTAAGTCCCTAGTATGTCCCATAAAAATTTGAGTCCCACTTGTTTAAGAAAATATTCTCGTTTGAGCCCATTTTGCTCGATTTAGTCATTACCGATCGAAATTGCTTAAGGTTTTCAGTTCACTTTAAAAATTAATTTGATCACCAAAACCTTAAGATTTCCACTCAATTTTAATTTCCCAAGTCAAATACACCTTATGTTAACTTTCTATGGCCTCAGAATAATTTTAACTAATTTCTAGAATTTATTCCGAATTTATTTATATTTCTAGGCTCAATTGCTCGATTTAGTACTAATCTGAGTTTTACTAAATTTTTCGCTTCTACTACCTTAGTTTCACTTTCTAACCACCAAAACATACTTTCTTGAAGAATACTTAAATTTAAATTTTTACCTCGAAATTCATGTTTCGAGTTTCGTGCCACTATTCTGGACGTCTCGGTTACTCCGGGCCCTACATGAATACTTAAGTAAGTCTTAAATTTCTCATCTTATCTTTTAATTAAACAATAGTATGGAAAAATCGAGTTTCACATTAGGAATGTTAGAGGTAATGGTTTGGCCAAGAGTGAGGTGGTGCAAATTTCATAATATATACAAGTATATTTTTCATTACAGAAAGGGTATGTTTCAATATTTCTTACTAGATTCAATTTAGTCCATAAACTTTTTTTTCCAATTTAGTCCTTACTTCACTTTAATTATAATTTCACCTCGATAATTAACTTGAATTTCATATTTAATGTATTTTAACTCCAATAATTATAATTAATTTACATAAATCGTGCTTAGGGAATTTCTAGATCTCACATATATATATATATATATATATATATATATACACACACACACACATTTATATTTGTACCTATGTTTACACAAAAAACGAACAATAATTAATAAATAAATAATATAATTTGTTAGAACTAAATTAGAAAATAATCCAAATTAAGATATTGTTTTAATCATTTGATATACATACATACACATACATATATATATATATATATATATATATATATATATATATATATATATATATATATATATATCCATATTTGGAAGTCGGGTGTAGAGTTATATTATATATATAGCAAGAAATCAAAGTGAAGATTTGTTTATAAATATAAATGTATACCATATATATATAAGGTTTTATATATAGCTAAATTTTGGTGATATTAGAATTAAATAAAAGAAGACTCAGTGAGATTTAACGATGGGAAGTAGCAGTAGGAATTCAGGCGATGAACAAGCTGCAGAAGGACAAGGAAAAGGAAAGATGTATCATCGCCACACTTCTCACCAATTGCATACTCTTCAACAGTATGTATTTCTTTGCACTCAATTATTTGTTTTCACCATTTACATACTCTCCAATAGTATGTATATTTTTTGCTCTCATTTATTATTATTTTTTTATAAAGATATATAAAGAAAAAAAAAATTAAACTTTGAACCTAATAGCTCTAAAGGATAAATAACAATTGATAGATCAAACATTAATTGTTAATTATTTTCTTTATTATTTTGTCATGCTGAAAAAAAAAGTATATATATACACACACGTGTATATGACGTGTTTTATACATTGATATATCATTTTATTTGATCAATCTTTTAACTTCTTTTTTTTTTGAATGAGACTAATCATTGATAAGATAACATTTAAACTACAAGGACATGAAATATGTATACTTGATAGCGTTTTTAATTTTATTTTTTTATAAAAAAAGACTGCATTATGTATAATTCTAAACCATTTATACGTTTTTAATTTTATTTTTTTTTATAAAAAAAAGACTGCATTATGTATAATTCTTAAACCATTTATACATAAATTTACATTGATTATTAGGTAATCGAGCAGTTTCCATTAAAAAAAAAAGAAATTTAATTTTACAATCTACAGTACAGAATCTATTTGAAAGCTAAATTTTTTGGTTGTTTAAAATTTAAAAGTCAATTTAATAAATTATATATATTCAGATTTTTCAAGGAATGCCCTCACCCGGATGACAACCAGCGACGACAATTAAGCAAGGAACTTGGTCTACATCCTAAGCAGATCAAGTTTTGGTTTCAAAACAAAAGAACTCAAACAAAGGTAGGTGGGATTTTATTTATTTTATTTTATTTATTTCCCAAGAAAGATCCGATGATGTTGTGGTATTGGAGTATAGGCTCAGCATGAACGTGCCGATTACTCTGTTTTACGAGCTGAGAATGAAAGGATTCAATGTGAAAACCTCGCTATCAGAGAGGCTTTGAAAAATGTTATTTGCCCTTCCTGTGGTGGTCCCCCGGTCGGAGAAGAACAACGTCAACACAGCCTCCAAACATTGAAGCTACAAAATGCCCAATTGAAAGAAGAGGCATGCCACATTTTCAATTTTTTTTTTGTTTTATTATTTCTTCTTCTTATTTATGACTGTGAGCAACACTTCGGTAAAACTCTTAAGTCAACAAATTTTATAAATTTTGATATAGTTTTAAAACTCCATTGTCCATTCCAATAAAAAAAAAGAAAGAGATTTGGATCTCACACATACTCAAAATAACAATGGTATAGTGAGAAAACGACACAATACTGTCATACCAATCAGATATTGATTATAAACTATATTTTTAATTTTTTTTTTTACATATTATTAATTTATTTTCTCATTAAACTTTGCTGACAATCTATAAAATTTGGTCTTTTATCGGAAAAAGACAAACTCGACTAAGAAAACTTTGTGTAAGTGCTCCTGATTATTATATTTCTAAAAAGGGTTCTCACTCCTACTAAGTTTCTTTCAAAATGTAACGTATTAATTTTTACAGCATGAGATGGTGTCCACTCTCCTGGCCAAATATACAGGAAAAGTAATTTCACAAAGCGATTCATTAACACCTATAATTCCAACACCTTTCCCCGCACAACCCTTTCCCCACAGCAACATACCATTGCCCTACCAATGCAAACTAGGAGGAGTGACAGTCACTGACGTGGAAAGAGCATTGATGTCTGAAGCTGCTACCGTTGCCATGGATGAGTTGATTAGGCTTTTGCGGACCAATGAGCCTTTGTGGGTCAAGCCCCCATCGGATGGAAGATATGTTATTCGACGCGACATCTATGAGAAAACATATCCTAGAGCCACTACTACTCACTTCAGAAGTCCCAGTGCTCGAATCGAGTCTTCAAAAGATTCAGCATTGGTAACAATGAAAGCAACACAACTGGTTGAAATGTTGTTAGACGCGGTAAGCAAATAATTAGGGACAAATTAGCCACCACAAAAAGCATTATTCTTGTAGTTCAAATGTACGTAATCATTGAATTATTTGCAGGATAAGTGGGTGGACCTTTTTCCCACAATTGTCACCAAGGCCAACACAATTCAAATACTTGAAACTGGAATGGTCGGAAGCAACGAGAAGAATGCTTCCTTACAACTGGTATGTGAGTAAACCCTGTCGTATAATAATTGTTTTTAATTTGTTTCTCCTTTATCCCACAATCGAAATTACCAAGTGCAGATGTATGAAGAAATGCACGTCCTTTCACCTTTTGTTCCACCTCGAGAATTCTACTTCCTCCGCCATTGCCAACAAATTGAGTCTGGGTTGTGGGTGGTGGCAGATGTCTCCTTTACCTTCTTCAAGGAGACTTGCCACTGTTGGAAGCTACCTTCTGGATGTATGATTCAAGAAATGCCTAATGGGTGTTCCAAGGTGACTTACATTAATAATTATAATGTTATTGATTATTAATGATTATCTGTATGGTAATTGGTGGATTGAATGTATTAATTGTAGATCACCTGGGTAGAACATGTGGAAGCGGATGATAAAGCACACACTCATCGTCTCTACAGAGACCTCATAGGTGGTGGTTGGGCATATGGTTCTCAACGTTGGGTTATTACTCTTCAAAGAATGTGTGAGAGATTATCAATCTTAAATGGGGAAATTACTGAACACATCAATGAATTTGGAGGAGGTAATCTTCTCAAGTATAGTAAATTAAAGTTTATATTCATAAATTTTACTGACCTAGATATATTTCTATGTGACTATGTTTCAGCGATTACTTTACCAGCAGAGGGTAGGAAAAGCATTATGAAGCTTTCTCATAGGATGGTCAAAAGCTTTTGTTCAATATTGAACATGTCAGGCAAATTGGATTTCCCTCAAGTGTCGGACGAGACCAATAGCGGGGTTCGAATTTGTGTTCGCCAGAGCCTAGAACAAGGCCAAGCCAACGGAATGATTGTTAGTGCTGCTACCTCTCTTTGGCTTCCATTACCATGCCAAACTGTCTTTAGCTTGCTCATAAATGAGAAAACACGACTTCAGGTTGATATTTAACCATTGTTATTACTTATTGCTAGTTACTTATAATATTCTTTCATTTATGGGGACAATTTCTTTTCGTTATTTACTAGTGGGATGTTCTCTGCAACGGAAATCCTGTAAGCGAGATTGCAAACATCTCAACTGGAAATATTCCAGGGAATTGTATATCCATAATTCGGGTAAGATTTTCCCTAGCTTTATTTAGTGAATGTAAATATAAAAGTCTCAAGGTTAATGACCTTTTTCGGAGCAGCCTTTTGTCCCCAGCGAGAACAACCTGATGCTCCTTCAGGAGTGTTGCAACAGTGGGTGTTTGGGAGCGATGGTAGTGTATGCTCCAATCAGCGTACCAGACGTGAACATGGCTATAAATGGAGAAGATTCTTCGAACATACCCATACTTCCATCGGGTTTCATAGTCTCAGGCGACAGAGGAGTCGCTGCAAACTCTAGCGGTTCACTTCTCACAGTGGCCTTCCAGATATTGGTCTCCAGCCCTTCATCGTCAAAGGAGCTAAATATACAATCTGTTGCAACTGTGAATACTCTCGTCACTTCCACAGTTCAAAGATTAAAGGCTCTTTTAAATTGCTCTAATTTCGATTGACTTGTTTCCAATCTTTCTAAATTATCTTTTATTTGATGGAAATTAATTGGTGCTTAAACTAACTTTCGCCATTCATGATTCAATTCTGTTTTTAAATGTTCATCTATCTTTTTTATGTATTAGTTTAACATAATGATCCATATATTATTTTTACCAAAGAGGCCAAAATAGAAGAAGGAATTGTAAAGATGGTAGGTATGATATTTGAATTTAATTTAGACCCTACTACTCGAGTTTATCGTCAAACTCGTTGATCCGCTTTAACTGCAATTTTTTTTTTCTTCGGTAACAGATTTAACTATATTTTTTATCTTGATGTATAGATCCAATCTCAAAGGAACATAATTTTCTAATTAAGACATAAAAATCGAGTATTTTCTTCTTTGTTGGAAAATTAAATCTACTTTTAAGTCATATTTAGCTAATTTCACTCAACAGTAAGTATTTTTAATATATAATAAAATGAAGATTTATCATATTTTAAAACATGCATACTTTGTGCTTTAATAACATCTTATTTAAAATTTATTGTATGTAAGCTTGTGATATATGAAAATAAATGAACCTAAATGTATTTTATAACCATATAAAGTTTATCTAAGAATTATTGTATAAATAATAATTTTTTTGACCAGAGGATATCGAAAACTTTTGAATTTACGAAAATGAACATATATGTTCTATTTCTAAATAGTAATTTGAATTTTTTTATTGTAAATATTAATAAAATTATCCAATTTATTAATTAAAACCCTGCTTCTTTTGAAAAACTTTCATTAAATAAATTTCTTAGAAAATAAAATTGTGTTAAAATTTACATTAATTTTAATTTAGTGCACATAAATAAATTTTATATATTAAACTTTATTAATAATTAAGGCTTAGATTAGAAATTGTTACCAATTCTTAAGTGAGAGTAGATCTAAGGTTCGAATCTCTTTTCTCTTTTATACCTCCCTACAAACTGAAAAAAAAAATCAACTTTATTAATTTCAATTACTTTTCCAATATAAAACTATATTTTTAATATATAATTTTATTTAAATCTTTTGTCTCTGAAGCTTTTATTTTATATTATTGTTAAAAGTAATAAATTTTATATTATTTAGATACAATTTGCATATAAAACAAATTTCTTACATATTAATATACATTTTTCTAACTTAAAATATTTATACAATATAAATTTTATATTCAGTATACAATTACTATTTAAAACAAATAAAAAAAATATTTACGTGTGAAGAACATGATAGTAAATTTTAGTATTTTAAGAATTATATTTGGACTTTGAAATTAAACACGGGTACAATTGAAGAAAAAAATGTTTTTCAAAATAACTTTATGGTATAACTTTCACATCTCATTAATTTTCAAAGCTATGTGCAACCGTATTGTTAATTGTTTCTTTTTGAAATAATAATGATAGCTTTCATTCATTCTCAAGTGAAATTTGCATCTTCACTAACATCTCTGATTATAGCTGGACAGTCCTCTACCTAGTTCCATTCCTCTTCACCCAATTCCATATTTAGCAAGTTTATAACAGTTGCATTTCCAGCTCGCATTCTATGCATGATATTACATTTATTGAACTGTATCATAGTGTTTCTAGCTTCATCTATTATGTTTTCAACCACACAAAGGTCAGGTTCCTTGCTCTGAAGCTTCTTGACAATCCTTAAATCCCATTTTCAACGCGAAATGCAATGCTTGGACTACTGTTGTGGCGTCTACCACAAGAGGGTTTGTTGAGAATAGTAAATTTACGTGTGAGCTCCCATGATCTCTCTTGAACCACTGCCCCAATGCCTCCCACCTTAGCTTCCTTAAGTAAAGTGTAAGGCCTTACCCAACATGCTCTAGCCCAACCTGAGTGAATAAGCCTTACAAACCCAGCAATGGGGGCCTTACAGACCAGGCAAGCCTAACTCCTCCTCAAAAGACAACTTTATTACACCAAGACACTTGGCCGATTTCCAGAATGAAGGACCAGAATACTATTAAAGTGAGAATGTTTCGTCTACCACATCGGAGCTAGCACGTGATCCCATGCAACTATATAAGCATCCAACAAGGAGAAAAAGGATTCCCACCTTTTCTCCTTCATAGCAACCATTACTCATCTCTCTATGAGTTGGTACTCCCCTAAATCCACAATCTTCGTTGTTATTACCTTGATTGACTGAGAATTGATACTGCACAGGAGCTCATACTTTGCTCCTATTCTCGCTTACTTCTTTCTTCCTTGTTTTTAGGTACTAGCTCACCTCTAGGAGCTTGCCCGATCCTCTCCAACGGAAAGCTTCACTTCATTGTTGTAAGCCCCTCAACATAATGCACCATCGAAATTAATCTTGTACAGTTCCAACCTTGCTGGTTTTCATTTATGCTTTTTGTTTTTCTCTTTTCTCTCAATGAAATTGGCTTTGTTATATTCTTCCAAGTGCTGTTTTGCAAAAGCAGTTAGTGCAAAAGAATCTTTTCTTACTTCAAAATGTAACTCTCCATTTCTACTATCGATTTCATATGTTCCAGGATGTCAGAAAAGCAGTTGGTATGTTGAGAATTAAATTTCACAACTTCCTCAAAAAAGTTGTTTGTCATCTCTCAAACCTCTGCTGTTTGTGAGCAGTGCATAGCTTGTTAGTGTAATCTATTCAAGAGTTAGTTTGGATAGATATTATGATTGGCTCTAGTGAAAATAAAAATAGCAGTGGCAGTCAGATTGGTGTCATACATAGATGTATTTGGATTCAATCGCAACATTGTTGATGAGGTGAGTGTGGTGGAAAGAAAAACTTACTACTAAAGATTTTATATTAAAATAAAAAATCAAAGGGGAAAATTTGGAATTGTGGCGCAGTGAGATTTTTTACCATGCCACATCGAACTCCATGTGGCTCCTAAATAGAGCCCAATTCAATCAAAATTTGACTATGATGTACTTTTTAGTTATTTCATGTCAAAACAATTACTATTTAGAATTAAAAATAATGAGGTATTTGATAATTTTATGAAAATAGAGTTATTTATATTTAATTTTTTAATTAATTATTTTAATCCCCGTATTATTTTATTAATTATCCCCTCATTTTAATTAAGATTTTCATGTTTGCAGATAAATTAAATCCAGATGAATTTCAGTCATTTCAGTAGAAAATGGACTGAAAATGAGCTAAAAAGGAAATTGGACCACTACCATTTCATCTTGTAGCATGAGTCACCATTCTTCTTGACACATGTGATGCCAAGTCTTCATATTTTATTCACCTTTGAAGGATAAGATCAAAGAACACCTTGGCCACCTCATGGAAGACACAAGTCATGCCACTTTGCACATCCAAGTGGACAAGAAGACAAATGATATGAAAATATCTTCTCTAGAAGCTAATGGTGTGAAGACAAGTGACCAAACAATACTAATTCATATAGGATTAAAATTCCCCTTTGTACCTCCATTTTGATGTGTATAAAAAGAAAAAAAGATGAAACAATTTTACCAAGTAGGTTTTTAGAGTAGTTTAGGCTAGAGTTTTTTTTAGGTTGGCTGCTAGGTTTTTTTTTACGTTAGTTTTCTATTGCTCTTTTTTAGTGGTTGGACGAAATAGAGGAAGCTTGGCTGGTGACAGCAGCTGCATTCCTTCCTATTTTTTTTCTGCATGTTACTGTTTTGTTTAGGCTCTTTTAGTTGTTGCGTTTTTCATGTTGTTTTCATCTTCTAGAATTTTTGTTTTAGTATTCTTTTTGTTGTTGCTCGATTACAACAATGTCGAATTGCAGACGTTTTCACCTCGATCTTCGCGTCACGTGTTCTAGAATGACTCTGCAAAGGAGAGAAAGATCAGAGGGACGCAGGGATTTTTTCCTGCGTTAGCACTCCGATGCTTAAGTCAGCCAGAGAATTGAGCAGAGTTTTAGTAGGAAAATTCAGAATTAGGTTAACGAATCATACCTGACCCCTATTTATAGGAATTTACGCTGTCATTAATTACATTTTTGCCCTTTTTATCTTACTTAGGGCTTGTATCACTTCATATGTTTTCTTCATATGCAACGTGGTACATTCTTCGTGCACCACATGGCATACTTTTATTATTCTTTTATCATGCATAACAATTGTTCCCCACTCTTTTGCTAGGTATAACCTTGCGGAAGAGTACATATGTTCTCATTGTAGCCTCAGATCAAGTCCTTACATTAGATTCTAAAGTCAAATTCTCTGGCCTTCTAATTCTCAAGCTCTTGTTTTGAGTGCGTGGCTTACCTCGCGCATTTTTCGCTTCAAGCCCTTTGTTTGTGCGCTTAGCTTACATCGCGCACTTTTCGCTTCAAGCTCTTGCACATTGTCTTCGTGGCTTAGCTCGCACATTTTTCGCTTCAAGCCCTTTGTCTTGAGTACGTGGCTTACCTCGCGCATTTTTCGCTTCAAGCCCTTGCACATTTTCTTCGTGGCTTACCTCGCACATTTTTCGCTTCAAGCCCTTTGTCTTGAGTGTGTGGCTTACCTCGCGCATTTTTCGCTTCAAGCCCTCGCACATTTTCTTCGTGGCTTACCTCGTGCATTTTTCGCTTCAAGCCCTTTGGTTGTATGCTTAGCTTACATCGCGCACTTTTCGCTTCAAGCTCTCGCACATTGTCTTCGTGGCTTACCTCGGGCATTTTTCGCTTCAAGCCCTTGATTGAGTGCTTAGCTTACATCGCGCACTTTTCGCTTCAAGCTCTCGCACATTTTCTTCATGGCTTACATCGCGTATTTTTCGCTTCAAGCCCTTTGTCTTGAGTGCGTGGCTTACCTCGCGCATTTTTCGCTTCAAGCCCTCGCACATTTTCTTCGTGGCTTACCTCGCGCATTTTTCGCTTCAAGCCCTTTGGTTGTGTGCTTAGCTTACATCGCGCACTTTTCGCTTCAAGCTCTCGGACATTGTCTTCGTGGCTTACCTCGCGCATTTTTCGCTTTAAGCCCTTGATTGAGTGCTTAGCTTACATCGCGCACTTTTCGCTTCAAGCTCTCGCACCTTTTCTTCATGGCTTACATCGCGCATTTTTCGCTTCAAGCCCTTTGTCTTGAGTGCGTGGCTTACCTCGCGCATTTTTCGCTTCAAGCCCTCGCACATTTTCTTCGTGGCTTACCTCGCGCATTTTTCGCTTCAAGCCCTTTGGTTGTGTGCTTAGCTTACATCACGCACTTTTCGCTTCAAGCTCTCGCACATTGTCTTCATGGCTTACCTCGCGTATTTTTCGCTTCAAGCCCTTGATTGAGTGCTTAGCTTACATCGCGCATTTTTCGCTTCAAGCCCTTTGTCTTGAGTGCGTGGATTACCTTGCGCATTTTTCGCTTCAAGCCCTCGCACATTTTCTTTGTGGCTTACCTCACGCATTTTTCGCTTCAAGCCCTTGCACATGTGTAGCTAGTGCGATCAGTCATTTATCAGTTATGTGCGAATCTCAACAGCCAATAAAATATCAATATGGCATAAATAATTGTTCAACAAATTAAATTTCAACCCATAGTTGAATTAACAAAAAATAATATTAAATGTCATAAAGTCTCGCTGCCAGGGTAGTTGCAAGTGGTTGATATTCCGCGTTTTTGCTATCCTCTTGCCTTGTGACCCTTCCATCTTCTTTCAAGGCATTGGTGATGGCTTAGGTAGCCCGACGATGGTAAGGGTTTCTTTTCTTTGAACTCCCTTATATGTAGTTCAGCGTCGGTATCCTTTTCATCACTTCTTCTTGAATGATATATTTATCTGCTCTAGAGAACAAGTCTGAGATCGTCGTCGGCTGATCTAAAGATAGCAACTCTTGCAACTTTTCAGACCTTGTCCCTTGTAGCATAGCTGTCACAGTTACTCCAACTTGTAGATCATGTACTTCAAGAGTAGCATTACGGAATCGATCCACATAACTTTTGAGTGATTCCTTGCTCTCCTGCCTTAAAGTAAGCAGATAGGTGGCCTCCTTCCTTTTCTGGCTTTTTATCACAAAGGCCTTCAGGAATTCGCTTCTTAATTGATTGAAAGACGAAATAGACCCCTCCGACAAACTGTTAAACCATTTTAGTGCATGGTCAGTTAAAGTTAAGGGGAATGCTCTACTCATGATCTCATCCTCTCATCCATGTAATAGCATCAATGGCTCATAGTTCTGAATGTGGTCATAAGGGTCAGTTTTTCCCGTATACGTTGTCATCTACGGTATTTTGAATTTTGGGGACAGCGGTTTTCCCTTGCTCTCCTGCCTTAAAGTAAGCAGATAGGTGGCCTCCTTCCTTTTCTGACTTTTTATCACAAAGGCCTTCAGGAATTCGCTTCTTAATTGATTGAAAGACGAAATAGACCCCTCCGGCAAACTGTTAAACCATTTTAGTGCATGGGCAGTTAAAGTTAACGGGAATGCTCTACTCATGATCTCATCCTCCCATCCATGTAATAGCATCAATGACTCATAGTTCTGAATGTGGTCATAAGGGTCAGTTTTTCCCGTATACGTCGTCATCTGCGACATTTTGAATTTTGGGGGCAGCGATTTTCCCATGATCGTTGTACTGAATGAGATTCTCCTTCTCTGGTTTTCTTCAGTTGGAACCAACATTTTCTCTTCTAAGATTCGTTCCGCCATTATTTTCATATTTGTGGTAACTTATGCCTTGGACACAGGTTTGTTTTGCACTTTCTTAGCATTGTATGCATCAGCTTGGCCGCAGTCCATAGCTTCTTTCCCGTTACCCTGAGTTTGATTTTGACGAGTCTGAGATTGAAAGTTTGCCATTCCAATTTCAAGGTTTCGTTTTGGATCTATTTCTGAGTCTCTCTCAGCATGAGACCCTGTCATTACCACATCTTTGATTCCATTGTTTGGCGGGCCGTTTGTGTTCTAGGGCCAAGGATCTTTCGCACCCAAATATCCAGAATCTACTTGAGCCGGACCCTCAAGGTTTCTAGTACTTTGGCGTCTCTGACCACCACAATCTCCCGTGTTGAATTCCTTGTACCATGACGCCGCGATTTTTTGACAACCTGATGTCTTCAGTTCATTGGAGTCTCGGGCATAGGGTCTTTCGTAGCTTGGCGCCGTAGGCCTTCCGAGGCCTCACGCACAGGGTCTCCCATACCCTGACGCCTCATGTCTTCCTCAGTCTCACACATAGGGTCTCGTGTGGTCATGTTGCGAGGATTTCGCGCACCTCTACAGTGAGGGTCTCGCGCGGAAGGGTCTCATGTGAGCTGGCATCCTCGCGCTATGAGTGCGCCACGTGTCACACGAAGCAAACGGGGGGTCTTGCGCGGCCATGCCGTGAGAGTTTCGTGCACCCCTAACGGTGAGGGTCTCGCGCTCCCCTGCCGTGAGAGTCCACCGTGGGCATGCCGTGAGGGTTCAATACAGGCATGCCGCGAGAGTCAGGTGCGAGCATGCCGCAAGGGTCTAATGCAAGTATGCCGTGAGGGTCTTGCGGCATGTTGCCGTGAGGGTCTTGCGGCAGGATGCCGTGAGGGTTTTGCGTCCTCATGCCGTGAGGGTCTTGCGGCAGGATGCCGTGAGAGTCTTACGTCCTCATGCTGTGAGGGTCTTGCGGCAAGTTGCCGTGAGGCGCTTGCGGCAGGATGTCGTGAGGGTTTTGCGTCCTCATGCCGTGAGGGTCTTGCGGCAGGATGCCGTGAGGGTCTTGCCTCCTTATGCCGTGAGGGTCTTGCAGCAAGTTGCCATGAGGCTCTTGCGGCAGGATGCCGTGAGGGTCTTACGGCAGGATGCCGTAAGGGTCTTGCGTCCTCATGCAGTGAGGGTCTTGCGACAAGTTACCGTGAGGCTCCCCTACGAACATGCGGAGAGGGTCTTGCGTGACCATGCCGTCAGAGTCTTGCGCAGCTCGGCCTTCTCCCACCAAGTTTTGGACGGCCAGTGGCAGATTCACTTGCGGGAAAACACCATTGAACAGATCAACCATTGTCCGTAAAGCTTGAACAGTCTCTTCTCTTTGCTTCCGCATGGCTTCGAATTCGGCAATGGGAATTGTCATCATATTCGACCCTCTCTCGGTCTGAACTCCCTCACCTAAGTCCGCCATTGGGGAGCTTATCATGTTCTCACTTTCTTCACTTCTTATTACTGTTGAACGTGTCCGTACCATCGTTGTCGAAAGCTTTTCCTCTGTTTCCCACAGACGGCGCCAATTGTTGTTGCTCGATTACAACAATGTTGAATTGCAGACGTCTTCACCTCGATCTTCGCGTCACGTGTTCTAGAATGCCTCTGCAAAAGAGAGAAAGATCAGAAGGACGCAGGGGTTTTTCCCTGCGTTAGCACTCCGATGCTTAAGTCAGCCAGAGAATTGAGCAGAGTTTCAGTAGGGAAATTTAGAATCTGGTTAACGAATCATACCTGACCCCTAGTTATAGGGATTTACTCTGTCATTAATTACATTTTTGCCCTTTTTATCTTACTTAGGGCTTGTATCACTTCATATGTTTTCTTCATATGCAACGTGGTACATTCTTCGTGCACCACATGGCATACTTTTATTATTCTTTTATCATGCACAACACTTTTAATCAGTTTGTTCGTCAGCTTAAATACAATGATAATTTTCATATTCCTCATGTTCATACTCTTTTTTTTTTTAAACTCAATGTACTATTTTATTACCTTTTTACTATTTCTTCTTCAATTTCTTTTAATTCCAGGCAAAAATTTGATGTTTTTGTTTAATTTTATTCTACTGCAATGATTTTTTTCTTTGAACTTTACATCTTTTTGCATTTAAACTACACTATTTCTGCGTTGCTGGTTCCCTTCCTCAGCTGCTGCATTTTTAAGTCTTTGTTGGCTGTTGTTTGCTAGTTGTGGTGCTGGTGCAAAGAGAGACGGTCTGGATTTTAGATGTTGTTGCATGAACACAAGAGGCATGGCTGTTGCTTTCGTTGCTGGTGCAGAGGACGTACGATAAAGTAAGGTTTGTTGTAGGCAGAGGCGCGTAGCATGGAACCGTGGCTTTGCCATTAGTTGCCTTTGTTCTGCTCTGTTTCTTGTCTCCTGTACTATTCTGCAAGTTTCCTACCGAAGTTGAGTCCTTTTCTGGCTGCTGTTTGCTTGGGTCGTGCGCTGCTGTTGTACGTGTGAAGTTGCCTGAAGCTTCTGTGTACGTGAAAACAGGGGCTTGAAGGTTACAAAGTGGGGCTAGCGAAGACGCTGCTCAAATTCGTGCTCCCTTCTGCTGTGTGATGGACGCATGACATAGTTATGAGATCTGAGAATTTTACACATATCAAATTATGTAATGAGAACATGAAGTGTAATTGATTGAATTAAATATGATGTATTCATATATTGAGGTGGTATGGAATGAAATTTTAAGTGATGAATGAGTTATAAATGAGATTTTATATTAAAGTATGAAACTATGGGGTCAGATCGATCTTGGAGAATAGAGGATCGATCTGGTAAGTTAAAAATGACAAGGAATGAGGAAATTAAGTGAGCAGATCGATTTCCAATGGAAGAGGATTGATCTCCTTATGATTTTGTAATGAAGAGATCGATCTCATGAGGAAGGAATCGATCTCAAAATGTTTCTGTTAAGGAGAAGATCGATCTCCTCAATGAGCATATCGATCTCATGAAGCATTCTGTAAACTAGAGATCGATTTCATAATTGGAGCAGATCGATCTCATAAAGCCATTAAGAGATTGATCTCACCCCTCGACAGATCGATCTCCTAGGCATAAAATTACCCCAAATCGTCCCCAAATTCAAATGCAAATCGATCTCATCAAGAGCCAGATCGATCTCCTACCCTCGGCCTATATAAAGACCCCTGTGTTTTCTTGCATTTCATCTTTTCTCTCTTCCAACCTCCATTTCAGCCGAACCCTAGCTTTCTCTCTCTTCCAAAGTCCCCATTTTCCTCCAAATCGAAGGTTGTGGCAAGAGGGAAAGTTGTTCCTCATCCAAAGGAGAACAACATACTTGGAAACAAAAGGACCAATCGAATCGAGGTGTGAGTTGAGCACTTCACAATTCACAAGTTTGGGTAATCTCTAAACTTCAATCCTTGATTTTGAAGTAATCTTTAGTGATTGTGGACATGGGCCTTGTGATGAAATAGTTGGGAAATGATTAGGGATTTATGAAACTATGATTTCGTTGGAGTAGAAATGTTATTATGAAATTTGTGGTAATTTTTGAAGTTTTGGGCTATAAATTGAAATTGAGGGAATGAGATGAATATCGGCATGGATTTTTGTGTACAATAAATGTGGGATTGAAAATGTAGTAAATGGGATTATGAATGGTGATAGAGTTATGAGAATTGAGAGATTTAGGTGTTAGTGAGAAATATGAGCAAATGTATGCTCGATAATGAAATTGAGTCCAGACATTGATGTTTTTAACATCGTTTGGATAGCTCGAAAGTTCCAGAGTGGAATATGAGGCTAGTCTGTGATACGGGGGAATGATTGCACTATACGAGGTACAAAGAGGTAAGGGAAAACTAAACTCATTTGTGTATGTGTTTTGTGATAATATTGTAGCATGATTTTCGATTGAGAAAACAAGCATGTTTTATGTGTTGTGAATGAGAATTGCACATGGTTTTGTAGCCGGTTGGGGCCCAACTTTTATGAGTTGTAAACTATATGTGAAAATGTTTTATAGCCATTTTGTGTTTAAAATGTGAAAAGTCTTTTGGGCCCTATGTTAAGGCGTACTAAGATTTGAGAAATGTGTGCATGGTTTTGCCGGTTAAAGCTTGGTTTTAACATGTTTTGTGTTGAGTACAAAACAGTTTGAGATGAGTTTTGTGAGAGAAAACCATTATGAGCTTTACGTGAAGGCAAAACGATTTTTATGATAATGGCTATTGAATGAGACTTAGGTGTGTCATTTTGAATACACACCGGGCATTGCTCTAGTAGCATGTAAGTCCGATATTTTTTCGTTCTGGTAACGTGAGATGACTCATACTCTGGTAGCGTTGGTTACCTACCATGTGTATTTGGTGGCTGTGCCATGTGCGAATCTTAATCAGTGGCTGTGCCATGTGTAGTTGGTGGCAATGCCACGTGCGAATCTGAATCAGTGGCTGTGCCACGTGTGTTTGGTGGTTGTGCCACGTACGGATTTTAATTAGTGGCTGTGCCATGTGTAGATTTTATTTAGTGGCCGTGCCATGTGCATTACTATTGCAGCGATTTTCATCACGTTTTAAAGAGAAAAGCCATTATCGCATCTTGATCTCTACATGCTTGTAACCTTGAATTGTGCCATTTATTATCATGTTTTTACATGGGCTTTGAGATGATGTTTTAACTATTCATGCTACCTTTTCCACTGAGTTTATTGAGTTTATCATGTAAAACAAAATGATTGTGCGGTGCAAATCATTTTCTTATTAATGAATCCCTTATCCTCTTACTGAGCGATTTAGAAGCTCACCCTGTTTTATCTTTTCTCCAGACTTCTTCAAGTGAAGAGAATTTTCCTGCGACGTACGGATTAGTGGTCAGTGGAGGACTCGAGCTCCAAGCCACATATTGTACTTGAGGTACATTTTATTATTTCATGTAACTAGACTATAATTGTATTTACAGACACTTGATGTACTATGATGCATGGGATGTATTAGGATAATTTAATCTGAGTTGAGGAATGTATCTGATTTGATATATTTAATTATGTGATGATTAGATCCTGAGGTGTGGTTTTATGATATATATACAAATATTGATGCATGAAACTGTACAGGAATGCATCCATAAATGTGTATTGATGTAAATAAAAGTTTAAATCTGCCCTGTTTTTCGCGCTTTCGGGGTGTGATAGAGTTTTTTTGGTATCAGAGCTTAGGGTGTCTAGTACTGTCAGTGTCGGTTAAGCGAAATAGAATACATCCCAAGTGTTTGTAATAGTTTGGTCATGAACTAAATTTGAGGATTGAGATTTCAATCAAGTTTAATGTGTACGCGTAGGAACCGATTGAGATTGAGAATGAGTGGACGACGAGGTCGTTCGAGGAGGCAGGTAGAGCCACCTCGACCCCCTGCCCCACAACCAAAGAGTCTTAACTCTCGATTTAATCAGATTGAGACCGATGTGAGGCAAAGTTTTGAGCAAATGGCTGCACTATTCGTGCAACATTTTGGAGTTAATTCCTTGGGTACTACTCCTACACCACCACAAGGACCTCCCGTACCCCTAGTACAAATGGACCCAGTGCCACCTGTCACTCAGCTTGTTGACAGAAGTATGGCTCGACTGGAGGACTTCTTGAAAATGAATCCACCCGCGTTCAAAGGGAAAAAGGATCCTGCAGAGGTTGAGGAGTGGTTGACTGAGTTGAGAGTTATATTTGATTATTTGGGATGCATCGATGCCGACAGGGTCAGTATGGGTGCCTATATTTTGAAAGGGAGAGCTCAAGATTGGTGGGGTACTACCCAGGGTATTCTGATGTCCAGTCAGGATGTGATTAGCTGGGACGAGTTTCAAATGGCATTTAGAGCCCAATATGTACCACGAGTCGCTCAGAGAAAGAAGCAGGCAGAGTTTTTTAATCTGGTACAGGGCGATATGTCTGTGGATGATTATGAGAGCCAGTTTATCGTTCTATTGAGATATGATCCAGAGACCTTCAAGAATGAAGATCTCCGCACAGAGAGATTTGTGTATGGATTGAAGCCCATCATCAGAGATCGATTGATAGGGCTATGTATTTCTGAGTTTGGAGATGCTTTGAGATGAGCACAAGAGATTGAGAGGAGAATCGAGATGGTGCAATCCCAGAATGAGCTCAAAGCGGTGAATAGGGATAAAAGCAAGAGGCCAGCAATTTCCCAAATAGATGTTCGGAGAGGTTCCTTCAGAAGAGAAAGGATTGAGGTGCAGAAAGACATATTAGAGAGATCCAGAGCTTATCCCATCATTAGAGAGACCCTTCGAGATGTCAGGCCTGAGATAAGGGTTTGCAAAACTTATGGCCAAATGCATGAGGGAAGTTGTACTGGGTTGATCCATGGATGTTTTAGATGTGGAGACATGAGTCACATGGTGAAAGACTACCCTCAACCTCAGAGACCACATACTTTAGAGCCTACTAGACAATAGCATCAGAGAGTGAATCCCCAAAGACGGGCCACTACTGTAGAGAAAGGGAAGAAGCCTGTTACACCAGGACGTATGTTTGCCCTGGATAAGGAAACCGTAGACACTTCTGCAGAAACTATAAGAGGTACACTCTCTGTCTGTAATCATAAGGCTCATGTGTTGATTGATTCAGGGTCCACACATTCGTTTATTTTTGAGTATTTTGCATGTAGATTAAATTTGAAGTTTGAACCTCTAGAGTATATACTACATGTAAATACCCCTATGCGTGAATCCCAGAGAACTGATTTGATCTGTAGAAGATGTGAAATAAAGGTGGGAGATAGAGTAATGTTAGCAGATCTAATAATATTAAATATGCATGGGTTTGATGTAATTTTGGGAATGAATTGGCTGACAACCAATCGAGTGAGTTTAGACTGCTACACTAAGATTTTAACTTTCTCCCTACCTGAACCTTACAGTGTAAGTTTGAAATATTGAGTAAATAGACGTATGAAATTTTGAAAGAAAATTAAAATTTTGATGTTGCTCTTGAGAGTACTAAATATGATTGCTTATGTGAAGGTTATGAAACACTCATCTCAAATGATGATCGGGAACATCTGAGGATTGAGGATATACCTGTGGTGTGTGAATTTTTGGATGTTTTCCCATATGATTTACTAGGTTTACCACCAGAGAGAGAGCTAGAGTTTACCATTGATTTGGTACTAAATACTCAGCCGATCTCTAGACCTCCATACAGGATGACATTAGTGGAACTTGAGGAATTGAAGAAACAACTACAAGAGTTATTGGATGAAGGGTTTATTAGACCCAGTGTTTCACCGTGGGGAGCACCAGTTTTATTTGTTAAGAAGGATGATAGTCTCAGATTATACGTAGACTACCGATTATTAAATAAAGCCACGGTGAAGAATAAATACCCATTGCCCAGGATTGATGATCTACTTGATCAACTGAGAAGGGCCTCAGTTTTTTCTAAGATTGATTTGAGATCGAGCTATCACCAATTGAGAATTAAGGAAGAAGATACTCCGAAGACGGCCTTCAGGATAAGGTATGGCTATTATGAATTTCTAGTGATGTCCTTTGGATTGACGAATGCACCTGCAGCCTTTATGAGATTAATGAACGAGGTGTTCAGAGACTATCTAGATAAATTTGTGATTGTTTATTGATGATGATATCCTGGTATACTCTCGGTCATATGAGGAACATACACAACATTTGTGGTTAGTACTTCAGATACTCCGAGATAAACAATTATATGGAAAGCTTAGTAAGTGTGAGTTTTGGCTGGATCGGATAGCTTTTCTTAGTCATATAGTCTCAGAGGAAGGAGTATCAGTAGATCCAAGTAAAGTAGAGGCTGTGCTTAATTGGGAAAGACCGAGGATGGTTACAGAAGTACGAAGCTTCCTTGGTTTGGCAGGGTATTATAGAAGATTTGTGAAAGGATTTTCCAGGATTGCCACTCCTTTGACTAAGCTCACGTGCAAAGAGACTCCGTTCATATGGACTGATCAGTGTGAGCTCAATTTTCAGGAATTGAAGAGGAGATTGACAGTGGCACCTGTGTTGACTATCCCTGAGGGATCAGGAGGATTTTTCATGTATAGTGATGTTTCTCATCAAGGATTGGGGTGTGTGCTCATGCAGCATGGAAGAGTGGTCGCTTATGGATCTCGACAATTGAAAGATCATGAGCGAAATTACCCCACGCATGATTTGGAGTTAGCCACTGTTGTATTTGCCTTGAAGATCTGGCGACACTACTTATATGGGGAAAGATTCCAGATCTTCACTGATCACAAGAGTTTGAGATATCTCTTTGACCAGAAAGAGTTAAATATAAGACAAAGGAGATGGATGGAACTCTTTAAGGATTATGACTGCGAGATTCTATACCATCCGGGTAAGGCGAACGTAGTTGCTGATGCCCTAAACAGGAAGAGTATGATATATGCTATGATGATCAGGGAATGGGATTTACTGGAGTAGTTCGTCAAACTCCGGATCAGAGTTAAAGAGATAGAGATTGGATTTTTGGCTAGCCTGCAAATAGAGCCCAGGATCATGGATCAGATTAGAACTGAGCAGCGCAGTGATCAGAGGTTGATAGATATGGTTAGCCAAGCTGAACAGACTTCACAGTCGGATCTCACAATCAGTGAGGATGGATTGTTGTGATTCAGAGGACAGATTTGTGTATCGGACGATGATACCTTAAAGAGACAGGTACTGAGAGAATCCCACTACTCGCGATACACCATACACCCAAGGAGTACTAAGATGTACCGAAATTTAAGAAAGGTATACTGGTGAAGCGATATGAAGCGACACGTGGCAGAGTATGTAATGACTGAACCTCATCCCTCACTACCTCATTGGTAGACTTTTGGGCCTGTTGGTATACAGTCTTACCACCCACGTATTGTCCGCTATGGGTACTCCAGCCCAAATGGCCTGCTTCCCCTCACGGCTTTGTTTCTTTCGGGTACTCCAGCCCTTACTCGGCCTGCTACCCCTCAGAACGCGTCCTCGGAGGCTCGAACTCGGGACAACACCCTTGTTCTCGCACTCCTGATGCCATTGAGCCCAATGGCTCAATGGTATCAACAGAGTGCAAGAACTAGGACTTGGTCCTGGGTTCGAGCACTTTGGGACGCGTTCTGAGGGGAAAAGGCCCTTAAGCAAGGATGACCCCGAATGAAACAAAACCCAACAGGCCCCTAAGCAAGGATGAGGGACAATATGTTGAGTAAGACTGTATACCAACCCAACAGGCCTAACAGGCTCAAAAGACCTCTTAAGTGGGTTGAGAGTGAGGGATGGGCTCAATTGGCATCAGGAGTGCGAGAACAAGGGCGTTGTCCCGAGTTCGAGCCTCTGAGGACGCGTTCTGAGGGGAAGCAGGCCGAGCAAGGGCTGGAGTACCCGAAAGAAAGAAAGTCGTGAGGGGAAGCAGGCCATTTGGGCTGGAGTACCCATAACGGACAATACGTGGAGGGTAAGATTGTATACCAACAGGCCCAAAAGTCTACCAGTGAGGTAGTGACTGTATACCAACTGTGTAATGACTGAACCTCAGCCCTCACTACCTCACTGGTAGACTTTTGGGCCTGTTGGTATACAGTCTTACCCATCACGTATTGTCCGCTATGGGTACTCCAGCCCAAATGGCCTGCTTCCCCTCACGGCTTTGTTTCTTTCGGGTACTCCAGCCCTTGCTCTACCTGCTTCCCCTCAGAACGCGTCCTCGGAGATTCGAACTCAGGACTTCGTCCTTTATTCGGTACTCCTGATGCCATTGAGCTCGAGGGCTCAATTGGCATCAGGAGTGCGAGAACAAGGGTGTTGTCCTGAGTTCGAGCCCCGAGGACGCGTTCTGAGGGGAAGCAGGCCGAGCAAGGGCTGGAGTACCCGAAAGAAAGAAAGCCGTGAGGGGAAGTAGGCCATTTGGGCTGGAGTACCCATAGCGGACAATGCGTGATGGGTAAGACTGTATACCAACAGGCCCAAAAGTCTACCAGTGAGGTAGTGAGGGATGAGGTTCAGTCATTACAGAGTATGTGGCCAGATGTTTAGTATGCCAGCAAATGAAAGCTAAGCATCGGAAGCCCGGAGGGCTATATAGCCTTTACCTGTACCTCCATGGAAATGGGAGCATGTCACCATGAACTTCATTATGGGTTTACCGAGGATCGGGAGAGGTCGTGACGTTATATGTGTTATAGTGGATAGACTGACAAAGAGTGCCTAGTTCCTCGCCATCAAGAGCACAGATGCTGTGGATGCCTTAGTTGAGTTATATGTCAGCGAGATAGCTAGATTACATGGGGCTCCAGTGAGTATTACTTATGACAGAGATTCCCTATTTACTTCCAGATTTTGGACCAGTTTCAGGAGTCCATATGATCTCGATTGAGTTTCAGCACCTCATATCATCCTCAGACAGATGGTCAGTCAGAGAAGACTATTCAGACCTTAGAGGATATGTTGAGGGCTTATACGATGGACTTTAAAGGATCATGGGATAATCACCTGCCCCTAGCAGAGTTTGTGTACAATAACAGCTATCATGCGAGTATTGGAATGGCACCTTTTGAGGCTCTATATGGTAGGAGGTGTAGATACCCTGTAGCTTGGGAAGAAGTCGGTGACGGAAAGATAAATGCTCCTGAACTTGTTGAACAGGCTGTATAGAGTGTGACGCTTATATGTGAGAGATTACGGGCTATACATAGTAGACAGAAAAGCTACGTGGATGTGCGTAGACTCGAGTTTAATGGTGGTGATGCAGTATTTCTGAAGATATCACCGAGTAAGGGTACCATGAGGTTTGGGAAGAAAGGAAAGTTGAGTCCTCGATACATAGGACCCTTCGAGATTATTGAGAGAGTGGGAGAAATAGCCTATAGATTGGCATTACCCCCACAGATGTCCGAGATACACAACGTTTTTCATGTGTGTATGTTAAGGAAGTACCACCCGGACCCTTCTCATGTCATAGAGTACGAAGAGATGGACATACAAGAGGACATGAGCTACACTGAAGAACCCGTCCGAATTCTCGATAGAAAGGAGAAGGTACTTAGAATTAAGAGCACCCCATTAGTGAAAGTTTTATGGAAACCTCACTTAATGGAAGAGGCAACGTGGGAATTAAAGAGTCTCATGAAGGAGAAGTACCCCCATCTATTTGACGAGTTGAGTTGAATTTGGAGGACCAAATTCTTTTTAAGGTGGGGAGGATGTGAGATTTGAGAATTTTACACATATCAAATTATGTAATGAGAACATGAAGTGTAATTGATTGAACAAAATATGATGTATTCATATATTGAGGTGGTATGGAATGAAATCTTAAGTGATGAATGAGTTATAAATGAGATTTTATATTAAAGTGTGAAACTATGGGGCCAGATCGATCTTGGAGAATATAGGATCGATCTGGTAAGTTAAAAATGACAAGATATGAGGAAATTAAGTGAGCAGATCGATCTCCAATGGAAGAGGATTGATCTCCTTATGATTCTGTAATGAAGAGATCGATCTCATGAGGAAGGGGCCGATCTTAAAATATTTCTGTTAAGGAGAAGATCGATCTCCTCAAGGAGTAGATCGATCTCATGAAGCATTCTGTAAACTAGAGATCGATCTCATAATTGGAGCAGATCGATCTCATAAAGCCATTAAGAGATGGATCTCACCCCTGGACAGATCGATCTCCTAGGCATAAAATTACCCCAAATCATCCCCAAATTCAAATGCAGATCGATTTCATCAAGAGCCAGATCGATCTCCTACCCTTGGCCTATATAAAGACCCTTGTGTTTTCCTGCATTTCATCTTTTCTCTCTCTTCAACCTCCATTTCAGCCAAACCCTAGCTTTCTCTCTTTTCCAAAGTCCCCATTTTTGTCTGAATCGAAGGTTGTGGCAAAAGGGAAAGTTGTTCCTCATCCAAAGGAGAACAACATACTTGGAAACCAAAGGACCAATCAAATCGAGGTGTGAGTTGAGCACTCCACAAGTTTGGGTAATCTCTAAACTTCAATCCTTGATTTTGAAGTAATCTTTAGTGATTGTGGACATGGGCATTGTGATGAAATAGTTGGGAAATGATTAAGGATTGATGAAACTATGATTTTGTTGGAGTAGAGATGTTATTATGAAATTTATGGTAATTTTGGGAGTTTTGGGCTATAAATTGAAATTGAGGGAATGAGATGAATATCGGCATGGATTTTTGTGTATAATAAATGTAGGATTGGAAATGTAGTAAATGGGATTATGAATGGTGATAGAGTTATGAGAATTGAGAGATTTAGGGGTTAGTGAGAAATATGAGCAAATGTATGCTCGATAATGAAATTGAGTCGAGATAGTGATGTTTTTAACATCGTTTGGATAGCTCGGGAGTTTCAGAGTGGAATGCGAGGTTAGTCTGTGATATGGGGGAATGATTGCACTATACGAGGTGCAAAGAGGTAAGGGAGAACTAAACTCATTCATGTATGTGTTTTGTGATAATATTGAAGCATGATTTTCGATTGAGAAAACAAGCATGTTTTATGTGTTGTGAATGAGAATTGCACACGATTTTGTAGCCGGTTGGGGCCCAACTTTTATGAGTTGTAAACTATATGTGAAAACGTTTTATAATCATTTTGTGTTTAAAATGTGAAAAGTGTTTTAGGCCCAACGTTAAGGCGTACTGAGATTTGAGAAATGTGTGTGTGGTTTTGCCGGTTGAAGCTTGGTTTTAACTTGTTTTGTGTTGAGTACAAAACGGTTTGAAATGAGTTTTATGAGAGTAAACCATTATGAGCTTTACGTGAAGGCAAAACGATTTTTATGATAATGGCTATTGATTAAGAGATAGGTGTGTCATTTTGAATACACACCGGGCATTGCTCTAGTACCATGTAAGTCCGATATTCCTCCATTCTGGTAACGTGAGATAACCCCTACTCTGGTAGCGTTGGTTACCAACCACGTGTATTTGGTGGTTGTGCCACGTGCGAATCTTAATCAGTGGCTGTGCCACGTGTATTTGGTGGTTGTGCCACGTGCGAATCTGAATCAGTGGCTGTGCCACGTGTTTTTGGTGGCTGTGCCACGTACGGATTTTAATTAGTGGCTGTACCATGTGTAGATTTTATTTAGTGGTCGTGCCACGTGCATTACTATTACAGTGATTTTCATCACGTTTTAAAGAGAAAAGCCATTATCGCATCTTGATCTCTACATGCTTGTAACCTTGAATTAAGCCATTTATTATCATGTTTTTACATGGGCTTTGAGATGATGTTTTAATTATTCATGCTACCTTTTCCACTGAGTTTGTTGAGTTTATCATGTAAAACAAAATGATTGTGTGGTGCAAATCATTTTCTTATTAATGAATCCCTTATCCTCTTACTGAGTGATTTAAAAGCTCACCCTGTTTTATCTTTTCCCCAGACTTCTTTAAGTGAAGAGAATTTTCTTGCGACGTACGGATTAGTGGTCAGTGGAGGACTCGAGCTCCAGGCCACATATTGTACTTGAGGTACATTTTATTATTTCATGTAACTAGACTATAATTGTATTTACAGACACTTGATGTACTATGATGCATGAGATGTATTAGGATAATGTATCTGATTTGATATGTTTAATTATGTGATGATTAGATCCTTAAGTGTGGTTTTATGATATATATACAAATATTGATGCATGACACTGTATAAGAATGCATCCATAAATGTGTATTGATGTAAATAAAAGTTTAAATTTGCCCTGTTTTCCGCGCTTCCTGGGCGTGACAACAGCTTACAAATCTCCCTATGTTTTCTTTCGGTTTCCATAGTTTTTAACTTATGTATTATCTTTTCTCTTTCATTTGCAAGTTTCTATTTTGAGTTTCGGTTTAGTTTAGGCATTATATTAATATGCTTTTATGGTTTCTTCATCTTAGATTAGTTTAAGGTTGAATATAATTCAGTTTAGTAAATTTCAGAATTATTTTATATCACAAATATTGTTTTCAGTTTCTATATCTTGCATTTATTTTGTTTCTATGTCATCCTGGTTATCGGTTCTCCTTTGTTTTGGCTTTAATTCACTGTTTTTGCATATTTCTGGTAGTCGGTATTCTTGTTTTCTGGTGCTTTCTTTTTCATCCTGCATCTTGTGGTTAACATGCTCATGTTGCTGTTAGAAATTATTGAAATAAGAAATAGCTTGCCACTGGAACGTTGATGCTGAGCTGTTGCAGCTATATCTTGAGCTCGACGTAGCTATTGTTACAGCTTGGAAGTAGAAAGCAGTGCAAGAGCTGGCATTTGTTGTTGTGCCGAATGGGACAAAGCCAAGGTATTAAACCAGAGGCTTGGCCTTGCTGAGCAGCTGATCAATTATAGCAACTGCTGCATGTAGAGCATGATGGCATGGTCTGGAAAGAAGCAGGACCGTAAGTACTCATTCTCATAAGTAATTTACATATATTAAATACAATACATGTACATATACATCCCCGACAGTACATTCATTTACATAATTGTGCTTTTACATTGTTCAGTACAAAACGTTGTGAATGTGTATATCTTTTGTGCATGGGTGTACAACAGATAAAAGAATACCAGCCCTCAGTCGTACTCAACTACTGTGAATGCTCTGTAGAGAGGAGGAAATAAAAAAAATGGGTGAGCTCACAGCTCAGTAAGGAAATAAGGCAAGCAAGTACATAACCACACTGCATGAAATCATTTCCTTTTTGATTCCTATCTAAAGCATGTATCTTTCTTGAAACCTTTATGCTATATAGATACAAATCATCAGTATGAACTAAAAACATGTTGGTTTAATAACCTTAGCAATTTATACAAAACATTGCATTATCATATAAATACTGTAAATCATATTTCATTATTCCATATCAATTAAATCAAAACAAATATGGCATATCATCATGTAAAAACATGGAAATCTGGGCCATCACCCATCCCTTGGGTTACCCTTTATCACACACACAAGGTCACATGTCGAGGTTCAACCCATCCCTCGGGTTTACACAATGTATAAAATCATGTAACGATTTCAATCAAGAATTATCAAGTGAGATGAAGTAAGATGAGATAGGCGACTACATGTTCGAGGATTATGATCATATCCCATTTTTTTGTGATCCTATGCTACATAGTACTCGGTGGCGGGGCCACACATTTACTGTAACGGGAGTGGGTCAAATCCTCACCCGTCAGCCAACAACTCTATATCATCGTGTACTCATGGTACATTGTACTCCATGTGACATACACGGTACAAAGTACTCCATGGACCCAATATCAAGGTTGGGGTGCTTGCCATAGGTCTTAGCCCTCATACTATGGATAATAGTTTCGATAGCCCTAAGCCATATCTGAAACATTTGCACGTGCGAGCATATAATCGATGCGACACATAGTCTGCACAGGCTCCCAGCATGGCTGCTTCATGCTATCTCTTTCAAAATCGATATGTGCGAGTAAACTCTAGCACGACCTCATGCACAAGTTATATAAATCTAGTGCGAGCAATGCTGCCAGCCCTATGTCATGTAAAACTTAGTACGAGAAATGCTCCAGTACTCTATCATGCATCAATCAATAAAACTGAGTATGAGCAACGCTCAAGTACTATGTGATACATATCATGTAAAATCTAGTGCGAATATTCCTCTAGCACTAATGGATGGAAAACATACAAAATCCAGTGCGAGTTGTGCTCTAGCACGGTTGGTTTTCACACAAATCGATAGATGGCTTATTTCAAATGGATTCACTCGATTAAATCAAATTAGCACTATAACGTGCTGTTTTTGCACATAACATGAAAACATTAGTCAGTCTATCTATGCAACTATCAAACAACGTTAAAACTAGTCACAAGCATGCTTTCTAAGCTTTTCACCCTTAATTGGCGTAAACTCGTAATTTTACCATGTCGGGTCCTTACCAAAATTTTTCTATATTTGAAAATCCATATACAATTTAAATACTTAAAAATCTATCCAAAATACGTATAGCTACCTCTAGCTACTTGCAAAATTCCCATACCTCTGATCACGTCACGTGACCTCACTTCCGCAATGCTGCTAAATCTCGCAGTCCGATCAGCTTCCAATATAAAATTTCGGAGCTGTAAATAACCAATCACATCATTATACTTTAATATACTTAATTTTCACTCGCTTGAATTTCAAATCAATGCATTAGGCCTTTTACACCCATTTGGCTTTATTACATCTTATTGGACCTTACTCTCTTTTAAGTCCATTTCAATTTTACAAGTCATTTCTTGAGAACCTATTAGACTCATCAAGTATACTGATTCGAATTGAACCGGCATAAATCTCTCAATGCCTCAAGTTCATCATTTTCTTCCACTATGGCATTTCACCATAAATCTCATATTCCTATTTTTAATCATCATATATTCCAACACATGTATTTCACAAAACTATCTTACAATCATATATACATGCTTAACAACATCATTACGTGCTTAAATCATCATTAAATCCATGCCTAGTCAACTTTCTCTCACTAAATCATTCTAAGCTCATTTTAGTCATGGAGGATTAGCATGTTCATTGGTGTTTTCAGCCAACAAAACATACACCAATCAACTCACCAAAATGCCTATATTAACATAGTTGAAGTTGGTGTATTGAAATCTTACCTAGCTTGATTTTTCCTTTTTTTGCCAAATTGGGGGAAAATCACTTTACTCCTTCAATCCAAGATTTCAGCTTCTAGTTTTCAACTATGTTGTTCTCCTCTTCACAACGAAAAACTTTACTGAAATAAATCTCTCAAAACTGATTGAAGGGTGATGATTCCTAGAGTAAGAAAGTTAAGTTTTTTACTTTACTGAAATGGGGGATTTTCTGTTTTTGGGGAAAAAGTTACAGCAGTCGGGTTTTTATAGAATTGCCTTATGAGATCGATATCCTAGTAATGTGTGAGACCCCATATATGTTTAACATTGTATATATGTAGATGGAATTATAATATGGATGATTTTGGACCAAGTAATTATGAATTCATAAGTATGGTGATGTACTTGTAATCTGAAGCATAAGTGATGTAAAGTCCATAAATTCAATGTACACACTTGTAATAAGAGTTTGTGATGTATGTACAAGTTTCATTATGTATGAATATGAAGAAATGGACTTTTGTACGTGATGAATGTGAGTGGAATGAAAAATGAGTAGTGTGGTAAAATGGAATGAAGTTGCATAAATCTTGGTACTTCCATTTAGTTATGTATTGTATACCTTTGGTTATACAATGATTACACACAAGTTTTAATGTGTATAAAGTATGAATTAATGTCATTTTCAAGTTTTAAAGGTGGTTGGATGAGAAAATGACTGTGGCAACAAATTAAGGATGTTTTGTGTGAAGTTACTGCAGAAAACTGCAGCAAAATCTGGAAAATACGAATGCCATATCGATCTCATAGGATGAGAGATCTGTCACGACCCAAATTACCTAAAAATCAGAGTAAATTTTTTCGCTTTTTCGTTTATTATTTAATTATTATCTTTCTCTCATTGTGACCATCCTACAAACAGTTGGGCTATGATTTGGTGTTAGTCACCTCTCACCTATTTACCATTCCATTTCCATAATCACATTCATATATTAGAGTTTACTATCTTTTGACTTTAAATAAATATATACACAATGGTATTTATAACTCTACATCCCCGACATCATATCCGTTTACAGTACTGTACATTACATATTTAGATACAAAATTATACAAATGTGTATACCTGTCTCTCGATGGGAAGCAGCGAATACCACGATGCAAGTCCTTAGCTGCTTACTAATTACTGTGAGTGCTCTGAAAAAATAGGAAAATAAGGGGGGTGAGCAAACCACACTCTCAGTAAGGCAACTATGCAAGTAAGTAGATAGCTCCACTATCTACATGCTCATAATGCCATGCCCTTAAAATTCAGTTGTTTTCATTAAAATCTCAAGCACAAAACCATGTATATATCATGACATAGTTTATCCAAAACTATTTGTGTATATAGAAAAGCATGTAATTCATGCATCAATAGCATTTTATGTGACATCCTTAAATCATAATTAGCATGAAGTAAAACAAGATCATGCATTCTTTCATGTCATGTAAGACAAATCATGAATTTGAAATGAAAGCATGGAAAACATCATCATGCTACTACATTCAAATCATTTTATTAAAACTGCAATATAAAATAACCCTTTAAGGTCAATCATCTCATAATTCAATTCCAAACTCATAAAACAATTCATTAAAATTCATTATAAAACTTCGGTTATAAAACCACCCTTCTTTCTAGGTCACATATCATAAAATCATAAAATCGGGGGCCTGACCCTTCCCTCGGGTCTACCCTGGTCTATCGACCAATAGTTATATCATGTGAGACATGTAGGTGACTATCAGTAACAACATAGGACTATGGCCATAACCTCGTGATCCCTGGCAACACGGTACCTAGTGTGCGGGGTATCATACCTGAAACGGGAGGTAGGTTATCCTACCCGCCAAGACAGCATAACACCAGGATTACGAGGGCAAGGCTTGCTGCCTTGTGGCTAATACCACTCCACTCCAACAATCCCCACGGTACAGCATACTCCGCGTGACATACACGGTACAACATATTCCGTGAATCCAAACTCAGTCAGGGGTGCCTGCATTAGGTCTTATCCACCCATATCATCTCTGTCTCAGTATGCACGTGTGAGCATATCATCTCACTGTGACACACAGTCTACAGGAGGCTCCAACACGGCTATATGCATGTAATATAAATCCCTGTCCAAGCGAAGCTTTAGCACGGCTCCAGCATATTCATGATATCAGAAAATCTCGTGCGAGCGAAGCTCTAGCACGGTTTCGTAGAAATCAATGAAATCTGCGTACGAGCAGCGCTCCAGTACGACTTAAAATAATTATAAATTCAAATAAAATCCACGTATGAGAAATGCTCTAGTATGGATATGTATAAAAACTCAGTGAAAACCTCGTACGAGAAAAACTCCAGTACGACTTTAAAATGAGTTATAAATTCATATAAAACTTTGTACGAGCAAGCTCTAGCACGAATGAATGCTCAAGTAAATCAAATCTCGTGCGAGTTACTCTCCAGCACGGCTTTATGCATAATTAAATCAAATCTCATACGAGTTACACTCTAGCACGGCTTTATGCATATTGAAATCAAATCTCGTGCAAGTTACACTCCAGCACGGCTTTATGCAATATCAAATCAAAACAAGATGCGAGCTAGGCTCCAGCATCTCTCATGCATGTCAATCATAAAAACTAGTGCAAGCAATCGCTCCAGCACCTTTTTATTCTTATCACGTCAAAACATGTCAAAACAGAGTGCGAGCTAGGCTCCAGCACTTCTCATGCATTTCACAAGAATAAAAATCAGTGCGAGCAACCGCTCTAGCACATTTCATGCATATGATGTCACACAAGTCGGTGTGAGCAACCACTCAAGCACATTTATGACACTCACAAACGCAGATATAGTTTGAGCTTTATGCCAGCAATATCTGTTTCCATATAAACTTGATAGTTGGCCCATTTTCCCAAGAAATTTCATTTAAATATAAATAACACTTACGTGGTGTTATCTTGTGAAATTTATGCAATTATTGGCCAATCTATCGATTTACTTTGTTTAAAAACCTCAAAAATTCCTTAAATAAAAAAATCCTTAAATCATGCATTTCATGCATGTCATGCTTTCACCATCCTTAGGTGAACTTCCCTCAATAGGGGTAAAATAGTCTTTTTACCTATTTCGATCCTTAAAATCATTTAAACCACTTTTAGGATCATTATACAATAACCGTGTATACATACATAATCAGTGTATACAAAAACTATTAAAATACACGTAGCTACCTCTAGCTACTCACACAATTCCCTTACCTCATTTTCTGTACAATCTGACATTTCCACTGATGACTCGTCACACAATCCGATTTGCTCTGAATCCAATCTCCAGAACTGCGGATAAATATTCATCAAGTCAAATACAATGTATTTAATTATATTTCATATTTTATGGGCTTAATTGTAAATCATTGGGCCCGTTTACCCATATTGGGCCCGATTATACCATAATGGGCCTTAATTGGCCTTAAGCCCGTTTACCACACTTTATCGAGGCCTATTGGGCTCATTGGGCTCATTAGTATTTATTTAGCCTCGTTCTAAATTCTCAGATATCTCAATTTAGTATTTATGACAATTTATTCAAATTTTCAAAATTTAATTCATTTATGCGAAAATTAAATCCGTAATTTATGCGATAAATATCAGTCACGCATAACAATGTAAAATTATCATAAATAAGGGTTACTTATCCGTGATTCCATGATAGTACGTAAATCGAGGCTGACTCGAGTCCTCGTTTGACGTCAATTGTCGAGCTACACAATTTAATATTTTTTTCGGGTAAATTTTCGGTCGACTATTAACCAAATTAAATATTCAAAAATTTAAATCGGTCAATTAGACCGCTTACCGACTTACCCGTAGCTCGATTACATCACTGGGATTTCTCCAATTTTTCCTCTTTTTCTTTTTTCCCTTTTTCTTCCTTTTTTTCCTTTACTTTTTTGCTGAACCGGTTCGGTCCGATTCAACCCGGTTCAGACCGTCGGTTAGACCGGTTCAGTGGCTCGCCGGTCGGTTCTCCGTCGGTTTCGGCCACCAGTGGATTCGCTGGGCCGTTCGATGCACGAATCTGGGGTCGATTGTGTCCAAGGTCGTCGAAAAGTGGTCGGTCCGGCTCTTCTCCTTTCCGCCGTCGGTGACCTCTCTCTTTCTCGTCGTTTCTGGGGCAAGACGCCGCCCTACAGACCGATTCAGCCGCTGATCGGTCGGCCTTGGCGTGGGCTACCTTCGGGTGGTGGTGGTCGAGCCCGAATCGGCGCCGGTCATCGGTTTCTCCCTTTCCTCTCTCGGCTTCTCTCTCCGTCCTTTTGTCGGCCGCCGTTCGCCGCTTCTTCGGGCCGCTGGTGCCGATGGATGGCTCGGTTGCCTCGCCTGGCTTCCTCGGCTTCTCCTCTCGATGGCCGTCGGTGAGGCAGAGGGAAGCTCAGCTTCCTGCTTCGTCAGTTTTCTCCAGTTTTGCATTTCGCGATTTGAAAATTTCGTTTTTAAAAAAATTTTTTTTATTATTTTATTTATTATTATTTTAATTAATATTTTTTTATTATTTTACTAAAATATCTGAAAAACTATTATTTTATTCATTTATTCAATAAATGAATTTCTCAGTCCGATTTTGCCTTTCCGGTATATTTTTCGATTATTTTCGGGATTATTTTTTGAAGTGAAAATTTCGGTTTATTCCAATAAATTCATATCTTAATCAATTTAACCCGAAATTTAATTATTTCTTTGTCATTGATCAAGATTTCTCAATCCCCTATTTTTAATTAAATTTTCTTGCTGAATTTATACCGGCTTTCGATCTTTTGACCGTTTTGCCCTTGCACATTTTCAGGAATACCATTTAAGTCCTTTTGCATTTTTAAATGCACTCGAAAATTTCTATTCATTCCCTTTTTGCTTTTAAGATAAAATTGGGTCTTACAATCTCCCCCACTTAAGAAATTTGGTCTTCCAAATTAGATCCAAGGCAAATGAGTCCATAAATAACTCCGGGTACATCTATTGTATCATATACTGTCATCCTCAAGTGACTTTCTCCGGAGTGTAATACTACCATCATACTTAACTAGGGAGATCATCTTAACCTCAACACTTTCTCCTTCCGTGTAATACCCGAATCAATTTTTTCCAATCATATGTTATACTTTCATTGAGCAAAACTGTTGGAGCTCATATCCAATCACATATGCTGGGTCCGGATAGTATTTTCGAAGCATTAATAGATGGGACACATAGTGGATGCCTACTATTTCAAGTGGTAACACCAACCTACAGGCCTTATCTCACACTTGTCCAATCTCTCTTTCCGAATCTCGTTATGTTCTTAGGACATGTAACTGCCAACAATACTAATTCACCTTCGGTGAATTCCAATGGTTTCTGTCTCTTGTCAGCATAGCTTTCTGTCTGCTCTGAGGTGTTCTTAATCTCTCACAAATCAATTGAACATCCTTAGAGGTTTGTCTTATCAATTCGGGAACAATTCTCTATCTGTCACCCACTTCTTCTTATCGAAGTCGGGGAACAACTCCCTACGGCAATACAATGCCTCATATAATCTTATCTTGATACTCGAGTGACAACTGTCATCATTGACGAATTCGATTAGTAACAACTGATTATCCCAGGAGCTCATCAAATCAATGGCACATGCTCTCATCATATCCTGCAGAACCTGTACAGTCCTCTATGACTGACCATCTGTCTGAGGACCAAAAGCAGTGCTAACACTCAATCAGGTTCCCATAGCTTCCTAAAAGTGTTCCCAGAAGTGGGAAGTGAAGCGGGAATCCATATCTGATACCGTGCTCACTGGAATGTTATATAATGTTTCACCATTTTTCGTACACATAAATTCACCTACACACTCAGAGTATCTTGGGATTTCCATAGCCATAAGGTGGGTAAACTTAGTCAATCTATCGAATATCACTCAGATAGTCTCATGATTCATCCGGGTCCTCTGTAACCCATCACGAAATTCATGGTAACTTGTTCCCATTTTCGTGTCAATATATGTAGAGGCTGCAATAATCTTGCAGACTTCTTTTGCTCTACCTTACTCTGCTGACATACGAGACACTTGTCCACAATCTCTACAATATCTCTTTTCATATCTGACCACCAATACCTTTTTCAGAGATTCTGATATATTTATTATTTCCCGGATACACTGTATATCCCGAAGAGTGAACTTCTGACAATAACACTGTCTCAGCAACTATGGTCCTGGGAAGCACTTATACTGTATCTGAACCTCTGTAAGTCATCATCACTCACTGTGAACTCTGTCACTATACCCTTCTGAATCTGAACCACACTATCGACACCATGCCGATCATCACGCTAAGCCTAAAAAATTCGGTCACACAAATCCGGTTCTAACCTTAAGCTACCTGTCACAAAATCACCGTCATCATCAGTACTGAGGCTTACGATTGCAATAGCAGCTCACGCTCCCTGACAATCAAATGTAATACCATCCTAAGGCTCTTTCTGTTCAAGGCATCAGTCTTTCCTGGTTGGTACAATTTCACAATCATAATCCTTAGAAGCTCTAACCCTCTTCGTTATCTCATATTCTACTCTTTATGTGAAAACAGATACTCGAGGCTTTTACAATCAGTGCATACCCAAAGTTTCTTACCATTTAAGTGGTGGTGCCATACTTTTAATGTAAACGCTATAGTTGCTAAATCTAAATCATGGGTCAGATAGTTTCTCTCATGATCCTTGAACTATCAGGACCCGTTCTCAATCCATCACTTAACCAAAAAACCACTACAAATTTTTCGCATTTTTAACTTACCTTTCCTCTCTTCAATGGTTGGGCTATGATTCGATGTCAGAATCTTCGCTTACCGCATAATCCATTATCATACATACATGTCAATATACTGCTACTGACTGTAACTGCTTTTATAATACATGTGAGATTATATAAAAGCTAATACAAATACATTCCCCATAATATATATTGTATACATCACTGTGCTGTTTCTAAGTTTAAATACAAAACCGTACAAAATATGTATACCTGGCGATCGATAGAAAATAGCGGTGGACTCAAGAATACTATCCCTCAATAGCTCTCGCTCTACTGCTGGTGCTCTGTAGAGAGATGTAAAGAAAGGTGGGTGAGCATACAACGCGCTCAGTAAGGAAATCAGGCAAGCAAGTAGATATCTACACTATCTACTCAAAATAATGCTATACCTTTAAAACATTATTTCCTTTACTCACTTTAAAAGCATGTCTTTATATATATATATATATATATATATATATATATGTATACTTGTACAGATTAAATCCCATGTATAGAAATCATGCTTTCTTTCTCAAATGTAGGCATGTAGTGCAAAATAATGCATCTTTTCCTTTTTCATCATGCCTTTAGATAAATCATGCCATGTATATTTAAATCACAATAAATATGGCATTTAAATCATTTACAACACAAAATTGGAGTCCGACTCATCCCTCAGGTCTATCCGCAATTTAAATCAGTCAATCAAGTGATATATCATGTGAGACTCTATGGTGAAATGTAAATAGTATCTTGGACTATGATCATATCCGACATGTGATCCCAAGCTACACGGAATCCTAGTGTGCAAGGCATCACTACTGCAACGGGAGGGGGGTCAGTCCATCACAACCGCCAGCTATATCCTCCTCAACTCCACAACACCACACGGTACAGTGTACCCCATGCCGCTCGCATGGTACAACGTACTCCGTGGACCCTACATCACAGTCGGGGTGCCTGCTATAGGTCTTAGCCCTCAGACCATGGAATATCATACCACGTCTCTAATACCCTCATGCGGATATCCTCTCACATAATGTGACACTCAGTCCACACAAGGAATCAAGCATGGGTTTTAACATGTATTATATATCACATACAGTGCGCGCCTTTAAGCGTGACTCATAGTCGACACTCCGCTCAAACACTGTTTCACATCACAAACTTAACGCTAGTGCGAGTAAACCTCCAGCAATTAGGTCAATGCATAGTTCATGTATTAAATCAAGTACGAGCAATAGCTCTAGTACCATGCTATGCATAATATCATCAAATCAAGTACGAGCAATAGCTCCAGTACTATGTCATGTATAAATCATGAAGAATTGAGTACGAGCAACGCTCCAGCACTCTGTCATGCATCTCATGTAAAACTCGAGTACGAGCTAATTGCTCCAGCACTCTCTCATGCATATATCATATAAAATTGTGTATGAGTAATAACTCCAGTACTCTATCATGCATAATCTAGAACTAATGTATGTGGAAAATATATGAAATCCAGTGCGAGCTGTGCTCCAGCATGATTCATTCTCACATAATATGAAAGATGGCTCTTTAAAAAGGGATGATTTACAAAATATCAAAATCAGCATTATAAAGTGTACTTAATTCACATCAACCTTAAAATCATTAGCCCATCTATTTATTCTCCTGCTAAACAGCAATTAAACACTCAAAATAGTGGTTTCCATGCTTTTTACAACTATTCACAAAAGTTGACTTTTTGACTAACTAGGGGTAAAATCGTAATTTACCACTATCGGGTCACAATAATTATTATTCACTTTCTCTGACCCTCAGAGTTTTTAAGTGAATGTAAAAGCAGACGAAAATACGTGCAAGTATCTCTAACTACTCACAAAAGTCCCTTACCTGCAATCACTCGAGAAATTTCACTTTCTCTGCGCTGCTCATTTCAGCAGTCCGATTTGCTCCTCCAATAATCTCTAGATCTGAATATAACCATTTATCAGGTTAATTACACTTTTTCTACTATATTTCACATTAAATACAGTCTATTTGCCTTATTTGAGCCCGTTTACTCTACATGGGCCTAAATACTTTAATTGGGCCTTAATCCGTATTAAGCCCGTTTTCCACGTATTATTTTCCTTCATCAGGGTCTATTGACTCATTGGGCCTATCAATACCCATTGGGCTTTATTCCAAGCTCTTTGGATAGCCCGTATAACTTTTACGACATTTATTTCAAAATTTCGAATATCATATACTAATTGCAGAATTTAATCCGAAACGCGTAAAATAAATCTTAAATACGCAATAATCAAATAAATTGTTGTAAATGAGCTTTACTTACCCGAGATTATGCGATGGTAAGCAAATCAAAGTTCGATCGGGCTTCCGTTTGGAATTTATCGTCGAACTGCACAATTTTGTATATTTAAGTCCGAGTCAATTTCTGATTAAATATAATTTAAATAAATTTATCGAAAATCAAATCGGTCACTTTTGACCTCGTATCGACTTACCCGAAGTCCGCTGAAATCCCAAAAATTTTCCTTTTCCTTTTTCTTTCTTTTTTCTTCTTTTTCCCCTTTTCTCCTTGGTTGAACCGGTCCGGTCCGGTTCAGTGTAGAAGGTTTTTCGTTGAATCTTCGACTGGTTCAGGCTTCCTTTGGTCGTGCCAGCGTCGTCTGGCCGATTCCCGACGTCTCACCACCACCGTTCGATGTGCCACAGCTTGGGGACCTCTCAGCTGGCCCCAATCGGGACCAAGCACCGTCGGTGGCTGTCGAATCTCTTCTTTTCCTTTGCGGCAATTTCCCTTTGATTCGCCGGCGTCTGGCATCGGTGACGCGTGTTGTCGGTGCCAATGGGTGCGCATGGACCTCCTCTTCCTTTTTCGGCCTCTGTCCTGGCCGTGGGGTCACCGGTGACGGCCGTCCGGTGGTTCTGTAACTTTCTCTCTCGCCGCGTTTCAAATTTCAGATTTTCTTTTTATTTTTTTATTTTTTTCTTTTATTTATAATATATTTTTATTATTATTTTATTATTAAAATAATAATAGAAATCCAAAAATATCTCAAAAATATCTAAAAATATCCTATTAAATTCATTTAGTCCGTAAATGAATTTATCAGTCCGATTTTACCTTTTCGGTATATTTGTCTCCTAATTTTGGGCTCGTTTTTCGAGATAAAAATTCTGATAAATTCTAATAAATTTATATCTTGATCAATTGGACTCAAAATTCAATATTTTCCTCGATTTTGATCAAGATTCCTTAATTTCATATTTTTAATGAAATTGTCTTATCGAAATTATACCGAATTTCAGTCATTTGATCGTTTTACCCCTGTACTTGTTCGGAAATCATTTTAACCCTTATCTCGCTGTTATGTAGCTTACATGCATTTTTAATTTCTTAAATTGTCGATTGCATGATAGTAAATGCTCTTCTTATGATTCAACTATAATAATAGAGTGTTCATACACATAGGAATCATAAGGAACAAGCTACATAAAAATTTGGGCCTGACAATCCTCCCCTACTCAGAAAATTTGGTCCTCCAAATTAGAACCAAGTTAGTCATAAAATAGGTGAGGGTACTTCTCTCGCATCAGACTCTCTAGCTCCCAAGTAGCCTCCTCTGAAGTATGATGCTGCCAGAGAATCTTCACTAACCCGATGGTCTTCGATCTCAATACCTTCTCCTTCCTATCCAATATCCGAATCGATCGCTCAATATATGACATGTCCTCTCGGAGCTCCAAAGGCTCGTAACTAATCACATGTGCCAGATCCGGGTGATACTTCTGAAGCATCGATATGTGGAAGACGTTATGGACACCTGATAAGTCCGGTGGCAATGCCAACCTATAGCCTTATCTCCCACTCGATCAAGTATCTCAAAGGGTCCAATATAGCGAGGATTTAGTTTCCATCTCTTCCCAAATCTCGCTATGCCCTTGGAAGGAGAAACTTTTAAAAACACGGATTCACCAACTGCAAACTCTAGTGGCCTACGTCTCCTGTCAGCATAACTCTTCTGTCTGCTCTGAGCTGTCCTCAGTCTCTCTACAATCAAGTGGACATCCTCAGATGCTTACGTAACCATGTCAAGAGCGAAAATCTTACGGTCACCCACTTCTTCCCATCTAATAGGGGAACGACATCTACGGCCATATAAAGCCTCATATGGTGCCATCCCGATACTCGAATGATAATGGTTGTTGTAGGCGAACTCGGCTAGTGGCAAGTGATCATCCTAGGAGCCTCTAAAATCTAGCACACATGCTCTCAACACATCCTCCAGAGTCTGTATAGTCCTCTCTGACTGACCATCTGTCTGAGGATGGAAAGCGGTGCTCAAACTCAACTGGGTTCCCATGGCTTCTTGAAAATGTCCCTAAAAGTGGGAAGTGAAGCGGGAATCCCTATTAGAGACTATGCTCACTGGTACACCATGTAACCTCACTACCTCACGTACATACAGTTCTGCTAATGAACTCAGAGTATCGGTCGCTCTCATAGCTAGGAAGTGGGCTGACTTCGTCAGTCTGTCGACGATCACCTATATAGCATCGTGATTCCTGCAAGTTCTCAGTAAACCCATCACGAAATCCATGGTGATATGCTTCTATTTCCAAGTCGGTATAGGTAGAGGCTGCAATAACCCTGCAGGTTTCTGATGCTCTACCTTTACCTGCTGACATACGTGACACTTTACCACAAAGTCTGCTACATCTCTCTTCATACCCGACCACCAGTATACCTTACGGAGGTTCTAATACATTTTGTTACTTCCCGGATGTAACGTATACCTCGATGAATGAGCTTTCGCTAATATCAATCTCCTGAGTCCTGGATCCTTGGGAACACACAATCTGCCTCTGAACCTCAGTAGTCCATCAGAACTCAACTCAAAGTCAGTCACTGTGCCCTTCTGCATCTGACTACTCACATCCATACAAAATGGATCCGTTTGCTGAGCCACTCTGATCTTGTCCATCAGATCCAGCTCCAAGCGTAGACTGGCTATCACATAGCCTATATCCATGTCAGAAGGCATGACTCCCAAACTGAGGCTAACAAACTGCTCTAGCAAATCATGTTCCCTAACCATCATGTACGATACCATCTCTAGGCTCTTCCTGCTCAAGGCATCGGCTGCAACGTTAGCCTTACCCGAATGATAAAGTATCTCACAATCGTAGTCCTTCAGAAGCTCTAGCCATCTTCTCTGTCTCATGTTCAGCTCTTTCTGTGAGAACAGATACTTGAGGCTCTTGTGGTCGGTAAATATCTGGAACTTCTCGCCATACAAGTAGTGGCGCCATACCTTCAACGCAAACACTACTGCAGCTAACTGCAAATCATGGGTCGGATAGTTCTTCTCATGGTCCTTCAGCTGTCTGGATCCATAAGCAACTACCTTCCATCCTGCATCAATACACAGCCCAGTCCCTGATGCAAAGCATCGGTATACACTGCAAATCCTCCTGAGCTGTTAGGATAGTGAGAATCGGAGCGGTGGTCAATCGACGCTTCAACTCCTGAAAACTCTTCTCACAATCCTCGTTCCATATGAACGGTACACTCTTTCAAGTAAGATGTGTCAACGGAGCAGCCAACTTAAAAAATCCCTCAACGAATCTCTGATAGTATCTAGCTAAACCAAAAAAACTCCTGATCTCAGTCACTGTCCTTGGCTGTTCCCACTGAACTACAGCCTCTATCTTAGATGGATCAACTGATACACCATCTCTCGATACAACATGTCCCGAAAATGAGATCTGTGACAACCAAAAGTCACACTTACTGAGCTTAACATATAACTCCTGCTCTCGTAGAGTCTGTAACACGATCCTGAGGTGCTCCCCATGCTCCTCCTTAGATCTCGAATACACCAATATGTCATCGATAAAGACGATAACAAACTGGTCTAAATATGGCTTGAACACATCGTTCATCAAAGCCATGAAAGCAGCTGGAGCATTCGTCAATCCGAATGGCATGACCAAGAACTCATAATGGCCATATCGAGTACGAAATGTTATCTTGGGTACATCTCTACTTCGAACCTTCAGCTGATGATACCCAGACCTCAGGTCAATCTTGGAAAAGACCTGTGCTCCTTGAAGCTGATCTAACAAGTTGTCAATGCGTGGAAGGGGATACCTATTCTTGATGGTGGCCTTATTCAACAATAAGTAATCTATACACAATCGAAGGCTCCCATCCTTCTTCCTCACAAACAAAATCGGTGCTCCCTAAGGTGAAACACTCGATCGTACAAAACCCCTATCCAACAGCTCCTGTAACTGCCTCTTGAGCTCCTCCAGCTCAACTAAGGCCATGCGATATGGTGGTCTCGAAATAGGCTCCGTACCAAGCACCAAATCTATATAGAATTCCATCTCTCTGTCTGGTGGTAACCCTCGCAACTCATCTGAAAAAACATTTGGGGTACTCACTGACCACAGCAATATCTAACAACTCTGGATGTGCCTTATCCATATCTACCACGTACGCAATGAAACCTTGATATGTTGGAGGTTTTCTAAATCAGTAATCATGTAATAATCATAACTACTCCTTTCATTTATTTTTTTATTAAACTTTACAACATATCTAGTAGGGTTAGGAAACATAACTGTCTTAGCATAACAATCTAAAATAGCATGGTTTGCAGATAACCAATACATTCCTAATATTATATCAAAGTCACTCATACTTAGTAATATTAGATTGGCTGTTATCTCCTTATCCCCTACTCTTAACTTACAGTCATTAAATACATACTCTACCACTTGACTACTATTTATAGGCGTACTAATCAACATCATCATACATAATGGTGTACGCTCTACATGTCTTGCTAATTTGTATCCAAATGAAGGCGATACAAAAGAATGTGTGGCACCAGGATCAATTAAAACATATGCTTCAATATCATAAATTAAGATGTTACCTCGTATCACATCTGATGAAGTATTAGCTGTCCCCTGGTCCAAAGCATGTACTCGCCCTCGACCCATCGCTTGTTTCTCCTTTTCTTTTGCCGTAGCTCTACCTCTCTGAGCAAACGTACCAGCTGGAGTTCTATCTGGCTCCCTGCCCCTCAGTGGCATAGTATCAACCATCTCTGGGCAAGCTCTAGCTATATGCCCCTGTTTCCCACATCGAAAACACACGATAGGAGTCAGCGGACACGGTCAACCTCCATGTTGTTTACCACATCTTTTGCACTGATCGACAGCAGGTCTCTATCCTCCTATGACAATGCCATTTACTGGAGCCACGGTCGGATAAGTAGGAGGTCTAGTAAATCTCTTTCGTGTCTCCTCAACCCGTGATCTCTTATCGAAGAGTTTTCTCCCTCATCGAAAATCGAAATCTCTAACCGGCCTCTTCTTCTGTATATCTCAGCTACGGCTAAACTTCCCAAACTCGAAAGCCTTCCTCTCGAAATCTTACTCACATAGTTGCACCCTGCGTACTGCTTCCTCATAGGTTGCTATGTCTAATGGAACCAACGTGGATCGCAGAACCGGTCTCAACCCATCGATGAACCTGTGGACCTTCCTAGCCTCACTATACATGGTATCTGGGTCATATCTCCCTAGGGATAGGAATCGAGTCTCATACTCGTCCACTGACAAACTCCCCTGGTTCAGTCCCAAAAACTCTGCTTGTAGTTTTTGCTGTGCGGTATCGGGTACAAACTGCCTCTTAAAAGCCTCCCAAAATATCTCCCAACTAATGTCTGTGTGTCAGACTCTCAATATAGGTTGGGTGGACTTCCACCAATGCTCTGCAGCTCCTTTCAGTAGGAACGCAGCAAATGCGACCATCTCTAATGTGGTACACTTAAAGAATCCATAAAGTTTCTCCATCTCTGCCACCCACTCCTCAACAGCTACAGGGTCCTTGACCCTGCTAAAAGATGGAGGTCTAAACTTCTGGAACTCTCGCAACCGATGCAGATCACATCCGTACCTAATCCACTACCATCTGAAACTGGTGAGGGTGTAGGAGTATCTATAGTCCTCGATGCATGAGTTGTCTACGTAGGTGTATCAGGGGCAACTGCCTCTCCTGTCGCAGCTCTTGCCTCCTGTCCTTGCCTACCTGGCATCGTCTGTGCCAACATCTCTACAATCGTCTCAAGACTACACTCTAATCTCGTAAAACGCATCTCAGCACACACGGGTGCCTTAGTAGCACCTAGAGTCTCATGCGTAGGTAATGGTTCGATAGCAGCTCGTCTCTCGGGGCCTATCTTCCCGGCCTCGAGCCCTACCTCTCGTACCTCTACCACTATGCGTATTTGCCATATAGGCAAAGTTCCTGCATTCATAATCATGAATTAGTCCGTCTCCTATCTGGTATACACAGTTATATCTAAACACAGCACAATACTATGGGGATGTACACTTTCCTATTTCCTAACACCGACTCACATCAGACCAACCTCTACTCTGATACCATTTTGTCAGGACCCGTTCTCAGTCCATGACTTAACCAAAAAAGCACTACAATTTTTTTGCATTTTTAACTTACCTTTCCTCTCTTCAATGGTTGGGCTGTGATTCGATGTCAGAATCCTCGCTTACCGCATCATCCATTATCATACATACATGTCAATATACTGCTACTGACTGTAACTGCTTTTACAATACATGTGAGATTATATAAAAGCTAATACAAATACATTCCCCATAATATATATCGTATACATCACTATACTGTTTCTATGTTTGGATACATAACCGTACAAAATATGTATACCTGGTGATCGATAGGAAATAGCGATGGACTCAGGAATACTATCCCTTAATAGCTCTCGCTCTACTGCTGGTGCTCTGTAGAGAGATGTAAAGAAAGGGGGTGAGCATACAGCGCGCTCAGTAAGGAAATCAGGCAAGCAAGTAGATATCTACACTATCTACTCAAAATAATTCTATGCCTTTAAAACATTATTTCCTTTACTCACTTTAAAAGCATGTCTTTATATATATATATATATATATGTATACTTGTATAGATTAAATCCCATGTACAGAAATCATGCTTTCTTTCTCAAATGTAGGCATGTAGTGTAAAACAATGCATCTTTTCCTTTTTCATCATGCCTTTAGATAAATCATGCCATGTATATTTAAATCACAATAAATATGGCATTTAAATCATTTACAATACAAAATCAGAGTCTGACCCATCCCTCAAGTCTGTCCGCAATTTAAATCAGTGAATCAAGTGATATATCATGTGAGACTCTGTGGTGAAATGTAAATAGTATCTTGGACTATGATCATATCCGACATGTGATCCTAAGCTACACAGAATCCTAGTGTGCGGGGCATCACTGCTGCAATGGGAGGGGGGTCAGTCCATCACAACCGCCAGCTATGTCCTCCTCAACTCCACAACACCACACGGTACAGTGTACCCCATGCCACTCGCATGGTACAACGTACTCCGTAGACCCTACATCACAGTCGGGGTGCCTGCCATAGGTCTTAGCCCTCAGACTATGGAATATCATACCACGTCTCTAGTACCTTCATGCGGATATCCTCTCACATAATGTGACACTCAGTCCACACAAGGAATCAAGCATGTGTTTTAACATGTATTATATATCACATACAGTGCGTGCCTTTGAGCGTGACTTATAGTCGACACTCCGTTCAAACACTGTTTCACATCACAAAGTTAACGCTAGTGCGAGTAAACCTCCAGCAACTAGGGTAATGTATAGTTCATGTATTAAATCAAGTACGAGCAATAGCTCCAGTTCCATGCTATGCACAATATCATCAAATCAAGTACGAGCAATAGCTCCAGTACTATGTCATGTATAAATCATGAAGAATCGAGTACGAGCAACGCTCCAGCACTCTGTCATGCATCTCATGTAAAACTCGAGTACGAGCTAATCGCTCCAGCACTCTCTCATGCATATATCATATAAAACTGAGTACAAGTAATAACTCCAGTACTCTATCATGCATGTCATGGAAATCTTGTGCGAATCATAATCCAACACTAATGTATTTGGAAAATATATGAAATTCAGTACGAGCTATACTTCAGCACAATTCATTCTCACATAATATGATAGATGGCTCTTTAAAAAAGGATGATTTACAGAATATCAAAATCAGCACTATAAAGTGCGCTTAATTCACATCAACCTTAAAATCATTAGCCCATCTATTTATTCTCCTGCTAAACAGCAATTAAACACTCAAAATATTGGTTTCCATGCTTTTTACAACTTTTCACAAAAGTTAACTTTTTGACTAACTAGGGGTAAAATCGTAATTTGCCACTGTCGGGTCACAATAATTATTATTAACTTTCTCTGACCCCCAAAGTTTTTAAGTGAATGTAAAAGTAGATGAAAATACGTGCAGGTATCTCTAACTACTCACAAAAGTCCCTTACCTGCAATCACTCGAGAAATTTCACTTTCTCTGCGCTGCTCGTTTCAGCAGTCCGATTTGCTCCTCCAATAATCTCTGGAGCTGCATATAACCATATATCAGGTTAATTACACTTTTCCTACTGTGTTTCACATTAAATACAGTCTATTTCCCTTATTAGTGCCCGTTTACTCTAAATGGGCCTAAATACTTTACTGGGCCTTAATCCGTATTTAGCCCGTTTTTCATGTATTATTTTCCTTCATCAGGGTCTATTGACTCATTGGGCCTATCAATACTCATTGGGCTTTATTCCAAGCTCTTTGGATAGCCCGTATAACATTTACGACATTTATTTCAAAATTTCAAATATAATTCACTAATTGCGAAATTTAATCCGAAATGCGTAAAATAAATCTTAAATACGCAATAATCACATAAATTGTCGTAAATGAGCTTTACTTACCCGAGATTATGTGATGGTACGCAAATCGAAGTTCGATCGGGCTTCCGTTCGAAATTTATCGTCGAACTGCACAATTTTTTATATTTAACTCCGGGTCAATTTTTGATTAAATATAATTTAAATAAATTTATCGAAAATCAAATCGATCACTTTTGATCTCGTATCGACTTACCCGTAGTCCGGTGAAATCCCAAAAAATTTCCTTTTCCTTTTTCTTTCTTTTTTCTTCTTTTTCCCCTTTTCTCCTTGGCTGAATCGGTCCGGTCCCGTTCAGAGTAGAAGGTTCTTCACTAAACCGCCGACCGGTTCAGACTTCCTTTGGCTATGCCAGCGTAATCCGGTCGGTTCCCGGTGTCTCACCACCCCCGTTCGGCGGGCCACAGCCTGGGGACCTCTCGGTTCGCCTCAATCGAGACCAAGCACCGTCGGTGGTTGCCGAATCTCTTCTTTTCCTCCACGGCAATTTCCCTTCGATTCGCCAGCATCCGGCGTCGGTGACGCGCGTTACAGGTGCCGATGGGTGCGCACGGACCTCCTCTTCCTTTTTCGGCCTCTGTCCTGGCCGTGGGGTCGCCAGTGATGACCGTCCGGTGGTCTTCTCCTCTTCGTCGGTTTGCCTCTGTAACTTTCTCTCTCCCCGCGTTTCAAATTTCAGATTTTCTTTTTTTTTTCTATTTTTTCTTTTATTTATAATATATTTTTATTATTATTTTATTATTTAAATAATAATAAAAATCCTTAAATATCCCAAAAATATCTCCAAAATATCTAAAAATATCCTATTAAATTCATTTAGTCCGTAATGAATTTATCAGTCCAATTTTACCTTTTCGGTATATTTGTCTCCTATTTTTGGGCTCATTTTTCGAGGTAAAAATGCCGATAAATTCTAATAAATTTATATCTTGAACAATTGGACTCGAAATTCAATATTTTCCTCGATTTTGATCAAGATTTCTCAATTTCATATTTTTAATGAAATTGTCTTATCGAAATTATAACGAATTTCAGTCATTTGACCATTTTACCCCTGTACTTGTTCGGGAATCACTTTAACCCTTATCTCGCTATCATGTAGCTTACATGCATTTTTTATTTTTCAAATTGTTGATTACATGATAGTAAATACTCTTCTTATGATTCAACTATAATAATAGAGTGTTCATACACATAGGAATCATAAGGAACAAGCTACATAAAAATTCGGGTCTGACATGAACTATCTGGATCCATAAACGACTATCTTCCCATTTTACATTAATACACAGCCTAATCCTTATTTTCAGGTATCCATATACACTGAGAAATCTCTTAAGCTGTTAGGTATGGTGAGAATAATTACGGTGGTCAATTTATTACTTCAATATACCAAAACTCAGCGAAGCTACTTTCATACTTATTATCCTACTAACATGCAATCTTTTCCTAAATGAAATGTGTTAACTGAGCAGCCCATTTCGAAAAACTCTCAATAACTCGTTTATAAGACAATTTCCTGTAACTACTCATGCTCTTCCCTGGACTTCGAATACATCGAAATATCATCTCTCTAGATGATAACCAATCGGTCCAGGTAAGGTTCAAATACCTCATCGTAGTTGAGTTCCACTAAATATTTCAATCACCCATATCCTTGACCTATGTATGCATAAATGTATAATGTCATTTCAAAATCGCTTCCGTTCAAGATACTAACCCACGTCATTTCGTTTTTCTTATATTAACAGCTTTTATAAAATTTTAATTTTTAAACCTTCATGATTAACCAAATTCTATATTCCTTTATTGTACCAGTAAAGGTACCCAAATTTTAAATGTATATATTACGACTGTCAATTTCAATCTATAGGTTATATGTGCACTTCTTGATGCTGTGAAATCTTCAGGCGGGGAAGTATTTTGAAATACCTTTATTACCCCTCAGACTTGACCACATAGACTGGGTGTAGATATATCCACCCTTATACTTGATCACAATTCATATTCACTATATATTACTTAATCCCAATTACTTTACATAACAAAGATATCCTTACCTTGCATACGCCCCTTATTCCAATATATCTCGTATTTAGGATCTATCACATCTCAAAGCTTATTTCCTTTCATATATCACTTATAACAACTCTTTCATTACTTGTTACAACTTACAATACGCTTTTCAGTGGTATTTTCACCCTTATTTTCAACTTACAATCTCTATACCCATATTCGTTAGTGATAATCATCTAACCATCATCATCTTGCTTAAGGGTACAGGCTTCACATCTTTCACTCGCTTATAAGCAATTGAAGGCGGTATGAATATATACGTGTCACTATGATCAATTAAAATAATTACTTCATTGTTAACAACCAGTGTGGTATCTTCCACCACATCATATGAAACATCAGTAGTGTCCTGGTCCAAGGGATACACTGGCCCTCATCCAACATCTTATTTTTGTGGTATCTATCACACATTCTACACTGCTCCCACTGCTACACTGCTTACACTTTTACACTGCTTACACTGTTACACTGCTACACTACTCTCACTGCTACGGAGCAAGTCGGGGTCCTCAAGTCACAATACCCCTTAAAAATACTGTATTTAGATACACTGGGGCCTTACTAATCATCTTACGCCGTGACTCATCAGCTCTAATCTTTTACTAAACTACCTTTTTCTCGTTCTGACATCTCTGTCATTCTCTATTCTCTTTCTGTCTCTATTTTGGCCATTATTTCCTTTCCCAATCTCAAAGGCGTGCAACTCATAATCTTATTCACACAACTGTAGTCTGCGCACTGCCTCGACATAGGTAGTGATAGCTAACGGGGCCAATCAGACTCTAATTGACAATCTGAGCCCTTCATGAACTTTCAAAAATCTCGACTCTCACTGTCCATAGTGTTGGAGTCATATCTGCCCAGGAATATAAACTGAGTTTCATACTCATCAATCAATTGGTTCCTTTGGGTCAGAGTAAAGAATGTTATCTATAATTTCTTTTAAACAATATCCGGGATATTCTGTCACCGAAATACATCTGAAATTATTTTCCATATCCATTCTGGATGTCTAACTCTTAAGGTGGGTTGAGCGGACTTCCACAAATGCTCCGACTCGCCCTCAAATCTCATGCATACTCTGAGCAATTAGCTCGCAAAATATTCTCCACACTCAGCTCCAACCTCGCGAAGCGTATCTTAATATTGTCCGATCTCTCTGTCAGACTCTGTCCGATCTCTCTGTCGGACTCTGTGGGGCATACTCAATACCAGCCTCCACGTCAATCTCCTCTCGAGTCTCATGTTGTGATTCTGTACGACTCTCAAGCCTACCTCAACGGCCTCGAGCTCATGTACTCGCCCTTCTATCATAGCGGTTATCAGTTAATAAATCTATTCTTGCATTCAAAACCAAATTCTTAGATGTACTTCCATCTCAATATACACAATTGTATCTAAACAATGCACAGTACATGGGGATGTAAACTTTCTTAATCACTAACACTGACTTATATCATGCCAACTCACGCTCTGATACCATTAAACCTGTCATGACCCAAATTACCTAAAAATCAAAGTAAATTTTTTCGCTTTTTCGTTTATTATTTAATTATTACCTTTCTCTCATCGTGACCATCCTACAAACAGTTGGGCTATGATTTGATGTTAGTCACCTCTCACCTATTTACCATTCCATTTCCATAATCACATTCATATATCAGAGTTTACTATCTTTTGACTTTATATAAATATATACATAATGATATTTATAACTCTACATCCCCGACATCATATCCGTTTACAGTACTGTGTATTACATATTTAGATATAAAACTATACAAATGTGTATACCTGTCTCTCGATGGGAAGCAGCGAATACCAAGATGTAAGTCCTTAGCCGCTTACTAATTACTGTGAGTGCTCTGAAAAGATAGGAAAATAAGGGAGGTGAGCAAACCACACACTCAGTAAGGCAACTATGCAAGTAAGTAGATAGCTCCACTATCTACATACTCATAATGTCATGCCCTTAAAATTCAGTTCTTTTCATTAAAATCTCAAGCACAAAACCATGTATATATCATGACATAGTTTATCCAAAACTATTTGTGCATATAGAAAAGCATGTAATTCTTACATCAATAGCATTTTATGTGACATCCTTAAATCATAATTAGCATGAAGTAAAACAAGATCATGCATTCTTTCATGTCATGTAAGACAAATCATGAATTTGAAATGAAAGCACGGAAAACATCATCATGCTACTACATTCAAATCATTTTATTAAAACTGCAGTATAAAATAACCCTTCCGGGTCAATCATCTCATAATTCAATTCCAAACTCATAAAACAATTCATTAAAATTCATTATAAAACTTCGGTTATAAAACCACCATTCTTTCAGGGTCACATATCATAAAATCATAAAATTGGGGGCCTGACCCCTCCTTCGGGTCTGCCCTGGTCTATCGACCAATAGTTATATCATGTGAGACATGTAGGTGACTATCAGTAACAACATAGGACTATGGCCATAACCTCGTGATCCCTAGCAACACGGTACCTAGTGTGCGGGGTATCACACCTGAACGGGAGGTAGGTCGTCCTACCTGCCAGAACAGCATAACACTAGGATTACGAGGGTAAGGCTTGCTGCCTCATGGCTAATGCTACTCCACTCCAACGATCCCCACGGTACAGCTTACTCTGCATGATATACACGATACAACGTACTCCGTGAACTCAAGCTTAGTCAGGGGTGCTTGCAATAGGTCTTATCCACCCATATCATCTCTGTCTCAGTATGCCGTGTGAGCATATCATCTCACTGTGACACACAGTCTATAGGAGGCTCCAACATGGCTATATGCATGTTATATAAATCCCTGTGCGAGCGAAGCTCTTGCACCGCTCCATGCATATTCATGATATCAAAAAATCTCATGCGAGTGAAGCTCTAGCACGGTTTCATAGAAATCAATGAAATATTCGTACGAGCAGCGCTCCAGTACGACTTAAAATAATTATAAATTCAAATAAAATCACATACGAGAAATGCTCTAGTACGAATATGTATAAAAACTCAGTGAAAACTTCGTACGAGAAAAACTCCAATACGACTTTAAAATGAGTTATAAATTCATATAAAACTTCGTGCGAGCAAGCACCAGCAAGAATGAATGCTCAAGTAAATCAAATCTCGTGCGAGTTACTCTCCAGCTCGGCTTTATGCATAATTAAATCAAATCTCGTGCGAGTTACACTCCAGCACGACTTTATGCATATTTAAATCAAATCTCGTGTGAGTTACACTCCAGCACGGCTTTATGCAATATCAAATCAAAATAGGATGCGAGCTAGACTTCAGCATCTCTCATGCATGTCAATCATAAAAACTAGTGCGAGCAATCGCTTCAGCACCTTTTTATGGACATCACGTCAAAACAGTCAAAACATTTCAAAACAGAGTGCGAGCTAGGCTCCAGCACTTCTCATGCATTTCACAAGAATAAAAATCAGTGCGAGCAACCGCTCTAGCACATTTCATGCATATGATGTCACACAAGTCGGTGCGAGCAACCGCTCTAGCACATTTATGCACACTCACAACGTAGATATAGTGCGAGCTTTATGCCAGCAATATTTGTTTCCATATAAACTTGATAGTTGGCCAATTTTCCAAAGAAAATTCATTTAAATATAAATAACACTTACTTAGTGTTATCTTGTGAAATTTATGAAATTATTGGCCAATCTATCGATTTACTTAGTTTAAAAACCATAAAAATTCCTTAAATCAGAAAATCCTTAAATCATGCATTTCATGCATGTCATGCTTTCACCATCCTTAGGTGAACATCCCTCAATAGGGGTAAAATAGTTTTTTTACCTATTTCGATCCTTAAAATCATTTAAACCACTTTTAGGATCATTATACAATAACCGTGTATACATACATAATAAGTGTATACAAAAACTATTAAAATACGCGTAGCTACCTCTAGCTACTCACACAATTCCCTTACCTCATTTTCTGTACAGTCTGACCTTTCCACTGATGAGTTGTCACGCAGTCCGATTTTCACCGAATCCAATCTCCAGAACTGCGGATAAATATTCATCAGGTTAAATACAATATATTTAATTGTATTTCATATTTTCTGGGCTTAATTGTAAATCATTGGGTCCGTTTACCCATATTGGGCCCGATTGTACCATAATGGGCCTTAATCGGCCTTAAGCCCGTTTACCACACTTTATCGAGGCCTATTGGGCTCATTGGGCTCATCAGTATTTATTTAGCCTCGTTCTAAATTCTCGAATATCTTAATTTAGTATTTACGACAATTTATTCAAATTTCCAAAATTTAATTCATTTATGCAAAAATTAAATCCGTAATTTATGTGATAAAATCAGTCACGCATAACGATGTAAAATTATCTTAAATAAGGGTTACTTACCCGTGATTCCATGATAGTACGTAAATCGAGGCTGACTCGAGTCCTCGTTTGATATCAATTGTCGAGCTACACAATTTAATATTTTTTTTGGGTAAATTTCTAGTCAACTATTAACAAAATTAAATATTCTAAAATTTAAATCGGTCAATTAGACCGCTTACCGACTTTCCCATAGCTCGATTACATCACTGAGATTTTCTATAATTTTTCCTCTTTTTCTTTTTCCCTTTTTCTTCCTTTTTTTTCCTTTACTTTTTGGCTGAACCGGTTCGGTCCGGTTCAACCCGGTTCAGACCATCGGTTCAATCCAATTCGATCGATTCAGTGGCTCGCTGATCGGTTCTCCACCGGTTTTTACCGCCAATGGCTTCGCTGGGTCGTCTGATGCACAGATCTGGGGTCAGTTCTGTCTAAGGTCATCGAAAAGTGGCCGATCCGGCTCTTCACCTTTCCGCCGTCGGTGACCTCTCTCTTTCTCGTTGTTTTTGGCGCTAACCGTCGCCCTACCGGCCGATTCAGCCGCTGATCGATCGGCCTTGGCGTGGGCTATCTTCGGGTGGTGGTGGCAGGGCCTGAATCGGCGTCGATCACCGGTTTCTCCCTTTCCTCTCTCGACTTCTCTCTCTTTCCTTTCGTTGGCCGTCGTTCGTTGCTTCTTCGGGCCGCTGGTGTCGGTGGATGGCTCGGCTGCCTCGCCTGGCTTCCTCGGCTTCTCCTCCCGATGGTCGTCGGTGAGGCAGAGGGAAGCTTGGCTTCCTGCTTCGTCAGTTTTCTCCAGTTTTGCATTTCACAATTTGCAAATTTCATTTTTTTGTTTAAAATTATTTTATTATTTTATTTATTATTTATTTTTATTATTATTTTAATTAATATTTTATTATTATTTTACTAAAATATCTGAAAAATTATTATTTTATTCATTTATTCAATAAATGAATTTCTCAGTCCGATTTTGCCTTTTCGGTACATTTTTCAATTATTTTCGGGATTATTTTTCAAAGTGAAAATTTCGATTTATTCCAATAAATTCATATCATGATCAATTTAACCCAAAATTTAATTATTTCTTCGTTATTGATCAAGATTTCTCAATCCCCTATTTTTAATTAAATTTTCTTGTCGAATTTATACCGGCTCTTCTCCTTTTGCATTTTTAAATGCATTCAAAAATTTCTATTCATTCCCTTTTTCCTCTTACGATAAAATTGGGTCTTACAAGATCGATCTGGAAGAACAAAAATGCTCTTATTCGAGCAATTGAACATGCCAGATCAATCTCCAATGGGGTTAAAATGATCTGCTAAACATTCTGTAATGAAGAGATCGATCCTTAATGCAAGCAGATCGATTTCCTTAGCACTCGGGTTAGAGCAGATCGATCTCCTCCCTTGGCAGATCTGTAAGCCCCACTTTTGTGCTACTTTTGATGATGTTTTGAATGATATTCCTTATGATTCATGTGATTTACATTTTTCCACATATTAATGAATCATACGAAGAGTTTTTACTAATTTAAATTGCAAAAAATGGATGAATGTGCAAAGAAATGTATGTAATAGCAAAATTAGGGCCAAGATGGCCACAAGCCGAAAGAAAGGGATTGGAAGCGTGCTGACCGAAGGTAAGGACTTAAGATAAGGAAAGATAGTGGGTTCAAGATGGAGAGTCGGTTCAATTTGGTCTTGAATACGTGTAAGGGTAAAACGGTCAAAAGATCAAAAATCGGTATAAATTCGATAAGAAAATTTGATTAAAAAAATATGAAATTGAGAAATATTGATCAATAACAAGGAAAATATTGAATTTTGAGTCCAATTTAATCAAGATATGAATTTATTGGAATTAATCAAAAATTTGACCTCAGAAAAATTATCCCGAAAATATTGGAAAAATATACCAGAAAGAAGAAATAGATTTTTTGAGATATTTTGGGGTTTTAATGTATTTTAATTGATTTAAAATACTAATAAAAAAAGAAAAAAAATGAAAATCTGGTTTTGAAGAGAAAGAAACCAAAAGAAACTGAGAAAGAAAATAGAGACACCAAAGCTTGGCGCGTCCAAGAAGCCCGATGAAACACCTACGACCGATGAGGCCAGACGAGGGTCGGAGAAGAGAGAGGACCATCGGGCGAGCCTGCTGGTACTGACCACGCCCACGAACGGCACCTGATTTTTGACAAACCGAGGGAGAGAAGACCAAGAAGAAATTGAGCTGATTGTCGGCGATCCATGGTGATTTAGCTCTGATCGACTCCAGTCGAGTGACCCTCTAGCTGAGGCACTTCTTTTGGTACCGGTAGCGGTCGACGAAATGGCCGGGAACGCCGGCGACGGTGAGGAGAGCCAAAACGGCATCGTAGAAGAAAAGGGAAGGAAAGGAACAAGAAATGAAAAAGGAAAAAGAAAAAGAAGAGAAAAAAAAAGGGAAAAGGGAAAAAAGGAGAAGAAAATTCCTGAGGATACCTCAGATTATGGGTAAGTCGGTAAGCTGTCAAAATTGACTTTATTGATTTTCAAGAAATTTATTTAAAATTATACTTGATCAAAAATTAACCCAAAATTAAATACAAAATTTTGCATTTTGACGATAAATCGCATACGTGAGCCCGATTGAACTTCGATTTATGTACCATCACATAATTTCAAGTAAGTAAAGCTCATTTATGATAATAATATGATTATTGCGCAATTGAAATTTATTTTACGGATTTTAAATTAATTTCTGCATAAAATAAATTATATTTGGATTTTGAATTAATTGTTGTAAATGATATACGGGCTATCCAAAGAGTTTGGAACAAAGCCCAATGGGTATTGATAGACCCAATAAGCCAATAGACCCTGAGGAAGGGAATTAATAAGTGTAAAACAAGCTTAAAATGGAGTAAGGCACATTAAGAATTAAATGGGCCTAATTGAGTGTGAATGAGCCTAATACTGTAAATAATGCCAAGTAAGATTGAAATACCGTTGAACTCACAGTAATTAACCCGAGATTTGGTTATGTGCAGCTCCGCAGAGTTGACTGTGAGAGCATCTGATAGAGCGATACGGTATTGGTGGAAAAAAAGATAAGCTTGCGAAGAGATTCAAGGTAAGGGAATTTTACGGACTCTAGAGGTAGCTTTACGCAATTTTGACTGCATTTACAGTCTCTTAAACAGTATTAAGGGTCTAGATTTCAAATAAAAAATTTTGATGCCCAGATAGGTAAATGACCAAAATACCTCTGTGAAGGGTAAGATTTTCAAATTTAGGAAAAGTTACGAGAATCAAGAACAAGGGGTTCTTGCCTATTTTTGAGGTGGTTTGACACATGCATGGGTAGGCTGGCTAACTTTTAAATAAAATTCATAGCATCTCATGATTTCAATAATGTGATTTCTTTTGGAAATTGTTTTGAGATAACAAAGCCGCCTACGTGATTTTATGGAAATGTGACGTGATAGAGCTCAGCTCGCACAAATTTTGATTTGTGTGATGCAGGCATTAGTGCAGGAGCAAGGGCTCGCACTAGAGTTTTACATGCAGTGGTGCTAGAGCCTAACTCGCACTAGATTTTCACATGATTTTGATAGAGTACTAGAGCATTGCTCACACTGGTTTTTATGATAGAGCTACAGTCGTGCCTGGAGCTTCGGGTATACTAAGTGTTACACCGATTAAATAGGTTCGCACGTGCATTTTGATTTAAGACATGCGATGAACCGTGCTTGGCACTTCGGGTAGACTGTGTGTCAAGCCAATTAAATATGCTCCACGGAGTACGATGTACCATGCTTGTCACATGGAGTACGTTATACCGTTCTATGATTGATGATATGCCGTCTACAGACGTGATTGTTAAGTGATTGGGTTGGACCGACGTGTTGGATTTGACCCACCTCCAGTGGTGGTTCCCGATAGTGGTGATAGTACACAGGATCCGTGTAGCTTAGGATCACAAGGATATGGTCATAGTCCTGGTTATTTACCTGAGATATATATATATATATATTACCTAGTCTCGCATGTTATAAATTAATGTTTTGAGAAGCATGTTTTGTGGACTTTGGTGTGAGTTTGGATCACCTGAGGGAGGGTGGATCCTGACTGAGATGTGATTTTGATGAGAATGAAATTGGGATTTTAAACTGAAACTTGCATGACATTATTTCCTTACTATTTAAACCCATGCGTGATGTAAACTGGTTTTACATGACATTCTTTGTGTGGCATATTGGTATGCATGAACGTATATTTTCAAATTATGTGGAGAAAATGTGGTTTTATGCATGTCCCCACGTTCATGTAAGTTGTATGGTTACCTATGTGTTTGTAGGATTACCTTACTGAGCTTGAGGTGCTCACCCCTTTCATTTTCCTACACAGATTTCCTCCAATAGACTTTGAGGCGACTTAGTACTTCATTCCTAATATCCATTGTTGCCCATCATTTCGAGGTATATACACTTGTACATATGGTATCTGAATAAGAATAACACAGTAACATGTTTGTAAGTAACTTTTAGGGATGTATAGACACTGTAAACACTTGTAAATGAATGAGAAAAAATTAGTGAAAAACTCCTGTGTTTACCTTTCCTTTAATAAGGAATTGAGTTGTATGGAGAATGAATGGCGGGACTGGCATTGAGGCACAGCCCAACCGTTAGTGGAGTGTGGTCATGATCAGAGGACATGTAAGTATGAAAGAAAAATGAAAAATTTACTTCGATTTTTGGGTCATGATAATTGGTGGTATCAGAGTGAGGTTGGTCTGATGTGTGTAAGTGTCAGTAATTAGGAAGTTATATCCCCAATGTTACTGTGCTTATTTAGATATAATAGTGTATATCGAGATGGGTTTTAACTAAGAAATGGTTGAGAATGCATGATTTGAGTATTATGCAGAACACCAGTCGCGGTAGAGGAGGTAGAGCACGAGGCAGGGGCCATAGAGGTAGACCTGAGCCTGCTAGTCGTGCTAAGTCGACCCATAAGACCTAGGAAGAGGTTGAGGTGGAGACTGAGGTTAACCATACTCTACAGGGTCCTGCAGAGAGACCTGCTGAGACTACCGAGGTGCATTTTGCTAGGATAGAACGGAGCCTCGAGATGATTTTGGAGTTATTTGCGCAATCTCTACATGGAGATAGAGGTGGACAGGGTGATGCTGGATAGACAGTTGCTCCTGATGCGCTTGCACAACCAGTTCAGGATACAGATACTCCTACATCTCTACCAGTTCAGGACACAATTTACCTGGTGCCCTACTGTAGAGTACTAGAGAATGGGGTTATGGATGCGATATGGATAGATTACGCCAGTTCCAGAAGTTTAGGCCACCGTCGTTCAGCAGGGTGAAGGACCTAGTGGTAGCTGAGGATTGGTTGAGTGAGATGGAGAAGCTATACGGGTTCTTCGAGTGTATTACTTCTGAAATGGTAGTATTTACCGCATTTATGCTGAAGGGATCGGTGGAGCACTAGTGGAAGTCCACCAGACCGATTTTGAGAGCTCGACATATAGAGATTAGTTGGGAAGTATTTTTGGAGGCCTTTCGTAGGCAGTACGTACCGACACAGCGCAGCGAAAGCTGCAGACTGAGTTTTTGAGTTTGACCCAAGGGGCAGGTCTGTGGATATGTATGAGACAAGGTTCATTTCCCTAGTCAGATATGACCCTGACACTATGAGTAGTGAGGTCAGGAAGTTCCAGAGATTTATGGATGGATTGAGACCAGCGATTTGATCCAGGTTAATCCCATTGGATATCCCGACGTATGATGAGGTAGTGTGGAGGGTGCAGTTGATTAAGCAGGATTTTGAGAGGAGTGCCTTAGAGTTTGGGAAGACTGGTAAAGTTAGAGATAGGGAGAGGAAGAGACCCATAGAGCATAGAGGTTTCGATTATAGAGGGGGCATAAAGGAGGTTCAGGAGAGGCCAGTTAGATCTCCCATGTATCCGACCATTACTTTTGCTCCACAGAAGGGTATTGTGATGGGGGGCCATGACCTACAACTGAAAGATGCACTAGGTGTGGTAGATATCATGGTGATAGACCCCGTTTTGGTACCACAGTGGTATGCTTCAGATGTGGGAAGCCTAGGCATATCGTTAGGGATTGCCCAGAGATGATAGAGAGTACCCCTCAAAAGGGCAAGGGCTCAGAGAGGGCATTTGGTGAGAGTTCTACTCCGAAAAAGAGGGCGATGGCGGAAGAGAAGGGGAAGCAAGTAGTCATTAGAGGGCGAGTACATGCTCTAGACGAGGATACAACAGGTCAGTCATCGGATGTGGTGAAAGGTACTATTCTACTCTTTGAGTTAGCAGCATATGTGTTGATAGATCCTGGTTCTATGCATTCAATTGTATCGCCTTCATTTGCATATAAATTGTTTAAGTATGCGAAACTCACCCATTTGAGGAGTAAGTTGTTAATAAGCAGTCCCATGAACACTAGTCGGTTAGTAGAGTATGTGTTTAGGGACTATGAGTTGAGAATAGGTTGAAGAGTGATGACAGCTAATCTAATCTTGATGCACATGAGAGATTTTGATGTAATCCTAAGAATGGATTGGTTGGCTGCTAATCGAGCTGTTTTAGATTGTTTTGCTAAGACAGTCACATTTCATACTCCAAAAAAATGTATTGTATAATTTCCTTGAAGTTAATGAGAATGAGAATTTTGTAAGTGTATGAATGAATGATGTACTAATTGGATAAATTATGTTTGAAGGTTATATTGCGTACGTGGTAGATACGGCTGAGGTACAGTCAGAACTGAAAGACATTCCAGTGGTCAAAGAGTTCCCAGATGTCTTTCCAGATGAGTTACCAGGGTTACCGCTAGCGAGAGAGACAGAGTTTAGTATTGATCTGGCACCTGGTACAAAGCTGATATTTAGACCACCGTACAGGATGGCTCCAGTTGAGTTGGAGGAGCTAAAGAAGCAGTTGCAAGAGTTATTAGAGAAGGGGTTTATCAGACCAAGTGTGTCATCGTGGGGAGCACCGGTTCTGTTTATGAGGAAGAAGGATGAAAGCCTCCAATTATGTATTGATTACAAATTGTTGAATAAAGCTACCATCAAGAATAAGTATCCCATTTCGAGGATTAATGATTTGTTGGATCAGTTATGGGGAGCGGAGGTCTTTTCTAAGATTGATCTGAGATTTGGGTACCATTAGTTGAAAATTCGGGATAGAGACGTACCTAAGATAGCTTTCGCACCCGTTATGGCCACTTTGAGTTTATGGTTATGCTATTCCGGTTGATGAACGCTCCCACAGCCTCTATGTCATTGATGAATGAGGTCTTTCATCCGTATTTTGATTGGTTTGTGATTGTCTTCATCAATGACATCTTGGTTTATTCGAGGTCTAGAGAGGATCATGAGCAGCACCTGAGGATTGTATTGCAGACCCTCTGTGAGAAGAAGTTGTATGTTAAACTCAGTAAGTGTGATTTTTGGCTTGAGCAGATCTTCTTTTTGGGACATATTGCATCGAGGGATGGTGTGTCAGTAAACCTATCCAAGAGTGAGGCGGTAGTTTAGTGGCAGAGGCATCAGATAGTTACGGGGATTAAGAGCTTTATGGGTTTAGCTATTATCGTCGATTTGTGGAGAGATTTTCGAGGTTGGCTGCTCCGTTGGCACGTCTCACTCGGAAGAGTGTTGCATTTGAGTGGGATGATAGATGTGAAGAGAGTTTTCAAGAGCTGAAGCATCGATTGACCACTGCTCCGATTCTCACCATTCCTACCAACTCAGGAGGTTTTTCTGTATACACAGATGCTTCTTACTAAGGACTGGGTTGTGTTCTAATGCAGGACGGGAAGGTAGTCGCTTATGGATCTAGGCAGATGAAGGACCATGAGAGGAACTATCCTACCCATGATTTAGAGTTGGCGGCCATTGTGTTTGCACTGAAGATATGGTGTTATTATCTTTATGGTGAAAAATTCAAGGTATTTATCGATCACAAAAGCCTCAAGTATCAGTTCTTGCAGAAGGAGCTGAACATGAGACAGAGAAGATGGCTTGAGCTTCTGAAGGACTATGAGTGTGAGATCCTATACCACCCAGGTAAGACGAATGTAGTGGCTAATGCATTGAGTAGGAAACATCTCGGGTTGATTTCTTATATGATGGTACAAGAATGCGAGTTATTAGAACAGTTTGCGAGCCTCAGTTTGGATGTGACCCCGCTTGATGCTGATAGTGGTTGTATGATTGCTAGCCTATGGTTGGAGCTGGATTTGGTGGATCGGATCCGATAAGCTTAACGTGATGATTAGCATTGCATTGAGATTGTCAGGCAGATGCAAAGGGCTATTGAGACTGATCTTAATTTGACTTTGGATGGATTACTGAGGTTTCGAGATAGGATATGTGTTCCCGAGGATCTTGAGATCAAGAGGTTGATTTTAACGAAAGCTCATTTGTCGAAGTATACCTTGCATCCAAGTAGTACAACGATGTATCAGAATCTTTAGAAGGTATACTGGTGGTCGGGGATGAAGAGGGACGTCGCAGAGTTTGTTGTGAGATGTCTTGTCTATCAGCAGGTGAAGGTAGAACATCAAAAGCCTGCATGATTATTGCAGCCTCTACCTAAATCGACTTGGAAGTGGGAACATGTCACCATGGATTTTGTGATGGGTTTACTAAAGACCCGTAGAGGACATGATGCCATATGGGTGATAGTGGACAGGTTGATGAAGTCCGCCTATTTCTTGGCTTTGAGAGCCACCAATACTCTGAGTAGATTAGTGGATCTGTATGTGCGTGAGATTGTGAGACTACATGGTGTCCCAGTGAGTGTTGTGTCAAATAGGGATTCCCGCTTCACTTCCCATTTTGGGGAACATTTTTAGGAAGCTATGGGAACCCGACTGAGATTTAGCACAGCTTTCCATCCTCAGACAGATAAGCAGTCAGAGAGGACTATACAGACCCTCGAGGATATGTTGAGAGTTTGTGTACTTGATTTTAGAGGTTCCTGGGATAATCACCTACTGCTCGCAGAGTTCACCTACAATAACAGTTATCATTCGAGTATCGAGATGGCACCATATGAGGCTTTGTATGGCCGTAGATGTCGATCTCCTATTGGATGGGAGGAAGTGGTGACAGACAGATGTTTGCTCCTGATTTGGTATGTGAGGCCTCTGAGGATGTCCAGTTGATTTATAAGAGGTTGAGGACAGCTCAGAGTTGACAGAAGAGTTATGCTGATAGAAGATGTAGACCGTTGGAGTTTACGGCAGGGGAGTCTGTGTTACTGAAAGTTTCTCCTTCCAAGGGTATTACGAGGTTCAAAAAGAGAGGAAAGCTTAGTCCTCATTTTATTAGACCCTTTGAGATACTAGAGAGAGTAGGAGACAGAGCTTATAGGCTAGCGTTGCCACCTGAGCTAGCGAGCGTTCATAATTTTTTCCATATCTCTATGCTTCGGAAGTGTCAGCCGGATCCGTCACATGTGATCAGATACGAGCCACTGGAGCTTAGTGAGAGTATGTTATATGTGGAGAGACCAATTTAGATTTTGGATAGGAAGGAGAAAGTATTGTGGTGGAAGACGATTCCCCTAGTGAAAGTATTGTGGCAGCATCACACTCTGGAAGGAAGCGACATGGGAACTAGAGAGTTTGATAGGGAGAAGTACCTAGAATTGCTTGCTGGTTGACTTAGTTCCAATTTGGAGGACCAAATTCTTTTAGTGGGGGAGATTATGTAAGCCCCACTTTTGTGCTACTTTTGATGATGTTTTGAATGATATTCCATATGACTCATGTGATGTACATTTTTCCACATATTAATGAATCATAAGAAGAGTTTTTACTGATTTAAATTACAAAGGAAATGGATGAATGTGCATGGAAATGTATGTAATAGCAAAATAAGGGCCGAGATAGCCCTAGGCTGAAAGAAAGGGATTGGAAGTGTGCTGACCGAAGATAAGGAAAGATAGTGGGTTCAAGGAGAGTCGGTTCAATTTGGTCCCGAATACGTGCAAGGGTAAAACGGTCAAAAGATCGAAATTCGGTATAAATTCGATAAGAAAATTTCATTAAAAAAAATATGGAATTGAGAAATCTTGATAATAACGAGGAAAATATTGTATTTCGAGTCCAATTTAATCAAGATATGAATTTATTGGAATTAATCGAAAATTTTACCTCGAAAAATTATCCCGTAAATATTGAAAAAATATGTCGGAAAGAAGAAATAAGACAGATAAATTCATTTATTGATTAAATGAATTAAATATGATTTTTTTGAGATATTTTGGGGTCTTAATGTATTTTAATTGATTTAAAATACTAATAAAAAAAAAGGGAAATCTGGTTTCGAAGAGAGAGAAACCAAAAGAAACTAAGAAAGAAAACAGAGACGCCAAAGCTTGGTGCGTCCGAGAAGCCCGACGAAGCACCGTTGACCAACGAGGCCAGACGAGGGTCGAAGAAGAGAGAGGACCACCTGGCGAGCATGCTGGTACCAGCCACCAGCGCGAACGACACCGAATTTTTGGCAAACCGAGGGAGAGAAGACCGAGAGGAAATTGAGCTGATTGCGGGCGATCCACGATGATTTAGCTTCGATCTACCCCAGCCGAGTGACCCCCTAGCTGAGGCGCTTCTTTTGGTAACGGTAGCGGCCGGCGAAGCGACCGGGAACGCCGAAGACGGTGAGGAGAGCCAAAATGGCACCGTAGCTGAAAAGGGAAGGAAAGGAAAAAGAAAAGAAAAAGGAAAAAGAAAAAGGAAAAAAGAAAAAGAAAAGAAAAAGAAAAAGAAAAAAAGGGAAAAAAGGAGAAGAAAATTCCCGAGGATACCTCAGATGACGGGTAAGTCGGTAAGCGGTCAAAATTGATTGAATTGATTTTCAAGAAATTTATTTAAAATTATACTTGATCGAAAATTAACCCGAAATTAAGTACAAAATTTTACAGTTCGACGATAAATCACATACGTGAGCCCGATCAAACTCCGATTTACGCACCATCGTATAATTTCGGGTAAGTAAAGCTCATTTACGACAATAGATGATTATTGTGCATTTGGAATTTATTTTGCGGATTTCAGATTAATTTCTGCATAAAATAAATTATATTTGGATTTTGAATTAATTGTCGTAAATGATATACAGGCTATCCAAAGAGTTTGTAACAAAGCTCAATGGGTATTGATAGGCCCAATGAGCCAATAGACCCTGAGGAAGGGAATTAATAAGTGGAAGACAGGTTTAAAACGGAGTACGGCCCATTAAGAATTAAATAGCCCCAATTGAGTGTGAATGGGCCCAATACTGTAAATAAAGCCCAATAAGATTGAGATACAGTTGAACTCACAATAATTAACCCGAGATTTGGTTATGTGCAACTCCGCAGAGTTGACTGTGAGAGTATCAGATCAAGAGATACGGTATTGGTGGAAAAAAAAGATAAGCTTGAGGAGAGATTCCAAGTAAGGGAATTTTACAGACTCTTAGAGGTGGCTTTACGCAATTTCGACTGCATTTACAGCCTCTTAAATAGTCTAAAGGGTCTAGATTTCAGATAAAAAATTTTGGTGCCCGGATAGGTAAATGACCAAAATACCCATGTGAAGGGTAAGATTTCCAAATTTAGGGAAAGTTACGAGAAGCAAGAACAAGGGGTTCTTTCCTGTTTTTTAGGTGGTTTGACACATGCATGGGTAGGCTTGCTAACTTTTAAATAAAATTCACAGCATCTAATGATTTCAACAATGTGATTTCTTTTGGAAATTGTTTTGAGATAACAAAGTCGTCTACGTGATTTTATGGAAATGTGACGCGCTAGAGCTCAGCTCGCACGAGTTTTGAATTGTGTGATGCATGCAGAAGTGCCGGAGCAAGGGCTCGCATTAGAGTTTTACATACATTGCTGTTAGAGCCTAGCTCGCACCAGATTTTCACATGATTTTGGTAGAGTGCTAGAGCATTGCTCGCAGTGGTTTTCATGATGGAACTACAGCTGTGCTTGGACCTTCGGGTATACTGAGTGTTACATCGATTAAATAGGCTCGCACGTGCATTTTGATTTGAGGCATGCGATGAGCCGTGCTTAGAGCTTCGGGCAGACCGTGTATCACGCCGACTAAATATGCTCGTACGTGCATTTTGAGACAGGCATGATTATTGATATGAGATGTGGGTCCACGGAGTACGATGTACCGTGTTTGTCGCATGGAGTACGCTGTACCATGCTATGATTGATGATATGCCATCTACGGACGTGATTGTTGAGTGATCGGGTTGGACCGACGGGTTGGATTTGACCCACCTCCCATGGTGATTCCCGATAGTGGTGATACCCCGTACACAGGATTCGTGTAGCCTGGGATCACGAGGATATGGCCATAGTCCTAGTTATTTGCTTGAGATATATATATATATATTGCCTAGTCTCGTATGTTATAAATTGATGTTTTGAGAAGCATGTTTTGGGAACTTTTGTGTGAGTCTGGATCACCCGAGGGAGGGGTGGATCCTGACTGAGATGTGATTTTGATGAGAATGAAACTGAGATTTTAAACTGAAACTTGCATGACGTTATTTCCATGCTATTTAAACCCATGCGTGATGTAAACTGGTTTTACATGACATTCATTGTGTGGCATATGGGTATGCGTGAATGTATATTTTCAAATTATGTGGAGAAAGGGTGGTTTTATGCATGGCACCATGTTCATGTAGGTTGTATGGTTACCTACGTGTTCATAGGATTACATTAGTGAGCTTGATGTGCTCACCCCTTTCATTTTCCTACACAGATTTCCTCCAATAGACTTTAAGGAGACTGAGTACTGCATTCTTAATATCCGCTGTTGCCCATCATTTCGAGGTATATACACTTGTACATATGGTATCTGAATAAGAATAACATAGTAACATGTTTGTAAGTAACTTTCGGGGATGTATAGACATTGTAAACACTTGTAAATGAATGAGAAAGAATTAGTGAAAAACTCCAGTGTTTACCTTTCCTTTAATAAGGAATTAAGTTGTATGGAGAATGAATGGTGGGACTGGCATTGACGCATAGCCCAACCGTTAGTGGAGTGTGGTCACGATTAGAGGACAAGTAAGTATGAAAGAAAAACGAAAATTTACTCTAATTTTTGGGTTGTGATAAGATCGATATCCTTAACTCTCTGCCTTCGACATATCGATCTCAAGCCTTCGACTGATCGATCTCATGCCTTCAAAATGTCACAAAAATGAGGGATTTAAGAGGACAAGATCGATCTCAAGCCTTCAACAGATTGATCACATCAAGCAATTCTATAAATAGGAGTAGTTAAAATATGCATTTCACTGGAACAACCATTTCCTTTCCATTTTCAACCCAGAACCTTGCTTTCTCACTCCTATATCCGCCCATTTTCATAAAGATTTGAGGGAAGACTATTAGATACAAAGTTGTTCACATCAAAGAGAAGAACAACATAGCTTGGAGTCATTTCCCCATTTGTTGGATTTAAGGAGCAATGAGCATTTCCATTTGTAGCATGAAGGAAATCCAAAGAGGTGAGTTTCTAAAGCACCAATCCAAGTTTATTTGTTTAGTTATTGATTTTGGAGTTAATTGGTGTGCTTATTAATGGTAGAAACTATCTAGAATGTAATGGAACTATTATAACCTAGAAATGGGATAGTGTGAGAAAGTGAAATGTATTGGAATTAATGATGAATATGATATCTTAAGGTGATAATGGTGTTGTGAGTATGATTTTAAGATGGTGTTATGGAATGAATTGTGAGACTTACCCAAAAAGGGTAAAATGTGTAATTACGGCATTGGGTAAAATGCATAAATGAATGAGAGAGTAAGGGTAGAGTATTTCCCATCAAGTCCTAAACAAGTAACTAAGTCAGTTGCTAAAGAAATTGGTTGGAAAAGACTTGATGATGGCTAAATGCAAAATGGACCAAACCTAAAGAAATAGGCTCAATGAAATATATTGACTAGTTAAAATCAAAATGTGAGTTAGCAACATTAACTCAAGTGATTGGTGAATGATTTGCAGCTCCCGAGGATACACCAAAGCAAGTTGAGCAAAACGTGCAAGAAGTTAAGAGGAAAAGAGTCGCACCTGAGTAAATCGAGGTAAGGGAATTGTGTGGACTTTTAGAGATATCTGTACGCAATCTGGGCACATTATTTTTCTAGAATGCATGTGGTAATAGGAAATGAAATGAGAGTTTTGAAGGGCAAGAGTTGGGTTTTGAGAAATGAGCATGAAAATAAAAGCATGATTCTTTGAAAATTTTGTTTTATTGCTTTTTAGCAAGTGATGGGTTAGTTGGCTAACATTTGAAATGATTTGCAAAATAAATGATTTGATTTGGTTTAAAACCATGCTTTGTAAAGAAATAGGCCACCTATATGGATTTCGTGAGAATGAAAGTGTGCTAGAGCATGACTCGCACGAGATTTGATGTGTTTTATACGCATGAGTGCTGGAGCTTAGCTCGCACTAGTTTTCACATGGATTTCTATGATGTTGTGCTAAAGCTTAGCTCGCACAGATTTTATACTGGTTTGACATGGTGCTGGAGCATAACTCGCATTAGATGTCCACCGTACTTGTTGCTGAGCTTAAGATTACTCGCACGTGATTTTTGACATGTTGATAGTCGTGCTAGGAGCTTCGGGTAGACTTGGTGTCACACCGATTAAATAGGCTCACACGTACATTTTGAGATGTGGCGTGATATGATGTGTTGATATGGGTCCACGAAGTATGCTGTACCGTGCAGGTAGCATGGAGTACGTTGTACTGTGTTGAGGTTGTGATATACCATCTTCGGACGATATTTAGTTCTGCTATGGATCGACGGGTTAGACATGACCCACCTCCCGTGCAGAAGCAGATATAGGTGATATCCCGCACACCTGATCAGTGTAGCTTGGGATTACAGAGGATATGGCTAAAGTCTTAGACAAGATTTCCCTTATTATACTGCCTATCTCACATGTCTTCTGTTTTATGAATAAATCCATGTTTGAAATGTTTTGTGGGTCAGGACAGGCCGAGGGAGGGGCTGAGTCTTTACAAATGTTGATTTTATTGAGATGAGAAAGCATGATAATGACTTTAAAGTGCACTTATGCATGATTTTCCATGCTTTGAACTTGATTTGTGCACTAAACTAAATAACATGATTTGCTCGAGAAAGTATGATTAATGGCTTTAAAGTGCACTTACGCATGATTGTTTTCCATGCCTTACTTATGAAATATTCATGATGGTTATTCCATTCTTTGAATTTGATTTGTGCACTGAGTTTAAATTGCATGATTTGCTTTATATGCCATTAACACAAGCATGAACTAATGCTTTTGAGGTGTAATGAGAAATTGTATGGTTTTGAGCATGGCATCACGATCACGTAGATGTGCAATATCTACATGTTTGCATGATTGCCTTACTGAGCGTGTTGTTTGCTCACTCCCTTATTTTTCCCTCTCTACAGAGCATTGAGTATAGACTGAGGGCGACTGGAGGTTTCCTTTTGGTATCCGCTGCATCCCATCACGTAAGGTATACACACTTGTATGATTTTGTATCTAAACTTACCATAGCACTGTAGCATTTTGAATGTAACCATTGGGGATGTAAAGCAATGTAAACACATGTAAACAGCAACTTTGATTTATTTATACAAGTGTTTACTTCTAATTATAATGTAAATTAAATTGTTATGGTTGGATGACGTAGAAATTGACACACAACCCAACTGTTGAGAGTGTAGCTAATGACAATCGATGTAAGGTAAGGACGAATAATAAATAATGCATGAAAAGCAAAAATTTTGTGACGATTTTTGGTGATTTGAGGGTCGTGACTGAAGTTGGTATGAGAGCTGAGTTGGTCTGATGCGTTTCGGTATCTAAAATACTTAATAAGTTGGAAAATTACATCCCTATGTTACTATGCTTGTTTAGATACAAATTATGTTGTGTTGATGGGTTGACTAAGAAATTGATGTGAATGTAGGGAATTGAGCATTATGCCTAACACCAGTCACGGTAAAGGGGTGAGAGCGCAAGTTAGAGGTTATAGAGGTAGGCATAAGGGTAGTGTTGAGCCAAAATCACATGAGACTCAGGAAGAGATTGAGGTGGAGGCCATGGTTGAGGTTGAGCATGCTGTACAGTGTCCAGAGGAGAGACCTGAGAGTACTGAGGCTCGCTTCGCGAGGATTGAGCAGAGTATAGAGATGATATAAGAGTTGGTCACTCAATCTTTATTTGGAGTTGGGGGCAGACAGGGTCCCGCTACAAGGTGATGCCGAGTAGGCGGTAGCTCCTGAGGCACGGGCACGACCAGCCCTGAGACCTCAGACGATAGATACACCTATACCCCCACCCGCATAGGATATGCCTACACTTGTTGCTATACCACAGGGCAGTAGAGGCTGGGGTTTTGGATGGGATTTGGATAGACTGCGAAAATTCCAGAAGTTTGGACTGCCGTCTTTCAGTGGAGTTAAGGACCCAATAGCTGCAGAGGATTGGATAAATGAGATTGATAAGTTATATGGGTTCTTTGAGTGCACTACTACTGAGATGGTAGCTTTTATCGCATTCACGCTGAAGGGATCAGCAAAACATTGGTGGAAATCCACAGGCCTATTTTGAGAGCTCGACATACAGAGATCAGCTGGGATGTGTTTCTAGAGGCTTTTCGGAGATAATATGTTTTGGATACTACACAACGAAAGATGAAGATGGAATTTTTGGGACTGACCCAAGGGAGTAGGATGATGGATGAGTATGAGACAAATTTTATCTCCCTAGGCAGATATGATCCTAAAACGATGAGTAATGAGGTTAAAAAGGTCAAGAAGTTTATGGATGGACTAAAACCAATCATCAGGTCCAGATTGGTTCCCTTGGATATCCCGACCTACGATGAGGTAGTGCACAGAGCGTAATTGTGTGAACAAGATGTTGAGTGGATCGCCTCAGATTTTGGGAAGGTTGGTAAAGTGAGGGATATAGATAAAAAAGAGCAGTACTGGACAAGGGCTTCAGTTATAAGGGAAGCAAGAGATTTTTTGGGAAGAGGCCGAGGATTGAAGAGATCCAGGAGAGGACAGTTAATCCTCCCATGTATCCGGCTATAGCTCCAACTAAGGGAATTATGATTGGAGGCCTACAACCTATTACAAAGCAGTGCAGCAAGTGTGGTAGGTACCATGGTACTTGACCATCCTATGGACCTCCTGTAGTATGCTTCAGATGTGGGAAACCAGGGCACATAATCTGGGATTGCCCAGATATGACAGAGAGAGTCTCACAAAAGGGCAAGGAGTTAGAGAGAGCTCCAGTTGGTACAATTGCTTTGAGCAGGAGGGCTACAATTGAGGAAAAGGGGAAGCAGGTAGTGGGTGTGAGAAGAGAGCGAGTGCACGCACTAGACCATAACACTGCAGACCAGTCTTTGGATATGGTTAAAGGTACCATCCAAATCTTTGATTTAGAAGCATTTGTATTGTTTGATCCTGGTGCCACGCATTCCTTTATATCGCCATCCTTTGTATGTAAATTGTTGAAGCATGTAAAACCCACACTGCTAGATAAGATGTAGATGATATCTACCCCTATGAATGATAGTCAGTTGACTGAGCATGTAAATAGAAATTGTAAGATGAGGATAGGAGGTAAAGAAATGGCAGCCGATTTAATTTTATTAAATATGAGTGATTTGGATGCAATCCTAGGAATGGATTGGCTGGTTGCAAACCATGTTGTTATGGATTGTCATGCCAAGACATTGATGTTTTCAGGATTAGACAATCTTATTGTAAACTTTGATGAAAAGAAATGAAATGACATGATCTTTATATATGAGAAGAGTATGACTTAAATTCATTATACTTGAGAGATGAATCTGTTATCAATTATGTATGTAGTGTGATGGTTTATGTTACTAACGGTGGAAAGAATATTGTGAAGGGTTCGTTGCTTATGTGATTGAGACAGATAAGGCATGTCTGGAGTTGATAGACATCCCAGTGGTCAGGGAATTTCCAGATGTCTTCCCGGATGAATTACCAAGGTTACCTCCAGATAGAGAGATGAAATTTTGTATAGATTTGGCACCTGGTACAAAGCCGATATCCAAGGCACCATACAGAATGGGTCAAGTTAAGTTAGAAGAATTAAGGAAGCAATTATAGGAGTTGCTGGAGAAGGGGTTCATCAGACCGAGCATCTCACCTTGGGGAGCACCGATTCTGTTTGTAAGGAAGAATGATGGAAGCCTCCGACTGTGTATAGATTACCGGTTGTTGAATAAGGCCACCATTAAGAATAAGTACCCCTTCCACACATCGATGACTTGTTGGATCATCTTAAGAGAGCGCAGGTCTTCTCTAAGATAGATCTGAGATCTGGGTACCATCAATTGAAAATACGGAGTGGAGATGTACCCAAGACAGCTTTTCGCACTTGGTATGGTCATTATGAGTTTATGGTTATACCATTCGAGTTGACAAATGCTCCCGCAGCTTTTATGTCGTTGATGAACGAGGTGTTTCACTAGTATTTGGATCGATTTGTTATAGTGTTTATTGATGACATACTAGTGTACTTAAAATCTAGAGAGGAGCATGAACAACATCTAAGGATAATGCTACAGACCCTCCAAGAGAAGAAGTTATACACTAAATTGAGTAAGTGCAATTTTTAGTTGGAACAGATCTCTTTTCTAGGTCATATAGTATCGAAAGATGGAGTGTCAGTGGATCCATCAAAGATTAAAGTAGTGGTACAGTGGTAGAAACCCCAAGCAGTAACAGAGATCAGAAGTTTCGTAGGTTTAACTGGATATTATTGATGATTTTGGAGGGTTTCTCGAGATTAGCTACTCATTTGACATGTCTCACGAGAAAGAACGTTGAATTTGTATGGAACGATAAGCGTGAGGAAAGTTCTCAAGAGTTGAAAAGGAGATTGACCACAGCTTCGATTCTCACCATTCGTACCAGTTCAGGAGGTTTCTCGGTGTATACAGATGCTTCACACCAAGGACTAGGCTGTGTATTGATGTAGGATGGGAAGGTTAGCCTATGGATCAATACAGTTGAAGGATCATGAGAGGAACTACCTGACCCACGATTTAGAGTTGGCGACTATAGTGTTTACATTGAAAATATTGCGCCATTATCTCTATGGTGAGAGATTTCAGGTTTACACTGATCATAAGAGCCTTAAGTACCTATTTTTGTAGAAAGAGTTGAATATGAGACAGAGGAGATGGCTCAAACTTTTAAAGGATTATGATTATGAGATCCTGTACCACCCGAGAAAGGCAAATGTAGTGGCTGATGCATTGAGTAGAAAACATCTCGGGTTGGTGTCATTTATGATGATTAGGGAACATGAACTGTTGGAACAGTTGACGAACCTCAGTTTGAATATGACCCTGCGTAACGCTGATAGTGGCTTTATGATAGCTAGCCTGTAGTTGGAACCAGATTTGATAGATTGAATTCGACAGGCTCAGCAGATTGATCAGCAGTGTAGTGATATTGCCAAGCAGATATAGAGGGGTACAGAGATTGATTTTGAATTGAGTTCAGATGGACTGTTGAGGTTCAGAGGTAGGATATGCGTTCCTGATGATCCAGAGATCAGGAAGTTGATCTTGATAGAGGCTCACTCATCGAGGTATACGATAAATCTAGGAAGTACTAAGATGTATCAGAACCTTTGAAAAGTTTATTGGTGGTTTGGGATGAAGAAAGACATTGCTGAATATGTCGCTAGATGTCTTGTCTGTCAGCGGGTGAAGGTAGAGCATCAGAAGCCTACAAGGTTATTACAGCCTCTACTGATACCGACATGGAAGTGGGAGCAAGTTACCATAGATTTTGAGATGGGATTACCGAGGACCCGCAAAGGTCATGATGCCATATGGGTTATTGTGGATCAATTGACAAAATCAACCCATTTTCTAGCTATGAGAGATACCGATACTCTGAGCAAGTTAGCGAACTTATATGTGCATTAGATAAAGAGGCTACATGGAATTCCAATGAGCGTTGTCGGATAGGGATGCTCATTTCACTTCTCATTTTGGGAACATTTTTAGGAAGCGATGGGGAACCAGTTGAGTTTTAACACCGCGTTTCATCCTTAAACAGGTGGTCAGTGAGAGAGGACTTTACAAACCCTGGGGGATATGTTGAGAGCATGTGCATTGGATTTTGGAGGCTCTTAGGATGACCATTTGCCACTCGTAGAGTTCGCCTATAATAATAGTTTTCATGCAAGTATCGGGATGGTACCATATGAGGTACTATATGGGCGTCTATGCCATTCCCCTATTGGATGGGAAGAGGTTGGTGACAGGCAGATCTTTGCTCCTGACTTGGTTAGAAAAGCCTCTGAGGATGTCTGGTTAATTTGTGAGAGGTTACAGACAGCTCAGAGTAGACAAAAGAGTTATACTGATAGGAGACAGAGACCACTAGTGTTTAACGTGGGTGAGTCAGTGTTTTTAAAGGTTTCTCCCTCGAAGGGGATTATGAGATTCGAGAAGAAGGAGAATTTGAGCCCTCAGTATAGAGGGTCATTTGAGATACTTGATAAAGTGGGAGATAAGCCATACAGGCTAGCATTACCACCTGAGCTAGCAAATGTACATAACATTTTCCACATATCCATGTTACGAAAATACCACTTGGACCCGACGCATGTGATAAGGTACGAGCCTTTGAAGCTCAATGAAAGCATGATGTACGTTGAGAAGTCGGTTCGGATATTGGATAGAAAATAGAAAGTGTTGAGGACAAAGACAATTCCTTTGGTGAAAGTTCTTTGGCAACATCACACAGTGGAAGAGGCCACATGGGAATTGGAGAGTTTGATGCGGGAGAAGTATCCAGAGTTATTCACAGAATGATTGGTTCCAATTTGGAGGACTAAATTTTCTAAGTGGGAGAAAATGTGAGACCCCATATATGTTTAACCTTCTATATATGTAGATGGAATTATAATATGGATGATTTTGGACCAAGTAATTATGAATTCATAAGTATGATGATGTACTTGTAATATTAAGCATAAGTGATGTAAAGTCCTTAAATTCAATGTACACACTTGTAATAAGGTTTGTGATGTACGTACAAGTTTCATTATGTATGAATATGAAGAAATGAACTTTTGTATGTGATGAATGTGAGTGGAATGAGAAATGAGTAATGTGGTAAAATGGAATGAAGTTGCATAAATCTTGGCCCTTCCATTTAGTTATGTATTGTATACCTTTTGTTATACAATGATTACACATAAGTTTTAATGTGTATAAAGTATGAATGAATGTCATTTTCAAGTCTTAAAGGTGGTTGGATGAGAAAATGACTATGTCAGCAAATTAAGGATGTTTTGTGTGAAGTTACTGCAGAAAACTGCAGCAAAATCTAGAAAATACGAATGCCAGATCGATTTCATAGGATGGGAGATTGATCTGGAAGAGCAAAAAATGCTCTTATTCGAGCAATGGAACACAGCAGATTGATCACCAATGGGGTCAGATGGATCTGTTAAACATTATGTAATGAAGAGATCGATCCTTAATGCAAGCAGATCAATTTCCTTAGCTCTCAGGTTGGAGTAGATCGATCTCCTCCCTAGCCAGATCGATCTCCTTAACTCTCTGCCTGAGATAGATCGATCTCAAGCCTTTGACAAATCAATCTCATGCCTTCAAAATGTGATGAAAATCAGGGATTTAAGAGGACAAGATTGATAATTCTATTTTTTATAGAATTATTTGTGCTTAAATTCCTAATTATTTATTTAATCCCCATATTATTTTATTAATAATCCCCTTTATTTAATTAAAATTCTTTAATGTGCAGATAAATTAAATCCGGATGAAACTCAGTCATTTCAGATGAAATTGGGCTAAAAACGAGCTAAAGGAGATGGGACCACTTCCAATTTGCAGACCGAGTCATCAGTCGTCTGGACTCACATGATACCAGGTGTCCATATTTTATTTTCTCCGAAACGATAAGATCGAAGGACACCGTGGCAACCCTCTGGGAGACACACGTCGGGCCACATCGCACAGCTAATTGGACAAAAAGACTGATGACGTGAAAATATCTACTTTGCAGCAAATCAAATGAAGACAAGTGGCCAAACAATGCCAACTCATCTAGGATGAAAACTTACCATTATACCCCTATGTTTGTGTATAAATAGAACATGATGGCAATTGAAAAATCAAGTAGGAGTAGGGTAGGCTAGAGTAGGAGTAGTTTAGGGTAGGAGTAGTGTAGAGTAATTTAGGATTAGTTTTAGTTTTTAGAATAGTTTAAAGTTTTATTTTAAAAGCTTTATTGTTAGATTTTATTTTGTTTTCATTTTCAAGCATTTCCCGTTACTTCTTAGTTAGCCACCATTGTTACAATTTACAAGCTCTATTTTATTTCTTTAAAATGAAAAAAAGTTTAATCCTAGTTGCTAATATTATCTCTTACTACATTTGTTCTCATTTCCTTGTCTTTGTGTTCTCGGTTTGCTACTTTATTTTTTTTAAAGCTCTTTTCTTGTTTTGCTTCTGTTTATCTGATGTTGAATGGAGTGGAGGCTCGGGTGACAAAGCAACATTCCATAATGCTTATTTTTTTTTTTTTAGTTTGAGTTGATGAACGGTAAAGAGGGGAAGAAGACATCGGTGACAAGGGTTATCTTCTTCAACTATTTTACTGTATTAATTCATTAGAATTTCATTTTAGCATTAGTTGTGTTTTGAGTTTCTTTTAATTTCCCTTATGGTTATTGCATCTATGATTTAATCCTTGTATTTTTTTTAGCTTCATTTTCTGGATTGTAGTTTCGCATCTGCTTACCAACTTCTTAATCTCAATGTTTTTTTTAACTATCTTTGTTTTATATTCTCCTGCTTTGTGTTCGGGTGGCAGTGGTGCTGATTGGTTCTTCTACTTTCATTCTATCCTGGATACATTATGTTGTGGAAGTGTGAAGCAAGGGTAGCGGCCATTGTTCAGTGCTGAAGCAAAGCATTAGGATGGTATTACAAGCTTCCGGGAAGCATGAATGAAGCTGATTTTTTTTGCCTTCTAGCCTTCCTCTCTTCTTATCTGCTTTTAAATCCTTCTACTGTTCATCATCAAGTTGCTATAATTTTGCACTAATCTCTTGTTTGTTGTTGCTGGTGAAGGAGATCAAAGCAGAAGATAATTACACAAGACCGAGAGCAGTAGTGTTTTGGCATCAATGCTCCTGTGTAGCAAAAGCAAAGTCAAGGCAATGATTACCGGTGCTGAAGCATAAAAGGAAGCTGGAAGTGTCTGCTCTTGCTCGGTTCTGTTTCTAGCTGTTTAGATGAGGTGTGCTACAAGCTGCTGTGTGTCTTAACTTACCTGTGTTGCTGCTATTTCTGGAGGCAGACGCGAAGCGGAATGGTGGCAAGGACAGACCGGATGTAGCAGATATGCGAACTTGGACAGAGCGGATGTAGAGGTTGCAGGCCGACTGATGAACAGCACTGAACTGAGAAAAATCGAGATCAGCATGGCATCTGGATGTAGCACCAGTGAACAGACAGAGATACAATACAACAGATAGTGCAGGTAATGGAAGCAGTACAATGCAGCAGAAAAGCATACAGGAGCAGAAGAAAACAGACAATATTACACGTGCTGCTGGTAGCTGAATAATGATATTGAGGAGCAGCAGCAGCTGGTGCCGAGGACAACAGCTGGTGCAAGGATCGACAGCAGCAGCACAGCACCTGCAGATGGTAAACCGAGAGCAGGACAAAATCCTGCTGAAGAAGAATATGAATAGTGACATGCTCGGGACCACTTTGTGCAATTGAACAAGGCTGCGGTTCGCAGCATCAAATTATCTCATTTAAACTTCATGTTTTTATGTTAATGGTTTAATGTTTTAATTGTTAGTTTAGGTATAGTTTTAAATCAAATTTTAGGCTATGTTTGGTACTTTAATTGTTAGTTTTAATTTTAATAATAGTTGATTTTTTTATATATAATATGATTTAGGACTTAGTGTTAATTTAGAATTTATATGTTGCATTTAGGATTAATTTAGATTAAATGTTTTTCATGCATTTTTAATTTAGTATTTATTTTCATTAGATTTTAGTTTAATTTAATTTGTAATTTTTTTTTAGTTTAATTACATTCACATTTTATTTTAGGACTGTTTAATTTTAGTTTAATTAATTTTTTTTAGTTATTTTCATATTTGCATTTTATTGCGTTAATTAATTTTAACTGTTTTAATTTTCTTTTGTAGGTTGTTGTTTTTAATTGCTTGGAGTATTGTAATTACTTTTAGCTCGGTTTTATTTTCTTTAGTTCTTATTATTTTATTGCTTTTCAGTATTTTTAATTAGCCTTAGTAGATCACCCACTTTAATTTCATAAGTTGTTAGGATATACTTAGGGTAAGATTAACCGGTACTTAATTAGGATAGTCAACTTCTCTGTGGGACGATAACTCGGGACTCAAATCCCATTATTACTTGTACGACGCGTGCACTTGCGGATAATACCTTCAGGGCGTTTCAAGTTTTTGGCGCCGTTGCCAGGGAAGTCTTAATTAGCCATTAGTTAATATCGGTGAAATTATGCTTAGGTGTAATTCTAGCTGTAAATATTTAGGCTGTAAATATTTTATTTAGATAAGTTAATTGAAAAAAATTAAAATAAAAAAAAATTAAAAATTGAAAAATTAAAAAATAAAAAAAAATTCTGAGGACTTTCTGATGATTACATGCGTAGAGCCAGAAGTTTTGATTGCTTTCCTCTAGATCCTGAAATTGAATGCACTCTTAGAAAAATTCAAAAGGATTCTAGGAAATTATTAGCTCCGCTGCAATTTACCATGGCAGAAAATAGGGAAATCAGGACCGTTGGAGATTATGCAATGTCGACTATTGGAGGATATTATATCGGCATTAGACCACCAGCTGTCCCTGCGAACAATTTCGAAATTAAGCTTGCAATCCTTCAGATGATCCAGACTTCTGTACAGTTCAGTGGGCTTCCACACGATGACCCACATGCTCACCTTCTACAACGGACTTACAAGCCAGAATATGACCATTGTTGACGCTGCTGCGGGTGGAACGCTAATGTGTAAAACAGAGGAGGAAGCTTACGAGCTCTTGGACAAGATGGTGACTAACAACTATCTATGGTCCTCGGAGAGGCAATTTCAAAAGAAGTCACCGGGTATTTATGAGCTCTACACACTGTGTACCTTGACCTCTTAAATCGCTAATCTTACGAAGAAGGTAGAGTCGCTCAGTTCCCAGCATAATCCTTCTACCAGTCCTAATTCGATTTCTTTTGTCCAAAGTCTTTTCCTTTCATGCAATCTGTGTAGTGGTACACACTCTGTGGATAGGTGTCCACTTAACCTAGAATCGGTTCAGTATGTTGTCCACTTCAGAAGCAACAGAACAACCCCTTATCAAACACCTACAACCTAGGGTGGAGGAACCATCATAACTTCTCCTGGAGCCAAAACCAAGGGCAAACTACTAGCTCTAGACTTGTAGAATCCCTTAGTTTTCAAGCTCCACCGGTTCAGGTACCACCACAATCGCAATTTCCATATGACCCGCCTTATCAATCATCCCCACCACAATTTCAGCATCATCCATCTCAATTCCATCAATCACCAACACCACCACCACTTATGCAGCCCCAACACTACCACGCACTAGCAGCTGAGAAGAAGCCCTCGCTTGAGGAAATGTTCTCAACGATCCTGTAAGATCAAGCTGCTTCAATTAAGAACTTAGAGGTTCAGGTAAGAGAAATAGCAAATGCTTTTAGCCAACGTTTTCAAGGGACCCTTCCTAGTAACACTAAAGCTAATCCTGTTAGGCAAAGGGAGGGTAAAGAACATGTAAAATCCATCATCCTTAGGAGCGGCAAAGAGCTAGAGGAGCCACAAGTTAAGTCCCAACCTGAATAACAAATAGTTGAAGAATCCGTAAGTTCTAAACAAGCAGCTTAGAAAGAGCAGGAACATCAGGATCAAGCTGCAAAAGAATCCAAGCTAGGTACTTCTGCATCTATACCTTCTTCTTCTTCATTGCCTTCCTCGTCCTCTGATTCTACATAGGTTCCTACTACATTGCCTCTAGTTAGACCACCAATACTTTTTCCTCAGAGATTCCAAGATCAAAAGCTGGAACGACAATTTGCTAAATTTCTTGAGGTTTTTAAGAAACTTCACATCAACATTCCTTTCGCAGATGCCTTAAAGCAAATGCCAAGTTATGTGAAGTTTCTAAAGGATATCCTCTCAAGGAAGAGAAGACTGGAAGACTATGAGACAGTGGCCTTAACTGAGGAATGTAGTGCCATTATCCATAGAAGATTACCCCCCAAGCTCAAGGATCCCGAGAGTTTTACCATACCATGCAGTATTGGAAATTTATTCTTTGGTAGAGCCTTGTGCGATTTAGGAGCTAGTATAAATTTGATACCATTGTCTATCTATCACAAGTTAGGAATAGGGGATGCCAAGCCCACCACAGTGACCCTCCAATTGGCTGATTGATCAATTAAATATCCGAAGGGGATCATTGAGGATGTCTTAGTAAAGGTGGACAAGTTTATTTTCCCTACGGATTTTATCGTTTTGGACATGAAAGAAGATAGGGAAGTCCCCATTATACTAGGCAGACCTTTCCTAGCTACTGGTAGAATAGTAATTGATTTATAAAAGGGGGAGTTAACTATGAGAGTCCTAGATCAAGAAGTGAAGTTTAATGTTTTCAAACCTTTGAAGCACCCTGATGACTCTCAAGAATGTTTTAAGATGGAGATTGAGGAGAATATAAAGCTTAAGCATATAATATCTGAGAGAATGAGGGAAGTAGATAGAGCTCAGGAGGATTTAACTGTTAACATTTTGTCAGCACTCTGGATGACCCTCCTACTCTTCGCCCTGCTGCTGAGTGTTGTTTTCTTCAGCTGCATTTGAAGTGGTTGTGTTTTTCTTTTGACCTTGTATATAGTTTTTTTTCTTTTTCTTTTCTGTTGTTTCTTTCTTTGTTTATTTTGCAGGTTTATTTTCTAGTTTTACACTTTCAATCAAAGCTTCAGTTGTTCATCATCATCAGAAAGGGGAGTACTTTGTTCTTGAACTTCAATTCTTATATTATCTGCACACTGAGGATACTGTGCACTTTAAGTTTGGGGGAGGGAATATCACTTGAGTATTTTTCAAAAATTTGAGCAAAATTGAAATTTTTTTCAAAAATCTAAGCTTAAACTGTTTGATTTTGGGATGATTTAGTGCTTAGCATGTAGTTTTCCCATATTTCGATGATATGACCCCATGATTAAGTATGATTTTGATTTACTGAGAAGCATGATTATAGGAAAAGCATGAAGTTGAATTCTGGAATTTGTCTTGATTCTGATTGTGATTTCCTCATCCTATGCACATGTCATGTCATGAATCTGTATATTTATTTAGAGAAAGCTTATGTGGACCTAGGATTGCATTTGTTCAATTGATTTTGTGCATCATATTCTAAAATTTGTTTGATCTAATCTCGAGGTGAAATATTAGATCACACTTAATTAGGGAGATGATTTAGGTCATTTTTAGATCGTTTGAGCCTTTCTAGCCATCCCTATACATATTTTATCCCTAGTCACCCATCTGGGACAAATAAGTTTTTCTTTGTAAATACACCTGCATAAATTTTCCTTAGCTTAAATACTCTTTTCCTATCCCTTACCTCGAAAGCATGAAAGTCATTGGGATATTTTGTGAGCTTTGTACATATGGGTATCTGGTGATAGTGAAAATTTGAAAAAAAATTGAAAAAAAAATGCAATGTGATAAGAGAAAAAAAAAGAAAAAAAATATATACAAAAATAGAATAAAATGTTTAGTGAAATAAATAAGTTTGGGGGATATGATTTGAGCTCTTACCTTAAGATTCTAGAAGTAATGCATGTTAAGGGGTAATTAAACTTAAATCGACTTTATCATACCTTAGCCCCAGCCTTACATTACAAGCTTGATGAAGTCCTATTGATCTTTGATTAAGTGTGACTACATTAGTGGAGAGAGAAGTGAAAAGCAAACTTATGGGAATGATCACATGTCATTGACTTTGCATTCACTGTGTTTGCACAATCTAATCCGGATAACGTACTGTGAAGTGACTTTGACAATTTTCACACACTCACGAGGAGTCTAATTTGGGTTAGGACTTATGATTGAATAATTTTGAATGTTGGACTTGTAATTGTGAATCTTTAAGATCATAGTCTGTACTTTATCTTTGAGGATAATATTGGGGAAATTGTTATGTTTTGTACTTATCATTCCTAAAATTATTTTGCTTTGCTTGAGGACAAGCAAAAGCTCAAGTTTGGGGGTGTGATAATTCTATTTTTTATAGAATTATTTGTGCTTAAATTCCTAATTATTTATTTAATCCCAATATTATTTTATTAATAATCCCCTTTATTTAATTAAAATTCTTTAATGTGCAGATAAATTAAATCCGGATGAAACTCAATCGTTTCAGACGAAATTGGGCTGAAAACGAGCTAAAGGAGATTGGACCACTTCCAATTTGCAGACCGAGTCATCAGTCGTCTGGAAACGCATGATGCCAGGTGTCCGTATTTTATTTGCTCCGAAACGATAAGATCGAAGGACACCGTGCCAACCCTCTGGAAGACACACGTCGGGCCACATCGCACAGCTAATTGGACAAAAAGACTGATGACGTGGAAATATCTACGCTGCAGCAAATCAAATGAAGACAAGTGGCCAAACAATCCAACTCATCTAGGATGAAAATTTACCATTGTACCCCTATGTTTGTGTATAAATTGAACATGATGGCAATTGAAAAATCAAGTAGGAGTAGGGTAGGCTAGAGTAGGAGAAGTGTAGAGTAATTTAGGATTAGTTTTAGTTTTTAGAATAGTTTAAAGTTTTATTTTAAAAGCTTTATTGTTAGATTTTATTTTGTTTTCATTTTCAAGCATTTCCCGTTACTTCTTAGTTAGCCACCATTGTTACAATTTACAAGCTCTATTTTATTTCTTTAAAATGAAAAAGTTTAATCCTAGTTGCTAATATTATCTCTTACTGCATTTGTTCTCATTTCCTTGTCTTTGTGTTCTCGGTTTGCTACTTTATTTTTTTTAAAGCTCTTTTCTTGTTTTGCTTCTGTTTATTTGATGTTGAATGGAGTGGAGGCTCGGGTGACAAAGCAACATTCCATAATGCTTATTTTTTTTTTAGTTTGAGTTGATGAACGGTAAAGAGGGGAAGAAGACATCGGTGACAGGGGTTATCTTCTTCAACTATTTTACTATATTAATTCATTAGAATTTCATTTTAGCATTAGTTGTGTTTTGAGTTTCTTTTGTTTTCCCTTATGGTTATTGCATCTATGATTTAATCCTTGTATTTTTTTTAGCTTCATTTTTTGGATTATAGTTTCGGTTCTGCTTACCAACTTCTTAATCCCGATTTTTTTTTACTATCTTTATTTTACTTTCTCATGCTTTGTGTTCGGGTGGTAGTGGTGCTGATTCGTTGTTCTACTTTCATTCTGTCCTGGATACATTCTGTTGTGGAAGTGTGAAGCAAGGGTAGCGGCCATTGTTCAGTGCTGAAGCAAAGCATTAGGATGGTATTGCAAGCTTCCGGGAAGCATGAATGAAGCTGATTTTTTTTGCCTTCTAGCCTTCCTCTGTTCTTCTCTGCTTTTAAATCCTTCTACTGTTTATCATCAAGTTGCTGTAATTTTGCACTAATATCTTGTTTGTTGCTATTGGTGAGGGAGATCAAAGCAGAAGATAAATTACACAAGACCGAGAGCAGCAGTGTTTTGGCTTCAATGCTACTGTGTAGCAAAAGCAAAGTCAAGGCATTAATTACCGGTGCTGAAGCATAAAAGGAAGCTGGAAGTGTCTGCTCTTGCTCGATTCTGTTTCTAGCTGTTTGGATAAGGTGTGCTGCAAGCTGCTGTGTGTCTTAACTTACCTGTGTTGCTGCTATTCCTGGAGGTAGATGCGAAGTGGAATGGTGCCAAGGACAGACCGGATGCAGTAGATATGCGAACCTGGACAGCAGCTGATGCAGAGCTTGCAAGCCGACTGATGAACAACACTGAACCTAGAAAAAATGAGATCAGCATGGCATCTGGATGCAGCACCAGTGAACAGACAGAGATGCAGTACAGCAGATAGTGCAGGTAATGGAAGCAGTACAATGCAGCAGAAAAGCATACGAGAGCAGAAGCAAACAGACAATATTACACGTGCTGCTGGCAGCTGAATAATGATATTGAGGAGCAGTAACAGCTGGTGCCGAGGACAACAGCTGGTGCAAGGACCGACAGCAGCAGCACAACACCTGCAGATGGCAAACCGAGAGCAGGACAAAATCCTGCTGAAGAAGAATATGAATAGTGACATGCTCGGGACCAAATTTGAACAAGGCTGTGTTTCATAGCATCAAATTATCTCATTTAAACTTCATGTTTTTTTGTTAATGGTTTAATGTTTTAATTGTTAGTTTAGGTATAGTTTTAAATCAAATTGTAGGCTAGTTTTTTTGTTTGGTACTTGAATTGTTAGTTTTAATTTTGATAATAGTTGATTTTTTTATATATATAATATGATTTAGGACTTTGTGTTAATGTAGAATTTAAATGTTGCATTTAGGATTAATTTAGATTAAATGTTTTTCATGCATTTTTAATAGACCTGGCAATCCATGTCGTGTCGACACGACATGACACGACACGAATTAAAACACGACACGAATTTATGAAACACGAACACGACACGAATTATAAAACGTGTCTGACACGAATTATAAAACGTTTCTGACACGTAAACATGAACAGGACATGTATTTTATACGTGTGACACGTGATACGACACAGTTGACACGTTATAATTATCCGTGTCACATGACATGACACAAATAAACACGACACAAATAGACACGAATGACACGGTTAAAAATAAAACATAATCAATAATGAAAAAAATCATAATATTTATTGATTTATAGCAATAATTTAATTTACATACATTCAAATATTATTGACAAATATAACATAATAATAATATTCAATCCATATCATCCATAATATTTATTTAAAATTACAAAATATACAAACAAAACATAAAGAGTTAACATTAAGTCATTAGTCAACAAATATTCAAACATTAAATTCACCTATACCAACTCAATACAATGTAAGAAACAATAATTTAAGAAAACGTGTTTCTCGTGTTGTGTATGTATTAACCGTGTATTCGTGTGACACGATTTAAAAGAACGTGTTTCCGTGTCTTATACGTGTTTAGCCGTGTCAGACACGGCTAAACACGAAAATTACTGTGTCAAAATTCGTGTCGACACGGCTAAACACGAAACACTAATTTTTCAAACACGTACACGATTTTTTCATATTGTGTTCGTGTCGTGTCACTCGTGTCGTGTCTACTTTTGCCGGGTCTAATTTTTAATTTAGTCTTTATTTTCATTAGATTTTAGTTTAATTTAATTTGTAATTTTTTTTAGTTTAATTACATTCACATTTTATTTTAGGATTGTTTAATTTTAGTTTAATTAATTTTTTAGTTATTTTCATATTTGCATTTTATTGCGTTAATTAATTTTAACTGTTTTAATTTTCTTTTGTAGGTTGTTGTTTTTAATTGCTTTGAGTATTATAAGTACTTTTAGCTCGATTTTATTTTCTTTAGTTCTTATTATTTTATTGCTTTCCAGTATTTTTAATTAGCCTTAGTAGATCACCCACTTTAATTTCATAATTTGTTAGGATATGCTTAGTATAAGATTAACCGGTACTTAATTAGGCTAGTCAACTTCTCTGTGGGACGATAACTCGGGACTCAAATCCCATTATTACTTGTATGACCCGTGCACTTGCGGACAATACCTTTAGGGCATTTCAAAGATCGATCTCAAGCCTTAAACAGATCGATCTCATCAAGCAATCTATAAATAGGAGCAGTTAAAATCTGCATTTCATGGGAACAACCATTTCCTTTCCATTTTCAACCCAAAACCTAGCTTTCTCACTCCTAAATCCGCCTATTTTCATAAAGATTTGAGGGAAGGCTATTAGATACAAAGTTGTTCACATCAAAGAGAAGAACAACATAGCTTGGAGTCATTTCCCCATTTGTTGGATTTAAGGAACAAGGAGCATTTCCATTTGGAGTAAGAAGGAAATCCAAAGATGTGAGTTTCTAAAGCACCAATCCAAGTTTATTTGTTTAGTTATTGATTTTGGAGTTGATTGGTGTGCTTATTAATGGTAGAAACTATCTAGAATGCAATGGAACTATTATAACCTAGAAATGGGATAGTGTGAGAAAGTGAAATGTATCGGAATTAATGATGAATAGGATATCTTAAGGTGATAATGGTGTTGTGAGTATGATTTTAAGATGGTGTTTTGGAATGAATTGTGAGACTTATCCAAAAAGGGTAAAATGTGTATTTATGGCAATGGGTAAAATGCATAAATGAATGAGAGAGTAAGGGTAGAGTATTTCCCATCAAGTCCTAAACAAACTAACTAAGTGAGTTGCTAAATAAATTGGTTGGAAAAGACTTGATGATGGACAAATGCAAAATGGGCCAAACATAAAGAAATAGGCTCAATGAAATATATTGACTGGTTAAAGTCAAAATGTGAGTTAGCAACATTAACTCATGTGATCAATGAATGATTTGCAGCTCCCGAGGATACACCGGAGCAAGTTGAGCCAAAAGCGCAAGAAGCTAAGAGGAAGAGAGTCGCACCCGAGTAAATTGAGGTAAGGGAATTGTGTGGACTCTTAGAGATATCTGTGCGCAATTTGGGCACATTATGTTTTCTAGAATGCATGTGGTAATAGGAAATGAAATGGGAGTTTTTAATGGCAAGAGTTGAGTTTTGAGAAATGAGCATAAAAATAAAAGCATGATGCCTTGAAAATCTTATTTTATTGCTTTTTAGCAAGTGATGGGTAGGTTGGCTAACATTTGAAATGATTTGCAAAATAAATGATTTGATTTGGTTTAAAACCATGCTTTGCAAAGAAATGGGCCACCTACATGGATTTCATGAGAATGAAAATGTGCTAGAGCATGACTCGCACGAGATTTGATGTGTTTTATATGCATAAGTTCTAGAGCTTAGCTCGCACTAGTTTTCACATGGATTTCTATGATGTTGTGCTGGAGCTTAGCTCGTACAGATTTTATACTAGTTTTGACATGGCGCTGGAGCATAGCTCGCATTAGATGTCCACCATACTTGTTGCCATGATTGAGATTACTCGCACGTGGTTTTTGAAATGTTGATAGCAAGTGCTAAGAGCTTCGGGTAGAATTGGTGTCGCACCGATTAAATAGGCTCACACGTGCATTTTGAGATGTGGTGTGATATGATGTGTTGATATGGGTCCACAGAGTACGCTGTACCATGTAGATAGCATGGAGTACGTTGTATCATGTTGAGATTATGATATACCGTCTTCAGACGATGTTTAGTTCTGCTATGGACCGGCGGGTTGGACGTGACCCACCTCCCGTGCGAAAGCTGATAGAGGTGATACCTCGCACACCTGATCAGTGTAGCCTGTGATCACAGAGGATATAGCCATAGTCCTAGAGGAGATTTCCCTTATTATATTACCTATCTCACATGTCTTTTGTTTTATGAATAAATCTATGTTTGAAATGTTTTGTGGGTTAGGACAGTCCGAGGGAGGGGCTGAGTCCTGACAAGTGTTGATTTTATTGAGATGAGAAAGCATGATAATGACTTTAAAGTGCACTTATGCATGATAATTTTCCATGCTTTGAACTTGATTTGTGCACTGAACTAAATAACATGATTTGCTCGAGAAAGTATGATTAATGGCTTTAAAGTGCACTTACGCATGATGGTTTTCCATACCTTACTTATGAAATATTCATGATGGTTATTCCATGCTTTGAATTTGATTTGTGCACTGAGTTTAAATTGCATGATTTGCTTTATATGCCATTAACACAAGCATGAACTAATGCTTTTGAGGTGTGATGAGAAATTGTATGGTTTTGAGCATGGCATCACAATCACGTAGATAGTGCAGTATCTACCTGTTCACATGATTGCCTTACTGAGCGAGTTGTTTGCTCACTCCCTTATTTTCCCTCTCTACAGAGTATTGAGTATAGACTGAGGGTGACTGGAGGTTTCCTTTTGGTATCCGCTGCATCCCATCACGTAAGGTATACGCACTTGTATGATTTTGTATCTAAACTTACCATAACACTGTAGTATTTTGAATGTAACCACTGGGGATGTAAAGCAATGTAAACAGTAACTTTGATTTATTTATACAAGTGTTTACTTCTAAATTACTATGCAAATTAAATTGTTATGGTTGGATAAGATAGACATTGACACACAGCCCAACTGCTGAGATTGTAGCTGATCACGATCGATGTAAGGTAAGGACGAATAATAAATAATGTATGAAAAGCGAAAAATTTGTGACGATTTTTGGTGTGTTGAGGGTCGTGACATAATGAGAGATCGATCTGCCTTGTGTTTTAACTCTTTCAGAAGGCAACATTTAGAAGGTGGGATCGATCTACCTCTTGGTATGAGATCGATCTTAGCCAAACAGAATCACTTAGATATCGATCTGGCTTGAGAAGAGATCGATCTTGGCTATCCAGAATCACTTAGAGATCGATCTGCTTTGAATGAGGGATCGATCTCCCTTTTACAAAATGCTTTGGTATTGCATTTCAAGGCAATGATATCTATCTCCCCTTCAACTAAGATCGATCTGCCCTTCATCTACAACATTCTAGCTTCAATTTTCCTAGATTTTTAAAGGTAAATTCATATTTGTTTGTTTCATTACTCATTTTGCATTTCATTCACACTTAGAACTTAAAATTATTCATTTCTTATGATTCGTATATAACGTAACTTGTCTTTACATTACAAAATCATAAAGAATACATATGAATTTACCAGCCTTACATTCCTCCCCTCCTTCAAGAAATTTGGTCCTCCAAATTAGAACCAAGTTAATCATCAAACAACTGGGGGTGCTTCTCTCGCATCAGACTCTCTAGCTCTAAGTAGCCTCCTCTGAAGTATGGTGATGCCAGAGAACCTTCACTAACCCGATGGTCTTCAACCTCAAGACTTTCTGTCAGGACCCCAGTTTCAATCCTTGACTTTAACCAAAAATCACCATAAATTTTTCGCATTTTAGCTTACCTTTCCTCTCTTCACTGGTTGGGCTGTGATTCGATGTCAGAGTCTTCACTTACCATAATATCCATTCTCATACATACATGTCAATATATTAATTCTGACTGTAGGTGCTTTTATTATACATGTAAGATTATATAAAATCTAATACAAATACATTCCCCAAACTATATAATGTATACATCACTGTGCTGTTTCTATGTTTAGATTCACAACTGTACATAATAAGTATACCTGATGAATCGATAGGAACTAGCAGTGGACTCTGGGACACTCTCCCACGATAACTCTCGATCTACTAACGCTCTGTAGAGAGATGTAAAGAAAAAGGGGTGAGCATAACGCGCTCAGTAAGGAAATCAAGCAAGCAAGTAGATATCCACACTATCTACTCAAAATAGTGCTATGCCTTGAAAACATTTATTTCCTTACTCACTTTAAAAGCATGTCTTGAAATATAATATATATATACTTGTACAGAATAAATCCCATGTACAGAAATCATGCTTTATTTCTCAAAAGTAGGCATGTAGTGCAACACAATGCATTTATATATAAATCATGCCTTTATGTAAATCATGCCATGTATATTTAAATCACATATAAATATGGCATCAAATGATTCACAACACAAATCGGAGTCCGACCCATCCCTCAGGTCTGTCCGCAGTTTAAATCAGTAAATCAACCAAGGTGATATATCATGTAAGACTCTGTGGTACATGTAAATAGTATCCTGGATTATGATCATATCCGATGTGATCCCAAGCAACACAGTACTAGGTGTGCGGGGCATCACCGCTGTAACGGGAGGGGGGGTCAGTCCATCACAACCGCCAGCTATATCCTCCTCAACTCCATAACAACACACGGTACAGCGTACACCTCGTGCCACTCAGACACGGTACAAAGTACACTCGTGGACCCGTTCTCACGGCCAGAGTGCCTACCATAGGACTTAGCTCTCACTCCTGTGGAACTTATCAACATCACAGTCAGGGTGCCTAACAAAGGTCTTAGCCCTCGCGCCTGTGGAAATATCATACCACGTCTATACCAACCTCATGCGGATATCCTCTCTAGCTATGACACACAGTCACGCAAGGTCTCAGGCATGGGTTTCAACATGTATTACATATCACATACAGTGTGCGTTTTGAGTGCGACTCACAGTCGTTACTCTGCTCAAACACGGTTTCACATCATAAAACTCAACTCTAGTGCGAGCACTCTCAAGCAACTAGGTCAATGCATAGTTTATGTATTAAATCAAGTACGAGCAATAGCTCCCAGTACTATACTATGCACAATATCAAAATCAAGTACGAGCAATAGCTCCCAGTACTATGTCATGTATAAACCATGAAGAATCGAGTACGAGCCACGCTCTAGCACTCTGTCATGCATATATCATTCAAAGCTGAGTACGAGTAAAACTCCAGTACTCTATCATGCATGTCATGAAAATCTAGTGCGTATCAAAATCCAACACTAATATTATGTGGAAAACATATGAATCCCAGTGCGAGCTGTGCTCTAGCACGATTCATTCTCACATAATATGATAGATGGCTATTTAAAAGGGATTGTTTATAAAACATCAAAATCAGCACTAAAAGTGTGCTTAAGTCATATCAACCTTAAAATCATTAGCCCATCTATTTATTTTCATGCTAATAGCAATTAAACACTCACAATAGTATTTTCCATGTTTTTTGCAACTTCTCACAAAAGTTGACTTTTTGACTAACTAGGGGCAAAATCGTAATTTGCCACTATCGGGTCGCAATAATTATTATTCACTTTCTCTGACCCTCAGAGTTTTTAAGTGAATGCAGAAGCAGTTGAAAATACGTGCAGGTATCTCTAACTACTCGCAAAAGTCCCTTACCTCGGATCACGTCAAGCGACCTCACTTCCTCGGTGCTGCTCAATCCCGCAGTCCGATCAGCTCTCGATGTAAACTCCGGAGCTGTAAATAACCATTCCTCAGGTTAATTATCATTTTCCTACTGTATTACACATTAATACAGTTTAATTTCCCTTAATGGGCCTTAAAAATCCTTAATGGGCCTAACTAGGCCTTAAGCCCATTTCCATTTTACTATTTACTTTTGTTGGGCCTATTGGGCTTGTGGGGCCCACCAACTCTTATTGGGCTTGTCTTAGGCCCATTACACCCTATTGGGCCTAAAAATATTGGGCTTGGCCCATTGGGCCTCTCGGCCACATGCCTTGGCCGAGAGCTTAGCCATTCTCGGTTTCCACCATGGCATGCCATACATGCCTATTTCCTAGCCATTTTCACTTAGGCATTTTCACAAACACTTGGTAGGCAACATTACCAATCATCCTATAGTTCATTTAGGCATTTTATCAAACACCTTGGTTGCCAACAATTTACATGTATTAATTAATCAATTTGATTAATTCTAATTATACCATTAACATTAATACATGTATACTAATCCATTTATGTCTTAAAATCCAATTGACATATTTCAATATCTCATTGATCACTCTCGTCCTAACCCTCTAAATGGTGATTTAATATGTTTCAATGCTTAAAACATATATCAACATACTTGAATCATTCATACATTAACATATATGAAATTGGAAATTAGAAAATATACCAATTGTAGTGTTCTCCTTTTGGCCGAATCTTTGTAGGCTCTCGGATTGCACTCTATGGCTCCTTGATAGCCAAATCCAAAATATGTTAATCTCCTCTCAATTTGGAACAACTTCTATGAAGAATGCAAGTTCCAAATATGTCTAATTCCTAGTGATTTCTAGTGAGAGAAAGCTTGGATGGTTATGGTTTCAATGGTGTTCTTCTCTAGCCGAAAATGTGTGATGAAGAAGACAATGGTGTGGCTGCGTTTATAAGCCACTTACTTAGCCATTAAGCCTTACTTTTCAGCCACTATGCTTGACTTTCCAAATCTGAACCATGAGTCACCTTATGAGTCACCTTATGAGTCATAGTTAACTTTAACTATAGTTAGATATTTATCTCATGGGCTTTTCCAATTGGGCTTCTCGGTTTGGGCTTTTCTAATGGGCTTTCAGGCTGAAATTTTTACTATACCTCGGGCCTTTTATTGTCTCAAAATTTGGCCGATCAATTGGTCCAACAATTCGGTCTAAAGGACCTAAAAATTTCGATATACTTTTAGTATACCTTAATGGGCTTTAAAATTTTCACCTTAGGCCCATTACGTTTTTAACCATTAAATTTATTCCGGAATCCTTCCGAATAAATTTTCCTTACTTCCGGGGATGATTATCTTGTATTCTGGCCAAGAATATTTTTCCCCAAATTTTTCTCCACACTTAGGTTAATTTCTAACATTGATTAGTCAACTATGGTAAAAGTCCACTTTTTTAACTATAGTTGACTTTTTCCTTAACCATTAACTAAGTTGACTTTTTCTTAAATTTTCGAAAGTGTTTTATATCATGTCTTACACTCTCTTCTTTATATTCCAACCGCTCTCGGTGGATAATTTCACCCGAAACTCCTTTTCTCACCGAAAAGGTCCATTTTATCCTTTTTAGCTTTTATTCTCGTTTTGTATGTTCGGGTCTAAATCAAGCTGACTTTCCTTCATGAGTTCTCTACGCTCTCTTATTTTAAGTTGTTATTTTCAGTCAGAATGATTTAGAATGACTCGGTTTAGCCTGTGATACTCATTGCTCACATTAGGCATTTTATGTAGCTTTTGCGTGTTAATTCATTTCAATAACACTTTAAGTCTAATAAATACTCTTCTTATGATTCAACCATAATTACATAGTGTTCATACACATAGGAATCATAAGGAAATAAGCTACAAAAATCCGGGTCTGACAATCCTCCCCCACTCAGAAAATTTGGTCCTCCAAATTAGGACCAAGTCAGTCCTCAAATAGGTGAGGGTACTTCTCTCGCATCAGACTCTCTAGCTCCCAAGTAGCTTCCTCTGAAGTATGATGCTGCCAGAGAATCTTCACTAATCCGATGGTCTTCGATCTCAATACCTTCTCCTTCCTATCCAATATCCGAATCGGTCTCTCTACATATGACAAGTCCTCTCGGAGCTCCAAAGGCTCGTAACTAATCACATGTGACGGATCCGGGTGATACTTCCGAAGCATCGATATGTGGAAGACGTTGTGGACACCTGATAAGTCCGGTGGCAATGCCAACCTATACGCCTTATCTCCCACTCGATCAAGTATCACAAAGGGTCCAATGTAGCGAGGATTTAGTTTCCCTCTCTTCCCAAATCTCGCTATGCCCTTGGAAGGAGAAACTCTCAAAAATACGGACTCACCAACTGCAAACTCTAGTGGCCTACGTCTCCTGTCAGCGTAACTCTTCTGTCTGCTCTGAGCTGTCCTCAGTCTCTCTACTATCAAGCGGACGTCCTCAGATGCTTGCGTAACCAAGTCAGGAGCAAAAATCTTACGGTCACCCACTTCTTCCCATCCAATAGGGGAACGACATCTACGGCCATACAAAGCCTCATACGGTGCCATCCCGATACTCGAATGATAACTGTTGTTGTAGGTGAACTCGGCTAGTGGTAGGTGGTCATCCCAGGAGCCTCGATAGTCTAGCACACATGCTCTCAACATGTCCTCCAGAGTCTGTATAGTCCTCTCTGACTGACCATCTGTCTGAGGATGGAAAGCGGTGCTCAAACTCAACTGGGTTCCCATGGCTTCCTGAAAATGTCCCCAAAAGTGGGATGTGAAGCGGGAATCCCTATCAGAGACTATGCTCACTGGTACACCGTGTAACCTCACTACCTCGCGTACGTACAGTTCTGCTAATGAACTCAGAGTATCGGTAGCTCTCATAGCTAGGAAGTGGGCTGACTTCGTCAGTCTATCAACGATCACCCATATAGCATCGTGATTCCTGCAGGTCCTCGGTAAACCCATCACGAAATCCATGGTGATATGCTCCCATTTCCATGTCGGTATAGGTAGAGGCTGCAACAATCCTGCAGGTTTCTGATGCTCTACCTTCACCTGCTGACATATGAGACACTTTGCCACGAAGTCTGCTACATCTCTCTTCATACCTGACCACCAGTATACCTTCCGGAGGTTCTGATACATCTTGTTACTCCCCGGATGTAAAGTATACCTTGACGAATGAGCTTCCGCCAATATCAATCTCCTGAGTCCTGGATCCTCGGGAACACATAATCTGCCTCTGAACCTCAGTAGTCCATCAGAACTCAACTCAAAATCAGTCACGGTGCCCTTCTGCATCTGACTACTCACATCCATACAAAATGGATCAGTCTGCTGAGCCACTCTGATCCTGTCCAACAGGTCCGGCTCCAAGCGTAGACTAGCTATCACATAGCCTATATCCATGTCAGAAGGCACGACTCCCAAACTGAGGCTAGCAAACTGCTCTAGCAAATCATGTTCCCTAACCATCATATACGATACCATCCCCAGGCTCTTCCTGCTCAAGGCATCGGCTACAACGTTAGCCTTACCCGGATGATAAAGTATCTCACAATCGTAGTCCTTCAGAAGCTCTAGCCATCTTCTCTGTCTCATGTTCAGCTCCTTTTGCGAGAACAGATACTTGAGGCTCTTGTGGTCGGTAAATATCTGGAACTTCTCGCCATATAAGTAGTGGCGCCATACCTTCAACGCAAACACTACTGCTGCTAGTTCCAAATCATGGGTCGGATAGTTTTTCTCATGATCCTTCAGCTGTCTGGATCCATAAGCAACTACCTTCCCATCTTGCATCAATACGCAGCCCAGTCCCTGATGCGAAGCATCGGTATATACTGCAAATCCTCCTGAGCTGGTAGGGATAGTGAGAATCGGAGCGGTGGTCAATCGACGCTTCAACTCCTCAAAGCTCTTCTCACAATCCTCGTTCCATATGAACGGTGCACTCTTCCGAGTAAGACGTGTCAACGGAGCAGCCAACTTCGAAAATCCTTCGACGAATCTCCGATAGTATCCAGCTAAACCCAGAAAACTCCTGATCTCAGTGACTGTCCTCGGCTGTTTCCACTGAACTACAGCCTCTATCTTAGATGGATCAACTGATACACCATCTCTCGATATAACATGTCCCAAAAACGAGATCTGTGACAACCAAAAGTCACACTTGCTGAGCTTAGCATATAACTCATGCTCCCGTAACGTCTGCAGCACGATCCTGAGGTGCTCCTCATGCTCCTCCTTGGATCTCGAATACACCAATATGTCATCGATGAAGACGATAACAAACTGGTCCAAGTATGGCTTGAACACATCGTTCATCAAAGCCATGAAAGCAGCTGGAGCATTCGTCAATCCGAATGGCATGACCAAGAACTCATAGTGGCCATATCGGGTACAAAATGCTGTCTTGGGTACATCTCCACTCCGAACCTTCAGCTGATGATACCCAGACCTTAGGTCAATCTTGGAAAAGACCTGTGCTCCCTGTAGCTGATCTAGCAAGTCGTCAATGCGTGGAAGGGGGTATCTATTCTTGATGGTGGCCTTATTCAACAATCGGTAGTCTATACACAATCGGAGGCTCCCATCCTTCTTCCTCACAAACAAAACCGGTGCTCCCCAAGGTGAAACACTCGGTCGTACAAAGCCCCTATCCAACAGCTCCTGTAACTGTCTCTTGAGCTCCTCCAGCTCGACTAAGGCCATGCGATAAGGTGGTCTCGAAATAGGCTCCGGACCAGGTACCAGATCTATACAGAACTCCATCTCTCTATCTGGTGGTAACCCTGGCAATTCATCCGGGAAAACATCTGGGTACTCACTATATATAGTATCCGGGTCGTATCTCCCTAGGGATAGGAATCGAGTCTTATACTCGTCCACCGATAAACTCCCCTGGTTGAGTCTCAAAAACTCTGCATGTAACTTCCGCTGTGCGGTGTCAGGAATAAACTGCCTCCTAAAGGCCTCCCGAAATATATCCCAAGTGATATCCATGTGTCGGGATCTCAATATAGGTCTGGTGGACTTCCACCAATGCTCTGCAGCTCCCTTCAGTAGGAACGCAGCAAACGCGACCATCTCCGAGGTCGTACACTCGAAGTATCCATAGAGTTTCTCTAGCTCTGCCAACCACTCCTCAGCAGCTACGGGGTTCTTGACCCCACTAAATGATGGAGGTCTAAACTTCTGGAACTCCCTCAACCAATGCAAGTCACATCCATATCCTAATCCACTACCACCCGAAACCGGTGGGGGTGTAGGAGTATCTACAGTCCTCTGTGCATCAGCTGTCTGCGTAGGTGTATCAGGGGCAACTGCCTCTCCTGTAGCAGCTCCTGCCTCCTGTCTCTGCCTACCTGGCATCGTCTGTGCCAGTATCTCAATAATAGTCTCGAGACCACGCTCTAATCTCGTGAAGAGCGTCTCGGCACACTCGGGTGCCTCAGTAGCACCTGCAGTCTCATGCGTAGGTAATGGCCTGGCAGCGGCTCGTCCCTCGGGTCTCTCTCCCCGGCCTCGAGCCCTACCTCTAGTAACTATACCACTACGCGTATTTGCCATTTAGGCAAAGTTCCTGCATTCTTAATAATGAATTAGTCCATCTCCTATCCGGTATACACAGTTATATCTAAACACAGCACAGTACTATGGGGATGTATAATTTCCTACTTTTCTAACACCGACTCACATCAGACCAACTTCTGCTCTGATACCATTCTGTCAAGACCCCAGTTTCAATCCTTGACTTTAACCAAAAATCACCATAAATTTTTCGCATTTTAGCTTACCTTTCCTCTCTTCACTGGTTGGGCTGTGATTCGATGTCAGAGTCTTCACTTACCATAATATCCATTCTCATACATACATGTCAATATATTAATTCTGACTGTAGGTGCTTTTATTATACATGTAAGATTATATAAAATCTAATACAAATACATTCCCCAAACTATATAATGTATACATCACTGTGCTGTTTCTATGTTTAGATACACAACTGTACATAATAAGTATACCTGATGAATCGATAGGAACTAGCAGTGGACTCTGGGACACTCTCCCACGATAACTCTCGATCTACTAACGCTCTGTAGAGAGATGTAAAGAAAAAGGGGTGAGCATAACGCGCTCAGTAAGGAAATCAAGCAAGCAAGTAGATATCCACACTATCTACTCAAAATAGTGCTATGCCTTGAAAACATTTATTTCCTTACTCACTTTAAAAGCATGTCTTGAAATATAATATATATATACTTGTACAGAATAAATCCCATGTACAGAAATCATGCTTTATTTCTCAAAAGTAGGCATGTAGTGCAACACAATGCATTTATATATAAATCATGCCTTTATGTAAATCATGCCATGTATATTTAAATCACATATAAATATGGCATCAAATGATTCACAACACAAATCGGAGTCCGACCCATCCCTCAGGTCTATCCGCAGTTTAAATCAGTAAATCAACCAAGGTGATATATCATGTAAGACTCTGTGGTACATGTAAATAGTATCCTGGATTATGATCATATCCGATGTGATCCCAAGCAACACAGTACTAGGTGTGCGGGGCATCACCGCTGTAACGGGAGGGGGGGTCAGTCCATCACAACCGCCAGCTATATCCTCCTCAACTCCATAACAACACACGGTACAGCGTACACCTCGTGCCACTCAGACACGGTACAAAGTACACCCGTGGATCCGTTCTCACGGCCAGAGTGCCTACCATAGGACTTAGCTCTCACTCCCGTGGAACTTATCAACATCACAGTCAGGGTGCCTAACAAAGGTCTTAGCCCTCGCGCCTGTGGAAATATCATACCACGTCTATACCAACCTCATGCGGATATCCTCTCTAGCTATGACACACAGTCACGCAAGGTCTCAGGCATGGGTTTCAACATGTATTACATATCACATACAGTGTGCGTTTTGAGTGCGACTCACAGTCGTTACTCTGCTCAAACACTGTTTCACATCATAAAACTCAACTCTAGTGCGAGCACTCTCAAGCAACTAGGTCAATGCATAGTTTATGTATTAAATCAAGTACGAGCAATAGCTCCCAGTACTATGCTATGCACAATATCAAAATCAAGTACGAGCAATAGCTCCCAGTACTATGTCATGTATAAACCATGAAGAATCGAGTACGAGCCACGCTCTAGCACTCTGTCATGCATATATCATTCAAAGCTGAGTACGAGTAAAACTCCAGTACTCTATCATGCATGTCATGAAAATCTAGTGCGTATCAAAATCCAGCACTAATATTATGTGGAAAACATATGAATCCCAGTGCGAGCTGTGCTCTAGCACGATTCATTCTCACATAATATGATAGATGGCTATTTAAAAGGGATTGTTTATAAAACATCAAAATCAGCACTAAAAGTGTGCTTAAGTCATATCAACCTTAAAATCATTAGCCCATCTATTTATTTTCATGCTAATAGCAATTAAACACTCACAATAGTATTTTCCATGTTTTTTGCAACTTCTCACAAAAGTTGACTTTTTGACTAACTAGGGGCAAAATCGTAATTTGCCACTATCGGGTCGCAATAATTATTATTCACTTTCTCTGACCCTCAGAGTTTTTAAGTGAATGCAGAAGCAGTTGAAAATACGTGCAGGTATCTCTAACTACTCGCAAAAGTCCCTTACCTCGGATCACGTCAAGTGACCTCACTTCCTCGGTGCTGCTCAATCCCGCAGTCCGATCAGCTCTCGATGTAAACTCCGGAGCTGTAAATAACCATTCCTCAGGTTAATTATCATTTTCCTACTGTATTACACATTAATACAGTTTAATTTCCCTTAATGGGCCTAACTAGGCCTTAAGCCCATTTCCATTTTACTATTTACTTTTGTTGGGCCTATTGGGCTTGTGGGGCCCACCAACTCTTATTGGGCTTGTCTTAGGCCCATTACACCCTATTGGGCCTAAAAATATTGGGCTTGGCCCATTGGGCCTCTCGGCCACATGCCTTGGCCGAGAGCTTAGCCATTCTCGGTTTCCACCATGGCATGCCATACATGCCTATTTCCTAGCCATTTTCACTTAGGCATTTTCACAAACACTTGGCAGGCAACATTACCAATCATCCTATAGTTCATTTAGGCATTTTATCAAACACCTTGGTTGCCAACAATTTACATGTATTAATTAATCAATTTGATTAATTCTAATTATACCATTAACATTAATACATGTATACTAATCCATTTATGTCTTAAAATCCAATTGACATATTTCAATATCTCATTGATCACTCTCGGCCTAACCCTCTAAATGGTGATTTAATATGTTTCAATGCTTAAAACATATATCAACATACTTGAAATCATTCATACATTAACATATATGAAATTGGAAATTAGAAAATATACCAATTGTAGTGTTCTCCTTTTGGCCGAATCTTTGTAGGCTCTCGGTTTGCACTCTATGGCTCCTTGATAGCCAAATCCAACATATGTTAATCTCCTCTCAATTTGGAACAACTTCTATGAAGAATGCAAGTTCCAAATATGTCTAATTCCTAGTGATTTCTAGTGAGAGAAAGCTTGGATGGTTATGGTTTCAATGGTGTTCTTCTCTAGCCGAAAATGTGTGATGAAGAAGACAATGGTGTGGCTGCATTTATAAGCCACTTACTTAGCCATTAAGCCTTACTTTTCAGCCACTATGCTTGACTTTCCAAATCTGAACCATGAGTCACCTTATGAGTCACCTTATGAGTCATAGTTAACTTTAACTATAGTTAGATATTTATCTCATGGGCTTTTCCAATTGGGCTTCTCGGTTTGGGCTTTCCTAATGGGCTTTCGGGCTGAAATTTTTACTATACCTCGGGCCTTTTATTGTCTCAAAATTTGGCCGATCAATTGGTCCAACAATTCGGTCTAAAGGACCTAAAAATTTCGATATACTTTTAGTATACCTTAATGGGCTTTAAAATTTTCACCTTAGGCCCATTACGTTTTTAACCATTAAATTTATTTCGGAATCCTTCCGAATAAATTTTCCTTACTTCCGGGGATGATTATCTTGTATTCTGGCCAAGAATATTTTTCCCCAAATTTTTCTCCACACTTAGGTTAATTTCTAACCTTGAATAGTCAACTATGGTAAAAGTCCACTTTTTTAACTATAGTTGACTTTTTCCTTAACCATTAACTAAGTTGACTTTTTCTTAAATTTTCGAAAGTGTTTTATATCATGTCTTACACTCTCTTCTTTATATTCCAACCGCTCTCGGTGGATAATTTCACCCGAAACTCCTTTTCTCACCGAAAAGGTCCATTTTATCCTTTTTAGCTTTTATTCTCGTTTTGTATGTTCGGGTCTAAATCAAGCTGACTTTCCTTCATGAGTTCTCTATGCTCTCTTATTTTAAGTTCTTATTTTCAGTCAGAATGATTTAGAATGACTCGGTTTAGCCTGTGATACTCATTGCTCACATTAGGCATTTTATGTAGCTTTTGCGTGTTAATTCATTTCAATAACACTTTAAGTCTAATAAATACTCTTCTTATGATTCAACCATAATTACATAGTGTTCATACACATAGGAATCATAAGGAAATAAGCTACAAAAATCCGGGTCTGACACTTTCTCCTTCCTATCTAGTATCCGAATTGATTTCTCTACATATGACAGCTCATCCTTGATCTCTAATGGCTCATACCGAATCACATGGGTCGGATCTGGATGGTACTTTCGAAGCATCAAAATGTGGAAGACGTTATGCACGCCTGATAAGTCTGGTGGCAACACCAACCTATAGGCCTTATCTCCCACTCGATCAAGTATCTCAAAGGGTCCAATGTAGCGAGGATTCAGCTCACCCCTCTTTTCGAATCTCGCTATACCCTTGGAATGAGAAACTTTCAAAAATACTGACTCACCAACTGCAAATTCAAGTGGCCTCCGTCTCCTGTCAGCATAACTCTTCTGTTTATTCTGAGCTATCATCAACCTCTCAAAAATCAACCCGACATCCTTAGAGGCTTGTTTAACCAAATCAGGAGAAAAAATCTTTCGATCACCTACTTTTTCACAATTGATAGGGGAACGACATCTACGACCATGCAAAGCCTCATACAGTGCCATCCCAATACTCGAATGATAACTGTTGTTGTAGGCGAATTCAGCTAGTGGTAAATGATCATCCCAGGAGCCCCTAAAATCTAGCACACATGCTCTCAACATATCCTCCAGAGTCTGTATTGTCCTCTCTGATTGATCATTTGTCTGAGGATAGAAAGCAGTGCTCAAACTCAACTGGGTTCCCATTGCTTCCTAAAAATGTTCTTAAAAATGGGAGGTGAAGTGGGAATCCTTATCCGAGACAATGCTCACTAGAACACCATGTAACCTCACTACCTCACGTACATACAACTCTACCAATGAACTCAGAGTATCAATAGCTCTCATAGCTAGGAAGTGGGCTGTCATCAACCTCCCGTGACTTACCAAAATCCACTACAAAGTTTTCGCATTTTTTTTACCTTTCCTTCTATCATAACTCAATCACCAAACCGTTGGGCTATGATTCGATATTAGTCACCTCAACCACATTCATTTCATAACAAGCATACATGTCAATACAATTATCATTGACTATAAGTACTCTTTTCTTAAAACTAACTTCATATACATTAATACAAATACTTGTACATATACATCCCCGACAGTACATTCGTTACATAACTGTGCTTTTACATTGTTCAGTACAAAACATTCAAATCTGTATACCTTTTGTAAGATGGGTATGCAGCGGATAAAGGAATACCAGTCCTCAGATGTGTCCAACTACAGTGAATGCTCTGTAGAGAAATAAAAAGGAGGTGAGCTCACAGCTCAATAAGGAAATAAGACAAGCAAGAAGATAACTACACTATCTACAAAATACTATGCTTATGCCTTGAAATCATTTCCTTTTCGATTCGCATCTAAAGTATGTGTCTTTCTTTAAACATTGATACAATATATATAGATACAAATCGTCAGTATGAATTGAAAACATGCTGGTTAAATCACTTCAGTAAATTATGCAAAATCTTGCATTTCTGATGTAAATTCTATAAATCACATTTCATTATGCCATGTTAATTAAATCAAAACAAAGATGGCATATCATCATGTAAAAACATGGAAATCCGAGCCTCACCCATCCCTCGGGTTACCCTTTCACACAGAAGGTCACTTGTCGAGCCTCAACCCATCCCTCGGGTCTACCCAATTATAAAAATTCATGAGACAATTCAAACAAGAAATAGTAGTAAGGTGAGATAGGCGTCTACTTGTTCCGAGAATATGATCATAACTCATTTTTCGTGATCCCATGCTACACAGTACTCGGTGTGTTGGGCCTCACATTTGCTGTAACGGGAGGTGGGTCAAATCCTCAACCATCAGCCAGAACTCTATATCATTGTGTACTCACGGTACATCGAACTCCATGTGACATACAAAGTACAAAGTACTCCATGTACCCAAATCCTCATAGTAGGGGTGCCTGCCATAGGTCTTAGCCCTCATACCATGGATAATAGTTTCGATAGCCCTCGGCCATATCTCAAAAATTGCACATACGAGCATATAATCGGTGAGACACATAGTCTGCACAAGCTCCCAGCACGATTATTTCATACTATCTCTTTCAAAACCGGTATGTACAAGTGAACTCCAACACGAACTCATGCATAAGGTCATATAAATCTAGTGCGAGTAATGCTCCCAGTACTATGTCATGTAAAATTGAGTATGAGCAATGCTCTAATACTCTATCATGCATTAATCAATAAAACTGAGTATGAGTAATGCTCCAATACTCTATCATGCACAAATTGCATTAAAACTAAGTATAAAAATACTAAAGTACTATGTGATGCAAGTCTGAAAAATTCTAGTGTGAGTATTACTCTAGCACTAATGGTTTTCACATAAACTGATATATGACTTATTTCAATTGAAATTTACTCAATTAAATTAAATCGGCACTATAACGTGCTATTTTCACATATATCATGAAAACATTAGCCAATTTATCCATGTAACTGTCAAACATGTTAAAACTAGTCACAAACATGCTTCCTAAGCTTTTTACCCTTAATTTGGGTAAAATCACAATTTTACCTTATCGGTTCCTACCGAAACTTTTCTATACTCGAAATTCCATATACAATATAAATACTCAAAATTCTATTCGAAATACGTGTAGCTACCTCTAGCTACTCACGAAATTCCCTTATCTCGGATTACGTCACGTGACCTCACTTCCTCGGCGCTGCTAAACCTCGCAGTCCGATCAACTTCCAATATAAACTCCGAAGCTGTAGATAACCATTCACATCAGTATACCTTAATATGATAAAATTTCACTTGCATGAATTTCAATTCAATGACTTTAGCCCTTTTTACACTTATTTGGCCTTATTACATCTTATTGGACCTTACTCTTTCTTAAGTCCATTCCATCACATGTATTTCACAAAACTATCTTACAATTATATATACATGCTTAGTAGCATCACTACATGCTTAAATAATCCTTGAATCCATTCCTAATCAACTTTCTCTCATTTTCTCACACCCAAGCCAAAAATCTAGGTCATGGAGATTTAACATGTTCAAAGTGTTTTTAGCTAACAAAACATACACCAATCAACTCAACAAGAGACCTATATTAACATACTTGAAGCCGATGTATTAAATCTTACCTAGTTTGATTTTTCCTCTTTTTGCCAAATTGGGGAAAATTCACCTTACTTTTTCAATCCTTGATTTCAACTTCTAGTTTCCAACTATGTTATTATCCTCTTCACTAGGAACAACTTTGCTGAAACAATTCTCTCTCAAAAATAATTGAAAGCGATGATTTTTGGAGTAGGAAAGTTAGGTTTCACTTTGTTTCAATGGAGGATTTGGTGGTTTCTCGAGGAAAGAAGGTGCAGCAGTCCAGTATATATAGAATTACCTTAGGAGATCGATCTCCTAACCATGAGAGATCGATCTACCCTATGTTTATCTCTTCAGAATTCGACTTTGAGAAGGTAGGACCGATCGGCTCTTTAGTATGAGATCGATCTGGCTCTTGGTATGAGATCGATCTGGCTTAAACAGAATCACTTAGAGATCCATCTGGCCCTTGAGAAGAGATCGATCTGTGTTATCCAGAACCCTTTAGAGATCGATCTGCCTCGACTAGAACTTATCCAAGATCGATTTGCTCTGAATGAGGGATCGATCTCCCTCTTGCAGAATGCTTTTGCATTGTATTTCAAGCCATGAGATCGATTTGCCCTTCATCTGCAGCATTTCTGCTATAATTTTCCTAGAAAATCAAGGTTGACTTCATATTCATTTGCTTAACTACTCAATTCACATTTCATTCACATTTGGAAGTTAAAAACATTCATTTCTTATGATTAATATCAATGTAACTTGTCTGTACATCGTGAAATCATAAAGAATACATATGAATTTACGAGCCTTACATGGGCTGACTTCGTCAGTGTATCAACGATCACCTAAATAGCATTATGATTCCTCCGGGTCCTCCGTCAACCCATCACAAAATCCATGGTGATATGCTCCCATTTCCATGTCGATATAGGTAGAGGCTGCAATAACCTTGCAGGTCTTTGATGTTCTACCTTCACCTACTGACATACGAGACATCTTACCACAAAATCTATGACGTCCTTCTTCATACCTGACCACCAGTACACCTGCTGGAGGTTCTAGTACATCTTATTACTCTCCGGATACAACGTGTACCTCGAAGAATGAGCTTCAGACAAAATCAATCTCTTGAGCTTTGGGTCCTCAAGAACACACAATCTACCTCTAAACCTTAGTAGTTCATATGAACTTATCTCAAAATCAGTCACTGTGCCCTTTTATATCTGTTCAATCTTATCAATACAATAAAGATCAGTCTGCTGAGCCTTTCTAATCTTGTCCAACAAATCCGGCTCCAAGTATAGACTAGTGATCATACAGTCGTATCCATGTCAGAAGGTACAACTCTCAAACTGAGGCTAACAAACTGCTCTAGCAACTCATGTTCCCTAACCATTATATACGATACCATTTAAAGGCTCTTCATGCTCAAAGCATCAGCTACAATGTTAGCTTTACCCAAATGATAAAGTATCTCACAATCATAGTCCTTCAGAAGCTCTAGCCATCTTCTTTGTCTCATGTTCAGCTCCTTCTATGAGAATAGATACTTGAGGCTCTTGTGGTCGGTAAAAATCTGAAACTTCTCACCATACAAGTAGTGGCGCCATAACTTCAACGCAAGCACTACTGCTGCTAACTCCAAATCATGGGTCAGATAGTTCTTCTTATGGTTCTTCAGCTTTCTGGATCCATAAGCAACTACTCTCCCATCCTGCATCAATACACAACCCAGTTCCTGATGCGAAACATCGGTATACATTAAAAATCCTCTTGAGCTAGTAGGGATAGTGAGAATCGGAGCGGTGGTCAATCGACACTTCAGCTCTTGAAAACTCCTCTCACAATCCTCTTCCCATACAAATGCTACACTCTTCCGAGTAAGATATGCCAATGGAGCAACTAACTTCAAAAATCCCTCAATGAATCTCTGATAATAACATGCTAAACCTAAAAAACTCCTTATCTTGGTGACTGTCCTTAGCTGTTCCCACTAACTACAACCTCAATCTTAGATGGATCCACTGATACTCCATCCTTCGACACAACGTGTCCCAAAAATGATATCTATGCCAACCAAAAGTCACTTTTACTAAGTTTAGCATACAGCTTCTGCTCTCGTAGTGTAACGCCCCGGAAGCGCGAAAATAGGAGCTAATTTTTTCCTTTAAATCTTATTTTTCTACTTAGGTTGCATTCCTATACAGTGTAAGTTACTTCGTTTCTTTCTTTACTTATTCTTTTAACCATTTAATTTTGCCAAAAATTTTGACAACATAACCTTTTATAATATATCCTATCCCTTTGCAGGTAAATGCAATTTATATTCTCAAGGCAATTGATTTTACTTCTTAAACTTATTACTTTCAACTCTACATTTTTACTACTACAACTTCCGTATCCATACTCAGTATCACCGACATTTCAGTCACTTCCTAAAACGTTTACATAATAATCCATAAAACAACTGATTACATCCCAAAAGTATTTATATACAATCAAATATCTGTACAATATACATGTTTGGGAATAAATATCTGATGATATACTTGAGCGAGTACTGAAAGTAGTCTAGGAGACACTAAATCCATTAGCTACTCACGTACTTGTAAATAGCTAAATAATATCACTGTAGGTACTCTTAAATAGGAGAAGAGAAGGGGTGAGCTTCTGGGAAAAGCTCAGTAAGGTATGCATTTAAAACAATTCTAACCATTAAAAAACAATTAGAAAATTAGAATAAACATACTTACGTCCATACATAATTAGGAAACCATTTTACATGCTTACTTTAAACTACATCATACTTCATAAAAACGTTGTACGTACTTTCATATACTAAAACATCATACATACTTTCTTCGTTAAAACATTATACATCAAAACATGGAGACTAGGCTATTTCAACATAGTTATCATGCAACATATCACATCCTCCGTAGAGGTAATGACACCTATGGTCATGGTAAGGGCTATAGACTGGATCAGGGTCATATAACGGTTCAAATATAGTATCTCAATCACACTAGCACACAGCTAGGGCACGGGCACCAGTGGCACACACCGAGCAATCACAAGATACTTTAGAAATAGACACCACGTGTAGTGGAAAACAACACCACTAAGGTGGAATAGACACTACACTTGTGAATCTAAACTAATACTACGTGTGGCGTAGCCAGGACACCACAAGTAGCAGGCATGATTATGCATTCAACATCTATTAATAGTAGCCTATCGTCTCAAAATCCTTACTTTCATACTTACTTACTTACTTTCATATGGAAACTTTAATCATCAAATCATGTCATAATTCATACAAAATATGTATATCTATTTTATTTATACAAAATAAGTGAAAACCATGATTTCAGTATCTAAAAATGGTTTATTATTCATTTCAGACTTAAACCTAGAAAGTATGGTTTTCAAACAGATTTCTTTCTATGATTTCCAAGTCATTTATGAACAATAAATAGATATAGGAGGTTAGTACTATTTTAAATTGCATCCCTTACCTCAACGGAGCTAAAACAACGTTACTTTGTCGTGGTCCGGGTTTACCTCATTTTACGTGTCAAATTCCCCAGATGCCCAAAATGATACCAAATTATCCAATATTGTTTGATTTCATCTCAACATATCCAAATATGTATTTATTTTCTTAAGAGCTAACCAATTTTGACCTTTTTGTCAACTTCCTATTTTCTCAGTTTTACCGATTTGAGTTCCGATTTAAGCTATTTTATCAAATTTAATTATTCTAACTTCACATTACTATCTTAATAACCTACTTACTCATTCACATCCATAATCCACACTTTATCAATCTAATTCTTACCAATTCTCACACCTTTCGGTTTCTCACTATACTAAGCTATAAACCGAACTTTTTCGGTATAAATTTAATTGTTAACAACCTTGAATTCATCCAAAATTCATCATTTTCACAAATTAAGCATGCTGATCAGAACTACACACTTCCATATAAATTATTTCTTTAATTTCTACTTAACTAAAAATCCTTAAAAAACATCAAACATAAACATATCTCATCATCTTCATCATCCATCAAGTTTCTCTCACCTTTGACCAAAGTTGACCAAGTTTTTTGATCTTCAAAACAAATCCTCAGCTATAATTCAACACGTATATAGCTTAGAATCATCAAAAACTACAAGAAAAACTAACTAAAAACTTTCAAAAATCAAACTTTCTCTCACCTCGGAACATGGTAGATTCTACCCTGTTCTTCTCTCTAAGTTTTCACCTAGTAAATGAACTCCTTTATGGCTGTATTTTTTGTTATATAGGACTGAAAGGGAAGATTTCATCCCTCTTTTTGGGAGTCCAATTCGGCTTGGAAAGGGGTCAAAAAATTCAAGAGGGGGAGAGGTATAGTACTGCTTGTGAAACTTTTGGGGGGGAGGTGAGGGCGCATGGCGGGTTAGTTTTGGGTGTTTTCAAAGCCCTATGAAAGTTATATAAGTCTAGTTTTATGTTACAAAAGTCTGGGTCTAAATCTGATCTGTAGATGGGTTAAAATTGAGCTTTTCCTGATGGGTATCCAGTTCATTGGGTTGGGGCAGCCCACTGGTCAGTTTTAGAAAATCCATGAAAAATAGTTCTGGCCCATTTTCTTCCAATTTTTCGCTTCGTAAGTGTGCTATTATGTCTCTAGTATCTCTCATAAAAATTTACACTTGTTTAAGAAAATTTTCTCGATTGGGCCCATTTTGCACAACTTGGTCATTACCAAACAATGTAACTTAAGGTTTTCGGTTTACTTTAAAAATTCATTTGATCGCTGAAACCTCCATATCTCCACTCAATTTTCATTCCTCATATAAATTATGCCTTATACTAATTTCCTATATCCTCAAAATAATTTTCCTGAATTTTTGGAATTTATTTGAAATTTATTTCTATTTCTAGGCTCATTTGCTCGGTTTAGTATAAACCCGAGTTTTACTAACTTTTCCACTTCTAATGTATTAGTTTCACTTTATAATCATCCTAACATACATAAAATCATACTTTATTGAAAAGTACTTAAATTTGAGATCTTACCTCTAAGCACGTGCCTCGAGCTTTGTGCCACTATCTCGGGCGTCTCGATCTTTCTGAGCCCTACATAACATTTACATGAGTCTTAAACTTCTCGATCTATCTTAAAATGAACAATAGCATAAAAATTTGGGTCTCACATTCCTCCCTAACTTTTTTAGGAATTTGGTCCTCCAAATTCAGCTCGGTCTGTCAAACAACCGAGGGTACTTCTCCCTCATAAGACTCTTTAGTTCCCACGTTGCTTCTTCCATGGAGTGGTGCTGCTAGAGAACCTTTACCAATGGGATCTTCTTCGTCCGAAGTACCATTTCCTTCATGTCGAGTATCCGGATAGGTTCTTCTACATAGCTTTATTGGGATTTTCGGTTAAAAATAATGAAAAGGGTCGTGACAAAGATTGGTATTAGAGCTGTGTTGGCCTGATGTGAGTCAGTACTAAAACATAGGAAAATTTTATCCACATATTATTATGCTTTTGTTTTGATCTAAATGTGTATACCGTGATGGATTGAGCTTAATAAATGATTATTAATACAGGAAGTTAGGCATTATGCCAATTACGCTCTAAGGTAGAGGGACGAGAGCACGTGCTACAGGTTGTAGAGGTAGGCCTGAGAGTCGTGCGGAGCCACAGACTGAACAGGCTCCACAGGACCCTGCTGAGAGAGTAAGAGATATAGAGGCACACTTCGCTAGGATAGAGCGGAGTATTGAGAACTTGGTGGAGATAGTCACACAGGCATTGGGTGTCGGTGATCGACGAGGTCCCACAGCATGGCCTACGACTGGACAAGTAACTGCAGAGGCGGAGAGACCTCAAACTACAGAGACTGCTATTGTTACACTACCTCCAGCCCAGGATATAGCTTCTCCTATCGCTCCATAGCAGAGCGGTAGTGATTTGGGTTATGACTACAAGTTGAGCAGATTGTGAAAGTTCTAGGGGTTGAAACCCCTAGTGTTCAGAGGGGTAAAGGACCCAGTAATTATGGAGGATTGGGTGTATGAGATGGAGAAGCTGTACAGATTCTTTTAGTGCACTTCAGCTGAGAAGGTAGCCTTTGCCATGTTTATGCTGAAAGGCGAGGCAGAGCACTAGTGGAGATCCATCGAAGCCATATTGAGGACCCAACACTCCGAGGTCACATGAGAGATATTTTTAGAGGCCTTCCGGAGACAGTACATCCAAGCCACCGTACAGAGGTAGTTACAGATGGAATTCATGAATTTAGTTCAGGGGAACCGAACTGTGGACGAGTATGAGTCCAATTTTATGTCATTGGGGAGATATGACCCAGACACGATGGATAGTGAGACCCGAAAGATTCAGAAGTTCGTTGATGGGTTGAGATTGGCCATCCAAACTAAGCTAGCCCCATTTGACATTCAGACTTATGAGGAGGCAGTACATAAGGCTCAGTTATGCGAACAAGACTTTGAGCAGAATGCCTCTGAGCTTGGGCAGATTAGTGTTAGGAATGATAGAGACCGGAAGAGATCCAAGTTTGATAGAGTGGCTAAGAGAGGAGGCTAAAGGTTTTTCGAGAAGATACCTAAGATCGAGGAGGTACATGAGAGAGCTGCTAGACCTCCTGTATACCCTGCTTTGACTGCACCGAGAGGTATGATTATTGGAGAACCACGGCCTACTACTGAGAGGTGTAGTAGATGTGATAGATTTCATAGGACTAGGCCATATTTGATGACCCCTACATTATGTTTCAGATATGAGAAACTAGGACATATAGCTAAGTATTGTCCCGAGAAGATAGAGACTACCCCGTAGAAGGGCTAGGAGCCAGAGAGAGCTCTAGTTGAGATAGCTGCCCCGAGGAAGAGGGCTACAGCTAAGGAAAAAAGGGAAATAGACAACAGGTGTGAGAAGAGGAAGAGTGCATGCACTGGATCAGGACACCACAGATGCTTCGACAGATGTGATTAAAGGTACCATCCTAATCTTTGGTTTAGAAGCATTGGTATTATTTGATCCTGGTGCCACACACTCTTTCATATCACCTTCCTTTGCATATAAATTGTTGAAGTATGTGAAACCTGTATTATTGGATAAGATGTTGATGATTTCCACACCAATGAATGATAGTCAATTGACTAAGCATGTATGTAGGGATTGTAAAATGATGATAGAGGGAAAAGAAATGACAGTCAATTTAATTTTATTAAATATGAATGATTTTGATGTAATTTTGGGAATGGATTGGTTGGCGACCAATCATGTTGTTATGGATTGTCATGCTAAGACTTTGATGTTTCCAGAAATAGGAAACCATGTTGTAAGATATATGAAATTAAATGAAATCACATGATTATGATGAATGAAATGAGTATGATTTAATTTTAATGCTTGAGAGACGAATGTATTGTTTATTTGGAATATGGATGTGATGACTTGAGATACTAATAGTGGGAAGAATGATGTGAAGGGTTCATTGCCTACGTGGTCAATATAGATGAGGCACACCCAAAATTGATGGACATACCTGTAATTGCAGATTTCCCTAAAAGGACGAATTAACAGGACTACCACCTGAAAGGGAAATGTAATTTTACATAGAATTAGTGTCTGGTACCGAGCCGATATCGAAACCACCATATAGAATGGCTTTGATAGAGTTGGAAGAGTTAAAGAAATAACTACAAGAATTGCTAGAGAAGGGGTTTATTAGGCCGAGTGTCTCACCGTGGGGAGCTCCGGTTCTATTTGTAAGGAAGAAGGATGGAAGCCTCTGACTATGTATAGACTACTGATTATTGAATAAAATCACCATTAATAACAAATACCCCCTTCCACGAATAGATGATTTTACTGGATCGGCTCCAAGGAGCCCAAGTATTTTCTAAAATAGATATGCGGTCAGGGTATCATCAGTTGAGGATCAGGAGTGGAGATGTACCCATGACAGCATTTCGTACCTGTTATAGCCACTACGAGTTCTTGGTGATGCCATTCATATTGACAAATGCCCCCGCAACATTTATGGCACTGATGAATGATATATTCAAACCATACCTGGACAAGTTTGTGATTGTGTTCATTGATGACATATTGGTTTATTCCAAGTCGAGGGAAGATCATGAGGAGCACTTGAGGATAGTTCTGCAGACCTTTCGAGAGAAAGAGTTATATGCCAAACTCATCAAGTGTAACTTTTGGTTAGAGCGAATCTCATTTTTGGGCCATATTGTGTCAAAAGATGGGGTATCAGTAGATCCATCCAAGATAGAGGTAGTTGTATAGTGGGAACAGCCCAAGACAGTTACTGAGATCAGAAGTTTTTTGGGATTGGCAGGGTATTATTGGAGATTTATAGAGGGTTTCTCCAGACTAGCTGCTCTGTTAACACGCCTCACGCGTAAGGATGTTAAGTTTGTATGGGATGAGGCATGTGAGAGGAGTTTTGAGGAGCTTAAGTGTCGATTGACCACTGCTCCAGTTCTCACCATTCCTACCAGCTTAGGAGGATTCTTAGTTTACATGGATGCATCACACCAGGGACTGAGCTGTGTGCTTATGCAGGATGGGAAGGTAGTTGCCTATGGATCTAGACAGTTGAAAGATCATGAGAGAAACTACCCTACACATGATTTGGAGTTGGCGGCTGTGGTGTTTGCTTTGAAAATATGGCGCCACTATCTTTATGGTGAGAAATTTCAGGTGTTTACGGATCATAAGAGCCTTAAGTACCTATTCTCGTTGAAAAAACTGAATATGAGACAGAGGTGATGGCTCAAACTCCTGAAGGACTATGATTGTGAAATCATGTACCACCCGGGTAAGGTAAACGTAGTTGCCAATGCTTTAAGTAGAAAGAACCTTGGGTTGGTGTCTTATATGATGGTATAGGAGAATAAATTTTTGAACACTTTACGAACCTCAGTTTGGATGTAACCCCACCTGGATCAGAGAGATTAGATATCATGGCTAGTTTGAGATTAGAGCCAGAGTTGATAAGCTGTATTCGACAGGCCCAGCAAAGCGATCGACGGTGCATTAATTGGCTGAGGTAGATACAGACAAGTATGGGTATTGATGTAGAGCTGAGTGTTGATGGCTTATTGAGGTTCAGGGGCAGAGTATATGTTCCCAAGGATCTTGAGATCAAGAGGTTGATTTTTTCAGAGGCTCACTCATCGAAGTATATGATACATCTGAGGAGTACCAAGATGTATCAAAACCCTCAGAAGGTTTATTGGTGGTCTGGAATGAAGAGAGATGTTGCTGAATATGTTGCTAAGTGTCTCGTTTATCAGCAGGTGAAGGTAGAGCATCAGAAGCCTGCAGGATTTTTGCAGCCTCTATCGATATCGACTTGGAAGTGGGAGCATGTCACCATGGATTTTGTGATGGGATTACCGAGGACCTACAGAAGTCATGATGCCATATGGGTTATTATGGACCAGTTGACTAAGTCTACCCATTTCTTGGCTATGAGAGCTACCGATACACTGAGTCAGTTGGCGAACCTGTATATTCGAGAGATAGTACAGCTACATGGTGTTCTAGTGAGCGTTGTTTCTAATAGGGATGCCCACTTCACTTCCCATTTCTGGGAACATTTTCAGGAAGTGCTGGGGACCCGACTGAGTTTTAGTACCACTTTTCATCCTCAGATAGATGGGCATTCGGAGAGGACTATACAGACACTGAAGGATATGTTGAGAGCGTATGTACTGGATTTTGGGGGCTCCTAGGATGATCACCTATAGTTAGTCGAGTTCGCCTATAATAATAGCTATTATGCGAGTATCGGGATGGCACCCTATGAGGCACTATATGGACGCAGGTGCAGATCCCCCATTGGATGGGAAGAGGTTAGTGACAGACAGATTTTTGCTCTTGACTTAGTGCAGCAGGCATCTGAGGACGTCCAACGGATATGTGAGAGATTACAGACAGCTCAGAGCCGACAAAAGAGTTATGCTGACAAGAGATGGAGACCACTGGAGTTTGATGTGAGTGAGTCGGTATTTCTGAGGGTTTCACCTTTGAAGGGCATTATGAGGTTTGGTAAGAAGGGTAAGCTGAGCCCTAGATATATCGATCCTTTCGAGATTTTAGAGAGAATGGGAGATAAGGCGTATAGGTTGGCGCTGCCACCAGAACTGGCAAATGTTTATAACATCTTCCATGTCTCTATACTTCGGAAGTATCACCTGGACCCGACACATGTGATAAGTTATGAGCCGTTGGAGCTCAATGAGAGTATGACATATGTTAAGAAGCCAGTTTGGATATTAGATAGAAAAGAGAAGGTGCTACGGAATAAGACAATTCCCTTAGTGAAATTTCTTTGGCAACATCACACGGCGAAAGAAGCCACATAGGAATTGGAGAATTTGATATGGGAGAAGTACCCCCAACTTTTTAAAGAGTAACTTGGTTCTAATTTGGAGGACTAAATTCCTTGAAGGAGGGGAGGAATGTAAGACCCGTATTTTTTGATGTAAACCTTATGGATTCATAAGTGTGGTAATGTACTTGTAATGTGAAGTACAATTGGTGTAAAGTCTATAAATGTAATGTACATACGTGTAATATGAGTTTGTAATGTACATACAAGTTTCCTTGTGTATGAATATGAAAAAATGAGCTTTCATAAGTGATGAATGTGATTGGAACTCAAAATGAGTAGTGTGGTAAATGGATGGAAGTTGTATGAATCTAAATACTTCCATTTAGCTTGGTATGGTATACTTTTGGCTATGTAAAGAATACACAAAAGTTTTAATGTGTATAAGGTATGGATGGATGCCATTTTCAAGTCTTAAAGGTGGTTGGATGAGAAAATGACTATGGCAACAAATTAAGGATGTTTGGGTGTGTGTTGCTGTAGAAAAACTGTAGAAAATCTGGAAAATATGAAGGTCAGATCGATCTCATAGGATGAGAGATCGATCTAGAAGAGCCAGAATGCTCTTATTTGAGCAATGGAATAGAGCAGATCAATCTCCAATGGGGCCAGATCGATCTCCTAAACATTCTGTAATAAAAAGATCGATCCTTAAGCATACAAATCGATCTCCTTAGCTCTCTGTTTGGAGCAGATCGATCTCAAGCTTCGACAGATCGATCTCATGCTTAAAATGCCGTGAAAAAGAGGGAATTAAGGGTACTAGATCGATCTCCTCCTAGTGAAGATCGATCTCCTCAAGCTATTTCTATAAAAGGAATGCTGAAATCTGAAATTTTCGAGAAAACAACATCTTTCCATTTCTAACCCAAAACCTAAGTTTATCTCTCTAAAATCAGTCTCTTTCCAATAAGAATTGAGGGGAGGCTGTTAGATACAAAGTTGTTCATCTTGAGGAAGAGAACAACATAGTTGAAACCTAAAACCTCATTGTTGGTATTGAAGGAGCAAGAAACATTTCCCTTTGGAGCAAGAAGGGAAATTTGATTTGGTAAGTTTCTAATACTCCAATCCAAGTACATTATTTATTTAAGTGATTTTGGAGTTGATTTGCATGTGTATGGATGATAGGAAACACCTAGCATGAGATGGAATTAGTATGTGACCTAGAAATGGAATTAATCTAGTGCGAGAAAGTGTAGATTGGGTGAGTTTGTGGTTTATGGATGTTGATAAGTTGCTATTGAAGTAATACGAACGATTTGTAGTGGCTAAACTAAGCTACATTGTGAGTTGGGGAAAAAATTATGGAAAATGGACATGTAAATGCTTGATAAATGCCATAGTGAAGAAATCAATGAAATATGAACACTATGAGCTTAATGCCGATTTAATATCAATTTGGAATGAGTTAATAGGCCTTATGAGCGTTAATAGAAACTATAGGTCGAATCGACTATAGTAAACATAAGAGTTGGATTATAATGGGCTAAAATGTTGTGAAATACATTATGTGCAGTTTCGAAGAGCTCATTGGAGACAAATCGAACATCACAAGTAAGCAGCTTTAAAGAAGTGGAATCAAGCGACGCGATTCCAGGTAAGGGAATTCTGTAAGTATATAGAGGTAGCTGCTCGTATTTTATGGGAATATAGGGTGTTTATGAAATGCATGAATGTTTAAGAAATTCATTGTTAGGTATGCGAAAATGGTTGTGAATGCTGGATGATTTGGTTTTATATGGATGTATAAAAGGGGATAGTAAGGCTAATAATTGCATAAATCACGTGTTTTGAATGTTTTCACCAAACACAATGCTTTGATTTGAGCAAATAAAAGGATAGGCTGGCTAGTGTTTCATTGATGTTATAGAATAGCACATGTGAGGTGCTAAACATGTTTGTGATGTGTTTTGAATGCATATGAGCCGCCTATCAAGCTATGTGAATTAAATCGCGCTAGAGCCTCACTCGTGCTGGATTTTGATGCTTTGACTTGCATGAAAGTGCTAGAGCTTAGCTCGCACTTTGATTCGATTTGTGATGATATTTTATAAATCGTACTAGTGCTTTTGCTCGTACACGACTTTAGAGAGATTTTCTTATGCGTATAAATGTACTGGAGCTGTGCTCGTACGTGGTTTCTTTATGATATGATGCATAAGTCGTACTAGAGCTTTGCTCGCACAAGTTTGCACATTGTGATACGTATGAAAGTTGGTAAGATCCTCAAGCCCTACATCTTTAAGCCAACATCCTTAAGCGCTAGGAGGCGGGGAGGCTCTCTTACGGTAAGATCCTTAAGCTCTACATCCTTAAGCCAACATCCTTAAGCCCGAGGAGGTGGGGAGGCTCTATTAGGTAGGGAGGCTCTGTTTGGTGGGGAGGCTCTCTTGCAGAAGGATCTTTAAGCCAACATCCTTAAGCCCTGGAGGGGCGGGGAGGCTCTGTTCGGTAGGGAGGCTCTCCTCTGTGAGTACGGCAAGTTCTTGGGATGGGGTAGATAAGACCTACGACTGGCACCCCCAACCATGATATGAGTCCGCAGAGTACTCTGTATCGTGTATATCACATAGAGTACAATGTACCGCGTGGTGATTTTGTGATGAGAGAGTCTGACGAGGGATAATCCACCTTCGTGCCAGCATGATACCTCGCACACCTGGATGGGTATGGTCTGGGATGATTTATGATGTAGTTGGCCCACATAGTCACTTGGGATATAGTGACTTGGTTTTTATACATATGGGTGATTGTGATTATTAAAGGTAGACCCGAGGGAGGGGTCGAACCTTGTTGGATTTGATTTGTGAAATGGTAATGATGTTTGTGATTGAGAAAATGATTTGTGATGGGATTGCATATAATTGAGAAAAAGATGTGATTTCAAAAAGGAGGTTTCTTAAATGATATGCCCTTTTTATAAGTTTAATGAGAATGAGCATGAGATGTTTTCACATGTTGATATTGCATGTTTTATATGCCAATTTTACATGATTTTGATACATGATATATATGTATACTCATATGGCATATTTTTATTCCACATGCTCCTATTATAAATGATTTATGCATAACACTATCAGCATGTTGATAGAGTAGTTATCTACCATGCTTGCATTATTGCCTTACTGAGCGTGTGGTTACTCATCCCTCTCTATTTTCCCCCTCCTACAGAGCGTGCATAGTAGCCCAGCGAGGACTGAGGCATTTTATTTTGGACATCCACTGCTTCCATCGCTAAAAGGTATATACATAGGATTCTTTTTGTCTCTAAACAAATGTAAAAGCACAATAGTCTTTTGAGTTGTAATTATGGGGGATGCAGATGTCAGTAATCATATTTTGTATAAATGAATGATTGACATTCAAATGTATTACATCACTTTTATTAACTGAGAATGGATATTGCGAGTGGATTATTATTGACTCACAGCCCAACAGTGTAGTGGTAAGTTTGTTCATGACCGAGTAGGGAAAGGAATAAATGAGAAAAAATTATTGAGATTTTCGATTAAAAGGAATGAAAAGGGTTGTGACATTCTTCCTACTCAATGCGTCAGCTACCACATTTGTTTTCCCCAGGTGATACAAAATTTCACAATCGTGGTATTTCAACAACTCCATCCATCTACGCTGTCTCATGTTCAGCTCCTTCTGGAAGAATAGGTATTTGAGGCTCTTGTGATCGGTATAGATCTGAAACATTTCTCCATAAAGGTAGTGCCTCCATATTTTCAAGGAAAAAACTACTGCTGCAAGCTCTAGATCATGTGTGGGGTAATTCCTTTCGTGCTTCTTCAGTTGACGAGATCCATACGCTACCACTTTTCCGTTCTGCATAAGCACACCCCCAATCCATTTAATGAAGCATCACTATCGCTGTGAATCCTTCAGGTCCATCTGGTACGGTAAGGATCGGTGCAGAAGTTAATCGATGCTTGAGCTCTTGAAAGCTGAGCTCACAGGTATCACTCGACTCAAACTTGACATCCTTACGGATGAGACGAGTCAAAGGAGTGATAATTTTTTAGAATCCTTCTACAAACCTTCTGTAGTACCCAGCTAATCTAAGAAAGTTTCGTATCTCCATCACTATTTTTAGCCTCTCCCAGTTCACTATGGTTTCCACTTTGGCCGGGTCAACAGACACTCCATCCTTACTCACTAAATGGCCCAGAAAAAAATTTTCTTCATCCAGAACTCACATTTGTCTAACTTAGCATACAACCTCATTTCTCTAAGGGTTTGAAGGACTAGATACAGGTGTTGTTCATGTTCCACCAGTGAATGGGAATACACTAGGATGTTGTCTATAAAGATAATCACGAACTTATCCAGATCGATCTGTTGAAAGCTTGAGATCGATCTGTCTCAGGGTCACAGTTAAGGAGATCGATTTGGCTAGGGAGGAGATTGATCTGCTCAAACCCGAGAGCTAAGGAAATTGATCTGCTTGCCTGAAGAATCGATCTTCTCATTACAGAATGTTTAGCATATCGATTTGGCCCTATTGGAGATCGATCTGACCTATTCCTATTGCTCGAATAAGAGCATTTTGGCTCTTCCAAATCGATCTCTCATCCTATGAGATCGATCTGGCCTTCATATTTCTAGATTTTGCTGTAGTTTTCTGTAGTAACTCACACCCAAACATCCTTAATTTGCTGCCATAGTCATTTTCCTCATCCAGTTACCTTTATGACTTGAAAATAGCATCCATTCATACTTTATACACATTAAAACTTATGTGAAATCATTATATAACCAAAGGTATATAATATAAACTAAATGGAAGTGCACAACTCATACAATCTTAGTTCCATTTTACCACACCACTCAAAATTCAATATATTTACATTCCACTCACGGAAAAGTCCATCTTACACTCACTATACACTTTAAAACTTGTGTGTATTCATTTCGTAATCCAATATACACATATATACAAAGTTATACATATACGGGGGTCTCACATTCTCCGCCACTTAGAAAATTTGGTCCTCCAAATTGGAACCAATCATTCTATGAATAACTCGGGATGTTTCTCCCATATCAAACTCTCTAATTCCCAAGTGGCCTTTTCCACCGTGTGATGTTGCTAAAGAACTTTCACCAAGGGAATTGTCTTTGACCTCAACACTTTCTCTTTTCTATCCAATATCCGAACTGGCTTCTCAATGTATGTCATGCTTTCATTAAGCTCTAAAGGCTCATATCTTATCACATGCGTTGAGTCCGGGTGATATTTTCGTAACATGGATACGTGGAAGACGTTATGAACACTTGCCAACTCTGGTGGCAATGCCAACCTATAAGCCTTATCTCCCACTCTCTCCAGAATCTTGAAGGGTCTGACATATCTAGGGCTTAACTTGCCCTTCTTACCAAATCTCATAATACCCTTCGAAGGAGAAACCTTCATAAACACTGACTCACCCACCATAAACTCTAGTGCTCTCCATCTCCTATTAGCATAACTCTTTTGTCTACTCTGAGCTGTCCATAATCTCTCATAAATCAACTAGACATCCTCAGAGGCTTATCTAACCAAGTCAGAAGAAAAGATCTATCTATCACCAACCTCTTCCCATCCAATAGGGGAGCGGTATCTACGCTCATACAATGCCTCATATGGTGCCATCCCGATACTTGCATGAAAACTATTATTATATGCGAACTCTGCGAGTGGCAAATGGTCATCCCAGGAGCCTTCAAAATCCAATGCACATATTCTCAATATATCCTCCAGGGTCTATATAGTCCTCTATGACTGACCATTTGTCTGAGGATGAAACGCGATGCTAAAACTCAATTGGGTCCCCATCGTTTCCTGAAAATGTTCCCAGAAATGGGAAGTGAAGCAGGCACCCCGATTAGAAACAACGCTCTCTGGAATTCCATGTAGCTTCACTATCTCATGCACGTACAAGTTCGTTAACAAGCTTAGAGTATCGGTAGCTCTCATAGCTAGAAAATGGGCTGACTTCGTCAACTGATCCACAATCACCCATATGGCATCATGACCTTTATGGGTCCTCGACAATCCTATCACAAAGTCCATGGTGATGTGCTCCCACTTTCGAGTCGGTATCGGTAGAGGTTGCAATAATCCTATAGGCTTATGATGCTCTACCTTCACCTGCTGACAAACGAGACACTTAGCGACATATTCAGCAATGTCTTTCTTCATTCTAGACCACCAATAAACTTTTCACAGGTTTTGATACATCTTAGTACTCCCTGGATGTATCGTATACCTTGATGAGTGAGCCTCTGTCGAGATTAACTTCCTAATCTCTAGATCATCGAGAACACATATCCTACCTCTGAACCTCAACAATCCATCTGAACTCAACTCAAAGTCTATCTCTTTACCCCTCTGTATCTGCCTGATAATATCACTATACTACTGATCAATCCGCTGAGTCTGTCAGATTTGATCTATCAGATCCGGTTCCAACTACAAGCTAGCTATCATAAATCCACCATCAGCGTCAGGCGGGGTCACATCCAAACTGAGGTTCGTGAACTGTTTCAGGTTCTCGTGTTCCCTGATCATCATAAATGACACCAACCCGAGATGCTTCCTACTCAATGCATTAGCAACCACGTTTGCCTTACCCGGGTGGTACAAGATCTCACAATCATAATCCTTTAAAAGCTCGAGCTATCTCCCCTGTCTCATGTTTAACTCTTTCTGTGAGAACATGTACTTAAGGCTCTTAAGATCAGTGTAAACCTGAAATCTCTCCCCATAAAGATAGTGGCACCATATTTTTAATGTAAACACTACGACCGTCAACTCTAAATTGTGGGTCGGGTAGTTCCTCTTGTGATCCTTTAACTATCTTGATCCATAGGCTACTACCTTCCCATTCTGCATCAATACACAACCTAGTCCTTAGTGTGAATCATCTGTATACACCGAGAAACCTCCTGAGCCGGTAGGAATGGTGAGTACAGGAGCTGTAGTCAATCTCTTTTTCAACTCCTGAAAGCTTTCCTCACACTTATCATCCCACACAAATTCAACATGGAACAGGGCAGATCGATCTCCAATGAGGCCAGATCGATCTAAACATTTTGTAATGAGAAGATTAATTTTTAAGGAAAGCAAATCGATTTCCTTAGCTCTCAGGTTGGAGAAGATCGATCTCCTCCCTAGCCAGATCGATCGCCTTAACTCTCTGCCTGAGATAGTTGATCTCAAGACCTCAACACATCGATCTCATACCTTCAAAATGTCATGAAAAAAGGGATTTAAGAGGACCAGATCGATCTCCTTCCAATGCAGATCGATCTCATCAAGCAATTTCTATAAATAGGAGCAGTGAAATCTACATTTCACTGGAACAACTAATTTCTTCCATCTTCAATCCAAAAACCTAGTTTTCTCTCTCTAAATCATCCCATTTCCAGTAAGATTTGAGGGAAGGCTATTAGATACAAAGTTATTCACATCAAAGAGAAGAACAACATAGCTTGAAGGAATTTTCCTCATTTGTTGGATTAATGGAACATAGGGTATTTCTATTTTGAGTAAGGAGGAAATCCAAAGAGGTGAGTTTCTAGTGTACCAATCCAAGTATACTTGTTTAGTTATTGTTGATGAAGTTGATTTGGTGTGCATATTAATGGTAGAACTACCTAGAATGCCATGAAACAAGTATAACCAAGAAATAGGTTAGTGTGAGAAAGTGAAATGTAGAGGTATTAATGATGAATGGGATATTTTAAGGTGATAATGGTGTTGTGGGTATGAATTTAAGATGGTGTTATGGAATGAATTGTGAGACTTATCCAAAAAGGGTAAAATGAGTATTTAAGGCATTGTGTAAAGTGCATAGTTGAATGAGAGTTAGCAATATTGACTCAAGTGTTTGGATGAATGAATTACAGCTACCAAGCATATACCGGAGCAAGTTGAGCCAGAGCGCAAGAAGCTAAGAGGAAGAGAGTCGCACCCGAGTAAATCGAGGTAAGGGAATTGTGTGGACTCTTAGAGATATCTGTGCGCAATTTGGGTGCATATTGTTTTGCTGGAGTGCATGTGATACTAGGAAATGAAATTGGGTGATTGAAGGGCAAAAAGTTAGGTTTTTGAGAAATAAGCAAGAAAATAAAAGCATAATGCTTTGAAAACCTTATTTTATTACTTTTTAGCAAGTGATTAGTAGGTTGGCTAACATTTGAAATGATTTGATTTGGTGTATAACCATGTTTTGCAAAGAATTGAGCCACCTACATGGATTTCGTGAGAAATAAAACGTGCTAGATCATGACTCACATAAGATTTGATGTGTTTATACGCATGAGTACTGCAGCTTAGCTCGCACTAGTTTTCACATGGATTTTGATAACGTTGTGCTAGAGTTGAGCTCGCACAGACTTTATACTAGCTTTGGCATGATACTGGAGTATAGCTCGCTTTAGATGCCCATCATACTTGTTGTCGTGCTAGGAGCTTCAAGTAGATTGGGTGTCACACCGATTAAATAGGCTTGCACGTGCATTTTGAGATGTGGCTTGATATGATGTGTTGATATGGGTCCACAGAGTACGCTATACCGTACAGGTAGCATGGAGTATGTTGTATCATACAGGTAGCATGGAGTACGTTGTACCGTGTTGAGATTATGATATGCCGTCTTCAGACAATATTTAGATTTGCTATGGACCAACAAGTTAAATGTGACCCACCTCCCGTGTGGAAGCAGATAGTGTGGATACCTTGCACACCTGATCAGTGTAGCCTGGGATCACAGGATATGGCCATAGTCCTAGAGGAGATTTCCCTTATTATGCTGCCTATCTCACATGTCTATTAATTTTATGAATAAATCCATGTTTAAAATGTTTTGTGGGTCAGGACAGTCCGAGGGAGGGGCTGAGACCTAACAAGTGTTGATTTTATTGAGATGAGAAAGCATGATAAGAGCTTTAAAGTGCACATGTGCATGATGATTTTCCATGCTTTGAATTTTGATTTGTGCACTGAACTAAATAGCATGATTTGCTTGCGAAAGTATAATAATTGCTTTAAAGTGCACTGATGCATGATGATTTTCCATGCCTTATGAATTAAATATGCATGATGGTTTTCCATACTTTAAATTGATATGTGCACTGAAAATAAATTGTATGATTTGCTTTACATGCCATTAACATAAGCATGAACTAATGCTTTTGAGGTGTGAATGTGAAAATGTATGGTTTTGAGCATGGCATCACAATCACGTAGATAGTGCAATATCTACCTGTTCGCATGATTGCCTTACTAAGTGTGTTGTTTGCTCACCCCATTATTTTCTCCTCTCTACAAAGCATTGAGTATAGATTGAGAGCGACTATAGGCTTTCCCTTTTAGTATCCGCTGCATCCCAGCACGAAAGGTATATACACTTGGATAAATTTATATCTGAACTATCATAACATAGTAGCATTTTGAATGTAATCATTGGGGATGTAAAGCAATGTAAACACATGTAAACAATAACTCTGATTTACTTATACAAGTGTTTACTTCTAAATTATAATGGAAATTAAACTGTTATGTTTGGATGAGGTAGACATTGACACACAACCTAACTGTTGAGAGTGTAGCTGATCACGATTGAGGTATGGTAAGGACGAAAAATAAATAATGTATGAAAAGCGAAAACTTTATGGCTACTTTTGGTAAGTTGAGGGTCATGACAGAGGTTGGTATCAAAGCTGAGTTGGTTTGATGTGTTTCGGTGTCTAAAATACTTAATAAGTTGGAAAATTACATCCCCATGTTACTGTGCTTGTTGAGATATAAATTATGTATGTGTCGATGGGTTGACTAAGAAATTGAAGTGTATGTAGGGAATTGAGTATTATGCCTAACACCAGTCACGGTAGAGGGACAAGAGTATAAGCGCGAGGCCGTAGAGGCAGGCCTAGGGGTAGTGTTGAACTAGAAACACAAGAGGCTTAAGATGAGGTTGAGGTGGAGGCTAAGGTTGAGCATGCTGAGTACTGAGGCACGCTTCGCTAGGATTAAGCGAAGTATAGAGATGATCGTGGAGTTGGTCACTCAATCGTTGCCTGGAGTTGGGGGCAGACAGAGTCTCGCTACACAAGGTGTTGTCGAGCAGGCGGCAGCTCCTGAGGCATGAGCACGGCTAGCCCAGAGACCTTAGATGACAGACACACCTACACCCCCACCCGCACAGGATATGCTTACACTTGTTGCTACACCACAGGGTAGTAGAGGTTGGGGTTACGAATGTGATTTGGATAGACTGCAATAGTTCCAAAAGTTTAAACCGCCATCTTTCAGGGGAGTTAAGGACCCAGTAGTTACAGAGGATTAGATAAATGAGATTGAGAAGTTATATGGGTTCATTGAGTGCACTATTATCGAGATGGTAGCTTTTGTCGTATTCATGCTGAAGGGATCAGTAGAACATTAGTGGAAATCCACCAGGCCTATTTTGAGAACCCGACATACAGAGATCAGCTGGGATGTATTTTTGGAGGCTTTCTAGAGACATTATTTTCTGGATATTGTATAGCAAAAGATGAAGATGTCACTTTTAGGACTGACCCAAGGGAGTAGGATGGTGGATGAGTATGAGATGACTTTTATCTCCTTGAGTAGATATGATCCTAATAATATGGGTAATGTGGTCGAGAAGATCCAGAAGTTTGTGGATGGACTGAGGCCAACCATTAGGTCCAGAGTAGTCCCCTTGGATATACCGACCTACGAGGAGGCAATGCGCAGGACGCAATTGTGTGAACAAGATATCGATCGGATTGCCTCAGAGTTTGAAAAGGTTGGTAAAGTGAGGGATAAAGATAAGAAGACACCAGTGGTGGATAGAGGCTTTAGTTACAAGGGGAGCAAGAGATTTGCTGGAAAGAGGTTGAGGATCGTGGAGATCCGAGAGAGGACAGTTAATCCTCCTATGTATCTGGCAATAGCTCCAGCTAAGGGAATTATGATTGTAGGGCCACGACCTACTACATAGCAGTGCAGCAAGTGTGGTAGGTACCATGGTACTCAACCATGCTATGGACCTCTTGCAGTATGCTTTAGATGTGGGAAACCAGGGCACGTAATGCGGGATTACCAAGAGATGATAAAAAGAGCCCCATAGAAGGGCAGGGAGCTAGAGAGAGCTCCAGTTGGGACAGTTGCTCCGAGGAGGAGGGCTACAGTTGAGGAAAAGGGGAAGTAGGCAGTGGGTGTGAGCAGAGGATGAGTGCACGCACTTGATCAGGACACTACGGATCAGTCTTCAGATGTGGTTAAAGTTACCATCCAAATCTTTGATTTAGAAGCATTTGTATTGTTTGATCCCGGTGCCACACTTTCCTTTATATCGCCATTCTTTGTATGTAAATTGTTGAAGTATCGAAAACCCACACTGCTAGATAAGATGTTGATGATATCTACCCCCATGAATGATAGTCAATTGACTGAGCATGTATATAGAGACTGTAAGATGAGGATAAGAGGTAAAGAAATGGCAGCCGACGTAATTTTATTAAATATGAATGATTTTGATGTAATCCTAGGTATGGATTGGCTGGCTGCGAACTATGTTGTTATGGATTGTCGTGCTAGAACGTTAATTTTTTCAGGATTAGACAATCTTATTGTAAACTTTGATGAAAAGAAATGAAATGACATGATCTTTATAAATAAGAAGAGTACGATTTTTAATTCAGAATACTTGAGAGATGAATCTATTCATCAATTGTGTATGTAATGTGATGATTTGTGTTACTAACGATGGAAAGGATAATGTGAAGGGTTCATTACTTATATGATTGAGACGGATAAGGCACATCCGAAGTTGATAGACATCCCAGTGGTCAGAGAATTTCCAGATGTCTTTCCGGATGAATTACCAGGGTTACCTTCAAATAGAGAGATGAAATTTGGTATAGATTTAGCACCTGGTACAGAGCCGATATCCAAGCCACTGTACAGAGTGGCTCAAGTTGAGTTGGAAGAATTAAGGAAGCAGTTACAAGAGTTTCTAGAAAAGGGGTTCATCAAGTCGAGCGTCTCACCTTGGGGAGTATCGGTTCTATTTGTAAGGAAGAATGATAGAAGCCTCCGACTGTGTATAGATTACCGATTATTGAATAAGGCCACCATCACGAATAAATATCCCCTTCCACGCATTGATGACTTGTTGGATCAGCTTAGAGGAGTGCAGGTCTTTTCCAAGATAGATTTGAGATCTAGGTACCATCAGTTGAAATTTCGGGATGAAGATGTTTCCAAGATAGCTTTTCTTACCCGGGGATATTATGAGTTTATGGTTATGCCATTCGGGTTGACAAATGCTCCCACAGCTTTTATGTCGTTGATGAATGAGGTATTTCACCAGTATTTGGATCGATTTGTTATTGTTTTTATTGATGACATACTAGTGTACTAAGATCCGGATCTGCTACGGAGCAGTGTAGGATGTGTGGTAGATACCACGGAAGTAGGCCCTACACCTTATTGACTAAAATAACGTTAAGTGTAGTAAGACGAACCATTTATTAAATGATTGCTCAAAGTTGGATGAGACTGCCCCACAAAAGGGCATAGAGATAGAGAAAGCCTTGTTGATATCTTTGCACTGAAAAGGGATGCCACAGCTGCAGAGAAAGGGAAAGTAGGCTGTTGGACGAGGGCGAGTGTATGCCTTGGACCAGGACACTACTGATGGTTCATTTGATGTGGTGGAAGATACCACACTGGTTGTGAATAATGATGTAATTATTTTAATTGATCCTGGTGCCACACATTTATTCATATTGCCTTCAGTTGCTTATAAGCTAGTGAAAGTTGTGAAGCTTGTACCCTTAGGCAAGATGATGATAGTTAGCTGATTCTCACTAGCTGAATATGTGTATAGGGTTTGTTAGTTGAAAACAGGGAAAAAAGGATACGTCAGTAGATTTTATTTAATGGAATATGCATAATTTTGAAGTAATATTTGAGAATAGATTGATTCGGCTGCAAACTATGCTGTTTAGATTGCTATCCTAAGATAGTGATTTTTCACCCCTGCAAAGTGTACTGTAAGTTTGACAAATAATGAAGGAGGTGTAGCGATTGTAATTAAAAGAGTGAATGGTTGTACTCACGAAATGAGTAATGATCGGATTGTTTCATCGCTTGTGTGGTTGGTACGGATAAGGCACATCCAGAGTTAACAGATATCCTAGTGTGCTGGGAGTTTCTTGATATCTTCCCGGATAATCTACCAGGGCTACCATCAGATAAAGAGATAGAATTTTTTATTGATTTGGTACTTGGTACGGAGCCGATATCCTAACCACGATAGCAAATGGAAATAGTGGAACTGGAAGGACTAAAGAAACAATTACAAGAGTTATTGGATAAGCGTGCCTTAGACCGAATGTGTAACTTGAGAAGTACTTGTTATGTTTGTGAAGAGAGAATGGAAGCCTCCCATTATGTATTGAATTTTGGTTGTCGAACGAGACTAACATCAAGAATAAGTGTTTCCTCCCACTATATATGATTTATTGGATTAGTTGTGAAAAATGCATATCTTTTTAGAGATCGATTTGAAGTTTGGGTAACATCCGTTAAGAATTCGGAAGGTGAATGTGCCCTAACGCTTACGACATTAATGAACAAGGTATTTAAACCTTACCGGGACCGATTGGCTGTCATCTTTAGCGATGATATTTCAATGTACTCGAAGTCTAGGGAAGAACATGAGTAACAACTGGAAACTGTCTTACAGACGAGGTGTTGTGAGTTTCTCGAAATGGGTTGCTCAGTTGACACATCTCGTTCGGAAAAGATTGAGTGCCAGTGGGATAATAAGTATGAAAATGGCTTTCATGAGTTTTAGTAGATTGAAGTAATAAACTGACCACCGTAATTATTCTCACCATAACTAACAGCTCAAGATGTTTCAGTGTGTATGGATACCTCAAAATAAGGATTGGGCTATGTATTGATATAAAATGGGAGGATAGTCGTTTATAGATCCAGATAGTTCAAGGACCATGAGAGAAACTATCTGACCCATGATTTAGAGTTGGCAGCCGAAGCGTTTACACTGAAGATATGGCGCCACCACTTATACGGTGAGAAATTTCAGATATGCACTAAGCATAAAAAGCCCCGAGTATCTGTTTTCACAGAAAAAGTCGAATATGAGATAACATAGAGGGTTAAAGCTTCTGAAGGATTATGATTATGGAAATTGTACCACCCAGGAAAGGCTAATGTAATGGCAGATGCCTTGAGCAGAAAGAGCCTTGGGATGGTATTATATATGATGGTCAGGGAGCGTGAGCTGCTAGAGCAGCTTTGAGCTTCAGTAGTGATGTGATCCCTTCTGATGATGACAGTGATTATGTGACTGCTAGTCTGAGATTAGAACCGAATTTGAGTGACCGAATTTGATAGGCTTAGCATGATGATCGACATGGTGTCGATAGTGTGGGTCAGATTCAGAAGGGTAAAGTGACAGAGTTCACAGTGAGTGATGATGACTTACAGAGGTTTAGAGACAGTAGAAGTGCTCCCTCAGACCACAGTTGATGAGATAGTGTTATTGTCAGAAGCTCACTCTTTGGGAGATACAGTGCATCCGGGAAGTAATAAATATATCGAAATCTCTAAAAAGGGTATTGGTGGTTAGCTATTAAAAGAGACATTGTAGAGTTGTAGCAAAGTGTCTCGTATGTTAGCAGATTAGGGTAGAGCAAATGAAGTTTGCAGGGTTATTGCAGCCTCTACCTACATCGACACGAAAATGTGAGCAAGTTACCATGTATATCGTGATGGGTTACAGAGGATCCAGATGAATCACGAGGCTATCCAGGTGATAGTCGATTGATAGACTAAGTCTACCCACCTTCTGCTGTGGAAATCCCCAGATACTCTGAGTGTGTAGGCGGATTTATGTGTACAAAAAGTAGTGAAACATTATGTAGCGTTCCAGTGAGTATGGTATCAGATAAGGTGTCACAACCCAATACTACCAAAATCAGTACAAATTTTTCGCTTTTGGAAAATCTTTCTTACCTCCTCGTGACATATTCCTCTTAACAGGTTGGGCTATGAATCAATATTGATATACCATTTTTAACCATTAAAATATCAGACGTAATAATATATATAATTACATCAATCATATTATAATAGAGTGGTCAGTATGTTTTATACATCATATGATTCTACATTTACATCCCCAAATATTCTTTTATATACAATACTGTGCTGTAAGCATACTAATACAAACTTTTGTACGTGGTGTATAACTGACAGTCGATGGGAAACAAAGATATCAGCTATGCCGTCTACTCTCTACACCCGCAATCTCTATGACGGAAACACTGAAAGTGGGTGGAAAATGAAAGGGTGAGCTCCACATGCTCAGTAAGGCAATAATATAAACGGGTAGATAGCTATACTATCTACATGCTGATAAGAAATCATGATATATGTGAGCATGAGGTAAAAACAATGATATGCCATATATATAATATCATCTGTTCTAAAACAGTAAATCGGCATATTAAAAACATGGAATAATTCTCATGTGAAAACATCTCATGCTCAATGAATCAATACGTTTTAAAATACCCCATCTGGGTCAAAATATAATACACTCACAAATCGAAATCCATTTCAACAAAATTCTTTATTTTCAAATCTCCATTATAAAATCACGTTTCTCACAGGGTTACAAATCAATGAAAGTTTCATAAAATCCCTCCATGGGAACAATCAAAACTCAATTGAAATCATAAGAAAACCGGGGCCTGACCCCTCCCTCGGGTCTACCCTGCTCTATCAAGACCAATAGTTATATCATGTGAGACATGTAAGCGACTATATTGGTAATATCTAGGACTATGACCATAACCTCGTGATCTCTGGCAGACGGATCCTATTGTGCGGGGTATCACACCTGAAACGGGAGGTGGGTCATCCTACCCGCCAGAACAGTATAATATCAAGATTGCGAGGGCAAGACTTGCTGTCTCGTGGCTAATGCCACTCCACTCCAACAATCCCCATGATACAGCGTACTCCGCATGACATACACGGTACAACGTACTCCGTGAACCCAAGCTCAATCAAGGGTGCCTGTAATAGGTCTTATCCACCCATGTCAATTATGTCTCAGTATGCACGTATGAGCATATCATCTCACTGTGACACACAGTCAACAGGAGGCTCTAACACGGCTATATGCATGTCATATAAATTCCTATGCGAGCGAAGCTCTAGCACGGCTCCATACATAGTCATGATGTCTGAAAACCTCATGCGAGCAAAGCTCTATCATGGTTTCATAGAAATTAATAAAATCTATGTACGAGCAGCGCTCCAGTACGACTTAAACGATTATAAATTTAATTCAAATCTATGTACGAGCTTTGCTCCAGTACGGATAAGTATTAAAACTCAGTGAAAACCTCATACGAGAAAAACTCTAGTACAATAGTCATATGAAATAAATCTGTAAAATTGTGCGAGCAGGGCTCCAACACTCAGTGTACGAGTTAAAATATAAAATCCAGTGCGAGCAGTGCTCAAGCACGATTACAACTCATATAACACTGATAGGTGGCTCAGTTTTATCAAAACATGTTAAATAAACATCAATTGGCACCTAACTTGTGCCTTTTCACTTAAAACATGAAAATAATAGCCAACCTATCCATAAATTTCTTGAATTAAACAATATCATCATGAAAACATTAAAATCATGAAATTCATGAAATTTCATAGCCTTACTACCCTTTTTGAAAATTTTCTAACTGGGGGTAAAATAGTAATTTGGCACTATTTCCATATTTTTCCACAAAAATTATTATTCTGTTTTCGGGTAGCCTATTGAATTTAACGTAATATAAATCACCTCGAAACTACGTACAGCTACCTCTAAGTGTTCATAAAATTCCATTACCTGGAATCACGCACAAGCTTATCCCGACTCGGTCGTACTAGGTCTCTCAATCCAATTCGCTTGTCTACGGAGCTGCATATAACCACATATGGGTTAAGTTCAATATTACTGATCAGTATTTCACTCTTATTGATCGAATCTAAAGCTCTGGACCCGTTTTACTCTATCGAGCCCGTTTGTACTTTAATGGGTCTCGAACCCCTTTTTCAGCCCGTTTCCACTTTTAAAATCCCTTTTTCGATTTTACTGGGCTCATTTGGTTTATCAATAATCATCAGGCTCCAATCCAAACTCAGTGGATAGCCCGGATACTGTTTACGATAATTACGTTGAAATTTCGAATAAAATTTCTTTTATGTACAATTAATCCGTAAATTTCATAAAATAATCGAAACTCTGCATTAAAGGACTCATATTATCGTAATTAAAATGCACTTACCCTATATGGTGTGGGGTACGAAAATCGGAGCTAAATCGACTCTCGTTCGGGCTCTGTAGTGACACTGCACAATTATGCGATTTCGGGTCATTTTCCATCAATAAAATATTAAATTAAATTCCAAAGATTTATCCGCAGGTCAATCCCGACCCTTGGTCACTTACCCAAATTTTCGAGTCGTCCCCGTGTACACTTTCTTCCTTTTTTCCCTCTTTTTTTTCCTTTTCTTTTTCTTTTTCTTTTTCCTTTCTTTTTTTCCATTTCCTGGCTGCGGTGCCATTTTGGGCATTTCACCGTATCCGGCAATCCCGGCCATCTCGTCGGCCGCCAGTGGGTTCAACAGAACCGCTTCGGCCAGGGGAGTTCTCGGCTAGGTCGAATCAGTGCTGGGACGTCGTCGTTCACCGGGACTGAAGCGATTTCTCCCCAGAACTTTCGGTCGTCGATTCACCGGAAATAGTTGTCGTCGGTGCGCGTTGCTGGTACCGTTGGAACCGTCGGGCTTAGCTCTTCCTTTTTCGACCAGTAACTGAGCTTGTCGGACGCCGGGGGCTCGTCGGAGGTCACGAGTTTCTATCGTGTTTCGCGAGTTGGCTTTTTTTAGGTTTTCTTCTCTCTCCCCGATTCTGATTTCCAATTTTTGATTTTTTCGTTTTTTTCATTTATTATTTATTAATTTATTTATTATTATTTTAATCAATAAAATATATTAAAAATACCCAAATATCACTTAAAATATCCTAAAAAATATTATTTAATTCATTTATTCAATAAATGAATTTATCAGTCTATTTTTGTCTTTTCGGTATATTTTTCGATTCTTTTCGAGATAATTTTTCGAATTAAAAATCCCGATTAATTCCCGTAAATTTCAATAAATTAATATTTAGATCAATCAGACTCGAATTTAAATATTTTTCCTCGGTATTGATCCAGATTTCGTAAATTCCATATTTTAATGAAAATTACTTATCCAATTTATACCGAATTTTTATCTTTTGACCATTTTACCCTTGTACGTGTTCGGGACTAAATTGAATCGACTTTCTTCATCAATCCACAATCTTTTCCCTATTTTCAATTCCTTATTTTCAGTTACCTCGATTTAATTCCTTAAACGAACTTGTTGCTTCCTTGTTTTCCCGATTTGTCCCTATTCGATTTTATGAACGATATTTCGTTTCATCCACATTTATCAAATCCGAATCAACCATCTTATGAATCCATTAACATATAATAATGTCATACAATATGGAAATCATAAGGAATATCATACAAAAATTGCGGATCTCACAATCTCCCCTACTAAAAGAATTTGGTCCTCCAAATTAGAACCAAATCAATCGGTAAACAACTCCGGGTACTTCTCTTGTATCATGCTCTCTAGCTCCCAGGTAGCTTCCTCCGGAGTGTGATACTTCCACTGAACCTTCACCAAGGAGATCGTCTTGGATTGCAATACCTTCTCCTTCCTATCCAAAATCCGAACCGGTCTCTCAACATATGTCATACTGTCACTGAGCTCTAACGGCTCATAGTGAATCACATGTGAGGATCCGGATGGTACTTCCAAAGCATAGAAACGTGGAAGACACTGTGTACACCTGCCAACTCTGGTGGCAATGCCAATCTATAGGCCTTGTCTCCCACTCACTCCAGAATCTCAAAGGGTCCAATAAAACGAGGGCTCAGTTTACCTTTCTTACCAAACCTCATGATACCCTTGGAAGGAGAAACTCTCAAAAACACCGACTCACCCTCTGCAAACTCTAGTGGTCTGCATCTCCTGTCTGCGTAACTCTTCTGTTGGCTCTAAGCTGTCCGCAATCTATCACATATCAATCTGACATACTCAATAGCCTGCTGAACCAAGTCAGGAGCAAATAACAGTCTGTCACCAATCTCTTCCCATCCAATAGGGGAGCGACATCTGCGACCATACAGTGCCTCATACAGTGCCATCCCGTTACTCGAGTGATAGCTGTTGGCAAATGATCATCCCAGGAGCCTCCAAAATCCAGCACACACGATCTCAACATATCCTCTAGAGTCTGTATAGTCCTCTCTGACTGACCATCTATCTGAGAATGGAAAGTGATGCTAAATCTCAACTGGGTCCCCAACGCTTCCTGAAAGTGTTCCCAAAAAATGGGAAGAGAAGCGGGCATCCCTATCAGAAACAACGCTCACTGGAACACCATGTAGCCTGACAATCTCTCGAACATATAAGTTTGCCAACGTACTCAGAGCATCCGTAGCTCTCATAGCTAAGAAATGGGCGGACTTCGTCAGTCTATCCACAATCACCCAGATGGCATTGTGACCTCTAAGGGTCCTTGGTAATCCTATCACAAAATCCATGGTGACATACTCCCACTTCCATGTCGGTATCGGTAGAAGCTGCAATAATCCTGCAGGCTTCTAATGCTTTACCTTTACCTACTGACAGACGAGACATCTCGCAACATACTCTGCTATGTCTCTCTTCATCCCAGACCACCAATAATCTCTCCAGAGATTCTGATACATCTTCATACTCCCCGGATGTACTGTATACCTCGCTGAGTGAGCCTCTGATAAAATCATCCTCCTGATCTCAGGATCCTCAGGAACACATATCTTATTGCAGAACCTCAGTAATCCATCAATACTCTTTACAAAATTTGTATCTGCACCTACATGTACCTGCCTCATCAACTGATTACATCCCTAATCACTATGCTGAGCCTGTCGGATACGATCAATCAACTTCGACTCCAATATCAGGCTCGTAATGATCTCAACTCTGTCAATCTCAGGGGGTGCTATGTCCAAACTGAGGCTCGCGAACTGCTCCAACAGGTTATATTCCCGAACCATCATAAATGATACCAAGCCTAGGCTCTTCCTGCTCAAAGCATCAGCAACTACATTAGCCTTACTCAGGTGGTATAATATCTCGCAATCATAATCCTTCAGGAGCTCGAGCCATCTACTCTGTCTCATGTTCAGATCCTTCTGTGAGAATAAATACTTCAGACTCTTATGGTCTGTAAAGATCTGAAACTGCTCACCATATAAGTAATGGCGCCATATCTTCAGTACAAACACTATGGCCGCCAACTCCAAATCGTGGGTCAGATAGTTCCTCTCGTGATCTTTCAGCTGTCTATATCCATAGGCAACTACCCTCCCATCCTGCATCAATACACAGCCCAGTCCCTGATGCGATGCATCTGTATGTACCAAGAAACCTCTTGAGCTGGTAGGTGTGGTGAGAACTAGAGCAGTGGTCAATCGATGCTTCAGCTCCTGAAAACTCCTCTTATAGGCATCATCCCACACAAACTCAATATCCTTCCGTGTGAGACGTGTCAACGGAGCAGTTAATCTGGAGAAACCCTTAACAAATCTCCTGTAGTATTCTGCCAAACCCAAAAAACTCCGAATCTTTGTGACTGTCCTGGGCCGCTCTCACTAAACAACTGCCTCTATCTTGGATGGGTCCACTGACACTCCATCCCTCGATACTACATGGCCCAGAAAAGAAATCTGCTCTAACTAGAAGTCACACTTACTGAGTTTGGCATACAATTGTCTCTCTCTGAATGTCTGTAGAACTATCCTCAAGTGCTGCTCGTGGTCATCCCTGGATCTGGAGTATACCAAAATATCATCAATAAACACAATCAGAAATCGATCCAGGTATGGCTTGAACACATCGTTCATCAAAGCCATAAATGCTGCGGGGGCATTAGTCAACCCGAATGGCGTAACTAAAAACTCATAATGACCATAACAGGTCCTAAATGTTGTCTTGGGCACATCCTCACTCCATATCCTCAACTGATGATACCCAGACCTCAAGTCAATCTTAGAAAAGACCTGTGCTCCCCGAAGCTGATCTAACAGATCATCAATGCGTGGAAGGGGATACTTATTCTTAATGGCAGCCTTATTCAACAATCTGTAATCCATACACAATCGGAGGCTACCATCCTTCTTTCTCACAAATAAGACTGAAGCTCCCTAAGGTGATACGCTCGGTTTCACAAACCCCTTCTCAAGTAAATCCTGTAACTGCTTCCTCAACTCTTCCAACTCAATCGGAGCCATCCTATATGGTGGTCTCGAAATCGGTTCTGTACCAGGTACTAAATCTATCCCAAACTCCATCTCTCTAGCTGGAGGTAATCCTGGTAAATCCTCTGGAAAGACGTCAGGAAACTCCCTATCCACTGGAATATCTCTCAAATCTAGTCGTACTTGGTCTGTATCAACCACATATGCGATGAATCCTTCAAAACATGAATCATAACATCAGCAAAATTTATTGTTCCATTTAGAACAACCACTGATTTTATTATTTTCAGGGAAATTTAACAACACATCTTTTGGGGGTATTGAACGTTAACGTCTTAGAAAAACAATCTAACACAACTCGATTGGCAGCCAACCAATCCATTCCTAATATGACATCAAAGTCCCTCATTTACATCACAATAAAGTTGGCGGACATTTCTTTTTCCCTGACTTTCAACTTACAGTCCCTGACTACATACTCTACTAACTGACTAGTGTTTATGGGGGTAAGTATTAACATTTTACTACTCAGAGGAATAGACTTTACATACTTAGATAATTTACAAGCAAATGAAGGCAATACGAATGAATGTGTGGCACCAAGATCAATCAAAACATATGTTTCTAAATCAAAGATCAGGATGGTACCTTTCACCACATCAGACGACTGATCTGCCGTATCCTGGTCCAAAGCATGAACTCGCCCTGTACCTATCACTTGCTTCCCTTTCTCTTCAGCAGTAGCTCTCCTCCTCTGAGCAGAAACCTGAACTGGAGCTCTCTCCGGCTCCTTGCCCTTTTGTGGGGTAGTGTCCTATCTCTCTAGGCAATCTCTCATCACATGCTCTGGCCTCCCACATCGATAACATACTACAGTAGTAGCTATAGGCACTGGACAAGGTCTGGTACCATGATATCTGCCACATCACCTACATCGATCAGTAGTAGGGCGTGGTCCTTCAATGATAATACCTCTAGCTGGTGGTAAAGTCGAATGAACAGGGGGTTTATTTGTCCTCTCCTGAACCTCCTCAATCTTTGGCCTCTTATCAGCGAGTCGTACCCCTCTCCTAACAAATCTATCTCTCCCGGGTCTCTTTCGGTCTCTGTCTCGACTCTTTCCTAACTCGGAGACGTTTCGCTCATAATCCTCCTCACACAATTGAGCTCTATGTACTGCCTCCTCATAAGTCGAAACGTCAAAGGGAGCCAATTGAGATCTGATGGCTGGTCTCAGTCCATCTATAAACTTCTGGACCTTCAGATCCTCACTACTCATCGTCTCTAAATCATATCTCCCCAAAGAGATGAATCGAGTCGCATACTCATCAGTAGACTGGTTGCCCTGAACCAAACTCAAAAACTCCATCCTCAACTTTCGCTTTGCAGTAGCGGGAACATACTGCTTCCTAAAGGCATCCAAAAATATCTCCCATGTGACCTCAGCATGTCGAGCTCTGAAAATCGGCTCGGTAGATCTCCACCAATGCTCTGCCGCTCCCTGAAATACAAATACGGCAAAAGTAACCCTCTCAGTAGTAGTGCACCTGAAAAGCCTATATAGCTTCTCAATCTGATACACCCAATCCTTAGCTACTACTGGGTCCTTCCTCCCATGGAAGACTGGAGGTCTAAACTTCTGAAAAATGTCTAAATCGATCCAAGTCACACTCATATCCAGCATCCTGAGCTGGCTAGGGTCTCACCGCCTTTGAAGCCTGAGCCTAAAACTCGGGTAACTCTGTGACCTGTGCCGACATCTTGGGATCAGCTGCTGCCTGTCCCGCTGGATCTCGCCTATCTCTAGCCCCAAGCACTGCCAGCTGTGCTACAATCTCAGTCAGGCTCTCAATACTCCGCTCAAGTCTAGTGAAGCGTGCCTCAATCTCATCTGGTCTCACAACAGTACCCTCCGGTACCTGACCAGTCTGTATACCATCACCACGACCTGTAGGCTTGCCCCTACGGCCTGTAGCACGTGTACGAGCCCCTCTACCACTGCGGGTGACCGGCATAATGCAAATCATGTATTCCAAATTCATTTGTTAATTTAATTCCCATCTAGTATACAGTTTACATCTCATACAGCACAGTACTAAGGGGATGTAATTTTCCTTAACAACCTCTATCGACTCTTATCTGACCAACTCTAACTCTAAATTGCATACTTATCGATACTGATTCACATCTGGCCAACCTCTGCTCTGATACGACTTTTACTGTCACAACCCAATACTACCAAAATCAGTATAAATTTTTCAATTTGGAAAATCTTTCTTACCTACTCGTGACATATTCCTCTTAACAGGTCGGGCTGTGAATCAATATCGATGTACCCTTTTTAACCATTAAAATATCAGACGTAATAATATATATAATTACATCAATCATATTATAATAGAGTGGTCGGTATGTTCTATACATCATATGATTCTATATTACATCCCCAAATATTCTTTCATATACAAAACTGTGTTGTAAGCAAACTAATACAAAATTCTGTACGTGGTGGATACCTGACAGTCGATGGGAAACAAAGATACCAGCTATGTCGTCTACTCTCTACACCCGCTATTTCTATGGTGGAAACACTGAAAGTGGGTGGAAAATGAAAGGGTGAGCCCCACAAGCTCAGTAAGACAATAATACAAATGGGTAGATAGTTATACTAACTACATGCTGATAAGAAATCAATATATATGTGAGCATGAGGTAAAAACAATGATATGCCATATATATAATATCACCTGTTCTAAAACAGGAAATTGGCATGTTAAAAATATGGAATAATTCTCATGTGAAAACATCTCATGCTCAATGAATCAATACGTTTTAAAATACCCCATCTGGGTCAAAATATAATACACTCACAAATCGAAATCCATTTCAATAAAATTCTTTATTTTCAAATCTCCGTTATAAAATCACCCTTCTCACAGGGTTACAAATCAATGAAAGTTTCATAAAATCCCTCCATGGGAACAATTAAAACTCAATTGAAATCACAAGAAAATTGGGGCCTGACCCCTCCCACGGGTCTACCCTGGTCTATCAAGACCAATAGTAATATCATGTGAGACATGTAAGTGACTATATCGATAATATCCAGGACTATGGCTATAACCTCGTGATCCCTGGCACACGGATCCTAGTGTGCGGGGTATCTCACCTGAAACGGTAAGTGGGTCATCCTACCCACCATAACAGCATAATATCAAGATTCCGAGGGTAAGACTTGCTGTCTCATGGCTAATGCCACTCCACTCCAACAATCCCCATGGTACAGTGTACTCCGTGTGACATACACGGTACAACGTACTCTGTGAACCCAAGCTAAATCATGGGTGCCTGTAATAGGTCTTATCCACCCATGTCAAGTATGTCTTAGTATGCACGTGTGAGCATATCATCTCACTGTGACACACAGTCAACAGGAGGCTCTAACACGGCTATATGCATGTCATATAAATTCCTGTGTGAGCGAAGCTCTAGCACGGCTCCATGCATATTCAGGATATTTGAAAACGTCGTGCGAGCAAAGCTCTAGCACGGTTTCATAGAAATCAATAAAATCTGCGTACGAGCAGCGCTCCAGTATGACTTAAACTGATTATAAATTTAATTCAAATCCACGTACGAGAATTGCTCCAGTACGGATAGGTATTAAAACTCAGTGAAAACCTCGTATGAGAAAAACTCCAATACGGTAGTCATATGAAATAAATCTGTAAAATAGTGCGAGTAGGGCTCCAGCACTCTGTGTATGAGTTAAAATATAAAATCCAGTGCGAGCAGTGCTCAAGCATGATTACAACTCATATAACACTGATAGGTGGCTCAATTTTATCAAAACATGTTAAATAAACATCAATAGGCACCTAACTTGTGCCTTTTCACTTAAAACATGAAAATAATAGCCAACCTATCTATAAATTGCTTGAATTAAAGCAATATCATCATGAAAACATTAAAATCATGAAATTCATGCAATTTCATAGCCTTCTACCCTTTTTGAAATTTTCCTAACTGGGGGTAAAATAGTAATTTGGCACTATTTCCATATTTTTTCGTAAAAATTATTATTCTGTTTTCGGGTAGCCTATTGAATTTAACGTAATGTAAATCCCCTCGAAACTACGTATAGCTACCTCTAAGTGTTCATAAAATTCCCTTACCTGGAATCACGCACGAGCTTATCCCGACTCGGTCGTACCAGGTCTCTCAGTCCAATTCGCTCATCTACGGAGCTGCATATAACCACATATGGGTTCAGTTCAATATTACTGATCAGTATTTTACTCTTACTAATTGAATCTAAAACTCTGGACCCGTTTTACTCTATTAGGCTCGTTTGCTCTTTAATGGGCCTCAAACCCCTTTTTAAGCTCGTTTCCACTTTTAAAATCCCTTTTTCGATTTTACTGGGCTCATTTGGTTTATCAATAATCATCGGGCTTCGTTTCAAACTCAGTGGATAGCCCGGATACTGTTTACGATAATTACGTTGAAATTTTGAATAAAATTCTTTTTATGCAGAATTAATCCATAAAATTTGTAAAATAATCGAAACTCTGCATTAAAGAACTCATATTATCGTAATTAAAATGTACTTACCCAATATGGTACGAGATAAGAAAATCGGAGCTAAATCAGCTCTCGTTCGGGCTTTGTAGTGACACTGCACAATTATGCGATTTCGGGTCATTTTCCATCAATAAAATATTAAATTAAATTCCCAAGATTTATCCGTAGGTCAATCTCGACCCTCGATCACTTACCCAAATTTTCGAGTCGTCCCCGGGTACACTTTCTTCCTTTTTCCCCTCTTTTTTTTCCTTTTCTTTTTCTTTTTCTTTTCTTTTTTTTTTCCCTTTCCTGTTTACGATGCCGTTTTGGGCATTTCACCATTACCGGCAATCTCGACCGTCTCGTCAGCCGCCAGTGGGTTTAATAGAACCACCTCGGCCAGGGGAGTGCTCGGCTGGTAAGCCGTCGTTCGTCGGGATCGATTTCTCCCCCGACCTTTTGGTCTTCGATTCGTCGGAAATAGCTACCATCGGCGCGTGTTGCTGGTACCGTTGGAACCGCCGGGCTTAGCTCTTCCTTTTCCGACCGGTAGTTGAGCTCGTCAGACATCGGTGGCTCGTTGGAGGTCACGAGTTTCTATTGGGTTTCGTGGGTTTAATTTTTTCAGGTTTTCTTCTCTCTCCCCGATTCTGATTTCCAATTTTTTTGTTTTTTTATTTATTATTTATTAATTTATTTATTATTATTTTAATCAATAAAATATATTAAAAATACCCAAATATCTCTTAAAATATCCTAAAAATATTATTTAATTCATTTATTCAATAAATGAATTTATCATTATATTTTCGTCTTTTCAGTATATTTTTCAATTCTTTTCGAGATAATTTTTCGAATTAAAAATCCCGATTAATTCCAAATTAATTCTCGTAAATTTCAATAAATTAATATCTAGATCAATCGGACTCGAATTTAAATATTTTTTCTCGGTATTGATCTAGATTTTGCAAATTCATATTTTAATGAAAATTACTTATCGAATTTATATCAAATTTTAGTCTTTTGACCATTTTACCCTTGTACGTGTTCGGGACTAAATTGAATCGACTTTCTTCATCAATCCACAATCTTTTCCCTACTTTCAATTCCTTATTTTCAGTCACCTTGATTTAATTCCTTAAACGAACTTGTTGCTTCCTTGTTTTCCCGATTTATCCTTATTCGATTTTACGAACGATATTTCGTTTCATTCACATTTATCAAATCCGAATCAACCATCCTATGAATCCATTAACATATAATAATGTCATACAATATGGAAATCATAAGGAATATCATGCAAAAATTGCGGATCTTACATAAAGATTCCCGCTTCACTTCCCACTTCTGGGAATATTTTTGGAAGCTATGGGAACCCGACTGAGTGTTAACACAGCTTTCCATCCTCAGATAGATGGTCAGTCAGAGGTGACTGTACAGGTTTTGGAGGATATGATGAGAGCATGTGCCATTGATTTTATAAGCTTCTGGGATGATCAGTTGTTACTAATTGAATTCACCAATAGCGACAGTTATCACTTGAGTATCGGCATAACATTTTATGAGACATTGTGTGGTCCTAGGGGTTGTTCCTCGACTTGGATAAGAAGAAGTGGGTAACAGATAGAGAATTGCTCCTAAATTGATATAATAAGTCTCTGAAGGTGTTCAGTTGACTGTGAGTGATGGAGAATACCTCAGAGCAGGCAAAAAAACTATGATGACAAGAGACGGAGACCGTTGAAGCTCAAAGAGAGTAGGTTGTATGTTGAAAAATCGATTCGGCATTAAATAGGGAGGAGAAAGTGTTGAGGTTTAAGACGATCTCCCTAGTCAAAGTCCTTTGGTAGTATTACACTCCAAAAAAAGTCATATGAGAATTAAAGAGTATAATGCGATAGACATACCCGGAGTTGTTTATGGACCCATTTGACTTGGTTCTAATTTGGAGGACCAAATTTCTTAAGTGGGGGAGACAATGTAAGACCTGATTTTTATCGTAATTCCTTATGATTCACGTGATGCAAACCTGGTATTATGTAAATTGAATCATAAGAAGAGTTGTACGTGAATGAAAAATGCAAATGGAATGAATAAAGATTTCCGAATACATTTAAAGGTCAAATTAAGGATTGAAATGGTCACAAATTAAATGAATGGGATTTGAACCATTCGGATTGGAGATAAGGATTTAAAACATGAAGTGAGTGAGTATTCATGAAGGAAAGTTGTGTTGGTTTGGTCTCAAACACATGTAAGTGTAAAATGGTCAAACGACCAGAATCCGGTATAAATTCAATAAGAAAATTTCTTTAAAAATATGGAATTGAGAAATCTTGATCAATAAGAAAGAAATAATTAAATTTCGAGTCCAATTGATCAAGATATTAATTTATTAGAATTAATCGAAATTTTCACATTGAAAAATTATCTCGAAAATATTTGAAAAATATACCGGAAAGACAAAATAAGACTGATAAATTGATTTATTGATTAAATGAATAAAATAAGAATTTTTTTAGATATTTTAGGATTTTATAATATTTTAATGAATAAAATAATAATAAAATAAATTATAAATATGAAAATAAAATAAAATAAAAAGGTTGGAAATCGCGAAAAACACGAAAAGGAAAGGAAATAAAGGAGCCGAAAATGAGGGAGTCGGTTTCCCTCACCAACGAGCCACCGACGACCAGGAACCCCAGGCGAGGGCCGACGTAGGGCGATGATGCTCGTGGGAACCACCGACGGCCGCGACGAGCGGTGAGGTCGCCGAAAAGAGGAGATCGACGGAGGGAGATGCCGCGGGAGAGAAAGGAAATCGATGGCCATTGGCGCCAATTCGACTCCAACCGAGGACCGAAGAAGTTCACCCAAAGATGGCGTGTCGATTGGAACCGAAATCGTGCCGGGAACTGGCCGGACGGTACTGGAACGAGGAAGTGAGGCCTGAATCGGTACAGACCGGTTTAGTGTAGTGCAGTATACTGAACCGGACTGGACCGGTTCAGCAAAAAAAGAAAAGAAAGAAAAGAAAAGAAAAAGAAAAAGGGAAAAAGAAAAAGAGGAAAAATTGGGAAAAAATCTTGGTGATGCAATCGAGCTACAGGTAAGTCAGTAAGCGGTTGAAATTGTTTGATTTAAATTTTGAAATATTTAATTTGATTATGATTCGACTGAAAATTGACCCGAAAAAATATAAAATTGTGTAACTCGACAATTGACGTCAAACAAGAACTCGAGTCAGCCTCGATTTACGTACTATCATGGAATCTCGGGTAAGTAACCCTTATTTACGACAATTTATATCGTTATGCATGTTGAAAATTTACCGCATAAATTACGAATTTAATTTCGTATAAAATGAATTAAATTCTGGAATTTGAGATAAATTGTCGTAAATAATTAATTGAGCTATCCGAGAGTTTAGAACGAGGCCCAATAAATACTGATGGGCCCAATGAGCCCAATAGGCCTTAATAATGTAAATAGTAAGTGGAAGACGAGCTTAAGGCCGATTAAGGCCCATTATGGTGCAACCGGGCCCAATAGGGGTAAACGGGCCTAATGATTTAAGTTAAACCTAGAAAATATGAAAATACAATTAATTATATTGTATTTGACCTGATAAATATTTATCCGTACTTTCGAAGATTAGATTGAGAGCAAATCGGACTGCGTGACAAGATATCAGTGGAAAGGTCAGACTGTACAAAAAAATGAGGTAAGGGAATTGTGTGAGTAGCTAGAGGTAGCTACGCGTATTTTAATAGTTTTTGTATACACCGAATATGTATAAAAGGTTCTAGAAATGGTTTAAAGATTTTAAGGACTCGAAAATAAGAAAAGACTATTTTTCCCCTATTGAGGGAATTCACTTAAGGATGGTGAAAGTTTGACATGCATGAAATGCATGATTTAAGGAACTTTCTGATTTAAGGAATTTTTGTGGATTTTAAGCAAAGCAAATCGATAGATTGGCCAGTAATTATATAAATTTCACAATATAACACTACATAAGTGTTATTAAGATTTAAATAAAATTTCTTTGGAAAATGGGCCAACTATCAAGTTTATATGAAAACAGATAGTGCTGGCGCATAGCTCGCTTTATATCTGCATTTGTGAGTGTGCATATGTGCTAGAGCGGTTGCTCGCACCAACTTTTGTGACATCATATGCATGAAATGTGCTAGAGCGGTTGCTTACACTAATTTTTATTCTTGTGAAATGCATGGCAAGTGCTGGAGCTTAGCTCGCACTATGTTTTGACTGTTTTAACTGTTTTGACCTGATATATGCATAAAAAGGTGCTAGAGCAATTGTTCGCGTTAATTTTAATGATTTGACATGAATGAGAGGTGTTGAAGCTTAGCTCGCATATTGTTTTGATATGATAATTGCATAAAAGCCGTATTGGAGCCTTGCTCGTACGTGATTTAATCGATTTAATTTCATAAAAGACGTGCTGAAGTGTAATTTGCACGAGATTTGATTTATTTATGCCTGAAACTGTGCAAAAGCAATGCTCGCACGAAGTTTTGAAGGATTTATGTTTTATATGGGTTTATAACTCCTTTAAAGTCATACTTGAGTGCTACTTGTACGCAGATTTTATTGATTTTTTTATAAAATTGTGCTAGAGCTTCGTTCGCACGAGATTTTTAGATATCATGAATATGCATGGAGCCGTGCTGGAGCTTTGCTTGCACAAGGATTTATATGACATGCATATAGTCATGTTAGAGCCTCCTGTAGATTGTGTGTCATAGTTAGATGATATGCCCACACGTGCATATTGAGACATAGGTTGGGTGGATAAGACCTACGGCAAGCATTAGCCACAAGTACTGTGTATGTCAAGCGGAGTACGCTGTACCACGAGTACTGAGACATAGGTTGGGTGGAGTACATTGTACTGTGTATGTCAATCGTAGTATGCTGTACCATGGGGATTGTTGGAGTGGAGTGGCATTAGCCACGAGGTTGTAAGCCTTACCCTCACAATCCTGGTAATTATATTGTTCTGGTAGCAAGACTGACCTACCTCCCGTTTCAGGTGTGATTCCCCCACACACTAGGTACCGTGTAGCCAGGGATTACTAGGTAATGGCCGTAGTCCTCGTTGTTACTGATATAGTCACCTACATGTCTCACATGATATAACTTTTGGTCTCGATAGACCAGGGTAGACCCAAGGGAGGGGTCAGGCCCCCGATTTTGTGATTTTTACTATGATGTGATTTTTTTCTATGATGATAGATTTTTAGAAGATTTTATGACATGTGACCCTAAAGGAAGGGTGATTTTATAACATAATTTTTACAACGAAAATTTTAATGAGTTTGAGATTGATTTATGAGATGATTCACCCGAAGAGGTTATTTTATACTGAGCTTTAATGAAGTGATTTAAATGCGGTAGCATGAGGAGTTTTCCATGCTTTAATCACAAATTCATGAAAGGAATTGTCTCTCATGATTTGTTTTATATGGTATGGAATAATGTATGATCTTGATTTACTTCATGCGAATTATGATTTTACATAAAATGCCATTGATGCATGAGTTGCATGAGTTCTATATACATGAATAGTTTTTATAAACTATGGCATTGATGTGTGCATGATTTCGTGCGTGAGATTTAAATGAAAAGAAATGGATTTAAGGGCATGGCATTATGAGCATGTAGATAGTGGAGCTATCTACTTACTTGCATAATTGCCTTACTGAGCGCGTGGTTTACTCACCCCCTTATTATCCCTCTTTTTCAGAGCACTCGCAGTAGTTAGTGAGCGGCTGAGGACTTGCATTCTTGGTATCCATTGCGTCCCATCGATAGTTAGGTATACACATTTGTATAGTTTTGTATCGAAATATGTAAATTCACAGTACTGTAGACGTATATGATGTTGGGGATGTAAGGTTAAGTAAATCCAATTGTGAATGTATTAGTTAAAGTCCAAGGATAGAAAAATCCTAATGTGTAAATGTGAATATGGAAATGGGATGGCAAATAGGTGAGAGGGGACTAACACCGAATCAAAACCCATCTGTTGGTAGGTTGGTCACGATGAGAGGAAGGTAAGAATTAAATATGAAAGAAAAATGAAAAATTTTCTCTGATTTTTGGGTGGTGACACCCGCAGTAGAGTGAGTACGGCTAAGGGTTAGCATTCCTTTTGTCCGCTGCCATTTCCTATTGAGCGAAAGGTATACACATTTTGTATCTAAACATATAAACAGCATAATGATGTAAACGATGTAAATTATGGGGGATGTATTTGTATTAAATTTTATATGAGTTCACTTATGGTATAAAAGAAAATACAGTCAGTAGATAGTATATTGACATGTATGTATGATAATTAATGAATGGTATGGTAAGCGAGGATACTAATATCGAATCATAGCGTAACTGATGGTAAGATAAATGTAAGTAAAAAGCAAAAAATTTGTAGTGGTTTTTTGTTAAGTCACAGGCGGTCGTGATAAGGCATCCAAAAAGATATCCTAAGTGATCTCTGAGTGTCGTGCTCTCAATATAACCCTGGAGGACTTCCACCAATGCTCTGTCGATCCCTTCAGTAGGAACGCAGCAAATGCGACCATATCGATCGTCGCACACTCAAAGGATCCATAAAGCTTCTTCATCTCTCCCAGCCAATCCTCTGTAACCACGAGGTTCTTCACCTCACTAAACGATAGAGGTCCAAAGTTCTGGAGTTATCGCAATCTATCAAGCTCACAACCATACCCCAAAGTAATACTACCTTGTCGTGGAGCGACATGAGAAGCCATATCCTGAGCTGGTGAGGGTATAGGAGTATCTGTAGGCTGTGGCGTTTGAGCTGGTTGTACAGGTGTACCAGGTGCAGCTACGTCACTAGGTGCAGTCCCTGTATCCTGCCCTGTCCACCTGGCAAAGTTTGTGCCAATAACTCTACGATAGTCTTAAGGCGACGGTTTAATCTCGTAAAACGTGCCTCAATACTCTCTGGTACTTAAGTTAGACCTATCATCTCATCTCAGTTCTTAGACCTACCTCTACAGCCTCGAGGCCTACCTTTATGGCCTCAAGGCCTACCTCTACGACCTCGAGCCCTACCTCTAGCCCTTCTACCACAGCTGGTATTAGCCATAATGACTCAATTCCTGGATTCATAACCATTAATTAGTCTGATTCCTATCTCATATACACAATTGTAACTGAACAAAGCACATTAATATGAGGATGTACACTTTCCTAAATGCTAATACCAACTCACATCAGACCAACTTCTGCTTTGATATCATTCTGTCATGACCGCCCATGACTTACCAAAAACCACTACATATTTTTCACATGTTACTTACCTTTAGTTCTATAATTCCATCACCAAACGGTTGGGCTGTGATTCAATATTAGTCACCTCAACCACATTCACTTCATAACATGCATACATGTCAATACAATTATCTATTAACTGTACATACTCTTTTCTTAAAAGTAAACTCATATACATTAATACAGATACTTGTACATATACATCGCTAACGGTACATTCGTTTTCATAACTATACTTTTACATTGTTTAGTACAAAACGTTCGAATGAGTATACCTTTCGTAAGATGGGTATGCAGCGGATCAAGGAATACCAGTCCTCAGCCGAGCTCAACTACTATGAACACTCTGTAGAAAGGAGGAAATAAAAAGAGGGTGAGCTCATAGTTCAATAAGGAAATAAGGCAAGCAAGTAGATAACTACACTATCTATAAGTATATCCTAGCAAATTATGAGATTAAAGTTAGTGATTTACTAATTCTAAGATTAAAAATACTGGAAAGCAATAAAATAATAAGAACTAAATAAAACGAGCAAAATTACTTACAGTGCTCCACCCGCAATTAAAATAAAAAAAACTACAAAAGAACATTAAAATAATTAATTACGCAATCAAAATAAAATGCTAAAATAAAGAACAAAATTAATTAAGTTAAAATTAAACAAACCTAACGTAAAATGTGAATGTAATTAAACTAATTAAGAAAATGTAATTTAAACTAACTTAAAGTTTAATAAGATAAAAATCTACTTACCTAAAGTAATTCTTAACTTAACTCTAACTAAATGCTAATAAAACAAAATTTAACTAATGCATGCAAATAAATTTAATCTAAATTAATTCTGAATATAACTCATAAAATAATAAACTAAAAATTAAATCTTAACATGTATAAACTAAAATTAACTATTGACTAAGACTTAAAACTAAAGATTAAATTAACAACTTAAAATATTAAATTCATCTATCAATTACCACTATCCTAACTAATACTAATGAAAACAATCAAAAATGCAATAAACATCAAATTGCAAAGAATCCATAACTAAACGTGGCCTTAGACAACATTAAAACAGAAACAAAGTGGTCTCGACTTTTGTCACTATTCATTTATCTTCTTGCAATTTGCATTTCTAGGAATGCTCGGTTATGTCCTCTGCTCAGGTCCTTCATACGTGCTCTCGGTCTACTTCCAGAAATGCACGTCCAGGCCTATTGTCTTCTGCATCCAGTCTGTCCACTGATGCTCACGAGACTGTTGTACTCGACCTGTCCAACTAGCAGTAAATATTGTCCTCCCCGAAATGGTCTGTTCAGGTGCTCTCGGTGTTTTCTATTTTTTGTCCGACTGCTCCTGCAACCAGATGCTACTCACAATTCTGTACTGCGCTGCTATGGCCATACTGCCCAACTGCTGTCCAGGTGCTGCACATGTCCTCTGCAATCAGCAATGTTCTGCCCAGCTAACTTTGGCTTCTTCATGCACCTACACACGTTGCCAGCTCTGTTATATACAGCCCAATCTGCAACTCGTTAGCAGTAGTTTTCCAGCATTAACTAATAACCATCCTCGGCATGCTGCTGCAAAGTAGAAATTAAAACACAAAAAGCAACGGTTAACAATGAAGTCTAAAGCAATAACTGCACACTAAAAATGTAAAAATAGATTAAAACCAAGTTAAGAAAAATAAAGATGATGACTAGTATAAATATTCTAAAACAGAGGAGAATAGAGGAATGAATTTTTTGGGTTGGTCATTTGTCATGGTGCAGTTGGTTTCGGCTTAGTGAGGTCCATCCGATTAGCAACTTCTTCATACCAATCGACCTTTGCTTCTCGGTTCAGCCTTTTCCGATTCTATTACTTCATACTCGATCAGCCTTTAAATTTGCCACACTCACTATACTATCACAAACAATCTAACATGCCCGATTATCTTACTCAGTTCTGCTCTTCAACTCCAATTGGAATCATAATACCGAAACTATATTGACAAAAATAATTTTTTTTTCAAGAAATCAGAAAACCATGCATACTAAATGATCACTGCATAATAAAAAAAAATTTCAAACATAAAGAAAACCAACTGGACACACCGGATTAATAAAGAAGAAATAACAACATAAAAAATTAAATTAACAAAGGAGTAAAACAAACTTGTGTAACCCGAGAGTAACAATATAAAATAATAACTTTTAATTAAACTTCAAACAGTAAAATAATATTGGAATGGAAATTGAACAAAACCTAGAAGAAATATGGTGAATGGTGGCTGCTGTCACCAGCCGAAAAGATTAAAAGAAAACCTAAAAAAAAACTAAAACCTAACAATAAAATGTTTAACCTAAAAAAAAAAAAAACTAAAACTACCTCCATTTTTTCGATTGCCATCATATTCTATTTATACACACACTTAGGGGTACAATTGTAATAATTTTTTTTATCCTAGATGAGTTGGCATTGTTTGTCCACTTGTCTTCACACCATTGGCTCCTTGAAAAATAATATTTCCATGTCATCTGTCTTTTTGTCCAATTGGATGTGCTAAGCTCATGTTGTCCGCGTGGTCCAGTCTCGATTTTAGCTCAATTTCGATCAATTTTCTATCGAAAAAAATATTCAAAATTCATCCGGATTTAATTTATCTGCAAACATGGGAATTTTAATTAAATAAAGGGGATAATTAACAAAATAAATTGGGGATTTAAATAATTAATTAGGAAATTAAGCACAAATAATTCTAAAAATATAAAATTATCACACCCCTAAACTTGAGCTTTTGCTTGTCCTCAAGCAAAACAAAATAATTGTAAGAATGACAAGTACTAAACACAATAATTTTCCCAATATTATCCTCAAAGAAAAAGTACAGACTATGAAATCAAAGACTCACAATTACAAGTCCAACACTCAGAATCATTCAATCATAAGTCCTAACCCAAATTGGATCCCTCGTGTGTGTGTGAAAATGTCAAAGTCACCTCACAGTACATTACCCAGATCAGATTATCGAAACATAGTGAATGCAAAGTCAAAGACATGTGATCATTCCCATAAGTTTGCTTTTCACTTCTCTCTCCACTAATGTAGTCACACTTAACTAAAGATCAATAGGACTTCATTAAGCTTGTAATGTAAGGCTGGGGCTAAGGTATGATAAAATCGATTTAGGTTTAATTACCCCTTAACATGGATTATTTCTAGGATTTTAATGTAAGAGCTCAAATCATTTCCCTCAAACTTATTTATTTCACTAAACTTTTTATTCTATTTTTTGTATTTTTCTCATTTTTTTTTATTTTTTTTAACATTCACTATCACCAGATACCCATATGTACAAAGCTCAAAATATATCCTAATAACTTTCATGCTTTCGGGGTAGGGGATAGGAACAAAGTATTTAAGCTAAGGAAAATTATAAGCAAGTATATTTACAGAGAAAGGCTTATTTGGCCCAGATGGGTGACTACGGATAAAGTATGTACAAGGATGGCTCGAAAGGCTCAAACGATCCAAAGATGGCCTAAATCATCTCCCTAATTAAGTGTGATCTAATATTTCATCTCGAGATTAGATCAAACAAATTCTAGAATATGATACACAAAATCAATTAAAGAAATGAAATCCTAAGTCTACATAAGCTTTCTCTAAATAAATGTACAGATTCATGACATGACATGTGCGTAAGATGAAGAAATCAGAATCAAGACAAATTCAAGAATTCAACTTCATGTTTTTCCTATAATCATGCTTCTTAGTCAATCAAAATCAGACTTAATCATGGGGTCATATCATCAGAATATGGGAAAACTACATGCTAAATACTAAATCATCCCAAAATCAAACAGTTTAAGCTCAGATTTTCGAAAAAATTTTGAAAAAAAAAATTTTCAATTTTGCCCAAATTTTTGAAAAATGCTAAAGTGATATCCCCTCCCCCAAACTTAAAGAGCACAATGTCCTCAGTGTGCAGATAATATGAGAATTTAAGCTCAAGAACAGAGTACTCCCCTTTCTGATGATGATGAACAACTGAAGCTTTTATTGAAAGCGTAAAACTTAGAAAATAAACCTGCAAAATAAATAAAGAAAGAAACAACAGAAAAGAAAAAGAAAAAGAACTAAATACAAGGTGAAAAGAAAAACACAACCACTTCAAATGCAGCTAAAGAAAACAACACTCAGCAACAGGGCGAAGAGTAGGAGGATTAGCCAAAATGGTGATAGAATGTTAACAGTTAAATCCTCCTTAGCTCTATCTACTTCCCTCCTTCTTTCAGATTTAATGTGCTTAAGCCTTATATCTTCATTAATCTCTATCTTAAAACACTCTTGAGAGTCATCAGGGAGCTTCAAAGGTTTAAAAACATTAAACTTCACTTCCTGATCTTGTACTCTCACAGTCAACTCCCCCTTTTGCACATCAATTATCGTCCTACCAGTAGCTAGGAAAGGCCTCCCTAAAATAATGGGGATTTCCCTGTCTTCCTCCATATCTAGTACAATAAAATCTGTAGGGAAAATAAACTTATCCACCTTTACTAAGATATCCTCAATGACCCCCTTTGGATATTTAATGGATCGATCTTCTAGCTGAAGGGTCACTATAGTGGGCTTGGCATCCCCTATTCCTAACTTTTGATAGATAGATAAAGGCATTAGATTGATACTAGCTCCTAAATCACACAGGGCTCTACCAAAGAATAGATTTTCAATAGTGCAAGGTATGGTAAAACTCTCGGGATCCTTGAGCTTGGGGGATAATTTCCTCTGGATAATTGCACTACATTCCCCAGTTAAGGCCACTGTCTCATAATCTTCCAATCTTCTCTTCCTCGAGAGGATATCCTTTAAAAACTTCACATAACTAGCATTTGCTCTAAGGCATCTGCAAAAGGAATGTTGATGTAAAGATTCTTAAAAACCTCAAGAAATTTAGCAAATTGTTGTTCCAGTTTTTGATTTTGGAACCTCTGAGGAAAAGATATTAGTGGTTTCACTAGAGGCAATGTAGTGGGAACCTGTGTAGATTCAGAGGACAAGGAAGGCAGTGAAGAAGAAGAAGGTATAGATGAAGAAGCGCCTAGCTTTGTTTCCTTTACAGCCCGATCCTGATGTTCCTGCTCCTTCTGAATTACCTCTTTAGAACTTAAGGGTTTATCAACGATGGGCTGTTCAGGTGCAGACTTAACTTGTGGCTCATCTAGCTCTCTACTACTCATAAGGGTGATGGATCTAACATGTTCCTTACCCTCCCTTTGCTTAACAGGATTAACTTCAGTGTTACTAGGAAGGGTCCCTTGAGGACATTGGCTAAGAGCACTAGCTATTTGTCTAACCTGAACTTCTAAGTTCTTAATTGAGGCAGCTTGATTTTGCAGGATAGTCATGACCATTTCCTCAAGCAAGGGCTTCTTCTCAGCTGCTGGTGCATGGTAATGTTGGGGTTGCACGGGTTGTGGTGGTGGTGGTGATGGATGATATTGAAATTGAGGTGGGGATGGATGATGTGGTGGATGGTATGGAAATTGCGGCTGTGGTGGTGCTTAAACCGTGGAGCTTGAAAACCAGGGAGTCCTACAGGTCTAGAGCTAGAAGTTTGCCCTTGGTTTTGGCTTCAGGAGAAGTTAGGATGGTTCCTCCACCCTGGATTATAGGTGTTTGAAAAAGGGTTGTTCTGTTGCGTTTGAGAAGGGGCAACATACTGAACCAATTCTAAGTTAAGCGGACACCTATCTACAGAGTGGGTACCACTACACAGCTCGCAAGAAAGAAAAGGACTTTGGACAGAATACACAGGGTTAGGACTAGTGGGAGGATTATGTTGGGTACTGAGCGACTCTACCTTCTTCGTAAGGTTAGCGATTTGAGAGGTCAAGGTAGACAGCGTGTCGAGCTCATAAATACCCGCCAACTTCTTTTGCAATAACCTCTCCGAGGACTATAAATAGTTGTTAGCCGCCATCTTGTCTAAAAGCTCGTAAGCTTCCTCCCCTGTTTTACACATCAGGGTTCCACCCGCAGCAGCATCAACAATAGTCTTATTTTGGCTTGTAAGTCTGTTGTAGAAGGTCTGGACTTGCAACCACAAAGGCAGGCCATGGTGAGGGCACTTCCTAAGAAGCTCCTTATATCGTTCCCATGCTTTATAAAGAGATTCAGAGTCGTACTGGGCAAAGGAAGATATATTACTACGAAGTTTGGCCATTTTAGAGGGAGGGAAAAACTTAGATAGAAATTGATGGGCTAACTTGTCCCATGTAGAAATGGATCCTAGAGGCAGGGAGGTTAACCAGTGTCTCGCTCTATCTCTAAGTGAGAAGGGGAATAATCTAAGCCTAAGTGCATCATCAGATAATCCATTGTGTTTAAACGTGCTGCACAAGTCCAAGAATTGCCCAAGGTGAGCATGTGGGTCGTCATGAGAGAGCCCACTGAACTGCAATGAAGTCTAAATCATTTGGAGGATTGCGGGCTTAATTTCAAAGTTATTTGTAGGGACAGCTGGTGGCCTAATGCTGGAATAATATCCTCCAATCGTCGGCAATGCATAATCTCCAACGGTTCTAATTTCCCTATTTTCTGTCATCGTGTTTTGTAGCGGAGCTATAAATTTCCTAGAGTCCTTTCGAATTTTCCTAAGGTTCTTTTAATTTCAGGATCTAGAGGAAAGCTGTCGTAACTCCCGACTCTACGCATACAAACATCTAAAAGTCCTTAGATTTTTTTTCTTTTTTTTATTTTAATTTTTTTAATTCAGTAATCTAGATTAAATTTCTAAATATTTACACCCTAAATATTCACAAGCTAAAATTACACCTAAGCATAATTTCACCGATATTAATTAACGACTAATTAAAACTTCCCCAGCAACGGTGCCAAAAACTTGACACGCCTTAAAGATATTGTCCGCAAGTGCACGGGTCGTATAAGTAATAATGGGATTTGAGTCCCGAAATTATCTTCCCACAGAGAAGTTAACTAGCCTAATTAAGTACCGGTTAATCTTACCCTAAGTATATCCTAGAAAATTATGAGATTAAGGTTGGTGATCTACTAAGTTTAAAATTAAAAGTACTTGAAAGCAATAAAATAATAAGGACTAAATAAAACCAAGCAAAATTACTTACACTGCTCCACTCGCAATTAAAATAAAAAAAAAACCTACAAAAGAAAATTAAAACAATTAATTACGTAATCAAAATAAAATGCTAAAATAAAGAACAAAATTAATTAAGTTAAAATGAAACAAACCTAAGGTAAAATGTGAATGTAATTAAACTAATTAAGAAAATGCAATTTAAACTAACTTAAAGTTTAATAAGATAAAAATCTACTTACCTAAAGTAATTCTTAACTTAACTCTAACTAAATGCTAATAAAACAAAATTTAACTAATGCATGCAAATAAATTTAATCTAAATTAATTCTGAATATAACTCATAAAATAATAAACTAAAAATTAAATCTTAACATGTATAAACTAAAATTAACTATTGACTAAGACTTAAAACTAAAGATTAAATTAATAACTTAAAATATTAAATTCATCTATCAATTACCACTATCCTAACTAATACTAATGAAAACAATCAAAAATGCAATAAACATCAAATTACAAAGAACCCATAACCAAACGTGGCCTTAGACAACATTAAAACAGAAACAAAGTGGTCTCGACTTTTGTCACTATTCATTTATCTTCTTACAATTTGCATTTCTAGGCATGCTCGGTTATGTCCTCTGCTCAGGCCCTTCATACGTGCTCTCGGTCAGCTTCTAGAAACGCACGTCCAAGCCTGCTGTCTTCTGCATCCAGTCTGTCCACTGATGCTCGGTTCTGCTGCACGGGGCTGTTGTGCTCGACCTGTCCAGCTAGCAGGAAATATCGTCCTCCCCGAAATGGTCTGTTCAGGTGCTCTCGGTGTTCTCTATTTTTTATCCGACTGCTTCTGCAACCATATGCTACTTACAATTCTATACTGCGCTGCTATGGCCATACTGCCCAGCTGCTGTCCAGGTGCTGCACACGTCCTATGCAATCGGCACTGCTCTGCCTAGCTAACTTTGGCTTCTTCATGCACCCACACACATTGCCAGCTTTGTTATATATAGCCCAATCTGTAACTCGTTAGAAGTAGTTTTCCAGCGTTAACTAATAACCATCCTCGACATGCTGCTGCAAAGTAGATATTAAAACACAAAAAGCAACGGTTAACAATGAAGTCTAAAGCAATAACTACACACTAAAAATGTAAACATAGATTAAAACCAAGTTAAGAAAAATAAAGATGATAAACAGTATAAATATTCTAAAACAGAGGAGAATAGAGGAATGAATTTTTTGGGTTGGTCATCTGTCATGGTGCAGTTGGTTTTGGCTTAGTGAGGTCCATCCGATTAGCAACTTCTTCATACCAATCGGCCTTTGCTTCTCGGTTCAGCCTTTTCTGATTCTATTACTTCATACCCAATCAGCCTTTAAATTTGCCACACTCACTTTACTATCACAAACAATCTAACATGCCCGATTATCTTACTCAGTTCTGCTCTTCACCTCCAATTGGAATCATAATACCGAAACTATATTGACAAAAATAATTTTTTTTCAAGAAATCAGAAAACCATGCATACTAAATGATCACTAGACCATAAAAAAAAAATTCAAACATAAAGAAAACCAACTGGACACACCGGATTAATAAAGAAGAAATAACAACATAAAAAATTAAATTAAAAAAGGAGTAAAACAAACTTGTGTAACCTGAGAGTAATAATATAAAAATAATAACTTTTAATTAAACTTCAAACAGTAAAATAATACCAGAATGGAAATTGAACAAAACCTAGAAGAAATATGGTGAATGGTGGCTGCTGTCACCAGCCAAAAAGATTAAAAGAAAACCTTAAAAAAAAAAACTAAAACCTAACAATAAAATGTTTAACCTAAAAAAAAAAAACTAAAGCTACCCCTCTATTTTCAATTGCCATCATATTCTATTTATACATAACTTAGGGGTACAATTGTAATAAATTTTTTTTATCCTAGATGAGTTGGCATTGTTTGGCCACTTGTCTTCATACCATTGGCTCCTTGAAAAATAATATTTCCATGTCATCTGTCTTTTTGTCCAATTGGATGTGCTAAGCTCATGTTGTCCGCATGGTCCAGTCTCGATTTTAGCTCAATTTCGATCCATTTTCTACCGAAATATTCAAAATTCATCTGGATTTAATTTATCTGCAAACATGAGAATTTTAATTAAATAAAGTGGATAATTAACAAAATAAATTGGGGATTTAAATAATTAATTAGGAAATTAAGCACAAATAATTCTAAAAATATAGAATTATCAGAAACCAGGCAAGCAAGTAGACATCTGCACATCTACTCAAAATAATGCTATGCCTTGAAAATATTATTTCCTTAACTTAATTCAAAAACATGTCTTTAAATATATATATACTTGTACAGATTAAATCCCATGTACATAAATCATGCTTTATTTCTCAAATGTAGGCATTTAGTGTAAAACAATGTATCTGTATAGTTTCACAATGCCTTCAGATAAATCATGCCATTTATATTTAAATCACAGTAAATATGGCATTTAAATTGTTCATAACACAACAATCAGATTCCAACCTCATAAAATCAATCAAGTGATATATCATGTGAGACTCTGTGGTGAAATGCAGTAATATCCTGGACTATGGCCATATCCTATAATGGTGATCCCAGACTACACAGATCTCGATTTGTGGGGCATCACTACTGTAATGTGAGGGGGGTCAGTCCATCACAACTGCCAGCTATAAACTCCTCAACTCCACAACAACACAACAACACATGGTATAGTGTACTCCATGCCACTCGCACGGTACAACGTACACTCGTGGACCCTATCTCAATGGATAATCAATACTATGTCTCTAAATCCACATGTGAACATCTCTACAGCGTGACACTCTACATGAGGAAATCAACATGGCTTTTCAACATGTCTATATATCACATAAAACTACAGTGCATGTCTTTGAGCGCAACTCTCAGTCGACACTCCGCTCAAACATTGTTTCACATCACAAACTCAAACTCTAGTGCGAGTAAACCTCCAGCACTAGGTCATGCATAGTTCATGTTTCAAACCAAGTACGAACAATCGCTCCAGTACCATGCTATGCACAAAACTTATCAAATCAAGTACGAGCAAATCGCTCAAGTACTATGTCATGTACAAATCATGAAGAATCGAGTACGAGCAATGCTTTAGCACTCTGTCATGCATCTCATGTAAAATTCGAGTACGAGCTAATCGCTCCAGCACTCTATCATGCATAAATCATATAAAACTGAGTACGAGCAATAACTCTAGCACTCTATCATGCATGTCATGGAAATCTAATGCGAATCATACATCAGCACTAATATATGTGGAAAATATATGAAATCAAGTGCGAGCTATACTCTAGCATGATTTATTCTCACATAATTCGATAGATGGCTCTTTAAAAAAGGATGATTTTCAAAACATCAAAATCAGCACTATAAATTGTGCTATTTCTCATCAACCATGAAAACATTAGGCCATCTACCTACTCTTCTACTAAACAGCAGTAAAAACACTCATAATTGTGGTTCCATACTTTTTACAACTTTTCCCAAAAGTTGACTTTTTTCCTAATTAAGGGTAAAATCGTAATTTACCACTATTGGGTCACTATAATCATTATTCACTTTCCCTGACCCTCAGAGTTTTTATGTGAATGTAAAAGTAGATAAAAATATGTGTAGGTATCTCTAACTACTCACAAAAGTTCCTTACCTGCAATCACTCAAGAAATTTTACTTTCTCAACGTTGCTCGATCAAGCAGTCCAATTCGCTCCTCCAATAATCTCTGGAGCTACATATAATCGTTCATCAGGTTAATTATACTTTTCCTACTATATTACACATTTAATACAATCTATTTCACTTAATGGGCTTTATTAAACCTTAATGGGCCTAACTCTGCCTTAAGCCCATTTCCATTTTACTATTCATTTTCGTTGGGCTTATTGGGCTTGTGGGGCCCATCAACTCCTATTGGGCTTATCCGAGACCTATTACATCACATTAGGCCGAAACCAATTGGGCTTGGCCCGTTGGACCTCCTGGCCACATGCCTTGGTCGAGAGCTCCCATGTCGTCGGTCACACCACACCATGTCGTCCATGGCCATTTGCTAGCCAATTTCACTTAGACATTTTCACAAACACTTGGTTGACAATGTTCTTAAGCTTCACTTAGTTCATTTAGATATTTTATCAAACACCTTGACTGCCAACTTAATTCATGTATCAATTAATCAAATTGATTAATTCTAACTATACCATAATCATGAACACATGTACATTAACTCATTTATACCTTAAAATCATATAGGCATTCATCAATTTATCACTACTCACTCTCGACCAATTCATGTTTATAGTGATTCCATGTGTTTCAATGCTTAAGACATATACCAATCTACTTAGAATAATTCATACATTAACATATATGAATTTAAAAGCTTGAAATTATACCTAGTATATGCGTTCACACTTACCCGAAATTTGGAAGCCTCTCGGTTTGCACACTATGGCTCTTTGATAGCCAATTCCAATATATGTTAATCCTCACTCAATTTGGAACAACTTGCATGAAGATTGAAAGTTCCAAATATACCTTTTTCCTAGTGATTTCTAGTGAGAGAAAGCTTGAATATATGTGTTTTAATGGTTTCTTTGTGTAGCCAAGAATGATGGGTTGAAGAAGACCATGTGGTGGCTAATTTTGTAATCCAATTACTTAGTCATTAAGCCTTAATTTTCAGCCAACAAGTTTGAATGGAATTGATTTAGTTAATGGTTACCAAATAGGCTATGGTTACCTTTCACTAATGGGATTGATTTTAATCCATTTAGGCCTAACATTTGGGCTGAAAGTTTTACTATACATCGGGTCTTCAATTGTCTAACATATTTGGCCTACCAATCGGTCCAACATTTCGGTCTAAGTGACCTAAGAAATTTGATCTACACTCGTTATACCTTAATGGGCTTTAAAATGTCCACTTTGGCCCATTACGTTTTTACCCGTTAAATTTAATCCAGAATCCATCCGAATAAATTTTCCTTACTTTCAGGGGATGATTATCTTGTATTCTAACCAAAAATATTTTTCCCCAAATTTTTTTCATTTTAAGTTCTTCTTTTCAGTCAGAATGATTCATATTCACTCGGTTTAGTCATGTGGCTCTTATATCCCTTTTTCGACTTTTATGTAGCTTTTAAGTGTTAAAGCATTTCACTAACACTTAATTCAAGTAAATACTCTTCTTATTATTTAATTAACTTAATACAATGTCTGTACATACATAAATCATAAGGAACAAGCTACATAAAAACACGGGTCTTACATATTTCAATTGAAATTCACTCAATTAAATTAAATCGGCACTATAACGTGCTGTTTTTGCATATAACACGAAAACATTGCCAATTTATCTGTGCAACTATCAAACAATGTCAAAACTAGTCACAAACATGCTTACTAAGATTTTTACCCTTAAGTAAAATCACAATTTTACCTTATCAGTTCCTACCGAAATTTTCCATATTCAAAATTCCATATACAATTTAGATACTTGTAAATCTATCCTAAATACGTATAGCTACCTCTAGCTACTCACGAAATTCCACTACCTCAGATCACGACACATGACCTCACTTCCGCGGTGCTGCTAAATCTCGCAGTCCGATCTATTCCAATATAAACTCCGAAGCTGTAGATAATCATTCACATCAGTATACCTTAATATACTTAATTTTCACTTGCATGAATTTAAATCAATGCATTTAGCCCTTTTTACACCCATTTGGCCTTATTACATCTCATTGGACTTTACTCTATCTTAAGTCCATTTCAATTTTACAATTCATTTCTCAAGAACCTATTAGACTCATTAAGTCTACTGATTCAAATTGAACCGACATAAATCTTTCAATGCCTCATGTTAATCATTTTCTCCTACTATGGTATTTTACCATGCATCTCATATACCTATTTTCTTTCCTCATCTATTCAAATACATGAATTTCATAAAACTATCTTACAATCGTATATACATGCTTAATAACATCACTACATGCTTAAATCATCTTCAAATCCATGCCTAATCAACTTTCTCTTATTTTCTCAAATTTTAGGTCATAGAGATTTAACATGTTCAAGGTGTTTTCAGCCAACAAAATATACACCAATCAACTCACCAAGATACCTATATTAACATACTTGAAGTTGGTGTATTGAATCTTACCTAACTTGATTTTTCTCTTTTTTTTTTGTAAAATTAGGGGAAATCCACTTTGCTCCTTTAATCCTTGATTTCATCTTCTAGTTTTCAACTATGTTGTTCTCCTTCTCACAAGGAACAACTTTGCTGAAGTAAATCTCTCTTAAAACTGATTGGAAGGTAAAGCTTTTTGGAGTATAAAAGTTAGGTTTCACTTTATTTCAATGGGGATTTCTGTTTCTTGAAGAAGGAATGTGCAGCAGTTGAGTTTATATAGAATTACCTTAGGAGATCAATCTCCTAACCATGAGAGATCGATCTGCTCTGTATTGAAACTCTTCCAAATTTGGATATTTAGGCTAGGGGATCGATCTGTCTCTTGGTATGAGATCGATCTGCTCTTTAGTATGAGATCGATCTGGCTCTAACTAAATCACTTTGTCATGACCCTCAATGACTTAACCAAAAACCACTACAATTTTTTTGTAGTTTAATTACCTTTCTTTTCATCAATGGTTGGGCTGTGATTCGATGTCAGTATCCTCGCTTACCATATCATTCATCCATTTTCATACATACAAGTCAATACATTATCTTCTGACTATAATTTCTTTTATAATATATGTAAGCTCATATAAAATCTAATACAAATACATTCCCCATAATATATATTGTATACATCACTGTGCTGTTTATATTTTTAGATACAGAACCGTACAAAATATGTATACCTGTCGATCGATAGGAAAAACAGCGGACAACAGGAATCCTATCCCTCTCTCGAAATCACTCTACTCTGGATGCTTTGTAGAGAGGTGTAAAAAAAGGGGTGAACTCACAGCTCAGTAAGGAAATTAGGCAAGCAAGTAGACATCTACACTCTCTACTCAAAATAATGCTATGCCTCAAAAATATCATTTCCTTAACTCACTTTAAAAGCATGTCTTTAAAATATATACATATACTTGTACAGATTAAATCCCATGTACAGAAATCATGCTTTCGTTCTCAAATGTAGGAATGTAGTGCAAAATAATGCATCTTTATAATATCACAATACATTTAGATAAATCATGCCATTGATATTCAAATCACAGTAAATATGGCATTTAAATCATTTACAACCCAACAATCGGATTTCGACCCATCCCTTAGGTCTATCTGTATCATAAATAAATCAGTCAGGTGATATATCATGTGAGACTCTATGGTGAAATGCAATAATATCCTGGACTATGGCCATATCCTATAATGGTGATCCCAGGCAACATAGATCTCAGTGTACGGGGCATCATTGCTGCAACGAGAGGGGGGTCAGTCCATCACAACCGCTAGCTATCAACTCCTCAACTCCACAACACTATACGCTACAGTGTACTCCATGCCACTCGCACGATACAACATGCTCCGTGGACATCACAGTTGGGGTGCCTGCTGTCACGACCCAAATTACCTAAAAATCAGAGTAAATTTTTCGCTTTTTCATTTATTATTTAATTCTTACCTTTCTCTCGTCGTGACCATCCTACAACACAGTTGGGCTATGATTCGGCGTTAGTCACCTCACACCATTTACCATTCCATTTCCATAATCATATATCAGAGTTTACTATCCTTTTGACTTTAAATAAATACATACTCAATGGTATTTACATGACTCTACATCCCCGACATCAATGTCCGTTTACAGTACTGTGCATTACATATTTAGATACAAAACTCTATAAATGTGTATACCTGTCTCTCGCTGGGAAGCAGCGGATACCAAGCATGCAAGTCCTCAGCCGCTCAATAACTATTGCAAGTGCTCTGAAAAGATGGGAAAATAAGGGGGGTGAGCAAACCACACGCTCAGTAAGGCAATTATGCAAGTAAGTAGATAGCTCCACTATCTACATGCTCATAATGCCATGCCCTTAAATCCATTTCTTTTCATTTAAAATTGCACGCACAAAGTCATGCATATTCAATGCCATAGTCTATCCAAAACTATTTGTGCATATATAAATCATGTAATTCATGCATTCAAAGCATTTCATGTGACATCATTAAATCATATTAAGCATGAATTTAATCAAGATTATGCAGTCTTTCATGTCATGTATGACAAATCATGGATTTCAATTGAAAGCATGGAAAACTTCACATGCTACTGCATTTAAATCAATACATTAAAACTGCAGTAAAAACTAACCCTTCCGGGTCCATCTCATATAACAATTCAATAAATTTCATTATAAAACTTCAGTTATAAAATCACCCTTCTTTCAGGGTCACATGTCATAAAATCATGAAATCATAAAATCGTCAAATCGGGGGCCTGACCCCTCCTTCGGGTCTACCCTGGTCTAACAGACCACAAGTTATATCATGTGAGACAATCAGGTAATTATCAGTAACATCGAGGACTATGGCCATATCCTAGTGATCCCTGGCAACACAGTACCTAGTGTGCGGGGTATCACACCTGAAACGGGAGGTGGGTCGTCCTACCCGCCAGAACAGCATAACACCAGGATTGCGAGGGCAAGGCTTGCTGCCTTGTGGCTATTGCCACTCCACTCCAACAATCCCCACGGTACAGCGTACTCCACGTGACATACACGGTACAACGTACTCCGTGAACCCAAGCTCAATCAGGGGTGCCTGTAATAGGTCTTATCCACCTATATAATCTCTGTCTCAGAATGCACGTGTGAGCATATCATCTCACTGTGACACACAGTCTACAGGAGGCTCCAACATGGCTATATGCATGTAATATAAATCCCTGTGCGAGCGAAGCTCAAGCACGGCTCCATGCATATTCATGATATCAGAAAACCTCGTGCGAGCGAAGCTCTAGCACGGTTTCATAGAAATCAATGAAATCTGCGTAGGAGCAGCGCTCCAGTACGACTTAAACTGATTATAATTTCAAGTAAATTCCACGTACGAGCAATTCTCTAGTACGGATATGTATAAAAACTCAGTGAAAACCTCGTACAAGAAAAACTCCAGTACGACATTCAAATGAATTATGAAAACCATGTAAAACTTGGTGCGAGCAACGCTCCAGTACAAATGAATGCTTAAGTAAATCAAATCTTGTGCGAGTTATACTCCAGCACGGCTTTATGCATAATTAAATCAAATCTCGTGCGAGTTACACTCCAACACGGCTTCATGCATAATTAAATCAAAACAGGATGCGAGCTAAGCTCCAACATCTCTCATGCATGTCAAATCATTAAAAACTAGTGCGAGCAATCGCTCCAGCACCATTTTATGCATACCACGTCAAAACAAATCAAAACATATCAAAACATGTCAAAATAGAGTACGAGCTAGGCTCCAGCAGCTCTCATTTCACAATAATAAAAATCAGTGCGAGCACCATGCTCTAGCACATTTCATGCATATGATGTCACACAAGTCGGTACGAGCAACTGCTCAAGCACATTTATGCACATTCACAAACGCAGATATAGTGCGAACTACGTGTCGGCACTATCTGTTTCCATATAAACTTGATAGTTGGCCGTTTTCCAAAGAAATTTCCATTTAAATATTAATAACACCTACGTAGTGTTATTTTACGTAATTATATAATTTCTGGCCAATCTATCGATTTGCTTTGCTTAAAAACCAAGAAATTCCTTAAACCATAAATTTCCTTAAATCATGCATTTCATGCATGTCATGCTTTCACCATCCTTAGGTGAACTTCCCTCAATAAGGGAAAAATAGTCTTTTCACCTATTTCGATCCTTAAAATTATTTAAACCAGTTTTAGGATCTTTATACAATAATCGCGTATACATACATAATTAGTGTATACAAAATCTATTAAAATATGCGTAGCTACCTCTAGCTACTCACACAATTCCCTTACCTCATTTTTCTGTACAGTCTGACCTTTTCCAGTAATGTCTCGTCGCGCAGTCCGATTTGCTCCGAATCCAAATCAAATCTCCGGAACTGCGGATACACATTCATCAAGTCAAATACAATACAATTAATTGTATCTCATATTTTCTAGGCTTAATTTAAATCATTGGGCCCGTTTACCCATATTGGGCCCGATTGTACCATAATGGGCCTTAATCGGCCTTAAGCCCGTTTACCACACTTTATCGAGGCCTATGGGGTTCATTGGGCCCATCAGTAATTTATTTAGCCTCGTTCTAAATTCTCAGATATCTCAATTTAGTATTTATGACAATTTATCCAAATTTCTAGAATTTAATTCATTTATGCGAAAATTAAATCCATAATTTATGCGTTAAATATCAATCACGCATAACGATGTAAAATTGTCGTAAATAAGGGTTACTTACCCGTTATTCCATGATCGTACACAAATCGAGGCTGTCTCGAGCTCTCGGTGGATGCGAATTGTCGAGCTACACAATTAAATATATTTTCGGGTAAACTTTCAGTCGATTATTTATCAAATTAAATATTCTAAAAATTAAATCGGTCAATTCGACCGCTTACCAACTTACTCGAAGCTCGATTGCATCACTGGAATTTTTCCCAATTTTTTCTCTTTTTCTTTTTCTTCATTTTTTCCCTCTCTTTTTGGCTGAACCGGTCCGGTCCGGTTCAACCCGGTTTGGACCGCCGGTTCAGCTCGGTCCGGTTCGGCCGATTTAGTCAACATTTGGTCGTACCGGCGTCGTCCGGCCGATTCCAGGCGCGATTCCACTGCCGTTCGGTGTGCCATCGCATGGGCTCCCTAAATCGGGCCTCGGTTTGTCTCGAATCGGCGCCGATGGCCGCCGATCGGGGCTTCTCCCCTACGAGACTTCCCTCTGTTTTTGGCGTTTTTCGGCGTGATCCACGGCGCATCTTGGCTGCTGGAGGTTCGCCCGATGCTGGGTTGCGTTTTCCGGTCGCGTGCCTGGCCTTGGGGTCACCGGTGGTGGCCGTCCGGTGAATTTCTCTTCCTCGGGCCTTCCTTCGCGTTTTGCTTTTCTTTTCCTCTCTGTTTTCTGTTTCAATTTCGTTTCTGTTTCTTCTTTTTTTTTTCATTTCATTTTTTTTATAATTTATTTTTAATAATATTTTATTCATTAAAATATTATTAAAAATCCAAAATATCCCAAAAATATTCATTAAAAAATTCTATTTAATTCATTAAATCAATTAATTAATTTCTCAGTATTATTTTGACTTTCCGGTATATTTTTTGATTATTTTCGGGATTATTTCTTGATACGAAAATTTCGGTTTATTCCAATAAATTCATATCTTGATCAATTTAATCCGAAATTTAATTATTTCTTCGTCATTGATCAAGATTTCTCAATCCCATATTTTTAATTAAATTTTCTTGTCCCGATTAATATCGAATTTTGGTCTTTTGACCATTTTGCCCTTATACGTATTCGGGAATACCATTTTAATCCTTTTGCATTTTTAAATGCACTCGAAAATATCAGGTCTTACACCTGCCATATGTCTTAGCCTTCATACCATGGAAAATAAATACCACGTCTCTAAATCCATATGCAAACATCTCACAGTGTGACACTCAGTCTACACGAGGAAATCAAGCATGGTTTTTCAACATGTCTTATATATCACATAAAATACAGTGCGCGCCTTTGAGCGCGACTCACAGTCGACACTCCGCTCAAACACTGTTTCACATCAAAAACTCAAACTGTAGTGCGAGTAAACCTCTAGCAACTAGGTCATGCATAGTTCAGGTATCAAATCAAGTACTTGCAATCACTACAGTACCATGCTATGCATAAAACTCATCAAATCAAGTACGAGCAATAGCTCAAGTACTATGTCATGCATAAATCATGAAGAATCGAGTACGAGCAACACTCTAGCATTTTGTCATGCATCTCATGTAAAATTCGAGTACGAGCTAATCGCTCCAGCACTCTCTCATGCATAAATCATATAAAACTGAGTACGAGTAATAACTCCAGCACTCTATCATGCATAGATCAGCACTAATATATGTGAAAAATATATGAAATCAAGTGCGATCTGTGCTCTATCACGATTTATTCTCACATAATTCGATAGATGGCTCCTTAAAAAGGGATGATTTTCAAAATATCAAATATCAGCACTATAAGCGTGCTATTTCTCATCAACCATGAGATCATTAGCCCATCTATCTACTCCTCTGCTAAACAGCAGCAAAAACACTCAAAATGGTGGTTTCCATGCTTTTTACAATTTTCCCAAAAGTTGACTTTTTTCCTGACTAGGGGTAAAATCGTAAATTACCACTATTGGGTCACAATAATTATTATTCACTTTGTTTGACCCTCAGAGTTTTTAAGTGAATGTAAAAGAAGATGAAAATATGTGCAGGTATCTTTAACTACTCACAAAAGTCCCTTACCTGCAATCACTCGAGAAATTTTACTTTCTCAACGCTGCTCAATTCGGCGGTCCAATTTGCTCCTCCACTAATCTCTGGAGCTACATATAACCATTTATCAGGTTAATTACACTTTTCCTACTATATTTCATATTAAATACAGTCTATTTCACTTAATGGGTTTTAATAAACCTTAATGGGCCTAACTATGCCTTAAGCCCATTTTCATTTTAGTATTCATTTTCGTTGGGCCTATTGGGCTTGTGGGGCCCATCAACTCTTATTAGGCTTATCTGAGACCCATTACATCACATTGGTCCAAACCAATAGGGCTTGGCCCATTGGACCTCTCGGCCACATGCCATGGTCGAGAGCATCCCATGTCGTCGGTCACATCATGGCATGTCGTCCATGTCCATTTATTTAGCCAATTCACTTAGGCATTTTCACAAACACTTGGTTGGCAATGTTCTTAAGGTTCACTTAGTTCATTTAGGCATTTTATCAAACACCTTGATTGCCAACTAAATTCATGTATCAATTAATCAAATTGATTAATTCTAACTATACCATAATCATGAACACATGTACACCAACTCATTTATGCCTTAAAATCATATGGGCATTCATCAATTTATCACTACTCACTCTCGGTCAAACCATGTTCATAGTGATTTCATATGTTTCAATGCTTAAAACATATATCAATATACTTAAAATCATTCATACATTAACATATATGAATTTGAAAACTTGAAATTATACCTAGTATTTGTGTTCACACTTGGCCGAAACTTTGAAGCCTCACGGTTTGTACACTATGGCTCCTTGATAGCCAATTCCAACATATGTTAATCCTCACTCAATTTGGAAGAACTTTCATGAAGATTGCAAGTTCCATATATGCCTTTTTCCTAGTGATTTCTAGTGAGAGAAAGTTTGCATAAATTTGTTTTAATGGTTTATTCTTCTAGCCGAGAATGATATGTTGAAGAAAACCATGTGGTGGCTGATTTTATAAGCCAATTACTTAGCCATTAAGCCTTACTTTCCAGCTATCAAGTTTGACTTTCAAAACGTTTAGGTAATAGTTACCAAATTAGAAATGTTTACCTTTAACTAATGGGCTTGATTTTAATCGATTTGGGCCTTACAATTGGGCCTCTCGGTTTAGGCCTTCCTAATGGGATTTCGGGTTGAAAGTTTTACTATACCTCGAGCCTTTAATTGTCTAAATATTTGGCCTATCAATCTGTCCAACAATTCGGTCTAAGGGACCTAAGAAATTCGATCTACTCTTAGTATACCTTAATGGGCATTAAAATCTTCATTTTGGCCCATTACGTTTTTATCGATTAACTTTAATCCAGAATCCATCCGAATAAATTTTCCTTGCTTCTGGGGATGATTATCTTGTATTCTGACCAAAAATATTTTTTCCAAATTTTTCTCCATGCTTAAGGTTAATTTTTAACCATGGTTAAACAACTATGGTAAAAGTTCATTTTTCTTAATTATAGTTGACTTTTTTCTTTATCATTGACCAAGTTGACTTTTTTTCTCAAAATTTCAAAAGTGTCATATCTTATGTTTTACACTCTCGTCTTTACGTTTTGCCATTTTCGGTAGGTAAATACACCCAAAATATCTTAAATACCTTAACTCGCTAAAAATGTTCGTTTTACCCCTTTTTGACTTTTTACTCTTGTTCTTTGTGTTCGGGACTAAATCAAACCGACTTTCCTTCATGAGCTCTCTATATCTTCTCATTTTGAGTTCCTCATTTCAGTTAGAATGATCCAAATCCACTCGGTTTAACCTGTGGCTCTTATAGCTCACATTAGGCTTTTTATGTAGCTTATAAGTGTTAAATCATTTCACATACACTTTAAACCTAGTAAATACTCTTCTTATGATTCATCTATAATAATAGAGTGTTCATACACATAGGAATCATAAGGAAAAAACTACATAAAAATACAAGTCTGACAATCCTCCCCAACTAAGAAACTTTGTTCCACCAAATTAGAACCAAATAAGTCATCAAACAAATGGGGGTGCCTCTCTTGCATCAGACTCTCCAGCTCCCAAGTAGCCTCCTCTGAAGTATGATGCTGTCAGAGAACCTTCACTAATCTGATAGTCTTCGATCTCAAGACCATCTCTGTAAGACCCAGTTTTATCGTAAGAGTAAAAGTGAATAAATAGAAATTTTTTAGTGCATTTAAAAATGCAAAAGGACTGAAATGGTATTTTTGAAAATGTGCAAGGGTAAAACGATCAAAAGACCAAAATTCGATATTAATCGGGACAAGAAAATTTAATTAAAAATATGAGAATGAGAAATCTTGATCAATGATGAAGAAATAATTAAATTTCGGGTTAAATTGATCAAGATATGAATTTATTGGAATAAACCGAGATTTTGACTTCAAAAAATAATCTCGAAAATAATCAAAAAATATATCGGGAAGGTAAAATCGGACTGATAAAATCATTTAGTGATTAAATGAATATAATATTAATTTTTTTTGGGATATTTGATAAATAATAATATTTAATTGATTAAAATATTATTAAAAATAAATTATAAATAAATAAATAATGTAAAAAAAAAGAAAACTGAATTGAAATCGCGAAACAGAGAAGAAGAAACGTGAAACGAAGCAGGAAGCCGAACCCGAGGAAGAGGAATCACCGGCGAGCCACCGGCGAGGCCTAGGGGCCGGTGAGGGCCGACGAACGCAGCCTAGCACCGGGCGACTCACCAGCGGCCAAGACGCGACGTGTAGAACGCCAGAGGATGTCAAAAACAGAGGAGGAAGTCGCGGGGAGAAGCTTTGATTCACCGGTGATGGCGTTGATTTGGTCCAAGCCGAGGCCCGATTTAGGAAGCCCATGCTATAGTGCACCGAACGGCGGTGGAATCAGCCGGAGAATCGGCCGGACGACGTCGGATCGACCAAATGTTGCCTGAACCGGTCGAATCGGACTAAACCGCCTGAACCGAACCGGACCGAACCGGCTGTCTGAACCGGGTTGAACCGGACCGAACCGGTCAGCCAAAAAGAAAAGGAAAAAAGGAAGAAAAAGGGAAAAAGAAAAAGAGGAAAAATTGGAAAAAATTCCAGTGATGCAATCGAGCTTCGGGTAAGTCGGTAAGCGGTCGAATTGACCGATTTAATTTTTGAATTATTTAATTTGATAAATAATCGACTGAAAGTTTACTTGGAAATATATTTAATTGTGTAGCTCGACAATTGGCATCCACCAAGAGCTCGAGATAGCCTTGATTTGTGTACTATCATGAAACTACGGGTAAGTAACCCTTATTTACGACAATTTACATCGTTATGCATGTTGATGAATTACAGATTTAATTTTCGCATAAATGAATTAAATTTTGGAAAATTGAATAAATTGTCGTAAATACTAAATTGAGATATCTGAGGATTTAGAACGAGGCTAAATAAATTACTGATGGGCCCAATGAGCCCAATAGGCCTCGATAAAGAGTAGTAAATGGGCTTAAGGCCGATTAAGGCCTATTATGGTGCAAAAACCTATAAACTGAAATAAGAGGCGTATGCAAGGTAAGAATATCTTGACATGTAAAGTAATTGTGATCAAGTCTGAGGGTTAATAAAGGTATTTCAAAATATCTCACTGCCTGAAGATTTGACAACGTCTAGAAGCGTAACAACCTATAAACTGAAATCGACAGTCGTAGTCGTAATATATACATTTAAAATTTGGGTAACTTTACTGGTACGATAAAGAAATATAGAATTCGAGTAATCATGAAGGTTTAAAAATTAAAATTTTATAAAAAAAATCGTTAATATAAGAAAAAGGAAATGATGTGGGTTAGTATCTTGAACGGAAAACGATTTCGAAATGACATTGTACGTTTATGCGTACATAGGTCAAGGATATGAGTGATTGAAATATTTAGTGGAACTCAACTACGATGAGGTATTTAAAGCTTACCTAGACCGATTGGTTTTCATCTTTAGCGATGATATTTCGATGTATTTGAAGTCCAGGGAAGAGCATGAGTAGCAATTGGAAATTGTCTTACAGACGAATTATTGAAAGTTTCTTGAAATTGGCTGCTCAGTTGAGATGTCTCGTTTGGAAAAAAAGATTTCATATGAGTGGTATGATAAATATATAAATAGCTTCGGTGAGTTTTGGTATATTGAAGTAATGAATTGACCACTGTAAGTAATCTCACTATAACCAACAGCTCAAGAGATTTCAGTGTATAAGGATACCTCAAAATAAGGATTGGGCTGTGTAATGATGTACAATGGGAAGATAGTCGTTTATGGATCTAAATTGTTCAAGGATCATGAGAGAAACTATCCGACCTATGATTTAGAGTTGGCAGCTGTAGCGTATACATTGAAAGTATGGCGCCACCAGTTATACGGTAAGAAATTTTGGGTATGCACTGATCGTAAAAGCCCCGAGTATCTGTTTTTCACAGAAAGCGCAAAATATAAGATAACCATGGGGGTTAGAGTTCCTAAGGATTATGATTGTGAACATTGTACCACCCAGGAAAGGCTAATGTAATGGCTGATGCCTTGAACAGAAAGACCCTCGGGATGGTATCACATATGATGGTTAGGGAGCGTAAGCTGGTAGAGCAGTTGTGAACCTCAGTAGTGATGAATCCCTTTTGATGATGACGGTGATTCTGTGATAGCTAGCCTGAGGTTAGAACCGGATTTGTGTGATCGGATTTGCCAGGCTTAGCGTGATGATCGGCATGGTGTCGATAGTGTGGGTCAGATTTAGAAGGGTGTAGTGATAGAGTTCACAGTGAGTGATGATGACTTGCAGAGGTTCAGAGACAGTATAAGTGCTCCCCAGGACCATAGTTGATAATATAGTATTATTGTCAGAAGCTCACTCTTCGGGATATACAGTGCATCCGAGAATTAATAAATATAACGAAATCCCTGAAAAGGGTATTGGTGGTCAGATATAAAAAGAAACATTGTAGAGATTGTAGCAAAGTGTCTCGTATGTCAGCAGATTGAGGTAGAGTACTAAGAGTCTGCAGAGTTATTGCAACCTCTACCTATATTAACATGGAAATGGGAACAAGTTATCATGAATTTTGTGATGGGTTACAGAGGACCCGAATAAATCATGAGGCTATCTGGGTGATAGTCGATAGATTGATTAAGTCTACCCACTTTCTATTTGTGAAATCCCCAGATACTCTGAGTGTGTAGGCGGATTTTTATGTATGGAAAATTATGGAATAATATGTAGCGTTCTAGGGAGCATGATATCAGATAGAGATTCCCGCTTCACTTCCCACTTCTGGGAATGTTTTTCAGGAAGCTATGGGAACCCGATTGTGTGTTAGCACAACTTCCATCCTTAGACAGATGGTCAGTCAGAGAGGACTGTACAGGTTCTGGATGATGTGATGAGAGTGTGTGCCATTGATTTTATGAGCTCCTGGGATGATTAGTTGTTACTACTTAAATTCGTCAGTAATGACAATTGTCACTTGAGTATCGGGAAGACTTTATATGAGGTATTGTATGGCCGTATGGAGTAGTTTCTCGACATGGATAGGAAGAAGTGGGTGACAGATAGAGAATTGTTCCCGAATTAGTAAGAAAAACCTTTGAGGATGTTCAATTGATTTTTGAGATATTAAGAACACCTCAGAGCAGATAGAAAAACTATGCTGACAAGAGACATAAACCATTGAAATTCACCGAGGGTGAATTAGTATTGTTGGTAGTTACTTGTCTTAAGGATGTAACGAGATTCGGATAGACATATTGGACGAAGTGGAAGGTAAGACCTGTAAGTTGGCGTTACTTCTTGAATTAACAGGCATCCACAATGTGTCATATCTTTTGATGCTTCAGAAATAATATCCGGACTCAACATATGTGATCGGATATGAGCTCTAACAGTTTAACTCAATGAAAGAGTAATGTATGAAATCGAGTTGGTTATTAAACATGAAAGAGAAAGTGTTGAGATTTATTATGATCTCCCTAGTTAAGTATGACGGTAGTATTACACTCCGGAGAAAGTCACATGAGAATTAAAGAATATGATACGATAGATGTACCCGGAGTTGTTTATAGACTTATTTGACTTGGTTCTAATTTGGAGGACCAAATTTCTTAAGTGGGGGAGATTGTAAGACTCGGTTTTATCGTAAGAGTAAAAGTGAATAAATAGAAATTTTCGAGTGCATTTAAAAATGCAAAAGGACTGAAATGGTATTTTTGAAAATGTGCAAGGGTAAAACGGTCAAAAGACCAAAATTCGGTATTAATCGGGATAATAAAATTTAATTAAAAATATGAGAATGAGAAATCTTGATCAATGATGAAGAAATAATTAAATTTCGGGTTAAATTGATCAAGATATGAATTTATTGGAATAAACCGGGATTTTCACTTCGAAAAATAATCTCGAAAATAATCAAAAAATATACCGGGAAGGTAAAATCGGACTGATAAATTCATTTAGTGATTAAATGAATATAATATGAATTTTTTTGGGATATTTGATAAATAATAATATTTAATTAATTAAAATATTATTAAAAATAAATTATAAATAAATAAATAATGTAAAAAAAAGAAAACAAAATTGAAATCGCGAAATAGAGAAGAAGAAACGCGAAACGAAGTAGGAAGCCGAACCCGAGGAAGAGGAACCACCGGCGAGCCACTGGCGAGGCCTGGGGGCCGGTAAGGGCCGACGAACGCAGCCTAGCACCGGGCGACTCACCAGCGGCCAAGATGCGCCGTGGAGAACGCCGGAGGACACCGAAAACGAAGGAGGAAGCCCTGGGAGAGAAGCTTCGATTCGTCGACGATGGCGTCGATTTGGTCCAAGCCGATGCCCGATTTAGGAAGCCCATGCGATAGCGCACCGAACGACGGTGGAATCGATCGGAGAATCGATCGGACGACGACGGAACGGCCAAATGTTGCCTGAACCGGTCAAACCGGACTGAACCGGCTGAACCGAACCGGACCGGTGGTCTGAACCGGGTTGAACTGGACCAAACCGGTTCAGCCAAAAAGAAAAGGAAAAAAGGAAGAAAAAGGGAAAAAGAAAAAGAGGAAAAATTGGGAAAAATTCCAATGATGCAATCGAGTTTCGGGTAAGTCGGTAAGCAGTCGAATTGACCGATTTAATTTTTGAATTATTTAATTTGATAAATAATCGACTGAAAGTTTACCCGGAAATATATTTAATTGTGTAGCTCGACAATTGGCATCCACTGAGAGCTAGAGATAGCCTTGATTTGTGTACTATCATGAAATTACGGGTAAGTAACCCTTATTTACGACAATTTACATCGTTATGCGTGTTGATAATTACGGATTTAATTTTTGCATAAATGAATTAAATTCTGGAAAATTAAATAAATTGTCGTAAATACTAAATTGAGATATCTGAGGATTTAGAACGAGGCTAAATAAATTACTGATGGGCCCAATGAGCCCAATAGGCCTCAATAAATAGTAGTAAACGGGCTTAAGGCCGATTAAGGCCCATTATGGTGCAATCGGGCCCAATATGGGTAAACGGGCCCAATGATTTAAATTAAGCCCAGAAAATATGAAATACAATTAAATTGTATTGTATTTAACCTGATGAACATTTATCCACAATGCCGGAGATTTGATTTGGATTCGGAGCAAATCGGACTGCGTGACGAGTCATCAATGGAAAGGTCAAACTGAACAGAAAAATGAGGTAAGGGAATTATGTGAGTAGCTAGAGATAGCTACGCGTATTTTAATAGCTTTTTTTGTACACTGAATATGTATGTATACCCTGATTATGTATAATGATCCTAAAAGTGGTTTAAATGATTTTAAGGATAGAAATAGGTGAAAAGTCTATTTTACCCCTATTGAGGGAAGTTCACCTAAGGATGGTGAAAGCATGACATGCATGGAATGATGATTTAAGGAAATTTATGGTTTAAGGATTTTATTGGTTTTAATCAAAGTAAATCGATAGATTGGCCAGTAATTGCATGAATTTCACATGATAACACTATGTAAGTGTTATTTGTATTTAAATGAAAATTCTTTGGAAATTGGCCAACTACCAAGTTTATATAGAAACAGATAGTGCCGACACGTAGTTCGCACTATATCTGCGTTTGTGAATGTGCATAAATGTGCTGGAGCGGTTGCTCGCACCGACTTGTGTGACATCATATGCATGAAATGTGCTAGAGCATGGTGCTCGCACTGATTTTTATTATTGTGAAATGAGAGCTGCTGGAGCCTAGCTCGCACTCTGTTTTGACATGTTTTGACATGTTTTGATTTAATATGCATAAAAGGTGTTGGAGCAATTGCTCGCACTAGTTTTTATGATTTGACATGCATAAGCAATGCTGGAGCTTAGTTCACATCCTGTTTTGATATGTTATTGTATAAAAGCTGTGCTAGAGTGTAACTCGCAAGAGATTTAATTTGATTATGCATAAAGTCGTGCTGAAGTGTAACTCGCACGAGATTTGATTTACTTGAGCATTGATTTATGCTGGAGCGTTGCTCGCACAAAGTTTTATATGGTTTTATAATTCATTTTAAAGTCGTACTAGAGTTTTTCTCGTACGAGGTTTTCACTGAGTTTTTACACATATCCGTTCTAGAGCATTGCTCGTACGTGGATTTTACTTGAAATTATAATCAGTTTAAGTCGTACTGGAGCGCTGCTCGTACGCAGATTTTACTGATTTTTATGAAACCATGCTAGAGCTTCGCTCGCATGAGGTTTTCTGATATCATGAATATGCATGGAGCCGAGCTTGAGCTTCGCTCGCACAGGGATTTATATTACATGCATATAGCCGTGTTGGAGCCTCCTGTAGACTGTGTGTCACAGTGAGATGATATGCTTACATGTGCATACTGAGACAGAGATGATATGGGTGGATAAAACCTATTACAAGCACCCCTAACTGAGCTTGGGTTCACAGAGTACGTTGTACCGTGTATGTCACGCGAAGTACGCTATATCATGGGGATTGTTGGAGTGGAGTGGCATTAGCCACGAGGCAGCAAGCCTTGCCCTCGCAATCCTGGTGTTATGTTGTTCTGGCGGGTAGGACGACCCACCTCCCGTTTCAGGTGTGATACCCCACACACTAGGTACCGTGTTGCCAGGGATCACTAGGATATGGCCATAGTCCTCGATGTTACAGATATAATCAGCTGTTTGTCTCACATGATATAACTTGTGGTCTGTTAGACCAGGGTAGACCCGAAGGAGGGGTCAGGCCCCCGATTTGACTATTTTATGATTTCATGATTTTATGATTTGTGACCCTGAAAGAAGGGTGGTTTTGTAACCGAAGTTTTATAATGAATTTTAAATGAATTGTTTTATGAGTTGATTGACCCGGAAGGGTTAGTTTTACTGCAGTTTTAATGAATTGATTTAAATGCAGTAGCTTGATGAGTTTTCCATGCTTTAATGATAAATTCTTGAAATGATTATATCGCACGATTTGTTTTATATCGCATGAAGTAATGCATGATTTTGATTTAATTCATGTTGAATTTTGATTTAATGATGTCACATAGAATGCTATTGATGCATGAATTACACGATTTATATATGCACGAACAATTTTGATAAACTAAGTCATTGATGAAATACATGACTTTGTGCTTGAAATTTTAATGAAAAGAAATGGATTTAAGGGCATGGCATTATGAGCATGTAGATAGTGGAGCTATCTACTTACTTGCATAATTGCCTTACTGAGTGTGTGGTTTGCTCACCCCCTTTATTTTCCTATCTTTTCAGAGCTCTCACAGTAATTATTGAGCAGCTGAGGATTTGCATGCTTGGTATCCGCTGTTTTCCCTTGAGAGACAGGTATACACATTTGTATGGTTTTGTATCTAAATATGTAATGCACAGTACTGTAAACGGATATGATGTTGGGGATCTAGAGTTGTAAATACCATTGGGTATGTATTTATTTAAAATCAAAAGATAGTAAACTCTGATAATGTGAATATGGAAATGGTTGGTAAATAGTGAGAGGTGACTAACACCGAATCATAGCCCAACTGTGTTGTAGGATGGTCACGATGAGAGAAAGAAAAGAATTAAATAATAAATGAAAAAGCGAAAAATTTACTCTGATTTTTAGGCAATTTGGGTCGTGACAATCTCCTTCCTATCTAGTATCCGAATTGGTCTCTCAACATATGACATGTCCTCTCTGAACTCCAACGGCTCATAACTAATCACATGTGCCGGATCTAGGTGATACTTCGGAAGAATCGATATGTGAAAAACGTTATAGACACCTGATAAGTCCGGTGGCAATGCCAACCTATATGACTTATCTCCCACTCGATCAAGTATCTCGAAGGGTCCAATATAGCAAGGACTCAACTTTTCTCTCTTTCTAAATCTTGCTCTGCCCTTGGAAGGAGAAACTTTCAGAAACACTGATTCACCAACTGCAAACTCTAGTGGCCTTCGTCTCTTATCAATGTAACTCTTTTGTCTACTCTGAGCTGTTGTGACGCCCCGAAAGTGTGAAAAACAGGGCAAATTTAAAACTTTTTAATCATCAATTCACAATTAAGGGTGCATTCCTGTGCAGTGTCATGTCATGCATCATCATACATCATAATACATATTTCATCAAACTTTCACCTCAGGATCTCATCATCTCATAGTTATATTTCATACCATATACATTACTCAATTTAAGGTTAATTAATCCTAATTCATCCCATACATCATTGTACATCAAGTGTCTGTAAATAAAACTTAAGTCTGGGTACATGAAATGATAAATTATACCTTAAAGTACAATATATGGCCTGGAGCTCAAGTCTTCTACTAGCCACTACTACGTACGTCGCAGGGAAACTCTCTTCACTTGAAGAAATCGGGGGGGGGGGGAGATAAAACAGGGTGAGCTTCTAAATCGCTCAGTAAGAGGTTAAGGGACTCATTTATGAAATAATGACTTACACAGCACAATCATTTTATCTTGTGGGTGAAAACCCAATAAACTCAGTAGAAAAGTGTAGCATGAATAATTAAAACATCATCTGAACTTATTTCTCAAAGCTCATGTAGAAACATGATAATAAATGGCTCAAACCATGATTACAAGTAGTTACAAGCATGTGGAAATCAGGATGCAATAATGACTTTTCTAATAAAAACGTGATAAAAATCACCGCATGTAGTAATGCACGTGGCGCAGCCACCAGACACAATCTCATGTGTATAAAAAGGAGACTAGGCAATAAAACTCATATAAAAACTCGTCATGTCACATCAAAACGATTGAACTCGTCCCCTAGGTAGACATCCCCAATCGAGGGATTTCATCGACAATAATACACCCATGGCCATGGTTTGCTGTAGACTTGATCAGAGTTGTACAGCCGTCGGTCTTACATGCTATCAAAGCACGGCCCAGTCTTACATGCTATTAGAGCAATGCCACCGATCGCTACCGCGGAGTGGGGTCATCTCATGTTACCAGAACAAAGGAGTCAGTCTTACATGCTATCAAATGATGGCATGATCTTACATGCTACAAGAGCAAAGCTCACTGTGTATTCAACATGACATGCCTAAGTCTCAGTAATACCCATTGTCAAATAAAACCGTTTTGCCTTCACGTAGCGCTCATAATGGTTTTTCTAATAAAAATTTATCTCAAAACCGTTTTGTACTCAACACAAAACATGTCAAAATCGAGCTCAAACTGGTAAAACCATGCACACATTTCTCAAATCTCAGTACGCCTTAACGTAGAGCCCAAATCACTTTTCACTTTTCAAACTCAAAACGGTTGTAAAACAATTTCACATTTAGTTTACAACTCAAAACAATTGGGCCCCAACCGACTATAAAACTGTGTGCAATAACTCATTCACAAATCATAAAAACATGTTTGTTTTCTCAAATCGCATTTCATGGTATAATATCATCACAAAATGGCATACACAATGAGTTTAAGTTCCCTTACCTCGTTGCACCTCGTATAGTGTAATCATTCCCCCAAATGACGGACTAGCCTCGCATTCCTCTTTGGAACTCCCGGGCTGTCCAAACGATGCTAAAACATCAATAATTCATCTCAATCACATTATTGAGCACATATTTGCTCATAGTCTCGTTAAATACTACAAACCTCATTTTTCTCATATTCCAATCGTAATCTACATTCTCATCCACTACATTTCAAATCCTACATTTTTCATGCATAATTTCCATGCCAAAATCACATCATTGTCTCGATTCCAATTTATAGCAAAAATCCTAAAATTACCATAAATTGCACAATAACATCATCATTCCCACAAAGCACAATTTCATCAACTCTAATCATTTCTTGCTATATTATCACAACACCCATAGTCACGATCACTAAAATCACCTCAATATCAAAGATTAAAGCTAAGAAATTTACCAAAAACTTATGGAGAGCGCTATTCACACATCGATTCAATACGTCCTTCGATTTCCAAGTATGTTGTTCTCCTTTAGGTGAAGAACAACTTTCCTTCTTGCCTCTACCTAAGATTCGGATGAAAATGGAGGTTTTGGAGGAGATAGAAAGCTAGGTTTTCAAAAATGGCGATTTAGGGGGAGAGAGAGATCGATTTCCAAAAAAACAAAGGGTCCTTATATAGGCAGAAGGTAGGATATCGTTCTAGTCCTTAATGAGATCGATTTCTATTTGAATTTGGAAATGTTTTGGGGTAATTTTATGCCTAGGAGATTGAACTGTCGTGGGGTGAGATCGATCTCTTAATTGCTTCATGAGATCGATCTGCTTCTTGAGGAGATTGATCTTCTATTTATAGAAACATTTTGAGATCGATCTTCTTGCCTATGAGATCGATCTGCCTATCAGTTCTTGTACATTTTCTATATTATAGAGCCATGAGATCGATCTCTCATCCTTGGAGATCGATTTGGCCTTCATAGATTGTACTGTTGCTGCATCAATTTGCAGAAAGCTCAATGTAAAACTTCCCAAAATCTACCCTATAGTCCATATTTCAGTCCATACACATTCAAGACTTAAAAACCTCATCTTCTTATACTTTATCATATTTAAAACTTGTGTGTACATCAACATGTCATAATTACATACACCAAATTACAATTCTCATAACTGGGTATACAAGATTCTTAATTCTCACATCCTCCAAACCTTTAAAGAATTTGGTCCTCCAAATTCAACTCGACTCATCAAACAGATGGGGGCACTTCGCCTTCATGAAGCTTTCTAATTCCCAAGTTGCCTCTTCCATTTAGTGATGTTTCCACAAAACTTTCACTAATAGGATGCTTTTGGTTCTAAGTACTTTCTCTTTTCTATCGAGAATCTAGACGGTTCCTTAGTGTAGTTCATGTCCTCTTGTATGTTTATCTCTTCATATTCTATGACATGAGAAAGGTCCGGGTGGTACTTCCTCAACATAGATACATGAAAGACGTTGTGTATTTCGGACATCTATGGGGGTAATGCCAACCTGTAGGCTACCTCTTCCACTCTCTCAAGAATCTCGAATGGTCTGATGTATCGAGGACTCAATTTCCCTTTCTTTCCAAATCTCATGATACCCTTACTCGGTGATATCTTTAGAAATACTGTATCACTAACATCAAACTCGAGTGGCCGTCTATGCACATCTGCGTAGCTTTTCTATCTACTCTGTGCAGCCCGTAATCTCTCACATATGAGTTTCACACTCTGTACAGCCTGTTCAACAAGTTCGAGAGCATTTATCTTTCTGTCACCCACTTTTTCCCATGCTACAGGGGATCTACACCTCCTACCATATAAAGCCTTAAAAGGTGCCATTCCAATACTTGCATGATAGCTATTATTGTATGCAAACTCTGCTAGGGGTAGGTGATCATCCCATGATCCCTTAAAATCCATCGTACATGCCCTCAACATATCCTCCAGGGTTTGAATAGTCCTCTCTAACTGACCATCTATTTGAGGATAATAGGCGGTACTAAAACTCAATCGAGATCCCATGGATTCCTAAAACTAGGTCCAAAATCTAGAGGTAAATCGAGAATCTCTGTTAGAAGTAACACTCACTGAAGCCCCATGTAATCTACCTATCTCGCGGACATATAACTCAGCTAAGGCATCCACAGTATCGGTGCTCTTGATGGCAAGGAAGTGAGCACTTTTCGGTAGTCTATCCACTATGACCCATATCGCATCACGACCCCTTCAAGTCCTCGGTAAACCAATAATAAAGTCCATGGTGATGTGCCCCCATTTCCATGTAGGCACAGGTAAAGGCTGCAATAACCCCCCGGGCTTCCAATGCTCAACTTTCACTTGCTGACACACTAAACATCTGGCCACAAAATCTGCCACGTCTCGCTTCATACCACTCCACTAATATACCTTTCTCAAATCTCGGTACATTTTAGCACTCCCTGGGTGCAGGGTGTATCGCGAGCAGTGAGATTCTCTTAATATCTGTCTCTTCAGGGTATCGTCATCCGGTACACAAATTCGTCCTTTGAATCTCAATAACCCATCCTCACTGACTATGAGATCCGACTGCGAAGTTTGCTCGGCTTGTCTAACCATATCAATCAACCTCTGATCATCATGCTGCCCAGTTCTAATCTGATTCATGATTCTGGGCTCTATTCATAGGCTAACCAAAAATCCAGTCTCTATCTCTTTAACTCTGATCCGAAGTTCGATGAACTGTTCCAATAAATCCCATTCCCTATCATCATAGCAAATATCATACTCTTCCTGCTCATGGCATCAGCAACTACATTCACTTTTCCCAGATGGTATAGAATCTCACAGTCATATTCCTTAAAGAGTTCTATCCATCTCCTTTGTCTCATATTTAACTCTTTCTGATCAAACAGATACCTCAAACTCTTGTGGTCAGTGAAGATCTAAAATCTTTCCCCATATAAGTAGTGCCGCCAGATCTTAAAGGCAAACACAACAGTAGCTAACTCTAAATCATGCGTGGGGTAATTTTGCTCATGATATTTCAATTGTCGTGATCCATAGGCGACCACTCTCCCATGCTGCATGAGCACATATCCCAATCCTTGATGGGAAGCATCACTATACACTGAAAATCCTCCTGATCCATCAAGGATAGTCAATACAGGTGCCACTGTTAATCTCCTTTTTAATTCCTGAAAATTGAGCTCACATTGATCAGTCCATACGAATGGAGTCTCCTTGCGCGTGAAATTGGTTAAAGGAGCGAAAATCCTGGAAAATCCATCAACAAATCTTTTGTCATACCCTGCTAAACCAAGGAAACTTCGTACCTTAGTAACTGTCCTCAGTCTTTCCCATTTAAGCACAGCCTCTACCTTAATTGGATTAACTGATACTCCCTCCGCTGAAACTATATGACCAAGGAAAGCTATTTGATCTAGCCAAAACTCACACTTACCAAGCTTTCCATATAATTGCTTATCTCAAAGCATCTGAAGTACTAACCACAAGTGTTGTGCGTGCTCCTCATAAGACCGAGAGTACACCAAGATATCATTAATAAAGACTATCATAAAGTTATATAGATAGTCTCTGAACACCTCGTTCATTAACCTTGTAAAGGTTGTAGGGGCGTTCGTCAAACCAAAGGGCATCACTAGAAATTCATAATGGCCATACCTTGTCCTGAAGGCCGTCTTTAGAATATCTTCTTCCTTAATCCTCAATCGATGATAACCTGATCTTAAATCAATCTTAGAGAAGACTGAAGCTCCTCTCAGCTGATTAAGTAGATCATCAATCCTGGGCAATGGATATTTATTCTTCATTGTGGTTTTATTCAACAGTCGGTAGTCTATGTATAATTGAGACTACCATCCTTCTTCCTAACGAATAACACTGGTGCTCCCCACGGTGAGACACTGGGTCTAATAAACCTTGATCCAATAACTCCTGTAGTTGTTTCTTCAATTCCTCAAGTTCCACTAATCCATCCTATATGGAGGTCTAGAGATAGGCTGAGTATCTGGTACCAAATCAATGGTAAACTCCAGCTCTCTCTCTAGTGGTAAACCTAGCAACTCATCTGGGAAGATATCCAAAAATTCGCACACCACAGGTATATCCTTAATCCTCGGATGTTCCTGCTTATCATTTGAGATGAGTGTTTCATAACCTTCACTTGAACAATCATATTTAGTACTCTCTAAAGCAACATCAAAATTTCAATTTGCTTACAAAAATTCCACACATTTATTTTCTCAATATTTCAAATGTACACTGTAAGGTTCAGGTAGGGAGAAAGTTACAATCTTAGTGTAGCAGTCTAAACTCACTTGATTGGTTGCCAGTCAATCCATTCCTAAAATTACATCAAATCCATATATATTTAGCCTCATTAGATCTGCTAACATCACTCTATCTCCCACCTTTATTTCACACCCTCTACAGATTAAATCAGTTCTTTGGGACTCACGCATAAGGGTATTTACATGTAGTACATACTCTAGAGGTTCAAACTTCAAATTTAATCTACATGCAAAATGCTCAGAAATAAACTAATGCATGGACTTTGGATCAATCAACACATGAGCCTTATGATTACATACAGAGAGTGTACCTCTTATAGTTTATGCAGAAGTGTTTGATGTTTCCTTGTCCAAAGCAAACACACGTCCCACTATAACGGGCTTCTTTCCTTTCTTTGCTGTAGTCGTTCGTCTCGGGGGATTCACTCTCTGAGGTTACTGTCCAGTAGGCTCTAGAGCATGTGGTCTCTGAGGTTGAGGGTAGTCTTTTACTCTGTGACCCATGTCTCCACATCTAAAACATCCATGGATCAACCCAGTATAACTTCCCTTATGCGATCGGCCACAATTTCTGAAAACTCTTATCTCAGGCTGACATTTCGAGCGGTCTCCCTGATGATAGGATAAGGTCTGGGTCCCTCCAATCTGCTATTCTGTACCTCAATCCTTACTCTTCTGAAGGAACCTCTCCGAACATCTACCTGGGAAATCACTGGCCTCTTGCCCTTATCCCGAGTCACTGCACTGAACTCATTCTGAGATTGTACAATTTTGATTCCCCTCTCAATCTCTTGTGCTCATCTCAGAGCATCTCCAAACTGAATAATACACAGCCCTATCAATCGATCTCTGATGATGGGCTTCAATCCATACACAAATCTCTTTGTGCGGAGCTCTTCATTTTTGAAGGTCTCTGGATCATACCTCAATAGAGCGGTAAATTGGCTCTCATAATCATCCACAGACATATCGCCCTGTACCAAATTCAAAAACTATGCCTGGTTCCTTCTCTGAGCAGCTCGTGGTACATATTGGGCTTTAAATGCCGTCTGAAACGCTTCCCAACCAATTGCATCCTGGCTGGACATCAAAATACACTGTGTAGTACCCTACCAATCTCGAGCTATCCCTTTCAACATATAAGCGTCCATATTGACCCTCTCAGCATCAGTGCAACCTAAATAGTCAAATTTGACTCTCAACTTAGTCAGCCACTCCTTAGCCTCTTTGAGATCTTTTTTCCCTTTGAATTCGATCGGATTCATTTTCAAAAGTCCTTCAGTCGGACCATACTTTTGTCATCAGGCTGAGTGACGAGAGGCACTGGGTCCATCTGTACTGAGGGCACGAAAGGTCCTTGTGGTGGTGTAGGAGTAGTACTCGATGCATTAAGTCTAAAATGTTACGCGAATAACGCTACCATTTGCTCAAAACCTTGCCTCACATCATGCTCAATCCTGTTAAATCAAGAGTTAAGACTCTCCGGTTGTGGGGCATGTGGCGGAGGTGGCTCTGCCTGCCTCCTCGAACGACCTTGTCGTCTACTCATTTTCAATCTCAATACGTTTCCAGCGCGAACACATCAAATTCGATTGAAATCTCAATCCTCAGCTTCAGTTCATGACCAGACTTATACAGACACTTGAGATGTATTCTATTTCACTTGACAGACACTGACAGCTCTGATACCAAGAAAACTCTGTGACGCCCCAAAAGTGCAAAAAACAGGGCAAATTTAAGACTTTTTGTTTATCAATTCACAATTAAGGGTGCATTCATATGCAGTGTCATGCATCATCATACATTATAATACATATTTCATCAAACTTTCACCTCAGGATCTCATCATCTCATAGTTATATTCATACCATATACATTACTCAATTCGAGGTTAATTAATCCTAATACATCCCATACATCATTGTACATCAAGTGTCTGTAAATACAACTTAAGTCTGGGTACATGGAATGATAAATTATACCTCAAAGTACAATATATGGCCTGGAGCTCAAGTCCTCCACTAGCCACTACACCGTACGTAGCAGGAAAACTCTCTTCACTTGAGGAAATCTGGGGGGGAGATAAAATAGGGTGAGCTTCTAAATTGCTCAGTAAGGGGTTGAGGGACTCATTTATAAAATAATGATTTGCAGAACATAATCATTTTATCTTATAGGTGAAAACCCAATAAACTCAGTAGAAAAGTGTAGCATGAATAATTAAACATCATCTTAACTTATTTCTCAAAACTCATGTAGAAACATGATAATAAATTGCTCAAACCATGATTACAAGTAGTTACAAGCATGTGAAAATCAGGATGTGATAATGGCTTTTCTCATAAAAACGTGATAAAAATCACCGCATGTAGTAATGTACGTGGCGTAGCCACCAGACACAATCTCATGTGTATAAAAAGGAGACTAGGCAATAAAACTCATATAAAAACTCGTCATGACACATCAAAATGATTGAACTCCTCCCCTAGGCGGACATCCCCAATTGAGGGATTTCGTCGACAATAATACACCCATGGCCATGGTTCGTTGTAGACTTGATCGGAGTCGTACAGCCGTCGGTCTTACATGCTATTAAAGCACGAACCGACCTTACATGCTATCAGAGCAATGCCACCCATCGCTATCGCCGAGCAAGATCATCTCACGATATCAAAACGGAGGAATCGGTCTTACGTGCTATCAAAGCACGACCCAATCTTACATGCTACAAGAGCAAAGCTTGATGTGTATTCAACATGACATGCCTAAGTCTCAGTAATAGCCATTATCAAATGAAACAGTTTTGCCTTCATGTAGTGCTCATAATGGTTTTTCTCATAAAAATTCATCTCAAAACTGTTTTGTACTCAACACAAAACATGTCAAAACCGAGCTCAAATCGGAAAAACCAAGCACACATTTCTCAAATCTCAGTACGCCTTAACGTAGAGCCCAAATCACTTTTCATTTTTTAAACTCAAAACGGCTGTAAAACAATTTCACATTTAGTTTACAACTCAAAACAATTGGGCCCCAACCGGCTATAAAACCGTATGCAATAACTCATTCACAACTCAGAGAAACATGCTTGTTTTCTCAAATCGCATTTCATGCTACAATATCATCACAAAATTGCATACACAATGAGTTTAAGTTCCCTTACCTCGTTGCACCTCGTATAGTGCAATGTTCTCCTAAATGACGGACTAGCCTTGCATTCCTTTCTGGAAATCTCGAGCTGTCCAAATGATGCTAAAACATCAATAATTCATCTCAATCACATTATCGAGCACATATTTGCTCATATTCTCGTTAAATACTACAAACTTTATTTTTCTCATATTCCTATCGTAATCCACATTCTCATCCACTACATTTCAAATCCTACATTTTTCATGCATAATTTCCATGCCAAAATCACCTCATTGTCTCGATTCCAATTTATAGCGAAAATCCCAAAATTACCACAAATTGCACAATATCTTCATCATTCCCACAAAATCACAATTTCATCAACTCTAATTATTTCCTAGCTATTTTATAACAACACCCATAGTCACAATAACCAAAATCACCTCAATATCAAAGATTAAAGCTTAAAAATTGACCTAAAACTTATTGAGAGCTCTATTCACACCTTGATTCGATTCGTCCTTTGATTTCCAACTATCTTGTTCTCCTTTGGGTGAGGAACAACTTTCCTACTTGCCTATGCCTGAGATTCGGACAAAAATGGGGGTTTTGAAAGAGAGAGAATGCTAAGTTTTAAAAAATGGCGATTTGGGGAGAGAGTGTGACGCCCCGGAAGTGCAGAAAAGAGGACAAATTTAAAACTTTTTATTCATCCATTCACAATTATCATGTGCAGTGTCATGCATTATCATACATATCACACCTCAGGATCTTCTCATCCAATAATTATATATCATACAATATACATTACTCAAGGTTAATTAATCCTAATATATCCCAGACATAATTGTACATTAAGCGCCTGTAAATACAACGTAAGTCTGGGTACATGAAATATAAATTATACCTCAACACAATATATATAGCTTGGAGCCTAAGTCCTCCACTAGCCACTACTCCGTACGTCGCAAGAAAACTCTCTTTACTTGAAGAAATCTGGGAGGAGATAAAACATGGTGAGCTTCTAAATCGCTTAGTAATGAGGTAAGGGACTCATTAGTAAAATAATGATTTGCACAGCACAATCATTTTATCTTGTAGTTGAAACTCAATTAAAAACGTAGCATTAATTCATTAAAATATCATTCTTATCTCATTTATCTAAAATCATGTAAAAACATGAGAGTACATAACTCAGTATAATTCACAGTCACAAGCATGTGGAAATCAAAATGCGATAATGGTTTTTCTCATCAAAACGTGATAAAAAACACCTCAATAGAAATGCACATGGCACAACAACAAAACACAAACTCATGTGTATAAAAAGGAGACTAGGCAAAAAACTCATATAAAACTCGTCATGGCACATCAAAAATAATTCTCCTATGGGTGCGCATCCCAGGCATCCACGAAAGAGCGAATGTCGACAATATGGGCGTGTACATGGTATATTGGACTTACGCGTTTCCAGAACAAGGCCCGACCTTACATGCTACCAGATCAATGCCTCTCCTCATGCACACTATCGGTCTTACATGCTACCAAAGCAAGGCCACTCAGCGTTACCAGAATGGGGGTCATCTCGCGTTACCAAAACAGAGGCATCTCTCATTACCAAAACAGAGGTGTCTCTCGTAACGGAGGCATCTCTCATTACCAAAACGGAGGAATATCAGACTTACATGCTACAAAAGCAAGGCCCAGACTTACATGCTACCAAAGGAAGGCCCGATGTGTATTCAACGTGACATGCCTAAGTCTCAATCATTAGCCATTATCATATAAAACGTTTTGCCTTCACATAGAACTCATAATGGTTTCTCTCATAAATCTCATTTAAAACATTTGTCTACTCAATACAAAATATGTTAAAATCGAGTTCCAACCGGAAAAACCATGTACACATTTCTCAATCTCAGTATGCCTTAACATAGAGCCCAAATCTCTTTTCACTTTTTAATCTCAAACGGTTGTAAAACAATTTCCCGTTTAGTTTACAACTCAAAACAATTGGGCCCCAACCAGCTATAAAATTGTGTGAAATAACTCATAAAAACATGCTTGTTTTCTCAAATCACAATTTCATGCTATAATATTATCACAAATCACACGCACAAACGAGTTTAAGTTTTTTCCTTACCTCGTTGCACTTCATATAGTGCAATCATTTTCCTCGTATCACGAACTAGCCTTGTATTCCTCTCTGGAACTCCCGAGCTGTCCAAACGATGTCAAAAGATCAATAATTTATCTCAATCACCTCATCGAGCACATATTTGCTCATATTTCTCATTAACCTCTCTAATAGCCCAATTCTCATAATTCTATCACAATTTACATTCTCATCCACTACATCTCAAAATCCTACATTTCTCATACCATATTTCATGCTAAATTCACCTAATTGCCTCAATTCCAAACTTATAGTCATAAATCCTAAAATTACCACAATCTCATAATATCATCTTCACTCCAACAAAACATAGTTTCATCAATCCGTAACCATTTCCTAGCTATTTCATCATAATACCTACAACCATAATCACCCAAAATCACTTTAAAATTCAAGATTGAAGTTTAGAATTTACCCAAACTTGTGGAGTGCTCTATTCACACCTCGATTCGATTCGTCCTATGATTTCCAAGCATGTTGTTCTCCTTTGGATGAGAAACAACTTTCCTTCTTGCTACAACCTTTGATTCGAACAAAAATGCGAGCTTTGGAAGAGAGAGAAAGCTAGGGCTCGGCTAAAATGGAGGTTTGGGGGGGAGAGAAAAGATGAAATGCGGGAAAACATAGGGGTCCTTATATAGGCGGAGGGTAGGAGATCGATTTGGTCCTTAATGAGATCGATCTACATTTAAATTTAAAGACGTTTTAGGGTAATTTTATGCCTAGGAGATCGATCTATCGTGGGGTGAGATCGATCTCTTAATGACTTCATGAGATCGATCTGCTCCTTGAGAATATCGATCTTCTGTTTACAGAACTCTTCATGAGATCGATATGCTCCCTAAGGAGATCGATCTTCTCCTTACAGAATGCTCCACGAGATCAATTTCTTTCTCATGAGATCGATCTCTTCATTACAGAATCATTTTGGAGATCGATCTACTCCTTTATAAGATCGATCTGCCCATCAGTTCTTGCACATTTCCTGCATTCTAGAGCCATGAGATCGATCTGGCCTTTACAGATTGCACTGCTGCTGCACTAAATTGTAAAAAACTCAAAGTATAACTTCTCAAATTCTACCCCATAGTCCATATTTCAATCCCACACATTCATCACTTAAAAATCTCTTCTTCTTTTACTTCATCATATTTCAAACTTGTGTGTGTACATTAACACGTCATAAATACATATACCAAATTTCAATTCTCATAACTGAGGTATATAAAATTCGTAGTTCTCACATCCTCCCCACCTTTAAAGAATTTGGTCCTCCAAATTCAACTCGACTCATCAAACAAATGGGGGTACTTCTCCTTCATGAGGCTCTCCAATTCCCAAGTTGCTTCTTCCATTGAGTGATGTTTCCGCAAGACTTTCACCAATGGAATGCTTTTGGTCTGAAGTACCTTCTCTTTTCTATCGAGAACCCAGACAGGTTCTTCGATGTAGCTCATGTCCTCTTGTATATCCAACTCTTCATACTCTATGACATGAGAAGGGTCCGGGTGGTATTTCCTCAGCATAGAAAGACGTTGTGTATTCTGAACATCTGTTGGGGTAATGCCAACCTGTAGGCTACCTCTCCCACTCTCTCAAGATTCTCGAAGGGTCCTATGTATCGAGGACTCAATTTCCCTTTCTTTCTAAACCTCATAATTGTGAGACCTCGTATATGTATTGTTGTAATGTGTGTAATTGGATCAATGAGTGCTAATGGACTTGTAATGTAAAGTATAATTGATGTAAGTCCATGGATTCAATGTACATATGTGTAATATGATTTGTAATGTACATACAAGTTTCATTGTGTATGAATATGAAGGAATGAGTTCTTATAAGTGATGAATGTGAATGGAACTCAAAATGAGTAGTGTGGTAAATGGAAGGAAGTTGCATGAATATAAATGCTTCAATTTGGTTTTATATAGTATACCTTTGGATATACAAGGAATGCACACAAGTTTCAATGTGTATAAGGTATGAATGGATGCCATTTTCAAGTCATAAAGGTGGATGGATGAGAAAATGACTATGGCAGCAGATTAAAGATGTTTTGGTGTAAGTTGCAGCAGAAAAACTGTAGAAAATCTAGAAAATATGAAGGCCAGATCGATCTCATAGGATGAGAGATCGATCTGGAAGAGCCAGAATGCTCTTATTTGGGCAATGGAATAAAGCAGATCTATCTCCAATGGGGCCAGATCGATCTTCTAAACATTCTATAATGAAAAGATCAATCCTTAAGCATACAGATCGATCTCCTTAGCTCTCTGTTTGGGAGCAGATCAATCTCAAACTTCGACAGATCGATCTCATGCTTAAAATACATTGAAAATGAGGGATTTAAGGTGACCAGATCGATCTCCTCCTAGTGCAGATCGATCTCCACAAGCTATTTCTATAAAAAGAGCGCTGAAATCTAAAAATTTTGGGAAAACAACATCACCCTTCCATTTTTCACCCAAAACCTAAGTTTATCTCTCTAAAATTAGCCATTTCTAGTAAGAATTGAGGGGAGGTCATTAGACACTAAGTTGTTCATCTTGAGGAAGAGAACAACATAGTTGGAACCCAAAATCCCATTATTGGTATTGAAGGAGCTAAGGGCATTGTCATTTGGAGCAAGAAGAGAAATAAGATTTGGTAAGCTTCTAATACTCCAACAAAAGTACATTGTGTATTTAATTGATTTTGGAGTTGATTGGCATGTATATGGATAATAGAAATCATCTAGAAAGCAACGAGACACATATAACCTAAAAAATGGATATAGTCTATTGTGATAAAGTGTGGATTAGGTATGTTGATGACTTATGGGTTATGATAAGTTGTTGTTAAAGTAGTATGAATGATTTGTGATGGTTAAATGAAACCACATTGTGAGTTTGGAGGAATTGTGAAAATGTGTATGTAAGTGCTTGATAACTGCCATAGTGAGGGAATTCATGAAATATGAACACTATGAGCTTAATATCGATTTAATATCGATTTGAATGAGTTAATAGGCCTAAAAGGAATATATAGACTCGAGAAATGAAACAAGGCCTTATAAGCGTTAATCGAAACTATAGGTCGAATCGACTATAGTGAACGCACGATGTCCTGTTATATGGATCGAATATAATGTGAAATATGATTGTGTGCAGTCTCGAAGAGTTCGTTGAAGATGAATCAGACCGTACGAGTAAACAGCTCTAAGGAAGTGGAATCACGCGTCGCGATTCCAGGTAAGGGAATTTTGTGAGTATATAGAGGTAGCTGCTCGTATTTTGTGGGTATATAGGGTGTTATAAATTTGCATGATAGTTTGGAAAAGTGGTTGATGATGTATGTGAACAATTAAGAGTACGTATATGATTTGGTTTATATGGATGTATAAAAAGGGATAGTAAGGCTAATAATTGCATAAATCACGTGTTTTGAATGTTTTCACAAAACACAATGCTTTGATTTGAGCAAATAAAAGGATAGGCTAGCTAGTACTTGAATGATGTTGTGAATAGCCAATGTGAGGCGCTAAACATGTTTTGAGATGTTTTGAATGTATGTGAGCCGTCTATCGTGTGTATGTGACTTAATTCGCACTAGAGCTTCGCTCGCGCTAGATTTCGATGTTTTCATTTGTATGAAATGTGCTGGAGCTTAGCTCGCACCTTGATTTGGAAACTATGATGATGTTTATAAATCATATTGGAGCTTCTGCTCGTACGTGGCTTTTGAGTGGTTTTTCTTATGAGTATAACCGTACTAGAGCTATGCTCGTACGTGGTCTTTTTATGGTAGGATGCATGAGTCGTGCTAGAGCTTTGCTCGCACGAGTTTGCACATTGTGATACGTATGAGGTCATGAAAGTTGGTAAGATCCTCAAGCCCTACATCCTTAAGCCAACATCCTTAAGCCCGAGGAGGCGGGGAGGCTCTGTTAGGCGAGGAGGCTCTATTCGGTGGGGAGGCGCTCTTAAGGAAGGATCCTTAAGCCAACATCCTTAAGCCCTAGAGGGGCAAGGAGGCTCTGTTCGACAGGGAGGCTCTCCTACATGGGTACAGAAGGATCCTTAAGCTAACATCCTTAAGCCCTAGAGGGGCGGGGAGGCTCTGTTTGACAAGGAGGCTCTCCTACATGGATATGGAAAATTCTTGGTATGGGGTAGGTAAAACCTAGGAATGGCACCCCCCAATCAAAATATGAGTTCGTGGAGTACACTGTACCATGTATATAACATGGAGTAAGATATATTGCGCGATGGTTATGTGATAAGAAAGTCTGGCGAGGGATAATCCACCTTCGTGCCAGTGCGATACCCCGGACACCTGGATGCATGTTGTCTGGGATGATTTATGATGTAGTTGGTCCACATAGGCACTTTTGATATAGTGACCTAGTTTTTATTACATATGTGTGATTGTGATTTGTCCAAGGTAGACCCGAGGGAGGGGTCGAGCCTTGTGGGATTTGATTTGTGAAATGGTAATGATGTTTATGATTTAGAAAATGGTTTGTGATGGGATTGTATGTGTTTGAGAAAGAGCTTTATGATGTGATTTAAAAAAGGATGTTTCAAGTGAATTTCCCTTTTTATTATGTGATTTGACAATTGAGCATGAGATGACTTGTACATGATGATTTACCATGTTTTATTATGCCAATTTACATGATTTAAATACATGATATATGTATACGCATATGGCATAAGTTTTGTTTTCCTCATGCTCTGAACTATACACGATTTATGCATTCCCTATCAGCATGTAGATAGAGTAGTTATCTACCATGCTTGCATTATTGCCTTACTGAGCATATGGTTTTCTTATCCCTCTCTATTTTCCCCTCTACATAGCATACATAGTGGCCTAGTGAGGACTGAGGCATTTTGGTTAAGACATCCGCTGCATCTCCATCACTCAGAGGTATATACACAGTGATTCTGTTTTGTATCTAAACAATGTAAAAACGCAGTAGCCAATTGAAATGTAATTATGGGGGATGTAGATGTCAAAAATCATGTTTTGTATAAATGAATGGTTAACAATCAAATGTATGACATCACTTTTATTAACTTAGAATGGATATTGCGAGTGGGTTATTATTGACTCATAACCCAACAGTGCAGTGGTAAGTTTGTTCACAATCGAGTAGGGAAAGGAATAAATGTAAAAAAAAAAAAAAATTATTGAGATTCTGGGTTAAAAAGGATGAAAAGGGTCGTGACAATGATATCCTTACTTAGTGATATCTTCATAAATACTGCATCACCAACATCAAACTCGAGTGGTCGTCTACGCACATCCGTGTAGCTTTTCTATCTACTCTGTGCAGCCCGTAATCTCTCACATATGAGCTTTACACTCTGTACAGCCTGTTCAACAAGTTCGGGAGCATTTATCTTTCTGTCACCCACTTCTTCCCAAGCTACAGGGGATCTACACCTCTTACCATATATAGCCTCAAAAGGTGCCATTCCAGTACTCGCATGATAGCTATTATTGTATGCAAACTTTGCTAGGGGCAGGTGATCATCCCATGATCCCTTAAAATCCATCATACACGCCCTCAACAAATCCTCCAAGGTCTGAATAGTCCTATCTGACTGACCATCTATCTGAGGATGATAGGCGATATTAAAACTCAATCGAGATCCCATGGACTCCTAAAACTGGGTCCAAAATCTGGAAGTAAATTGGGAATCTCTATCAGAAGTAATACTCACTGGAGCCCTATGTAATCTAGCTATCTCGCTGACATATAACTCAACTAAGGCATCCACAGTATCTATGCTCTTGATGGTAAGGAAGTTGGCACTTTTCGTCAGTCTATCCACTATAACCCATATCGCATCACGACCCCTTTGGGTCCTCGGTAAAGCCATAATAAAGTCCATGGTGACATGCTCTCATTTCCATGTAGGCACAGGTAAAGGCTGTAATAATCCTCCGAGCTTTCGATGCTCAGCTTTCACTTACTGGCATACTAAATAGCTGGCCACATACTCTGCCACGTCTCGCTTTATGCCACTCCACCAATACGCCTTTCTCAAATCTCGATGCATCTTAGTACTCCCTGGGTGCATGGTGTATCACGAGCAGTGGGATTCTCTCAGTATCTGTCTCTTCAAGGCATCATCGTCTGGTACATAAATTTGTCCTCTGAACCTCAACAATCCATCCTCACTGACTATGAGGTCTGACTGCGAAGTTTGCTTAGCCTGGGTAACCATATCAATCAACCTCTGATCATCACGCTGCCCAGTTCTAATCTGATCCATGATCCTAGGCTCTATTCGTAGGCTAGCCAACAATCCAGTCTCTACCTCTTTAACTCTGATCCGGAGTTCGACAAACTCGTCCAACAAATCCCATTCCCTGACCATCATAGCAGAAATCATACTCTTCCTGCTCAGGGCATTACCAACTACATTCGCCTTTCTCGGATGATACAAAATCTTGAAGTCGTAATCCTTAAGGAGTTCCATCCATCTCCTTTGTCGCATGTTCAACTCTTTTTGATCAAACAAATACCTCAAACTCTTATGATCAGTGAAGATCTAAAATTTTTCCCCATATAGGTAATGCCGCCAGATCTTCAGGGTAAATACTACAGCAGCTAACTCCAAATCATGCATGGGGTAATTTTGCTCATGTTCTTTTAACTGTTGCGATCCATAAGCGACCACTCTTCCATGCTGCATGAGTACACACCCCAATCCTGATGCAAGGAATCACTATATACTGAAAATCCTCCTGATCCCTCGGGAATTGTCAATACAGGTGCCGCTGTTAATCTCTTCTTTAATTCCTAAAAATTGAGCTCACATTGATCAGCCCATATGAACGAAGTCTCCTTACGCGTGAGCTTGGTCAAATGAGCAGTAATCTTGGAAAATCCCTCCACAAACCTACTGTAATATCCTGCCAAACCAAGGAAACTTCGTACCTCTGTAACTATCTTCGATGTTTCTCAATTAAGCAGAGCCTCCACTTTAGTTGGATCAACTGATACTCCTTCCTTTGAAACTATGTGACCAAGGAAAGCTATTCGATCCAGCACAAACTCACACTTACTAAGCTTTCCATATAATTGTTTACCTCAGAGTATTTGAAGTACTAACCACAAATGTTGTGCGTGCTCCTCATAAGATCGAGAGTACACCAAGATATCATCAATAAAGGCTATCACAAACTTATCTAGATAGTCTCTGAACACCTCATTCATTAATCTCATAAAGGCTGCAGGGGCATTCGTCAATCCGAAGGGCATCACTAGAAATTCATAATGGCCATACCTTGTACTGAAGGCCGTCTTCCGAATATCTTCATCCTTAATCCTCAGTTGGTGACAGCCCGATCTTAAATCAATCTTAGAAAAGACTAAGGCCCCTCTCAACTGATCAAGCTAATCATCAATCCTGGGCAATGGGTGTTTATTCTTCACCTTGGCTTTATTCAATAGTCGGTAGTCTATACATAATCTGAGACTACTATCTTTCTTCATCTCGAATAACACTGGTGCTCCCCACTGTGAGACACTGGGTCTAATAAACCCTTGATCCAACAACTTTTGTAGTTGTTTCTTCAATTTCTTAAGTTCCACCAAGGCCATCCTATATGGAGGTCTAGAGATAGGTTGAGTATCTGGCACCAAATCAATGGTAAACTCCAGCTCTCTCTCTGGTGATAAACCTGGCAAATCATCGGGGAAGATATCCGAAAATTCACACACCACAGGTATATCCTCAATCCTCGGATGTTCTCGATTGTCATATGAGATGAGTGTTTCATAACCTTCACATAAACAATCATATTTAATACTCTCAAAACTAACATCAAAATTTCAATTTACTTATAAAAATTCCACCCATTTATTTCCTCAATATTTCAAACGTACCGTGTAGGGTTCAGGTAGGGAGAAAGTTACAATCTTAGTGTAGTAGCCTAAACTCACTCGATTGGTTGTCAGCCAATCCATTCCCAAAATTACATCAAACCCATACATATTTGACCTTATTAGATCTGCTAACATTACTCTATCTCCCACCTTTATTTCACATCCTTTACAGATCAAATCAGTTCTTTGGGATTCACGCATATGGGTAATTACATGTAGTATATACTCTAGAGGTTCAAACTTCAAATTTAATCTACATGTAAAATACTCAAAAATAAATGAATGCGTGGACCTAGAATCAATCAACACATGAGCCTTATGATTACAGATAGAGAGTATACCTCTTATAGTTTCTGCTAAAGTGTCTGTTGTTTCCTTGTCCAGAGCAAACACACGTCCCACTGTAACGGGCTTTTTTCCTTTCTTTGCAGCAGTGGCCCGTCTCGAGGGATTCACTCTCTAAGGTTGCTGTCTAGTAGGTTCCGGAGCATGTGGTATCTGAGGTTGAGGACAGTCTTATACTCTATGACCCATGTCTCCACATCTAAAACATCCACGAATCGACCTAATACAACTTCCCTCATACGGTCAACCACAATCTTTGCAAATCCTCATCTCAGGCCTAACATATTGAGGGGTCTCCCTGATGATTGGATAAGCTCTGGGTCTCTCCATCTTGCCCTTCTGTACCTTAATCCTTCCTCTCCTGAAGGAATCTCTCCTAACATCTACCTGGGACATCGTTGGCCTCTTGCCCTTATCCCTAGTCACTGCCCCGAACTCATTCTAGAATTGCACAATTTCAATTCCCCTCTCAATCTCTTGTGCTTGCCTCAGAGCATCTCCAAACTCAGTAATACACAGCCCTATCAATCGATCTCTGATGATGGGCTTTAATCCATACACAAATCTCTCTGAGTGAAGCTCTTCATTCTTGAAGGTCTCTGGATCATATCTCAATAGAGCGGTAAATCGGCTCTCATAATCATCCACAGACATATCACCCTGTACCAGATTCAAAAACTCTGCCTGCTTCTTTCTCTGAGCAGCTCGTGGTACATATTGAGCTCTAAAACCCGGTTCAAACTCTTTTCAGCTAATAACATCCTGGCTGGACATTAGAATACCCTGGGTAGTACCCCATCAATCTCGCATTCTACCTTTCAACATATAAGCGCTCATACTGACCCTCTCAGTATCCATTCATCCTAAATAGTCAAATATGACTCTCAACTCAGTCAACCACTCTTCAGCCTCTGCGGGATCCTTTTACCCTCTGAATGCGGCAGATTCATTTTCAAGAAGTCCTTCAGTCGGACCATACTTCTATCATCTGGCTGAGTAACGAGAGGTACCGGGTCCATCTATACTGGGGGCACAGGAGGTCCTTGTGGTGGTGTAGGAGTAGTACCCGAAGCATTAACTCCAAAATGTTGCGCGAACAACGCTACCATTAGCTCAAAACCTTGCCACACATCATGCTTCATCTGATTAAATCGAGAGTTAGGACACTCTGGTTGTGGGGCAGGTGGCGGAGGTGGTTCTACCTGCCTCCTCGAGCGACCTTGTCGTCCACTCATTTTCTATCTCAATACGTTTCCTGCGCGTACACATCAAATTCGATTGAAATCTCAATACTCAATTTTAATTCATGACCAGACTTATCCAGACACTTGGGATGTATTCTATTTAACTTGACCAACACTGACAATACTAAACACTCTAAGCTCTGATACCATGAAAATTATATGACGCCCCGGAAGCGTAGAAAATAGGACAAATTTAAAACTTTTAATTCATCCATTAACAATTAAGGGTGCATTCCTGTGCAGTGTCATACATTATCATACATATCATACCTGAGGATCTTCTCATCTAATAATTATATCTCATACAATATACATTACTCAAGGTTAATTAATCCTAATACATCTCATACATCATTGTACATCAAGCACCTGTAAATACAACATAAGTCTGGGTACATGAAATGTAAATTCTACCTCAACATAATATATGCAGCCTGGAGCCCAAGTTCTCCACTAGCCACTACTCCGTACGTCGCAGGAAAACTCTATTTACTTGAAGAAATCTGGGGGGGATAAAATAGGGTGAGCTTCTAAATCGCTCAATAAGGAGGTAAGGGACTCATTAATAAAACAATGATTTGCGCAGCACAATCATTTTATCTCGTAGTTGAAACTCAATTAAAAACGTAGCATGAACTCATTAAAATATCATTCTCATCTCGTTTATCTAAAATCATGTAAAAACATGAGAGTACATAACTCAGTACAATTCATAGTCACAAGCATGTGGAAATCAAAATGCAATAATGACTTTTCTCATCAAAACATGATAAAAATCACATTAATAGAAATGCACGTGGATAATATGGGCGTGTACATGGCACATCAAAAATAATTCTCCTCTGGGTGCGCATCCCAGGCATCCTCAAAAGAGGGAACGTTGATAATATGGGCGTGTACATGGTATATTGGACTTACGCGTTACAAGAAAAAGGCCCGACCTTACATGCTACAAGAGCAATGTTTCTCCTCATACACACTATCGGTCTTGCATGCTACCAAAGCAAGGCCACCCAGCGTTACTAGAACGGGGGTCATCTTGCGTTACCAAAACGGAGGCATCTCTCGTTATCAAAACGGAGGCATCTCTCGTTACCAAAACGAAGGAATATCAGAATTACATGCTACCAAAGCAAGGCTCGATGTGTATTCAACATGACACGCGTAAGTCTCAATCATTAGCCATTATCATATAAAACATTTTGTCTTTACGTAGAACTCATAATGGTTTCTCTCATAAATCTCATTTAAAACATTTGTGTAGTCAATAAAAAACATGTTACAATCGAGTTCCAACCGGAAAAACCACGCACACATTTCAGAATCTCAGTACGCCTTAATGTAGAGCCCAAATCTCTTTTCACTTTTTAATCTCAAACGGTTGTAAAACAATTTCCCGTTTAGTTTACAACTTAAAACAATTGGGCCCTAACCGACTATAAAATCGTGTGCAATAACTCATAAAAACATGCTTGTTTTCTCAAATCACAATTTCATGCTACAATATTGTCACAAATCACACGCACAAACGAGTTTAAGTTTTTCCCTTACCTCGTTACACCTCATATAGTGCAATAATTTCCCCCGTATCACGAACTAGCCTCATATTCCTCTTTGGAACTCCTGAGCTGTCCAAACGATGTCAAAACATCAGTAATTTATCTCAATCACCTCATTAAGCACATATTTGCTCATATTTCTCATTAACCTCTCCAATAGCCCAATTCTCATAATTCTATCACAATTCACATTCTCATCCACTACATCTAAAAATCCTACATTTCTCATACCATATTTCATTCTAAATTCACCTCATTGCCTCAATTCTAAACTTAATAGTCATAAATCCCAAAATTACCACAATCTCATAATATCATCTTTATTCCAACAACACATAGTTTCATTAATCCCTAACCATTTCCTAGCTATTTCATCACAATACCTACAACCATAATCACCTAAAATCACTTTAAAAGTTAAGATCGAAGTTTAGAATTTACCCAAACTTGTGGAGTGCTCTATTCACACCTCGATTTGATTCGTCCTACGATTTCCAAGTATGTTGTTCTCCTTTGGATGAGGAACAACTTTTCTTCTTGCTACAACCTTTAATTTGGATAAAAATGAGGGTTTTGGAAGAGAGAGAAAGCTAAGGCTCGGTTAAAATGGAGGTTTGGGGGAGAGAGAAAAGATGAAATGCAGGAAAATACATGGGTCCTTATATAGGCGGAGGGTAGGAGATCGATTTGGTCCTTAATGAGATCGATCTGCATTTCAAATGGGGACATTTTAGGGCAATTTTATGCCTAAGAGATCGATCTCTTAACGGCTTCATGAGATCGATATGCTCCTTGAGGAGATCGATCTTCTGTTTACAAAACACTTCATGAGATTGATCTGCTCCTTGAGGAGATCGATCTTCTCCTTACAGAATGCTTCATGAGATCGATTTCTTCCTCATGAGATCAATCTCTTTATTACAGAATCATTCTGGAGATCGATCTACTCCCTTATAAGATCGATATGCCTATCTGTTCTTGCACGTTTCCTACATTCTGGAGCCATGAGATCGATCTCTCATCCTTAAAGATCGATTTGGCCTTCACAGATTGCACTGCTGCTGCACTAAATTGCAGAATACTCAAAGTTTAACTTCTAAAATTCTACCCCATAGTCCATATTTCAATTCATACACATTCATCACTTAAAAATCTCTTCTTCTTTTACTTCATCATATTTAAAACTTGTGTGTGTACATTAACATGTCATAAATACATACACCAAATTATAATTCTCATAACTGAGGTATATAAAATTCTCAGTTCTCACAAAGAGAGAGATCGATTTCCAAAAAAATAAAAGGTCCTTATATAGGCAGAAGGTAGGAGATCGATCTGGTCCTTAATGAGATCGATCTCTCTTTAAATTTGGGAACGTTTTGGGGTAATTTTATGCCTAGGAGATCGATCTGTCGTGAGGTGAGATTGATCTCTTAATTGCTTCATGAGATCGATCTGCTCCTTGAGGAGATCAATCTGCTTCTTGAGGATATTGATCTTCTGTTTATAGAAAGATTTTGAGATCGATCTTCTTGCCTATGAGATCAATCTGCCTATCAGTTATTGCATATTTTTTGTATTCTGGAGCCATGAGATCGATCTCTCATCCTTGGAGATCGATCTGGCCTTCACAGATTGTACTACTGCTGCATAAATTTGTAGAAAACTCACTGTAAAACTTCCCAAAATCTACCCCATAGTCCATATTTCAGTCCATACACATTCAAGACTTAAAAATCTCATCTTCTTATATTTTGTCATATTTAAAACTTGTGTGTACATTAACATATCATAATTACATACACCAAATTACAATTCTCATAACTGGGTATACAAAATTCTCAGTTCTCACAGCTGTCCTCAGTCTCTCTACAACCAAACAGACATATTTAGATGCTTGTGTAACCAATTCAGGAGCGAAAATCTTACGGTCACCCAGTTCTTCCCATCCAATATGGGAACAACATCTACGACCACATCAAGCCTCATACGGTGCCATCTTGATACTCAAATTATAGCTATTATTGTAGGTGAACTCGGCTAATGGCAAGTGATCATCCTAGAAGCCTCTAAAATCTAGTACACAAGGTCTTAACATGTCTTCCAGAGTCTGTTTAGTCCTCTCTGATTGACCGTCTGTCTGAGGATGGAAAGCAGTGCTCAAACTCAACTGGGTTTCCATGGCTTTCTGAAAATGTTCCCAAAAGTGGGAAGTGACATAGGAATACCTATCAGAGACTATGCTCACTAGTACACCATGTAACCTCACTACCTCGCGTACATATAGCTCTGCCAATGAACTCAGAGTATCAGTAGCTCTCATAGCTAGGAAGTGGGCTGACTTTGTTAGTCTGTCAAGAATCACCCATATAGCATCGTGATTCCTGCGGGTCCTCGGTAAACCTGTAACGAAATCCATGGTGATATGCTCCTATTTCCATGTCGGTATAGGTAGAGGCCGCAATAACTCTCCAGGCTTCTGATGCTTACCTTCACCTGCTGACATACGAGACATTTCGCCACAAAATCTGCTACATCTCTCTTCATACCCGACCACTAGTACACCTTCCAGAGATTCTGATACATTTTGTTACTTCTCGGATGTAACGTGTACCTCGACGAATGAGCTTCTACCAATATCAATCTATTGAGTCTTGGATGCTCGGGAACACACAATCTGCCTCTGAACCTAGCAGTTTATCAGAACTCAACTCAAAATCAGTCATTGTGCCCCTCTGCATTTAACCACTCACATCAATGCAAAACGGATCAGTCTGCTCAGCCATTTTGATCCTATCCAACAGATTCGGCTCAAAGCGTAGACTAGCTATCACATAGCCCGTATCCCTGTCAAAAGGCACAACACCTAAACTGAGGCTAGCAAACTGTTCTAGTAACTCATGTTCCCTAACCATCATGTACGATACCATCCCTAAGCTCTTCCTACTCAAAGCATCAGCTACAACGTTAGCCTTACCAAGATAATAAAGTATCTCACAATCGTAATCCTTCAGAAGCTCTAGCCATCTTCTCTGTCTCATGTTCAGCTCCTTCTATGAGAATAAATACTTGAGGCTCTTATGTTCGGTAAATATCTAAAACTTCTCACCATACAACTAGTGGCGCCATACCTTCAACGCAAACACTACTGCTGCTAACTCCAAATAATGGGTCGGATAGTTCTTCTCATGATCCTTCAGCTGTCTGGATCCATAAGTAACTACCCTCTCATCCTGCATCAATACACAGCCCTGTCCCTGATGCAAAGCATCAGTATACACTACAAATCCTCTTGAGCTAGTAGGGATAGTGAGAATCAGAGCGATGCTCAATCGACGCTTCAGCTCCTGAAAACTCTTCTCACAATCCTCGTTCCATACGAACGGTACACTCTTCCGAGTGAGACATGTGAACGGAGCAGCCAACTTCAAAAATCCCTCAACGAATCTTCGATAATATCCAGCTAAACCCAAGAAACTCCTGATCTCGGTGACTGTCCTCGGCTATTCCCACTGAACTACAACCTCTATCTTGGATTGATCTACGATACACCATCCCTCGATACAACATGTCCCAAAAATGAGATATGTGATAACCAAAAGTCACACTTACTGAGCTTAGCATATAACTTTTGCTCTTGTAGAATCTGCAATACAATCCTGAGGTGCTCCTCATGCTCCTCCTTGGATCTTGAGTACACCAATATGTCATCGATGAAGACGATAACAAACTGATCCAAATATGGCCTGGACACATCGTTCATCAAAGCCATGAAAGTCGCGGGAGCATTCGTCAATCCAAATGGCATAACCAAAAACTCATAATGGCCATATCGGGTACGAAATGCTGTCTTGGGTACATCTCCACTCCGAACTCTCAGCTGATGATACCCCGACCTCAGATCAATCTTGGAAAAGACCTATGCTCCTCGAAGCTGATCCACCAAGTCGTCAATGCGTGGAAGGGAATACCTATTCTTGAAGGTGGCCTTATTCAACAATCAATAATCTATAAACAATCAGAGGCTCCCATCCTTCTTGATTACGAATAAACTAGTGTTCCCCAAGGTGAAACACTCGGTCTAATGAAACCCCTATCCAACAGCTTCTTTAACTGTATCTTGAGCTCTTCCAGCTCAACTAAGGCCATACGATAAGGTGGTCTCGAAATAGGCTTTGTACCAAGCACCAAGTCTATACAAAACTCTATCTCTTTGTCTGGTGGCAACCCGGCAGTTTATCCGAAAATACATCTGGGTACTCACTGACCATAGGAATATCTGCGAACTCTGGATATGCCTTATCCGTATCTACCACGTACTCATTGAAACCATCAACATATTCGTTTCTCAGTCAGCAGAGTATATCGTTATTATAATCATAACTACTACTTTCATTTCTTTTCATTAAACTTTACAACATAACTAGTAGGGTTAGGAAACATAACTGTCTTAGCATAACAATCTAAAACAACATGGTTTGCAGATAACCAATCCATTCCTAAGATAACATCAAAGTCACTCATACTTAACAATATTAGAATGGTTGTTATCTCCTTATTCCTTACTCTCAACTTGCAATCATTAAATACATACTCTACAAGTTAACTACTATTCATGGGCGTACTAATCAATATCATCATACCTAACGATGTACGCTCTACATGTCTTGCTAGTTTACATGCAAATGAAGGTGATACAAATATATGCGTGGCACCAGGATCAATTCAAAAATATGCTTCAATATCATAAATCAGGATGTTACCTCGTATCACATCCGATGAAGCATTAGTTGTGCCCTGGTCCAAAGCATCTACGCGCCCTCGACCAATCACTTGCTTCCCCTTCTGTTCTTCTGTCCCTCTTCTCCTCAAAGCAAAAGTATCAATTGGAGCTCTCTCTAGGTCCCTGCCCTTCAGTGGAGCAGTCTCAACCATCTTTGGGCAAGCTCTAGTAATATGCCCTGGTTTCTAACATCGAAAATACACTATAGGAGTCACTGGATAAGGTCTACCTCCATGATGTCTACTGCATCTTTTGCACTGATCAGTAGTAGGTCTCTGTCCTTCAACGACAATACCCTTCGCTGGAGCTATGGCCGAATAACTAGGAGGTCTAGCAAGTCCTCTCATGCCACCTCAATCCATGGTCTCTTACCGAAGAGTCTCCTTCCTCATCGATAACTGAAACCTCTATCTCTAGTCGGTCTCTTCCTCTCTCTATCACGGCTCCGATTAAACTTCCCGAACTCGAAAGCATTCCTCTCATAATTCTGCTCGCACAGTTGCGCCCAGCGCATTGCTTCCTCATATGTGGCTATATCCAATGGGACCAATCTGGACCGCAGAATCTGTCTCAATCCTTCAATGAACCTATGGACCTTCTTGGTCTCACTATACATGGTGTCTAGGTCATATATCCCTAGAGATAAGAATCTACTCTCATACTCGTCCACAGGCAAACTCCCCTGTTTCAGTCTTAAAAACTCAGCATATAGTTTCCGCTGTGCGGTATCTGGAACAAACTGCCTCTTAAAGGCATCCCGAAATATCTCCCAACTAATATATGTATGTCGAGCTCTTAATATGGGTCTAGTGGAATTCCACCAATGCTCTATAGATCCCTTTAATAGGAACGCAGCAAATACGACCATCTCCGATGTCATTCACTCGAAGAATCCATAGAGTTTCTCTATCTCTCCAACCCACTCCTCAGTAGCAATAGAGTCCTTGACCCCACTAAAAGATGGAGGTCTAAACTTCTAGAACTGTCGTAACCGATCTAGATCACATTCGTACCCTAATCAACTATTACCCGAAACTGGTAGGGGTGTAGGAGTATCTGTAGTCCTCAGTGCATGAGCTATTTGTGTAGGTGTATCAGAGGCAATTGCCTCTCCTGTCGCAGTTCTGTCCTGCTATGTCACACCTCACTTCTGGGTGTCCTTTATCCATACTTACTCTACTACGGTTGGGCTGTGAGGCCAAGCAATTACTAAAGTTTCTTGAATTTACAGCGAAAATATTATAATTTAATTCACACTCCCAAGTGTGTAAATAGAAAAAATTAATTGTATAATAATATCTTTACATAACATCCCTATAAAACTGTTACATTTCCTTAGGTATAACTGTGCGATACAAGATAATAGATACAAAATGCTCTTGTGTATACTGTTCTTATACCTTTGCAACTGATGCAAGCTGTCCAACGTAAAAAGAGATCCAGAGACCACTGCACCGCCTTACTTCTTAGTATCTAGAGGGGAAAATAGTGGGATGAGAAAACCACAGCTCAATAAGGAAATGAATGCTAGCAGGTAGATATCGTACTACCTACATAGCCCATGCATGTATAAACCAAAAACCATGTTTTCGATATAAATGAAAATATTATACGAAAATGCATTTAAACATATATTTCTCATTTTCACTTTCATGTAAGTCATATATGTCATGCTTCCATTTTAAAATATGATTCATAAAACAATGCCCTAACGGCACAATTGTTTAAATCAGAGATTTATCAAAACACAAAATCTCTTTACTTTCTCAATCATTTCTTTTCCTACAATTTCTTTCTTTTTTGAGTTGTCTCTGTTTTCTCAAATCTCTGAGACAGGAATGAAATTTTCGGCAATCTAATATCCACGAGATATGGCCATAGTCAGTGATCCCAAGCCTCACTGATCAGGTGTGCACAGGGCATCACTCCGCTTGAAGGGGGATGGGTCAGTCCTACCCTCTGGCTCATCTCAATCAACCTCATCTCCGCATATACTCACGGTATAAGGTACGCCATGTGTCAACTACGCGATACTCGTACTCACGTGCACCAGACAAGGTACATAGTATACCAACGGACAACTACATAGTACTACGTACGACCGTGGACCCAAGTCCGTACTCCAACTCCGATGGACTTTTCATCCTGAACCATGTCTCAAAAATCAGGCAAGCAATCAGCGTGACACACAGTCATCGTAAGGCTCCAGCGTAGTATAATTTATCATTAAGGCCCAGCCCGTTCTGCGGCCGTCGGCTGGCATCCCCTTGGGTCCTAAATCCCCAGGTTTACCTCAACTCTGTAAAAACAGGTGCGAGCAAAGCTCCAGCAGTTTCTCAAAACCATCGTGCGAGTTAAACTCCGGCACGGCACATCAGAAACATAGAAACATATGCGACCTAACACTCTAGCACATAGTCAAAGTCATTAAAACGGGTGTGAGCTAGAGCTTCAACACCAAATCTCATCTCAAATCCGATATGTAGCTATTTTCTCTTTTTAAAAACTCAAAACATGTTTATTTATGTAGCAGGCCTTTCCATGCTAAAACATGTAAAAATTAGCCAACCTATCATCATCATTTCTCAATCACCAATATCAATACAAAATTGAGAAAAACATTGAAAACATATATATAATGCTATTTCCTTACCCCATCCCATTTCTCAATACGTATATATCATAGTACATTTCATGCTCCATATCATTTCATAGAATCGTAGTATTATACTAATTCTAGCAATATATCTACGAAATTACCGTAAAATACATACAAACATCTTTATAGCTAACACACAGTCCCTTACCTCGAATAGTACGTGTATTCCCTTTATCTCGTACGCTCCATTCGCGATCCGGGCTAGTAGTGCTCCACGTTCTTCCAATCTACACACATAACCATTAAGTCATTTCTTTTCTTTCTCCCAAATATCCTCATTGTCAATTATTCTCCTATTTATACCGTTCAAGCCTTTAAATCATGTATCACTTTTCCATTGTATCACTTATCTTATTAAACTATTTCTCAAGCTTTCCATAATTTTCCCTCTTCTTAAATTTCTCTTAACATTACTCACTCATCACTACAAATCATTCTTATCAACATTTTGCATATCATTCAGCCTATACAATGTCTAGAATCCTTATTTAAAGCTTGAGGGTTGAAGAACTTACCCCTTTTTCTTAGCCAAATTTGTGGTAGCCACAACTCCTTCTCTTAATCACATCAATGGGTGATTTTTGGGTATGTTGTTCTCCTTGCTTCAAGGAATAACTTTCCCTTCTTAAGCTTCTTCCAAAACTGGCTGGAATGTAGTGAGTTGTTTTGAGTGAGAAAGCTTGGGTTTTGAGAGAAAATGGCAGGTGACGTTTGGTGGATGAAGAGTTCTGAGTTTTTATCTCAATCTCATGCTCTTTTTATAGATGCAGGCTTATGAGATAGATATGGTCCTTGTAGAGATCGATCTCTGCACGTTTGATAATCCTTTTCACCAAACATAACCACTCCCAGATCGATCTTCTCCCCTGATAAGATCGATGTGTCGAAGGTCGATTTTCCTCTTGGAGATCGATCTGCCCCTTGTAGGAGATCGATTTGTTCTTTACAGAACCCTTAAAGAGATCGATCTGTCTAGTCTTAAGATCGATCTGTCTCAAACAGAGAGCTAAGGAGATTGATCTGTTTGCCATAAAATCGATCCTCTCATTACATAATGCTTAGCAGATCGATTTGACTCCATTGGAGATCGATCTGTCCTGCTCCATAGCTCAAAATAACTTCATTTTGGCTCTTCCAAATCAATCTCTCATCCCATGAGATTGATCTAACCTTCATATTTTCCAGTTTTTTTACAGTAACCTTATTCAAAACATCCTTAATTTGCTTCCATAGTCATTTCCTCATTCATCCATCCTCGAGACTTGAAAATGGCTTCCAATCACACTTTGTACACATTAAAAATTGTGTGTAATTCTTGCATGACCAAATATATACAATATATAACTAAGTAGAAGTGCATAACTTATGCAAATCTTCATCCCATTTACTACACTACTCATTTCCCATTCCACTCACGTTCATCACATGTTTAAGTCCATTTCTTCATATTCATACTTAATGTAACTTGTATGTACAATCACCATCTCTCATTACAAGTGTGTACATTTAACTTATGGACTTTATATCACATATGCTTCACATTACTAGTACATCATCATACTTATGAATTCATTTACATATGTTCAAGGTTAAACCTATACGAGGTCTCACATTCTCCTCGACTTAGAAAATTTGGTCCTCCAAATTAGAACCAATCATTCTGTGAATAACTCGAGATACTTCTCTCGCATCGAACTCTCTAATTCCCATGTGGCTTTTTTCAATGTATGATGTTGCCACAAAACCTTAACTAATGAAATCGTCTTGTTCCGTAACACCTTCTCCTTCCTGTCCAATATCCGGATTGGTTCCTCCACATACGGCATGTCCTCCTTGAGCTTTAATGGCTCTTAGCTAATTACATGTCTCAGATCCGGATAGTACTTTTGAAGCATAGAAACATGGAAGACATTATGGACTTTCGCTAGCTCAAGTGGCAAGGCTAACCTATATGCTCCATCTCCCACTCTATCCAAAATCTCGAAGGGACCAATGTAATGAGGTCTTAGTTTTCCTTTCTTCCCGAACCTCATTATTCCCTTAGAATGAGACACTTTCAAAAATACAGACTCACCCACATCAAACTCAAGTGGTCTCCGTCTCCTGTCAACGTAGCACTTTTGTCGACTTTGAGCTGTTCGTAGCCTCTAGCATATTATCTGAACATCCTCGGAGGCTTGTTTAACCAAATCGAGAGCACGCAACTGTCTGTCACCAACTTCCTCCCAACCATGGGCAATCGGCATCTAAGACCGTATGGTGCCTCATAAGGGGCCATACCAATACTCGAGTGATAACTGTTATTATAGGCGAACTCAATCAACGACAAGTGATCGTCTCATGAGCCTCTAAAATCCAGCGCACACACTCTCAACATATCCTCCAAGGTCTGTATAGTCCTCTCTGACTGACCATCTGTCTAAGGATGAAAAGCGATGCTAAAGCTCAACTGGGTCCCCAACGCTTCCTGAAAATGTCCCCAGAAGTGGGAAGTGAAACTAGCATCCCGATCCGAAACAACACTCACTGGGACTCCATGCAATCTCACTATCTCCTGTACATACAAGTTCACCAATGCACTCAAGGTATCTCATAGCTAAGAAGTGTGCCAATTTCGTTAACCGATCTGCTATAACCTATATAGCATCATGGTTCTTACGGGTTCTCGGTAACCCCATCACAAAATCCATGGTGGCGTACTCCCACTTCCATGTCGGTAGAGGTAGTAACAATCCACCTAGTTTCTGATGTTCAACTTTTACTTGCTGACAAATGAGACATCTAGCGACATACTCAGCTATTCCCTCTTCATTCCAGACCACCAATACACCTTCCAGAGATTTTGATACATTTTACTACTCCCTAGGTGTACTGTATATCTCGATGAGTGAGCATCTGATAGGATCATCTTCCTCAACTCTAAATCTTTAGGAACACACATTCTATTTTCGAACCTTAGTATTCCATCTGAACTTATTTCAAATTTCGTACCCTTACCCTTCTGGATTTGGCTAATCACATCAATACACCATTGATCAATTTGCTGAGCTTGTTGGATTCTCTCAATCAACTCCGGTTCTAATCTCAAGATAGCAATAATCCCATAACTGCCAATCTCAGGTAGGGTCATATCTAGACTAAGGTTCTGAATTGCTCTAACAACTCGTGGTCTCTAACCATTATGTGTGATACCAACCCGAGACCCTTTCTACTCAATGCATCGACAACCATATTCACCTTCCCTGGGTGGTATAAAATCTCACAATTGGAGTCCTTGAGCAGTTCTAACCACCTTCTTTGTCTCATATTTAACTCCTTCTGTGAGAATAAATACTTCAGACTCTTATGATCCATAAAGATCTGAAATCTCTCACCATACAAGTAGTGGCGCCATATCTTCAATGCAAACACTACGGTCGCCAACTCCAAATCGTGAGTGGGGTAGTTCTTCTCATGATCTTTTAGCTATCTAGATCCATAAGCTACTAGCCTTCCATCTTGCATGAAAACATAACCCAATCCTTGATGTTAAGCATCCGTATAAACAGAATAGTTTCCTGAACTGTTAGGGATGATAAGAACTTGCACGGTGGTTAATCTACGCTTATTCTTGAAAACTCCTCTCACATGCTTCACCCCATGTAAACTCCACATTTTTTCTCGTAAGACGTATCAACGGAGCAACCAATCTAGAGAAACCCTCTACAAATCTCCTGCAGTAACCAGCCAAACCTAAAAAACTCCTAATCTTTATGACTATCCTGGGCTATTCCCACTGAACAATGACCTCAATCTTGGATGGATCTACTAACACCCCATCCTTCGATACAACATGGCCCAGAAAAGAGATCTGCTCTAGCCAAAAGTCACATTTACTCAGTTTGGCATACATCCTTCTCTCTCGAAGGGTTTGCAAAACAATCCTTAAGTGCTACTCATGATCTTCCTTAGACCTTGAATACACCAATATCTCATCAATGAAGACGATTACGAACTAGTCCAAGTATGGCTTAAATATCTTATTCATTAAAGCCATAAAAGCTGCTGGCACATTCGTCAACCCGAAAGGCATCACTAGGAATTTATAATGACCGTAGCGGGTGCGAAAAGCTGTCTTGGGCACATCCTCCTTCCGAATCTTCAATTGATGATACCCAGACCTTAGATCAATCTTGGAAAAGGTCTGCGCTCCCCGTAGCTAATCCAATAAATCATCGATGCGCGACAAGGGGTATTTATTCTTGATGATAGCCTTGTTTAACATCCTGTAGTCAATACACAGCCTAAGGCTCCCATCTCTTTTCCTCACAAATAAAACCGGAGCTCTCCATGGTGAGATGCTCGATCTTATAAACCCCTTATCTAGCATATCTTATAACTGATTCCTTAATTCGTCCAACGCAACTAGAGCCATCCTATATGGTGACTTGGATATTGGCTCGGTTCTACGTGTCAGGTCGATACCAAATTCCATTTCTCTATCTGGTGGTAATCCCGATAGGTCATCTGGAAAGACATCAAGGAATTCTCTAACCACTGGAATGTCCTCTATATCCAGATGTACTTTGTCCAAATCCACCACATAAGCAATAAAACCTTCAAAACAATATTTATGTCATTTAATACCGATGTACTTTACTTGTCACAAAATTCAAGATTTTATTACTTTTCTAAAATCTTACAACACATTCCTCGGGTAGAGAAAACGTAATAGACTTAGTGTGGTAGTCTAAGACAGCATGATTGGTAGCTAACCAATCCATTCCCAAAATTCAAATCAATATCATACATATTTAACAAGATCAAGTTGGTTGTCGCACACTTATCTCCTACCCTCACTTTATAATCCTTATACACTTGTTCAGCCAATTGGCTAACTCTCATTGCAGTACTTATTAACAAAGTCATATTTAAGTGTGTGGGTTCTACAGTTCCTGTTAACTTTGATGCACATGCAGGTGATATGAAAGAATGCATAGCACTAGAATCAAACAAAACCATAGCTTCCAAATTGAAGATCAAAATTGTACCTTTTATCACCTCAGAAGAGGTATCAGCTGATGCCTGGTCTATCGCATACACCCTGCCTTAACCCACAACTTGCTTTCCTTTTTCTTTAGCCGTGGCTCTCTTCCTTGTAGGAGGTGTAACTGTAGGAACTCTGTCTGGCTCCTTCCCCTCTATGGAATTACCTCAACTGCCTCTGGACATTCCTTTGCATAATGTCCAAACTTACCACATCTGAAGCATCGTATACTCTGAAGATGATAGGGCCTACCACCATGATATCGGTCGTATATTTTGCATTGATCTGTAGTCGGTCGGGGTCTACCAATCACTATACCTCTAGTTGGTGTCTGAGTCAAAGGCATAAAAGATCTAGCAGCCTTTTTTTTTCTGAAACTCATCTGCCTCTCTCTGACGTTTACTCATGAATCTTTGACCAAATTTGGCACTCTTGCCATCTCTCAGCTTCTCGGACCCTTGTCCTTACCCCAACTGAACTCAGAAATCTACAGGTCATAATCCTGCTCACATAACTGGGCCTGTCGCACAGCCTCTCTGTATGTAACGACATCAAACGGGGCTAACTTCGCTCGAATTGAAGGCCTCAGTCCATCCACAAATCTACGGACCCTTATAGCCTCACTCCTGATCGAGTTCGGATCATATCTGCCTAGTGAAGTGAATCGTGACTCGTACTCATCAACTGTTCGATTCCCTTAAGTCAGATTCAGAAATTCCATCTGCAACCTACGTCGAGCGGTATCTGGGATGTATTGCTCTCTGAAAGTACCCAAAAACATATCCCACGTGATAGCCATACCCTGAGCTCTCAACATAGGCCTGGTGGACTTCCACTAGTGCTCTGCTTCGCCTCTAAGTACAAAGGCCTCAAGCGCTACTCTCTTTGTAGCCGAACATCTACAGAAGTCAAATAACTTCTCCATTTGACTGATCTAGTCCTCAGCCACTGCCTAATCATTTACCCAGCTAAAAGAAGGAGGCTTGAAATCCATGAAATGCCTCAACCTCTCCATATCACAATCATATCCATACCCCAAATCATCCTCATCATATGTTGTGGGGTTACTGCAGGAGGTACTAGTCGAATATGGGGATCTCGTGGCCTAATCGGTTTAGGTGTGCAGGTGTAAAATTCTCAGGTTCAGGTGGAGCTGCTGGGGGATTTAGTGTAGTCTGTCCTGCTGTACCAGGTGTACCCTCAAACCTAGCCATGATATGACCCATCATGGTCATCATCGTGCACATGTCCACCTCTAATCGGGCTATTCGAGGATCGAAAGCCTCTATTTGTTCTTGGGACTCATGACTAGAGGACGATCTATTGTGCCTCTCAGTTCTGTCATACCACCCTTGAGCTCTCGAGCTCTCTCCCCTCTTGCGATGTCTCTCAGGCATAACTCACTATCCTGATAACTTCCTGCATTTACAATAAACTTTTTATTTACCACCAGCTCCGTATACACATTTGTATCTAAATATCTCATAGTAACTTGGGGATGTATGTTTCTTAGTCCTAAACATCAACTCACATTAGACCAACGAAGCTTTGATACCAAATCTGTCACACCCCACTTTCGGGTGTCCTTTATCCATACTTACTCTATTACGGTGGGCTGTGAAACGATGCAATTACTAAAGTTCCTTGAATTTACAGCGAAAATATTATAATTTAATTCACACTCCCAGGTGTGTAAATATACAAAATTAATTGTATAATAATATCTTTACATAACATCCCGATAAAATTGTTACATTTCCTTAGGTATAACTGTGCGATATAAGATAATAGATACAAAATGCTCTTGTGCATACTGCTCTTATACCTTTGTAACTGATGCGAGCTGTCCAACGTAAAAAGAGATCCAGAGACCACCACACTGCCTTACTTCTCAGTATCTATAGGGGAAAATAATAGGATGAGAAAACCACAGCTCAGTAAGGAAATGAATGCTAGCAAGTAAATATCGTACTACCTACATAGCCCATGCATGTATAAACCAGAAACCATGTTTTCGATATAAATGAAAATATTATACGAGAATGCATTTAAACATACATTTCTCATTTGCACTTTCATGTAAGTCATATATGTCATGCTTCCATTTTAAAACATGATTCATAAAACAATGCCCTCACGGCACAAGTGTTTAAATCAGAGATTTATCAAAACACAAAATCTCTTTACTTTCTCAATCATTTCTTGTCAGACCCAGATCTTTGTAGCTTGTACCTTATGATTCCTATGTGTATGAACACTATGTAATTATAGTTGAATCATAAGAAGAGTATTTACTAGACTTAAAGTGTTATTAAAATGAATTAACACACAAAAGCTACATAAAATGCCTAATGTGAGCGATGGGTATCACAGGCTAAACCGAGTTATTCTAAATCATTCTGACTGAAAATAAGAACTTAAAATAAGAGAACGTAGAGAGCTCATGAAGAGAAGTTAGCTTGATTTAGACCTGAAAACACAAAACGAGAGTAAAAGCTAAAAAGGGTAAAATGGACTTTTTTGGCGAGAAAAGGAGTTTCGGGTGAAATTATCCATCGGGAACGATTGGAATATAAAGACGAGAGTGTAAGACATAAGATATGACACTCTCAAAATTTTAAGAAAAAGTCAACATGGTCAATGGTTAAGGAAAAAGTCAACTATAGTTAAGAAAGTGGAATTTTACCATAGTTGACTAATCATGGTTAAAAAATTTACCTAAGTGTGGAGGAAAATTTGAAGAAAAATATTCTTGGCCAGAATATAAGATAATCATCCCCAGAAGTAAGAAAAATTTATTCGGAAGGATTCCGGATTTAATTTGATGGTTAAAAATGTAATGGGCCTAAGGTGAAAATTTTAAAGCCCATTAAGGTATACTAAACGTATATCGAAATTCTTAGGTCCTTTAGACCGAATTGTTGGACCAATTAATCGGCCAAATTTTGAGACAATTAAAGGCCCGAGACATAGTAAAAATTTCAGCCTAAAAGCCCATTAGGAAAGCCCAAACCGAGAAGCCCAAATTGAAAAGCCCATGAGATAAATATCTAACCATAGTTAAAGTTAACTATGACTCATAAGGTGACTCATAAGGTGACTCATGGCTAAGGGTTGGAAAGTCAAGTTAAATGGCTGAAAAGTAAAGCTTAATGGCTAAGTATATGGCTTATAAATTCAGCCACACCATTGTCATCTTCATCACACCAAATCCGGCTAGAAGAAGAAACCATTGAAATATATTTTCCAAGCTTTCTCTCACTAGAAATCACTAGGAATTAGGCATATTTGGAACTTGCATTCTTCATGGAAGTTGTTCCAAATTGAAAGGAGATTGACATATGTTGGAATTGGCTATCAAGGAGCCATAGAGTGCAAACCGAGAGCCTCCAAAGTTTCGGCCAAAGGGTGAACACAACAATTGGTATATTTTCTAATTTCCAATTTCATATATGTTAATGTATGAATAATTTCAAGTATGTTGATATATGTTTTAAGCATTGAAACATATTAAATCACCATGAAGTGGGTTAGGCCGAGAGTGATTAATGGGATGTTAAATTATGTCAATATGATTTTAAGACATAAATGGATTAGTGTACATGTATTAATGTTAATGGTGTAATTAGAATTAATCAATTTGATTAATTAATACATGTAAATTGTTGGCAATCAAGGTGTTTGATAAAATGCCTAAATGAACTATGTGATGATTGGTAATGTTGCCTACCAAGTGCTTGTGAAAATGCCTAAGTGAAAATGGCTAAATAATAGGCATGGATGGCATGCCATGGTAAAATCGAGACATGGGTAGCTCTCGGCCATGGCATGTGGCCGAGAGGCCCAATGGGCCAAGCCCAAAATTTTTAGGCCCAATAGGGTGTAATAGGCCTAGTACAAGCCCAATAAGAGTTGGTGGGCCCCACAAGCCCAAAAGGCCCAACAAAAGTAAATAGTAAAATGAAAATGGACTTAAGGCCTAATTAAGATCATTAAGGATTATTAAGGCCCATTAAGGGAAAATAGACTGTATTAATGTATAATACAGTAGGAAAAGTATAATTAACCTGAGGAATGGTTATTTACAGCTCCGGAGTTTACATTGAGAGCTGATCGGACTGCAGGATTTAACAGCACCGAGGAAGTGAGGTCACGTGACGTGATCCGAGGTAAGGGACTTTTGCGAGTAGTTAGAGATACCTGCACGTATTTTCGTCTGCTTTTACATTCACTTAAAAACTCTGAGGGTCAGAGAAAGTGAATAATAATTATTGCGACCAAATAGTGGCAAATTACGATTTTGCCCCTAGTTAGTCAAAAAAGTCAACTTTTTGTGAAAAGTTGCAAAAAGCATGGAAACTATTATTGTGATTGTTTAACTGCTGTTTAGCATGAAAATAAATAGATGGGCTAATGATTTTAAGGTTGATGTGACTTAAGCACACTTTATAGTGCTGATTTTGATGTTTTATAAACAATCCCTTTTTAAAGAGCCATCTATCATATTATGTGAGAATGAATCGTGCTAGAGCACAGCTCGCACTGGATTTCATATGTTTTCCACATACTTTAGTGCTGAATTTTTATACGCACTAGATTTCCATGACATGCATGATAGAGTACTGGAGTTTTACTCGTACTCAGCTTTTAATGATATATGCATGACACAGAGTGCTGGAGCGATTAGCTCGTACTCGAGTTTTACATGAGATACATGACAGAGTACTGGAGCGTTGCTCGTACTCGATTCTTCATGGTTTATACATGACATAGTACTAGAGCTATTGCTCGTACTTGATTTGATGATATTGTGCATAGCATGGTACTTGAGCTATTGCTCGTACTTGATTTAATACATGAACTATGCATTGACCTAGTTGCTGGAGGTTGCTCGCACTAGAGTTGAGTTTATGATGTGAAACAGTGTTCGAGCGTAGTGTCGACTGTGTGTCGCACTTAAGGACGCGCACTGTATGTGATATTATTTACATGTTACCTATTCATGCCATATTCTTTTGTGACTGAGTGTCACATTTTGAGAGGATGGCCAGCATGAGGGTATTAGAGATGTGGTATGATATTTCCACAGGCGCGAGGGCGAAGACCTATAGTAGGCACCCTGACTGTGATGTTGATATTCCACGGGTGCGAGAGCTAAGACCTATGATAGGCACTCTGGCGGTGATGCAGGGTCCACGGGTGTACTTTGTACCGTGCCTGAGTGGCGCGAGGTGTACGCTGTACCGTGTGTTGTTGTGGAGTTGAGGAGGATATAGCTGATGGTTGTGATGGACTGATCCCCCTCCCATTGCAGCAGTGATGCCCCGCACACTAGGATTCCGTGTAGCTTGGGATCACATTTCGGATATGATCATAGTCCAGGATACTATTTGCACTTAACCGCAGAGTCTCACATGATATATCACATTGATTGACTGATTTAAATTGCGGACAGACTTGAGGGATGGGTCGGACTCCGATTTTGTGTTGTGAATCATTTAATGCCATATTTATTGTGATTTAAATATATATGGCATGATTTACATAAAGGCATGATTTATATACGATGCATTGTTTTGCACTACATGCCTACATTTGAGAAAGAAAGCATGATTTTCTGTACATGAGATTTATTCTGTACAAGTATATATATATTATATTTCAAGACATTCTTTTAAAGCGAGTAAAGGAAATAATGTTTTCAAGGCATAGCATTATTTTGAGTAGATAGTGTAGATATCTACTTGCTTGCCTGATTTCCTTACTGAGCGCGTTGTATGCTCACCCCTCTTTCTTTACATCTCTCTACAGAGCGTCAGTAGTAGAGCGAGAGCTATCGAGGGATAGTATCCCAGAGTCCACTGCTAGTTCCTATCAATCGCCAGGTATACATATTATGTACAGTTGTGTATCTAAACATAGAAACAGCACAGTGATGTATACGTTATATATTATGGGGAATGTATTTGTATTAGATTTTATATAATCTTACATATATAATAAAAGCAAGTACAGTCAGTAATAGTATGTTGACATGTATGTATGATATTGGATGATGTGGTAAGTGAGGACTCTGACATTGAATCACAGCCTAACCATTGAAGAGTGGAAAGGTAAGTTAAGAATGCGAAAATTTTGTAGTGTTTTTGGTTAAAGTCATGGATTGAGAATGGGTCCTGACTTTTCTTTTCCTCAAATCTCTTTCTTTTCTGAGTTGTCTCTATTTTCTCGAATCTTTGAGACAGACATGAAATTTTCGGCAATCTAATAGCCATGACATTTGGCCATAGTCAGTTGTCCCATGCCTCATTGATCAGGTGTGGATAGGGCATCACTTCACCTGAAGGGGGATGGGTCAGTCCTACCCTCCGGCTCATCTCAATCAACCTATCTCCTCATATACTCATGGTATAAGGTACGCCAGGTGTCATCTACGTGATACTCGTACTCACGGCACCCAGTACAGTACATAGTATACCAACGAACAACTACACAGTACTACGTACGACCGTGGACCCAAGTCCATACTCCAACTCTGATGGACTTTTCATTATGAACCATGTCTCATAAACCAGGCGAGCAATCAGCGTGACACACAGTCATCGTAAGGCTCCAGCGCGGTAAGATTTATCATTAAGGCCCTGCCCATTTCGAGGTCGTCGGTTGCCATCCCCTTGGGTCCCAAACCCCCAGGTTTACCTCAACTCAGTAAAAACAGGTGCGAGCAAAGCTACAACACTTTCTCAAAATCATCGTGCAAGTTAAACTCCAGCACGACACATCAGAAACATAGAAACATGTGCAAGCTAACACTCTAGCACATAGTCAAAGTCATTAAAACGGGTGTGAGATAGAGCTCCAACACCAAATCTCATCTCAAATCAGTGGGTGGCTATTTTCTCTTTTTAAAAACTCAAAACATGTTTATTTATGCAGCATGCCTCTCCATGTTAAACATGTAAAAATTAGCCAACCTATCATCATCATTTCTCAATCACCAATATCAATACAAAATTGAGAAAAACATTGAAAACATGCATATCATGCTATTTCCTTACCCCATCCCATTTCTCAATACGTATATATCATAGTACATTTCATGCTCCATATCATTTCATAGAATCGTAGCATCATACTAATTCTAGCAATATATCTACGAAATTACTGTAAAATATGTACGAACATCTCTATAGCTAACACACAGTCCCTTAACTCGAATCGTACGTGTATTCCTTTTGTCTCGTACGCTTCGATCGCAATCCGAGCTAGTCGTGTTCCACGTTCTTCCAATGTACACACATAACCATTAAATCATTTCTTTTCTTTCTCCTAAATATCCTTATTGTCAATTATTCTCCCATTTATACCTTTCAAGCATTTAAATCATATATCACTTTTCCATTGTATTACTTATCTCATTAAACTATTTCTCAAGCTTTCCATAAGTTTCCCTCTTCTTAAATTTCTCTTAACTTTACTCACTCATCACTACAAATCACTCTTATCAACATTTTGCATATCATTCAGCCCATACAATGTCTAGAATCCTTATTTAAAGCTTGAAGGTTGAAGAACTTACAATTTTTTCTTAGCCAAACTTGTGGTAGCCACAACTCCTTCTCTTGATCACATCAATAGGTGATTTTTGGGTATGTTGTTCTCCTTGCTTCAAGGAACAACTTTCCCTTCTTGAGCTTCTTCCAAAACTGGCTGGAATGTAGTGATGTTTTTTTTTAGTGAGAAAGCTTGGGTTTTGAGAGAAAATGGTAGGTGAGGTTTGGTGGAGGAAGAGTTCTGTGTTTTCATCTCAATCTCATGCTCTTTTTATAGATGCAGGCTTATGAGATAGATCTGGTCCTTGTAGAGATCGATCTCTGCATGTTTGGTAGTCCTTTTCACCTAACATAACCACTCCCAGATCTATCTTCTCCCTTGATGAGATCGATCTGTCGAAAGCCAATTTTCCTCTTGGAGATCGATCTGCCCCTTGTAGGAGATCGATCTGCTCTTTATACAACCCTTAAGGAGATCGATCTGTCTAGTCTTGAGATCGATTTGTCTCAAACAGAGAGCTAAGGAGATCGAATTGTTTATCTTAAAATCGATCCTCTCTTTATGGAATACTTAGCAGATTGATCTGACTCCATTGGAGATCGATATATCCTACTCCACAGCTCAAAATAAGTTCATTTTGGCTATTCCAGATCGATCTCTCATCCCATGAGATTGATCTAACCTTCATATTTTCCAGTTTTCCTGTAGTTTTTCTGCAGTAGCTTCATTCAAAACATCCTTAATTTACTGCCATAGTCATTTCCTCATTCATCCCTCCTCGAGACTTGAAAATGGCATCCAATCACACTTTGTACAAATTAAAACTTGTGTAATTCTTGCATGACCAAATATATACAATATATAACTAAATGGAAGTGCAGAACTTATGCAAATCTTCATCCCATTTACTATATTACTCATTTCCCATTCCACTCACGTTCATCACATGTTTAAGTCCATTTCTTCATATTCATACTTAATGTAACTTGTACGTACAATCACCATCTCTCATTACTAGTGTGTACATTTAACTTATGGACTTTATATCACATGTGCTTCACATTACTAGTACATCATCATACTTATGAATTCATTTACATATGTTCAAGGTTAAACCTATACGGGGTTCCACATCCTGTCCCTGCCTACCTGGCATCATCTATGCCAATATCTCTACTGTCGTCTCTAGGCTATGCTCTACCTCGTGAAGCATGCCTCAGTACTCTCTGGTATCTCAGTAGCACCTGGAGTCTCATGGGTAGGTAATGGCTCCGTAATAGCTCGTCTCTCAGGCCTATCTCTACGGCCTCAAACCCTACCTCTCGTCCCTCTACCACTATTGGTATTCGCCATATAGGCTAAGTTCCTACATTCACAATCATAAATTAGTTCGTTTCCCATCTGGTATACACAGTTGTATCTAAACACAGCATAGTACTATGGGGATGTACACTTTCCTATTTCTAACACCGATTCACATCAGACCAACCTCTGCTCTGATACCATTCTGTCATGACCCTCCATGACTTAACCAAAAACCACTACAAATTTTTCGTATTTTAACTTACCTTTCTTTTCATTAATGGTTGGGCTGTGATTCGATGTCAGCATCCTCGCTTACCATATCATTCATCCATTTTCATACATATAAGTCAATACATTATCTACTGACTATAATTTCTTTTATAATATATGTGAGCTCATATAAAATCTAATACAAATACATTCCCCATAATATATATCGTATACATCACTATGCTGTTTATATGTTTAGATACAGAACCATACAAAATATGTATACTTGTCGATTGATAACGGACAACGGGAATCCTATCCCTCTCTCGAAATCGCTCTACTGCGGATGCTCTGTAGAGAGGTGTAAAAAAAGGGGTGAGCTTGTAGCTCAGTAAGGAAATTAGGCAAGCAAGTAGACATCTACACTATCTACTCAAAATAATGATATGCCTCGAAAATATCATTTCCTTAACTCACTTTAATAGCATGCCATTAAAATATATACATATACTTGTGTAGATTAAATCCCATGTACAAAAATCATGCTTTCATTATCAAATGTAGGCATGTAGTGCAAAATAATGCATCTTTATAATATCACAATGCCTTTAGATAAATCATGCCATTGATATTCAAATCACAGTAAATATGGCATTTAAATCATTCACAACACAACAATCAGATTCCGACCCATCCCTCAGGTCTATCCGTATCATAAATAAACCAGTCAGGTGATATATCATGTGAGACTCTGTAGTGAAATGCAATAACATCCTGGACTATATCCATATCCTATAATGGTGATCCTAGGCAACACAGATCTCGGTGTGCGAGGCATCATTATTGCAACAGGAGGGGGGTCAATCCATCACAACCGCCAACTATCAACTCCTCAACTCCACAACACCACACGGTACAGTGTACTCCATGCCACTCGCACGGTACAACGTACTCTATGGACCCTACATCATAGTTGGGGTGCCTGCCATAGGTCTTAGCCCTCATACCATGGAAAATAAATACCACATCTCTATATCCACATGCGAACATTTCATAGTGTGACACTCAGCCTACACGAGGAAATCAAGCATGGCTTTTCAACATGTCCTATATATCACATAAAATACAGTGCGCACCTTTGAGCACGACTCACAGTCGACACTCCGCTCAAACACTGTTTCACATCACAAACTCAAACTCTAGTGCGAGTAAACCTCCAGCAACTAGGTCATGCATAGTTCATATATGTTGTGATAATATATTTTGAAATGACAAAACAAGTAAATTCAATAATATAAAGATGATATAAAAACATGTTTAGAGGTTATCAGTAACAGAACTTGGGTTTCTGTAGATGAGAGATCGATCTGGGTTATGAGAGATCGATCTCCTGGGATTTCTTGGATGAGAGATCGATCTCATAAAGACATGAGATCGATCTGCTAAGCTGTGAACCTATACAAAGGTATTGAGGCAGATTGAGATCGATCTCTAAGGGTTATGAGATTGATCTGCCTAATACTGGAGTTGAGGAGATCGATCTGATCTAGGAAGAGATCGATCTCCTCTAAAATAAAGACAGTAGATCGATCTGTGAGATCGATCTATACTCAAACAAAGAGCTCGTGAGATCGATCTGGTATAGGAAGAGATCGATCTTCTCAAAGTCAGAGAGCTAAGGAGATCGATCTGGGGTAATAAGAGATCGATCTCATCACTACGAGATTACTTGGCAGATCGATCTGCCTATTCGACAGATCATCTCCTCTAATATTTTCAAATCATGAGATCGATCTGCTCATATATGAGATCGATCTCCTTGTGTTATTTTGCTTTGATCTTGCAGGATTTATAACTAAGAGATCGATCTGGCCAAGATGGCAGATCGATCTGGCCAAGATGGCAGATCGATCTGGCATTCTACTGGAGGTACCCAACGGCTAGTTCTGCAAAAATCTCAATGGGAAAAACAGCATTTAATGCTCCAACTACCAATCCTTCGTATTTAACCAAGCATTGAAGACAATGAGAAGAGAGACCATTGCTGCACATTTCTTACATTCTCAAGAGTTTAATTCTTTCATTCCTTGTGTTTTCATTCCTCATTTATTGAGTTTGTTGTATAAGCTTAAGTGCAAAAGCTATAATTGTCCTACCCACATTAAAGCTTGACATTGTATTCATCCTTACCTCAAAAGAGAAGAGGATTGTTCCTCAGTGAGAAAAAACATTGTGAAAGGGTGAATACTTCTTTGTATTGCAAAGGGTAGAGAGGTTATTCCTTAGCCTGAAAAAGGAACATTGTAACTTCTGTTGAAGGAGAGAAAGAAAGCACTTGACAAGAAGGTCAAGGAGAGAGGACGTAGGCAAGAGATTGGTCGAACCTCTATAAACGATTGTGTTTGTTTCTCTCTTCCCTATCTTGCATTAATTTGTTTAATTTCATTGTATTGATCATTATCATTTGCTAATTAAATTAGGATTAATTTAAAATTTGCCATGAACATTAGAAAACCGATTCACCCCCCCTCTCGGTAGAGCCAACAATTGGTATCAGAGCTAGGACTCTTTAATCACATATGTATAATTTTCTAAGAGTTAGAAACGATCAAATGGCTCACAACAATGTAGCAACTAGTTTGGTAGGAGAGGGGCACTCTACGGTTAGACCTCATATGTTCAATGGAGAACATTATGCTTATTGGAAGACTAGGATGATGTTATTCATTCAAGCAAATGATTATGAGGTGTGGAGGATTATAATTAAAGGACCTCAAATCCCTATAAAGAGAATAGAGGGAAGAGATATCCCTAAAGAAGAAGATGAATGGGATTCAAATGATATTAAATGTGCTCAGCTAAATGCTAAGGCTATGCACACATTATTTTGTGCCTTAGGTCCAAATGAATATAATAGAGTCTTCGGTTGTGACAATGCCAAACAAATTTGGGACAAATTGGCAATAACTCATGAGGGTACAACCCAAGTGAAGGAGACTAAGGTAGGAATGCTCACACATGATTATGAGCTATTTAGGATGAAGGAAGGAGAATCAATTAGTGATATGTTTACTAGATTCATGGATGTAATTAATGGATTAAAATCCTTAGGAAAAATATACTCTAATATTGAAATGGTCAAGAAAATATTAAATAGCTTACCTAAATCATGGGAAGCTAAAGTGACTGCAATTGAGGAATCTAAGGATCCTCACACATTGTCTTTAGATGAATTAATAGGATCACTACTCACTTATGAGATGAAATTAAGAAGAAATGAAGAGCCACCCAAGAAAGTAGGAGTTGCTCTAAAATCCACTGCTCAAGAGGAGATTAAGAATGAGAGTGGTAGTGAAGAGGACCTTGAGATGGCAATGTTTGCCAAAAGATTTAACAAGTTCATAAGAATGAGAGCTAGTGGTAGTAATAGGAGAAACACTAAGAGAGATCAAGAAGAAGTAGGTAGAAAAGATTCAATTGTGTGTTATGAATGTAAAAAACCAGGACACATAAAACTTAACTGCCCTCCTCTTAAAAGGTCCAATGATAGGTCCCACAAAAAGAAGGCAATGGTGGCAACATGGAGCGACAGTGACTGCTCCGATGATGACTCAAATGAGGACATTGCCAACTTGTGCTTCATGGCAATTGAGGATGAAAAGGTAACTTCAAACCTCAATGAATATTCCTTTGATGAATTGCAAGATGCATTTGATGATCTTGCATTAGAATATGAATGCATGAGTATGAAATATAAAAAGATAATATCCAAATTGAGAAAAGAAAATGAGTTAATGCTAAAGGACAAATTAGAATGTGAAAAGAAACTAGAAATTACAAATAAAGAGAAAAATGGCAATCTACATAATTCCTTTAATAGGTTCCATATGGGTCAACAAAAGTTAGATAGCATGCTAGAGACCCAAAGGGCATTCTTTGACAAAAATGGGTTAGGATATAATGTAAAAAGTAGAGAGACTCATCTTAAAAGCTTTATTGCTAGAAAGAGCATGAATAAACTCTCAACTTCTTGTTCACATTGTAATAGAAAGGGACATGCATCACATAATTGCAATATAAATATGAGGACTCTTAAAAGAAAAATAGTAAAAAGAATATGGGTTCCAAAAGAAGTCATTAACTCAAAGGATTGTAATGCATTAGCAAAATGGATCCCAAAGGGATCAAGAATTTCTTTCACTAAACTCAAAGGACCCAAGAAAATTTGGGTACCTAAAACTTGAGTTGAATTTGTCTATAGGTGATTGAGCATGGCCACAAAGCTAAAACAAAGGAAGCTTGGTACTTGGATAGTGGATGCTCAAGGCACATGACGGGTGATAGAAGCCACTTCAACTCTTTTAAATCAAAGGTTGGTGGAGAAGTCACATTTGGGGACAACTCCAAAGGCCAAGTTGAAGGAAGTGGCTCAATAGGTAATGACTATTTTTCATTAGAAAAAGTATTGCTTGTTAGGGGTCTAAAGCATAACTTACTAAGCATAAGTCAACTTTGTGACAAAGGTTACAAAGTAACTTTTGATTGTATGAAATGTCATGCTATAGATCCTAAGTCAAATAGAGTTCTTTTCTTAGGCCAAAGACAAGGTAATATATACATTGTCTATCTTAATGAACTTAAGAATGAAAACATATGCCTAATGGTAGATAATAAAAAGGAATCTTGGTTATGGCGTAGAAGACTAGGTCATGCTAGCATGCATGTACTTTCTAAGTTAGCTAGAAAGGATCTAGTTATAGGATTGCCTAAGATGTCCTTTGATTATGAAAAAATATGTGAAGCGTGTGTTAAAGGAAAACATAAAAAGACAACATTTAAGCCTAAGAATAGTGTATCCACCTCTAGGCCTCTTCAATTACTCCACCTAGATTTATTTAGACCAACTAGAACAACAAACCTTGGTGGGAAACACTATGGATTTGTAATAGTTGATGATTACACTAGGTTCACTTGGGTGTTCTTTTTGAAAGTAAAAAATGAAGCCTTAGAAAAATTCATAGCCTATACAAAAGTGACTCAAAATGAAAAGGGATACACAATAACTAGTATTAGAAGTGATCATGGCAAGGAATTTGAAAATATAAGATTTGATGAGTATTGCAATGATCAAGGAATTAGCCATAATTTTTCAGCCCCTAGGACACCACAACAAAATGGTGTAGTTGAGAGAAGAAATAGAACATTGGAAGAAATGGCTAGGACCATGTTGTGTGAGAATAATTTACCAAAGTATTTTTGGGCTGAAGCTATAAACACATCTTGCTACATAATTAATAGAGCTATGATTAGACCCATGCTAAAGAAAACTCCTTATGAGCTTTACAAAGGTAAGAATCCTAACATTAGCTACTTCCATCCTTTTGGCTGCAAATGTTTTGTCTTAAATAATGGTAAAGATAATTTAGGAAAATTTGATGCCAAGAGTGATGAGGGAATTTTTCTGGGATATTCCGTGAATTCAAAGGCTTATAGAGTCTATAACAAAAGAACATTGATGGTTGAAGAATCAATTCATGTAATATTTGATGAGTCAAATGATGTATCTAAAGATTCAACCAATGATGAGGATGTTGGAATATTTGATGAAAACTTGGAGGAAATTCCAAACTTAGAAGATGATTTATTAGATAAACTAGACTTAAATAAAGAAGATGAAGAAGAAATAGAGATAAGAGAGTCTAGAGCACCAAGAGAGTTATGATATGTAAAAGATTGTGAAATAGTAGGAGATCCAACTCTTGGAGTTAGAACTAGATCATCTCTAAGGAATATGTGTCAATATATAGCCTTTGTATCTCAAATAGAGCCTAGGAATGTCAATGAACCTTAGATGACAATAATTGGTTCCTAGCAATGCAAGAAGAATTAAATCAATTTGAGAGAAGCAAAGTATGGAAACTAGTTCCTAGGCCTAGTGATCGCTCTATAATTGGAACTAAATGGATATTCAAGAACAAGATGGATGAAAATAGTGTGATCATAAGAAACAAGGCTAAGTTAGTTGCACAAGGCTATAGACAAGAAGAAGGTATAGACTATGATGAAACCTATGCACCGGTAGCTAGACTAGAGGCAATAAGAATGTTACTTGCCTTTGCATGTTATAAAAACTTCAAATTATATCAAATGGATGTAAAGAGTGCATTCTTAAATGGTTTCATTAATGAAGAAGTCTATGTTGAACAACCTCCCGGCTTTGAAAATCATGAATTTCCTGAACATGTTTTCAAATTATCTAAGGCACTCTATGGCTTGAAACAAGCTCTGGAGCTTGGTATGAAAGGTTGTCAAAATTCTTGATAGAAAAGGGATTTTCAAGAGGAAAAGTGGACACCACTTTATTCATCAAAAATAAAAATAAGAATTTACTAGTTGTACAAGTGTATGTAGATGATATTATCTTTGGATTAACTAATGAATCTTTATGCCAAGAATTTGCTAAGATCATGCAAGGAGAATTTGAAATGAGCATGATGGGAGAACTCACCTTCTTCTTGGGACTTCAAGTGAAGCAAACAAAAGATGGAACCTTCATCAATCAAGCAAAGTATACTAAGGATTTGCTCAAGCGATTTGGAATGGACAATTGCAAACCTCTAGCAACTCCAATGGGCACCAACATCAAGCTTGATAAAGATGAAAGTGGTAAGTGTGTAGACACTAAACTCTATAGGTCTATGATTGGCTCATTGCTCTATTTAACTGCAAGTAGACCAGATATTTTGTTTAGTGTATGCCTTTGTGCTAGATTTCAATCCTCTCCTAGGGAATCACACTTATTAGCAACTAAAAGGATCTTTAGATACCTTAAGGACACTCCCTCTCTAGGACTTTGGTACCCCCAAGGACTCCACCTTTACACTTCATGCATTTTCAGATGCAGATTTTGGGGGTGCAAAATAGATAGGAAAAGTACTTCAGGTACTTGCCAATTCTTAGGGAATAGATTAATCTCTTGGTTCTCTAAGAAACAAAACAGTGTGGCTCAGTCCACAACTGAAGCTGAATACATAGCAGCAGGTAGTTGTAGTGCTCAAGTGTTGTGGATAAAACAACAAATGAAAGACTATGGTATTGACATGAAACAAGTTTCTATTAAATGTGACAATACCAGTGCTATCAACCTATCTAAAAATCCTATTCAACACTCTAGAACCAAGCACATTGAGATTAGGCATCATTTCCTTAGAGACCATGTTCAAAAGGGGGATATAATTCTAGAGTATATTGACACTCTACATCAAATAGCTGATATATTCACCAAACCTCTTGATAGAGATAGGTTTTGTATCCTTAGAGGTGAATTAGGACTCATGGATATCCGTTAAGATGTATATGCTTCAAAATCTTGGTTTTAAGTTGGTTTTAAAAGAGTTTTTCAAGGATTTTTCTGGGCAACAAGTATGAGAGATCGATCTCCTATCAATATAGATCGATCTCCATACTTCCAACAAGCCTAAAGTATTAAGGTTAAGCTAGGCAGATCGATCTTCTATCCATAAGATCGATCTCCTTAAGCCTCTATTAAACAGCAGATCGATCTGTGCATACGACAGATCGATCTCTTCAAACCTCTGTATTCTGAAGATCGATCAATGTATTTGGCAGATCGATCTCCCTAAGCCTCTGTCAAATAGCAGATCTATCTGTGCATACGACAGATCGATCTCCTTAAGCTTCTGTATTCTGCAGATCGATCTTATGGAACCACAGATAGATCTCTTCGGGCTTCTGGAAATGACAGATCGATCTGTCGTCTCGACAGATCGATCTCCTATGCCCTGGACTATAAAAACTGGTGAAAAATCCCCAAATTTCAAATCTCCAAAATCTCAAATCCCTAACTTCCCTGGCACCTCCTCTCTCGATTCCTCCTCATATCGATCTCGGTACAGTCATCGTCCCATCTCTCCCTCGTTTACTGGTATAGTAACCCACATTCTTGATTTTTTTTCTCAAAAATTTCTTAAGTTTTGTGCTCAATTTCTCACTAGGTCAAATCTAGTTATTGTTTCATTGGTTAGTTGTTTAGAGAACTAGTTTTAAGTGTGTCTTGTGTCTAGAAAAATGCCTCGTATTAAGAGAACAACTAATAGAGAATCTGGACCAACCTCCTCCCAACCACCTTCTACCTCTTCAGTCACTACCTTTAACAGGTGTTTTAAAACACCTGCCAAAAGGAAGCGTTATGAAGAATATTTCTCCACCATGCGAATTAAACATTGGCGAACAATCGATTTCTCCTTCTTAAACCGCATTGATTTTCCCTATCTATCCAAATTTGAAGAATTTGGTTGGATGTCGTTCCTCAAAATCAATACTCCCGTACCTCCAAACATCGTTCGAGCATTCTTTTCCAATGTCGAACTCACCTATGATCCTCACGACACTTGTAAAATTCTCAGGTTTACAACATATGTCATGGGCAAATCCATTGTAATAGACCATGAAGTCCTAGCCCAAGCTTTCAACATACGCGATGAAGGCTTGACAAATGAAGATGAGGAAGTCCCCTTGGAGTTTGACCTTCCCGGGGATAATGCGAGTGACCTCCCAATGCACCCACGGTTACTCCACCTCATCATCTCATGGAACCTTCGTCCTTTCGGTACCCGTCATTCCACTGTTAGGAGGCTAGATCGTTTTTGGATCCACCACATCCACTCCACAAGTCAAAAACCCAACCTTATCCATTTTATATATGAAGATTGGTTGAAGATCGTACGCGTCCAAGCCACCACGATAGTTTTTCCGCAACCGTTGGCGTAGTTTCTACAACGACTTGGAGTGGACTGCAGTTGTGAAACGGGTGAAGTGCCCTCCCCAAAGAGCGTCCTAAACATCGAAACACTTCATCACATGGGATACTAAAAAGACTTCTGAGGGGATTGGAAGAAGAAGCGGGAACAGCAGCCTGCAGCAGCCATGGAGGAAGATCCCACAGACGAACCCCTTGCTCCACCTGCTGCACCGACTGAGGGTCCATCCTCTTCCTCTGCTCAGCGCACCTACTGGCATGGAGTCCATAGTGACCATGATGAGTGAACTCAACCGGAAGATCGATGAGGGTTTTGCAAACCTTCATGTAACCCAGCAGCGGCTGTTCGTGGAACTAAATCACAAAGTCGATGAAGGCTTTGCAAATCTTCATGCTACTCAGGAGGCGATGTTTGATGAGCTTCAGGTCGCTCGCACTCACATTGAGGATCTTATGGATTGAGTTCCTCCGTCGTAGGCTATGCATATTAGGATAACATTAGTTAGTTTTCATGTGTACTTCTTGTTGTTTTTAATACTGCATTTGCTTGAATGAAATGATATATCAGTGATATTGTTGTTGAAATATGCTCAAATAAATTACTATTTTGAAATGCACAATGTGTTTACAGTTGGACTGTTTCCTTAATCTTTAGTGTCATTGATATGACAAAAAGGGGGAGAAGAAAAGAGAACATGTGCATGTGGGTTAATTAAAATATGTGTAAATGGCTTTAAGAAACATGTCTAAAGTTTTAAAGGAATGATTAAAATGAGGGGGAGTTAAGAAAGTAACGAGGTCAAAAGCTAAAAGAAAGGGGGAGCTTACAAAAAGGGGGAGCTTGTGCAAATTAACTAAACATGTTGATTGAATAGGTTTTGTCATATCAAAAAGGGGGAGATTGTTGTGATAATATATTTTGAAATGACAAAACAAGTAAATTCAATAATATAAAGATGATATAAAAACATGTTTAGAGGTTATCAGTAACAAAACTTGGGTTTCTGTAGATGAGAGATCGATCTGGGTTATGAGAGATCGATCTCTTGGGATTTCTTGGATGAGAGATCGATCTCATAAAGACATGAGATCGATCTGCTAAGCTGTGAACCTATACAAAGGTATTGAGGCAGATTGAGATCGATCTCTAAGGGTTATGAGATCGATCTGCCTAATACTGGAGTTGAGGAGATCGATCTGATCTAGGAAGAGATCGATCTCCGCTAAAATAAAGACAGTAGATCGATCTGTGAGATCGATCTATACTCAAACAGAGAGCTCATGAGATCGATCTGGTATAGGAAGAGATCGATCTTCTCAAAGTCAGAGAGCTAAGGAGATCGATTTGGGGTAATAAGAGATCGATCTCATCACTACGAGATTACTTGGCAGATCGATCTGCCTATTCGACAGATCGATCTCCTCTAATATTTTCAAATCATGAGATCGATCTGCTCATATATGAGATCGATCTCCTTGTGTTATTTTGCTTTGATCTTGCAGGATTTATAACTAAGAGATCGATCTGGCTAAGATGGCAGATCCATCTGGCATTCTACTGGAGGTACCCAACGGCTAGTTCTGCAAAAATCTCAACGGGAAAAATAGCATTTAATGCTCCAACTACCAATCCTTCAGTATTTAACCAAGCATTGAAGACAATGAGAAGAGAGATCATTGCTGCACATTTCTTACATTCTCAAGAGTTTAATTCTTTCATTCCTTGTGTCTTCATTCCTCATTTATTGAGTTTGTTGTATAAGCTTAAGTGCAAAAGCTGTAATTGTCCTACCCACATTAAAGCTTGACATTGTATTCATCCTTACCTCAAAAGAGAAGAGGATTGTTCCTCAGTGAGAAAAACATTGTAAAAGGGTGAATACTTCTTTGTATTGCAAAGGGTAGAGAGGTTATTCCTTAGCCTGAAAAAGGAACATTGTAACTTCTGTTGAAGGAGAGAAAGAAAGCACTTGACAAGAAGGTCAAGGAGAGAGGACATAGGCAAGAGATTGGCCGAACCTCTATAAACGATTGTGTTTGTTTCTCTCTTCCCTATCTTGCATTAATTTGTTTAATTTCATTGTATTGCTCATTATCATTTGCTGATTAAATTAGGATTAATTTAAAATTTGCCATTAACATTAGAAAACCGATTCACCCCCCTCTCGGTAGAGCCAACAATGTATCAAATCAAGTACGAGCAATCGCTCTAGTACCATGCTATGTACAAAACTCATCAAATCAAGTATGAGCAATAACTCAAGTACTATGTCATGCATAAATCATGAAGAATCGAGTATGAGCAACGCTCTAGCACTTTGTCGTGCATCTCATGTAAAATTCGAGTACGAGCTAATCACTCTAGCACTCTCTCATGCATAAATCATATAAAACTGAGTACGAGTAATAACTCCAGCACTCTATCATGCATGCCATGGAAATCTAGTGCGAATCATACATCAGCACTAATATATGTGGAAAATATATGAAAGCAAGTACGAGTTGTGCTCTAGCACGATTTATTCTCACATAATTCGATAGATAGCTCTTTAAAAAGGGATGATTTTCAAAATATCAAAAATTAGCACTATAAGCGTGCTATTTCTCATCAACCATGAAATCATTAGCCCATCTATCTACTCTTCTGCTAAAAAGCAGCAAAAACACTCAAAATGGTGGTTTCCATTCTTTTTACAACTTTCTCAAAAGTTGACTTTTTTCCTAACTAGGGGTAAAATCATAAATTGCCACTACCGGGTCACAATAATTATTATTCACTTTCTGTGACCCTCAAAGTTTTAAGTGAATGTAAAAGCAGAAGAAAATACGTGCAGGTATCTCTAACTACTCACAAAAGTCCCTTACCTGCAATCACTCGGGAAATTTTACTTTCTTAACGCTACTCAATTCGGCATTCCAATTCGCTCCTCCACTAATCTCTAGAGCTTCATATAACCATTTATCAGGTTAATTACACTTTTTCTACTATATTTTATATTAAATACAGTCTATTTCAGTTAATGGCTTTAATAAACCTTAATGGGCCTAACTATGCCTTAAGCCCATTTCCATTTTACTATTCATTTTCGTTGGGCCTATTGGGCTTATGGGGTCCACCAACTCTTATTGGGCTTATCCGAGCCCCATTACATCACATTGGCCTGAAACCAATTGGGCTTGGCCCATTAGACCTCTCGGCCATATGCCATGGCCGAGAGCATCCCATGTCGTCGGTCACACCATGGCATGCAGTCCATATCCATTTATTTAGCCAATTCTCTTAAGCATTTTCACAAACACTTGGTTGACAATGTTCTTAAGCTTCATTTAGTTCATTTAGGAATTTTATCAAACACCTTGATTGCCAACTAAATTCATGTATCAATTAATCAAATTGATTAATTCTAACTATGCCATAATCATGAACACATGTACATCAACTCATTAATGCCTTAAAATCATATGGACATTCATCAATTTATCACTAGTCACTCTCGATCAAACCATGTTTATAGTGATTTCATATGTTTCAATGCTTAAAACATATACCAATATACTTAAAATCATTCATACATTAACATATATGAATTTGAAAGCTTGAAATTATACCTAGTATTTGTGTTCACACTTGGTTGAAAACTTTGAAGCCTCACGGTTTGCACATTATGGCTCCTAGATAGCCAATTCCAACATATGTTAATCCTCACTCAATTTGGAACAACTTTCATGAAGATTACAAGTTCCAATTATGCCTTTTTCCTAGTGATTTCTAGTGAGAGAAAGCTTGGATAAATGTGTTTTAATGGTTTCTTCTTCTAGCCGAGAATGATATGTTTAAGAAGACCATGTGGTGGCTGATTTTATAAGCCAATTACTTAGCTATTAAGCCTTACTTTCCAGCCATTAAGTTTGACTTTCGAAAAGTTTAGGTAATGGTACCAAATTAGAAATGTTTACCTTTAACTAATGGGCTTGATTTTAATCCATTTGGGCCTTACAATTGGGCCTCTCGGTTGGGCCTTCCTAATGGGTTTTCAGGCTGAAAGTTTTACTATACCTCGGGCCTTTAATTTTCTAAATATTTGGCCTATCAATCGGTCCAACAATTCAGTCTAAGGGACCTAAGAAATTCGATCTACTTTTAGTATACCTTAATGGGCTTTAAAATCTTCATTTTGACCCATTATGTTTTTATCCATTAAATTTAATCCGGAATCCATCCGAATAAATTTTCCTTACTTTCGAGGATGATTATCTTGTATTCTGACCAAAAATATTTTTTCCTAAAATTTTCTCCATACTTAGGTTAATTTTTAACCATGGTTAGTCAACTATGGAAAAAGTCCACTTTTCTTAACTATAGTTAACATTTTCCTTAATCATTGACCAAGTTGACTTTTTTTCAAAATTTGAAAAGTGTCATATCTTATGTTTTACACTCTCTTCTTTACGTTTTGGTCATTTTCAGTAGGTAAATACACCCGAAATACCTTAAATACCTTAACTCGCTAAAAAGGTCTATTTTACCCTTTTTTGGCTTTTTACTCTTGTTCTTTGTGTTTCGGACTAAAGCAAACTGACTTTCCTTCATGAGCTCTCTATATCTTCTCATTTTAAATTCTTCTTTTCAGTCAGAATGATCCAAATCCACTCGGTTTAACCTGTGGCTCTTATAGAGCACATTAGGCTTTTATGTAGCTTATAAGTGTTAAATCATTTCACATACACTTTAAACCTAGTAAATACTCTTCTTATGATTCATCTATAATAATAGAGTGTTCATACACATAGGAATCATAGGGAATAAACTACATAAAAATACGAGTCTGACACACTTAGAGATCAATCTGGCCTTTAAGAAGAGATCCATCTATGCTATCCACAACCCTTTAGAGATCGATCTGTCTCAACTAGAGTTCACCCATCAATCTACTTTGAATGAGGGATTGATCTTTCTCTTGCAGAATGCTTTGGCATTGTATTTCAATCAATCTCCCCTTACTAATGAGATCGATCTGCCCTTCATCTGCAGCATTCCTGCTATAATTTTCCCAGAAATTCAAAGGTATATTCATATTTAATTTGCTTCACTACTCGTTTTGCATTTCAATCACATTTGGAACTTAAAAACACTAATTTCTTATGATTCATATCAAATGTAACTTATTTTTACATCATGAAATCATAAAAGAATACATATGAATTTACGGGCCTTACAACAACGTACTCCTTGCTATTTGCATGGTACAACATACTCCTTGGACCTGTATCATAACATCATATCCTATCACATCTCAATACGCACGTGCAAGCCTATTTAATCATCATAGCACACAGCCTACCCAAAGCTCCTTGCACGGCTCCCAACATGTCATAAAATCACGTGCGAGAAATCTTTAGCATGATAACAAGTATGTAATGGACATCTAGTGCGAGTAACGCTCCAGCACAATGCTAAAATCCATGTGAAAACTAGTGTGAGCTGGCTCTAGATTCATGCATGTAAAACTCTAGTGCGAGCATTGCTCTAGTACTAATGCATTTATAAACATATCAAATCTCGTGCGAACAGCGCTCTAGCACGCTTGTTTCCACAAAACTCTTGTAGGTGGCTCATTTGTGTTCAAAGAATGGTTATTAAATCACATCATGCTATTTTGTTGCAAAACCATTTAAAAGCTAGCCAACCTACCAATTCACATGCTAAAAAGCTGTAAAAGATTCAAGAACCTCATGTTCTTGCTTTTCATGAACTTTTCAAAATTCCCCAATTTTCTTTGCCCTTCAAACATTTATTTCCTTTCCTATGACTCTCAAACATTCTAAAAACCGTAATACGCCCGAAAACACGTATAGGTATCTCTAAGAGCCAACAAAATTCCCTTACCTCAATTCTACGTGAAGCAACTCCTTATTCTTTTCTCGTTTTTCATGATTAGGCTCAACTTGCTTCGGATATAGCCCCGGGAGCTGTAAACATTCATTTATCACACGAGCTAATTAGAAATAACACATATTCTGACTTGATCCTAGTTAATATATCTTTTTGAGCCTAATTCCCTTCTTAAGTCAGTTTCAATTACATTGATCATTTCACCTAGACCTATTGAGCTCTGTAGGCTCATTTTCACTCGTTGGACAGAATTCTAGGTCCATTTTCCTTATTGAGTCGATTTCATTCAGCTTGGCCTATAATTACATTTCGACCATGGCATGGTGGTTAGACATCCATAACGTCATTCCTAGTCTAATTTGGTTTAGCAAACTTTCTTATTTATCTTATCAAGCACTTAGTTTGCTTTGCTCTAACCTTAACTCTTCCATTCATTCGTACATTTTTACAAACACCAAATATGCATATCTCATCACTTTGACCAATCCCATAAATTGATTTCACATAATCATCTCAAAATCATGGATATAACACTACTAACACCTTAATATAATCCATTTATCATCTAATCAACCATATCTTATTTTCTCACACTAAACTCATTCTATGTCATGCTTGATTCATCATGTTCTAGGTAGTTTCAACTAATAATACATACACCAATAAACTCCAATAACATACTTAGAGTTGGTGTATTGGAAACTCACCTAGCTTTACTTTCCTCTTGTCCAAAATTGGAAGACTATTTTGCTCCTTCAATCCAACAAGTTGAATGTTGGCTCCAAGCTATGTTATTCTCCTCCTCACAATGAACAACTTTGCTCAAATAGCTTTTTCTCAAATCTTTTTGGAAGGGGGTGTATTCTAGAGTGAGAAAGCTTGGTCTTTTTGGTTAAAAATGGAGCGATGTTTTGATTTGCTGAAGAAGAAGGTTTGGCCGTCGGGTATTTATAGAACAAGGGTGGTGAGATCGATCTCCTAGGGTAAAAGATCGATCTTCCCTCGGTTGAGCTATCGAAATATTCAGTTTGTAAGGGAGAGATCAATATACTCTTTGGGAAGAGATCGATATTTGCTAGACAAAAGCAAATGGAGATCGATTTGCTCATGGGGAGAGATAAATCTGCACCTAGGAAGTGATTGATCTGTTCCTTACAGAATCATATGAGTTCGATTTGCTTGAATAAGAGATCTATCTGCTTTGAATAAGAAATCGATATGGCCTTCATTTGGAGCATTCCTGCTGCATTTTTCCCAGATTTTCAAAGGTAAACTCATATTTCTTTACTTCAATACTCATTTTGCATTCTAATCCCACTTAGAGCATGAAAAAGTTCATTTATTATGATTCACATACAATGTGACTTGTGTGTACTGCTTGGAATCATAAAAGGTACTTAGAATTCTCAGTCCTTACATTATCATTTCGTGTTTTTAAGTCTTTATATTCGGTCTGATTGTTTGTGTTCCATTCGTTTAGTCTGTGGCCACTTCAGCCCTTATTTAACCTTTACATAGATTCGTGGATGTTCATTCATTCTCTTTGCAACTTCATTCAAGCCAAAATCTCTTTTTATGATTCAATTTAGCATATGAAAATATGTTACATCATATGAATCATAAGGATTACATCACCAAAAGTGGGTCTTACAACACGAGGCTCCAGCACGGCCTTATGCATGTCATATCAAATCTTGTGTGAGTAAAGCTCCAACACGGTTTTATGCACAACATATTAAATCACGTGTGAGTAAAGCTCCAACATGGTTTTATGCATATCATATTAAAATACAGTGCGAGCAAGGCTCCTGCACATTTTATGTGTGGTAAAATATCAAAACTCAGTGCGAGCGAAGATCCAACACGTCTCGTTTCCACACAAACCCCGATAGATGGCTCAGTTTCAAAGAGATGTTTTCACACTCACAAATCAGCACCAAACATGTGCTCTTTTATGTAAACCATTCAAACACTGGCCAACCTATCCATGCACTTGCTAAACAGCAGTAAAAACATTCAAAAATATGCATTTCATGCATTTTGTGACTTTTCCCAATTTCGGTAAAATTTCTCTTAATAGGGGTAAAATCGTAATTTACTTATATCGGGTCTTTATAAAATTTATTCTATTTCTAGAACCCTCAAACTTTTTAAGTCCATATAAATGTCCTCGAAAATACATGTAGCTACCTCTAACTACTCACAAAATTCTCTTACCTCGAATCACGTCGAGCGTGCCTACTTTTCCAACGATACCGAATCACTCGGTCTGTTTAGCTCCCCATATAATCTTCGGAGCTGCATGTCGTGACCCAATTTACTTACATTCATGCCATTAATTATCACACATCACGACTTCACACACGGATTAGTTGGGCTATGAGTTGATGTCGGTCGATCACTTCCATATACTTAAATTCATTTATTTATCATGCATCCATAATAGGAATTTGTACTCATAATAATTTACAATAATTTACATTCGTTTACATTGGTTTACATCCCAGTATTAAGATAGATACATCACTGTGCGTTGTCATGTTTAGATACAAAAGGCTACAAAAGTGTGTATACCTTTCGTAAGTGATAACAGTTGCAAGCAAAAGGAGAATATAAGAATCTACCACAGAGCTCTCAATTACTGGAACTAATCTGGAGAGAAGAGAAAGGGGTGAGCTAACACGCTCAGTAAGGAACTTATGAAAGCAGGTAGATAACCATATCATCTACGATGCTCATAATGCGTGTATTATCATCTTATAAAACCAATACATTTCACTTATCAGATTTCATAATGAACAAATCGCTTTGCCAAACACTTGCATATAATGCCATGTCATGTATTAAAACATGCAGATCCGTATCATTCTAGATCAGTTCAGATGCCAGTTCAAAATCTTTTAAAAAATTAGATCAGAACTGAAAACCAAACCAATCACAAACAGATCAGAAAATAGAAAATCAGATTCAGATTTCAGAAACAGATCAGAGTTCAGAAAATAGATCAGAACAAAAAATCAGGTCAGTCAGAGAGATCAGGCAGGGATATACGGTAACCTAGATGACATATGGTCATAGTCAGTGACCCTTAAGCAATCACTAGCTAGGTGTGCAAGGATGTCCAAAAGCATCAGATGTCCGAAGACTAGTTGTATAGTACAGCATACTCCGTTAACCACAACAGAAAATCAGAAGGGTCATGGGGTGCACAATGTCAGGGACTTATCACCCTAACCAGAAATCATCAACCTTAGCCTGTCTCAAAATGCAATGTTAGCCTTAAGTGTGACACTCAATCAACACCCCGCTCCAAACACGGTTTTACTCACCAGTGCGAGCTTTGAGTGTGACGTTCAGTCAACACCCGCTCAAACAAGATTTTGTTCACATATCATATCAGAATGAAGTACGAGCGGATTTGGATGGTTCATAGATCTCATTATAGCTCCAGTACGATTTCACACACACAAAATAGATAGCTAGCTCGATTTCCCATGAAAATGGCACTCAAAAACTGAGTGCAGTTTGCAACACAATGCTACACAGAGCGAGAGGGTAATTTCCCATCAAATCACTCATCAAATCAAATCAAATAAAAATTTAGAAAATAGGAAATTTAATGCATATAGTCAAATTAGGAGTCAATCTATCATTTTCTCTTTAGTAAATCCCTTTTTCACATAGAAAACATCGAATTTATGCACTTTATGCATTTTCAAAATTTCCCAATTCTAAAGGTATTTTCGTAATTTTCCATATTTGGGTGTCACATATATTATTCCATATTTGTATTCCTTGCAGAATTTAAATACTTAAAATTGGTGAAAAATACATGCACAACTATTTCTAAAAGCTTGCATAGATCCTGTCACGACCTCCCGTGAGTTACCAAAAACCACCACAAAATTTTCTCATTTTACTTACCTTTCCTTCTATCATAACTTAATACCAAACCGTTGGGCTGTCATTTGATATTAGTCACCTCAACCACATTCATTTCGTAATATGCATACATGTCAATACAATTATCTATTAACTGTAAGTACTCTTTTGTTAAAAGTAAACTCATATACATTAATACAAATACTTGTACATATACATCCCTGACGGTACATTCGTTTACATAAATGTGCTTTTACATTGTTCAGTATAAAACATTTCAAATGTGAATACCTTTCGTAAGATGGGTATGCAGCGGATCAAGGAATACCAATCCTTAACCATGTCCAACTACTGTGAATGCTCTGTAGAGAGGAGGAAATAAAAAGGGGGTGAGCTCACAGCTCAATAAGGAAATAAGGCAAGCAAGTAGATAACCACACTATCTACAAAATACAATGCTCATGCATTGAAATCATTTCCTTTTCGATTCGCATCTAAAGCATGTATCTTTCTTGAAACATTTATGCAATATATATATAGATACAAATCGTTTGTATGAACTGAAAACATGCTGGTTTAATAATCTCAGCAATTTACGCAAAACATTGTATTTCTCATGTAATTAATATAACTCACATTTTATCATGCCGTTTCAATTAAATCAAAACAATGATGGCTTTTCATCATGTTAAGAACATGAAAATTCGAGCCTCACCCATCCCTCGGGTTACCCTTTCACATACAAGGTCACATGTCGAGGCTCAACCCATCCCTCGGGTCTACCCAATTTATAAAAACACTCATGTGACAATTTAAACAAGAAATATTAGTAAGGTGAGACGAGATAGGCGACTACTTGTTCCGAGATTATGATCATAAGTCATTTTTCGCGATCCCAAGCTACATAGTACTTGGTGTGTGGGGCCTCACATTTGCTGTAACGAGAGGTGGGTCAAATCCTCAACCATCAGCTCACAACTCTATATCATCGTGTACTCACGGTACATCGTACTCCATGTGACATACACGGTACAAAGTACTCCATGGACCCAATCCTCATAGTCGGGGTGTCTGTCATAGGTCTTAGCCCTCACACCATCGATAATAGTTTCGATAGCCCTCGACCATATGTTAAAAATTGGCACGTGTGAGCATATAATCGGTGCGAGACACAGTCTGCACAGGCCCCCAACACGGCTATTTCATGATATCTCTTTCAAAATCGCTACGTAGGAGTAATCTCCAGCACGAACTCATGATATGGTCATATAAATCTAGTGTAAGCAATGTTCCCAACACTATGTTATGTAAAATTGAGTATGAGCAATGCTCCAATACTCTATCATGCATTAATCAATAAAATTGAGTACGAGCAGTGCTCCAGTACTCTATCATGCACAAATCGCATTAAAATCAAGTACAAGAAATACTCAAGTACTATGTGATGCATATCTGGTAAAATCTAGTGCGAGTATCACTCTAGCACCAATGGTTTTCACACAAATTGATAGATGGCTTATTTCACTTGAAATTCACTCAATTAAATCAAATCGACACTATAATGTGTTGTTTTCACATATAACATGAAAACATTAGCCAATCTATCTATGCTACTGTCAAACAACTTTAAAACTAGTCACAAACATGCTTCTAAGCTTTTTACCCTTAATTAGGGTAAAATCACAATTTTACCTTATTGGTTCCTACCGAAATTTTCCATATTTGAAAATCCATATACGATTTAAATACTCAAAATTTTATTCGAATTATGTATAGCTACCTCTAGCTGCTCATAAAATTCCCATACCTCTGATTACGTCACGTGACCTCACTTTCTCGACGCTGCTCACTCTCGCAGTCCGATCAACTTCCAATATAACTTTGAAGCTGTAGATAACCATTCACATCAGTATACCTTAATATACTTAATTTTCACTTGCATGAATCTCAAATCAATGCCTTTAGCCCTTTTTACTTTCATTTGGCCTTTTTACTTCTCATAGGACCTTATTCTTTCTTAAGTCCTTTCCAACATATGTATTTTCCAAAACTATCTTACAATCATACATACATGTTTAATAACATTACTACATGCTTCAACACCATTGAATCCATTCCTAATCAACTTTCTCTCATTTTCTCACATCCAAGCCAAAAATCTAGGTCATGGAGATTTAACATGTTCAAGGTGTTTTCAACCAACAAAATATACACAATCAACTCACCGAGATACCTAAATTAACATACTTGAAGTTGGTGTATTGAAGCTTACCTAGCTTGATTTTTCCTCTTTTTTGCCAAATTGGGGGAAATTCACCTTGCTCCTTCAACCCTTGATTTCAACTTCTAGTTTCCAACTATGTTGTTCTCCTCTTCATTAGGAAAAACTTTACTGACACAAATCTCTCTCAAAACTGATTGAAAGGTGATGATTTTTGGAGTACAAAGGTTAGGTTTCACTTTGTTCAAATGAAGGATTGGTTGCTTCTCGGGGAAATGAAGGTACAGAAGTCTAGTATATATAGAATTCCCTTGGAGATTGATCTCTTAACCATGAGAGATCGATTTGCCCTGCGTTTATCTCTTCAAAATTAAACTTTGAGAAGGTAGGATCGATCTGCTCTTTAGTATGAGATCGACCTGCTCTGTGTTATTACTCTTCCAAAATTTGATTTTCTAGCTAGGGGATTGATCTGTCTCTTGGTATAAGATCGATCTGGCCTTTGGTATGAGATCGATCTGGCTCAAACAGACTCACTTAGAGATCGATCTGGCCCTTGAGAAGAGATCAATATGTGTTATACATAACCCTTTAGAGATCGATCTGCCTCAACTAGAACTTATCTAAGATCTATCTGCTTTGAATGAGGGATCGATCTCCCCCTTGCAGACTGCTTTGGCATCGTATTTCAAACCATGAGATTGATCTCCCCTTGCTTATGAGATTGATCTGCCCTTCATCTGCAGCATTCTTGCTGTAGGTTTCCCAGAAAATCAAGGTTAACTTCGTATTGATTTGCTTAACTACTTAATTTGCATTTCATGCACATTAGGGACTTAAAAACATTCATTTCTTATGATTCATATCAAATGTAACTTGTCTGTACATCACGAACTCATAAGAATACATATAAATTTAAGGGTCTTACATTCCTCCCCTCTTTCAAGAAATTTGGTCCTCCAAATTAGAACCAAGTAAATCATCAAACAACTGGGGGTATCTCTATCGCATTAGACTCTCTAGCTCCCAAGTAGTCCCCTCTAAAGTGTGATGCTGCCAGAGAACCTTAACTAACCCGATGGTTTTCGATATCAAGATTTCTCCTTCTTATCCAATATTCAAATCGGTTTCTCTGCATATGTCAGATCCTCCTTGAGGTCCAATGGCTCATATCGAATCACATGGGTTGGATCTGGAAGATACTCTCAAAGCATCGAAATATGGAAACACTATGCACTCTTGATAAGTACGGTGGCAACACCAACCTATATGCCTTATCTCCCACTCGATCAAGTATCTCAAACATTCCAATATAGCGAGGACTCAGTTTACCTCTCTTCCCGAATCTCGCTATAACCTTGGAAGGAGAAACCTTCAAAAACACTAATTCACCAACTGCGAATTCAAGCGATCTTCGTCTCCTGTCAGCATAGCTCTTTTGTCTACTATGAGCTGTCCTCAATCTCTCAACAATCAACCGGACATCCTCAGAGGCCTGTGTAACCAAATCAGGTGCAAAAATCTTTCGGTCACCCACTTCTTCCCAACTGATAAGGGAACGACATCTATGGCCATGCAAAGCCTTAAACGGTGGCATCCCGATACTCGCATGATAACTATTTTTGTAGGCAAGTTCGACTAGTGGTAAATGATCATCCCAAGAGCCTCTTAAATCTTGCACACACGCTCTCAACATATCCTCCAGAGTCTGTAGAGTCCTCTTTGACTGACCATCTATCTGAGGATGGAAAGCGATGCTCAAACTCAACTAGGTTCCCATGGCTCACTGGAACACCATGTAACCTCACTACCTTGTGTACATACAACTCTGCCAATGAACTCAGAGATCAGTAGCTCTCACAGCTAAGAAGTGGGTTGACTTCGTTAGTCTATCAACGAACACCTATATCGCATCGTGATTTCTGCGGGTCCTCGATAAACCCATCACGAAATCCATTGTGATATGCTTCTATTTCCATATCGGTATAAGTAGAGGCTGCAAGAACCCTGCAAGTCTCTGATGCTCTACCTTCACCTATTGACATACGAGACATCTCACCACAAAATCTGTCATATCTCTCTTCATTCTCGACCACTAGTACACCTTTCAGAGGTTTTGTACATCTTGTTACTCCTCGGATGCAATGTGTACCTCGAAGAATGAGCTATCGACAATAGAAATCTCCTGAGCTTTAGATCCTCGGGAACACACAATCTGCCTCTGAACCTCAGTAGTCCATCAGAACTTACCTCAAAATTAGTTACTATGCCCTTCTGTATCTGACTAGTCATATCAATGTAATATGGATCAATCTGCTGAGCCTGTCTGATCATATCCAATAGATCCGGCTCTAAGCGTAGATTAATAATCATACAGTCCATATCCATGTCAGACGGTACAACTCTCAAACTGAGGCTAGCGAATTGCTCTAGCAACTCGTGTTCCCTAATCATCATATATGATACCATCCCAAGGCTCTTCCTGCTCAAAGTATCAACTACAACGTTAGCCTTACCCAGATGATAAAGTTTCTCACAATCATAGTCCTTCAAAAGCTCTAGCCATCTTCTCTATCTCATGTTCAGCTCCTTCTGCGAGAACAGATACTTGAGGCTCTTGTGGTCGGTAAAAATCTGAAACTTCTTACCATATAAGTAGTGGCGCCTTACCTTCAACGCAAATACTACTGCTGCTAACTCCAAATCATGGGTCGGATAGTTCTTCTCATGATCCTTCAACTGTTTGGATCCATAAGCAACTACCCTCCCATCTTGCATCAGTACACAGCCCAGTCCCTGATACGAAGCATCGGTATACACTGAAAATTCTCTTGAGATGGTAGGGATAGTGAGAATCGGAGCGATGGTCAATCGATACTTCAGTTCCTGAAAACTCCTCTCACAATCATCCTCCCACACGAATGCTACACCCTTCCGAGTGAGATATGTCAACAAAGCAGCCAACTTTGAAAATCCCTCAATGAATCTCCAATAATATCCTACTAAACCTAGAAAACTCCTGATCTCAGTGACTGTCCACGGCTGTTCCCGTTAAACTACAACCTCAATCTTGGATGGATCTACTGATACTCCATCCCTCGACACAACGTGTCCCAAAAACGAGATCTATGCCAACCAAAAGTCACACTTACTGAGTTTAGCATATAATTTTTGCTCTCGTAAGGTTTGCAACACAATCCTGAGGTGCTTCTCATGCTCTTCCTTGGATCTCGAGTATAGCAATATATCATCGATGAAGACGGTAACAAATTCATGCAAATATAGCTTGAACACATCGTTCATCAAAGCCATGAAAGTTGTGGGAGCATTCGTCAATCCGAATGGTATAACCAAAAATTCATAGTGGCCATATCAGGTCCTAAATGCTGTCTTAGGCACATCTCTACTCTGAACTTTCAACTAATGATACCCAGACCTCAGATCAATCTTAGAAAAGACCTGTGCTCGTCGGAGCTGATCCAAGAAATCATCAATGTATGGAAGGGGATGCCGATTCTTGTTGGTAGCCTTATTCAACAATCTGTAATCTATACATAATCGGAGGCTTCCATCCTTCTTTACAAACAAAATCAATGCTCCCCAAGGCAAAACACTCGGACTGATGAACCCCCCATCCAACAACTCTTGTAACTATCTCTTGAGCTCCTCCAGCTCAACTAAGGCCATGCGATACAGTGGTTTCGATATAGGTTCAGTACCAGGCACCAAATCTTACAGAACTACATCTCTCTGTCTGGTGGTAACCTTGACAATTAATCTAGAAAGACATCTGGGAACTCACTGACCATAGGAATATCCGTAAACTCTGGATATCCCTTATCTGTATCAACCACGTATACAATGAAACCTTTAATATTTTCATTTCTCAATCAGCATAGTACATTATTTATTGTAACCATAACTACTATCATGTCTTTTTATCAAACTTTACGACATAATTCATAAGGGTAGGAAACATAATTGTCTTAGCATAATAATCTAACACAGCATGGTTTGAAGATAACCAAGTCATTCCTAAGATTACATCAAAATCACACATATTTAACAATATTAGATTGGTGGTCATATCCTTTTCTCCTACTATTAGCTTGCAGTCATTTAACACATACTCGACTAGCTAACTGTTATCCATACACGTACTAATCAACATCATCCTCCTTAAAGGTGTACGCTCTACATGTTTTGCTAACTTACATGTAAATGAAGGAGATACAAATGAATGTGTGGCACTGGATCAATTAAAACATATGCTTCGAAATCATAGATCAGGATGTTACCTCTAATCACATCCGACAAAGCATCAGCTATGACCTGGTCCAAGGCATGTACTCGGCCTCGTTCAATGACCTGTTTCCCCTTCTCTTCTGCTGTCGCTCTCCTCCTCGGGACAGACATGTCAACTGGAGCTCTCTCTGGCTCTTTGCCCTTTGTGGGGCAATATCGATAACCTTTGGGCAAACTCTTACCATATGCCCTGACTTCCCACATCTGAAGCACAATCCGCTAGAAACAGGATAAGGTATACCTCCATGGAATCTACCACATCTACTACACTGCTCAGTGGTAGGCCTCGATCCTTCAATAACAACACCTCTAGCTGGAGTTATAGCTGGATATACAAGAAATCTAACAGTCTTCTCCTGTACTTTCTCGATCCTTGGTCTCTTATCAAAAAGTTTCCTCCCTCCGCGATATTCGAAACCTCTGGCATTATCACTCACCGACCTTTTCCTATCTCTGTCTCTACCCTTTCTAACTGTCCTGAACTCAGAGACATTCCTCTCATAGTCCTGCTCACAGAGTTGCGCCTTTAGCACTGCCTCATCATAGGTAAAGTTGTCAAATAGAACCAGTCTAGACCATAATACTAGTCTCAGTCCATCAATAAATCTACGGACCTTTCTGGTTTCACTACTCATAGTATCAGGGTCATACCTACCCAGGGACATAAATCATATCTCATACTCATCCACAGACTGTCCCCTGGCTCAACCCCAAGAATTCCATCTGCAGCTTTCGCTACACTGTGTCTGAGACACACTGCCTTCTGAAGTCATCCAAAAAGATATCCCAAGTGATCTCTGAGTGTCGTGCTCTCAATATAACCCTGGTGGACTTCCACCAATGCTCTGTCGATCCCTTCAGTGGGAATGCAACAAATGCAACCATCTCGATCGTCGTACACTAAAATAAGCAATATAACTTCTCCATCTCTTCTAGCCAATCCTCTGCAACCACGGGGTCCTTCAACCCACTAAATAACGGAGGTCCAAACTTCTGGAATTGTCAAAATCTATCAAGCTCACAACCATACCCCAACGTACTACCGCCTTGTCATGGAGTAACATGAGAAGGCGTATCCTAAACTAGTGGGGTGTAGGAGTATCTATAGGCTGTGGTATCTGAGTTGGTTGTATAGGTATACTAGGTGCAGCTACCTCTCCAGGCGTAGTCCCTACATCCTGCCCCTATCCTCCTACCAAAGTTTGTGCCAGTAACTCCACTATAGTCTCAAGGCGACACTCTAATCTCGTGAAGCATGCCTCAGTACTCTTTGGTACCTGAGTGGGACATGTCGTCTCATTTCAGGTCTCAGGCCTACCTCTATAGCCTCGAGCCCTACCTCTAGCGCCTCTACCACAGCTGTATTAGCCATAATGGCTCAATTCCTGTATTCTTAATCAATAATTAGTTTGACTCCCATCTCGTATACACAATTGTAACTGAACAAAGCACAATAATATGGGGATGTACACTTTCCTAAATGTTAATACCGACTCACATCAGACTAACTTTACTCTGATACCACTCTGTCATAACCTCTCGTGACTTACCAAAAACCACCATAATTTTTTCTCATTTTACTTACCTTTCCTTCTATCATAACTTAACATCAAACCGTTGGCTGTGATTCGATATTGTCACCTCAACCACATTTATTTCATAACATGCATACATGTCAATACAATTATCTATTGACTGTAAGTACTCTTTTGTTAAAAGTAAACTCATATACATTAATACAAATACTTATACATATACATCCCCGATGGTACATTCGTTTACATAACTATGCTTTTTATATTGTTCAGTACAAAACATTTCAAATGTATATACCTTTTGTAAGATGGGTATGCAGCGGATCAAGGAATACCAATCCTTAACCGTGTCCAACTACTGTGAACGCTTTGTAGAGAGGAGGAAATAAAAAGGGGGCAAGCTCACAGCTCAGTAAAGAAATAAGGCAAGCAAGTAGATAACCACACTATCTACAAAATACAATGCTCATTCCTTGAAATCATTTCCCTTTCGATTCGCATCTAAAGCATGTGTCTTTCTTGAAACATTTATGCAATATATATGTAAGACCCGTACTTTTGTATTGTACTCCTTATGATTTCCTGTTGTAAATGTTTGATATATGTTATGGGAATCACAAGAGAGTCGATTTCAGCATATGTAAATGCGAATGAAATGAAAAGTGCCTATAAAGCACCAAAACATGAAATGTGAGCTATGGTGAGCTCAGACTAAACTAAGGGCATTCTGACCATTCTAAATGAAGATAAGAACTTAGAACATGGAAATATAAAGGGTCCATGAAGGAAAGTCGATTTGGTTTGGTCTTGATGTTGTGGAAATCATGAAAAAGCCTAAAAGGGCCTAAACGAGCTCAAAATTAATCGTTTGGGTTGTTTCTAGCATTTTCACCTCCTAGAAACGACTAAAACATATAGACGGGAGTGTTAACCATGAGAAACCACACTTTTGGATTTTTAGATAAAAAGTAAAATGTGGTCATTGGTCAAGGATAGTCAAAGTTAGCTTGAAAATGTTGACTTTGACTATAAAGAACTAACAATGGTTAAAAGTTAACCCAACCATAGTTAAAAGTGTGGGAAAAGTTATTTTTGGTTAGAACACTCAATTTTCAGCCTATTATATATGGAAAATAAATTAAATCAAATTTGGAATAAATCGAGTGGGTAGGAATTGAAAGCATAAAAACTAATGGGCCAAATGTGTAAGCCAATTGGGCCGAACCTTAGGCCCAATTTATAGGGTGAAATTATGGGTAATTAAAGGCCTAAACAACAATGAAAATCCAGCCCAATAAATTGAATAGGAAGGCCCAAACTAAGAAGCCCAAAGTTAAAGCCATTAGTATAAGTTAAAACTCATTAATAAAAGGTAGTAAAATCCAATTTGAGAACCATCACTTAAACCTTTTAAAAGTCAATTATGGTGGCTGAATCCATGACTCAATGACTAAGTCTTTGGCTTCTAAAATCAGCCAACACAACATCACCTTCTTCCTTAAGCATTCGGCTAAGTGAAGAAACCATATCCAAAAAGCTTTAAAGCTTTCTCTCTCTAGTTTTCACCCATTTGCAAACAGAATTGGAACAAGTTATCTCCAGCAAAGTTGTTACCCATGTTGAGGAGAATAACATAGTCCAAAACCAGCAACCAAGAAGCTGATTTGGAGAAGTCAATCCCTCCCACAAGTTTCGGCCAACTTGGGGTTTTTAGATTAGGTGAGTTTTCAATACACCAAGCTTATATATGTTGATCTAGGATAAATATGGAGTTGATTGGTGTAAGAATCATGGATCAAAACAACCTAGAACACCATGAATCAAGCATGACCGAAAATGGGTATTTTGCTTGATAAGGATGTGTTGGTTTTGGTTGATATATATGTGATAATTAGCAACTATACATGATTATGGAAAGGTTTTGTGAAATCAATTTATTGGATTGGATGAGTTTTACATGCATGCATCAAAAGGTGTTTGTTGAAATGCCATAAAGAACCAAGTTAAGAACATGAGACATGCATGATAGGTGTTTGACAAAACGCCTAAGGGAACACCAAGCAAGTTGGCGTGGTGATGGAGGTCATTCAGCCATGGTGGCATGATGGTGCTCGGCCACCATTCCATGGCCGAGAGGTGCCATGGGCTAAGCCCATGTGCATTTGGCCCAATAAGGCTAATGGGTCCCACAGATGGCCTAATGATTGTTGATGGGCCTGATAAGCCCAATGGGCCTCGATAGGATGAATAGTAAAGTATAAATGGGCTTAGATTTATAATGGGCTCAATAAAGAGTAATAAGGCCCAATAAGAGTAGTCGGACCCAATATGTCAATTTGATTGTAAGGAAAGTGGGAAATGCATTATCAGATTTATTTGATATAATCGGTAATAAATTGCAGCTCCCGAGGACGTGAAAGGAGCCACAGGGACTGCGTGATCCAGAGAGATCAAGAATTAAGATTTTGCAGTCGACCTATTTCCAGGTAAGGGATTTATGCAAGCTATTAGAGATAGCTGTACATATATTTCTTACCTTCTATAAACAAATAAATACTGTAGAGTATATAGATATTGATATATCTACATGAAAACCAAATTATAGGAAATTTCCAAAATGACCAATTTACAGATGAAAATATACTGTAAATTTACTGAAAAAGCATAAATGCCTGAAATGCATGTTTCATTGTCTTTATCATGAAAAGTTATTTTGTTAGTGCATAACGATAGACTGGATTAAGATTTTACTGTCTGCATTAAATTGCATGTTTTTCAAAGTTAAGCGTGCTTGAGTAGGAGAAATTTCATGATGGGTGACCATACGGGAAGTTACCCCTCTTGCTCTGTCTTACATCGTTTTTCATGCTGAACTTCGTTTTGAGTACCGTTTTCATCAGAAATGAGCCATCTATCCGATTTATGTGAAAACAAATAGTGTTGGAGCTTACTCTCATTTGATTTGATATGGATTTATGTGAAAACAAATAGTGTTGGAGCTTACTCTCATTTGATTTGATATGGTTTTCACACGACATAGTGCTGAAGCCTTGTTTTGCTCTCACTAGATTTTATTGTGTGATGATATACACAAACCGTGTTTGGAGTCGTCGTGCAGGCTATGTAGGCTGCACTGATCCTCGCACGTGATTTGATAAGCCGTACTGGAGCCTCGTGTTGACTGTGTGTCACATTTACTTGCTCGCATTTGATTTTGAGACATAGCGCAAGCATAGCTAAAGATGGGACTATAAGCCTCGGATCTTTCGAGCATTCCAAATCTTTCTATTGAAATTGGGGTTCACAGAGTATGTAGTACCATGTGGAAAAACATAGAGTACATTGTACAGTGATGCTGGGTCTTCGGACTTTGATATGTGTCTGATGAGTGGAGTACCCCCTCTACCTTTAGCCATCTAGGGATATTCATGCACACCTCACTAGTGATTGCATGGAATCCATTGACTATGGCCATATGTCTATTTGTTACGCTATTGTATGCTCTGCATGTCTCCATATATAAAATTTGATCTATTTCTGATATTTTGATTTGTTCTGTATCCGATTTTGCATCTGACTTCCTGTTTTGTGTTTGGAATCACTTATATACATCTGATTTTGAAAGTCGATTGATTTGATGCGATTTCAAAGAGAAATGCATATTTTCAGTTTTCTGAAAGCGTGATTTGTTCAAGGAATTATGTATTTCTGCATGACATGGAGTGTGAGCATGTAGATGGTATGGTTATCTACTTGTTTGCATGATTTCTTACTGAGCGTGTTATAGCTCACCCCCTTTTTTCCCTCATCTCCACAGAGTTCCCTCAGCAATGAGTGCTGCAGATTTTCCTAAGTGGTTGATAGCCCACGCATCGTAGTGCGCAAAGGTATACACCTATTTTGATTTTGTATCTAAACTTTTGAGGCACAATTATGTAGTTAAAGGGATGCTGGAATGTAAACGTACGTGTGTATAATATATGTAAATAAAGAAATCGGTTGAATTATAGTGTAGCGATATCAATTACTATGAATACTATGTATCACTTGTGTAAGATAAGTATCAGCTCGTGTGCATAACCATCCGAGTTGTCAAACTTGGATTTTATGTAGCTTATTCCTTATGATTCCTATGTGTATGAACACTCTGTTATTACAGTTGAATTATAAGAAGAGTATTTACTAGACATAAAGTGTTAGTGAAATGATTTAACACGCAAAAGCTACATAAAGAGCATAATGTGAACTATAAGTGTCACAGGCTAAACCGAGTAAATCTAAATCATTCTGACTGAAAATAAGAACTTAAAATAAGAGTGCATAGAGAGCTCATGAAGGAAAGTCAGCTTGATTTAGTCTCGAACATAGAAAACGAGAGTAAAAGCTAAAAAGGGTAAAATGGACCTTTTTGGCGAGATCAGGTGTTTCGGGTGAAATTATCCATCGGGAACGGTTGAAACATAAAGACGAGAGTGTAAGACATAAGATATGACACTTTCAAAATTTTGAAAAAAAATCAACTTGGTCAATGGTTAAGGAAAAAGTCAACTATAGTTAAGAAAGTGGACTTTTACCATAGTTGACTAATCATGGTTAAAAATTAACCTAAGTGTGGAGAAAAAATTGGGGAAAAATATTCTTGGCCAGAATACAAGATAATCATCCCCGAAAGTAAGAAAAATTTATTCGGAAGGATTTCAGATTAAATTTAATGGTTAAAAACCTAATGGGCCTAAGGTGAATTTTAAAGCCCATTAAGGTATACCAAACGTATATCGAAATTCTTAGGTCCTTTAGATCGAATTGTTGGACCAATTGATTGGCCAAATATTTAGACAATTAAAGGCCCGAGACATAGTAAAAATTTTAGCCCAAAAGCCCATCAAGAAAGCCCACATCGAGAAGCCCAAATGGAAAGCCAATGAGATAAATATCTAACCATAGTTAAAGCTAACCATGACTCATAAGGTGACTCATTAGGTGACTCATGGCTAAGGCTTGGAAAGTGAAGCTTAATGGCTGGAAAGTAAAGCTTAATGGCTAAGTAAGTGGCTTATAAATTCAGCCACACCATTGTCATCTTCATCACACCAAATTCGGCTAGAAGAAGAAACCATTGAAACATATTATCCAAGCTTTCTCCCACTAGAAATCACTAGGAATTAGGCATAATTAGAACTTGCATCCTTCATGGAAGTTGTTCCAAATTGAAAGGAGAGTGACATATGTTGGAATTGGCTATCAAGGAGCCATAGAGTGCAAACCGAGAGCCTTCAAAGATTCGGCCAAAAGGTGAACACAACAATTGCTCCAGAGATTATTGGAGGAGCAAATCGGACTGCTGGAACGAGCAGCGTAGAGAAAGTGAAATTTCTCGAGTGATTGCAGGTAAGGGACTTTTGTGAGTAGTTAGAGATACCTGCACGTATTTTCATCTGCTTTTACATTCACTTAAAAACTCTGAGGGTCAGAGAAAGTGAATAATAATTATTGCGACCCGATAGTGGCAAATTACGATTTTACCCCTAGTTAGTCAAAAAGTCAACTTTTGTGAAAAGTTGTAAAAAGCATGGAAACCACTATTTTGAGTGTTTAACTGCTATTTAGCAGGAGAATAAATAGATGGCCTAATGATTTTAAGGTTGATGTGAATTAAGCACACTTTATAGTGCTGATTTTGATGTTTTGTAAATCATCCCTTTTTAAAGAGCCATCTATCATATTTTGTGAGAATGAATCGTGCTTTAGCACAGCTCGCACTAGATTTCATATATTTTCCACATACATTAGTGCTGGATTTTGATTCGCACTAGATTTCCATGACATGCATGATAGAGTACTGGAGTTATTACTCGTACTCAGTTTTATATGATATATGCATGACAGAGTGCTGGAGCGATTAGCTCGTACTCGAGCTTTTCATGAGATGCATGACAGAGTGCTAGAGCGTTGCTCATACTCGATTCTTCATGATTTATACATGACATAGTACTGGAGCTATTGCTCATACTTGATTTGATGATATTGTGCATAGCATGGTACTGGAGCTATTGCTCATACTTGATTTAATACATGAACTATGCATTGACCTAGTTGCTAGAGGTTTACTCGCACTAGAGTTGAGTTTGTGATGTGAAACAGTGTTTGAGCGGAGTGTCGACTGTGAGTCGCACTCAAAGGCACGTACTGTATGTGATATATAATACATGTTACAAACCCATGCCCATATCCTTGTGTGACTGAGTGTCACATTATGTGAGAGGATAGCCGCATGAGGGTATTAGAGATGTGGTATGATATTCCATGGTTTGAGGGCTAAGACCTATGGCAGGCACCCCGACTGTGATGTAGGTTCCACGTGTGTACTTTGTACCGTGCATGTGGCATGGGAGTACACTGTACCGTGTGTTGTTGTGGAGTTGAGGAGGATATAGCTAGTGGTTGTGATGGACTGACCCCCTTCCCGTTGCAGCAGTGATGCCTCGCACACCGAGATTTGTGTTGCTTGGGATCACATGTCGGATATGATCATAGTCCAGGATACTATTTGCATTTCACCATAGAGTCTTACATGATATATCACATTGATTGACTGATTTAAATTGCGGACAAACCTGAGGGATGGGTCGGACTCCGATTTTGTGATGTAAATGATTTAAATGCCATATTTATTGTGATTTAAATATACATGGCATGATTTACATAAAGGCATGATTTATATAAAGATGCATTGTTTTGCACTACATGCCTACATTTGAGAAAGAAAGCATGATTTCTGTACATGGGATTTAATCTGTACAAGTATATATATATATATATATATATATATTTAAAGACATGCTTTTAAAGTGAGTAAAGAAAATAATGTTTTCAAGGCATAGCATTATTTTAAGTAGATAGTGTAGATATCTACTTGCTTGCCTGATTTCCTTATTGAGCGCGTTGTATGCTCACCCCTTTCTTTACATCTCTCTACAGAGCATCAGCAGTAGAGCGAGAGTTATCGAGGGATAGTGTTCCTGAGTCCATTGCTAGTTCCTATCGATCGCCAGGTATACAGACTTTGTACGGTTATATATCTAAACATAGAAACAGCACAGTGATGTATACGATATATATTATGGGGAATGTATTTGTATTAGATTTTATATAATCTTACATATATTATAAAAGCAGTTACAGCCAGTAATAGAATATTGACATGTATGTATGATAATGGAAAATGTGGTAAGCGAGGACTCTGACATCGAATCACAGCCCAACCGTTGATAAGAGGAAAGGTAAGTTAAAAATGCGAAAAATTTGTAGTGGTTTTTGGTTAAGTCATGGATTGAGAAAGGGTCCTGACACGAGTATTGTCTACTCCGTTATTGTATGAATAAATGATAAGGATTAAGCATGAAACGGGGTATGACAATATATATATAGATACAAATCGTCAGTATGAACTAAAAATATGTTGGTTTAATAATCTCAGCAATTTATGCAAAACATTGCATTTCTCATGTAATTAATATAACTCACATTTTATCATGTCATTTCAATTAAATAAAAACAATGATGGCGTTTAATCATGTTAAACACATGGAAATCCGGGCCTCACCCATCCCTCGGGTTACCTTTTCACACACAAGGTCACATGTTGAGGCTCAACCCATCCCTTAGGTCTACCTAATTTATAAAAAAGCTCATGTGACAATTCAAACAAGAAATATTAGTAAGGTGAGACGAGATAGGTGACTACTTGATTCGAGATTATGATCATAACCCATTTTTCGTGATCCCATGCTATATAGTACTCGATGTGCGGGGCCTCACATTTGTTGTAACGGGAGGTAGGTCAAATCCTCAACCGTCAGCTCACAACTTTATATCATTATGTACTCATGGTACATCGTACTCCATGTGACATACACAGTACAAAGTACTCCATGGACACAATCCTCATAGTCGAGGTGCCTGCCATAGGTCTTAGCCCTCATACCATGGATAATAGTTTCGAAGCCCTCGACCATATCTCAAAAATTGGCAAGTGTGAGCATATAATCGGTGCGATATAAGTCTGTACAGGCTCCCAACACGGTTGTTTCATGTTATCTCTTTCAAAATCGATACGTACGAGTAAACTACAGCACGAACTCATGCATATGGTCATATAAATCTAGTGTAAGCAATGCGCCCAGCACTATATCATGTAAAATTGAGTATGAGTAATGCCCCAATACTCTATCATCATCAAATAAAACTGAGTACGAGCAACGCTCCAATACTCTATCATGCACAAATCGCATTAAAATCAAGTACGAGAAATACTCAAGTACTATATGATGCATATCTGGTAAAATATAGTGCGAGTATCACTCTAACACCAATGGTTTTCACACAAATTGATAGATGGCTTATTTCAATTAAAATTCACTCAATTAAATCAAATCAGCACTATAATGTGCTGTTTTTGCATATAACAAGAAAACATTAGCCAATCTATCTATGCAACTATCAAACAACTTTAAAGCTAGTCACAAACATGCTTCCTAAGCTTTTTACCCTTAATTGGGGTAAAATCACAATTTTACCTTCTCAGTTCCTACCGAAATTTTCCATATTCGAATATCCATATATGATTTAAATACTCAAAATTCTATTCAAATTACGTATAGCTACCTCTAGCTACTCACAAAAGTCTCTTACCTCTGATCACGTCGCGTGACCTCACTTTCTCGGCGCTGCTCACTCTTGTAGTCCAATCAGCTTCTAATATAACTCTAAAGCTATATATTATCATTCAAATCAGTATACCTTAATATACTTAATTTTCATTTGCATGAATCTCAAATCAATGCCTTTAGCCATTTTTACACTCATTTGGCCATATTACTTCTCATGGGACATTATTCTTTCTTAAGTCCTTTCCAACAGATGTATTTCCCAAAACTATCTTACAATCATACATACATGTTTAATAACATCACTACATGCTTCAATCATCATTGAATCCATTCCTAATCAACTTTCTCTCATTTTCTCACATCCAAGCTAAAAATCTGGGTCGTGAAGATTTAACATGTTCAAGGTGTTTTCAACCAACAAAATATACACCAATCAACTCACCAAGATACCTATATGAACATACTTGAAGTTGGTGTATTAAAGGTTACCTAGTTTGATTTTTCCTCTTTTTTGCCAAATTGGGTGAAATTCACCTTGCTCCTTCAATCCTTGATTTCAGCTTCTAGTTTCCAACTATATTGTTCTCCTCTTCACTAGGAACAACTTTGCTGACACAAATCTCTCTCAAAACTAATTGAAAGGTGATGATTTTTAGAGTACAAAGGTTAGGTTTCACTTTGTTCAAATGAAGGATTGGTTATTTCTCGGGGAAATGATGGTGCAGAAGTCTAGTATAGATAGAATTGCCCTTGGAGATTGATCTCCTAACTATGAAAGATTGATCTGCCCTGTGTTTATCTCTTCAGAATTAAACTTTGAGAAGGTAGGATCGATCTATTCTTTAGTATGAGATCGATATGCTCTGTGTTATTACTCTCCCAGAATTTGACTTTTAGCAAGGGGATTGATCTGTCTCTTGGTATGAGATAGATCTGCCCTTTTGTATGAGATCAATCTGGCTCAAACAGACTCACTTAGAGATTGATCTGGCCCTTGAGAAGAGATCGATCTATGTTATATAGAACCTATCTAAGATCGATCTGCTTTGAATGAGGGATCGATCTCCCCATTGCAGAATGCTTTGGCATTGTGTTTCAAGCCATGAGATCGATCTCCCCTTGCTTATGAGATCGATCTGCCTTTCAGCTGCAGCATTCTTGTGCAGTTTTCCCAGAAAACTAATGTTAACTTCATATTGATTTGCTTATGATTCATATCAAATGTAACTTGCCTGTACATCACGAACTCATAGGAATACATATAAATTTACGGGCCTTACAGATCCCTTACCTGGATTCACGTCGACTGGACTTTTCACCTTTTTTCACTTTCCGTATATTAATCTATCTAGCTCCGTATGTATCTCCGGGAGCTGCAGATGATTACCAATCAAATCAATTAGGCCTGATAAACCATTTATCATTTTCTACGCAGTCTATTTCATCAAATGGGCCCAATTGCTCTTATTAGGCCTCGCTGCCTTCTAATGGACCCAACTTTATTTTAAGCCTATTTCGACTTTACTATTCATTCTATCAAGGCCCATAGGGATTCTTAGACCCATTAACTCTTATTGGGCTGACCTTAAGCCCCATTAGCTAAATTGGGCCAATTACACTTAGGCTTGGCCCATGAACCTCTCGTCCATGGCATGGTGGCTGAGCACCATGTCACAACCGACTTTTACCAAAAACCACTTCTAATTTTTCACTTTTTACTTACCTTTCCTTCTGTCATATTTCAACCACCAAATAGTTGGACTGTGATTCGATATTAGTATCCTCACCTTCACTTACTATTTCAACCATTCATATCAATACATACGTGTCCATAATATCCATATATTAACTGTAATTTAACTTTTTATACCATAAGTGAATTCACTATAATATTATACAAATACAATACATCCCCAAAATATTACATACGTTTACATCACTGTGCTGTTTATATGTTCAGATACAAAATTTATGTGATGTGTATACCTTTCACTTGATGGGAATGCAGCAGACAAAAGGAATGTTAGTCCTCAGCCGTACTCTATCAACTGCGAACGCTCTGTAGAGAGGAGGAAAATGAACGGGGTGAGCTCACTAGCTCAGTAAGGAAATTAGGCAAGCAAGTAGATAACCACACTATCTACAAAATATAATGTTATGCCTTGAAAATATTCCTTTTCATTTCACATCTAAAGCATGTATCTTTCTTTGAAACATTTATGCAAATATGTATATATAGATACAAATCATCGTTGTATACTGAAAACATGCTGGTTTAATAACCTTGGCAATTCATGCAAAAATATTGCATTCTCATGTAAATACTGTAAATCACATTTCATTATGTCATATTATTTAAATCAAAGCAAAAATGACATTTCATCATGTAAAAACATGAAAATTCGGGCTTCACCCATCACTCAGGTTTAACCTTTATAACACACAAAGTTAAATGTTGAGGCTCAAGGTCTACCCAATTTATAAAATCATGTGATGATTCAAATAAGAAATATCAGGTGAGATAGACGACTACTTGTTCGAGGATTATGATCATATTCCCTTTTTCGGTGATCTCAGGCTACACAGTACTTGGTACGCGAGGTATCACTTGCAGTAACGGGAGTAGGGTCAAATCCTCAACCGTCAGCCAACAACTCTACATCTCCACAACTCCACAACATCATGAACACACGGTACAACATACTACGTGTGTCATACATGGTACAAAGTACTCCATGGACCCAATAACAATTTCGATAGCCCTCTGCCATATCTCAAAATGCACGTGCGAGCATATAATCGATACAACACACGGTCTGCACAAGGCTTCAGCACAGCTATTTCATGTTATCTCTTTCAAAACTGGTATGTACGAGTAAACTCCAGCACTACCTTATGCACAATTCATAAAGATCTAGTGCGAGCAATGCTCCAGCACTATGTGTAAGACCCGAATTCTTGGTGTAACTTATTCCTTATGATTCCTTATATACGAACATTTATTATGTTAGTTGAATGATAAGAAGAGTATTTACTTGAATGATCGTGTAAGTAAAGTGATTTAACACACATAAGCTACATAAAGGCCAAATAAGGACAATAAGAGCCACAAGCTAAATCGAGAGGATCTAAATCATTTTGACTAAAGAGAAGAACTAAAAATGAGAAAAAATATAGAGAACTCATGAAGGAAAGTCGATTTGATTTGGTCCCGAACACAAAACAAGAGTAAACGCCAAAAAGGGGCTAAACGAGTTTGAAATGGTCCGTTTGAGGTGTTTTAGACATATTCGCCTCCCGAAAATGGCCATAACATAAAGAAGAGAGTGTAAACCATAAGATATGACACTTTCAAAATTTTGAAATAAAGTCAAACGTGGTCAATGGTCAAGATAAGTCAATGGTACTTAAAAAAAGTGGACTTTGACCATAGTTGACTAACCATGGTTAAAATTTAACCTCAGTATGGTTAAAAGTGAGGAAGAAATATTTTTGGTTAAAACACAAGATATTCATGCCTCAAAGTAAGGATCATAATCCTTAGGGTAAAACGCAATGGGCCAAAGTTTGAAATTTTAAATCCCATTAAGGTATAATAAGTGTGGGTCGAATTTCTTAGGCCCATTAGGCTAAATTGTTGGGAAGATTTATAGGCCTAATATGAAGTCAATAGAAGGCCCAATAGGTAGTAAATATTTCATCCTGAAAGCCTAAGAGGAAGGCCTAAAGTTAAAGCCCATTAGTTAAGTTAGAGCCCATTAGTAAATTAACTTAAAGCCCAAATTGGTAACTAGGGCTCAAACCCATTCAAGCCCAAATTTTAAGATGAATTTTAAGACTTAATGACTAAGTCTTTAGCTAGAAAATCAGCCAACTCATTGTCTTCTTCAACCCATCATTCTCGGCAAGCTTAAGGAAACCATAACCAAAAAAGTTTCAAGTTTTCTCACACTAAAAATCACTAGGTTAGAGACATATTTAGAACTTTCAATCTTCATGGAAGTTGTTCCAAATTGAGAGAGGATTAACATATCTTAGAATTGGCTATCAAGGAGCCATATTGAGAGAGACAAATTTGAGGGAACTCTCAGCCACAAGGGGAAGTGAAAGCTAGGTATATATTCAAGCTACCAAATTTATATATGTTAATCTATGAATTATTTTAAGTTGATTGGTATATGTTTTATGCATTGAAACACATAAAATCACCTTGAACATGGATTGGCCGAAAATGGGTATTTGTAAATTTATGAATACCCAGATGATTTTAAGGCATTAATAGGTTGGTATACATGTGTTTATGATTATAGCATAATTAGTTTTAATCAATTTGATCAATTGGTGGGTGAATTAAAGTTAGCAATCAAGGTGTTTGATAAAATACTGAAGTGAACTAAGTTAAGGCTTAAGACAATTACCAACTAAGTGTATGATGAAATGCCTAAGTGAAGGCTAACCAAAGGCCATGGGTGGCGTGGTGCTCGGCATGATAGCTCTCGGCCACATGCCCTAGCTGAGAGGCCAAATGGGCCAAGCCGAATTGCTTTCAGCCCAATAAGGTGCAATGGGCCTCAAACAAGCCCAATAAGAGTTTGTAAGCCCCACAAGCCCAATAGGCCCAACTAAAATGAATAGTAAAATGGAAATGGGCTTAAGATAGTGATGGGCTCATTAAGGTTCATTAAGGCCCAGTAAGAGTAAATGGGCCCATTAAGTGAAATAGACTGTATTAAAAGTGAAATACAATAGGAAAAGTATAATTAGGTAAATAAATGGTTATATACAACTCCAGAGGTTATACTGGGAACAGATCGGACTGCGAGACCAAGCAGAGTGGAGAAAGTAATTTCACTCGATGTGATTACAGGTAAGGGACTTTTACGAGTAGTTAGAAATATATGTGTGCATTTTCATCTGCTTTTACATTCACTTAAAAAGTCTGAGGGTCATAGAAAGTGAATAAAAATTTTAGTGACCTGGAAAGGGTAAATTATGATTTTACCCCTATTAAGGGTAAAAAAGTCAACTTTTAGGAAAAGTCCTAAAAAGTATAGAAAGCATGTTTTTAATTGTTTTTAATGCTGCTTAGCAGTTGCATAGATAGATTGGCTGATGGTTTCATGTTAAATACAAAAATAGCACAATATAGTGTCGATTTAATTTTATTGAGTGAAACTCTTTTAAATAAGCCATATATCGGGTTATGTGAAAACAAATCGTGCTGGAGCACTGCTCGCACTTAATTTTAAATATTTTTTGTGTGAAAAAGTGTTGGAGTCTTACTCGCACTAAATTTCCATGATATGCATGACAGAGTACTGGAGCGTTGCTCGTACTCAATTTTATTTTATTTATGCATGAAAGAGTACTGGAGTGTTGCTCGTACTCAGTTTTACATGATTTGTACATGGCCTAGTGTTGAAGCATCGCTCGCACTCGATTTATATGATTTGTGCATGTGGACATGCTGAAGTTTACTCGCACGTACTAGTTTTAAAAGAGATAGCATGAAACAGTTGTGCTGGAGCCTTGTGCAGACTGTGTGTCGCATCGATTATATGCTAGCACGTGCATTTTGAGATATGGAAGAGGGCTATCGAAGCTGTTATTGGGTCGATCGAGTACTTTGTACCGTGTATGAAACACGGTGTACGTTGTACCGTGTGTACATGAAGTTGTAGAGATGTAGAGTTGTTGCCTGACAGTTGAGGATTTGACCCACCTCCTGTTACAGCAAGTGAGGCCCCACAGAGATCACCGAAAAAGGGAATATGATCGTAATCCTCGAACAAGTAGTCGCCTATCTCACCTGATATTATTTGTTTGAATAGCCACATGATTTTATAAATTGGGTAGACCCGAGGGATGGGTTGAGCCTCGACATATGACTTTGTGTTTTATAAGGGTAAACCCGAGGGATGGGTGAAGCCTCGATTTCCATATTTTAACATGATGAAATGTCATCTTTACTTTTATTTAAATGATATGGCATAATGAAATGAGATTTACAGTATTTACATGAGGATGTAATATCTTGCATGAATTGCTGAGGTTATTAAACCAGCATGTTTTCAATATACACTGATTATTTATATCTATATATACATATTTGCATAAATATTTGAAAGAAAGTACATGGTTTAGCTGTGAAATGAAAAAGAATATTTTCAAGGCACAACATTATATTTTGTAGATAGTGTGATTATTTACTTGATTGCCTGATTTTCTTACTGAGCTAGTGAGCTCACCCCTTTCATTTTCCTCCTCTCTACAGAGCGTCCACAGTAGATAGACTACGACTGAAGACTAGCATTCCTTTTGTCCACTGCATTCCCATCGAGTGAAAGGTGTAAACGTCACATACGATTTTGTATCTGAACATATCAACAGCACAGTGATGTACACGTATGTGATATTTAGGGATGTATTGTATATGTATAATATTACAGTGAATTCACTCATGGTACAAAAGTTAAATTACAGTCAACAGATAGTCATTATTGACATGTATGTATCAATATGAATGGTTGACATGGTAAGTAAAGGTGAGGGTACTAACATCGAATCACAGCACAACTATTAGGGATAGAGTTATGACAGAAGGAAAGGTAAGGTAAAAGTGAAAAATTAGTAGTGGTTTTTCAGTAAAAGTCAATCGTGACAAAATGGTATCAGAGCAGAGTTGGTTTGAAGTGAGTCAGTGTTAGTTTTTAGGAAAGTTTACATCCCCAAATTACTGTGTTGTGTTTAGCTACGAATGTGTATTCCAAGATGAGAAATGGACTAATTAATGGTTATGAATGTAAGAATCGAGCCATTATGGTAAATACCAGTCGTGGTAAAGGGGCGAGAGGTAGGACTAGAGTCCGTAGAAGTAGGCCTAAGAGCTGAGATGATTCTGAGTCTTCATCTACCCATGAGACTCCAATCCCACTGAGATACCATAGAGTATCAAGACACGCTTTACAAGATTAAAGCATAGTCTAGAGACGATGATAGAGATGTTCACACAGGCTATCCTTGGTAGGCAAGGCACAGATACAGGGGTTGATGTTGGACAGAGAGTTGCTCCAAATACGCCTGATGCACAGACACCACAGCCTACAGATACTCCTACACCTCCACCAGTTCAGGTTAGTAGTGGTTTGGGATAAGGTTGAGTTGGATCGCCTGTGATAGTTCTAAAAGTTTAGACTACCATCATTTAGTGGGGTCAATGACCTAGTTGGCACGACCGGCTTTTACCAAAAACTACTACAAATGTTTCCCTTTTTACTTACCTTTACTTCTATCATAATTCAATCATCAAATTGTTGGGCTATGATTCGGCATTAGTATTCTCACTTTACTTACCATGTCAACCATTCATATCGATACATACATGTTAATAATGACTATTTATTGACTATAATTTAACTTTTGTATCATAAGTGAATTCACTATAATATTATACAACTACAATACATTACATCCTCAAATATTACATGCGTTAACATCACTGTACTATTTATATGTTTACATCATGTACAAACGGTGCAATTTACTTCGTGTTTCATACACGGTACAATGTACTCCATGAACCCAATAACAGTTTCGATAACCCTCTGGCATATCTCAAAATGCACGTGCGAGCATATAATCGGTGCGATACATAGTTTGCACAGGCTCCAATATGGCTGTTTCATGCTATCTCTCTCAAAGCTGGTACGTGCGAGTAAACTCCAGCACGACCTCATGCACAATTCATAGAAATCTAGTGCGAGCAATGCTTCAGTACTATGTCATGTAAAACTGAGTACAAGCAATGCTCCAGCACTTTATCATGCATCAATCATATAAAATCAAGTACAAGCGAAGCTCCAGTACTTTGTTATGCAGAATAAATATAAAATCAAGTGCGAGCGGTACTCCAACACGATTTGTTTCACACAACTCGACAAATGGCTTATTTAAATCAAATTCATTCAATTAAATCAAATCGGCACTATATTATGTTGTTTTCGCATTCAACAGGAAAACATCAGCCAAACTATCAATGCATATGCTAAACAACATTAAAACCACTTAAAAACATGCTTCTTAGACTTTTTACAACTTTTCCCTAAAGTTGACTTTTTACCCTTAATAGGGGTAAAATCGTAATTTACCCTTTCCAGGTCTCTTAAAATTTTATTCACTTTCTCTGACCCTCAGACTTTTTAAGTGAATTTAAAAGCAGACGAAAATATGTGAAGATATCTCTAACTACTCACAAAAGTCCCTTACCTCGAAACACTCCGATTGAATTTACTTTCTCAACGCTACTCGGTCTCGTAGTCCGATCTGCTCCCAATATAATCTCTAGAGCTGTATATAACCATTCATGTGGTTAATTTACACTTTTCCTACTGTATTTCACATTTAATACAGTCTATTTCACTTAAAGGGCCTGTTTACTCTTATTGGGCCTTAATAACTCTTAATGGGCTAAGATTGCCTTAAGCCCATTTCTATTTTACTATTTATTTTCGTTGGGCTTATTGGGCTTGTGAGGCCCACCAACTCTTATTGGGCTTGTTCGAGGCCCATTACACCTTTTGGGCTGAAACCAAGTCGGCTTGGCCCATTTGGCCTCTAAGCCACAACATGTGGTCGAGAGCCACCATGATGTCGGTCACGCTGCACCATGCTACTGGTCACGCTGCACCATGCCGCCCATGGCCATTTGCTAGCCAATTTCACTTAAGCATTTTATCATACACTTGGTTGGCAATGCCTTAAGTCTTAACTTAGTTCATTTAGGTATTTTATCAAACACTTTGATTGCCAACTTCTATTCATCCACCAATTGATCAAATTTATTAAAACTAACTATGCCATAATCATAAACATATGTGTACCAACCTATTCATGCCTTAAAATCATATGGGTATTCATCAATTTACAATTACCCATATTCGGCTAACCTTAGTTCATGGTGATTTCATGTGTTTCAATGCATAAAACATACACCAATCAACTTAGAATAATTAACAAATTAACATATATGAATTTGGAAGCTTGAAATTATACCTAGCTTACAATTCCCCTTGTGGCTGAGACTTCCTCCAAATTTCTCTCTCTCAATATGGCTCCTTGATAGCCAATTCCAAAGTATGTTAATCCTCTCTCAATTTGGAACAACTTCCATGAAAATTGCAAGTTCCAAATATGTCTCTAACCTAGTGATTTCTAGTGAGAGAAAACTTGAATATGGTTTGGTAATGGTTTTTCCTTGTTTGCCCAAAATGATGGGATGGAGAAGACAATGTGTTGGCTGATTTTATAACCTAAAGAATTAGTTATTAAGTCATGAAATTCAGCCATCTTATTTGACTTGAAATGGGTTTGGGTTTTAGTTACCAAATTGGATTTAGTAACCATTTACTAATATGTTTTAACTTAAACTAATGGGCTTTAAATTTGGACTTCTTGGTTTGGGCTTTCCTCTTAGGCTTTCAGGCTGAAATTTTTACTACCTATTGGGCCTTTAATTGACTTCATATTGGGCCTATAAATCAGCCCAACAATTCGCCCTAATGGGCCTAAGAAATTCGGCCCACACTTGTTACACCTTAATGGGCTTTAAAATTTCCAACTTTGGCCCATTGCGTTTTACCCGTTTAATTTAATCCAAATTTTGATTAAATCAATTTTTCTTACTTCAGGGGATGATTATCTTGTATTTTAACCAAAAATATTTCTTCTCCACTTTTTAACAATACTTAGGTTAAATTCTAACCATGGTTAGTCAACTATGGTCAAAGTCCACTTTTCTTAACTACCTTTGACTATTCTTGACCATTGACCATATTTGACTTTTTCTCAAAATTCCAAAAGTGTCATATATTATGGTTTACACTCTCGTCTTTAAGTTTGGCCGTTTTCGAGAGGTGAATATGTCTAAAACACCTTAAACGGACCATTTCGGACTCGTTTAGCCTTTTTTTGGCGTTTACTCTTGTTCTATGTGTTCAGGACCAAATCAAATCCACTTTCCTTTATGATTTCTCTATATTTTCTCATTTTAAATTCTTCTCTTTAGTCAAAATGATTTAGATCCTCTCAGTTTAGCATATGGCTCTTATTTTCCTCATTTAGCCTTTATGTAGCTTATGTGTGTTTAATCACTTTACTTACATTATCAATCAGATAAATACTCTTCTTATGATTCAACTAACATAATAAAATGTTCATACATATAGAAATCATAAGGAATAAGCTACAAAAAAAATTTGGGTCTTACATCAATGGTCGCAGAGGACTAGATTGGAAAGATCGAGAAGTTATATAGATTCTTCCAGTGTATGACTTCTGAGATGGTTGCTTTTGCTGCCTTCATGCTGAAGGGAGCGACAGAGCATTGGTGGAAGTCCACCAGAGTTAGATTGAGAGGCCGACACTCGGAGATTAGTTGGGATATTTTTTCAAATGCCTTTAGGAGGTAGCACATCCCAGACACTACGCAGCAGAAGCTGCAGATGAATTTCTTAGGGTTGAGCCAGGGGAGTCAGTCGGTGGATGAGTATGAGATACGATTTATGTCCTTAGGAAGGTATGACCCTAACACTATGATTAGTGAGATCGAGAAGGTCCAGAGATTTATAGACGGACTGAGATCGGCACTTCGATCTAGATTGGTTTCGCTTGATATCTCTACTTATGACGAGACAATGCGCAGGGCGTAACTTTGTGAGCAGGATTATGAGAGGAATGCCTTTGAGTTTAAGACGGTTAGCTGGAGTAGAGATAGAGATAGGAAGAGGTCGACGATTGATTGTGCCAGAGGTTTTAGTTATCGAGGAGGGAGGAGACTCTTCGGTAAGACACCACGGATTGAGGAAGTGTGAGAGAATACTGTTAGACCTCCTACATTTCTGGCCATAGCTCCAGCTTGAGGCATTGTTATTAGAGGATAGAGGCCAACTACCGAGTAGTGTGGTAGATGTGGTATATACCATGAAGGTATACCTTGTCCATTTTCTGCTGGATTGTGCTTCAGATGTGGGAAGCCAGGGCATATGGATAGAGTTTGCCCAGAGATGATTAAGATTGCCCCACAGAAGGGCAAGGAGCCAAAGAAAGCTCCAGCTGATACATTTGCTATGAGGAAGAGAGCGACAATAGAGGAGAATGGGAAGCAGGTGATGGGTCGAAGGCGAGTACATGCTTTGGATCAGGGCACAGCTGATGCTTCATCGGATGTGATTAAAGGTAACATCCTGATTTTTTTATCTTGAAGCATATGTATTATTTGATCCTGCTACCACGCATTAATTTGTATCGCCTTCATTTACATGTAAGTTAGCGAAACATGTAGAGCATACACATTTAAGTAAGATGATGTTGATTAGTACGCCTATGGATACCAGTCAGCTAGTCGAGTATGTGTACAATGACTGTAAGCTAATAATAGGGGAAAAGGATAGGACAGCCAATCAAATTTTGCTAAGTATGAGTGATTTTGATGTAATCTTAGGAATGGATTGGTTATCTATAAACCATGATGTTTTAGATTCCTATGCTAAGACAGTTATGTTTCCTACCCCTGTAAAAAATGTATTGTAAAGTTTACTGAAAAGAAATGAAAGAAGTTGTTGTAGTATTTAGTAAAATAACTACTATGTTGATTGAATAACTAAAATGTTGAAGGTTTCATTGCGTACGTGGTTGATACAGATAAGTAGCATTCGGAGTTGGCAGATATCCCTGTGGTTAGGGAGTTCCCAGATGTCTTTTTCGGATGAATTGCCAGGGTTGCCACCAGACAGAGAGATGGAGTTCCGTATAGATTTGGTTCCTGGTACCGAGCCTATTTTGAAATCACCGTATCACATAGCCTTAGTTGAGCCGGAGGAGCTCAAGAGATAGTTGCAGGAGCTGTTGGATAGGGGGTTCATCATACTGAGTGTTTCACCTTGAGGAGCACCGGGTTTGTTTGTAAAGAAAAAGGATGAAAGCCTCCAATTGTGTATTGACCATAGACTGTTGAATAAGGCTACCATCAAGAATAAGTATCCCCTTCCACAAATTGATGATTTGTTAGATCAGTTTCGAGGAGCCCAGGTCAATCTAGGTCTGGGTATCATCACTTGAGAGTTCGGAGTGGAGATGTACCCAAGACAGTATTTCAGACTCGATATAGCCATTATGAGTTTTTGGTTATGCCATTCAGACTGACGAATGCTCCCGCAGCTTTTATGGCATTGATGAACAATGTGTTTAAGCTATACTTGGATCAGTTTGTTATCGTCTTTAACGATGACATCTTAGTGTATTCAAAGTCTTAGGAGGAGCATGAGCAGCACCTGTGGATTGTATTGCAGACCCTTCGAGAGAAGGAGTTGTATGCTAAACTTAGTAAGTGTGATTTCTGGTTGTCACAGATCTCATTTTTGGGACACATTATGTCGAGGGATTCTGTATCAGTAGATCCATCCAAGATTGAGGGTGTAGTTCAGTGGGTACAGCAGAGGACAGTTACCGAGATCAGGAGTTTTCTGGGTTTAGCAGGATATTATCGGAGATTCGTTGAGGGATTTTCGAAGTTGGCTACATCGTTGACACGTCTCACTCTAAAAAGTGTAGCATTTGCGTGGGACAAGGATTGTGAGAGGAGTTTTCAGGAGTTGAAGCGTCGTTTAACCACCGCTCCGATTCTCACTATTCCTACCAGCTCGAGAGATTTTTCATTGTATACCGATTCTTCACATTAGGGATTGGGCTGTGTATTGATGCAGGATGGGAGGGTAGTTGCTTATGGATCCAGACAGTTGAAGGATCATGAGAAGAACTATCTGACCCACGATTTGGAGTTAGCAGCAGTAGTGTTTGCGTTGAAGATATGGCGCCACTACTTATATGGTGAGAAGTTTCAGATATTTATCGACCATAAGAGCCTTAAGTATCTGTTCTCGCAGAAGAAGCTAAACATGAGATAGAGAAGATAGCTAGAGCTTCTGAAGGACAACGATTGTGAGATACTTTATCATCAGGGTAAGGCTAATGTTGTAGTTGATGCCTTGAGTAGGAAGAGCCTTGCGATGGTATTGTATATGATGGTATGGGAACATGAGTTGCTAGAGCAGTTTGCTAGCCTCAATTTGGAAGTTGCACCTTCTGACATGGATACAGACTGTATGATAGCTAGTCTGCGATTGGAGCCAGATCTGTTGGATAGGATTAGACAGGCTCAGCAGAGAGATTCGTGTTGCATTGATATGGCTGGTCAGATGCAGAGGGGCACAGTGACTGATTTTGAGTTGAGTTCTAATAGACTACTGAGGTTCAGAGGTAGACTGTGCGTTCTCGAGGATCCAAAGCTCTGGAGATTTCTTTTATCGGAAGCTCATTCTTCGAGGTACATGTTACATCTAGGGAGTAAAAAGATGTACGAAAACCTTCGAAAAGTGTATTGGTGGTCGGGTATGAAGTAGGATATGGCAGAGTATGTGGTGAGATGTCTCGTATGTTAGCAGGTAGGTAGAGCATTAGAAGCCTACAGGGTTATTGCTGCCTCTACCTATACCGACATGGAAATAGGAGCATATCATCATGGATTTCGTGATAGGTTTACCAAGGACCCGCAGGAATCATGATACGATATGGCTGATTGTTGATAGACTGACGAAGTTAGCCCACTTCTTAGCTATGAGAGCTACCGATACTCTGAGTTCATTGACAGAGTTGTATGTACGCGAGGTAGTGAGGTTACATGGTGTTCTAGTTAGCATTGTTTCGGATAGGGATTCCCGCTTCACTTCCCACTTTTGGGAACATTTTCAGGAAGCCATGGGAACCCAATTGAGTTTGAGCACTGCTTTCCATCATCAGACAGATGGTCAGTCGAAGAGGACTATACAGACACTGGAAGACATGTTGAGAGTGTGTGCTGGATTTTAGAGGCTACTAGGATGATCATTTACCACTAGCCAAATTTTCCTACAACAACAGTTATCATTCAAATATCGGGATGGCACCGTATGAGGCCTTATATGGTCGTAGATGTCATTCCCCTGTTAGATGGGAAGAAGTGGGCGATCGAAAGATTTTTGCTTTTAATTTAGTCACACAAGCCTTTGAGGATGTCCGGCTGATTGATTAGAGATTAAAGACAGCTCAGAGCAAACAAAAGAGTTATGCTGACAGGAGAAGAAGGCCACTAGAGTTTGCATGGGCGAGTCAGTGTTTCTTGAGGTTTGTCCTTCGAAAGGTATAGCGAGATTCGGGAAGAGAGGTAAGTTGAGACCTCGTTACATCGGACCCTTTGAGATACTTGAACGAGTGGGAGAAAAGCCCTTTAGGTTGGCGTTGCCACCGTACTTATCAGGTGTGCACAACATCTTCCACATTTCGATGCTTCAGAAGTATAACTGGATCCGGCACTTGTGATCAGTTATGAGCCACTGGAGCTCAAAGAGGACATGTCATACATTTAGAGGCTGATTTGGATACTGGATAGGAAGGACAAGGTTTTGAGATCGAAGGTTATCGGGTTACTGAATGTTTTCTGCCAGCATCACACTTCAGAGGAGGCTACTTGCGAGTTAGAGAGCCTGATGCGCGAGAAGCACCCCCAGCTATTTGATGACTGACTTGGTTCTAATTTGAAGGATCAAATTTTTTAAGTTGAGCAGGATTGTAAGACCCAGATTCTTGATGTAGCTTACTCCTTATGATTCCTATATGTACGAACATTTTATTATGTTAGTTGAATCATAAGAAGAGTATTTATTTGAATTATCGTGTAAGTAAAGTGATTTAACACACATAAGCTACATAAAGGCCAAATGAGGACAATAAGAGCCACAGGCTAAATCGAGAGGATCTAAATCATTCTGACTAAAGAGAAGATCTTAAAATGAGAAAAATATAGAGAACTCATGAAGGAAAGTCAGTTTGATTTGGCCCCGAACACATAGAACAAGAGTAAACGCTAAAAATGGGCTAAATGATTCCGAAATGGTCCGTTTGAGGTGTTTTAGACATATTCGCCTCTCGAAAATGGCCAAAACATAAAGACGAGTGTAAACCATAAGATATGACACTTTCAAAATTTTGAAAAAAAGTCAAACGTGGTCAATGGCCAAGAAAAGTCAATGGTAGTTAAGAAAAGTGAACTTTGACCATAGTTGACTAACCATGGTTAAAATTTAACCTAAGTATGGTTAAAAAGTGGGGAAGAAATTTTTTGATTAAAAACAAGATATTCATCCCCAGAAGTAAGAAAAATTTATTTAACTGAAATCCGGATTTAATTATACGGGTAAAACACAATGGGCCAAAGTAGGAAATTTTAAAGCCCATTAAGGTATAACCAGAATGGGAAAATTTCTTAGGCCCATTAGACCAAATTGTTGAGCCTATTTATAAGCCCAATATGAAGTCAATTGAAGGCCCAATAGGTAGTAAAAATTTCAGCCCGAAAGCCCAAGAGAAAGACCCAAAGTTAAAGCCCATTAGTTAAGTTAAAGCCCATTAGTAAATTAACTTAAAGCCCAAATTGGTCACTATGGCCCAAACCTATTCAAGCCCAAATTTAAGGATGAATTTTAAGACTTAATGACTAAGTCTTTAGGCTAGGAAATCAGTGAACTCATTGTCTTCTTCAACCCATCATTCTCGGCAAGCTTAAGGAAACCATAACCAAAATAGTTTCAAGCTTTCTCACACTAAAAATCACTAGGTTAGAGACATATTTGGAACTTGCAATCTGCATGGAAGTTGTTCCAAATTGAGAGAGGATTAATATATCTTGGAATTGGCTATCAAGGAACCATATTGAGAGAGACAAATTTGAGGGAAGTCTCGGCCACATGGGGAAATGTAAGCTAGGTATATAATCAAGCATCCAAATTTATATATGTTAATCTATGAATTATTCTAAGTTGATTGGTATATGTTTTATGCATTAAAACACATGAAATCACCATGAACATGGATTGACCGAAAATGGGTATTTGTAAATTGATGAATACCCATATGATTTTAAGGCATTAATAGGTTGGTATACATGTGTTTATGATTATGGCATAGTTAGTTTTAATCAACTTAATGAATTGGTGGGTGAATTGAAGTTGGCAATCAAAGTGTTTGATAAAATGCCTAAGTGAACTAAGTTAAGGCTTAAGACAATTGCCAACCAAGTGTATGATGAAATACCTAAGTGAAGGCTAGCCAAAGGCCATGGGTGGCGTGGCGCTCAGCATGATGGCTCTCTACCACATGCCATGGCCGGGGCCAAATGGGCCAAGCCAAATTGGTTTCATCCCAATAAGGTGCAATGAGCCTCTGACAAGCTTAGTAAGAGTTAGTAGGCCCCACAAGCCTAATAGGCCCAATTGAAATGAATAGTAAAATAGAGATGGGCTTAAGACAATGTTAGGCCCATTAAGGTTCATTAAAGCCCAATAAGAGTAAACGGGTCCACTAAGTGAAATAGACTGTAACAAATGTGAAATACATCAGGAAAAGTATAATTAACCAAATAAATGGTTATATACAGCTCCAGAGGTTATATTGGGAGTAGATCGAACTGCGAGACCAAGCAGAGTGGAGAAAGTAATTTCGCTCGGAGTGATTACTGGTAAGGGACTTTTGCGAGTAGTTAGAGATATCTGCACGCATTTTCATCTGCTCTTACATTCACTTAAAAAGTATGAGGGTCAGAGAAATTGAATAAAAATTTTAAAGACTTGGAAAGGATAAATTACGATTTTACCCCTATTAAAGGTAAAAAAGTCAACTTCTAGGAAAAGTTTTAAAAATATTAGAAAGCATGTTTTTAACTGTTTTTAATGTTGTTTAGCATATGCATAGGTAGATTGGCTGATGTTTTCATGTTAAATACGAAAACAGTACAATATAGTGCCGATTTGATTTAATTGAGTGAAACTCTTTTAAATAAGCCATATATCGGGTTGTGTGAAAACAAATTGTGTTGGAGCACTACTCACACTTGATGTTATATGTTTTCTATGTGAAAAAGTGCTGGAGTGTTACTCGCACTAGAGTTCCATGATATGCATGACAGAGTACTAGAGTTTTGTTCGTACTTAATTTTATGTGCTTTATGCATGAAAGAGTACTTGAGCATTTCTCATACTCAGTTTTACATTATTTGTACATGGCATAGTGCTGGAGCATCATTCACACTCGATTTATATGATTTGTGCATGAGGTTGTGCTGGAGTTTACTCGCACGTACCAGTTTTGAAAGAAATAGCATGAAACAGCCGTGTTGGAGCCTTATCTAGACTGTGTTACATCGATTATATGCTCGTACATGTATTTTGAGATATGGCAGAGGGATATCGAAACTGTTATTAGGTCCATAGTGTACTTTGTACCGTGTATGACACACGGAGTACGTTGTACCGTGTGTACATGATGTTGTGGAGATGTAGAGTTGTAGGCTAACAGTTGATGTGAGAACTGTAAATTTTATGTACTTTAGCTATGGGATTTGCAATGTGAGAATTTGTAATTGATAAATGCAATTATGATATGTTGATGTACACGCAAGTTTTAAATCTAATGAAGTATATGGAGATGAAGTTTTTAAGTCTTAAATGTGTATGGATTGAAAAATTGACTATGGAGTAGATTTTTGGTAAGTTTGCATTGAGTTCTTGCAAATTTGAGCAGCAGTAGTAGAATCTGTGAAGACCAGATCGATCTCCAAGGGAAAAGAGATCGATCTCATGGCTCTAGAATACAGAAAATGTGCAAGAACAGACAGGTAGATTGATCTCCTATTTGACTCTGCCTAGCCAGATCGATCTCCTTAAGTCTTGGCCTGGAAGAGATTGATCTCCATCCTCTACTAAATCGATCTCATAATTGTTAATGGAGCAGTTGGAGTAATTGAAATCAAGCAGAGATCGATCTCCTTCAATGCTAGATCGATCTCATACGCTCTGCCTATAAGAATCACGGGATTTTATCTGAAAACCGAGCCTTTCTCACCTACAAACCCTAACACTCACCATTTTCACCTAAACCAAGCTTTCTCTCTCTAAGATTCAACATATTCTAGATAGAATTAGATAAAGGGGTAAGAGACAAAGTTGTTCCTCTTGGTAAAGAGAACAACATACTAGAAGATCAAAGATTGGATTTAACAAATGAAAGGGGCAAGCATTCTACAAGTTGGTCAACAGGAGATAAGCTAGGTGAGCTCACAAGATCCTTGTTTTTCTTAAGCATTATCATTAAATATGTTCGTAAATGGGTATATGTGTATACATAGGTGTATTTGGTTGGAAATGTCTAAGTCATGGGGGAAATAACCAATGAGTATAGTTGAGAAATTGAAATGTCAATATCTTGTGATGATTATGAGCTAGCTAAAGTGATGATAAAGATGTAGGAGAAGTTTTTAAGACAATCTGGGTATTTAGTACTGGTAATTCAGATATAGTATAAGTATGGTGTAAATGAGGTGAAGAGACAAATGAGAATGATGAATATTGGTAATTTAATGATGTCTGGACAGCTCGAGAATTTGACACGGGAAACGAGACTAGTCTGAGGATCGGAGGATACTATACCACTCAAGGTGCAAGAGGTAAGGGAAATAAACCATTTGTGCTTGTGAGTTTTCAAATGATTGAAAACGTTTTGATAGCATGAAAAAGGTTTGATGAATTGAGCATGCTTATGGAAAATAAGATGAATTGATGTTTTAATGAGTGTGTGAGTGTTTTGTCGGTTTGAGCTCGATTTTGATGAGTTTGTGTAATTGTGAAACGATGTTTTATAACCGAAATGAGTTTTGTGATAACCACTATGAGCTCTACGCGAAGGCAAAATGATTTTAATACAACAATGGCATATTTTACTGAGACTATGGCTTGTCATGAGATGCACATCGATACTCCGCTTGATAGTGTTGAGTAGCCTTGCTCTGGTAGCATGTAAGACCGGACCTTGCTCTAGTAGCATGTAAGACCGGACCTTCTCTAGTAGCATGTAAGACCGATACATCCATTCTAGTAATGAGAGATGACCCTACTCTAGTAGCGATGGGTGGCCTTGCTTTAATAGCATGTAAGACCAAGCCTTGCTTTGAATAGCGTGTAAGACCGTAGCAGTACGACTCTGATCAAGTCTATAATGAATCATGGCCATGTATTGATGTTAACGTTTCCATCTCTTGAGGATGTCCGCCTAGGGGATGATGTGATTTGATTTGATGTGATGTACCTATGATGATGATTTTATCTGAGTTTTATTAAATGCCTAGTCTCGATTTCTTTTATGAATGATGTGTTTACAACTGTGATTTCTATCACGAAATGGGATTTGATGTTATCATGATTTGTGATCTTTATCACGTGAGTTATGCAGATGCCATTATTTTCGTCGTTATTTTTATAACGCTTTAAATGCTCGAATATTTCTATCATATTCTGTTGTGATGATGATTTTGTAACTTTCCTTTATACTCCTTACTGAGCGTTTTAAGAGCTCACCCTTTTTCCTTCCCCCTCCAGATTTCTTGCAGTGAGCGTGATAGCGCCTACTGCATACGTGATATAGGCTGGTGGACAAGTTCTCCCCAGGCTATTGCTTGTACACACACAAGGTATAATTCAGTTCATTTTGTATCCAGACAATGATGTAATACAGACATTTGTATTAAGTATTTTGGGATGTAATTACGATGATATGAGGAAAATGAATCGTGTTTTGTGGATTGATTTCCATTAGATATTTTGTAATTGGGTTTATGAAATAGAAATCGTTTGATCTTGGGGTTATGATTTATTATAAATGCAAGTGATTAAATGATACTATACATGAATGCAACCCGAGTAAGAGGTTTAATATAAGAAAATTTTAAATTAGCCCTATTTTTCGTGCTTCCGGGTTGTCACAGTTGAGGATTTGACCCACCACCCATTACAGCAAGTGAGGCCCTGCACATCGAGTACTGTGTAGCCTGAGATCATCAAGAAAGGGAATATGATCATAATCCTCGAATAAGTAGTCGCCTATCTCACTTGATATTTCTTGTTTGAATTGTCACATGATTTTATAAATTGGGTAGACCCGAGGGATGGGTTGAGCCTCAACATGTGACTTTATGTTTTATACAAGTAAACCCGAGGGATGGGTGAAACCTCGATTTCCATGTTTTAACATGATGAAATGTCATCTTTACTTTGATTTAAATGATATGGCATAATGAAATATGATTTAAAGTATTTACATGAGAATGCAATATTTTGCATGAATTGCTGAGGTTATTAACCCAGCATGTTTTCAGTATATACTGATGATTTGTATCTATATATACATATTTGCATAAATATTTCAAAGAAAGATACATGCCTTAGATGTGAAATGAAAAGACATATTTTCAAGGCACAACATTATATTTTGTAGATAGTGTGGTTATCTACTTACTTGCCTGATTTCCTTACTGAGCTAGTGAGCTCACCCCTTTCATTTTCCTCCTCTCTACAGAGTGTTCGTAGTAGATAGAGTATGACTGAAGACTAGCATTCCTTTTGTCAATTGCATTCCCATCGAGTGAAAGGTATACATATCACATACGATTTTGTGTCTAAACATAAAAACAACACAGTGATGTACACGTATGGAATATTTGGGGATGTATTGTATTTGTATAATATTACAGTGAATTCACTTATGGTACAAAAGTTAAATTACAGTCAATAGATAGTCATTATTGACATGTATGTATCGATATGAATGGTTGACATGGTAAGTAAAGGTGAGGATACTAATATTGAATTACAGCCCAACTGTTAGCGGTGGAGTTATGACAGAAGGAAAGGTAAGGTAAAAGCGAAAAATTAGTAGTGGTTTTTTGGTAAAAGTCGTTCGTGACACTATGTCATGTAAAACTGAGTACGAGCAATGCTCCAGTACTCTAGCATACATCAATCATATAAAATCAAGTACGAGCAACGCTCTAGTACTTGGTTATGCAAAATACATATAAAATCATGTGTGAACAATGCTCGAGCACGATTTGTTTTCACACAACTTAATAGATGGCTTATTTAAATCAAATTCATTTAATTGAATCAAATCGGCACTATATTGTATTGTTTTCGCATTTAACATGAAAACATCAGCCAATCTATCTATGCATCTGCTAGACAACATTAAAAAAAATTAAAAACATATTTTCCATGCTTTTTAGGACTTTTTCTAAAAGTTGACTTCTTACCCTTAATAGGGGTAAAATCGTAATTTACCCTTTCCAGGTCTATTAAATTTTTATTCACTTTCTCTGACCCTCAGACTTTTTAAGTGAATGTAAAAGCAGATGAAAATACGTGCAGATATCTCTAACTACTCGTAAAAGTCTCTTACCTAGAATCACGTCGAGAGATTTTACTTTCTCAGAGCTGCCCGATCTCGTAGTCTGATTCGCTCTTACGATAATCTTTAGGGCTGCATATAACCAGTTATTTGGTTAATTATACCTTTTCATCTGTATTTCAAATTAAATACAATCTATATTGCTTAACGGACTCGTTTACTCTTATTGGGCCTTAATGAACTTTAATGGGCTTAACACTATCTTAAGCCTATTTTCATTTTACTGTTCATTTCCGTTGGGCCTATGATAATTCTATATTTTTGGAATTATTTGTGCTTAATTTCCTAATTAATTATTTAAATCTCTAATTTATTTCGTTAATTATCCCCTTTATGTAATTAAAATTCTCATGTTTGCAGATACATTAAATCCAGATGAATTTTGAATATTTCGGTAGAAAATAGACCGAAATTGGGCTAAAATCGAGATTGAGCCACGCGGACAACACGAGTCATGCCACTTAGCACATCCAATTGGACAAGAAGACCGATGGCATGGAAATATCTTTTCAAGGAGCCAATGGTGTGAAGACAAGTGGCCAAAAAAAGGCCAACTCATCAAGGATGTGGAAATTACCATTTTACCCCTAGTGTGTTAATAAATAGGAAAGAATGGCAATTGAAAAAAAGAACTATGTAATCTTTAGGATCAGAAGTAAATGTAATTTTAGGAGTAGGAGTAGTGTAATGTAATGTAAGTTAGGAGTAGTATAGTGTTAGAATTAATCTTAAGATTTATTTTTCCTTGTTTCTTTTAGTCTAGTTTTCCATTAGCTACAATTTACTCTTAATGTTCATTTCACTTTTATGTTCTTGATTTTTCCAGTCTTGGATAATTAATTTTCATGTCAAACAATTTATCATTCTAAGCTTCTCGGTTCTGTTAAATCAGCTCTTTGTTTTTTTTTCAAGTTTTATTTTACAAAGCCATTTCTCATAGTGAGCTCTCGGTTTCCATAAGCTTGTGTTTTTATTCGAAGAACCTTTATCCTTTGTGTTATAGCTGTCAGGTTAGTTTATTTTTGGTAGTGCTGAGAGAAAAAATCTCGGTGCTAGTTGCTGCTAATAATAATGCTGTAAGGAGGTTTCATCACGTACTATTTGCTGGTTTTGTTGTACTGGAAACATGGCTGCTACATCTTGAATTTGTTCTGACACTACACGAAATGAGGATTGAAGCATGGACGGCGGGCTGTGCTGGTAGTATTGCTGCTATTCGGCACTGATCTCGGATGATGGGAGTGGAGCAGCCAGGTATATACTGACTGCAGAGAGGGGCTGGACTGGGTAAGGGCTGATCGGACATGATGCAGTAGTGATCAGGGAGCCATTTTTGCCAATGTTCTGCTCTGTTTTAAGAGCTGCCACTATTATTACAGCTTATTCATTGTCTGCAAATATGTTAAGGAGGCTCTCGGTACCAGGAATGGGCAAGGATGATGATGAATCATGAGCAGCAGTAAGGTGTCATCTAGCTTGATGTTATAGAACCAGTACAAGGTCTGGGGCAGAAGCACGAAACCGAGAACATCAGGATCTAGCTGGAGTAGAGCTGAACAGCAGCTGGCATAGAAGCTCACAGACAGCATTGAGACTTGCTGGAAACAGAGAAGATGCAGTATGCCAAGGGCTGTTATTGCTGAAGTTGGTAGGAGCAGGAGCAGTTAGTAGCTGGCAGAGCATGCAGAAAGACAAACGGGGCTGGCGTGTGGAGCTTGGTTTGCTGATGAATGGAACGTGCTATGTTGAGTGCAGGAAATGAAGAAATGCATGAAACTAAGGCAGGGTTGGTGAGAAGGCAGACCTGAGAACATGAAGCTGGACACGCCTGGCAGAACCAAGAACAGCAACCCAAGACCGCAGTAAACCTGGAGACAGCTAACCCGAGACCACCTGGAAAACAATATTGAAGACATGAATAGTGAATTGAGGGAGTTTTTTTGTTGATTTAAATTTGTTAAGGCTTTGTTTGGCTAGTTCATTTTAGTAATTAACCCATTTTCATGCATTTGTTAGTTGTTAGTTAGTTAGTTTAGTCAATTATAATAGTATGTTAGTTTTATTATTTTTGCATGTTAATTTGTAGTGTTAATTTTTAGTTAGTAGTTAATTTTATATTAAATGTTTTAGGATTTTATTTTTAGTTTAGATGCATTTAGAGTTAATTTAGATTAAATGTGTTTCATGCATTTTTAATTTAGTCTTTATTTTCATTAAGTTTTAGTTTAGTTTAAATTGCATTTTGATTAAGTAGTTTAAAATTGCATTTTAGGTTAGTTTAATTGTAGTTTAATTTTATTACTTTATTTTCATAATTGCATTTTATTTTAATTGCGTTAATTAGTTTTAACTGTTTTAATTTCTTTTGTAGGTTTTTTATTTTAATTGCATGGAGCACAGTAAGTAATTTTGCTCGGTTTTAATTTCTTTATTTTATAGCTTTTATTATTTTATTGCTTTCAGTATTTTTAATTCTAGCTATGTAGATCACCCACCTTAATTTTATAATTTGCTAGAATATACTTAGGGTAAGATTAACCAGTAGTTAATTAGGCTAGTCAACTTCTCTATGGGACGATAACTCGGGACTCAAATCCCATTATTACTTGTACGACCCGTGCACTTACGGACAATACCCTTAGGGCGTGTCAATTTTTTGGCACCGTTGCTGGGGAAGTTTTAATTAGTCATTAATTAATACCGGTGAAATTATGCTTAGGTGTAATTCTAGGTTGTAAATATTTAGAGCCTTAGCTTAGGTTAGTTAAATTTTCTCTTAATTAAAAAAAATCAAAAAAATTGAAAAATTGAAAAACTTAAAAAAATTTCTAAGGACTTTTCGATGATTGCATGCGTACAGCCAGAAGTTTTGATTGCTTTCCTCTAAATCCTGAAATTGAACGAACACTTAGAAAAATTTGAAAGGATTCTAGGAAATTTATAGCTCCGCTGCAAAGCATCATGGCAGAAAATAGGGAAATTAAGACCGTTGGAGATTATGCAATGCCGACTATTAGAGGTTATTATACCGGCATTAGGCCACCAGCTGTCCCTGCTAACAACTTCGAAATTAAGCCCGCAATCCTCCAGATGATCCAAACTTCATTGCAGTTCAGTGGGCTTCCGCACGATGACCCACATGCTCAACTTCGAAATTAAGCCCGCAATCCTCCAGATGATCCAAACTTCATTGCAGTTCAGTGGGCTTCCGCACGATGACCCACATGCTCACCTTGGGCAATTCCTGGACTTGTGCAACACCTTCAAACATAATGGATTATCTGATGATGTGCTTAGGCTTAGATTATTCCCCTTCTCACTTAGGGATAGGGCGAGACACTGGTTAACCTCCCTGCCTCCAGGATCCATTTCTACATGGGACGCGTTAGCCCATCAATTTCTATCTAAGTTTTTTCCTCCCTCTAAAATGGCCCAACTCTGTAGTAATATATCTTCCTTTGCTCAGTACGACTCTGAAACTCTTTACGAAGCATGGGACCGATATAACGAGCTTCTTAGGAAGTGCCCTCACCATGGCCTACCTTTGTGGTTGCAAGTCTAAACCTTCTACAACGGACTTACAAGCCCAAATAGAACCATTGCTGACGCTGCTGCGGGTGGAGCCCTGATGTGCAAAATAGAGGAGGAAGCTTACGAGCTTTTAGACAAGATGGCGGCTAACAACTATTTATGGTCCTCAGAGAGGCAAATGCCAAAGAAGCCGGCGGGTATGTATGAGCTCGACACACTGTCTACCTTAACCTCTCAAATCGCTAATCTTACGAAGAAGGTAGAGTCGCTCAGTACCCAACATAATCCTCCCACCAGTCCTAATCCGATTTATTCTGTCTAAAGTCCTTTTCTTTCCTGCGAGCTGTGTAGTGGTACCCACTCTGTAGATAGTGTCCGCTCAACTTAGAATCGGTTCAGTATGTTACCCCTTTTCAAACGCAACAGAACAACCCTATTTCAAACACCTACAATCCAGGGTAGAGGAACCATCATAACTTCTCCTGGAGACAAAACTAAGGGCAACCTTCTAACTCTAGATCTGTAGAACCCCCTAGTTTTCAAGCTCCACCGGTTCAGGTACCACCACAGCCATAATTTCCATTTCATTCGCCTCATGAACCATCTCCACCACAATTTCAGCATCATCCATCTCACTTCCATCAACCACCACCACCACCACTTATGCAGCTACAACTTTACCATGCCCCAACAGCTGAGAAGAAGCCCTCACTTGAGGAAATGTTCGCGACTATCCTGTAAAATCAAGCTGCTTCAATTAAGAACTTAGAGGTTCAGGTAGGACAAATAGCAAATGCTCTTAGCCAACGTCCTCAAGGAACCCTTCCCAGTAACATTGAAGCTAATCCTGTTAAGCAAAGGGAAGGTAAAGAATATGTTAAATCCATCATCCTTATAAGCGACAAAGAGCTAGGTGAGCCACCAGTTAAGTCCAATCCTGTTGAGCCCATAGCTGAAAAACCCATAAGTTCTAACGAAGCAGCTCAGAAAGATCAGGAACATCAGGATCAGGCTGCAAAAGAATCCAAGCTAGGCACTTCTTCATCTATACCTTCTTCTATTTTATAGCCTTCCTCGCCCTCTGATGTTATACATGTTTCCACTACATCCTCTCCGGTTAGACCACCAGTACATTTTCCTCAGAGGTTCCAAAATAAAAAACTAAATCAACAATTTGCCAAATTTCTTGAGGTTTTTAAGAAACTCCACATCAACATTCCTTTCGCAGATGCTTTAGAGCAAATGCCAATTTATGTGAAGTTTCTGAAGGATATCCTCTCTAGGAAAAGGAGATTGGAAGATTATGAGACGGTGGCCTTAACTGAGGAATGTAGTGCAATTATTCAGAGGAAATTACCCCCCAAGCTCAAAGATCCCGAGAGTTTTACCATACCATGCACTATTGGAAATTTATTCTTTGGTAGAGCCCTGTGTGATTTAGGAGCTAGTATAAATTTAATGCCATTGTCTATCTATCAGAAGTTACGAATAGGGGATGCCAAGCCCACCACAGTGACCCTTCAGTTGGCTGATTGATCAATTAAATATCCGAAGGGGGTCATTGAGGATGTTTTAGTAAAGGTGGACAAGTTTATTTTCCCTGCAGATTTTATTATTTTGGACATGGAGGAAGATAGGGAAGTCCCCATTATGCTAGCTAGACCTTTCCTAGCTACTGGTAGAATAGTAATTGATGTATAAAAGGGGGAGTTAACGATGAGAGTCCAAGATCAGGAAGTAAAGTTTAATGTTTTCAAACCTTTAAAACTCCCTGATGACTCTCAAGAATGTTTTAAGATGGAGATTGAGGAGAATATAAGGCTTAAGCATAGGAAATCTGAAAGAAGGAGAGAAGTAGATAGGGCTCAGGAGGATTTAATTGTTAACATTTTGTCACCACTTTGGATGACCCTCCTACTCTTCGCCTTGCTGCTGAGTGTTGTCTTCTTCAGTTGCATTTGAAGTGGTTGTGTTTTTCTTTTCACTTTGTATATAGTTCGTTTTTCTTTTTCTTTTCTGTTGTGTCTTTCTTTGTCTTTGTTACAGGTTTATTTTCGAGTATTATGCTTTCAATCAAGCTTTAGTTGTTTATCATCATTAGAAAGGGGAGTACTCTATTCTTGAACTTTAATTCTTATATTATCTGCACACTGAGGACACTGTGCACTTTAAGTGTGGGGGAGGGGATATCACTTGAGTAATTTTGTGAAAAATTTGAAAAAAATTTCAAATTTTTTTCAAAAATCTGAGAAAGAATTTTTAAAATTTTTTCAAAAACATGAGCTTAAATTGTTTAATTTTGGGATGATTTAGTGCTTAGCATGCAGTTTTCCCATATTTCGATGATATGACCCCATGATTAAGTATGATTTTGATTGACTGAGAAGCATGATTATAGGAAAAGCATGAAGTTGAGTTCTTGAATTTGTCTTGATTCTGATTGCAATTGCCTCATCTTATGTACATGTCATGTCATGAATTGGTATATTTATTTAGAGAAAGCTTATGTGTACATAGGACTGCATTTGTTCAGTTGATTTTGTGCATCATATTCTAGAATTTGTTTGATCTGATCTCGAGGTGAAGTATTAGATCACACTTGATTAGGGAGATGATTTAGGCCATCTTTGGATCGTTTGAGCCTTTCTAGCCTTCCTTGTGCATATTTTACCCCTAGTCACCCATCTGGGCCAAATAAGCTTTTCTCTGTAAATACACCTGCTAAATTTTTCGTAGCTTAAATATTTTGTTCCTATCCCTTACCCCAAAAGCATGAAAAGTCATTGGGATATATTGTGAGCTATATGGGTATTAAGTGATAGTGAAAAAGTATGTTAAAAAAAATGATGAAAAAGAAAGAAAAATAAAAATAAAAGAAGAAAGAAGAAAAATTCAAAAAAAAATGTTTAGCAAAAGAAATAAGTTTGGGGGAAATAATTAGAGCTCTTACATTATAGATCCTAGAAGTAATGCATGTTAAGGGGTAATTAAACCTAAATTGACTTTATCATACCTTAACCCCAACATTACGTTACAAGCTTAATGAAGTCCTATTAATCTTTGGTTAAGTGTGACTACATTAGTGGAGAGAGAAGTGAAAAGCAAACTTATGGAATGATCACATGTCATTGACTTTGCATTCACTGTGTGTGCATAATCTGATCTGGATAATGAACTGAGAAGTGACTTAGACATTTTTCACACACTCAGAGGAGTCCAATTTGGGTTAGGACTTATGATTGAATAATTCTAAGTGCTGGACTTGTAATTGTGAGTCTTTGATTTCATAGTCTGTACTTTTTCTTTGAGGATGATATTGGGGAAATTATTGTGTTTGGTACTTGTCATTCCTACAATCATTTTGTTTTGCTTGAGGACAAGCAAAAGCTTAAGTTTGGGGGTGTGATAATTCTATATTTTTAGAATTATTTGTGCTTAATTTCCTAATTAATTATTTAAATCTCCAATTTATTTTGTTAATTATCCCCTTTATTTAATTAAAATTCTCATGTTTGCAGATAAATTAAATCTAGATGAATTTTGAATATTTCGGTAGAAAATGGACCAGAATTGGGCTAAAATCGAGATTGAGCCACGCGGACAACACGATTCATACCACCTAGCACATCCAATTGGACAAGAAGACTGATGACATGGAAATATCTTTTCAAGGAGCTAATGGTGTGAAGACAAGTGGCCAAAAAAATGCCAACTCATCAAGGATGTGGAAATTACCATTTTACCCCTAATGTGTTTATAAATAGGAAAGAACGGCAATTGAAAAAAAACTATGTAATTTTTCGGAGTAGAAGTAAATGTAATTTTAGGAGTAGGAGTAGTGATGTAATGTAAGTTAGGAGTAGTATAGTGTTAGAATTAATCTTAAGATTTATTTTTCTTTGTTTCTTTTAGTATAGTTTTCCATTAGCTACAATTTACTCTTAATGTTCATTTCACTTTTATGTTCTTGATTTTTCCAGTCTTGGATAATTAATTTTCATGTCAAACAATTTAGCATTCCAAGCTTCTCGGTTCTGTTAAATCAGCTCTTTGTTTTTTTTTCAAGTTTTATTTTACATAGCCATTTCTCATAGTGAGCTCTCGGTTTCCATAGGCTTGTGTTTTTATTTGAAGAACCTTTATCCTTTGTGTTATAGCTGTCGGGTTTGTTTATTTTAGGTAGTGCTGAGAGATAAAATCTCGGTGTTAGTTGCTACAAATAATAATGTTGTAGGGAGGTTTCATCACCGATTGTTTGCTGGTTTTGTTGTACTGGAAACATGACTGCTACATCTTGAATTTGTTCTGACACTACTCGGAATGAGGATTGAAGCATGGACGGTGGGCTATGCTGGTAGTATTGCTGTTGTTCGGCACTGATCTCGGATGATGGGAGTGGAGCAGCGAGGTATATACTGACTGCAGAGAGGGGCTGGACTGGGCAAGGGCTGATCGAACATGATGCAGCAGTGATCAGGGAGCCATTTTTGCCTCTGTTCTGCTCTGTTTTAAGAGCTGCCACTGTTATTACAGCTTATTCGTTGTCTGCAAATATGTTACGAAGGCTCTCGGTACCAGGAATGGGCAAGGATGACGATGAATCATGAGCAACAGTAAGGTGTCATCTAGCTTAATGTTACAGAACCAGTACAAGGTCTGGGGTAGAAGCACGAAACCAAGAACAGCAGGATCTAGCTGGAGTAGAGCTACAGATAGCACCGAGACTTGCTGGAAACAGAGAAGATGCAGTATGCGAGGGGCTATTATTGCTGAAGTTGGTAGGAGCAGGAGCGGTTAGTAGCTGGCAGGGCATGCAGGAAGACAAACGGGGCAGGCATGTGGAGCTTGGTTTGTTGATGAATGGAACGTTCTATGTTGAGTGCAGGAAATGAAGAAATGCATGAAATTGAGGCAGGGTTGGTGAGAAGGCAGACCCGAGAACATGAAGCTAGACACGCCTGGCAGAACCGAGAGCAGCAACCCGAGACTGCAGCAAACCTGGAGACAGCTAACACTAGAGCACCTGGAAAACAATATTGAAGATATGAACAGTGAATGGAAGGAGTTTTTTTGTTGATTTAAATTTGTTAAGGCTTTGTTTGGCTAGTTCATTTTAGTAATTAACCCATTTTCATGCATTTGTTAGTTGTTAGTTAGTTAGTTTAGTCAATTATAATATTATGTTAGTTTTATTATTTTTGCATGTTAATTTGTAGTGTTAATTTTTAGTTAGTAGTTAATTTTATATTAAATGTTTTAGGATTTTATTTTTAGTTTAGATGCATTTAGAGTTAATTTAGATTAAATGTGTTTCACGCTTTTTTAATTTAGTCTTTATTTTCAGTAAGTTTTAGTTTAGTTTAAATTGCATATTAAGTAGTTCAAAATTGCATTTTAAATTAGTTTAATTGTAGTTTAATTTTATTGCTTTATTTTCATAATTGCATTTTATTTTAATTGCGTTAATTAGTTTTAACTGTTTTAATTTCTTTTGTAGGTTTTTGATTTTAATTGCAGGGAGCACTGTAAGTAATTTTACTCGGTTTTAATTTCTTTATTTTATAACTTTTATTATTTTATTGCTTTCAGTATTTTTAATTCTAGCTATGTAGATCACCCACCTTAATTTTATAATTTGCTAGAATATACTTAGGGTAAGATTAACCGGTAGTTAATTAGGCTAGTCAACTTCTCTGTGGGACGATAACTCGGGACTCAAATCCCATTATTACTTGTACGACCCGTGCACTTGCGGACAATACCTTTAGGGCGTGTCGGCCTATTGGGCTTGTGTGGCCTACCAACTCTTATTGGGATTTTTCGAGGCCCATTACACCTTATTGGGTCGAGACTACATCGGCGAAGCCCATTAGCCTTTTCGGCCATAGCATGTAGTCGAGAGCCATCATGCCGAGCACCACGCCACCCATGGCCTTTGGCTAGCCTTCACTTACGAATTTCATCATACACTTGGTTGGCAAATGTCTTAAGCCTTAACTGTCACAACCCTCCGTGATTTAACCAAAACCACTACAAATTTTTCGTATTTTTACTTACCTTTCTCTTCATCAACAATTGAGCTGTGATTCAATGTCATCATCCTCGCTTACCATACCATTCATTATCATACATACATGTTAATATACTATCTACTGACTGTAATTTCTTTTATAGCATAAGTGATCTCATATAAAATCTAATACAAATACATTCCCCATAATTTACATCTTTTACATCATTGTGTTGTTTATATGTTTAGATACAAAACCGTACAAAATATACATACCTTTCGATCGATAGGAAATGGCAGCAGACAACAGGAACACTATCCCTCTCTCGTAATCGCTGTACTACAGATGCTCTATAGAGAGGTGTAAAAAAAAAAAAAAGGGTGAGCTCACAGCTCAGTAAGGAAATCAGGCAAGCAAGTAGACATCTACACTATCTACTCAAAATAATGTTATGCCTTGAAAATATCATTTCCTTAACTCACTTTAAAAGCATGTCTTTATATATATATATATATGTATATATATATATATATTTTTGTATAGATTAAATCCAATGTACAAAAATCATGCTTAGTGCTCAAATATAGGCATTTCGTGCAAAACAATGCATCTGTATAAATTTACAACGTCTTTAGATAAATCTTGCCATTTATATTCAGATCACAGTAAATATGGCATTTAAATCATTCTCAACACAACAAATCGAATTCCGACCCATCCCTCAAGTCTATCTGTATCATAAAATCAATCAAGTGATTTATCATGTGAGACTCCGTGGTGAAATGCAATAATATCCTGGACTATGGCCATATCCTATAATGGTGATCCCAAGCTACATAGATCTCGGTGTGCATGGCATCACTGCTACAACGGGAGGGGGCTCAGTCCATCTCAATCGCTAGCTATAAACTCCTCAACTCCATAACAACACAACAACACTTGGTATAGTGTACTCCATGCCACTCGAACGGTATAACATACACCCGTGGACCCTATCTCAATGGATAATCAATACCACATCTCTAAATCCACATGCGAACATCTCTACAGTGTGACACTCAGTCTACACGAGGAAATCAACATGGTTTTTCAACATGTCTATATATCACATAAAACTACAGTGTGCGCCTTTAAGCTCGACTCTCAGTCGACACTCCGCTCAAACACTGTTTCACATCACAAACTCAAACTCTAGTGCGAGTAAACCTCCAGCACTAGGTCATGCATAGTTCATGTCTCAAATCAAGTACGAGCAATAGCTCTAGTACCATGCTATGCACAAAACTCATCAAATCAAGTACTATGTCATGTATAAATCATGAAGAATCGAGTACGAGCAATAACTCTAGCACTCTGTCATGCATCTCATGTAAAATTCGAGTATGAGCTAATCGCTCCAGCACTCTATCATGCATAATTCATATAAAACTGAGTACGAGTAATAACTCCAACACTCTATCATGCATGTCATGGAAATCTAGTGTGAATCATACATCAGCACTAATATATATGAAAAATATATGAAATCAAGTGCGAGTTGTACTCTAGCACGATTTATTCTCACATAATTCGATAGATGGCTCTTTAAAAAGGGATTATTTTCAAAATATCAAAATCATCACTATAAATTGTGCTATTTCTCATCAACCATAAAAACATTAGCCTATCTACCTACTCTTCTACTAAACAGCAGTAAAAACAATTATAATTGTGGTTTCTATGCTTTTTACAACTTTTTCCAAAAGTTGACTTTTTTCTTAAATAAGGGCAAAATCGTAATTTGCCACTATCGGGTCATTATAATTATTATTCACTTTCTCTAACCCTCAGATTTTTTAAGTGAATGCAAAAGCAGATGAAAATACGTGTAGGTATCTTTAACTACTCACAAAAGTCCCTTACCTACAATCACTAGAGAAATTTTACTTTCTTGACGTTGCTCGATCCAGCAATCCGATTCGCTCCTCCAATAATCTCTGCAGCTGCATATAATCGTTTATCAGCCTAATTATACTTTTCCTACTGTATTACACATTTAATACTGTCTATTTCACTTAATGGGCTTTATTAAACCTTAATGGGTCTAACTTTGCCTTAAGCCCATTTTCATTTTACTATTCATTTTCGCTGGGCATATTTGGCTTGTCCCCACAAACTCTTATTGGGCTTATCCGAGACTCAATACATCACATTGGGGTGAAACCAATTGGGTTTGGCCAATTGGACCTCTCGGTCACATGCCTTGGCCGGTCACACAACACCATACCGTCTATGGCCATTTGCTAGCCAATTTCACTTAGGCATTTTCACAAACACTTAGTTGGCAATGTTCTTAAGCTTCACTTAGTTCATTTAGGCATTTTATCAAACACCTTGATTGCCAACTTAATCCATGTATCAATTGATTAAATTGATTAATTCTAACTATACCATAATCATGAACACATGTACATTAACTCATTCATGCCTTAAAATCATGTGGGCATTCATCAATTTTTCACTACTCACTCTCGGCCAATTCATGTTCATAGTGATTCCATGTGTTTCAATGCTTAAAACATATACCAATCTGTCACGCCCCGAAAATGCAGAAAATAGGGCTAATTTAAAACTCTTTATTCATTAACTCACAAGTAAAGGTGCATTCCTGTGCAGTGTCATACATCATCATGATCATTATGCCTCAGGATCTCATCACTAGAATTTATATATCATATCAAATACATTATCCATCTCAAGTTAATTAATCCTAATACATCCCATATAATGTTATACATCAAGTGTCTGCAATTACAATAATAGTCTGGGTACATGAAAAGATAAAATATACCTCAAGATACAATATATATGGCCTGGAGCTTGAATCCTCCACTAGCCACTACTCCGTACGTCGCAGGGAAGTCCTTATTCACTTGAAGAACTCTGGGGGGAAAGAAAATAGGGTGAGCTTCTAAATCGCTCAGTAAAGGGGGTAAGGAACTCATTTCGTAAACCAAAATGCACATCACAAAATGTTTATTTGTATGTGAAACTCATTTGAAAACCATAGCATGAAAGTACTCAAAACGATATTCTCATATCTCAAATCATGTGAAAACATGAAGTAAAAAGGCTCACTCTAGAGCATTAACAAAGCATGTGAAAATAACGCGTTAAACGCTTTCTCAAATAACGTGATAAAATCACAGTAAAAATAATGCACGTGGCACAGCCACTAAAAACACGTGGCATAGCCACTGATTTAATTTCTCACGTGGCATAGCCACAAAACACACGTGGCAAAGCCACTGATTTAATTTCTCGCGTGGCATAGCCACAGAATAGGGTTTCTCAACGTGGCACAGCCACTAATGGTGTATAACGTGGCACAGCCACCAATGGGGTATAACGTGGCACAGCCACCAATGGGGTTTTCTCAACGTGGCACAGCCACCAATGGGGTATAACGTGGCACAGCCACCAATGGGGTTTCTCAACGTGGCAACGACCACTAAGTATACGTGGCATAGCCACAGAATAGGTTATTCTCACGTTACCAGAACGGAGAAGAAATTGTGCTTACATGCTACCAGAGCAATACCCGGTGTGTACTCACAACTACACACCTAAGTCTTATCACATAAGACTAGTTTGCCTTCACGTAGAACTCATAATGGTTTTTCTCTCATAAAACTCATTTGAAATCATTTTGTACTCAACACAAAACGTAATAACAAAGCACACGCACACATTTCTCAAATCTCAATATTGCCTTAACGTAGAGCCCAGTTATAAACTCATAAAAACATTGGGCTCCAACCGGCTATAAAAATCGTGTGCAATTAAATCTCAACACAAAACCCAACATGCTTGTTTTATAAACCACAACTCATGCTAAAATAGTTTACAATTCACATACACAAATGGTTTAGATTTCCCTTACCTCTTTGCACCTCATATAGTGCAATCGTTTCCCCCGTATCACGGACTAGCCTCGCATTCCACTCTGGAACTCCCGAGCTGTCCAAACGATGTTAAAACATCAATACTCAATTACCTCATAAACCTCAATTCTCAAAATCGAGCATAATTGCTCATAATCTCCTCAAATCTCTTGATTCTCGTAACTCAACCCTAAACTACAACCTCATCCACAATATCTCAATCTCCTACATTCTCATGCCAATTATCTATGCTAATTCATCACATTGTCTATATTTCCATTTATAGCACAAATTCTCAAAATTACCAAATATCTACATTACTCCAACTACATTGCGATTTCATCAATCCCTAATCATTTCTCAGCTATTTCAACGCAATGACAACCACCAATATCATCAAAATCAGCTCAAATATCAAGATCGAGGTTTAGAAATTACCCAAAGCTTGTGAGACGCACAACCCACGCCTCGATCCGATTCGTCCTTCGATTTCCAAGTATGTTGTTCTCCCTTTGATGAGGAACAACTTTCCTTCTTACCACAACAGCTGATTCGGTCGGAAATGGGTGATTTGGATGAGTGAGAAAGTTAGGTTTTCGGTAAAATGGGGGTTGGAAGAGAGAGAAAGTGAGTTTGCAGGAGAAAAGCACGGGTTCCTTATATAGACTGGAGGTAGGAGATCGATCTGCCTCTTGATGAGATCGATCTGCGTTTGAATTTTGGGGACGATCTGGGCAATTTTATGCCTAAGAGATCGATCTGTCGAGGGGTGAGATCGATCTCTTTATGGCTTTATGAGATCGATCTGCTCCTAAGGAGATCGATCTTCTCCCAAACAGAATCATTTGGAGATCGATCTCTTCCTCATGAGATCGATCCTTTCTCAAACAGAATCATTTGGAGATCGATCTCTTCCATTGGAGATCGATCTGCTCCTCAAATTCCTCCTTCCTCGTCATTTTTAACTCACCAGATCGATCTCTCCTTCTCCCAGATCGATCTGTCCTCATACTTCATGCTTATTTTACACACTTAACATATAAATCTCCAATTATCATTCCCACAATTCACTTAACTCAATGAATTACACTTCAAATTATTATTACATCAATAAAATATGTCTGAAATTCTCAGATCTCACATCCTCCCCACCTTAAATAGAATTTGGTCCTCCAAATTCAACTCAACTAGCCGAATAGATGGGGGTATTTCTCCTTCATGAGACTCTCTAGTTCCCACGTTGCCTCTTCCATTGAGTGATGTTTCCATAAAACTTTCACTAATGGGATGCTCTTGGTCCTCAGTACCTTCTCCTTTCTATCGAGAATCTGGACGGGTTCCTCAGTATAGCTTATGTCCTCCTGTATGACCATCTCATCATACTCTATAACATGAGAAGGGTCCGGGTGGTACTTCCTCAACATAGACACATGAAAAACGTTGTGTATTCCGGACATCTGTGGGGGTAATGCTAATCTGTAAGCTACCTCTCCCACTTTCTCAAGAATCTCGAATGGTCCTACGTATTGAGGACTCAATTTTCCTTTCTTTCCAAATCACATGATACCCTTGCTTGGTGATACTTTCAGAAATACTGCATCACCAACGTCAAACTCGAGTGGCCGTCTACGCACATCCGCGTAGCTTTTCTGTCTACTTTGTGCAGCCCGTAACCTCTCACATATGAGTTTCACACTCTGTACGGCTTGCTCAACAAGCTCGGGAGCATTTATCTTTCTGTCACCGACTTCTTCCCAAGCTACAGGGGATCTACACCTCCTACCAAATAGAGCCTCAAAAGGTGCCATTCCAATGCTCGCATGATAGCTGTTATTGTATGCAAACTCTGCTAGGGGCAGGTGATCATCCCATGATCCCTTAAAATCCATCGTACACGCCCTCAGCATATCCTCCTGGGTCTGAATAGTCCTCTCTGACTGACCATCTGTCTGAGGATGATAGGCGGTACTAAAACTCAATCGAGATCCCATGGACTCCTGAAACTGGGTCCAGAATCTGGAAGTAAATCGGGAATCTCTATCAGAATTAATACTCACTGGAGCCCCATGTAATCTAGCTATCTCGCTGACATACAGTTCAGCTAAGGCATCCACAGTATCTGTGCTCTTGATGGCAAGGAAATGGGCACTCTTGGTCAATCTATCCACAATGACCCATATCGCGTCACGACCTCTTCGGGTCCTCGGTAAACCCATAATAAAGTCCATAGTGACATGCTCCCATTTCCATGTGGGTACAGGTAAGGGCTGTAGTAGTCCTTCGGGCTTTCGATGCTCAGCTTTCACTTGCTGGCATACTAAACACCTGGCCACGTACTCTGCCACGTCTCACTTCATACCACTCCACCAATACACCTTTCTCAAGTCTCGGTACATCTTAGTACTCCCTGGGTGCATGGTGTATCGCGAGCAGTGGGATTCTCTCAGTATCTGTCTCTTTAGGGTATCATCGTCCGGTACACAAATTCGTCCTCTGAACCTCAATAATCCATCCTCACTGATGGTGAGATCCGACTGCGAACTCTGCTCAGCTTGGCTAACCATATCTATCAATCTCCGATCACTGCGCTGCCCAGTTCTAATCTGATCTATGATCCTGGGCTCTATCCGCAGGCTAGCCAAAAATCCAGTCTCTACCTCTTTAACTCTGATCCGAAGTTCGACGAACTGCTCTAACAAATCCCATTCCCTGATCATCATAGCAGATATCATACTCTTCCTGCTCAGGGCATCAGCAACCACATTCGCCTTACCCGGATGATATAGAATCTCGCAGTCATAATCCTTAAGGAGTTCCATCCATCTCCTTTGTCTCATGTTTAACTCTTTCTGATCAAAGAGATATCTCAAACTCTTGTGATCAGTGAAGATCTGGAATCTTTCCCCATATAAGTAGTGTCGCCAGATCTTCAAAGCAAATACCACAGCGGCTAACTCCAAATCATGCGTGGGGTAATTCCGCTCATGGTCTTTCAGCTGTCGCGATCCATATGCGACCACTCTTCCGTGCTACATAAGCACACACCCCAATCCTTGATGAGATACATCACTATACACCGAAAATCCTCCTGATCCCTTAGGAATAGTTAACACAGGTGCCGTTGTCAATCTCCTTTTTAATTCCTGAAAACTGAGCTCACATTGATCAGTCCATATAAATGGAGTCTCTTTGCGCGTGAGCTTAGTCAAAGGGGCGACAATCCTGGAAAATCCTTCCACAAATCTTCTGTAATACCTAGCCAAACCAAGGAAGCTTCGCACCTCAGTGACTGTCCTCGGTCTCTCCCAATTAAGCACAGCCTCCACCTTGCTTGGGTCCACTGATACTCCTTCCTCTGAGACTATATGACCAAGGAAAGCTATCCGGTTCAGCCAAAACTCACACTTACTAAGCTTTCCGTATAATTGCTTATCTCGGAGTATCTGAAGTACTAACCACAAATGCTGTGCATGCTCCTCATACGACCGAGAGTACACCAGGATATCATCAATAAAGACTATCACCGAGAGTACACCAGGATATCATCAATAAAGACTATCACAAATTTATCCAGATAGTCTCTGAACACTTCATTCATCAACCTCATAAATGCTGCAGGGACATTCGTCAATCCAAAGGACATCACCAGAAATTCGTAATGGCCATACCTCGTCCTGAAGGCCGTCTTTGGAATATCTTCTTCCTTGATCCTCAATTGGTGATAGCCCGATCTCAAATCAATCTTAGAAAAGACTGATGCCCCTCTTAGCTGATCCAGTAGATCATCAATCCTGGGCAATGGGTATTTATTCTTCACCGTGGCTTTATTCAACAATCGGTAGTCTACACATAATCTGAGACTACCATCCTTCTTCTTAACAAATAGTACTGGCACTCCCCACGGCGAAACACTGGGTCTAATAAACCCTTGATCCAATAACTCCTTTAGTTGTCTCTTCAATTCCTCAAGTTCCACTAATGCCATTCTGTAGGGAGGTTTAGAGATCGACTGAGTATCTGGTACCAAATTAATGGTAAACTCTAGCTCTCTCTCTGGTGGTAAACTTGGCAATTCATCTGGGAAAACATCCAGAAATTCACATACCACAGGTATATCCTCAATCCTCGGATGTTCTCGCTCATCGTCTGAGATGAGTGTCTCATAACCTTCACATGAACAATCATATTTAATATTCTCCAAAATCATATTAAAATTCTCAAATTACTTACTAGAATTTCACATATTCATTTCCTCAATATCTCAATCGTACACTGTATGGTTCAGGTAGGGAGAAAGTTACAATCTTAGTGTAGCAGTCTAAACTCACTCGATTGGTTGCCAACCAATCCATCCCTAAAATTACATCAAACCCATGTATATTCAACATGATTAGATCTGCTAACATCACTCTACCTCCCACCTTTATTTCACATCCTCTACAGATTAACTCAGTTCTCTGGGATTCACGCATAGGGGTATTTACATGTAGTATATATTCTAGAGGTTCAAACTTCAAGTTTAATCTACATGCAAAATGCTCAGAAATAAACGAATGCGTGGATCCTGAATCAATCAACACATGAGCCTCATAATTACAGACAGAGAGTGTACCTCTTATAGTTTCTGTCGAAGTGTCTGCGGTCTCCTTATCCAGGGCAAACACACGTCCCTGTGCCACAGGTTTCTTCCCTTTCTCTGCCGCAGTGGCCCGTCTCCGGGGATCCACTCTCTGAGGCTGTTGTCTAGTGGGCTCCGGAGCATGTGGTATCTGAGGTTGGGGACAGTCCTTCACTCTGTGACCCATGTCACCACATCTAAAACATCCATGGATCGACCCAGTACAACTTCCCTCATGCGATCGACCACAGTCTCTACAAAACCTTGTCTCCGGCCTGACATATCGAGGGGTCTCCTTGATAATAGGATAGGCTCTGGGTCTCTCCAATCTGTCCTTCTGAACCTCAATCCTTCCTCTTCTGAAGGAACCTCTCCGAGCCTCTGTTTGGAAAAGTGCTGGCCTCTTGCCCTTATCTCTATTCACCGCTCTGAGATCATTCTGGGATTGTACCATCTCAATTCCTCTTTCAATCTCTTGTGCTCGTCTCAGAGCATCTCCAAACTCAGTAATACATAGCCCTATCAATCTATCTCTGATGACGGGCTTCAACCCATACACAAACTTCTCTGTGCGGAGCTCTTCACTCTTGAAGGTATCTGGGTCATATCTCAATAGCGCTGTGAATTGGCTCTCATAGTCATCCACAGACATGTCACCCTGTACCAAACTCAAAAACTCAGCTTGTTTCTTTCTCTGGACGGCTCGTGGTACATATTGGGTCCTAAAGGCTGTCTGGAACTCTTCCTAACCAATCACACCATGGTGGGACATCAGAATACCCTGGGTAGTACCCCACCAATCTCGAGCTCTCCCCTTCAGCATATAGGCACTCTAACTGACCCTCTCAGCATCGGTGCACCCAAAAAAATCAAATATAATTCTTAATTCCGTCAACCACTCCTCAGCCTCTGTAGGATCCTTCTTTCCCCTAAATGCGGGTGGATTCATCTTCAGAAAATCCCTTAGTCGGACCATACTTCTATCCTCAGGCTGGGTGACGGGAGGCACTGGGGGTATGGGAGGTCCTTGTGGTGGTGTAGGCGTAGTACCCGAGGCATTAACTCCAAAGTGTTGCGCGAATAACGCTGCCATCTGCTCAAAACCTTGCCTCACATCAGTCTCAATCCGATTAAATCGAGAGTTAGGACTCTCTGGTTGTGGGACAGGTGGCGGAGGGGACTCTGCCTGCCTCCTCGAACGACCTCGTCATTTACTCATTCTCTATCTCAACTCGTCTCCTGCGTGTACATATCACAATCGATTGAAATCTCAATCCTCAATTTCAGTTCATGACCAGACTATTACAGACACTTGGGATGTATTCTATTCCACTTAACCGACACTGACAGTACTAGACACCCTAAGCTCTGATACCAAGAAAACTCTGTCACGCCCCGAAAATGCGAAAAATAGGGCTAATTTAAAACTTTTTATTCATTAACTCACAAGTAAAGGTGCATTCCTGTGCAGTGTCATACATCATCATGATCATTATGCCTCAGGATCTCATCACTAGAATTTATATATCATATCAAATACATTAATCCATCTCAAGTTAATTAATCCTAATACATCCCATATAATGTTATACATCAAGTGTCTGCAATTACAATAATAGTCTGGGTACATGAAAAGATAAAATATACCTCAAGATACAATATATATGGCTTGGAGCTCGAATCCTCCACTAGCCACTACTCCGTACGTCGCAGGGAAGTCCTTATTCACTTGAAGAACTCTGGGGGGAAAGAAAATAGGGTGAGCTTCTAAATCGCTCAGTAAAGGGGGTAAGGAACTCATTTCGTAAACCAAAATGCACCTCACAAAATGTTTATTTGTATGTGAAACTCATTTGAAAACCATAGCATGAAAGTACTCAAAACGATATTCTCATATCTCAAATCATGTGAAAACATGAAGTAAAAAGGCTCACTCTAGAGCATTAACAAAGCATGTGAAAATAACGCGTTAAACGCTTTCTCAAATAACGTGATAAAATCACAGTAAAAATAATGCACGTGGCACAACCACTAAACACACGTGGCATAGCCACTGATTTAATTTCTCATGTGGCATAGCCACAAAACACACGTGGCAAAGCCACTGATTTAATTTCTCGCGTGGCATAGCCACAGAATAGGGTTTCTCAACGTGGCACAGCCACCAATGGGGTATAACGTGGCACAGCCACTAATGGGGTATAACGCGGCACAGCCACCAATGGGGTTTTCTCAACGTGGCACAGCCACCAATGGGGTATAACGTGGCACAGCCACCAATGGGGTTTCTCAACGTGGCAACGGCCACTAAGTATACGTGGCATAGCCACAGAATAGGTTATTCTCACATTACCAGAACGGAGAAGAAATCGGGCTTACATGCTACCAGAGCAATGCCCGGTGTGTACTCACAACTACACACCTAAGTCTTATCACATAAGACTAGTTTGCCTTCACGTAGAACTCATAATGGTTTTTCTCTCATAAAACTCATTTGAAATCGTTTTGTACTCAACACAAAACGTAATAAAATTGAGTTCCAACCGGCAAAGCACACGCACACATTTCTCAAATCTCAATATTGCCTTAACGTAGAGCCCAGTTATAAACTCATAAAAACATTGGGCTCCAACCGGCTATAAAAATCGTTTGCAATTAAATCTCAACACAAAACCCAACATGCTTGTTTTATAAACCACAACTCATGCTAAAATAGTTTACAATTCACATACATAAATGGTTTAGATTTCCCTTACCTCTTTGCACCTCGTATAGTGCAATCGTTTCCCCCGTATCACGGACTAGCCTCGCATTCCACTCTGGAACTCCCGAGCTGTCCAAACGATGTTAAAACATCAATACTCAATTACCTCATAAACCTCAATTCTCAAAATCGAGCATAATTGCTCATAATCTCCTCAAATCTCTTGATTCTCGTAACTCAACCCTAAACTACAACCTCATCCACAATATCTCAATGTCCTACATTCTCATGCCAATTATCTATGCTAATTCATCACATTGTCTATATTTCCATTTATAGCCTAAATTCTCAAAATTACCAAATATCTACATTACTCCAACTACATTGCAATTTCATCAATCCCTAATCATTTCTCAGCTATTTCAACGCAATGACAACCACCAATATCATCAAAATCAGCTCAAATATCAAGATTGAGGTTTAGAAATTACCCAAAGCTTGTGAGACACACAACCCACGCCTCGATCCGATTCGTCCTTCGATTTCCAAGTATGTTGTTCTCCCTTTGATGAGGAACAACTTTCCTTCTTACCACAACAGCTGATTCGGCCAAAAATGGGTGATTTGGATGAGTGAGAAAGTTAGGTTTTCGGTAAAATGGGGGTTGGAAGAGAGAGAAAGTGAGTTTGCAGGAGAAAAGCATGGGTTCCTTATATAGACTGGAGGTAGGAGATCGATCTGCCTTTTGATGAGATCGATCTGCTTTTGAATTTTGGGGACGATCTGGGCAATTTTATGCCTAGGAGATCGATCTGTCGAGGGGTGAGATCGATCTCTTTATGGCTTTATGAGATCGATCTGCTCCTAAGGAGATCGATCTTCTCCCAAACAGAATCATTTGGAGATCGATCTCTTCCTCATGAGATCGATCCTTTCTCAAACAGAATCATTTGGAGATCGATCTCTTCCATTGGAGATCGATCTGCTCCTCAAATTCCTCCTTCCTCGTCATTTTTAACTCACCAGATCGATCTCTCCTTCTCCCAGATCGATCTGTCCTCATACTTCATGCTTATTTTACACACTTAACATATAAATCTCCAATTATCATTCCCACAATTCACTTAACTCAATGAATTGCACTTCAAATTATTATTACATCAATAAAATATGTCTGAAATTCTCAGATCTCACACAATCTACTTAGAATAATTCATACATTAACATATATGAATTTAAAAGCTTGAATTTATACTTAGTATATGCGTTCACACTTGGCCGAAACTTTCAAGCCTCTCAGTTTGCACACTATGTCTCCTTGATAGCCAATTCCAACATATGTTAATCCTCTCTCAATTTGGAACAACTTTCATGAAGAATGCAAATTTCAAATATGCCTTTTTTCCTAGTGATTCCTAGTGAGAGAAAGCTTGAATATATGTGTTTTAATGGTTTCTTTGTGTAGCTGAGAATGATGGGTTGAAGAAGACCATGTGGTGGCTGATTTTATAAGCCAATTACTTAGTCATTAAGCCTTACTTTTCATCCAACAATTTTGAATGGAATTGATTTAGGTAATGGTTAACAAATTGGCTATGGTTACCTTTTACTAATGGGCTTGATTTTAATCCATTTGGGCCTAACATTTGGGTTTCTCAGTTTGGGCCTTCCTAATGGGCTTTTGGGCTGAAATTTTTATTATACGTCGGGTATTCAATTGTCTAAATATTTGTCCTACCAATCGGTCCAACATTTCGATCTAATGGACTTAAGAAATTCGATCTACCCTTATTATACCTTAATGGGCTTTAAAAACTTCACTTTGGCCCATTACGTTTTTACCTGTTAAATTTAATCTAGAATCCATCCAAATAAATTTTCCTTACTTTCGGGGATGATTATCTTCTATTTTGACCAAAAATATTTTTCCCCAAATTTTTCTCCATACTTAGGTTAATTTTTAACCATGGTTAGTCAACTATGGTAAAAGTCCACTTTTCTTAACTATAGTTAACTTTTTCCTAAATCATTGACCACATTGATTTTTTCTCAAAAATTTGAAAGTGTTATATCTTATGGTTTACACTCTCGTCTTTATGTTTTGGCCATTTTCGGTAGGTAAATATACCTTAAATACCTGAAATCGCTAAAAAGGTCTATTTTACCCCTTTTTCGTTTTTACTCTTATTCTCTGTGTACAGGACTAAATTATACCGACTTTCCTTCATGAGCTCTTTACATTTTCTCATTTTAAGTTCTTCTCTTCAGTCAAAATGATTCAGATCCACTCGGTTTAGTCAGGTGGCTCTTATAGCCCTTTTTCGACTTTTATGTAGCTTATAATTGTTAAAGCATTTCACTAACACTTAAATCAAGTAAATACTCTTCTTATGATTTAATTTACTTAATACAATGTCTGTACATACATAAATCATAAGGAATAAGCTACATAAAAACACGGGTCTTACATTAACTTAGTTCATTTAGGAATTTTATCAAACACCTTAATTGCCAACTTCAATTCATCCACCAATTGATCAAATTGATTAAAACTAACAATGCCAAAATCATAAACACATGCATACCAACCTATTCATGCCTTAAAATCATATGGGTATTCATAGAAAATGAAATACCCATTTTCGGCCAACCATGGTTTATGGTGATTTCATATGTTTCAATCCATAAAATATATACCAATCAACTTAAAATAATTTATAGATTAACATATATGAATTTGGAAGCTTGAAAATATACCTAGCTTGCACTTCCCCTTGTGGCTGAGACTTCCCTCAATTTTGTCTCTCTCAATATGGCTCCTTGATAGCCAATTCACAGATATGTTAATCCTCTCTCAATTTGGAACAACTTCCATGTAGATTGGAAGTTTCAAATATGTTTCTAAGCTAGTGATTTTTAGTGTGAGAAAGCTTAAAATATGGTTTTGTAATGGTGTCTCCTTGTTTACCGAGAGCTTAAGGATGAAGATGATGTTGTGTTGGCTGATTTTCTAACCTAAAGACTTAGTCATTAAGTCATAAAATTCAGCCATTAATTTGGGCTTGAATGGGATTGGGTCATGGTTACCAAAGTGGGCTTTAAATTGATTTACTACTGGGCTTTAACTTAAACTAATGGGCTTTAACTTTGGGCCTCTCGGATTGGGCCTTCCTTTTAGGCTTTGTGAGACTTGAGAATTTTATACACATCTAATTATGTAATGTGAACATGAAGTGTAATTAAGTGAGCTAAATGTGATGTACTCATATATTGAAGTGGTAAGGAATGAAATTTCTAAAGTGATGAATGAGTATTGAATGAGAAATAATCTACGTAGTAAATTATGGCAATTATATATTGAGATTTTGGGCGAAGAGTACAACCATAGTGTGAAACTATAAGACCAGATCGATCTTGGAGAAGAGGGGATCGATCTGGTAGGCCAAAGTGACAAGGAATTGAAAATTTAAACGAGCAAATCGATCTCCATTGGAAGAAGATAGATCTCCTTGGGATTCTTCCTTAAAGGGATCGATCTAATACAAGAATAGATCGATCTTCAAATGTTTCTGTAAAATACAGATCGATCTCCTCATAAGGAGCATATCGATCTCCTCAAGATTATGAGATCGATCTTGCCCTCACGACAGATCGATCTGGTAGGCATAAAAAGTGCCCAAAACGTTCCCAAATTCAAAGGCAGATCAATCTCCTACAGGAGCAGATTGATCTTATGCCCTCTGCCTATATAAAGACCCCCTACATTTTTACTAGAAATCATTTTTCTCTCTCCATAAAATCAAAATCACTAGCTTTCTCTCTCCTTTAAAACACCAATTTTCATTCGAATCAGAGGTTATGGCAAGAAGGAAAGTTATTCCTCATCAAAAGGAGAACAACATACTTGGAAATCAAAAGACGATTTGAGTTGAGGCGTGAATTGAGCACTCCACAAGTTTTGGGTAAATTTCTAAGCTTTAACCCTTGGTTTTGAAGTATATTTCTACGATGGTGGCTGTAGATATTGTGATGAGTTGGCTGAAAATGGTTAGGGTTGTTAGAATTATTGAGGTATTGAGAAATTATGAGAATGTGAGCAATTAAGCTTGATGTTGAGATTAGAGACAATGTGGTGACGTGTTGATGATGTTTTTACATCGTTTTGACAGCTCGAGAGTTCCAGAGAGGAATGTGAGGCTAGTCCATCGTTCGGGGGAAATGATTGCACTATACGAGGTGCAACGAAGTAAGGGTAAACTTAAACTCATTTTTGCTTGTGATTTGTGATGATATTTGTAGCATGAAATGTTTTGAGAAACAAGCATGTTTTACGAGTCATGATTGAGTTATAGCATACGGTTTTATAGTTGGTTGGAGCCTAATTTTTATTAGTTGTAAACAAAGTGTGAAATTGGTTTACAAACTGTCTGCTTTTAAAAGTGAAAAGGGATTTGGGCTCTACGATAAGGCATACTGAGATTTGAGAAATGTGTGCATGGTTTTCCCAGTTTGAGCTCGGTTTTGACTTGTTTTGTAATGAGTACAATAAGGGTTTTCAGATGAGTTTTATGTGAGAAACCATTATGAATTCTACGTGAAGGCAAAATAGTTTTATATGATAATGGCTGATATTCAGACTTAGGCATGTCATGTGATAACACATCGGGCCTTGCTCTGGTAGCATGTAAGTCCGATATTCCTTCGCTTTGGTAACGAGAGATGCCTCTGTTCTGGTAACGTGAGATGACCCCCGCTCTGGTAGCGCTGGGTGGCCTTGCTTTGGTAGCATGTAAGTTCTGGCCTTGCTTTGGTAGCATGTAAGATTGATAGTGTGCATGGGGAGAGGCCTTGCTCTGGTAGCATGTAAGTCCAGGCCTTGTTCTGGTAACACGTAAGAACAATATACCATGTACACGACCATATTGTCAGCGTTCCCTCTTTTGAGGATGCCTGGGATATGCACCCAGAGGAGATTATGTTGATGTGCCATGACGGATGTTTTTACCTGAGTTTTTATTTGCCTAGTCTCCTTTTTACACATGAGATTGTATTTTGTGGCTGTGCCACATGCATCATTACTGAGGTGATTTCTATCACGTTTACGAGAAAAGCCATTATCGCATCCTTATTTCTATATGCTTGTAACTATGGTTTTTATGTTGAGCCATTTACTCTCATGTTTCTACATGATTTTAAAGAAATGAGATGATAATGATGTTTTAATGATTTCATGCTATGTTTTCTATTGAGTTTATTGAGTTTCACCTACACATCAAAATGATTGTGCTATGAAATTGAGGATTTTATTAATGAGTCCCTTACCCCCTTACTGAGCGATTTAGAAGCTCACCCTATTTTATATTCCCCCAGATTTCTTCAAGTGAAGAGAGTTTGCTACGACGCACGGAGTAGTGGCTAGTGGAGGACTTGAGCTCCAGGTCATGTATTGTATTTTGAGGTATACTTTAATATTTCATGTACCCAGACTAAAGTTGTATTTACAGACACTTGATGAACAATGATGTATGTGATGTATTAGGATTAACTAACCCTGAATTGAGGAATGTATATGGTATGATATATAAATATTAGATGATGAGATCCTGAGGTGTAAGTTTGATAACGTATATATGATGATGCATGGCACTGCATAGGAATGCACCCAAAATTATGTATTAATGTAAATAAGTTTTAAATTTGCCCTATTTTTTGCGCTTTCAGGGCTTCACAGGCTTTCGGGCTGAAATTTTTACTACCTATTGGACCTTCAATTGAATTTATATTGGGCCTATAAATCGGCCCAACAATTCAACCTAATGGGCCTAAGAATTTTGACCCACACTTGTTGCACCTTAATGGGCTTTAAAATTTTCAACTTTGGCTCATTGTGTTTTACCCATATAATTTAATTTGAATTTTGATTAAATCATTTTTCCTTACTTCAGGGGATGAATATCTTTTGTTTTAACCAAAAATATTTCTTCCTCACTTTCTAACCTTACTCAAGTTAAATTCTAACCATGGTTAGTAAACTGTGGTCAAAGTCCACTTTTCTTAACTACCATTGACTTTTCTTAACCATTGACCACATTTGACTTTTTCTCAAAATTTCAAAAGTTTCATATTCCATGGTTTACACTCTCATCTTTATGTTTTGGCCATTTTCAGGAGGCAAATATGTCTAAAGCACCTCAAACGAACCATTTCGGACTCGTTTAGCCCTTTTTTGGTGTTTACTCTAATTCTATGTGTTTGGACCAAATCAAATCAACTTTTCTTCATGAGCTCTCTATATTTTCTTATTTTAAGTTCTTATCTTCAGTTAGAATGATTTAGATCCATTCGGTTTAGCTTGTGGCTCTTATTGTCCTCATTTGGCCTTTTTGTAGCTTATGTGTGTTTAATCACTTTACTTACACTATATATCAAGTAAATAGTCTTCTTACGATTCAACTAACATAATAAAATGTTCATACATACAAGAATCATAAGGAATAAGCTACATGAATAAATCTGGGTCTTACACACCATCATGCCACCCATGGACGAATGGGCACCTTCACCATGCCATCATGCTTAGTTTCCACTTAGGCATTTCATCAAACACATGGTTAGTATGGTTTAAGCCTTTAACTTATTTCATTAAGGCATTTTATCAAACACCTTTCATGCCATCCACATAACTATAACCAATTCAACAAATTGGTTTCTTTTAATCACGCCATCATCATGTACATGATCTAACCTATCCATACATGCATTAAAATCATATGTATATTCATAAAATTCCAAATACCCATTTGCAACCTAAGCTTGTTCATCAGTTTAGGTGATATTTTTCCATGCAATTCATACACCAATAAACTCCATAAAATCCCTAGATTAACATATATGAAGTTGGAAGATTGAAAACTTACCTAGCTTATACTTTCCTCATTGGCTGAGACTTGTGGGAAGGGTTAACTTCTCTGTAAGACCCGAATTTTTTATGTAACTTATTCCTTATGATTCCTATATGTACGAACATTTTATTATGTTAGTTGAATCATAAGAAGAGTATTTATTTGATTGATAGTGTAAGTAAAGTGATTAAACACACATAAGCTACAAAAAGGCCAAATGAGGACAATAAGAACCACAGGCTAAACCGAGAGGATCTCAATCATTTTGAATAAAGAGAAGAACTTAAAATGAGAAAATATAGAGAACTCATGAAGGAAAGTCAGTTTGATTTGGTCCTAAACACATAGAACAAGAGTAAACGCCAAAAGGGGGCTAAATGAGTCTGAAATGGTGCGTTTAAGGTGCTCTAGACATATACGCCTCCCGAAAATGGCCAAAACATAAAGACGAGAGTGTAAACCATAAAATATGACACTTTCAAAATTAAAAAAAAAAAAATCAAACGTGGTCAATGGTCAGGAAAAGTCAAAGGTAGTTAAGAAAAGTGGACTTTGACCATAGTTGAATAACTATGGTTAGAATTTAACCTAGTATGGTTAAAAAGTGGGGAAGAAATATTTTTGGTTAAAATACAAGATAATCATCCCCTGAAGTGGGAAAATTGATTTAATCAAAATTCAGATTAAATTAAACGGGTAAAATGCAATGAGCCAAAGTTGAAAATTTTGAAGCCCATTAAGGTGTAACAAGTGTGGGCTGAATTTCTTAGGCCCATTAGGTCGAATTGTTGGGACGATTTATAGGCCCAATGTGAATTCAATTGAAGGCCCAATAGGCAGTAAAAATTTTAGCTTGAAAGCCCAAAAGGAAGGCCTAAACCGAGAAGCCCAAAGTTAAAGTCCATTAGTTTAAGTTAAAAGCCATTAGTAAATGGTTACACAATCCAATTTGGTAACTAAAACCCAAACCCATTTCAAGTAAGATGGCTGAATTTCATGACTGAATAACTAAGTCTTTAGGTTATAAAATCAGCCAACAAATTATCTTCTTCATCCCATCAATTTCGGCAAATAAGGAAACACCATTACCAAACCATATTCAAGCTTTCTCTCACTAGAAATCACTAGGTTAGAGACATATTTGGAACTTGCAATCTGCATGGAAGTTGTTCCAAATTGAGAGGGAATTAACATAATTTTGAATTGGCTATCAAGGAACCATATTGAGAGAGAGAAATTTGGATGAAGTCTTGGCCACAAGGAGAATTATAAGCTCGATATAATTACAAGCTTCCAAATTCATATATGTTAATCTATGAATTATTCTAAGTTGATTGGTATATGTTTTATGCATTGAAACACATGAAATCATTATGAACTAAGGTTGGCCAAAAATGGGTAATTGTAAATTGATGAATACCCATATGATTTTAAGGCACGAATAGGTTGGTATACATGTGTTTATGATTATGGCATAGTTAGTTTTAATCAATTTGATCAATTGGTGGGTGATTTGAAGTTGGCAATCAAGGTGTTTGATAAAATGCCTAAATGAACTAAGTTAAGACTTAAGGCATTGCCAACCAAGTGTAAGATAAAATGCCCAAGTGAAATTGGCTAGCAAATGGCTATGGGCGGCATGGTGTGCCGTGACCGACGGCATGGTGGCTCTCGGCCACATGATATGGTTGAGAGGCCAAATGGGCCAAGCCGACTTGGTTTCGGCCCACTAAGGTGTAATGGGCCTCGAACAAGCCCAATAAGAGTTGGTGGGCCTCACAAGCCCAATAGGCCCAACAAAAATAAATATTAAAATGGAATTGGGTTAAGACAATGTTAGGCCTATTAAGAGTTATTAAGGCCCAATAAGAGTAAGCGGGCCCATTAGGTGAAATAGACTATATTAAATGTGAAATACAGTAGGAAAGTGTAAAATAACTAAATGAATGGTTATATACAGCTCCAGAGATTATATTGGGAGCAGATCAGACTACGGGACCGCGCAGAGTTGAGAAAGTAAATTCGCTCGGAGTGATTCGAGGTAAGGGACTTTTGCAAGTAGTTAGAGATATCTGAGCTTATTTTCATTTGCTTTTACATTCACTTAAAAAGTTTGAGGGTCAGAGAAAATGAATAAAATTTTAAGAGACCTGGAAAGGGTAAATTACGATTTTACCTCGATTTAAGGTAAAAAGTCAACCTTTGAAAAAAGTTGTAAAAAGTCTGGGAAGCATGTTTTTAATGTTATTTAGCAGATGCATTGATAGTTTGGCTAATGTTTTCATGTTGAAAGCGAAAACAACACAATATAGTGTCGATTTGATTTGATTAAATGAAATTGATTTAAATAAGTCATCTATCAAGTTGTGTGAAAACAAATCATGTTGGAGCACCGCTCGCACTTGATTTTATATGTATTCTGCATAACAAAGTAATGGAGCTTTGCACGTACTTGATTTTAGATGATTGATGCATGATAGAGTACTGTAGCATTGCTCGAACTAGATTTCTATGAATTGTGCATGAGGTCGTGCTAGAGTTTACTCGCACGTACCAGCTTTGAAGGAGAGAGCATAAAACAGCCATGCTGGAGCCCATGCAGCCTGTGTGTCTCATCGATTATATGCTCACATGTGCATTTTGAGATATGGCATAAGGCTATCAAAACTGTTATTGGGTTCATGGAGTACTTTGTTGTCAAGAGCCGTTCTAACAAAATCACTACAAATTTTTCGCTTTTTCTATACTTCTCACCTCCTCGTGACAATTCCATTTTTAACGAGTTGGGCTATGAGTCAGTGATAATCTCGACTCTTATCCCAATTGATCATATCATTCTTACCATAGTAATCATATTAGAATTTCAAACAGTGTAAGAATAAGTACATATATTATACAACTGTATGTACATATGTTTTCATATATTTACATCCCCCATAATTATATTTGTTAAAAAACTGTGCTATTAATTGTTTAGATACAAAACTGTACAATGTGTATACCTGATTCGCGATGGGAGCAACGGACAACTAGGGATGCAGTCTCTACCCGCTCTCGACTACTGTAGATGCTCTGTGGAAGGTGGAAAATGAAAGGGTGAGCATAAACAGCTCAGTAAGGCAATAATGTAAGCAGGTAGATAACTATACTATCTACGTGCTGATAATATCATGATATAAAATCGTTTATATTTGGAGCATGAGATATGACTAAAACGATGCCATATGTATTTATATCATATAAGAGAAATCATGAAATTGACATATAAAATCAACATGGAAAAATCATCATGTATAATATCTCATGCTTGTCACATTAAAACTTATTAGTTTCATCATAAACTCTTAACTTTAAAACTCATTTGTTTAATCATAAAATCATCACATCAAGGCTAAACCCATTACTCGGGAATACCTTGATTCTTTAAATCACATCTCTTTTAAAAACATAAAATGGGACATTACCCCTCCTTCGGGTTTGTCCTGGACTATCCAGACCGTATGATATCATGTGAGGCATGTAGGTTACTGTATGAAAATCGAGGTCTATGGCCATACTTTGTCCCTGTGATCCCAGGCTACACGGATCCGGGTGTGCGGGGCATCACAACTGCAACGGGAGGTGGGGTCAATTCCTACCCGCCAGAATAGCAAGTATCATCATAGAGTTATCATGACTGCACGGTACAGCGTACTCCGTGTGACATACACGATACATCGTACTCCGTGGACCCATATCATAGTCTGGGGGTGCCTACCGTAGGTCTTATCCACCCCAATACTATGTCGATAACCGACCCATGTCTCAAAGTATACGTGCGAGCATCTCAACTCTCTGCGACACACAGTCTACAGGAGGCTTCCGCACGACCATATGCATGTCAACTCACGTCTAGTACGAGCGAAGCTCCAGCACCATGCTATGCATATCATGATATCTAAAATCTCGTGCGAGCGAAGCTCCAGCATGGTTTTGTGCACACACAAATTTCTCGTACGAGCAATGCTCCTGTACGACTTTTTATGAGAAATAAATCAGTAAACTTGAGTGCGAGTAAGACTCTAGCACTCTTTTTACTTGTATAAATATGATAGGTGGCTAAATCTTGATAAAACATCTTTTTAAAATAGTAACCGGTACAAACCGGTACCCTTTCGTATATTTCATGAAATCAATAGCCAACCTATGTGCATATTTGCTTAAATCAAAGCAATATAATCATATAAAACATTAAAACATGATAATCATGCAATTTATCTGCCTTACTACCCTTTTTTGTAAATTTTACTCCCAGGGGCAAAATCATCTTTTTCTTTATTCACCTATGCCCCGCTTTTCACAAAATTATTATTTCGTTTCTAGATAGTTTAAGTAATTCTAGACCCTGTAAATCCCCTCAAAATAACGTATAGGTATCTTTATGCACCTACAAAATTCCCTTACTTGGAATCGCGCGCAGACTTAACCTGTCTTGATGATACCGAATCTCTCAGCCCAAATGCGCACCAACCAAAGGTACGTAACTGCATATAACCACACAGTTGAGGTTAATTCAATTATCTTAATCAATATATCGCATTTACTGACCAACTTTAAGGTGTTGGGTCCTATCGACCTTATTGGGTCTCGGCCTATTTTCAGCCCTCTTATTTTTATTAATTCCCTTTTTCGGGTATACCGAGCTCATGCAGCTTATCGATAATTATCGGGCTTCGTTCCAAACTCATTGGATAGCCCGTATACCATTTATGGCAATTACATTACAATTCCGAAAAATATTCCTTTCTATACGAAATTAATCCATAATTCCGTAAAATAATCAAAGCTCTATATTAAAGAACTCATATTGCCGAAATTAAAATGTACTTACCCGATACGATTCGGGGTACAAAAGTCAGAGCTCAATCGGCTCTCGTTCGGGCTTTATCGAAAAGCTGCACAATTAGGTAAATCCGGGTTATTTTCCATTAAATATAATATTAATTAGATTTTCAGAATTTACCAGTAGGTCAATCTCGACCCTCGATCAACTTACCCGAATCTCGAGTCGTCCCCGGTAAATTTTTCTTTTCTTTCCCCTTTTTCCTTTCTTTTATTTTATTTTCTTTTCTTTTCCTTTCCTCTTTTCTTCCTTTTCCCTCCTTTTCCTTCCCTTTCCTTTCGGCCAAACGGTGTCATTTCTGTCACTTTGCCGTCGTCGGCGTTTTCGGCGGTCTTACCGGTCGATACCGGTCTCAAAAGAACCAGTTCCTCCCCCTGAACGAGTCGGTGGCTTCCGTTCAAGCCCAGTCACGGTGGTTCACCGGGAATCGGCCCGTTTCTCCCTCGATTTTCCTTTGCTTCGATCGGCGTTCTCCGGTCACCTGACGGCGCGTTTTCGGTGTCTACATGATCGTCGGCCTCTCCTCTTCCTCCTCGTGGCCTCGTCGAGGGTCGTCGGTCGCCAGCGTGCTGCGATCATCTTCGGCTATCACGGGTCGGTAGTCGGTTTCTGTTTTCTATTTTTCGGGTTCTCCCGATTCCAGATTTCTCTTTTTTATTATTATTATTATTTAACAATTTGTTTTATTATTAAAATATTCATTAAAATAGTCTAAAAAATCTGAAAATATCTACAATTCTATTATTTTATTCCAAATAAATAAATTTAGTTTAATTTAATTTGTTTATTATATTTTTAATCATTTTTTCGGTATAATTTCTCCGTATTTTTGGGATATTGTCCCGGGTGACTTTTTGGTATTTCTAAAAATTTCGGATCTTGATCAATTGGACTCGAAATTGTATAATTTCCTCATTATTGATCAAGATATCCTAAATCCTTATTTTTAATTAAATTTTTCTTATCGAATTTATCCCGAATTTCAATCTTTTGACCGTTTTACCCCTGCACTTGTTTCGAAACCAAATTAACCTAACTTTCCTTCATACATCCACCATCTTTTCTTATTTAATTTCCTATTTTCGATAAACTTCATTTTCGATCCTTTTCGTTTGGCCTATGACCATTTCGATCCATATTTGGCTACTTCCAATGTTCACCGAGATTTCATTTTTATTCTACTTGCAAATTGTATTTCAGTCAAAGCTCTTCTTATGATTCATTGAATATATGAAAATGTACATCACATAAATCATAAGGAAATACATCAACAGATAATAAAAGTGGGTCTTACATTTGTACCGTGTATAACACATGGAGTACGTTGTACCATGTGTACATGATGTTGTGGAGTTGTAGAGTTGTTGGGTTACGGTTGAGGATTTGACCCACCTCCCATTACAGCAAGTGGGGCCCCACGCATCGAGTACTGTGTAGCTTGGGATCACTAAAAAAGGGAATATGATCATAATCCTCAAACAAGTAGTCGTCTATCTCGCCTGATATTTCTTGTTTGAATTGTCACATGATTTTATAAACTAGGTTGACCTGAGGGATGGGTTGAGCCTCGACATGTGGCTTTGTGTGTTATAAAGGGTAACCACGAGGGATGGATGAAGCCCGAATTTTCATGTTTTTACATGATGAAATGCCATTTTTACCTTGACTTAAATGATATGGCAAATGAAATGTGATTTACAGTATTTACATGAGAATGCAATATTTTGCATGATTTGTTGAGGTTATTAAACCAACATATTTTCAGTATACACTGATGATTTGTATTTATATATACATATTTGCATAAATGTTTCAAAGAAAGATACGTGCCTCAAATGTGAAATAAAAAGGACCTATTTTCGTGGTTGAGCATTATATTTTGTAGATAGTATGGTTATCTACTTGCTTGTCTGATTTCCTTACTGAGCTAGTGAGCTCAACCCTTTCATTTTCCTCCTCTCTATAGAGCATCCGCAGTAGATAGAGTATGGCTGAGGACTAACATTCCTTTTGTCCACTGCATTCCCATCAAGCGAAAGGTATACACATCACATATGATTTTGTATATGAACATATAAAGAGCACAGTGATGTAAACGTATGTAATATTAGGGGATGTAATGTATTGTAGTTGTATTATATTATAGTGAATTCACTTATGATACCAAAGTTAAATTACAATTAATAGATAGTCTTTATTGACATGTGTGTTTCGATATGAATGGTTGACATGGTAAGTAAAGGTGAGAATACTAATGTCGAATCACAGCCCAACTATTTGATAATTTAATTATGACAGAAGGAAAGGTAAGTAAAAAGTGAAAAATTTGTAGTGGTTTTTAGTAAAAGTCGATCGTGACAGAATGGTATCAGAGCTGAGTTGCTCTGATGTGAGTCAGTGTTAGCGGTTAGGAAAGTTTACATCCCCATATTACTGTGCTTTGTTCAGTTACGAATGTCTATTTCGAGATGGGAAATGGACTTATTAATGGTTGTGAATGCAGGAATCGAGCCATTATGGCAAATACCAGCTATGGTAAAGGGGCGAGATGTAGGGTTAGAGGCCGTAGAGGGAAACCTGAGAGCTAAGATGATTCTAAGTCTTTATCTATCCATGATACTCCAAGTCCCACTGAGGTAGTAGAGTATCGAGGCACATTTTATGAGATTAGAGCACAGCCTAGAGACTATTGTGGAGCTATTGGCTCAGGCTATGCCAGGTATATAGGGATAGGATGCAGGGACTGCGACTAGAGAGGCAGCTACACTTGTACAGCCATCATAGACACCACAGCCTACAGATACCCCTACACCTCAGCAGTTCAGGGTACGTCATCTCCTATTGGCTCGCAGCAGGTCAGTAGTGGACTGGGATACGATTGTGATTTGGATCGTCTGCGACAGTTCCAGGAGTTTAGACCTCCATCATTTAGTGGGGTCAAGGACCTAGTGGTCGTTGAGGATTGGTTAGGAGAGATCAAGAAGTTGTATGAATTTTCTAGTGTACGACTTCTGAGATGGTAGCTTTCGCTGTCTTTATGCTAAAGGGAGCGGCAGAGCATTGGTGGAAGTCCACCAAAATTATATTGAGAGCCCGACATACGAAGACTAGTTGGGAGATATTTCTGGATGTGTACAGATAGATTTTTTGGGGTTAAGTCAAGGCAGTTAGTTAGTAGACGAGTATGAGACACGTTTCATGTCCCTGGGAAGGTATGACCCTGACACTATGATTAGCGAGACCAAAAAGGTTTAGAGATTTATAGATGGACTGAGATCGACGTTGTGGTCAAGATTGGTTCCGCTTGATATCTCTACTTATAATGAGGCAGTGCGAAGGGTGCAACTCTGTGAGCATGACTATGAAAGGAATGCCTCTGAATTTAGGACGATTAGCCGGAGTAGAAACAGAGATAGGATTAGGCCGACGAGTGATAGTGCTAAAGGTTTCAATTATCGAAGAGGGAGGAGACTTTTCGGTAAGAGACCACAGATTGAGGAAGTGCAGGAGAAGACTGTTAGACCTCCTTCTTATCTGGCCATAGCTTCAGCTAGGGGTATTGTTATTGGAGGACAAAGGCCTACTATCGATCAATGTGGTAGATGTGGTAGATACCATGGAATAGACCTTATCCAATTTCTGGTAGATTGTGCTTCAGATGTGGGAAGCCAGGGCAGGGCATATGGCTAGAGTTTGCCCAGAGATGATTGAGATTGCCTCACAGAAAGGCCTCACAGAAGGGTAAGGAGCCAAAGAGAGCTCCAACTGACACGTCTGCTCTGAGGAGGAGAGCGACAACAGAGGAGAAAGGGAAGTAAGTGATTGGTCGAGGGCGAGTACATGCTTTGGACCAAGGCATAGCTGATGCTTCATCGGATGTGATTAAAGGTAACAACCTGATTTTTTATCTTGAAGCATATGTTTTATTTGATCCTGGTGCCACGCATTCATTTGTATCACCTTCACTTACATGTAAGTTAGTAAAACATGTAGAGCGTACACCTTTAAGTAGGATGATGTTGATTAGTACGTCAATAGATAACAATCAGTTAGTCGAATATGTGTTTAATGACTATAATGACTTTAACCATGAGTAGGGGAAAAAGATATGACAGCCAATCTAATTTTGCTAAGTATGAGTGATTTTGATGTAATCTTAAAAATGGATTGGTTATCTTTAAACCATGCTGTATTAGATTGCTACGCTAAGACAATTATGTTCCCAACCCCTGCAAATTATATTGTAAGGTTTACTGAAAAGAAATAAAAGAAGTAGCCACAGTATTTAGTAAAATAACTACGATGCTGATTGAATAATCAATATGTTGAAGGTTTTATTGCTACGTGGTTGATACGGAGAAGGCACATTCGTAGTTGGTAGATATTCTTGTGATTAGTGAGTTCCCGGATGTCTTCCTGGATGAATTGTCAAGGTTACCACCAGACAAAGCTATGGAGTTCAGTATAGATTTGGTGCTTGATATCGAGCCTATTTCAAAACCACTATATCACATGGCCTTAGTTGAGTTGGAGGAGCTCAAGAGACAGTTACAGGAACTATTGGATAGGGAGTCCATCAAACCGAGCGTTTGACTATGGGCAGCACCGATTTTATTTGTGAAGAAGAAGGATGGAAGTCTCTGATTGTGCATAGATTACAGATTGTTGAATAAGGCTACTATCAAGAATAGGTATCCTCTTCTACGGATTGATGATTCGTTGGATCAGCTTCGAGGAGTGTAGGTCTTTTCTAAGATTGATTTGAGGTTTGGGTATCATCAGTTGAGAGTTCGGCGTAGAGATGTACCCAAGACAACGTTTCGGACCCAATATGACCATTATGAGTTCTTGGTTATACCATTCAGATTGACGAATGCTCCTGCAGCTTTCATGGCTTTGATGAACGAAGTGTTTTAACTATACTTGGATCAGTTTGTTATTGTATTTATCGATGACATATTAGTGTATTCAAAGTCTCAGGAGGAGCATGAGCAGCATCTACGGATTGTATTGTAGACCCTCTGAGAGAAGGAGTTGTATGCTAAACTCAGTAAGTGTGATTTTTGGTTGTCACAGATCTCGTTTTTGGGACACGTGGTGTCGAGGGATGGTGTATCAGTAGATCCCTTCAAGATAGAGGCTGTGATAATTCTATTAAAATAGAATTATTTATATTTAATTTCTTAATTAACTATTTTAATCCCCATATTATTTTATTAATTATCCCTTCATTTTAATTAAAATTCTATGTTTGCAGATAAATTAAATCCAGATGAATTTTAGTCATTTCAATAGAAAATGGACTGAAAATAAGCTTGGCCACCTTGGCCACCTCATGGAAGACATAAGTTATGCCACCTTGCACATCCAAGTGGACAAGAAGACAAATGACATGGAAATATCTTCTCTAGAAGCTAATGGTGTGAAGATAAGTGACCAAACAATGCCAACTCATCTAGGATTAAAATTTCCCTTTGTACCCCAATTTTGATGTGTATAAAAAGAAAAAGATGAGACAATTTTACCAAGTAGTTTTTAGAGTTTTTTAGGTTAAAGTTTTTTTTTTATGTTGGCTACTAGGTTTTAGGCTAGTTTTATATTTTCTTTATTTTTTTTAGGTTCTTCACGTTGGCTGTGGCAGCCACCATTGTTTCTAGGTTTTGCAAGTTTTCTTTCCTTTTGATTTGACACATTTAAGTTTCTTTAATGCAAAAGTTTATTTTCTTCTCTTTGGTCTTAGTTTTCTTTGCTTCTTTCGTTGATGATAGTTTTAGGTTTCTTTTATTTGTTCTCACGTAGAGGCTAGTGACAGCAACCATTTTCTTCCTTCATCATTTCTTTTTTTTTTTTTTTTTGCCATGCTCTGGTTTATTTAGTTTACTGTTTTACAACTTCTTGTTAATTCTATGCATTGGTTTCTTTGCATTGTTGTTTAAAATTCATACTCTGGCTATTTGCCTGAACGTAGCTGTTGTGGCAGCGTGGAACACAGGCAGTGGCTACTGTTTGGTTGCTGCCATCTTGATTCAGTCTGGTTCTTGGTGTTTTTCTGTTACAGTGCTGATAGCAGGGGAGAGTTCCTGAGCTGGGATTTGGCTGCTGAGGACCGAATGTGTGAGCTGCTGCTAGAGCGAACTTGACTACTTCTGTTTGGTGACGAAAAAGCACGGCAGTGTATGTAGTAGCGTGAACACAAAGACATGGTGCTGCTGGGTTGTGCTGGTACTGAACTAAAGTAGGAGTTGGCGAATCGGGTTTTAAGGGCTAGTGACAGCAGCCACATTGCTTTATTCCAATCCATTGCTACGTTTTTTCATTTTTAGTTTTATTGTTTTTAGATTATTCTAGGATTTTATTTAGTGTTGATCAATATATGTGATGTTTTAATCTTTCTGTTTTGATTTTCTTCTAAGTTCTGACTCTGTTTCTATCTTTTGGTTTCTGCTTCAGTTTACACTTAACATTTTCTGCCTAGCTGAATTTCTTCTTTTGTTTCACTGTTTTTACGTTGCTTGTTTCCATAAACTGCAGCTCTACAATTCCTGCGTTTAATCTTCTGTTTTCTGCCATGGACATGCCTTGCTGCTTGAAGCATGACTGGTGCTAAAGGGAATCTCTACTGCTGCTAGTCACGGAATGTTAGGCTGTAGGCGGAGGCGCATAGCATGGAACCATGGCTTTGATGTTAACTTCCTCTGTTATGCGTTATGCTCTGTTTCTTATTAAGTTTATAGTTTTGATTTTTTTTTTAGTTATTTCCCACTTGTGTTTCCAGTTTAAGCATTAAATTTCATCTTCTGGTTCTTTGATTCTATACTGCTTTGCGAATATATTTTACTTCAATGTTTTCCTATTTTGCATTATAGTTAATTCTTGTTGCTGTTGTATTATGATTTCTCTGCTATCTACTATGTTACTGCACTTGTTACTGCTGTTGCAGCATGAAAACAAGCTGGATGTGGTTGTTTCTCTGGTCGAAACACAAAGGATCAGGTGCTAGTAGTACATGGTGTAACGATGCAAGGTCTTGAGCAGGTGCTGTGCTAACGTGTTGGTGCTAGACTGAAGCAGCAGCTAGTGTAAAGCTGCAGGTGATTGGCAGTAGGATAAGAAAATGGACTGTTAGGATGTGGTACGTGAAGAAGTAGCAGCTGAATTAGAAGCAGGAGGGAGAACAGTACAGGAGGTGGTACACGACAAAGAAGTGCATGGTTGAGTTTTAAATTTTGTTTTATTTTGATTTTATTCTTACAATTTGCTTTATCATGTTTTAATTTTAATTGGTAGATGTTATTTTTTCTTTTATTACTATTTGTTAGTTTAGGTAATAGTATTACTGGTTAAATTAAGAGTCTTGAATTAATTTGTGTGTTAGCTTAATTTTCTTTGCTTTTTAGTTTAAGACTTAATTTTAATTATAATAATATTTAATTTTTGAATGCAATAGGATTTAAGATTAAAATTTAAGTGTAGTGTTTATGTATTGCATTTTAAGTTAGTAAAATCATTTTATGTATCTTTAGGATAGTTTTCATTATAAATTTTAAAAGCCAAATATATATATATATATATATATATATTATTTCTCATGCATCATTTAGAATAGATTTTATTGTTTATTTAGGCATTTTATTAAATTAGTATTATCTAGAGTCATATAATTTAGGGTCATCAATTTAGGCATTTAGGCTTAAAGTTATAATTAAGAATTTTTAGAATTTTTATTAGAATTTTATTCCATTAGGCCTTAGGTTAGATTATTTTGCATTTTTATCTATTAGATTAAACACATGCAAATTTTATTTTCATATTAGGATTTTCTAGTTTTAATCTATTTATTCTTTAATCTATATTTTCTTATATTTGCATCTTTATTCAATTTACACTAATTAATGCGAGTTTTAGTATTTTCTTTCTTTTGCAGATTCTCACTTTTATTTTTCTTAGAGCTTTGTGAGTAATTTTTGCTCTTTTTTGCTTTATTTTAGTGTTTTTATTATTTTCCTTGCTTTTTAGTATTGTCAAATTAAACTTTGTAGATCACCCTTTTAATATTCATAATTTGCTAGGATATACTTAGGGTAAAATTAACTGGTACTTAGTTATACTGACCGCGTGTTCTCTGTGGAACAATAATCTGAGACTCAGCTCCCTTTATTACTTTTGCAAACGTTTAGGAAGGACGCAATCAAGTTTTATGATGTCGTTGCCGGGGAATCACGCTTAGCCATTGACTAATATCAGTGAAATTATGCTTAGGTATAATTCTCGTTTTGTACATACTTAGGTTGTAAATATTTAGAGCCTTAATTTAGATTAGTTAATTTCCTTGAAAAAAAGTAAAAAAAAAAATTATTCATTAGGACTTTTGAATGTCTGCATATGCAAAGCCAAGTGCTTTGACTGCTTTCCTTTAGATCCTGAAATAGAAAGAATAGTTAGAAAAATCAGGAAGGACTATAGGAAAATAGTAGCTCCGCTGCAAGACAAGATGGCTAAAAACAGAGAGATTAGGACAGTGGGAGACTATGCTGTCCTAACCATAGGAGGTTACTACACTGGCATTAGGCCACCAGCTGTCCCAGCTAACAACTTTGAGATTAAGCCTTCTATCCTCCGAATGATCCAAACTTCGCTTCAGTTCAGTGGGCTTCCCCATGATGACCCACATGCCCACTTAGGGCAATTTCTAGACCCGTGCAACACTTTCAAGCATAATGGACTCTTGGATGATGCACTTAGGCTTAGGCTATTTCCTTTCTCTCTTAGAGACAGAGCTAGACAATGGTTAACCTCTTTACCTCCTTCATCCATCTCCACTTGGGATGAGTTAGCCCATCAATTCTTAGCCAAGTTCTTCCCTCCTTCCAAAATGGCTAAACTACGCAGTGTTATATCTTCATTTTTTTTCAATTCAACTTTGAGTCCCTTTATGAGGCATGGGAATGATAAAAAGACCAGGAAGTGTTCCCATCATGGCCCGCCTTATGGCTTCAAGTCCAAACCTTCTATAACGGACTCACTAGCCAGAATAGGACCATAGTCGATGCTGCTGCGGGAGGAGCTTTGATGTGTAAGACGGAGGAAGAAGCTTATAGTTTGCTGGATAAGATGGCAGCTAACAATTATCGGTGGTCATCAGAGAGGCAGTTACCTAAGAAAGCTACGAGTATTTATGAGTTGGACACATTTTTACCTTAACTTCTCAAATTGCCAAACTCACAAGGAAGGTAGAGTCTCTTAGTACCCAGAATAGTTCTGCCAAAGTCCCAGTCCTGTTTTAGCTGTCCAAAGTCCCTTCATCTCATGCATTTTGTGTGGTGGTACACACTCAATTGATAGGTACCTATTAAACTTAGAGTTTGTTCAGTACATTACCCCACCTCAAAGGGAACAGAACAATCCATTTTCGAGCACCTACAATCTAGGGTGAAGGAATCACCCTAATTTTTCTTGGAACCAAAATCAGGGGTACTCTTCTAATCTCAAACCTATGGGATCCCCTAGTTTTCAGGTTCCACCTGTTCATGTACCACCACCTCAACAGCTTCCACATCATCAGTCTAATCATTCTCATCACCCACATCAGTTTCAACATCACCCACCACCACTACCACATGTGCAGCCCTAGCACTTACCTGCACCAGTAGCTGCAGCTGAGAAGAAACCTTCACCTAAGGAGATGTTCACGACTATCCTGCAGATCAAGTTGCTTCTATTAAGAATCTAAAAGTCCAGGTTAGACAGATAGCTAGTGCTCTCAGCCAGCGTCCACAAGGGACCCTCCCTAGTAATACCGAAACCAACCCTGTCAGACAGAGGGAAGGTAAGGAGCATGTTAAGGCCATAACCCTTAGGAGTTGTAGAAAGTTAGATTATCCACATGATAGGTCTAGTCCTGTTAAGGCCACAGTGGCAGAGCCACTAGGTTTTAAAGAGGCAGTTCAAAAATAGCAGGAACAAGATGATCAGGCTGCAAAGAAAACTAAGTCAAGCACTTCTTCATCTTCTTCTTTACAGCCTTCCTCTTCATCTGATACTACACTTGCTACCACTACACTTCCTCCAGTTAGACCCTCATTACCTTTTCCTCAGAGGTTCCAAAATCAAAAAAATTATCAGTAATTTGCTAAATTTCTTGAGGTGTTTAAGAAGCTTCACATTAACATTCCTTTCGCAGATGCTTTAGAGCAAATGCCCAGTTATGTGAAGTTCATGAAGGATATCCTCTCAAGAAAGAGAAGACTAGAGGATTATGAGACAGTGGCACTTACTGAGGAGTGTAGTGCCATTATATAGAAGAGATTACCCCCTAAGCTAAAAGATCTAGGTAGTTTTACCATACCTTGCACCATAGGAAATCAGTTCTTTGGTAAAGCCTATGTGATCTCAGAGCTAGTATTAATCTCATGCCTTGGTCCATATACCAAAAGTTAGGAGTAGGAGATGTAAAGCCTACCACAGTGACCATTCAGTTAGTTGATAGATCCATTAAGTATCCGACGGGAATCATTGAGGATGTTCTAGTTAAATCGGGAGCCAATCTATGATTATACACCTTTAAAACAACTTTTCACAATAAAGACACTAAAAGCATGCACTTTATGCATTTATGCTTTTTCGATAAATTTACAATATAACTACTTTTGTAAATTTGGTCATTTTGGTATTTCCTTTCATTTGGTTTTCACGTAGATATCTCAATATTTATATACTCTAAAGTATTTATTTGCTTACAGAGGGTAAGAAATATACGTATAGCTATCTATAATAGCTCGTAGAAATCCCTTAACTCGTATCACGTAGGAGTTACTTTTGTTCAATTTCCACTACTAGTGATCCGGTCTAATCGGCTCTAAATATATCTCCAAGAGCTGCAAATATTTACTAATCATATCTGTATAATTTAATATACTTAATTCTCACTTAAATTAAATTCAAATCAATGTATTGGGCCATTTACACCCATTTGGCCTCGTTACACTTTATTGGGTCTTATTTTCTCTTAAGTCCATTTCGATTGTACTATCCATTTCTCGAGAATCTATCGGACCTATTAAGCCTATTGATTCATATTGAGTCAGCCTTAGGCCCACAATGTCTTATTGAGCCAAATACTCAACTCATGGCCCACCTCACCGTTCAATCATGCATGTTGCGTCACTCTTAGCCATGGCCGATACCATGGTTGTCTAGCCATCATGGAAATTCGGCAAACACTTGGTAAGCTTGCCTTAAATTCATCACATTCCTTCACTAAGGCATTTCATCATACACCTCTTATGCCTACTTTAAATCATCATCTATTCCAACATATTGATTTCATAAAACCCTCTTAAAATCATGTACACATGCTTAATAACATTAATACATGTTTAAATCATCATTAAATCCATGCAAAATCACTTTCTCCCACTTTCTCACATTAAACCCATATTAGGTCATATAGGATTAAGCATGCTCAAGGATGTTTCAGCCAACAATACATACACCAATCAACTCATAACAATGTTTATATTAACATAATTGAACTTGGTGTATCAAAGACTCACCTAGCTTGACTTTTCTCTTTTGGCCAAAATTAGGGAACACTTTGCTCCTTCAATCCAACATTCAGCTTCTAGTTTTTGACTATGTTGTTCTCCTCATCACAAGGAACAACTTTGCTAAAAGTAACCTTTCTCAAATCTGTATGAAAGGTGATGATATTATAGAGTGAGAAAGCTTGTTTTCACTTCACTGTAATAGAGAGTATCAGCTATTCGTGGAAGAAGACTTGGCTATCGGGTTTTAATAGAATTAGGCATTGTGAGATCGATCTCCAATGGTGAGAGATCGATCTTCCTTTAGTTGAACTATACCATTATTCAGTAAATAACTTGTGAGATTGATCTACTCTTGGGAAGGGATCGATCCTTTCTTGGCAGAATCAAATAGAGATCGATCTGCTTTGAGAGGGATCGATCCTTTCTAGGCAGAATCAAGTAGCGATTGATCTGCTTTGATGTCAGACCTGTATTTTTATGTAGCTTGTTCCTTATGATTTCTACATGTACGAACACTTTATTTCATTAGTTGAATCATAAGAAGAGTAGTTACTACTATATAAATGGCAAATGATAAATAGAAATACATATAAGTTACATAAAAGCCAAATAAGAGCAATGAGAGCCACAAGCTAAATCGAGTGGATCTGAATCATTGTAACTAAAGAGAAGAACTTAAAATGAGAAAATATAGAGAGCTCAAGAAGGAAAGTCGGTTTGATTTGGTCTCGAACACAGAGAGCCAGAGTAAAAGACAAAAAGGGTTAAATGAGTCTGAAATGGTCCGTTCGAGGAGTTGTAGGCATATTCACCACCCGAATATGGCCAAAACATAAAGATGAGAGTGTAAACTATAGAATATGACACTTTCAAAATTTTGAGAAAAAGTCAAACGTGGTCAATGGTCAAGAAAAAAGTCAATGGTAGTTAAGAAAAGTGGACTTTGACCATAGTTGACTAACCATGGTTAGAAATTAACCTAAGTATGGAGAAAATTGGGAAAAAATATTTTTCATTAGAATACAAGATATTCATCCCTCGAAGTAAGGAAAATTAATTTAATCAAATTTTGGATTAAATTAAATGGGTAAAATGCAATGGGCCAAAGTTAAATTCTTAAAGCCCATTAAGGTATAACAAGTGTAGGCCGAAATTGTAAGGCCCATTAAACAAAATTGTTGGGCCGATTTGTGGGCCCACTATTGAGATAATCGAAGGCACAATTGGTGAAAAATATTTCAACCCAAAAGCCCATGATGAAGGCCCAAACTGAGAGGCCCAAAAGCTAGGTCCATTAGTGAGATTTCAAGGCCATTAGTAAATGGTTACAAAGCCAATTTGGTAACCTTAACCCAAACCCATTAAAGTCAAACAAGATAGCTGAATTTCATGACTTAATAACAAAGTCTTTGGTTTATAAAATCAGCCAACAAGTTGTCTTCTTCATCCCATCATTCTTGGCTACAAGAGGAAACACCATAACCAACCATATTTCAAGCTTTCTCACTAGAAATCACTAGGATAAAGACATATTTGGAACTTGCAATCTTCATTTCCAAATTGAGAGAGGATTAACATATGTTGGAATTGGCTATCAAGGAGCCAAAGTGAGCAACCCGAGAGGCTACAAAGTTTCGGCCAAGTGTGAAAGTGCAAGTTAGGTATAATTTCAAGCTTCCAAATTCAAATATGTTAATCCATGAATTATTCTAAGTTTATTGGTATATGTTTTAAGCATTGAAACACATGAAATCACCATAAACATGGGTTGACCAAAAATGGGTAATGGTAAATTGATGAATACCTATATCATTTTAAGGCATGAATAGGTTGGTATACATGTGTTTATGATTATGGTATAGTTAGAATTAATCTATTTGATCAATTGGTGAATGAATTGAAGTTGACAATCAAGGTGTTTGATAAAATGCTTAAATGAACTAAGTAAGCTTAAGACTATTTCCAACTAAGTGTTTGTTGAAATGCCTAAGTGAATTGGCTAGCAAGATGGCATGTTAGGCGTGACCGGCGGCATGGCTAGGCATGTATGGCTCTTGGTCACATGCTATGGTCGAGAGGTCCAATGGGCCAACCCAATTGGTTTCGACCCAATGAGGTACAATGGGCCTCGAACAAGCCTAATAAGAGTTGGTAGGCCCCACAAGCCCAATAGGCCCAACTAAAATGAATAGTAAAATAGACATGGACTTAAGATAGTGTTAGGCCCTTTAAGAGTCAACGGGCACATTAAGTGAAATAAACTATATTAAATGTGTAATATAGTAGGAAAAGTATAATTAACCTAATGAATGGTTATGTACAGGTTCGGAGTTTATATTGGGTGCTGATTGAACTGCGAGATTGAGCAACACCGAAGAAGTGGGGTTACGTGACGTGATCCGAGGTAAGGGACTTTTGCGGGTAGTTAGAGATATATGCACGTATTTTCGTCTACTTTTGCATTCACTTAAAAAGTCTGAGGGTCAGAGAAAGTGAATAAAAATTTAAGAGAATGAAAAAGGGTAAATTACAATTTTACCCCTATTAAGGGCAAAAAAGTTCACTTTTGAGAAAAGTTGTAAAAAGCTTAGAAAGCATGTTTTTAACTATTTTTAATGTTGTTTGACAATTTCATTGATAGACTAGCTGATGTTTTCATGATATATGCGAAAACAGCACGTTATGGTACCGATTTGATTTAATTGAGTGAATTTAATTGAAATAAGTCATCTATCGATTTATGTGAAAATCAATAATGCTGAGCACAACTCGCACTAGATTTTACATGATATGCATCACATAGTACTTGAGCATTCTCGTACTTGATTTTAAAGTGATTTATGCATGATAGAGTAATGGAGCGTTGCTCGTACTCAGTTTTACATGACATACTACTAAGAGCATTGCTCGCACTAGATTTATATGACTTGATGCATGAGTTCATGCTGGGGTTTACTCGCACGTACCGGTTTTGAAAGAGATAGCATGAAACAGCCGTGCTGGGAGTTTGTACAGACTATGTGTGCACCGATTATATGCTCGCACGTACATTTTGAGATATGGGAAAGGGCTATCGAAACTGTATTCATGGTATGGGGTAGATAAGACCTATGGTAGGCACCCTCGATTATGATATTGGGTCCATGAAGTACTTTGTACCGTGTATGTCACATGGAGTATGTTGTACCATATGTACACGTTGTTATAGAGTTGTTGACTGACGGTTGAGGATTTGACCCACCTCCCGTTATAGCAAATGTAAGGCCCCACACACCGAGTACTATGTAGCCCAATATCACAGAAAATGGGATATGATCATAATCCTGGAACATGTAGTTGCCTATCTCATCTCACTTTACCTCACTTGAGATTTCTTATTTGAATTGTCACATGATTTTTATAAATTGGGCAGACCCGAGGGCTGGGTTAAGCCTCGATATGTGACCTTATGTGTGTGACATGGGTAATATGATTTATATTAATTACATGAGAAATGCAATGTTTTGCATGATTTGTTGTGAGAAGTGAGAATTTTGTGTACCTTAGTTATGAGAATAGTAATTTGGGGTATGTAATTATGAGATATTAATGTACACGCAAGTTTTAAATATGATGAAGCATAAGAAGATGAGGTTTTTAAGTCTTGAATGTGTATGGATTGAAATATGGACTATGGGGTCGATTTTGTGAAGTTTTACATTGAGCTTTCTCCAAATTGATGCAGCAGCAGTACATTCTGTGAAGGCCAGATCTATCTCCAAGGATGAGAGATCGATCCCATGGCTCCAGAATGCAGAAAATGTGCAAGAACTGATAGGCAGATCAGTCTCATATGCAAGAAGATCGATCTCCAAATGTTTCTGTGAAGAGAAGATCGATCTCCTCAAAGACCAGATCGATCTCATGAAGTATTCTGTAAACAGAAGATCGATCTCATCAAGGAGCAGATCGATCCCATGAAGCAATTATGAGATCGATCTCACCCCACGATAGATCGATCTCTTAGGCATAAAATTACCCTAAAACGTTCCCAAATTCAAAGAAAGATCGATCTCATCAAGGACCAGATCGATCTCCTACCAAGCCTATATAAGGACCCTTTTGTTTTTTTAGAAATCGATCTCTCTCTCCCTCCAAATCGCCATTTTCGCAACACTAACTTTCTCTCTCCTCTAAAACCACTATTTTCGTCCAAATCTCAGGCAGAGGCAAGAAGGAAAATTGTTCCTCATCCAAAGGAGAACAACATACTTGGAAATCAAAGGATAAATTGAATCGAGGTATAAATAGAGCTCTTCATAAGTTTTGGGTAAATTTCTAAGCTTTAATCTTTGATATTGAGGTGATTTTGGTGATTGTGACTATGGGTGTTGTGATAAAATAGCTAGGAAATGATTAAAGTTGATGAAATTGTGATTTTATTACAGTGATGATGATATTATACAATTTGTGGTAATTTTGAGATTTTGGCTATAAATTAGAATCGAGGCAATGAGGTGACTTTGGCATGGATATTATGCATGAAAAATGTAGGATTTGAAATGTAGTGGATGAGAATGTGGATTATGATAGGAATATAAGAAAAACGAGATTTGTAGTATTTAACGAATATATGAGCAAATATGTGCTCGATGATGTGGTTAAGATGAATTATTGATGTCTTAACATCGTTTGGACAGCCCGGGAGTTCTAGAGAGGAATGTGAGGCTAGTCTATTGTTAGGGGAAATGATTGCACTATACGAGGTGCAACGAGGTAAGGTAAAACTTAAACTCATTTGTGTTTGCGATTTTATGATGATATTGTAGCATGAAATGTGATTTGAGAAAATAAGCATGTTTTTATGAGTTGTGAATGAGTTGTTGTACACAGTTTTACAACCGATTGGGGCCTAATTTTTATGAGTTGTAAACTAAATGTGAAATTGTTTTACAACCGTTTTGAGTTTAAAAATGTGAAAAGTGATTTGGGCTCTACGTTAAGGCGTACTGAGATCTGAGAAATGTGTGCGTGGTTTTGTCGGTTTGAGCTCGGTTTTAATATGTTTTGTGTTGAGCACAAAACGGTTTTGAGATGAGTTTTATGAGAAAAAACCATTATGAGCGCTATGTGAAGGCAAAACGGTTTTATATGATAATGGTTAATACTGAGAGTTAGGCGTGTCATGTTGAATACACATCGGGCTTTGCTCTTGTAGCATGTAAGGTCGAGCCATGCTCTAGTAGCATGTAAGATCGACGCCTCCGTTCTAGTAATGTGAGATGACCCCGCTCCGCGGTAGCGATGGGTGGCATTGCTTTGATAGCATGTAAGATCAGGTCGTGCTTTGATTAGCATGTAAGACCGACGGCTGTATGAATCTGATCAAGTCTACAGCAAACCATGGCCATAGGTGTATTATTGTCGACGAAATCCCTCAATTGGGGATGTTCGCCTAGGGGAAGAGTTCAATCATTTTGATGTGCCATGACGAATTTTTATATGAGTTTTATTTGCCTAGTCTCGTTTTACACATGAGATTATGTTTGGTGGCTGCGCCACATGCAGTACTATTACGATGATTTTCATCACATTTTAGGAGAAAAGCCATTATCGTATCTTGTTTTCTACATCCTTATAACTGTGGTTTTTATATTAAACCAATTATTCTCATGTTTTTGCATGAGCTTTGAGAAATGAGTTGAAATGGTGTTTTAATTATTCATGCTACACTTTTCTACTGAGTTTATTGGGTTTCAACCCACAAAACAAAATAATTGTGCTATGTAAATCATTATTTTGTTAATAAATCCCTTACCCCCTTACTGAGTGATTTAGAAGCTTACCCTGTTTTTATATCCCCCCAGATTTCTTCAAGTGAGGAGAATTTCCTACGACGTATAGAGTAGTGGCTAGTGGAGGACTTGAGCTCAAGGCCATATATTGTACTTTGAGGTATAATTTATCATTTCATGTACCCAAACTAATATTGTATTTACAGACACTTAATGAACAGTGATGTATATGATATATTAGGATTTATTAATTCGAAAATGAGGAATGTATATGGTATGATATATAAATTGGATGATGAGATCCTGAGGTTAAAGTTTCATAACTTATATATATGATGATGCATGATACTGCACAGGAATGCACCTAGAATTGTGAAATGATGTAAAGAAATTTTAAATTTGTCCTATTTTTCGACACTTCTGAGGCGTCACAGAGTTTTCTTGGTATCAGCACTTAGGGTGTTTAGTACTATTAATGTCGGTTAAGTGATATAGAATATATCCCAAGTGTCTGTATAAGTCTGATCATGAAATTGAAATTGAGGATTGAGATTTCAATCAAGTTTGATGTGTACGTGCAGGAACGTATTGAGATTAAAATGAGTGGACGACGAGGTCGTTCGAAGAGGCAGGCAGAGCCCCCTCCGCCACCTACCCCACAACTAGAGAGTCTTAACTCTCGATTTAATCGGGTTGAGCAAGATGTGAGGCAAGGTTTTAAGCAAATGGCTGCTCTATTTGTGCAATATTTTGGAGTTAATGCCTTGGGTACTACTCCTACACCACCATAAGGTCCTCTCATGTCCCCAACACAGATGGACCCGGTGCCTCCCGTTACTTAGCCTGATGACAGGAGTATGGTCCAACTGAAGGACTTTTTGAAAATGAATCCACCCGCATTTAAAGAGAAAAAGGATCTCGCAGAGGCTGAGGAGTGGTTGACTGAGTTGAGAGTGATATTTGACTATTTGGGATGCATTGATGCTGAGAGGATCAGTATGGGCGCTTATATGTTCAAAGGGAGAGCTCGAGATTGGTAGGGTAGGACCCTGGGTATTCTGATGTCCAGCTAGGATGTGATTAGCTGGGACGAGTTTCAGACGGCTTTGATAGCCCAATATGTACCACGAGCTGCTCAGAGAAGGAAGAAGGTAGAGTTTTTGAATCTGGTACAGGGCGATATGTCTGTGGATGATTATGAGAGTCGATTTACCGCTTTATTGAGATATGATCCAAAGACCTTCAAAAATAAAGAGCTCTGCATAGAGAGATTTGTGTATGGATTAAAGCCCATCATCAGAGATCGATTGATAGGGCTATGTATTACTGAGTTTGGAGATGCTCTGAGACGAGCACAAGAGATTGAGAGGGGAATCGAAATTGTACAATCCCAGAATGAGTTCAGTGCAGTGACTAGGGATAAGGGCAAGAGACCCGCGATTTTCCAGGCAGATGTTCGGAGAAGTTCCTTCAGAAGAGGAAGGATTGAGGTACAGAAGGGCAGATTAGAGAGACCCAGAGATTATCCTATCATCAGGGAGACCCCTCGAGATGTCAAGACTGAGATAAGGGTTTGCAGAAATTGTGGCCGATCACTTGAGGGAAGTTGTACTAGGTTGATCCATGGATGTTTTAGATGTGGAGACATGGTTCACAGAGTAAAAGATTGTCCTCAACCTCAAAAACCACATACTCCAGAGCCTACTAGACAGCAACCTCAGAGAGTAAATCCCCCGAGACGGGCCACTGCTGCTGAGAAAGGGAAGAGGCCCGTCACAGTGGGACGTGTGTTTGCTATGGATAAGGAAACAGTAGAAACTTTTGCAGAAACTATAAGAGGTACACTCTTTGTCTGTAATCATAAGGCTCATGTGTTAATTGATCCGAGATCCACACATTCGTTTATTTCCAAGCATTTTGCATGTAGATTAAATTTGAAGTTTGAACCTCTAGAGTATGTACTACATGTAAATACCTTTATGCGTGAGTCCCAGAGAACTGATTTAATTTGTAGAGGATGTGAAATAAAGGTGGGAGATAGAGTAATGTTAGCAGATCTAATAATGTTAAATATACATGGGTGTGATGTAATTTTGGGAATGGATTTGTTGGCAACCAATCGAGTGAGTTTAGACTGTTACACTAAGATTGTAACTTTCTCCCTACTTGAACCTTACAGTGTACGTTTGAAATATTGAGTAAATAAATGTATAGAATTTTGTAAGTAATTGGATATTTATGATGTTACCTTTTGAGAGTACTAAATATTAGTGTTCATGTGAAGGTTGTGAAACACTCATCGCATATGATAATCGAGAACATTCGAGGATTGAGGATATACCCATGGTATGTGAATTTTCGGATGTTTTCCCAGATGAGTTGCCTGGTTTACCATCAAAGAGAGAGCTAGAGTTTACCATAGATTTGGTACCAGATACCCAGCCGATCTCTAGACCTCCGTATAGGATAGCATATGTGGAACTTAAGGAACTGAAGAAACAAGTACAGGAGTTGTTGAATCAAGGGTTTATTAGACCCAGTGTCTCACTATGGGGAGCACCAGTGTTCGTGAGGAAGAAGGATGGTAGTCTCAGATTATGCATAGACTACCGACTATTGAATAAAGTCACAGTGAAGAATAAATATCCATTGCCAAGGATTGATGATCTACTTGATCAACTGAGAGGGGCTTCGGTCTTCTCTAAAATTGATTTAAGATCAGGCTATCACCAATTGAGTATTAAGGAGGAAGATCTTCCGAAGACGGCCTTCAGGACAAGGTATCGCCATTATGAATTTATAGTGATGCCCTTTGGATTAACGAACGGCCCTGCAGCCTTTATGAGGTTAATGAACGAGGTGTTCAGAGACTATCTAGATAAGTTTATGATAGTCTTTATTGATGATATCTTGGTGTACTCTTGGTCTTATGAGGAGTACGCACAACACTTGTGGTTAATACTTCAGATACTCTGAGATAAGCAATTATATGGAAAGCTTAATAAGTGTGAGTTCTGGTTGGATCGGATAGCTTTCCTTGGTCATATAGTTTTAGAGGAAGGAGTATCAGTTGATCCAACTAAGGTGGAGGTTGTGCTTAATTGGGAAAGACCGAGGACAGTTACAGAGGTACGAAGTTTTCTTGGTTTGGCAGGGTATTATAGAAAGTTTGTGGAGGGATTTTCCAAGATTATCGCTCCTTTGACCAAGCTCACGCGCAAGGAGACTTCGTTCATATGGACTGATCAATGTGAGCTCAATTTTCAGGAATTAAAGAGGAGATTAACAGCGGCACCTGTGTTGACTATCCTTGAGGAATATGAGAATTTTCAGTGTATAGTGATGCTTCCCATCAAGGATTGGGGTGTGTATTCATGCAGTATGGGAGAGTGGTTGCCTATGGGTCACGACAGTTGAAAGATCATGAGAGGAATTACCCCACGCATGATTTGGAGTTAGCCGTTATGGTATTTGCATTGAAGATCTGGCAGCACTACTTATATGGGGAAAGATTCCAGATCTTCACTTACCACAAGAGTTTATGGTATCTGATTGATTAGAAAGAGTTAAATATGAGACAAAGGAGATGGATGGAACTTCTTAAGGATTATAACTGCGAGATTCTTTACCATCAGAGGAAGCCGAACGTAGTTGCTGATGCCCTGAGCAGGAAGAGCACGATATCTTCTATGATGATTAGGGAATGGGATTTATTAGAGCAGTTCGCCAAACTTCGGATTAGAGTTAAAGAGGTAGAAATTGGATTTTTTGGCTAGCCTACGAATAGAGCCCAGGATCATAGATCGGATTAGAGCTGGGCAGCGTGATGATCAGAGATTAATTGATATGGTTAGCCAAGCTGAGCAAACTTCACAGTCGGATCTCATAGTTAGTGAGGATGGATTGTTGAGATTTAGAGGACAAATTTGTGTACTGGACGATGATACCCTAAAGAGACAGATACTGAGAGAATCCCACTGCTCGTGATACACCACGCACCCAAGGAGTACTAAGATGTACCGAGATGTGAGAAAGGTGTACTGGTGGAGTGGCACGGAGCGAGACGTGGTAGATTTTGTGGCTAGATGTTTAGTGTACCAGCAAGTGAAAACCGAGCATCGTAAGCCCGGAGGACTATTGCAGCCTTTACCGTGCCTACTTGGAAATGGGAGCATGTCACCATGGACTTTATTATAGGTTTACCAAGGACCCGAAGGGGTCGTGAAGCGATATGGGTTATAGTGGATAGACTGATGAAGCGTGCTCACTTTCTTGCCATCAAGAGCACAGATACTGTGGATGCCTTCACTGAGTTGTATGTCAGCGAGATAGCTAGATTACATGGGGCTCCAGTGAGTATTACTTCTGACAGAGATTCTCGATTTACCTCCAGATTTTAGACCCAATTTCAGGAGTCCATGGGATCTCGATTGAGTTTTAGTATAGCCTATCATCCTCAAACAGATCGTCAGTTAGAGCGGACTATTCAGACCCTGAAGGATAAGTTGATGGTGTGGACAATGGAGTTTAAGGGATCATGGGATGATCACCTGCCCCTAGCAGAGTTTGCGTACAATAATAGCTATCATGCGAGTATTGAAATGGCACCTTTTAAGGCTCTATATGGTAGGAGGTGTAGATCCCCTGTAGCATGGGAAGAAGTGGGTGATAGAAAAATAAATGCTCCCGAGCTTGTTGAATAGGCTGTACAGAGTGTGAAACTCATATGTGAGAGATTACGGGCTACACAGAGTAGACAGAAAAGCTACGCGGATGTGCGTAGATGGCCACTCGAGTTTGATGTTGGTGACGCAATATTTCTGAAGATATCACCGAGTAAGGGTATCATAAGGTTTGGGAAGGAAGGGAAATTGAGTCCTCGATACATAGGACCATTCGAGATTCTTAAGAGAATGAGAAGGTAGCCTACAGGTTGGCATTACCCTCACAGATGTCTGGAATACACAACGTCTTCCATGTAACTATGTTAAGGAAGTACCACCCAGACCCTTCTCATGTCATAGAGTATGAAGAGATAGACATACAATAGGACATGAGATACACAGAAGAACACATTTGGATCCTTGATAGGAAAGAGAAGGTACTTTGAACCAAAAGCATCCCATTAGTGAAAGTTTTATGGAAACATCACTCAATTGAAGAGGCAACTTGGGAATTGGAAATTCTCATGAAAGAGAAGTACCCCCATCTATTTGACGAGTCGAGTTGAATTTGGAGGTCTAAATTCTTTAAAGGTGGGGAGGATATGAGAACTAAGAATTTTGTATACCTCAGTTATGAGAATAGTAATTTGGTGTATGTAATTATGAGATGTTAATGTAGACGCAAGTTTTAAATATGATGAAGTATAAGACGATGAGGTTTTTAAGTCTTGAATGTGTATAGATTGAAATATGGACAATGGGGTAGATTTTAGGATGTTTTATATTGAGTTTTCTACAAATTGATGCAACAACAGTACAATCTGTGAAAGCCAGATCGATCTCCAAGGGTGAGAGATCGATCTCATGCTTTCTTTCTCAAATGTAGGCATGTAGTGCAAAACAATGCATCGTATATAAATCATGCCTTTATGTAAATCATGCCATGTATATTTAAATCACAATAAATATGGCATTAAATGATTCACAACACAAAATCGGAGTCCAACCCATCCCTCGGGTCTGTCCGCAATTTAAATCAGTCAATCAATGTGATATATCATGTGAGACTCTGTGGTTAAGTGTAAATAGTATCCTGGACTATGATCATATCCGAAATGTTATCCCAAGCTACACGGAATCCTAGTGTGCGGGGCATCACTGCTGCAACGAGAGGGGGGTCAGTCCATCACAACCGTCAGCTATATCCTCCTCAACTCCACAACAACACACGGTACAGCGTACACCTCACGCCACTCAGGCACGGTACAAAGTACACCCGTGGACCCTGCATCACGGCCAGAGTGCCTATCATAGGTCTTAGCTCTCGCACCCGTGGAATATCAACATCACAGTCAGGGTGCCTACTATAGGTCTTAGCCCTCGTGCCTGTGGAAATATCATACCACATCTCTAATACCCTCATGCTGGCCATCCTCTTAAAATGTGACACTCAGTCACACAAGAATGTGGCATGAATAGGTAACATGTAAATAATATCACATACAGTGCGCGTCCTTAAGTGCGACACACAGTCGACACTACGCTCGAACACTGTTTCACATCACAAACTCAACTCTAGTGCGAGCAACCTCCAGCAACTAGGTCAATGCATAGTTCATGTATTAAATCAAGTACGAGCAATAGCTCCAGTACCATGCTATGCACAATATCATCAAATCAAGTACGAGCAATAGCTCCAGTACTATGTCATGTATAAACTATGAAGAATCGAGTACGAGCAACGCTCCAGTACTCTGTCATGTATCTCATGTAAAACTCGAGTACGAGCTAATCGCTCCAGCACTCTGTGTCATGCATATATCATTAAAAGCTGAGTACGAGTAAAACTCCAGTACTCTATCATGCATGTCATGGAAATCTAGTGCGTATAAAAATCCAGCACTAAAGTATGTGGAAAACATATGAAATCTAGTGCGAGCTGTGCTCTAGCACGATTCATTCTCACATAATATGATAGATGGCTCTTTAAAAAGGGATTGTTTATAAAACATCAAAATCAGCACTATAAAGTGTGCTTAAGTCACATCAACCTTAAAATCATTAGCCCTTCTATTTAGTTTCATGCTAAACAGCAGTTAAACAATCACAATAATAGTTTCCATGCTTTTTGCAACTTTTCACAAAAGTTGACTTTTTTGACTAACTAGGGGTAAAATCGTAATTTGCCACTATCGGGTAGCAATAATTATTATTCATTTTCTCTGACCCTCAGAGTTTTTTAAGTGAATGTAAAAGCAGACGAAAATACGTGCAGGTATCTCTAACTACTCGCAAAAGTCCCTTACCTCGGATCACGTCACGTGACCTCACTTCCTCGGTGCTGTTAAATCCTGCAGTCCGATCAGCTCTCAATGTAAACTCCAGAGCTGTAAATAACCATTCCTCATGTTAATTATACTTTTCCTACTGTATTATACATTAATACAGCCTATTTTCCCTTAATGGGCCTTAATAATCCTTAATGGGCTTAACTAGGCCTTAAGTCCATTTTAATTTTACTATTCACTTTTGTTGGGCCTTTTGGGCTTGTGGGGCCCACCAACTCTTATTGGGCTTGTACTAGTCCCATTACACCCTATTGGGCCCAAAAATTTTGGGCTTGGCCCATTGGGCCTCTCGGCCACATGCCATGGCCGAGAGCTACCCATGTCTCGGTTTTACCATGGCATGCCATCCATGCCTATTATTTAGCCATTTTCACTTAGGCATTTTCACAAACACTTGGTAGGAAACATTACCAATCATCACATAATTCATTTAGGCATTTTATCAAACACCTTGATTGCCAACAAATTACATGTATTAATTAATCAAATTGATTAATTCTAATTACACCATTAACATTAATACATGTACACTAATCCATTATGTCTTAAAATCATATTGACATAATTTAACATCCCATTAATCACTCTCGGCCTAACCCACTTCATGGTGATTTAATATGTTTCAATGCTTAAAACATATATCAACATACTTGAAATTATTCATACATTAACATATATGAAATTGGAAATTAGAAAATATACCAATTGTTGTGTTCACCCTTTGGCCAAAACTTTGGAGGCTCTCGGTTTGCACTCTATGGCTCCTTGATAGCCAATTCCAACATATGTCAATCTCCTTTCAATTTGGAACAACTTCCATGAAGAATGCAAGTTCCAAATATGCCTAATTCCTAGTGATTTCTAGTGAGAGAAAGCTTGGAAAATATATTTCAATGGTTTCTTCTTCTAGCCGGATTTGGTGTGATGAAGATGACAATGGTGTGGCTGAATTTATAAGCCATATACTTAGCCATTAAGCTTTACTTTTCAGCCATTTAACTTGACTTTCCAACCCTTAGCCATGAGTCACCTTATGAGTCACCTTATGAGTCATAGTTAACTTTAACTATGGTTATATATTTATCTCATGGGCTTTTCCATTTGGGCTTCTCGGTTTGGGCTTTCCTAATGGGCTTTTGGGCTGAAATTTTTCCTATGTCTCGGGTCTTTAATTGTCTCAAAATTTGGCCGATCAATTCGTCCAACAATTCGGTCTAAAGGACCTAAGAATTTCGATATACGTTTAGTATACCTTAATGGGCTTTAAAATTTTCACCTTAGGCCCATTACGTTTTTAACCATCAAATTAAATCCGAAATCCTTCCGAATAAATTTTCCTTACTTTCGGGGATGATTATCTTATATTCTGGCTAAGAATATTTTTTCCCAAATTTTCCTCCACACTTAGGTAAATTTTTAACCATGATTAGTCAACTATGGTAAAAGTCCACTTTCTTAACTATAGTTGACTTTTTCCTTAACCATTGACCATGTTGACTTTTTCTTAAAATTTCGAGAGTGTCATATCTTATGTCTTACACTCTCGTCTCTATATTCCAATCGTTCCTGGTGGATAATTTCACCAGAAACTCCTTTTCTCGCAAAAAGGTCCATTTTACCCTTTTTAGCTTTTACTCTCGTTTTGTGTTTTTAGGTCTAAATCAAGCTAACTTCTCTTCATGAGCTCTCTACGTTCTCTTATTTTAAGTTCTTATTTTCAGTCAGAATGATTTAGAATAACTCGGTTTAGCCTGTGATACCCATCGTTCACATTAGGCATTTTATGTAGCTTTTGTGTGTTAATTCATTTCAATAACACTTTAAGTCTACTAAATACTCTTCTTATGATTCAACTATAATTACATAGTGTTCATACACATAGGAATCATAAGGTACAAGCTATAAAGATCTGGATCTGACAATCCTCCCCCACTCAGAAAATTTGGTCCTCCAAATTAGAACCAAGTCACTCATCAAATAGGTAAGGGTACTTCTCTCGCATCAGACTTTCTAGCTCCCAAGTAGCTTCCTCTGAAGTATGATGCTACCAGAGAATCTTCACTAACCCGATGGTCTTCGATCTCAATACCTTCTCCTTCCTATCCAATATCCGAATCGGTCTCTCAACATATGACATGTCCTCTCGGAGCTCCAAAGGCTCGTAACTAATCACATGTGCCGGATCCGGGTGATACTTCCGAAGCATCGATATGTGGAAGACATTATGGACACCTAATAAGTCCGGTGGCAATGCCAACCTATACGCCTTATCTCCCACTTGATCAAGTATCTCAAAGGGTCCAATGTAGTGAGGATTTAGTTTCCCTCTCTTCCCAAATCTCGCTATGCCTTGGAAGGAGAAACTCTCAAAAACACGGATTCACCAACTGCAAACTCTAGTGGCCTACGTCTCCTGTTAGCGTAACTCTTCTGTCTGCTCTGAGCTGTCCTCAGTCTCACTACAATCAAGCGGACATCCTCAGATGCTTGCGTAACCATGTCAGGAGCGAAAATCTTACGGTCACCCACTTCTTCCCATCCAATAGTGGAACGACATCTACGGCCATACAAAGCCTCATATGGTGCCATCCCGATACTCGAATGATAACTGTTGTTGTAGGCGAACTCGGCTAGTGGCAGGTGGTCATCCCAGGAGCCTCGATAATCTAGCACACATGCTCTCAACATGTCCTCCAGAGTTTGTATGGTCCTCTCTGACTGACCATCTGTCTGAGGATGGAAAGCGGTGCTCAAACTCAACTGGGTTCCCATGGCTTCCTGAAAATGTCCCCAAAAGTGGGATGCGAAGCGGGAATCCCTATCAGAGACTATGCTCATTGGTACACCGTGTAGCCTCACTACCTCGCGTACATACAGTTCTGCTAATGAATTCAGAGTATCGGTAGCTCTCATAGCTAGGAAGTGGGTTGACTTCGTCAGTCTATCAACTATCACCCATATAGCATCGTGATTCCTACGGGTTCTCGGTAAACCCATCATGAAATCCATGGTGATATGCTCCCATTTCCATGTTGGTATAGGTAGAGGCTGCAACAATCCTGTAGGTTTCTGATGCTTTACCTTCACCTGCTGACATATGAGACACTTTGCCATGAAGTCTGCTACATCTCTCTTCATACCCGACCACCAGTATACCTTCCGGAGGTTCTGATACATCTTGCTACTCCCCAGATGTAATGTATACTTCGACGAATGAGCTTCCATCAATATCAATCTCCTGAGTCCTAGATCCTCGAGAAAACACAATTTGCGTCTAAACCTCAGTAGTCCATCATAACTCAACTTAAAGTCAGTCACGGTGCCCTTCTACATCTGACTACCCACATCCATACAAAATGGATCAGTCTGCTGAGCCACCCTGATCCTGTCCAACAGATCCGGCTCCAAGCATAGACTAGCTATCACATAGCCTATATCCATGTCAGAAGGCACGACTCCCAAATTGAGGCTAGCAAACTGCTCTAGCAAATCATGTTCCCTAACCATCATGTACGATACCATCCCCAGGCTCTTCCTGCTCAAGGCATCGGCTACAACGTTAGCCTTACCCGGATGATAAAGTATCTCGCAATCGTAGTCCTTCAGAAGCTCTAGCCATCTTCTCTGTCTCATGTTCAGCTCTTTCTGTGAGAATAGATACTTGAGGCTCTTGTGGTCGGTAAATATCTGGAACTTCTCGCCATATAAGTAGTGGCGCCATACCTTCAAGGCAAACACTACTGCAGCTAGCTCCAAATCATGGGTTGGATAGTTCTTCTCATGATCCTTCAGCTGTCTGGATCCATAAGCAACTACCTTCCCATCCTGCATCAATACGCAGCCCAGTCCCTGATGCAAAGCATCGGTATACACTGCAAATCCTCCTGAGCTGGTAGGGATAGTGAGAATCGGAGCGGTGGTCAATCGACGCTTCAACTCCTCAAAACTCTTCTCACAATCCTCATTCCATATGAACGGTGCACTCTTTCGAGTAAGACGTGTCAACGGAGCAGCCAATTTCGAAAATCCTTCAACGAATCTCTGATAGTATCCAACTAAACCCAGAAAACTCCTGATCTCGGTGACTGTCCTTGGCTGTTCCCACTGAACTACAGCCTCTATCTTAGATGGATCAACTGATACACCATCTCTCGATACAACATGTCCCAAAAACGAGATCTGTGACAACCAAAAGTCACACTTACTGAGCTTAGCATATAACTCATACTCCCGTAGCATCTGCAACACGATCTTGAGGTGCTCCTCATGTTCCTCCTTGGATCTCGAATACACTTGTCATCTATGAAGATGATAACAAACTGGTCCAAATATGGCTTGAACACATCGTTCATCAAAGCCATGAAAGCAGCTGGAGCATTTGTCAATCCGAATGGCTTGACCAAGAACTCATAATGGCCATATCGGGTACGAAATACTGTCTTGGGTACATCTCTACTCCGAACCTTCAGCTGATGATACCCAGATCTCAGGTCAATCTTGGAAAAGACCTATGCTCCCTGAAGCTGATCTAACAAGTTGTCAATGCGTGGAAGGGGGTATCTATTCTTGATGGTGGCCTTATTTAACAATCGGTAGTCTATACACAATCGGAGGCTCCCATCCTTCTTCCTCACAAACAGAACCGGTGCTCCCCAAGGTGAAACACTCAGTCGAACAAAACCCCTATCCAACAGCTCTTGTAACTGTCTCTTGAGCTCCTCCAGCTCAACTAAGGCCATGCGATATGGTGGTCTCGAAATAGGCTCCGTACCAGGTACCAGATCTATGCAGAACTCCATCTCTCTGTCTGGTGGTAACCTTGGCAATTCATCCGGGAAAACATCTGGGTACTCACTGACCACAGTAATATCTGACAACTCCGGATGTGCCTTATCCATATCTACCACGTACACAATGAAACCTCAAATCACATCCGATGAAGCATCAGCTGTTCCCTGGTCCAAAGCGTGTACTCGCCCTTGACCCATCACTTGTTTCCCCTTCTCCTCTGCCGTCGTTCTACCTCTCTGAGCAGACGTACCAGCTGGGGTTCTATCAGGCTCCCTGCCCCTCAGTGGTGCAAATGCCTCCTGGCACTCTCTAGCTATATGCCCATGTTTCCCACATCGGAAACATACCATAGCACCCCGTGAACACGGTCTATCTCCATGTGATCTACCGCATCTTCTGCACTGATCTGCAGTAGGCCTCTGTCCTCCCATGACAATGCCCTTTGCTGGGGCTACAGTCGGATAAGTAGGAGGTCTAGCATATCTCTCTCGTGCCTCCTCTACTCGTGATTTCTTACCGAAGAGTCTCCTCCCTCCTCGATAACTGAAATCTCTAGCCGGCCTCTCCTTCTGTATATCTCAGCTACGGCTAAACTTCCCAAACTCGAAAGCATTCCTCTTGTAATCCTGCTCATATAATTGCGCCCTGCGCACTGCTTCCTCATAGGTCACTATGTCTAATGGGACCAACTTGGACCGCAAAATCGGTCTCAACCCGTCGATAAACCTATGGACCTTCCTGGTCTCACTATACATGGTATCCGGGTCATATCTTCCTAGGGATAGGAATCGAGTCTCATACTCGTCCACAAATAAACTCCCCTGGTGTAGTCCCAAAAACTATGCCTGTAGTTTTCGTTGTGCGGTGTCGAGAACAAACTGCCTCCTGAAGGCCTCCCGAAATATATCCCAACTGATATCTGTGTGTCGGGATCTCAATATAGGTCGGGTGGACTTCCACCAATGCTCTGCAGCTCCCTTCAGTAGGAACGCAGCAAATGCGACCATCTCCGAGGTCGTACACTCGAAGAATCCATAAAGCTTCTCCAGCTCTGCTAACCACTCCTCAGCAGCCACTGGGTCTTTGACCCCACTAAAGGATGGAGGTCTAAACTTCTGGAATTCTCGCAAATGATGCAGATCACATCCATATCCTAATACACTACCACCCGAAACCGGTGGGTGTGTAGGAGTATCTATAGTCCTCTATGCATCAGTTGTCTGCGTAGGTGTATCAGGGGCAACTGCCTCTCCTGTCGCAGCTCCTGCCTATTGTCCCTGCCTACTTGGCATCGTCTATGCCAGTATCTTGATAATAGTCTCGAGACCATGCTCTAATCTCGTGAAGCGCGTCTCTACACACTCGGGTGCCTCAGTAGCACCTGGAGTCTCATGCTTAGGTAATGGTCCGACATCGGCTTGTCCCTCGGGTCTATCTCTCCGTCCTCGAGCCCTACCTCTCGTAACTCTACCACTACGCGTATTTGCCATTTAGGCAAAGTTCCTGCATTCATAATAATGAATTAGTCCATTTCCTATCTGGTATACACAGTTATATCTAAACACAGCACAGTACTATGGGGATGTACACTTTCCTATTTTCTAACATCGACTCACATCAGACCAACCTCTGCTCTGATACCATTCTGTCAGGACCCATTCTCAATCCATGACTTTAACCAAAAACACTACAAATTTTTCGCACTCTTAACTTACCTTTCCGCTCTTCAATGGTTGGGCTGTGATTCGATGTCAGAGTCCTCACTTACCACATCATCCAATATCATACATACATGTCAACATACTATTACTGACTGTACTTGCTTTTATTATATATGTAAGATTATATAAAATCTAATACAAATACATTCCCCGTAATATATAACGTATACATCACTGTGCTATTTCTATGTTTCGATACACAACTGTACATAATATGTATACCTGGCGATCGATAGGAACTAGCAGTGGACTTTGGGATACTATCCCTCGATAGCTGACGCTCTGTAGAGAGATGTAAAGAAAGAGGGGTGAGCATACAACGCACTCAGTAAGGAAATCAGGCAAGCAAGCAGATATCTACACAATCTACTCAAAATAATGCTATGCCTTGAAAACATTATTTCCTTTACTCGCTTTAAAAGCATGTCTTGAAATATAATATATATACTTGTACAGAATAAATCCCATGTACAGAAAATCATGCTTTCTTTCTCAAATGTAGGCATGTAGTGCAAAACAATGCATCGTATATAAATCATGCCTTTATGTAAATCATGCCATGTATATTTAAATCACAATAAATATGGCATTAAATGATTCACAACACAAAATCGGAGTCTGACCCATCCCTCAGGTTTGTCCGTAATTTAAATCAGTCAATCAATGTGATATATCATGTGAGACTCTGTGGTTAAGTGCAAATAGTATCCTGGACTATGATCATATCCGAAATGTGATCCCAAGCTACACGGAATCCTAGTGTGCGGGGCATCACTGCTGCAACGGGAGGGGGGTCAGTCCATCACAACCGTCAGCTATATCCTCCTCAACTCCACAACAACACACGGTACAGCGTACACCTCGCGCCACTCAGGCACGGTATAAAGTACACCCGTGGACCCTGCATCACGGCCAGAGTGCCTATCATAGGTCTTAGCTCTCGCACCCGTGGAATATCAACATCACAGTCAGGGTGCCTACTATAGGTCTTAGCCCTCGCGCCTGTGGAAATATCATACCACATCTCTAATACCCTCATGCTGGCCATCATCTCAAAATGTGACACTCAGTCACACAAGAATGCGGCATGAATAGGTAACATGTAAATAATATTACATACAGTCCGCGTCCTTAAGTGCAACACACAGTCGACACTACGCTCGAACACTGTCTCACATCACAAACTCAACTCTAGTGCGAGCAACCTCCAGTAACTAGGTCAATGCATAGTTCATGTATTAAATCAAGTACGAGCAATAGCTCCAGTACCATGCTATGCACAATATCATAAAATCAAGTACGAGCAATAGCTCCAGTACTATGTCATGTATAAACCATGAAGAATTGAGTACGAGCAACGCTCCAGTACTCTGTCATGTATCTCATGTAAAACTCGAGTACGAGCTAATCGCTCCAGCACTCTGTGTCATGCATATATCATTAAAAGCTGAGTACGAGTAAAACTCCAGTACTCTATCATGCATGTCATGAAAATCTAGTGCGTATAAAAATTCAGCACTAAAGTATGTGGAAAACATATGAAATCCAGTGCGAGCTGTGCTCTAGCACGATTGATTCTCACATAATATGATAGATGGCTCTTTAAAAAGGGATTGTTTATAAAACATCAAAATCAGCACTATAAAGTGTGCTTAAGTCACATCAACCTTAAAATCATTAGCCCATCTATTTATTTTCATGCTAAACAGCAGTTAAACAATCACAATAATAGTTTCCATGCTTTTTGCAACTTTTCACAAAAGTTGACTTTTTTCACTAACTAGGGGCAAAATCGTAATTTGCCACTATCGGGTCGCAATAATTATTATTCACTTTCTATGACCCTCAAAGTTTTTTAAGTGAATGTAAAAGTAGACGAAAATACGTGCAGGTATCTCTAACTACTCGCAAAAGTCCCTTACCTCGGATCACGTCACGTGACCTCACTTCCTCGGTGCTGTTAAATCCTGCAGTCTGATCAGCTCTCAATGTAAACTTCGAAGCTGTAAATAACCATTCCCCAGGTTAATTATACTTTTCCTACTGTATTATACATTAATACAGTCTATTTTCCCTTAATGGGCCCTAATAATCCTTAATGGGCTTAACTAGGCCTTAAGTCCATTTTAATTTTACTATTCACTTTTGTTGGGCCTTTTGGGCTTGTGGGACCCACCAACTCTTATTGGGCTTGTACTAGTCCCATTACACCCTATTGGGTCCAAAAATTTTGGGCTTGGCCCATTGGGCCTCTCGGCCACATGCCATGGCCGAGAGCTACCCATGTCTCGGTTTTACCATGGCATGCCATCCATGCCTATTATTTAGCCATTTTCACTTAGGCATTTTCACAAACACTTGGTAGGCAACATTACCAATCATCACATAATTCATTTAGGCATTTTATCAAACACCTTGATTGCCAACAAATTACATGTATTAATTAATCAAATTGATTAATTCTAATTACACCATTAACATTAATACATGTACACTAATCCATTTATGTCTTAAAATCATATTGACATAATTTAACATCCCATTAATCACTCTCGGCCTAACCCACTTCATGGTGATTTAATATGTTTCAATGCTTAAAACATATATCAACATACTTGAAAATTATTCATACATTAACATATATGAAATTGAAAATTAGAAAATATACCAATTGTTGTGTTCACCCTTTGGCCGAAACTTTGGAGGCTCTCAGTTTGCACTCTATGGCTCCTTGATAGCCAATTCCAACATATGTCAATCTCCTTTCAAATTGGAACAACTTCCATGAAGAATGCAAGTTCCAAATATGCCTAATTCCTAGTGATTTCTAGTGAGAGAAAGCTTGGAAAATATATTTCAATGGTTTCTTCTTCTAGCCGGATTTGGTGTGATGAAGATGACAATGGTGTGGCTGAATTTATAAGCCATATACTTAGCCATTAAGCTTTAATTTTCAGCCATTTAACTTGACTTTCCAACCCTTAGCCATGAGTCACCTTATGAGTCACCTTATGAGTCACCTTATGAGTCATAGTTAACTTTAACTATGGTTAGATATTTATCTCATGGGCTTTTCCATTTGGGCTTCTCGGTTTGGGCTTTCCTAATGGGCTTTCGGGCTGAAATTTTTACTATGTCTCGGGCCTTTAATTGTCTCAAAATTTAGCCGATCAATTGGTCCAACAATTCGGTCCAAAGGACCTAAGACTTTTGATATACGTTTAGTATACCTTAATGGGCTTTAAAATTTTCACCTTAAGCCCATTACGTTTTTAACCATCAAATTAAATCCGGAATCCTTCCGAATAAATTTTTCTTACATTCGGGGATGATTATCTTATATTCTGGCCAAGAATATTTTTCCCCAAATTTTCCTCCACACTTAGGTCAATTTTTAACCATGATTAGTCAACTATGGTAAAAGTCCAATTTCTTAACTATAGTTGACTTTTTCCTTAACCATTGACCATGTTGACTTTTTTCTTAAAATTTCGAGAGTGTCATATCTTATGTCTTACACTCTCGTCTTTATATTCCAATCGTTCCCGGTGGATAATTTCACCCGAAACTCCTTTTCTCGCCAAAAAGGTGTCAGACCCGAATTTTTTGTAGCTTATTTCCTTATGATTCCTATGTGTATGAACACTAAATAATTATGGTTGAATCATAAGAAGAGTATTTACTAGATTTAAAGTGTTAATGAAATGAATTAACACGCAAAAGCTACATAAAAATGCCTAATGTGGATGATAAGTATCACAGGCTAAACCGAGTCATTCTAAATCATTCTGACTGAAAATAAGAACTTAAAATAAAAGAGCGTAGAGAGCTCATGAAGGAAAGTCAGCTTGATTTAGATCCGAACATACAAAACGAGAATAAAAGCTAAAAAGGGTAAAATGGACCTTTTCGGCGAGAAAAGGAGTTTCGGGTGAAATTATCCACCGAGAGCGGTTGGAATATAAAGAAGAGAGTGTAAGACATGATATATAACACTTTCAAAAATTTAAGAAAAAGTCAACTTAGTCAATGGTTAAAGAAAAAGTCAACTATAGTTAAAAAAGTGGACTTTTACCATAGTTGACTAATCAAGGTTAGAAATTAACCTAAGTGTGGAGAAAAATTTGGGGAAAAATATTCTTGGCCAGAATACAAGATAATCATCCCCGGAAGTAAGAAAAATTTATTCGGAAGGATTCTGGAATAAATTTAATGGTTAAAAACGTAATGGGCCTAAGGTGAAAATTTTAAAGCCCATTAAGGTATACTAAATGTATATCGAAAATGTTAGGTCCTTTAGACAGAATTGTTGGATCAATTGATCAGCCAAATTTTGAGACAATAAAAGGCCCGAGGTATAGTAAAAATTTCAGCCCGAAAGCCCATTAGGAAAACCCAAACCGAGAAGCCCAATTGGAAAAGCCCATGAGATAAATATCTAACTATAGTTAATGTTAACTATGACTCATAAGGTGACTCATAAGGTGACTCATGGTTCAGATTTGGAAAGTCAAGCATAGTGGCTAAAGAGTAAGGCTTAATGGCTAAGTAAGTGGCTTATAAATGCAGCCACACCATTGTCTTCTTCATCACTCATTTCCGGCTAGAGAAGAACACCATTGAAACATAACCATTCAAGCTTTCTCTCACTAGAAATCACTAGGAATTAGTCATATTTGGAACTTGCATTCTTCATGGAAGTTGTTCCAAATTGAAAGGAGATTAACATATGTTGGAATTGGCTATCAAGGAGCCATAGAGAGCAAACCGTGAGCCTCCAAAGATTCGGCCAAAAGGAGAACACTACAATTGGTATATTTTCTAATTTCCAATTTCATATATGTTAATGTATGAATGATTTCAAGTATGTTGATATATGTTTTAAGCATTGAAACATATTAAATCACCATGAAGAGGGTTAGGCCGAGAGTGATCAATGGGATATTGAAATATGTCAATTTGATTTTAAGACATAAATGAATTATAGGATAATTGGTAATATTGCCTACCAAGTGTATGTGAAAATGCCTAAGTGAAAATGGCTAGGAAATAGGCATGTATGGCATGCCATGGTGGAAACCGAGAATGGCTAAGCTCTCGGCCAAGGCATGTGGCCGAGAGGCCCAATGGGCCAAGCCCAATATTTTTAGGCCCAATAGGGTGTAATGGGCCTAAGACAAGCCCAATAAGAGTTGGTGGGCCCCACAAGCCCAATAGGCCCAACAAAAGTGAATAGTAAAATGAAAATGGACTTAAGGCCTAGTTAAGCCCATTAAGGATTTTTAAGGCCCATTAAGGGAAATTAAACTGTATTAATGTGTAATACAGTAGGAAAATGATAATTAACCTGAGGAATGGTTATTTACAGCTCCGGAGTTTACATCGAGAGCTTATCGGACTGCGGGATTTAGCAGCACCGAGGAAGTGAGGTCACGAGACGTGATCCGAGGTAAGGGACTTTTGCGAGTAGTTAGAGATACCTGCACGTATTTTCAACTGCTTCTGCATTCACTTAAAAACTCTGAGGGTCAGAGAAAGTGAATAATAGATATTGCGACCCGATAGTGGCAAATTACGATTTTGCCCTTAGTTAGTCAAAAAGTTAACTTTTGTGAGAAGTTGCAAAAAGCATGAAAAATACTATTGTGAGTGTTTAAATGCTATTAGCATGAAAATAAATAGATGGGCTAATGATTTTAAGGTTGATATGACTTAAGCACACTTTGAGTGCTGATTTTGATGTTTTATAAACAATCCCTTTTTAAATAGCCATCTATCATATTATGTGAGAATGAATCGTGCTAGAGCACAGCTCGCACTGGGATTCATATGTTTTCCACATAATATTAGTGCTGGATTTGATACGCACTAGATTTTCATGACATGCATGATAGAGTACTGGAGTTTTACTCGTACTCAGCTTTGAATGATATATGCATGACAGAGTGCTAGAGCGTGGCTCGTACTCGATTCTTCATGGTTTATACATGACATAGTACTGGGAGCGATTGCTCGTACTTGATTTTGATATTGTGCATAGCATAGTACTGGGAGCTATTGCTCGTACTTGATTTGATACATAAACTATGCATTGACCTAGTTGCTGGAGGTTTACTCGCACTAGAGTTGAGTTTTATGATGTAAAACAGTGTTGAGCGGAGTGACGACTGTGAGTCACGCTCAAGACGCACACTGTATGTGATATGTAATACATGTTGAAACCCATGCCTGATTCCTGGTGTGACTGTGTGTCATAGCTAGAGAGGATATCCGCATGAGGTTGATATAGACGTGGTATACTTATTTCCATGGTTTTGAGGGCTAAAGACCCTGGCTATGAGGATTTCCATGGTTTCGAGGGCTAAAGACCCTGGCTGTGAGGGTCCACGGGTGTACTTTGTACCGAGCCCGGGGCACGAGGTGTACGCTGTACCGTGTGTTACGTAGCTGGCGGTTGACATTGGACTGACCATCCTCCCGTTAAAGCAGTGATTGCCGCACACCGAGTACTGTGTCGCATGGGATCACTTTTCGGATATGATCATAATCCAGGATACTATTTGTATTTACCACAGAGTCTCACATGATATATCACATTGATTGACTGATTTAAACTGCGGACAGACCTGAGGGATGGGTCGGACTCCGATTTGTGTTGTGAATCATTTGATGCCATATTTATATGTGATTTAAATATACATGGCATGATTTACATAAAGGCATGATTTATATATAAATGCATTGTGTTGCACTACATGCCTACTTTTGAGAAATAAAGCATGATTTCTGTACATGGGATTTATTCTGTACAAGTATATATATTATATTTCAAGACATGCTTTTAAAGTGAGTTAAGGAAATAATGTTTCCAAGGCATAGCACTATTTTGAGTAGATAGTGTGGTTATCTACTTGCTTGCCTGATTTCCTTACTGAGCGCGTTATGCTCACCCCCTTTCTTTACATCTCTCTACAGAGCGTCAGTAGAGCGAGAGTTATCGTGGGAGAGTGTCCCAGAGTCCACTGCTAGTTCCTATCGATTTGTCAGGTATACTTATTATGTACAGTTGTGTATCTAAACATAGAAACAGCACAGTGATGTATACGTTATATATTATGGGGAATGTATTTGTATTAGATTTTATAAAATCTTACATGTATAATAAAAGCAGTTACAGTCAGTAACAATATATTGACATGTATGTATGAAATGAATGATGTGGTAAGTGAGGACTCTGACATCGAATCACAGCCCAACCAGTGAAGAGAGGAAAGGTAAGTTAAAAATGCAAAAAATTTATTGTGGTTTTTGGTTAAAGTCAAGGATTGAAACTGGGGTCCTGACAGGATGGTATCAGAGCAGAAGTTGGCCTGATGTGAGTCGGTGTTAGAAAATAGGAAAGTATACATCCCCATAGTACTGTGCTGTGTTTAGATATAACTGTGTATACCGGATAGGAGATGGACTAATTCATTATTATAAATGCAGGGACTTTGCCTATATGGCAAATACGCGTAGTGGTAGAGGTATGAGAGGTAGGGCTCGAGGCCGGGGGGAGAGACCCGAGGGACGAGCCGCTGCCAGGCCATTACCTACGCATGAGACAGCAGGTGCTACTGAGGCACCCGATTGTGCTGAGACGCATTTCACGAGATTAGAGCGTGGTCTCGAGACTATTATAGAGATACTGGCACAGACGATGCCAGGTAGGCAGAGACAGGAGGCAGGAGCTGCTACTGGAGAGGCAGTTGCCCCTGATACACCTACGCAGACAGCTGATGCACAGAGGACAATAGATACTCCTACACCCCCACCGGTTTCGGGTGGTAGTGGATTAGGATATGGATGTGACTTGCATCGGTTGAGGGAGTTCCAGAAGTTCAGACCTCCATCATTTAGTGGGGTCAAGAACCCCGTAGCTGCGGAGGAGTGGTGGGCAGAGCTAGAGAAGCTCTATGGATACTTCGAGTGTACGACCTCGGAGATGGTCGCGTTTGCTGCGTTCCTACTGAAGGGAGCTGCAGAGCATTGGTGGAAGTCCACCAGACCTATATTGAGATCCCGACACACGGATATCACTTGGGATATATTTCGGGAGGCCTTTAGGATGCAGTTTATTCCTGACACCGCACAGCGGAAGTTACAGGCAGAGTTTTTGAGACTCAACCAGGGGAGTTTATCGGTGGATGAGTATGAGACTCGATTCCTATCCCTAGGGAGATACGACCCGGATACTATGTATAGTGAGACCAGGAAGGTCCACAGGTTTATCGACGGGTTGAGACCGGTGCTACGGTCCAAGTTGGTTCCGCTGGACATAGTGACCTATGAGGAGGCAGTGCGCAGGGCGCAACTATGTGAGCAGGACTACGAGAGGAATGCTTCCGAGTTTGGGAAGTTTAGCCGTAGCCAAGACTTGCAGAAGAAGAGGCCGGCTAGAGATTTTAGTTATCGAGGGGGAAAGAAACCCTTCGGTAAGAGATCACGGATAGAGGGGACACGAGATAGATATGTTAGATCTCCTGCTTATTCGACTGTAGCCTCAGCAAAGGGCATTGTCATAGGAGGACAGAGACCTGCTGTAGATCAGTGCAGAAGATGCGGTAGTTCACATGGAGATAGACCGTGTCCACAGAGTACTATGGTATGCTTCCGATGTGGGAAACAGGGGCATCTGGCTAGAGAGTGCTCAGTGCCATTTGTGACTGCACCACAGAGGGACAGGGAGTTTGATAGAGCTCCAGCTGGTACGTCTGCTCAGAGAGGTAGAGCGACGGCAGAGGAGAAAGGGAAACAAGTGATGGGTCAAGGGCGAGTACATGCTTTGGACCAGGGAACAGCTGATGCTTCATCGGATGTGATTCGAGGTAACATCCTAATTTATGATATTGAAGCATATGTTTTAATTGATCCTGGTGCCACGCATTCTTTTGTATCGCCTTCATTTGCATGTAAATTGGCAAGACATGTAGAGCGTACACCATTATGTATGTTGATGTTGATAAGTACGCCTATGAATAGTAGTCAAGTTGTAGAATATGTATATAATGACTGCAAGTTGAGAGTAGGGGATAAGGAGATGACAGCCAATCTAATATTACTAAGTATGAGCGACTTTGATATAATATTAGGAATGGATTGGCTATCTGCAAACCATGCTGTTTTAGACTGTTACGCTAAGACAGTTATGTTTCCTAACCCTACTAGATATGTTGTAAAGTTTAATAAAGATAAATGAAAGGAGTAGATATGATTATTACATGACTTCTGATTTAGAAAACCTTCAACATATCAAGGTTTCATTGCGTACGTGGTAGATATTGATAAGGCACATCCGGAGTTGGCAGATATCACTGTGGTCAATGAGTACCCAGATGTTTTCCCGGATGAATTGCCAGGGTTACCACCAGACAGAGAGATGGAGTTCTGTATAGATATGGTACCCGGTACGGAGCCTATTTCGAGACCACCTTATCGCATGGCCTTAGTCGAGCTGGAGGAGCTCAAGAGACAGTTACAGGAGCTGTTGGATAGGGGCTTTGTACGACCGAGTGTTTCACCTTGGAGAGCATCGATTTTGTTTGTGAGGAAGAAGGATGGGAGCCTCCGATTGTGTATAGACTACCGATTGTTGAATAAGGCCACCATCAAGAATAGATACCCCCTTCCACGCATTGACGACTTGCTAGATCAGCTACAGGGAGCACAGGTCTTTTCCAAGATTGACCTAAGGTCTGGGTATCATCAGCTGAAGGTTCGGAGTGGAGATGTACCCAAGACAGCATTTCGTACCCGATATGGCCACTATGAGTTCTTGGTCATGCCATTCGGATTGACGAATGCTCCAGCTGCTTTCATGGCTTTGATGAACAATGTGTTCAAGCCATACTTGGACCAGTTTGTTATCGTCTTCATCGATGACATATTGGTGTATTCGAGATCCAAGGAGGAGCATGAGGAGCACCTCAGGATCGTGTTGCAGACGTTACGGGAGCATGAGTTATATGCTAAGCTTAGCAAGTGTGACTTTTGGTTGTCACAGATCTCATTTTTAGGACATGTTATATCGAGAGATGGTGTCTCAGTTGATCCATCTAAGATAGAGGCTGTAGTTCAGTGGGAACAGCCGAAGACAGTCACCGAGATCAGGAGTTTTCTGGGTTTAGCTGGATACTATCGGAGATTCATTGAGGGATTTTCGAAGTTGGCTGCTCCGTTGACACGTCTTACTCAGAAGAGTGCACCGTTCATATGGAACGAGGATTGTGAGAAAAGCTTTGAGGAGTTGAAGCGTCGATTGACCACCGCTCCGATTCTCACTATCCCTACCAGCTCAGGAGGATTTGCAGTATATACCGATGCTTCGCATCAGGGACTGGGCTGCGTATTGATGCAGGATGGGAAGGTAGTTGCTTATGGATCCAGACAGCTGAAGGATCATGAGAAGAACTATCCGACCCATGATTTGGAACTAGCAGCAGTAGTGTTTGCGTTGAAGGTATGGCGCCACTACTTGTATGGTGAGAAGTTCCAGATATTTACCGACCACAAGAGCCTCAAGTATCTGTTCTTGCAGAAGGAGCTGAACATGAGACAGAGAAGATGGCTAGAGCTTCTGAAGGACTACGATTGTGAGATACTTTATCATCCGGGTAAGGCTAACGTTGTAGCCGATGCCTTGAGCAGGAAGAGCCTGGGGATGGTATCGTATATGATGGTTAGGGAGCATGATTTGCTAGAGCAGTTTGCTAGCCTCAGTTTGGGAGTCGTGCCTTCTGACATGGATACAGGCTATGTGATAGCTAGTCTACGCTTGGAGCCGGACCTGTTGGACAGGATCAGAGTGGCTCAGCAGACTGATCCATTTTGTATGGATGTGAGTAGTCAGATGCAGAAGGGCACCGTGACTGATTTTGAGATGAGTTCTGATGGACTACTGAGGTTCAGAGGCAGACTGTGCGTTCCCGAGGATCCAGGACTTAGGAGATTGATATTGGCGGAAGCTCATTCGTCGAGGTATACTTTACATCCGGGGAGTAACAAGATGTATCAGAACCTCCGGAAGGTATACTGGTGGTCAGGTATGAAGAGAGATGTAGCAGACTTCGTGGCAAAGTGTCTCATATGTCAGTAGGTGAAGGTAGAGCATCAGAAACCTGCAGGATTGTTGCAGCCTCTACCTATACCGACATGGAAATGGGAGCATATCACCATGGATTTCGTGATGGGTTTACCGAGGACCCGCAGGAATCACGATGCTATATGGGTGATCGTTGATAGACTGACGAAGTCAGCCCACTTCCTAGCTATGAGAGCTACCGATACTCTGAGTTCATTAGCAGAACTGTACGTACGCGAGGTAGTGAGGTTACACGGTGTACCAGTGAGCATAGTCTCTGATAGGGATTCCCGCTTCACATCCCACTTTTGGGGACATTTTCAGGAAGCCATGGGAACCCAGTTGAGTTTGAGCACCGCTTTCCATCCTCAGACAGATGGTCAGTCAGAGAGGACTATACAGACTCTGGAGGACATGTTGAGAGCATGTGTGCTAGACTATCGAGGCTCCTGGGATGACCACCTGCCACTAGCCGAGTTCGCCTACAACAACAGTCATCATTCGAGTATCGGGATGGCACCGTATGAGGCTTTGTATGGCCGTAGATGTCGTTCCCCCATTGGATGGGAAGAAGTGGGTGACCGTAAGATTTTTGCTCCTGACTTGGTTACGCAAGCATCTGAGGACGTCCGCTTGATAGTAGAGAGACTGAGGACAGCTCAGAGCAGACAGAAGAGTTACGCTGACAGGAGACGTAGGCCACTAGAGTTTGCAGTTGGTGAATCCGTATTTCTGAGAGTTTCTCCTTCCAAGGGTATAGCGAGATTTGGGAAGAGAGGGAAACTAAATCCTCGCTACATTGGACCCTTTGAGATACTTGATCGAGTGGGAGATAAGGCGTATAGGTTGGCATTGCCACCGGACTTATCAGGTGTCCACAACGTCTTCCACATATCGATGCTTCGGAAGTATCACCCGGATCCGTCACATGTGATTAGTTACGAGCCTTTGGAGCTCCGAGAGGACTTGTCATATGTAGAGAGACCGATTCAGATATTGGATAGAAAGGAGAAGGTATTGAGATCGAAGACCATCGGATTAGTGAAGATTCTCTGGCAGCATCATACTTCAGAGGAAGCTACTTGGGAGCTAGAGAGTCTGATGCGAGAGAAGTACCCTCACCTATTTGAGGACTGACTTGGTTCTAATTTGGAGGACCAAATTTTTTTGAGTGGGGGAGGATTGTCAGACCCGAATTTTTTGTAGCTTATTTCCTTATGATTCCTATCTGTATGAACACTAAATAATTATGGTTGAATCATAAGAAGAGTATTTACTAGATTTAAAGTGTTAATGAAATGAATTAACACGCAAAAGCTACATAAAATGCCTAATGTGGATGATAAGTATCACAGGCTAAACCGAGTCATTCTAAATCATTCTGACTGAAAATAAGAACTTAAAATAAAAGAGCGTAGAGAGCTCATGAAGGAAAGTCAGCTTGATTTAGATCCGAACATACAAAACGAGAATAAAAGCTAAAAAGGGTAAAATGGACCTTTTCGGTGAGAAAAGGAGTTTCGGGTGAAATTATCCACCGAGAGCGGTTGGAATATAAAGAAGAGAGTGTAAGACATGATATATAACACTTTCAAAAATTTAAGAAAAAGTCAACTTAGTCAATGGTTAAAGAAAAAGTCAACTATAGTTAAAAAAGTGGACTTTTACCATAGTTGACTAATCAAGGTTAGAAATTAACCTAAGTGTGGAGAAAAATTTGGGGAAAAATATTCTTGGCCAAAATACAAGATAATCATCCCCGGAAGTAAGGAAAATTTATTCGGAAGGATTCCGGAATAAATTTAATGGTTAAAAACGTAATGGGCCTAAGGTGAAAATTTTAAAGCCCATTAAGGTATACTAAATGTATATCGAAAATGTTAGGTCCTTTAGACGGAATTGTTGGATCAATTGATCGGCCAAATTTTGAGACAATAAAAGGCCCGAGGTATAGTAAAAATTTCAGCCCGAAAGCCCATTAGGAAAGCCCAAACCGAGAAGCCCAATTGGAAAAGCCCATGAGATAAATATCTAACTATAGTTAATGTTAACTATGACTCATAAGGTGACTCATAAGGTGACTCATGGTTCAGATTTGGAAAGTCAAGCATAGTGGCTGAAAAGTAAGGCTTAATGGCTAAGTAAGTGGCTTATAAATGCAGCCACACCATTGTCTTCTTCATCACTCATTTCCGGCTAGAGAAGAACACCATTGAAACATAACCATTCAAGCTTTCTCTCACTAGAAATCACTAGGAATTAGTCATATTTGGAACTTGCATTCTTCATGGAAGTTGTTCCAAATTGAAAGGAGATTAACATATGTTGGAATTGGCTATCAAGGAGCCATAGAGAGCAAACCGTGAGCCTCCAAAGATTCGGCCAAAAGGAGAACACTACAATTGGTATATTTTCTAATTTCCAATTTCATATATGTTAATGTATGAATGATTTCAAGTATGTTGATATATGTTTTAAACATTGAAACATATTAAATCACCATGAAGAGGGTTAGGCCGAGAGTGATCAATGGGATATTGAAATATGTCAATTTGATTTTAAGACATAAATGAACTATAGGATAATTGGTAATATTGCCTACCAAGTGTATGTGAAAATGCCTAAGTGAAAATGGCTAGGAAATAGGCATGTATGGCATGCCATGGTGGAAACCGAGAATGGCTAAGCTCTCGGCCAAGGCATGTGGCCGAGAGGCCCAATGGGCCAAGCCCAATATTTTTAGGCCCAATAGGGTGTAATGGGCCTAAGACAAGCCCAATAAGAGTTGGTGGGCCCCACAAGCCCAATAGGCCCAACAAAAGTGAATAGTAAAATGAAAATGGACTTAAGGCCTAGTTAAGCCCATTAAGGATTTTTAAGGCCCATTAAGGGAAATTAAACTGTATTAATGTGTAATACAGTAGGAAAATGATAATTAACCTGAGGAATGGTTATTTACAGCTCCGGAGTTTACATCGAGAGCTTATCGGACTGTGGGATTTAGCAGCACCGAGGAAGTGAGGTCACGAGACGTGATCCGAGGTAAGGGACTTTTGCGAGTAGTTAGAGATACCTGCACGTATTTTCAACTGCTTCTGCATTCACTTAAAAACTCTGAGGGTCAGAGAAAGTGAATAATAAATATTGCGACCCGATAGTGGCAAATTACGATTTTGCCCCTAGTTAGTCAAAAAGTCAACTTTTGTGAGAAGTTGCAAAAAGCATGAAAAATACTATTGTGAGTGTTTAAATGCTATTAGCATGAAAATAAATAGATGGGCTAATGATTTTAAGGTTGATATGACTTAAGCACACTTTGAGTGCTGATTTTGATGTTTTATAAACAATCCCTTTTTAAATAGCCATCTATCATATTATGTGAGAATGAATCGTGCTAGAGCACAGCTCGCACTGGGATTCATATGTTTTCCACATAATATTAGTGCTGGATTTGATACGCACTAGATTTTCATGACATGCATGATAGAGTACTGGAGTTTTACTCGTACTCAGCTTTGAATGATATATGCATGACAGAGTGCTAGAGCGTGGCTCGTACTCGATTCTTCATGGTTTATACATGACATAGTACTGGGAGCGATTGCTCGTACTTGATTTTGATATTGTGCATAGCATAGTACTGGGAGCTATTGCTCGTACTTGATTTGATACATAAACTATGCATTGACCTAGTTGCTGGAGGTTTACTCGCACTAGAGTTGAGTTTTATGATGTAAAACAGTGTTGAGCGGAGTGACGACTGTGAGTCGCGCTCAAGACGCACACTGTATGTGATATGTAATACATGTTGAAACCCATGCCTGATTCCTGGTGTGACTGTGTGTCATAGCTAGAGAGGATATCCGCATGAGGTTGATATAGACGTGGTATACTTATTTCCATGGTTTCGAGGGCTAAAGACCCTGGCTATGAGGATTTCCATGGTTTCGAGGGCTAAAGACCCTGGCTGTGAGGGTCCACGGGTGTACTTTGTACCGTGCCCGGGGCACGAGGTGTACGCTGTACCGTGTGTTACGTAGCTGGCGGTTGACATTGGACTGACCATCCTCCCGTTACAGCAGTGATTGCCGCACACCGAGTACTGTGTCGCATGGGATCACTTTTCGGATATGATCATAATCCAGGATACTATTTGTATTTACCACAGAGTCTCACATGATATATCACATTGATTGACTGATTTAAACTGCGGACAGACCTGAGGGATGGGTCGGACTCCGATTTGTGTTGTGAATCATTTGATGCCATATTTATATGTGATTTAAATATACATGGCATGATTTACATAAAGGCATGATTTATATATAAATGCATTGTGTTGCACTACATGCCTACTTTTGAGAAATAAAGCATGATTTCTGTACATGGGATTTATTCTGTACAAGTATATATATTATATTTCAAGACATGCTTTTAAAGTGAGTTAAGGAAATAATGTTTCCAAGGCATAGCACTATTTTGAGTAGATAGTGTGGTTATCTACTTGCTTGCCTGATTTCCTTACTGAGCGCGTTATGCTCACCCCCTTTCTTTACATCTCTCTACAGAGCGTCAGTAGAGCGAGAGTTATCGTGGGAGAGTGTCCCAGAGTCCACTGCTAGTTCCTATCGATTTGTCAGGTATACTTATTATGTACAGTTGTGTATCTAAACATAGAAACAGCACAGTGATGTATACGTTATATATTATGGGGAATGTATTTGTATTAGATTTTATAAAATCTTACATGTATAATAAAAGCAGTTACAGTCAGTAACAATATATTGACATGTATGTATGAAATGAATGATGTGGTAAGTGAGGACTCTGACATCGAATCACAGCCCAACCAGTGAAGAGAGGAAAGGTAAGTTAAAAATGCAAAAAATTTATTGTGGTTTTTGGTTAAAGTCAAGGATTGAAACTGGGGTCCTGACAAAAGGTCCATTTTACCCTTTTTAGCTTTTACTCTCGTTTTGTGTTTTCAGGTCTAAATCAAGCTAACTTCTCTTCAAGAGCTCTCTACGTTCTCTTATTTTAAGTTCTTATTTTCAGTCAAAATGATTTAGAATAATTCGGTTTAGCCTGTGATACCCATCGCTCACATTAGGCATTTTATGTAGCTTTTGTGTGTTAATTCATTTCAATAACACTTTAAGTCTAGTAAATACTCTTCTTATGATTCAACTATAATTACATAGTGTTCATACACATAGGAATCATAAGGTACAAGCTACAAAGATCTGGGTCTAACAATTTCCATTAAATAAAATATTAAATTTATTTTCGAAATTTACCCGTAACTCAATCTCGACCATTGGCCAACTTACCCGAATTTCGAGACGTCCCTAGTAAAATTTCTTTTCTTTTTTCCCTTTCTTTCTTTTTCTTTTCTTTTCCTTTCCTTTCCTTTCCTTCCTTTTCCTTCCCTTTTCCTCTCGGCCAAAACGGTGTCGTTTTTGGCTCCTCACCGTCGTCGGCGTTCCCGACCATTTCGTCGGCCGCTACAGGTACCAAAAGGACCGGCTCGTCCTCCCGATCACGTCGGTGCCCACCGATCATACCCAGCTGTCGTGGATCGCCGGAACTGAGCCCGTTTTCCTCTCGATTTTTTGTTTGTCGATTCGCCGAAATCAAGCGACGTCGGCGCGCGTCGCCTGTGCCAATGGGTTCGTCGGGTTGTCCTCTTCCACCTCCGGCCCTCGTCTGTTCTCGTCAATCGCCGATGGTCGTCGATGGTTCTCAGGTGAAGGCTATCGTTTTCTGTCGCTTTTCTATTTCCATTTTTTCTTAGATTTTCGATTTCTTTTCTTTTTTTTTATTATTATTTATAATTTATTTTATTATTCTTATAATCATTAAAATACTCTTAAAAATCCCAAAATATCTACTAAAAATTATATTTTATTTAAATTAATTAATTTAATTTATTTATTGTATCTTAACCCTTTTTTCGGTATATTTTCTCCGTATTTTCGAGATATTATCCCGAGTGAATTTTCGATAAATCTTAATAATTTTGGATCTTGATCAATTGGACTTGCAATTTAATAATTTCCTCATTATTGATCAAGATTTCTCATTTCCATATTTTTAATGAAATTTTCTTATCGAATTTATACCGGACTTCGGTCTTTTGACCGTTTTACCCTTCTACACGTTCGAGACCAATTTAGGCCGACTTTCCTTCTTGAACCCATTATAATTTCTCATTTAAAATTTGTGTCTCTGTTCGGACAATTCAAATCTCATAAATTTAATTTGAAATTCCTTAACTGTCCGTTTTCGAATTGTACGTACGTTCGACTACTTCATTCATATTTATATGATCAAAATCATCCGTCTTATGATTCCATTAACATATAACAATATCCATACAATGTGTGAATCATAAGGAAATACGATAAAAATCGGGTCTTACATAATCTCCCCCAATTAAGAAATTTGGTCCTCCAAATTAGAACCAAGTTAGTCTGTAAACCACTCCGGATACTTCACACATATCATACTCTTACTCTTTAGCTTCTATTTAAATTCCTCCGAAGCGTAATACTGTCGAAAGACTTTAATTAGAGAGATCATCTTAAACCTCAACACCTTCTTCTTTCTGTTTAATACCCGAATCTCATTATACCTTTAAAAAGAGAAACTTCCAAACACACTGATTCACACTCGATGAATCCTCACGATCCCCATCTCTTATCAGCATAGCTTTTCTATCTGTTCTGAGGTGTTCTCATTCTCTCACAATCAGCTGAACACCCTCAGAGGCTTATTACACTAGATCGGGAGTAATTTTCTATCTGTCAGCCATTTCTTTCTATCCAGTCGAAAAAGCAACCTTTATAGCAAAACAATGCTTCACACAATGCCATATCGATACTCGAGTGATTAGTATCGCTGTGGGCAATTTAGGTAATAACAAATGATCATTCCAGGAGCTTCTAACATCAATTGCATACGTTCTCATCATATCCTCCAGAACCCGTACAATCCTCTCTGACTGAATATTTGTTTGAGGACGGTTGTGCTCACACTCAACTGGGTTCCCATGGCTTCCTGAAACATGTTCCTAGAAGTGGGAAGTGAAGCGGGAATCCCTCTCTGAAACAATACTCCCTGGAATGCTACCTATTGTTCCACAATCTTCTTACTTCTATAAATATGCTCATGCCCTCAGAGTATTTATTGCTTTCATAACCAGGAAGTGGGTAGACTCAATCAATCTATCGACCATCACTCAAATCGCCTCGTGATTCCTACGACCCTCTGTAACCTGCCACACAATCCATGGTAACCTGCTCCCACTTCCATGTTAGAATTGGTAGAGGCTGCAATAATCCTGCAGACTTCTAGTGCTCTACCTTAATCTACTGACATACGAGACACTTCGCCACAACTCTCCAATATCTCTCTCATGCCTGACCACCAATACCCTTTTGTGAAAATTCTGATATATTTTATTACTTCTTGGATGCACTGTTTATCCCGAAGAGCTTCAGACAATAACACTATCTCATCAATTATGGTCATGGGGAGCACTTATACTATCTCTGAACCTCAGTAAGCTACACACTCACTGTGAACTCTGTCACTGTACCCTTCTGAATCTGACTCACACTATCGACACCCTGCCGATCATTACGCTAAGCCTGTCAAATCCGGTCGCTCAAATCTAGTTCTAATCTCATGCTAGTTGTCACACAATCACTATCATCAGAAGGGATCACATCACGACTGAGGCTCACAACTGCTCTAGCAGCTTACACTCCCTGACCATCATCTGTTATACCATCCCGAGGCTCTTTCTGCTCAAGGCATCAACCATTACATTAGCTTTTCCTAGGTGGTACAATTTCTACAATCATAATCCTTCAGAAGCTCTAACCCTCTAATAGGTGGTACAATTTCTACAATCATAATCCTTCAGAAGCTCTAACCCTCTATGTTATCTTATATTCTACTCTTTCTATGAAAAAAGATACTCGAAGATTTTATAACCAGTACATACCCAAAATTTCTCACCGTTTACATAGTAGTGCCATATACTTATTACAAATACTACTGCTGCTAACTTTAAATCATGGGTCGGATAGTTTCTTTCATGATCCTTAAGTTTTCTGAATCCATAATCGACTATCTTCCCAATTTGCATCAATTCACAGCCCACTCATTATTTTGAGGTATCAATATACACTGCAAAACCTCTTGAGCTATTGGGTATAGTGAAAATAATTACAGTGGTCAGTTCATACTTCAATACACCAAACTCCTGTCACGTCTATCATCCCATTCAAATACAACTTTTTCCTATGTTAAACGTGTCAACAAAGTAGTCCATTTCGAGAACTCTCAACAAATCATCTGTAAAAACAATTTCCAATTGTTACTTATGATTTTCCATGGACTTTAAATACACCCAAAATATCATCAATAAGGATGATAACAAATCGATCCAGGTAAAGTTTAAATACCTCATTCATCAATGCCTTAACAAGTACAAAGAATTGTCTTGGGCACATCCACATTCCACTAAATATTTCAATCACCCATATCCTTGACCTATGTACGCATAAACGTATAATGTCATTTCGAAATCACTTCTGTTCAAGATACTAACCCGCGTCCTTTCCTTTTTCTTATATTAACGGCTTTTATAAAATTTTAAATTTTAAACCTTCATGATTAATCGAATTCTATATTTCTATATCGTACAATTACAGGTACCCTAATTTTAAATATATATATTACAACTGTCGATTTCAATTTATCGGTTATGTGTACTTTTAGATGCTGTCAAGTCTTCAGGCGGGGAGGTATTTTGAAATACCTTTATTAACCCTCAGACTTAACCATATGGATTGGTTATGGATATATCCACCCCTTATCCTTAGTCGTAATTCATATCTACTACATATCGCTTAATCCAAATTACTTCACATATTAGAGATATTCGTACCTTGCATATGCCTCTTATTCCAATATATCTTGTATTCAGGATCTATCACATCTCAAAGCTTATCTCATTTCGTATATCAACTATAACAAAACTCTTTCATTACTTGTTAAAACTTATTGTACCCTTTTCTAGGGTGCAACATCGCTATCTTAGAATAGCAATTTCAACAACATAGTTTACAACCAATCAATTTATTCCCCATATTACATCAAAACACTCATATTTCATAGAATGAGATTGGTCTGCATGTTCATTTCCCCCATTTTCAACTTACAATCTCTACCGACATATTCAATTAGCAGACTATCGTTCATTGGGGTGCTAACTATCAGCATTTCGCCTAATAATATAGGCTTCACATATTTCACTAACTTATATGCAAATGACGACGATATAAATAAATGTACAGTACCAGGATCAATTAAAATAATTGCTTCAATATTAACAATCAAGATGGTACTTTACACCACATCAAATGAAGCATCAATTGTGTCCTGGTCCTAGGCATACACTCGCCCTCATTCAAATACCTATTTTCTTGGTAACTACCACACATCTAACATTGCCCATTGGCAGGTCGGGGTCCTCCAATCACAATATCCGTGTAAACGCTGAAACTGGATACACTAGGGCTTACCAATCATCTTACCCCAGAACTCGACAGCTCTAAATCTCTTACCAAATGGTCTCTTTCCCGCTCAGACATCTTTATCATCCACTATTATCTTTCTGTCTCTATTTTCGGCCCTAATTACCTATCTTTAACTCAGAGGTATGCAATTCCTAATCTTATTCACGCACTGTGATCTGTGCACTGCCTCATCGTAAATAGTAATATCTAACGGGCCAATCAACTTTGATAGACAATCTGTGTCCTTATATGAACTTTCGGACCTTTCGACTCTCACTATTCATAATGTCGGATTATACCTGCCCAGGGATGTAAATTGAGATTCATACTGATCGATTGACCTATTCCTCTAGTTCAAAGTAAGGAACTCTATTCGTAAATTCCTCTGAACAATGTCCGAAATATACTATCTTTGTACATCCAGAATTATCTCTCATATCAACTCTGGAGGTCTAACTCTTAAGATAAGTCGAGCATACTTTCACCCATGATCCACCTCGCCTTTCAACATAAACGCATCGAGTCACTTTCTCGGTCAACATACACCGATAGAACCCATACAACTTCGATATCTCATTCACCCAGTCCTCAGTAACTATTGGTTTCTTTACATCGCTAAATACCAGAGGGGTATAGGAATCTCTATAGTCTGAGGCAACTGTTCAGGCTTTACCCTGCCTATCCTCAACTACCTATATAGATTAAGTAAACAACTCCAAAATATTTTCTACACTCCACTCCATCCTGGTGAAGCGTGTCTCAATACTGTCTGGTCTCTTTAAAGGACCTTGTGGAGTATGCTCAACATCAGTCTCCACCTCAACCTCCTCATAGGTCTAATGGTTCGACTCAGCACGACTAGCAGGCTCAGGCCTACCTCTACGACCTCTGCCTCGTGCTTTACCTCCTCTACTGCGACTAGTTTTCGACATAATGCCTAAATCCTGCATTCTCAATCATTTCCTAAGTAAATCCCATCTTAATAGACACGATTGTATCTAACCAAGCACAGTAACATAGGGATGTAATTTCCTAATTACTGACATTGACACACATCATACCAATTTCGTTTTGATACCACCATTTGTTACGACCCAAAAATCAAAGTAAATTTTACGTTTTTCTTTTATACTTACCTATCCTCTAGTCGTGACCACACTCCACTAACAATTGGGCTGTGCGTCAATGCCAGTCCCACAATTCATTCACCATATAAATTAATTCCTTATTAAAGGAAAGGTAAACACATGAGTTTTTCACTAATTCTTTCTCATTCATTTACAAGTGTTTACAGTGTCTATACATCCCTGAAAGTTACTTACAAACAGGTTACTGTGCTATTCTTATTTAGATACAATATGTACAAGTGTATATACCTCAAGTGATGGGCAACAGCGGATATCAGGAATGCAGTACTCAGTCGCCTCAAAGTCTACTGAAAATGATCCGTGTGAGAAAATGAAAGGGGTGAGCACATCAAGCTCAGTAAGGTAACCTACGAACAAGTAGGTAACCATACTACCTACATGAACGTGGTGTCGTGCATAAACCACCCTTTCTCCACACATTTCAAAATAGATGCTACAATTCATGATGTCATGTAAAACAAGTTCACATATGGATTTCAAAGAGCATGGAAAACTCAACATGCAAATCCATTTAAATCATTTCATTCTCGTTAAAATTTCACAACATAGCCAGGACGCAACCCCTCCCTCGGGTGTTCCTGACTCACACAAAACCATGAAATAAAATGCTTTTCAAAGCAAGAGTAACATGCAACACAATAAATGTTATGTAAAACCAATTTACATCATGCATGGGTTTAAATAGTATGGAAATAACGCCATGCAAGATCAGTTTAAAACCCAGTTTCATTCTCATCAAAATCACATCTCAGTCAAGACTCAACCCTTCCCTCGGGTGATCCAAACTCACATAAAAGTTCACAAAACATGATTTTCAAAACATCAAGTAACAACATACGAGACTTGACACTATATATATATATATATAAATATATATATATATATATTTATATTTATCTCAAGAAAATAACCAGGACTATGGCCATATCCTCGTGACCCCTCTGCTACACGGATCCTGTGTGCGTGGTCTCACCACTATCGGGAACCACCTTGGGAGGTGGGTCAGTCCATCCCGTCAGTCCTGCCCGATTACTCTCATCTGAAGATGTCACTCGCATCCGAAGATGTCACTCCCATCTGAAGATGCCACATAATCAATCCCAGCACGGTACAGCGTACTCCATGCTACTTGCACGGTACAACGTACTCCGTGGACCCATATCTCATATCAATAATCGTGCCTGTCTCAAAACACACGTTCGAGTATATTTAATCGGCGTGACACACAATCTACCCGATGCTCCAAGCACAGCTCATCGCATGTCTCATAAAATCAATGCAAGCGAGGCTCCTACACTCTCATAAAATTAAGGAAAATCTCGTGCGAGCAAAGCTCTAGCATGTGTTTCATAAAATCTCAAAAGATCTACTGCGAGCTAAGCTCCAGCACTCTGTCAAAATCATATAAAACTAGTGCGAGCTAGGCTCCAGCACTGTATCATAAAAATCAAGTGAAAATTTGGTGTGATTTCTACTCCAGCACCCTGTCACGAAAATCATATGAAATTCTAGTGCGAGTTAGACTCCAGCACCTATGCATGTAAAACTCTAGTGCGAGCCCTTACTCCAGCACTAATACATACATCACACAAATCAAAACTCATGCGAGCTGAGCTCTAGCACGTCACACTTTCATAAAATCACGTAGGCGGCTCTATTATCTCAAAACAATTTTCAAAAGAAATCACATTGTTGAAAATATGCAATGTTGTGCATTTTTATTTAAAAGTTAGCTAGCCCACTCATGCACGTGTCAAAACACCTCAAAAACAAGCTAGAACCTCTTGTTCTTGCTCCTCCCAGCTTTTCCTAACTTTGGAATTTTTACCCTTCATAGGGGTATTTTGGTCATTTATCCGTCCGGGCACCAAAAATTTTTATTTTAAATCTAGACCCTTCAGACAATTTTAAGGAATGTAAATGATGTCGAAATTGCGTAAAGTTACCTCTAGCAGTCTATAAAATTCTCTTACCTGGAATCATACGCAAACTTATCCAGTCTCGACCATTCCAAGTCTCTCAGTCCAATTCGTTTCAGACCAAGTCTAGGAGCTGCATATAACCATGTATTTGGGTCAATTCTAATATTTTATCAGTATTTCACTCTTACTGATCAAATCTAAAGCACTGGGCCTATTTTACTTTATTGGGTCCGATTACACCTTAATGGGCCTCGACCCATTTCTAGTGCATTTCAACTTATTAGATCCCTTCTTCGGGTCTATTGGGCTCATTTGGCTTACCAATACTCATCGAGCTACGTTCCAAACTCTTTGGATAGGCCGTATATCATTTACGACAATTAATTCAAAATTTTGAATATAATTTATTTTATGCAGAATATAATCCTTAAAATTCGTAAAATAATCTTAACTTTGCATTAAGGACTCAAATTTTTGTAATTAAAGTGTCCTTACCTAATACCATGTGGGGTACAAAAATTGGAGCTCAATCGGCTCTCGTTCAGGCTCTATCGTAACACTGCACCATTAGATTAATCCAGGTTAATTTCCATTAAATAAAATATTAAATTTACTTTTGGAATTTACCCGTAGGTCAATCTCGACCATTGGTCGACTTACCCAAATTTTGAGATGTACCCGGTAAAATTTCTTTTCTTTTTTCCCTTTCTTTCTTTTTCTTTTCTTTTCCTTTGGTTTCCTTCCATTTCCTTCCCTTTTTCCTTCCTTTTCCTTCCCCTTTCCTCTCGGCCAAAATGGTGCCGTTTTTGGGTCCCCACCGTCGTCGGTGTTCCTGACCGTTTCGTCGGTCACTTCCGATACCAAAAGGATCGGCTTGTCCTCTTGACCACGTCGGTACCCACCGATCACACCCAGCTGTCGTGGATCACCGAAATCGAGCTCGTTTTCCTCTCAGTTTTTCGTTCATCGATTTGTCGGAATCAGGCGTCGTCGGTGCGCGTCGCCGGTGCCAATGGGTTCATCGGGTTGTCTTCTTCCTCCTTTGGCCCTCATCTGGTCTCGTCAGTCGCCGATGGTCGTCGACGCTTCTCAGGTCTTCGGCTATCGTTTTTTGCCGGTTTTCTATTTTCGTTTTTTTTCGGATTTCTGATTTCTTTTCTCTTTTTTTATTATTATTATTTATAATTTATTTTATTATTATTATAATCATTAAAATACTCTTGAAAATCCCAAAATATCTACTAAAAGTTTTATTTTATTTAAATTAATTAATTTAATTAATTTATTATATTTTAACCCTTTTATCGGTATATTTTATTCATATTTTCAGGATATTATCCCGAGTGAATTTTCAGTAAATCTTAATTATTCTAGATCTTAATCAATTGGACTCGAAATTTAATAATTTCCTCATTATTGATTAAGATTTCTCAATTCCATATTTTTAATGAAATTTTCTTATCGAATTTATACCGGACTTCGATCTTTTGACCGTTTAACCCTTCTACACGTTCGGGACCAATTTAGGCCGACTTTTCTTCTTGAACCCACTATAATTTCTCATTTAAAATTCGTATCTCTGTCCGAATAATTCAAATCTCATAAATTTAATTTGAAATTCCTTAACTGTCCGTTTTCAGATTTTACGTACGCTCGACTACTTCATTCATATTTATATGATCAAAATCATCAATCTTATGATTCCATTAACATATAACAATATCCATACAATGTGTGAATCATAAGGAAGTACGATAAAAATTAGGTCTTACACTCTCTTCCCAAATCGCCATTTTCGCAACCCTAACTTTCTTTCTCCTCCAAAACTTTCATTTTCGTCCAAATCTTAGGCAGAGGCAAGATGGAAAATTGTACCTCATCCAAAGGAGAACAACATACTTGGAAATCGAAGGACAAATTTAATCGAGGTGTGAATAGAGCTCTCCATAAGTTTTGGGTAAATTTCTAAGCTTTAATCTTTGACATGAGGTGATTTTGGTGATTGTGACTATGGGTGTTATGATAAAATAGCTAGAAAATGATTAGTGTTGATGAAATTGTGATTTTATTGGAGTAATGATGATATTATACAATTTGTGGTAATTTTAGGATTTTGGCTATAAATTAGAATCGAGGCAATGAGGCGATTTTGGCATGGATATTATGCATGAAAAATGTAGGATTTGAAATGTAGTGGATGAGAATGTGGATTATGATAGGAATATGAGAAAAATGAGATTTGTAGTATTTAACGAGTATATGAGCAAATATGTGCTCAATGATGTGGTTGAGATGAATTATTGATGTCTTAACATCGTTTAGACAGCCCGAGAGTTCCAGAGAGGAATGCGAGGCTAGTATGTTGTTTGGGGAAACAATTGCACTATACGAGGTGCAACGAGGTAAGAGAAAACTTAAACTCATTTGTGTATACGATTTTGTGATGATATTGTAGTATGAAATGTGATTTGAGAAAACAAGCATGTTTTTATGAGTTGTGAATGAGTTGTTGCACACGGTTTTATAGTCGGTTGGGGCCCAATTTTTATGAGTTGTAAACTAAATGTGAAATTGTTTTACAACCGTTTTGAGTTTAAAAAAGTGAAAAGTGATTTGGGCTCTACGTTAAGGCGTACTGAGATTTAAGAAATGTGTGCATGGTTTTGCCAGTTTGAGCTCGGTTTTAATATATATGTTTTGTGTTGAGTACAAAACGGTTTTGAGATGAGTTTTATGAGAAAAAACCATTATGAGCGCTACATGAAGGCAAAACGGTTTTATATGATAATGGCTATTACTGAGACTTAGGTGTGTCATGTTGAATACACATCGGGCTTTGCTCTTGTAGCATGTAAGGTCGGGTCATGCTCTAGTAGCACGTAAGACCGACGCCTCCGTTCTAGTAACGTGAGATGACCCCGCTTCGCGGTAGCGATGGGTGGCATTGCTTTGATAGCATGTAAGACCGGGTCGTTCTTTGATTAGCTTGTAAGACCAATGGCTATACGACTCTGATCAAGTCTATAGCGAACCATGGCCATGGGTGTATTATTGTCTACGAAATCCCTTGATTGGGGATATCCGCCTAGGGGACGAATTCAAACATTTTGATGTGCCATGATGAATTTTTATATGAATTTTATTTGCCTAGTCTCATTTTACACATGAGATTGTGTTTGGTGGCTTTGCCACATGCATTAATATTGTGGTGATTTTCATCACGTTTTATGAGAAAAGCCATTATCGCATCATGTTTTCTACATGCTTGTAACTGTGGTTTTTATATTAAACCAATTATTCTCATGTTTCTGCATGGGCTTTGAGAAATGAGTTGAGATGGTGTTTTGATTATTCATGCTACACTTTTCTACCGAGTTTATTGGGTTTCCACCCACAAAACAAAATGATTGTGTTGTACAAATCATTATTTTGTTAATGAATCTCTTACCCCCTTACTGAGCGATTTAGAAGCTCTCCCTGTTTTTATATCCCCCCAGATTTCTTCAAGTTAGGAGAATTTCCTGCGACGTACGGAGTAGTGGCTAGTGGAGGACTTGAGCTCCAGGCCATATATTGTACTTTAAGGTAATTTATCATTTCATGTACCCAGACTAATATTGTATTTACAGACACTCGATGAACAGTGATGTATGGGATGTATTAGGATTTATTAATTCGGAAATGGGGAATGTATATGGTATCATATATAAATTGGATGATGAGATCCTGAGGTTAAATTTTTATAACTTATATATATGATGATGCATGACACTGCACAGGAATGCACCTAGAATTGTGAAATGATGTAAAGAAATTTTAAATTTGCCCAGTTTTTGACGCTTTCGAGGCATCATATTTGCTGAAGTGATTAAGCCAGCATGTTTTCAGTTTATACTGACGATATCTATATATATTGCATAAATGTTTCTAAAAAAGATACATGCTTTAGATGTGAATTGAAATGGAAATGATTTCAAGGCATGAATATTATATTTTGTAGATAGTGTGGTTATCTACTTGCTTGCCTTATTTCCTTACTGAGCTAGTGAGCCCACCCCTTTCATTTTCCACCTCTCTACAGAGCGTTCGTAGTAGTTGAGCATGGCTTAGGACTGGTATTCCTTTATTCACTGCACACACATCACACGAAAGGTATATACATTCGCAATGTTTTTGTATAAAACAATGTAAAAGCACAATTATGTAAATGAATGCACTGTCAGGGATGTATATGTATACATATATGTATTTGAAATTTATATATGTAAACTTATTTACGAGAATGAGTACTCATAGTCAATAGATAATTGTATTAATATGTATACAAGCTACGAAATGAATATGGATGAGGTGACTACTGCGGCATGGAAGCCAAGCACTCGAAGATAAAATGCAAAAAAAAAGGTAGAGGCATGAAATGAATCACGGAGGCCAAGCACTCGAAGATAATGTGCAAAAAAGGCTAAGGCATAAAATGTACCATGGAGGCTAAGCACTCGAGACTCTAGAATCGAAGAAATCAATTGCGAGACCTAAGGCTAACATCATCAAAGGTAAATTGGGCCTGTAAAACGAAAGTGGGTTTAACTTTTACGCAAGGAGTTGTTAGCAAAAGGCCTTAATCTTTCACCAAGAACTCGAGAAGCCATGATAAAGTATACATACACAAGAATCATAAGCAAAAAACTAGCAAAAAGAAAAACTAATCCAGATCCAGAGGGTTTGAAGCAAAGGAGGCTCGAGGACCGATTCCTACATCTTCGCCTGAAGGAACGATAGCAATAGTTTATAGCATCAAGAGCCTAAGCTTTTGTGACAAACTGGGGTATGAAGACCGATAGGCTGGCATCTAAAACTGACAAGTCCTCGCCGTCTAAACCATCAAAGGCACCTATAGCCTTAGGAGAACCCTTAGGGCTAAGAGGCTCCCATGGATTGGTGAAAATTAACTAAGTCATCATAAGCACCCTTCTTTAAAAACTCATTTGGAGGCTCAAAATCTGGCTCACAACAAGTCCAGTCAGGGGCGTCAAATGTTTAACCTCTGCATTATATAGAAGCTCCAAAAATACTTGTCCTCCCTGATTTTTTCTAACCAATATCAAGTGAGGTAGAAAACATACTTTATGAAACCCACAAAGTAGTCTTGTTTCCTTTTGAGGTAGTGCGTAGAAAGTTGGTACTCCCTCACGGCCTTCGCCCAAATTTGATTTATCTTTGCTTGGCTAAAAAAAAAAAAGAAGATGGTCGACTCTTTAGTTCAACAATTTTTCTACTTCAACTCTTGATTGTGGTCGGTTAACTTGTTGAAGTTCAAAAAAGAGAATTGTACTTTGAATTTAGAGTCTGCAATTCTATTTTAGTTGCGAGAAAATCTTTTTATAAAATGTGTTAAAAACACAATTTTGGTTGTTTCCACCATGAGGTCCCTTTTTTTTATCAGCCAGCTTGATAAGCTTACCCTCTAAATCTTTGACCCGCTTTGGCAACCTGATTAACTAGTTGTTTAAATTCATTAGTTCAATTTTCTTATCATTCTCAACCTGATGGCAAAATGTGTCGTGTCAGGCATTAACCACTAAAACTCTCTGCATACTAAAGAAGATATAAGATAAGACTCCAAACATAAAATACATCAGTGCCAAAAATTGGGAATGTAAAGGTTACCTTCATCACTTCCAAGTTCGCGAAGTCCTCAGCCTCTAGGAAGTTTATGAACAACTGCTTCTCATCTCAAGGAAAAATGGTAGACCAACCTAAATAAGAGGCCACCCTAGGAGTCTCCAAAATGTCATTATCGCGCACTCTAAGGTATACTCAGAACTTCTAGCCTTTCACTATATAACTCCAATCCACAAGATGAGGTTCTGTGTCTACTATGCATATCCTAGGAAGTCTCCACCTATTCATCATGGCTTGCTTGATATAAAGATGCATACGATTCAGTTTGTTACGAAGGACCATGTTGCACTCTGCTTGGTCTTCAGAGGACAACCATTCAATTGACTCCCGACTTGATGAGCTCGAAGTACATTAAGAGTGTGAGGGTGCTTTCCCTTTACCCTTGTAAGGCCCGTACTTTTATATGTATTCCTTATGATTCCATGATGTACACACTTGTTACATGCTATATGAATCATAAGAGATGTAAGGCCCGTGAATTCTATGTACCTTTTATGATTCCATGTTGTACATACAAGTTACATAATACCTGAATCATAAGAAATGGACATTTTTATGCTCTAAGTTTGAATAGAATGCAAAATGATTAGTGAAGCATTTAAATGCAATCTTTCCTTTGAAATTATGAAAAAATTAGCATCTAGAATCCTGCAGATGAATGCCCGATCGATGTTCTTTCACGACAGGATCGATCTTGTAATTCCAAAAATAAAATCACAAAGGTTCTATAGGCAAGCATATCGATCTCAAGGTGATTATACATAGAAAGGATCAATTCCTTCCCAAAAACAAATCGATCTCAATGTGATTCTGCATAGAAAGGATCGATCCCTTCCCAAAAACATATCGATCTTGAATGGTTTCTGGCTAGAAAGGATCGATCCCTTCCCAAGAGCAAATTGATCCCATAACTTACTTACTAAATACTTGTATAGTTTAATCAAAGGAAGATCGATCTCTCACCATTGGAGATCGATCTCACAATAGCAATTTCTATTTAGAAGCTCGACAAACGAGTCTTTTTCCTCAGATTAACAAATATCACTCCATTACAGCAAAGTGAACAAGTTTTCTCACTCTAAAAATCAACACCTTCCAAACAGATTTGAGAAAGGTTGCTTTTAGAAAAGTTGTTCCTAGTGATAAGGAGAACAACATAGTAAAAAACTAGTAGTTAAATTTTTGGATTGAAGGAGTAAGGTGTTTCCCCAATTTTACCCAAAAGAGAAAGGTTAAGCTAGGTGAGGTTTCAATACACTAACTTCAATTATGTTAATCTAGATATTTTTGATGAGTTGATTGGTGTATGTATGGTTGGCTGAAACATCATTGAGCATGTTTAATCATCCATGACCGAATATGGGCTTAGTGTGAGAAAGTGAGCTATAGTTGATTTTGTGAGACCCTATGTATGTATAACTTTGTAATATATGTTAATGGAATTAGAAGACAAATGATTTTGAATAATATAAATACGAATGGATTGCAAATGAGAATGAACGAGTGTCATGATGCAAGTAAAGGATGAATAAGGACTGAAGTGGCCACAAACTAATCGAAATGAACTTTAAGCATCCGAGATGAAGAGAAGGAATGAAAACACAAAATGATAAGGCATGGATCGTGAATTCTAAGTATCCTTTATGAATTCAAGCTATGCACACAAGTTATATTGTATGTGAATCATCGGAAATAAGCCTTTCCATGCTCTAAGTGAAATTAAAATGCAAAATGAGTATTGGAGTAATGAAAAAGGAAGTTACCCTTGAAAAAATTGGAAAAATGCAGCAGGAAATGCCCCAGATGAAAGCCAGATCGTTCTCTTATCAAAGGCAGATCGATCTCTTGTGCAAGCAGAACAATTTCAAGTGAATTTGCCAAGGCCAGATCGATCTCCCCATTGAGCAGATCGGTCTCCCTATGAGTAGATCGATATGCATTTGCCTCTGCCAAGCCCAGATCGATCCTCTCTTAAGTGCAGATCGATCTCTATTTGATTCTGTCAAGAGCAAATCGACCTCTCCCCATGAGCAGATCGATCTCCTCAAGCTTCTGCCAAGCCAAATCGATCTCTCCCTAATAAGCAGATCGATCTCTCCCATTTCAAACTTGAGAATTCGATGGCTAAAAACCAAAGGAAGATCGATCTCTTCACCCTAGTAGATCGATCTCATCACCCTCAGTCTATAAAAACCCCATGAGAAAACCTTTTTCTTCAACAAACCAACACACCTCTTCCATTTTTACCTAAAATATGAAGCTTTCTCTCTCTAGAATACACCCTCTTCCAAAAAGAATTGAGGAAAAGCTATTAGAGCAAAGTTATTAATTGTGAGGAGAAGAACAATATAGCTTATAGTTAACATTTCATTTGTTGGATTGAAGGAGCTAAGGAGTCTTCTTATTTGGAGTAAGAGGAAAGTTAAGCTAGGTGAGTTTCCAATACACCAACTCTAAGTATTTTTATCTAGTGGTTGTTGTGAGTAGATTGGTGTGTGTATTGATGAATGAAGCTACCAAGAATGTAATGAAACAAGCATAACCTAAAATGAGTTTAGTGTGAGAAAATAGAATGTGGTTGATTAGATGATAAAAAGGATTATATCAAGTTGTTAGTGAGGTAATGTGCATGATTTTGAGATGATGGGATGAAGCCATATTGTGAGATTAGTCAAGTCATGAAAATATGCATAAATGATGTGTAGAGAATGAATAAATGATGGAAGGTTATGGATAAACATTTATGCCAAGTGTTTGATAAGTAACTAAGTGTGTTGCTAGTTAAATTGACTAGAAATGACATAATGATGGCCAAATGTGATAATGTGTTAAACTTGATAAAATAGGCTCGATGAGATATAACGATTAGTTGAAGTCTAAATATGAGTTATCAGTATTGACTCATATGATTTATGAATGTGTGCAGCTCCCGAGGATAAATCTGGACCAAGTTGAGCCAAATCGTGAAAAGCGTAAAAGGAAAGAAGAGTTGCTTCCAAGAGAATCGAGGTAAGGGAATTGTGTTCGCCCTAGGGATATTTGTACGCCTTTCAGGCGCATGGGCAATTTTTAACGTAGCTAAGGGTCTTAGGATGAAATATTTGTTGGAAGGGCAACGAATTGGGTTTTTGAGAAATGTGCATTAAAAGCAAGAGCATGATGCTTTTGAATCTTTTTATTGCTTTTTAGCATGATATTGGTAGGTTGGCTAGCATTTGAAATGATTTGCACAAAAATAGCTTGATTTGGTTTCATAACCATGCTTTGCAAAGAATGAGCCACCTACATGAGTTTTGTGGAAAATATAACGTCCTAGAGAATTGCTCGCACGAGATTTGACATGTTTTATACATGCATTAGTGCTGGAGCGATGCTCACACTAGAGTTTTATATGGATTTTATGACATTGTGCTGAAGCCTAACTCGCACTAGTTTTCATACGAGTTTTGACATGGTGCTGGAGCATAGCTTGCACTAGATGTCAAATATACTTATTGTCGTGCTAGAGATTACTCTCACGTGGTTTTATGACATGTTGGACGTTGTGCTGGGAGCTTCGGGTAGGCTATATGCCACATCGATTAAATAGACTCGAACATCCGTTTTGAGATGTGGCAGTGTATGATGTGATGATATGGGTCCACGGAGTACGTTGTACCGTGAAAGTAGCATGGAGTACATTGTACCATGTGTGATATTATATATATGCCATCTTCGAATGATGGATTCTGCTATGGACAGCGGGTTGGACGTGACCCACCTTCCGTTCGGAAGCAGATAGAGGTGATACCCTGCACACTAGGATCCATGTAGCCCGGGATCACAGAGAATACAGCCATAGTCCTAGTTATTACTGTAAGACCCATAATTTTACATTGTACTACTTATGATTCAACATTTTGGACATTGATATATGTTATAGGAATCATAAGAAAGAGGATACTACAATTGCAAGTCCAAGTAAAAGTAGAAAATGCTTTAAAAGCATTAAAAAGTCAATTGTGAGCTAAAGTGAGATCAGGCTAAATCGTAGGGATTCTGACCATTTTGACTGAAGATATGGACTCAAAATAGTAAAATATAGAGGGTCCAAGAAGAAAAGTTGGTTTGGTTTGGTCTCGATGAGGTCGAAGAAGTGAAAATGCCAAAAAGGGCTTAAACGAGTCCGAAATGGTCCGTTTGAGGTGTATTTGATATATTTACCTCCGAAAATGGCCAAAACATAAAGATGAGAGTGCAAACCATGGAAAGAGATACTTTTGGGATTTTTGAGAAAAAGTCAAACGTGGTCAATGGTTAAGAAAAGTGGACTTTGACCATAGTTGACTAATCATGGTTAAAATTTAACCTAAGTATGGTTAAAAGTGGGGAAGAAATATTTTTGGTTAAAATACTAGATAATCATCCCTTGAAGTAAGGAAATTTTATTTGGATGAATTCCATATTAAATTAAATGGGTAAAAACACAATGGGCCAAAGTTGGAAATTTTAAAGCCCATTAAGGAATAACAAGTGTGGGCCGAATTTGGAAAGCCCATTGGGTCGAATTGTTGGGCCATTTGGTGGGCCTAATATTGAGATAATTGAAGGTCCAATAGGTAGAAAAAAATTTCAGCCCTAAAGCCCAATTAGAAAGCCCATTAGTATAAGTTAAAACCCATTAATAAAAGGTAGCAAAATCCAATTTGGTAACCATCACCTAAACAAAGGTAGCAAAATCCAAATTGGTAACCATCACCTAAACATTTTAAAAGTCAATTAATGTGACTGAAATTGGTGACTTAATGGCTAAGTCTTTGGCTTATAAATACCAGCCAACACATAATCATCTTCATCCTTTCATTTTCGGTAAAGTGAAGAAACCATAACCAAATAGTTTTCAAGTTTTCTCTTACTAGAAACCACTAGGTTAGAGACATATTTGGAACAAGTGATCTTCATGAAAGTTGTTTCATATTATGGAGGAGTAACATACTCAAAAACTAGCACCTAAGAAGTGGAATTGGAGAGGTCAAGTTCCTCCATAAGTTTCAGCCAAAGCAAGAACAATAAGCTAGGTATGTTTTCAATCCACCAATCTCATATATGTTGATCTATGAATTATATGGAGTTGATTGGTGTATGAATTGCTTGACAAAACATCAGCTAGAGTGGTAAACCAATATTGGCCGAAAATAGGTATTTGATTTATGATGAACATGCATGATGTTTAATGACATTTACGTGTTGGTTATCATGTGTAGATGATGATGGTGTGTTTAAGTGAAACCAATTTGTTGATTAGGATATGTTTATGACTTAAGCATATAAGATGTATGATGAAATGCCTTATTGAACAAAGTGAAAAGCTTAAGGCAAGCACAGTAAGTGTTTGTTGAAATGCCTAAGTGAGCTAGGCAAACATGGCATGCCATGGTGATTGTCGATCGGCATGGCAAGCCATGGTAAGGCGTGATAGTGTTCAACACACCATGCATGGCCGAAATGGTTCATGGGCCAAGCATATGGTGCAATCGGCCCAATTGTGTTGATGGGCCTTAAGGCCGACCCAATAAGTGTTAATGGGCCTGGTGAGCCCAATGGATTTTGATAGAATGAATAGTGAAGTAAGAATGGGCTTAAGACAGAGTTATGCCCATTAAGGAGTAATAAGGCCCAATAAGAGTATTCGAGCTCAATACTTTAAATTAACCATACCAAAAGTGGAATACGAGTTAATAAAGTTGAGTGACGTGATTGATGATTATCTGCAGCTCCTGGAGATATATACGGAGTCGGATAGATTGATATGCAGAAAGTGAAAAAGGTGAAAAGTTTATTCGACGAGATTCCATGTAAGGAATTTATGCAAGCTAGTAGAGATAGCTATACTTATATTTCTTACCTTTTGTATATAAATACATACTATAGAGTATATAGATATTGATATATCTACCTGGAAACCAAATTATAGGAAATTCCCAAAATGACCAATTTAATGATGAAAATATACTGTAAATTTAGTGAGACACTAAAGAGCTCGCACTGGATTTTGAATTCATTGGAGACACGAATCTTAGAGCAGTGGCCACTGAGGGTGGTGCACTCCATGACAATTCGTGCGGGTTAAAGGCCTAAAAGCAAACAGTATGGTTGAGTAACGATGTCACTGCAGTCGTTGTTGTGGGCCTGTGCAAGTCAGTGGACTTGAGGCCAGGTGGCCATGGCCGATTGGGCTGGTCCGTTACAATATTACTCTGACCTATTCGTTGATGAATTCATAAACTTATTGTTATTTTAAATAAAACTGTGTTTGGAGATGTCGTGTAGGCTATGTGAGCTACACTGATCCTTGCACGTGATTTGATAAGTCGTGCTAGAGCCTCATGTTGACTGTGTGTCACATTAAATTGCTCGCACGTGATTTTGATACATAGTACAAGCATAGCTGGAGATGGGACTACAAGCCTTGAATCTTTTGGGCACTCCCAATCTTTCGATATGAAATTGGGGCTCTCAGAGTATATAGTACCGTGTGTAAAACATGGAGTACATTGTAGTGTGATGCTGGGTCTTCAGACTCTGATCTGTGTCTGATGAGTGGAGTATCCCCTCTGCCTTCAGCCATCTAGGGATATTCATGAACACTTAGCTAGTGATTGCATAGAATCCATTGACTATGATCATATGTCTATCTGTTACGTTATTGTATGCTATGTTTGTCTCCATATCTGACTTTCTGATCTGTTTTATGAGACCTTACTTGTCTACATATCTGAATTTTGATATGTTTAATGAGACCTTGATTGTCTCCATACTTGATTTCTGAACTGATCCTGAATGATATAGATCAGCATGTTTTATTACATGACAAGGCATTATATGCCAGTATTTGGCAAAGTAAATGTGTTTGGTCTGTAAAGTGATAAGTAAATGCATTGGCTTTGAGATGATTTTAAGCATGTATTATAAGCACGTAGATAGTATGGTTATCTACCTGCTTTCATATATCTCTTACTGAGCATGTTGTAGCTCACCTCTTTATTTTCCCCCCTCCATAGAGATGATTTTAGTAAGAGTGTGTCAGCTGCGTCTGCCCTGCACTCCTTTGCACACAGTGATCCAGCAGCATAGGTATATACACTTATGTGATAATTGTATCTGAATGATAGTGTACGGTGATGTTGATAGGTAATTATGGGGGATGTATATGTAGGGTAATATAAAAAGGTTTCTATTTATGAAAGATAACTTTATGAGCTTCCGCGATGTTAATGCCTGGGATAAAAGTATTGCCAGAGATATATTTATTATGTATAAGACAGAGTGGCAGACATTGATTCACAGTTCAACTATTTGAAGTAAGGAAAGTTCACGAAAAATTTGTAGTGATTTTTTAGAACTGGGTCATGACAATTACCCTTATTGATATTGTATTCCTATCTCACATGTCTATTGTTGAATGAGAAATCCATGTTTTGAAATGTGTTTGTGGGTCAGGATAGTCCATGGGAGTGGCTGAGTCCTTACAAGTGATGATTTTGTATCGGTTTGTGTTGAGATTTGAAATGTTCGATAAGTGCACTTTGCATGATGATTTACCACGCCTTAATTTTGATTTACGCATGATGATTTTTCATGCTATGTTTTGAAAACTGTGCACTGATTTAAATAGCATGAATTGCTTTACATGTCATGAACACAAACATGAACATACGTTTTGGAGTATGACAAATAAATGTGTGATTTAAACATGGCATCACGACCACGTAGATAGTACAGTTATCTACCTGCTCGCATGATTGCCTCACTGAGCGTGTGGTTTGCTCACTGCCCCCTTATTTTCCCCCCTCTACAGAGCACTTTCAGTAAATAGAAAGTGACTGAGGATTGGATTTTGGAGTCCACTGCATCCCATCACACAAGATATACACACTTGTGTAGTTTTTGTATCTAGACATGTCAAAGCACAGTAATATCTTTAAATGTAATTTTTTGGGATGTAAGGAATTGTAAACACATGTAAACAGCAACTCTGATTTAGAAATACAAGTGTTTACGCTTAATTGAATTATAATTTGAATTGATTTGATTTAGATGAGATTTACATCGATACACAGCCCAACTGTTGGTGGTGTAGCTTTTCACGATCGGGGTAAGGTAAAGGCAAAGAACAAACAATAAGAAATGGATCAATAATAAATAATAAATCAAAAATTTGTAGTGGATTTTTGGTGGATTGAGGGTCGTGACAAAGGTGGTATCAGAACTGAGTCGGTCTGATGTGTGTCAGTGTTAAAAATTAGGGAAATTACATCATTATGTTATTGTGCTTATCTAGATACAATTGTGTATATCGAGATGGGTTTGACTAAGAAATGATTGTGAATGTAGGAATCTTAGCATAATGCCTAATACAAGTAGCGGTAGAGGGGTCAGAGCACGAGTTAGAGGCTAGATGGGTAGGCCTAGGGGTCATGCTGAGTCTTTGCCATATGAGACTCACGAGGAGGTAGAGGTGGAGGCTGATGTTGAGCATGCTCCACTGGGTCCGACAGAGAGACCGGAGCTTAGAAATGATTAAGGCACACTTCACGAGGATAGAACGAAGCTTAGAAAGGATTATAGAGCTGATTGCCCAGTCGTTGCCTAGAGTTGGGAGCGGGAAAGAGCCAGCTGCACAGGATGATGGTGATGAACTGACTATTGCTCTTGAGATGCCTGCACAGCCAGCCCAAGAACCTCAGACTACAAATACTCCCACACCCCTACTAGTACAAGAAACACCTTATATTGTTGCTCCACCACAGAGAAGTAGAGATTCAGGTTATGGATGTGACCTGGATAGGTTGCGGCAGTTTCAAAAATTTAACCCGCCATCTTTCAGTGGAGTTAAGAACCCAGTAGCTGCGGAGGAATGGGTGAATGAGATAGAAAAACTGTATGGGTTTTTCAAGTGCACTACTATCGACATGGTAGTGTTTGCCGCATTCATGCTGAAGGGATCAACAGAGCATCGGTCAAAGTCCACCCAACCCATTTTGAGAGCTCAGTATACAGAGATCAGCTGGGATGTATTTTTAGAGGCCTCTCGGAGGTAATATGTTTCGGATACTGCGTAGCGAAGGCTGCAAATGGAATTCTTGGATTTCACCCAGGGGAGCAGATCAATGGATGAGTGTGAGACTAAATTTATCTCCTTGGGCAGGTATGACCCTGATACGCTGGATAGTAAGGTCAAGAAGGTCCAAAAATTTATGGATGGACTGAGACCATAAATCAGATCCCGATTGGTCCCTTTTGACATACCAACCTATGTAGAGGCAATGCACTGGGCACAGTTGTGTGAATAAGATATCGAACGGGTTGCCTCAGAGTTTTGAAAGGTTCGTAGGGTAAGGGACAGAGACTGCAAGAAACAGACAGTGGATAGAGGCTTCAGTTATAGAGAAAGCAAGAGATTTTCTGGGAAGAGGTCGAGGATTGAGGAGATCCAGGAGAGGACAGTTAAGCCTCTTGTGTATTCGGCCATAGCTCCAACAAAGGGTATAGTGATTGGAAGGCTGCAACCTATTATAGAAAAGTGTAGTAAGTGCGGTAAGTACCATGGGACTTAGCTATGTTATAGATCTCCTGTAGTATGTTTTCGATGTGGAAAGTCAGGGCACATGATTCGAAATTGCACAGAGATGACTGAGAGTACCCCACAGAAGGGCAAAGAGCCGGAGAGAGCTCCAACTGATAGTCTTACTCCTAGACGGAGGGCCACAACTGAAGAGAAAGGGAAGCAGGTAGTTGGCAAAGGGCGAGTACATGCTCTGGACCAGGATACTGGAGATCAGTCGTCAGATGTAGTGAAAGGTACCATCTTAATCTTTGATCTTGAAGCTTATGTTTTGATAGATCCTGGTGCCACACATTCATTTGTATCACCTGCATTTGCATGTAAATTGTTTAAGTATTTGAAGCTTGCCTTGTTAAGTTGGAGGATGCTGATAAGCACTCCCATGAACAATAGTCAGCTACTGGAGTATGTATTTAGAGATTGTAAGTTAAAAGTATGGGAAAAAGAAATGACAGTCGACCTCATTTTAATGTATATGAGAGACATTGATGTAATCCTAGGAATGGATTGGTTTGCTACAAACTGTGCTGTAGTAGATTATTTATCTAAGACGGTAACATTTACCAAAAGTTTCCCCGAGAAATGTAATGTAAAATCCCCTAGAAAAGTAATGAAAGCAGTTGTGGTTTTAAGTGAAATATATGATTTTTTATACTTATTTGACGATTGATATTTTGAAAGGTTATATTGCGTACGTGGTTGAGGCGGATAAGGCATACCCGGAATTGCAAGATATCCCAGTAGTCGAAGAATTTCCAGATGTCTTTTCGGATCATTTACCAGGGTTACCGCCAGATAGAGAGATGAAGTTTTGTATAGATTTGACACCTGGTATAGAGCCGATATCCAAGCCACCATATAGAATGGATCTGATTGAGTTGGAGGAACTGAAGAAGCAGTTACAAGAGTTGTTGGATAAAGGGTTCATCAGACTGAGATATCGCCTTGGAGAGCACCGATACTATTTGTAAAGAAGAAGGATGGGAGCCTTCGATTGTGTATTGACTACCGGTTGTTGAATAAGACGACCATCAAGAATAAGTACCCCCTTCCATGCATCGATGACTTGGTGGATCAACTTCGGGGGGCACAGGTCATTTCTAATATAGATCTGAGATCTGGGTACCATTAGTTGAGAATTTGAGATAGAGATGTAGCCTATGATGCAGGATAATTCTATATTTTTAGAAATATTTGTGCTTAATTTCCTAATTAATTATTTAAATCCCCAATTTATTTTGTTAATTATCCCTTTTAATTAATTAAAATTCTCATGTTTGCAGATAAATTAAATCCGGATGAATTTTGAATATTTTGGTAGAAAATGGATCGGAATTGGGCTAAAATCGAGATTGAGCAACGCGGACAACACTAGTCATGCCACCTAGCACATCCAATTGGACAAGAAGACTGATGACATGGAAATATCTTTTCAAGGAGCCAATGGTGTGAAGACAAGTGGCCAAAAAAATGCCAACTCATTAAGGATGTAGAAATTACAATTTTACCCCTAGTGTGTTTATAAATAGGAAAGGATGACAATTGAAAGGGGATGTAATTTTAGGAGTAGAAGTAAATGTAATTTAGGAGTAGGAGTAGTGTAGAGTAATTTAGGAGTAGTTTTTAGAATAGTTTAAAGTTTGATTTTAAAAGCTTTATTGTTGGATTTTATTTTTTTCAAACTTTTTGCCGTTAGTATTTTATTTTCAGCCACTATTGTTCTTACTACCATTGTTATTACTGTTCATGGCTTCCTTCAATGAATTAGAAATTTCCATTTTAGCTTTTCTTTAAGCTCGGTTTCTTTTTTTTTTTTCTGATGATCATTTTCTCTGAATCTATTTTACTAATGTTACACTAGCTCATCATTTAAATATCCCCATGCTTCTCTTCATTTTTCTATTTCGGTTTAAGTTGTTTATGATTTGAACTTTTTTCTGCATTTCACCTTCCTATCTCGGTTTCATTAGTTTCTTATTCTTGCCGGTAGTTGTTAGCACTGGTGTTGTCCAGCAAATGCTGTCCATTTATTCACTGCATTTCATCTCAGCATTTGTAGTGCATGGGTTCATCTGTGGAGCATAGTTCACTCTTGGCTTCATTTTTAACCTTTGCTATGCTCTGTTTTGGTTTATGGTTACTGTTTCTATGAGGGTCGTGCTAAATGGTTTTTGTTACCTTGTTGTTATTGTCACTGAGGTGAAGTTGGGCATGCAAGGAATGAGCATGCTGCAGTAGACGTTGGCTGGGGCACCTGGACAGCAACTAGGAAAGAAGACAAAATGCAGAAGATAACATCCAGTCCTGTAATGAGAATGTGCACAGTGTACAATATACTGGAACGTGAGTGAGCTGAACATATGAGGCATAGTAGCAGCAGCAGTACGCGGGCATGCCAGTAGGAAAGCTTGCAGAGGTCGTGTAAATGAGGCAGTAGCAAATTGGAAGGAAACGTGGTAGCAGCACTTGGAGCAGTAGCCATTGACAGCAACGCCTGGTATAGAGTAGTAGTTGGGCATTGTCACGGAGAAGAAGAAGAAGGAGCAGGTTTGGGCAGGCAGGAATGTGGGGCTGGCGTGTGAAGCTTGGTTTGCCTGGAGAAGGAAACGTGCTGTGCTGGATTGTGCAGAGACGAAAGCTAAGCACGAAACCGAGCATGGCAGTTGGTAGCCAGAAACCGAGGCAGAGAACAGTAAGCAAAAGCCTGGACTAGAGGACATCACCAGCAGCAGATGGCAGAATCGAGCAACCTGTGAGCAGTACCTAAAAATGAAAATGTGAAAGACACGTGAACAGTGAATTGAGGGAGTTCTTTGTTGATTTAAATTATTTAAGGCCTTGTTTGGCTAATTAATGTGTTATTTCATGTTTTTACTTTAATGAATTAAATTGATTAATACTTGTTTGTTGTCATTTAGGTAATTTAATTAAGTAATGGTATGGTAGCTTTATTGTTTTGCATGTTAATTTAATTTGTAGTGTTAATTTTTAGTTAGTAGTTAATTTTATATTTAATGTTTTCGGATTTTATTTTGGTTTAGTGTTTTATAAGTGGCATTTAGAATTAATATAGATTAAATGTTTTTCATGCATTTTTTAATTTGGTTTCTATTTTTATTAGATTTTAGGTTAGTTTAATTTACAATTTTTATTAGTTTAATTACATGCATTTTTAGGTTAGTTTAATTGTAGTCTAATTTTATTGCTTTATTTTCATAATTGCATTTTATTTTAATTGCGTTAATTAGTTTTAACTGTTTTAATTTCTTTTGTAGGTTTTTTATTTTAATTGTGTGGAGCACTATAAGTAATTTTGCTCGGTTTTAATTTCTTTATTTTATAGCTTTTATTATTTTATTGCTTTCAGTATTTTTAATTCTAGCTATGTAGATCACCCACCTTAATTTCATCATTTGCTAGGATATACTTCGAGTAAGATTAATCGGTAGTTAATTAGGCTAACCAACTTCTCTGTGGGACGATTACTCAGGACTCAAATCCCATTATTACTTATACGACCCGTGCACTTGCGGACATTACCTTTAGGGCCTGTCAAGTTTTTTGCGCCGTTACCGGGGAAGTCTTAATTAGCCATTAGTTAATATCGATGAAATTATGCTTAGGTGTAATTCTAGCTTGTAAATATTTAGGTTGTAGAAGTTCAATCTAGATTAGTTAATTGAAAAATCAAAATCAAAAAAATTTACATATTTAAAAATTCAAAAAAAATTTCTAAGGACTTTTCGATGATTGCATGCATAGAGCCAGAAGTTTTGATTGCTTTCCTCTAGATCCTAAAATCGAACGCACTCTTAGAAAAATTCGAAAGGATTCTAGGAAATTTATAGCTCCGCTGCAAAGCATCATGACAGAAAATAGGGAAATTAAGACCGTTGGAGATTATGCAATGCCGACTATTAGAGCTTATTATACCGGCATTAGGCCACCAGCTGTCCATGCAAACAACTTTGAAATTAAGCCCGCAATCCTCCAGATGATCCAAACTTCTTTACAGTTCAGTGGGCTTCCACACGATGACCCACATGCTCACCTTGGGCAATTCCTGGACTTGTGCAACACGTTCAAACATTATGGATTTTCTGATGATGCGCTTAGGGTTAGATTATTCCCCTTCTCACTTAGGGATAGGGAGAGACACTGGTTAACCTCCCTGCCTCCAGGATCTATTTCTACATGGGACGAGTTAGCCCATCAATTTCTATCTAAGTTTTTCCCCCCTCTAAAATGGCCCAACTCCATAGTAATATATCTTCCTTTGCCCAGTACGACTCTGAATCTCTTTATGAAGCATGGGAACGATATAAGGAGCTTCTTCGAAAGTGCCTTCACCATGGCCTACCTTTGTGGCTGCAAGTCCAAACCTTCTACAACGGACTTACAAGCCCAAATAGGACCATTGTTGACGCTGCGGGGGTTGAGCGCTAATGTGTAAAACAGAGGCGGAAGCTTACGAGTTGTTAGAAAAGATGGCGGCTAACAACTATCTATGGTCCTCGGAGAGGTAATTGCCAAAGAAGTTGGCGGGTATTTATGAGCTCGACACACTGTCTACCTTGACCTCTCAAATCGCTAATCTTACGAAGAAGGTAGAGTCGCTCAGCACCCAACATAATCCTCCCACCAGTCCTAATCTGATTTATTCTGTCCAAAGTCCTTTTCTTTCCTGTGAGTTGTGTAATGGTACCCACTCTGTATATAGGTGTCCGCTCAACTTAGAATCGGTTCAGTATGTTGCCTCTTCTCAAACGGAACAGAACAACCTTTTTTCAAACACCTATAATCCAGGGTGGAGGAATAATCCTAACTTCTCCTGGAGCTAAAACCAAGGGCAAACTTTAGCTCATGTCATGTAGGACTCCCTAGTTTTCAAGCTCCACCGGTTCAGGTACCACCACAACTGCAATTTCCATACCATCCACCACATCATCCATCCCCACCACAATTTTAGCATCATTCATCTCTACCACCACCACCACCTATCCAGCCACAACATATACTTGCACCAGCACCAGCAGCTGAGAAGAAGCCCTCGCTTGAGGAAATGTTCACAACGATCCTGCAAAATCAAGCTGCCTCGATTAAGAACTTAGAAGTTCAGGTTGGACAAATAGCTAGTGCTCTTAGCCAGCGTCTACAAGGGACCCTCCCCAGTAACACTGAAGTTAATCCTATTAAGCAAAGGGAGGGTAAGGAACATGTTAGATCCATCACCCTTAGGAGCGAAAAAGAGCTAGAGGAGCCATAAGTTAAGTCTAATCATGTTAAGCACATAGTTGAAAAATCCTTAAGTTCTAACGAAGCAGCTCAGAAGGAGTAGGAACATCAGGATCGGGCTGGAAAGGAAACAAAGCTAGGCGCTTCTTATCTATACATTCTTCTTCTTCACAGCCTTCCTCATCCTCTGATGTTATATATGTTACCACTACATTGCCTCTAGTTAGACCACCAGTACCTTTTCCTCAGAGGTTCCAAAATTAAAGACTAGAACAACAATTCGCTAAATTTCTTGAGGTTTTTAAGAAACTTCACATCAACATTCCTTTCGCAGATGCCTTAGAGCAAATGCCAAGTTATGTGAAGTTTCTGAAGGATATCCTCTCTAGGGAAAGGAGATTGGAAGATTATGAGACAGTGGCCTTAACTGAGGAATGTAGTGTCATTATCCAGAGAAAATTACCCCCTAAGCTCAAGGATCCCGGGAGTTTTACCATACCATGCACTATTGGAAATTTATTCTTTAGTAGAGCCCTGTGTGATTTAGGAGCTAGTATAAATTTGATGCCATCATCTATCTATCATAAGTTAGGAATAGGGGATACCAAGCCCACCACAGTGACCCTCCAGTTAGCTGATCGATCAATTAAATATCCGAAAGGGGTCATTGAGGATGTCTTAGTAAAGGTGGACAAGTTTATTTTCCCTGCAGATTTTATTGTTTTGGACATGGAGGAAGACAGGGAAGTCCCCATTATACTAGGTAGACCTTTCCTAGCTACTGGTAGAACAATAATTGATGTACAAAAGGGGGAGTTAACGATGAGAGTCCAAGATCAAGAAGTAAAGTTTAATGTTTTCAAACCTCTGAAGGTCCCTGATGACTCTCAAGAGTGTTTTAAGATGGAGATTGATGAGAATATAAGGCTTAAACATATAATATCTGAGAGAAAGAAGGAAGTAGATAGGGCTCAAGACGATTTAACTGTTAACATTCTGTCACCATTTTAGCTAATCCTCCTACTCTTCGCCCTGCTGCTAAGTGTTGTTTTCTTCAGCTGCATTTGAAGTGGCTGTGTTTTTCTTTTCACTTTGTATATAGTTTGTTTTTCTTTTTCTTTGCTGTTGTTTCTTTCCTTGTTTATTTTGCAGGTTTATTTTCTAGTTTTATGCTTTCAATCAAAGCTTCAGTTGTTCATCATCATCAGAAAGGGGAGTACTCTGTTCTCAAGCTTAAATTCTTATATTATCTGCACACTGAGGACACTGTGCACTTTAAGTTTGGGGGAGGGGATATCACTTGAGCAATTTTGTGAAAAATTGGAAAACATTTCAACAAATTTTTGAAAATCTGTGAAAGAATTTTCAAAAAATTTTCGATAACGTGAGCTTAAATTGTTTGATTTTGGGATGATTTAGTGCTTAGCATGTAGTTTTCCCATATTCCGATGATATGACCCCATGATAAAGTATAATTTTGATTGACTGAGAAGCATGATTATAGGAAAAGCATGAAGTTGAGTTCTTGAATTTGTCTTGATTCTGATTGCGATTGCCTCATCTTATGTACATGTCATGTCATGAATCGGTATATTTATTTAGAGAAAGCTTATGTGTACATAGAATTGCATTTGTTCAGTTGATTTTGTGCATCATATTCTAGAATTTGTTTGATCTAATTTTAAGGTGAAATATTAGATCACACTTGATTAGGGAGATGATTTAGGCCATCTTTGGATCATTTGAGCCTTTCTAACCTTCCTTGTACATATTCTACCCCTAGTCACCCATCTGGGCCAAATAAGTTTTTCGCTGTAAATATATCTGCGTTATTTTCCTTAGCTTAAATACTTTGTTCCTATCCCTTACCCCAAAAGCATGAAAAGTCATTGGGAGATATTGTGAGCTATATGGGTATTAAGTGATAGTGAAAGAGTATGTATAAAAAATGATGAAAAAGAAAGAAAAAGAAAAAGAAAAGAAGAAAAATTCAAAAAAAAATGTTTAGCAAAAGAAATAAGTTTAGGGGAAATAAATTAGAGCTCTTACATTATAGATCCTAGAAGTAATGCATGTTAAGGGGTAATTAAACCTAAATCGAGTTTATCATACCTTAGTCCCAGCCTTACATTACAAGCTTAATAAAGTCCTATTAATCTTTGGTTAAGTGTGACTACATTAGTGGAGAGAGAAGTGAAAAGCAAACTTATGGGAATGATCACATGTCATTCACTTTGCATTCAATGTGTTGCATAATCTGATCCAGATAATGTACTGTGAAGTGACTTAGACATTTTTCACACACTCACGAGGAGTCCAATTTGGGTTAGGACTTATGATTGAATGATTCTAAGTGCTGGACTTGTAATTATGAGTCTTTGATTTTATAGTCTGTAATTTTTCTTTGAGGATGATATTGGGGAAATTATTGTGTTTTGTACTTGTCATTCCTACAATCATTTTGTGTTGCTTGAGGACAAGCAAAAGCTCAAGTTTGGGGGTGTGATAATTCTATATTTTTAAAATTATTTGTGCTTAATTTCCTAATTAATTATTTAAATCCCCAATTTATTTTGTTAATTATCCCCTTTATTTAATTAAAATTCTCATGTTTGCAGATAAATTAAATCCGGATGAATTTTGAATATTTCGGTAGAAAATGGATCGGAATTGGGTTAAAATCGAGATTGAGCCACGCGGATAACACGAGTCATGCCACCTAGCACATCCAATTGGACAAGAAGACCGATGACATGAAAATATCTTTTCAAGGAGCCAATGGTGTGAAGACAAGTGGCCAAAAAAGAGGCCAACTCATCAAGGATGTAGAAATTACAATTTTACCCCTAGTGTGTTTATAAATAGGAAAGGATGACAATTGAAAGGGGATGTAATTTTAGGAGTAGCAGTAAATGTAATTTAGGAGTAGGAGTAGTGTAGAGTAATTTAGGAGTAGTTTTTAGAATAGTTTAAAGTTTGATTTTAAGAGCTTTATTGTTGGATTTTATTTTTTTCAAACTTTTTGCCGTTAGTAATTTATTTTCAGCCACTATTGTTCTTACAACCATTGTTATTACTGTTCATGGCTTCCTTCAATGAATTAGAAATTTCCATTTTAGCTTTTCTTTAAGCTCATTTCATTTTTTTTTCTGATGATCATTTTCTCTGAATCTATTTTACTAATGTTACACTAGCTCATCATTTAAATATCCTTATGCTTCTCTTCGTTTTTCTATTTCGGTTTAAGTTGTTTATGATTTGAACTTTTTTTTATGTATTTCACCTTCCTATCTCAGTTTCATTGGTTTGCTATTCTTGCCGGTAGTTGCTGGCAGTGGTGTTGTCCAGCAAATGCTGTCCATTTATTCCCTGTATTTCATCTCAGCATTTGTAGTGCATGGGTTCATCTGTGGAGCATAGTTCACTCTTGGCTTCATTTTTAACCTTTGTTATGCTCTGTTTTGGTTTATGGTTACTGTTTCTATGAGTGTCGTGCTAAATGGTTTTTGTTGCCTTGTTGTTATTGTCGCCGAGGTGAAGTTGGGCATGCAAGGAATGAGCATGCTGCAGTAGACGTTGGCTGGGGCACCTGGACAGCAGCTAGGAAAGAAGACAAAATGTAGAGGATAACATCCAGTCCTGTAATGAGAATGTGCACAGTGTACAATTTACTGAAATGTGAGTGAGTTGAAAATGAGAGGCATAGCAACAGCAGTAGGACGCGGGCATGCCAGCAGGAAAGCTTGCAGAGGTGGTGTAAATGAGGCAGCAGCAAACTGGAAGGAAACGTGGTAGCAGCACCTGGAGCAGTAGCCATTGATAGCAACGCCTGGTACAGAGCAGTAGTTGGGCATTGTCACGTAGAAGAAGAAGAAGGAGCAGGTCTGGGCAGGCAGGAACGTGGGGCTGACGTGTGAAGCTTGGTTTGCCTGGAGAAGGAAACGTGTTGTACTGGATTATGCAAAGACGGAAGCTAAGCATGAAACGGAACAGGGTAGTTGGTAGCCAGAAATCAAGGCAGAGAACAGCAGGCAAAAGCCTGGACCAGAGGACATCACCAGCAGCAGATGGCAGAATCGAGCAACCCGTGAGCAGCAGAGAACAGCTAGCTGAACAGCAGGCAAAAGCCTGGACCAGAGGACAAATCGAACCAGCACCTGAAAATGAAAATGTGAAAGACACGTGAACAGTGAATGGAGGGAGTTCTTTGTTTATTTAAACTGTTTAAGGCCTTGTTTGACTAATTAATGTGTTATTTCATGTTTTTACTTTAATGAATTAAATTGATTAATACTTTTCAGTTGTCATTTAGGTAATTTAATTAAGTAATGGTAGGGTAGCTTTATTGTTTTGCATGTTAATTTAATTTGTAGTGTTAATTTTTAGTTAGTAGTTAATTTTATATTAAATGTTTTTGGATTTTATTTTAGTTTAGTGTTTTATAAGTGGCATTTAGAATTAATCTAGATTAAATGTTTTTCATGCATTTTTAATTTGGTTTCATTTTTATTAGATTTTAGGTTAGTTTAATTTGCAATTTTTATTAGTTTAATTACATGCATTTTTAGGTTAGTTTAACTGTAGTTTAATTTTATTGCTTTATTTTCATAATTGCATTTTATTTTAATTACGTTAATTAGTTTTAACTGTTTTAATTTCTTTTGTACGTTTTTTATTTTAATTGCCTAGAGCACTGTAAGTAATTTTGCTCGGTTTTAATTTCTTTATTTTATAGCTTTTATTATTTTATTGCTTTCAGTATTTTTAATTCTAGCTATGTAGATCACCCACCTTAATTTCATAATTTGTTAGGATATACTTAGGGTAAGATTAACCGGTAGTTAATTAGGCTAACCAACTTCTCTGTGAGATGATAACTCGGGACTCAAATCCCATTATTACTTGTACGACCCGTGCACTTGCGGATATTACCTTTAGAGCCTGTCATCGACCCACGATCTAGAGTTGGCGGCCGTGGTATTTGCTTTGAAAATATGGCACCATTATCTTTATGGTAAGAAATTCCAAGTATTTACAAACCACAAGAGCCTTAAGTACATGTTCTCATAGGAAGAGTTAAACATGAGACAAATAAGGTGGCTTAAGCTTCTGAAGGACTATGATGGCGAGATCTTGTAACACCAGGGTAAGGCAAATGTAGTAGCTGATGCATTGAGTAGGAAGCATCTCGAGTTGGTATCATACATAATGATCAGGGAACATGAGCTGTTGGAATAGTTCGCAAGCCTCAGTTTGGATGTAACCCCACCTAATGCTGATAGTGGCTTTATGGTAGCTAGCTTGTGGTTGGAACCCGATGTGGTAGATCATATTCGGCAGGTACAGCAGATTGATTAGCAGTGCAGTGATATAGTCGGGCAGATACAAAGGGGTACAAAAACTGATTTTGAGTTGAGTTCAGATGGACTTCTGAGGTTCAGAGGTAGGATATGTGTTCCCAATAATCCAAAGGTCAGGAGGTTGATTTTATCATAAGCTCACTCAACGAAGTATACACTGCATCTGGGAAGTAACAAGATGTGTCAGAATCTTCGGAGAGTGTATTGGTGGTCAGGGATGAAAAAAGAGGTAGCCGAATTTGTGGCAAAGTGTCTCATCTGTCAGCAGGTGAAGGTAGAGTATCAGAAGCCTGCAGGGCTATTGCAACCTCTACCTATACCGACTTGGAAATGGGAGCATGTCACTATGGGCTTTGTGATAGGTTTACCCAGGACCCGCAAGAATCACGATGCGATTTGGGTGATAGTGGACAGATTGACGAAGTCGGCACACTTCCTAGCTATAAGAGCCACCAATGCTCTGAGTACACTGGCAAAACTATATGTGCTCGAGATAGTGATATTGCATGGTGTTCTAGTGAGCGTCGTTTTTTATAGGGATGACCGCTTCACTTCCCACTTTTGGGAACATTTTCAGGAAGCGATGGGAACCCAACTGAGTTTTAGCATAGCGTTCCACCTCAGACAGATGGTCAATCAGAGAGGGCTATACAGACCTTAAAGGATATGTTGAGACTGTGTGCATTGGATTTTGGAGGCTCATGGGATGACCATTTGCCATTCGCAGAGTTCGCCTATAAGAACAGTTATCATTTGAGTATTGGGATGGCATCGTATGAGGCTTTGTATGGTTGTAGATGTCGTTCCCCTATTGGATGGGAAGAGGTTGATGACTGACTGATATTTGCTCTCGATTTAGTAAGACAAGCCTCTGAGAATGTCTAATTGATTTGTTAGAGATTACGGATAACTCAGAGCAGAAAAAAGAGTTATGCTGACAAGAGACAGAGACCATTGGAATTCACGGTGGGTGAATCGGTATTTTTATGATTTTCTCCTTCCAATGGTATAACGAGGTTTGGAAAGAAAGGGGAATTAAGTCCTCGTTATATTGGATCCTTTGAGATATTCGATAAAGTGAGAGATAAGGCCTACATGCTAGCATTGCGACCTGAGCTAGCAGGCATTAATAACGTCTTCCACATCACTATGTTACGGAAGTACCACCCAGATCTGCCACATGTGATAAGATATGAGTCATTGGAACTCAATGAGAACATGACATATGTGGAGAAGTCGATTTGGATATTGGATATGAAGGAGAAGGTGTTGAGATCGAAGACGATCCCCTTAGTGAAAGTCCTTTGGCAGCACCACACTACAGAAGAAGCTACATGGGAGTTAGAGAGTTTAATGCGGGAGAAGTATCCTGAGTTGTTCACGAACTGATTTGGTTCTAATTAGGATGACAATATTTCCTTACGTAAGGGAGATTGTGAGACCCCATGTATGAATAACTTTGTAATATATGTTAGCGGAATTATAAGACAAATGATTTTGAATCATATAAATACGAATGGATTGCTAATGAGAATGAACGAGTGTCATGATGCAAGTAAAGGATAAATAAAGGTTGAAATGGCCACAAACTAAACGAAATGAACTTTAAGCATCTGGAATGAAGATAAGGAATGAAAACACAAAATGATAAGGCATTGATCGTGTGAGACCCCGTATATGTATAAGGGTATATATGTACATAGAAGTGTAAATAGAGTTGTACTATGAATTCATGAGTGAAGTATATGTGATGTAAGTCCACAAGTAATGTACACACTTGTAATGAGAGTGATAATCATACATACAAGTTTCATTATGTATGAATGTGTAGAAATGGACTTAAACATGTGGAGAATGTGTGTAGAATGGATTATGAGTAGTTTGGTAAAATGGAAGTAGAATTGCATAAGATGTGCACTTCCATTCTTGTTTATGTTAAGTACCATTGGTCATACAAAGATCCTACACAAGTTTTAATGTGTATGAAGTGAGGATAGATGCCATTTTCAAGTCTCAAAGAAGAATGAATGAGGAAATGATCATGGTAGCAAATTAAGGATATTTGGTAAGTGTTGTTGCAGAGGAAATCTGGAAATTTTGAAGGGCAGATCGATCTCATGGGATGAGAGATCGATCTGGAAGAGCCAGAATGCTCTTATTTGGGCGAAAGAATAGAACAGATCGATCTCCAATGGACCAGATCGATCTCCTTAGCTCTCTGTTTGGGAGCAGATCGATCTCATGCTTCGACAGATCGATCTCATGCCTTGACAGATCGATCTCATGCTTCGACAGATCGATCTCAGGCTTAAAAATGCCGTGAAAAAGAGGGATTTTAAGGGACCAGATCGATCTCCTCTTGGACCAGATCGATCTCCTCAAGTTATTCCTATATAAGGAGTGCTGGAAATCAGAAAATTTCGGGAAAAACACAAACTTTTCACTTTCAACCCAAAAAAAAACCTAACATTCTCTCTCAAAAATCAGCCATTTTCAGTGAGGTTTGAAGAGAGACCATTAGAGACAAAGTTGTTCCTATCAAAGAGAAGAACAACATAGTTTGAAAGCAATTTCCCATTGTTGATATTGAAGGATTTAAGGGCATTGCCATTGGAGCAAGAAGAGAAATCAAATTTGGTAAGATTCTAACACTCCAACTATGGTACATTGTTTATTTAATTGATTTTGGAGTTGTTTGGCATGAGTATGGATGGTTAGAAACTATCTAAATACATTGGAATGATTTTGACCTAGAAATGGTCTAGAGTGAGAAAGTGGAATGTATGAAGATTAATGATGAATGAGATATGTAAAAGTTATTTATAGTGTTGTGGTATGATTTTAAGATGTGGTTAGTGGATAAATTGGGAGATTTACCTAAAAGAGGTAAAATGAGGGTTAAGGCATTTGTAAAATGCATAAGTAAATAATGTTGACTAGTGTGGTTAATTATGGGTTAAATACGTTAACTCAATCGATTTAATGAATGAATCGCAGCTTCCGAGGATACGCCGAGGCGAGTTGACCCAAGAGCGTGAGGAGCTAAGAGAAAAAGGAGTCACACCAAGTAAATCGAGGTAAGGGAATTTTGTGGACTCTTAGAGATATTGTGCGCAATTTGGGCGCATAAATGTTTTGCTAGAATGCATGAGATTAGGGAATGTTGTTGTTGGGTGATTGAAGGGTAAAAGTTGGGAGTTTGAGAAATGTGCATGAAAACAAAAGCATATTGCTTTGAAAATCATGTTTTATTGCTTTTTAGCAAATGATTGGTAGGTTGGCTAACATTGAAATGATTTGCAAAAGAAAGGAGTATGTTTTGGTTTTGATAACCACATTTTGCAAGTTTTGAGCCACCTACATGATTTTGTGAGTATGGAAGAGTGCAAGAGGCACTAGTTTTCACATGGATTTCATATTGTTTTGGCATTGTGCGTTGAGTTTGTCTCGCACTGGATGCCCATCTTGTATGTTGCCGTGTTTGGAGCTTCGAGTAGACTTGGTGTCACATCGATTAAATAGGCTCACACGTGCATTGTTTTGAGACATGGCATGTTAAAACAACCTGATGAGCCCGAACGAGGGATAAGGGTTGGAGATCCGCCTGATGAGCCCGAACGAGGGATAAGGGTTGGAGGAACAGCTGATGAGCCCGAACGAGGGATAAGGCTGGGGGTCCACGGAGTACGTTGTACCGTGCATGTAGCATGGAGTACATTGTACCGTGTTGTGATGTGATGTGCCGTCTTCGAACGAGATCTGCTATGGACCGGCGGGTAGGATTTGACCCACCTCCCGTGTGGAAGCAGATGGTGGTGATATCCCGCACACCTGATCCGTGTAGCCGGTATCACAGGTTATGTACATAGACCTTGAGGTTATTACCTATTGTTGAAACTGCCTATCTCACATGTATAATGCTATTTGAGAATAAATCCATGTTTGAAGTGATTGTGGTCAGGAAAGCCCGAGGGATGGGCTGGGACCTGACGTTGAATTGATTGTTAATGGTTTTTAAAGTGCACGAATGCATGATGTTTAATGCCATGCCTTATTGTGAAAATGCATGATGTTTAATGCCATGCTTTTATTGTGAATTATGCATGATGATTTATACCATGCTTTGAGTTGAAATGTGCACTGAATTTTAATAGCATGAATGCTTTACATACCATTAACACAATCATACACTCATGTTTTGAGATAAACAATGAATAAAATGCTTTTGAGCATGGTATCACGATCACGTAGATAGTACAGTATCTACCTGTTCGCATGATTGCCTTACTGAGCGTGTGGTTTGCTCACCCCCCTTATTTTCCCCTCTCTACAGAGATTTGAGTATAGATTGGGCGTGACTGGAGGCATTCCCTTTTTGGTAATCCGCTGCATCCCATCGCTAAAGGTATACACACTTGGATTATTTTGTATCTAAACTAGACATAGCACAGTAGCATTTTGTATGTAACTACTGGGGATGTAAAACAATGTAAACACATGTAACAACTCTGATATATATGCATTTATACAAGTGTTTACTCATAAATAATGTTTCAAATTGAATTGGTATGGTGGAGTGAGTTAGACGTCGACACACAGCCCAACTGTTAAGCGTGTGGTTGTTCACGATCGAGGAAGGATGATTAAGGATTGATGCATGAAAATGCGAAAAATTTGTACGTATTTTGGTAAGTTGAGGGTCGTGACAGATCGTGAATTCTAAGTATCCTTTATGAATTCAAGCAATGCACACAAGTTATATTGTATATGAATCATCGAAAATAAGCCTTTCCATGCTCTAAGTGGAATTAAAATGTAAAATGAGTATTGGAGTAATGAAATAGGAAATTACCCTTGAAAAATCTGGAAAAATACAGTAGGAAATACCCCTGATGAAGGCCAAATCGATCTCCTATCCAAAGCAGATCGATCTCTTGTGCAAGCAGAACAATTTCAAATGAATCTGCCAAGGCCAGATCAATCTCTCCATTGAGCAGTTCGATCTGCATTTGCCTCTGCCATGCCCAGAACGATCCCTTCTTAAGTGCAAACTGATATCCATTTGAATCTATAAAAATCAGATCGATCTCTCCCCATGAACAGATCGATCTCCTCAAGCTTCTGCCAATCCAAGATCGATCTCTCCCCAATAAGCAGATCAATCTCTCCCATTTCAAACCTGAGAATTCGATGGCTAAAAACTAAAGGAAGATCAAACTCTTCACCTTAGCAGATCGATCTCATCACTCTCAATCTATAAAAACCCTACAGCAAAACCTTTTTCTTCAACAAACCAACACACCTATTCGATTTTTACCCAAAATACAAAGTTTCTCTCTCTAGAATACACCCTCTTCCAAAAAGAATTGAGGAAAAGCTATTAGAGCAAAGTTGTTCATTGTGAGAAGAAGAACAATATAGCTTGGAGTTAACATTTCAGTTGTTGGATTGAAGGAGTATAGGAGTCTTCTTATTTGGAGTAAGAGGAAAGTCAAGCTAGTTGAGTTTCCAATACACCAACTCTAAGTATATTTATCTAGTGGTCATTGTGAGTAGATTGGTGTTTATATTGATGAATGAAACTACCTAGAATTTAATGAAACAAGCATAACCTAGAATGAGTTTAGTATGAGAAAATAGAATGTGGTTGATTAGATGATAAAAAAGATTATATCAAGTTGTTAGTGAGATAATGTGCATGATTTTGAGATGATGGGATGAAGCCATATTGTGAGATTAGTCAAGTCATGAAAATGTGCATAAATGATGTTGTAGAGAATGTATAAATGATGGAAGGCTATGGATAAAAATTTATGCCAAGGTTTGATAAGTAACCAAGTGTGTTGCTAGTTAAATTAATTAGAAATGGCATAATGATAGCCAAATGTGATAATGGGTCAAACTTGATAAAATAGGCTTGATGAGATATAACGATTCGTTGAAGTCTAAATATGAGTAATCAGTATTGACTCATATAATTTATGAATGTGTGCAGCTCCCGAGGATAAATTCGGAGCAAGTTGAGCCAAATCACGAAAAACAGAAAAGGAAGGAATAGTTACTTCCAAGAGAATCGAGGTATGGGAATTATGTTAGCCCTGGGGATATCTGTTCGCCTTTCCAGTGCATGGGCGATTTTTAACGTAGCTAAGGGTCTTAGGATGAAATGTTTGTTGGAGGGGCAAAGAATTGGGTTTTTGAGAAATGTACATTAAAAGCAAGAGCATGATGCTTTTGAATCTTTTTATTGCTTTTTAGCATGAGATTGGTAGGTTGGCTAGCCTTTAAAATGATTTGCACAAAAATAGCTTGATTTGGCTTCATAACCTTATTTTGCAAAGAATAAGCCACCTACATGAGTTTTGTGGAAAATATAACATGCTAGAGCATTGCTCGCACGAGATTTGACATGTTTTACACATGCATTAGTGCTAGAGCGATGCTCGCATTAGAGTTTTACATGGATTTTATGACATTGTGCTGGAGCCTAACTTGCACTAGTTTTCATATGAGTTTTGAAATGGTGCTGGAGCATAGCTCGCACTAGATGTCCATTATACTTGTTGTTGTGCTAGAGATTACTCGCACATGGTTTTATGACATGTTGGGCATCGTGCTGGGAGCTTCGGGTAGGCTATGTGTCACATCGATTAAATAGGCTCGCACCTGCGTATTGAGATGTGGCAGTGTATGATATGATGATATGGGTCCATGGAGTACGTTGTACCGTGCAAGTAGCATGGAGTATGTTGTACCGTGTGTGATATTATATATAGGCCATCTTCGGATGATGGATTCTTCTATGGACTGACGGGTTGGATGTGACCCACCTCCCGTACGAAAGCAGTTAGAGGTGATACCCCACACACTAGGATCCATGTAGCCCAGGATCACAAAGGATATGGCCGTAGTCCTAGTTATTACCCTTTTTTATATTGTATGCCATCTCACATGTCTATTGTTTTATGAGAAATCCATGCTTTGAAATGTGTTTGTGGGTCAGGATAGTCCATGGGAGGGGCTGAGTCTTGACAAGTGATGATTTTGTATCGGTTTGTGTTGAGATTTAAAATGTTTGATAAGTGCACTTTGCATGATGATTTACCACGCCTTGATTTTGATTTACGCATGATGATTTTTCATGCTATGTTTTGAGAACTGTGCACTGATTTAAATAGCATGAATTGTTTTACATGTCAAGAACACAAGCACGAGCATACGTTTTGGAGTATGACAAATAAATGTTTAATTTAAGCATGGCATCACGACCACGTAGATAGTACAGTTATCTACCTGCTCACATGATTGCCTCACTGAGCGCGTGGTTTGCTCACCCCCCTTATTTTCCCCCTTCTACAAAGCACTTTCAGTAAATAGAGAGCAACTGAGGATTGGATTTTGGAGTCCGTTGCATCCCATCACATTAGGTATACACACTTGTATAGTTTTTGTATCTAGACATGTCAATGCACAATAATATCTTTAAATGTAATTTTTGGGGATGTAAGGAATTGTAAACATATGTAAACATCAACTCTGATTTAGAAATACAAGTGTTTACGCTAAATTGAATTATAATTTGAATTTATTTTAATTGGATGAGATTTACAACGATACACAGCCCAACTGTTGGTGGTGTAGCTGTTCATGATCAAGGTAAGGTAAAGGTAAAGAACAAACAATAAGAAATTGATCAATAATAAATAATAAATCAAAATTTTGTAGTGGATTTTCGGTGGATTGAGGGTCGTGACAGATTTAATGATGAATTGATTATACTATGGTGTTAGTGATGTTATATGCATGATTTTGAGATGGTTTTGTGAAACCAATATGTTAGAATAGATGATGATTTTGTAAATACCCTAAATTTTATGTACTCTGTTTTATACGTGGTTAATAAATTAATCATCGAGATTAAAGATTCCGTCTCATTAGCCAAAGATTTAAATTAAAATTATGTCATTCCATAGTGAGACTTGGGAGAATTAATCCAGTTAAAAATATATTAACGATAGGAATGAATATAGATAGGAAGTAGAAATAAAATTCTAAATATATACATATATATATAGGTAAGTATACTAAATTCGATCCATTTTACACATATTGCACAAGAAATCTATCAAGTACAGGATATGAATATACATATGTATATGGAAATATAGATAGGTGTAACTGCATAGGTATATATATATATATATATATATATATATATATATCCAAGTATATACATAAGGTTACATAAATGGGCATGTAAGTTACACACCGAGCCCCCACCAATTACATATATGGTATACTTATACACATATATCTGTATACAAACACAAAATTAATTTAGGAAGTGTGAATGTATTCGATGGGTAAAAGGAAGAAGCAGGGAAATGACCAACGGACGCTTGAAGAAGAGAAATTAAAGTGAAAGATGGTGATGTTCTGACTAGAAAAGAAAGGAAACGTGTGAATTAAAGAAATGATGTAGCTGAAGCTTAAAAAAAATGAAGAGAAAAGGAAAGTGGGGTGGGGTGTTCTGACCGAGACAGTAAACATGAGAAGAAATGGGAGTAGGAAAGAAAGGATGAATGAGTTGGTAAAAGGAAATGATGAAAACGTGACTAGGGGTGTTAAGTCTACTGCTATAAGATACTGCAACACAGCACCAAGTCAGGCCGAGATAGTTGGAACTATAGCAGTCTGTTGTAGGGACTGCAGGGCATGGGGCAGACTGAATGTGAGTGGGGGTTAGCTGAAAACTAAGAGAAGCGATCGGCACAAAAAAAAGAGGCAAACCGAGAACCTAAAAACCAAAAAAAAAAAAGATTGAAAGAAATTTCTGCTGGAAATAAGAAGAAGACCAAAAACAGGAGAGGAGCAGAGAACCCCCGCTGTTGCTTCTGGAAACAATGGTGGGAATGAAACGTATAAATATGAAAGTATATAGCACTGAAATCAACAGCAGCAACCCATGATCCAAGGCAGGAGACGTGGAGAAGAACGGGAAAGAAAAAGAGCGATGGAGCAGTTTAGAGAAAAAGGAAACCCGTGAGATGTGTACAGAGAAGTTGAAGTAAGGAAAAAAATAGGCCTGCTGTAAATGATGAGAAGAACCAAGGATGTTTTGTGTTGTGGAGGATTGAAGCGAGGAAAGATGGTGGCAACGGAAAGAATAAGAGCTGGAAAATGAGTGGGATCGGTTTTTACTGGAGATGCGAACTGGGTTGTAGAACTGACACTGTGAAGAAGAAGTTGGAGCCTCTCGGCCTACTTGTAAGAAGACGATGCGAGGTGAGGCTGAGGGCCGAGAGTCGTGAGAAAGAGGCAGAATCGTGACCCCTACAAGCAGAAGCAACACAACAGCGAATGGGGGGCTATTAACATCTGGAACATTAAGATTGAAGTATGAAATAATGCAGTAGCGAGGAATTGTTTCCCTGCACACAGATTTCCTTCATGCTAAGCCAGCCTCATTGCAATCTTACCTCTACACACAACATTACCACTCCCATATAGCTATCGCCATGAGTGTCGCCACTGCCTCATTCTAGGTTGGATGCTTGGTGAAAAGAGAAAAATGCAGAGGATGGTGAAGGCTTGGCAGAGACCGAAAATGGAGATGAGCTAAATCAAGGTAAGAATAACGAAGAGGGATGAAGGGAATACAAGGAAATCGAGGCTAGCTGCTGCCACCGTGAGGTAGCAGTTGCAAGGAGTAGAACTGGTGACAGTTGGTGGTTTTCTCAATGATAGTGGTCCTACTATCACCGTCCACGTGTACCAGGATCAACGAATCAGAGATCGCCACGTGACAAACACAGGAGAAGCCACGTAGCTCCTACCGCGCCAGAGCCTCACGCGACAGAGTAGCGTGATAGGTGACACAATATGGTGACAGATACTCTACCGCACAGGTCTGTGCCGCACGGTAGGCCAGACAGACTCCATCGCCTCTATTGCGGCATAGGTCTCCCGCACAGACTGCGGTAGAGGTCTCCCGCACAGTCTGCGGTAGAGGTCTCCCGCATTGCACCCCGTCATAGGTCTCCCGCACAGCCCGCGATAGAGGTCTCCCGCACAGCCTGCGGCCTAGGTCTCCTGCACAGCCCGCGGTAGAGGTCTCCCGCATAGCCTGCGGCATAGTCTCCCGCACAGACTGCGGTAGAGGTCTCCCGCACAGACTGCGGTAAAGGTCTTCCGCACAGCCTGCGGCATAGTTCTCCTGCACTGCCCGCGGTAGAGGTCTCCCGCAAGCTGCTTTACTTGAAGCGCGACAGAGTGCTATATGACTCTGTCGCGGCCCAGACACGCGCCTGGGCCTCAGCTCGAACCGACTTGAAGAAACCTATAAATACACAGGTGAGCTCTCTGAAAAAGGGGATCCGAGAAAAAAGAACTAAAAAGAAGGGAAAAGCCTTAAACTCTCTGATTTAAGCAATACATTCTCTTCTTCATACATTCACAACTCCGATTACTTACTTAATCATCAGAGTGCGCGTGCAGGGACAAATCCCTGCCCCCTCTGATTCCTGTTGTTTTTGCAGGATATACGAAGAACACGTGGAACAAATTGCATCGACGTCACCCTTTTGTCGTTAGTGCAATCAGATTACGTGAAAGGTATATACTTGTTGCTGTCAGTTAGGCAACATCAATTGGCGCCGTCTGTGGGAATCAGAACAAAAAGTCAGATTCCCTATCAAAATGGTGAGGACACGTTCTACGGTAGAGGATGCAAGGGGAGAGAATTCTATGAGTCCCCCTGTCAGATCAGAGCAAGGACAAAGACAGAATGAAGAGGGTGGCAAAGGGGCCTCAGTTTCGATAGAGGAATTTGAGGCTCTGAAGAGTCAGAATGAGGAGACGACGACAGCGTTCAGAGCTGTGGTGTACTTCTTCAAGAACGCTCTCCCGCAGTTTAGCTTACCCCCAGAAGTGCAGCGAATGGTGGATGAGAACACCCCGTGGCAGACTTGCGAGAGAGGTGAACCCTCCACCATGGTGAATGCTGGACAAGGGGAAGGAGCGCAAAATACTGTCACTGGACTGATTCCTAACTCTACCGCATTTCAAAGAAATTACCTTGCGGCAGGGCTGCGAGAGGTGAACGCTACCGCAGACCTAACGCGGCAGAGTCCACCAGTAGCAGTCATACGGCGGGGCTCACCCGCGGGTCATAGGCGACAGAGCTCACCCGCAGCACCTGCGCGGCAGAGCTCACCCGCGGACCGGATACGGCAAAGGTCTCCCGCAGCTGGCAGACCGCAGAGCTCACCGGCAGCAGATCGGCGGCAGTACTCGCCCTTGGTCCGTAGACCTCAGAGATCTCCCGCAGCAGGCATACCGCAGAGCTCACCCGCGGACCGAGGGCGGCAGAGTTCGCCCGTGGCACCTGTGCGGCAGAACTCACCCGCAACAGAGAGCGACAGAGCTCACCCGCAGTCATCACGTAGTAGAGATCTCCCGCACCACGTATGCGACAGAGTCCTCGCGCGGTCTATAGGGGGCAGAGTTCTCCTTCATGGCGCGGCTCTTCTCCCATGGAGTTGGAGCGGGAGTTTGGAGAACATAGGTCCGGGGAGCGACGAAGACAGAGGAGTTCTAACCCCTGAGACTGTCGCGAAAGGTCGAGTCACGGAATGGGAGGCGCTAGAAGGGGTGCTTACCAGTCGGACTCTTCTAGACCCGAAGAGAGGGGAGCATACTCAGTCCAAGGGTCAGAAAACATGGAGAAAGTCGTCGAAAGGATTTTGGAAAAAAGAAAACTAGTGTCTCCGGATGATCGTCAAAAAAGGAGGATTCCGTTCAGTCCGGAGATCATGAACAAACCTTTGCCGAAGAAGTTCAAGATGCCTTCTATGGCCACTTACACCGGCAAAGCAGACCCCTATGATCACATACAGAGTTATGAGTCCCTTATGCTGCTGCATGGGCGGGAGGACGATATCATGTGCAGGGCTTTTTCTCTCACATTGTCCGGGCACGCTCTGAAGTGGTTCAACGGGTTGAGCGAAGGTTTAATCTTCTCTTTCGATCAATTGAGGAATGAATTCCTCAAAGTCTTCATGATCCACAGCCAGAGAAAGAAAGACGCTACTTACCTACTCACGCTTAAGCAAGGGAATAAAGAATCCTTGAAGAGCTTTGTAGACCGCTTCCGAGATGCAACCTTGGAAGTGGAAGATCTGCCGGTAGGGGTAGCCATGGCTGCAATGCTACAAGGGACGAGCTCCGAAAAGCTACAAGAATCCCTCTCTCTTGATCAACCGATGACAATCTCCGATCTCTTTGCTAGGGCCAATAAGTATGTGGCCCAAGAAGAGGTGATGAGTTCGAGCCCCCGGGGACGCGAAAGAAAACCGTGAGGGGAACCCTTGGTTCGGGCCCTGCGAACGCAGGCTGCCAATGGGCTGTACCCAAAGAGGATTATGTCCTGAGTTTGATCCCCTGGGGACGCGAAAGAAAACCGTGAGGGGAACCCTTGGTTCGGGCCCTGCGAACGCAGGCTGCTAGTGGGCTGTACCCAAAGCGGATTATGTCCTGAGTTTGATCCCCTGGGGACGCGAAAGAAAACCGTGAGGGGAACCCTTGGTTCGGGCCCTGCGAACGCAAGCTGCCAGTGGGCCGTATCCAAAGCGGACTATGTCCTGAGTTCGATCTCCCGGGGACGCGAAAGAAAACCGTGAGGGGAACCCTTGGTTCGGGCCCTGCGAACGCAGGCTGCCAGTGGGCTGTACCCAAAGCGGATTATGTCCTGAGTTCGATCCCCTGAGGACGCGAAAGAAAACCGTGAGGGGACTCCTTAGTTCGGGCCCTGCGAACGCAGGCTGCCAGTGGGCCGTATCCAAAGCGGACTATGTCCTGAGTTCGATCTCCTGGGGACGTGAAAGAAAACAGTGAGGGGAACCCTTAGTTGGGGCCCTGCGAACGCAGGCTGCCAGTGGGCTGTACCCAAAGCGGATTATGTCCTGAGTTTGATCCCCTGGGGACGCGAAAGAAAACCATGAGGGGAACCCTTGGTTCGGGCCCTGCGAACGCAGGCTGCTAGTGGGCCGTAACCAAAGCGGACTATGTCCTGAGTTCGATCTCCCGGGACGCGAAAGAAAACCGTGAGGGGAACCCTTGGTTCGGGCCCTGCGAACGCAGGCTGCCAGTGGGCTGTACCCAAAGTGGACTATGTCCTGAGTTCGATCCCCTGGGGACGCGAAAGAAAATCGTGAGGACTATTACCTTTGAGCTCGGGCCCTGCGAACGCAGGCTGCCATGGGTTGAACAGCTCCAAAGCGGACAATACGGTTGAGTGGCTCTACCGGCTGGGCTAGACGTCACAACCAGATGAGCCGTAAGAGCCTGAGGCGCTATGAGTCACTGTGGCCAGGCGTATACTCAGACGAGCCATAAGAGCCTGAGGCACTATGCGTCACTATGGCCAGGCGTGAAAGATCAGACGAGCCGTAAGAGCCTGAGGCGCTATGCGTCACTGTGGCCAGGTGTATATTCAGATGAGCCGTAAGAGCCTGAGGCGCTATGCGTCACTGTGGCCAGGCGTATACTCAGACGAGCCATAAGAGCCTAAGGCACTATGCGTCACTATGGCCAGGCGTGAAAGATCAGACGAGCCGTAAGAGCCTGAGGCGCTATGCGTCACTGTGGCCAGGCAATGGAAACACAAAGGCCGGAAGAACTAAAGACGTGCTCGCGTCGTGATAGTCAGGCCTGAGAAAGGTATGTAAAATTCTTTCCGAAAATATATCTTTCTATTAAGAATCCTCTTTCGCAGGAAATATTCCTACCAAAGAGTGGGGAGCAATTGATGGTGGTCCTACTATCACCGTCCACGTGTACCAGGATCAACGAATCAGAGATCGCCACGTGACAAACACAGGAGAAGCCACGTAGCTCCTACCACGCCAGAGCCTCACGCGACAGAGTAGCGTGATAGGCGACACAATATGGCGACAGATACTCTACAGCATAAGTCTGTGCCGCACGGTAGGCCCGACAGACTCCATCGCCTCTATTGCGGCATAGGTCTCCCGCACAGACTGCGGTAGAGGTCTCCCGCACAGTCTACGGTAGAGGTCTCCCGCATTGCACCCCGTCATAGGTCTCCCGCACAGCCCGCGATAGAGGTCTCCCGCATAGCCTGCGGCCTAGGTCTCTTGCACAGCCCGCGGTAGAGGTCTCCCGCATAGCCTGCGGCATAGTCTCTCGCACAGACTGCAGTAGAGGTCTCCCGCACAGACTGCGGTAAAGGTCTCCCGCACAGCCTGCGGCATAGTTCTCCTGCACTGCCCGCGGTAGAGGTCTCCCGCAAGCTGCTTTACTTGAAGCGCGACAGAGTGCTATATGACTCTGTCGCGGCCCAGACACGCGCCTGGGCCTCAGCTCGAACCGACTTGAAGAAACCTATAAATACACAGGTGAGCTCTCTGAAAAAGGGGATCCGAGAAAAAAGAACCAAAAAGAAGGGAAAAACCTTAAACTCTCTGATTTAAGCAATACATTCTCTTCTTCATACATTCACAACTCTGATTACTTACTTAATCATCGGAGTGCGCGTGCAGGGACAAATCCCTGCCCCCTCTGATTCCTATTGTTTTTGCAGGATATACGAAGAACACGTGGAACAAATTGTATCGACGTCACCCTTTTGTTGTTAGTGCAATCAGATTACGTGAAAGGTATATTCTTGTTGCTGTCAGTTAGGCAACATCACTCAACAACACATAAACGAGGCAGGGAACATGAACAGTAACAATGGGTGCTGGAACAGAAGGAGAAGAAAAGAAATGGAGAGAAATGGCGGGAACCAAAAAGGAAATTCAAAAAAATAAGGAAAAAAAAGGGAAAATATATATATTATATATATATATATATTATATATATATATTAGAGAAAATAATTATTGAGGAGAAAAGAAAGTGCACCGGGAATTTGGAAAAAAAAAACAACAACAAAAAGAAAAAGGTAAGTAATAAATATATATTTATATTTATATAAGTATATATATTTTAGGAAATGGAGGAAAATTGAGGAAAAGAGACAAGTGTACTAAAATTTGGAAAATTCAGGTGAAATGGCTCCGACAGAAATAACCTGAGTGGACCGGACCCGTCGACTTGCTAAGTCGAAGTAATCAAGAATTATGGATAGACACCGAGATAATAAATTTATACAAGTTTTATGGATAATTGTGCGTATTTTATAATTTCGAGTGTATTTTTCCTAGGTAAGCAAGGTTACGATTTTGACGCATCGTAGTTAATTCGATAAATAGGCTACTAAGAAATACAAATTTCGGTGTAGGAGAATCATAGAAAGATTTAAGGGAGATACTAGGAGGTGTCACCACTCGAATTCAGGATTTTCGTTAAATCGAGGTAAGGGGTATTATTTAACTTAGTTCTGATAATGCATATTTGTTTCACCGATAAATGATCTTATGAAAGAACATATGATTTGAAATGATTTATCAATGCTTTCATACTTGCGAAGCATGTTTTAAATTGTCGAAATGTTCCCCGAGTATTTTCCATGTTGTGAAATGAATTTCCTAAGGTATGAAGTGTATGGATGTTTTACATTTATTTATGTTTTTATATCCATATTGTTAAAGAAACTTTCGACAATTTCAAAAGCATTTAAGAAAAGAAATTTGTTTTCGAAAGGGGATTGTGGGGGCCACCTCTTGAGTCCTATGGGAACAAAGTGCCACACAGTCTTTCTGTTTTATGAAAGAGTTTTCAGATTACAAGGAATTCGAGGTTATTACTCGATATGAGTTTATGGGTTATAAAAACCAAGAAAGATTTTGAAAACTCTGTTTTGAGACTATAGGCTTCATGCATGGTTACTTCTTGTGGTGTTCCGGTTACACCACTTGGGGTGCCGGTACATAGGCCCCTTTAGCACTTGACTCAACCTGTGTGGAAGATGTTGTGCTACTGGTGGTTTATGATGATGTTTTGGTAGTATCTCGTGCCCGCACAGCACGCATTAATGTTCCCCACACGGTGAGTGCCACAGGTGCCTGTGCCCTAGCTATGTGCTAGATATGATAAGAAATAAGAAGATACTACCTATGTTTATAATTATTATTGTTGTACGAACCTGATCCAGTCTACAGCCCCCCTTACCATGGCCATAGGTATGATGACTCTCTACGGAGAATGACACGTATCGCATGACTTAGTTATAGCCTAGTCTCCCCGATTTGATTATGAAAATCGACTATGACGAATGAATATGTGTTTTCATAATATATACAAAAATTGGTTACGATCGATATGCTTCATGAAATGTTTACGAAATGATTATGAAATATGCATGAAATGTTTACGAAATGATTATGAAATATTCATGAGATGTTTACGAAATGACTATGAAATATGCATGAAATGACAATTTATGTATAGCATTAAGTTTCGTTCTATGAACAACTTCAAATGTTTTTGTATATCAGAACTGCTTTAAGAGTATTACCTTACTGGGCTTTTCCCCAAAAGCTTACCCCTCTACCTCTCAGATTTTTGCAGTGAATTATAGCTAATAAATGCTGCGTAGATGACACAGGCTGGCGGATATGAGCTTCCCCAGACTACCTTTTGTATATGCGTGAGGTATACATTCTTATCTCTTTACCAGACTATTTGTATGCACAGACATCTATTGAAAATAATGTGTCGGGATGAAATCTGTATAAGGATAAAAGAAAAGAAATATTTTTAAGGATTGACACTGAACAGGAATACAGCCTAAGTGAATAAGGGAATAAGTGAGTAAATTAAGTTCAAAAAAAAAATCTCCCCGATTTTCAAGGGTCAAGGGTCGTTACAGATTTAAAGTAGGCATAAGAGGTGTATGATGAAATGCTTTAGTGAAGGAAAGTGATGAACCCAAGGCAAACACACCAAGTGTTTGTCGAAATGCCCATAAGAGCTAGGCAACCATGGTGTCGGCCATGGCTAGGCATGGTGCACCATGCGTGACCGAATGGTCAAGTGGGCCAAGCGTTGAGTATTCGGCTCAATAAGGCATTGTGGGCCTAAGGCTGGCCCAATATGAATCAGTAGGCTTGATGGGCCTAATAGATTCTCGAGAAATGAATAGTATAATCGAAATGGACTTAAGAGAAAGTAAGGCCAAATAAGAGTAAATGGGCCCAATAAGTTAAATCGATTGTAGTGAAAGTGAAATAAATATAAATAAATTATATTTAATATGATAAATAATTTCGTGCAACTTAGGAGATTATATTGGGAGCGAATTGAATTGCGCGATCGAGCAGCCTTGAGGAAGTGGAATTACTCGACGCGATTCTGTAAAGGAATTTTGTGAGTGCCTAGAGTTAACTATACGTATTTTGAGGGTATTTACAAGGCATGAAATTCTCTAAGGTATCTAGAAATAAAATAATATTTCTTACAAAAATCGGGGTATCGGTGTAAAAAAATGATTTTACCCTTGGAAGTAAATTTTATGAAAAGGGTTGTAAGCCTAATAAACTGCATGAATATCATGATTTTGATGTTTTAATGTGACGTGATACCTTGATTTGGGCAAAACAAGGATAGGTCAGCTAATTGTTTCATGATTTGCATGACATAGCACGTGTCGGTGCTGATTTTGAGTTTTGAAAGGGGTTTGACCTAAATAGAGCCACTTATCAGATTTATATGAGCATAAATCGTACTAGAGCCTTGCTTGCACTCGATTTTGAAATTTTAACATGCATGAAATGTGTTGGAGATTAGCTCGCACCATATTTTGAGTTGAGATGCATACAAGTCGTACTAGAGCTTTTGCTCATACGTGGGTTTCATTTATTTTCTTATGCATATAATAGTACTAGAGCTTTACTCGTACATGATTTTTTGCATTACTTATTTTGCATAAAACCATTCTAGAGCATTGCTCGTACGATGATTTTTACTGATTGTGCATGAAATCGTGCTAGAGCCTTTCTCGCATTGGACTTTTCACACTGTGATATGTAATGAGTAGTACTGGATGCCTCGTGTAGACTGTTGGTACGACCTAAAGGTATTACCGCAAGTGCACGGGTCGTACAAGTAATAATGGGATTTGAGTCTCGAGTTATCGTCCCACAGAGAAGTTGACTAGCCTAATTAACTACCGGTTAATCTTACCCTAAGTATGTCCTAGCAAATTATGAAGTTTAAGTGGGTGATGTACTAAGTCTAAAATTAAAATTACTGGAAAGCAATAAAATAATAAAAACTAAATAAAACTGAGCTGAGATTTACTTACCGAGCTCCACGCAATTAAAATCAAATACCTATGAAAATCATTAAAATAGTTAAAATTAATTAACGCAATTAAAATACAATGCAAATATAAAAATAAAGAACTAAAATTTAAACAAACTTAGAATGAAAATGCATGTAATTAAACTAATAAAAATTGCAAATTAAATTAACCTAAAATCTAATAAAATAAAAATCTACTTACCTAAAGAAAATCTTAAACTTATTTCTAACTAAATGCTAACAAAATCTAACTAATACATGAAAATATTTTTGCATTAAATTAAAAATGAAACAAACTTAAGGTTGCATGGAATAAATCTACCCCTAATCTAATTCTAAATTAACACTTGATTAATTATCATCCTAATTAAAACTAAGCTTTATACCACTAAACAATAATACTAACATGCAATTTAATTAAAGCCCCAAATCTAAGCTAACAAGGGTTAATAAAAATAGAACAATGGGCAATCATAAAATAAAAAATAAAAAATAAAAAAATGGAAATGATTAAAATGACTTGGCCAAACATGGCCTTAGGCTAAATTAGAAAACATCAAAGTGTCCCGATACACCACTGTTCACGTCTTCTTCAGTGTTTATTTTCCATTTCCAGGTGAGAGCCTCGGTTTGTCTAGTCCTCTGCTCCAGATATTGTTGTCGGTTTGCCCAGGAATTCTCGGTTTGCCCAAGTATTCTCAGCATGCCTGTGTCTTGTTGTCTGCTGGTCCAAACGACAACTAGCTAACATTCTCGATCATTGTCATGTTGCTCTAAGCTGCTAGTGTTGCTGTCCAGGTAGTGTACAGATCTGCTGCAGGTGTTGCTATCAGTCTGTCCTCAAGCACTGCCATGAACCTTCCTTGGGACCGGTCATGCCTTGCCCCAACTGATCATTTCTTGCACCAACAATGTTAGTTCGAACAACAGTACAAAGCTTTCCCAGCAACCCAGTTTCCATGCATTGTTACTCCGGAGAACAAAACATCACTGAGACACAGATCATGAAGGAAGAACCATCTGCAGGGACCCGAAACCTCAGCAAAAAAAACTAAATAATCTAACAAAAATTTATCAGAAATACAATGGAAACCAAGCAAGTATGGATTAATACAGAAAAACTCAGATGAACAGTGCAAACGTTAAAAAGTGGAGCATAACAAAGGATTGATCGACTTGCTGGTTTGTTTCTTTGTTACCGTCCAGCTACCCGTCGACACCCTCTCTCGGTATTACACATGAGCATCTCCACAAAAACAGGAACTAAGGTGAAAATACAGAAAACTACATTGAACATTAAATCAATAATGTAGAAATTTATAAGACATGAAAACAGGAGACTCCAGGGCCACGGTTTCCTTCAGTTTCTTCTCCTACCGTATTCCACTTTGCTCTTGATGTGGACAAATGCTCAGCATCAACCCACATCAAGGCAACAGAACCATTAGGTAAAAGAATGAAAGAGACAAGCTTGCTACCCGACTGCCCCAGAGAGAATCAAACCGAGATAAAAAATGACTTATCAAACAAATACATATGTAAGTTGGGAAACCGAGAGCTTGTTAATGAAAATTATAAACTTCCATTTAACACTCACAAAATAAGAAACATCCAGGAATGGATTGCTACAAATCGAAAAGAAGAAACGTGATTACAAAAAAAACAAATACCAAGAACTAGAAAAATGAAACAAACTTTTTCATTAAGTGATTAGTGAATGAACAGTAAAATGTTGCTACTAACACAATAATCTTTTTGGGAAAGCTTAAAAACAAAGGCAAATAATCTAAAACTACTCTAGAAAACTATTCTACCCTAAAATTACATCCTTTCTTCAATTGCCATCTTTTTCTATTTATAAACACACACTAGGGGTAAAATTATAATTTTCCATCCTAGATGAGTTGGCATTTTTTTTGGCCACTTGTCATCACACCATTGGCTCTTTGAAAAGATATTTCCATGTCATCGGTCTTCTTGTCCAATTGGATGTGCTAGGTAGCATGGCTCGTGTTGTCCGCGTGGCTCAATCTCGATTTTAGCCCAATTCCGGTCCATTTTCTACCGAAATATTCAAAATTCATCCGGATTTAATTTATCTGCAAACATGAGAATTTTAATTAAATAAAGAGGATAATTAACAAAATAAATTGGGGATTTAAATAATTAATTAGGAAATTAAGCACAAATAATTCTAAAAATATAGAATTATCACACCTCCAAACTTGAGTTTTTGCTTGTCCTCAAGCAAAACAAAATGATTATAGGAATGACAAGTACAACACACAATAATTTCCCCCTAAACAAAATGACTATGAAATCAAAGACTCACAATTACAAGTCCAGCACTTAGAATTATTCAATCATAAGTCCTAACCCAAATTGAACTCCTCGTGAGTGTGTGAAAAATGTCTAAGTCACTTCAATACATTATCCGGATCAGATTATGCAAACACAGTGAATGCAAAGTCAATGACATGTGATCATTCTCATAAGTTTGCTTTTCACTTCTCTCTCCACTAATGTAGTCACACTTAACTAAAGATCATTAGGACTTCATTAGGCTTGTAATGTAAGGCTGGGGCTAAGGTAAGATAAAGTCGATTTAGGTTTAATTATCCCTTAACATGCTTTACTTTCTAGGATCTTTAATGTAGGAGCTCATATTTATTTCCCCCAAACTTATTTCTTTTGTATTTTTCTTCTTTATTCTTTTCTTTTTCTTTTTCTTTCATTTATCTTTTTTTTTTGAATTTTCACTATCACTAGATACCCATATGTACAAAGCTCAAAATATATCCAATGACTTTCCATGCCTTTGGGGTAAGGGATAGGAACAAAGTATTTAAGCTAAGGAAAATAACGCAGGTATATTTACAGAGAAAAGCTTATTTGGCTCAGATGGGTAACTAGGGGTAGAATATGTACAAGGAAGGCTAGAAAGGCTCAAACGATCCAAAGATGGCCTAAATCATCTCCCTAATCAAGTGTGATCTAATATTTCACCTCGAGATCAGATCAAACAAATTCTAGAATATGATGCACAAAATCAACTGAACAAATGCAATCCTATGTACACATAAGCTTTCTCTAAATAAATATATCGATTCATGACATGACATGTGCATAAGATTAGGCAATCGCAATCAGAATCAAGACAAATTTAAGAATTCAACTTCATGCTTTTCCTATAATCATGCTTCGCATTCAATCAAAGTCAGACTAAATCATGGGGTCATATCATCGGAATATGGGAAAAATACATGCTAAGCACTAAATCATCCCAAAATCAAGCAATTTTTCGCTCATATTATCGAAACAATTTTGAAAATTCTTTCTCAGATTTTCAAAAATATTTTGAAATTTTTTTCAATTTTTTCCAAAATAGCTCAAGTGATATCCCCTCCCCCAAACTTAAAGTACACAGTGTCCTCAGTGTGCAGATAATATAAGAATTTAAGCTCAAGAACAGAGCACTCCCCTTTCTGATGATGATGAACAACTGAAGCTTGATTGAAAAGGTAATTCTAGAAAAGCAATCTGTAAAATAAATAAAGAAAGAAAAAACAGAAAAGAAAAGAATAGTACAAAAATAAAAATGAAGCTAAGTAGCAGGATCAGAAGTAGGAGGGTCAGCTAAAGTGGTCACAGAATGCTGACGATCAAACCCTCCCCCAAAATAGTGTTTCAGTCTGCCTCCATTAACCTTAAAGGGTTGATTCAAGGTCTCATCCATAACTTCAATGGCTCCATGAAGGAATACTTGTGTAATGGTGAAGGGACCTGACCACCTAGACTTAAGCTTTCCTGGAAACAACTTCAAGCGTGAATTAAACAGCAGAACTTGCTGGCCTGGCTTGAAGTGTCTCTCCTTAATTTTCTTATCATGTCATCGCTTAGTCTTTTCCTTGTAGAGCTTGGCATTCTCATATGCCTGCAACCTGAATTCATCTAACTGATTGAGCTGTAGCAGCCTCTTCTCCCCTGCTGCCTCTAAGTTGAAATTCAGGTTCTTGAAGGCCCAATAGGCCTTGTGCTCTAGCTCTACTGGTAGATGACAGGCTTTACCATAAACAAGTTGATAAGGGGACATTCCTAAAGGTGTTTTGAAGGCTGTCCTCTAGGCCCAAAGTGCATCATCTAACCTAATGGACCAATCCTTCCTACTTGGGTTCTCTGGTTTCTCCAATATCCCCTTAATTTCCCTATTGGACAACTTTGCTTGGCCACTCGTCTATGGGTGATAAGCAGTGGCTACCTTATGTTTGACCCCATATTTCTTTAACAGCCCATCAAAACTTTGATTGCAAAAGTGGGATCCTCCATCACTAATGATAGCCCTAGGTGTGCCAAATCGTGTGAAAATATTCTTTTTTATAAACCTTACTACTACCTTGGCATCATTAGTTGGTAAAGCCATCGCTTCAACCCATTTCGACACATAATTCACAACCACTAAAATATAGAGATTGCCATATGAAGGAACAAATGGTCCCATGAAATCAATGCCCCAGACATCAAAGAGTTCTACTTCTAAAATATTAGTCAGAGGCATCTCATTTCTTTTGGAAATATTACCTACCCTCTGACAACTATCACATTTCAACACAAAGTAGTGGGCATCCTTAAATAACGTGGGCCAGTAATATCCAGATTGCAAAACCTTGGTCGATGTCCTCTCTCCTCCAAAGTGCCCTCCATAATCAGAAGAGTGACAATGTCAAGTATATCCTCTACTTCTTCCATGGGAACACACCTTCTCAAAATTTGATCTTTACATTGCTTGTATAAGAAAGGTTCATCCCAAACATAATACTTGACATCACTCAAAAACTTTTTCTTTTGCTGGGCAGTCAAATCAAGTGGTATCACGTTGCTCACCAGATAATTTACAAAATCAGCGTACCAAGGCAATCTAGAGTGCCAGAAAGTAAATAGTTGCTCATCAGGAAAGGACTCATTAATAGTTGTACCATCTTCTTTAAGTCCACTCTCTAATCTAGATAAATGGTCAGCAACCTGATTCTCCGTACCTTTCCTGTCCCTAATCGACAAATCAAACTCCTATAGTAGGAGAAGAATCCATCTAATCAGCCTCGGCTTTGCATCCTTCTTGTAGACTAAGTACTTAATGGCAGCATGATCAGTAAAAACTATTACCTTAGTACCAATGAGATAGGAGCGAAATTTATTAAAAGCAAATACTACAGCTAACAACTCCTTCTCGGTAGTAGCATAGTTTAACCGGGCCTCATTCAGAGTTTTGCTTGCATAGTAGATAGCATAAAAGACTCTTCCTTTTCTTTGTCCTAGTACAGCCCCAACAGCATAATCACTTGCATCACACATAAGCTCAAAGGGTAAACTCCAATCTAGAGCTATGATTACAGGGGCTGTAACTAATTTCTCCTTCAAAGTCTTAAATGCTCATAAGCATTGTTCATCAAAGCAAAATGTAGTGTCTTTTTCAAGGAGATTACATAAAGGCTTAGATATCTGAAAAAAATCCTTAATGAACCTTCTCTAAAATCCTGCATGACCCAGGAAACTTCTGATTCCTTTAACAGATGTAGGGGGAGGTAACTTCTCAATGATTTCTACCTTAGCTTTATCCACTTCTATCCCCCCAACAGAAATTTTGTGCCCAAGCACTATACCTTCTTTCACTATAAAGTGGCATTTCTCCCAATTAAGCACTAAATTCGTTTCTTCACACCTTCTCAATACTAATGCCAAATTAGGCAGACATAAATCAAAGCTATCCCCAAATACTGAGAAATCGTCCATGAAAACCTCAAGAAAATCCTCTACCATATCATGAAATATGGTCATCATGCAACGCTGGAATGTAGCAGGTGCATTGCACAGGCCAAAAGGCATTCTTTTAAAAGCAAAAGTCCCATAGGGACAGGTGAAGGTAGTCTTTTCTTGGTCTTCTGGGGCTATAGCTATCTGATTGTACCCAAAATATCCATCCAACAGACAATAAAATTTGTGACCAGCTAATCCATCTAACATTTGGTCAATGAAGGGCAAGGGGAAGTGGTCTTTCCTGGTGGCCTTGTTGAGTTTCCTATAGTCCATACATACTTGCCAACCAGTGACAGTCCTAGTGGGGATAAGCTTATTATTTTCATTCTCGATCACTATCATCCCTCCCTTCTTAGGGACACATTGTACTAGGCTCACCTAGGCACTGTCAGAAATGGGATAGATGATCCCTGCATCTAACCACTTAATGATCTCCTTCTTGACAACTTCTTTCATTACAGGGTTCAATCGACGTTGGTGCTCTATGGATGACCTATACCCTTCCTCCTATAGTATCTTATGCATACAAATAGAGGGACTAATACCCTTAAGGTCAGAGATAGACCAGCCTATAGCCTTCTGATGCTCTCTTAAAACTTGTAATAATTTTTCTTCCTGATCATTGGAGAGAGCAGCAGATACTATTACTGGTCGTGTGGAGGACTCACCTAAGTAAGCATACCTAAGGTGTAAGGGTAAAGGTTTTAGCTCAAATGCTGGAGGATCACTGGTGGATGAAAAGATATTTGAAGCTGGAATAGATGAAGGGTCTAGTGTCTCAAATTGGGTAATTTCCTCAAAAGGAGTGACCTCTAATAATTGTAAAGTCTCGTAGACCTCATCATCATCTTCACTATAATCTCTAAGATCAACAGATTTTACTAAGGAGGCTTCTAAAGGGTTTAAAGGATGTGTCTTGGAAAACTCCTCAGTAATTTCCTTATCCACTAAATCCATCCTAAAGCAATCATGAGAGTCATCAGGAAACCTTAGAGATTTGAACACATTAAACTTGACTTCCTGATCTTGAACTCTCATTGTTAACTCCCCCTTTTGTACATCTATTAAAGTTCTACCAGTTGCTAGGAATGGCCTACCTAGTATAATTGGGACTTCCCTATCTTCCTCCATGTCTAACACGATAAAATCAGCAGGGAAAATAAACTTGTCCACTTTTACTAAGACATCCTCAATGACCCCCTTCAGATATTTAATTGATCGATCAGCCAACTGAAGGGTCACTGTGGTGGGCTTGGCATCCCCTATTCCTAACTTCTGATAGATAGATAATGGCATCAAATTTATACTAGCTCCTAAATCGCACAGGGCTCTACCAAAGAATAAATTACCAATAGTGTATGGTATGGTAAAACTCCCGGGATCCTTGAGCTTGGGGGGTAATCTCCTCTGGATAATGGCGCTACATTCCTCCGTTAAGGCCACCGTCTCGTAATCTTCCAATCTTCTTTTCCTAGAGAGGATGTCCTTCATAAACTTCACATAGCTTGGCATTTGCTCTAAGGCATCTGCGAAGGGAATGTTGATGTGAAGTTTCTTAAAAATCTCAAGGAATTTTGCAAATTGTTGGTCCAGTTTTTTATTTTGAAATCTTTGGGGAAAAGGGACTGGTGGTCTAAGAGGAGGAGATGTAGTGGAAAATTTTGTAGCATCAGAGGATAAAGGAGGTTGTGACAAAGAAACATGTAGAGGTGAAGAAATGCCTGGCTTTGTTTCCTTAGCAGCTTGATCTTTTGATTTGTACTCCTTCTGAGCTGCTTCACTAGAACCTATGGGTTTTTCAACTATGGGCTGGTCAAGTCTTGTCAGACCCATATTTTTGTAGCTTGTACCTTATGATTCCTATGTGTATGAACACTATGTAATTATAGTTGAATCATAAGAAGAGTATTTACTAGACTTAAAGTGTTAGTGAAATGATTTAACACGCAAAAGCTACATAAAGAGCCTAATGTGAACTATAAGTGTCACAGGCTAAACCGAGTAAATTCAAATCATTCTGACTGAAAATAAGAACTTAAAATAAGAGAGCATAGAGAGCTCATGAAGGCAAGTCAGCTTGATTTAGTCCCGAACATAGAAAACGAGAGTAAAAGCTAAAAAGGGTAAAATTGACCTTTTTAGCAAGAAAAGGTGTTTTGGGTGAAATTATCCACCGGAAGCGGTTGGAATATAAAGACGAGAGTGTAAGACATAAGATATGTCACTTTTGGAATTTGGAGAAAAAGTCAACTTGGTCAATGGTTAAGGCAAAAGTCAACTATAGTTAAGAAAGTGGACTTTTACCATAGTTGACTAATCATGGTTAAAAATTAGCCTAAGTGTGGAGGAAAATTTAGGAAAAAATATTCTTGGCCAGAATACAAGATAATCATCCCCGGAAGTAAGGAAAATTTATTCGGAAGGATTCCGGAATAAATTTAATGGTTAAAAACGTAATGGACCTAAGGTGAAAATTTTAAAGCCCATTAAGGTATACTAAACGTATATCGAAATTCTTAGGTCCTTTAGACCGAATTGTTGGACCAATTGATTGGCCAAATTTTGAGACAATTAAAGGCCCGAGACATAGTAAAAATTTCAGCTCGAAAGCCCATTAAGAAAGCCCAAATGGAAAAGCCCATGAGATAAATATCTAACCATAGTTAAAGTTAACTATGACTCATAAGGTGACTCATAAGGTGACTCATGGCTAAGGCTCGGAAAGTCAAGTTAAATGGCTGAAAAGTAAATATTAATGGCTAAGTATGTGGCTTATAAATTCAGCCACACCATAGTCATCCTCATCACACCAAATCCGGCTAGAAGAAGAAACCATTGAAACATATATTCAAAGCTTTCTCTCACTAGAAATCACTAGGAATTAGGCATATTTGGAACTTGTATTCTTCATAGAAGTTGTTCCAAATTGAAAGGAGAGTGACATATGTTGGAATTGGCTATCAAGGAGCCATAGAGTGCAAACCGAGAGCCTCCAAAGTTTCGGCCAAAGGGTGAACACAACAATTGGTATATTTTCTAATTTCCAATTTCATATATGTTAATGTATGAATGATTTCAAGTATGTTGATATATGTTTTAAGCATTGAAACATATTAAATCACCATGAAGTGGGTTAGGCCGAGAGTGAGTAATGGGATATTGAATTATGTCAATATGATTTTAAGACATAAATGGATTAGTGTACATGTATTAATGTTAATGGTGTAATTAGAATTAATCAAATTGATTAATTAATACATGTAATTTTTTGGCAATCAAGGTGTTTGATAAAATGCCTGAATGAACTATATGATGATTGGTAATGTTGCCTACCAAGTGTTTGTGAAAATGCCTAAGTGAAATTGGCTAAATAATAGGCATGGATGGCATGCCATGGTGAAACCGAGGCATGGATAGCTCTCGGCCATGGCATGTGGCCGAGAGGCCCAATGGGCCGAGCCCAAATATTTAGGCCCAATAAGGTGTAATGGGCCTAGAACAAGCCCAATAAGAGTTGGTGGGCCCCACAAGCCCAATAGGCCCAACAAAAATGAATAGTAAAATGAAAATGGGCTTAAGGTATAATTAGGCCCATTAAGGATTATTAAGGCCCATTAAGGGAAAATAGACTGTATTAATGTGTAATACAGTAGGAAAATTATAATTAACCTGAGGAATGGTTATTTACAGCTTCAGAGTTTACATTGAGAGCTGATCGGACTGCGAGAGTTAGCAGCACCGAGGAAGTGAGGTCACTTGACGTGATCCGAGGTAAGGGACTTTCGCGAGTAGTTAGAGATACCTGCACGTATTTTCGTCTGCTTTCACATTCACTTAAAAACTCTGAGGGTCAGAGAAAGTGAATAATAATTATTGAGCCTCGATAGTGGCAAATTACGATTTTACCCCCAGTTAGTCAAAAAGTCAACTTTTGTGAAAAGTTGCAAAAAGCATGAAAACAATTATTGTGAGTGTTTAACTACTGTTTAGCATGAAAATAAACAGATGGGCTAATGATTTTAAGGTTGATGTGACTTAAGCACACTTTATAGTGATGGTTTTAATATTTTGTAAACAATCCCTTTTTAAAGAGCCATCTATCATATTATGTGAGAATGAACCGTGCTAGAGCACAGCTCGCACTGGATTTCATATGTTTTCCACATACATTAGTGTTGGATTTTGATACGCACTAGATTTCCATGACATGCATGATAAAGTACTGGAGTTTTATTCGTACTCAGTTTTATATGATATATGCATGACACAGAGTGTTGGAGCGATTAGCTCATACTCGAGTTTTACATGAGATACATGACAGAGTACTAGAGCGTTGCTCGTACTCGATTCTTCATGGTTTATACATGACATAGTACTGGAGCTATTGCTCGTACTTGATTTGATATTGTGCATATCATGGTACTGGAGCTATTGCTCGTACTTGATTTAATACATGAACTATGCATTGACCTAGTTGCTAGAGGTTTACTCGCACTAGAGTTTAGTTTGTGATGTGAAACAGTGTTCGAGCGCAGAGTCGACTGTGTGTCGCACTTAAGGACGCGCACTGTATGTGATATTATTTACATGTTACCCACTCATGCCACATTCTCGTGTGACTGAGTGTCACATTTTGAGAGGATGGCTAGCATGAGGGTATTAGAGATGTGGTATGATATTCCACAGGTGCGAGGGCTAAGACCTATGTTAGGCACCTTGACTGTGATGTTGATATTCCATGGTTCCGAGGGCTAAGTCCTATGGCAGGCACCCTGGCTGTGATGTAGGGTCCACAGGTGTACTTTGTACCGTGCCTGGGGGCGCGAGGAGCACGCTGTACCGTGTTACGTATAGCTGGCGGCTGTAGTGGACTGACCATCCTCTCGTTGCAGCAGTGATGCCCCGCACACCGAGATCTGTGTTGCTTGGGATCACATTTTGGATATGATCATAGTCCAGGATACTATTTGCATTTCACCAGAGAGTCTCACATGATATATCACATTGATTGACTGATTTAAATTGCGGACAGACCTGAGGGATGGGTCGGACTCCGATTTTGTGTTGTGAATTATTTAATGCCATATTTATTGTGATTTAAATATACATGGCATGATTTACATAAAGGCATGATTTATATAAAGATGCACTGTTTTGCACTACATGCCTACATTTGAGAAAGAAAGCATGATTTCTATACATGGGATTTAATCTGTACAAGTATATATATATTATATTTCAAGACATGCTTTTAAAGTGAGTTAAGGAAATAATGTTTTCAAGGCATAGCATTGTTTTGAGTAGATAGTGTAGATATCTACTTGCTTGCCTGATTTCCTTACTGAGCGCGTTGTATGCTCACCCCCCTTTCTTTTCATCTCTCTACAGAGCATCAGTAGAGCGAGAGCTATCGAGGGATAGTATTCCTGAGTTCACAGCTAGTTCCTATCGATCGTCAGGTATACATATTTTGTACAGTTGTGTATCTAAACATAGAAACAGCACAGTGATGTATACGATATATATTATGGGGAATGTATTTGTATTAGACTTTATATAAATCTCACATGTATTATAAAGCAGTTACAGTCAGTAATAATATATTGACATGTATGTATGATAATGGATGATGTGGTAAGCGAGGACTCTGACATCAAATCACAGCCCAACCATTGAAGAGAGGAAATGTAAGTTAAAAATGCAAAAAATTTGTAGTGGTTTTTGGTTAAGTCATGGATTGAGAATGGGGTCCTGACAGAATGGTATCAGAGCAGAGGTTAGTCTGATGTGAGTCGATGTTAGAAAATAGAAAAGTGTACATCCCCATAATACTGTGTTGTGTTTAGATATAAATGTGTATACCAGATAGGAGACGGACTAATTCATTATTATGAATGCAGGAACTTTGCCTATATGGCAAATACGCGTAGTGGTAGAGTTGCGAGAGGTAGGGCTCGAGGCCGGGGAGATAGACCCGAAGGACGAGCCGCTGTCGGACCATTACCTACGCATGAGACTCCAGCTACTACTGAGGCACCCGAGTGTGTTGAGACGTGCTTCACGAGATTAGAGCGTAGTCTCGAGACGATTGTAGAGATACTAGCACAGACGATGCCAGGTAGGCAGGGACAGGAGGTAGGAGCTGCGACAGGAGAGGCAGTTACCCCTGATACCCCTACGCAAACAGCTGATGCACAGAGGACTATAGATACTCCTACACCCCCACCGGTTTCGGGTGGTATTGGATTAGGGTATGGATGTGATCTGCATCGATTGTGAGAATTTCAGAAGTTTAGACCTCCATCATTTAGTGGGGTCAAGGACCCTGTAGCTGCTGAGGAGTGGTTAGCAGAGCTGGAGAAGCTTTATGGATTCTTCGAGTGTACGACCTCGGAGATGGTCGTGTTTGCTGTGTTCCTAATGAAGGGAGCTGCAGAGCATTGGTGGAAGTCCACCCGACCTATATTAAGATCCCGACACACAGATATCAGTTGGGAGATATTTCGGGAGGCCTTCAGGAGGCAGTTTGTTCCCGACACCGCACAGCGAAAACTACAGACAGAGTTTTTAGGACTAAACCAGGGGAGTTTATCTGTGGACGAGTATGAGACTCGATTCCTATCCCTAGGAAGATATGACCCGGATACCATGTACAGTGAAACCAGGAAGGTCCACAGGTTTATCGACGGGTTGAGACCGGTGCTACGGTCCAGGTTGGTCCCATTAGACATAGTGACCTATGAGGAAGCAGTGCGTAGGGCGCAACTGTGTGAGCAGGATTACAATGGGAATGCTTTCGAGTTTGGGAAGTTTAGCCGTAGCCGAGATATACAGAAGAAGAGGCTGGCTAGAGATTTCAGTTATCGAGGAGGGAAGAGACTCTTCGGTAAGAGATCACGGGTAGAGGAGGCACGAGAGAGATATGCTAGACCTCCTACTTATCCGACTGCAGCCCCAGCGAAGGGCATTGTCATGGGAGGACAGAGACCTACTGCAGATCAGTGCAGAAGATGCAGTAGATCACATGGAGATAGACCATGTCCACGGAGTGCTATGGTATGTTTCCGATGTGAGAAACATGGGCATATGGCTAAAGAGTGCCAGGAGATATTTGTTACTGCACCACTGAGGGGCAGGGAGCCTAATAGAACTCCAGCTGGTACGTCGGCTCAGAGAGGTAGAGCGACGATAGAGGAGAAGGGGAAACAAGTGATGGGTCAAGGGCAAGTGCATGCTTTGGACCAGGGGACAATTGATGCTTCATCGGATGTGATTCGAGGTAACATCCTGATTTATGATATTGAAGCATATGTTTTAATTGATCCTGGTGCCACGCATTCTTTTGTATCGCCTTCATTTGCATATAAATTAGCAAGACATGTAGAGCGTACACATTTATGTATGATGATGTTGATTAGTACGCCTATGAATAGTAGTCAAGTTGTAGAATATGTATATAATGACTGTAAGTTGAGAGTAAGGGATAAGGAGATGACAGCTAATCTAATATTACTAAGTATGAGTGACTTTGATATAATATTAGGAATGGATTGGCTATCTGTAAACCATGCTATTTTAGATTGTTATGATAAGACAGTTATGTTTCCTAACCCTACTAGATATGTTGTAAAGTTTAATAAGAATAAATGAAAGGAGTAGTTATGGTTATTACATGATTACTGATTTGGAAAACCTTAACATATCAAGGTTTCATTGCATACATGGTAGATATGGATAAGGCACATCCGGAGTTGTCAGATATTACTGTGGTCAATGAGTACCCAGATGTTTTCCCGGATGAATTGCCAGGGTTACCACCAGACAGAGAGATGGAGTTCTACATAGATCTGGTACCTGGTACTGAGCCTATTTCGAGACCACCATATCGTACGGCCTTAGTTGAGCTGGAGGAGCTCAAGAGACAGTTACAGGAGCTGTTGGATAGGGGTTTCGTTCGACAGAGTGTTTCACCTTGGGGAGCACCGGTTCTGTTTGTGAGGAAGAAGGATGGGAGCCTCCGATTGTGTATAGACTACCAATTGTTGAATAAGGCCACCATCAAGAATAGATACCCCCTCCCACGCATTGACAACTTGTTAGATCAGCTTCAGGGAGCGCAGGTCTTTTCCAAGATTGACCTAAGGTCTGGGTATCATCAGCTGAAGGTTCGGAGTGGAGATGTACCCAAGACAGCATTTCATACCCGATATGGCCACTATGAGTTCTTGGTCATGCCATTCGGATTGACGAATGCTCCAGCTGCTTTCATGGCTTAGATGAACGATGTGTTCAAGCCATATTTGGACCAGTTTGTTATCGTCTTCATCGATGACATATTGGTGTACTCGAGATCCAAGGGGGAGCATGAGGAGCACCTCAGGATCGTGTTACAGACGCGACGAGAGCATGAGTTATATGCTAAGCTCAGTAAGTGTGACTTTTGGTTGTCACAGATCTCATTTTTGGGACATGTTGTATCGAGAGATGGTGTATCAGTTGATCCATCTAAGATAGAGGTTGTAGTTCAGTGGGAACAGCCGAGGACAGTCACCGAGATCAGGAGTTTTCTGGGTTTAGCTGGATACTATTGGAGATTCGTTAAGGGATTTTTGAAGTTGGCTACTCTGTTGACACGTCTTACTTGAAAGAGTGCACCGTTCGTATGGAACGAGGATTGTGAGAAGAGTTTTGAGGAGTTGAAGCGTCGATTGACCACCGCTCCGATTCTCACTATCCCTACCAGCTCAGGAGGATTTACAGTGTATACCGATGCTTCGCATCAGGGACTGGTTGTGTATTGATGCAGGATGGGAAGGTAGTTGCTTATGGATCCAGACAGTTGAAGGATCATGAGAAGAACTATCCGACCCACGATTTGGAGCTAGCAGCAGTAGTGTTTACGTTGAAGGTATGGCGCCACTACTTGTATGGCGAGAAGTTCCAGATATTTATCGACCACAAGAGCCTCAAGTATCTGTTCTCATACAAGGAGCTGAACATGAGACAGAGAAGATGGCTAGAGCTTCTGAAGGACTACGATTGCGAGATACTTTATCATCCGGGTAAGGCTAACGTTATAGCTGATGCCTTGAGCAGGAAGAGCCTGGGGATGGTATCGTATATGATGGATAGGGAACATGATTTGCTAGAGCAATTTGCTAGCCTCAGTTTGGGAGTCGTGCCTTCTGACATGGATACAGGCTAGCGTCTACGCTTGGAGCCAGACCTGTTGGACAGGATCAGAGTGGCTCAGAAGACTGATCCACTTTGTATCGATGTGGGTAGTCAGATGCAGAAGGGCACAGTGACTGATTTTGAGTTGAGTTCTGATGGACTACTGAGGTTCAGAGGCAGATTGTGTGTTCCTGAGGATCCAGGACTCAGGAGATTGATATTGGAAAAAGCCTATTCGTCGAGGTATACGTTACATCCGGGGAGTAACAAGATGTATCAGAACCTTCGGAAGGTATATTGGTGGTCGGGTATGAAGAGAGATGTAGCAGACTTCGTGGCAAAGTGTCTCGTATGTCAGCAGGTAAAGGTAGAGCATCAGAAACTTGTAGGGTTATTGCAACCTCTACCTATACCGACATGGAAATGGGAGCATATCACCATGGATTTCGTGATGGGCTTATCGAGAACCCGCAGGAATCACAATGCTATATGGGTGATCGTTGACAGACTGACGAAGTCAGCCCACTTCTTAGCTATGAGAGTGACCGATACTTTGAGTTCATTAGCAGAACTGTATGTACACGAGGTAGTGAGGTTACACGGTGTACCAGTGAGCATAGTCTCTGATAGGGATTCCCGCTTCACATCCCACTTTTGGGGACATTTTCAGGAAGCCAGGGGAACCCAGTTGAGTTTGAGCACCGCTTTCCATCCTCAGACAGATGGTCAGTCAGAGAGGACTATACAGACTCTAGAGGATATGTTGAGAGCATGTGAGCTAGATTATCGAGGCTCCTGGGATGATCACCTGCCACTAGTCGAGTTCGCCTACAACAACAGTTATCATTCAAGTATCGGGATGGCACCGTATGAGGCTTTGTATGGCCGTAGATATAGTTCCCCTATTGGATGGGAAGAAGTGGGTGACCGTAAGATTTTTGCTCCTGACATGGTTACTCAGGCATCTGAGGACATCCATTTGATTGTAGAGAGACTAAGGACAGCTCAGAGCAGACAAAAGAGTTACGCTGACAGGAGACGTAGGCCACTAGAGTTTGCAGTTGGTGAATCCGTATTTTTGAGAGTTTCTCCTTCTAAGGGTATAGCGAGATTTGGGAAAAGAGGGAAACTAAATCCTCGCTATATTGGACCCTTTGAGATACTTGATCGAGTGGGAGATAAGGCGTATAGGTTGGCATTGCCACCGGACTTATCAGGTGTCCATAACGTCTTCCACATATCGATGCTTCGGAAGTATCATCCGGATCCGACACATGTGATTAGTTACGAGCCTTTGGAGCTCCGAGAGGACTTGTCATATGTAGAGAGACCGATTCGGATATTGGATAGGAAGGAGAAGGTATTGAGATCGAAGACCATTGGGTTAGTGAAGATTCTCTGGCAGCACCATACTTCAAAGGAAGCTACTTGGGAGCTAGAGAGTCTGATGCGAGAGAAGTACCCTCACCTATTTGATGACTGACTTGGTTCTAATTTGGAGGACCAAATTTTCTGAGTAGGGGAGGATTGTCAGACCCATATTTTTGTAGCTTGTACCTTATGATTCCTATGTGTATGAACACTATGTAATTATAGTTGAATCAAAAGAAGAGTATTTACTAGACTTAAAGTGTTAGTGAAATGATTTAACACGCAAAAGCTACATAAAGAGCCTAATGTGAACTATAAGTGTCACAAGCTAAACTGAGTAAATCTAAATCATTCTGACTGAAAATAAGAACTTAAAATAAGAGAGCATAGAGAGCTCATGAAGGCAAGTCAGCTTTATTTAGTCCCGAACATAGAAAACGAGAGTAAAAGCTAAAAAGGGTAAAATGGACCTTTTCAACGAGAAAAGGTGTTTCGGGTGAAATTATCCACCGGAAGCGGTTGGAATATAAATACGAGAGTGTAATACATAAGATATGATACTTTTGGAATTTGGAGAAAAAGTCAACTTGGTCAATGGTTAAGGAAAAAGTCAACTATAGTTAAGAAAGTGGACTTTTACCATAGTTGACTAATCATGGTTAAAAATTAACCTAAGTGTGGAGGAAAATTTAGGGAAAAATATTCTTGGCCAGAATACAAGATAATCATCCCCGAAAGTAAGGAAAATTTATTCGGAAGGATTCCGGAATAAATTTAATGGTTAAAAACGTAATGGGCCTAAGGTGAAAATTTTAAAGCCCATTAAGGTATACTAAACGTATATCGAAATTCTTAGGTCCTTTAGACCGAATTGTTGGACCAATTGATTGTCCAAATTTTGAGACAATTAGAGGCCCGAGACATAGTAAAAATTTCAGCCTGAAAGCCCATTAAGAAAGCCCAAACCGAGAAGCCCAAATGGAAAAGCCCATGAGATAAATATCTAACCATAGTTAAAGTTAACTATGACTCATAAGGTGACTCATAAGGTGACTCATGGCTAAGGCTTGGAAAGTCAAGTTAAATGGCTGAAAAGTAAAGCTTAATGGCTAAGTATGTGGCTTATAAATTCAGCCACACCATTGTCATTTTCATCACACCAAATCCGGCTAGAAGAAGAAACCATTAAAACATATTTTCCAAGCTTTCTCTCACTAGAAATCACTAGGAATTAGGCATATTTGGAACTTGCATTCTTCATAGAAGTTGTTCCAAATTGAAAGGAGCGTGACATATGTTGGAATTAGCTATCAAGGAGCCATAGAGTGCAAACCGAGAGCCTCCAAAGTTTCGGCCAAAGGGTGAACACAACAATTGGTATATTTTCTAATTTCCAATTTCATATATGTTAATGTATGAATGATTTCAAGTATATTGATATATGTTTTAAGTATTGAAACATATTAAATCACCATGAAGTGGGTTAGGCCGAGAGTGAGTAATGGGATATTGAAATATGTCAATATGATTTTAAGACATAAATGGATTAGTGTACATGTATTAATGTTAATGGTGTAATTAGAATTAATCAAATTGATTAATTAATACATGTAATTTGTTGGCAATCAAGGTGTTTGATAAAATGCCTAAATGAACTATATGATGATTGGTAATGTTGCCTACCAAGTGTTTGTGAAAATGCCTAAGTGAAATTGGCTAAATAATAGGCATGGATGGCATGCCATGGTGAAACCGAGGCATGGATAGCTCTCGGCCATGGCATGTGGCCGAGAGGCCCAATGGGCCAAGCCCAAATATTTTAGGCCCAATAAGGTGTAATGGGCCTAGAACAAGCCCAATAAGAGTTGGTGGGCCCCACAAGCCCAATAGGCCCAACAAAAATGAATAGTAAAATGAAAATGGGCTTAAGGTATAATTAGGCCCATTAAGGATTATTAAGGCCCATTAAGGGAAAATAGACTGTATTAATGTGTAATATAGTAGGAAAATTATAATTAACCTGAGGAATGGTTATTTACAGCTTCAGAGTTTACATTGAGAGCTGATCGGACTGCGAGAGTTAGCAGCACCGAGGAAGTGAGGTCACTTGACGTGATCCGAGGTAAGGGACTTTTGCGAGTAGTTAGAGATACCTGCACGCATTTTCGTCTGCTTTTACATTCACTTAAAAACTCTGAGGGTCAGAGAGAGTGAATAATAATTATTGAGCCTCGATAGTGGCAAATTACGATTTTGCCCCTAGTTAGTCAAAAAGTCAACTTTTGTGAAAAGTTACAAAAAGCATGGAAACAATTATTGTGAGTGTTTAACTACTGTTTAGCATGAAAATAAATAGATGGGCTAATGATTTTAAGGTTGATGTGACTTAAGCACACTTTATAGTGCTGGTTTTAATATTTTGTAAACAATCCCTTTTTAAAGAGCCATCTATCATATTATGTGAGAATGAACCGTGCTAGAGCACAGCTCGCACTGGATTTCATATGTTTTCCACATACATTAGTGCTGGATTTTGATACGCACTAGATTTCCATGACATGCATGATAGAGTACTGGAGTTTTACTCGTGCTCAGTTTTATATGATATATGCATGACACAGAGTGCTGGAGCGATTAGCTCGTACCCGAGTTTTACATGAGATACATGACAGAGTACTGGAGCGTTGCTCGTACTCGATTCTTCATGGTTTATACATGACATAGTACTGGAGCTATTGCTCGTACTTGATTTGATATTGTGCATAGCATGGTACTAGAGCTATTGCTCGTACTTGATTTAATACATGAACTATGCATTGACCTAGTTGCTAGAGGTTTACTCGCACTAGAGTTGAGTTTGTGATGTGAAACAGTGTTCGAGCGTAGTGTCGACTGTGTGTCGCACTCAAGGACGCGCACTGTATGTGATATTATTTACATGTTACCCACTCATGCCGCATTCTCGTGTGACTGAGTGTCACATTTTGAGAGGATGGCTAGCATGAGGGTATTAGAGATGTGGTATGATATTCCACAGGTGCGAGGGCTAAGACCTATGTTAGGCACCTTGACTGTGATGTTGATATTCCATGGTTCCGAGGGCTAAGTCCTATGGCAGGCACCCTGGCTGTGATGTAGGGTCTACGGGTGTACTTTGTACCGTGCCTGAGGGCGCGAGGAGTACGCTGTACCGTGTTACGTATAGCTGGCGGCTGTAGTGGACTGACCATCCTCCCGTTGCAGTAGTGATGCCCCACACACCGAGATCTGTGTTGTTTGGGATATGATCATAGTCCAGGATACTATTTGCATTTCACCACAGAGTCTCACATGATATATCACATTGATTGACTGATTTAAATTGCGGACAGACCTGAGGGATGGGTCGGACTCCGATTTTGTGTTGTGAATTATTTAATGCCATATTTATTGTGATTTAAATATACATGGCATGATTTACATAAAGGCATGATTTATATAAAGATGCATTGTTTTGTACTACATGCCTACATTTGAGAAAGAAAGCATGATTTCTGTACATGGGATTTAATCTGTACAAGTATATATATATATTATATTTCAAGACATGCTTTTAAAGTGAGTTAAGGAAATAATGTTTTCAAGGCATAGCATTATTTTGAGTAGATAGTGTAGATATCTACTTGCTTGCCTGATTTCCTTACTGAGCGCGTTGTATGCTCACCCCCCTTTCTTTTCATCTCTCTACAGAGCGTCAGTAGAGCGAGAGCTATCGAGGGATAGTATTCCTGAGTTCACAGCTAGTTCCTATCGATCGCCAGGTATACATATTTTGTACAGTTGTGTATCTAAACATAGAAATAGCACAGTGATGTATACGATATATATTATGGGGAATGTATTTGTATTAGACTTTATATAAATCTCACATGTATTATAAAGTAGTTACAGTCAGTAATAATATATTGACATGTATGTATGATAATGGATGATGTGGTAAGCGAGGACTCTGACATCGAATCACAGCCCAACCATTGAAGAGAGGAAAGGTAAGTTAAAAATGCGAAAAATTTGTAGTGGTTTTTGGTTAAGTCATGGATTGAGAATGGGGTCCTGACAAGTCTGGACTTAACAGGGGGGTTACTAGCTCTCTACCACTCCTAAGGGTGATGGCTTTCACATGTTCCTTCCCTTCCCTTCGCCTAACAAGATTGGCTTCAGTGTTACTAGGAAGGGTCCCCTGAGGACGTTGACTAAGAGCATTTGCTATTTGTCATACCTGAACCTCTAAGTTCTTAATTGAAGCTGCTTGATTTTGCAAGATTGTTGTGAACATTTCCTCAAGAGAGGGTTTCTTATCAACTGCTGGTAAATGCTGGGGTTGTGGAGGTGGTGGTTGATGGAAGTGGGATGGATAGGAATGATTAGGTGGATGATGTGGATACGGAGGTGGTGGGTGGTGATGAAATTGATGCTGTGGTGGTACCTGAACCTGTGGAGCTTGAAAACCTGGGGGTCTTACTCGTCTAGAATTAGAAGCTTGCCCTTGGTTTTGGCTCCAAGAAAAGTTAGGATGGTTCCTCCACCCTGGATTATAGGTGTTTGAAAAAGGGTTGTTCTGTTGCTTAGGGGCAACATACTGAACCGATTATAGGTTAAGTGGACACCTATCCACAGCGTGGGTACCATTACATAGATCACATAAGAGAAAAGGACTTTGGACAGAAAACACAGGGTTAGGATTGTTGGAAGGATTAGGTTGGGTACTGAGCGACTCCACCTTCTTTGTAAGATTGGTAATTTGAGAGGTCAAGGTGGACAGCGTGTCAAGCTCATATATACCCGCTAATTTCTTTGGCAATTGCCTTTCCGAGGACCATTGATAGTTGTTAGCCACCATCTTGTCTAGCAGCTCATAAGCCTCCTCCTTTATTTTGCACATCAAGGCTCCACCCGAAGCGGCGTCCACTATGGTCCTATTTTGTCTTGTAAGTCCATTGTAGAAGGTCTGGACTTGTAACCATAGAGGTAGGCCATGGTGAGGGCACTTCCTAAGAAGCTCCTTATATCATTCCCATGCCTCATAAAGAGATTCAGAGTCGTACTGGGCAAAGGAGGATATATCGCTACGGAGTCTGGCCATTTTAGTGGGAGGGAAAAACTTAGCTAGAAATTGGTGGGCTAACTCGTCCCATGTAGAAATGGATCCTGGAGGCAGGGAGGTCAACCAATGTCTCGCCCTATCCCTAACTGAGAAGGGGAATAGTCTAAGTCTAAGCGCATCATCCCATAATCCATTGTGTTTGAACGTGTTGCACAAGTCCAGGAATTGCCCAAGGTGAGCATGTGGGTCATCGTACGGAAGCCCACTGAACTGTACAGAGGTCTGGATCATCTGGAGGATGGAAGGCTTAATTTCGAAATTATTAGCAGGGACAGCTGGTGGCCTAATGCCGATATAATATCCTTCGACCGTCGGCACCGCATAATCTCCAACGGTCCTACTTTCCTTATTCTCTGCCATCGTGTTTTGCTGCGGAGCTGTAAATTTCCTAGAATCCTTTCGAATTTTCCTAAGAGTTCGTTCGATTTCAGGATCTAGAGGAAAGCAATCAAAACTCCTTACTCTACGCATGCAAACATCAGAAAGTACTTAGAAAATTTTTTAAGTTTTTTTTAATTTTTCAATTTTTTTGATTTTAATTAATTATGAGAAAATTAACTAAACTAAACTAAGGATCTAAATATTTACAACCTAAATATTTACAGGCTAGAATTACACCTAAGTATAGTTTCACCGATATTAATTAACGACTAATTAAAACTTCCCCGGCAACGGCGCCAAAAACGTGGTACGCCCTAAAGGTATTACCGCAAGTGCACGGGTCGTACAAGTAATAATGGGATTTGAGTCCCGAGTTATCGTCCCACAGAGAAGTTGACTAGCCTAATTAACTACCGGTTAATCTTACCATAAGTATATCCTAGCAAATTATGAAGTTTAAGTGGGTGATCTACTAAGTCTAAAGTTAAAATTACTGGAAAGCAATAAAATAATAAAAACTAAATAAAACCGAGCTGAGATTTACTTACCGAGCTCCACGTAATTAAAATCAAATACCTACGAAAATCATTAAAACAGTTAAAATTAATTAACACAATTAAAATACAATGCAAATATAAAAATAAAGAACTAAAATTTAAACAAACTTAGAATGAAAATGCATGTAATTAAACTAATAAAAATTGCAAATTAAATTAACCTAAATGACACGCCCTAAGGGTACTGTCTGCAAGTGCACGGGTCGTTCAAGTAATAATGGGATTTGAGTCCTAAAATTATCGTCCCTCAGAGAAGTTGGTTAGCCTAATTAATTACCGGTTAATCTTACCCTATGGTATATCCTACCAAATTATGAGATTAAAAGTGGGTGATCAATTAAGGCTATAAATTAAAATTACTGGAAAGCAACTAAATAAAATAAAACCGAGTTAAAACTACTTACAATGCTCCAAGCAATCAACCTACAAAAGAAAATTAACACAATTAATTACACACTCAAAATAAAATGCTAAAATAAAGAACAAAATTAATTAAGCTAAAATCAAACAAACCTAAGGTAAAATGTGAATGTAATTAAACTAATTAAGAAAATGCAATTTAAACTAACTTAAAGTCTAATAAGATAAACATCTACTTACCTAAAGAAATTCTTAAACTTAACTCTAACTAAATGCTAATAAAACAAAATTTAACTAATGCATGCAAATAAATTTAATCTAAATTAATTCTAAATATAACTCATAAAATACTATAATAAAAATTAAATCCTAACATGTATAAACTAAAAGTAACTATTAACTAAGACTTAAAACTAAAGATTAAATTAACAACTTAAAATATTAAATTTACCTATCAATTACCACTATTCTAACTAATACTAATGAAAATAATAAAAAATGCAATAAAATTCCAATGAAACCATAATCAAATGTGGCCTTAGACAATTTAAATCATTCAAAGGTCCCTCCAAACACTATTCACGTTCTTCACCAAAACATTTCCATGCATTGCCAGGCATGCTCTCGGTTCAGGCCTGCTGCCTTCATCAACTGCTGTCCAAGTTTGCCCAGCTTCATTCCAGCTACTATCTGCGGGGGGTCTGTCCACTGGTGCTCTAGGCGTGCTCTCTGTCTGCTCCAGGTTCTTTTCCGACTGCTCTGTACCTCCACACCTTACTGCAATGCCATTCTGCTCTGTATCATTTTTGTACTGTTGTCCACTCCCTGCAGTCGACGCGCACAACATCACCTATCCTTGCATTTACAGAATCCTCATCAGCAATGCTATACTGAACTTGCAGCAAAACAAAATGCACTCAGCTCCTGCTTCAAATCAGTAATCAACAGAGGCCGGCAGTGATACTCCCTTTGCTGAACATGCATATTCAAACTTCCTACCATACACAGCAAGCAGACCTGGAAATAGACATAACACAAGCATTAAATCGTATTAAATAAGTTCAAGGCAGTGAATAACAACAGCAAACTTAACATGGCTGAAATTAAAAGCTAAAACATGAAAAGGAAAATAAACAGTAAATCAAACATAAACAGAGGAGAATAGAGTAAAAGAGAAACATCCTGTTACTTCTCTCGGCACCTCCCTCAGTTGGTACTTAACCCGAACAAAGCACACCACCGTGAACCATAGAGGTGAGAGAACATCAGTGGCCATGCCTTGCTTCAACAGCCCCAAGCAGGAGCTAGCCACTCGGCTTCACACGGAGATGGAAGCCAGAATAGCGATGACAATCGCATGCTACTTGAATAACACTCTGGTAAATAAAACTGACGGCAAAAACAAAAGAACTAGATAGAAATAAATTAAGACCACATCAAGCTTAGTCACATAGCCTAATAGCCTCATTCACAACCACACTAATCCAGAATTTGCTCTACACCAGCAGTAGCAGCCCCACCAGCCTTGGCAACCCACGACAAGCCAGCATCTAAATGAGCAAAACAAGTGAACTTGGCTCCTGCACCCAGTATCTTCTCCTCTGCTCAAAACTCGATTCACGGTGAAGAAGGTAGAAAAAAATAAAAGAAACCGAAACTAGGAAGGAAACCGAGAGAAAACAAAATAAAAATAATAACTTTAAATTAAAACTTAAACAGTAAAATAACAATGAATGGAAACTGAATAAATCCTAGAAGAAAATGGACAATAGTGGCTGTTGTCACCAGCAGAAAAACAAAAAAGAAAGCCTAAGGAAAATAAAACCTAAAGTAAATGTTTAACGTAAAAAAAAACTAAAAGCTACCCCCTTTACAATTGCCATCATTTTCTATTTACAATTATGGGTATAATTGTAATATTTTCATCCTAGATGAGTTGACATTGTTTGGCCACTTGTCTTCACACCATTGGCTCCTTGAAAAATAATATTTCCATGTCATCTACTTTTTGTCCAATTGGATGTGCTAGGCACGTGTTGTCCGCGTGGTCCAATCTCGATTTTAGCCCAATTTCGATCCATTTTCTATCAAAATATTCAAAATTCATCTGGATTTAATTTATCTGCAAACATGAGAATTTTAATTAAATAAAAGGGATAATTAACAAAATAAATTGGGGATTTAAGTAATTAATTAGGAAATTAAGCACAAATAATTCTAAAAATATAGAATTATCACTAAAATCTAATAAAATAAAAATCTACTTACCTAAAGAAAATCTTACACTTATCTCTAACTAAATGCTAACAAAATCTAACTAATACATGAAAATATTTTTGCATTAAATTAAAAATGAAACAAACTTAAGGTTGCATGGAATAAATCTACCCCTAATCTAATTCTAAATTAACACTTGATTAATTATCATCCTAATTAAAACTAAGCTTTATACCACTAAACAATAATACTAACATGCAATTTAATTAAAGCCCCTAATCTAAGCTAACAAGGGTTAATAAAAATACAACAATGGGCAATCATAAAATAAAAAATAAATAATAAAAAGAAACTAGAAATGATTAAAATGACTTGGCCAAACATGGCCCTAGGCTAAAATAGAAAACATCAAAGTGTCCCGATACACCACTGTTCACGTCTTCTTCAGTGTTTATTTTCCATTTCCAGGTGAGAGCCTCGGTTTATCCAGTCCTCTGCTCCAGATATTGTTGTCGATTTGCCCAGGAATTCTTGGTTTGCCCAAGTATTCTCAGCATGCCTGTGTCTTGCTGTCTGCTGCTCCAAATGAAAACCAGCTAGCATTCTCGATCACTGTCATGCTGCTCCAAGCTGCTAGTGTTGTTGTCCAGGTAGTGTACAGATCTACTGCAGGAGTTGCTATCAGTCTGTCCTCAAGCACTACCATGAACCTTCCTTGGGACCGGTCATGCCTTGCCTCAACTGATCATTTCCTGCACCAGCAATGTTAGTTCGAACAGCAGTACAAAGCTTTCCCAGCAGCCCAGTTTCCATGCATTGTTCATCCGGAGAACCAAACATCACCAAGACACAGATCATAAAGGAAGAACCATCTGCAGGGACCCGAAACCTCAACAAAAAAAAACTAAATAATCTAACAGAAATTTATCATAAATACAATGGAAACCAAGCAAGTATGGATTAATACAGAAAAACTCAGATGAACAGTGCAAACGTTAAAAAGCAGAGCATAACAGAGGATTGATCGACTTGCTGGTTTGTTTCTTTGTTACCGTCCAGCTACCCGTCGACACCCTCTCTCAGTATTACACATGAGCATCTCCACGAAAGCAGGAACTAAGGTGAAAATACAGAAAACTACATTGAACATTAAATCAATAATGCAAAAATTTATAAGACATGAAAACAGGAGACTCCAGGGCCACGGTTTCCTTCAGTTTCTTCTCCTACCATGTTCCACTTTGCTCTTGATGTGGACAAATGCTCAGCGTCAACCCACATCAAGGCCACAGAACTATCAGGTAAAAGAATGAAACGAACAAGCTTGCTACCCGACTGCCCCAGAGAGAATCAAACCGACATAAAAAAATGACTTATCAAACAAATACATATGTAAGTTGGGAAACCGAGAGCTTGTTAATGAAAATTATAAACTTCCATTTAACACTCACAAAATAAGAAACATCCAGGAATGGATTGCTACAAACAGAAAAGAAGAAACGTGATTGCAAAAAAAAAAAATACCAAGAACTAGAAAAATGAAACAAACTTTTTCATTAAGTGATTACTGAATGAACAGTAAAATGTTGCTACTAACACAATAATCTTTTCGAGAAAGCTTAAAAATAAAGATACATAATCTAAAACTACTCTAGAAAACTATTCTGCCCTAAAATGACATCGTTTCTTCAATTGCCATCTTTTTCTATTTATAAACACACTAGGGGTAAAATTGTAATTTTCCATCCTAAATGAGTTAGCATTTTTTTGGCCTCTTGTCATCACACCATTGTCTCCTTGAAAAGATATTTCCATGTCATCGGTCTTTTTGTCCAATTGGATGTGCCAGGTGGCATGGCTCGTGTTGTCCGCGTGGCTCAATCTCGATTTTAGCCCAATTTCGATCCATTTTCTATCGAAATATTCAAAATTCATCTGGATTTAATTTATCTGCAAACATGAGAATTTTAATTAAATAAAGGGGATAATTAACAAAATAAATTGAGGATTTAAATAATTAATTAGGAAATTAAGCATAAATAATTCTAAAAATATAGAATTATCAACTGTGTCACACGGATGAGATGCTCGCACATGCACTTGAGATTGAGTCGGTTATATATGGTATGGGGTAGATAAGACCTATGGCAGGCACCCCCGACCGTGATATAGGTCCATGGAGTACGTTGTACCATTTATATCACATGAACTATGATGTACCGTGTGATGATGATGTTGATTTATATTCTGGCGGATAGGATTTGACCCACCTCCCATTACAGCATGATGCCTTGCACATTGGGATCCGTGTGGTCAGCGATGATAGAGACATAGTTGGCCACCAGAGTTTTCGATTGTATACAGTGATCACCTGTCTCACATGATATCACATGATTTGTGTTATCCAGGGTGGACCCGAGGGAGAAGTCAAACCTTGTGGGATGTTTTTAAAGGATGATGTATTGTTTTATTATGAAACTGATAACTTTTAAAGTGACGAGCATGAGATGTCATACATGATGATTTTTTCATGTTTGTTTTATATGTCTGATTTTATGATTTATCTTATATGATAGATATATACATGTGGCATCGTTTTTAGTCTTACCTCATGCTCTAAATGTAAGCGATTTTATATCATGACATTATAAGCACGTAGATAGTGTAGTTATCTACCTGCTTGCATTATTACCTTCCTGAGCTAGTGAGCTCGTCCCTTTCATTTTACCCCTCTACAGAGTGCATACAGTAGTTAGTGAGTGGCTGAGGACTTGTATCCTTGTATCCAATGCTTCCCATCATCAAGAGGTATACACACTGGTATCATTTTGTATCTAAATATGTAATAGTACAGTAATCATTTTGGAATGTAATATGGGTATGTAAATATTAGTAAACACGTACAAGTATTGAATCTCAATTATAAAGTATACGTGTTTTCTTTTGAATAAATTAAAAGATAGATGACATAGTATATGGTAAATAGTGACTAATACTGACTCATAACCTAACTGTTTAGTGGTGAGAATGTTCATGACCGGGAAAGGAAAGGAAAAAGTGAAAATTTTGTAGCGATTTTAGGTAAAAATGGGTCGTGGTAAAAGTGGTATCAGAGTTAGGTTGACCTGATATGAGTCTGTATTAGTAAGTAGGAAAGTTACATCCCCATATTACTGTACTTTGTTTAGATATAACTGGGTATACCGAGATGGGATTAGACTAATGATTGGTTATGGATGCAAGAATTTGGGCATTATCCTTGTTACCCACCATGGTAAAGGGGCGAGTTCACGTACTAGAGGCTGTAGGGGTAGGCCTGAGAGTGGTGCAGAGCGATAGGCTGGTCAAATTCCGTAGGAGCTTATTGAGATGCCAGGGGATACTGAGGCACGTTGAGTGGAGTATAGAGAGCCTCATTGAGATAGTTACACAGGCTATATTAGGGGCTGGCGATAGACGAGGTCCAGCGGGACAGCCTATTGATGCTGGAAAGGCAGTTGCTACAAATACGCCTACACCGCCACTAGTTCAGGATACAGCATCTCCTATTGCTTCACAGAAGGGTAACAGAGGATGGGGATATGGTTGCGATTTGGATAGATTACGGCAGTTTCAGAAGTTTATATCGTCATCATTCAATGAGGTAAAGAACTCAATAGTTGTTGAGGACTGGGTAAATGAAATAGCAAAGTTGTTTGAGTTCTTTCGGTGTCAGTTGACCGAGAAAGTGACTTTTGATGCGTTTATGTTGGAGGGCGAGGCAGAGCATTGATGAAATCTGCTCAACCCATCTTAAGAACTAAACGTCCAAAGCTGACATGAGAGATAATTATGGATACATTCCAGAGATAGTATATTTTGAACACCATTCAGAGGAAGTTACAGATAAAGTTTTTTTACTCTGACCCAGAGGAATAGGTCAATCGACGAGTATGAATCACGATTTACATCCCTGGACAGGTATGACCCGACACTATGAACAGTGGGAATCGAAATGTTTGAAAGTTATGGAAGGGCTCAAACCATCTATCAGAGTTCGATTTGTCCCGTTAGATATCACTATATACGACGAGGCAGTGCGCAGACCACAGTGGTGCGAATAAAATTATGAGTTACACGCCTCTAAATTTGGGAAAGGTAATATGTGTTGAAATAGAGACAGAAAGAGAATAGTAGTTGACAAAGGTGTCAGAGCAGGAAGGAGGCCATTTGGCAAGAGATTTAGAGTTGATGAGCCACGGGGTAAGATGATTAGTAAGGCCCTAGTGTATCCAATTTTAGCGCCTACGAGGGGTATTGTAATTGGAGGACCCCAACCTACTACTGAGCAGTATAGGATATGTCATGACCCTAAACTTACCAAAATACGTACAAATTTTTCACATTTTCATACATCGTTTGTTAATCGTCCTTCCTCGTTCGTGAACAACCACACTGTCAACAATTGGGCTATGTGTTAATGTCTACCTCATCTATCCATAACAATTTAATTTCAAAAGTAAACACTTTTATAAATACATCAGAGTTATAGTTTACAAGTGTTTACATTGCTTTACATCCCTAATGTTTACATACAAAATGCTATTGTGCTATGTCTAGTTTAGATACAAAGTAATTTAGGTGTGTATACCTTGCGCGATGAGATGTAGCGGATACCAAAAGGGGAATGCCTCCAGTCATGCTCAATATATACTCAAAGCTCTGTAGAGATGGGAAAATTAGGGGGTGAGCAAACCACACGCTCAGTAAGGCAATCATGCAAACAGGTAGTTATTACACTATCTACGTGATCGTGATGCCATGCTCAAAGCATACATTTCATCATTTTCTCAAAATATGAGTTCATGCTGGTGTTAATGGTATGTAAAGCATTCCTGCTATTAAAATTCACTGCACAATTTAATTCAAAGCATGACATTAACCATCAATCATATTTTATAAGTAAAGCATGGCATTAATCATTATGCATATTTCATAAGTAAAGCATGGCATTAAACATCATGCATCAGTGCACTTTGAAACCATTAACAATCGATATCTCAACACAATTCAACACTTGTCAAGTCTCAGCCCCTCCCTCGAACTGTCCTGGCCCACAAATCATTTCAAACATGGATTTATTCACAAAGTAATAGATATGTGAGATAGGCAATTCAATAAGGGAAATAACCTCTAGGACTATGGTCATATCCTGTGATACCAGCTACACAGATCAGGTGTGCGAGTTATCACTACTATCTGCTTCCACACAGGAGGTGGGTTAAATCCTGCCCGTCGGTCCATAGCAGATCTCGTCCGAAGATGGCATATCACATCTCAACATGGTACAACGTACTCCATGCTACCTGCACGGTACAACATACTCTGTGGACCCACATCAACACATCATATCATGCCACATCTCAAAACGTACTTGTGAGCCTATTTAATCGGTACGACCTCTTGTCTACCCGAAGCTCCTAACATGGCTATCAACATGTCAAAATATCACAAATGCACGTGTAAGCCAATTTAATCGGTGCGACACCCAGTCTATACGAAGCTCCAAGCACGGCACAAATAAGGTGGGCATCTAATACGAGCTATGCTCCAACACCATGCCAAAACCAGTATAAAAATCCATGTGAAAACTAGTGCAAGCTAAGATCTAACACTCATACGTATAAAACACATCAAATCTCGTGCGAGTCATACTCTAGAACGCTTTCATCCTCACGAAAACCATGTAGGTGGCTCAATTCTTTACAAAGTATGGCTAACAAACCAAAACAACTCATTTCTTTTGCAAAACATTTCAAATGTTAGCCAACCTACCAATCATTTGCTAAAAAAGTAATACAACATGATTTTCCAAAGCATTATGCTTTTATTTTCATGAACATTTCTTAAACACCAAACTTTTTACCCTTCAATCACCCAATATCATTTTCTTAAAGCTCATGCAATCTAGCAAAGCATTTAAGCGCCCAAATTGCGCACAGATATCTCTAAGAGTCCACAGAATTCCCTTAACTCAATTTACTTGAGTGTGACTCTCTCTTCCTCTTAGCTTCTTGCTCTCTTGGCTCACCTTGCTCCGATGTATCCTCTAGAGCTGCGATTCATTCATCCAAGTCGCTTAAGTTAATGTTGTTAACTCGCATTTTGACTTCACTAGTCAATATAATTCATCTATGTATTTATCAATGCCTTAATCCACATTTTACCTTTTTTTGGTAAATTTCACTATTTATTCACTAACAACATCTTAAAATCATACTCATAACACTATTATCACCTCAAGATACCCCATTCATCATTAATCTCAATACCTTTCACTTTCTCACACTAGACCATTTCTAGGTCATGGTGGATTCATTCTACTCTAGGTAGTTTCTACCATTTCTATAGATACCAAATCATTCCCACATCAATATCCAAATAATGTACTTGAGTATTTGCATTAGAAACTCACCTAGTTTGTTTTCCTCTTTGCTCCAAATAAAAATGCACCTTGATCCTTCGATCTAACAAGTGGGGAAATACCTCTAAACTATGTTGTTCTTCTCTTTGATGTGAACAACTTTACCTCTAATAGCTTTCCCTCAAATCTTACTGAAAATGTGTGGATTTAGGAGTGAGAAGCTAGGTTTTAGGTTGGAATTGGAAAAGATTGGTTTTGTCTCAAAAAATTACAGATCCAACTGCTCTATAATTATTGAATTTGCTTGATGAGATTGATCTGGTCCTCTTAAAATCCCTCTTTTTCACGACATTTGAAGGCAGGAGATCGATCTGTCGAGGCTTGAGATCGATCTGCTTCAAATAGAATGTTAAGGAGATCGATCTGGTCTTAGGGAAGATCGATCTCCATTTTACAGAAGGTTCAGAAGATCGATCTAGTCTTAAGGGAGATCGATCTATATTTTACAGAATGTTTAGGAGATCAATCTGGCTCCATTAGAGATTGATCTGTCCTGTTTCATAGCTTAGAATAAGAGCATTTTGGCTCTCCCAAATCGATCTCTCATCCTATGAGATCGATCTGGCATTCATATCTCCAGATTTTTTGTAGTTTTTCTGCAGTTACTTACACCAAAACAACTTTACTTTGCTGCCATTGTCATTTTCTCATCCAAACATCTTTGAGACATGAAAATGGCATCCATTCCTACTTTATACCTATTGAAACTTGTGTAAAATCTTTGTACAACCAAAGGTACACGATATAAACCAAATGGAAGTGCATAACTTATGCAATCTTCCTTCCGTTTTACCACACTACTCATTTTCCATTCTACTCACATTCTTCACATGTTTAAGTCCATTTCCTCATATTCATACATAATGCAACTTGTACGTACAATCACAACTCTTATTACATGTGTGTACATTAAACTTATGGACTTACATTACATATACTTCACATTACAAGTATATCACCATACTTATGAATTCATTAACATAGATATACAAGGTTAAACTTATACGGGGTCTCATAGGATGTGTGGTAGATACCACGAAAATAGGGTCCGCATCTTATTAACTAAAACATACGTTAAGAGTGGTAAGACGAGCCATCTATTTAAGGATTACCTAGAGCTAGGCGAGATTGCCTCACAAAAATGCAAAGAGCTTGAGAAAGCCCCTGCTGATACCTCTACACCGAAAAAGAAGGCCATAGCCGAAGAGAATGAGGGAAATAGGTTATTGGTCGAGGACGAGTGTATGCCTTGGACCAGGATACTATTGATGCTTCATTTGATGTGGTAGAAGGTACTATCTTGACTATTAATATTGAAGCAATTGTTTTAATTTATCCTAGTGCCACACATTTATCATATCGCCTTCATTTGCATATAAGTTGGTGAAATATATGAAGCCTATACCCTTAGGCAAAATACTGATAGTTAGCACTCCAATGAAGGATAGTCAGCTAACTGAATATGTATGTAGAGATTGAAGTTGAAAGTGAGGAAAAAAGATAGGTTAGTCGATCTTATTCAATTGACTACGAGTGATTTTAGTATAATATAGGGAATGGATTGGTCGGCTACAGACTATACTGTTTAGATTGCTATTCTAAGATAATGATGTTTCCACCCTGAAAAGTGTATTGTATGTTTTGACAAGTGATGAAAAAGTGTAATGGTTGTAAATAAAGGAGTGAATGATTGTACTAACAAAATGAGTAATGATGTGAAGGTTTCATCGCTTATGTGGTTGGTATGGATAAGACACATCCGACTTTGACAGATATACCACTAGTCAGAGAGTTTCCTAATACCTTCTCGGATGACTTACCAGGATTACCACTCGATAAAAAGATGGAATTTTGTGTTGATTTGGTACTTGGTACTAAGCCAGTATCTAAACCACTGTATAAAATAGCACTAGTGGAACTGGAAAGGACTAAAGAAGAAATTACAGGAGTTCTTAGATAAGGGATTCATCAGACTGAGTATCTCACCACGAGGAGCACCGATCCTATTTGTGAAAAAGAAAGATGAAAGCATTCGATTATGTATGGATTATTAGTTGTCGAATAAGGCTACCATCAAGAGTAAGTGTTTCCTTCAATTATTGATAATCTATTGGATCAGTTTTGGAGAGCGAAGATATTTTTTGAGATCGATTTGAAGTTTGGGTATCATCCGTTGAGGATTCGAAATGTGGATGTGCTCAAGATAACTTTCTATACCTGTTAAGACATTAATGAATGAGGTATTTAAACTTTACCTAGATTGATTTTTATCATCTTTATCAATGATATGTTGGTACATTCGACGTCCAGGGAAGATCATGAGTAGCAATTAAAAACTATTTTATAAATGATTTGTTAAGGATTTCTCGAAATAGGCTGCTCGGTTGACACGTCTCACTCAAAAGAAGGTTGTATTTGAGTGGGATGATAAGTGTAAAAGTAGCTTCTATGAGTTTTGGTGAATTGAAGCATAAACTGACCACTGCACCTATTCTCACCATACCCAACTGCTCAAGAGGTTTCTCAGTATATATGGATGCCTCAAAACAAGGATTAGACTGTATACTAATGTAAAATGGGAAGATAGTTGCTTATAGATCCCGACAATTTAAGGGCCATGAGAGAAACTATCTTACCCATGATTTAGAATTGGTAGCCATAGTGTTTACACTGAAGGTATGGCACCACTACTTATACAGTGAGAAATTTCAAGCATGCACTGATCATAAAAGCCTCAGTATCCGTTTTCATAGAAAAAATTGAATATGAGATAAAAAAGAGGGTTAGAGCTTTTGAAAGACTATGATTGTGAGGTATTGTACCATCCGGGTGAGGCTAATGTAGTGGTTGATGCCATTAAGCGGAAAGAACCTCGGGATGGTATCACATATGATGGTCAGGGAACGTGAGTTGTTAGAGCAGTTGTTTGCCTTAGTAGTGATGTGACCCCTTCTGATACTGTCAGTGATTATGTGATAGCTAGCTTGAGAGATCAGGACTGGATTTGGTTGACCAGATTTGACAGGCTCAGCATGATGATTGGTAGGGTGTCAATAGTGTGAGTCAGCTTTAGATAGGTACAGTGATAGAGTTCACAATGAGTGATAATGACTTACTAAGGTTATGAGGTAGAATATGTGTTCCCAAGGACCATAGTTAATGAGATTGTTATTATCAAAAGCTCACTCTTCAAAATATACATTTCATTTAGGGAGCGATAAATGTATTAGAATCTCTAAAAAGGGTATTAGTGGTCAGGCATGAAAAGAGATATCATAGAGTTAGTAGCGAAGGGTCTCGTATGTCAGTAGAGTAAGGTAAAGTATCAGAAACCTACAGGGTTATTGTAGCCTCAACCTATATTGATATAGAAATGGGAGCATGTTACTATAGATTTCGTCATGGGTTACAAAGGACCCATAAGAATCACGAGGCTATTTGGGTAATAGTCGATAGATTGACGAAGTCAACCCACTCTTCCTAGTTATAAAATCCACAGATACTCTGAGTACATTAGTGAAGTTATACGTATGGACACTTGTGGAACACTGTGTAGCATTCTAGTGAGCATTGTGTCAGATAGGGATTCCTGCTTCATTTATCATTTTTGGGAACATTTTCAGGAAGCTATGGGGACTCGAGTGAGTTATAACACAACTCTTCATCCTTACATTGATGGACAATCAGAGAGAACCATCCAGACATAGGAGGATATGTTGTGAGCATGTATAATGAATTTGAAAAGCTCCTGGGATGATCATTCATCATTAACCAAATTCTACAATAACAGTTATCACTTGAGTATCAGAATAGCACCATATGAGGCATGGTATAATAGTAGGTGTCATTCTCTGATTGGATGGGGAAAAATGGGTGACCGACAGATATTTGCTCCCAATTTTATGAAACGAGCCTCTGAGGATGTTCAGTTGATGTGTAAGAGATTGAGAATAGCTCAAAGCAGATAGTAAAGTTATGCTAACAAGAGACGAAGGCCATTAGAATTCTCGAGGGTGAATCAGTGTTTTGGAAGTCTTTTCTTCGAAAGAGGTAAGGAGATTCGGAGAGAAAGGAAACCTAAGTCCTCATTACATTGGATCGTTTAAGATATTAGACAGAGTGGGAGATAAGGCTTATAGGTTGGCATTGCCGCCAAAGTTAGCAGGTGTTCATAACGTCTTCCACGTCTCTATGCTTTGGAAATACCATCCAGACCCAACACATGGGATTAGATATGAGCCATCGGAGCTCAATGAGAACATGTAGTAAGTAAAGAAACAGGTTCAGATATTGGATAGGAAGGAGAAAGTACTATGGTCTAAGACGATCCCCCTAGTCAAAGTCCTTTGGAAGTATCACACTCCGAAAGAAGCTACATAGGAGTTGGAGAGCCTGATGCGGGAAAAGTACCCCTGACTTTTCGAGGAGTGACTTAGTTCTAATTTGGAGGATCAAATTTCTTAAAGGAGGGGACGAATGTAAGGCCTGTACTTTTATATGTATTCCTTATGATTCCATGATGTACATACTTGTTACATGCTATATAAATCATAAGAGATGTAAGGCTCGTGAATCTATGTACCCTTTATGATTCCATGTTATACACACAATTTACATAATACGTGATCATAAGAAATGGACCGTTTTATGCTCTAAGTGTGAATAGAATGCAAAATGATTAGTGAAGCATTTAAGTGCAATCTTTCCTTTGAAATTCCAAAAAAATTAGCAACTAGAATCCTGCAGATGAATGTCAGATCGATCTTCTTTCACGACAGGATCGATCTTGTAATTCCAAAATTAAATCACAAAGGTTTTATAGGCAAGCAGATCGATCTCGAGGTGATTCTGCATAGAAAGGATCGATCTCTTCCCAAAAGCATATCGATCTCGATGTGCTTCTGCATAGAAAGGATTGATCTCTTCCCAAAAACAAATCGATATCGAATGGTTTCTGGCTAGAAAGGATCGATCCCTTCCCAAGAGCAGATCGATCCCATAGCTTACTTACTGAATGCTTGTATAGTTCAATCAAAGAAAGATCGATCTCTCACCATTGGAGATCGATCTCATAATACTAATTTCTAATTAAAAGCTCGACAGACGAGTCTTCTTCCCCAGATTAAAAAATATCTCTCTTGTACAGCAAAGTGAACAAGTTTTCTCACTCTAAAATATCATCACCTTCCAAAAAAATTTGAGGAAGGTTGCTTTTAGCAAATTTGTTCCTAGTGATAGGGTGAACAACATAGTCAAAAACTAGTAGTTGAATTTTTGGATTAAAGGACCAAGTTGTTTCCCCAATTTTACCCAAAAGAGAAAGGTTAAACTAGGTGAGTTTTTGTAAGACCCGAATTTAATTAAAAACACAAAATGAATGAGCATTTGTGAAGGGAAGTCGAGTTAAATTTATCCCGAACACGTGTAAGGGCAAAACGGTCAAAAGATCGAAAGTCGAAATAAATTCGATAAGAAAATTTAATTAAAAATAATGAATTTGAGAATCTTGATCAATAACGAAGAAATAATTAAATTTCGAGTCCAATTGATCAAGATCCGAAATTTTTAGAAATACCGAAAAGTCACTCGGGACAATATCCCGAAAATACGAAGAAATTATACCCGAAAAAGGATTAAAAATATAATAAATAAATTAAATATAATAAAATAATTAATTTAGAATAAAATATTAATATTTTTAGATATTTATACCAAATAATAATATTTAATTGAATATAATAATAATAAACTAAATTATAAGTAATAATAAATAAAAATAATAATAATGGTAAAAAAACAAAACCTGAAAATGGAAATCGGGAAGGAACTCGAAAGCTGAAATCGACTGCACCCGCGAGAACCCGAGACCTACGATCCAGCCACCGACGATCATCAACCTCCGACGAAGGGCCGCGGAGGAAGAGAAGAGGCCGGCGAAGCTTTGGGCACCGGTGACGCGCCGTCAGGAGGCCGAAAATCATCGAACGGAGGAAGAGAAAGCCGCGAGGAAAACGGGGTTGATCCCGACGATCCACGGCAGCTAGGCGCGAACGGTGGGTACCGACGAGTTCAAGAGGAGAAGCCAATTTTTTTGAGACCGGTATTGGCCGGCGAAACCACCAGAATCCAGCGGATCGAGAGGGAGAGTGCCGCGGAGGGAGAAGACGAATCCGGTGGCCACCGGCGAGATTCGGCCAACCCCAACCCCAGCCGAACACTCCCCCAGTACGGGCGCACCATTTGGCGCCAGAAACGAGCCGAGAACCGACCGCAAACGCCATGAACGGCGGCGGGAACATCTGACCGGTACGAAGCGGTTCAGCAAAGAGGTGAACCGGATTGAACCGACTGAACCGGACCAGTCTGAACCGAGTAGAATCGGATTGAACTGGTTCAGCCATGAAAGAAGGGAAAAAGGGAGAAAAAGAGAAAAAGGAAAAAGGGAAAGAATTTTTGGGGATACACCGGACTTCGGGTAAGTCGGTAAGAGGTCAAAAGTGACCAATTTGACTTTCAAAAAATTTATTTAAATTATATTTAATCAAAAAGTAACCCGGGATTAAATATATAATTGCGCAGTTGTACGACAAAGCCCGAACGAGAGCCAATTGAGCTTCGATTTTCGTATCCCGCATCATATTGGGTAAGTATATTTTAATCCCAACAATTAAAGTCATTTAATACAGAGTTTCGATTATTTTACGGAATTTACGAAATAATTCTGTATAAAAATGAATATTATTCAGAATTTTACAATAATTATCGTAAATAGTGTATGGGCTATCCAATGAGTTTGGAACGAAGCCCGATGATTATTGGTAACCTGAATGAGCTCAGTAAACCCGAAGAAGGAATTTAATTAGTAGAAACGGGCTGAAAATGGGTTGAGGCCCATTAAGGTGCGATTGGGCCTAATAAGAGTAAATTGCCCAATTAGTTAAATCGACTATAGTAAACAGGAGAATTATATTTATTGGGTTAAATTTACGTGATAAATAATTATCTGCAGCCCTAGAGACTGGATTAGCAGCAAATCGGATTGGACGAGCCTTCGACAGTGGAATTTAGATACGCGCTCGACGAGAATCGAGGTAAGGGAATTTTGTAAGTGCATAGAGATACCTATATGTAATTTTGAAGGGAATTACAGGGTCTAGAATTACTTAAAGTATTTAGACGAAATGATAATTTTACGAAAATCGGGGCTTAGGTGAATAAAGAAAAAGATGATTTTGCCCCTGATAGTAAAATTTACTAAAAAGGTAGTAAGGCAGATAAATTGCATGATTTTCATGTTTTGATGCTTTATATGAATGTATTGCTTTGGTTTAAGCAAATTTACACATAGGTTGGCTGTTGATTTCTTGAATTATACGAAAGGATACTGGTTTGTACCGGTTACTATTTTAAAAGATATTTTATCAAGATTGAGCCACTTATCGTATTTACATGAATAAAAAGAGTGCTAGAGTCTTTATCGCACTCAAGTTTACTGATTTATTTCTCATGAAAAGCCGTACTGGAGCATTGCTCATACGAGAAATTTGTGTGTGCACAAAATCGTGCTGGAGCTTCGCTCGCACGAGATTTTAGATATCATGATATGCATAGCGTGGTGCTGGAGCTTCGCTCGCACTAGACGTGAGTTGACATGTATATAGTCGTACGGAAGCCTCCTGTAGACTGTGTGTCACAGAGAGTTGAGATGCTCGCACGTATACCTTGAGACATGGGTTGGTTATCGACATAGTATTGGGGTGGGTAAGACCTACGACAGGCACCCCCAGACTATGATATGGGTCCACGGAGTACGATGTATCGTGTATGTCACACGGAGTACGCTGTACCGTGCAGTCATAATGACTCTATGATGTTACTTGCTATTCTGGCGGGTAGGAATTGACCCCACCTCCCGTTGCAGTTGTGATACCCCGCACACCGGGATCCGTGTAGCCTGGGATCACAGGAACAAAGTATGGCCATAGTCCTCAATTTTTCATACAGTAACCTACATGCCTCACATGATATCATACGGTCTGAATAGACCAGGACGAACCCGAGGGAAGGGTATTGTCCCGATTTATGTTTTTAAAAGAGATGTGATTTAATGAATCAAGGTATTCCCAAGAGATGGGTTTGACCTTGATGAAGCTGTTTTATGATGAAACAAATGAGTTTTAACATGATGAGTTTATGATTAAACAAATAAGATTTAAAGTGATGAGTTTATGATAAAACAAAATAAGTTTTAATGTGACGAGCATGAGATGTCATACATGAGGATTTTTCCATGTTTGTTTTATATATGGATTTCATGATTTCTCTTATATGATATATACATACATGTGGCATCGTTTTAGTCATACCTCATGCTCCAAATGTAATCGATTTTATATCATGACATTATCAGCACGTAGATAGTATAGTTATCTACCTGCTTACATTATTGCCTTACTGAGCTGTTTATGCTCACCCTTTCATTTTTCACCCCACAGGGTACATTCAGCAGAAGAGAACGACAGTAGTCATATCTGCTGCTTCTTATCAAAACCAGGTATACACATTTGTATAATTTTTGTATCTGAACATATAGAGGCACAGTACTGTACATGGATGTAATATTGGGGATGTATTTAGTTTAAATAAATTGATATGTAAATGAAATATGAAAATGGAAAGGTAAATAGGTGAGAGGTGACTAACACCGAATCATAGCCCAACTGTTTAGTAGTGTAACTGTTCACGACGGGTAAGGAAATGAAAAAGTGAAAAATTTACTCTGATTTTTAGGTAATTTGGGTCGTGACAGAAAAGATGGTATCAGAGCTGAGTTGGCCTGATATGAGTCGGTGTTAGTGGTTAAGTAAATTTACATCCCCATGTACTGTGTATTGTTTAGATACAATTGTGTATATCAAGGTAGAAGTGCAACTAAGAATTTAGTTTCGAATGCAAGAATATAATTTTTATAAATGATAGCCGCTATGGTAGAGGGGCGAGTACACATGCTCGAGGCCATAGAGATTGGCCTGAGAATCGAATGAGTCGTAACATGAGACTCAAGATTAGAGTGAGGTGGATGCTGATGTTGAGCATACTCCACAAGGTCCTATAAAGAGACCAAACAGTATTGATACACGCTCCGAGAGGATGGAGTGAAGTGTAGAAAATATTTTGGAGTTGTTTACTCAGTCTATGCATGTAGTTGAGGATAGGCAAGGTAAAGCCTAAACAGATGCCTCAGACTATAGAGATTTTTATACTCATCCGGTAGATAGTGAAGTAAAGAAACCAATAGTTACTAAGGACTGGGTGTATGAGATAGCGAAGTTGTATGGATTCTTTCGGTGTATATCGACCGAGAAAGTTATTTTTAACTGCGTTTATGTTGGAGTCGAGGCGGAGCATTGGTGGAAGTCCGCTCGACTAATCTGAACAGTTAGACATCCAAAGTCGACATAAGAAATATTTCTGGATGTATTTCGGTGACAGAATATTTCGGACCACTTAATTAATGATTGCTCAGAGTTGGGTGAGACTACCCTACAGAAGAGCAAAGAGACAGAGAAAACCCTGTTGATATCTTTGCACCAAAAAGGGAGGCCACAGCCAAAGAGAAAGGGAAAGTAGGATGTTGGATGAGGGCGAGTGTATGCCTTGGACCAGGACACTATTGATGTTTCATATGATGTGGTGAAAGATACCACACTAGTTATGAATAAAGAAGTAATTATTTTAATTGATCCTGGTGCCACGTATATATTTATACCGCCTTCATTTGTATATAAGTTAGTAAAAGACGTGAATGCCTTCACCCATGAGCACAATACTGATAGTTAGTACCCCAACGAAGGAGGGTTAACTAACGAAATAATTATGAAGAAATTGTAAGTTGAAAATAGGGGTGAAAACATCACTGGAAAGTATACGGTAAGTTTTGACAAGTAATAAAAGGGGTGTAGCGATTGAAATTAAAGGAGTAAATGATGGTACTCACGAAATGAATAATGACAGAGTTTTGTTATAAGTGATATACGAAAAGAGATAAGTTTTGTGATAAATCCTAAATACGAGATATGTAAGGTAAGAATATCTGTGATACGTGAAGTAAATTGGGATTAAAGCAATTAGTAGCGAATATGAATTATGACCACATGGACCGATACGTAAAGTAATTGTGGTCAAGTCTGAGGGTTAATAAAGGTATTTCAAAATACCTCCCCGCCTGAAGATTTGACAGAGTCTAAAAGTATACGTAATCTATAAATTAAAATCGACAGTCGTAATATATAAATTTAAAATTAGGGTACTTTTACTAGTACGATAAGAAATATAGAATTCGATTAATCAAGAAGGTTTAAAAATTAATTAAAATTTTATAAAAGTCGTTAAAAAGGAAATGACGCAGGTTAGTATCTTGAACGAAAGCGATTTTGAAAGACATTTTACGTTTATGCGTACATAGGTCAAGGAAATGGGTAATTGAAATATTCAATAGGACTCAATTACGACAAGTTATTTAAACTTTACCTGGACCGATTTGTTATCATCCTTATTGATGATATTTTGGGTGTATTTAAAGTCCAGGAAAATTATAAGCAACAATTGGAAATTGTTTTTACTGATGATTTGTGGAGAGTTCTCGAAATGGACTACTTTATTGACACGTTTAACTTAGAAAAAGTTGTATTTGAATGAGATGATAGACGTGACAGGAGTTTTGGTGAACTGAAGTAATAAACTGACCACGACATTTATTCTCACCATACCCAACAGATTAAGAGGTTTCTCATGAGTCTATGGATACCTCAAAATAATGAATGGGCTGTGTATTGATGCAAAAGGGAAGATAGTTGATTTTGGATCCAGACAACTCAAGGATCATGAAAGGACTATCTGACCCATGATTTAAAAGTTGGCAGCGGTAATACTTGTACTGAGGATATGGTACTATTATGTACATGGTGAGAAATTTTGGGTATGCACTGATCATAAAGCCCCAAGTATCTGTTTTCACAGAAAAAGGCGAATATGAGAATACATAGTGCGTTAGAGCTTCTGAGAGATTTTGATTATGGAAATTGTACCACCCAGGAAAGGCTAATGTAATGGCTAATGCTTTGAGTAGAAAGAGCCTCGGGATGGTATTACATATGATGGTCAGGGAGCGTGAGCTGCTAGAGCAGTTGTGAGCCTCAGTAGTGATGTGATCCCTTCTGATGATGACAGTGATTGTGTGACAGCTAGCCTGAGACTAGAACCGGATGAGAGTGCCCGGATTTGACAGGCTTAGCGTGATGATCGGCATAGTGTCGATAATTTGGGTCAGATTTAGAAGGGTACAGTGACAGAGTTCACAGGGAGTGATGATGACTTACTGTGGTTCAGAGACAGTATAAGTACTCCCCAAGACCACAGTGATTAGATAGTTATTGTCTGAAGCTCACTGTTCAAAATATATAGTGCATCCGAGAAGTAACAAATATATCGAATTCTTTAAAAAGGGTATTGGTGGTCAGATATGAAAAGAGACATGGTAGAGATTGTGGAAAAGGCGTCTCGTATGTCAGCAGAGTAAGGTAGAGTAAAAGAAGTTTGCAAGGGTATTGCAGTCTCTACCTATATTGACACGAAAATGGGAACAAGTTTTCATGAATTTTGTGATGGGTTACAGAGGACCCCGATGAATCATAAGGCTATCTGGGTGATAGTCGATAAATTGACTAAGTCTACCCACCTTCTGGCTATGGAAATCCCTAGATACTCTGAGTGTGTAGGCGGATTTATGTGTATGAAAAATTATGGAACACCAAGTACTTTTCCAGTAAACATTGTATCATATAGGGATTCTCGCTTCACTTCCCATTTCTGGAAACGTTTTCAGGAAGCTATTGGAACCCGACCGAGTGTTAGCACAGCTTTCAATCCTCAGACAGATGGTCAGTCAAAGAGGACTGTACAGGTTCTGGAGGATATGATGAGAGCGTGTGCCATTTATCTTATAAGCTCCTGGGATGATCAGTCATAACTAATCAAATTCGCCAATAATATCAGTTGTCACTTGAGTATCGGGATGACTTCAGATGAGGCATTGTATGGCCGTAAGGGTTGTTTCCCCGATTTGGATAAGAAGAAGTGGGTGACAAATAGAAAATTGTTCTCGAATTGGTAAGACAAACCTCTGAGGATGTTCAGTTAATTATGGAGGATTAAGAACACCTCAGAGCAGATAGACAAACATGCTGACAAGAGACAGAAACCATTGGAATTCACCGATGGTGAATTAGTATTGTTGGAAGTTATTGGTCCTAAGGACATAACAAGATTCGGAAAGAGATTGGACAAAGTGGGAGACAAGGCCTGTAGGTTGGCGTTACCACCTGAATTAGCAGGCATCCACAATGTGTCCTATCTTATGATGCTTCGAAAATACTGTCCGGATCCAACGTATGTGATCAGGTACGAGCTTCAACAGTTTAGCTCAATGAAAGTATAACGTATGATTGGAAAATCGATTCGGGTATTAGATGGAAGGAAAAAGTGTTGAAGTTTAAGATGATCTCCCTAATTAAAGTCCTTTGGTAGTAGTATACTCCGAAAAAGTCACAAGGGAATTATAGAGTATGATATGTGTGAAATATCCGGAGTGATTTACAGACTAACTTGGTTCTAATTTGGAGGACCAAATTTCTTAAGTGGGGGAGATTTTGTAAGACCCGAATTTAATTAAAAACACAAAATGAATGAGCATTTGTGAAGGGAAGTCGGGTTAAATTTATCTCGAACACGTGTAAGGGAAAAACGATCAAAAGACCGAAAGCCGGAATAAATTCGATAAGAAAATTTAATTAAAAATAATGGATTTGAGAATCTTGATCAATAACGAAGAAATAATTAAATTTCGAGTCCAATTGATCAAGATTCGAAATTTTTAGAAATACCGAAAAGTCACTCGGGACAATATCCCGAAAATACGAAGAAATTATACCCAAAAAAGGATTAAAAATATAATAAATAAATTAAATATAATTAAATAAATGAATTTAGAATAAAATATTAATATTTTTAGATATTTATACCAAATAATAATATTTAATTGAATATAATAATAATAAACTAAATTATAAGTAATAATAATAAAAATAATAATAATGGTAAAAAAAACCTGAAAATGGAAATCGGGAAGGAAACCGAAAGCTGAAACCGACTGCACCCGCGAGAACCCGAGACCCACGATCCAGCCACCGGCGATCATCAACCTCCGACGAAGGGCCGAGGAGGAAGAGGAGAGGCCGGCGAAGCTTTGGGCACCGGTGATGCGCCGTCAGGAGGCCGAAAATCGTCGAACGAAGGAAGAGAAAGCCGCGAGGAAAACGGGGTTGATCCCGGCGATCTACGGCAGCTGGGCGTGAACGGTGGGTACCGACGAGTTCAGGAGGAGGAGCCGGTTCTTTTGAGACCGGTATTGGCCGGCGAAACTGCCGAAATTTGGCTGATCGAGAGGGAGAGTGTCGCGGAGGGAGAAGATGAATCCGGTGGCCACCGGCGAGATTCGGCCAACACCGACCCCAGCCGAACACTCCCCCAATACAAGCGCACCGTTTGGGGCCAGAAACGAGCCGAGAATCGGCCGAAAATGCCATGAACGGCGACGGGAACATCTGAACCGGTACAGAGCGGTTCAGCAAAGAGGTGAACTGGATTGAACCAGCTGAACCGGACCGATCTGAACCGGGTTGAACCGGACTGAACCGGTTCAGCCAAGAAAGAAGGGAAAAAGGGAGAAAAAGAGAAAAAGGAAAAAGGGAAAGAATTTTTGGGAATACGCCAGATTTCGGGTAAGTCGGTAAGAGGTCAAAAGTGACCAATTTGACTTTCAAGAAATTTATTTAAATTATATTTAATCGAAAAGTAACCCGAGATTAAATATATAATTGTGCAGTTGTACAACAAAGCCCGAACGAGAGCCGATTGAGCTCCGATTTTCGTATCCCGCATCATATTGGGTAAGTATATTTTAATCCCAACAATTAAAGTCATTTAATACAGAGTTTCGATTATTTTACGGAATTTACGGAATAATTCTGTATAAAAAGGAATATTATTCAGAATTTTACAGTAATTATCGTAAATAGTGTATGGGCTATCCAATGAGTTTGGAACGAAGCCCGATGATTATTGGTAACCTGAATGAGCCCAGTAAACCCGAAGAAGGAATTTAATTAGTAGAAACGGGCTGAAAATGGGTCGAGGCCCATTAAGGTGCGATTGGGCCCAATAAGAGTAAATTGGCCCAATTAGTTAAATCGACTATAGTAAACAGGAGAATTATATTTATTGGGTTAAATTGACGAGATAAATAATTATCTGCAGCCCCAGAGACTGGATTAGCAGCAAATCGGATCGGATAAGCCTCCGACAGTGGAATTTAGATACGCGCTCGACGAGAATCGAGGTAAGGGAATTTTGTAAGTGCATAGAGATACCTATACGTAATTTTGAGGGGAATTACAGGGTCTAGAATTACTTAAAGTATTTAGAAAATGAAATGATAATTTTACGAAAATCAGGGCTTAGGTGAATAAAGAAAAAGATGATTTTGCCCCTGATAGTAAAATTTACAAAAAGGGTAGTAAGGCAGATAAATTGCATGATTTTCATGTTTTGATGCTTTATATGAATGTATTGCTTTGGTTTAAGCAAATTTACACTTAGGTTGGCTGTTGATTTCTTGAATTATACGAAAGGATACCGGTTTGTACAGGTTACTATTTTAAAAGATATTTTATCAAGATTGAGCCACTTATCATATTTATATGAATAAAAAGAGTGGTAGAGTCTTTATCGCACTCAAGTTTACTGATTTATTTCTCATGAAAAGCCGTACTGGATCATTGCTTGTACGAGAAATTTGTGTGTGCACAAAACCGTGCTGGAGCTTCGCTCGCACGAGATTTTAGATATCATGATATGCATAGCGTGGTGCTGGAGCTTCGCTCGCACTAGACGCGAGTTGACATGCATATAATCGTGCGGAAGCCTCCTGTAGACTGTGTGTCACAGAGAGTTGAGATGCTCGCACGTATACTTTGAGACATGGGTTGGTTATCAACATAGTATTGGGGTGGGTAAGACCTACGGCAGGCACCCCCAGACTATGGTGTGGGTCCACGGAGTACGATGTACCGTGTATGTCACACGGAGTACGCTGTACCGTGCAGTCATGATAACTCTATGATGTTACTTGCTATTCTGGCAGGTAGGAATTGACCCCACCTCTCGTTGCAGTTGTGATACCCCGCACACCGGGATCCGTGTAGCCTGGTATCACAGGGACAAAGTATGGCCATAGTCCTCGATTTTTCATACAGTAACCTACATGCCTCACATGATATCATACGGTCTGAATAGACCAGGACGAACCCGAGGGAAGGGTAGTGTCCCGATTTATGTTTTTAAAAGAGATGTGATTTAATGAATCAAGGTATTCCCGAGAGATGGGTTTGACCTTGATGAAGCTGTTTTATGATGAAACAAATGAGTTTTAACGTGATGAGTTTATGATTAAACAAAAAATATTTAAAGTGATGAGTTTATGATAAAACAAAATAAGTTTTAATGTGACGAGCATGAGATGTCATACATGAGGATTTTTCCATGTTTGTTTTATATATGGATTTCATGATTTCTCTTATATGATATATACATACATGTGGCATCGTTTTAGTCATACCTCATGCTCCAAATGTAAACGATTTTATATCATGACATTATCAGCACGTAGATAGTATAGTTATCTACCTGGTTACATTATTGTCTTACTGAGCTGTTTATGCTCACCCTTTCATTTTCCACCCCACAGGGTACATTCAGTAGAAGAGAACGATAGTAGTCATATCCGGTGCTTCTTATCAGAACCAGGTATACACATTTGTATAATTTTTGTATCTGAACATATAGAGGCACAGTACTGTACATGGATGTAATATTGGGGATGTATTTAGTTTAAATAAATTGATATGTAAATGAAATATGAAAATGGAAAGGTAAATAGGTGAGAGGTGACTAACACCGAATCATAGCCCAACTGTTTAGTAGTGTAACTGTTCACGACGGGTAAGGAAATGAAAAAGTGAAAAATTTACTCTAATTTTTAGGTAATTTAGGTCGTGACAGTTTTCACTACACCAACTTCAATTATGTTAATCAAGATATTTCTATGAGTTGATTAGTGTATGCATGGTTGGCTGAAATGTCCTTAAGCATGCTTAATCATCCATGACCGAATATGGGTTTAGTGTGAGAAAGTGAGCTATGGTTGATTTAATGATGAATTGATTATACTATGGTGTTGGTGATGTTATATGCATGATTTTGAGATGGTTTTGTGAAACCAATATGTTGGAATAGATGATGATTTAAAGTAGGAATAAGAGGTGTATGATGAAATGCCTTAGTGAAGGAAAGTGATGATGTAAGGCCCGTAAATTTCTATGTATTATTTATGATTTCGTGATGTACAGACAAGTTACATTATATATGAATCATAAGAAATTGATACTTTTAAGTGCTAAGTATGAATGAAATGCAAATTGAATTGTGAAGCAATTGAATGGGAAGTTTACCTTTGAAAATCTGGGAAAATTATAGCTGGAATGCTACAGATGAAGGGCAGATCGATCTCATTGCAAAGGGAGATCGATCTCATTGCCTCGAAATGCAATGCCAAAGCATTCTGTAAAAGGGAGATCTATCCCTCATTCAAAGCAAATCGATCTCGAAAGGAGGTTAGCAAAGATCGATCTCTAATTTCCTCGTGTTAGCAAAGATTGATCTCTTCTCAAGGCCAGATCGATCTCTAAAGTCTTATGCCTGGTAAAGATCGATTCTGTCCCATGAGCAAGGATCGATCTTATCCCCTAAGCAGAACGATCCCATCCAAAGAGGCAGATCGATCCCCTAACTTTCAATGTCAAATTTTGAAGGAGTTCAAGCAAGGGCAGATCAATCTCTCACCCTTGGAGATCGATCTCATAATGTGATTTCTATAAAAACTCGACAATTGAGTTCTTCTTCCACGAGACAGCCCAAACTTCCTCTATTTTTAACAAGTGACCTAGTTTTCTCACTCTAAAAATCATCACCTTCCAATCAAATTTGTGAGATATTCCTTTGAGCAAAGTTGTTCCTAGTGAGGAAGAGAACATAGTCAAAGATTGGAAGCTAAAACTTTAGATTGAATGAGCAAAGTGATTTTTTTCCAAATTTGGCAAAGAGGAACAAAGTCACATTATGTAAGATTTCAATACACCATCTTCAAGTATATTAATCTAGACATTTTGATGGGTTGATTGGTGTAAGTATTGTTAGCTTAAACATCCATAAGCATGCTTAATCCTCCATAAACTAGAATAAGCTTAGTGAGAGAAAATTGAAATGGCATGGAGTTAATGATGATTTAAGCATATAGAGATGTTAGTGAGCATGTGTACATAATTCTAAGATAGTTTTATGAAATCCAAATGTTGGAATAGATGATGAATGAAAATAGGCACATGAGGTATATGATGAAATGTCTTAGTGAGAGAGATTGATGAACTTTAGGCATTGTGAGATTAATGTTGGCTCAATACGAATCAGTAGACTTAATGAGTCTAATAGATTCTCAAGAAAGGAATTATATAATTGAAATGGACTTAAGAGAGAGTAAGTTATGGTAAGATATAACGAGGCCAAATAAGATGTAATGGCCCAATGCATTGAATTGAACTTCATGCAAGTGAAAATGAAGTATATTAAAGTATATTGATGTGAATTGTAAATCATTATAGCTCCTGGAGACATAATTGGAGCCGATAAGAGCGGATCACGAGCATTGGAAATCAAGGGAAAGTGATTCGAGCGTGATTCGAGGTAAGGGATTTATGCAAGTTATTAGAGATAGCTATAAGTATATTTTTTACCTACTGTGTGTACATGAATACTATAGAGTATTTAGATATTGATATATCTACGTGAAATCTAAGTATGAGAAGAATGCTTACATGCACAAATTACATGCCTTCAATGTCTTGATTGTGAAAAGATGTTTTGGTGAATGTTTTGTAAGTGATTAAGAAGAGTAATAATAGATTGGCTCTCGATTTAACTATTATCATAATATGCATGATTTACGAAGTGAAAAGCATTTAACGAGTGATTGAAGGGAGATTGCCCTCTTACTCATACTTAGTGAATGGAGCCATCTATTTCTTTTTCTGTGTGAACTTGTGCTAGAGCCAAAGTGGCAACGGTAGATTTACTAGTCTTGCTCATACAACATTTTAAAAGGATTTTGAGAAAAGAAAAAGGTGCTAAAGCTGAATGAAGCTATGTGATCCACTCGAGAGCTCGCACCAGATTTTGAGAATCATGCTAGAGCCATCGAGTACTGCTAAGTGATCTTACTCTAACTATGCTCGCATGTGACTTTCTCGACTTAAAGTGATTTTAAGCAAAAACGTGCTAGAGGACTCAAGTATTACTGTGTGATCGTATGCTGAGTTGCTCGCACGAGGTTTTATAAGCTCTATGTGTGATAAGACAAAACCGTTCTAGAGGCCTCAAGTATTGTTGTGTGATATTACGTTGAGTTGCTCGCACGAGGTTTTATAAGACTATTGTGTGATGAGTAAAACTGTACTGGAGCCATCGTGTATTACTGAGTGATCTTGCACAGACCTGCTTGCACGTGATTTTGAGACAATGAAAATGGGTGATAAAGATCCACGGTAGCACGTTGTACTGTGAGCGTTAGCCACAGAGTACGATGTATCGTGATATCTTAGTGATTCTGTGTGAGCTGAAGTGATGGTTGATCCACCTCTCTAAGCATGGGATTCTCGGACACCTGATCAGTGCTTGCCTAGAATCCAGACTATGGCCATAAGTCTTTTTATCTATGTGATATGACATTTTGTCGTTACTGTGTGAGGTGACATATGTCCCCCTGCTGTGTGATATTGGGTGATAAGATATCCCATACTAGTCTTAAATTATAAATTTGCTAAGTGATTTGCTACGTGCAAAGTAATTTCTAAGTGTGTACTATGTGATTTTAAAAAGTAAGCTATGTGATTTTGTGTGACTTGAGAATGAAATATGCATATACCCATCTAGCGAATTAATGATTTCGCATCGATGGAAGTTGTTCTAAAAGAATTGCATATGTTTTATAAAGAAAATAAATGTATATATTTTGAGCATATAGATAGTGTAGTTATCTACCTACTTTCATATTTTCCTTACTGAGCCTGTTATCTCACCCCCTTATTTTTCCTCCTCCACAGATTCTACGCAGTAGAGAGTATACTGCAATTGTTCCTGCTACAGTGTTCTCTAGTTCTCCAACATTACAGAGGTATACACTTGTGAGAAAAATTTTGTATCCTATAAATTAGTGCACAGTAAAGCTATCTTTTGTACGAAAGGGATGCATATAATAAAAACAGATGTAAACGTTCCGCATATTTATAAAAGTACAGTTTCTATTTCATTAAATGAATTTAAATTATGAAATGGATGAGATGTGGATATGGATGTTAACTCATAGTCCAACTGTTAGTAGTAAGGTAAGTCATGGGAAGAGGGTCGTGACAGATGAACTTAAGGCAAACACACCAAGTTTTTACCGAAATGCCCAGGAGAGCTAGGCAACCATGGTGTCAGCCATGGCTAGGTGTGGCGCACCATGCGTGACCAAATGATCAAGTGGGCTAAGCATTGAGTATTCGGCTCAATAAGGCATTGTGGGCCTAAGGCTGGACCAATATGAATCAGTAAGCTTGATGGGCCCAATAGATTCTCAAGAAATGAATAGTATAATCGAAATGGACTTAAGAGAAAGTAAGGCCCTATAAGAGTAAATGGGCCTAATAAGTTAAATCGATTGTAGTGAAAGTGAAATAAAGATAAATAAATTGTATTTAATATGATAAACAATTTCGTGCAGCTCCAGAGATTATATTAGGAGCGAATCGGACAACGCGATCAAGTAGCTCTTAGGAAGTGGAATTACTCGATGTAATTCCAGGTAAGGGAATTTTGTTAGTGCCTAGAGGTAACTATACGTATTTTGAGGGTACTTACAGGGCATGAAATTCTCTAAGGTATATAGAAATAAAATAATAATTTTCACAAAAATTAGGGTATCGGTTTAAAAAGATGATTTTACCCCTGGAAGTAAATTTTATGAAAAATGAGGTAAGGCTAATAAATTTCATGAATATCATGATTTTGATGTTTTAATGTTACGTGATGCCTTGATTTGTGCAAAACAAGGATAGGTCGGCTAATTGTTTCATGATTTGCATGACATAGCACGTGTCGATGCTGATTTTGAGTTTTGAAAGGGGTTTTACCTAAATAGAGTCACCTATCATATTTAATGAGTATAAATCGTGCTAGAACCTTGCTCACACTAGATTTGAATATTTTAACATGCATGAAATGTGTTGGAGCCTAGCTCGCACCATATTTTGAGTTGAGATGAATACAAGTCGTACTAGAGCTTTTGCTCGTACGTGGGTTTCATTTATTTTTATGCATATAACAGTACTGGAGCTTTGCTCGTACATGATTTTACCATTATTTATTTTGCATAAAACCATACTGGAGCATTGCTCTTACGAGAATTTGTACTGATTGTGCATTAAATTATGCTAGAGCCTTACTCGCACTGGACTTTTCACACTGTGTTATGTAATGAGTCGTGCTAGATGCCTCGTATAGACTGTGTGTCACACGGATGAGATGCTCTCACGAGCCGTGCTAGATGCATCACGTAGACTATTAGTCACACAGATGAGATGCTCGCATGTACACTTGAGATTGAGTCGGATATACATTTTCTATCTTAATGAACTCAAAAATGAAAACATATGCCTAATGGTAGACAAGGAAAAAGAATCTTGGTTATGGCATAGAAGACTATGTCATGCTAGCATGCATGTGTTATCTAAGTTAGCTAGAAAGGATCTAGTTATAGGGTTACCCAAGTTGTCCTTTGACTATGAAAAAATATGTGAAGCTTGTGTTAAAGGAAAACATAAAAGGACAACATTTAAGCCTAAGAATAGTGTATCCACCACTAGGCCTCTTCAATTACTCCACTTAGACTTATTTGGACCAACTAGAACAACAAGCCTTGGTGGGAAACACTATGGATTTGTAATAGTTGATGATTACACTAGGTTCACTTGGGTGTTCCTTTTTAGAGTAAAAAATGAAGCCTTAGAAAAATTCATAGCCTATACAAAAGTGACTCAAAATGAAAAAGGATACACAATAACTAGTATTCGAAGTGATCATGGCAAGGAATTCGAAAATATAGGATTTGATGAGTATTGCAATGATCAAGGAATTAGCCATAATTTGTCAGCCCCTAGGACACCACAACAAAATGGAGTAGTTGAGAGAAGAAATAGAACATTGGAAGAAATGGCTAGAACCATGTTGTGTGAGAATAATTTACCAAAATATTTTTGGGCTGAAGCTATAAACACATCTTGCTATATCATTAATAGAGCTATGATTAGACCCATGCTAAACAAAACTCCTTATGAGCTTTACAAAGGTAAGAAGCCTAACATTAGCTACTTCCATCCTTTTGGCTGCAAATGTTTTGTCTTAAATAATGGGAAAGATAATTTAGGAAAATTTGATGCCAAGAGTGATGAGGGAATCTTTCTAGAATATTCCTTGAATTCAAAGGCTTATAGAGTATATAACAAAAGAACATTGATGGTTGAAGAATCAATTCATGTTATATTTGATGAGTCAAATGATGTAGTTAAAGATTCAACCAATGATGAGGATGTTGAAATATTTGAGTAAAGTCCAAATTTAGAGGAAGATTTATTAGAAAAACTTGACTTAAATAAAGAAGATGAAGAAGAAATAGAGATATTAGAAAGAGAGTCTAGAGCACCAAGAGAATTAGGATATGTAAAAGATTGTGAAATAGTAGGAGATCCAACCCTTGGAGTTAGAACTAGATCATCTCTAAGGAATGTGTGTCAATTTATAGCCTTTGTATCTCAAATAGAACCTAGAAATGTCAATGAAGCCTTAGATGACAATAACTAGTTCTTAGCAATGCAAGAAGAATTAAATCAATTTGAGAGAAGCAAAGTGTGGAAACTAGTTCCTAGGCCAAGTGATCACTCTATAATTGGAACTAAATGGATATTCAAGAACAAAATGGATGAAAATAGTGTGATCATAAGAAACAATGCTAGATTAGTTGCACAAGGTTATAGACAAGAGGAAGGAATAGACAATGATGAAACTTATGCACCGGTAGCTAAATTAGAAGCAATTAGAATGCTACTTGCCTTTGCATGCTATAAAAACTTCAAGTTATATCAAATGGATGTAAAGAGTGCATTTTTAAATGGTTTCATTAATGAAGAAGTGTATGTTGAACAACCTCCCGGCTTTGAAAATCATGAATTTCCTGAACATGTTTTCAAACTATCTAAGGCACTCTATGGTTTGAAACAAGTTCCTAGAGCTTGGTATGAAAGATTGTCAAAATTCCTTATAGAGAAAGGATTTTCAAGAGGAAAAGTAGATACCACTTTGTTTATTAAAAATAAAAATAAAGATTTACTAGTTGTTCAAGTGTATGTAGATGATATTATTTTTGGATCAACTAATGAATCTTTATGCCAAGAGTTTGCTAAGATCATGCAAGGTGAATTTGAAATGAGCATGATGGGAGAGCTCACTTTCTTCTTGGGACTTCAAGTTAAGCAAACAAAGGATGGAACGTTCATCAATCAAGCAAAGTATACTAAGGATTTGCTCAAGCGATTTGGAATGGACAATTGCAAACCTCAAGCAACTCCAATGGGCACCAACATCAAGCTTGATAAAGACGAAAGTGGTAAGGGTGTAGACACTAAACTCTATAGGTCTATGATTGGTTCATTGCTCTATTTAACTGCTAGTAGACCAGATATATTGTTTAGTGTATGCCTTTGTGCTAGATTTCAATCCTCTCCTAGGGAATCACACTTATTAGCAACCAAAAGGATCTTTAGATACCTTAAGGACACTCCCTCTCTAGGACTTTGGTACCCCAAGGACTCCACTTTTACACTTCATGCATTTTCAGATGCAGATTTTGGAGGATGCAAAATAGATAGGAAAAGTACTTCAGGTACTTGCCAATTCTTAGGGAATAGATTAATCTCCTGGTTCTCTAAGAAACAAAATAGTGTGGCTCAGTCCACAACTGAAGCTGAATACATAGCAGCAGGTAGTTGTAGTGCTCAAGTGTTGTGGATTAAACAACAAATGAAAGACTATGGTATTGACATGAAACAAGTCTCTATTAAATGTGACAATACCAGTGCCATCAATCTATCTAAAAATCCTATTCAACACTCTAGGACTAAGCACATTGAGATTAGGCACCATTTCCTTAGAGACCATGTTCAAAAGGGAGATATAATTCTAGAGTATATTGACACTTTACATCAAATAGCTGATATATTCACCAAACCTCTTGATAGAGATAGGTTTTGTGTCCTTAGAGGTGAATTAGGACTCATGAATGTCCCTTAAGATGTATATGCTTCAAAATCTTGATGTTAAGTTGGTTTTAAAAGAGTTTTTCAAAGATTTTACTGGGCAAAGAGTATGAGAGATCGATCTCCTATCAATATAGATCGATCTCCATACTTCAAATAAGCCTAAAGCATTAAGGTTAAGCTCGGCAGATCGATCTTCTCATCCATAAGATCGATCTCCTTAAGCCTCTGTTAAACAGCAGATCGATCTGTGCATACGACAGATCGATCTCCTCAAGCCTCTGTTTAAGCAGCAGATCGATCTATGCATTTGGCAGATCGATCTTCTTAAGCCTCTGTCAACCAGCAGATCGATCTGTGCAAATGACAGATCGATCTCCTCAAGCTTTTGTATTGTGAAGATTGATCTTGTGGTACCACAGATCAATCTCTTCGAGCTTCTGGAAATGACAGATCGATCTGTCGTCTCGACAGATCGATCTCCTGTGCCCTGGACTATAAAAACTGGCAAAAAATCCTCAAATTTCAAATCTCCAAAATCTCAAATCCCTAAACTCCTGTCGCACCTCATCTCTCGATTCTCCCTCTAGATCGATCTTTGGTAAGAAAATTGTCAAATCTTCTCTTCGATTCTTGATCTAGTAACCTACATTGCAAAATTTTTTCTCAAAATTCTTAGCTATGTGCTCAATTTCTCTCTAGGTCGAATCTAGTTACTGTTTCATTGGTTAGTTGTTTAGAGAACTAGTTTTAAGTGTGTCTTGTGTCTAGAAAAATGCCTCGTATTAAGAGAACAGCCAATAGAGAATCTAGACCAACCTCTCCCAACCACCTTCTACCTCTTCAGTCACTACCTTTAACAGGTGTTTTAAAACACCTGCAAAAAGGAAGAGATATGAAGAGTATTTTTCCACCATGCCAATTAAACATTGGCGAACCATCGATTTTTCTTTCTTAAATCGCATTGATTTTCCCTATCTACCCAAATTTGAAGAGTTTGGGTGGATTTCGTTTCTCAAAATCAATACTCCCGTACCCCCAAACATCATCAGGGCATTCTTTTCTAATGCTGAACTCACCTATGATCCTGACGATACTTGCAAAATTCTCGGGTTTACCACGTATGTCATGGGTAAGTCAATTGCAATAGACCCTGATGTCTTAGCCCAAGCTTTCCACATAAGCAATGAAGGCTTGACCAATGAAGATGAGGAAGTCCCCTTGAGTTTGATATTCCCGGGGATAAGGTGAGTGACCTACCAATGCACCCACGGTTACTCCACCTCATTATCTCATGGAATCTTTGTCCTTTCGGTACCCATCATTCCACCGTTAGGAGGTTAGATCATTTTTGGATCCACCACATCCACTCCACAAGTCAAAAACCCAACCTTGTCTATTTTATCTATGAAGATTGGTTGAAGATCGTACGCGGCCAAGCCACCATGATAGTTTTTCCGCAATCGTTAGCATACTTTCTCCAACGACTAAGAGTGGACTGTAGTTGTGAAACGTGTGAAGTGCCTTCCCCAAAGAGCGTCTTAAACCTCAGAACACTTCACCACATGGGATACTACAAAGACTTCCGAGGGGATTAGAAGAAGAAGCGGGAACAACAGCCTGCAGCAGCTATGGAGGAAGATCCCTTAGATGAGCCTATGGATCCACCTGCTGCACCGACTGCGGGTCCATCATCTTCGACTACTCCGCCCACTGCAACTGCTCCCTCACCCACTGACATGGAGTCTATTGTGACAATGATGAGTGCGCTGAACAGGAAGATAGATGAAGGTTTTGCAAACCTTCATGCCACCCAGCAGATGATAATCATGGAGCTGAACCGCAAAATAGATGAAAGCTTTGCAAATCTTCATGGTACTCAGCAGGCGATGTATGATGAGCTTCAGGTCACTCGCACTCACGTTGAGGATCTCATGCATCGATTTCCTCCTCCACCTTAGGACTTCTTTGTTAGGACTATCTTTACTATGTTTTCTAATTACTGGTTGTTGTTTAACTGACTTTGCTTGAATGAGTATTTCATGGAATGTCAAGTTAGTTATTTTTCTTATTTTTGACTTACCATTTTGAAATGAATAAAGTGTTTACTCTGATTTAACCTTTTAGCACCATTGATATGACAAAAAGGGGGAGAAGAATAAGAAAACTTGTTTAAATGGTTTTAAATATGGTAAAGAAACATGTCTAATGGTTTAAAGGAATGATTAAAATGAGGGGGAGTTAAGAAAGTTAAGAGGCCAAAAGCCAAAAGTAAGGGGGAGCTTACAAAAAGGGGGAGCTTGTGCAAAATGAAAATAGGTAACTAAACATGTTGATTGAATAGGTTTTGTCATATCAAAAAGGGGGAGATTGTTGAGATAATATATTTTGAAATGACAAAACAAGTAAATTCAATAATATAAAGATGATATAAAAACATGTTTAGAGGTTATCAGTACCAAAACTTAAGTTTCTGTAGATGAGAGATCGATCTGGGTTATGAGAGATCGATCTCCTGGGTTTTCTTGGATGAGAGATCGATCTGGGTTATAAAAGATCGATCTCCTGGGTTTTCTTGGATGAGAGATCGATCTCATGAAGACATGAGATCAATCTGCTAAGCTTTGAACTTGTTCAAAGGTATCAAGGAAGATTGAGATCGATCTATAAGGGTTATAAGATCGATCTGCCTAGTATAGGATGCTGATGAGATCGATCTGGTATAGCAAGAGATCGATCTCCCCTAAAACAAAGGTAAAGGCAGTAGATCGATCTGTAAGATCGATCTATACTCAAACAGAGCGCTCAAGAGATCGATCTGGTATAGGAAGAGATCGATCTCCCCAAAGTCAGAGAGCTAAGGAGATCGATCTCCCCAAAGTCAGAGAGCTAAGGAGATCGATCTGGGTTAATGAGAGATTGATCTCCTCACTACGAGATTTCCTGGCAGATCGATCTATAGATCGATCATGCCTCAAACAGAGAGATTGGTAGATCGATCTGCCTGTTCGACAGATCGATCTGCTCTAATATTTTCAAATTATGAGATCGATCTGCTCATATATGAGATCGATCTCCTTGCTTCTTTTTGCCTTAATCTTGCAGGGATTATAACTAAGAGATCGATCTGGTCAAGATGGCAGATCGATCTGGCACTCTACTGGAGGTTTCCAACGGCTCTTTCTGTAAAATCTCAACGGGAAAAATAGCATTAAATGCTCCAACTACCAATCCTTCAGTATATAATCAAGCATTGAAGACAATGAGAAGCAGAGACCATTACTGCTCACTCTGTACATTCTTAAGAGTTTAATTCTTTCATTCCATTTGTCTTCAATCTTCATTCATTGAATTTGCTGTGTAAGCTTATGTAAAAGCTGTATTTGTCCTACCCACATTAAAAGCTTGATATTGTATTCTTCCTACTTTTGAGAGAAAAGAGGATTGTTCCTCAGTGAGATAAATCTTGTAAAAAGGGGAATACATCTTTGTTTAAAAAGGGTAGAGAGGTTATTCCTTAACCTGAAAAAGGAGGTTGTAACTTTTGTTGAAAGTGAGAAAGAAAGCACTTGACAAGAAGGTCAAGGAGAGAGGACGTAGGCAAGAGATTGGCCGAACCTCTATAAACAACTGTGTTTGATACTCTCTTCCTTATCTTGCTTTAATTTGATTCATTTCATTATATTGTTTATTTATTATTTGTTATTTAAGTTCGAATTAATTTTAATTTGCCATTAACATTAGAAAACCGATTCACCCCCCTCTCGGTAGAGCCAACAGAGTCCTCGATTGTATACAGTGACCACCTGTCTCACATGATATCACATGATTTTATATGCACTAAACATGGTGTTATCCAAGGTATACCCGAGGGAGGGGTCGAACCTTGTGGGATATTCTTAAAGGATGATGTATTGTTTTATGATGAAATTGATAAGTTTTAATGTGACGAGCATGAGATGTCATACATGATGATTTTTTCATATTTGTTTTATATGCCTAATTTTATGATTTATCTTATATGATAGATATTGTCTCACATGATATCACATGATTTTATATGCGCTAAACATGATTTGTGTTATCCAGGGTAGACCCGAGGGAGGGGTCAAACCTTGTAGGATGTTTTTAAAGGATGATGTATTCTTTTATGATGAAACTGATAAGTTTTAATGTGATGAGCATGAGATGTCATATATGATGATTTTTCCATGTTTGTTTTATATGCATGATTTTATGATTTATCTTATATGATAGATATATACATGTGGCATCGTTTTTAATCTTACCTCATGCTCTAAATGTAAGCGATTTTATATCATGACATTATAAACACATAGATAGTTATCTACTTGGTTGCATTATTGCCTTACTGAGCTAGTGAGCTCATCCCTTCCATTTTCCCCCTCTACAAAGTGCACACAGTAGTTAGTGAGTGGCTGAGAACTTGAATCCTGGTATCCGCTGCTTCCCATCACCGAGAGGTATATACACTGGTATCATTTTATATCTAAATATGTAATAGCATAGTAATCATTTTGGAATGTAATATGGGGGATGTAAATATTAGTGAACCAAACCAACGCTTCCTCGAACCCTTAGAAATCCACTAAGAAGTGGAAGTGAAACTTCAACACCCTTCATTCAATAATATACTAAGAAGCCTACTAATTAAGCCCAACCATTAGGGTGGAGTTGACAAGGTAAAATTCCTTAGTCCATAAGAAAGGAGATTCCAAAATTAGATAAAGGAAAGCAAAGCCCTTAATCTAAAGAAGCCTTAAAAATAACTACTTCACTAGACACGCTAATTAAGCCCCGCTCTTCAGAACCAGGAAGCCTGTACATGTATCCCTCCAGTAAGGGAAGCCTATTCCTAATATCCTCTAAATTGGCCTTCGTTAAAGCAGAGTAAAGGCCTAACTCTAATTGTTTTCCTACATCATGACCAGTCATTAAGGATGCTACAATTATTTAAGGAAAAAAGAGAAGACAAAGTTAATCTAAGGAGCTAAGGTGGAACCAAAGTTACAATAGAGTTTGACCAGGGTTGTAGTAGAGTTTGATCAGGGTTACGACGGGGTTTAACCAGAATCATGATAGGGTTTAGTCAGGATTGTTATAGAGTTTAACCAAGGTTGCAATAAAGTATGACCAGGGTTATGTCAGGGTTTTGCCAAGGTTTTTTTAGAGTTGTAACTAACCTGCAGAGATAACATATTTTGCGAGAGAGTTTACGATAGTGTTTGTGAGAGAGTCACGATAGAGTATGAGATAGGGTCTGTGGCAGAGGTATGGGAGAGGTTTTTTCAAAATTTTTGTTGTTGTGCCTTACCTTATATGGCCACAATAAAATGAGCCAAAGAGTCGCGTCCTCGCAGAAAGTGAGCCATCACTCGTAAATGAAAGTTCGTGTCTCCAAAACAACTAAGAAAATACTTAAAAAAACCCCTTTTATACTCTTCCACTGGGAATTTACTCATGTAAGAGTGGGGAGTAATTGATAAGGATCATACCAGGAATGTACACAGTGGACCCACACAAGCAACGATGACCAATAGGGAAGTGCCACATGGTAGGGCCATGATGCCACATGGTAGTAAGCTATGTCGCATGGCACTTACCAATTTCTTTTACTCTTTAGCCTTTATACTAAATTCCTTTTAAATGATTAAAACCTTAACTTTAATGGGATTACCATCTAAACTTTTGACCTTTTTTACAATTGATTATGTCCTCAAATTTTAATTTCGACTCAATAAAGTTTTTTCAGGAACGGATCCAACTTTTTAGTCAACTACAAAGATTTTAAATGATATTGGTGAAATTTAGTATACAAAAATTAAAGAGAGCAATTAGATGAATTTTTAGGTTTTTTTGTAAAAAAAAAATTTTAGGTCGACAAACGTCCATCAAAGGTCTCAATTTGGTAGAAATTAAAATAAGGGTTTAATTAATTGCAAAAAATATTAGGGGTTTAAATGATAGTCATCTTAAAATTATAGGGCTTTTTTAACCCTTAAAACTAGTATAAACATAGGTAATTTTCATTTCTAGCAAGCTTTTAATAATATTTTCCTACTTTTTGTTTTTTGTTTAATTCCTCAAGTTTCCCTTAAGTTCTTAAAGTTACATTTCATGTCATTTAATTTCCAGCATTTTAATTTTGTTCTTTTCAAATTTTAGCTAATTACATTTTTTACATTTTTACCTCTTAAATTTTACAGCTTTTATATTTTAAGCTATACTTTGTAAGTTTTTCTTTTCCACATTTTTATTTATGATTTTACTTTAATTACTTTTATTATATTGTTTTCTAATTACATGGTTTAATTTCTGCAAAATCACATTTTAAGATTATTTGAATATATTAGGGATGGTTTTTGTCACGACCCATTTTATCCAATTCGTTTAAAATCACAACCAATTTTTCGCATTTTTCCTTTTCCTTACCTAGTCGTAAACGTCCTTACCACTATACAGTTGGGCTATGAGTCAATAATAACCACCACATCTCATTCATTTCCAATAAATCAAAAGCCATGTCATACATTTAAAGTTAAGTTATACACTTATACAAGACATGTTCACTAACATTTACATCCCCCATATCACAATTCAAAATGACTACTGTGCCTTTACATGTTTAGATACAAAAAGAATCTGTGTGTATACCTCTTTGCGATGGAGTGCAGCGGATATCCAAAATGTAATGCCTCAGTCCTTCACAAGGCTACTGTGTACGCTCTATAAAGGGGGAAAGTAGAGGGATGAGCAACCACACGCTCAGTAAGGCAATAATGCAAGTATGGTAGATAACTACTCTATCTACATGCTAATAATGTCATGGCATAAATCATTTATAGTCAGAGCATGAGGAAATAAAACTATGTCGCATATATATACATATATCATGTACTAAAACATGGAAAATAGGCATGTAAAACATGAAATCATCATCATGTAAGACCTCTCATGCTCATCATTATCAAAACTCATCATAAAAAGGGAAATTCATTAAGAAACATTCTTTAAGATAAACCACTTCTCAAACACATCGGATTTCATCACAAACAGGATATCATTTCTTTAAACAAAATCTCACAGGGCTCGACCCCTCCTTCGGGTCTACCCTAGATAATCACAATCACACTCAGTGTATAAAATCATGTGGTACTATGTAATATTATGTGAGACAGGCGGTCACTATATCTCAAAGACTATGTTAGCCAGCTATGTCATAATCATCCCAGACCACACGGATCCCAGTGTGTGGGGCATCGTGCTGGAATGAAGGTAGGTTAGTTCTTTGTCAGACTTTCCAAATCATCATCACAACCACGCGGTACAGCGTACTCCATGTGATATACATGGAACAACGTACTCTGTAGATCCATATCATGGTTAGGGGTGCCAGCTGTAGGTCTTATCTACCCCAATGCCATTTGTAACCTGTATAGTCTGAAGTGCACGTGAAGCTTCTCGTATCCATGTAAGATATCCTCCCCACCAACAGAGCCTCCCCACCTCATCGAGCTTAAGGATGTTGGCTTAAGGATCCTATCGTAAGAGAGCCTCCCCACCCCGTCGGGCTTAAGGATGTAGGGCTTGAGGATCTTACCAACTCCATGGCATCATACATATCACAGTGTGAAAACCTGTGCGAGCTAAGCTCTAGAACGATTTATGCATCATCAATAAATCACCTCGTACGAGCAACACTCTAGTACGACTTTATGCATAAAATCATGGAGAAATCACGTACGAGCAGAAGCTCCAGTACGGTTATATGCATAACAAAGTCCATCGAAATCCACGTACGAGCAGAAGCTCCTGTACGATTTATAAAACATCATCATAATTCCAAATCAAGGTGCGAACTAGGCTCCAAGCACATTTCATATATGTTAAAACACCAAAATCTAGTGCGAGCGATGCTCTAGCATGATTTAACTCACATAAACACGATAGGCGGCTCTATTTCAACACACATCTTTCAAGTCAAAACCAGCACATGTCCCGTGGTATTTCATAAATTCACAGAAATCAAATAACCAGCCTATCCCTCATTTTGCTTAAACCAAAGCAATGTGTTTTCATCAAAACATCAAAAATATGACTTATGCAATTATTAGTCTTACTATCCCTTTTTATAACAATCACTTCAAATTCAAATCGCACGCATATACACTTGTAATTATTTCCATACACCATCAGGAACTTTTCTAGATACTCATGCATTTTTCCAAAGCTCTATATACCCACAAACTACAAACAGCTATCTCTATATACTTACAGAATTCTCTTACCTGGAATCGTGTCAAGTGATTCAACACCCTTAAGGCTGTTTGATTGTGTGGTCCGATCCGTCTCCAACGAACTCCTCGGGACTGCACAAAATCATAACCTACGTCAATTGGGTCCAATATAACGAGATCTTTGCGCTTACTATAGTCTACTTGCCTTATAGTTTCTATTAACTCCTATAAGGCTTTATCGATTACTCTACTCATATCTCGAGAGTCTATTAGATTCCTTTAGATCCATTTATTCCTACTATGTCCATATTTAAGCCCATAGTGTTTATATTGTATCATTTACTTCACTATGGCATTTTGTCATACACCTCATATACTCATTCACTTAACTAAGCCAATCTAATAATGTGGCTTCAATCCATCATCTTAAAATCATACATATTACTCCACTAACACTTCAACATAACCCATTTATCATCATACATTTTCTCACTCTAGATTCAATCTAGGTTTCACTTGCTCCATTGCTTTCTAGGTAGTTTCTATCATAAATATACATACCAATCAACTCCAAAATCAATAACTAAACAAATATACTTGGATTGGTGCATTAGAAACTCACCTAGCTTCATTTCCTCCTTGCTCTAAATGGGAATGCACCTTTGCTCCTTCAATCTAACCAATGGGGTATTGATTCCAAAGTATGTTGTTCTTCTCTTTGTAAGGAACAACTTTGCTCTAATGGTCTTTCTTCAAATCTTTATGAAAATGGAGTGATTTAGAGTGAGAAAGTTAGGTTTTAGATTGAAAATGGAAAGGTTGAGTTGTTTCTCGTGGGTTGCAGATCCAATTGCTCCCTATTTATAGAATTGGCTTGATGAGATCGATCTGCATAGGGTGGAGATCGATCTTGTCCCCTTAAATCCCTCATTTTCATGACATTTTGAAGGCATGAGATTGATCTGTCGAAGGCTCGGGATCGATCTGCTTCAATGGAATAGGATCGATTTGTCTCAGGCAGATCTGCTTCAATGTCCAGCCCGAGAGTTAAGGAGATCGATCTGCTTGAGTGTGGGATCGATATTCCTCTTGCAACATGCTTGATTTTACATTCTTCAGGCCATGAGATCGATCTGTACTTGCATGGGATCGATCTAACCTTCATCCTACACCCTTTTTGCTGTAATTTCCTCATTCAAACTCATACTTAATCACTCCCACATTCATTCATCATTCCAATCACACTTAGAACTTCAAAAAAAATATATTCTTTATGATTTGTACATAATTCAGCTTATTTGTACATCATATAATTGTATACATTACACCGAAAAATTAAGGGTCTTACAATCCTCCCCTCCTTCAAGGAATTTGATCCTTCAAATTAGAACCAAGTTACTCTGAAAATAACTTCGGGTACTTCTCTTGCATCATACTCTCTAACTCCCATGTAGCTTCCTCCGGAGTGTGATACTGCCACAGAACTTTCACTAAAGGAATCGCCTTAGTCCTTAACACTTTCTCCTTTCTATCCAATATCCGAACCGGCTTCTCAACATATGTTATACTCTCATTGAGCTCCAATGGCTCATATCTTATCACATGTGTTGGGTCCGAGTGATACTTCTAAAGCATAGAGACGTGGAAAACGTTATGAACATTTGCTAAGTCTGGTGGCAACACCAACCTATAAGCCTTATCTCCCACTCTCTCCAAAATCTCGAGGGGTCCGATATATCCAGGGCTTAACTTCCCCTTCTTACCAAACCTCATAATCCCTTTCGAGGGAGAAACTCTCAGAAATATCGACTCACTCACATCAAACTCCAGTGGTCTCTGTCTCCTGTTAGCATAACTCTTTTGCTGGCTCTGAGTTGTCCGTAATCTCTCACATATTAACTGGACGTTCTCAGAAGCCTGCTGCAGTAAATCTGGAGCAAAAATCTATCTGTCACCAATCTCTTCCCATCCAATAGGGGATCGACATATGCGTCCATACAATGCCTCATATGGTGCCATTCCGATACTCGCATGATAGTTGTTACTATAGGTGAACTCGGCTAACTGTAGGTGATCATCCCAGGGCCTCCAAAATCCAGTACACACGCTCTTAACATATCCTCCAAGGTCTATATAATCCTCTCTGACTGACCATTTGCCTAAGGATCAAAAGCGATGTTAAAGCTCAAGTGGGTCCCCATCGCTTCCTGAAAATGTTTCCAGAAGTAGGAAGTGAAGCGGGCATCCCAATCAGAAACAATGCTCACTGGTACACCATGTAACCAAACTATCTCTCAAATATATAAGTTCGCCAACTGACTTAGGGTATCAGTAGCTCTCATAGCTAAGAAATGGGTTGACTTCATCAACCGATCCACAATAACCCAAATGGCATCATGACCTCTACAGGTTTTCGATAATCCCATTACGAAATCCATGGTGACGTGCTCCCATTTCCATGTCGGTATTGGTAGAGGCTGCAACAATCCTGCAGGCTTCTGGTGCTCTACCTTTACTTGCTGACAGACGAGACATCTAGCGACATATTCAGCAATCTCTTTTCATTCCAAACCACCAATAAACCTTCCAAAGGTTTTCATACATCTTAGTACTCTCTGGATGTATCGTATACTTCGATGAGTGAGCCTCTGATAAAATTAATCTCCTGATCTTTGAATCCTCGGGAACACATACTCTGCCCCTGAACCTCAATAATCCATCTGTACTCAGCTCAAAATAAGTACCCACACCTGCCTGTATCTGACACAGCCAATCGATGCACTGTCGATCGCTCTGCTGAGCCTGTCAAATACAACACATCAACTCTGGCTCCAATCTCAAACTAGCCATAATATTAATCTCTTTGACTCAGGTGGGGTTACATCCAAACTAGGTTCGTAAATTATTCCAACAACTCATGTTCCCAAACAATCATATAAGACACCTACCCGAGGTTCTTTCTACTCAAAGCATCGGCAATTACATTCATCTTACTCGGGTGGTACATGATCTCACAAACATAATCTTTTAGGAGTTTGAGCCATCTCCTATGTCTCATGTTCAACTCTTTCTGCGAGAACAAGTACTTAAGACTCTTATGATCTGTATAAATCTGAAATTTCTCACCATAGAGATAGTGGCGCCATATCTTCAATGCAAATACTACGGTCGCTAACTCTAAATCTTGTGTACGGTAGTTCCTCTCGTGATCCTTTAACTATCTGGATCCATAGGCAACTACCTTCCCATCCTGCATAAGTACACAGCCCAATCCCTGGTGTGATAGATGTATACACAGAGAAACCACCTGAGCTGGTAGGAATTGTGAGAATCAGAGCAGTGGTCAACCGACGCTTAAGCTCCTGAAAACTCCTCTCACATGCCTCATTCCATACAAACTTAACATCTTTCCGTGTGAGGCGTGTCAATGGAGCAGTTAGTCTGGAGAAATCCTCAACAAATCTTCGATAATAACCTGTCAATCCCAAAAAACTTTTAATCTCAGTAACTGTCTTAGGCTGTTCCCACTGCACAACTACCTCAATCTTGGATGGATCCACGGATACCCCATCCTTCGACATAACATGCCTCAGAAATGATATCTGTTCTAACCAAAAGTTACACTTACTGAGTTTAGCATATAATTCCTTCTCTCAGAGGGTCTGCAGAACTATCCTCAAGTGCTGCTCATGATCTTCCCTGGACTTAGAATAAACTAAAAATGTCATCAATAAACACAATCACAAATTGGTCCAAGTATGGCTTAAATACATCATTCATCAATGCCATAAATGCTGCGGGAGCATTCGTCAATCCGAATGGCATTACCAAAAACTCGTAATGGCCATAACGGGTACAAAATGTTATTTTGGGTACATATTCACTCCGTATCCTCAACTAACGGTACCCTGACCACATATCTATCTTTGAAAATACTTGGGCTCCTCGGAGCTGATCCAACAAATCATCGATGCGCAGAAGGGGGTACTTGTTCTTAATGGTGGCCGTATTCAACAACCGGTAATCGATACACAATTGGAGGCTTCCATCCTTCTTCCTTACAACCAGAATCGGAGCTCCCCAATGTGAGATGCTCGGTTTAATAAACCCCTTCTCTAGCAACTCTTGTAACTGCTTCTTTAGTTCTTCCAACTCTATCGGAGCCAGTCTATATGGTGGCTTAGATATCGATTCTGTATCAGGCACTAACTCTACGTAAAATTCCATTTTCCTATCAGGTGGTAGTCCTGGTAAATTACCCAAAAAGACATCAGGAAAATCTGCGATTATGGGAATGTCTCTCAATTTCGGGTGTGTCTTATCAATGTCAACCACGTAGGCAATGAACCCTTCACATAATCCTTCCACCATTAGCAACACAAATAATCACATTAACATTCATAAATAATGAACAAATTCATCTCTCAAATATGATGGATTAAAATTATACTCTTCTCATTGATAATAGTCGCGTTCTTTCATTTCATTTCACAAAGTTTACAACAAGATTGTCTATCTTTGGAAACATCAATGTTTTAGCATGACAATCCATAACAACATGATTTGCAGCCAACCAATTCATTCCCAAAATTACATCAAAATCATTCATATTTAATAAAATTAATCGGCTGCCATCTCTTTTCCTCATATTTTCAACTTACAATTCCCATATACATGCTCAATCAACTGACTATCATTCATTGGAGTGGATATCATCAACATCTTATCAACAATGTGGGTTTTACATGCTTCAACAATTTATGTGCAAAGGAAGGTGATATGAAGGAATGCGTGGCACCAGGATCAAACAATACAAACACTTCTAAGTCAAAGATTTGGATGGTACCTTTAATCACCTTTTTCGATGCGTCCGTTGTGTCTTGGTCCAATGCGTGCACTCACCCTCTACTTACACCCATTACCTGTTTCCCTTTTTCCTCAGTGGTAGCCCTCCTCCTCAGAGCAGCTGTCTCAACTGGAGCTCTCTCTGGCTCCTTGCCCTTCTGTGGGGCAGTCTCAATCATCTTAATACAATATCTCGTAATATGTCCGGGCTTCCAATACCTATAACATGAAACAGGGGGCGTCTGACAAGGTCTAGTCCCATGAAACCTACCACATCTCCTACACTGATCAATAGTAGGTCGTGGTCCTCCAATAATCATGCCCCTTGGTGCAGTCAAAGCCTGGTACACTGGAGGTCTAGCAGCTCTCTCCTGCACCTCCTCAATCTTAGGTCTCTTCTCAAAAAATCTCTAGCCTCCTCTCTTGGCCACTTTATCAATCCCAGATCTCTTTCAGTCTCTATCTCTCCTGACACTAATCTTTCCAAGCTCGGAGGCATTCCGCTCAAAGTCTTGCGCGCATAACTGAGCCATGAGTACAGCCTCCTCATAAGTATGAATGTCAAATGGGGCTAGCTTAGTTCAAATGGCCAATCTCAATCCATCCATAAACTTCTGGACCTTCTGAGTCTCACTACTCATCGTATTCGGGTCGTATCTACCCAAAGACATAAACTTTGACTCATCCTCGTCAACTGAACGGTTCCCCTGAACCAGATTGATGAACTACATCCACAATTTCCTCTGTGTGGTAGCAGGAATATATTACCTCCTGAAGGCTTCCAAGAATATCTCCCATGTGATCTCGAAGTGTCTAGCCCTCAAAATAGCTTCGGTGGATCTCCACCAGTGTTATGCCTCGCCTTTCAACATAAATACTATAAAGGCCACTTTCTCAGCTGATGTACATCTGAAAAATCTGTACAACTTCTCTATCTCGTACACCCAGTCCTCAGTAATCATCGGGTCATTTACCCCTCTGAACATTGGAGGTTTCAACTCCTGAAATTGGCGTAGTCTACTCAGCTCGCAATCATACCTCAAAGCGCTGTCACTCTATGCAACGATGGGAGAAGTCGTATCTTGTACTGGGGGTGTAACAGTCTCTGTAGCTTGAGGCCTCTCTGCCTCGGCAGCTGTCTGTCCAGTAGTAGTAGGTTGCGCTGCGGGACCTCGTTTATCACCGGCACCCAATGCCTGTGTGACTATCTCCACTAGGCTCTCAATACTCCGTTCTATCCTAGCAAAGCGTGCCTCTTGTCACGACCCAAAACTACCCAAAAATCAGAGTAATTTTTTTTTTTGTTTTTCTTTCATACTTACCTGTCCTCTGATCATGACCAACTGTAAACCCCACAAATTTCTTACGTTTAACTAAATTATATAAAAATGGAAATAATATATATTAATGGAAGTGCGAATATTCGTTGTAGGGCTTGAGGACTATAGGGACCGAGAAGCCCGTGAATGATCGGGAACCCGAACATACAAGAAGTGATAAAGCAAATGCAAGCATGGAGGGACTTGGAAAATTTTAAATTGTTAGTTGAAAACTGTCGATGTAAACACTTGTATCGAGAATTTATGAAGAATGATAGAATCTCGATACTATTTCATTTTCGGAATAAGGAAAATTTCATGGAAGGCATGATATTATGTCTTTGGATAAGTTATGCAAGAAAATGTATATATGTAGATATATACATATATACTAGACATTTAAATAAAAGAATAATAATACATATAGCATATATATTATTTAGTGTATAGTATATGATATATAGTATTAACAAATAAATAAATAAATAAAGCATGAGACAAATAAAAATAAAAATGATGAAATGAAATGGAAAATAATAACACAAAATAATATAACATATAGGAGTGTGTATATATATATATATATATATACTTTTATTGTTTTCATGTTTCCCTATCTCATATATATACATTCTTTGTATATACATATACTTGTACACATTCATCTTACATACCCTAACATGTATATGCACCTAAATAAATAAATATATATATATATATATATTATCATTGTTTTCCATTTTTCCTTATCACATATGCATACATATTTTTTTTTTGTACAAATACTAGCATACCCAATTCATTATATACACCTACATGTATATACCCAAATATATATATATATATATATATATATATATATATATTCACATGAATACATATATATATATATATATATATTATTTAGTGTATAGTAAATAATATATATATATATATATGCTAAGAGCCAGGTTAATTGGTATCATTTGTGTAAGAACAAAGACTTTAAGGTCTTGGGTTCAAACCTCTGAGGACGCGAATTGGGGTATTTACCTCGATAAAACTGTGAGGGGCCTGTGGGGCATCCAAAGCGGACAGTACGTATGAGTAAGACTGAGGGGGCCACCTCTTGAATCCTGCGAGAGCAAAGTGATACACGGTCGTTACACCAACCACAACCAATAATTGGGTTGTGTGTCAATGTCAGTCCCACCATTCATTTACAAGTGTTTATAGTGTCTATACATCCCCAAAAGTTACTTCAAACATATTACTGCGCTATTCTTATTTAGATACAATATTTACAAGTGTATATAACTCAAAATGATGGGCAACAGCGGATATGAAGAATGCAGTACTCAGTCGCCTCAAAGTCTACTGGAGGTAATCTGTGTAGGAAAATGAAAGGGGTGAGCACATCAAGCTCAGTAAGGCAATCCTACGAACAAGTAGGTAACCATACTACCTACATGAACGTGGTGCCATGCATAAACCACCCTTTCTCCACACATTTCAAAACAGATGCTATAATTCATTATGTCATGTAAAACAAGTTCGCATATGGATTTCAAAGATCATGGAAAACTCAACATGCAAATTCATTGAAAGCATTTCATTCTCGTTAAAATTTCACAATACAGCCAGGACTCAACCCCTCCCTTGGGTGTTCCTGACTCACGCAAAACCATGAAATCAAATGCTTTTCAAAGCAATAATAACATGCGATACAATGAATGTCATGTAAAACCAGTTTACATCACTCATGGGTTAAAATAGCATGGGAATTTACATCATGCAAGTTTCAGTTTAAAACCCAATTTCATTCTTATCAAAATCACATCTCAGTCAGGACTCAACCCCTCCCTCAGGTGATCCAGACTCACACAAAGTTCACAAACATGATTTTCAAAACATCAAGTAATAACATGCAAGACTTAGCACTATATATATATATATATATATATATATATATATATATATATATATATATATATATATATATATATCAGGCAAATAACCAACAGTATGGCCATATACTCGTGATCCCACTGCTACATAGATCCTGTGTGCGGGGTCTCACCACTATTGGGAACCGTCCCAAGGGTGGGTCAGTCCATCCCATCGGTATATATATATATATATATATATCAGGCAAATAACCAACAGTATGGCCATATACTCGTGATCCCACTGCTACATAGATCCTGTGTGCGGGGTCTCACCACTATTGGGAACCGTCCCAAGGGTGGGTCAGTCCATCCCATCGGTCCTATCTTATATCTCGCATCCGAAGATGCCACATAATTAATCCCAGTATGGTACAGTGTACTCCATTCCACAATCGTGCCTGTCTCAAAACGCACGTGCGAGCATATTTAATCGATGTGACACACAGTCTACCCGACGCTCCAAGCACGGCTGATCGCATGTCTCATAAAATCAGTGCGAGCAATGCTTCAGCACTTTCATAAGATCTAGTGCGAGCTAAGCTCCAGCACTCTGTCAAAATCATGTAAAACTAGTGCGAGCTAGGCTCCAGCAATGTGTCATAAAAATCAAGTGAAAATCTTATGCGAGCTAGGCTCCAACTCCCTGTCACGAAAATAATATAAAAATCTGGTGCGAGCTAGGCTCCAGCACCCTGTCACGAATATCATGTGAAAATCTGGTGCGAGCTAGGCTCTAGCACCAATGCATGTAAAACTCTAGTGCGAGCCCCTGCTCCGACACTAATGCATGTATCACACAAATCAAAACTCGTGCGAGCTGAGCTCTAACACGTCACATTTCTATAAAATCACATAGGCGGCTACATTTCTCAAATCAATTTCAAAGGAAATCTACATTGATTAAAGTTATGCAATGCTGTGCATTTTATTTAAAAGTTAGTCAGCCTACCCATGCATGTGTCAAACCACCTCAAAAACAAGTAAGAAACCTTCGTTCTTGCTTCTCGTAACTTTTCCTAATTTTGGAAATTTTACCCTTCACAGGGCTATTTTGGTCATTTTCCCATTCGGGGCACTAAAATTCTTATTTTAAATCTAGACCCTTCAGACAATTTTAGGGAATGTAAATGATGTCAAAATTGCGTAAAGTTACCTCTAGCAGTCCGTAAAATTCCCTTACCTCATTTTTTCTGTACAGTCTGACCTTTCCACTGATGTCTCGTCACGCAGTCCGATTTGCTCCAAATCCAATCTCCAACACTGCGTATAAATATTCATCATGTCAAATACAATATAATTAATTGTATTTCATATTTTCTAGGCTTAATTTAAATCATTGAGCTCGTTTACCCCTATTGGGCCTGATTGCACCTTAATTGGCCTTAATCAGCCTTAAGCCCGTTTTTCACTTACTGTTCATATTATCGAGGTCTATTGGGCTCATTGGGCCCATCAGTATTTATTGGACCTCGTTCTAAACTCTCGGATAGCTCAATTAATTATTTACGATAATTTATCTTAAATTCCATAATTTAATTCATTTATACGAAATAAATCCGTAATTTATGCAGTAAATTTCTAACACTCATAACTATGCAAATTGTTGTAAATAAGGATTACTTACCCGAGATTCCATGATGGTATGCAAATCGAGGCTGTCTCGGGCTCTCGTTTGACGTCAATTGTCGAGCTACACAATTACATATTTTTTCGATCAATTTTCAGTCGAATATTAATCATATTAAATATTTCAAAATTTAAATCGATCAATTTCGACCGCTTACCGGCTTACCCATAGCTCGATTGCATCACCAAAAATTTTTTTCCAATTTTTCCTCTTTTTCTTTTTCCTTTTTTCTCTTTCTTTTTCCTTTTTTCTCTTTCTTTTCTTCTTTTCTGGCTGAACCAGTTCGATCCAATTCAGCCCGGTTCAGACCGATCCAGTTCAGCCGGTTCAGTCTGGTTCGATTTTCTTCTTCGTCGTTCGGAGCTCTGCCGACCGGTTCTTCGCCTGCTTCAGCCTCCAGGAGCTCTGCGAGGTAGTCTGATTCACGAATCTGGCCTCGGTTTCACCAACGGTAAAAGTGGCCGGTCTGGCCTGTTCTCTCCTCGTCGTCGGTGACATTTCCTTTCTACCACCGTTGACAGTACTGTTGGCCGTTCCAATGGCCGCTTCAGCCACTGATCGGTCGGTCTTCGCTTAGGGTTCCTTCGGCTGGTGGTAGTTGGGCCTAGATCGGCGTTGACGCCGGTGAAAGTCTATTTTCTCCCTCTCGTCGATTTCTGGTTTTTCGGTGGCTGGGGGCGCACGTGCTGGCCGGTGACGCTCTCCCAGTGTCGGGCTCCTCTCCCTGCCGTCGCCTACCCCTCTGCCTCGCCGATGGCTCGCCAGTGAGGGAACCGACTCCCTCGGTCTTTCGCCTATTCGTTTTCCAGAAATCGTTCGCGATTTCTTTTTTTTATTTTATTTTATTTTATTTTTATAATTTATTGTATTATTATTTTATTCATTAAAATATTATATTTTACCAAAATATCTAATAATTATATATTTTATTATATAATTAATTTATTTAATCTATTTTTCCATTTTTTCGGTATATTTTCTCTATGTTTTCGAGATATTATCCCGAGTGAATTTTTTGTAAACCTTAATAATTTCGGATCTTGATCAATTGGACTCGAAATTCGATAATTTCTCCTTCACTGATCAAGATGTCCTAAACCTATTTTAATTAAAATTTTCCTACCGAATTTACACCGAATTTTGATCTTTTGATCGTTTTACCCTTTTACACGTTCAAGACCAATTTAGACCGACTTTCCTTCTTGGACCCATTATAATTTCTCATTGACAATTCGTATCTCTGTCCGGACAATTGAAATCTCATAAATTTAATTTGAAATTCCTTAATTGTCCGTTTTCGAATTTAACGTACGTTCGACTACTTCATTCATATTTATATGATCAAATCATCTGCCTTATGATTCCATTAACATATAACTATATCCATAAAATGTGTGAATCATAAGGAAATACGATAACAATTAGTTCTTACACCTCTATATCCCCAGATCTCTCAGCAGGGTCCTGTGGAGCCAGGTCAGTATGTGGCTCCACACGACTCTGAGGCCTACCTTTACGGCCTCTAGCACGTGCACCTGCCCCTCTACCTTGGTGTGTAATAGGCATAGTGTCTAACTTCCTATATTCACAATCACTTATTATTCTCATTCCATCTCGGTATACACAGATATATCTAAACAAAAGCACAGTAATTATGTAACTTTCCTACTTATTAATACTGACTCACATCAGGCAAACTCAGCTCTGATACCAATCTTTACCACGACCCATTTTATCCAATTTGTTTAAAATCACAACCAATTTTTTGCATTTTTCCTTTTCCTTACCCGGTCGTGAACGTCCTTACCACTACACAGTTGGGCTGTGAGTCAATAATAACCACCACATCTCATTCATTTCCGATAAATCAAAAGTCATGTCATACACTTAAAGTTAAGTTATACACTTATACAAGACATGTTCACTAACATTTACATCCCCCATATCACAATTCAAAATTACTACTATGTCTTTACGTGTTTAGATACAAAAAGAATCCTTGTGTGTATACCTCTTTGTGATGGAGTGCAACAGATATCCAAAATGTAATGCCGCAATCTTTCATAAAGCTACTATGTACGCTCTATAGAGGGGGAAAGTAGAGGGATTAGCAACCACACGCTCAGTAAGGCAATAATGCAAGCATAGTAGATAACTACTCTATCTACATGCTGATAATGTCATAGCATAAATCATTTATACTCAAAGCATGAGGAAATAAAACTATGCCGCATGTATATACATATATCATGTACTAAAACATGGAAAATAAGCATGTAAAACATGGAATCATCATCATGTAAAACCTTTCATGCTCATCATTATCAAAACTCATCATAAAAAGGGAAATTCATTAAGAAACATTCTTTAAGATAAATCACTTCTCAAACACATCGAATTTCATCACAAACAGGATATCATTTCTTTAAACAAAATCCCACAGGGCTCGACCCCTCCTTCGGCTCTACCCTGGACAATCACAATCATAATCACACTCAGTGTATAAAATCATGTGGTACTATGTAATATTATGTGAGATAGGCGGTCACTATATCTCAAAGACTATGTTGGCCAACTATGTCATAGTCATTCCAGACCACACGGATCTCGGTACGCGGGGCATCGTCCTGGAACGAAGGTGGGTTAATTCTTCGCTAGACTTTCCAAATCATCACCACAACCACACGGTACAGCGTATTCCATGTGATATACACAGTACAACGTACTCCGCGGACCCATATCATGGTTGGGGGTGCCAGCCGTACGTCTTATCTACCCCAATGCCATGTGTAACCTGTATAGTCTCAAGTGCACGTGGAACTTCTCGTATCCATGTAAGAGAGCCTCCCCACCCCATCGGGCTTAAGGTTGTAGGGCTTGAGGATCTTACCAATTCCACAGCATCATACATACCACAGTGTGAAAACCTGTGCGAGCTAAACTCTAGCACGATTTATGCATCATCAATAAATCACCTCGTACGAGCAACGCTCTAGTACGGCTTTATGTATAAAATCATGGAGAAATCACGTACGAGCATAGCTCCAGTACGGTTATATGCATAACAAAGTCTATCGAAATTCACATATGAGCAGAAGTTCCAGTACGGTTTATAAAACATCATCACAATTTCAAATCAAGGTGCGAGCTAGGCTCTAGCACATTTCATATATGTGAAAACACCAAAATCTAGTGCGAACGATGCTCCAGCACGATTTAGCTAACATAAACAGGATAGGCGACTCTATTTCAACACACATGTTTCAAATCAAAACCAGCATATGTCCCGTGCTATTTCATAAATTCACAGAAATCAAATAGCCAGCCTATCCCTCATTTTGCTTAAACCAATGCAATGTGTTTTCATCAAAACATCAAACATATGATTTATGCAATTTTTAGCCTTACTATATCCCCTTTTAAAACAATCACTTCAAAGTCAAACCACATGCATATACACTTGTAATTATTTCCATACACCATCAAGCACTTTTCTAGATACTCATGCATTTTTTCAAGGCTCTATATACCCACAAAATACGAATAGCTATCTCTATATGCTTACAGAATTCCCTTACTTGGAATCGTGTCGTGTGATTCCACACCTTTAAGGCTGTTTGATTGCGCGGTGCGATCTGTCTCCAGCGAACTCCTCGGGACTGCTCACAATCATATCCCATGTCAATTGGTTCCAATATAATGAGATCTTTGCGCTTACTATAGTCGACTTGCCCTATAGTTTTCATTAACGCCTATAAGGCTTTATCGATTACTCTACTCATATCTCGAGAGTCTATTAGATTCCTTTAGATCCATTTATTCCTACTAAGTCGATATTTAAGCCCATAGTGTTTATATTGTATCATTTACTTCACTAAGGCATTTTGTCATACACCTCATAAACTCATTCACTTAACTAAGCCAATCTAACAATGTGGCTTCAATCCATCATCTTAAAATCATACATATTACTCCTCTAACACTTCAACATAACCCATTTATCATCAACTCAACTATATTACATTTTCTCACTCTAGATTCAATCTAGGTTTCACTTGCTTCATTGCTTTCTAAGTAGTTTCTATCATAAATATACATACTAATCAACTCCAAAATCAATAACTAAACAAATATACTTGGGTTGGTGCATTAGAAACTCACCTAGCTTGATTTCCTCCTTGCTCTAAATGGGAATGCACCTTTGCTCCTTCAATCCAACCAATAGGATATTGATTCCAAAGTATGTTGTTCTTCTCTTTGTAAGGAACAACTTTGCTCTAATGGTCTTTCTCAAATCTTTATGAAAATGGGGTGATTTTAGAGTGAGAAAGTTGGGTTTTGGATTAAAAATGGAAAGGTTAAGTTGTTTCCTGTGGCTTGTAGATCCAACTGCTCCCTATTTATAGAATTGGCTTAATGAGATCGATCTGCAGAGGGTGGAGATCGATCTTATCCCCTTAAATCCCTCATTTTCACGACATTTTGAAGGCATGAGATCGATCTGTCGAAGGCTTGGGATCGATATGCTTCAATGGAACAGGATTGATTTGTCTCAGGCAGAGAGCTAAGGAGATCGATCTGGTGTTAAGGGGAGATCGATCTACTCCAGCCCAAGAGTTAAGGAGATCGATCTCCTTGAGTGAGGGATCGATCTTCCTCTTCCAACATGCTTGATTTTGCATTCTTCAGGCCATGTGATCGATCTCTCCTTGCATGGGATCGTTCTGGCCTTCATCCTACACCCTTTTTTGCTGTAATTTCCTCATTCAAACTTATACTTAATAACTCCCACATTCATTCATCATTCCAATCACACTTAGAACTTCAAAAAAAATATATATTTCTTATGATTCGTACATAATTCAACTTGTTTGTACATCATATAATTGTATACATTACACCGAAAAATTAAGGGTCTTACAGTTTTGTATAGTAATTAGATTTACTTCTCAATCTTTGTAGGACAATATTTGGACTCACCTCTTTATTACTTGTCGACCAAGTATACTTACATGTTAGATCATCGCTTAGGATCAATAAAGCCCAAAATATGAATGAAAAACTAATCTAAACACTACAATATTAAGGGGTGGCAAGTATGGTCTCAATGCCCCTAATATGTAACTTAAATAGTATTAAAGGTGAGACATATTGGTTTTTTTTTGCTTGTTTTCCCCCATGTCTTCATGTGATTCCTCATTATCTTAATCATTTTGCCATGTCATTTACTCATCATAATCAACTCGCAACCAACCCACATGCTTTTAAAATCTTCATTTGTCTTGTAGCGGTTTAGGTTGGCATGTAAAGATAAGATTACCACCTTTCATCCTACATGGAATGTGTCATGAGTTTTCCATGTGGAAGAGTGTGGAAAAAGTGTGGAATGAATAAGAATGAGTGGTATCAAATCTTAGGTCTATGAGAGATAGTGCTAATATAGGATAAATATTGCTTCTTTGAGTTGTTTTGTCCTTTAATAGTAGAAAATTTTCTTTTAGTGCATATATCCAGACTCATTTTTTCCTACTTTCTTGCCAAAAATTAGTCAAAACAACTTTGAAACCACTCTAAGGTTTTTTTTTTTTTTATTAATAGGTGGTATAAGGGGGAATGAAAAATCAAATATTGGACCTAATCTCCTTTAAGGAGGAGTAACAACTACTAGGTCAAGTCTTAGTTGTTCACTCTAAATTTATTTATCTACATAATTAAGGAAACTAATCATATGCGTAAATAAATTAACATTTTTAAATGAAAATTAAGCAAAAAATTATGAAATTAAACAAAAAATAACTCAAGTTCATAGAGTTATCGTCAAGCCATAAAAAGATTTGGCTTTGGTCAAGACAAGAGGTGGCTTTTGCAAGGGATGTCTTAGCGTGCATGGCGTGCCTAACTCTATTTCATTGAGTCATCGTCAAGCCATCAAAAGACTTGGCTTTGGTTAAGACAAGAGGTGGCTTTTGCAAGGGATGTTTAGCGTGCATGGTGTGCCTAACTCTATTTCCTAGAATCACCGTCAAGCCATCAAAGACTTGGCTTTGGTTAAGAAAAGAAGTGACTTTTGGAAGGGATGTTTAGCGTGCATGGTGTGCCTGCTGTTCTATCTTAGCCGACCACATTCTTCTATTTATTTATTTATTTATTTGTTTGTTTATATATTTCAATTATCTCCTAAAGCATTAAATTTTGCCCCATTTAGAATCAATCAAAACATTAACAATGCTAGTGTTTACAAGAAAATTTAGGAAAAAAACCTATATCTTTTTTTTTTTGATATTTTGTGAATGGCAATATGGCATATTATTTATTGGAAATGACCTAGGGACATTGACTAAAAGTAAGAGTTACTCAGCTCCACGATTTGATATGAAGGGTCTATCATGGGATCAAATTACATAGACTGGACGAATAAACTATAGCTATGTCCCAAGGTGCTTATTTAGATAAGATCCTGACTAAATTAAGCATAGAAAATTTCGAGTAGGGGTTCCTGCCTTTCAGACATGGATTTACTTCTGAAGGCTCCTCAAAGCTGAAGAGAAAGATTCCCTACGCGGAAGCTGTGGGGAGTCTCGTGTATATTATGTTGTGTACCGGACTAGATTTCAAGTTTGCAATTTGAATGGTCAATGGATATCAATCTAACCTTGATTCTGAATTTATGTTAGACAAGGATTCTAAATGTCAACATTAGGATATGTATTTACTTTGGGAGGTAGAGCAGTTAGCTGGTGGAGTGCAAAAGAAAGTTACACAGTAGACGCCACAACGGAAGCTGATTATGTGGCTGCACCTAAAGTTGCAAAAAAAGGTTGTTTGGCTGCGAAAATTCTTAGGATCTTGAGGTGTTACCTACAGCTTCTGCCCCTATGAAACTCTTTTTCTTCAGTAGTTGTGCAATTGCTGAGTCTAAAGGAACAAAGGAATCACAAGAAGCAAAATCACATAGCGAAAATTTCACTTGATTATAGGAGAAAAAGTTTTGCAAGGAGAAAAAGTTTTGCAAGGTGATTTAGAGGTAACACAGATGACTTCAACTGAAACCTTAGCATCCATTCACCAAGGCTTTATTTAATCAATGCGATGCCTTGTAAGATGCATTGGGAGTTAGTGGGAGATTATTAAGAGTGTATGCTTTGAAATGTAAGTTCAACAAAATATATATTTTATATTTGTACATTTTTTAATTGCTTAGATATTTCATTATAATTCACGTGAATAAAAAAAATTAAATAAATGTCCATTTAATCATACTTATAATATGTATTTATGAGATATTTACGGATGATGAAAGAAGACATAAATACAAATTATTTTATGATTAAATTAATGGTTTCACAGTCGATAAATAAAGTTGGACACTCTTTTTAGGTTTAGACTGTACTAAACTGATCTATTAGTTTGTCTTATCATATGTGTAATTATTGATGCAATTTTTCGACATTGAACTAAATCATAAATGAGATTTATTTAACTGTTAGATTTATTAAATTTCATAACCATTGATTTTACTTTAATCTTAATTGTGAGTTAATTATACTAATTATAATTCTATTATTTTGACATTTTTCTCATAGAGAATATAATTTATTTGTTTTTAATTTAGAGATATACATAAATCAGTTTGAATTGGATTTGGAATAGATCAAACTCAAATAACATTTTTTAAAATTTTGTTCAAGATTCATCAATTTGTCTATTTAATTTTATTATAAAATTATTTTTTTAAAAGTTGAAATTTAATTTAAATAAAATAATCATTTAATAAAAAATATTTCGCATGTCCAAGCATTTTGAGCTTAAATCTTTATTTAAAACATAATTGTCACATAAGTTATAGATCTAAAGCTGATGCCGTTCCCCTCGTCCTCCTCAGCCAGTAGCCAAATACATCCACGGTTTCTCCACCAAAAGTAATAACTATAAAAGATTGAATTGCAAAACCTTTGCAACAAAATCCATAAGTAGTCCTTATAAAATAGTGCCAAGGGCCAAATTTATCATTTCTGAGTTCCATTTTCTTTTATCATTCAAAATATTCCCTTTATTTTTCATTCTTGATTTAACCAAGTGAGTCAGAATCTGAGTTCCATCCACTTTTGCTGGTTTTGACAGTTCTGACTACATCCAATCTCAAGGTTAAGGTTTGCCCACTTACCTTTCCCTAAGCCAATAGCTACTAATCTAAAAGTTAGCATAGCAAAACTTGACAGCTAAAATAACGCAATTAATTCATGTGTGACGATTATAACATTATGTTGAAACAACATAGGCTCTCTTTTTAAAGGAAACTGGAAAGTACCTATTCTCGTTCTTACATTACTTTCCAGAACAGCTGATTTCCTCAGAGGAAAACAGCAAGGAAGGAGCAGCCCCAAATATGACAAAAGCCAGCAATCATCTTCTGCAACTTCACCATTTCCTACTTGTTTTTTCTTTTCTATTTCATTATAATTTAGCTAGCTTGAAAATCAAGGAAAAGATGCAATTTCTTCAACAGCAACTCCCGAGTTCCAATAGAAGGTTTGCCGCTGGTAATCCAATCCTTTTCCAGAAGGCCCGCTTTGGCACTAGTCAGCATCTCATGGTGGAAAGCAGACACAACGCAGTAAATTGAAGTCCTTAAAACATCAGCCATGGCGTATGCTTTTGAATATAATCTGTCGTCTCTCTTTTTCCCAGTTCTAACATCTCTTCTAGTACCGAATGTATCCACTTTAATGCCAAATGACCCCATCAAATGACGAGATGGTTGCAAGCTTGATTTTTTCCCCATCAATGTTTCAACAGCAAGCAGGCAAGATAGGAGTGTCGAGATGACAGCAGCATTGGTACCAGAGAGTTGAGCAACTCCAAATCTGTCTTCTTTACGTGAGTGTGCAGTCAAGGAAGCAATTGCTCGAGCAGACCATGTGCATAGCTGTAAAATGGTGACACCAAATTTCCACCGAAAAAAAAAATGGTGATGCCAAAAGATTATTAAATTTGGCTTAACGAGTATAATATAAATTGCTCAACAATGCCACAACCCGAAGTAAATTGCTCAATCCTCCCCATGGGCTCAAAGGAATACGTAATGATCAATCAGATTGACTTTAGGATAACATGCCATATTAAGAATTATGTTTATATATTAAAGCATTCTTTTTCTTCAAATTTGTTTACATTCATTATTTACTTAATTCATAGGATAATTCCACGAAATAAATCTATTTTGCGAAAGGAATTACCAACAAGTTATAATTATGATATCTTTATTGCATAAAAGCATTATTCTTACACTTTTTCTAATCAATGCTTTATCAAGAAAGATGGATATTAAAATATAAGCTTCTGAGACCAATAAATGTTTATACTCTTACTTTGAAATAAGCAACTATTATAAGAACAAATTCGCTGAACAAGATCCTAAATGGACACGTATCATGAATATCACTTGAGTGTCTACAACATTATTCTCATGCGGTAAGTGATCCTTTGACTTGAGACATATCTAACTTGTATGACACATGTTATACTTCGATATTACTCCTAACACAATCTTAACCAAGGATACTCAATAGGATGGATACAAGGTATAACATGAATCATATAGAGTTAGAGGACTGTTTGAGATAAGATTCATAACTCTAAGTGAACAGGTGAATATCTCACTATTCTTGAGAAAAGGTTAACTCGAGAAATCTTTGGCCAAAGTAAAATACAGTTGTGAAGGAATTAAAAATTCATTCAAAGAGTTACAAGCTTCAAGTAATCAAGAATCACATTGGTTAAGACACAGTAGACACTAAATCATGCTCTACCTCCATCAAGTATGATGATAAAATTATTGAATTATGAGATAAGATTATGGGCAAATACGTTAATCAAACTTTCTTGACTCTTAATATCTGGATAGTCATAATACATTGATAGATGTCAATTTTGATCTAGAAATATGAAATTAATTCATTTGAGAATTAATGATTAAGCAAAAGTGTTTGATTCAACTAATTTTATATCTACTGAGATTACAACATTCATATTTATTGTCAACAAATTAAAGATCTAATGGATCACACACATTAAGAATACTTAAGTTGGGAAATTAAAATAGTAGAATCAAATTGGACTTGGTTGAAATATAATTTGAAACTTTAGGGACTTAATTGAATAAATTCAATAGTTCCAGGAGTCAATTTATAAAGTAGCAAAATACAATCTTATTTGGAATAGGATTGCGTCATGAAGCTAAATGCGGACAAGGATGCAAGTGCCAACAAGACTGCCAGCGGTGCAGTTGCCAGCAATGTAGCTGTGACTTGGGCTGTAACTGATGATAGAACATTCAGGGAAGATGACAGAAGGAATGGAGAAATGCATCAGCAGCTTAAGGACAGAAAGGACAAGGAAGGAGCAGACTGTTAGAAGGTGCTGAGTTGGCATGAGATTGTCGGAGCCGTATTATTCTATCCAGTCTAGAATCTTTTCTTTTATTGGAAGATGGAGTTGTTAGGAATGATTGCCAATTGTATATAATACCATTCCTAATGTAAAAGAAAATCACCAAAATGAAAATTGTGAATTTCCTCTATTCTCTTTTCTATCTTTCAGGTCTATTTCTTCTCTCTCGTTTCTTGATTTTAGATCATATCCTTTATTCTGTAACAGCTTGATGGCTACCAAATTCCTCTATTTAAAGAGCCTAAGCCATCCCTCTTAAGTTATGCTATTCACGGGATTAGTTATCTCAACAGTTGAGAGGAATCACCAAATCTAAAGAGGCAAAACCCTAATTAGCACTAGGTCTAGATTTTCACTATCTCAACCTCTCCAAGACGCAGATACCATTGGAGTTCGAACAATTTGATAACTGAAAGTTTGCTACATCGTAACTAAAAGGTCTTGAAGGTACCTGGATCATAAACCCCAGTCAAGAACTACTTAGGGTTTTAGGTATGATTCTTGATTTTCTTGATACTTGTATAAATGTGCATAGCAATATCATTGTGATTCTATCTTTTGGAAATTGAAATTTTTAAATTTCGCTGCTACATATCTGATCTTCCATGATTGATTCCCAACACTAAGCAGTCCATTTATGCATATAAATGACTTTTCTTGCCTAAAAACCTCCAATATAACTTGAAAGGGTAAAATTCAAGCTTGGAAGAGCACAATTAGCCTAAAGACTTTTGCTAAATATCTGATCTTGCATGATTAATTCCCAACACCGAGCACTCCATTTATGCATATAAATGACTTTTCTTGACTAGAAAACTCCAATATAACTCGAAAGGGTAAAATTCATGCTTGGAAGAGCACAATTTGCCTGAAAAGCTATGTTCCACTCCCTTCAATGTGTCTTGATACATCATTGGTTATATATAAATGGTCCGCAAGCAATCACATGGAAATAAAAGAACCCAAGCAAATTCATAAAGAAAAAGAAACTACAACTGTCAAATAAACCTACAAAGCAAAAGTCATTTATGTAACCAACTACAGACTAGGGATGTCAAATTGCCTTGTCCCTGATGAGCAGAATACCTTCCTAACCCAACCATGTTGCACATCAATTGACTAATTTGGGGATCAATTTATCTTAGTTTTGGACATGATCAAGGATCAGACAATCCCCTCCTTTCTACAACAGGGTTGTAATTATATTATTATATGTATATCTTATAAATAATTTATTATTGCATGTTAAATTAGTGTCAAATACTATTTTTAGGTTACTGATAATGGTACTTGTGGAAATGTAACTATTTTAGCACTATTTTCTAGGAATAAAATAAAAATTTAGTAATTTAGAACCTACAAAGGTGTCCTTGGCTACAGATACGAAGACAAATCCCTCCTAGTTAGGGGATTGAGGATAGGAATAGAGGTCATTTGAAGTGTGTGTGCATAAGCAAGGTGCTAGGGATAAAACGTAGTTCATCTTTTCACCACCAATTAAAAATATTATTACTAAAGGTGCTTATATAGTCGGTACAAGAAAAGCCTGCAGGAAAACTTTTTTATTTTCAGTGACCTTAATGAACATATGGGTACTAGTAGAACAGGTTTTGAGAGCGTACATGAAGATTTTAGTTACAGTATAAGAAACCAAAGGGTGCTATCTTAGATTTAGCATTATCTTGCAACCTAATCCTAGTGAATACATTGCTTAACAAGATAGAATCTCCCCCTATAACCTTTAAAAGTTGACCGAACGCAAGTCAGGTTTAATTTTAACTAGGAAGAGAGATAGATGCAGCTGTCCGAACTGCCAGGTCATCCCAAGTGAGAGTGATACCATGCAACATAGACTTCTAGTCTTAATTATGAGAATTCATAAGAGGCATCTAAGGGAACAACATAAAGGAACCCCAAGAATTCGATAGCGGAAGCTAAAAAAATATTATCTTACAATATGTTAAGAGAGTTGGATCCAAAAAGAGGACTACACAATAGAAGAGAACCAAAATTTACAGTGGAACAAGGCCAAAAAGAAAGACCACCAAGATACGCATAGTGATTTGATATTTTGATTACCCATTATGGAAAACCTTTTTTGGGGGGCTTCCACCTACATGGAAGATTGGATTGCCTAAATCAGGAGTCTTATATATTGTGTTTCGATCACCTCATATTGATAAAAAATCCATTGAACAATTTGAAATGGAAATCAACAATTTCTGGTCATAAAAACAGGAAGGCGTGAATTGCGCAAGAAGTTCTATCGGTTAAAACGCCATGGCAATATGCATTCGAGAGATGGACAAAGAGATACTAAAAGTATCAAATGGAAAAGCACCAACTGAAAAAAGATACAACACAGTGAATTGCAGCAGTTAAGGAAGCTATAGACTAAGCAAGATTATTACAAGACTTTGGATAAGAACAATACCTAGTAAAGCTTCACAAAATATAGGTTAGCTAGGAAAGAAGCAAAAAAGATACTGACAAAAGCTAATTCGAAGATTGTGAAAAAAATTTATGACAAGTTAGATACAAAGTGATATACAAATTGGCACAAGCAAGAGAGAGGAGTCGCGACCTAGGAGTAGCGAAATGTATCAAGGATGAGTACCAAAGAACTCTCATTAAGAATAAGTATATTAAAGAAAGGTGGCGCGATTATTTCAACAAACTATTAAATGACGAGCAAAGCCAAAATGTGGACAATATTTTGGAGGCTCTCGAGGATTTGAATTGTTGCTTTATGAACAAAATCAAAGATAGAGATAAAAGAGGCACTAAAGAAGATGAATATAGGGAAAGCTGTTGGACCTAACGACATTTCCATTCAAATTCAGAAATGCCTTGGAGAGATAAGAGTTAGGTGGTTGACAAATTATTTTAACAAGATTTGGCACACTCACAAGATGCTTGAGGAATAGAGGAAAAGAGTCTTGGTACTTCTCTCTAAGAGTAAGGGAGATATTTAGAACTGCTCCAACTACCCAGGCATAAAACTAATTAGTTACACAATGAAATTATGGGAGAGTAATAAAATGAAAATTAAGGAAGATTGCAGAGAAATTTGATAATTAATTTGGTTTTATGCCTAGACAATCAATGATGGAGAAAATACACTTTCTTAGACAACTTACAGAGTGCTCTCTTAATACGAGGCAAAGATCTTCATATGGTCTTTATAAACTGGAGAAAATATATGATAAAGTGCCTAGAGAGTTGCTATGGTGGTCCTTAAAGAATAAAGAATCCCCATGAAATATATTGAATTAAGGACATGTACGGAGATGCAACGACACATGTGAGAACATATAGAAGGGAAACATGTGAATTTCTTATCACAGTACATCAAGAGTCAGCGTTAAGTTCCTTCTTATTCGATACAGTAACAAACAAACTAAGGGGCCTTGGTGTATAATGTTTGCAAATGATATTGTCTTACGTGTTGAGACTAGAACGGAGGTTAATGTAGTTAAAACTATGGAGATAGACGCTAAAATCAAAAGAGTTCAAACTAAGTAAAGTGAAAACTAAGTACATAAAATACAAATTCGATTCAAACAAAGATGAAGATCAAAGCATAGTAATGCTAGATGGGAAGGTGATCCTTAAGCAAGATCATTTTCAATACTTGGAATGAAAATCATTAGAAAAGATATGACGACACGAGAACTGGAAGGGCATATTGCCTTGAATAGGAACGAGCGAAGCAAAATTCATATGATGATCTAACATGAGATCATATTTTGATTCATGTAATCCATCTCAATATTGGAATAAAGGCTCCATATACGATGACAAAGATGTTCTTATATGGTCACTGTTACAGTAACAATAAATTCCCCATTTTCCCCTAGCCAAAAGAACCTTTTTCTTTCCTTCTCTCAAAGCCACAAAAAGCCTTTGCCTTTCCCTCTTTTTATAATTGAAATAATTTGGAAAATTAGATTATTAAGAATTAATACCCAAATAAACTCTCAACCTTTATGAAAAAATTGTAAACAAACCCTCAATCTTTTATTGCATGAAAACAAGGCAATAAACTTTTATTTCATTGTAATTATACCCATTAGCTCTTAAAAATGGGTGATTGAGATCCAATTGACAAAATTTTTAAAATAGCATTATCTCTAATATTTATCATTCAACGTATCCAAATAAATCTAAGTAAATATTTTCTACAAAAGAAATCATCCAACTAAAAAAATAATTAAAATTTTATTTTATATTATCAAGGTTTTAATTACAATAAAATAAAAGACTATAGCCTTAAATTCATGCAAAAAAAAGATCAGACTTATTTTCATTTTTGAGTATAGGTCAAGAGCCTATTTGGATATTATTCCATGATATAAATAAACCAAGCATTGAAATCCATAACATCTGTAAACTAACTTCTCAATTCACTTCTTTTGTTGGTGTTTTTTACTATTGCTTTTTTGCATTTTGCTTTTAAAATAATTGTTTTAAAGCAACTTTTAATTGTATAAGAAAAAGAAAGCATTATTATAATTTATTTAAAAGCGCAAATAAGTAGAATGCAACATCAAATACAAGAAAGTTTGTCTATATAGAAGTAAAATCACGGATTACAATTCTATCAACTAAAAATATTGTATATAGTAAATATAATCCATCAAAAATTTCTTTGTTTTTGTATCCGAACGTGCTTTTTTCTATTTTTTTCACTTCCAAAAAGCAAAAAGAAAATAGTAAAAGCACTAACCAAACAAAGTCTAAAAAATTTGAATGATAAAATCTCAATCTCAGTTTTATATTACAAAAATCATAAATATTAATTATTCTCTTTATTTGTAGTAATATCTCATTTTTTAAGTTAATATTTTAATTTTAAAGTTTTATAATAATAGAAAAAATTTTGTTCCAATCCATCACCATCCTACAACACTAGAGCTTATTTTTCTAACTATATTATTAACATCACCAACATTCAAATTCCTTCCCTAAATGATACTCAGGTTATGAAACCTGACATCCTTTCTAAAACACAATACACATGGCTCTCATGAAAAATGGTACTCTAAAAGTTCTATAGCATATTGCTTGAAACTTGGATCTTCTAAAAACTAAGTATTGCAAATTTAACACCATAGATTCAAGAATCTGCCATGATCCCAAGCAAAAGATATACATTTCCTACACCACATTATGTTACTTATCTATTGATGCAAAAAAGGTACTTCTATCTACCTAAAACAATCAAATTTCCAAAATGCCTAATAGTTTAATAGTTCAATTTAAAAACCAAAGTTGCTTTATACAATTGGTCATCATCGTTCCATTTCAATTTGATCGTATGATCCTCACACTTGTATGCTTTTCAAAGTAACTTGTATCACTTATTCATTCAAAGGCAATAGGATCATACCTACAGTGAGGTTGCACTCTTAACAAATCAAATAATAGGGATAAGAGGGGAAAATATGCGGAAGATGTTTTGGTTCAAGCCAAAATTTTACCCTTGATCTTGTTGACAATTTATTTTAGAAAGTTCAACCAGCTCACTAAACAAGAAATATGCCACATAATGCTCACGGAGTGAACAAATATACAAGTAATTACTGCAAAAGAAAATGATTTCATGAAAAGTTACACTTCTTGCCTTCTTGCAATTATTACCAAATATATAGTGATAAAGTGCCATTTATTTATCTAAAAAGTGAACCAAACTCAAAAAAGTCATCTTTGTAAAACCAAATTACATAAACCAACAGATTTGATAGAAGACCACCCAACCATAATTGGGCTTGTTTTCTATTTGTACTGTATACTATTATGAGGGCTTCATTATATTTACGTAGCTAAAATCAACGTTGAGCTCATGCAATGTTAAACTATTGAGGGTAGCTTTTGATGTTTGAAACTTTCAAATTCAAGAAAATGTACTCAACTATTTTCCTTGTTTCCATAATTGGAGTTATAATCCTAAAAGATTTTCCGCATTAATTTGGAATATCTTTGTGGTATGATGGTTCTGCTCAAGGCTATTAGATAAGGAACGCATGCATACATGCCTCTAGAAAACAGTTGTCATACCTGGAAGTTGTTCATTAGTTCATAGCATTTAGAATTCAGTCGTGGGTTAGTTGATGACTGCAACTGATCAGATATTCGGTAATCTTTATCATCTGGAGAACCTTCCAAACCTTGGACCAACTCTGATGCAAGCTGCTCCAAAGGTCTCAAGCATACTGCAGCAACTCTTCTGTAAGTCTCACCAGTTTCTTCAAAGAAGGCAGCCCGACGCCAGTAGTCAACATTATTCTCACAAATCATACATAGATCAAGGTATGCAAGATATTTCAGAAGAGTTGGAGAGCTCTCCTCTAATGCAGCTAGGAGAGGCTCGCTTGGATTCGTTTCTGCTGCAGCTGATCCTTTTGGTGGAGCAAATACAAACCTTTTTGTATGTAGCACCTATATTAAAAGATGAATATATGTGAAAAGCAAAATGTATATTAAGGAAACAACGCTGAATGTGAATGAGTACGTTCTCTGTGTACTGAGAAAGTGAGTGAAAGAGAGTGAAATAGTAAGTAAGAAGATATTGGTTTAGCATTGTGGAAGCAGATAACAAACACCATGCTAAAAGCCCTAAATTTCAGCCAAAACATTTAGTAAACTACAACTGGTTCATGATGAATATAGGTAGTAGTTTACCATACAAGAAATTCAAGATTGAGAAGATAATATATATATGTATATATATTGGAATTTGTCACTTTAAAAGACATAAAAGCAGATGAAAGAATGGTGGTGTTTCTTATGCAACAACTATGAATAGATATATTTAATAAATTGACTCTGTTCATAAAACACACAAATCTATCAGCAGTGCATGAATAGCATGGATTGATAGATTTAATCCTCTTTAGAAGCCGACAGCTAATATCATGAGTTCTTGATCCACATAGATGTTCCATCGGTCAAAGAAAATACAGCTAGGCATTAAAAATAGTAATCTACTAACTTAACTGTTTTCGGTTTTTTTTTTTTTGCCCAAATGGGATTTAGTCATGGTCCATTTGGCCTTATTTTAGGTTTAGATAAATTATTAGGTATTCTATGTGGCCTTCAGTTTTATATTAATTGAGTCATTTTCCAATTTCAAAATGTATTTAAGAATCCTAGTCCAAGTTCAAGTTAGTATTCGGCTATCTGCTAGAGTTACCAAGAAGTCTTGGATAATTTTTTGATTAAATGATTTGATACTTCCTCTCTTCTTTATACTCGTCTCTTTGTCAAATAGTAGGAAATGGGACTTAGTTAGGGTCTATTGGTTCTTGTTTCGGGTTTAGATAAATTACTAGGTATTTTATTTTGTCTTTAGTTTATACTTCCTCTCTTCTTTATATTCTTCTCTTTGTCAAATAGTAGGAAATGGGATTTAGTCAAGGTCTATTGGTTCTTATTTCGGGTTTAGATAAATTATTAGGTATTTCATTTGGTCTTTAGTTTATATTAGTTGAATCTTTTTGCAAATTCTAACAGATTTAAGAATCCTAATCCAAGAATAAGTTAGCATTTGACTATTTACATCTCTTTGTATTGCTAGACTTGGTAGAATTGATTTTACGGATAAGAGTTTTTGAATAATTTCTGATTAAGTGATTGGACACTACCTCTCTTCTTTCTGCTCCTCTCGTCTAATACTACAGTATATCGACATACCATTCACAGCTCTGAAACAGTAGCTTAACTCTGCTCCATTCCAATTCTACTGCTACAAGGAAATTCCCACAATCATTGTGCTCAATTCCTTCCCTATTTTGAGATCATAGTGCAAAAAGGTAAAAAGCTAGTTAAGGGATTAAACTACTTAAATTTTATTTCTTCACATTGTTGTATTTTATATGTTTAATTGTTACTTTAATAAGATTTACGATTTTTAGATCACTAGGGTTTTTTATATTCTATAATACTTTGTTTGCTGGTTATATCAGGTATTTTGTGTTTATATTAGGGTTTGAGATCCTATTTGGTGTTTTCGTTATCCTATTGGGTTTAGTTTTAACTTAAGCTAGTTTGTATCATTCAAAGCCCTAAATGGAGTACGAGTTCCTAATTCTTATAGGACTACGGATGGTAGGAGCCAACAAAAATATCAATGTATCCTTGCTCTCAAAGATATTTGTTCATTTTTAATCAAATATAATTTTTCTTTCTACTATTTGCCTTTTCTTTTTAGCGATTTTGAAAAATTAAAAGCAAAAAGCAAGTTACAAACGAACAATACCTACGTAGGTGGCATTTAACAGGAAGATGAGCATGTGCCACCCGAAAGCTTACACCAAAGTGAAAAACATTTAACTTCCAATGAATTTAATCTATTGGTTCAAATAACGTTGCAGACAAGGACTATAATTAAACTAAATATTTTTTAGGATTAAGGTCAAATTCACCACTATACTATAACTCAATGGTGAATTTTGTCGCTATACTTCAATTTTATTTTATTTTGACCCTTTCAATTTCATTGATCTTTGGTCCAAAAAATTTGAAAATTCCACAAAATATTCTATCAATGCAAGTAAATTTTCTTGATTTCCGTTACTTTTTGTCCAAAAATCAACAAAAGTAAAGCATATTGACAAATTTGGTAAGATTGAATTGTAGTCACAAAATTCAACATTTGATCCAGCGGCAAGTTTTAACTTTAATCCTTATATTTTTGTACACAATTGCTAGAAATGCCAATAATTTTGTGTTTTGAACCAACCTGAAGTAAATGGTGAGCTAACTCCCAACAGAGAAATGTAGAAAAGCTGACAGTAAAAGAGATTATATGTTGAGGAAACAAGTTTCCTAGCTTGAGATCAGTGCTAAAATGGTGTGGCAGAAATACCAACAGCAGAGCTGAAAATAGATAAGCACCAGCAGAAAGCTTTAATGCCCGTATAATAGCAGAAGGGATCTCCATCTTGAAGCTAAAGAAAGGGGAACGCTGTTGACAGGAGCAAGCAACCCAAATCATAATGTAGATTGAAAAGACATTTTAGAAAAGAAAGAACAACAATATTAATTCACCTGAATGATGGGGAACTGCAATACCCATCTCCGCTTATAAATATAAAAGAAGGCATAGAACAACCCTGAAGCAAAACCCTTAAACCCCACTCTTCCATTGACCCCACAAAAAGACACTGCTGACACAAAACCCGAAACTGCTGCAGCTGCCAGCAACACCAGCAAACTACGTCTAAATTTAGGCCAGGGAGATAAGACGGTTGAGAGGGAGACAGAGAACAATAGCTGGGCAAGATGAAAGCTGAAAAAAGAGATGGTGATCGCAGAGGGGGAGCGCCAGGTGACAATCATTGTCGTGAAGACCAAGAAAATCAAGCTACTTAGAATCGACTGCCAAAGTAGGAACCCTACTAAACGATTCTTTAGTATCATGTCTGACTCTGCTGCAGTCCATGAACACATAGTCTTTTCTTCTTTAAAAGATTCAAAAATTCTGAAACGGCTTGCTGCCACCAAAATAGATGTTAGGGTCAAAATTTATGGTTATTGATTACTTCTCAGCACAATAGACGAGCAATAGAACAAAACAAATTTTAGTTAGAAATAATATCATCAGGAAGAAGAAAATATAGACTCGTACATATGGAAATAGTTTGGAGATAGAGGTATCAATATTTTAAGCTAACTTTTATTTGCAATCCTCATACACTCAAATATAGACAAATAAAGTAAGTGAATAATAAACCCAAAAGTTAACAAAATGGAAAATATAGACAATACCCAGAAACCAACATGCATCTTACACAACAAAGTGAGGAAACGTAGGAATGAGATTGCAAGGGAAAAATCTCTTCATAAGCTGCACGGTAGAAAAGGATGGGAGAGGGTCAAAGCTGGCCGCAAAGAGAGATTGAGGGAAGGTCAGCGCAGGATACATGGTGTTGGCCACAATGTGAAGGTGAGGGAGACAAAAGAGAGAAAAAATAAAAATAAAAAAAAGGGAGGAAAAATTGACAGAAGGTAGGGGAGAATATATAAGGCGGAGAGAAAAAAAATTGAAGGAGCCTAAAAGATGCAATTGGCTTAGTGGCAAAATTATATATAACTTTCCGTACACAAATTATTTTACTTTTCTTTTATTAGAAAGAAAATATATTTGTTGACCAAAGAAAGGAAAGAGACTATTAATTAGAATACAATTAATTTATTTTTAGTCACTACATACATGATACATAATGTTAAACATCTATATATAGATGTATACAAGCTAGAGAGCCCACTTGTTGCCACGGTTAATTGAGGAGAAAAGAAATTTTAATCCATTCTTTAATGATGAAAAAATAAATAACTGATTGATGAATGATGAGATTAAAAAAAAAAGAAAATCACTTCTGAAGAGTTTCCTTTATGTTTGGCAATAATGAAATTTAGAAACTCAATAAAAAATGTATGAATTGCATGTATTAACACAATATGTAAATTTTTGCTTTATGCCTTACAAATTATTAGATACTTATAGATTCAGTATGTAAATTCTGTTTTCAATAATATAAAATTAAAAATAATTAAATGAAAATTAATTTGAAGTACAAAATATGTAGGTTAATATAAAATGAGTAAATCAATAAGATATAAACAATCAATGAAAATTAGAATATACGTAACAAGATAACAAGAGTTAATTAATACTTATTGAGTAGAATAAAATACATTATCATAATTAAAGTTTATAATATTCATTTGTAGAATCGACTATTAGGATCCTAAATTGGCAACAATAAAATCCAAAATCAGCTAACATTATTTATTATTCTAATTATATAAAAATGCTATTATTTTCAACAACATTAACTCAAAGATGTAGACAAAATGACCATTACAGCTTTCAGTTTAGATTATTTAAACAAACAAAAGTTAATTAACATTAATAGTGTAACATACATCATAATATCTCAATTAGTAATCTTCTTCAGTTTAGATTATTTAAACAAACAAAAGTTGATTAACATTAATAGTATAACATACATCATAATAATCTCAAGTTCTAATCTTCTTCAGTTCAGATTATTTAAACAAACAAAAGTAATTAACATTAATAGTGTAACATACATCATAATAATTTCAATTTCCAATCTTCCTCAGTTTAGATTATTTAAAAAATAATAATAATTCAAGACAAAAGACATAAGATGGGGTGTGATTAGACTTTTTTTAATGGCTTAGTGCGTCCAGAAGTAAACACATGAACTCTGTTAACAGAACAGTAAAATGTGAGTAGAGAAGACGCAATTTGTATTGTGTTTTTGTAAATTGATAACGTATATTATTATTTATCAAGATTTAATTATTAAATAAATTATGGAGAGAGATTAGCAATGACATTGATTAAGGTGTCTGGTACCCTTATGGATTATTTATCAAAATACCCGAACCCGATAAATACCAAAGTACTATTAATTTTTTGCAACCCAAACCCTGGAACCCTACCAAATAATATGAGCAGTACTTGAATACAACAAATGAGTTGGACAAAAATAAACACCTGAAGTGCACAAGACAACTAACTAACTCAACCCCATATATTTCAGTAAATGTAACACAGAAAACATGATAAAAGAAAAAGCTAGGAAAAGCCATTGCCAATTAAATTTCTTAGTTACAAACATACTGCAGCCAGACAGGACAAAAAAATGAAAAGTGAAGGAAATGATAGACATATTAATGTTGGAACAAAGTTTCATCTGCAATTAATTCTTGAACTAGATACTTTAAATTCATGTAAATTAAAAGTTTCCAGAAATTTCCCCGAGACTAACCTTGAATGAAAAGTGGCCTTTCTTGGGTCTCAAGCCTCAGAAATTTCAAACTCAATCCTTGTCAAACTTCATAGATTTCAGACCCAAAATGATTCTATGGAAGGCACATGAGAGCTGAAATTAAATTAAAAAGAAAAAAAAAAGAGAGAAACTAAATCAAACTCCAAACGAAAGTTTATCAGTGTCCAAAATTAAAATTTAAAACAAAAATTATCAAATTTGAAAGAATAATGAAGAGCGGAAACAGGTAACAACAATTTGGAAGACAAAAAGAAGAGAGAGCAACTTAGGAACTCAGGAAGGCTGAAGGAGCGGCAGAAGGGATGGCAGGGTGCAGAGTGCGGCGCTGGGACTCATGGGGATTAAGGAAATCAGGAAGGCTACAGGAAGGAAACCATACAGGAACTGGGAGGATGCAGGGAGATTTTACAGTATTTAGATAAGGAAATTTATTTAGGTAATACGATTGGGTTTGATTTTCTTTTCACAACTTAGTAATTATGATGATATATACATATGCCTACCAAAAACAATTACGAATATAACAAAACTAATCATAGCCTTTTCAAAATACTACTTGGCAAAACATCCACAACAACTAAATGTTTATATACATATGCCTGCCAACAGAAAAAAGCAATATCTTTGGAAACTAATGTTTTAATTCAGATTTGCATACAAGAATGAGATGAAATAAATACCTGATAGGTTAATTTTCAGAGTTAAACTTACACTTAAATAGCAATAAGAGATACATTTTAAGGTTTAGGACATAGCAGCAACCTCATCAAGTTATCTTAGCAGCAACCCAATAAGAGATACATTTTAAGGTTTAAGACATAGCAGCAACCTCATCAAGTTATCTTAGCAGCAACCCAACAGCCCAGAAATCCAAACCCAAATATTTCTGGGTTAAAATATCAAGAAAGAAATGAAAAAAAAAAAAGTAATGTAGGACCATACCCTCACTTTGGCTAGGAGTGGAGCGGCAGCAGCTTGGAGTGTGGCGGTAGCGACAGCGGCTTGGAGTGGAGAGGTAGCGGCAGCGGCAGCGGCGGCGGCGGCTGCTTGGATTGGAGCAGTTGCGGCAGCGGCTTTGGTGTGCAGTGGCTAGAGAGAATAAGTTAGAGGTGGGGAAATAGGGTCGGTAGAACTGAAAGGAAATTTAAATCGGGTATGAGACCATGGGCTGGGTTTAGACAATTAGTGTATTGGGTATTGGGCTCCGTGAAAAGGAAAGAGTTAAACGACTGTGTATTCGGCCTTGGAGAACGATTGGATTTGGGAAATTAGGGCACATTGAGAATGTAGATGGGTGAGCCTAGTCGAGCTTAGCTTTTGAAGGTGAGACAAAAGTCCAACTCGAATTTTGATCAAGTTTTATTTGTTAATCGAAGCTCATTTTATGGATTTAGTATTTTTATCCAAATTCACTCAAAATTCAAGCAAGTCTTGGGGTTTAGATGAGGTAGCTCGACCCATAAGAAAGTTTATTTACAATGAAACAGTTTGCTTCTCATAATCGTTTTTTATTTAACTTTATAACAAAAATATTCATAATATTTTTTATTTAATTTAATTTGACTTTATTGCTTTTATGAAAACTTATTTCTCAAAATTTTCATACTTTTTGAAAATGGATTTTCGAAAAGCTTTTATGCTTCCCAATATCCACTTCCCATAAATCCACTTTCAAAAAATTTCATGCTTCTCAAAAAAGGATTTTTAAGAGGCTTTTAAAGGTAGTGTTTTCGATTCATGCTCAATAAAAGGCATACATTATATGTAAGCACGGTGGAATAAATAATTAAACATATAATATCGAAACCAATTCTAGGATCATACTTAAAAGTTAAATAGAAATTGGTTTTATCATTATATATAGCAATCATGGAGTTTAAAATTTTCTTACCTTGATTCTTGAATCTCATAATCGAAGAGTCTTACTCCAAGTTGATGTTTGTCATCAACACAATTAAACATAAATTAAGTTACATTATTCATCAAAATAAAGTTTCAAGTATGTTAACTCAATTAAACCAAGAAGAGGTGAATCAATTTTCTAATCTAAATTGCAACAAGCGTTAATCCTACCACAGTCTTATTTTCAACCAAAATAAACACAATTAAAATCAAATTGAAATAGAATATGGATAAAAGAGTATAAACAACAAGATTTATAAAGGTTCAACATTCCTTGTGCTTATGTCCTCTCTCTTGAGCTTCCACTCAAAAAGTTCTTAAATTCACTATTGAATTTAATTGTATATGCTCTTTTTCTTAGGCTCAAAAGTGACTTTTTACAATCTTATTTTCACGACTGAGGAGTAACCTTAACACTCTTTTTTTCATGGACTTAAGAGGAACCTTTTAACTACCCATTCTATAGTGGCTAACCAAATCTCACAATTCTAAGCATTCAAGGGTAACTCTACTCTTATACAAATGATTAGATTATGGTTACAAGATGTGTAATCTTAAGGCCTTTAAGAAGGTAGGTGATTGCAATTTTAGCTAAAGAAAATATTAAATGAGATTAAAGAAATATACAAGAAATTTTAGCACTTAATTGAAGGAAGACTTTTGTTTTTTATGAATAAAATATATTGAATTGAAGCTCTTGAGTCTTGAACCTTTTAGATCTTCCTTTTATCTACTATATGATCTTTTAGCCATTTGTGAATATGATTTAAAAATCTTCCTATTGTTAAACATAAAATCTAGCCGTTGGAATTGGCAAACTCGAGGGTATCGATACTTTACCTTAAGGTATCGATACTGTTGTGGATGTGAATAAGGTTAGCCAACCATAAAGTGTCACGACCCTTTTTCAATCTTTTTAACTAAAAATCACTGAAAATTTTTTCGCGTTTTACTGTTACCTTACCCGATCGTGAACTAACTTACCACCACACTGTTAGGCTGTGAGTCAATAATAAACATCACATCTCATTCATTCTCAGTTAAATAAAGCGATGTCATACATTAAATAGTTAATCATTAACTTACACAAGTTATGTTCATTGACATCTACATCCCCCATAATTACAACTCAATCGTTACTGTGCAATTATATTGTTTAGATACAAAAAGAATCCTGTGTATATACCTTTCGGCGATGGAAGCAACAGATGTCCAAAAACACAATGCCTCAGTCCTCACTGGGCTACTACGCACGCTCTGTAGGAGGGGGAAAATAGATAGGGATGAGCAACCACACGCTCAGTAAGGCAATAATGCAAGCATGGTAGATAACTACTCTATCTACATGCTGATAGTGTTATGCATAAATCATTTATAATAGGAGCATGATGAATAAAACTATGCCATATGAGTATACATATATTCATGTATCAAAATCATGTAAAATTGGCATATAAAACATGGAATATCAACATGTGAAAACATCTCATGCTCATCTCATTAAACTCATAAAAAGGGCAATTCATTTAAGAAACCTCATTTTTAAATTGCATCTCTATCTCAAATACATAAATCCCATCAAATCAATTCACAATCACAACCTCATTTTCATTTCACAAATCAATTTCACAAGGCTCGACCCCTCCTTCGGGTCTACCTTGAACAATCACACATATGTATAAAAACCAGGTCACTATATCACAAGTGACTATGTGGACCAACTACATCATAAATCATCTCAGACCACACGCATCCAGGTGTGCGGGGTATCGTGCTGGTACGAAGGTGGATTATCCCTCGCCAGACTTTCTCATCACATAACCATCGCGCGGTACATCGTACTCCATGTGATATATACGGTACAGCGTACTCCGCGGACTCATATTGTGATTGGGGGTGCCATTCCTAGGTCTTACCTACCCCATAACAAGAATTTTTCATATCCATGTAGGAGAGCCTCCCTACCGAACAGAGTCTCCCCGCCCCTCCAAAGCTTAAGGATGTTGGCTTAAGGATTCATCGATACCCATGTAGGAGAGCCTCCCTGCCGAATAGAGCCTCCCCGCCCCTCCAAGGGTTTAGGATGTTGGCTTAAGGATCCTTCCGTAAAAGAGCCTCCCCACTGAATAGAGCCTCCCCGCCTCCTCGGACTTAAGGATGTTAGCTTAAGGATATAGGGCTTAAGGATCTTACCGTAAGAGAGCCTCCCCACCGAACAGAGCCTCCCCGCCTAACCTCGCCTCCTCGGGCTTAAGGATGTTGGCTTAAGAATGTAGGGCTTGAGGATCTTACCAACTTTCACGACCTCATACGTATCACAATGTGCAAACTTGTGCGAGCAAAGCTCTAGCACGACTCATGCATCTTACCATAAAAAGAGACCACGTACTAGCATAGCTCTAGTACGATTATACTCATAAGAAAAACCACTCAAAAGCCACGTACGAGCAGAAGCTCCAGTACGGTTTATAAACATTATCATAGTTTCCAAATCAAGGTGCGAGCTAAGCTCCAGCACGTTTTACGCAAATCAAAGCATCAAAATCTAGCGCGAGCGAGGCTCCAGCATGATTTAATTCACACAGCTGGATAGGCGGCTCATATGCATTCAAAACACATCACAAACACATTTAGCACCTCACATGTGTTATTCAATAACATAAATCAAATACTAGCCAGCCTATCCTTTTATTTGCTCAAATTAAAATATTGTGTTTTGTGAAAAACATTCAAAGCACGTGATTTATGCAATTATTAGCCTTACTATCCCTTTTTCTTTACAATACCATTTCAACCACCAAATCTCATATAATTACTCATAGTCACATCCATACATCGTCAAAATACATTTCTATAAATCCATGCACATTTCCAAAGCCCTATATACCCACGAGATAAAAATACGAGCAGCTACCTCTATATAATTACAAAATTCCCTTACTTGGCATCGCAATGCGTGATTCCACTTCCTTAAAACTGCTTACTTGTACGGCTCGATTCGTCTCCAACGAACTTTTCGAGACTGCACATAAACAAAATTTCGAATCGTTTTAGCGCGTTATAATCTAACTTTTGTGTTTACTATAGTCGATTCGACCTCTAGTCTCTATTAATGCTTGTGAGGCCTCGTTTCATTACTTTACCCATAACTCAAGTCTATCGATTCTTTTAGGCCTATTAACTCATCCAAATCGATATTAAATCGATATCAAGTCATAGTGTTCATATTTCATTGATTTCCTCACTATGACATTTTATCAAGCATCGCATATACCCATCTTCATGTCTTCTCTAAACTCACATTATAACTCCACATAACCATTCCAAATCACCCACATTACTCAAATAACAACTTATCATAACCCATAAACCACCAACTCCCCAAATCACACCTCCTCACACTAGATGCATTCCATTTACTAGGTGTTTCCAACCATCCATACTCATGTCAAACAACTCCAAAATCAATTAAATACACAATGTACTTAGGCTGGAGTATTAGAAGCCTTACCAAATCTGATTTCTCTTCTTGCTCCAAATGACAATGCCCTTAGCTCCTTCAATACCAACAATGGGATTTTGGGTTCCAACTATGTTGTTCTCTTCCTCAAGATGAACAACTTAGGGTCTAATGACCTCCCCTCAATTCTTACTAAAAATGGCTGATTTTAGAGAGAGAAAGTTAGATTTTTGGGTTGAAAATGGAAGGATGGTGTTTTTTTTCGAAATTTTCAAATTTTCAACACTCCTTTTATAGAAATCACTTGAGGAGATCGATTTGTACTAAGAGGAGATCGATCTGGTCCCCTTAAATCCCTCTTTTTCACGGCAATTTAAGCATGAGATCGATCTGTCGAAGCTTGAGATCGATCTTCTCCCAAACAGAGAGCTAAGGAGATCAATCTGTATGCTTAAGAATCGATCTTTTCATTACAGAATGGTTAGGAGATCGATCTGGCCCTATTGGAGATCTATCTACTCTATTCCATTGCCCAAATAAGAGCATTCAGGCTCTTCCAGATCGATCTCTCATCCTATGAGATCGATCTGGCCTTCATACTTTCCAAATTTTCTACAGTTTTCCTGCTGCAACTTACACCAAAACATCCTTAATCTGCTGCTATAGTCATTTTCTCATCCATCCACCTTTATGACTTGAAAATGGCATTTATTCATACCTTATACACATTGAAACCTATGTACGTTCCTTGTATATCCGAAGGTATACTATATAAAACCAAATGGAAGCATTTATATTCATGCAACTTCCTTCCACTTACCACACTACTCATTTTGAGTTCCATTCGCATTCATCACTTATAAGAACTCATTCCTTCATATTCATACACAATGAAACTTGTATGCACATTACAAATCATATTACACATATGTACATTGAATCCATGGACTTACATCAATCATACTTTACATTACAAGTCTATTCACATTTATTACACATTACAACTATACATGTACGGGGTCTCACATTCTCCCCTCCTTCAAGGAATTTGGTCCTCCAAATTACCAAGTCACTCTTCAAAAAGTTGGGGGTACTTCTCCCGTATCAAGTTCTCCAATTCCCATGTGGCCTCTTCCACCGTGGGATGTTGCTAAAGAACTTTCACCAAGGGAATTGTCTTATTCCGTAACACTTTCTCTTTTCTGTCCAATATTCGAACCGGCTTCTCAACATACGTCATACTCTCATTGAGCTCCAACGGCTCATATCTTATCACGTGTGTCGAGTCCGGGTGATACTTTCGAAGCATAGAGATGTGGAAGACGTTGTGGACATTTTCCAAGTCCGGTGGCAATGTCAACCTATACGCCTTATCTCCCACTCTCTCTAAAATCTCGAAGGGTCCGATATATCTAGGGCTCAACTTGCCCTTCTTACCAAATCTCATAATACCCTTCGAGGGTGAAACTCTAAAAAATACCGACTCACCCTCATCAAACTCTAGTGGTCTCCGTCTCTTGTCAGCATAACTCTTTTACCGACTCTAAGTTGTCCGTAATCTCTCACATATTAATCGGACGTCCTTAGATGCTTGTTGCACTAAGTCCGGAGCAAAAATTTGTCTGTCACCAACCTCTTCCCATCCAATGGGGGATCGACATCTGCGTCCATACAATGCCTCAGAGGGTGCCATCTCGATACTCGCATAATAGCTATTATTATAGGCGAACTCGACTAACTGCAGGTGGTTATCCCAAGAGCCTCTAAAATCCAGCTCACACGCTCTTAACATATCCTCTAAGGTCTGTATAGTCCTCTCTGACTGCCCATCTATCTGAGGATGAAAAGCGGTGCTAAAACTCAGTCGGGTCCCCTGCGCTTCCTGAAAATGTTCCCAGAAATGGGAAGTGAAGCGGGCATCCCTATCAGAAATAATACTCACTGGAACACCATACAGCCGTACTATCTCTCGAATATATAGGTTCGCTAACTAACTCAGTGTATCTGTAGCTCTCATAGTCAAGAAATGGGCGGACTTAGTCAACCGGTCCATAATAACCCATATGGCATCATGACCTCTGCAGGTCCTCGGCAACCCCATCACAAAATCCATGGTGACGTGCTCCCACTTCCATGTCGGTATCGATAGAAGCTGCAATAATCCTACAGGCTTCTGATGCTCTACCTTCACTTGCTGACAAACGAGACACTTAGCGACATATTCAGCAATGTCTCTTTTCATTCCAGACCACCAATAAACCTTCTGAAGGTTTTGATACATCTTGGTACTTCCCAAATGTATCGTATACTTCGATGAGTGAGCCTTTGATAAAATTAACCTTCTGATCTCAGGATCCTCGGGAACACAAACTCTGCCTTTGAACCTCAATAGGCCATCTGTACTCAGCTCAAAATCACTACCCACACATGTCTGTATCTGCCTCAACCAATCGATGCACTGTCGATCGCTCTGCTGGGCCTGCCGAATACGATCAATCAGTTCTAGCTTTAGTCTCAAACTAGCCATGATCCCAATCTCTTGGATCCAGGTGGGGTTAGATCCAAATTGAGGTTCGCAAAGTGTTCCAACAATTCATGTTCCTGTACCATCATATAAGACACCAACCTAAGGTTCTTTCTACTCAAAGCATCGACAACTATATTTGTCTTACCCAGGTGGTATATGATTTCACAATCATAATCCTTAAAGAGTTCGAGCCATCTCCTCTGTCTCATATTCAGCTCTTTCTGTGAGAACAGGTATTTAAGGCTCTTATGATCTGTGAACACTTAAAATTTCTCAGCATAAAGATAGTGACGCCATATTTTTAAAGCAAATACCACGGTCGCCAACTCCAAATCATGTGTCGGATAGTTCCTCTCATGATCTTTCAACTGTCTAGATACATAGGCAACTACCTTCCCATCCTGCATAAGCATACAGCCCAGTCCCTAGTGTGATGCATCCGTATACACCGAAAATCTTCCTGAGCTGGTAGGAATGGTGAGAACTGGAGCAGTGGTCAATCGACGCTTAAGCTCCTCAAAACTCCTCTTACATGCCTCATCCCATACAAATTTAACATCTTTCCGTGTGAGGCGTATCAATAGAGCAGCTAGTCTAGGGAAACCCTCTATAAATCTTTGATAATACCCTGCCAATCCCAAAAAACTTCTGATCTCAGTAACTGTCTTGGGTTGTTCCCACTGTACAACCACCTCTATCTTGGATGGATCCACCGATACCCCATCCTTCAATACAACATGGCCCAGAAATGAGATCTGCTCTAACCAAAAGTTATACTTGCTGAGTTTGGCATATAATTCTTCCTCTCGGAGGGTCTGCAGAACTATCCTTAAGTGCTCCTCATGATCTTCCCTGGACTTGGAATATACCAATATGTCATCAATGAACACAATCACAAACTTGTCCAGGTATGGCTTGAATATATCATTCATCAGCGCCATAAATGCTGTGGGGGCATTCGTCAATCCGAATCGCATCACCATAAACTCGTAGTGGCCATAACGAGTACAAAATGCTGTCTTGGGTACATCTCTACCCCTGATCCTCAACTGATGATACCCTGACCGCAGATCTATCTTAGAAAATACTTGGACTCCCTGGAGCTGATCCAATAAATCATCGATTCTTGGAAGGGGGTACTTGTTCTTAATGGTGGCCTTATTCAACAACCGGTAATCTATACACAGTCGGAGGCTCTCATCCTTCTTCCTTACAAATAATACCGGTGCTCCCCAAGGTGAGACACTTGGTCTTATAAACCCCTTCTCCAGCAACTCTTGCAGTTGCTTCTTTAACTCCTCCAACTCAATCGGAGCCATTCGATATGGTGGTTTAGATATCGGCTCGGTACCAGGCATTAACTCTATACCAAACTCCATTTCTCTATTCGAGGGTAACCTTGGTAGATCGTTCGGAAAGACATCAGGAAATTTCTCAATCACTGGAATGTCTCTCAATTCTGGGAGTGCCTTATATATGTCAACCACGTAGGCAATGAACCCTTCATATTATCCTTTCCACCGTTCGTATCACAAGTCATCACATTCACATTCAAAGTAAACATATAAATTTATCTCTCAAGTAGATCAAATAAAATCATACTCTTTTCATTTAAAACAAACATACTCTTTTCATATAATTTCTTTTCATCAAAGTTTACAATAAGGTTGTCTAATCCTAAAAACATCAAGGTTTTAGCATGACAATCCATAACAACTCGATTGGTAGTTAACCAATCCATTCTCAATATTACATCAAAATCATTCATGTTCAATAAAATCAAATTGGCTATCATTTCCTTTCCCTCTATCATCAGTTTACAATTCCTACATACATACTCAATCAATTGACTATCATTCATGGGTGTGGAAATCATCAACATTTTATCCATCAATGTAGGTTTCACATGCTTCAACAATTTATGTGCAAAGGAAGGGGATATGAAAGAATACGTGGCACCAAATCAAACAATACCGATGCTTCTAAATCAAAGATTCGGATGGTACCTTTAATTACATCCATCGATGCGTTTGCAGAGTCCTGGTCCAGTGCGTGCGCCCTTCCTCTGCTCACGCCTATAGCCTGTTTCCCTTTTTCCTCAACTGTAGCCCTCCTCCTCAGGGCCGTTGTCTCAACCGAAGCTCTCTCTGGATCCCTGCCCTTTTGTAGGGCAATTTTCATCTTCTCGGGACAATACTTAGCTATATGTCCTGGTCTCTCACATCTGAAACATGAGACAGGGGGTATTTGGCATGGCCTAGTCCCATGGTATCTCCCACATCTCCTAAACTAGTATGTGGTAGGTCTTGGTCCCCCAATAAGCATACCCCTCGGTGCAGCTAAGGCCGGGTATACAGGAGGTCTAGCAGCTCTCTCCTGCACCTCCTCAATCTTAGGCCTCTTCTCGAAAAACCTTTGGCTTCCTCTCTTGGCCACTCTATCAAACCCTGATCTCTTCGGGTCTTTGTCCTTCCTGACACTAATCTTCCCAAGCTCGGAGGCATTCCGCTCAAAGTCTTGCTCACACAACTGAGCCTTATGTACTGCTTCCTCATAAGTCTGAATATCAAAAGGGGATAGCTTAGTTCTGATGGCCAATCTCAATCCATCCATGAACTTTTGTATCTTTCGGGTCTCACTACCCATCGTGTCCAGGTCATATCTACCCAAGGACATAAACTTCGACTCATACTCGTCCACAGTACGGTTCCCTTGAACCAGATTCATAAATTCCATCCGCAGTTTCCTCTGTGTGGTAGCTGGAATGTACTGTCTCCTAAAGGCCTCTATAAATATCTCATGAGATCTCAAAGTGTCTAACCCTCAATATAACTTCGGTGGATCTCCACCAGTGCTCTGCCTCGCCTTTAAGCATAAACACGGCAAAGGCAACCTTCTCAACTGAAGTGCATCGAAAAAACCTATACAGTTTCTCCATCTCATACACCCAATCCTTCGTAACCACTAAGTCCTTCACCCCTCTGAACACTGGGGGTTTCAGCGCTTGAAACTCTCGCAACCTGTTCAAGTCGCAGTCATAACCCAAATCACTACCGCTCTGGTGTAGAGCGATAGGAGAAGCTATATCCTGGGCTGAAGGTGGTGTAACTGTAGCTGTCTCTGCAATCCGAGGTCTTTTCGCCTCTGCAGCTACCTGTCTAGTCGTAGGCTGTGCTACGGGACCTCATCTATCACCAGCACCCAAGGCCTGCATGACTATCTCCACCAAATTCTCAATACTTTGCTCTATCCTAGCGAAGTGTGTCTCTGTATTTTCTGCTCTCTCAGCAGGGTCCTGTGGAGCCTGATCAGTCTGTGGCTTCGCACGGCTCTTAGGCTACCTCTACGACCTGTAGCACGTGCTCTTACCCCTCTACCTTTACGTGTAACTGGTATAATGCCTAACTTCATGTATTACAATAATTTATTAAGCTCAATCCATCACGGTATACACAGTTATATCTAAACAAAAGCACAATAATATGGGGATGTACTTTTCCTACGTTTTATTATTGACTCACATCAGGCCAACAAGGCTCTGATACCAATCTCTGTCACGACCCTTTTTTCTATCTCTTTAACTGAAAATCACTGAAAAGTTTTTGCGTTTTACTGTTACCTTACCCGATCGTGAACTAACTTACCACTACACTGTGAGACTGTGAGTCAATAATAAACATCACATCTCATTCATTCTCAGTTAAATAAAGCGATGTCATACATTTAATAGTTAATCATTAACTTACACAAGTTATGTTCATTAACATCTACATCCCCCATAATTACAACTCAATCGTTATTGTACCATTACATTGTTTAGATACAAAAAGAATCCTGTGTATATACCTTGCGGCAATGGAAGCAGCGGATGTCCAAAAACACAATGCCTCAGTCCTCACTGCGCTATTACGCATGCTCTGTAAGAGGGGAAAAATAGAGAGGGATGAGCAACCACAAGCTTAGTAAGGCAATAATGCAAGCATGGTAGATAACTACTCTATCTACATATTGATAGTGTTATGCATAAATCATTTATAATAGGAGCATGAGGAATAAAACTATGCCATATGAGTATACATATATATCATGTATCAAAATCATGTAAAATTGGCATATAAAACATAAAATATCAACATGTGAAAACATCTCATGCTCATCTCATTAAACTCATAAAAAGGGCAATTCATTTAAGAAACCTCCTTTTTAAATTACATCTCTATCCCAAATACGTAAATCCCATCAAATCAATTCACAATCACAACCTCATTTTCATTTCACAAATCAATTTCACAAGGCTCGACCCCTCCTTCAGGTCTACCTTGAATAATCACAATCACACATATGCATAAAAACCAGGTCACTATATCACAAGTGACTATGTGGATCAACTACATCATAAATCATCCCAGACCACACGCATCTAGGTGTGCGAGGTATCGTGCTAGTACGAAGGTGGATTATCCCTCGCCAGACTTTCTCATCACATAACCATCCGCGGTACATCGTACTCCATGTGATATACACGGTACAACATACTCCGCGGACTCATATTGTGATTGGGGGTGCCATTCCTAGTGTTGAGTTAATGTATTTTGAAATGACAAAACAAGTTAATTCAATAATGTTAAGATGATATACAAACATGTTTAGAGGTTATTAGTACCAGAACTTAGAGTTCTGCTGATGAGAGATCGATCTGGGGTATGAGAGATCGATCTCCTGGGTTTTTACTTGATGAGAGATCGATCTTATGATGGAAGAGATCGATCTGGCAAGCCTTAAATCTGTACAAAGGCATTTAGGAAGAATGAGATCGATCTGCAAGGGTTAAGAGATCGATCTGGCTAATGCTAGAGTTGAGAGATCGATCTGGTAAGGAAGAGATCGATCTCCTCAAAGTCAGAGAGCTAAAGAGATCGATCTGTGTTGTTGAGAGATCGATCTCCTCTCTACGAGATTGCATGGCAGATCGATCTGGAGATCGATCTTGCTTCAAACAGAGAGTTAAGGAGATCGATCTGCCTATTCGACAGATCGATCTGCCTCATTACTTTTAAACTAACAGATCGATCTTCTAACCTATGAGATCGATCTCCTTGTGTATTTGTGCTTCAATCTTGCAGGATTTATAACTAAGAGATCGATCTGGCCAAGAAGGCAGATCGATCTGGCACTCTACTGGAGGCACCCAACGGCTAGTTTCTGCAAAAACACAACGGGAAGAATAGCATTTAATGCTCCAACTACCCATCCTTCAGTATTTAACCAAGCATTGAAGACAAAGAGAAGAGAGACACGATTGCTGCATATTCCAAACATTCTCAAGCTTTAATTCTTTCATTCTTTGTGTCCCTATTGCTCATTCATTGAGAATCATTGTAAAAGCTTAAGTGCAAAAAAGCTACATTTGTCCTACCACTTTAAAGCATTAAATTGTATTCAGTCTTATCTTAAAAGAGAAGAGGATTGTTCCTCAGTGAGAGTATATTGTAAGAGGTTGAATACTTTTTCTGTATTGCCAAGGGTAGTGAGGTTATTCCTTAACCTGTAAAAGGAAATTTGTAAGCTCTATTGAAAGAGAGAAAGAAAGCACTTGACAAGAAGGTCAAGGAGAGAGGACGTAGGCAAGAGTTTGGCCGAACCTCTATAAGTGACTGTGTTTGTTTCTCTTTCCTTCTCTTTGCATTAAATTGTTATATTGCACTGTTTTATTCATTATCATTTGTGTTTAAATTGTGATTAATTTAAAATCTGCCATAATTGTTAGAAAACCGATTCACCCCCCCTCTCGGTAGAGCCAACAATTGGTATCAGAGCTAGGACTCTCTAATCACATAGGAATAACTTCCTAAGAGTTAGAAACGATCATATGGCTCTTAACAATGTAGCAGCTAGTTTGGTAGGAAAGGGGCACTCTACGGTGAGACCTCCCATGTTCAATGGTGAACATTATTCGTATTGGAGGACTAGGATGATGCTATTCATTCAAGCAAACGATTATGAAGTATGGAGAATTATAGTTAAGGGACCTCAAATCCCTACAAAGAAAATAGAGGGAAGAGATATTTCCAAAGAAGAAGATGAATGGGATTCTAATGACATTAAATGTGCACAGCTAAATGCTAAAGCTATGCACACATTATTTTGTGCTTTAGGTCCTAATGAATATAATAGAGTCTCCGGGTGTGATAATGCCAAGCAAATATGAGATAAATTGGCAATAACTCATGAGGGTACAACCCAAGTGAAGGAGACAAAAGTAGGTATGCTCACACATGATTATGAGCTTTTTAGGATGAAGGAAGGAGAATCGATTAGTGATATGTTCACTAGATTTACAGATGTAATTAATGGACTAAAGTCCTTAGGAAAAATATATTCTAACATTGAAATGGTAAAGAAAATTTTAAATAGCTTACCTAAATCATGGGAAGCTAAAGTGACAGCAATAGAGGAATCTAAGGATCCACACACATTGTCCTTAGATGAATTAATAGGTTCCTTGCTAACTTATGAGATGAAGCTTAAAAGAAATGAAGAGCCACCCAAGAAAGTGGGAGTTGCTCTAAAATCCACTGCTGAAAAGGAGATTAAAAATGAGAGTGGCAGTGAGGAGGATATTGAGATGGCAATGTTTGCCAAAAGATTTAATAAATTCATGAGGATGAGAGCTAGTAATAGCAATAGGAGAAACAATAGGAGAGAACAAGAGGAAGTAGGTAGAAAAGACTCTATTGTGTGTTATGAATGTAAAAAACCTGGACACATAAAATTTAACTGCCCTCTTCTCAAAAGATCCAATGATAGGTTTCATAAAAAGAAGGCAATGGTAGCAACATGGAGTGACAGTGACTGCTCCGATGATGAATCAAATGAGGACATTGCCAACCTATGCTTCATGGCAATTGATGATGATCAAAAGGTAACATCTAATCTCAATGAATACTCTTTTGATGAATTGCAAGATGCATTTGATGAACTTGCATTAGAGTATGAATCTATGAGCATGAAGTATAAAAAGTTAATATCTAAATTAAAAAGGGAAAATGAGATAATGTTAAAAGATAAATTGGAATGTGAGAAGAAACTAGAGATTGCAAATCTAGAAATTTGTGACCTTAAGGAGAAAAATAGCAATTTACATAACTCCTTTAATAGATTTCACATGGGGCAACAAAAGCTAGATAGCATGTTAGAAACCCAAAGGGCATTTTTTGACAAAAATGGCTTAGGGTATAATGCACAAAGTAGGGAGACCCATCTTAAGAGTTTTATTGCTAGGAAGAGCATGAATAAACCTGCAATTACTTGTTCATATTGTAATAAGAAGGGACATAAGTCACATTATTGCAATATAAAGATGAGGAATCTTAAAAGAAAAATTGTAAAAAGGATATGGATTCCAAAAGAGGTAATTCATTCCAAGGACTGCAATGCATTAGCAAAATGGATCCCAATGGGATCAAGAATTGCATTTACTAACCTCCAAGGACCCAAGAGAATTTGGGTACCTAAGACTTGAGTGTGTTTATTTTTTTTGTTGTAGGTGATTGAGCATAGCCACAAAGCTAAAACAAAGGAAGCTTGGTACTTAGATAGTGGATGCTCAAGGCACATGACGGGTGATAAAAGCCATTTCAATTCCTTCAAATCGAAAATTGGTGGAGAAGTCACTTTTGGGGACAACTCCAAAGGCCAAGTGGAAGGAAGTGGCTCAATAGGTAATGATCATTTCTCTTTAGAAAAAGTATTACTTGTTAGGGGTCTAAAGCATAACTTACTAAGCATTAGTCAACTTTGTGACAAAGGTTACAAAGTAATTTTTGATTGCATGAAATGTAATGTTATAGATCCTAAGTCAAATAAAATTCTTCTTCTAGGTCATAGGCAAGGTAACATATATATAGTCTACCTTAATGAACTCAAAAATGAAAACATATGCTTAATGGTAGATAACAAAAAGGAATCTTGGTTATGGCATAGAAGACTAGGTCATGCTAGCATGCATGTGCTATCCAAATTAGCTAGAAAGGATCTAGTTATAGGCTTACCCAAAATATCCTTTGATCATGAAGAAATATGTGAAGCTTGTGTTAAAGGAAAACACAAGAGAACAACTTTTAAGCCTAAGAATAGTGTATCCACCACTAGGCCTCTTCAATTACTGCATTTAGACTTGTTTGGACCAACTAGAACCACTAGCCTAGGTGGGAAACACTATGGTTTTGTAATAGTTGATGATTACACTAGATACACTTGGGTGTTCTTTTTGAGAGTAAAAAATGAAGCCTTAGAGAAATTCATAGCTTACTCAAAGGTGACTCAAAATGAAAAAGGATATACAATAACAAGCATTAGAAGTGATCATGGCAAAGAATTTGAAAATATAGGATTTGATGAGTATTGCAATGATCAAGGAATTAGCCATAATTTTTCAGCCCCTAGGACACCACAACAAAATGGTGTAGTTGAGAGAAGAAATAGAACTTTGGAAGAGATGGCTAGGACCATGTTATGTGAAAATAACTTGCCAAAGTACTTTTGGGCTGAAACTATAAACACATCATGTTATATAATTAATAGAGCTATGATAAGACCCATGCTAAAGAAAACTCCTTATGAGCTCTACAAAGGCAAGAAGCCTAACATTAGTTACTTCCATCCTTTTGGCTGCAAATGCTTTGTTCTAAATAATGGAAAAGATAACTTAGGAAAATTTGATGCCAAGAGTGATGAGGGAATATTTCTAGGATATTCATTGAATTCAAAGGCCTTTAGAATATATAACAAAAGAACATTAGTGGTTGAAGAGTCTATTCATGTTGTATTTGATGAATCAAATAATATATCTAAAGATTCAACCAATGATGAAAATGTTGGAATATTTGATGAAGGCTTAGAAGATGACTTTCTAGAAAAGCTTGACTTGAATAAAGAAGATGAAGAAGAAATAGAGGTTTTAGAAAGAGAGCCTAGAGCACCAAGAGAGTTAGGATATGTAAAAGATTGTGAAATAGTAGGAGATCCAACTCTTGGAGTTAGAACTAGATCATCCCTAAGGAATATGTGCCAATATATAGCCTTTGTATCTCAAATTGAACCTAGGAATGTCAATGAAGCCTTAGAAGACAATAATTGGTTCCTCGCAATGCAAGAAGAATTAAATCAATTTGAGAGAAGCAAAGTATGGAAACTAGTTCCTAGGCCTAGTGATCACTCAATAATTGGAACTAAATGGATATTCAAGAACAAGATGGATGAAAATAGTGTGATCGTAAGGAATAAGGCTAGGCTAGTTGCTCAAGGCTATAGACAAGAGGAAGGCATAGACTATGATGAAACATATGCACCGGTAGCTAGATTAGAGGCAATAAGAATGTTACTTGCCTTTGCATGTTATAAAGATTTCAAGTTATATCAAATGGATGTAAAGAGTGCATTCTTGAATGGTTTCATTAATGAAGAAGTCTATGTAGAGCAACCTCCCGGATTTGAAAATCATGAATTTCCTGAACATGTTTTCAAATTATCTAAGGCACTTTATGGGTTAAAACAAGCTCCTAGAGCTTGGTATGAAAGGTTGTCAAAGTTCTTAATAGAAAAAGGGTTCTCAAGAGGAAAGGTAGACACCACATTATTCATAAAAAATAAAAATAAGGACTTACTAGTTGTACAAGTATATGTAGATGATATTATTTTTGGTTCAACTAATGAGTCTTTATGCCAAGAATTTGCTAAGATCATGCAAGGAGAATTTGAGATGAGCATGATGGGAGAACTCACATTCTTCTTGGGACTTCAAGTGAAGCAAACAAAGGATGGAACATTCATCAATCAAGCAAAGTACACCAAGGACTTGCTCAAGAGATTTGGGATGGACAATTGCAAACCTCAAACCACTCCAATGGGCACCAACATCAAGCTTGACAAAGATGAAAGTGGTAAGTGTGTAGACACTAAACTCTATAGGTCTATGATTGGTTCTTTACTTTATTTAACTGCTAGTAGACCAGATATATTGTTTAGTGTGTGCCTTTGTGCTAGATTTCAATCATCTCCTAGGGAATCACATCTATTGGCAACTAAGAGAATCTTTAGATACCTCAAAGACACTCCCTCACTAGGACTTTGGTACCCCAAGGACTCTACTTTTGCCCTTCATGCATTTTCAGATGCTGATTTTGGAGGCTGCAAAATAGATAGGAAAAGTACTTCAGGTACTTGCCAATTCTTAGGAAATAGGTTAATTTCTTGGTTCTCCAAGAAGCAAAACAGTGTAGCTCAGTCCACAACTGAAGCTGAGTATATAGCAGCTGGTAGTTGTAGTGCTCAAGTGTTGTGGATTAAACAACAAATGAGAGATTATGGTATTGACATGAAACAAGTGTCTATTAAATGTGATAATACCAGTGCCATTAATCTGTCTAAGAATCCTATACAACACTCCAGAACCAAGCACATAGAAATTAGACATCACTTTCTTAGAGACCATGTATAAAAAGGGGATATAATTTTAGAGTACATTGACACTCTACATCAAATAGCTGATATATTCACCAAACCCCTTGATAGAGATAGGTTTTGTATCCTTAGAGGTGAATTAGGACTCATGGATAAGCCTTAGGATTTTTTGTGTTTCAAAAATCTTGGTTTCAAATTGATTTTAAATGAGTTTTTGCAAAGATTTTCTGGCAATGAGGATGAGAGATCGATCTCCTTGCAATATAGATCGATCTCCATACCTCCAACAAGCCTAAAATCATCAAGGTTAAGCTAAGCAGATCGATCTTCTAACCATAAGATCGATCTCCTTACGTCTCTGTTTAAAGGCAGATCGATCTGTCCACACGACAGATCGATCTCTTCAAGCTTCCGCATTCTACAGATCGATCTTTGCATTTGGCAGATCGATCTGCCTAAGCCTCTGTTAAACGACAGATCGATCTGTGTGTAACAGATCGATCTCCTTAAGCCTCTGTTTGCGACCAGATCGATCTGGCCTTACGACAGATCGATCTTCCTTGGTTTTCTGGAAATGACAGATCGATCTGTCGCCTCGACAGATCGATCTCCTGTGCCCTGGACTATAAATACCCGCGTACAATTCCCAAATTTCAGAAACCCAATTTTCAAATTCCCAAATCTCCCTCGCATCTTTTCCTCCGATTCCTCCTCAGATCGATCTCTGTACGGTCCTCCTTGCGTCTCGATGTCAAAATCCGGTATTGTAACCAACATTCCTTACTGATTTTCTCAAAATCTGTCTTCAATTGGTGTTCATTTTGATTCTAGGGCAAACCTAGGTACTGTTTCATTGCTTTTCTCACTGTTGAATTTGTTTAGACGAATCTAGAGTCTCGAATAATGCCTAGACTTAAGAAAGTAGGAATCAAACCCCCTAGAACCACAGGAGAGGCAGGTTCCTCATCACAACCCATTCCTCCACCTCCTATCGCTTCCTTCAATCGGTGTTTTAAAACACCAGCAAAAAGAAAGCGGTATGAGGAATATTTTTCAACCATGCCAATCAAGCATTGGCGCACTATCGATTTTTCATTCCTCAATCACATAGACTTTCCATACATGTCAAAGTTTGAGGAATTTGGTTGGACAAACTTCTTGAAAATCAACACTCCTGTCCCTCCAAATCTCGTTCGCGCATTCTTTTCCAATGCCGAACTCGTTTATGACCCCGATGACACCTGCAAAATCCTTGCCTTCAAAACCTTCATCATGGGTCAATCCATTATAATTGACTCTGAAGTTCTAGCCAAAGTGTTTGATATACGCGATGAAGGCTTAACAAATGAGGATGAGGAAGTCCCCTTTGCGTTTGAACTCCCCGGGGACAAGGCGAGTAACCTTCCAATGCACCTTCGGTTACTCCACCTCATAATCTCGTGGAACCTCCGCCCTTTCGGTACTCGTCATTCTACCGTTAGGCGTCTAGATCGTTTTTGGCTCCATCACATTCACACCACAAGCCAAAAACCTAACCTCCCTCACTTTATATACAAAGATTGGCTGAAGATTGTGCGTGGCCAAGCTACCACAATAGTTTTTCCACAACCAGTGGCTTACCTTCTCCACCGCCTTGGTATCAACTGCAGCGGCGAAACTGGCGAACTCCCATCTCCCAAAAGCGTGCTTAACATTGGGACCCTACATCATATGGGGTACTACAAAAATTTTCGGGGAGAGTGGACGAAAAAGCAAGAACAACAACCTGCTGAGGCTGAGGAGGACCCCACTGATGAACCAGCACACCAACCTGCTGCACCAGCTCAGGAACCATCGGCTCCGCCCACTGCACCAACATCGTCTCCTGCTGAATTGGAGATGCTCATAACGATGGTGACGGACCTCAGTCAGCAGATTAATGACGGCTTTGCCACTCAGCGGCGTATGATCGAGGACTTAACCCAACGAGTGGATAAGATTCAAGAGACTCAAGAGGCGATGTTCGATGAGCTCCAAGTAACACGCACGCATGTTGAGAATCTTTTGGATCGTGATCCTCCCTCACAATAGGCATTAGGTGCTTTGATTTAGTGTAGTTACAACATTATTAAGCTACTTGATGTTATCTGTGAAAAATTTGCTTGAATGAAATGTGATTTGATTGGATATTTGGTGAGTTAATGAAAATGTTGATTTTGAAATGCCATGAATCTTCTCTTTCGTGTGTGATTGATATGACAAAAAGGGGGAGAAGAAACATGTGTTGTGGTTGTGTTAAATGTTTAAAAGAATGATTTAATTGAGGGGGAGCTATGATTTAAATTGAGGGGGAGTTAAGATTTAACTGAGGGGGAGTTAAGATTTAACTGAGGGGGAGTTAAGTCATTAACAAAATCAAAAGTTCACAAAAAGGGGAGTTTTGCAAAATCACTAAACATGTTTAAATTGATGAGTTTTGTCATATCAAAAAGGGGGAGATTGTTGAGTTAATGTATTTTGAAATGACAAAACAAGTTAATTCAATAATGTTAAGATGATATACAAACATGTTTAGAGGTTATTAGTACCAGAACTTAGAGTTCTGCTGATGAGAGATCGATCTGGGGTATGAGAGATCGATCTCTTGGGTTTTTACTTGATGAGAGATCGATCTTATGATGGAAGAGATCGATCTGGCAAGCCTTAAATCTGTACAAAGGCATTTAGGAAGAATGAGATCGATCTGCAAGGGTTAAGAGATCGATCTGGCTAATGCTAGAGTTGAGAGATCGATCTGGTAAGGAAGAGATCGATCTCCTCAAAGTCAGAGAGCTAAAGAGATCGATCTGTGTTGTTGAGAGATCGATCTCCTCTCTACGAGATTGCATGGCAGATCGATCTGGAGATCGATCTTGCTTCAAACAGAGAGTTAAGGAGATCGATCTGCCTATTCGACAGATTAATCTGCCTCATTACTTTTAAACTAACAGATCGATCTTCTAACCTATGAGATCGATCTCCTTGTGTATTTGTGCTTCAATCTTGCAGGATTTATAACTAAGAGATCGATCTGGCCAAGAAGGCAGATCGATCTGGCACTCTACTGGAGGCACCCAACGGCTAGTTTCTGCAAAAACACAACGGGAAGAATAGCATTTAATGCTCCAACTACCCATCCTTCAGTATTTAACCAAGCATTGAAGACAAAGAGAAGAGAGACACGATTGCTGCATATTCCAAACATTCTCAAGCTTTAATTCTTTCATTCTTTGTGTCCCTATTGCTCATTCATTAAGAATCATTGTAAAAGCTTAAGTGCAAAAAAGCTACATTTGTCCTACCACTTTAAAGCATTAAATTGTATTCAGTCTTATCTTAAAAGAGAAGAGGATTGTTCCTCAGTGAGAGTATATTGTAAGAGGCTGAATACTTTTTCTGTATTGCCAAGGGTAGTGAGGTTATTCCTTAACCTGTAAAAGGAAATTTGTAAGCTCTATTGAAAGAGAGAAAGAAAGCACTTGACAAGAAGGTCAAGGAGAGAGGACGTAGGCAAGAGTTTGGCCGAACCTCTATAAGTGACTGTGTTTGTTTCTCTTTCCTTCTCTTTGCATTAAATTGTTATATTGCACTGTTTTATTCATTATCATTTGTGTTTAAATTGTGATTAATTTAAAATCTGCCATAATTGTTAGAAAACCGATTCACCCCCCCTCTCGGTAGAGCCAACACCTAGGTCTTACCTACACCATAACAAGAATTTTCCATATCCATGTACGAGAGCCTCCCTGCCGAACAGAGCCTCCCTGCCCCTCCAGGGCTTAAGGATGTTGGCTTAAGGATCCTTCGATACCCATGTAGGAGAGCCTCCCTGTCGAACAGAGCCTCCCTGCCCCTCTAGGGGTTAAGGATGTTGGCTTAAGGATCCTTCCGTAAGAGAGCCTCCCCGCCGAACAGAGCCTCCCCGCCTAACAGAGCCTCCCCGCCTCCTCGGACTTAAGGATGTTAGCTTAAGGATGTAGGGCTTAAGGATCTTACCGTAAGAGAGCCTCCCCACCGAACAGAGCCTCCCCGCCTCCTCGAGCTTATGGATGTTGGCTTAAGAATGTAGGGCTTGAGGATCTTACTAACTTTCACGACCTCATACATATCACAATGTGTAAACTTGTGCGAGCAAAGCTCTAGCACGACTCATGCATCCCACCATAAAGAGACCACGTACGAGCATAGCTCTAGTACGGTTATACCATAAGAAAAACCACTCAAAAGCCACGTTGGAGCAAAAGCTCCAGTACGATTTATAAACATCATCATAGTTTCCAAATCAAGGTGCGAGCTAAGCTCCAACACGTTTCACGCAAATCAAGCATCAAAATCTAGCGCGAGCGAGGCTCCAGCGCGATTTTATTCACATAGCTCGATAGGCGGCTCATATGTATTCAAAACACATCACAAACACATTTAGCACCTCACATGTGCTATTCAATAACATAAATCAAATACTAGTCAGCCTATCCTTTTATTTGCTCAAATTAAAGTATTGTGTTTTGTGAAAAACATTCAAAACAAGTGATTTATGCAATTATTAGCCTTACTATCCCTTTTTCCTTACAATACCATTTCAACCACCAAATCTCATACAATTACTCATAGTCACATCCATACATCGTCAAAATACATATCTATAAATCCATGCACGTTTGCAAAGCCCTATATACCCACAAGTTAAAAATACGAGCAGCTACCTCTATATACTTACAAAATTCCCTTACCTGGAATCGCGATGCGTGATTTCACTTCCTTAAAACTGCTTAATCATACGGATCGATTCGTTTCCAACGGACTCTTCGGGACTGCACATAAACGAAATTTTGAATCGTTTTAGTGCGTTATAATCTAACTTTTGCGTTTACTATAGTCGATTCGACCTATAGACTCTATTAATGCTTGTGAGGCCTCGTTTCATTACTTTACCCATAACTCAAGTCTATGGATTTTTTAGGCCTATTAACTCATTCCAAATCGATATTAAATCGATATCAAGCTCATAGTGTTCATATTTCATTGATTTCCTCACTATGGCATTTTATCCAGCATCGCATATACCCATCTTCATGTCTTCTCTAAACTCACATTATAACTCCATATAACCATTCCAAATCACCTACATTACTTAAATAACAACTTATCATAACCCATAAACCACCAACTCCCCAAATCACACTTCCTCACACTAGAGGCATTCCATTTACTAGGTTACATTAGTTTCTAACACAACCTAGGTGTTTCCAACAATCCATACTCATGCCAAACAACTCCAAAATCAATTAAATACACAATGTACTTAGGCTGGAGTATTAGAAGCTTACCAAATCTGATTTATCTTCTTGCTCCAATTGACAATGCCCTTAGCTCCTTCAATACCAATAATGAGATTTTAGGTTTCAACTATGTTGTTCTCTTCCTCAAGATGAACAACGTAGGATCTAATGGCCTCCCCTCAATTCTTATTGGAAATGACTGATTTTAGAGAGAGAAAGTTACGTTTTTAGGTTAAAAATGGAAGGATGGGGTTTTTTCCGAAATTTTCAGATTTTCAGCACTCCTTTTATAGAAATCACTTGAGGAGATTGATCTGCACCAAGAGGAGATCGATCTGGTCCCCTTAAATCCCTCTTTTTCACGGTAATTTAAACATGAGATCGATCTGTCAAAGCTTGAGATCGATCTTCTCCCAAACAAAGAGCTAAGGAGATCGATCTTTTCATTACAGAATGGTTAGGAGATCGATCTGGCCCTATTAGAGATCGATCTGCTCTATTCCATTACCCAAATAAGAGTATTTTGCCTCTTCCAGATTGTTCTCTCATCCTATGAGATCGATTTGGCCTTCATACTTTCCAGATTTTCTATAGTTTTCCTGCTGCAACTTACACCAAAACATCCTTAATCTGCTGCCATAGTCATTTTCTCATCCATCCACCTTTATGACTTGAAAATGGCATTCATTCATACCTTATACACATTGAAACTTGTGTACGTTCCTTGTATATCTGAAGGTATACTATATAAAACCAAATGGAAGCATTTATATTCATGCAACTTCCTTCCACTTACCACACTACTCATTTTGAGTTCCATTCACATTCATCACTTATAAGAACTCATTCCTTCATATTCATACACAATGAAACTTGTATGTACATTACAAATCATATTACACATATGTACATTGAATCCATGGACTTACATCAATCATACTTTAGATTACAAGTCCATTCACATTTATTACACATTACAACAATACATGTACGGGGTCTCACATAAAGGACGCCCAAATATACATACTTACGTTCACAGAGGGTAGCTGAGTGTGCTACTATGTGAATGGTCTAAACCAGACAAGTCACTAGTTACAAGACCCTTGTTAAAACTGGTCAAGTGTTCGGGTGTGACCAAGCTATAATTAAATTAGAAGGAGGAAGGCGTAAAATAATATTAACAAAGCTTGGATAATAATGAAAATTAGATATCCTTATGCCTTGGGACGTGAGCCTATTTATAAACTTTTATGGGGAACTAAGATCGTATCATGTTTCACCATATCGTAGAGTTTTACTATCTAAATGGAAGCAATTTGTCCTCAAGCCATGAGATTGAGGAGTCAAGGAGAGTTGGGCATTTGGGCCAGTCTAGGCGTGACAGTCTCTGGGTTAAATCCATCCCTAATGCCAAGTCCCCCTAGATCGAAATTGACTATCAGTTGAGGTTTGCCTTATTGCATGGCTTAAGTAGAATAACAGTGTCTTGTTGTGATCATCCATTTTTTGGCAATTTCTTTTTGTGAAAAGGATTTGGGTGCCTGTCTTTTGCCTTTCCTTTTCAAAGTTGTAAAGATTAGATAAGTTCTTTTCATTGATGGAATGTTGTTTTCTACATAAAAGCCTTCCTTCTCTTGGATTTTGATTGCCCCTCACTTGTTGTGAGTTCTAACTTAGCTAGCTTTTTAATTTGTTCATTCTTTGCTTTGCACTAGCTTTAATATTTTTTTTTTTAAATTTTCATTTGATCATTTTTATGCTTCAAGCATTAGTCTTATCTTGCACTCTTGCACAGGTTTAACTCCTTGCACGCCTTAATGTAATAACTGAAATTCTTATACACCCTAAGTAAGCTAAAATTCAATTTAAAAATGTAATCAGAAGTCGAATAGTAACATTTTAGGTTTTTTGTGGTATAAAGAATGCAAGCATCGATACAAGCAAGTAAACATATCCCAAATGAGCATGCACCCACTTAGAAACCTTGGAAATGCTTTATATTCATTATAAATGGCTTCGGGTAAGATAATTCAGCTCATGGAACTACAATTTCAATTTATTTTAGTAGATAAGCAATAAACTTGACAGTTTTGCTTTGGACCAATCGATCTTGTTTCAACTAAATCTCTTGATTGGAGTATCAAAATGATAAACTGTAAAATTTATATGAAAGAAAACTTAAAGACCTTTCATCCATATAAATATCATAATTTAATTCATTATGGATTAATACTAGAAAATTTCCAAAGTTACCTTACATGCAGGCACATTCAGGCAGTATGTCCAATTAACCTTGGTACATTAAAATGTACATTGAAAATCGTATAAATGTCCAACTGATATGATTCTTAAACCATATGAAACTTAACTCAATTACCTATCTGGAAACGAAAAAAGTGAAGCATAATTCAATTTGGGTCAAATTCCATGAATTTTCAAAGATGACTCCGGGAAGTGAGATGAGAAAATGAGTACCCTACATAAAATTGCATAACTCTCAAGCTAAGGAACTCCAAATTGAGTGATTCTAAGATTGACATAAACCTAACTTGATAAGATATAGGCTATAAAAATTTTAGTCCCAAATTTCATGTAGATTAATTGTAGTGAATTTTCAAAGATTTGTTATGTTATGTTCAGAAAAATTGAGCAACAAGCTATCAGTAAAGAATCGGGCCTAACTTTCGATCAAAAATTCAGAATTAGTCGATTTCGGTCTCAACAGAAAGCTAAATTAATTAACATGAATGAATTTTGGATTTTAAATGTTTATGAATTAACTAGGTTTGACAAATTGAAAATTTAATTATATATTTAGACATTAAAGACACAAATAAAAAAGTCTTTTGTAAGTTAGTAATTGGAAAATTAGGGAAATCAGACACATAAGTTAATTAGGTGTGAAGACACCTAAGTTTTAGCCAATGAAGAACCTAAACCGTGTCTTCTTTCTTTTTCTTCTTCAAGAACTGAAAACCCCAATACAATACCTCTTCCTTCACAATTTCATTTCTTTTGAAAGAAGTCCACAAGATTGATGTTAGATTTCTTGTTTCATTGCCTATTCCCTCTTACATTCTTCAACATAATTCCATTATCTTCATTTTAAGGAGGAAAGAAGAAAATTAAGGATTTTAAGAGAATAGATTTTGACATTCACAATCCAAAAAGACAAGTAAAATTTGTTTAAAGATAACTTGCTATTGAGTGAAGTAATTTTGAGTATTGAAGCTAATTTCATAATTTTGTTGAAAGATTTCAAGTTAGGGTTCATGACATAATTTGGGAATTTTGAAGATTAGGTTCTGTAATCTCAAATTGAAAGGGTAAGTGAGTCTCTTTTGGTTCAAATACTAATTTACATGAAGTAATTTCATGAATTAACTTTAAATTTGAAATTAATTTTGAAGAATTGCATGAAATTTAAATTTAAGGTTTTGCAATTAGGGATTTTCAAATTTCAAGTATTTATGTATGAGGATTTCAAAATTGAAAGAGGACATAATGCAAATTCTTCATAGGTTTGAGTATATGTCACTTACATTAATGAAATTAGATGAAAATTGAGTAAAATCCCAAAGGACAATTCGACTAAGCATAAGAAGCCATTAGATAAGCTGCAATTCTCCAAATTACTGTTTTGCATATGTTTAATTTGTGAAGTTGATAATGTTGGATGCCTGTAATTAATTAGGTATCAAGAAATTGATCAAATTGGAGTTTTACAACTTACTCAAATTTGGGATTTTTGGAAATTCAAGCATGCATGTACTTGAAATTGATAAATAATGATTCCAATAGATTGATTTTGATATCGAACTTATGTTGGAATGGAAAATATAAGTAGTAAATGAATTTGAGGTAATATTGAAGTATGCTTGATGACACATTCGACATTGCTGTGAATTAGATGTTTAATGTGTCGAGGTAATTATGAAAATGATCTTTGAGGGATGTTCTAGCATATTGAGCATGAATAAGGAATGATATTGATTAAATTCATAAGGTATGGATACCTTGATTTTGGTCATGAAAGGATTTTTTCGAGAATCCTATATTGCTAAATAATCTAATGGTACAATTGATGCATTTTGATGTTACTTGATGATGTGTTATATGGTTTTGAGACAAATTAGGGTTGAATGCCTTTAAGAGATGCTACCATGCATTCGATCATAGTTGAATGCTAAGGCAAGTTAGCATGTTGCATTATAAATTATGATGAACTGTGACATAGTTGGATAATGTCTCATGCATAACTATATAGTTTTGGCATGAATGTCTATGAAACGAATTGAGTAAGTCAAATGTGAATTCATTGATTTGTGATGTGTATATTGTGAGACCCTATGTATGTATGAAATTATTATATGTTAATGGAATTGTAAGATAGATGGTTTTGGGATCATATAAATGCAAATGGGATAAATAAGTATCATGAATGCAAGTAAAGGTTAAATAAGGGCTGAAGTGGCCATAAAACTAAACGAATAGAACTTTAAGCATTTGGATCGAAGATAAGGATTTAAAACACAAAATGATAATACACGGACTGTGAATTCTAAGTATCCTTTCTGAATTTAAGCAATACACACAAGTCACATTGTATGTGAATCATAAGAAATGAGCCTTTCCATGCTCTAAGTGGGATTAAAATGCAAAATGAGTATTGGAGTAATGAAATAGGGCTTTACCTTTGAAAAATCTGGGAAAAGTGCAGTAGGAATGCCCCAAATCAAGGCCAGATCGATCTCCTATTCAAGGCAGATCGATCCCTTGTGCAAGCAGAACAATTCCAAGTGAATCTGCCAATACTAGATCGATCTCCCTAATAAGCAGATCGATCTGCATTTGCCTTTACCTAGCAGAGATCAATCCCTTCCTAAGTGCAGATCGATCTCTATTTGATTCTGTCAAGAGCAGATCGATCTCTCCCCATGAGCAGATTGATATGCTGTTGCCTCTCCCAAGCAAAAATTGATCTCTCCCCAATAAGCAGATCGATCTCTCCCATTGCGAACCTGAAAACTCAATAGCTAAAACCAAGGAAAGATTGATCTCTTCACCATAGCAGATCAATCTCTTCACGCCTGCTCTATAAAAACCCCATGGTAAAACCTCTTTCTTCAACAAATCAATACACCTCTTCCATTTTTACCCAAAATACCAAGCTTTCTCTCTCTAGTATATACCTCATTCCATACAGATTTGGGAAAAAAGCTATTAGAGCAAAGTTGTTCATTGTGAGGAGAAGAACAACATTGCTTAAAACCAACATTTCATTTGTTGGATTCAAGGAGCAAAGGAGTTTTCAAATTTGGAAAAGAGAAAAGTCAAGCTAGGTGAGTTTCCTGTAAAGCCCGTAGCATAATATGTATTCTTTATGATTTTATGATGTATGGACAAGTCACATTTGATAAAAATCATAAGGAATGAATGTTTTTAAATTACCAATGTGTATGAAATGTAAAATGAGTAATTAAGCAAAGTTAAAATGAATGTAACAGTGAAATTCTATGAGAAATTGCAACAGAATTGCTTCTGAAGAGGAGCAGATCGATCTCTCATTCAATGCAGATCGATCTTGAAGATGTTCTAGGTAGAACAGATTGATCTCATGTAAGGGCTAGATCTATCTCCTTTAGGTTTTGAGTAATGCAAATCGATCTCATGCTTAGGAGCAGATCGATCTCCCTAAGCTTGGAAAGTCAATTTCTAAGGAGAAAAAGGCAGGACAGATCGATCCCCATCATTAGTAGATCGATCTCTAAGAGCAATTCTATAAATACAAAGCTCTGCAACCTCTATTATCCCGAGAATTACCAAACCTTTCAAGAAACCAAATTTAACCTAATCTTTCTACACTAGAAAACTTCATCTTGCAAGTAGTTTTGAGTGAGATTCAGTTAAGCAAAGTTGTTCTTAGTGAAGATGAGAACAACATACTTGGAAACAAGAAGTTGAAATTAAAGATTGAAGGAGCAAGGTGGATTTTGCCAATTTTGGTGAAAAGAGGAAAAGTTCAAGCTAGGTAAGATTTAATACACCACTTTGATATATGTTAATTTAGGTGTATTGGTGAGTTAATTGGTATAAGTTTAATTTGTTGAAAATAAATGGATCATGAAAAATATGCATAACCTAGCTATTGGAAAGAAATTTAGAAAATGATGAGATTGAGGTATTGAGAGAAGTTAAACACATTGATTTAGAGTCATGCAAGTGAAAACAAGTATATTAAAGTATACTGATGTGGAAAATTATTAACAGCTTCAAAGTTGATATTGGAAGCTGATCGAACTGCTAGAGTGAGCAGCACCAAGGAAGTAAGGTCACGCGACGTGATCCGAGGTAAAGGAATTTCGTGAGTAGCTGGAAATACATGTATTTCTTATAGAATTTTGATAATTATATGATATATGAATTCCCGTGGATAGAATTGTTGTGATAAAGACCGAAGAGATAAATTGTGATTTTATCCAAAAATAGGGTGAAAGGCCTTAGAAGCATGTTTGTGACTAATATTCATAGTTTTATGATAGAATGGCTAATGTTTTCATGTATATGCGAAAGTAGCACATTTGAGAGCCTATTTGATTTACTTTGGTGAATTATGATTTAAACAGTTATCTATCGGGTTTGTTTGAAAACCATAAGTGTTAGAGAATACTAACACTTGATTTTGAGATATGCATCACTTAGTACTTGAGTGTATTCTCGTACTAAATTTTAAATGCGATTTATGCATGATAGAGTACTGGGAGCATTGCTCGTAATCAGTTTTATTGATTGATGCATTATAGAGTATTAAGAGCTTTGCTCATATTACATGATAGAGTACTGGAGCATTGCTCGTACTCAATTTTCAATGATTTATGCATTATAGAGTATTGGGAGCTTTGCTCATACTCAATTTTTTTCATGACATAGTGCTGGGAGCATTGCTCGCACTAGAGTTATATCATTGTGATATGGTTATTCTGAGAGTTTACTCGCACGTACCGAATTTGAAACAGAGCATGAAATAGCTGTGGTGGGAGCCTGTGCTGACTGTGTGTCGCACCGATTATATGCTCACACGTGTAATATTTTGAGATATGGCCGAGGGCTATCGAAAATATAATCCATAGTATAAGGACAAGACTTATGGAAAGCATCCTGACTATGAGGTATATCCAGGGTATGAGGACTAAGACTCACGGCGAGCATCTCGACCTTGAGATTGGGTCCATGGAGTATTGTGTACCATGTATGTCACATGAAGTATGTTGCACCGTGAGTACACGATATGAGTGAGTTGTGAGCTGATGGTTGAGGATTTGATCTACCTACCGTTACAGCAATTGTGAGACCCCGCACACCGAGTACTGCGTAGCCTGGGATCACGAAAAATGAGTTATGATCATAATCTCGGAACATGTAGTCGCCTATCTCGTTTTCCTTTCATGCAATGTAAATTGAGTTTCTTGAATGAACTATCACATGGTTTTTATAATGTGAACATGTGAATTTGTGTGTGATAAAGGGTAACCCGAGGGATGGGTGAGGCCCAGCTTTCCATGTTTTTAAACATGATGATATGCCATATTATTTTTATTTAATTGAATGACATGACAAAATATGATTTGGGTGAAATTACATGAGAAATGCAATATTTTGCATAAACTACTGAGATTGTGAAACCAGCATGTTTCCAGTTTTATAACTGATGATTTGCATATATATATATATATATTGCATAAAAGCTTTAAGGAAGATGCATGCTTTTGATACGAATAGATAAGGAAATGATTTCAAGGCATGAGCATTGTATTTTATAGATAGTGTGGTTATCTACTTGCTTGCCTGATTTCTTTACTGAGCTGTGAGCTCACCCCCTTTTTATTTCCCTCTCTATAGAGCGTTCATTGTAGTCTGACACGGCTGAGGACTGGTATTCCTTGATCCGTTGCATATCCATTTTATGAGAGGTATACACGTTTAAAACATTTTGTACTAAACAATTTAAAAGCACGATTATGTAAACGATTGTACGGTCGGGATGTATATGTACCAGTATTTGTATTAATGTCTAAGAGTTTACATTATAGAAAAGAATATTGACTTGTATGTATATTATGAATGAATATGGTTGGGGTGACTAATATCGAATTGCAGCCCAACTGTTTGGCGTGTGTGATGACAGAAGGAGAGGTAAGTGACAGAATTGTATCAGAGCAGAGTTGGTCTGATGTGAGTCATATTAGTAATTAGGAAAGTGTACATTCCCATAGTACCGTGCTTTGTTCAGTTACAATTATATATACGAGATGGAAATCGGACTAATTAATGGTTATAAATGCAGAAATTTAGCTATTATGGCTAATACTAGCCATGGTAGTGGGGCTAGAGGTAGGGCTCGAGACTGTAGAGTTAGGCTAGAGACCCGATATGAGACTATAGGTCCCACTGAGGTACCAGAGAGTATCGAGGTCAGTTTCACGAGATTAGAGCATCGCCTTGAGACCATAGTGGAGTTACTGGCACAGACTATGCTAGGAGGACAGGGATAGGATGCAGAGACTGCACTTGAAGAGGCAGCTGCACCTGGTATGCCTACATAGCCAGCTCATGTGCCATAGCATATGGATACACTTACACCCCCACCAGTTCAGGATACGCCGTCTCATGTTGCTCCACGACAGGGCGATAATGTTTTGGGGTATGGTTGTGACCTTGACAGACTTCGGTAATTCTAGAAACTTGGACCACTTTCGTTTAGAGGGGTCAATGACCCAATTTTGGCTGAAGAGTGGATAGGTGTGATGGAGAAGTTGTATAGATTCTTTGAGTGTACGACTTTCGAGATGGTTGTATTTACTGCGTTCCTACTGAAGGGGACAACAGAGAATTGGAGGAAGTCCACCTGACCCATATTAAGAGCCTGACATATAGAGATCAGTTGGGAGATATTTTTGGATGCCTTCAGGAGGCAGTTTGTTCCAGATACGGCCCAGCGAAGGCTACAGGTTGAATTTTTGGGGTTAAGCCAGGGGAGTCATTCAGTAGATGAGTATGAGACCAGATTTCTATCCCTGAGAAGGTATGACCCCGATACCATGAGTAACAAGACCAGAAAAGTTCGCAGATTGACAGATGGATTGAGACCAGTATTACGGTCTAAACTGGTTCCATTTGGCATCTCTACCTATGATGAGGCAGTACCTAGGGCACAACTTTGTGAGTAGGATTATTAAAGGAATGTCTCAGAGTTTAGAACAGTTGACAAGGGTAGAGACAGAGATAAGAAGAGGCCGATGAGTGACAGTGGCTGAGGTTTCAGATATCGAGGAGGGATGAGACTTTTCGGTAAGAGCCCAAAGATCGAAGAAGTACAAGAAAAAATTATTAGATCTCCTGGATACTCGACTATAGCTCCAGCTAGAGGAGTAGTGATTAAAGGACCGAGGCCTACCACTGAGTAGTGTAGTAGATGTGGTAGATTCGATGGAGGTAGATCTTATCCTGTTTCTAGTGGTTTGTGCTTCAGATGTGGGAAGCCAGGGCATATGGCTAGAGTTTGCAAAGAAATTATTGATATTACCCCATAGAAGGGTAAGGAGCCGAAGAGAGCTCCAACTGATACGTCTGCTCCGAGGAGGAGAGAGACAGCAGAGGAAAAGGGGAAGCAGATTATTGGATGAGGGCGAGTACATGCCTTGGACCAGGGGACAGCTGATGCTGCATCGGATGTGATTAAAGGTAACATCCTGATGTATGATTTAGAAGCACATGTTTTAATTGATACTGGTGCCACACATTCATTTGTATCAGAAGCACATGTTTTAATTGATACTGGTGCCACACATTCATTTGTATCGCCTTCATTTGTATGTAAGTTAGAAAAGCATGTAGAGCGTACACCTTTAAGTAGGATGATGTTGATTAGTACGCTTATGGAAATGGTCAACTAGTGGAGTATGTGTTAAATGATTGTAAGTTAAGAGTAGGGGAAAAGGACATAACAACCAATCTAATATTGTTAAGTATGAGTGATTTTGATGTAATCTTAGGAATAGATTGGTTATCGTCAAACCATACTATGTTAGATTGTTATGCTAAGACAGTTATGTTTCCTAGCCCTGAAAAATATGTTGTAAAGTTTGATGAAAAGAAATGAAAGTAGTAGTTATGGTTGTAATTGACAATGTACTATGCTGACTGAGAAATGAAAATGTTGAAGGTTTTATTGTGTACGTGGTTGATACAGATAAGGTACATCAGGAGTTGGCAGATATTCCTGTGGTCAGAGAGTTCCCGATGTCTTTTTGGATGAACTGTCACGGTTGCCACCAGACAGAGAAATGGAGTTTTGTATAGATTTGGTGCCTGGTACTGAACCTATATTAAAATCACCATATCGTATGGCCTTAGTTGAGTTGGAGGAGCTCAAGAGACAATTACATGAGCTGTTGGATAGGGGTTTCATCAAACGAAGTGTTTCGCCTTGGGGAGCACCAGTTTTATTTGTGAGGAAGAAGGATGGAAGCCTCCGATTGTGTATAGATTTCAGATTGTTGAATAAGGCAACCATCAAGATTAGGTATCCCCTTCCATGTATTGATGGCTTGTTGGATCAGCTCTGGGGAACACAGGTCTTTTTTAAGATTGATTTGAGGTCTGGGAATCATCAGTTGAGAGTTCGAAGTGGAGATGTACCCAAGACAGCATTTAGGACCTGATATGGCCACTATGAGTTCTTGGTTATGCCATTCGGGTTGACGAATGCTCCAACAACTTTTATTGCTTTGATGAACGATGTGTTCAAGCCATATTTAGATCAGTTTGTTATCGTCTTCATCGATGACATATTGGTAAATTCGAAATCTGAGGAAGAGCATGAGAAACACCTCAGGATTGTATTGCAGACCCTACGAGAGCAGAAGCTATATGCTAAACTCGGTAAGTGTGATTTTTAGTTGTCACAGATCTCATTTTTGGGACACGTTGTGTTAAGAAATGGTGTATCAGTAGATCTATCCAAGATTGAGGCTGTAGTTCAGTGGGAACAACCGAGGACAGTCACCGAGATCAGGAGTTTCCTGGTTTTAGCAGGATATTATCAGAGATTCGTTGAAGGATTTTCGAAGTTGGCTGCTCTGTTGACACATCTCACTCGGAAGAGTGTAGTTTTTTGTATGGGATGAAGATTGTGAGAAGAGTTTTCAGGAGTTGAAGAGTCGATTAACCACTGCTCCGATTCTTACTATCCCTACCAGCTCAGGAGGATTTTCAGTGTATACCGATACTTTGCATCAGGGACTAGGCTATGTATTGATGCAGGATGGGAGAGTAGTTGCTTATGGATCCAGACAGCTGAAGGACCATGAGAAGAACTATCCGACCCACGATTTAGAGTTAGCGACATAGTGTTTGCGTTGAAGGTATGGTGCCACTACTTGTATAGTGAGAAGTTTTAGATTTTTACTGACCATAAGACCTTAAGTATCTATTCTCGTAGAAAGAATTGAACATGAGACAGAGAAGATGGCTAGAGCTTCTAAAGGACTACGATTGTGAAATATTTTATCATCCTGGTAAGGCTAATGGTGTAGCTGATGCGTTGAGTAGGAAGAGCCTTGGGATGGTATCGTATATGATGGTCAGGGAATATGAGTTGCTAGAGTAGTTTGCTAGCCTCAGTTTCGGAGTCATACCTTCTGACATGGATACAAACTGTATGATTGCTAGTCTACGCTTGGAGCTGGATTTGTTAGATAGGATCAGATAGGCTCAGTAGACTGATCCGTATTGCATGATATGACTGGTCAGATACATAAGAGCATAGAGATCAATTTTGAGATGAGTCCCGATGGACTACTAAGGTTCAGAGGTAAATTGTGTGTTCTCAAAGACCCAGAGCTCAGGAGATTGATATTGACGGAAGCTTATTTGTCGAGGTACATGCTACATCCGGGGAGTAATAAGATGTATCAGAATCTCTGGAAGGTGTACTGGTGGTCAGGTATGAAGTGAGATGTGGCAGAATTCGTGGCAAGATGTCTCGTATGTTAGCAAGTGAAGGTAGAGCATCAGAAACCTACAGGGCTATTGCAGCCTCTACTAATACCGACATGGAAATGAGAGCAAATCACCATAGATTTAGTGATAGGTTTACCGAGGTCTCAGAGGAATCACGATACGATATGGGTGATAGTTGATAGATTGACGAAGTCAGCCCACTTTCTAGTTATGAGAGCTACCTATATTCTGAGTGCATTAACAGAGTTGTATGTACGCGAGGTAGTGAGGTTACATGGTGTTCCAGTGAGTATTGTTTCGGATAGGGATTCCTGCTTCACTTCCCACTTTTGGGAACATTTTTAGGAAACCATGGGAACCCAGTTGAGTTTAAGCACCGCTTTTTATCCTCAGACAGATGGTCAGTAAGAGAGGACTATATAGACTCTGGAGGATATGTTGAGAGCGTGTGTACTGGATTTTAGAGGCTCCTGGGATGATCATTTGTCACTAGCCGAATTTGCCTACAACAACAGTTATCATGCGAGTATCGGGATGGCACTGTATGAGGCTTTATATGGTCATAGATGTCGTTCCCCTATCGGTTGGGAAGAAGTGGGTGACAGAAAGATTTTTACTCTTGACTTGGTTACACAAGCCTCTGGGGATGTCCGGTTGATCGTTGAGAGGTTGAGGATAGCTTAGAGTAGACAGAAAAGCTATGCTGAAAAGAGACGGAGATCACTTGAGTTCACAGTTGGTGATTCAGTATCTTTGAAGGTTTATCCTTCCAGGGTATAGCGAGATTTGGAAAGAGACATAAACTGAGTCCTCACTAAATTGGACCTTTTGAGATACTGGATAGAGTGAGAGATAAGGCATACAGATTGGCTTTGCCACCAGATTTATCGGGAGTGCATAATGTCTTCCACATTTTGATGCTAAGGAAATATCATCCAGATCCAAATCATGTGATTCAGTATAAGCCATTGGAGCTCAAAGATGATTTGACATATGTAGAGAAACCGATCCGGATACTGGATAGAAAGGAGAAAGTCTTAAGAAATAAGACTATTGGGTTAGTGAAGATTCTCTGGTAGCATCACACTTCAAAGGAAACTACTTGGGAGATAGAGAGTATGATGCGAGAGAGATACCCCCAGTTGTTTGAAGAGTAACTTGGTTCTAATTTGGATGACCAAATTTTTTAAGGTGGGGAGGATTGTAAAACCCGTAGCATAATATGTATTCTTTATGATTTTGTGATGTATGGACAAGTCACATTTGATAAAAATCATAAGGAATGAATGTTTTTAAATTGCCAATGTGTATGAAATGTAAAACGAGTAACTAAGAAAAGTTAAAATGAATGTAATAGTGAAATTCTAGGAGAAATTGCAGCAGAACTGCTTCTGAAGAGGAGTAGATCGATCTCTTATTCAATGCAGATCGATCTTAAAGAGGTTCTGGGTAGAACAGATAGATCTCATGTAAGGGCCAGATCGATCTCCTTATGGTTCTGAGTAATGCAAATCGATCTCATGCTTAGGAGCTGATCGATCTCCCTAGGCTTGGAAAGTCGATTTCTGAGGAGAAAAAGGCAGGATAGATCGATCCCCATTGTTAGCAGATCGATCTCTAAGAGCAATTCTATAAATACAAGGCTCTGCAACCTCTGTTTTCCTGAGAATTACCAAACCTTTCAAGAAACCAAAGTTAACCTAATCTTTCTACACTAGAAAACTTCATCTTGCAAGTAGTTTTGAGTGAGCTTCGATTAAGCAAAGTTGTTCTTAGTGAAGAGGAGAACAACATACTTGGAAACAAGAAGTTGGAATCAAAGATTGAAGGAGCAAGGTGGATTTTGCCAATTTTGGTGAAAAGAGGAAAAGTTCAAGCTATGTAAGATTTAATACACCACTTTGATATATATTAATTTAGGTATATTGGTGAGTTAATTGGTATAAGTTTAAATTGCTGAAAATAAATGGATCATGAAAAATATCCATGACCTAACTATTGGAAAGAAATTTAGAAAATGATGAGATTGAGGTATTGAGAGAAGTTAAATACATTGATTTAGAGTCATGCAAGTGAAAACAAGTATATTAAAGTATACTGATGTGAAAAATTATTAACAGCTTCGAAGTTGATATTGGAAGCTGACCAGACTACGAGAGTGAGCAGCACCGAGGAAGTGAGGTCACGCGACGTGATCCGAGTTAAGGGAATTTCGTGAGTAGCTGGAGATAGCTACATGTATTTCGAATAGAATTTTTATAATTATATGATATATGAATTCCCATGAATAGAATTGTTGTGATAAAAATCGAAAAGATAAATCGTGGTTTTATCCAAAAATAGGGTGAAAGGCCTTAGAAACATGTTTGTGACTAATATCCATAGTTGTATAATAGAATGGCTAATGTTTTCATGTATATGGGAAAATAACACATTTGAGTGCTTATTTGATTTACTTGGGTGAATTATGATTTGAACAGCCATCTATCGAGTTTGTGTGAAAACCATAAGTGCTAGAGAATACTCGCATTTGATTTTGAGATATGCATCACTTAGTACTTGAGTGTATTCTCGTATTAAATTTTAAATGAGATTTATGCATGATAGAGTACTGGGAGCATTGCTCGTACTCAGTTTTATTGATTGATGCATTATAGAGTATTGAGAGCTTTCCTCATACTCAGTTTTACATGATAGAGTACTGGGAGCATTGTCGTACTCAATTTTCATTGATTTATGCATTATAGAGTATTGGGAGCTTTGCTCATACTCAGTTGTTTTTTTACATGACATAGTGCTGGGAGCATTGCTCGCACTAGAGTTATATCATTGTGATAGGGTCGTGCTGAGAGTTTACTCGCACGTACCGGATTTGAAAAAGAGCATGCAACAACCGTGTTGGGAGCCTGTGCTGACTGTGTGTCGCACCAATTATATGCTCACACGTGCAATATTTTGAGATATGACAGAGGGCTATTGAAAATATAACACATAGTATGAGGATTAAGACTTATGACAAGCATCCCGACTATGAGGTATATCCAGGGTATGAGGACTAAGACTCATGGCGAGCATCTTGACCTTGAGTTTGGGTCCATGGAGTACTGTGTACAGTGTATGTCACATGGAGTACATTGTACCGTGAGTACATGATATGAGTTGTGAGCTAACGGTTGAGGATTTGACCCACCTACCGTTATAGCAATTGTAAGGCCCCGCACACCGAGTACTGTGTAGCCTAGGATCACGAAAAATGAGTTATGATCATAATCTCGGAACAAGTAGTCACCTATCTCGTTTTCCTTTCATGCAATGTAAATTGAGTTTCTTGAATGAACTATCACATGGTTTTTATAATGTGAACATGTGAATTTGTGTGTGATAAAGGGTAACCCGAGGGATGGGTGAGGCCCAGATTTCCATGTTTTTAAATATGATGATATGCCATATTATTTTGATTTAATTGAATGGCATGACAAAATGTGATTTGTGTGAAATTACTTGAGAAATGTAATATTTTCCATAAACTACTGAGATTGTGAAACCAGCATGTTTCTAGTTTTATAACTAATGATTTGTATCTATATATATATTGCATAAAAGCTTTAAGCAAGATGCATGCTTTAGATACGAATAGATAAGGCAATGATTTCAAGGCATGAGCATTGTATTTTGTAGATAGTGTGGTTATCTACTTGCTTGCCTGATTTCTTTACTGAGCTGTGAGCTCACCCCCTTTTTATTTCCCTCTCTACAGAGCGCGTTCACAGTAGTCTGGCACGACTGAGGATTGGTATTCCTTGATCCGCTGCATATCCATCTTACGAGAGGTATACATGTTTAAAACATTTTGTATTGAACAATTTAAAAGCAGAGTTATGTAAACGATTGGACGGTCGGGATGTATATGTACCAGTATTTGTATTAATGTATAAGAGTTTACATTATAGAAAAGAATATTGACTTGTATGTATATTATGAATGAATATGGTTGAGGTGACTAATATTGAATCACAACCCAACTGTTTGGTGTGTGTGATGACAGAAGGAGAGGTAAGTAAAATGTGAAAAATTTTGTGGTGATTTTAGTAGGTCACGGGAGGGGAGGTCGTGACATTTCCAATACACCAACTCTAAGTATATTCATCTAGATGTTGTCGTGAGTATAATGGTGTATGTATTATTGGTAGAAACTACCTAGAATGTCATGAATTAAGCATAACCTAGAATGAGTTTAGTGTGAGAAATATGATATGGTTGAGTTGATGATAAATAGATTATACTAAGGTGTTAGTGAAGTGATATGCATGATCTTGAGATGATTGGATGAAGCCACATTGTGAGATTAATCAAGTGATAAAAATATGCATAAATGATGTTTTAGAAAATGCATAAACGAATGGAAGATTATGGATAAACATTTATGCCAAGTGTTTGATAAGCTACTAGGTGAGTTGCTAGCTAAATTGACTAGAAATGACATAATAATGGCCAAATGAGATAATAGGGCAAAATTTATGAAGTAGGCTCGATGAGATATACTGACTAGTTGAAGTCAGAACATGAGTTATCGATATTAACTCATATAATTGATGAATGTTTGCAGCTCCTGAGGATATATCCGGAGCAAGTTGAGCCCAATCGCAAAAAACGGGAAATGAAGGAAGAGTTGCTTCTAAGAGTATTGAGGTAAGGGAATTGTGTTAGCCCTAGATGTAGCTGTACGCACTTTCGGTGCATGGGTGATTTCTTAAAATGTCTAAGGGTCTTAGAATGAAATGATTGATTTAAGGGAAGTAAAAATGAGATTCGGGTAAAGTTCATGAAAAGTAAGAACATGAGGTTCTTCAATCTTTTACTACTTTTAGCATGTGAAATATGTAGCATGGCTAACATTTAAATGATTTGCATGAAAATATCTTGATTTGGTTTCTATAACCATGCTTGCAAAGGATGAGCCACCTACATGAGTTTGTGGAAATGAAAACGTGCTAGAGCATTGTTCGCATGAGATTTGACATGTTACACATGCATTAGTGCTGGAGCATAGCTCGCACTAGAGTTTTACATGCATGAGTGCTGGAGCATAGCTCGCACTAGTTTTACATGGATTTTTATGACATTGTGCTGGAGTCTAACTCGCACTAGTTTTCATACTGATTTTGACATGGTGCTGGAGCATTGCTCACACTAGATGTCCATTATACTTATTGTCGTGCTGGAGATTACTTGCACATGGTTTTGTGAAATGTTGGGAGCCGTGCTAGGAGCTTCAGGTAGGCTGTGTGCCACGTCGATTAAATAGGTTCGCACGTGCGTATTGAGATATGGCAGGATATGTTGTGATGATATGGGTCCACGGAGTACGTTGTAACGTGCAAGTAGCATGGAGTACGCTGTACCGTGTGTGATATTATATATATGTCGTCTTAGGACGATGGATATTCTGCTATGGACCGACGGGTTGGACGTGACTCACCTCCTGTGCGGAAGCAAATAGAGGTGATACCCCGCACACTAAGATCCGTGTATCTTGGGATCACAAAGGATATGACCATAGTCCTAGTTATTACTTTTATAAGATTATTTGCCCATCTCACATGTCTTGGTTTATGATAAATCCTTGTTTAAAATGTGTTTGTGGGTCAAGATAGTCCATGAGAGGGGTTGAGTCCTGACAAATGGTGAATTTTGTGATGAAGTGTGTTAAGTTTTGAAATGCTTATAAGTGCACTTTGCACGATGATTTACCATGCTTTGATTTTGATTTATGCATGAGGATTTTTCATGCTATGTTTTAAGAATTGTGCACTGATTTGAATAGCATGAATCGCTTTACATGTCATGAACACAAGCATGAACTGATGTTTTGGAGTATGACAAGTAAATGTGTGATTTAAGCATGGCATCACGATCACGTAGATAGTACAGTTATCTATATGCTCGCATGATTGCCTTACTGAACGAGTGGTTTGCTCACCCCTCCTTATTTTCCCCCTCTACAGAGCACTCTCAGTATATAGAGAGCGACCGAGTGTGATAACCTGGAATTTTTCCTACTTTCGAAATTTATTTCGAAATTACGGGACAATATTCCCCAAAAAAAGTGTCTATATATATTAAATAAAATATATATAGAAATAAATTAAATAATATATTATATTAATATATGGATATTAATATAGTATGTTATATGTAAAAAAATAAAACAAAATAAATATATATGTAGAAATAAATAAAATAAATAAATATATATATGTATGTTAATGTTTTAATTTAAAATATTATAAAAGTGTATTGTATTTAAAGATATTTTATTTTATAATATTTTATATTAAAATATATATATATATATTATATATATTAAATGAAAAAAAGAAGAAAAGAAAACGAAAAAACAAAAAAGGGAAAGGAGTCGGGGTAGGAGCCCAACCCCTTCATTTCTCTCCTCTGTTTAACAGAGGAGAGAACGAAACTAAGCAGAAAAAAAATGCGAAAGAGAGGCCGAGAGCGAGGGGAGGACATTGACCCGAGGGAGTCAGCGTCGGCCAACCCAGAGAAAGCCGATGAAAAGCGGAGATCGGTGAAGGAGAAGAGAGGACAGCGTCGGCAAGAGGGAAAGAGGTCGAACTGCCACTTTCCGACGAGCCCAGGCGTAACCGTCACCAGATCCTCACATCGCGTAGCCTCGCGGACTCACTGGAGGCAGAAACCGGTGAAGAACCCTATACCATCGAAAATGCGATTTCTAAAATTATCGGTATTTTGAATTAAGACCCCTATACCATATTATCGGGAAATGATATTATTTCTGAAATTTTTGACATATGATATTATTTATAACATAATATCGGTATAATTTACAAATGATATTATTTATAACATATTATTTCTGAAATTTTTGTAAATTATCGGTATTTTGAATTAAGACCCCTATACCATCGAAAATGCGATTTCGACTCGTTTTGACACGTTTTGAACGTGATAATGATTTTTACACCTTAAAATCATCGCATGGTAAATTGTGGGAAATTTAAAAGTTATATGGATTTTATCTGTATAAGCTCATTCAATTGCGTTGGACTAATTGGAATAGACAGCGTATTTAGCTTATGCTCAGTGCTTTGAAATTAAGCATAAACTACTTTCTATCCCAATCACAATATAATTTCGAAAAACACATTTTTCGAACGAATCCCGTTACGAAGGTTCTAATTAAGTTATTTCTGATAGGATATATAGCGACTTTTGAATCCATAACCAAAGGTAATACCCTAGTCGTCGAGGTAATTTCATCTCATGGATAACTACAATGAGGAAGTCCCTATTGGAATTTAATTGTGAACGCCGCTTATATTCGTAAGATCAAATTATCAAACTCTGTGAACGAGATATTGGGTTAATAGTTTCCCTTTAAGATGCAAAGAGGCATCATATGAGATAATCATGAACTTAGAAAATTCTAAGTTACACCCAAAGCTACAAGGTAGCATTACATGAAGTAAACTTGAGTTCTCGAACAAAAATTAGATAATGGTTGGGAATTATAAGTGTAAAAGAATACGTGATTGGAGTATTGATAAAAATATAAAATTGATCAGTATTCATTTAGGTGCGAAGTAGCACAACGAAGTATAAGTTAATTCCGTAGATGCGTGATAGCATCGTATGGAATGAAATGAGTCCTAAAACATATATTGAAGAATGTTTTAAGGACTAGATGTAATTGGTATGAGTGGTGGATAAGTGATCCTTGGGATATAATGTAGCATCTTAAGGTATAAATTAGTTTCTGTTGATGCGAGGAAGCATCGCACTGATTACCGGGTCCTAGAGTAAGAACCGAATGATATACAAGAATCCTAAATGTTACAAGTATGTGGAAACAATGACGATAAGATTATTGAAAAGGATATGTTCTTATGTGAACCTTATTTTACATTACAATTTGCATCTTAATGTATAATATGATTTTGTAAGATTTAGAAAGTTTGCATTGATTTATATATGCACTAAAGAAACTTTAAAATCTCGCTTACAACAGGTTTTAAGAGTATGTGAGACATACGTCTCTGTGTTTTGGATTTAAGCTAATTCTGCTTTTATCTACACTATGATTAGCACGAATTTTAGAAAGATAGGTAGCCCATGTTTGGTTACCTACGAATTCATGGCTTTTGTAAAATGTTTTGAAATGTAATTTGCTACGGGAAAATGAAAGTTTATGAAACAAAGTTTATGAATATGTGTGTTTTCCAAAACACTATTTTCGTAAGCTTTTCTAAAAAAACATTTGAAAATGATTTCAGTATGATAAGGAGATAAAGACTTTGAGACGACAGACTACTATTAGTATATGCTGAGTGCATAATCATGCTCGCTACTTGTGTTGTCCGGCTCTACCACCTGTAGTTTTAGTTTAGATTCACCTGTGTAGTGTCTATTCCGTCTTAGTGGTGTTTATTTTTACTACACATGGTGTCTATTTTCGTAGTATTCCGTCACCCGCATGGTGAGTGCCGCTGGTGCCCATACCCTGGCAGTGTGCTAGTTATATGATTAGATACTATATTAGAATTGTTGTATGACATGGGCCCAGTCTATAGTCCCCATGGCCAGGGGTATGATATTCCCTCTTCGGAAGATGCCCTCTTTTGAGGATGAAGTATATTTGCATTAACTATTCAGATGTAGCCTAGTCTCCACTTTTCAGTATACGAATGATTTGAATTACGAAAGTAAGTAAGTATACATACTCTGATAAAGAAAGTATGTATGTTTTATTTCAAAGTAAGTAAGTATGTAAGTTTGATTTAAGTAAGTATGTATTTACGAATGTTTCATTTCAAAGTATATAAGTAAATATTGTTTTTATGTCTTGCTTCGATAAGCAAGTAATTTAATGAAAGATGTTTTGGATTTCGAACTATGCTTTGAAAGGTGCTTTGAATTATGAAAAGTATTTTAAAACGTGAAGAATGTTTTGAAGTATGAAGTATATTTTCAAAAAATAGTTTTATGAGCATAAGTATGGTTCACGGAACATATCCTGATGATGTGGAATAAGTATGTTGTTGCCTCCGCTAATAGAGAAGAAATAGTTAGTAATATAGTCCCAACTGAGGGAATATAATGTTCAGTGGTGTCACTGCTAATGGGTTAAAATAGTTAGCAAAAGATAGTACGAGATACGCTTCGAATTTCGATATATGTTTCGGAATAAGAACTACGTTTCGAGAATGAAGAGAGTTTGGAATATGAAGGATGTTTCAAATATAAGGATCACATTTCAAATGGGAATACGTTTTGGATGTAAGATCAATCCCAAACAAGGTCAATGTTTCGATACAGATGATGATGTAAAATAAGATAAGTTTAAAGTATGATAAGCTTTAAATACGAGTGATGTATGAGTAAGTGATGTTTCGAAGTACGATTATTTTTGGTATATGAATATTCTTGATGTATGATATAATTTCGTGAACGGTTGTGTTTGAAAGATGAATGAGGATGTCAATAAATTTGGTTTGATGCATTTGACTATGTTAGAATTTTAAATCCCTATGGCTATGTTCAATCAGGGTGGTCAGGTTTGATGGCTAATTAAGGTATTTCAAAATACCTCACCGCCTAAAAAACTTGACAGCGTCTAGAACATACCTTAGTCCATAAACCCAAGAGAATTGTGACATTTCGATAAGTTTCAATTGTAAAGTATGTTGTGGAATAAGACATATTTCAGAATGTGATAAGTTCGGACAAGTGATAAGAAAGAAAGATAGAATGGAAATAAATTAGAATTGCAGTAGAAATTCAATATCATGTAGGTTTATTCCTCGGTACTTGTGTAGTTTGCTTACTGAGCTTCCCAAAGCTCACCCCTTTCTTCTTTCCATCACAGGTTCAGACTAAAGGCACACTGGCATCATTATCAGTATCGACTTCGAAGCGCTTCGAGATCTCGCAGCTTATAGCGGTATATTTGTTTATACTGATTTAATTTTCAGACAGTTACATTTCAGTGTATGTGTCGAGATGTGTATTAAATTAAGAAATGATTACAAAAGCTAATAAGAAGTTTGGCTGGGACCTTAGGTTCATAACCTTAAACTAAACTAGGTAATTTTGATACCTAGAAATAAGTACGACTGTACTCACATGAGAAACATAAATAGAAAGAAAAATTGAAAAAATTTAGCCAAAAATTTTCATACTTCCGTAATAAATTACTTAAAATAAGCAGTTTCGGGTCGTTATACCGAGGATTGGATTTTTAGTGTCTGCCGCATCCCATCACATAAGGTATACACATTTGTATAGTTTTTGTATCTAGACATGTCCAAGCACAGTAATATTTTAAATGTAATTTTTGGGGATGTGAATAATTGTAAACACATGTAAACAACAACTCTGATTTAGAAATACAAGTGTTAAGGTTTAAATGAATTGTAAATTGAAATGATTTGATTGGATGAGGTTTACACCGATACACAGCCCAACTGTTGGTAGTGTAGCTGTTCACGATCAGAGTGAGGTAAGAAATGGATCAAATAATAAATGAAAAATTTGTAGTGGATTTTCGGTGGATTGAGGGTCGTGACATATATGATTTGAGGCTCTATGATTGAGTAAAAGCTTAAGGATGCAACCTATAGTAATCGGCCACTATAAGAACATTAAGTTAACATGTCTAAACTTTTAGAATTTGTTATAAGACATGTTCAAACAATAATGAAAAGACTCATGCATACTTAATGAATTGAATTCTAAAGATAACCTAACTTATGTATTCGACCCTCATATGTAAACTAATAAAGTGGAACTTATTTTTTGAAAATGGTAAGCTAGGAAGTATGCATGTTGATAATGGACTTCAATGTATCTCGTTTGAAAGTTTTGTGATTAGCTATTGAAGGAGCACCTGAAGAGAGAGATATTGCTTTGCAGATTACTTAATCATTTTGGGGAACTGTTGCAATGAGCCAAAAAGCTCTTAATTAGTAAGTTTGGATGTAAGTGGATTATATGGTAGCATTATTTTTAATTGCATGATTTAGTGCTTGGCATGTAATTTTCCCATATTCCGATGATATGACCCCATGATTTAGTCTGACTTTAATTGAATAAGAAGCATGATTATAGGAAAAGCATGAAGTTGAATTCTTGAATTTGTCTTAATTCTGATTATGATTGCCTCACCTTATGCACATGTCATGTCATGAATCGATATATTTATTTAGAGAAAGCTTATGTGAACATAGGATTGCATTTGTTCGGTTGATTTTGTGCATCATATTCTAGAATTTGTTTGATCTGATATCGAGGCGAAATATTAGATCACACTTAATTAGGGAGATGATTTAGGCCATGTTTGGATCGTTTGAGCCTTTCTAGCTATCATTGTACATATTTTACCCCTAGTCACCCATCTGGGCCAAATAAGCTTTTCTCTGTAAATACACCTGCTTATTTTTTTTCCTTAGCTTAAATACTCTGTTCCTATCCCTTACCCCGAAAGCATGAAAAGTCATTGGGATATATTGTGAGCTATGTACATATGGGTATTAAGTGATAGTGAAGGAGTATATATAAAAAAAAATGAAAAAATGAAAATGAAGGAAAAAGAAAAAGAAAAGAAGAAAGAAGAAAAGTACAAAAATAGAATAAAAAGTTTAGTGAAATAAATAAGTTTGGGGGAAATAATTTGAGCTCTCACATTAAGATCCTAGAAGTAATGCATATTAAGGGGTAATTAAACCTAAATCGACTTTATCATACCTTAGCCCCAGCCTTACATTACAAGCTTAATGAAGTCCTATTGATCTTTAGTTAAGTGTGACTACATTAGTGGAGAGAGAAGTGAAAAAGCAAACTTATGGGAATGATCACTTGTCATTGACTTTGCATTCACTGTGTTTGCATAATCTGATCTGAATAATGTACTGTGAAATGGCTTTAACATTTTCACACACACACGAGGAGTCCAATTTGGGTTAGGACTTATGATTCGATGATAGAGCTCAGGAGGATTTAACTGTTAACATTCTGTCACCACTTGGCTGACCCTCCTACTCTTTGCCTTGCTGTTGAGTATTATTTTCTTCTACTGCATTTGAAGTGGCTGTGTTTTATTTTCAGTTTGTATATAGTTCTTTTTCTTTTTTTTTTCTTTTCTGTTGTTTCTTTCTTTGTTTATGTTGCAGATTTCTTTTCTAGTATTACGCTTTCAATCAAGCTTCAGTTGTTCATCATCATCAGAAAAGGAAGTACTCTGTTCTTGAGCTTAAATTCTTATATTATCTGCACACTGAGGACACTGTGCACTTTAAGTTTGGGGGAGGGGATATCACTTGAGCAATTTTGGAAAAAATTGGAAAAATTTTCAAAATTTTTTCGAAAATCTGAGAAAGAATTTTCAAAATTTTTTCGAATTTATGAGCTTAAATTGTATGATTTTGGGATGATTTAGTGCTTGGCATGTAATTTTTTTAGAGCAGGAACATAAAGATCAGGCTGCAAAGGAATCAAAGATAGGTGCTTCTTCATCTCTACCTTATTCTACTTCACAGCCTTCCTCGTCCTCTGACGCTACAAATGTTTCCACTACATTCCCTTCAGTTAGACCACCAGTACCTTTTCCTCAGAGGTTTCAAAACCAAAAGCTTGACCAACAATTTGTCAAATTTCTTGAGGTTTTTAAGAAACTTCACATCAACATTCCTTTTGCAGATGCTTTAGAGCAAATGCCAAGTTATGTGAAGTTTTTGAAGGACATCCTCTCTAGGAAAAGAAGATTGAAAAATTATGAGACAGTGGCCTTAACTGAGGAATGTAGTGCAATTATCCAGAGGAAATTACCCCCCAAGCTCAAGGATCCCGGGAGTTTTACCATACCCTGCATTATTGGAAATTTATTTTTTTACACATACAATTATAATGGCAGCACGTAATATTCCAAGGAATTGGGAAAGCATAAATGCTAAATGAAGAGATCAAACATAAGGAAAACCAATTAGTAACAATACTCTACTGAAAAAGGGAATGACATTGTCCATAAAGCTTGAAAATGTTAAATCGAGAAGGGAATGAAAACTTGTTTAAACCGAGAAGAACAATGAACAATGGTGGTTGCCAAATAGAAATAAAATTGAAACCAACGGGAAAGCTTTTTAAAAACAAGGAAAAAATAAAACTAAAAACTATTCTACCTACACTACTCTAACTAGTTCTACACTAAAACTACTTTTTTTCTTCAATTGCTATCATGCTCTATTTATACACACACTTAGGGGTACAATGGTAATTTTCCATCCTAGATGAGTTGGCATTGTTTTGCCACTTGTCTTCATTTTATTTGCAGTAGAGTAGATATTTCCACGTCATCCATCTTCTAGTACACTTAGCTATGCGATGTGGCTCGATGGGTGTCTTTCAGAGGGTTGGCACGGTGTCTGACGATCTTATCGTTCTAGAGTGAATAAAATATTAACACCCGACATCCCACGTGTCCAGATGACTGGTGATTCAGTCTGCAAATTGGAAGTGGTCCAGTTTCCTTTATCCCGTTTTGAGCCCATTTTTGACTGAAACGACTGAGTTTCATCCGGATTTAGTTTACCTGCACATTACAGAATTTTAATTAAATTAATGGGATAATTAACAAAATAAATTGGGGATTTAAATAATTAATTAGGAAATTAAGCAAAACTAATTCTAAAAAAATAGAATTATCAATCATTTTCCACTAGTCGAGTTCACCTACAACAACAGTTATCATGCGATTATCGGGATGGCACCGTATGAGGCTTTGTATGGTCGTAGATGTCGTTCCCCTATTGGTTGGGAAGAAGTGGGTGATAGAAAGATTTTTGCTCCTGATTTGGTTACATAGGCCTCTGAGAATGTCTAATTGATTGTTGAGAGATTAAGGACAGCTCAGAGTAGACAAAAGAGTTATGTTGACAAAAGACGAGGACCACTTGAATTCGTAATTGGTGAGTCAGTATTTCTGAAGGTTTCTCCTTCCAATGGTATAGCGAGATTTGAGAAGAGAGGTAAGTTGAGTCCTCGCTACATTGGACCCTTTGAGATATTAGACAGAGTGGGAGATAAGGCATATAGATTAGCTTTGCCACCAGATTTATCAGGAGTGCATAATGTCTTCCACATTTCGATGTTAAGGAAATATCATCCAAATCCCAATCATGTGATTCGGTATGAGCCATACGAGCTCAAAGATGATTTGACATATATCGAGAAATCGATCCGGATCTTGGATAGAAAGGAGAAAGTCTTAAGGAATAAGACCATTGGATTAGTGAAGATTCTCTGGCAACATCATACTTCAGAGGAAGCTACTTGGGAGCTAGAGAGTCTGATGCGAGAGAAATACCCCAAATTGTTTAGAGACTAATTTGGTTCTAATTTGGAGGACCAAATTCTTTTAAGGAGGGGAGGATTGTAAGATCCACAATTTTGTATATGTAACCTTATGACTTTGTGATGTGTATATAAGTCACAGATAATGTAAATGTGTATGGAATGAATACATGCAAGTTTTAAAGTGTATAACAAGTGTAAGAGGTATATTTCCATGAGTGGAATATGATTATATTGAGTTTTGAGTGGTTAAGTAAAATGGAATGAGTTTATACTTCCATTTGGGTTTATATTATATATCTATGGCTATACAAAGAATGCACACAAGTTTCAATGTGTATAAGGTATGGAAGGATGTCATTTTCAAGCCTTAAGTGTGGATGGATGAGAAAATGACCATGGTAGCAAAATGTATGAAGTTTGACATGTGTTACTGCAGAAAACTGCAGTAAAATTTGAAAATATGAATGAGAGATCAATTTCATGGGATGAGAGATCGATCTCAAAGAGTAAAAAATGCTCTTAATTGAGAGATGGAACAGGTAAGATTGATCACATTGGAGAGTAGATCGATCTACTGAGCATTTTGTGTTGAATGTGAGACCCCGTATATGTATAGTTGTAATGTGTAATAAATATGAATGGACTTGTAATGTAAAGTATGATTGATTTAAGTCCATGGATTCAATGTACATAATGATAGTATGATTTCGTAATGTACACACAAGTTCCATTTTGTATGAATATGAAGAAATGAGTTCTTGCAAGTGATGGATGTGATTGGAACTCAAAATGAGTAGTGTGGTAAATGGAAGGAAGTTGCATGAATATAAATGCTTCCATTTGGTTTTATATAGCATACCTTTGGACATACAATGAATGCACACTAGTTTCAATGTGCATAAGGTATGAATGGATGCCATTTTCAAGTTATAAAGGTGGATAGATGAGAAAATGGCCATGGCAATAGATTAAGGATGTGTTGGTGTGAGTTGCAGCAAGAAAACTATAGGAAATCTGGAAAACATGAAGGCCAGATCGATCTCATAGGATGAGAGATCGATCTGGAAGAGCCAGAATGCTCTTATTTGGGCAATGGAATAGAACAGATCGATCTCCAATGGGGCCAGATAGATCTCCTAAGCATTTTTTAATGAAAAGATCGATCCTCAAGCACCCAGATCGATCTCCTTAGCTCTCTGTTTGGGAGCAGATCGATCTCATGCTTCGACAGATCGATCTCATGCTTAAAATTTCATGAAAATGAGAGATTTAAGGGGACCAGATCGATCTCCTCTTGGACCAGATCGATCTTCTCAAGCTATTTCTATATAAGGAGGGCTAAAAGTCTAAAAATTTTGGGAAAAACACCAATCTTCCATTTCTAACCCAAAAACCTAACTTTCTCTCTTTAAAATCAGCCATTTCCAGCAAGCATTGAGGGGAGATCATTAGACGTTAAGTTGTTCATCTTGAGGAAGAGAACAACATAGTTGGAACCCAAAATCCCATTGTGGGTATTGAAGGAGCTAAGGGCATTGACATTTGGAGCAAGAAGAAAAATCAGATTTGGTAAGATTCTAACACTCCAATCCAAATACATTGTCTATTTAATTGATTTTGGAGTTGTTTGGCATGAGTATGGATGGATGGAAACACCTAGGTTGTGTTAGAAACAAATGTAACCTAGAAAATGGAATGCCTCTAGTATGAGAAAGTATGATTTGGGGAGTTGGTGGTTTATGGGTTATGATAAGTTGTTAAATGAGTAATGTGGGTGATTTGGAATGGTTATGTGGAGTTATAATGTGGGTTTAAGTGAAATTGTGAAAATGAGTATGTATATGCTTGATAAAATGCCATAGTGAGGGAATTCATGAAATATGAACACTATGAGCTTAATGTCGATTTAGTATCGATTTGGAATAGGTTAATAGGCCTAAGAAGATCCATAGACTTGAGTTATGGGTAATAGAATGGAACAAGGCCTTATGAGCATTAATAGAAACTATAGGTCGAATCAACTATAGTGAACGCACGGTGTCCTGTTATATGGATCGAATATAATGTGGAATATGATTATACGCAGTTTTGAAGAGTCCGATGGAGACGAATCGAACCGTACGAGTAAGCAGCTTAAGGAAGTGGAATCACGCATCGCGATTCCAGGTAAGGGAGTTCTGTAAGTATATAGAGGTAGCTGCTCGTATTTTGTGGGTGTATAGGGCTTTGGAAATGTGCATGAGCTTATAGAAATGTGTTTGAAGATGTATGGAAATTACTATGGGTATTTGGATGAGATTTGCTTGTTTGAAATGGTTATTGAAAAGGGATAGTAAGGCTAATAATTGCATAAATCACGTGTTTTGAATGCTTTTACAAAACACAATGCTTTGATTTGAGCAAATAAAAGGATAGGCTAGCTAGTACTTGAATGATGTTGTGAAATAGCCCATGTGAGATGCTAAGCATGTTTTGAGATGTTTTGAATGCATGTGAGCCGCCTATCGTGTGTATGTGATTTAATTTGTGCTAGAGTCTCGCTCGCGCTGGATTTCTATGTTTTCACTTGTGTGAAATGTGCTGGAGCTTAGCTCGCACTTGAATTTCAATTGGGATGATGTTTATAAACCATACTGGAGCTTATGCTCGTATGTGGATTTGAGTGGTTTTTCTTATGCATATAACCGTACCGGAGCTATGCTCGTACGTGGTTTTCTTCATATTTTTATGTTAAATGCTGTACTAGAGCGTTGCTCGTACGAAGTGATTGGTTTTGATGCATGAATTCGCGCTAGAGCGTAGCTCGCGCTGGTTTTCACACTGTGGTATGTATGAGGCCGTGGTGAGAGATACAGATTAACTCAGGGAACCCAACAGGCCTGACAGACCTCTTGAGTGGGGTGAGGGGCTAGGACCTGACATAATCCATTCAGGGAACCCAACAGGCCTAACAGACCTCTTGAGTGGGGTGAGGGTGAGGGGCTAGGACCTGAATCAGGGAACCCAACAGGGGCGAGCAAGGCCATGAGGGGCTAGGACCTGGTATTGAGGTTACTCCCAAGCACGCTCTTAAGACTCTAAAGGTTACACTTGGTATGGAGTAGATAAGACCTATGGTAGGCACCCCCAACCATGTTATGGGTCCGCGGAGTACGATGTACCGTGTATATCACATGGAGTACGATGTACCGCGTGGTGGGTACTTGATTTGAGAAAGTCTGGTAGAGAACTAACCCACCTTCGTGCCAGCATGATGCCCCGCACACCAGGATCTGTGTGGTCTGGGATGATATGTGACGATTGGCCAACGTAGTCACTTGAGATATAGTAACCTGTCTCCTTGCTTGATTTACTTACTACCACATGATTTTAATCTCTAAGTGTGATTGTGATTATTCAAGGTAGACCCGAAGGAGGGGTCGAGCTTGGTGGAATTGATTTGTGAAATGAAAATGAGGTTGTGATTGTGAATTGATGTGATGGATTGTATGTGTTTGAGAAAGAGTTTTATGACGTGGGTTTAAAAAATGAGGTTTCTTAATGAATTGCTCTTTTTATGAATTTAAATGAGATTGAGCATGAGATGATTTATACATGATGTTTTTACCGTGTTTTATATGCCAATGTACATGATTTTGATACATGATATATATGTATACTCATATGGCATAGTTTTACTTCCTCATGCTCCTACTATAAACGATTTATGCATAACACTATCAGCATGTAGATAGAGTAGTTATCTACCATGCTTGCATTATTGCCTTACTGAGCGTGTGGTTGCTCATCCCTCTCTACTTTCCCCCTCCTACAGAGCGTGCATAGTAGCCCAGTGAGGACTGAGGCATTGTGGTTTTGGACATCCGTTGCTTCCTTCGTCGAAAGGTATATACACAGGATTCTTTTTGTATCTAAACAATGTAAAAGCATAGTAGTCTTTTGAGTTGTAATTATGGGGGATGTAGATGTCAGTGAACATAACTTGTGTAAGTTAATGATTAACTTATAAATGTATGACATCGCTTTATTTAACTGAGAATGAATGAGATGTGATGTGTATTATTGACTCACAGCCCAACAGTGTGGTGGTAAGTTAGTTCACGACTGGGTAAGGTAACGGTAAAACGTAAGAAAATTTTAGTGATTTTCGGTTAAAGAGAATGAAATTGGGTCGTGACAGAGATTGGTATCAGAGCTGTGTTGGCCTGATGTGAGTCATTAATAAAACGTAAGAAAGTACATCCCCATAGTACTGTGCTTTTGTTTAGATATAACTGTGTATACCGTGATGGATTGAGCTTAATGAATTATTATAATACAGGAAGTTAGGCACTATGCTAGTTACACGCAAAGGTAGAGGGGCGAGAGCACGTGCTAGAGGCCGTAGAGGTAGGCCTGAGAGCCGTGTGGAGCCACAGACTGAGCAGGCTCCACAGAATCCTGCTGAGAGAGCAGAGGATACTGAGGCTCGCATCGCTAGGTTAGAGCGGAGTATTGAGAGTTTGGTGGAGATAGTCATGTAGGCCTTGGGCGCCGGTGACAGACGAGGTCCTGCGGCACAGCCTACTACTGAACAGGCAGCTGTAGAGGTGGAGAGACCTCAGACTATAGAGACTACTACTGCTACACCACCTCCAGTACAGGATACAGATTCTCCTATCGCTCCACAGCAGAGCGATAGTGATTTGGGGTATGACTGCGATTTAAGCAGGTTGCGAGAGTTTCAAGTGCTGAAGCCCCCAGTGTTTAGAGGGGTGAAGGACCCAGTGGTTACGGAGGATTGGGTGTATGAGATGGAGAAACTATATAGGTTTTTTCGATGCATTTCAGCTGAAAAGGTAGCCTTTACCGTGTTTATGTTGAAAGGCGAGGCTGAGCAGTCTGAAGTCCACCGAGGTTATTTTAAGGGCCAGATACTCTGAGATCTCGTGGGAGATATTTCTAGAGGCCTTCAGGATACAGTATATCCCAGCCACCACATAGAGGAAATTACGGATGGAATTTATGAATTTGGTTCAGGGGAACCATACTGTGGACGAGTATGAGTCCAAGTTTATGTCCTTGGGGAGATATGACCCAGACACGATGGGCAGTGAGACCCGAAAGATACAGAAGTTCATGGATGGATTGAGATTGGCCATCCGGACTAACCTAGCTCCCTTTGACATTATGACTTATGAGGAGGCTGTACATAAAGCTCAGTTGTGTGAGTAAGACTTTGAGCGAAATGCCTCCGAGCTTAGGAGAATCAGTGTTAGAAAGGACAGAGACCGGAAGAGATTCGGGAGGGATAGAGTGGCCAGGAAAGGAGGCCCAAGGTATTTTGAGAAGAGACCTAAGATCGAGGAGGTGCAGGAGAGAGTTGCTAGACCTCCTGTATACCAAGCCTTAACTGCACCGAGGGGTATAACTATTGGAGGACCACAACCTACCACGGATCAGTGTAGGAGATGTGGGAGATACCATGGGACTGGGCTATGTCAGATGCCCCATGTTTCGTGTTTTAGGTGTGGGAGGCCAAGACATATATCGAGGTTCTGCAATGAGATGATTGAGACTACCCCACAGAAGGGCAAGGAGCCTGAGGGAGCTCCAGTTGAGACAGCAGCCCCGAGGAGGAGGGCTACAGTTGAGGAAAAAGGGAAACAAGCTGTGGGTGTGAGCAGAGGAAGGGTGCACGCACTGGACCAGGACACTGCAGACGCATCGACGGATGTGATTAAAGGTACCATCCAAATCTTTGATTTAGAAGCATTGGTATTATTTGATCCTGGTGCCACGCATTCTTTCATATCACCTTCCTTTGCACATAAATTGTTGAAATATGTGAAACCAACATTGTTGGATAAAATGTTGATGATTTCCACACCCATGAATGATAGTCAATTGACTGAGCATGTATGTAGAGATTGTAAGTTAAAGATAGAGGGGAAGGAAATGATAGCCAATTTGATTTTATTGAATATGAATGATTTTGATGTAATTTTGGGAATGGATTGGTTGGCTACCAATCGTGTTGTGATGGATTGTCATGCCAAAACATTGATGTTTTCAGGATTAGACAATCTTATTGTAAACTTTGATGAAAAGAAATGATATGAAAATAGTATGTTTGTTGTAAAGTATGATTTTAAATGCATATTGCTTGAGAGATAAATTATTTGTTTATGATAAATGTTGAATGTGGAGTGATGGTTTATGTTACTAACGATGGAGAGGATAATGTGAAGGGTTCATTGCATACGTGGTTGATATAGATGAGGCATGCCCGGAATTGAGGGACATCCCCGAGATTGCGGATTATTGTGATGTCTTTCCGGATGAATTACCAGGACTACCACTCGAAAGGGAAATGGAATTTTACGTAGAGTTAGTGCCTGGTACAGAGCCGATATCGAAACCACCCTATAGAATGGCTCCGATAGAGTTAGAAGAGCTGAAGAAGCAGCTGCAAGAGTTGCTGGAGAAGGGGTTTATAAGACTGAGTGTCTCACCTTGGGAAGCTTCGGTTCTATTTGTAAGGAAGAAGGATGGAAGCCTCCAACTGTGTATAGACTACCGGTTGTTGAATAAGGCCACCATTAAGAACAAGTACCCCCTTCCAAGGATCGACGATTTCTTGGATCAGCTCCAGGGAGCCGAAGTGTTTTCTAAGATAGACCTGCGGTCAGGGTACCATCAGTTGAGGATCAGGAGTGGAGATGTACCCAAGACAGCATTTCGTACCTGTTATGGCCACTACGAGTTTTTGGTGATGCCATTCGGATTGACGAATGCTCCTGCAGCATTTATGGCACTGATGAATGATATATTCAAGCCATACCTGGACAAATTTGTAATAGTGTTCATTGATGACATTTTGGTGTATTCCAAGTCTAGGGAAGATCATGAGTAGCACTTGAGGATAGTTCTGCAGACCCTTCGAGAGAGAAAATTGTATGCCAAACTCAACAAGTGTAACTTTTGGTTGGAGCAGATCTCATTTTTGGGCCATGTTGTGTCAAAGGATGGGGTATCAGTAGATCCATCCAAGATAGAGGTAGTTGTACAGTGGGAACAGCCCAAGATAGTTACTGAGATCAGAAGTTTTCTGGGATTGGCAGGATATTATCAGAGATTTATAGAGGGTTTCTCCAGACTAGCTGCTCCATTGACACGCCTCACGCGAAAGATGTTAAATTTGTATGGGATGAGGCATGTGAGAGGAGTTTTGAGGAGCTTAAGCGTCGATTGACCACTGCTCCAGTTCTCACCATTCCTACCAGCTCAGGAGGATTCTCGGTGTATATGGATGCATCACACCAGGGACTGGGCTGTGTGCTTATGCAAGATGGGAAGGTAGTTGCCTATGGATCTAGACAGTTGAAAGATCATGAGAGGAACTACCCGACACATGATTTGGAGTTGGCGACCGTGGTGTTTTCTTTAAAAATATGGCGCCACTATCTCTATGGTGAGAAATTTCAGGTGTTCACAGATCATAAGAGCCTTAAGTACCTGTTCTCGTAGAAAGAGCTGAATTTGAGACATAAGAGATGGCTCGAACTCCTGAAGGACTATGATTGTGAAATCATGTACCACCCGGGTAAGGCAAATGTAGTTGCCGATGCTTTGAGTAGAAAGAACCTTGGGTTGGTGTCATATATGATGGTACGGGAACATGAATTGTTAGAACACTTTGCGAACCTCAGTTTGGATGTAACCCCACCTGGTTCAGAGAGACTTGAGATCGTGGTTAGTTTGAGACTAGAGCCAGAGTTGATTGGCCGTATTCGGTAAGCCCAGCAGAGCGATCGACGATGCATCGATTGGCTGAGGCAGATACAGACGGGTGTGGGTAGTGATTTTGAGCAGAGTGCTGATGGGTTATTGAGGTTCAGAGGCAGAGTATGCGTTCCCAAGGATCTTGAGATCAGGAGAATGATTTTATCAGAGGCTCACTCATTGAATTATACGATAATCCGGGAAGTACCAAGATGTATCAAAACCTTCGGAAGGTTTATTGGTGGTCTGGAATGAAAAGAGACATTGCTGAATATGTCGCTAAGTGTCTCGTTTGTCAGCAAGTGAAGGTAGAGCATCAGAAGCCTGCAGGATTATTGCAGCCTCTACCGATACCGACTTGGAAGTGGGAGCATGTCACCATGGATTTTGTGATGGGGTTACCGAGGACCCGTAGAGGTCATGATGCCATATGGGTTATTGTGGATCGGTTGACTAAGTCCGCCCATTTCTTAGCTATGAGAGCTACCGATACTTTGAGTCAGTTGGCGAACCTGTATATTTGAGAGATAGTACGGCTACATGGTGTACTAGTGAGCGTTGTTTCTGATAGGGATGCCCGCTTCAATTCCCATTTTTGGGAACACTTTCAGGAAGCGCTGGGGACCTGACTGAGTTTTAGTACCGCTTTTTATCCTCAGACAGATGGGCAGTCAGAGAGGACTATACAGACCCTGGAGGATATGTTGAGAGCGTGTGTGCTGGATTTTAGAGGCTCCTGGGATGACCACCTGCAGTTAGCCGAGTTCACTTATAATAATAGCTATCATGCAAGTATTGGGATAGCACCCTATGAGGCATTGTACGAGCGTAGATGCCGTTCCCCTATTGGATGGGAAGAGGTTGGTGACAGACAGATTTTTGCTCCGGACTTAGTGCAGCAGGCATCTGAGGACGTCCAGTTGATATGTGAGAGATTACGGACAGCTCAGAGCCGACAAAAGAGTTATGCTGACAAGAGACGGAGACCACTAGAGTTTGATGAGGGTGAGTCGGTATTTCTGAGAGTTTCTCCATCGAAGGGTATTATGAGATTCGGTAAGAAGGGCAACCTGAGCCCTAGATACATCGGATCCTTCAAGATTTTGGAGAGAGTGGGAGATAAGGCGTATAGGTTGGCATTGCCACCGGACTTGGCGAATGTCCACAACGTCTTCCACGTCTTGATGCTTTGGAATTATCACCCGGACCCGGCACACGTGATAAGATATGAGCCGTTGGAGCTCAATGAGAGTATGACGTATGTTGAGAAGCCAGTTCGGATATTGGACAGAAAAGAGAAAGTGTTGCGGAATAAGACAATTCCCTTGGTGAAATTTCTTTGGCAACATCACACGGCGGAAGAGGCCACATGGGAATTAGAGAACTTTATACGGGAGAAGTACCCCCAACTTTTTGAAGGGTGACTTGGTTCTAATTTGGAGGACCAAATTCCTTGAAGGAGGGGAGAATGTGAGACCCCGTATATGTATAGTTGTAATGTGTAATAAATATGAATGGACTTGTAATGTAAAGTATGATTGATTTAGGTCCATGGATTCAATGTACATAATGATAGTATGATTTCGTAATGTACACACAAGTTCCATTTTGTATGAATATGAAGAAATGAGTTCTTACAAGTGATGAATGTGATTGGAACTCAAAATGAGTAGTATGGTAAATGGAAGGAAGTTGCATGAATATAAATGCTTCCATTTGGTTTTATATAGCATACCTTTGGACAAACAATGAATGCACACAAGTTTCAATGTGCATAAGGTATGAATGGATGCCATTTTCAAGTTATAAAGGTGGATGGATGAGAAAATGGCCATGGCAACAGATTAAGGATGTGTTGGTGTGAGTTACAGCAAGGAAACTGCAGGAAATCTGAAAAACATGAAGGCTAGAATGATCTCACAGGATGAGAGATCGATCTGGAAGAGCCAGAATGCTCTTATTTGGGCAATGGAATAGAACAAATCGATCTCCAATGGGGCCAGATCGATCTTCTAAGCATTTTGTAATGAAAAGATCGATCCTCAAGCACCCAAATCGATCTCCTTAGCTCTCTGTTTGGTAGCAGATCGATCTCATGCTTCGACAGATCGATCTCATGCTTAAAATTTCATGAAAATAAGAGATTTAAGGGGACCAGATCGATCTCCTCTTGGACCAGATCGATCTCCTCTTGGACCAGATCGATCTCCTCAAGCTATTTCTATATAAGGAGGGCTAAAAATCTGAAAATTTCAGGAAAAACACCAATTTTCCATTTCTAACCCAAAAACCTAACTTTCTCTCTCTAAAATCAGCCATTTTCAGCAAGAATTGAGGGGGAGATCATTAGACGTTAAGTTGTTCATCTTGAGGAAGAGAACAACATAGTTAGAACCCAAAATCCCATTGTGGGTATTGAAGGAGCTAAAGGCATTGGCATTTGGAGCAAGAAGAAAAATCAGATTTGGTAAGATTCTAACACTCGAATCCAAATACATTGTCTATTTAATTGATTTTGGAGTTGTTTGGCATGAGTATGGATGGATGGAAACACCTAGGTTGTGTTAGAAAAAAATGTAACCTAGAAAATGGAATGCCTCTAGTGTGAGAAAGTATGATTTGGGGAGTTGGTGGTTTATGGGTTATGATAAGTTGTTAAATGAGTAATGTGGGTGATTTGGAATGGTTATGTGGAGTTATAATGTGGGTTTAAGTGAAATTGTGAAAATGAGTATGTATATGCTTGATAAAATGCCATAGTGAGGGAATTCATGAAATATGAACACTATGAGCTTAATGTTGTTTTAATATCGATTTGGAATAGGTTAATAGGCCTAAGAAGATCCATAGACTTGAGTTATGGGTAATAGAATGAAACAAGGCCTTATGAGCGTTAATAGAAACTATAGGTCGAATCGACTATAGTGAACGCACGGTGTCCTGTTATATGGATCGAATATAATGTGGAATATGATTATACGCAGTTTCGAAGAGTTCGATGGAGACGAATCGAACTGTACGAGTAAGCAGCTTAAGGAAGTGGAATCACGCATCGCGATTCCAGGTAAGGGAGTTCTGTAAGTATATAGAGGTAGCTGCTCGTATTTTGTGGGTGTATAGGGCTTTGGAAATGTGCATGAGCTTATAGAATTGTGTTTGAAGATGTATGGAAATTACTATGGGTATTTGGATGAGATTTGCTTGTTTGAAATGGTTATTGAAAAGGGATAGTAAGGCTAATAATTGCATAAATCACGTGTTTTGAATGCTTTTACAAAACATAATGCTTTGATTTGAGCAAATAAAAGGATAGGCTAGCTAGTACTTGAATGATGTTGTGAAATAGCCCATGTGAGACGCTAAACATGTTTTGAGATGTTTTGAATGCATGTGAGCCGCCTATTATGTGTATGTGATTTAATTCGTGCTAGAGCCTTGCTCGCGCTTGATTTCTATGTTTTCACTTGTGTGAAATGTGCTGGAGCTTAGCTCGCACTTGAATTTCAATTGGGATGATGTTTATAAACCATACTGGAGCTTACGCTCGTATGTGGATTTGAGTGGTTTTTCTTATGCCGGAGCTATGCTCGTACGTGGTTTTCTTCATATTTTTATGCATAAATGCCGTACTAGAGCGTTGCTCGTACGAAGTGATTGGTTTTGATGCATGAATTCGCGCTAGAGCATAGCTTGCGCTGGTTTTCACACTGTGGTATGTATGAGGCCGTGGTGAGAGATATGGATTAACTCAGGGAACCCAACAGGCCTGACAGACCTCTTGAGTGGGGTGAGGGTGAGGGGCTAGGACCTGACATAATCCATTCAGGGAACCCAACAGGCCTAACAGACCTCTTGAGTGGGGTGAGGGTGAGGGGCTAGGACCTGAATCAGGGAACCCAACAGGGGCGAACAAGGCCATGAGGGGCTAGGACCTGGTATTGAGGTTACTCCCACGCGCTCTTGAGACTATAAAGGTTACACTTGGTATGGGGTAGATAAGACCTATGGCAGGCACCCCCAACCATGTTATGGGTCCGCGGAGTACGATGTACTGTGTATATCACATGGAGTACGATGTACTGTGTATATCACATGGAGTACGATGTACCGCGTGGTGGTTACTTGATTTGAGAAAGTCTGGTGGAGAACTAACCCACCTTCGTGCCAACATGATGCCCCGCACACCGGGATCCGTGTGGTTTGGGATGATATGTGACGATTGGCCAACGTAGTCACTTGAGATATAGTAACCTGTCTCCTTGCTTGATTTACTTACTACCACATGATTTTAATCTCTAAGTGTGATTGTGGTTGTTCAAGGTATACCCGAAGGAGGGGTCGAGCCTCGTGGAATTGATTTGTGAAATGAAAATGAGGTTGTGATTGTGAATTGATGTGATGGATTGTATGTGTTTGAGAAAGAGTTTTATGACGTGGGTTTAAAAAAGGAGGTTTCTTAATGAATTTCCCTTTTTATGAATTTAAATGAGATTGAGCATGAGATGATTTATACATGATGTTTTTACCATGTTTTATTTGCCAATGTACATGATTTTGATACATGATATATATGTATACTCATATGGCATAGTTTTACTTCCTCATGCTCCTACTATAAACGATTTATGCATAACATTATCAGCATGTAGATAGAGTAGTTATCTACCATGCTTGCATTATTGCCTTACTGAGCGTGTGGTTGCTCATCCCTCTCTACTTTCCCCCTCCTACAGAGCGTGCATAGTAGCCCAGTGAGGACTGAGGCATTGTGGTTTTGGACATCCGCTGCTTCCATCGTCGAAAGGTATATACACAGGATTCTTTTTGTATCTAAACAATGTAAAAGCACAGTAGTCTTTTGAGTTGTAATTATGGGGGATGTAGATGTCAATGAACATAACTTGTGTAAGTTAATGATTAACTTATAAATGTATGACATCGCTTTATTTAACTGAGAATGAATGAGATGTGATGTTTATTATTGACTCACAGCCCAACAGTGTGGTGGTAAGTTAGTTCACGACCGGGTAAGGTAACGGTAAAACGCGAAAACTTTTCAGTGATTTTCGGTTAAAGAGAATGAAATTGGGTCGTGACATTGAAGGAATCGATCTCAGAAGGGCTAGATCAATTTCCTTAAGCTACTGACTTACAACAGATCGATCTCATGCAAGAGCAGATCAATCTCCTTAAGGATTCTGTGTTGCAACAGATCGATCCCATGAAAGAGCAAATCGATCTCATGTAGTCTGGAAGGTCGGTTTCAAGAGGAAAAATGCAGAGCAGATCGATCTCCTAGGGTAACAGATCGATCTCATCAAGACAGTTTTATAAATACTGGACTTCTGCACTTCATTTTCCCAAGAGGTACTATTCCATTTGAGAACTAAACCTAAACCTAGCCAAGAAACACTAGAAAACTTGAGTTTGTGATCAATTTTGAGTGAGATATAAGTGAGCAAAGTTGTTCTTTGCAAAGAGGAGAACAACATACTTGGAAACAAGAGATTGAAATCAAGAGTTGAAAGAGCAAGAAAGATTTTACAATCTTGGTGAAAAAGGAAGGAAAGTTTAACTATGTAAGATTTAATACACCACTTTGATATATGTTAAACTAGATGTGTTAATGAGATTGTTGGTGTATATATGATTTGTTGGAGATGGAAGGATCATGAAAAATGAGCATGACTCAGTTTTGGCATGGAAGTGAGAAAGTAATGAGGAAATGATGTTAACATTGATTTAATGAGGAAATCTTATGAAATGCATATATTGGAAATGAGGAGTGATGAATATAATTATGTGAAAATATGGTATGATGCCATATTAAGAGAAAATGGTATAATAATGTGTTAAGTTGAGACTTGGCAAATGAAATGAGTATAGAGTGATATACTAATGCCAATAATTGTAACAGCTTCGGAAATCATTGTGGAAGCTGCTCGGACTGCGAAAGTGAGTTACACCGAGGAAGAGTGGTCACTTGACGTGATCCGAGGTCAGGGAATTTTGTGAGTAGCTAGAGATGGCTACACGTATTTTGAGTAGTATTTCGATACTATATCTTATATGAATGCCCATGAATAACCCTAATGTGTGTGATAGAGATTAATGAGATAAAGTGTAAATTTATCCAAAAATAGGTTAAAAAGCCTGAGAAACATGTTGTGACCCAAAATGCATGAGTTGCATGATAGAATGGCTAATGTTTTCATGTATATACGAAAACAGCACATTTAAGTGCTAATTTGATTTGAACTGAGAGAGCTGTGATTTAAATAAGCCATCTATCTGGTTTTGTGTGAAAACCATAAGTGCTAGAAAATACTCGCACTATATTTTGAGATATACATCAAATAGTATTGAAGGATATCTCGTACTATATTTTAATGCTATTTTATGCATGTTAGAGTACTGAGAGCTTTGCTCGTACTCAGTTTGTGATTGATGCATATAGAGTATTGGGAGCTATGCTCATACTCAATTTTATATGATAGAGTACTGGGAGCATTGCTCGTACTCGACTTTTCATAATTTATACATGATATCGTACTAAAGCGATAGCTCGTACTTGATTTGAAATGAGAAATATGCATTAACCTAGTGTGAGAGGTTACTCGCACTAGTGTTTGACATTTTGAAATGCATACACACTGTTTAAGAGGCAGAGTGTTGATTGAGAGTCACACTCAAGACGCGCACGGTTGTTTTTACGTGATATATATAAAACATGTTAGCAAAATCGTGACAATTTCCTTCGTGTAGAGTGAGTGTCACACAGTTGAGATGTTCGCACGTGGATTTAGAGATGTGGCATTGATTTCCATAGTATGAGGGTTAAGACTTATGGCAAGCACCCCGACTATGATGTATTTCCATGGTATGAGGACTAAGACCTATTGCAGGCATCCCGACCATGTGGAGAGGGTCCATGGGTGTATGTTTTACCATGCGAATGGCATGGAGTACACTGTACCGTGTGGTAGAGTTATGGAGTTGAGGAGTTGATAGCTGGCGATTGTGATAGACTGACACCCTTCCCGTTACAGCAGTGATACCCACACACCGAGATATGTGTTGCCTGGTATATCACATTATAGGATATGGCCATAGTCCAGGAGAGTATTGCATTTAGCCACTGAGTCTCGCATGTTATACCACTTGTTTTCATGATACGATTAGACCTGAGAGAGAAAGGTCGTAAACCGGTTTGTGTTGTGTTGTGAATTACCATATTTACTTGATTTAAATGTAAATGACATGATTGAGATAAAGGCATTCCTAATTTTATAAATATGCATTGTTTATAAGCATGATTTCAAGTACATGGAATTCAATCTGTACTATATTATATCATTTTAATACATGCTTTGAGATGAGAGAAGGAAAGACAAAGCCTTATTTTCAGTAGATAGTGCGGTTACCTACTTACTTACTTGATTTCCTTACAAAGCGTATTGTATGCTCACCCTCCTTATTTTCCATCCTTTATAGATCATCCGCAGTAGAGTGAGTCCGACTGAGTTATAGCATTCATTGTACCCATTACCTATCCATCTTACGAGAGGTATACACACTTGAACATTTTGTACTGAACAATGTATAAGCACAGTTATGTAAACTATTGTACGGTCGGGATGTATATGTATAAATAATGTATAACAGTTTATATTATTGAAAAGAATACTAAATTCTAGGTATATTGTGAATGAATGCGAGTGGGTGACTAATATCGAATCACAGCCCAATAGTTGAGGAGAGAAAGGTAAGTAAAGTAGAAAGTGAAAAATTTGTAATGGCTTTTGGTAAGTCACGAAATGAGGTCGTGATAGATGCCATGGTGAGGGTAATGCGGATTGGTATTCAGGGAACCCAACAGGCCTAACAAACCTATTGAGTGGGGTGAGGGGCTAGGACCTGGCACTAACCCATTCAGGGAACCCAGCAGGGCCGCGGAAGGGCATGAGGGGCTAGGACCCGAATCAGGGAACCCAAAAGGGGCGAGCAAGGCCATGAGGGGCTAGGACCTGATACGGTGTTCAGGGAACCCAAAAGGGGTGAGTAAGACCATGAGGGGCTAGGACCTGACATCGAAAGACAATACTCCTACGTGCACTTGAGACTATAGAGGTTACACTCGGTATAGGGTAGATAAGACCTACGGCCGGCACCCCCAACCATGTTATGGGTCTGCGGAGTATGTTGTTCCGTGTATATCACATGGAATACGCTGTATCGCATGGTTGAGATACTGATGATAAAGTCAGGCGGAGAACTAACCCACCTTCGTTCTAGCATGATACCCCGCACACCGGAATCCGTGTGGTCTGGGATGATGTATGCCATAGTTGGCCAACATAGTCCATGGAGATATATTGACCTGTCTCCTTGCTTATTACATAATACCACATGGTTTTGATACTTGAGTGTGATTTTGACTGTCCAGGGTAGACCCAAGGGAGGGGTCGAGCCTTGTGGGATTTGATTTGTGAAATGGTAATGATGTTTGTGATTGAGAAAATGATTTGTGATGGGATTATATGTATTGAGAAAGAGATGTGATTTCAAAAAGGATGTTTCTTAAATGAATTGCCATTTTCTATGGGATTTGACGATTAATGAGCATGAGATGATTTATACATGATGATTTTACCATGTTTTATATGCCAATTTCCATGATTTAAATACATGATATACGTATACTCATATGGCATAGTTTTAATTACTCATGCTCCTGTTATAAATGATTTATGCATAACATTATCAGCATGTAGATAGAGTAGTTATCTACCATGCTTGCATTATTGTCTTACTGAGCATGTGGTTGCTCATCCCTCTCTATTTCCCCCCTCTACATAGCGTACATGTGGCCCAGTAAGGACCGAGACATTTTGATGAGACATCTGCTGCATCTCCATCACCCAGAGGTATATACACATAGATTCTTTTGTATCTAAACAATGTAAAAGCATAGCGATCATTGAATTTGTAGTATAGGGGATGTAAATATCATAACAGTTAGTATGTATGAACTTACCACTTGATATTTGGATATGTAACAATACTTTTGATTTATTTGGAAAATGAATGGTAAAGAATGATTATTACTGCTTCACAGCCCAACTGTGTAGTGGTGAGCTTGTTCACGATCGGGTATGAAAATGGAAAAATGCAAAAAATTTACAGTGATTTTCGGTTAAAGAGAAATGAAAAAGGGTCGTGACATTTGACCGTTTTAAATTTTGAAAAATTTATTTATATATATAATTGATCGAATTTGACCCGGTTTAATTATATAAATGTGTAGTACGACAATAGGCGACGAACGAGAGTTCGACTTAGCCGCGATTTACGTGACAGTACGAAATCTCAGGTAAGTGAACTCCACTTGGTACCACCTGTACTATTAAGCCGATTAAATTAATCGTATAAGTTTCAGGTAAATTCCGTATAAATTGCGTTATGCTTTGGAATAAAATAATTGCTGTCGTAAATAATTATTTAAACTTCGCGAAGGCATATGTGAATCGTTAAAACGATTTGAAAGATGAAAAAGTGATAAATCAATTAAATTGAGAATATAAAATATTTGCTGCTTTGTAGGTTGGGTAATGGGCAAATGTTACCGATATTATTTTTGAAATTTTTGTAAATTATCGGTATTTCTAATTAAGACCCCTATACCATCGAAAATGCGATTTTGACTCGTTTTGACACGTTTTGAACGTGACGATGATTTTTACACCTTAAAATCATCGCATAGTAAATTATGGGAAATTTAAAAGTTATATGGATTTTATCTATATAAGCTCATTCAATTGAGTTGGACTAATTGGAATAGACAGCGTATTTAGCTTATGCTCAGTCCTTTGAAGTTAAGCATAACTACTTTCTATCCCAATCACAATATAATTTTGGGAAACACATGTTTTGAACGTATCCCGTTATGAACGTTCCAATTAAGTTATTTCCGATAGGATATATAGAGACTTTCGAATCCATAACCAAAGGTAATACCCTAGTCGTGTGAGACCCCATATATGTAAAGTTGTAATGTGTAATGAATGTGAATGGACTTGTAATGTAAAGTATGATCGATGTAAGTCCATGGATTCAATGTACGTATGTGTAATATGATTTGTAATGTACATACAAGTTTCATTAAGTATGAATATGGAGAAAAGAGTTCTTGTAAGTGATGAATGTGATTGGAACTCAAAATGAGTAGTGTGGTAAATGGATGGAAGCTGCATGAATATAAATGCTTCCATTTGGTTATATATAGTATACCTTTGGATATACAATGAATGCACACGAGTTTCAATGTGCATAAGGTATGAATGGATGCCATTTTCAAGTTATAAAGGTGGATAGATGAGAAAATGGCCATGGCAACAGATTAAGGATGTGTTGGTGTGAGTTGCAGCAAGAAAACTGCAGAAAATCTGGAAAGTATGAAGGCCAGATCGATCTCATAAGATGAGAGATCGATCTGGAAGAGCCAAAATGCTCTTATTTGGGCAATGGAATAAAGCAGATCGATCTCTAATGGGGCCAGATCGATCTCCTAAGCATTCTATAATGAAAAGATCGATCCTCAAGCACCCAGATCGATCTCCTTAGCTCTCTGTTTGGGACCAGATCGATCTCATGCTTCGACAGATCGATCTCATGCTTAAAATTTCGTGAAAATGAGAGATTTAAGGGGACCAGATCGATCTCCTCTTGGACCAGATCGATCTCCTCAAGCTATTTCTATATAAGGAGGGCTGAAAATCTGAAAATTTTGGGAAAACACCAATCTTCCATTTCTAACCCAAAAACCTAACTTTCTCTCTCTAAAATCAGACATTTCTAGCAAGAATTGAGGGGAGACCATTAGACATCAAGTTGTTCATCTTGAGGAAGAGAACAACATAGTTGGAACCCAAAATCCCATTGTGGGTATTGAAGGAGATAAGGGCATTGACATTTGGAGCAAGAAGAAAAATCATATTTGGTAAGATTCTAACTCTCCAATCCGAGTACATTATCTATTTAATTGATTTTGGAGTTGTTTGGCATGAGTATGTATGGATGGAAACACCTAGGTTGTGTTAGAAACTAATGTAACCTAGAAAATGGAATGCCTCTAGTGTGAGAAAGTATGATTTGGGGAATTGGTGGTTTATGGGTTATGATAAGTTGTTAAATGAGTAATGTGGGTGATTTGGAATGGTCATGTGGAGTTATAATGTGGGTTTAAGTGAAATTATGAAAATGAGTATGTAAATGCTTGACAAATGCCATAGTGAGGAAATCAATGAAATATGAACACTATGAGCTTGATATCGATTTAATATCGATTTGGAATGAGTTAATAGGCCTAAAAGAATCCATAGACTCGAGTTTTGGGTAAAGTAATGAAACGAGGCCTCATAAGCGTTAATAGATGCTATAGATTAAATTGACTATAGCAAGCACAAGGGTTGCATTATATGGATCGAATATAATGTGAAATATGATTGTGTGTAGTCTCGAAAGTTGTTGAAGACGAATCGAACCATACAAGTAAGTAGATTAAGGAAGTGGAATCACGCATCGCGATTCCAGGTAAGGGAATTTTGTAAGTATATAGAGGTAGCTGCTCGTATTTTGAACTCGTGGGTATATAGGGCTTTGGAAATGTGCATGGATTTATAGAAATGTGTTTTGACGATGTATGGATGTTACTATGAATAATTGTATGAGATTTGGTGGTTGAAATGGTATTGTAAAGAAATAGGATAGTAAGGCTAATAATTGCATAAATCTAATGTTTTGATGTTTTTCAAAACGGAATTGCTTGGTTTTAAGCAAGCTTGTAGATGGGCTGGCTAGTGTTTTATTGTTGTTGTGGAAAAGCATTTGTGAAGTGCTAAACCCGATTGCCGGGATTGTGTGATTGTGTATGAGCCGCATATCGTATTTGTATGACATAAATCGCGCTAGAGCCTCGCTCGCGCTGGATTTCTATGTTTTCACTTGTGTGAAACATGCTTGAGCTTAGCTCGCACTTTGATTTGAATTGTGATGATGTTTTATAAACCGTACTAGAGCTTACGCTCGTACGTGGATTTGAGTGGTTTTTCTTATGCATATAACCGTACTGGAGCTATGCTCGTACGTGGTTTCTTCATATTTTATGCATAAATGCCGTACTAGAGCGTTGCTCGTACGAAGTGATTGGTTTTGATGCATGAATTCGCACTAGAGCATAGCTCGCGCTGGTTTTCACACTGTGGTATGTATGAGGGGCTAGGACCTGACATAATCCATTCAGGGAACCCAACAGGCCTAACTGACCTCTTGAGTGGGGTGAGGGTGAGGGGCTAGGACCTGAATAAGGGAACCCAACAGGGGCGAGCAAGGCCATGAGGGGCTAGGACCTGGTATTGAGGTTACTCCCACGCGCTCTTGAGACTATAAAGGTTACACTTGGTATGGGGTAGATAAGACCTATGGCAGGCACCCCCAACCATGTTATGGGTCTGCGGAGTACGATGTACCGTGTATATCACATGGAGTACGATGTACCGCGTGGTGATTACTTGATTTGAGAAAGTCTGGCGGAGAACTAACCCATCTTCGTGCCAGCATGATACCCCACACACTGAGATCCGTGTGGTCTGGGATGATATGTGACGATTGGCCAACGTAGTCACTTGAGATATAGTAACCTGTCTCCTTGCTGGATTTACTTACTACCACATGATTTTAAATCTCTAAGTGTGATTTGCGATTGTTTAAGGTAGACCCGAAGGAGGGGTCGAGCCTCGTGGAATTGATTTGTGAAATGAAAATGAGGTTGTGATTGTGAATTGATGTGATGAGATTGTATGTGTTTGAGAAAGAGTTTTATGACGTGGGTTTAAAAAGGAGGTTTCTTAATGAATTGCCCTTTTTATGAATTTAAATGAGATTGAGCATGAGATGATTTATACATGATGTTTTTACCATGTTTTATATGCCAATGTACATGATTTTAATACATGATATATATGTATACTCACATGGCATAGTTTTACTTCATCATGCTCCTACTATGAACGATTTATGCATAACACTATCAGCATGTAGATAGAGTAGTTATCTACCATGCTTGCATTATTGCCTTACTGAGCGTGTGGTTGCTCATCCCTCTCTATTTCCCCCTACAGAGCATGCATAGTAGCCCAGTGAGGACTGAGGCGTGGTATTTTGGACTCCGCTGCATCTCCATCGCTTAGAGGTATATACACAGTGATTCTTTTGTATCTAAACAATGTAAAAGCACAATATTCTTTTGAGTTGTAATTATGGGGGATGTAGATGTTAGTAAAACATGTTTTCGTATAAGTACACGATTAAATGCAAATGTATGACATCGTTTTAGTTAACTGAGAATGAATGAGATGTGGTGTTTATTATTGACTCACAGCCCAACAGTGTGTGGTGAGTTAGTTCACGACCGGGTAAGGTAACAGTAAAACGCGAAAAGTTTTTAGTGATTTTCGGTTAAAGAGAATGGCATTGGGTCGTGACAAGTCGTCGGGGATATTTCAGCTCACGGATAACTACAATGGGGATGTCCCTATCAGAATATAATTGCGAACGCTGCTTATATTCGTAAGATCAAATTATCAAACTTTGTGAACGAGATATTGGGTTAATAGTTTCCTTGGGATATAATGTAGCATTTTAAGGTATAAATTAGTTTCTGTTGATGCGAGGAAGCATCACACTGATTATCGGGTCCTAGAGTAGGAACCGAATGATATTCAGAATCCTAAATGTTACAAGTATGTGGAAACAATAGCGATAAGATTATCGAAAAGGATATGTTCTTATGTGAACCTTGTTTTACATTACAATTTGCATCTTAATGTATAATATGATTTTGTGAGATTTAGAAAGTTTGCATTGATTTATATCTACACTAAAGAAACTTTAAAATCTCAATTACAACAGGTTTTGAGAGTATGTGAGACATGCATCTTTGTGTTTTGGATTTAAGCTAATTCTGCTTTTATCTAAACTATGATTAGCATGAATTTCAGAAAGACAGGTAGCCCATGTTTGGTTACCTACGAATTCATGGCTTTTATAAAATGTTTTAAATTGTAATTTGCTACGTGAAAATGAAAGTTTATGAAACGAGGTTTATGCGTATCTGTGTTTTTCGAAACACTATTTTCGTAAGCTTTTGTAGAAAAACATTTGAAAATGATTTCAGTATGATAAGGAAGTAAAGACTTTGAGACGACAGGCTACTATTAGTATATGCTGAGTGCATAATCATGCTCGCTACTTGTGGTGTCCAGCTCCACCACCTGTAATGTTAGTTTAGATTCACTTGTGTAGTGTCTATTCCGCCTTAGTGGTGTTTGTTTTCACTACCCGTGGTGTCTATTTTCATAATATTTCGTCACCCGTATGATGAGTGCCACTGGTGCCCGTGCCCTGGCGGTGTGCTAGCTATATGATTAGATACTATTTAGAATTGCTGTATGACTCGGGCCGAGTCTACAGTCCACATGGCCAGGGGTATGATATTCCATCTTTTGAGGATGAAGTATATTTGTATGATAACTATTCAAATGTAGCCTAGTCTCTACGTTTCAGTATACGAATGATTTGAATTACGAAAGTAAGTAAGTATACATACTTCGATAAAGAAAGTATGTATGTTTTATTTCAAAGTAAGTAAGTAAGTATGTAAGTTTGATTTAAGTAAGTATGTATGTACGAATGTTTCATTTCAAAGTATATAAGTAAATATTGTTTTTATGTTTTTCTTCGATAAGCAAGTAATTTGATGAAAGATGTTTCGAATTTCGAACTATGTTTTGAAAGGTGCTTTGACTAATGAAAAGTATTTTAAAACGTGAAGAATGTTTTGAAGTACGAAGTATATTTTTGAAAAATAGTTTTATGAACATAAGCATGGTTCACGGAACATATCCTGACAATGTGGAATAAGTATGTTGTTGCCTCCGCTAACGGAGAAGAAATAGTTAGTAATAGAGTCCCAACTGAGGTAATATAATGATCAGTGGTGTCACTGCTAACGGGTTAAAATAGTTAGCAAAAGATAGTACGAGATACGCTTCGAATTTCGATATATGTTTCAGAATAAGAACTATGTTTCGAGAATGAAGAGAGTTTGGAAAATGAAGGATGTTTAGAATATAATGATCACATTTCAAATGGGAATATGTTTTGGATGTAAGACCAATCCCAAACAAGGTCAATGTTTCGATACAGATGATGATGTGAAATAAGATAAGTTTAAAGTATGATAAGCTTTGAATACGAGTGATGTATGAGTAAGTGATGTTTCAAAGTACAATTATTTTCGGTATATGAATATTCTTGATGTATGAAATAATTTTGTGAAAGGTTGTGTTTGAAAGAAGAATGAGGATGTCAATAAATTTGGTTTGATGCATTTGACTATGTTAGAATTTTAAATCCCTATGGCTATGTTCAATTTAGGCGGTCAAGTTTGATGGCTAATTAAGGTATTTCAAAATACCTCACCGCCTGAAAAACTTGACAGCGTCTAGAACATACCCTAGTCCATAAACCCAAGAGAATTGTGACATTTCGATAAGTTTCAATTGTAAAGTATGTTGTGGAATAAGACATATTTCAGAATGTGATAAGTTCGGACAAGTGGTAAGAAAGAAAGATAGAATGGAAATAAATTAGAAATGCATTAGAAATTCAGTATCATGTAAGTTATTCCTCGGTACTTGTGTGGTTTGCTTACTGAGCTTCCCAAAGCTTACCCCTTTCTTCTTTCCATCACAGGTTCAGACTAAAGGCACACTGGCATCATTATCAGTATCGTCTTCGAAGTAAGCGCTTCGAGATCTTGCAGCTTATAGCGGTATATTTGTTTATACTGATTTAATTTTCAGACAGTTACATTTCAGTCTATGTGTCGGGATGTGTATTAAATTAAGAAATGATTACAAAAGCTAATAAGAAGTTTGGCTGGGACCTTAGGTTCATAACCTTAAACTAAACTAGGTAATTTTGATACCTAGAAATAAATACGACTGTACTCACATGAGAAACATATATGGAAAGAAAAATTGAAAAAAAATTAGCCAAAAATTTTCATACTTCCGCAATAAATTACTTAAAATATGCAGTTTCGGGTCGTTACACTGAGGATCAGATTTTTTATGTCCATCGCATCCCATCACACGAGGTATACACATTTGTATAGTTTTTGTATCTAGACATGCCCAAGCACAGTAATATCTTTAAAAATAATTTTTGGGGATATGAATAATTGTAAATACATGTAAACAACAACTCTGATTTAGAAATACAAGTGTTAAGGTTTAAATGAATTGTAAATTGAAATGATTTGATCGGATGAGGTTTACACCGATACACAGCCCAACTGTTGGTAGTGTAGCTGTTCACGATCAGAGTGAGGTAAGAAATGGATCAAATAATAAATGAAAAATTTATAGTGGATTTTCGGTGGATTGAGGGTCGTGACATATATGATTTGAGGATCTATGATTGAGTAAAAGTTTAAGGATGCAACCTATAGTAATCAACCACTATAAGAACATTAAGTTAACATGTCTAAACTTTTAGAATTTTGTTATAAGACATGTTCAAACAATAATGAAAAAACTCATGCATACTTAATGAATTGAATTCTAAAGATAACCTAACTTTTGTATTCGACCCTCATATGTAAACTAATAAAGTGGAACTTATTTTTGGAAAATGGTAAGCTAGGAAGTATGCATGTTGATAATGGACTTTAATGTATCTCGTTTGAAAGTTTTGTGATTAGCTATTGAAGGAGCACCTGAAGAGAGAGATATGGCTTTGCAGATTACTTAATCATTTTGGGGAATTGTTGCAATGAGCCAAAAAGCTCACAATTAGTAAGTTTGGATGTAAGTGGATTATATGGTAGCATTATTTTTAATATGCATGATTTTGCCTATAAGTGCTTTTGAATTGCATATTTACATGTAAGCTTTATTATCTCGAATGTGTGAAGTTGTGAAACTCTATTGTTTGAATTGATATACTAGGTGCTTTTATTTCCCTAGCTTGATTTTCAGTTTAAGCAATGTTTTACAAATATTGGTTTTACTCCAATGATTTAATATATTTATGTTCTTTTAAACTATTTTCAAGTACGTTTCAAAAATATTAGCTTTAATTTGACTTATTAAATGAAAATTGGGTAATAAGGCATTTTCAAAAATGGATTTTGATGCACATAAGGACTTTTATAGAAAAAGCTTTATAGTTTCCTTAAAAACTATTTCAATGAGTTTTCTTGAAACTTATGAGATTGTATGGCATTTTTGAGGACCTTAGAGCAATAAATTATAACTAACTTTTTGAAGTTTTTAAACTTACTCCGAGTCAATTGGACTAGTATTCATCACCATCTTATCAATAAAGACTGGTTTTAAGGATCTATGGCCACAAGTAGTGCTCAGTTTTGGGTGTTCAAGGTTGTTGCACTGCTAGCTAAGTGTTATCTTATTGCTCAATTTATATGATGTTATATTCAATGCCCTCTCACTTGAATTTAGATGTGAATATTGGTTATTAAAACTATTTGAGATATGAATGATTTGTTTACTATGCATTAATGATTTTGCATGGTTTTGACGTATTCGATGTTTTCGATGTTTTTGATACTTTCGATGTATTCAATGGTTTTGCTCTTTTCGAGGATTTAAGAAATCTTGCATGCCTATTTTCTTGCTCACGATTTATTATTTGATTTTGTTAGTTTTGTATAACTTGAGCTTTTTAAGTTGTGAGACTTGGCATGCATGATTTTTAATTATTTATAAGCATGTTTTACTGTTATGCTACTTATATGCCTTTACTACGCCTCCCTAGCTTACCCTCTTACTCTTCTCCTCTCAAATTGAATGTTAAAGACGGCATATTTGCTAATACGGATCCTTTTTACTTGTCTGAGGTTATATACGTTTTTGTTAAAGGTATATGTGGCAAGTTAAGCTTATTTTTTGGTACATGGTTGTATGAAAGACACTACACGAGTTGATGCACAATGTATTTAGAGTGTAAATTTGTGATGTAGACTATATTGCGATATTATTATCCTTTCGTGGTTATTTTATGCCATCTTTGTTTATTTTAGATCTTGATGGTCAATTTTGATGTGGATAGTGTAGCCTTGATCTTTGAAGTATATGTGTACATGTAAATGTCTATAGTCAGGATTATGACTCGTAAATATGTTGTGGAATGGCTTTAGACATGATGATTGTGTATCTATGTTGAATTTATATTTCGAGTTTGCATGAGACTAATTGATATTGAGTTAAGCATGATATGAAGTAGAAAATACATTATAGTCCAAGCATACGATTTTATAAGGAATTCGAATTGAGATGATGGCATGACAAATAGGTTTAATTGTGACAAGCGAGATATGTATATTATACGAGACCTTTACCCATTTAATTAATTACCAGATTCAGCTAAATGAAGTTGATAGGCATTAAGCGGTTTATACTTATCACACCAAACTATTGAAGTAAGTAAGTAGTGAAAAAAAAAGAATGGCCCGAAATTTTAAGTATCCCGATATTTTGAGGTCGTTACAGAGTTGGTACCAAAGCAACGTTTGTTGTGTTAGTATAAATAGTTAGAGTCAGTCTTACATCTCAAACATACAGTATGTCTATATATATAAGTTTGAATACTGCTAACCTTTACTTACTCATTTGATGTTGTGTATATGAAGTTGATTAAAATGAGGACAAAGTCTCATTCCGGGACTTCTCCTTTTTCATCATCACAACCTCCACAGCCTGCCAGTCCTAATACCCAACTTCGACAAGTGTAGCAAATGTTGAGACAATTGCAACAATCCATAAAAAACATAACAGCATAGCTTATCCAACAACCACAAGCTGCTCAAGCATAGGACCAAGCTCCAACACCAAACCCACCTCCACTTAAGTCGCAATCACAGGTTGCACCACAACCAAATGTATCACTACTAGCTGCCACAAACCTCAAGTAGGCAATCCGGTGGATAAAAGCATGAATCGACTCAAGCAATTTTAATATATGAGTCCACCAGTGTTTAAGGGTGTGAAAGACCTTGCTGTAGCCAATGAGTGGGTTAAGAAGCTAGAAAAGTTGTTTCGGTATATTAGGTGTAGTTCGACCGTAAGGTTTGAGTTAGTTGTATTTATGTTCCATGCGGAGATTCAATGAGAATCAACAGACAAAGTATTGAAGGATAAAAACTTGAAGATCGCTTGAGAAGTATTCTTAGAATGCTTCTGTAAACAGTATGTGCCAGAATTGGCAAAAAGGAGAAGAAAGGCTAAATTCATGAAATTGACTCAAGGTTCAATGTCTGTTGACAAGTATGAGTCACAGTTCATTGCATTATACTGTTATAATCCTTACATCTCCAAGGATGAGGAGATGAAGATAAAAAAGTTCATTTATGGTTTGAGGCCAGGTATTCAGAGTAGGATGGCAATGTTGGACATTAATAACTATGCAAAAACCTGTCGTCAACCCAGATGATATAGCTTGATTATGAGGTGAATCAAAAGAAGTGAGGTTCTATAAACTAAAGAAAAGCAAGGATAAGAAGTTTAGCAGTAAGAAGCTCGACAGGGGCATATCACAGGTAAAGAAAAGGAAAACTTCTGAGAGTAAGCCACGGACTGAGAGAAACCTTAATATAGGCCATCGTACAAGAATTATGGCCAGTTTCATGGAAAGAAGCCATGCTATTGAGACATTGGTGCTTGTTTCGAGTGTGGCCAAATGGGGCATAGGGCTAGAGACTATTCAAACTGAAAGGCCCTAGTAAAGCAGCGTGAACTGATAGCCATTGATAAGGGAAAGATGGTTGACAACTACAAGCGACTAATGGCACAATGTCGAGTCTTTGCCTTGGATCAGACATTTATTGAGGGCACTACTTCAGTTGTTAGGGGTAAACTTGTCACGCCCTCCTCCCACATGCGACTTACCGAAAACCATAATAAATTTTTCACTTTTTACTTACCTTTATCTCCTCAACAGTTGGGCTGTGAATAGGCATCAGTCCTCTCATCCATACATATCTTACCATTCTTTCGCGTATCATACATACATGATATTCATATCATAAGTAAATTCATATACTTAATATAATTACATCATTACATTTACATCCCCAACATTAAAACCATGTACATCACTGTGTTTATGCATTGTTCAGATACAAAAGAGTCCGCATGTGTATACCTTTCGCTAGATGGGGAGTGGCAGCGGATCAAAGGAATGCAATACCTCAGCCGACTCAATTTACTGACGAGAATCTGTAGAGATGGGGGGAAAATGAATGGGATGAGCTATCAACACGCTCAATAAGGAAATCAGGCAAGCAAGTAGACATCCATACTATCTACTGAAAATAGTGCTTTGCCTTTCCTTCTCTCAATTCAAAAGCATGTTTAAAATATATATAATATAGTACAGATTTAAAATCCCATGTACTAAACACATGTTGGTTTATCAATCAGAGGCATTCGTGCAAAACAATGCATATTTAATCATTTTAAGAATGCCTTTATATAAATATGCCATTTTCATTCAAAACAAAGTAAATTATGGCATTTCTCATCACAACACAAACAAATCTATCGGGTTCCGACCCATCCCTCAGGTTTACTCGTATCATAAAACACATGTGATATTTCATGTGAGACTCAGTGGCTAAATGCAATCTCTTTAGACTATGTAAGAGAGCCTCCCCGCCCACTCTGGCTTAAGGATCTTACCGTAAGAGAGCATCTCCGGACTATGGCCATATCCTAACAATGGTGATCCCTGGCAACACAGTACTCGGTGTGTGGGGCAATCACTGCTGTAACGGGTGGGGGGTCAGTCCATCACAACTGTCGGCTATCAACAACTCTCCTCCACAACTCCACAACAAAACACGGTACAGTGTACTCTATGCCACACGCACGGTACAACGTATACCCGTGGACCCATACATCATGGTCGGGGTACCTGCCATAGGTCTTAGCCACTCATACCATGGAAATACATCATAGTGGGGTGCCTGCCATAGGTCTTAGCCCTCATACTATGGAATAATTGCCACTTCTCTAAATCCACGTGAGAACATCTCAACAGTGTGACACTCAGTCTACTTGGAGGAAATCGTCACGGTTTTTCTAACATGTCTATATATCACGTAAAACTACAGTGTGCATCTTGAGTGTGACTCACAGTCAACGCTCCGCCTCAAAACATTGTATATGCATGTAAAAATATCAAAACTAGTACGAGTAAACCTCCAGCACTAGGTCATGCATAGTTCTTATTCAAATCAAGTACGAGCAAATAGCTCAAGTACGATGTCATGAACAAATCATGAAAAATCGAGTACGAACAACGCTCCAGCACTCTGTCATGCATCTCATGTAAAACTCGAGCATGAGCTAATCGCTCCAGCACTCTATCATGCACAAATCACATAAAACTGAGTATGAGCAATGCTCCAATACTCTATAATGCATATCAAATAAATGCAGTGCGAGTAAACCTCCAACACTAATGTATGTGAAAAACATCTGAAATCAAGTGCGAGCTATGCTCTAGCACGATTGTTTCCACACAATTCGGTAGATGGCTCTTTAAAAATAGGGATGTTTAAAATCATTAAAATCAGCACTATAAAGTGTGCTTAGTTTACATCGACCTCAAAACATTAGCTCATCCACCTACTCTTCTGCTACACAGCAGTAAAAACCACTCAAAACATTATTTTTATGCTTTTTACAACTTTTCCCAAAATTTCACTTTTTGTCTAACTAGGGATAAAATCGTAATTTACCCATATCGGGTCCCTATAATATTATCGATTTTCTCTAACCCTCAAACAATTTCAGTGAATGTAAAATCCAACGAAAATATGCATAGATATCTCTAGCTACTTGCAAGAGTCCCCTACCTCGGATCACGTCATGTGACCTCTCTTCCTCTGTGCTGTCAAATCTCGCAGTCCGGTCAACTCTCAATATGACTCTGGAGCTGCATTTAATCATTCAATGGGTTAATTTCACGTTTCCTACTGTATTACACATTTAATACAGTTCATTTCATTTAAATGGGCCCATTTACTCTTAATGGGCCTTAAACACTTTAATTGGGCCTTAATCCGTATTAAGCCCGTTTATCAGGGTCTATCAACTCATTGGGCCTATCAATACCCATTGGGCTTTATTCCAAACTCTTTGGATAACCCATATATCATTTACGACATTTTATTCAATTTTTTGAATATAATTCACTAAATCCGAAATTTAATCTGAAATGCGTAAATTAAATCTTAAATACGCATAAATCACATAATTTGTCGTAAATGAGCTTTACTTACCCGAGATTGTACGATGTTGTGCAAATCGAAGTTCGATCGGGCTTCCGTTCGAAATTTATTGTCGAACTGCACAATTTTGTATATTAAACTCCGGGTCAATTTTCGATTAATTATAATTTAAATAAATTTATCAGAAATTAAATTGGTCACTTTTGACCTTGTATCGACTTACCCGAAATCCGGTGAATTCTTGAAAATTTTCTTTTTCCTTTTTCTTTCTTTTCTTTTTTTTCTTTTTCCATCTCCTCTTTGGCTGAACCGGTCCAGTCCGGTTCAGTTTAGAAGGTTCCCCCCTGAACCACCGACCGGTTCAGGGATGATTTGGCCTTGCTGGCATCGTCAGGCCGGTTCTCCGGAAGCTGCTGCCGCCGTTCGATGGGCCACAGCCTGGGGATCGTTTGGCTGGGCTCGATCGGACCCTAGCACCGTCGGTGGCCGTCGGATTCCCTTCTCTTCTCCGCGGCCTTCAACTCTGTGGATCTACTCCTACTGGTGCCGATGGGGCGCGTCGTAGGTGGCGAAAGAATCGCGCGGAGCCCCTCTTCCTTTTCCGACCCTTCACTGGTCGCTGGGTCGTCGGATTGGTGGTCGTCCGGTGAGCTCCTCGGTTTGCGTCGATTTCCTTCCGTTTCTCTTCAATTTCTCTATTTTCTCTCTCCCTGAAAACTCTCTTCAGATTTCCAATTTTCTGATTTCTTTTTTTTTCATTTATTTATAATATATTTTTATTATTATTTTAATCTTAAAATAATAATAAAAATCCTAAAATATCCCAAAAATATCTCAAAAATTCTTATTAAATTCATTTAGTCCGTAAATGAATTTATCAGTCCGATTTTACATTTTCGATATATTTTTTCATTATTTTTGGGCTCATTTTTCCAGATAAAAATTCTAAAAATATTAAATAAATTCATATCTTGATCAATTAGACTCGAAATTCATATTTGCCCCGTTATTATCAAGATTTATCAATTTCATATTCTTAATGAAATTTTCTCATTGAATTTATACCGGATTTTGATCAATTGACCGTTTTACCCCTGTACTTGCTCGAAAATCAATTTAACCCTTATCTCGCTGTTATGTAGCTTACATGCATTTTTAATTCTCAATAAATCGATTGCATGATAGTAAATACTCTTCTTATGATTCAATTATGAAATAAAGTGCTCTTACACATAGGAATCATAAGGTACAAGCTACATATAAAATCGAAAACTCGGGTCTGACAATCCTCCCCAACTAAAAGAATTTGGTCCTCCAAATTAGAACCAAATCACTCATCAAACAACTGGGGGTACTTATCTCGCATCAAACTCTCTAAATCCCAAGTATCCTCCTCGAAAGTGCGATGCTGCCATAAAACCTTCACTAACCCGATAGTCTTTGACCTCAAAATCTTCTCCTTCCTATCCAGTATCTGAATCGGCCTCTCAACATATGACATGTCCTCACTGAGCTCCAATGGCTCATAACTAGTCACATGCGTCGGATCGGGGTGATACTTCCGAAGCATCGAGATGTGGAAGACGTTATGCATGCCTGACAAATCTGGTGGCAATGCCAACCTATAGGCCTTATCTCCCACTCGATCAAGTATCTCAAAGGGTCCAATGTAGCGAGGACTCAGCTTACCTCTCTTCCCAAACCTCGCTATACCCTTGGAAGGAGAAACCTTCAGAAACATGGACTCACCAACTGCGAACTCAAGTGGCCTACGTCTCCTGTCAACATAACTCTTCTGTCGACTCTGAGCTGTCCTTAATCTCTCAACTATCAACCGGACATCCTCAGAAGCATGTGTAACCAAATCAGAAGAAAAATTCTTACGGTCACCCACTTCTTCCCATCTAATAGGGGAACGATATCTACGGCCATATAAGGCCTCATACGGTGCCATCCCGATACTCGAATGATAACTGTTGTTGTAGGCGAACTCGGCTTGTGGCAAATGATCATCCCAGGAGCCTCTAAAGTCTAGCACACATGCTCTTAACTTGTCCTCCAGAGTCTGTATCGTCCTCTCTGACTGACCATTTGTTTGAGGATGGAAAGCTGTGCTCAAACTTAACTGGGTTCCCATGGCTTCTTGAAAATGTTCCCAAAAGTGGGAAGTGAAGTGGGAATCCCTATCCAAGACAATGCTTATTGGAACACCATACAACCTCACTACCTCACGTACATACAACCCTGCCAATGTACTCAGAGTATCGATAGCTCTCATAGCTAGGAAGTGGGCTGACTTCGTCAGTCTATCTACGATCACCCATATAGCATCATGATTTCTTCGGGTCCTCGGTAAACACATCACGAAATCCATGGTGATATGCTCCCATTTCCATGTCGGTATAGGTAGAGGCTGCAATAACCCTGCAGGTCTCTGATACTCTACCTTCACCTGCTGACATACAAGACATCTTGCCACAAAATCTGCCACATCTCTCTTCATACCTGACCACCAGTACATCTTTCGGAGGTTCTGATACATCTTGTCACTCCCTGGATGCAATGTGTACCTCGATGAATGAGCTTCCGACAATATCAATCTCCTGAGCTCTAGGTCCTCGGGAACACACAATCTACCTCTGAACCTTAGTAGTCCATCAGGACTCAACTCAAAATCTGTCACTGTGCCCCTCTGCATCTGACCAATCACATCGATGCACTGCAGATCTGTCTGTTGAGCCTGTCTGATCCTGTCCAACAGATTTGGCTCTAAGCGTAGACTCGCAATCATACAATCCGCATCTCTGTCCGAAAGCACAACTCCCAAACTGAGGCTAGCAGCTCGTGCTCCCTGACCATCATATACGATACCATCCCAAGGCTCTTCCTACTCAAAGCATCTGCTACAACATTAGCCTTACCCGGATGATAAAGTATCTTACAATCATAATCCTTCAGAAGCTCTAGCCATCTTCTGTCTCATGTTCAGCTCCTTCTGTGAGAACAGGTACTTGAGGCTCTTGTGGTCAGTAAAAATCTGAAAATTCTCACCATACAAGTAGTGGCGCCATACCTTCAACGCAAACACTACTGCTGCCAACTCTAAATCGTGGGTCGAATAGTTCTTCTCATGGTCCTTCAGCTGTCTGGATCCATAAGCAACTACCCTCCCATCCTGCATCAACGCACAGCCCAGTCCATGATGTGAAGCATCGGTATATACTGAAAATCCTCCTGAGCTGGTAGGAATAGTGAGAATCGAAAAGGTAGTCAATCGACTCTTCAACTCCTGAAAACTCTTCTCACAATCCTCGTCCCATACGAACCAACACTCTTCCAATTAAGTCGTGTCAACAGAGCAACCAACTTTGAAAATCCCTCAACGAATCTCCGATAGTACCCTGCTAAACCCAGAAAACTCCTGATCTCCGTAACTGTCCTCGGCTGTTCCCACTGAACTACAACCTCAATCTTAGATGGATCTACTGAAACACCATCCCTCGACACTACATGTCCCAAAAACGAGATCTCTGTCAACCAAAAATCACACTTGCTGAGTTTAGTAAGCAACTGCTGCCCTCATAGAGTCTGTAATACAATTCTGAGGTGCTCCTCATGCTCCTCCTCGGATCTCGAATACACTAATATGTCATCGATGAATATGATAACAAACTGATCCAAATATGACTTGAACACATCGTTCATCATAGCCATGAAAGCTGCGGGAGCATTCGTCAGTCCGAATGGCATAATTAGGAACTCATAGTGGCCATATCGAGTCCTAAATGCTGTCTTGGGTATATCTTCACTCCGAACTCTCAACTGATGATACCCAGACCTCAGATCAGTCTTAGAAAAGACCTGCGCTCCCCGAAGCTGATCCAGTAAGTCATCAATACGTGGAAGGTGACGGGCCCAAAGGGTATATATCCGCAAGTGCACGGGTCGTACAAGTAATAATGGGATTTGAGTCCCGAGTTATCGTCCCACAGAGAAGTTGACTAGCCTAATTAAGTACCGGTTACTTTTACCCTAAGTATATTCTAGCAAATTATGAAATTAAAGGGGTTGATCTACATATCTAGAATTAAAAATACTGAAAGCAATAAAATAATAAAACTATAAAATAAAGGAAATAAAAACGAGCAAAATTACTTACAGTGCTCCACGCAATTAAAATCGAAAACCTACAAAAGAAATTAAAACAGTTAAAACTAATTAACGCAATTAAAATAAAATGCAAATATGAAAATAACAAAACAAGATTAATTAAACTAAAATTAAACTAACCTAAAAATGCAATTAAACTACTTAATCAAATGCAATTTAAACTAACCTATGATTTAATGAAATAAATTTACCCCTAATCTAATTCTAAATGAACATTTAATTAACTATTAACCTAATTAAAACTAAGTTCTACACTGTTAAGCAAGAATAATAATTATGCAATTTAATTAACAACTCTAAACTAAGCTAACTACTTAAATAAAAAATAAACTAAACTAAAATGCATGAAAATGAGTTAATGCCAAAAATGCAAAAGCAAACAAGGCCTTAGCATTTTTAAACATTCCCTCCAAAATACTATTCATCCGTCATTTTGCATTTTGTTTTCCAGGTCACGGGTTGCTCGGCTTTGCCCACTGGTCCGCTGCTGTTTTGTCCACGGGTTGGTGCTTGCTGTTCGGTCTCCATCTCGGTCTGTCATGCAATACTGTCCCACTGCTGTCCCAGGTTCCAGCTATGCTCTCGGTTTCAGTTCTAGTTCCTGCTACACGGAGTGCTGCTCTCGGTTCTGCCAGGCTCACCAACTCTGCTCGGTTCCGTGTGCTTCTTCATTTCCTGCACTCAACACATCACGTTTCATTCATCAGCGACCAAACACCAACACGCCAACCTGCCCAGACCTGCTCGTCCAGGTCCTGTCTCGGTTGCAGACTGCCAACTGCCCCAACACTTCCATGCTTCTCGGTTCAGTGCTTCTGCTCCTGCCAGGCTGCTGCGTATAGGTTGCACTTCCTCGGTTCTGTCCTGCACTCCATGTCGAGTCTGCTCCAGCTGCTACTATTGAAGGTATGTCCGGCTTCTGCTCTCGATTTATGCTACTGCTGGTGTGCGCAACCTCTGCCCAGCTAGCAGGAAACAAATAACAGGGGAGAACAGAGGAAGCTCTCGGTCTGTCCAGCTTCACTCTCGGTTCATGGTCTGCTGCCAGGATCTCGGGTGGTTTATGAAATCAGCCTAGCTCCCCACATTCTCGAGTAACAAGGACAGCAAACGAAAAGGAAAATAAACTTACCAATGGAAGCAACCGAGAATTATAAACATAACAAAAACAAACTTGAAAAATGAAGGAAAAACCGAGAAGAGCTTATGGAAATGATGCTGTGCATTAAAACTTGAAAAATAAAGACTGGATTATAACCAAACCGAGAACAAGGATGAGTAAATGAGGCTGCAAATCAACATGAAAAGCTTTGCATAAATGAAAATACATGAAGATGAACAGTAACAGTTAAATGGAAATTGATTCTTCGGGAAAAGCTTCTAAGGAAAATAAAAATTAAACTAATCTAACACTACTCCTAACTACATTACAATACTCCTACTCCTAAAAATTACATTAACCTCTACTCCTAAAAAATTACATCCCTTTCAATTGTCATCTTCCTATTTATAAGCACACTATAGGCAAAATGGTAATTTTCACATCCTTGATGAGTTGGCATTTTTTTGGCCACTTGTCTTCACACCATTGGCTCTCTTGAAAAGATATTTCCATGTCATCGGTCTTCTTGTCCAATTGGATGTGCTCGATGGCATGACTCGTGTTGTCCGTGTGGCTCAATCTCGATTTTAGCTCAATTTCGATCCATTTTCTACCGAAATACTCAAAATTCATCCGAATTTGATTTATCTGCAAAAATGAGAATTTTAATTAAATAAAGGGGATAATTAACAAAATAAATTAGGGATTTAAATAATTATTTAGGAAATTAAGCACAAATAATTCTAAAAATATAGAATTATCAGAAGGGGATACCTATTCTTATGGTAGCCTTATTCAACAATCTGTAGTCTATACATAATCGGAGGCTTCCATCCTTCTTCCACACAAACAAAATCGGTGCTCCCTATGGTGAAACACTCGGTCGAATGAAACCCCTATCCAATAACTCCTGCAACTGTCTCTTGAGATCCTCTAGCTCATCTAAGGCCATGCGATACGGTGGTCTCGAAATAGGCTCAGTACCAGGCACCAAATCTATACAGAACTCCATCTCTCTGTCTGGTGGTAACCCTGGCAACTCATCCGGGAAAATATCTAGGTACTCACTAACCACAGAAATATCTACCAACTCCGGATGTACCTTATCCATATCCACCACCTACGCAATGAAACCTTTAAGATATTTATCTCTCAGTCAGCAAAATATTTTTATTTATTAACAACATATTTATTTCTTTCATTTCTTCCCATCAAACTTTACAATAACTTTCGTAGGGTTAGGAAACATAACTGTCATACCTAATATTACATCAAAGTCACTCATACTTAGCAATATTAGATTAGTTGTCATATCCTTTTCCCCTACTCTTAACTTACAATCGTTATACACATGCTCAACTAGTTGACTGGAATCCATAGGCGTACTAATCAACATCATCATCTTTAAAGGAGTACGCTCTACATGTTTTTCTAACTTACATGCAAATGATGGCGATACAAATGGATGCGTGGCATCAGGATCAATTAAAACATATGCTTCTAAATCATAAATCAGGATGTTACCTCTAATCGCATCCGTAGAAGCATCAGCTGCGTCCTGGTCCAAGGCATGTACTCACCCTCGACCCATCACTTGCTTCCCTTTCTCCTCTGCCGTCGCTCTACCTCTCTGAGCAGACGTACCAGCTGGAGCTCTATCATGCTCCCTGCCCTTCTGTGGGGCAGTCACATATGTCTCTGGGCACTCTCTAGCAATATGCTCATGTTTCCCACATCAAAAACACAATAGGGCTCAACGGACAAGGTTTACTGCCATGATGTCTACCACATCGGCTGCACTGATCAGTAGTAGGCCTCGATCCTCTAATCACAATACCCTTCACCGAAGCTATGGCCGGGTATGTAGGAGGTCTAACTGGTCGCTCTCGCACCTCCTCTATCCGTGGTCCCTTACCGAAGAGTCTCCTTCCTCCTCGATAACTAAACCCTCTATCTCTAGCCGGCCTCTTCCTCTCTCTATCTCGGCTCCGACTGAACTTCCCAAACTCAGAGGTATTTCTCTCGTAATCCTGCTCACAAAGCTGCGCTCTACGCACTGCCTCATCATATGTACCAATGTCTAGTGGTAACAATCTAGACCACACCACCGGTCTTAATCCGTCAACAAATCTACGGACCTTCCTAGTCTCAATGTACATGGTATCGGGATCATACCTCCCCAGGGCCAAAAATCTAGTCCCGTACTCATCCACTATGAGACTCCCCTGACTCAATCCCAAAAACTCGACCTGCAGTCTATGTTGCGCTGTATCAGGAACAAACTGCCTCCTGAAGGCCTCTAGAAACATCTCCCAACTAATCTCAACATGTCGTGCTCTCAATATCGGTCTGGTGGACTTCCACCAATGCTCTGTCGTTCCCTTCAGTAGGAACACAACAAATGTGACTCTCTCTGAAGTCATACAATCAAAGAAGTTGTACAACTTCTCCATCTCGCTAATCCACTCCTCTGCACTAGCTGGGTCCTTGACCCCTCGAAAAGATGGAGGTCCAAGCTTCTGGAACTGTCGCAACCGATCCAAATCACACCCATATCCTCTACCACCCTGAACTGGTGGGGGTGTAGGAGTATCAATAGTCTGTGGCCTCTGTATAGGCTGCGCAGGTGTATCAGGTGCAACTGCCTCTCCAGTCGTAGTCTCTGTATCCTGTCTCTGTCTACCTGGTAAAGTCTGTGCCAACAGCCCTACTATCGCCTCTAGGCTACGCTCTATCCTCGTGAAGCATGCCTTAGTCGTATCTGGTACCTCAACAGTACCTGGGGGTGTATGGGTAGTCGAAGACTCACCCTGGCTAGCCGACCAACCTTTGCGGCCGCTAGCCCTACCTCTCGCCCCTTTACTACGGCTGGTATTAGCCATAATGGCTCAATTCCTGCATTCACAAATATTAATTTGTCCAACTCCCATCTTGTATACACAATTGTAACTGAACAAAACACAGTGATATGGGGATGTACATTTTCCTAATTACAAATACTTATTCACATCTGACCAACTACGCTTTGATACCACTCTGTCACGCCCTCCTCCCACACACGACTTACCGAAAACCACAATAAATTTTTCACTTTTTACTTACCTTTATCTCCTCAACAGTTGGGCTGTGAATAGGCATCAGTCCTCTCATCCATACATATCTTACCATTCTTTCGCGTATCATACATACATGATATTCATATCATAAGTAAATTCATATACTTAATATAATTACATCATTACATTTACATCCCCAACATTAAAACCATGTACATCACTGTGTTTATACATTGTTCAGATACAAAAGAGTCTACATGTGTATACCTTTCACTAGATGGGGAGTGGCAGCGGATCAAAAGAATGCAATACCTCTGTCGACTCAATCTACTGACGAGAATCTGTAGAGATGGGGGGAAAATGAATGGGATGAGCTATCAACGTGCTCAGTAAGAAAATCAGGCAAGCAAGTAGACATCCATACTATCTACTGAAAATAGTGCTTTGCTTTTCCTTCTCTCAATTCAAAAGCATGTTTAAAAAATATATAATATAGTACAGATTTAAAATCCCTTGTACTAAACACATGCTGGTTTATCAATCAGAGGTATTCGTGCAAAACAGTGCATATTTAATCATTTAAGAATGCCTTTATATAAAATATGCCATTTACATTCAAAACACAGTAAATTATGGCATTTCTCATCACAACACAAACAAATCTATTGGGTTCCGACCCATCCCTCAGGTTTACCCGTATCATAAAACACCTGTGATATATCATGCGAGACTCAGTGGCTAAATGCAATCTCTCTAGACTATGTAAGAGAGCCTCCCTGCCGAACAGAGCCTCCCCGCCCACTCTGGCTTAAGGATGTTGGGCTTAAGGATCTGACCGTAAGAGAGCATCTTCGGACTATGGCCATATCCTAACAATGGTGATCCCAGGCAACACAGTACTCGGTGTGCGGGGCAATCACTGCTGTAACGGGTGAGGGGTCAGTCCATCACAACCGCCAGCTATCAACAACTCTCCTCCTCAACTCCACAACAAAACACGGTACAGTGTACTCCATGCCACACGCACGGTACAACGTATACCCGTGGACCCATACATCATGGTCGGGGTGCCTGCCATAGGTCTTAGCCGCTCATACCATGGAAATACATCATAGTGGGGTGCCTACCATAGGTCTTAGCCCTCATACTATGGAATAATTGCCACATCTCTAAATCCAAGTGAGAACATCTCAACAGTGTGACACTCAGTCTACACGGAGGAAATCGTCACGATTTTTCTAACATGTCTATATATCACGTAAAACTACAGTGTGCGTCTTGAGTGTGACTCACAGTCAACGCTCCGCCTCAAAACACTATATATGCATGTAAAAATGTCAACACTAGTACGAGTAAACCTCCAGCACTAGGTCATGCATAGTTCTCATTCAAATCAAGTACGAGCAAATAGCTCAAGTACGATGTCATGAACAAATCATGAAAAATTGAGTACGAGCAACGCTCCAGCACTCTGTCATGCATCTCATGTAAAACTCGAGCAGAGCTAATGGCTCCAGCACTCTATCATGCACAAATTACATAAAACTGAGTACGAGCAATGCTCCAGTACTCTATAATACATGTCAAATAAATGCAGTGCGAGTAAACCTCCAGCACTAATGTATGTGAAAAACATCTGAAATCAAGTGCGAGCTATGCTCCAGCACGATTTTTTTCACATAATTCGGTAGATGGCTCTTTAAAAATAGGGATGTTTAAAATCATTAAAATCAGCACTATAAAGTGTGCTTAGTTTACATCGACCTCAAAACATTAGCTCCTCCACCTACTCTTCTGCTACACAGCAGTAAAAACCACTCAAAACATTATTTTCACGCTTTTTACAACTTTTCCCAAAATTTCACTTTTTGCCTAACTAGGGGCAAAATCGTAATTTACCCATATCGGGTCCCTATAATATTATCGATTTTCTCTGACCCTCAAACAATTTCAGTGAAGTAAAATCCAACGAAAATATGCACAGATATCTCTAGCTATTTGCAAGAGTCCCCTACCTCGGATCACGTCGTGTGACCTCTCTTCTTCTGTGCTGTCAAATCTCGTAGTCCGATCAACTCTCAATATGACTCTGTAGCTGTATTTAATCAGTCACTGGGTTAGTTTCATGTTTCCTACTGTATTACACATTTAATACAGTTCATTTCATTTAAATGGGCCCGTTTACTCTTAATGGGCCTTAAACACTTTAATTGGGCCTTAATCCGTATTAAGCCCGTTCATCAGGGTCTATCGACTCATTGGGCCTATCAATACCCATTGGGCTTTATTCCAAGCTCTTTGGATAGCCCGTATATCATTTACGACATTTTATTCAATTTTTCGAATATAATTCACTAAATCCAAAATTTAATCCGAAATGCGTCAATTAAATCTTAAATACGCATAAATCACATAATTTATCGTAAATGAGCTTTACTTACCCGAGCTTGTACGATGTTGTGCAAATCGAAGTTCAATCGGGCTTCCATTCGAAATTTATCGTCGAACTGCACAATTTTGTATATTAAACTCCGGGTCAATTTTCGATTAAATATAATTTAAATAAATTTATCGGAAATTAAATTGGTCACTTTTGACCTCGTATCGACTTACCCGAAGTCCGGTGAATTAACAAAAATTTTCTTTTTCCTTTTTCTTTCTTTTCTTTTTTTTCTCTCTCCTCCTTGGCTGAACCGGTCCGATCCGGTTAAGTTTAGAAGGTTCTCCCCTGAACCGCCGACCGGTTCAGGGATGATTTGGCCGTGCAGACGTCGTCCGGCCAGTTCTTCGGAAGCTGCTGCCGCTGTTCGATGCGCTACAGCCTGGGGATCATTCGGCTGGGCTCGATCGGACCCTAGCACCGTCGGTGGCCATCGGATTCCCTTCTCTTCTCTGCGGCCTTCAACTCCGTCGATTTGCTCCTACCGACGTCGATGAGGCGCGTCGTCGGTGGCGAAAGAATCGCGCGAAGCCCCTCTTCCTTTTTTGACCCTTCACTGGTCGTTGGGTCGCCGGATTGGTGGCCGTCCGGTGAGCTCCTCGGTTTACGTCGGTTTCCTTCCGTTTCTCTTCAATTTCTCTATTTTCTCTCTCCCTGAAAACTCTCTTCAGATTTCCAATTTTCTGATTTCTTTTTTTTCATTTATTTATAATATATTTTTATTATTATTTTAGTCTTAAAATAATAATAAAAATCCTAAAATATCTCAAAAATTCCTATTGTCACGACCCAATTCCATTCTCTTTAACCGAAAATCACTAAAAATTTTTCGCGTTTTACTGTTACCTTACCCGGTCGTGAACTAACTCACCACACGCTGTTGGGCTGTGAGTCAATAATAAACACCACATCTCATTCATTCTCAGTTAAATAAAACGATGTCATACATTTGCATTTAATCTTGTACTTATACAAAAGCATATTTTACTGACATCTACATCCCCCATAATTACAACTCAAAGAATACTGTGCTCTTACATTGTTTAGATACAAAAAGAATCACTGTGTATATACCTTTAAGCGATGGAGATGCAGCGGAGTCCAAAATACCACGCCTCAGTCCTCACTGGGCTACTATGCACACTCTGTATGGGGGGAAATAGAGAGGGATGAGCAACCACACGCTCAGTAAGGCAATAATGCAAGCATGGTAGATAACTACTCTATCTACATGTTGATAGTGTTATGCATAAATCATTTATGGTGGGAGCATGAGGAAGTAAAACTATGCCATATGAGTATACATATATATCATGTATCAAAATCATGTACATTGGCATATAAAACATGGTAAAAACATCATGTATAAATCATCTCATGCTCAATCTCATTTAAATTCATAAAAAGGGCAATTCATTAAGAAACCTCCTTTTTAAACCCACGTCATAAAACTCTTTCTCAAGCACATATAATCACATCACATCAATTCACAATCACAACCTCAGTTTCATTTCACAAATCAAATCCACGAGGCTCGACCCCTCCTTCGGGTCTACCTTAAACAATCACAAATCACACTTAGAGATTTAAAATCATGTGGTAGTAAGTAAATCAAGCAAGGAGACAGGTTACTATATCTCAAGTGACTACGTTGGCCAATCGTCACATATCATCCCAGACCACACGGATCCCGGTGTGCGGGGTATCATGCTGGTATGAAGGTGGGTTAGTTCTCCGCCAAACTTTCTCAATTCAAGTAACCACCATGCGGTACATCGTACTCCATGTGATATACACGGTACATCGTACTCCGCGGACCCATAACATGGTTGGGGGTGCCTGCCATAGGTTTTATCTACCCCATACCAAGTGTAACCTTTATAGTCTCAAGAGCGCGTGGGAGTAACCTCAATACCAGGTCCTAGCCCCTCATGGCCTTGCTCGCCCCTGTTGGGTTCCCTGATTCAGGTCCTAGCCCCTCACCCTCACCCCACTCAAGAGGTCTGTCATGCCTGTTGGGTTCCCTGAATGGATTATGTCAGGTCCTAGCCCCTCACCCTCACCCCACTCAAGAGGTCTGTCAGGCCTGCTGGGTTCCCTGAGTTAATCCGTATCTCTCACCCCGACCTCATACATACCACAGTGTGAAAACCAGCGCGAGCTACGCTCTAGCACGAATTCATGCATCAAAACCAATCACTTCGTACGAGCAACGCTCTAGTACGGCATTTATGCATAAAATATGAAGAAACCACGTACGAGCATAGCTCCAGTACGGTTATATGCATAAGAAAAGCCACTCAAATCCAAGTACGAGCGTAAGCTCCAGTACGGTTTATAAAATATCATCACAATTCAAATCAAAGTGCGAGCTAAGCTCAAGCACGTATCACACAAGTGAAAACATAGAAATCCAGCGCGAGCGAGGCTCTAGCGCGATTTATGTCATGCAAATACGATAGGCGGCTCATACACAATCAAACAATCCCGGCAATCGGGTTTAGCACTTCACAAATGCTTTTCCACAACATCAATAAAACACTAGCCGACCCATCTACAAGCTTGCTTAAAAACCAAGCAATTCCATTTTGAAAAACATCGAAACATTAGATTTATGCAATTATTAGCCTTACTATCCCATTTCTTTACAATACCATTTCAACCACCAAATCTCATACAATTATTCATAGTCACATCCATACATCTTCAAAACACATTTCTATAAATCCATGCACATTTCCAAAGCCCTATACACCCACAAAATACGGGCAGCTACCTCTATATACTTACAGAATTCCCTTACCTAGAATCGCGATGCGTGATTCCACTTCCTTAAGCTGCTTACTCGTACGATTCGATTCGTCTTCAACAACTCTTTCAGACTGCACACAATCATATTTCGCATTATATTCGATCCATATAATGCAACCCTTGTGCTTGCTATAGTCAATTTAATCCATAGCCTCTATTAACGCTTATATGGCCTCGTTTCATTACTTTTCCCATAACTCGAGTCTATGGATTCTTTTAGGCCTATTAACTCATTCCCAATCGATATTAAATCGATATCAAGCTCATAGTGTTCATATTTTCATGAATTCCCTCACTATGGCATTTTATCAAGTATATACATACTCATTTTCACAATTTCACTTAAACCCATATTATTACTCCACATAACCATTCCAAATCACCCACATTACTCATTTAACAACTTATCATAACCCATAAACCACCAACTCCCCAAATCATACTTTCTCACACTAGAGGCATTCCATTTTCTAGGTTACATTAGTTTCAAACACAACCTATGGGTTTCCATCCATACATACTCATGCCAAACAACTCCAAAATCAATTAAATAGACAATGTACTTGGATTGGAGTGTTAGAATCTTACCAAATATGATTTTTCTTCTTGCTCCCAATGTCAATGCCCTTATCTCCTTCAATACCCACAATGGGATTTTGGTTTCCAACTATGTTGTTCTCTTCCTCAAGATGAACAACTCAATGTCTAATGGTCTCCCCTCAATTCTTGCTGGAAATGGCTGATTTTAGAGAGGGAAAGTTAGGTTTTTGGGTTAGAAATGGAAGATTTGTGTTTTTCCTGAAATTTCCAGATTTTCAACCCTCCTTATATAGAAATAGCTTGGGGAGATCGATCTGGTCCAAGAGGAGATCGATCTGGTCCCCTTAAATCCCTCATTTTCACGACATTTTTAAGCATGAGATCGATCTGTTGAAGCATGAGATCGATCTGGTCCCAAACAGAGAGCTAAGGAGATCGATCTGGGTGCTTGAGGATCGATCTTTTCATCACCGAATGCTTAGGAGATCGATCTGGCCCCATTGGAGATCGATCTGCTCTATTCCATTGCCCAAATAAGAGCATTCTGGCTCTTCCAGATCGATCTCTCATCCTATGAGATCGATCTGGCCTTCATGTTTTCCAGATTTCCTGCAGTTTCCTTGCTGCAACTCATACCAACACATCCTTAATCTGTTGCCATGGCCATTTTCTCATCCATCCACCTTTATAACTTGAAAATGGCACCCATTCATACCTTATGCACATTGAAACTTGTGTGCATTCATTGTATGTCCAAAGGTATGCTATATAAAACCAAATGGAAGCATAACTTCATTCCATTTTACCACACTACTCATTTTGAGTTTCAATCACATTCATCTCTTACAAGAATTCATTTCTTCATATTCATACTTAATGAAACTTGTATGTACGTTACAAATCATATTACACATACGTACATTGAATCCATGGACTTACATCGATTATACTTTACATTACAAGTCCATTCACATTCATTACACATTACAACTTTACATATACGGGGTCTCACACCTATTAAATTCATTTAGTCCGTAAATGAATTTATCAGTCCGATTTTACCTTTTCGGTATATTTTTTCACTATTTTTGGGCTCATTTTTTGAGATAAAAATTTTAAAAATATTAAATAAATTCATATCTTGATCAATTGGACTCGAAATTCATATTTGCCCCGTTATTGATCAAGATTTCTCAATTTCATATTTTTAATGAAATTTTCTCATTGAATTTATATCGAATTTTGATCAATTGACCGTTTTACCCCTGTACTTGCTCGAAAATCAATTTAACCCTTATCTCGCTGTTATGTAGCTTACATGCATTTTTAATTCTCAATAAATCGATTGCATGATAGTAAATACTCTTCTTATGATTCAACTATGAAATAAAGTATTCTTACATATAGGAATCATAAGGTACAAGCTACATATAAAATCGAAAACTCGGGTCTAACAAAACTAATCATTGATGATTTTGAAACATATATTTTAATTGATCTTATTTCTACTCACTCGTTTATAGGTCTTTATTTTGTTGTTAGACTTAAAGTAGAACTTGTATCTTTTAATACCTTTTGCATGTGAGTACACCTCTTAAAGAAACTTAAGTAACCGACATTATGTATAAGGCTCATAAGGTTAAGGTAAGAGGTAAAGAGACTTAGTGGCCGATTTGATGTTATTGAATATGCTAGATTTCAATGTAATATTGAGAATAGATTGGCTACCAAAGTATCGAGCTATAGTAGATTAACATAAAAAGGTTTTGAATAGTAATAACATATGAATAGTAATGTTTATAAAACCAAAATTGTGTTAATGAATTGTAATTTTTGAATTGATTTGATATGTGTGTTTATATGTGAAGGGTATTTGGCATTTGTAGAAGATATTGAGGACAGATCGAGATTAGAAAGTATCCCAATAGTGAAAGAGTTCCTCGATGTGTTTCCTGATGACTTACCAACGTTACCTCCAAAAAGAGAGGTTGAGTTCACCATTGACTTGATTCCAGGTACTCAGCCGATTTCGAGAGCACCTTATAAAATGGATTTAGTTGAAATGGAAAACTGAAGAAATAATTATAAGAGCTATTAGATAAAGGGTTCAAATGCCCAAGTGTATCACGTTGGGGTGTTCCAATGTTGTTTGTTAGAAAGAAGAATGGTAGCATGAGATTGTGAATAGACTACAGGTAACTAAATAAGTTCACGGTGAAGAATAAATACCTTTTACCACGTATTGATGATTTATTCGATCAGTTGAAAGGTACACAAGTCTTCTCTAAGATCAATATGAGATTTGGTTACCATTAGTTAAGAATCAAAGGAGAGGATGTTTGAAAAATAGCTTTTCGAATGAGATAGAAGTACTAAGAGTTTCTTGTAATGCCGTTCGGACTGACTAGTACATCAGCGACCTTCATGAATTTGATGAAAGAAGTCATCAGGCTGTATTTGGATAAATTTATCATTTTTTTCATAGATAATATCTTAGTGTATTCTCCATCTAGTGAGGTTCACGAGCAGCATTTGCATATAGTTCTTCAAACCCTCCGAGAAAATAAGCTGTATGCGAAGCTCAGCAAATGTGATTTGTTGCTCGATCATATCACCTTCTTAGAGCATATTATATCTAGAGATGGGGTAGTTGCTGATTCATCTAAGAGATTATTCTGAACTAGAAAACACCGAGAATTGTGATAGAGATACGTAGCTTTTTGAGGTTAGTAGGATATTACCGGAGATTTTCTGAAGGGGACTCTAACTTGGCTGCACCACTGACCCATCTCACTCGTAAAGGATGAGTTTTGAATGGAGTGAAGCTTTTGAGGATAACTTTTTAGAGTTGAAACAATGGCTGACCTCTGTACCAGCCTTTACTATCCTCAGTGGTTTCAAAGGTTTTGCTGTCTATAGTGATGCTTCGTAGCAAAGGTTGGATTGTGTTCTGATGTAGAATAAGAAACTAGTAGCTTATGGTTCCAATTAGTTGAAAAATCATGAGAAGAACTACTCAACTCATGACCTTGAACTGGTAATAGTTGTTTTTGTTTTAAAGATTTGGTGGCACTATTTTTATGGTGAAACATTTGAAATCTTCATCAACCATAATTTTGAAATACTGGTTCTTCAAGAAAGAGTTAAATATGCATCGGTGACAATGGATTCAGTTACTCAAGGATTATGACTGTAAAATACTTTAGCACTAAGGGAAAGCAAATGTGGTGGTAGATGCCTTGAGTAGAAAGAGTTCCGCTTTGGTCTTGTTCGTGATGGTTAAGGAATAGGACTTATTGAATCAGTTTGCCGAGTTGAAGTTGTCAGTGAAATCTTCAAGGGAGGACTGATTGACTATGTGTATAATGATTAATCCCGATTTTATAAAGTATAGCAAGAAAGCACAAAAGAAAGACCACTGATTAACAAAGATTTTTTATGAAAATGAGAAAGATCATGGTTTTCATCTTGATCTTGAGGTTTTTAGTGATGGGCTTTTAAGGTAAAAAGGCAAAATCTATGTGCCAAACAGGAACAGTTTGAAGAGACTAATCTTAAAAGAAGCTTACAGCTTTAGATACACCATGCATCCAGGCAGTATAAAGATGTATCATAATCTGCGTAGGTTGTACTATTAGGCTGGTATGAAGAAAGATATCACTGAATATGTGACAAAGTGTCTAATCTATCAGCAGGCAAAGGTAGAGCATCAAAAACCCGCGGGTTTACTTCAACCTTTGCTTTTCCCAACTTGGAAGTGAGAATATGTTACAATGGATTTTATTATGAGTCTTCCACAGACTAAAAGAAAACATGATGTTATTTGGGTAATTGTGGATAGACTCGTGAAATCAACACAATTCTTATAGCCCTAAAGGTTATTGATTCCTTGAGCTTGTTGGCAGATTTATACATTCGAGAAATTGTGAGGCTGTATAGTACCTTAGTTAGTATTGCTTCGGATAGGATTCCCATTTCACTTCCAATTTTAGGAACAATTTCATGAGGCTATGGGAACCTGTTTGAGTTTCAGCATAGTATTTCACCCTCAGAATAATGGACAGCTAATGAGAACTATTCAAACTCTCGAAGATATGTTGAGGGCTTGTGCGGCTAATTTTAGAGGCTTTTGGGATGACCACCTGCCACTAACTAAATTTGCTTATAATAACAAATACCATGTGAGCATCAACATGACACCATGTGAAGCCTCTTACAAAATGAGGTGTAGATCCCTAATTGGTTGGGATGAGATTGGTGACAAAATGATAAATGCGCTTGATTTTTTTGAGAGAGCTTTAAAAGATGTTAGGTTTATCTATGATCGATTGAAAACTGCCTAGAACCAACAAAAGTCTTATGCGAACAATAAAGAAGACCAATTAAGTTTGAGGTTGGTAACTATGTGTTTCTAAAAGTCTCCCATTTGAAAAGTGTAATGAGATTTGGCCGAAACGACAAATTGAGTCTGAGGTTCATTAGACTCTTTGAGATACTTGAGAGGGTGGGTGATTGTGCATATTGATTCGCCTTACCTCCTTAGTTGGTTAGTGTGCATAACGTGTTTCATGTTTTGATGTTATGACAATACCACCCAGATCCTTCCATATAGTTGAGTATGCAACTCTGGAGATCCGAGACAATTCTAATGGATAAAGTGCAGTGACAACATCACTCAAAAGATGAAGATACTTGGGAATTAGTGGAAGAAATCTGAGATAAGCATCCCCATCTATTTTAACATGACAATGAATCAATTTAAAGAACTAAATTCCTAAAAATGGGGAGAGCATAATGATTGCAATTCTTTTACACCCTAAGTAAGATAAATTTCAATTTAAAAATGCAATGGAAACTGAATAGTAAAATTTCAGGTTTTTGTGGTGTAAGAAATGCAAGCATCTGTATGAGTAAGAAAGTGCACCCCACGAGAGTGCATACCCACTTAAGAACCTTTGAAATACTTGATGTTGATTGTAAATGGATTTGGGTAAGATAATTCAGCTCATGGAACTACAATTTCAATTTATTTCAGTAGCTATGCAATAAACCGAAAAGTTGAAACTTTTGCTTTGGACCAATTGGACTTTTTTTGACTAAATCTCTTTATAGGATATCAAAATGATAAAATATAAAATTTCTATGAAATTTAACTCAAAGACCTTTCATCCATATAAATATAATAATTTAATTCATTACGGATTAATACTAAAAAATTTCCAAAGTGACCTTATGTGCAAGCGCATTCAAGTTGTATGTCCAACTGACCTTGGAGCACTAACATGCACATAGAAAATTGTAGAAATGTCCATATGATATTATTCAAACACCATATGAAACCTTACTCAATTATCTATCTTGAAATGTAAAAAACGAAGCATAATTCAGTTTGGGTTAAATTCCATGAATTTTTAAAGATGACTTTGGGAAGTGCATTACGGAAATGAGTACCTTACACTAAATTGCATAATTCTCGAGCTAGGGAACTCCAAATTGAGTGATTCTAAGTTAGACATAAACCTAACTCGATCAGATATAAGCCATAAAAATTTTAGCATTGAATTTTTAGTAGGTTAAATGTAGTGAATTTTCAAAGATTTGCCATGTTTAGGAAACTTGCAAGCTATCAGTAATGAATCGGGCTTAACTTTTGATCGAAAATTTTGATTTAGGAGTTTCCAATCTCATTGGAAAGCTAAATTAATTAAAATATATCAGTACTAGATTTTAAAGGTTCATGAATTAATTGGGTTTGGCAAATTGAATTTTTAATTTTGTCTTTGGACCTTGAGGACACAAATTTAAGGTAGTTTAGTAAGTTACTAATTGAAAAATTAGGGAAATTAGGCACATGGGCTAATTAGGTGTGAACACAACTAATTTTCAGCCAATGAAGAACTAAACTTATGTCCCCCATCTTTCTCCTCTTCAAGAACTGAAAACCCTAATACAATAGCTCTTCATTCATAATTTCATTTCTTTTGAGAGAAGTTCATAAGATTAGTGTTAAATTTCTTGTTTCACTGTCGATTCCCACTTGCATTCTTTAACACTATTCGGCTATCTTCAGTTTAGGAAGGATGAAAGAAGAAAATTAGGGATTTGAAGAGATAAGCTTTCAGCATTCACAATCCAAAAAGGTAAGTAGAATTTGTTTGATGCAATCTTGTTATTGAGTGAAGTAATTTCGAGTATTGAAGCTAATTTCATAATTTTGTTGGAAGATTTCAAGTTACTGTTCATGGAATAATTTGGAGATATTGAAGATTAGGTTCTGCAATCTCAAATTAAAGGGGTAAGTGTGTCTCTTTTAGTTCAATTACTAATTTACATGAAGTAATTTCATGAATTAACTTTAAATTCAAAATTAATTTTGAAGAATTACATGAAATTGAAATTTAATGTTCTATGATTAGGGATTTTTTGAAATTCATGCATGCAAGTGTGTGGATTTCGAAATTGGAATAGGACATAATGCTAATTCTTCATGGGTTTGAGTATATGTCACTTGCATTAATGAAATTGGAGTGAAACTCCCAAGGACAATTTGGCTAAGCATAGGAAGCCATTGGGTAACATGTAATTCTTCAAATTACTATCTAGCATGTGTTTAATTTGTGAAGTTGATGATGTTGGATGCCTATAATTGATTGAACATTATGAAATTGATTAAAATAAAGTTTACAACTTGCTCAAATTGGGGATTTTTTGTAATTCAAGCATGCATGTACTTGAAATTGATAAATGATGATTCTGATAGAATTATTTTGATATTGAACATATGTTTAAATAGTAAATATAAGTGGTAAATGAATTTGAGGTAATCTAGAAGTATGCTTGATGACACATTCGATATTGTCGAGAATAAGATATTTAGTGTGTCGGGGTAATTATGAAAATGATCTTTGACTAATGTTTTAGCATATTGAGCATGAATAAGGAATGATATTGATTAAATTCACTAGGTTTGGATTCCTTAGTTTTGGTCATGGAAGGATTTTTTTTGGGAATCCTATAGTGCTAAGTAATAGAATGGTACGATTGATGATTTTGATGTTACTTGATGATGTTCAATGTGGTTTTAGACAAATTAAGGTAAAATGCCTTTTAAAGATGCTAACATGCGTTCGCTCATAGTTGAATGCTAACATGCGTTCGCTCATAGTTGAATGCTAAGGCAAGTTAGCATGTTGCATTATAAATTGTGACAAATTGTAACGTAGTTGGATTAATGTCTCATGTATAGCTATATAGTTTTGGCATGAATGACTGGAACGAATTAAGTAAGTCAAATATCAATTTAATGATTTGTGATGTGTATATGATTTAAGGCTCTGTAGTTTAGTAAAAGTTTAAGGATTAAACCTATAGTAATCGGCCACTATAGGAACCTTAAGTTAACATGTCTAAACTTATAGAATTTTGTTATAAGACATGTTAAAAATAAGGTTCATGCATACTTAATGAATTGAATTCTATAGATAACCTAACTTAAGTATTCAACCCTCATATGTAAACTAATGATGATGTTGGATGCCTGTAATTCAAGCATGCATGTACTTGAAATTGATAAATGATGATTCTAATAGAATTATTTTGATATTAAACATATGTTGAAATGGTAAAAAAAAGTAGTAAATGAATTTGAGGTAATCTTAAAGTATGCTTGATGACACATTTGACATTACTGTGACTTAGATATTTAGTGTGTCGGCGTAATTATGAATATGATCTTTGACAGATGTTTTAGCATATTGAGCATGAATAAGGAATGATATTGATTAAATTCATAAGATATGGATTCCTCAGTTTCAGTCATGAAAGGAGTTTTTTTGGGAATCCTATAATGCTAAATAATCGAATGGTACAATTGATGTATTTTGATGTTACTTGATGATGTTTTATGTGGTTTTAAGACAAATTAAGGTTGAGTGCCTTTAAAAGATGCTTACATGCATTTGGTTATAGTTGAATGCTAAGGTAAGTTAGTATGTTGCAATATAAATTATGTAAACTGCCGAAATTTTTTGGAATTTGACTCGAGCGTTATTCGATTTAAATTTAATTTACTTTGCTTACGAATAATTAAATTAATCTTGTCGAGAAATACGAGATTAGGTTAGGCTGATAATTCTGTTAAAAATTTGATTTATGAAAATAAACTGATAATAATAATAATAATAATAGTAATAATAATAATATATATAACAAGTAAATAAATAATATATATTTATAAATAAATAAATAAATAAATAAATAAATAGAGGTGATGGGGATGAGTGAATGATGGAAACGTGAGTGATGGTGATGGCTTTGACAAATATGGCAACGTGAAGAAAAAGAAAAAAAGAGTGGAGTGTTGAAGCTTAAAATATATATGTAATATAATAAAAGGAATGATGATGATGCCCGTACAACATAGAAATGTGGGAAATGAGAAAAAATGGCAATAGTCACTACTGCACCTATATTTGTTTGAGTAAACTAAGGGAAATGTCAAAGTTAGTGAAAGAGTAGGATGTGCACCAGTTTCCTTAGAGTCAAGAGGAAGAAATTGGATAAATAAATATAGAGAAACGATAGGTAATAGCAAAGACAGAAAAGAAAGGAAAGGAAGAGGATCAAAGAAAACAAGAAATTGACGTATGAAAGTTTGAAGCAAGGACATGAAGCAGGAGATAGTGAACTGAAATGTACAGCGAAGAGAACAGGAGAAAGCGTGTAAGATTTACAATTTTGTAAATGTAACTTTATGACTTGTGATGTGTATATAAGTCACAAATAATGAAAATCATGAGGAATATATATGTGAAGTTTGTAAATGTGTATGGAATGAATACATGCAAGTTTATAAGTATAGAACAAGTGTAAGAGGGATATTTCCCTGAGTGAAATGGGAATATCTTGAGTTTTGAGTGATTAAGTAAAATGGAATGAGTTTTATACTTTCATTTGGATGTGTATTGTATACTTTTGGTTATACAATGAATGCACACAAGTTTTAATGTGTATGAAGTATGAATGGATGCCATTTTTAAGTCTTAAAGAGGATTGGATGAGAAAATGACTATGGCAGCAAAATAAGTGAAGTTGGTGTGTGCTTACTGCAGAAAACTACAGTAAAATCTGGAAAATATGAATGAGAGATCGATCTTTTGGGATGAGAGATCGATCTTAAAGAGCTAAAAATGCTCTTATTTGAGCGATGGAACAGGTCAAATCGATCTCCAATGGGGAAAGATCGATCTACTAAACATTCTGTGTTGAAGGAATTGATCTCTGAAGGGCTAGATCAATTTTCTTAAGCTATTGACTTATAATAGATCAATCTCATACAAGAGCAGATCGATCTCCTTAAGGTTCTGTGTTGTAGCAGATCAATCTCATGAAAGAGCAGATCAATCTCATGTGGTCTGGAAGGTCAATTTCAAGAGAAAAAATGCAGAGCAGATCGATCTCCTAGGGTAGCAGATCGATCTCATAAGGACAGTTCTGTAAATACTGGGCTTCTGCAATTCATTTTCCCGAGAGTTACTATTCCATTTAAGAAACAAACCTAAACTTAACCAAGAAACACTAGAAAACTTCAGTTTGTGATCAGTTTTGAGTGAGATATAAGTGAACAAAGTTATTCTTAGCAAAAAGAGAGCAAAATACTTGGAAACAAAGGATTGAAATCAAGAGTTCAAGGAGCAACGAGGATTTTACCATTTTTGGTGAAAAAAGAAGGAAATCTCTATTAGGTAAGATTTAATGCACCAAGTTGATATATGTTAAAATAGGTGTATTGATGAGTTGATTGGTATATATATGAAATGTTGGAAATGAAAAGAACATGAAAAATCACCATAACTTAGATATTGGTGAGAAATGAGGAAATGATGAGGAAATGGTGTTAACATTGATTTAATGATGGAATATGCATGTATGGAAGATTATAAGGTAATCTTATGAAATGCATAAATTGGAAATAAGGAAAAATAAAGGTAGCTATGTGAAAATGGGATTGTTTATACCATATAGGGAGAAAATAGTGAGATGATGTATTAAATTGAGATTTGGCCAATGAAAATGAGTATAGAGTGATATACTAATGCTAATATTTATAACAGCTTTTGGAAATCACATTGGAAGCTTATCGGACTACAAGAGTGAGCAGAACCGAGGAAGAGAGGTCACTTGACGTGATCCGAGGTAAGGGAATTTCGTGAGTAGTTAGAATGGCTACACGTATTTCGAATAGAATTTTGATATTATATTCTATATGGATTCCCTTAAAGAGGCATGTTGTTATGATAGAGATAAATGAGAACAAGTGTATTTTATCTAAAAATAGGGTGAAATACCTAAGAAGCATGTTGTGGCCCAAATTTCATGAGTTGCATGATAGAATGGCTATTGTTTTCATGTATATGCGAAAACAGCACATTTGAGTGCTTATTTGATTTCTTTGAGTGAGTTGTGATTTGAATAAGCCATCTATCTGGTTTTGTGTGAAAACCATAAGTGCTAGAGAATACTCACACTATATTTTGAGATATGCATCACATAATGCTGGAGGATACACTCGTACTATATTTTAATGCTATTTTATGCATGTTAGAGTGCTGGGAGCATAGCTCGTACTCAGTTTATGATTGATGCATTTAGAGTATTGGGAGCTTTGCTCATACTCAGTTTTTACATAATAGAGTACTGGGAGCATTGCTCGTACTCGACTTTTCATGAGTTACACATGATATAGTACTGGAGCAATAGCTCGTACTTGATTTGAAAAGATAATTATGCATTAACCTAGTGCTAGAGGTTACTCGCACTAGTGTTTGATATTTTGAGATGCATATACAGTGTTTAAGAGGCGGAGTGTTGATTGTGAGTTACACTCAAGACGCGTACTGTAGTTTTTACGTGATATATAAGACATGTTAAAGAAAAAAATAACTGTGATGATTTTCTCCGTGTAGACTGAGTGTCACACTGTTGAGATGTTCGCACGTGGATTTAGAGATGTGACATTATTTCCATAGTATGAGGGCTAAGACTTATAGTAAGCAGCCCGACTATGATGTATTTCCATGGTGTGAGGACTAAGACCTATGACAGATATCCCGACAATGAGGAGAGGGTCCATGGGTGTACGTTGTACCTTGCGAGTGGCATGAAATACCCTGTACCGTGTGGTGGAGTTGTGGAGTCGAGGAGTTTGTAGCTAGCGGTTGTGATGGACTGACCCCCCTCCCGTTACAGTAGTGATACCTGCATACCAAGATTTGTGTTACCTCAGATTTCACCATTATAGGATATGGCCATAGTCCAGGAGAGTATTGCATTTAGCCACTGAGTCTCGCATGATATATCACTTGTTTTCATAATACGGTTAGACCTGAGAGAGATGGGTCGAAAATCGATTTGTGTTGTGTTGTGAACTGCCATATTTACTGTGATTAATGCGTAAATGGTAATGATTTCTATAAAGGCATTCCGAAATTATAAATATGCACTGTTTTGCATGAATGCCTATATTTGATAGCTCAGCATGATTTTAAGTACATGGAATTTATTCTGTACTATTATTATATCATTTTGATACATGCTTTGAGATGAAAGAAGGAAAGGCAAAGCCTTATTTTCAGTAGATAGTGCGGTTGTCTACTTGCTTGCTTGATTTCCTTACTGAGCGTGTTGTTTGCTCATCCCCCCATTATTTTCCACTCTCTACAGATCATCCGCAGTAGATTGAGTCTGGCTGAGGTATAATATTCATCGTATCCGCTGCCTATCCATCTTACGAGAGGTATACATACTCAAACATTTTGTACTGACCAATGTATAAGCACAATTATGTAAACTATTGTACGGTTGGGATGTATATGTATAAATACTGTATAACAGTTTATGTTATCGAAAAGAATACTAAATTCTGTGTATGTTGTGAATGAATGTGAGTGGGTGACTAATATCGAATCACAGCCCAACTGTCGAGGAGAGAAAGGTAAGTAAAGTAAAAAGCGAAAAATTTGTAGTGGTTTTTGGTATGTCACGGAATGAGGTCGTGACAGAATGGTATCAGAGCCGTGTTAGTCTGATGTGAGTTGATATTAGTAATTTGAAACATGTACATCCCCTTAGTATTGTACTTCGTTCAGTTACAATTGTGTATACAAGATGCGAATCAGACTAATTAATGATTATGAATGCAGGAATTTAGTCTATATGGCTAATACTAGACGTGGTAGAGGGGTGAGAGGTAGGGCTCGAGGTTGTAGAGGTAGGCCAGAGACCCGAGATGAGAATATGGGTACTAATGAGGTATCAGAGACTGCAAAGGCACGCTTCACAAGAATTGAGCGTAGCCTAGAGATGATAGTGGAGATATTGGCAAAGACTAGGCCAGGTAGACAAGGACAGGATGCAGAGACTGCGACAGGAGAGGCAATTGCACCTGACACACCTGTACAACCTCCCCCTAAGATGCCACAGGCTGCAGATACTCCTACACCCCCACCAGTTCAAGAGAGTAGTGGATTGGGATATGGGTACGATTTAGATAGATTACGACAATTCCATAAGCTTGGACCTCCATCTTTTAGAGGGGTCAAGGACCCAGTTGCCGTTGAGGAGTGGATTGGAGAGATGGAGAAGTTGTACAAATTCTTTGAGTGTATGACTTCAGAGAGGGTCGCATTTGCTGTGTTCTTATTGAAAGGAACGACAGAGCATTGGTGGAAGTCCACCAGGCCTATATTGAGAGCTCGACATGTTGAGATTAGTTGGGATCTATTTCTGGATGCCTTCAGGAGGCAGTTTGTTCCAGATACGACACAACGGAGGCAGCTGACACGCCCAAAGGGTATTACCGCAAGTGCACGGGTCGTACAAGTAATAATGGGATTTGAGTCCCAAGTTATCGTCCCTCAGAGAAGTTGGTTAGCCTAATTAACTACCGGTTAATTTTACCCTAAGTATATTCTAACAAATTATGAGATTAAGGTGGGTGATCTACTAAGTCTAAAGTTAAAAATACTGGAAAGCAATAAAATAAAAAGAACTAAATAAAACCGAGCAAAAGTACTTACAGTGCTCCACGCAATTAAAATAAAAAACCTACAAAAATAATTAAAACAGTTAAACTAATTAATGCAATTAAAATAAAATGCAATTATGAAAATAACAAAGCAAGATTAATTAAACTAAAATTAAACTAACCTAAAATGCAATTAAACTACTTAATCAAAATGCAATTTAAACTAAGTGAAGATTTAATGAAATAAATTTACCCCTAATCTAATTCTAAATGGACACTTAATTTGTCACGACCCAAATTACCTAAAAATCAGAGTAAATTTTTTGCTTTTTAATTTTCTTACCCGTCGTGAACAGTTACACTACTAAACAGTTGGGCTATGATTCGGTGTTAGTCACCTCTCACCTATTTACCATTCCATTTTCATATTTCATTTACATATCAATTTATTTTAAATAAATACATCCCCAATATTACATCCATGTACAGTACTATGCCTCTATAGGTTCAGATACAAAAATTATACAAATGTGTATACCTGATCTTCATAAGAAGCAGCAGATATGACTACTGTCATTCTCTTCTACTGAATATACCTTGTGGGGTGGAAAATAAAAGGGTGAGCATAAACAGCTCAGTAAGGCAATAATGTAAGCAGGTAGATAACTATACTATCTACGTGCTGATAATGTCATGATATAAAATCGTTTATATTTGGAGCATGAGGTATGACTAAAACGATGCCACATGTATGTATATATCATATAAGATAAATCATGAAATCGACATATAAAACAAACATGGAAAAATCATCATGTATGTCATCTCATGCTCGTCACATTTAAAACTTATTTGTTTCATCATAAACTCATTACTCAAAAACTTATCTGTTTCATTAGAAACTCTTCACGTTAAAACTTATTTGTTTTATCATAAAACAATCACATCAAGGCTAAACCCATCTCTCGAGAATACCTTGATTTATTAAATCACATCTCTTTTAAAAACATAAATCGAAACATTACCCCTCCCTCGGTTCGTCCTGGTCTATTCAGACCGTATGATATCATGTGAGGCATGTAGGTTACTGTATGAAAATCGTGGACTATGACCATACTTTGTCCTTGTGATCCCAGGCTACACGGATCTCGATGTGCGGGGCATCACAACTGCAACGGGAGGTGGGGTCAAGTCCTACCCTCCAGAATATCAAGTAACATCATCGAGTTATCATGACTGCACGGTACAGAGTACTCCGTGTGACATACACGGTACATCGTACTCCGTGGACCCATATCATAGTCTGGGGGTGCCTGCAGTAGGTCTTATCCACCCCAATACTATGTCGATAACCAACCCATGTCTCAAAGTATACGTGCGAGCATCTCAACTCTCTGTGACACACAGTCTACAGGAGGCTTCCGTACGACTATATGCATGTCAACTCACGTCTAGTGCGAGCGAAGCTCCAGCACCACGCTATGCATATCATGATATCTAAAATCTCATGCGAGCGAAGCTCCAGCACGATTTTGTGCACACATAAATTTCTCGTACGAGCAATGCTCCAGTACAGCTTTTCATGAGAAATAAATCAATAAACTTGAGTGCGAGAAAGACTCTAGCACTCTTTCTATTTATGTAAATACGATAGGTGGCTCAATCTTGATGAAACATCTTTTAAAATTGTAACCGGTACAAACCGGTACCCTTTCGTATAATTCATGAAATCAATAGCCAACCTATGTGTATATTTGCTTAAATCAAAGCAATACATTTATATAAAACATTAAAACATGAAAATCATGTAATTTATCTGCCTTACTACCCTTTTGTAAATTTTACTCTCAGGGGCAAAATCATCTTTTTCTTTATTCACCTAAGCCCCGGTTTTCGTAAAAATTATTATTTCATTTCTAGATACTTTAGGGAATTCTAAACCCTGTACATCCCCTCAAAATTACGTATAGGTATCTCTATGCACCTACAAAATTCCCTTACCTCGATTCACGCGTAAACTTATCTCGTCTTGATAATATCCGATATCTCAGTCCAACTGCGCGTCAACCAAGTCTACGAAACTGCATATAACCACATAACTGGGGTCAATTCAATTATCTTTATCAGTATATCACCTTTACTGATCAAATCTAACGTACTGGGCCCGTTTTACTTTATTGGGCCCAATTGTACCTTAATGGGCCTCGACCCATTTTCAGCCCGTTTATACTTATTAAATCCCTTCTTCGGGTTTACTAGGCTCATTCAGCTTACCAATAATCATCGGGCTTCGTTCCAAACTTATTGGATAGCCTGTATACAATTTACGATAATTACTATAAAATTCCAAATAATATTCATTTTTATACAGAATTAATCCATAAATTTCGTAAAATAATCGAAACTTTGTATTAAAGGACTTATATTATCGTAATTAAAATATACTTACCCAATATGATGCGGGGTACAAAAATCAGAGCTCAATCGGCTCTCGCTCGGGTTCTGTCGTAAAACTGCACAATTTATATTTAATCCCGGGTTACTTTTCGATTAAATATAATTTAAATAAATTTCTCGAAAGTCAAATCGATCACTTTTGACCTCTTACCGACTTACTCGAAGTCCGGTGTATCCCCGAAAATTCTTTCCCTTTTTCCTTTTTCTCTTTTTTTCCCTTCTTTCTTGGCTGAACCGGTTCAGTCCAGTTCAACCCGATTCAGACCGGTCTGGTTCAGCCCGGTTCACTCCGATTCGGCCGGTTCACGGCCCTATCGACAGGTTCTCCACCGGTTTTCACCGCGCCAGTAGCTCCGCGAGGTCGTCCGCAGCTCGGATCTGGTCTCGATTTTGCACGAGGTGGCTGGTCCAGCCTCTTCTCCTTTCCGACGTCAATGGCCTCCTCGTTTTTCGTCGTTGCCGGCGCTAGTCGCCGTTTCCTCGGCTGTTTTGACCCCCATTCAGCTCGGCATCACATGGGGTTCCTTTGGTGGTCGGTGGTCAGAGTCAAATCGACGCCGGTGGCCGTCGATTTGGCTTCTCCTCTCCGTGGCTTCTCTCCCTCGATCCGTCAGATTTCGGCGTCGGTGGGCTACACCGCCGGTACCAGGGAGGTCGCCGGCCTCTCCTCTTCCTTTTTCGGCCCTTCGCCTGGCCGTTGGTCGCTGGACAGCTCGCCGTGGTCTCCTCGGTTTGGCTTCATTTTTTTCGTTCTCTCTTCTTTCTCTCTCCCCGATTTTCCATTTCTGATTCCTTTCTTTTTTTTACAATATTTATTATTTTTATTTATTATTATTTACAATTAATTTATTATTATTATATTCATCATTTTATTATTATTTTGCCAAAAATATCTACCAAAATTATTATTTTATTCAAGTTAATTTATTTAATTTATTTATTATATTTTTAACCCTTTTTCGGGTATAATTTCTTCGTATTTTCGAGATATTGTCCCGAGTGACTTTTCGGTATTTCTAAAAATTTTGGATCTTGATCAATTGGACTCGAAATTTAATTATTTCTTCGTTATTGATCAAGTTTCTCAATCTGTTATTTTTAATTAAATTTTCTTATCGAATTTATTCCGGCTTTCGATCTTTTGACCGTTTTGCCCTTGCAGGTGTTCGGGATTAATTTAACCCGACTTCCCTTCACGAATACTCATTTATTTTGTGTTTTTAAATAAATTCGGGTCTTACAAAATCTCCCCCACTAAAAAAATTTGGTCATCCAAATTAGAACCAAGTTAGTCTGTAAATCACTCCGGATATTTCACACATATCATACTCTTTAATTCCCATGTGACTTTTCCGGAGTGTACTACTACCAAAGGACTTTAATTAGGGAGATCATCATAAGCCTCAATACTTTCTCCTTCCTTCTAATACCCGAATTGATTTTCCAATCATACGTTAAACTTTCATTGAGCTGAGTTGTTGAAGCTCATATCCAATCACATATGCTAGATTCAGATAGTATTTTCGAAGCATAATAAGATAGGATACATTGTGGATGCCTGATAATTCAGGTGGTAACGCCAACCTACAGGCCTTGTCTCCCACTTTGTCCAATCTCTTTTCGAATCTCGTTACGTCCTTATGTTATGTCTTAATGGCATGTAACTTCCAACAATACTAATTCACCCTCGGTGAATTTCAATGGTTTCTGTCGCTTGTCAGCATAACTTTTCTATCTGCTCTGAGGTGTTCTTAATCCTCCACAATTAACTGAACATGCTCAGAGGTTTGTCTTACCAATTCGAGAACAATTTTCTATTTGTCACCCACTTCTTCTTATCCAAATCGGGGAAACAATCCTTAAGGCCATACAATGCCTCATCTGAAGTCATCCCGATACTCAAGTGACAACTGATATTATTAACTAATTTGATTGATAACAACTGATCATCCCAGGAGCTTATCAAATCAATGGCACACGCTCCCATCATATCCTCCAAAACCTGTACAGTCCTCTCTGACTGACCATCTGTCTGAGGATGGAAAGCTGTGCTAACACTCAGTCGGGTTCCCATAGCTTCTTGAAAAATATTCTCAGAAGTGAGAAGTGAAGCGGGAATCCCTATATGATACAATGCTCACTGGAAAGATACTTGATGTTTCACACTTTTCCATACACATAAATCCGCCTACACACTCAGAGTATCTGGGGATTTTCCTAACCAGAAGGTGGGTAGACTTGATCAATCCATCGACTATCACCCAGATAGCCTTATGATTCATCGGGGTCCTCTGTAACCCATCACAAAATTCATGATAACTTGTTCCCATTATCGTGTCAATATAGGTAGAAACTGCAATACCCTTGCAACTTCTTTTGCTCTACCTTACTCTACTGATATACGAGACACTTTTCCCACAATCTCTACCATGTCTCTTTTCATATCTGACCACCAATACTCTTTTTCTAAGATTTCATATCTATATATTCATTACTTTCCGTATGCACTGTATATCCCGAAGAGTAAGCTTCTGACAATATTACTACCTCATCAACTATGGTCCTGGGGAGCACTTATACTATCTCTGAACCTCAGTAAGCCATCATCTCTCTGTGAACTCTGTCACTGTACCTTTCTGAATCTGACCCAAACTATCGACACCATGCCGATCATCATGCTAAGCCTGTCAAATCCGGGCACTCTCATCCGGTTCTAGTCTCAGGCTAGCTGTCACACAATCACTGTCATCATCAGAAGGGATCACATCACTACTGAGACTCACAACTGCTCAAGTAGCTCACGCTCCCTGACCATCATATGTAATACCATCCCGAGGCTCTTTCTGCTCAAGGCATCAGCCATCACATTAGCTTTTTTTGGTTGGTACAATTTTTTTCACAATCAAAATCTCTCAGAAGCTCTAACCCACTATGTATTCTCATATTCGCCTCTTTCTGTGAAAACAGATACTTGGGGCTTTATGATCAGTGCATACCCAAAATTTCTTACCATGTACATAATAGTACCATATCCTCAGTACAAGTACTACCGCTGCCAACTTTCAAATCATGGGTCAGATAGTTTATTTTATGATCCTTGAGTTTGTCTGGATCCACAATCGACTATCTTCCCTTTTTGCATCAATACCTAGCTCATTCATGATTTTGAGGTATCTATACACACTAAAAAACCTCTTGAGCTATTGGGTATGGTGAAAATAATCACGGTGGTCATTTCATACTTCACTACACCGAAATTCATGTCACATCTATCATCTCACTTATCATCTCATTCAAATACCACGTTTTATAGTTAAACGTCCCAACAAAATATACCCTTTTTATAACTCGCAACAACCATCTGTAAAAGCAAATTTCCAATTGTTGCTTATAATTTTCCTTGGACTTTAACTACACCCAACATATCATCAATAAGGATGATGAAAAATCGATCCAGGTAAAGTTTAAATAACTCATTGTAGTTGAGCTCCACTACATATTTCAATCGCCCATATCCTTGACCTATGTACGCATAAACGTGTAGTATCACTTCAAAATTGCTCCCGTTCAAGGTATTAACCCGCGTCATTTCCTTTTTCTTATATTAACGAATTTTTATAAAATTTTAAATTTTTAAACTTTCCTGATTAATCGAATTCTATATTTCTTATCGTACAAGTGAAGGTACCCTAATTTTAAATGTATATATATTATTACGACTGTCGATTTCAATTTATAGGTTATGTACACTTTTAGACGCTGTCAAGTCTTCAGGCAGGGAGGTATTTTGAAATACCTTTATTAACCCTCAGACTTGACCACAATTACTTTACATATCAGTCCATGTGGTCACAATTCATATTCGCTACTAATTGCTTTAATCTAAATTACTTCACGTATCAGAGATATTCGTACCTTGCATTTCCTCTTATTCCAGTCTATCTCTTTTCGTATATCACTTATAACAAAACTCTGTCATTACTCATTCCGTGAGTACAATCATTTGCTCCTCTAATTTCAATCGCTGCACCCCTTTTATTACTTGTCAAAGTTTACCGTATACTTTCCAGGGGTAAAACAACACTATCTTAGAATAGAACTCTGAACATCATAATTTGCAGCCGACTAATTGAGATTTATTCTCAATATTACTTCAATTTATTCATAGTCTATTGAATAAAATTGGCTGACTTATACTTCTTCCCCCATTTTCAACTTATAATTTCTTTATAATTATTTTGTTAGTTAACCCTCCTTCATTGGGGTACTAACTATCGGCATTGTGCCCATAGGTGTAGGCATTCACTTCTTTCACTAACTTATATACAAATAAAGGCGGTATGACTAAATACGTGGCACCATGATTAATTAAATTAATTACTTGACTATTCTTAACTAGTGTGGTATCTTTCACCACATCATATGCAACATCAGTAATATCCTGGTCCAAGGCATAAACTCGCCCTCGTCCAACAGCCTATTTTCCCTTTCTCTTCGGCTGTGGCCTCCCTTTTCGGTGCATAGATATCAACAGGGTTTTCTCTATCTCTTTACCTTTCTGTGGGGCAATCTCACCCAATTCTGAGCAATCATTAATTAAGTCGCCTGTCTTACCACACTTAACGCCTATTTTCATCAATAATATGTAGGTGTAGGCCTTTACTTCCATGGTATCTACCACACATCCTACACTGCTTACTCTGCTTACACTGCTACACTGCTTCGTAGCAGGTCGGGGTTCTCCAATCACAATACCCCTCATAAGTGTTAAATTGGATATATTGGGGCCTTACCAATTATCTTACCCCGTGACTCATCAACTCTAATCCCTTATCAACTGGTCTCTTTCCCGCTCTGACATCTTTGTCATTCTCTATTCTCTTCTGTCTCTATTTCGGCCCTTACTACCTTTCCCAATCTCAGAGGCGTGCAACACATGATCTTCTTCATGCAACTGTATTCTGCGCACTGCCTCGACATAGTTAATGACCCAATCGGACTCTAATCGATAATTTGAGTCCTTCCAATGAACTTTTGGGCTTTCCGACTCTCACTGCCCATAGTGTTAGGTTCACACTTGCCCAGAGATATAAATTGAGTTTCATGCTCATCAATCAACTAGTGTCTATGGGTAGTGTAAGAAATTTTACCTGTAATTTCCCTTAAGCAATGTCCGAGATACTCTGTCACTGGAATACATTCAGAAATATTTCTCATGTCAGCTCTGGACGTCTAACTCTTCAGATGGATCGAGCGAACTTTCACCAATGCTCCGTCTCGCCCTCCAACATAAACGTATTTAAAAGTCACATTCTCGGTCGACATACACCGAAAGATTCATACAACTTCGCTATATACTGGAGGGGTGTGAAAATCTCTATAGTCTGAGGCACCTGTTTAGGCTTTACTATGCCTATCCTCAACTACCAGCATAGATTGAATAAATAACTCTGAAATATTTTCTACATTCCACTCCATCCACTTGGAGCGTGTCTCAATACTATTTGGTCTCTTTATAAGACCCTGTGGAGTATGCTCAACATCAGCCTCCACCTCACTCTCATCTTGAGTCTCATGTGACGACTCATTCGACTCTCAGACCGATCTCTACGGCCTCGAGCATGTGTACTCGCCCCTCTACCATAGCGGCTATCATTTATAAAAACTAGATTCTTGCATTCGAAACTAAATTCTTAGCTGCTGTTCCATCTTGATATACACAATTGTATCTAAAAAATGCACAGTACATGGGGATGTAAATTTACTTAACCACTAACACCGACTCATATCAGGCCAACTCTGCTCTGATACTATCTTTTCTGTCACGACCCAAATTACATAAAATCAGAGTAAATTTTTTACTTTTTAATTTTCTTACCCGTCGTGAACAGTTACACTACTAAACAGTTGGGTTATGATTCGGTGTTAGTCACCTCTCACCTATTTACCATTCCATTTTCATATTTCATTTACATATCAATTTATTTTAAATAAATACATCCCCAATATTACATCCATGTACAGTACTGTGCCTCTATATGTTCAGATACAAAAATTATACAAATGTGTACAACTGGTCTTGATAAGAAGCAGCGGATATGACTACTATCGTTCTCTTCTACTGAATATACCCTGTGGGGTGGAAAAAAAAGGGTGAGCATAAACAGCTCAGTAAGGCAATAATGTAAGCAGGTAGATAACTATACTATCTACGTGCTGATAATGTCATGATATAAAATCGTTTATATTTGGAGCATGAGGTATGACTAAAACGATGCCACATGTATGTATATATCATATAAGATAAATCATGAAATCGACATATAAAACAAACATGGTAAAATCATCATGTATGTCATCTCATGCTCGTCACATTTAAAACTTATTTGTTTCATCATAAACTCAATACTCAAAAACTTATCTGTTTCATTACAAACTCTTCACGTTAAAACTTATTTGTTTTATCATAAAACAATCACATCAAGGCTAAACCCATCTCTCGGGAATACCTTAATTCATTAAATCACATCTCTTTTAAAAACATAAATCGGGACATTACCCCTCCCTCGGTTCGTCCTGGTCTATTCAGACCGTATGATATCATGTGAGGCATGTAGGTTACTGTATGAAAATCGAGGACTATGGCCATACTTTGTCCCTGTGATCCCAGGCTACACGGATCCCGGTGTGAGGGGCATCACAATTGCAACGGGAGGTGGGGTCAAGTCCTACCCGCCAGAATATCAAGTAACATCATCGAGTCATCATGACTGCACGGTACAGCGTACTCCGTGTGACATACACGGTACATCGTACTCCGTGGACCCATATCATAGTCTAGGGGTGCCTGTTGTAGGTCTTATCCACCCCAATACTATGTCGATAACCAACCCATGTCTTAAAGTATACGTGCGAGCATCTCAACTCTCTGTGACACACAGTCTACAGGAGGCTTCCGCACGACTATATGCATGTCAACTCACGTTTAGTGCGAGCGAAGCTCCAGCACCACGCTATGCATATCATGATATCTAAAATCTCATGCGAGCGAAGCTTCAGCACGATTTTGTGCACACACAATTTCTCGTACGAGCAATGCTCCAGTACGGCTTTTCATGAGAAATAAACCAGTAAACTTGAGTGCGAGAAAGACTCTAGCACTCTTTCTATTCATGTAAATACGATAGGTGGCTCAATCTTGATAAAACATCTTTTAAAATAGTAACCGGTACAAACCGGTACCCTTTCGTATAATTCATGAAATCAATAGCCAACCTATGTGTATATTTGCTTAAATCAAAGCAATACATTTATATAAAACATTAAAACATGAAAATCATGTAATTTATTTTCCTTACTACCCTTTTTGTAAATTTTACTCTCAGGGGCAAAATCATCTTTTTCTTTATTCACCTAAGCCCCGGTTTTTGTAAAAATTATTATTTTGTTTCTAGATACTTTAAGGAATTCTAAACCCTGTACATCCCCTCAAAATTATGTATAGGTATCTCTATGCACCTACAAAATTCCCTTACCTCGATTCACGCGAAAACTTATCTTGTCTCGATAATATCCGATCTCTCTGTCCAACTGTGCGTCAACCAAGTCTACGAAACTGCATATAACCACATAATTGGGGTCAATTCAATTATCTTTATCAGTATATCACCTTTACTGATCAAATCTAACGTACTGGGCCCGTTTTACTTTATTGGGCCCAATTGTACCTTACTGGGCCTCGACCCATTTTTAGCCCGTTTATACTTATTAAATCCCTTCTTCGGGTTTACTGGGCTCATTCAGATTACCAATAATCATCGGGCTTCGTTCCAAACTTATTGGATAGCCCGTATACTATTTACGATAATTACTATAAAATTCCAAATAATATTCCTTTTTTTACAGAATTAATCCATAAATTCCGTAAAATAATCGAAACTCTGTATTAAAGGACTTATATTATCGTAATTAAAATATACTTACCCAATATGATGCGGGGTACAAAAATCGGAGCTCAATCGGCTCTCGCTCGGGTTTTGTCGTAAAACTGCACAATTATATATTTAATCCCGGGTTACTTTTCGATTAAATATAATTTAAATAAATTTCTCAAAAGTCAAATCGATAACTTTTGACCTCTTACCGACTTACCTGAAGTGTGGTGTATCCCTGAAAATTCTTTCCCTTTTTCCTTTTTCTCTTTTTCTCCTTTTTTCCCTTCTTTCTTGGTTAAACCGGTTCAGCCCCATTCAACCCTGTTCAGACCGGTCCGGTTCAGCCCGGTTCACTTCGATTCGGTCGGTTCACGACCCTGCCGGCCGGTTCTCCATCGGTTCCCACCACCAGTAGCTCCGTGAGGTCGTCCGCAGCTCGGATCTGGTCTCCGTTTCGCACGAGTGGCCGGGAAGTGGCCGGTCCGACCTCTTCTCCTTTCCGGCGTCAATGGCCTCCTCGTTTTTCATCGTTACCGATGCTAGCCGCCGTTTCCCCGGCTGTTTCCACCCCATTCGGCTCGGCATCACATGGGGTTCCTTCGGTGGCTGGTGGTCGGAGTCAAATCGACGCCGGTGGTCGTCGATTTGGCTTCTCCTCTCCGCGGCTTCTCTCCCTCGATCCGCCGGATTCCGGCGTCGGTGGGCTACACCGCCGGTACCAGGGAGGTCGCCGACCTCTCCTCTTCCTTTTTCGGCCCTTCACCTAGCCGTTGGTCGCCGGACGGCTCGCTGGTGAGCTCCTCGGTTTGGCTTCATTTTTTCCGTTCTCTCTTCTTTCTCTCTCCCCGATTTTCCATTTTTGATTCCTTTTTTTTACAATATTTATTATTTTTATTTATTATTATTTATAATTTAGTTTATTATTATTATATTCATTATTTTATTATTATTTTGCCAAAAATATCTACCAAAATTATTATTTTATTCAAGTTAATTTATTTAATTTATTTTTAACCCTTTTTTCGGGTATAATTTCTTCATATTTTCGAAATATTGTCCTGAGTGACTTTTCAGTATTTCTAAAAATTTCGGATCTTGATCAATTGGACTCGAAATTTAATTATTTCTTCGTTATTGATCAAGTTTCTCAATCCGTTATTTTTAATTAAATTTTCTTATCGAATTTATTCCGGCTTTCAGTCTTTTGACCATTTTGCCCTTGCACGTGTTTGGGATTAATTTAACCCGACTTCCCTTCACGAATACTCATTCATTTTGTGTTTTTAAATAAATTCGGGTCTTACATAATTAACTATCAACCTAATTAAAACTAAGTTCTAAACCATTAAGCAAGAATACTAATCATGCAATTTAATTAAAGACTCTAAACGAAGGTAACAAATTAAATTGAAAATAAACTAAACTAACAATGCATGAAAATGAATTAATTAACTATTATGCACTAGCCAAACAAGCCTTAACCAATTTTAAATCATCCAAATCCCTCCATTCACTGTTCATGTCTTCATTTGTCTATCTTCATTTTCAGGTCCTCACGGCTTTGTCCTCTGCTCCAGCCTACTGCACGTTGTCTGTCTGCTTCAGCTGCTACAACTTCTCTCGGTCTTCCACCTGCTTCAACTATTCTGAGTTTTCCTTGTTTAGCAACTACTCATGCTATGCAAACCCAGGTAATTTGATGTCCAGCAAAGTTAGGTGCAGCAACCACAAGTCACCTTACTCCTATCGAACATGCACATGCGATTTTCCTGCAATTCTCAGCAATGCTAACCTGGGAACAAAAGAAAACATTAGCAAAGAAAAGATGTAATATGCACTTCAGTAAATGAAAAATAATAGCTTAAGTGGACTGAAACTAAAAGCTAAAAACAAAATACAGAAAATAAATAGTAATTGGGTGGGAAAATAGGGGAGAACAGAGAAGTAATGTGGTTCTATATCGGCTGCAACAACGCGTTCCAACTTATATCGACGCTAGCTGCTGCCTCAATTAGCATGTCCATCATCTTAGCATCACAGCAACAAGCCCTTAAACTCCAAACAGTAATAGAAACCCGATCAGTAAAGACAACACAGAATGAAGGAAGAAACTAAGATGCAAGAGAAAATAAAACCGAAAAGAATGTATAAAAAAGTTGACTTCAAATCATCAAAATAAAAGAAAATAAATTACAAGACAAATGCAGATGTAGTAGTTCAAAAATGACTAAGACAATAATAATAATAAAAAAGTAGTAAACGAGGAAATACAAAAATCCCATGGCCACTTATTGCTTCATCCTTTGAACAGCTACGTCCTTCCATTGTGCCGACAATGCGGGAACAATACCCAGCACCCAACCCGCATCAAAACACCAGAATAAGACGCAGGCAGTGATAATCAAAGCATATAGAGTGACTGTAACAAAATATGAATAAGTAGTAGAAAAACAAAGAAAGAAAACCAAAATAGGAAGCAAACCGCGAGCAACATAACAAAAATAATAAAAGCTTTTCATTAAAACATTAACGTTAAAACAATAAAGGAACGAAACTTTGAGCAAAACCAAGAAGAAAATGGACAATGGTGGCTACTGTCACCAGCCGAAAAACTTAAAAGAAAACCTAAGAAAAAAAAATAAAACCTAGCAATAAAATTTTAACCTAAAAAAAAACTGAAGCTGCCTCCCTTTTCAATTGCTATCTTTTTCCATTTATATACACACTTAGGGGTACAATTATAATTTTTCCATCCTAGATGAGTTGGCATTGTTTGGCCACTTGTCTTCACACCATTGGCTCCTTGAAAAATAATATTTTCATGTCATCTATCTTTTTGTCCAATTGGATGTGCTAGGCTCATGTTGTCCGAGTGGTCCAATCCGATTTTAGCTCAATTCTGGTCCATTTTCTACCGAAATATTCAAAATTCATTTGGATTTAATTTACGTGCAAACAAGAGAATTTTAATTAAATAAAAGGGATAATTAACAAAATAAATTTGGGATTTAAATAATTAATTAGGAAATTAAGCACAAATAATTCTAAAAATATAGAATTATCACACCCCCAAATTTGAGCTTTTGCTTATCCTCAAGAAAAACAAAATAATTGTAGGAATGACAAGTACAAAACATAATAATTTTTCCAATATTATCCTCAAAGATAAAGTACATACTATGATCTCAAAGATTCACAATTACAAGTCCAACATCCAAAATTATTCAATCATAAGTCCTAACCCAAATTGGACTTCTCGTGAGTGTGTGAAAAATGTCAAAGTCACTTCACAGTATATTATCCAGATTAGATTATGCAAACATAGTGAATGCAAAGTCAATGACATGTGATCATTCCCATAAGTTTGCTTTTCACTTCTCTCTCCACTAATGTAGTCACACTTAATCAAAGATCAATAAGACTTCATTAAGCTTGTAATGTAAGGCTGGGGCTAAGGTATGATAAAGTCAATTTAAGTTTAATTACCCCTTAACATGCATTACTTCTAGATCTTTAATGTAAGAGCTCAATTTATTTCCCCCAAACTTATTTCTTTCACTAGACACTATCACCAGATACCCATATGTACAAAGCTCAAAATATATCCCAATGACTTTCATGCTTTCGGGGTAGGGGATAGGAACAAAGTATTTACGCTAAGGAAAATTATAAGCAGGTGTATTTACAGAGAAAGACTTATTTGGCCCAGATGAGTGACTAGGGATAAAGTATGTACAGGGATGGCTTGAAAGGCTCAAACGATCCAAAGATGGCCTAAATCATCTCCCTAATTAAGTGTGATCTAATATTTCGCCTTGAGATTAGATCAAACAAATTCTAGAATATGATACACAAAATCAACTAAACAATTGCAATCCCAAGTCCAGAAAAGCTTTCTCTAAATAAATATACAGATTCATGACATGACATGTGCGTAAGATGAAGAAATCATAATCAGAATCAAGACAAATTCAAGAATTCAACTTCATGCTTCTTAGTCAATCAAAATCAGACTTAATCATGGGGTCATATCATCGGAATATGGGAAAACTACATGCTAAGTACTAAATCATCCCAAAATCAAACAGTTTAAGCTCAGATTTTCGAAAAAATTTTGAAAAAATTTTCAATTTTACCCGAAAAATGCTAAAGTGATATCCCCTCCCCCAAACTTAAAGTGCACAGTGTCCTCAGTGTGCAGATAATATAAGAATTGAAGTTCATAAACAGAGTACTCCCCTTTTTGATGATGATGAACAATTGAAGCTTGATTAAAAAGGTAATTCTAGAAAAGACATCTGCAAAATAAACAAAGAAAGAAATAACAGAAAAGAAAAGAACTGTACAAAAAGTGAAAGAAAAATGAAGCTAAGTAGCAGGATCAGAAGTACGAGGGTCAGATAAAGTGGTCACAAAATGCTGACGATCAAACCCTTCCCCAAAATAGTGTTTCAGTCTACCCCCATTCACCTTAAAGGGTTGATTCAGGGTCTCATCCATAATTTCAATGGCTCCATGAGGGAATACTTGTGTAATGGTAAAGGGACCTGACCACCTAGACTTAAGCTCTCCTGGAAACAACTTCAAGCATGAATTAAACAACAGAACCTGCTGGCCTGGCTCGAAGTGTCTCTCCTTAATTTTCTTATCATGCCATCGCTTATTCTTTTCCTTGTAGAGCTTGGCATTCTCATATGCCTGCAACCTGAACTCATCTAACTGATTAAGCTGTAGCAGCTTCTTCTCCCCTGCTACCTCTAAATTGAAATTCAGGTTCTTAAGGGCCCAATAGGCCTTGTGTTCTAGCTCTACTGGTAGATGATAGGCTTTACCATAAACAAGCTGATAAGGGGATATTTCTAAAGGTGTTTTGAAGGCTGTCATATAGGCCCAAAGTGCATCCTCTAACCTAATGGACCAGTCCTTCCTACTTGGGTTCACTGTTTTCTCCAATATCCCCTTAATTACCCTATTAGACAACTCTACTTGGCCACTCGTCTGTAGGTGATAACCAGTGGCTACCTTATGTTTGACCTCATATTTCTTTAACAGCCCATCAAAACTTCGATTGCAAAAGTGGGATCCTCCATCACTAATGATAGCCCTAGGTGTGCCAAATCATGTGAAAATATTCTTTTTTAAAAACCTTACTACCACCTTGGCATCATTAGTCAGTAAAGCTATCGCTTCAACCCATTTCGATACATAGTCTACAACCACTGGAATATAGAGATTGCCATATGAAGGAGCAAATGGTCCCATGAAATCAATGCCCCAGACATCAAAGAGTTCTACTTCTAAAATATTAGTCAGAGGCATCTCATTTTTTTTTGGAAATATTTCCGACCCTCTGACATTTATCATATTTCAGCACAAAGTAGTGGGCATCTTTAAATAACGTGGGCCAGTAATATCCAGATTGTAAAACCTTGGCTGTTGTCCTCTCTCCTCCAAAATGCCCTCCATAATCAGAAGAATGACAATGTCTAAGTATATCCTTTACTTCTTCCATGGGAACACACCTTCTCAAAAATATGATCTTTACATTGCTTGTATAGGAAGGGTTCATCCCAAACATAATACTTGACATCACTCAAAAACTTTTTCCTTTGCTGGGCAGTCAAATCAGGTGGCATCACATTGCTCACCAGATAATTTACAAAATCAATGTACCAAGGCAATCTGGAGTGCCCGAAAGTAAATAACTGCTCATCAAGAAAGGATTCATTAATAGCTGTACCATCTTCTTTATGTCTACTCTCTAATCTAGATAAATGGTCAGTAACCTGATTCTTCGTACCTTTCCTATCCCTAATCTCCAAGTCAAACTCCTGTAGTAGGAGGATCCATCGAATCAGCCTCGGCTTTGCATCTTTCTTGGAGACTAAGTACTTAATGGCAGCATGATCAGTATATACTACTACCTTAGTACCAATGAGATAGAAGCAAAACTTATCAGAGGCAGATACCACAACTAACAGCTCTTTCTCGGTAGTAGCTTAGTTCATCTGGGCCTCATTAAGTGTTTTACTTGCGTAGTAAATAGAAAAAAAAGACTCTTCCTTTTCTTTGTCCTAGTACAGCCCCGACAGCATAATCACTTGCATCACACATAAGCTCAAGAGCTAAACTCCTATCTGAAGCTATAATTACAGGGGCTGTAACTAATTTTTCCTTCAAAGTCTTAAATGCTTCTAAGCATCTCTCATTAAAGCAAAACATAGTGTCCTTCTCAAGGAGATTACATAAAGGCTTAGATATCTGAGAAAAATCCTTAATGAACCTTCTGTAAGATCCTGCATGGCCCAAGAAACTTCGAATTCCTTTTACAGTGGTAGGGGGAGGTAACTTCTCAATAATTTCCACCTTACCCTTATCCACTTCTATCCCCCTAGCAGAGATTTTGTGACCTAGCATTATACCTTCTTTCACCATAAAGTGGCATTTCTCCCAATAAGCACTAAGTTTGTTTCTTCACACCTCCTCAGCACTAGTGCTAAATTATACAAACATAAATCAAAGCTATCCCCAAATATTGAGAAATCATCCATGAAAACCTCAAGAAAATCCTCCACCATATCATGTAATATGGCCATCATGCAACGCTGGAATGTAGCAGGTGCATTGCATAGGCCAAAAGGCAATCTTCTAAAAGTAAAGGTCCTATAGGGACAGGTGAAGGTAGTCTTTTCTTGGTCTTCCGGGGCTATAGCTATTTGATTGTACCCAGAGTATCCGTCCAGCAAACAGTAGAATTCGTGACCAGCTAATCGATCTAACATTTGGTCAATGAAGGGTAAAGGGAAGTGGTGTTTCCTGGCGGTCTTGTTGAGTTTCCTATAATCCATACATACTCGCAAACCAGTGACAGTCCTAGTGGGGATGAGCTATTTATTTTCATTTTCGATCATTGCCATCCCTCCCTTCTTAGGAACACATTGTACTGGGCTTACCCAGGCATTGTCAGAAATGGGATAGATAATCCCTGCATCTAACCACTTGATGATCTCCTTCTTGACAACTTATTTCATTAAAGGGTTCAATCGATGCTGGTGCTCTATGGATGACCTATACCCCTCCTCTAATAGTATCTTATGCATACAGATAGAGGGACTAATACCCTTAAGGTCAGAGATAGACCTGCCTATAGCCCTCTGATGCTCTCTTAACACTTGTAGTAATTTTGCTTCCAGATCACTGGAGAGAGCAGCAGATACTATTACCGTCGTGTGGAGGATTCACCTAAGTAAGCATACCTAAGGTGTAAGGGTAAAGGTTTGAGTTCTAATGCTGGAGGATCACTGGTGGGTGAAAAGATATTTGAAGCTGAAATAGATGAAGAGTCTAGTGTCTCAAATTGGGCAATTTCCTCAGAAGGAGTGACCTCTAATAACTGTAAAGTCTCGTAGACCTCATCATCATCTTCACTGTATTCTCTAAGATCAACAGATTTCAGTAAGGAGGCTTCTAAAGGGTTTAAAGGATGTGTCTTGGAAAACTCCTCAGTGATGTCCTTATCCACTAAATCCATCCTAAAACAATCGTGAGAGTCGTCAGGGAACCTTAGAGATTTGAACACATTAAACTTGACATCCTGATCTTGAACTCTCATTGTTAACTCTCCCTTTTGTACATCTATTAAAGTTCTACCAGTTGCTAGGAATGGTCTGCCTAGTATAATTGAGACTTCCCTGTCTTCCTCTATGTCCAACATGATAAAATCCGCAAGGAAAATAAACTTGTCCACTTTTACTAAGACATCCTCAATGACCCCTTTCGGATATTTAATTGATCGATCGACCAATTGGAGGGTCACTGTGGTGGGCTTGGCATCCCCTAGCTCCTAAATCGCACAGGTCTCTACCAAAAAATAAATTTCTAATAGTGCATGGTATGGTAAAACTCTCGGGATACTTGAGCTTGGGGGGTAACCTGCTCTGGATAATAGCACTACATTCCTCAGTTAAGGCCACCGTCTCGTAATCTTCCAATCTTCTTTTCCTAGAGAGGATATCCTTCATAAACTTCACATAGCTTGGCATTTGCTCTAAGGCATCTACGAATGGAATGTTGATGTAAAGTTTCTTAAAAACCTCAAGGAATTTTACAAATTATTGGTCCAGTTTTTGATTTTGAAATCTCTGAGGAAAAGGGACTGGTGGTCTAACAGGAGGAGATGTAGTGGAAACTTTTGTAGCATCAGAGGATAAAGAAGGTTGTGACAAAGAAACAGGTAAAGGTGAAGAATTACTTGGCTTTGTTTCCTTTGCAGCTTGATCTTTTGATTCTTGCTCCTTTTGAGCTGCTTCACTAGAACCTATGGGTTTTTTAACTATGGGCTGGTCAGGTTTGGACTTAACAAGGGGAGTTACTATCTCTCTACCACTCCTAAGGGTGATGGCCTTCACATGTTCCTTCCCCTCCTTTTGCTTAATAGGATTGGCTTCAGTGTTACTAGGAAGGCTCTCTTGAGGACGTTAACTAAGAGCATTTGCTATTTGTCCTACCTGAACCTCTAGGTTCTTAATTGAAGCTGCTTGATTTTGCAAGATTGTTATGAACATTTCCTCAAGCGAGGGTTTCTTATCAGCTACTAGTAAGTGCTGGGGTTCTGGTGGTGGTGGTGGTTGATGGAAGTGGGATGGATGGGAATGGTTAGGTGGATGATGTGGTTACTGTGGTGATGGGTGGTGAGGAAATTGATGCTGTGGTGGTACCTGAACTGGTGGAGCTTGAAAACCTAGGGGTCCTACTGGTCTAGAATTAGAGGTTTGCCTTTGGTTTTGGTGCCATGAAAAGTTAGGATGGTTCCTCCACCCTGGATTACAGGTGTTTGAAAAGGGTTGTTCTATTGCTTAGGGGCAACGTACTGAACCGATTCTAAGTTAAGTGGACACCTATCTACAACATGGGTACCACTACACAGATCACAAGAGAGAAAAGGACTTTGGATAGAAAACACAGGGTTAGGATTGTTGGAAGAATTATGTTGGGTACTGAGCGACTCCACCTTCTTTGTAAGATTGGTAATTTGAGAGGTCAAGGTGGACAGAGTGTCGGGCTCATATATACTCGTCGATTTCTTTGGCGATTACCTTTTCGAGGACCATTGATAGTTGTTAGCCACCATCTTATCTAGCAACTCATAAGCCTCCTCCTCTGTTTTGCACATCAAGCCTCCACCTGAAGCAGCGTCCACTATGGTCCTATTTTGGCTTGTAAGTCCATTGTAGAAGGTCTAGACTTGCAGCCATAGAGGTAGGCCATGATGAGGGCACTTCCTAAGAAGCTCCTTATATCGTTCCCATGCCTCGTAAAGGGATTCAGAGTCGTACTAGGCAAAGGAGGATATATCGCTACGGGGTCTGGCCATTTTAGAGGGAGGAAAAAATTTGGCTAGAAATTGGTGGGCTAACTCGTCCCATGTAGAAATGGATCCTGGAGGCAGGGAGGTCAACCAATGTCTCGCCCTATCCCTAAGTGAGAAGGGGAATAGTCTGAGTTTAAGCGCATCATCAGATAATCCATTGTGTTTGAACGTGTTGCACAAGTCCAAGAATTGCCCAAGGTGAGCATGTGGGTCATTGTGTGGAAGCCCACTGAACTGTAAAGAAGTCTAGATCATCTGAAGGATGGAAGGCTTAATTTTGAAATAATTAGCAGGGACAGCTGGTGGCCTAATGCCAGTATAATATCCTTCAATCGTTGGCATCGCATAATCTCCAACGGTCCTACTTTCCCTATTTTTTGCCATCGTGTTTTGCTGTGGAGCTATAAATTTCCTAAACTCCTTTCGAATTTTTCTAAGAGTGTGTTCAATTTCAAGATCTAGAGGAAAACAATCAAAACTCCTGGCTCTATGCATGCAAACATCAGAAAGTCCTTAATTTTTTTATTTTTTATTTTATTTGTTTTTAATTAATTATAAGAAAATTAACTAAACTAAACTAAGGATCTAAATATTTACAAGATAGAATTACACCTAAGCATAATTTTACCGATATCAATTAACGACTAATTAAAACTTCCCCGGCAATGGCGCAAAAAACTTGACACGCCCAAAGGGTATTACCGCAAGTGCACGGGTCGTACAAGTAATAATGAGATTTGAGTCTCGAGTTATCGTCCCTCAGAGAAGTTGGTTAGCCTAATTAACTACCGGTTAATTTTACCCTAAGTATATTCTAACAAATTATGAGATTAAGGTGGGTGATCTACTAAGTCTAAAGTTAAAAATACTGGAAAGCAATAAAATAAAAAGAACTAAATAAAACCGAGCAAAAGTACTTACAGTGCTCCACGCAATTAAAATAAAAAACCTACAAAAAATAATTAAAACAGTTAAAATTAATTAACGCAATTAAAATAAAATGCAATTATGAAAATAACAAAGCAAGATTAATTAAACAAAAATTAAGCTAACCTAAAATGCAATTAAACTACTTAATCAAAATGCAATTTAAACAAGTGAAGATTTAATGAAATAAATTTACCCCTAATCTAATTCTAAATGGACACTTAATTAACTATCAACCTAATTAGAACTAAGTTCTAAACCATTAAGCAAGAATACTAATCATGCAATTTAATTAAAGACTCTAAACTAAGCTAACAAATTAAATTGAAATTAAACTAAACTAACAATGCATGAAAATGAATTAATCAACTATTATGCACTAGCCAAACAAGCCTTAACCAATTTTAAATCATCCAAATCCCTCCATTCACTGTTCATGTCTTCATTTGTCTATCTTCATTTTCAGGTGCTCACGGCTTTGTCCTCTGCTCCAGCCTGCTGCACGTTGTCGGTCTACTTCAACTGCTGCAACTGCTCTCGGTCTTCCACCTGCTTCAACTATTCTGAGTTTCCCTTGTTTAGCAAATGCTCATGCTGTGCAAACCCAGGTAATTTGATGTCTGGCAAAGTTAGGTACAGCAACCACAAGTCACCTTACTCCTGCCGAACATGTACATGCGATTTTCCTGCAATTCTCAGCAATGCTAACCTGGGAACAAAAGAAAACATTAGCAAAGAAAAGATGTAATATGCACTTCAATAAATGAAAAATAACAACTTAAATGGAATGAAACTAAAAGCTAAAAACAAAATATAGAAAATGAACAGTAATTGGGTGGGAAAACATGGGAGAACAGAGAAGCAATGTGGTTCTCTATCGGCTGCAACAACGCGTTCCAACTTATACCGACGCTAGCTGCTGCCTCAATCACCATGTCCATCATCTCAGCATCACAGCAACAAGCCCTTAAACTCCAAACAGTAATAGAAACCTGATCAGTAAAGACAACATAGAATGAAGGAAGAAACTAAGATGCAGGAGAAAATAAAGCCGAAAAGAATGCATAAAAAAGTTGACTTCAAATCTTCAAAATAAAAGAAAATAAATTGCAAGACAAATGCACATGCAGTAGTTCAACAATGACTAAGACAATAATAAAAAAAAAGTAGTAAACGAGGAAATGCAAAAATCGCATGGCCACTTATTGCTTCATCCTTTGAACAGCTACATCGTTCCACTGTGCTGACAACGCGGGAACAATACCCAGCACCCAACCCGCATCAAAACACCAGAATAAGACACAGGCAGTGATAATCAAAGCATATAGAGTGACTGTGACAAAATATGAATAAGTAGTAGAAAAACAAAGAAAGAAAACCGAAATAGGAAGCAAACCGTGAGCAACATAAAAAAAATAATAAAAGCTTTTCATTAAAACTTCAACGTTAAAATAATAAAGGAACGAAACTTTGAGCAAAACCAAGAAGAAAATGGAAAATGTTTGCTGCTGTCACCAGCCAAAAAACTTAAAAGAAAACCTAAGAAAAAAAAATAAAACCTAGCAATAAAATTTTAACCTAAAAAATAACTGAAGCTGCCTCCCTTTTCAATTGCCATCTTTTTCTATTTATATACACACTTAGGGGTACAATTATAATTTTTCCATTCTAGATGAGTTGGCATTGTTTGACCACTTGTCTTCACACCATTGGCTCCTTGAAAAATAATATTTCCATGTCATCTGTCTTTTTGTCCAATTGGATGTGCTAAGCTCGTGTTGTCCACGTGGTCCAATCTTAATTTTAGCTCAATTTTGGTCCATTTTCTACCGAAATATTCAAAATTCATCTAGATTTAATTTATCTGCAAACATGAGAATTTTAATTAACTAAAGGGGATAATTAACAAAATAAATTGGGGATTTAAATAATTAATTAGGAAATTAAGCACAAATAATTCTAAAAACATAGAATTATCTGCTGTAGGCTGAGTTCTTGGGGTTGAGCCAGGGGAGTCTTTCAGTGGATGAGTATGAGACAATATTTTTAACCCTGGGAAGGTATGACCCTGATACCATGTACAGTGAGACTAGGAAGGTTCGCAGGTTTATCGATGGATTGAGGGCAGTGTTGTGTTCTAAACTGGATCCATTCGACATTTCTACCTACAATGAACCTGTGTGCATGGCACAACTCCATGAACAAGATTATGAGAGAAAGCCTCAGAGTTCAGAGCAGTGGCAAAAGGTAGAGACAGAGATAGAAAGAGGTCGGTGAGTGATAGTGCTTAAGGTTTTGATTATCGAGGAGGGAGGAGACTCTTCTGTAAGAGATCACAGATAGAAGAGGTGCGAGAGAGATCATTTAAACCTCCTACATACCCGGCTATAGCTCCGACGAAAGGCATTATGATTGGAGGATCGAGGCCTACTACTGATCAATGCAGTAGATATGGTAGATACCATGGTGGTAGACCTTGTTCGATGAGTCCTATTATGTGTTTTCGATATGGGAAATCGGGGCATATTGCTAGAGTTTGCCAGAGATGGTTGAGACTGCCCCATAGAAGGGTAAGGAGCCTGAGATAACTCCAGTTGATACGTCCGCTCAGAGAAGGAGAGCAACGACAGAGGAGAAGGGGAAGCAAGTGATGGGACGAGGGCGAGTACATGCCTTGGACTAGGGGACAGCTGATGCTTCAGCGGATATGATTAGAGGTAACATCCTGATTTATGATTTAGAAGCACATGTATTGATTGATCATGGTGCCACGCATTCATTTGTATCACCTTCATTTGCATGTAAACTAGTAAAGTATGTAAAGCGTACACCTTTGAGTAGAATGATGTTGATTAGTACACCTATAGATAATAGTCAGCTAGTGGAGTATATGTTGAATGATTATAAATTAAAAGTAGGGGAAAAGGACATGACAGCCAATCTAATACTGTTAAGTATGAGTGATTTTGATGTAATCTTAGGGATGGATTGGTTATCATTAAACCATCTTGTTTTAGATTGTTATGCTAAGACAGTTATGTTCCCTAACCCTGAAAAATATATTGTAAAGCTTGATGTAAAGAAATAAAAGTAGTAGTTGCGATTTGTGTTTTATAAAGTACTATGCTGACTAAGAGATGAATATGTTAAAGGTTTTATTGTGTACGTGATTGATATGGATAAGGTATATCCAGAGTTTAAAGATATTCTCGTGGTTAATGAATTCCCAGATGTCTTTTCGGATGAATTGCCAGGGTTACCACCAGACAGAGAGATAGAGTTCTGTATAGATTTGGTGCTTGGTACTGAACCTATTTCGAAACCACCATATCGCATGGCCTTAGTTGAGCTAGAAGAGTTTAAGAGACAGTTACAGGAGCTGTTGGACGGGGGTTTTATCCAACTGAGTGTTTCACCGAGGGGAGCACCAGTTTTGTTTATAAGGAAGAAGGATGGAAGCCTCAGATTGTGTATAGATTACCGATTGTTGAATAAGGCAACCATCAAGAATAGATATCCTCTTCCACGTATTAATGATTTGTTAGATCAGCTCCAGGGAGCGTAGGTCTTTTCTAAGATTGATCTGAGGTCTGGGTACCATCAACTGAGAGTTCGGAGTGGAGATGTGCCCAAGACAGCATTTAGGACCCGATATGGCCATTATAAGTTCTTGGTTATACCATTCGGATTGATGAATGCTCCCACAGCTTTCATAGCTTTGATGAACGATGTGTTCAAGCCATATATGGATTAGTTTGTTATTGCCTTCATCGATAACATTCTGGTATACTCTAAGTCTGAGGAAGAGCATGAGAGACACCTCAGGATTGTATTGCAGAATTTACGAGAGCAGAAGTTATATGCTAAACTCAATAAATGTGATTTTTTGTTGTCACAGATCTCATTTTTGGGACATATAGTGTCGAAGGATGGTGTATTAGTGGATCCATCTAAGATTGAGGTTGTAGTTCAGTGGGAATAGTCGAGGACAGTTATCGAGATCAGGAATTTCTTAGGTTTAGCTAGATATTATTGGAGATTCGTTGAGGGATTTTCAAAGTTAGTTGCTCTGTTGACACATCTCACTGGAAGGGTGTAGCATTTGTGTGGAATGAGGATTATGAAAAGAGTTTTCAGGAGTTAAAGAGTCGATTGACCACCACTCCAATTATCCCTATCCCTACCAGCTCAGAAGGATTTTTAGTGTATACCAATACTTCGCATCAAGGACTGGGCTGTGTATTGATGTAGGATGGGAGGGTAGTTACTTATGGATCCAGACAACTGAAGGACCATGAGAAGAACTATCCGACCCATGATCTGGAGTCAGCAGCAGTAGTGTTTACGTTGAAGGTATGGCGCCACTACTTGTATGGAGAGAAATTTCAGATATTTATCGACCACAAGAGCCTCAAGTACCTATTCTCACAGAAAGTGTCACGCCCTCATCCCACACGTGACTTTACCAAAAACTACAATAAATTTTTCACTTTTTACTTACCTTTATCTCCTCAACAGTTGGGCTGTGAATAGGCATTAGTCACCTCATCCAGACATACCTTACCATTCTTTTTCGTATCATACATACATGACATTTATATCATAAGTAAATTCGTATACTTAAATATAATTACATCATTACATCCCCCATATTAAAACGTGTACATCACCGTGTTTATGCATTGTTCAGATACAAAAGAGTACGCATGTGTATACCTTTTGCTAGATGGGGAGTGGCAGCAGATCAAAGGAATGTAATACCTCAGTCGACTCAATCTACTGACGAGAATCTGTACAGATGGGGGAAAATGAATGGGATGAGCTATCAACGTGCTCAGTAAGGAAATCAGGCAAGCAAGTAGACATCCATACTATCTACTGAAAATAGTGTTTTGCCTTTCCTTCTCTCAATTCAAAAGCATGTTTAAAAAATATATAATATAGTACAGATTTAAAATCCCATGTACTAAACACATGCTGGTTTATCAATCAGAGGCATTCATGCAAAACAGTGCATATTTGATCATTTAAAAATGCCTTTATATAAAATATGCCATTTACATTCAAAACACAGTAAATATGGCATTTCTCATCACAACACAAACAAATCAGGTTCCGACCCATCCCTCAGGTCTACCCATATCATAAAACACATGTGATATATCATGCGAGACTCAGTGGCTAAATGCAATCTCTCTAGACTATGTAAGAGAGCCTCCCCGCCCACACTGGCTTAAGGATGTTGGGGTTAAGGATCTTACCATAAGAGAGCATCTCCGGACTATGTACATATCCTAACATGTGGTGAAATCCCAGGCAACACAGTACTCGGTGTGCGGGTTATCACTGCTGTAACGGGAGGGGGGTCAGTCCATCACAACCGCCAGCTATCAACAACTCTCCTCCACAACTCCACAACACAAAACACGATACAGTGTACTCCATGCCACATGCACGATACAATGTACACTCGTGGACCCATACATCATGGTCGGGGTGCCTGCCATAGGTCTTAGCTCTCATACCATGGAAATACATCATAGTCGGGGTGCCTGCCATAGGTCTTAGCCCTCATACTATGGAATCAATGCCACGTCTCTAAATCCACGTGAGAACATCTCAACAGTGTGACACTCAGTCTACACGGAGGAAATCGTCACAATTTTTCTAACATGTGTATATATCACGAAAAACTACAGTGCGTGTCTTGAGTGTGACACACAGTTAATACTCCGCCTTAAAACACTGTATATGCATGTCAAAATATCAACACTAGTGCGAGTAAACCTCTAGCACCAGGTCATGCATAGTTCTCATTACAAATCAAGTACGAGCAAATCGCTCAAGTACAATGTCATGTACAAATCATGAAAAATCGAGTGCGAGCAACGCTCCAGCACTCTGTCATGCATCTCACGTAAAACTCGAGTACGAGCTAATCGCTCAAGCACTCTATCATGCACAAATCACATAAAAACTGAGTACGAGCAACGCTCTAGTACTCTATCATGCATGTCAAATAAATGTAGTGCGAGTAAACCTCCAGCACTAATGTATGTGAAAAACATCTGAAATCAAGTGCGAGTTGTGCTCTATTACGATTGTTTCCACATAATTCGGTAGATGACTCTTTAAGAATAGGGATGTTTAAAATCATTAAAATCAGCACTATAAAGTGTGCTTAGTTTAAATCGACCTCAAAACATTAACTCATCCACCTACTCTTCTGCTACACAACAGTAAAAACCACTCAAAACATTATTTTCATGCTTTTTACAACTTTTCCCAAAGTTTCACTTTTTGCCTAACTAGGGGTAAAATCGTAATTTACCCATATCGAGTCCCTATATATATTATAGATTTTCTCTGACCCTCAAACAATTTCAGTGAATGTAAAATCCAACGAAAATATGCACAGATATCTCTAGCTACTTGCAAGAGTCCCCTACCTCGGATCACGTTGTGTGACCTCTCTTCCTTTGTGTTGTCTAACTCGCAGTCCGGTCAACTCTCAATATGACTCTGGAGCTGCATTTAAATCATTCACCGAGTTAATTACACTTTTCCTACTGTATTACACATTTAATACTGTTCATTTCACTAAAATGGGCCCGTTTACGCTTAATGGGCCTTAATCACGTTAATCGGGCCTTAATCCGTATTAAGCCTGTTCATCAAGGTCTATTGAGTCATTGGGCTTATCAATACCCATTGGGCTTTATTCCAAGCTCTTTGGATAGCCCGTATATCATTTACGACATTTTATTCAATTTTCTGAATATAATTCACTAATTGCGGAATTTAATCCGAAATGCGTAAATTAAATCTTAAATACGCATAAATCACTTAAATTGTCGTAAATGAGCTTTACTTACCCGAGATTGTGCGATGGTGCGCGAATCGGAGTTCGATCGGGCTTCCATTCGGAATTAATCGTCGAACTGCACAATTTCGTATATTTAACTCCGGGTCAATTTCTGATTAAATATAATTTAAATAAATTTATCGAAAATTAAATTGGTCAGTTTTGACTTCGTATCAACTTACCCGAAGTTCGGTACAATCCCGAAAATTTTTCTTTTCCTTTTTCTTTCTTTTTCCTCTTTTTCCCCTTTTCTCCTTGGCTGAACCGGTCCGGTCCGGTTCAGCACAGTCACTTTCCACTGAATCGGCCGACCGGTTCAGGGCTCCTTTTGCCGTTCCGGCGTCGTCCGACCGGTTCTCCGGCCGATTCCACCGCCAAATGGTTTGGCCTCGCCTCTAGACGCTTCTTTTGGCCTCGTCTGGGGTTGATCGGCATCGAATTCCGTCGAATCCATCTTTCTCTCCCGCGGCTTCCCTCTCGCAGATCTCTCTGTCGGCGGCGTTTCCAGGCGCGTGGTGGCCATCGAACTCTCCCCCGGTGCCGGTCGTCCCGTTGCCCAGCATTCCTCGCACCGTCGGCCACTGGTTCGTCGCCGATGAAGAATTCTCCTCGGGTCAGCTTCGTTTCGTCTTCACGCGGGTTTCATTTTCCAATTTTTTCAGATTTTCATTCTTTTCTTTTTTGTTTTTTTATTTATAATATATTTATAATATTATTTTAATCCTTAAAATAATATTAAAATCCTAAAATATCCAAAAATTTTTTATTAAATTCATTTAGTCCGTAAATGAATTTATCAGTCCGATTTTACCTTTTCGATATATTTTTTCACTATTTTCGGGCTCATTTTTCGAGACGAAAATTCTAAAAATATTAATTAAATTCATATCTCGATCAATTGGACTCGAAATTCAATATTTTCCTCGTTATTGATCAAGATTTCTCGATTTCATATTTTTAATGAAATTGTCTCATGTATTTATATCAGATTTCGGTCAACTAACCGTCTTACCCCTGTACTTGCTCGAAAATTAATTTAACCCTCATCTCGCTGTTATGTAGCTTACATGCATTTTTAATTTCTTAATAAATCGATTGCATGATAGTAAATACTCTTCTTATGATTCAACTATGAAATATAACGTTCGTACACATAGGAATCATAAGGTACAAGCTACATACGTAAATCAAAAACTCGGGTCTGACAATCCTCCCTAACTAAAAGAATTTGGTCCTCTAAATTAGAACCAAATCAATCCTCAAACAACTGGGGTTGCTTCTCTCGCATCAAGCTCTCTAACTCCCAAGTAGCCTTCTCGAAAGTGTGATGTTGCCATAGTCCTTCACTAACCCGATAGTCTTCGATCTCAAAACCTTCTCCTTCCTATCCGGTATCCGAATCGGCCTCTCAACATATGACATGTCCTCACTGAGCTCCAAAGGCTCATAACTAAATCACATGTGCCGGATCCGGGTGATACTTCCGAAGCATCGAAATGTGGAAGACGTTGTGCACGCCTGACAAATCTGGTGGCAATGCCAACCTATAGGCCTTATCTCCCACTCGATCAAGTATCTCAAAGGGTCCAATGTAGCGAGGACTCAGCTTACCCCTCTTCCCAAACCTCGCTATACCCTTGGAAGGAGAAACCTTCAGAAACACGGACTTACCAACTGCGAACTCAAGTGGCCTACGTCTCCTGTCAGCATAACTCTTCTGTCGACTCTGAGCTGTCCTCAATCTCTTAACTATCAACCGGACATCCTCAGAAGCCTGTGTAACCATATCAGGAGCAAAAATCTTTCGGTCACCCACTTCTTCCCACCCAATAGGGGAACGACATCTACGGCCATACAAGGCCTCATACGGTGCCATCCCGATACTCGAATGATAACTGTTGTTGTAGGCGAACTCGGCTAGTGGCAAATGATCATCCCAGGAGCCTCTAAAATCCAGCACACATGCTCTCAACATATCCTCCAGAGTCTGTATCATCCTCTCTGACTGACCATCTGTCTGAGGATGGAAAGCTATGCTCAAACTCAACTGGGTTCCCATAGCTTCCTGAAAATGTTCCCAAAAGTGAGAAGTGAAGCGGGAATCCCTATCCGAGACAATGCTCACTGGAACACTATGCAACCTCACTACATCGCGTACATACAACCCTGCCAATGTACTCAGAGTATCGGTAGCTCTCATAGCTAGGAAGTGGGCTGACTTCATCAGTCTATCAACGATCACCCATATAGCATCGTGATTCCTCCGGGTCCTCGGTAAACCCATCACGAAATCCATGGTGATATGCTCCCATTTCCATGTCGGTATAGGTAGAGGCTGTAACAATCTTACAGGTTTCTGATGCTCTACCTTCACCTACTGACATACGAGACATCTTGCCACAAAATCTGCCACATCTGTCTTCATACCTAACCACCAGTACACCTTCCGGAGGTTCTGATACATCTTGCCACTCCCCGGATGCAACGTGTACCTCGATGAATGAGCTTCCGACAATATCAATGTCTTGAGCTCTGTGTCCTCAAGAACACACAATCTACCTCTGAACCTCAGTAGTCCATCAAGACTCAACTCAAAATCTATCACTGTGCCCCTCTGCATCTAACCAATCACATCGATGCAATACGGATCAGTTTACTGAGCCCGTCTGATCCTGTCCAACAGATCTGGCTCTAAGCGTAGACTCGTAATCATACAATCTGCATCCATGTCCGAAGGCACAACTCCCAAACTGAGGCTAGCAAACTGCTCTAGCAGCTCGTGCTCCCTGACCATCATATACGATACCATCCCAAGGCTCTTCCTACTCAAAGCATCTGCTACAACATTAGCCTTACCCGGATGATAAAGTATCTCACAATCATAATCCTTCAGAAGCTCTAGCCATCTTCTCTGTCTCATGTTCAGCTCCTTTTGTGAGAATAGGTACTTGAGGCTCTTATGGTCGGTAAAAATCTGAAACTTCTCACCATACAAGTAGTGGCGCCATACCTTCAACGCAAACACTACTGCTGCTAACTCTAAATCGTGGGTCGGATAGTTCTTCTCATGGTCCTTCAGCTGTCTGAATCCATAAGCAACTACCCTCCCATCCTGTATCAACACACAGCCCAGTCCCTGATGCGAAGCATTGGTATATACTGAAAATCCTCTTGAGCTGGTAGAAATAGTGAGAATCAGAGCGGTGGTCAATCGACTCTTCAGCTCCTGAAAACTCCTCTCACAATCCTCGTCCCACACGAATGCAACACTCTTCCGAGTGAGACGTGTCAACAGAGCAGCCATCTTCGAAAATCCCTCAACAAATCTTTGATAGTACCTTGCTAAACCCAAAAAACTCCTGATCTCGGTAACTGTCCTCGACTGTTCCTACTGAACCACAACCTCAATCTTGGATGGATCTACTGATACACCATCCCTCGACACTACATGTCCCAAAAACGAGATCTCTGTCAACCAAAAATCACACTTGCTGAGTTTAGCATACAACTGCTACCCTCGTAGAGTTTGCAATACAATCGTAAGGTGCTCCTCCTCGGATCTCGAATATACTAATATGTCATCGATGAATACGATAACAAACTGATCCAAATATGGCTTGAATACATCGTTCATCAAAGCCATGAAAGCTATGGGAGCATTCGTCAGTCCGAATGGTATAACTAGGAACTCATAGTGGCCATATCGAGTCCTAAATGCTGTCTTGGGTACATCTCCACTCCGAACTCTCAACTGATGATACCCAGACCTCATATCAATCTTAGAAAAGACCTGCGCTCCCCGAAGCTGATCCAGTAAGTCGTCAATGCGTGGAAGGGGATATCTATTCTTGATGGTAGCCTTATTCAACAATCTGTAGTCTATACACAATCGGAGGCTTCCATCCTTCTTCCTCACAAACAGAACCGGTGCTCCCCACGGTGAATCACTCGGTCTGATAAAACCCCTATCCAACAGCTCCTGGAACTGTCTCTTGAGCTCCTCCAGCTCAACTAAGGCCATACGATACGGTGGTCTCGAAATAGGCTCAGTACCAGGCACCAAATCTATACAGAACTCTATCTCTCTGTCTGGTGGTAACCCTGGCAACTCATCCGGGAAAACATTTGGGTACTCACTGACCACAAGAATATCTACCAACTCCGAATGTACCTTATCCGTATCCACTATGTACGCAATGAAACCTTCAAGATATTTATCTCTCAGTCAGCAAAATATTTTTTATTTATTAACAACATATTTATTTCTTTCATTTCTTCCCATCAAACTTTACAATAACTTTCGTAGGGTTAGGAAACATAACTATCTTAGCATAACAATCTAAAACAGCATGGTTTGCAGATAACCAATCCATACCTAATATTACATCAAAGTCACTCATACTTAGCAATATTAGATTGGCTGTCATATCCTTTTCCCCTACTCTTAACTTACAATCGTTATACACATGCTCAACTAGCTGACTGGAATCCATAGGCGTACTAATCAACATCATCATCTTTAAAGGAGTACGCTTTACATGCTTTTCTAACTTACATGCAAATGATGGCGATACAAATGAATGTGTGGCACCAGGATCAATTAAAACATATGCTTCTAAATTATAAATCAGGATGTTACCTCGAATCACATCCGCAGAAGCATCAGCTGTGTCCTGGTCCAAAGCATGTACTCGCCCTCGACCCATCACTTGCTTCCCCTTCTCCCCTGCCGTCGCTCTACCTCTCTGAGCAGACGTACCAGCTGAAGCTCTATCATGCTCCCTGCCCTTTTGTGGGGCAGTCACATATGTCTCTGGGCACTCTCTAGCAATATGCCCCTGTTTTCCACATCAAAAACACACAACATGGCTCAACAGACAAGGTCTACCGCCATGATGTCTACCACATCGGCTACACTGATCAGTAGTAGGCCTCGATCCTCCAATCATAATTCCCTTCGTCGGAGCTATGGTCGGGTATGTAGGAGGTCTAATTGGTCGCTCTCGTACCTCCTCTATCCGTGGTCCCTTACCGAAGAGTCTCCTCCCTCCTCGATAACTGAACCCTCTATCTCTAGCTGGCCTCTTCCTCTCTCTATCTCAGCTCCGACTGAACTTCCCAAACTCAGAGGCATTTCTCTTGTAATCCTGCTCACAAAGCTGCGCTCTGCGCACTGCCTCATCATATGTACCAATGTCTAGTGGTACCAATCTAGACCGCAACACCGGTCTCAATTCGTCAACAAATTTACAGACCTTCCTAGTCTCGCTGTACATGGTATCATGATCATACCTCCCCGGGGTAAAAAATGTAGTCTCGTACTCATCCACTGTGAGACTCCCCTGGCTTAATCCCAAAAACTCAGCCTGCAGTCTACGCTGCGCTGTATCAGGAACAAACTGCCTCCTGAAGGCCTCCAGAAACATCTCCCAACTGATCTCAGCATGTCGTGCTCTCAATATCGGTCTGGTGGACTTCCACCAATGCTCTGTCGTTCCCTTCAGTAGGAACACAGCAAATGCGACTCTCTCAGAAGTCGTACACTCAAAGAAATCGTACAACTTCTCCATCTCGCTAATCCACTCCTTTGCACTAGCTGGGTCTTTGACCCCTCGAAAGGATGGAGGTCCAAGCTTCTGGAACTGTCGCAACCGATCCAAATCACACCCATATCCTCTACTAACCTGAAATGGTGGGGGTGTAGGAGTATCGGTAGTCTGTGGCCTCTGTACAGGCTGCGCAGGTGTATCAGGTGCAATTGCCTCCCCTGTCGTAGTCTCCGCATCCTACCTCTGTCTACCTGGTAAAGTCTGTGCCAACAACCTTACTATCACCTCCAGGCTACGCTCTATCCTCGTAAAGCGTGCCTCGATACTCTCTGGTACCTCAATGGGACTCTACGTCACCAAGTCAAATGACGACTCAACTCGGCTCTCAGGCCTACATCTAGGGCCTCTAGCCCTACCTCTCGCCCCTCTACCATGGCGGGTAATTGCCATAAAGGCTCAATTCCTGCATTCACAAACATTAAGTTGTCCAACTCCCATCTTGTATACATAATTGTAACTGAACAAAACACAGTGATATGGGGATGTACATTTTCCTAATTACTAATGCCTAGACACATCAGACCAACTATGCTCTGATACCACTCTGTCACGCCCTCCTCCCACACGCGACTTTACCAAAAACCATAATAAATTTTTCACTTTTTACTTACCTTTATCTCCTCAACAGTTGGGCTGTGAATAGGCATTAGTCTCCTCATCCAGACATACCTTACCATTCTTTTTCGTATCATACATACATGACATTTATATCATAAGTAAATTCGTATACTTAAATATAATTACATCATTACATCCCCCATATTAAAACATGTACATCATTGTGTTTATGCATTGTTCAGATACAAAAGAGTACGCATGTGTATACCTTTCGCTAGATGGGGAGTGGCAGCGGATCAAAGGAATGCAATACCTCAGTCGACTCAATCTACTGACGAGAATCTGTAGAGATGGGGGGAAAATGAATGGGATGAGCTATCAACGCGCTCAGTAAGGAAATCAGGAAAGCAAGTAGACATCCATACTATCTACTGAAAATAGTGCTTTGCCTTTCCTTCTCTCAATTCAAAAGCATGTTTAAAATATATATATATATATAATATAGTACATATTTAAAATCCCATGTACTAAACACATGCTGGTTTATCAATCAGAGGCATTCATGCAAAACAGTGCATATTTGATCATTTAAAAATGCCTTTATATAAAATATGCCATTTACATTCAAAACACAGTAAATATGGCATTTCTCATCACAACACAAACAAATCGGGTTCCGGCCCATCACTCAGGTCTACCCGTATCATAAAACACATGTGATATATCATGCGAGACTCAGTGGCTAAATGCAATCTCTCTAGACTATGTAAGAGAGCCTCCCCGCCGAACAGAGCCTCCCCGCCCACTCTGGCTTAAGGATGTTGGGCTTAAGGATCTTACCGTAAGAGAGCATCTCCGGACTATGTACATATCCTAACATGTGGTGAAATCCCAGGCAACACAGTACTCGGTGTGCGGGTTATCACTGCTGTAACGGGAGGGGGGTCAGTCCATCACAACTGTCAGTTATCAACAACTCTCCTCCACAACTCCACAACACAAAACACGGTACAGTGTACTCCATACCACACGCACGGTACAACGTACACTCGTGGACCCATACATCATGGTCAGGGTGCCTGCCATAGGTCTTAGCCTCTCATACCATGGAAATACATCATAGTCGGGGTGCCTGCCATAGGTCTTAGCCCTCATACTATGGAATCAATGCCACGTCTCTAAATCCACGTGAGAACATCTCAACAGTGTGACACTCAGTTTACACGGAGGAAATCGTCACGGTTTTTCTAACATGTGTATATATCACGAAAAACTACAGTGCGCGTCTTGAGTGTGACACACAGTCAACACTCTGCCTCAAAACACTGTATATGCATGTCAAAATATCAACACTAGTGCGAGTAAACCTCTAGCACCAGGTCATGCATAGTTCTCATTACAAATCAAGTACGAGCAAATCGCTCAAGTATAATGTCATGTACAAATCATGAAAAATCGAGTGCGAGCAATGCTCCAGCACTCTTTCATGCATCTCATGTAAAACTCGAGTACGAGCTAATCGCTCTAGCACTCTATCATGCACAAATCACATAAAAATTGAGTACGAGCAACGCTTTAGTACTCTATCATGCATGTCAAATAAATGTAGTGCGAGTAAACCTCCAGCACTAATGTATGTGAAAAACATATGAAATCAAGTGCGAGTTGTGCTCTAGCACGATTGTTTCCACATAATTCAGTAGATGACCCTTTAAAAATAGGGATGTTTAAAATCATTAAAATCAGCACTATAAAGTGTGCTTAGTTTACATCGACCTCAAAACATTAACGCATCCACCTACTCTTCTGCTACACAGCAGTAAAAACCACTCAAAACATTATTTTCATGCTTTTTACAACTTTTCCCAAAGTTTCACTTTTTGCCTAACTAGGGGCAAAATCATAATTTATCCATATCGGGTCCCTATAATTATTATAGATTTTCTCTGACCCTCAAACAATTTCAGTGAATGTAAAATCCAACAAAAATATGCACAGATATCTCTAGCTACTTGCAAGAGTCCACTACCTCGGATCACATCGTGTGACCTCTCTTCCTCTGTGCTGTCTAACTCACAGTCCGGTCAACTCTCAATATGACTTTGGAGCTGCATTTAAATCATTCACCGAGTTAATTACACTTTTCCTACTGTATTACACATTTAATACTGTTTATTTCACTAAAATGGGCCCGTTTACGCTTAATGGGCCTTAATCACGTTAATCGGGCCTTAATCCGTATTAAGCCCGTTCATCAAGGTCTATTGAGTCATTGGGCTTATCAATACCCATTGGGCTTTATTCCAAGCTCTTTGGATAGCCCGTATATCATTTACGACATTTTATTCAATTTTCTGAATATAATTCACTAATTACGGAATTTAATCCGAAATGCGTAAATTAAATCTTAAATACGCATAAATCACTTAAATTATCGTAAATGAGCTTTACTTACCCGAGATTGTGCGATGGTACGTGAATCGGAGTTCGATCGGGCTTCCGTTCGGAATTAATCGTCGAACTGCACAATTTCATATATTTAACTCCGGGTCAATTTTTGATTAAATATAATTTAAATAAATTTATCAAAAATTAAATTGGTCACTTTTGATGTCGTATCGACTTACCCGAAGTCCGGTGCAATCCTAAAAAATTTTCTTTTCCTTCTTCTTTCTTTTTCCTCTTTTTCCCCTTTTCTCCTTGGCTGAACCGCTACGGTCCGGTTCAGCACAGTCACTTTCCACTAACCGGCCGATCGGTTCAGGGCTCCTTTTGCCGTTCTGACATCGTCCGACCTGTTCTCCGGCCGATTCCACCGCCAAATGGTTCGGCCTCTCCTCTAGACGCTTCTTTTGGCCTCGTCTGGGGTTGACTGGCGTCGGATTCCGTCGAATCCGTCTTTCTCTCCCGCAGCTTCCCTCTCGCAGATCTCTCCGTCGGCGACGTTTCCAGGCGCGTGGTGGCCGTCGAACTCTCCCCCGGTGCCAGTCGTCCCGTTGCCCAGTACTCCTTGCGCCGTCGGTTGCTGGTTCGTCGCCGGTGAAGAATTCTCCTCGGGTCGGCTTCGTTTCGTCTTCACGCGGGTTTCGTTTTCCATTTTTTTTTCAGATTTTCATTCTTTTTTTGTTTTTTTCTTTATAATATATTTTTAATATTATTTTAATCCTTAAAATAATATTAAAAATCCTAAAATATCCCTAAAATATCCCAAAAATTTCTATTAAATTTATTTAGTCCGTAAATAAATTTATCAGTCCGATTTTACCTTTTCGGTATATTTTTTCACTATTTTTGGGCTCATTTTTTTAGATAAAAATTCTAAAAATATTAATTAAATTCATATCTCGATCAATTGGACTCGAAATTCAATATTTTTCTCGTTATTGATCAAGATTTCTCGATTTCATATTTTTAATGAAATTGTCTCATCGTATTTATATCGGATTTCGATCAATTGACCGTCTTACCCCTATACTTGCTCAAAAATTAATTTAACCCTCATCTCGCTTTTGTGTAGCTTACATGCATTTTTAATTTCTTGATAAATCAATTGCATGATCGTAAATACTCTTCTTATGATTCAACTATGAAATATAACGTTCGTACACATAGGAATGATAAGGTACAAGCTACATACGTAAATCAAAAACTCAAGTCTGACAGAAAGAGCTGAATATGAGACAAAGAACATGGCTAGAGCTTCTAAAGGACTACGATTGTGAAATACTTTATCATCCGGGTAAGGCTAACGTTGTAGCTGATGCCTTGAGCAAAAAGAGCCTTGAAATGGTATCGTATATGATGGTCAGGGAACATGAGTTGCTAGAGCAGTTTGCTAGCCTCAGTTTGGGAGTCGTGCCTCCTGATATGGATACAGACTATGTGATTGCTAGTCTACGCTTGGAGTCAGATCTGTTAGAGAGAATCAGAGTAGTTCAACAAAGTAATTCGTATTGCATTGACATGAGAGGTCAGATACAGAAGGGCACAGTGACTGACTTTGAGATAATTTCAGCTGAACTCCTGAGGTTTAGAGGTAGATTGTGTGTTCCCAAGGACCCAGAACTCAAGAGAGTGATATTGACGGAAGCTCATTCGTCAAGGTACATGCTACATCCGGGGAGTAATAAGATGTATCAGAATCTCTAGAAGGTGTACTGGTGGTCACGTTTGAAGAGGGATGTTGTGAATTTTGTGGCAGAATGTCTTGTATGTCAGCAATTGAAGGTAGAGCATCAGAAACCTGCAGGCTTATTGCAGCCTCTACCTATATCAACATGGAAATGAGAGCATATCACCATGGATTTCTTGATGGGTTTACTGAGGACCCGGAGGAATCACGATGCTATATGGGTGATAGTTCATAGACTGACGAAGTCAGCCCACTTTCTAGCTATAAGAGCTACCGATACTCTGAGTGCATTGGCAGAATTGTATGTACGCGAGGTAGTGAGGTTACATGGTATTCCAGTGAGCATTGTTTCAGATAGGGATTCCCGCTTCACTTCCCACTTTTGGGAACATTTTCAAGAAGTCATGGGAACCCAGTTGAGTTTGAGCACCGCTTATCATCCTCAGACAGATGGTTAGTTAGAGAGGACCATACAGACTCTGGAGGATATGTTGAGAACATGTGTGCTGGATTTTAGAGGCTCTTGGGATGATTATTTGTCACTAGTCGAGTTCGCCTACAACAACAGTTATCATGTGAGTATCGGGATGGCACCATATAAGGCTTTATATGGTCGTAGATGTCGTTCCCCTATCGGATGGGAAGAAGTGGGTGACAGAAAGATATTGGCTCCTGATTTGGTTACACAAGCCTCTGAGGATGTCCGCTTGATTGTTGAGTGATAATTTTATATTTTTAGAATTATTTGTGCTTAATTTCCTAATTAATTATTTAAATCCCCAATTTATTTTGTTAATTATCCCCTTTATTTAATTAAAATTCTCATTCTTGCAAATAAATTAAATCCAAATGAATTTTGAATATTTTGGTAGAAAATGGACCGAAATTGAGCTAAAATCGAGATTGGACCACGCGGACAACACGAGCTTAGCACATCCAATTGGACAAAAAGACAGATGACATGAAAATATTATTTTTTTAATGAGCCAATGGTGTGAAGACAAGTGGCCAAACAATGCCAACTCATCTAGGATAAAAAAATTATTACAATTGTACCCCTAAGTATGTGTATAAATAGAATATGATGACAATTGAAAAAGGGGGTAGCCTAGGTTAGAATAGAAATAATTTAGGAGTAGTGGTAATTCTAGGGTAGCTTTAGTTTTTAGGTTAAAATTATTGCTAGGTTTATTTTTCCTTTGTTTTTATTATTAGTTTTTCTTTTACTATCGACAGCCACCATTTTTCTTGATTTCACTTGGTACTGTTTATGGCACAATTAAGATTTGATTAATATGAACAATTTACATTTAGCCTTTCCTTCAATGTCGTTTTCCTTTCTTTACTTTATAATTGTTTTCTTTTTTTTATGGTTGCTTCTGTATGTTCCTCCGTTAATGGCTAGTATCGATGTTATCCTTCATCAATCTGTTCCCTTTCATTCTTTCTTTAACGATGGTGAATGAAAGTTGTGTGACAGCCCCCCGAAGTAGCTAGTTTGTTTGCTTTAATCTTAATCGTGGATGAATAAGCATGAGATCTGAGGGAAGGAAGGGTGCTTGCTGGTTTATGGTTGAATGCATGGCAGACTAGGCTGGAGGCGAAACTTGAGTCATTAAGGACGCCGACTAGCCTGAACTTGCACTGGACGAGTTGCCTAGCAGCAACAATAGCAGGAGCTTCCTCCTCTGTTCCATGTTTTATTTACTGTTCATTTTTTTTTTGTTTTAGTTTTTAGTTTCAATCCATTAAGTTGCTACTCTTCATTTACGAAACTTTCATATTTTCTTCTGCTTGTGTTTTCTTTTTGTTTTGCATTATTTCAAGTGGGTTGATGATGTGTAGAACCGAGTCTTAGCCGTTCGTGAGCACCAGGAACAGGAGCTCGACCACTTCACTCGCACCTTACATTTGCTGTTGTTCTGTTTCTAGTATAGCAGTTGTAGACGGCATTGGTTTGGACTGAAGCAGTAATGCACTGCTGAAGAGCATCGGTTCAGTGCTGGCTTTTCTGGTGTAAACAGAAGCTAAGTGCATGGTTGTACTGTTGCATGCAACAGGTGAAGCAGAGCAGCAGGACATGTCTGCTGTGATTGAGGTGCATTAAGGAGTAGCTGCGTGAGGAATTTTAGGTGCAGTTGAACCGGGACAGCACCTGAGCTGAATAGGATGAGGAACGTGTAGCATATAGCAGAAGAGGACAGCGCCTCGAGCAGGACCAGGACATTCTCTACCTGGAAATGAATTGTTGAAGAAACAAGCACAGTACCAGCAGCTTCTCGGGACCATTTTGGTGGTTTTGTAACTTGCCTAAGGCCATGTTTGGCATATGTCTATTGTAGTGGTTTAAGTCATTTTTCATGCATTTTTAGATAGATTAATTTCAAGTTTATTAGTTAGCTTAGTTAGTTGATTTTCAATGTGCATGTTAGTCATAGTTGCTTTGTTTAATTAGTTTAACTTAGATTTAATTAGGTCAATAATTAATTTTTATTCTAGTATTAGGGATTGTGCTTAAAATAATTTAGATTAACTCATTTTATGCATTTTAAGTTTTCATTTTAAAGTAAAAAAAAAATCCAAAAATTATTTTTCATGCATTAGTTAATTTTTATTGTTAAGTTAGTAATTAGTGATAATTAGGATTAACTTAGATTTAATATTTTAGACTTTTAGATTTGTAGTTAATTTCTTAATCAATTTACATTTTTATTAGTTAGTTTAATTACATCCATTTTTATTTTAAGTTTGTTTAAATTTTAAATTAATTTTATTTCTTTATTTTCATATTTGCATTTTATTTTAATTGCGTTAATTAATTGTTTTAATTTTCTTTTGTAGGTATTTTCTTTAATTGCTCGGAGTTTAGTAAGCAAATCTTAGTTCAGTTTTATTTTCTTTATTTTAATGTTTATTGTTTTCAGTACTTTTAATTAGCCTTATTAGATCACCCAGTTTAATTTCATAATTTGTTAGAATATACTTAGGGTAAGATTAACTAGTAGTTAATTAGGCTAACCAACTTCTCTGAGGGACGATAACTCGGGACTCAAATCCCATTATTACTTGTACAACCCATGCACTTGCGGACAATACCTTTAGGGCGTATTAAGTTTTTGGCACCATTGCCGGGGAGATTTTAATTAGTCGTTAATTAATATTGGTGAAATTATGCTTAGGTGTAATTCTAGCTTGTAAATATTTGGATCCTTAGTTTAGTTTAGTTAAGTTTCTCCATTTAAAAAAAAAATTTTAAAAATTAAAAAATTTTTAAAAAAATTCTAAGGACTTTCTGATGATTGCATGCGTAGAGCCAGGAGTTTCATTGCTTTCCTTTAGATCCTGAAATTGAACGAACTCTTAGAAAAATTCGAAAGGATTCTAGGAAATTATTAGCTCCGCTGCAACGCACTATGGCAGAAAATAGGGAAATCAGAACCGTTGGAGATTATGCGATGCCGACTATTGGAGGTTATTATATCGGCATTAGGCCACCAGCTATCCCTGCTAATAACTTCGAAATTAATCCTTCCATCCTCCAGATGATCCAGACTTCTCTACAGTTCAGTGGGCTTCCACACGATGACCCACATGCTCACCTTGGGTAATTCCTGGACTTGTGCAACACCTTCAAACATAATGGATTATCTGATGATGCACTTAGGCTTAGATTATTCCCCTTCTCACTTAGGGATAGGGCGAGACACTGGTTAACCTCCCTACCTCCAGGATCCATTTCTACATGGGATGAGTTAGCCCATCAATTTCTAGCTAAGTGTCAGACCCGAGTTTTTGATTTACGTATGTAGCTTGTACCTTATGATTCCTATGTGTACGGACGTTATATTTCATGGTTGAATCATAAGAAGAGTATTTACTATCATGCAATTGATTTATTGAGAATTAAAAATGCATGTAAGCTACATAACAGCGAGATACGAGTTCAATTAAATTTCAAGTAAGTACAGGGGTAAAACGGTCAATTGACCAAAATTCGGTATAAATTCGATGAGGAAATTTCATTAAAAATGTGAAATCGAGAAATCTTAATCAATAACGGGGCAAATATTTATTTTTGAGTCCAATTGATCAAGATATGAATTTAAATAATATTTTTGGAATTTTTGTCTCGAAAAATAAGCCCGAAAATAGTGAAAAAAATATACCGAAAAGGTAAAATCGGATTGATAAATTCATTTACGGACTAAATGAATTTAATAGGAATTTTTGGGATATTTTTGGGATATTTTAGGATTTTAATATTATTTTAAGGATTAAAATAATATTAAAAATATATTATAAAGAAATTGAAAAAAAAAAACGAAAAGCGAAATCTGAAGAGAGTTTTTGAGGAGAGAGAAAGTTGAGAGCAATGAACCAAAACCGACAGAGAGGAAGAACTCGCCGGACCAGCCACCACCGGCGACCAGCAGCCGAGCCAGCTACCGAAAAAGGAAGCCACTCAGCCCGCGACCTCCCAGCCACCAGGACGCGCGCCACCGCGCTGAAATCCGGCGAATCGAAGGGAGAAAGCCGCGGAGGAAGAGAGGGCATTCGGCGGCCACCGGCGGGAGTTGGCTCCGATCGAGGCCAACCGAGAGGTCCCCCGTCCAAGACGCGTCGAACGACGGCAGCGGCACCCCGGGAACCGACCGGACGACGTCGACACGGCTAAATCACCCCTGAACCAGTTGGCGGTTCAGGGCAGAACCTTCTAAACTGAACCGGACCGGACCGGTTCAGCCAAGGAGAAAAGGGGAAAAAGAGGAAAAAGAAAGAAAAAGGAAAAGAAAAATTTTTGGGATTTCACCGGACTTCGGGTAAGTCGATACGAGGTCAAAAGTGACCAATTTAATTTTTGATAAATTTATTTAAATTATATTTAATCAGAAATTAACCCGGAGTTAAATATACAAAATTGTGCAGTTCGACGATTAATTCCGAACGAAAGCCCGATCGAACTCCGATTCACGCACCATCGCACAATCTCGGGTAAGTAAAGCTCATTTACGACAAATTATGTGATTTATGCGTATTTAAGATTTAATTTACGCATTTCGGATTAAATTTCAGATTTAGTGAATAATATTCGAAAAATTGAATAAAATGTCGTAAATGATATATGGGCTATCCAAAGAGCTTGGAATAAAGCCCAATGGGTATTGATAAGCCCAATGAGTCGATAGACCCTGATGAACGGGCTTAATACGGATTAAGGCCCAATAAAAGTGTTTAAGGCCCATTAAGAGTAAACGGGCCCATTTAAGTGAAATGAATTGTATTAAATGTGTAATACAGCAGGAAAAGTGTAATTAACTCAGTGAATGATTAAATGCAGCTCCAGAGTCATATTGAGAGTTGACCGGACTGCGAGATAGACAGCACAGAGGAAGAGAGGTCACATGACGTGATCCGAGGTAGGGGACTCTTGCAAGTAACTAGAGATATCTGTGCATATTTTTGTTGGATTTTACATTCACTGAAATTGTTTGAGGGTCAGAGAAAATTGATAATATTATAGGGACCCGATATGGGTAAATTACGATTTTACCCCTAGTTAGGCAAAAAGTGAAACTTTGGGAAAAGTTGTAAAAAGCATGAAAATGATGTTTTGAATGATTTTTACTGCTGTGTAGCAGAAGAGTAGGTGGATGAGCTAATGTTTCGAGGTCGATGTAAACTGAGCACACTTTATAGTGCTGATTTTAATGATTTTAAACATCCCTATTTTTAAAGAGCCATCTACCGAATTATGTGGAAACAATCGTGCTAGAGCATAACTCGCACTTGATTTCAGATGTTTTTCACATACATTAGTGCTGGAGGTTTACTCGCACTACATTTATTTGACATGCATGATAGAGTACTAGAGCGTTGCTCGTACTCAGTTTTTATGTGATTTGTGCATGATAGAGTGCTGGAGCGATTAGCTCGTGCTCGAGTTTTACATGAGATGCATGACAGAGTGCTGGAGCGTTGCTCGCACTCGATTTTTCATGATTTGTACATGACATTGTACTTGAGCGATTTGCTCGTACTTGATTTGTAATGAGAACTATGCATGACCTGGTGCTAGAGGTTTACTCGCACTAGTGTTGATATTTTGACATGCATATACAGTGTTTTGAGGCGGAGTGTTGACTGTGTGTCACACTCAAGACGCACACTGTAGTTTTTCGTGATATATACACATGTTAGAAAAACCGTGACATTTCCTCCGTGTAGACTGAGTGTCACACTGTTGAGATGTTCTTACGTGGATTTAGAGACGTGGCATTGATTCCATAGTATGAGGGCTAATACCTATGGCAGGCACCCCGACTATGATGTATTTCCATGGTATGAGCGGCTAAGACCTATGGCAGGCACCCCGACCATGATGTATGGGTCCAAGAGTGTACGTTGTACCGTGCATGTGGCATGGAGTACACTGTACCGTGTTTTGTGTTGTGGAGTTGTGGAGGAGAGTGTTGATAGCTAGCGGTTGTGATGGACTGACCCCCCTCCCGTTACAGCAGTGATAACCCGCACACCGAGTACTGTGTTGCCTGGGATTTCACCACATGTTAGGATATGTACATAGTCCGGAGATGCTCTTTTACGGTAAGATCCTTAAGCCCAACATCCTTAAGCCAGAGTGGGCGGGGAGGCTCTGTTTGGCGGGGAGGCTCTCTTACATAGTCTAGAGAGATTGCATTTAGCCACTGAGTCTCGCATGATATATCACATGTGTTTTACGATACGGGTAGACCTGAGGGATGGGTCGGAACCCGATTGATTTGTTTGTGTTGTGATAAGAAATGCCATATTTACTGTGTTTTGAATGTAAATGGCATATTTTATATAAAGGCATTCTTAAATGATTAAATATGCACTGTTTTGCATGAATGCCTCTGATTGATAAACCAGCATGTGTTTAGTACATGGGATTTTAAATCTATACTATATTATATATATTTTAAACATGCTTTTGAATTGAGAGAAAGAAAGGTAAAGCACTATTTTCAGTAGATAGTATGGATGTCTACTTGCTTGCCTGATTTCCTTACTGAGCGCGTTGATAGCTCATCCCATTCATTTTCCCCCCATCTCTACAGATTCTCGTCAGTAGATTGAGTCGGCTGAGGTATTGCATTCCTTTGATCCGCTGCCACTCCCTATCTAGCGAAAGGTATACACATGCGTACTCTTTTGTATCGGAATATGCATAAACACAGTGATGTACACGTTTTAATATGGGGGATGTAATGATGTAATTATATTTAAGTATATGAATTTACTTATGATATTAATGTCATGTATGTATGATACGAAAAAGAATGGTAAGGTATGTATGGATGAGGAGACTAATGCCTATTCACAGCCTAACTGTTGAGGAGATAAAGGTAAGTAAAAAGTGAAAAATTTGTTGTGGTTTTTGGTAAAGTCGCGTGTGGGAGGAGGGCGTGACACTAAGTTTTTCCCTCCATCTAAAATGGCCAGACTCCGTAGTGACATATCTTCCTTTGCTCAGTACGACTCTGAAACTCTTTACGAAGCATGGGAACGATATAAGGAGCTTCTTAGGAAGTGCCCTCACCATGGTCTACCTCTGTGGTTGCAAGTCCAGACCTTCTACAACGGACTTACGAGCCCAAATAGGACCATTGTTGACGTTGTTGCGGGTGGAGCGCTAATGTGTAAAACAGAGGAGGAAGCTTACGAGTTGTTAGAAAAGATGGTGGCTAACAACTATCTATGGTCCTCGGAGAGGCAAATGCCAAAGAAGCCAGCGGGTATTTATGAGCTCGACATACTGTCTACCTTGACCTCTCAAATTGCTAATCTTACGAAGAAGGTAGAGTGGCTGAGTACCCAACATAATCCTCCCACCAGTCCTAATCCGATTTATTCTATCCAAAGTCCTTTTCTTTCCTGCGAGCTGTGTAGTGGTACCCACTCTGTAGATAGGTGTTCACTCAACTTAGAATCGGTTCAGTATGTTACCCCTTCTCAAACGCAATAGAACAACCCTTTTTCAAACACCTATAATCCAGGGTGGAGAAACCATCCTAACTTCTCCTGAAGCCAAAACCAAGGGCAAACTTCTAGCTCTAGACTTGTAGGACTCCCTGATTTTCAAGCTCCACCGGTTCAGGCACCACTACAGCCGTAATTTCCATACCATCCACCACATCATCCATCCCCACCTCAATTTCAATATCATCCATCACCATCACCACCACCACTACCACAACCCGTGTAGCCCCAACATTACCATGCACCAGCAGCTGAGAAGAAGCCCTCGCTTGAGGAAATGTTCACGACTATCTTGCAAAATCAAGCTGCCTCAATTAAGAACTTAGAAGTTCAGGTTAGACAAATAGCTAGTGCTCTTAGCCAACGTCCTCAAGGGACCCTTCCTAGTAACACTGAAGTGAATCCTATTAACCAAAGGGAGGGTTAGGAACATGTTAGATCCATCACCCTTAGAGTGGCAGAGAGCTAGATGAGCCACAAGTTAAGTCTGCACCGAACAGCCCATAATTGATAAACCCTTAAGTTCTAAAGAGGCAACTCAGAAGGAGCAGGAACATCAGGATCAGGCTGCAAAGGAAATAAAGCTAGGCACTTCTTCATCTATACCTTCTTCTTCTTCATTGCCTTCCTTGTCCTCTGATTCTACACAGGTTCCCACTACATTGCCTCTAGTTAAACCACCAGTACTTTTCTTTAGAGGTTCCAAAATCAAAAACTGGAACAACAATTTGCTAAATTTCTTAAGGTTTTTAAGAAGCTTCACGTCAACATTCCTTTTGTAGATGCCTTAGAGCAAATGCCAAGTTATGTGAAGTTTTTAAAGGATATCCTCTCGAGGAAGAGAAGATTGGAAGATTATGAGACGGTGGCCTTAACTGGGGAATGTAGTGCAATTATCCAGAGGAAATTACCCCCTAAGCTCAAGGATCCTGGGAGTTTTACCATACCCTGCACTATTGGAAATCTATTCTTTGGTAGAGCCTTGTGTGATTTAAGAGCTAGTATCAATCTAATGCCTTTGTCTATCTATTAGAAGTTAGGAATAAGGGATGTCAAGCCCACTACAGTGACCCTTCAGCTAGCAGATCGATCCATTAAATATCTAAAGGGGGTCATTGAGGATGTCTTAGTAAAGGTGGACAAGTTTATTTTCCCTGCAGATTTTATTGTACTAGATATGGAGGAAGACAGGGAAGTCCCCATTATTTTAGGCAGACCTTTCCTAGCTATTGGTAGGACAATAATTGATGTGCAAAAGGGGGAGTTGACTATGAGAGTGCAAGATCAGGAAGTGAAGTTTAATGTTTTCAAACCTTTGAAGCTCCCTGATGACTCTCAAGAGTGTTTTACGATAGAGATTAATGAGGATATAAGGCTTAAGCACATAAAATCTGAAAGAAGGAGGGAAGTAGATAGAGCTAAGGAGGATTTAACTGTTAACATTCTATCACCATTCTGGCTAATCCTCCTACTCTTCGCCCTGCTGCTGAGTGTTATTTTCTTCAACTGCATTTGAAGTGGTTGTGTTTTTCTTTTCACTTTTTGTATATAGTTCTTTTTCTTTTTCTTTTCTGTTGTTTCTTTCTTTGTTTATTTTGTAGTTTTATTTTCTAGTTTTACGCTTTCAATAAAAGCTTAAGTTGTTCATCATCATCAGAAAGGGGAGTACTTTGTTCCTAAACTTAAATTCTTATATTATTTGCACACTGAGGACACTGTGCACTTCAAGTTTGGGGGAGGGGATATCACTTAAGCATATTTTTCAAAAATTTGAGTAAATTTGAAAAAAATTTCAAACTTTTTTCGAAAATATGAGCTTAAATTGTTTGATTTTGGGATGATTTAGTACTTAGCATGTAGTTTTCCTATATTCCGATGATATGACCCCATGATTAAGTCTGATTTTGATTGACTAAGAAGCATGATTATAGGAAAAGCATGAAGTTGAATTCTTGAATTTGTCTTGATTCTGATTGTGATTTCCTCATTTTATGCACATGTCATGTCATGAATCTGTATATTTATTTAGAGAAAGCTTATGTGGACATAGGATTGCATTTGTTCAATTGATTTTGTGCATCATATTCTAGAATTTTTTTAATCTTGTCTCGAGGTGAAATATTAGATCACACTTAATTAGGGAGATGATTTAGGTCATCCTTGGATCGTTTGAGCCTTTCTAGCCATCCTTGTACATATTTTACCCCTAGTCACCTATCTGGGCCAAATAAGCTTTTCTCTGTAAATACGCCTGCTTATAATTTTTCTTAGCTTAAACACTCTTTTCTTATCCCTTACCCCGAAAGCATGGAAAGTCATTGGATATATTTTGAGCTCTGTACATATGGGTATATGGTGATAGTGAAGTTTCAAAAAAAAAAGTGATAAAAGAAAAAGAAAAAGAAAAGAAGAAAGATGAAAAATACAAAAAATAGAATAAAAAGTTTAGTGAAATAAATAAGTTTGGGGGAAATGATTTGAGCTCTTACATTAAAGATCTTAGAAGTAATGCATGTTAAGGGGTAATTAAACCTAAATCAACTTTATCATACCTTAACCCCAGCCTTACATTACAAGCTTAATGAAGTCCTATTGATCTTTAGTTAAGTGTGACTACATTAGTGGAGAGAGAAGTGAAAAGCAAACTTATGGGAATGATCACATGTCATTGACTTTGCATTCACTGTGTTTGCATAATCTAATTCGGATAATGTACTATGAAGTGACTTTGACATTTTTCACACACTCACGAGGAGTCCAATTTGGGTTAGGACTTATGATTGAATGATTCTGAGTGTTGGACTTATAATTGTGATTCTTTGATTTCATAGTCTGTACTTTTTCTTTGAGGATAATATTGGGAAAATTATTATGTTTAGTACTTGTCATTCCTACAATTATTTTGTTTTGCTTGAGGATAAACAAAAGCTCAAGTTTGGGGGTGTGATAATTATATATTTTTAGAATTATTTGTGCTTAATTTCCTAATTAATTATTTAAATCCCTAATTTATTTTGTTAATTATCCCCTTTATTTAATTAAAATTCTCATGTTTGCAGATAAATTAAATCCTGATGAATTTTGAATATTTCGGTAGAAAATGGATCGAAATTGAGCTAAAATCGAGATTGGATCATGCGGACAACACGAGCTTAGCACATCCAATTGGACAAAAAGACAAATGACATAGAAATATTATTTTTCAAGGAGCCAATGGTGTGAAGACAAGTGGCCAAACAATGCCAACTCAACTAGGATAAAAAAAATTCTTTGTAAGACCCAAATTTAATTAAAAACACAAAATGAATGAGTATTCGTGAAGGGAAGTCGGGTTAAATTTATCCCGAACATGTACAAGGGCAAAACGGTCAAAAGATCGAAACTCAGTATAAATTCGATAAGAAAATTTAATTAAAAATATGGGATTGAGAAATCTTGATCAATAACGAAGAAATAATTAAATTTCGGGTTAAATTGATCAAGATATGAATTTTTGAGAATTAATCGAAATTAATCGAGATTTTTACTTCGGAAAATAAACCCAAAAATAATCGAAAAATTTATTGAAAAGTCGAAATAATACCGAGAAAATTATTTATTCATTAAATAAATTAAATAATAATTTATCTTAGATATTTTGGCAAAATAATAATATAATATTGAATAAAATAATAATAAACTAATTTATAAATAATAATAAATAAAAATAATAATAATTGTAAAAAAAAAGGGAGAAGAATTGAAAATCGAGGAGAGAGAAAGAGGAGAGAAACGGAAGAACAAAACCGAGGAGACCACCGGCGAGCCGTCCGACGACCAACGGCCAGGCGAAGGGCCGGAAAAGGAAGAGCAGAGGCCGGCGACCTCCCTGGTACCGGCGGTGCAGCCCACCGACGTCGGAATCCGGTGGATCGAGGGAGAGAAGCCGCGGAGAGGAGAAGCCAAATCGACGGCCACCGACGTCGATTTGACTTTGACCACCGGCCACCGAAGGAACCCCACTTAATGTCGAGCCGAATGGCACCGAAAATGACCGACGAAATCGACGGACGACACCGAAAATGGCGGAAAGAGGAAATGGGTGCCGACGGTGGAGAGAACAGGCCGGACCGGCGACTTTTCGGCGACCTTGGATGAAACTGAGGGCAGATTTCAAGCTGCGGACGATGCCGCGGAGCTACTGGCGGCGAAAGCCAACGGAGAACCGGCCGGCAAGGCGATGAACTGGCCGAACCGGATTGAACCGGCTGAACCGGACCGGTCTAAACCGGGTTTGAACTGGATTGGACCGATTCAGCCAAGAAAGAAAAAAAGGAGAAAAAAGAAAAAAAAAAGGGAAAGAATTTTCGGGGATACACCAGACTTCGGGTAAGTCAGTAAGAGGTCAAAAGTGATCGATTTGAATTTCGAGAAATTTATTTAAATTATATTTAATTGAAAAGTAACCCGAAATTAAATATTAATTGTGCAGTTTTACGACACAACCCCAACGAGAGTCGATTGAGCTCCGATTTTCGTATCCTGCATCATATTGGGTAAGTATATTTGAATTTCGATAATATGAGTCCTTTAATACAGAGTTTCGATTATTTTATGGAATTTATGGATTAATTCTGTATAAAAGGAATATTTATCGGAATTGCAACGTAATTACCGTAAATAGTGTATGGGCTATCCAATAAGTTTGGAATGAAGCCCGATGATTATTGATAAGCTGAATGAGCCCAGTAAACCCGAAGAAGGGATTTAATAAGTAAAAACGGGCTCGAGGCCCATTAAAGTGCAATTGGGCTCAATAAAGTAAAATGGGCCCAGTACGTTAGATTCGATCGGTAAATGTGATATACTGATAAAAATAAGTGAATTAACCCAAAATATGTGGTTATATGCAGTTTCGTAGATTTGGTTGACGCGTAGTTGGATTGAGAGATCAGATATTATCGAGACGAGATAAGTTCGCTCGTAAATCGAGGTAAGGGAATTTTATAGGTGTATAGATATTTCTATACGTATTTATTGAGGGGATTTACAGGGTTTAGAATTCCTTAAAGTATCTAGAAAAGAAATAATAATTTTTATGAAAACCGAGGCTTAGGTGAATAAAGAAAAAGATGATTTTGCCCCTGGGAGTAAAATTTACAAAAAGGGTAGTAAGGCAGATAAATTGCATGATTATCTTGTTTTAATGTTTTATATAAATGTATTGCTTTGATTTAAGCAAATATGCACTTAGATTGGCTGTTGATTTCGTGAATTATACGAAAGGATACCGGTTTGGACCGGTTACTAGTTTAAAAGATGTTTTATCAAGATTAAGCCACCTATCGTATTTACATGAATAAAAAGAGTGCTAGAGTCTTTCTCGCACTCAAGTTTACTGATTTATTACTCATGAAATGCCGTACTGGAGCATTGCTCATACGAGAAATTTGTGTATGTACAAAACCGTGCTGGAGCTTCGCTCGCACGAGATTTCAGATATCATGATATGCATAGCATGGTGCTGGAGCTTCGCTCGCACTAGACGTGAGTTGACATGCATATAGTCGTGCGGAAGCCTCCTGTAGACTGTGTGTCATAGAGAGTTGAGATGCTCGCACGTATACTTTGAGACATGGGTTGGTTATCGACATAGTATTGGGGTGGATAAGACCTACGATAGGCACCCCCAGACTATGATATGGGTCCATGGAGTACGATGTACCGTGTATGTCACACGGAGTACGCTGTACCGTGCAGTCATGATGACTCTATGATGTTACTTGCTATTCTGGCGGGTAGGAATTGACCCCACCTCCCGTTGCAGTTGTGATGTCCTGCACACCGGGATCTGTGTAGCCTGGGATCATAGGGACAAAGTATGGCCATAGTCCTAGATTTTTCATACAGTAACCTACATGCCTCACATGATATCATACGGTCTGAATAGACCAGGACGAACACGAGGGAGGGGTGATGTCCCGATTTATATTTTTAAATGAGATGCGATTTAATAAATCAAGGTATTCCCGAGAGATGGGTTTGACCTTGATGTGGTTGTTTTATGATATAACAAATGCGTTTTAATGTGATGAGTTTATGAGGAAACAAATAAGTTTTAAATGTGACGAGCATGAGATGACATACATGATGATTTTCCATGTTTGTTTTATATGTCGATTTCATGATTTATCTTATATGATATATACATACATGTGGCATCGTTTTAGTCATACCTCATGCTCCAAATATAAACGATTTTATATCATGACATTATCAGCACGTAGATAGTATAGTTATCTACCTGCTTACATTATTGCCTTACTGAGCTGTTTATGCTCACCCTTTCATTTTCCACCCCACAGGGTACATTCAGTAGAAGAGAACGACAGTGGTCTTGTATTTCGGTTATCCGCTGCTTCTTATCAAGACCAGGTATACACATTTGTATAATGTTTGTATCTGAACATATAGAGGCACAATAATGTACATGGATTACTATTGGGGATGTATTTATTTAAAATAAATTGATATGTAAATGAAATAGAAAAATGGAATGGGAAATAGGTGAGAGGTGACTAACACCGAATCATAGCCCAACTGTTTAGTAGTGTAGCTGTTCACGACGAGTAAGGAAATGAAAAAGCGAAAAAGAAAAATTTACTCTGATTTTTAGGTAATTTGGGTTGTGACAGAAAAGATGGTATCAGAGCAGAGTTGGCCTGATATGAGTCGGTGTTAGTGGTTAAGTAAATTTACATCCCCATGTATTGTGCATTGTTTAGATACAATTGAGTATATCAAGATGGAACAACAGCTAAGAATTTAGTTTCGAATACAAGAATCTAGTTTTTATAAATGATAGCCGCTATGGTAGAGAGGCAAGTACACCTGCTCGAGGCCATAGAGATCGGTCTGAGAATCGAATGAGTCATCACATGAGACTCAAGATGAGAGTGAGGTGGAGGCTGATGATGAGCATACTCCACAGGGTCTTATAAAGAGACCAAGCAATATTGAGATACGCTCTGAGAGGATGGAGTGGAGTGTAGAAAATATTTCAGAGTTGTTTACTCAGTCTATGCAGGTAGTTGAGGATAGGCAGGATAAAGCCTAAACAAATGCCTCAGACTATAGAGATTTTCACACCCCTCTAATATATAGTAAAGTAAAGAAGCCAATAGTTACTAAGGACTGGGTGTATGAGATAACGAAGTGCTATGGATTCTTTCGGTCTATGTCAATCGAGAGGGTGACTTTTAAATACATTTATGTTAGAGGGTGAGACGAAACATTGGTGGAAGTCCGTTCAACCCATCTGAATAATTAGACGTCTAGAGCCGACATGAGAAACATTTTTGGATGTATTCCGATGACAGAATATTTCGGACACTACTTAAGGGAATTATAGATAAAATTTCTTACACTGATCCAGAGGTACTGGTTGATTGACGAGTATGAAACTCAATTTATATCTCTGGGCAGGTGTGAACTTGATACCATGGGCGGTGAGAATCGAAAAGCCTGAAAGTTCATGGAAGGGCTCAAATTATCGATTAGAGTCCGATTGGCTCATTACCTATGTCGAGGCAGTGCGCAGAATATAGTTGCGTGAAGAAGATCATGTGTTGCACGCCTATGAGATTGGGAAATGTAGTAAGGGTTGAAATAGAGACAGAAGAGAATAGAGAATGACAGAGATGTCAGAGCGGGAAAGAGACCAGTTGGTAAGAGATTAGAGTTGATGAGTCACGGGGTAAGATGATTGGTAAGGCCCTAGTGCGTTCAATTTTAGCACTTTTGAGGGGTATTGTGATTGGAGAACCCCGACCTGCTACGAAGCAGTGTAGAAGTGTAAGCAGAGTTAGCAGTGTAGGATGTGTGGTAGATACCATGGAAGTAGGGCTTACACCTACACTTTATTGACTAAAATAGGCGTTAAGTATGGTAAAACAAATCAATTATTTAATGATTACTCAGAGTTGGGTAAGACTACCCCACAGAAGAGCAAAGAGACAGAGAAAACCCTATTGATATCCCTACATCGAAAAGGGAGGCCACAACCGAAGAGAAAAGGAAAGTAGGCTATTGGACGAAGGCGAGTGTATGTCTTGGACTAGGACACTACTGATGTTTCACAGGATGTCGTGAAAGATACCACACTTGTTATGAATAAAGAAATAATTATTTTAATTAATCCTGGTGCCACGTATTAAGTCATACCATCTTTAATTGCTTATAAGTTAGTAAAAGACGTGAATGCCTACACATATGGGCACAATGCTGATAGTTAGTACCCCAACGAAGGAGGGTTAACTAACGAAATAATTATGAAGAAATTGTAAGTTGAAAATAGGGGTGAAAACATCACTGAAAAGTATACGATAAGTTTTCATAAGTAATAAAAGGGGAGTAGCGATTGAAATTAAAGGAGTAACTGATTGTACTCACGAAATGAGTAATGACATAGTTGTTATAAGTGATATACGAAAAGAGATAGACTGGAATAAGAGGCGTATGCAAGGTACGAATATCTCTGATACGTGAAGTAATTAGGATTAAAGCAATTAGTAGCAAATATGAATTGTGACCACATGGACCGATATGTAAAGTAATTGTGGTCAAGTCTGAGGGTTAATAAAGGTATTTCAAAATACCTCCCCGCCTGAAGACTTGACAGCGTCTAAAAATATACGTAACCTATAAATTGAAAGCGACAGTCGTAATATATACATTTAAAATTAGGGTACCTTTACTGGTATAATAAGAAATATAGAAATTCGATTAATCAGGAAAGTTTAAAAATTTAAAATTTTAAAAAAGCCGTTAAAAAGGAAATGACGCGGGTTAGTAGCTTGAACGAAAGCGATTTTGAAGGACATTTTACGTTTATGCGTACATAGGTCAAGGAAATGAGTAATTGAAATATTCAATGGAATTCAACTACGATGAGTTATTTAAACTTTACTTGGACCGATTTGTTATCATCCTTATTAATGATATTTTGGGTGTATTTAAAGTCCAGGGAAATCATAAGCAATAATTGGAGATTGTTTTTATAGATGATTTGTGGAGAGTTCTCGGAATAGACTACTTTAATGACACGTTTAACTTAAAAAAAAGTTGTATTTGAATGGAATGATAGACGTGACAGGAGTTTTGGTGTATTGAAGTATAAACTGACCACCACATTTATTCTCATTATACCCAACAGATTAAGAGGTTTCTCATGAGTCTATGGATACCTCAAAATAATGAATGGGCTGTGTATTGATGCCAAAAGGGAAGATAGTCAATTCTGAATCCAGACAACTCAAGGATCATGAAAGAGACTATCCGACCCATGATTTAAAGTTGACAGCGATAGTGGTTGTATTGAGTATATGACACTACTATGTACACGGTGAGAAAGTTCAGGTATGCACTGATCATAAAAGCCCTAAGTATCTATTTTTACAGAAAGAGTCAGATATGAGATAACAAAGAGGGTTAGAGCTTTTGAGGAATTATGATTGTGGAAATTGTACCACCCAAGAAAGGTTAAAGTAATGGCTAATGTTTTGAGCAGAAAGAGTCTCGGATGGTATAACATATGATGGTCAGGGAACATGAGCTGTTAGAGCATTGTAAGCCTCAGTAGTGATGAAACTCCCTCTAATAATAATAGTGATTTTGTGACAGCTAGCCTGAAATTAGAACCGGATTTAAGTGACCGGATTTGACAGGCTTAGCGTGATGATCGGCATGGTGTCGATAATATGGGTCATATTCAGATGGGTACAGTGACAGAGTTCACAGAGAGAAATGATGGCTTACTGAAGTTCAGAGACAGTATAAGTACTCCCCAGGACCACAGTGATGAGATATAGTTATTGTCAGAAGCTCACTCTTCGGAATATTCAGTGCATCCGAAAAGTAATAAATATATCGAAATCTTAGAAAAGAGTATTGGTTGTCAGATATGAAAAGAGACATGGTAAAGATTGTGGAAAAGGTGTCTCGTATGCCAGCAGAGTAAGGTAGAGCAAAAGAAGTTGCAAGGTTATTGCAATTTCTGCCTATATCGACACGAAAATGGGAACAAGTTACCATGAATTTCGTGATGGGTTACAGAGGACCCCAATGAATCACAAGGCTATCTAGGTGATAGTCGATAGATTGACTAAATCTACCCACCTTCTGATTAGGAAATCCCCAGATACTCCGAGTGTGTAGGAGGATTTATGTGTATGGAAAAGTGTGAAACATCAAGTATCTTTCCAGTGAGCATTGTATCATATAGGGATTCCCGCTTCACTTCTCACTTCTAAGAATATTTTTCAGGAAGCTATGGGAACCTGACTGAGTGTTAGCACAGCTTTCCATCCTCAGACAGATGGTCAGTCAGAGAGGACTGTACAGGTTTTGGAGGAGATGATGGGAGCGTGTGCCATTGATTTAATAAGCTCCTGGGATGATCAGTTGTTATCAATCAAATTCGCTAATAATATCAGTTGTCACTTGAGTATTGGGATAACTTCAGATGAGGCATTGTATGGCCATAAGGGTTGTTTCCCCGATTTGGATAAGAAGAAGTGGGTGACAGATAGAAAATTGTTCCCGAATTGGTAAGACAAACCTCTGAGGATGTTCAGTTAATTGTGAAGGATTAAGAACACCTCAGAGCAGATAGAAAAGCTATGCTGACAAGAGACAAAAACCATTGGAATTCATCGAGGGTGAATTTATATTGTTGGAAGTTACATGACCTTAGGACATAGCATAAAGACGTAACGAGATCCGGAAAGAGATTGGACAAAATGGGAGACAAGGCCTGTAGGTTGGCATTACCACCTGAATTAGCAGGCATCCACAATGTGTCCTATTTTATGATGATTCAAAAATATTATCCGGACCCCGTGTATGTGATCAGATATGAGCTCCAACAGCTTAGCTCAATGAAAGTATAATGTATGATTGAAAAAATCGATTCGGGTATTAGATGGAAGGAGAAAGTGTTGAGGTTTAAGATAATCTCCCTAATTAAAGTATGTTGGTAGTAGTATACTCCGAAAAAGTCACAAGGGAATTAAAGAGTATGATATGTGTGAAATATCCAGAGTGATTTACAGACTAACTTGGTTCTAATTTGGAGGACCAAATTTCTTAAGTGGGGGAGATTTTGTAAGACCCGAATTTAATTAAAAACACAAAATGAATGAGTATTCGTGAAGGGAAGACGGTTTAAATTTATCCTGAACACGTACAAGGGCAAAACGATCAAAAGATCGAAACTCGGTATAAATTCGATAAGAAAATTTAATTAAAAATATGGGATTGAGAAATCTTGATCAATAACGAAGAAATAATTAAATTTTCTGGTTAAATTGATCAAGATATGAATTTTTGAGAATTAATCGAAATTAATCGAGATTTTCACTTCGAAAAATAAACCTGAAAATAATCGAAAAATATGCCGAAAAGTCGAAATAATACCGAGAAAATTATTTATTCATTAAATAAATTAAATAATAATTTATCTTAGATATTTTGGCAAAATAATAATATAATATTGAATATAATAATAATAAACTAATTTATAAATAATAATAAATAAAAATAATAATAATTGTAAAAAAAAAGGAAGAAGAATTGGAAATCGGGGAGAGAGAAAGAGGAGAGAAACGAAAGAACAAAATCGAGGAGACCACCGGCGAGCCGTTCGGCGACCAACGGCCAAGCGAAGGGCCGAAAAAGGAAGAGGAGAGGCCGGCGACCTCCCTGGTACCGGCGGTGTAGCCCACCGACGTCGGAATCCGACGGATCGAAGGAGAGAAGCCGCGGAGAGGAGAAGCCAAATCGACGACCACCGGCGTCGATTTGACTCCGACCACCGGCCACCGAAGGAACCCCACTTAGTACCAAGCCGAATGGCACCGCAAACGACCGACGAAACCGACGGACGATGCCAAAAACGGCGGAAAGAGGAAATGGGTGCCGACGGTGGAGAGAACAGGCCGGACCGACGACTTTCTGGTGTCCTTGGACGAAACCGAGGGCAGATTCGAGCTGCGGACGATCCCGCGGAGCTACTGGCGGTGGAAGCAGGCGGAGAACCGGCTGGCAAGGCGATGAACCGGCCGAACCGGATTGAACCTGCTGAACCGAACCGGTCTGAACCGGGTTTGAACCGGACTGAACCGGTTCAGCCAAGAAACAAAAAAAAGGTAAAGAATTTTTGGGGATACACTAGACTTCAGGTAAGTCGGTAAGAGGTCAAAAGTGACCGATTTGAATTTCAAGAAATTTATTTAAATTATATTTAATCGAAAAGTAACTCGGAATTAAATATTAATTGTGAAGTTTTACGATACAGCCCGAACGAGAGCCGATTGAACTCTGATTTTCGTATCCTGCATCATATTAGGTAAGTATATTTGAATTTCGATAATATGAGTCCTTTAATACAGAGTTTCGATTATTTTACAGAATTTATGGATTAATTTTGTATAAAAAGGAATATTTATCAGAATTGCAACGTAATTACCGTAAATAGTGTACGAGCTATCCAATAAGTTTGGAACGAAGCTCGATGATTATTGATAAGCTGAATGAGCCCAGTAAACCCGAAGAAGGGATTTAATAAGTAAAAACGGGCTCGAGGCCCATTAAAGTACAATTGGGCTCAATAAAGTAAACCAGGCCCAGTACGTTAGATTCGATCGGTAAATGTGATATACTGATAAAAATAAGTGAATTAACCCAAAATATGTGGTTATATGCAGTTTCGTAGATTTGGTTGACGCGCAGTTAGACTGAGAGATCGGATATTATCAAGACGAGATAAGTTCGCTCTTAAATCGAGGTAAGGGAATTTTGTAGGTGTATAGAGATTTCTATACGTATTTATTGAGGGGATTTACAGGGTTTACAATTCCTTAAAGTATCTAGAAACGAAATAATAATTTTTACAAAAATCGGGGCTTAAGTGAATAAAGAAAAAGACGATTTTGCCCCTGGGAGTAAAATTTACAAAAAGGGTAGTAAGGCAAATAAATTGCATGATTATCCTGTTTTAATGTTTTATATAAATGTATTGCTTTGATTTAAGAAAATATGCACTTAGGTTGGCTATTGATTTCGTGAATTATACGAAAGGATACCGGTTTGGACCGGTTACTATTTTAAAAGATGTTTTATCATGATTGAGCCACCTATTGTATTTACATGAATAAAAAGAGTGCTAGAGTCTTTCTCGCACTCAAGTTTACTAATTTATTACTCATGAAAAGCCGTACTGGAGCATTGCTCGTACAAGAAATTTGTGTATGTACAAAACCGTGCTAGAGCTTCGCTCGCATGAGATTTCAGATATCATGATATGCATAACGTGGTGCTGGAGCTTCGCTCACACTAGACGTGAGTTGACATGCATATAGTCGTACGGAAGCCTCCTATAGACTGTGTGTCACAGAGAGTTGAGATGCTAGCACGTATACTTTGAGACAAGGGTTGGTTATCGACATAGTATTGGGGTGGATAAGACCTACGGCAGGCACCCCCAGACTATGATATGGGTCCACGGAGTACGATGTACCGTGTATGTCACACGGAGTACGCTGTACCGTGCTGTCATGATGACTCTATGATGTTACTTGCTATTCTGGCGGGTAGGAATTGACCCCACCTCCCGTTGCAGTTGTGATGTCCCGCACACCGGGATCCGTGTAGCCTGGGATCACAGGGACAAAGTATGGCCATAGTCCTCGATTTTTCATACAGTAACCTACATGCCTCACATGATATCATACGGTCTGAATAGACCTGGACGAACCCGAGGGAGGGGTGATGTCCTGATTTATGTTTTTAAATGAGATGCAATTTAATAAATCAAGGTATTCCCGAGAGATGGGTTTGACCTTGATGTGGTTGTTTTATGATATAACAAATGAGTTTTAATGTGATGAGTTTATGAGGAAACAAATAAGTTTTAAATGTGACGAGCATGAGATGACATACATGATGATTTTCCATGTTTGTTTTATATGTCGATTTCATGATTTATCTTATATGATATATACATACATGTGGCATCGTTTTAGTCATACCTCATGCTCCAAATATAAACGATTTTATATCATGACATTATCAGCACGTAGATAGTATAGTTATCTACCTGCTTACATTATTGCCTTACTGAGCTGTTTATGCTCACCCTTTCATTTTCCACCCCACAGGGTACATTCAGTAGAAGAGAACAACAGTGGTCTTGTATTTCGGTTATCCGCTGCTTCTTATCAAGACCAGGTATACACATTTGTATAATTTTTGTATCTGAACATATAGAGGCACAGTATTGTACATGGATGTAATATTGGGGATGTATTTATTTAAAATAAATTGATATGTAAATGAAATAGGAAAATGGAATGGGAAATAGGTAAGAGGTGACTAACACCGAATCATAGCCCAACTGTTTAGTAGTGTAACTGTTCACGATGAGTAAGGAAATGAAAAAGCGAAAAAGAAAAATTTACTATGATTTTTAGGTAATTTGGGTCGTGACAGAACGCGTTTTATTGTGAGAACCCTGCTGCCTGCCCCACACCAGGTCACAGGCTTACAGGTCTCAACAACTCCACGTATTGTCCGCTTTTGGGTCTGGGGGGTAAGCCCATCTCCAGCCCATCACGGCTTTGCTCACCCAGGACGCGTCCCCAGAGGCTTGAACTCGGGTCAACACCCTTGTTCTTGCACTCTTGGTACCATTGAGCTCGCGAGCCTGTGGGGACGCGTCTTGGGTGAGCAAAGCCGTGATGGGCTAGAGATGGGCTTGCCCCTCAGACCCAAAAGCGGACAATACGTGGAGTTGTTGAGACCCGTAAGCCTATGACCTGGTGTGGGGCGGGCAGCAGGATTCTCACATTATTACAATTGTACCCCTAAGTGTGTGTATAAATAGAATATGATAGCAATTGAAAAAGGGGTAGCCTAGGTTAGAATAGAAGTAATTTAGGAGTAGTGGTAATTCTAGGGTAGCTTTAGTTTTTAGGTTAAAATTATTGCTAGGTTTATTTTTCCTTTGTTTTTATTTTTACTTTTTCTTTTACTATCGGCAACCACCATTTTTCTTGATTTCACTTGGTATTGTTTATGGCACAATTAATATTTGATTAATATGAATAATTTTCATTTGGCCTTTCCTACAACGTCGTTTCCCTTCTTTACTTTATGATCATTTTCTTTTTTTTTTTATGGTTGCTTCTGTATGTTCCTCCGTTAATGGCTAGTATCGATGTTATCCTTCATCAATCTGTTCCCTTTCATTCTTTCTTCAATGATGGTGAATGAAAGTTGTGTGACAGCCCCCTGAGGTAGCTAGTTTGTTTGCTTTAATCTTAATCGTGGATGAATAAGCACGAGATCTGAGGGAAGGAAGGGTGCTTGCTGGTTTATGGTCGAATGCATGACAGACTAGGCTGGAGGCGGAACTTGAGTCTTTAAGGACGCCAAATAGCCTGAACTTGCATTAGACGAGTTGCCTAGCAACAGCAATAGCAGGAGCTTCCTCCTCTGTTCTCCTCTGTTCCATGTTTTATTTATTGTTCATTTTCTTTTTTATTTTGTTTTAGTTTTTAGTTTCAATCCATTAAGTTGCTGCTCTTCATTTACGAAACTTTCATATTTTCTTCTGCTTGTGTTTTCTTTTTGTTTTGCATTATTTCAAGTGGGTTGATGATATGTAGAACCGAGTCTTAGCCGTTTATGAGCACCAGGAGCAGGAGCTTTACCACTTCACTCGCACCTTGCATTTGCTACTGTTCTGTTTCTAGTACAGCAGTTGTAGACGACATTAGTCTGGACTGAAGCAGGAATGCGCTGCTGAAGAGCATCGGTTCAGTGCTGGCTTTTCTGGTGTAAACAGAAGCTAAGTGCGTGGTTGTGCTGTTGCATGCGACAGGTGAAGCAGAGCAGCAGGACATGTCTGCTGTGATTGAGGTGCATTAAGGAGTAGCTACGTGAGGAATTTTGGGTGCAGCTGAACCGGGACAGCACCTGAGCCAAATAGGACAAGGAACATGTAGCATACAGCAGAAGCGGACAGCGCTTGGAGCAGCACCAGGACATTCTCTGCCTGGAATTGAATTGTTGAAGAAACAAGCATAGTACCAACAGCTTCTCGGGACCATTTTGGTGGTTTTGTAATTTGCCTAAGGCCATGTTTGGCATATGTCTATTGTAGTGGTTTAAGTCATTTTACATGCATTTTTAGATAGATTAATTTCAAGTTTATTAGTTAGGTTAGTTAGTTAATTTTCAATGTGCATGTTAGTCATAGTTGCTTTGTTTAATTAGTTTAACTTAGATTTAATTAGGTTAATAATTAAATTTTATTCTAGTATTAGGGTTGTGCTTAAAATAATTTAGATTAACTCATTTTATGCATTTCAAGTTCTCATTTTAAAGTAAAAAAAAAATCCAAAAATTATTTTTCATGCATTAGTTAATTTTTACTGTTAAGTTAGTAATTAGTGATAATTAGGATTAACTTAGATTTAATATTTTAGACTTTTAGATTTGTAGTTAATTTCTTAATCAATTTACATTTTTATTAGTTAGTTTAATTACATGCATTTTTATTTTAAGTTTGTTTAAATTTTAAATTAATTTTATTTCTTTATTTTCATATTTGTATTTTATTTTAATTGCGTTAATTAATTGTTTTAATTTTCTTTTGTAGGTATTTTCTTTAATTGCTCGGAGTTTAGTAAACAAATCTTAGTTCAGTTTTATTTTCTTTATTTTAATGTTTATTGTTTTCAGTATTTTTAATTAGCCTTATTAGATCACCCACTTTAATTTCATAATTTGTTAGAATATACTTAGGGTAAGATTAACCGGTAGTTAATTAGGCTAACCAACTTCTCTGAGGGACGATAACTCGGGACTCAAATCCTATTATTACTTGTATGACCCGTGCACGTGCACTTATGGGAATGATCACATGTCTTTGACTTTGCATTCACTATCTTTGCATAATCTGATCTAGGTAATGTACTTTGAAGTGACTTTGACATTTTCACACACACACGAGGGATCCAATTTGGGTTAGGACTTATGATTGAATGATTCTGAGTGTTGGACTTATAATTGTGATTCTTTGATTTCATAGTCTGTACTTTTTCTTTGAGGATAATATTGGGGAAATTATTGTATTTAGTACTTGTCATTCCTACAATTATTTTGTTTTGGTTAAGGACAAGCAAAAGCTCAAGTTTGGAGGTGTGATAATTCTATATTTTTAGAATTATTTGTGCTTAATTTCCTAATTAATTATTTAATCTCCAATTTATTTTGTTAATTATCCCCTTTATTTAATTAAAATTCTCATGTTTGCAGATAAATTAAATCCGGATGAATTTTGAATATTTCGATAGAAAATGGATCGAAATTGGGCCAAAATCGAGATTGGACCACGCGGAGAACACGAGCCTAGCACATCCAATTGGACAAAAAGACCGATGACATTGAAATATTGATTTTCAAGGAGCCAATGGTGTGAAGACAAGTGGCCAAACAATGCCAACTCATCTAGGATGAAAAAATTACAATTGTACCCTTAAGTGTGTATATAAATAAGAAAAAGATGGCAATTGGAGAGGGGGCTTTTAGTTTTTTTTTAGGCTAAACATTTATTGTTAGGTTTTATTTTCCTTAGGCTTTCTTTTATGTTTTTCGGCTGGTGACAGCAGCCACCATTGTCCATTTTCTTCTAGGATTTATTCAGTTTCCATTCATTGTTATTTTACTGTTTAAGTTTTAATTAAAAGTTATTATTCTTATATGGTTGCTCTCGGGTTCTTCATATTTCTATTTCCTTTCTTTGTTTTTCTATTGTCATTCGGTATATTGATCTCTTGGTGTAGTCGAGTGGTGCGAGAAGCTATCGAATGTTGGTGACTGTAGCCATTGTTACCCCTTCTCGACATTTGTTTGTTTTAATAAAATTTTTATTGATTCCTCTGTTCTGCTCTGCTTTTAAATCCTTCTACTATTCATTCTTGAGTTACTTTGATTTTGTTTTAATCCTCTGTTTGCTGCTGCAATTGTGTGGTATGGGTTGAAGCAAAGATTATGCATAAGGGAGATCAAGCAGAAGCCATCTACGCAAGTAGCAAGGGTCGGCTACAGCAGTGTCTTTGCTTCATTTTAGTCCAGTACCGCGGACCTTCATTGTTTGTTTCATGATTATTATTATTATATATATATATATCTCTAGGATTCCAGTCATATTAGAGTAATGCATTTAATTTCCTGTTATGAATCTGGTTGAAATCCTAAATTTATTTTTACTGCTTGTAATTATATTTCACTTCATCGGGTTTCTATTTGTTGCATTATAGTCAAGTTAAGTTGCAGCTTTGATACTATTTTTACATTGTTCATTCTTATTTTGTGTTGCCAAGCATTTTAGTTCTTTTGCTGTTGAATGTAGCATGGCAGAAAGATCCATTTTGTAGCATTGGTGAGGTTCAGTACAGGTTAGCTAAGCAGAAGACGTTTAGTTTGTGTTACTGGTCGGCGACAGTAGGAGCTGAGCAAATGCTGTGCATGAGTGTTGTGTTGGATTGTAGCAGCAAACCTGGACAATGCCTATGAGGAATTGTGCACATATAGCATCACTGCGCAGGACGAGAGGCATGGAGCATAACAACTGAACCGAGAGGCATGGACAGGACACACCCGAGAGCATGCAGTGGACACGCCTAGAATCGAGAGTAGTGAGCAAGCCAAGAATGCTGGGAATGCAATTTGTGAAGACATGAACAGTGTTTGGAGGGATATTTGGCTGGTTTAAAATGTTAAAGCTTTGTTTGGCTAGTTCATAATAGTTAATTAACTCATTTTCATGCATTGTTAGTTTAGTTTAATTCCAATTTAATTTGTTAGCTTAGTTTAGAGTTTTGATTAAATTGAATGATTAGTATTCTTGTTTAATGGTTTAGAACTTAGTTTTAATTAGGTTGATAGTTAATTAAGTGTTCATTTAGAATTAAATTAGGGGTAAATTTATTTCATTAAATCTTAAGTTAGTTTAAATTGCATTTTGATTAAGTAGTATTATTGCATTTTAGGATTGTTAATTTTAGTTTAATTAATCTTGCTTTGTTATTTTCATATTTGCATTTTATTTGCGTTAATTAGTTTTAACTGTTTTAATTTCTTTTGTAGGCTTTTGATTTTAATTGCGTGGAGCACTGTAAGTAATTTTGCTCGGTTCTATTTAGTTTATCTTATAGTTTTATTATTTTTAGTACTTTTAATTAGCCTTAGTAGATCACCACCTTAATATCATAATTTGCTAGGATATACCATAGCGTAAGATTAACCGATAATTAATTCAGCTAACCAACTTCTCTGATGGACGATAACTCGGGACTCAAATCCCATTATTACTTGTACGACCTGTGCACTTGCGGTAATACGTTTAGGGCGTGTCATTGAGAGATTGAAGACAACTCAGAGTAGACAAAAGAGTTATGTTGACAGGAGACGTAAGCCACTTGAGTTTACAGTTGGTGAGTCAGTATTTTTGAAGGTTTCTCCTTCGAAGGGTATATCGAGATTTAGAAAGAGAGGTAAGTTGAGTCCTCGCTACATTGGACCCTTTGAGATACTAGACAAAGTGGGAGATAAGGCATACAGATTGGGTTTGCCACCTGATTTATCGGGAGTGCATAATGTCTTCCACATTTTGATGCTGAATAAGTATCATCCAGATTCAAGTCACGTGATTCGGTATGAGCCATTGGAGCTCAAAGCTGATCTGACTTATGTAGAGAAACTGATCCGGATATTGGATAGAAAGGAGAAAGTCTTGAGGCATAAGACTATTAGGTTATTGAAGATTCTTTGGCAGCATCATACTTCAGAGGAAGCTACTTGGGAGCTAGAGAGTCTGATGCAAGAGAAATACCCCCAATTGTTTGTAGAGTAACTTGGTTCTAATTTGGAGGACCAAATTCTTTTAAGGAGGGGAGGATTATAAGATTCACAATTTTGAAAATGTAACTTTATGACTTATGATGTGTATATAAGTCACAAATAATGAAAATCATGAGGAATGTATATGTGAAGTTTGTAAATGTGTATGGAATGAATACATGCAAGTTTATAAGTATAGAATAAGTGTAAGAGGGATATTTCCCTGATTGAAATAGGAATATCTTGAGTTTTGAGTGGTTATGTAAAATGGAATGAGTTTTATACTTTCATTTGGATGTGTATTGTATACTTTTGGTTATACAATGAATGCACACAAGTTTTAATGTGGATGTCATTTTCAAGTCTTAAAGAGGATTGGATGAGAAAATGACTATGGCAGCAAAATAAGTGAAGTTAGTGTGTGCTTACTGTAGAAAACTACAGTAAAATCTGAAAAATATGAATGAGAGATCGATCTCATGGGATGAGAGATCGATCTTAAAGAGCCAAAAATGCTCTTATTTGAGCGATGGAACAGGTCAGATCAATCTCCAATGGGAAAAGATCGATCTGCTAAACATTTTGTGTTGAAGGAATCGATCTTTGAAGGGCCAGATCGATTTCCTTAAGCTACTAAGTTGCAACAGATCGATCTCATACAAGAGCAGATCGATCTCCTTAAGGTTATGTGTTGCAACAGATCGATCTCATGAAAGAGCAGATCGATCTCATGTGGTCTGGAAGATCGGTTTCAAGAGGAAAAATGCAGAGCAGATCGATCTCCTAGGGTAGCATATCGATCTCATCAAGACTTTTCTATAAATAGTGGGCTTCTGTAATTCATTTTCCCGAGAGTTACTATTCCATTTAAGAAACAAACCCAAACTTAGCCAAGAAACACTAGAAAACTTCAGTTTGTGATCAGTTTTGAGTGAGATATAAGTGAGCATAGTTATTCTTAGCAAGAAGAGAGCAACATACTTGGAAACAAAGGATTGGAATTAAGAGTTCAAGGAGCAATGAGGATTTTACCATTTTTGGTGAAAAAAGAAGGAAATCTCTAATAGGTAAGATTTAATGCACCAAGTTGATATATGTTAAACTAGGTGTATTGATGAGTTGATTGGTATATATATGAAATGTTGAAAATGAAAAGAACATGAAAAATCACCATAACCTAGATATTGGTGAGAAATGAGGAAATGATGAGGAAATGGTGTTAACATTGATTTAATGATAGAATATGCATGTATGGAAGATTATAAGGTAATCTTATGAAATGCATAAATTGGAAATAAGGAAAAATGAAGGTAGCTATGTGAAAATGGGATTGTTTATACCATATAGGGAGAAAATAGTGAGATGATGTATTAAATTGAGATTTGGCCAATGAAAATGAGTATAGAGTGATATACTAATGCTAATATTTATAACAACTTTGGAAATCACATTGGAAGCTTATCAGATTGCAAGAGTGAGCAAAATCGAGGAAGAAAGGTCACTTGACGTGATTCGAGGTAAGAGAATTTTGTGAGTAGCTAGAGATGACTACACGTATTTCGAATAGAATTTCGATATTATATTCTATATGGATTCCCTTAAAGAGACATGTTGTTATGATATAGATAAATGAGAATAAGTCTATTTTATCCAAAAATAGGGTGAAAATACCTAAGAAGCATGTTGTGACCCAAATTTCATGAGTTGTATGATAAAATGGCTACTGTTTTCATGTATATGAAAAAACAACACATTTTAGTGCTTATTTGATTTCTTTGAGTGAGTTGTGATTTGAATAAGCCATCTATCTGGTTTTGTGTGAAAACCATAAGTGCTAGAGAATACTCACACTATATTTTGAGATATGCATCACATAATATTGGAGGATATACTCGTACTATATTTTAATGATATTTTATGCATGTTAGAGTGCTGGGAGCATAGCTCGTACTCAGTTTGTGATTGATGCATATAGAGTATTGGGAGCTTTGCTCATACTCAATTTTTACATGATAGAATACTGAGAGCATTGCTCGTACTCGACTTTTCATGATTTACAAATGATATAGTACTGGAGCGATAGCTCGTACTTGATTTGAAAAGAGAATTATGCATTAACCTAGTGCTAAAGGTTACTCTCACTAGTGTTTGATATTTTGAGATGCATATACAATGTTTAAGAGGCGGAGTGTTGATTGTGAGTCACACTTAAGACGCGCACTCTAGTTTTTACGTGATATATAAGACATGTTAAAGAAAAAAAAACTGTAACGATTTCCTCCGTGTAGACTGAGTGTCACACTGTTTAGATGTTCGCACGTGGATTTATAGACGTGTCATTATTTCCATAGTATGAGGGCTAAGACTTATGGTAAGCACCCCGAGTATGATGTATTTCCATGGTGTGAGGACTAAAACCTATGACAGGCATCCCAACCATGAGGAGAGGGTCCACGGCTGTACGTTGTACTGTGCGAGTGGCATGGATTACCTTGTACCGTGTGATGGAGTTGTGGAGTTGAAGAGTTTGTAGCTGACGGTTGTGATGGACTGACCCCCCTCCCGTTACAGCAGTGATACCCACACACCAAGATCTGTGTTGCCTAGGATTTCACCATTATAGGATATGGCCATAGTCCAGAAGCATTTAGCCACTGAGTCTCGCATGATATATCACTTGTTTTCATGATACGGTTAGACCTGAGAGATGGGTCAGAAATCAATTTGTGTTGTGTTGTGAACTGCCATATGTACTGTGATTTATGTGTAAATGGCAATGATTTCTATAAAGGCATTTCGAAATTATAAATATGCATTATTTTGCATGCCTATATTTGATAACTCAGCATTATTTTAAGCACATGAAATTTATTCTGTACCATTACTATATCATTTTGATACATGCTTTGAGATGAAAGAAGGAAAGGCAAAGCCTTATTTTCAGTAGATAGTGCGGTTGTCTACTTGCTTGCCTGATTTCCTTATTGAGCGCGTTGTTTGCTCATCCTCCTTTATTTTCCACTCTCTACAGAGAAACCCTATGGAATTTTGTAGTAACTCTACTGAGAAAGTTGCTTTTGTAACTTTTGTGTTAAAAAAATGGAGAAGTTACACGAATTTTTAGAGTGCACTACTATGGAGAAAGTAACCTTGTAGCATCAGTATCAAAATGGAAAGTCGAGCTCGGAGGAAAGTCCTTTGAATTAATCAGAGAGCCGACATTAGAGAATTTCATGAGATATATTTCTGAAGGCCCTTAGATGACAACACATCCCAGATAAAGTATAGTGGAAAATAATAGCTGAAATGATTGAATCAGATATAAGAAAACGAGTCCGACAATGAATATGAAATTAAATAGATTTGGAAAAAGTATAATCCGGATACGTGGAGATGTGAAATAAAGGAGGCCCAAAAACTCAAAGAGACACTAGGATCCTCAACCGAGCTAGAATAGCTCCATTTGATGTTATTTGGAAGAAGCAGTGCGCAAGGCGTAATTGTGATGATATGAAATGTATATTTCGAAGTTGCTAAGAAAATGAAAAGGTAAAAAGAGTGACAAAAAAGTAATGTACTAAGGAAGCAGTGGGAGTGATAGAGCAAAGTCACTATAATGGAAAAAATGAATGACAAGACTAATTATATGAATGAACCTAAAGGTCACACGGCTTACATGAACGATAAAGATAGGGTGTGTTTAGAGTAAAGAGACACCCTTGTAGAAATAGAATTTTTCGACACATACTTGGATGATCTATCTGAGTTACCACTAAATTGAATGGTGAAGTTCTAAAATTGATTTAGCATCTGCTATCGAATTGATTATTCAGACCACTGTACTCAGTGGCTTTGATTGAATTGGAAATGCTGAGAAAGCAATTACAAGGATTAAATGAAAAAGAGATTATTGGACTAGGTGATCCACTTTAGAGTGTACTAACATTAATTTTTAAGGAGACTCGAAGCCTTTTTGTCACGACCCTCAACTTACCAAAATATGTACAAATTTTTCGCATTTTCATGCATCAATCCTTAATCATCCTTCCTCGATCGTGAACAACCACACACTTAACAGTTGGGCTGTGTGTCGACGTCTAACTCACTCCACCATACCAATTCAATTTGAAACATTATTTATCAGTAAACACTTGTATAAATGTATATATATCAGAGTTGTTACATGTGTTTACATTGTTTTACATCCCCAGTGGTTACATACAAAATGCTACTATGCTATGTCTAGTTTAGATACAAAATAATCAAGGTGTGTATACCTTTAGCGATGGGATGCAGCGGATTACCAAAAGGGAACGCCTCCAGTCACGCTCAATCTATACTCAAATCTTTGTAGAGAGGGGGAAAATAAGGGGGTGAGCAAACCACACGCTCAGTAAGGCAATCATGCGAACAGGTAGATACTGCACTATCTACGTGATCGTGATGCCATGCTCAAAAGCATTTAATTCATTGTTTATCTCAAAACATGAGTGTATGATTGTGTTAATGGTATGTAAAGCATTCATGCTATAGAAATCAAGTGCACATGTCAACTCAAAGCATGGTATAAATCATCATGCATAATTCACAATAAAAGCATGGCATTAGCCATCATGCATTTTCACAATAAAGCATGGCAATAAACTTCATGCATCCGTGCACTTTAAAAACCATTAACAAATCAATTCATCACTGGTCAGGTCTCGGCCCATCCCTCGGACTTTCCTGACTCACAAATCATTTTCAAACATGGATTTAATCTCAAATAGCAGTAGACATGTGAGATAGGCAGTTCAACAATAGGTAATAACCTCAAGGCCTATGTACATAACCTGTGATACCGGCTACACGGATCAGGTGTGCGGGATATCACCACCATCTGCTTCCACACGGGAGGTGGGTCAAATCCTACCCGCCGGTCCATAGCAGATCTCGTCCGAAGATGGCACATCACAACTCAACACGGTACAATGTACTCCATGCTACATGCACGGTACGACGTACTCCGTGGACCCAATCAACACATCATATCACGCCACATCTCAAACGCACGTGTGAGCCTATTTAATCGGTGCGACCTCTTGTCTATCCGAAGCTCCTAACATGGCTAATTAATCATGTCCAAACAATGCACGTGTGACCCTATTTAATCGATGTGACACCCAGTCTACTCGAAGCTCCAAACACGACAACATGCAAGGTGGGCATCCAGTGCGAGACAAACTCGAGCACAATGCCAAAACAATTATGAAATTCATGTGAAAACTAGTGCCTCTTGCACTCATGTGCATAAAACACGTCAAATCTCATGCTAGTCATACTCTAGCACGCTTTCATACTCACGAAATCATGTAGGTGGCTCAAAACTTTGCAAAGTATGGTTAACAAAACCAAAACACACTCATTTCTTTTGCAAATCATTTCAATGTTAGCCAACCTACCAATCATTTGCTAAAAAGAAATAAAACATGATTTTCAAAGCAATATGCTTTTGTTTTCATGCACATTTCTCAAACTCCCAACTTTTACCCTTCAATCACCCAACAACATTTCCTAATCTCATGCATTCTAGCAAAACATTTAAGCGCCCAAATTGCGCATAGATATCTCTAAGAGTCCACACAATTCCCTTACCTCGATTTACTTGGTGTGACTCCTTTCCTTTTAGCTTCTCACGCTCTTGGCTCAACTCGCCTCGGCGTATCCTCGGAAGCTGCGATTCATTCATTAAATCGATTGAGTTAATGTATTTAACCCATAATTGACCTCACTAGTCAATATTATTCACTTATGCATTTTACAAATGCCTTAATCCACATTTTACCTCTTTTAGGTAAATCTCACAATTTATCCACTAACCACATCTTAAAATCATACCACAACACTATTAATAACTTTTACATATCTCATTCATCATTAATCTCCATACATTCCACTTTCTCACTCTAGACCATTTCTAGGTCATAATCATTCCAATGTATTTAGATAGTTTCTAATCATCCATACTCATGCCAAACAACTCCAAAATCAATTATATAAACAATGTACCTTAGTTGGAGTGTTAGAATCTTACCCAATTTGATTTCTCTTCTTGCTCCAAATGGCAATGCCCTTAACTCCTTCAATACCAACAATGGGAAAATGCTTTCCAACTATGTTGTTCTTCTCTTTGATAGGAACAACTTTGTCTCTAATGGTCTCTCTTCAAACCTCACTGAAAATGGCTGATTTTTGAGAGAGAATGTTAGGTTTTTGGGTTGAAAGTGGAAGGTTTGTGTTTTTCCCGAAATTTTCTGATTTCCAGCACTCCTTATATAGAAATAGCTTGAGGAGATCGATCTGGTCCAAGAGGAGATCGATCTGGTCCTTTAAAATCCCTCTTTTTCACGGCATTTTTAAGCCTGAGATCGATCTGTCGAAGCATGAGATCGATCTGTCGAGGCATGAGATCGATCTGTCGAAGCATGAGATCGATCTGCTCCCAAACAGAGAGCTAAGGAGATCGATCTGGGTGCTTGGGGATCGATCTTTTCACTACAAAATGCTTAGGAGATTGATCTGGCTCCATTAGAGATCGATCTGCTCTATTCTTTTGCCCACATAAGAGCATTCTAACTCTTCCAGATCGATCTCTCATCCCATGAGATCGATCTGCCCTCCAAAATTTCCAGATTTTCTGCAGTTCCTCTGCAACAACCCTTACCAAACATCCTTAATTTGCTACCATGATCATTTCCTCATTCATTCATCTTTGAGTCTTGAAAATGGCATCCATCCTCACTTCATACACATTAAAACTTGTGTTGAATCTTTGTATGACCAATGGTACTTAATATAAACAAAAATGGAAGTGCACATCTTATGCAATTCTACTTCCATTTTACCAAACTACTCATAATCCGTTCTATTCATATTCTCCACATGTTTAAGTCCATTTCCTTACATTCATACATAATGTAACTTGTATGTACAATCACAACTCTTATTACAAGTTTGTACATTACTTATGGACTTACATCACATATACTTCACTTATGAATTCATAGTACAACTCTATTTACATTTTTATGTACATATATACCCTTATACATATACGGGGTCTCACATTCTCCCCCACTTAGAAAATTTGGTCCTCCAAATTGGAACCAATTATTCTGTGAACAACTCGGGATACTTCTCCCGCATCAAACTCTCCAATTCCCATGTGGCTTCTTCCACAGTGTGATGTTGCCAAAGTATTTTCACCAAGGGAATTGTCTTTGTCCTCAGCACTTTCTCTTTTCTGTCCAATACCCAAACTGGCTTCTCATCATAGGTCATACCCTCATTGAGCTCCAAAGGCTCATATCTTATCACATGTGCCAGGTCCGGGTGATACTTCCTCAACATGGATACGTGGAAGACGTTATGCACACTTGCCAACTCTGGTGGCAATGCCAACCTATACGCCTTGTCTCCCACCTTATCAAGTATCTCAAATGGCCCTATATATCGAGGGCTCAACTTTCCCTTCTTCCCAAATCTCATAATTCCCTTCGAAGGGGAAACTTTCAAAAACACTGACTCACCCACATCAAACTCTAGTGGTCTCCGTCTCTTGTCAGCATAACTCTTTTGCCTGCTCTGAGCTGTCCGTAACCTCTCACATATCAATTGGACGTCCTCAGAGGCTTGTCTAACCAAGTCGGGAGCAAAGATCTGTCTGTCACCAACCTCTTCCCATCCAATAGGGGAACGACATCTACGCCCATACAATGCCTCATATGGTGCCATCCCGATACTCGTATGAAAACTGTTATTATACGCGAACTCTGCGAGTGGCAAATGGTCATCCCAAGAGCCTCCAAAATCCAATGCACACGCTCTCAACATATCCTCCAGGGTCTGTATAGTCCTCTCTGACTGACCATCTGTCTGAGGATGAAATGCGGTGCTAAAACTCAACTGGGTCCCCATCGCTTCCTGAAAATGTTCTCAGAAGTGGGAAGTGAAGCGGGCATCCCTATCAGAAACAACGCTCACTGGAATTCCATGTAGCCTCACTATCTCGCGCACATATAGGTTCGCTAACTGGCTCAGAGTATCGGTAGCTCTGATAGCTAGAAAATGGGCTGATTTCGTCAACCGATCCACAATCACCCATATGGCATCATGACCTCTCTGGGTCCTCGATAATCCCATCACAAAATCCATGGTGACATGCTCCCACTTCCATGTCGGTATCGGTAGAGGCTGCAATAACCCTGCAGGCTTCTGATGCTCTACCTTCACCTGCTGACAAACGAGACACTTGGCAACATATTCAGCAATGTGCTTTTTCATTCCCGACCACCAATAAACCTTTCGAAGGTTTTGATACATTTTGGTACCCCCTGGATGTATCGTATACTTCGATGAGTGAGCCTCTGTCAGGATCAACCTTCTGATCTCTGCGTCATCAGGAACACATATCCTACCTTTGAACCTCAGCAATCCATCCGAACTCAACCCAAATTCTGACTCTATACCCCTCTGTATCTGCTCGACAATATCACTACACTGCTGATCAACTCGCTGAGCCTGTCAGATTCGATCTACCAGATCCGATTCCAACTGCATGCTAGCTATCATAAATCCACTATCAGCATCAGGTGGGGTCATATCCAAACTGAGGTTCGTGAACTGTTCCAACAGCTCGTGTTCCCTGATCATCATAAATGATACCATCCCGAGATGCTTCCTACTCAATGCATCAGCAACCACATTTGCTTTACCCGGGTGGTATAGGATTTCATAATCATAATCCTTTAACAGCTCGAGCCATCTCCTCTATCTCATGTTCAACTCTTTCTGTGAGAATAGGTACTTAAGGCTCTTATGATCTGTATAAATCTGAAATCTCTCACCATAGAGGTAGTGGCACCATATCTTCAGCGCAAACACCACCGCTGCAAACTCCAAGTCATGGGTCGGGTAGTTCCTCTCATGATCCTTTAACTGTCTTGATCCATAGGCTACTACCTTCCCATCCTGCATCAATACACAGCCCAGTCCTAGGTGTGAAGCATCTGCATACACCGAGAAACCTCCTGAGCTGGTAGGAATGGTGAGTATTGGAGCTGTAGTTAATCTCCTTTTCAACTCCTCAAAACTTTCTTCACACTTTTTGTCCCACACAAACTCTACATTTTTCCTCGTGAGACGTGTCAAAGGAGCAGCTAACCTCGAAAATCCCTCTACAAACCTTCGGTAATACCCAGCTAAACCCAGAAAACTTCTGATCTCTGTCACTGTCTGGGGTCTCTGCCACTGAACTACGGCCTCAATCTTAGATGGATCCACTGATACTCCATCCTTTGATACTATGTGACCCAGAAAAGAGATCTGTTCCAACCAAAAGTCGCACTTACTGAGTTTAGCGTACAACTTCTTCTCTCTGAGGGTTTGTAGCACTATCCTTAAATGCCTTTCATGCTCCTCTCTAGACCTTGAATACACCAGTATATCATCAATAAACACAATAACAAATCGATCCAAGTACTGGTGGAATACCTCATTCATCAAAGACATAAAAGCTGCGGGAGCATTCGTCAACCCGAATGGCATAACCATAAACTCATAATGTCCATACCGGGTGCGAAGAGCTGTCTTGGGTACATCTCCATCTCGTATCCTCAACTGATGGTACCATGATCTCAGATCTATCTTGGAAAAGACCTGCGCTCCCTTAAGCTGATCCAACAAATCATCGATACGTGGGAGGGGATACTTATTCTTGATGGTGGCCTTATTCAACAACTGGTAGTCTATACACAGTCGGAGGCTTCCATCCTTCTTCCTTACAAACAGAACAGGTACTCCCCAAGGTGAGACGCTCGGCCTGATGAACCCCTTCTCCAGCAACTCTTGTAATTGTTTCCTTAACTCCTCTAACTCAACTTGAGCCATTCTGTATGGTGGCTTGGACATCAGCTCTGTACCAGGTGCCAAATCTATACCAAACTCCATCTCCCTATCTGGAGGTAACCCTGGTAACTCATCCGGAAAGACATCTGGAAATTCCCTAACCACTGGTATGTCTTCCAATTCCGGACGTGCCTTATCCGTCTCAATCACAAAAGCGATGAATCCTTCACATTATTCTTTCCACCATTAGTATCATAAATCATCACATCACATACATAAATGAAATCAAATTTATCTTTCATACATCATGTATCAAGATTATACTCATCACACTTATAAAAATCATGTTCTTTAATTTCATTTCACAAAATTAACTATAAGATTGTCTATCTTTGGAAACATCAAAGTTTTTTCATGACAATCCATAACAACATGATTGGCAGCCAACCAATCCATTCCTAGGATCACATCAAAATCGCTCATGTTTAATAAAATTAAATCGGCTGCCATCTCTTTACCTCCTATCTTCATTTTACAATCCCTATATATATGCTTAGTCAACTGACTATCATTCATAGGGGTAGATATCAACAACATCTTATCAAGCAGCATGGGTTTTACATGCTTCAACAATTTACATGCAAAGGATGGCGAAATAAAGGAATGCGTGGCACCAGGATCAAACAGTACATAAGCTTCTAAATCAAAGATTTGGATGGTACCTTTTACCACATCCGATGACTGATCTGCAGTGTCCTGGTCCAGTGCGTGCACTCGTCCTCTGCTTACACCCACTGCTTGCTTCCCTTTTTCCTCAGCTGTAGCCCTCCTCCTCGGAGCAGCTGTACCAACTGGAGCTCTCTCTGGCTCCTTGCCCTTCTGTGGGGCCCTCTCTGTCATCTCTGGGCAATCTCTGATTATGTGCCCTGGCTTCCCACATCTGAAGCATACTATAGGAGATCCATAGCATGGTCGAGTACCATGGTACCTACCACACTTGCCACACTGTTTCGTAGTAGGCCGTGGTCCTCCCATCACTATTCCCTTAGCTGGAGCAATGGCCGGATACATGGGAGTATCAACTGTCCTCTCCCGGATCTCATCAATTCTCGGCCTCTTTCCAGAGAATCTCTTGCTTCCTCTATAGCTGAAGCCTCTATCCATCATAGGTCTCTTCTTATCTCTGTCCCTCATCTTACCAACCTTTCCAAACTCTGAGGCAATCCTATCAACATCTTGTTCACATAGTTGCGCCCTGCGCACTACCTCATCATAGGTCGGTATATCCAGGGGAACCAATCTAGACCTGACGGTTGGTCTTAATCCATCCATAAACTTCTGGATCTTCTCGACCTCATTACCCATCGTGTTGGGATCATACCTTCCCAGGGATATAAAAGCAGTCTCATACTCATCCACAGTCCTGCTCCCTTGGGTCAGTCCCAAAAATGCCATCTTTAGCTTCCGCTGTGCGGTATCCGGGACATACTGTCTCCGAAAGGCCTCTAGAAACACATCCCAGCTGATCTCAGTATGCCGGGCTCTCAAAATAGGCCTGGTGGATTTCCACCAATGTTCTGCTGATCCCTTCAGCATAAAAGTGGCAAATGCTACCATCTCGGTAGTAGTGCACTCAAAGAACCCATATAATTTCTCGATCTCATTGATCCAATCCTCAGCCGCTACTGGGTTCTTTATTTCACTGAAAGACGGCGGTCCAAACTTCTGGAACTGCCGCAGTCTATCCAAATCACATCCATATCCCCAGCCTCTACTGCCTGGCATAGCAGCCGGCGTAGGCACATCCTGTGTGGGTGGGGTATCTGTCGTCTGTGGCCTCTGGGCTTCCCATGCCCGTGCCTCAGGAGCTGCCACCTACTCGGCATCACCCTGTGTAGCGGGACTCTGTCTACCGCCAACTCCAGATAAAGATTGGGTGACCAACTCCACAATCATCTCAATGCTCCGCTCAATCCTCGCGAAGCGAGCCTCAGTACTCTTCGGCCTCTCCTCTGGACCCTGTGGAGCGTGCTCAACATCGGCCTCCACCTCAACATCATCCTGAGCCTCGTGTGTTTCTGGCTCAACACGACCCCCAGGCCTACCTCTACGGCCTCGAGCCTGTGCTCTCATCCCTCTACCGCGACTGGTATTAGGCATACTAACTCAGTTCCCTACATTCACAACCAATTACTTAGTCAACCCATCGACATACACTATTTGTATCTAAACAAGCACAGTAACTTGGGGATGTAATTTTTTTCACTTATTAAGTATTTTAGACACGACACACGTCAAACCAACTTGAGCTCTGATACCAACTTCTGTCACGACCCTCAACTTACCAAAATACGTACAAATTTTTCGCATTTTCATGCATCAATCCTTAATCATCCTTCCTCGATCCTGAACAACCACACACTTAATAGTTGGGCTGTGTGTCGACGTCTAACACACTCCACCATACCAATTCAATTTGAAACATTATTTATGAGTAAACACTTGTATAAATGTATATATATCAGAGTTGTTACATGTGTTTACATTGTTTTACATCCCCAGTGGTTACATACAAAATGCTACTGTGCTATGTCTAGTTTAGATACAAAATAATCAAGGTGTGTATACCTTTAGCGATGGGATGCAGCGGATTACCAAAAGGGAACGCCTCCAGTCACGCTCAATCTATACTCAAATCTCTGTAGAGAGGGGGAAAATAAGGGGGGTGAGCAAACCACACGCTCAGTAAGGCAATCATGCGAACAGGTAGATACTGCACTATCTACATGATCGTGATGCCATGCTCAAAAGCATTTAATTCATTGTTTATCTCAAAACATGAGTGTATGATTGTGTTAATGGTATGTAAAGCATTCATGCTATAGAAATCAAGTGCACATGTCAACTCAAAGCATGGTATAAATCATCATGCATAATTCACAATAAAAGCATGGCATTACCCATCATGCATTTTCACAATAAAGCATGGCATTAAACATCATGCATCCGTGCACTTTAAAAACCATTAACAAATCAATTCATCACTGGTCAGGTCTCGGCCCATCCCTCGGACTTTCCTGACTCACAAATCATTTTCAAACATGGATTTAATCTCAAATAGCAGTAGACATGTGAGATAGGCAGTTCAACAATAGGTAATAACCTCAAGGCCTATGTACATAACCTGTGATACCGGCTACACGGATCAGGTGTGCGGGATATCACCACCATCTACTTCCACACGGGAGGTGGGTCAAATCCTACCCGTC